>CP036226.1:0-2843612 GCA_004299765.1 Talaromyces funiculosus | reverse complement strand
CTATAAATACCTTAGTCTTAGATAATTTTAACAATAATAATTAGAAAGATTATAAGAAGAAATTATCATAGATATTTAAAATATAAAAAATAGATCTATATTAGAACTATAAAAGTTACTTAGCTAATTATTATATAATAGTCTCCTTAGTTAGTTAAAGAATTAATTAAATATTATTATTATAACTCTAATATTAGCAGTATAAAATAGCTATATATAGATAATAAATAACTTCTTTAAGCCTTATTTACTTTATCTCTTAAAAGGATATATTCTACTATATAAGATAAAACATTATTTTATATATATAGAGATGATTTAATATAGTTATAAACATAATAATATAGCTAAAATAATCTAAAACTAGGTTTTAGTGAAAGTTAATATTAATAAAAATAGTTAGAAATATTATAACTAGCTTATATTAATTTTATAGTAGATTTATAATGATAATAAAATAAATAGTGGCAGTCTATTTAAAGATAAATATCTTAGAGCTAAAGAAGTATAATCTTTTTATATATATTTACTAGATGCTTACTAATAGATTAAAGTCTTAGAGAAATTATCTATAGAGTTTACTTAGAATTACTTAGTAGAAAAAGAAGAAATTAGTCTACTAATTTCTATATTAGAAAGATCTTTTATAAAAATATACTATAGATCTATTCTAAGAGAGCTATTTATAAATAGCTTTTCTAAGACTATTTTTTTATAATATATAATATAAACCTGATATTAATAATGAATTAGAAGGTAATGCAGAGTAATATAGTCTAAAAAGAAGAATAAAAGTTATAAAAGATTACTAGATAAATATTTACTTAATTACTTTAAAAAAAGAAAGAGGCTCTAATAAAGAAATTAATAAGAGTATAATTAAAAGTAAAATTATTATTTATTATTAATACTATAAATATTAAGGACTTTATTAGAATAATAGTAGATACACTAGATAGTTTCTTAAAATAGTAGGATATTGAATTAGATCTAGGTATATTAGCTTAGAAAGAGCTAATTTATTAATCTAATATATTTAATACTACTGACCTTTGGTGATATAATATATAATTAGTACTATATTCTATATATTTAATAATAAGCTGCTAATAATTGTGAAGATATTATATATAATTCTGATTATATTATAATACTTATGTTACTATAGATTTAAATATACTATCTTTACTAATAAATTATATAGGAAGCTTCTAACTAGTCTAATAGCTTATATACTTTTATAAGCTTAAATTATATCACTAGAAGATATAGAGACTATAGCTCTAGTTATTCCTTAAAAATGATTAAAGAAGATGATTTAAAGGCTTAGATATTATAATATCTTTATAATATTTTTAGAGAAGGGGCAGCTTTAGAATATTAAGCTAAAAGTAGTAGGCTAGGAGTTAGATAAATAAATGGCTATAAATATTATACTACTTATTATCCTAAACTGCTAGGTTTAAGTAGAGGTCTATAAAGTAAACTAAATACTAGATAATATAAAATTACAACGAAGGATCTAGGTAAAATAAAAAAAATATTTAAAATCTCTAAGAGGGCTGATAAACTATATATAGAGGGTATATATACCTTTTATACTATAATTATATAACAGCTTCTTAGTATAGATATATTATATAATCTTTTCTTAATAAAGAACTTACTAGTGGCTTTCTAGCTAATAATATTAGATTAGAAAAGATTTAGACTATAGTAGCTTTTATTCTAAAAATATATTCTAGTTATAACCCTATAAAAGGCTTCTTTAAGGGTTATTCTTAACTACTAATAATAAATAGATCTATAAGGAATTAAAAGGCTTGATTTTAGTTATATTACTCCCATATTTAATTAATCAATAGGTTTAGAAATATATAGAATCTCTAACGTATTCTAAATCTAGATTATTATAGTAATAGATATAAAAAGATATCTAAGAATAATATCTAGAATATTAATAAACTATATCATAATTATTCTATTTTTATGAAGAGCTGCCCTGGCTAGAATATTATTATTATATCTTATTTTACCATAGTTACTTAATATGATCTTAAGATCTAATATAATTAGATAGTTTTAAAGAGATATACTCTAGATAAAGATATAAATATCCTACCTAAGCCTAATATATATTAGAAATAATATCTTAAGGTCTAATTAGACTCCTAATCCTTAATAAGTCTATTAAATTCATAATATAAATACTCAGACATTCAAGATGATATTATTAATAAGGGATTAATTTAATTTATTTATATTAGCTACTCATCCTTTACTAATATTAAGAATTTAAAGAGGATATTAAGTTTTTTATTCAATCTAGCTAATAAGAAAGCTTAGAATAAACTCTTTTCTTTAAAAAACTAGAATCTATTTATCTATAATATAGATCTATAGTATCACAAATTAATATTTACTATATATAGATTAAATAAATAGATATAGAATAATTTAAAGCTAGATATCTAGCTATTATAATTACTTTAATACTAATTTAGAAAAAGACTATGATTTAACACACTATATAATTATATATATCTTTTAAAGATAGTAAAAGTATTAAAGAGAATATTTACTAGTTATATACTAAGTAGTTAAATATTTTTTTATATATCTAAGTAGTAATAGTATAATTTATTCTCTATACTACTACTAGTAAATCTTATCTATAAAATAATAAAAGATGGTATTATTTAGAGAATAGACTAGTACTATATACTTATTCTATTTAATATATAATAAGATATACAGTATATATACTAGAGCCTATTTATCTATAAATAGATAGTCTAGCTTAGAAATTAGATAATAATAGTTCCCTTAGCAAGGCTCTTATATATAAAGCGCTAGATATATCCTAGAAGATCTTTAAGTTGATGATTATAGATATAGAGAAAGATAGCAAGGATATTTAATATCTTATAGATACTATTTATAAGATGCCTAAGATTATTATAACTTAGATTATTTTTAAGTATTATATATTATGTTATAGAGCGCTTCTAAACTTATAAATAGCTATATTAAGTCTAATATAAAGTATTTTATCTTTAGGAGAAGTTTATTATATAGTATAGTAATCCTAGTTAATAGCTAATTACTATAATATTACTAAATTTTATAGATATCTCTTATATAATCTATTACTTGGACTTGACTAGTCACTAATATATAAACTTCTAATAGAATTTAATACTAATCTAGTGATGCTAATAATTATAGTATATTTATACTTTGTAAATAGTACTAGTTTGAATATATAATATTTATATAAGAATATTCACTTATTATATACTCTTATAGAGCTTGTTATTATTGTATAAGTAGTAGGCTGTGTCTATTATCTTAGCTAGTTATATATAATAAAGGTATATAATATTATCTTATAAAATTATTTAATATAGATCTTATTATAAATAATATTTAAAATGATTCTATCTATTACACTTATTATAGATTAAACTAGCTAGAATTTTATACTTAATAATAGTGTTAATGGATTTATTAATATACCACCCTTTACTAGGAATAGTAATAGAATTATTTCTATTATTCTAAATATCTAGATACCTTATATTAATATTAATTATATCTATAAACTATAATAATTTATTAAATCTATTATTAATATTTAAGCTTAAAATAGAGCCTTTCTTCACTCTATAAAAGATATTCTAGATATAATTAAGAATATCTTAGTAAGTATTAAAGAGTATTTAATTAGTTATAAGATATTTTTAGATATTTATTATCTACTAATTAAGTCTCTTAAAGTATTCTTTAAGAAAAAGCTAACTTCCTATTTAAATAGCCTTTAGCTAAGAAGTAGATTTATTTTATCTTAAATAAGATATAAAGATATTAGATTTATTTTAGCCTTAATTTATAGATATTTTTTATAGTATTAACTTAGTGTATTATTATATATATTAATTTTATAAAGTTATTTCTACTAGTTGCTAATAATCTAGAATAATATATAATTTTTCTTATAGTCTTTATAATAAGTATATTATATATATAAATAACAGCTAGTACTAAACATTAGTTAGTATTTATATAGATTAAAATAGATAATATTCTATATATTTATATAAATTTAGATAGAAAATAGGTAGTTATAGAACTTCTATAGGACTTCTATAGGAGTCCTATAGACGGGTAGAGAGATCTTATCTAGTCTTATGGAAACTAGTCCTATGGGACTGGGACTAAAAACACCTCAGTCCTATGGGACTTGCAGAGGTCTAAGGACTACTAGACCTCTGCAAGTCCCATGGAACTAAGCAAAATCTAGTCCCAGTCCCATGGGACTAGTGTCCATGGGATTGGGCAAGACCCCTCTGCCCACCAATAGGAGTCCTATGGGACTCCCATGGGAGTCCCATTAAAAATTGTAATATATATTTTATATATATTTATAAATATTATAATATATATATATTCTTTATATATATATTATATATTATATTTATTAATACGAAAAATACGTAATCCTTTATATATAATACAGAGTTAATACAGTGCGTATTTTTTGTAATATATAACCCTAACCCTAGAATTACCTAAATAGGTAATTTTTAGGGTTAGGGTTGCCCATATGGGAGTCCCATGGGACTAGTGTCCATGGACACGGGGGTCCTGCCCGTCCATGGGCACGGGGGTCAGTCCCAAGTCCCGTCCATGGGCGCCCATGGACAAGTCCCATGGAAAGGTCCCATGGGATTTGCAGAGGTCTAATAATAGCTATAACTAAATAATATAAAAATTAAAGGATTTTCTATAATAGCTATAATAGTAATAGAATATATAAAACACTTATTTATTATATATCTAGTTTTTATTCTACTATCTTAAATTAACTATTTAATCTTAAGTATATTATTACTCTTAGATCACTTTTATTTATCTTCTTAAATACTCTTCTAAGGCTTTGCCTCTTCGAAAGCAGAATACCATTAAACCTCCGTTTAGTGAAGACTTATCTGATCTAGATGCTTGACAAGCATCGGTTTACGACAATAATTTTATTTTTTATTTTATTTTTATTTTTTTTTTAATAATAGATAATTCTTTATATTAAATATAGTTTATATTATATTTATTATAATCTTTCTTAATCTCTTTTTAAAATATTATCTCTAATAATTTTAATAATAAGAAATTAAATAATATTTTAATATCTAAATATTATTTATATTATAAATAAAGTTATTTAATCTTGAAATAATATTATTAAAATTAATGATTTTTTAATTAATTTTAATTTTTTTATATATTAAATTTTATTTTATTAATTTTAAGATACTAGCTATATATAATAATATTATGATTAAAAATATAAATAGAAGATATCTTATAGATATATATTTTAATATTATATATATTTTAAATTTTATTCTTAAAGAAAGAATAAATTTATTATTTTATAATAATTTTAATTTATTTAAGTATATAATTTTTTATATTATATTTTTATTTATTATATATCTATTTATATATTATAGCGGGAGTTATGCCTTATCAAGTAGGCAAGCGCTAGATAAGAAAACAACCTTCCACTAGTATCAACACAGTACTATAAGATATACATATCAATAAAAGAATCCAATATTATTATTATTATTATTATTCATATTTAAAGTCTATATGGAGCCCTATAGGCTATGACAGACTCGGTGGAAGCCTTGGCTAGGCCCTAAGGCCCTGGGGGCCTCAGGGGCCCTAGCCCCTAACAGTCTCAGGCGTTTTATAGTTCTAGGCTCAGATCTTGCCTCTATCCAGCTAATTCGCTAGAGGCCTTTAGGCTTGTCTATAGGCTTCTCATACCTATAGGGATCCCTTATATTTCCTCACGTCCAGGCACTCCTAATCTACTTCTAGTAGATTAGAGGTGCCCACCCCTTTATCCACCTCCTCCATTTTCCCATTCTTGTAGGGCTTCCCACCCCTAATAATCCCCTAAATCCGCCTCTCTAATAGCCTGCTCCTTATCCTGAAATAGATTCGCCACCGCTACAAACTATAACAGTGCTGCGGTGGCTCTAGGCTCACTAAATAGCCTTGCCTCCAGGGCATCCTTAGCCGCGGTTGATAGCGGTATCCCAGTATTAATCAGATCTTTATACAGCTTTCTCCAAGGCTCTTAGCGTCCTTAGCACTTAAAAAGAATGTGGAAAACAGTCTCTCTAAGCCCTCTATAGGCTTTATATTCAGGGGAGTCCTAGGTCTTGATCTAGTGTAAATAGGTGCCTATAGGGGCATAGCCGGTCTTTATTTAGTAATAACAGCTTGCTAGGTGCTTTAGTGCCTTTGCTACTATCTTATCTAGCCCCTAGTCTCTAGGCATCTCGTAGGCCCTCTCAAGCCTATGGGCCCCTTGGACTGTATTCGCACGAGCTTAATCCTCTACTGCTTTTCTTCTTGCTTCGGTGTACGCTCGCCTAATATAGGCTAATGATAGGCCTTTAAACCCAGGCTTTATAGGTCTGTTAATAGCTCTTTTAGTGGCCTGATCTGTTTACTTATTCCTATCTACCTCTTAGTGGCCTGGCACCCATTGGATCATCACCAACCGGCCGCTATTGGCTAATTGGGAGGCCGCTTTGTGAGCCCTAAGCGCTAGGGCTTGCCTAGGGCCTGGCCGAGACGTTTAGAGGCGGTTGATGGCGTTTTGGGTGTTTAGTAGGATATAGATTGGCCCTAGAAGCTGCCTTTCTAACGCCTATTCTAGCGCCGAAGCTACTCCCACTAACTCCGCGTTGAATATCTTATATCTAATCTCTATAGGCATCTCTAGGCTCTCCCAAGAGCCTTCTAGTACTGTTTATAGAGCTACACCTGCCCTTATATATCCGTCTTCCTGCCTGGAGCTATCTAATCATAGGGTAGTCTCTAAACGCCACTCTTTTACTTCCTCTAGAGCTTGCTTAGTACTAAGCACCCATATTAAGCCCGGGAAGGCCCTTATGCCGCACTGTACGGTCCTTTCCACGCCACCTGATGGATCCTTGGTTAGGCGTTGGGCTAGATGCTTTGCTAGCCTTTGGCCAATCCTTTTAGGCGCTCTACTATTGCCCTAGGCCCATTCTCGATCCTCTAGGGGCTGCTCTCCCGGTTGAGCGTGGGTGTCCCCGTGCCTGAGCGTTACCGGGAGTAGTAGGGCTGTTGGGTGTGTCTCCGGCAGGCCTAGTAATTACTAGCTCTATTAATATTAAGCTATAGATTAGAATATATATTTATTTATAACTATTAAAGCAAGTTTTAATTTTTATAAAATCTAATAATAGCTTTAATATATCTTAATAAATAATTATATTTTTATATATTTTTAATCTTTTTATTAAATATAAAAATTTATTATAAATTTTAAAAAATATATATATAATAAATATATATACTATTATTTTTTAAATAATAAAATCTAAGCTACTCTTTTATTAAATATAATAATTATATAAATTTATATATTAATTAGCTTCTAATTAATTACTCTAATAATATATAAATATAATTTTAAATTATAATATATCTAAATCTTTAAAAATTTATAATAAATATTATATAAATTATCTCTAATCTTTTTTATATGTATATAATATTATAGAAATATATTCTTATCTATATTATCTAAAGCTTCTATAATCTAGTATTTAGAATATTTATTATAATATATATAATAATAATTAAATTATAATTTAATATAATTAATAAAGATTTTATACTTCTTAAAAAAACTTTCTATATATAATTTAATTATTTTAAAATAAAATAGTCTAGATTTAATATTATTATATTTTATAAATCTAGTAAATATTATAAAGAATAATTTTATTAAAATATAATTTTATAATAATTATATCTTTTTTAAAAAATATTTATATTTATTTTACTTTTATAGTTTTTATAAGGCAGAGGGCTAGGAAACAGGAAATAGTACCACCACAGGACACATATCACATAGACTAACTCACCCTAGGGCTAGTTAGTCAGCACCTAAAACACACCACAATCTAGATATATATTAGTTACAAATCAAAGAAAAATTTAAAAGTTAGTAAATAATTAACTTATAAATTAATCTTTATTTAAAGGAATATATCTATATTTTTATTCTTTAAATCATACTTTCTATCTAGTCTCTTATAATCTATTTACTCCTCTTAAGAAGAGAGCCTAATTAAAAAAATAAAATAAATCTTTAATAAAATAAATAAATCAGCTTATAATAATTAATAAACTACTATATAGAACATTATAATCTAAAAAATAAAATAGAATAGCTTCTAAATAATATTATATTAATTAATAATATAAGTTATATAATAACTCTTATAGATATACTATAAAAATAAATCTTAAAACTATAAAATAAATTATTAAAATAAAATATAAAAATCTTTAATAATAATATTATAGAAGAAGTAATTAGATTAAAAAAAATAAAATATAAATAAATTCTTAATCTATCTTAATCTCTTACTTTATATATAATAAATAAGATTTATACTCTATCCTTAGCTTAATATTTAATATACAAGACTTAACTTAAGTTTAAAAAAACCTAGTAAGTATAAAATATTAAGACTAAAAAACTTTTTAATTAAACTTAAATATTTATTTTATCTCGTAAAATAGTCCTTCTAGTTTATAATAAAAGAAATATCTTAAATAATAATCTTTTATTATTATATAAACTAGTTACTATTATAGAGATACTAGAATCTAAAATAGAAATATAAAAATATTAATATATTTTATCTATAAAAAAGATCTAGAAACCTCTAATAATAAATATAAAAGAATTTAAGAATAAATTAATAAAAAAAAAAATAATATATAATATTAAAATAAAAAATTACTTTACTTAGTATTATTATTATTATAATATAATTAACTTAAATAAAAGATAAATCCTTATAATAAAAAAAATACTAAGTAATTTAATAATATAGAAATAATATATCTACTAATAAAATAGCTATAACTTTAATAAGATAATATAAAAAGACTTTAATATATTTCTAATATAAATTATTAAAAACCTAGAATTATTAACTATTAAAATAGAGACTAAGCTAAAATATACTATATAATATAACTACTAAACTATATCTAATTTTAATATTTACTTATAAAGCTAGAAATAATACCTAATAAAATAACCTATAGAGATTTAAAGAAAAACTAAACTCTATTATAAAATTCTTTAAAAAATTTAAAATAAATTAATCTAACTTAAAGCTAATAAACTAAAAGATTATAACTAATATATTATCTAGCTCTAAACTCTCAAGAATAGATTATTAGAAAAATAAAAAATATTATAAAAAATAAAAATTATTAACTTAAAAGAAATAGAGCTAATAAGAAAATCTATTAAAATATTTTATTATTTAATAGCTAATCTTAATCTTAATAATCTAGCCTAAAAGACTAATAAAATAGATAAAATTATTAAATAAATTATAATAATAAAGAGAATAGATTAAATAAATCTTTATTTAGCTTAAAATCTAACTTTATAAAACTAAATAATAAAATTATCTATAATTACTATAGAAAAAAAAAGTATAATAATTTAAAATATTTTTAAAAATATCTTAAATTAAAACTAGATTAAATAAATTATAAATAACTTATTAATTTAAATTTTAATATAGCTATAACCCTCTCTCTATAAACTATATAAATAAAGTAAAAACTCTACATATTAACTTATATATTTATTAAAATATCTTAGAAATCTATAAAGATTCTAATCTTAATTAATAAAACTACTAATAATAACTTTATTAATAAAATATAGATTTAAAGAAATAAGATCTAGCTTATAAAATATACTATATATAGAAATAGTAAATAGTTATAAAATTACTATATATAAAAAAATAATACTAAATATAACTATACTAGATATTAAAAATATAATCTAAAAAATATTACTACTATATTATATAATTAAAATAATAAAGTATAATCTTATTCTTAATATCCTATAGTATAAATCAGCTAATCTAAATATCTTCTAAATATAAAGAAAATAATATTACTAAAATAAAATCTTTATTAAGACTATTTTAAAGTACTATTATTTATAAAATAATATTATCTAATACTAGAAACTAGATTTTATAAAACTATATTAATCTACTATTTCTAAAACTCTTTTAGCGGCAGAAATAGATATAAAGATTTAAAATAAAATATAAATTTTTATTATTAAAAATAATAATTTAGCTTTAAAATCCTCTAGCTTATTAACTATAATAAAAGTAATTAATTTATTAAACTATATAAAATCTTTTATAAATATATTCTTTAAAAATAATATAATAAAACTATTAGTATATATAGATTATAATTATATTATTAATTTAGAAATAAGTAAAAACCCACTATATTAATCTCTATATTAGTTAAGCTCAAAGAATTAAAAGTATTATAAGAATATCTTATTATAAATCTAGCTAAAGACTAGATTTAAAAATTAAAAATCTAACTAATATATTTATTCTTTTTATATTAAAAAAAAATAAAAATCTATATCTTTATATTAATTACTATAGTTTAAATATAATTATAATTAAAAATTATTACCTACTTTTATTAATTAAAAAGATAATTAATAGACTAGCTAGAGCTAAAATCTATATATAACTTAATCTTTATAATATATATTATTATATCTAGATTAAAAAAGAAGATAAATAAAAGACTATATTCTATATATAATATAGATATTATAAATATACTATAATACTATTTAAATTAATTAATATATTTACTATATTCTAAGCTTATATAAATTATGTCTTAGTAAATCTCTTTAATATATACTATATAGTATATCTAAATAATATTATTATCTTCTTATAAGATAAATTAATATATAAAAATAATATATAATAAGTTCTAGAATATCTATATTAATATTAGCTTTATACTAAATTATTAAAATACGCTTTTGAATAAAGAGAGATCTAGTTTTTAAAATTTATTATATTACTTAAAAGTATATATATAGAACTAAAATATATTTTAATAATTTATAAATAGCCTAAACCCTAGAATATAAAAAAAATTCTATAATTTATAAGATTTATAAATTTCTACTAGTAATTTATTAAAAAATATTTATAAATTATTTTCTTATTTATAAGCCTAACTATAGGATATAAATAGATAAGAAAAAAATTAAAAATAAATTAAAAAATAAATATTAAATTTATTTAAAATAAAAAGATAAAATATATTTTTAAATTTTTTAAAAAAAAATTTATTATAACTTTATTTCTTAAACACTTTAACTCTAAATTATTATTATAAATAAAAATAGATATCTTAAACTTTACTATCTCTAGAATCTTAAACTAGAAGTAATAGAATAAATATTAATATTTAATTATATACTATTTATATAAATTAAATAGATCTAAAATAAGATATAAAATCTATAATTTAAAAATATTAGCTATAGTAAAAGTATTTAAATATTAATATTACTATTTAAAAAATAGTACTTATATTATAATTATTTTTATAGATTATAATAACTTAATCTACTTCATAACTATAAAAGAACTAAATTATAGATAAATATATTAAACTAAAAACTTTTTATATTTAATTTTAATATTAAGTATTAGCCTAGAATTATAAATCTTATAAATATACTAAGCTATAAACTAGATTATAATACTAATAATAAACTAGATAATACTCTTCTATTAATATTATAAAAAAAATTATATTATAGACTTTATTTAAGATCTAAAATCTATCTTTTAATTAAAAATAATATTAAATTAAAGCCTACTTCTATACATCTTAAAAAGTAAAAAGATTTTTTTTATATTAATAAACCTAAAGCTTTAGTATATTAAAATATATATTAAAGATAGAAATATACTACTAATAATCTAGATTATCTAAAAATTCTAGTTCTATAATCTATTATATTAATAGCTATATAGACTAAGACTATCTTCTTAGATATATTTAAAGAACTTATAGCCCTAATTTATTAATATCAATAAATAGATATATTTAGAGAATTAATAAAGAAATAGCTTATAACTCTAAATAATAAAATAAAATAGAAAAACTAATCTATTAAATTAAATAACTTATTATATTATAAAAAAACTATATATTCTATTAGATTATATATTAAAGCAAAAGATTTTAAAGATAAATTATAATAATCTATAAAAAGATTACTTTAGCTTAAAATAAATCTATAAAATAATTAGTAGTAAGTATTACTAGTATAGTTTATATATTAATATATAATATTATATAAGAATATATAATCAATATTAATAAATAAAAATATATTAATATAAAAAATATAGATTATTAAAATCTCTATTAAAATCAATTAAATTATTTAAGATTATTATATTAGACTTTATTATAGATTTACTCTAATTAGAATAAAGAGGTAAGATATATAATTTAATCTTTATTATTATTAAACTAATAATAAAATATATAATCTATAAATCTATAACAAAAAATACTATATTTAAAGATTTAATAAAAATCTTATATAATATACTAATAAAATATTTTATAATTTTAAAATATATTATTAGTAACTATACTAAGATTTTTATATTAGCATTTTAAAAGATATTTTATTAATATATTAATATAAAATATAAACTATCTATAATATTTTACCTACAAACTAATAACTAGATAGAAAGATAGAACCAAATCTTAAAACATTTTATAAGAATCTATATAAACTTTAAATAGAATAATTAAATAAGATAAATCCTTATAATATAATATATTTATAATAATTTAAGATATAATATTATTAAAATATTACTAATAAAAGCCCTTATAAGATTCTAAAACTAAATTTAAATTAATATTAATAATAACCTATTATTAGCTAACTAATTTAATAATAATCTTAAAATAAAAACTCACTAATTAATAAAAAAAATAAGAAATATAATAGAATATATAAAAATTATAAAAAAATAATAGAAATATCTCTATAGATTATTATAAAAAGCTATTAAATTATAAATATACTATTTTAACTAATATTAAATAGATATATAATTCTAGATTAGAGACTAGATTATATTATAAACTATTAATATTATATCTCTAAGTAGAAAAAAGAAGTTTAATTTAAAATAAATTAACCTATTTTAGATAATTAATATATAAAGAATAAATATTTATAAATTAATATTTTTACTAAAATTCTATAAACTATATAATATATTTTATATCTTATTATTTAAACTATTCTAAGATAATATATAAAACCTAATACCACTAGAGGGCACATTAGTAGAAGAATAACTAGAATATAAAATTAAAAATATATAATTAATAAAAGATTTAATTAAAAATTAAAAATTTTATATAAAATAGAAAAGCTACTTTAATAATAAATATATATAAGAATTTTATAAGTTAATTAAGAATATTATAGCTTTTAAAATCTTCCTATAGAAACTAGTCAAGCTATAAAATATAAAATAAAAAAAAAATATAAGAAATATTAATTATAATCTAACTAAAATAAAAGAAAAGCTATAAAATAATATAAAACTAGCTATAATTCACTCTTAAAAACTATTCTAAAATAAAACTAAATCTCTTAATTTACTAATAAATTATAATTAAATTAGTTCTTCTTACTATTATTATTATTAATACACTTATAATAACTATAAAATATTAATAAAATATAAATTAAAAAAGGAATAAAATATATTTAAATTAAACTATTATCTTATTATAAAATATAATATAAAGTTCTAAGAAAAAACTAAATTACTTAATCTTATAAATAAAATTAATAATTAAATTATACTTAACTTATAAGACTAGAATATAGTTAGAATTAGATTTTAAACTAAATAACTTAAAAAAGTTATAACTATATTTTAAAATATAATTTTTTTTACCTCCTAGCTTAGATTCTAATAAAATAATAAATAAAATTACTAACTTCTATATATATTCTATATATTCTTTAATTTTAAACTTAATAAATACTACTTCTACTTTAGCTTTAAAATAAGAAGAAATCTAAATAATATTAATACTCTATTATAATAAATAGAATAGAAAAGCGTACTAAAATATAAAATAAAATATATTATAAATATAAATAATACACTATTTATTTATTATTTTATATATTTTATATAAACATTATAATAATATATAAATAATTCAGGAATAATTTAACTATAAAACTATAGATATATTTAAAATATAACACATCTTAGAGCTTATTAAAAGGATAAATAATTCTAGCTTTTATAATAAAAAATAATACCTAAAAATATAATTTAAAAGAATTAAAAGTTAATTTAAAATCTAAAATATCCTTAGAACACTAAATACTAGAGATTAAAACTAAATAATAATAGATATTATAGTCCTATTTCTTAAAAGAAAATACTATATTTAGATTAAACTATTTAGTAAAATTATATTTTATAGTATAAATCACTAGATCTTAATTATAAGATTTAAATATTTTATTTATACTATTCTAGCTAGGAAATAATATACTATTATAATTTTTTAGTATAATAAAAGCTTTAAATATAATTCTATATAATTTATTAGCTATATTAGAACATTATATAAAAGAAAAAAAACAAATTATAAATAATCTAAAAAATAGATATATATAAATAAAATAATAAATATAAATATATTAGAATTAATATATTATATTATAAAGCTAAAACCCACCAAAATAATAACTAAAAATAATAATAAGATAAAAAGAAAATAAAAAAATAAAGTATAACTTATAAAAAAGTCTAATTAATATTTAAAGCCTACTTAAGTATAAAAATATATAAAGAAATAACTTTAGATTATATATAATATAATTAAAATATTATAAAATTAAAGTAATATATATAATATTACTTAATAAGCTCTAAAATCACTTAAAGAAGCTATAAAGAAATAAAAAAAATAAATAATTTAAAAAAAAGAATTATACTATATAATATTATAAAATATTATAAAAAAAGAATAAAAAACTTTAAAAATATATATTTATTTTAAATATTAAAAGCTTAGAGGAGAAGAGAAAAAAAAAATTAAAAAATAATTATTAAAATAATAGATATATAAAAAATAGATTATATTTAATATAATTTATATAAATATATTATATTATAGCCTTCTATTAAATAAATCTAATATAAATTAATTATTAAATATTTTATTTCCTATAAATTAAATAGATAAATAAAATTATTACTATAAAACTTAGCTCTAAAAGAGAGAAATAATTATAAGATAAAAAACTAAAAAATAAAAAATAATATTACTATAAATATATATTATATAGACTGACTTATTCTAGGGCTAGTTAATTAACACTTAAAATATACTATAATCTAGATATATATTAATTATAAATCAAAGAAGGATTTAGAAGTTAGTAAATAATTAATTTATAAATCAACCCTTACCTAAAGGAATATATCTATGTTTTTTATTCTCTAAATCACACTCTCTACCCAGTCTCTTACAGTTTTACTATTAAAGTATATAATTAATTTATTATTATATTAATTATATTATCTAAAGCTAATAGCTATATAATAAAAAATTTATTAAAACTTAAAATATTTAATTCTATAATAGTTTAATTTTTTTTTAAAACTATTTTTTTATAGCTATTCTATTCTATATATATAGTTATATATAGCATATATAGTTTAAAGATATTAAATTATAAAAATAGATTTATAAGAATAGATATAAAAAGAAATAGATATAATTTATAAGTATATTAATACCTAGAGAGCTAGAATCTATATAATAGTGGCCAAGCCTATATAGCCTCATATGCGAGCTTCAGAGCGGATTAACCAATATCCCGAAGGAGCGAGCACGTACGAGCCAATATACGCTGCTCAGTAAGGCCTTACGAACCATGGCCTTACATATTCTTATGACTAAATTAATATTAGGCTTTTCTCCTGGCTCTAAGGAATGTAATATTGTAAGAGACTGGGTAGAGAGCGTGATTTAGAGAATAAGAAACGTAGATATATTCCTCTAGATAGAGATTAATTTATAAATTAGCTATTTACTAACTTCTAAATCCTTCTTTAATTCATAACTAATATATATCTAGATTATAGTATATTTTAAGTGCTAATTAACTAGTCCTAAAGTAAATTAGTCTATATAATATATATTTTATAATAATATTATTTTTATTTCTTAGTTTTTTACTTTATAACTATTTTTTTCTTTTAAAGCTAAGTCTTATAGTAATAATTTTATTTATCTATTTAATTTATAAGAAATAAAATATTTAATAATTAATCTATACTAGATTTATTTAATAGAAAGCTATAATATAGTATATTTATATAAATTATATTAAATATAATTTATTTCTTATATATCTACTATTTTAATAGCTATTTTTTAATTCTTTTTTTCTCTTCTCCTCTAAGCCCTTAATATTTAAGATAAGTATATATTTTTAAAATTTCTTATTCTTTTTTTTATAATATTTTATAATATTATATAATATAATTTTTTTTTTTAAATTATTTATTTTTCTTATTTCTTTATAGCTCTTTTAAGTAATTTTAAAGCTTATTAAATAGTATTATATATATTACTTTAATTTTATAATATTTTAATTATATTATATATAATCTAGAGTTATTTTTTTATATATTTTTATACTTAAATAGATTTTAAATATTAATTAAATTTTTTATAAATTATATTTTATTTCTTTACTTTCTCTCTATCTTATTATTATTTCTAGCTATTATTTTAGTAGGTTTTTAGTTTTATAATATAGTATATTAATCCTAATATATTTATATTTATTATTTTATTTATATATATCTATTTTTAGATTATTTATAATTTATTTTTTTTTTTTATATAATATCCTAATATAGCTAATAAATTATATAGAATTATATCTAAGGCTTCTATTATATTAAAGGATTATAGCAGTATATTATCTTCTAACTAGAATAATATAAATAAAATATCTAAGTTTTATAATTAGGGTTTAATAATTTATATTATAAAATATAATCTTACTAAATAATCTAATCTAAATATAGTATTTTTTTTAAAAAATAAGACTATAATATCTATTATTATTTAATTTTAACCTCTAGTATTCAGTATTCTAAGAATATTTTAGATTTTAAATTAATTTTTAATCTTTTTAAATTATATTTCTAGATACTATTTCTTATTATAAAAGCTAGAATTATTTATTCTTTTAATAAGCTCTAAGATATGCTATATTTTAAATATATCTATAATCTTATAGCTAAATTATTCCTAAATTATCTATACTATTATTATAATATTTATATAAAATATATAAAATAATAAATAAATAGTATATTACTTATATTTATAAATATATTTTATTTTATACTTTAATGCGCTTTTCTATTCTATTTTATTATAATAGAGTATTAATATTATCTAAATTTCTTTCTATTTTAAGACTAAAATAGAAGTAGTATTTATTAAATTTAAAATTAAAAATATATAGAATATATATAAAAGTTAATAGCTTTATTTATTATTTTATTAAAATCTAAGCTAGAAGATAAAAAAAATTATATCTTAAAATATAGCTATAACTTCTCTAAGTTATCTAATTTAAAATCTAATTCTAACTATATTCTAATCTTATAAGCTAAGTATAATTTAATTATTAATTTTATTTATAAAATTAAGTAATTTAATCTTTTTTTAGAACTCTATACTATACTTTATAATAAAGTAATAGTTTAATTTAAGTATATTTTATTTCTTTTTTAGCTTATATTTTATTAATATTTTATAGTTATTATAAATATATTAATAATAATAATAATAAAAAAAACTAATTTAATTATAATTTATTAATAAATTAGAGAGTTTAATTCTATTTTAAAATAATTTTTAAAAGTAAATTATAGCTAGTTTTATATTATTTTATAACTTTTTTTTATTTTAGCTAGATCATAATTAATATTTCTTTATATTTTTTTTCTATTTTATATTTTATAGTTTAATCAGTTTCTATAAAAAGATTTTAAAAGCTATAATATTCTTAATTAACTTATAAAATTCCTATATATATTTATTATTAAATAATTTTTCTATTTTATATAGAATTCTTAATTCTTAGTTAGATCTTTTACTATTATATATTTTTAAGTTTATATTCTAGTTATTCTTCTACTAATATACTCTTTAGTAATATTAGATTTTATATACTATCTTAGAATAGTTTAAATAATAAAATATAAAATAGTATTATATAGCTTATAGAATCTTAATAAAAATATTAATTTATAAGTATTTATTCTTTATATATTAATTATCTAAAATAGACTAATTTATTTTAAATTAACTTTTTTTCCTATCTAGAGGTATAATATTAATAGTTTATAATATAATCTAATCTTTAATCTAGAATTATATATCTATTTAGTATTAGTTAAAGTAGTATTTTATATTTAATAGCTCTTATAGTAATTTATAAAGATATTTTTATTATTTTTATAGTCTTTATATATTTTATTATTTTTTATCTTTTTATTAGTTATAAGTTTTATTTTAAGATTATTATTAAAGTAATTAGCTAATAGTAGGTTATTATTAATATTAATTTAAACTTAGTTTTAGAATCTTATAAGAGTTTCTATTAATAATATTTTAATAATATTATATTTTAAATTATTATAAATATATTATATTATAGGGATCTATCTCACTTAATTATTTTATTTAAAATTTATATAGATTCTTATAAATATTTTAAAATTTAGTTCTATCTTTCTATCTAATTATTAGTTTATAGGTAAAATGCTATAGATAATTTATATTTTATATTAATATATTAATAAAACGTCTTTTAAAATACTAATATAAAAATCTTAGCGCGGTTGCTAATAATATATTTTAAAATTATAAAATATTTTATTAGTATATTATATAAGATCTTTATTAAATCTTTAAATATAATATTCTTTATTATAAGTTTATAGATTATATATTTTATTATTAGTTTAATAATAATAAAAATTAAATTATATATTTTACCTCTTTATTCTGATTAGAGTAAATCTATAATAAAGTCTAATATAATAATCTTAAATAATTTAGTTGGTTTTAGTAGAGATTTTAATAATCTATATTTTTTATATTAATATATTTTTATCTATTAATATTAATTATATATTCTTATATAATATTATATATTAATATATAAATTATACTAGTAATATTTACTACTAATTATTTTATAGATTTATTTTAGACTAAAGTAACTTTCTTATAGATTATTATAATTTATCTTTAGAATCTCTTACTTTAATATATAATTTAATAAAATATATATAATTCTTTTATAATATAATAAATTATCTAGTCTAATAGATTAGTCTTTCTATTTTATCTTATTATTTAAAGTTATAAATTATTTTTTATTAATTCTCTAAGTATATCTACTTATTAATATTAATAAATCAGGGCTATAAGCTTTTTAGATATATCTAAAAAAATAGCTTTAGTCTATATAACTATTAATATAATAAATTATAGAACTAGAATCTCTAAATAATCTAAATTATTAATAACATATTTCTATCTTTAATATATATTTTAATATGCTAAAGCTCTAGATTTATTAATATAAAAAAAATCCTTTTACTTCTTAAAATATATAAAAATAGGCTTTAATTTAATACTATTTTTAATTAAAGAATAGATTTTAGATCTTAAATAAAGTCTATAATATAACTTTTCTTATAATATTAATAAAAGAGTATTACTTAGTTTATTATTAATATTATAATCTAGTCTATAATTTAGTATATTTATAAAATTTATAATCCTAAGCTAGTACTTAATATTAAAATTAAATATAAAAAATTTTTTAATCTAATATATTTATCTATAATTTAGTTCTTTTATAATTATAAAATAGATTAAGTTATTATAATTTATAAAAATAATTATAATATAGATACTATTTTCTAAATAATAATATTAATACTTAAATACTTTTACTATAGCTAATATTTCTAAATTATAAATTTTATATCTTATTTTAGATCTATTTAATTTATATAAATAGTATATAATTAGATATTAATATCTATTTTATTATTTCTAGCTTAAGATTCTAGAGATAGTAAAATTTAAGATATTTATTTTTATTTATAATAATAATTTAGGATTAAAATATTTAAGAAATAAAGCTATAATAAATTTCTTTTTAAAAGATTTAAAAGTATATTTTATTTCTTTATTCTAAATAAATTTAATATTTATTTTTTAATCTATTTTTAATTCTTTTCTTATCTATTTATATCCCATAGTTAGACTTATAAGTAAAAAAATAATTTATAAATATTTTTTAATAAATTACTAATAAAAATTTATAAATCTTATAAATTATAAGATTTTTTTATATTCTAAGATTTAGGCTATTTATAAATTATTAAAATATATTCTAATTTTATATATATATCTTTAAATAATATAATAAATTCTAAAAACTAGATCTCTCTTTATTTAAAAGTATATTTTAATAATTTAATATAAAGCTAATATTAATATAGATATTCTAGAATTTATTATATATTATCCTTATATACTAATTTATTTTATAAAAAGATAATAATATTATCTAGATATACTATATAATATATATTAAAAAGATCTACTAAGATATAATTTATATAAGCTTAGAATATAGCAAGTATATTAACTAATTTAAATAATATTATAATATATTTATAATATTTATATTATATATAAAATATAGTCTTCTATTTATCTCCTTCTTTAATCTAGATATAGTAATATATATTATAAAGATTAAATTATATATAGATCTTAACTTTAATTAATTTATTAATTATCTCTCTAATTAATAGAAGCGGGTAATAATTCTTAATTATAATTATATTTAAATTATAATAATTAATATAAAGATATAGACTTTTATTTTTTTTAATATAAAAAGAATAGATATACTAGCTAAATTTTTTAATTCTTAAATCTAGTCCTTAGCTAGATTTATAATAAAATATTCTTATAATACTTCTAATTCTTTAAGCTTAATTAATATAAAGATTAATATAATAGATCTTTATCTATTTCTAAATTAATAATATAATTATAATCTATATATATTAATAATTCTACTATATTATCTTTAAAGAATATATTTATAAAGAGTTTTATATAATCTAATAAATTAATTATCTCTATTATAATTAATAAACTAAAAGATTCTAAAACTAGATTATTATTTTTAATAATAAAAATTTATACTTTATTTTAGATCTCTATATCTATTTTTACTACTAAAAGAGTTTTAGAAGTAGTAGATTAATATAATTTTATAAAATCTAATTCTTAGTATTAGATAGTACTATTTATAAATAATAATATTTTAAAATAATCTTAGTAAAAACTTTATCTTAGTAATACTATTCTTTTTATATCTAGAAGATATTTAGATTAGCTAATTTATATTATAAAATACTAAGAATAAGATTATACTTTATTATTTTAATTATATAATATAATAATGATATTCTTTAGACTATATCCCTAATATTTAATATAGTTATATTTAATATTATTTTTTTATATATAATAATTTTATAACTATCTATTACTTTTATATATATAATATATTCTATAAGCTAGATCTTATTCTTCTAAATCTATATTTTACTAATAAAATTACTATTAGTAGTTTTATTAATTAAGATTAAAGCCTTTATAGATCTCTAAAATATTTTAATAAATATATAAATTAATATATAAAGCTCTTACTTTATCTATATAGCTTATAAAAAGAGGGTTATAGCTATATTAAAATTTAAATTAATAAATTATTTATAATTTATTTAATCTAGTTTTAATTTAAGATATTTTTAAAAATATTTTAAATTATTATACTCTTTTTTTTATAATAATTATAGATAATTTTATTATCTAGCTTTATAGAGTTAAGTTTTAGATTAAATAAAAATTTATCTAATTTATTCTTTTTATTATTATAATTTATTTAATAGTTTTATCTATTTTATTAGTCTTTTAGATTAAGTTATTAGAATTAGAACTAACTATTAAATAATAAAATATTTTAATAAATTTTCTTACTAGCTCTACTTCTCTTAAGTTAATAATTTTTTACTTTTTATAATATTTTTTATCTCCCTAGTAATCTATCCTTAAGAGTTTAAAGCTAGATAATATATTAATTATAATCTTCTAATTTATTAATTTTAAATTAGATTAATTTATTTTAAATTTTTAAAGAATTTTATAATAGAGTTTAGTCTTTCTTTAAATCTTTATAGATTATTTTATTAGATATTATTCCTAGCTTTATAAATAAATATTAAAATTAGATATAGTTTAATAATTATATTATATAATATATTCTAGCTTAGTCTCTACTTTAATAATTAATAATTCTAGATTTTTAATAATTTATATTAGAAATATATTAAAATCTTTTATATTATTTTATTAAGATTATAGTTATTCTATTAATAGATATATTATTTCTATATTATTAAATTATTTAATATTTTTTTTACTATAAGAATTTATCTTCTATCTAAATTAGCTATATTATAGTAATAATAATACTAAGTAAAATAATTCTTTATTTTAATATTATATATTATTTTTTTTTAATTAATTCACTCTTAAATTCTTTTATATTTATTATTAAAGATTTCTAGGTCTCTTCTATAAATAAAGTATATTAATACTTTTATATTTTTACTTTAAGCTCTAGTATCTCTATAATAATAGCTAGTTTATATAATAATAAAAAATTATTATTTAAAATATTCCTCTTATCATAAATTAGAAAAACTATTTTATAAGATAAAATAAGTATTTAAATTTAATTAAAAAATTTTTTAATCTTAATATTTATACTTATTAAGCTTTCTTAAACTTAAGTTAAGTCTTATATACTAAGTATTAAACTAAAAATAAAGCATAAATCTTATCTATTATATATAAAATAAAAGATTAAGATAGATTAAAAATTTATTTATATTTTATTTTTTTTAATCTAATTACTTCTTTTATAATATTATTATTAAAAATTTCTATATTTTATTCTAATAATTTATTTTATAATTCTAAGATTTACTTCTATAGTATATCTATAAGAATTATTATATAACTTATATTACTAATTAATATAATATTATTTAGAAGCTATTCTACTTTATTTTCTAGATTATAGTATTTTATATAATAGTTTATTAACTATTATAAACTAATTTATTTATTTTATTAAGAATTTATTTTATTTTCTTAATTAGGCTCTCTTTTTAAGAGGAGTAAATAGACTATAAAAAATTAAATAAAAAATATAATTTAAAAAATAAAAAATATAGATATATTTCTTTAAATAAAGATTAATTTATAAATTAGCTATTTACTAATTTCTAAATCCTTCTTTAATTTATAATTAATATATATCTAGATTATAATGCATTTTAGGTGCTGACTAACTAGCCCTAGGGCGAGTTGGTCCACATGATATACGTCCTATAGTGGCACTATTTCCCATTTCCTAGCCCTCTGCCTTACAAATATATAAAGTGTGAGCTTAAATTGGTTTATATTGGCTGATTTATTGTGTTATGAAGTCTTTGTGATTTTTTGCGAATTTGTCGCAAACCGATGCTTGTCAAGCGTCTAGATCAGATAAGTCTTCACTAAATAGAGGTTTAATAGTATTCTGCTTTTAAAGAGGCGAAGCCTTAGAAGTATATTTAAGAAGATAAATAATAAGTAATCTAAAAATAATAGTATACTTAAGATTAAATAATTAATTTAAGATAGTAAAGTAAAACTATCTAAAAGAATAAATAAGTGTTTTTATATATATAATAAGTATTAATAAAGAGCATTATATATTATATCTAGGGTATAATATAATAGTCTTTAGATATAATTAGGTTATATCTAGGGTACAATTCCTTATTCTATGAGTAATTTAAAATATTAATCCCCTGATACTCTATATCCTAGATACTATCATATCCTAGGATCTAGCTTCTGGGTCTTCACTAATCCTGTAAAGCTATACCTAGGTGTAGAGTATATCTAGTTTTATGCTTCTAGACTCTTAATGCTTCTATAATACTATTATAGGTAGCTTTTTTACTAGAATATAGATTTATACTATAATTTCTCTTTAAGTGTATAAGCTATTTAAATATATTTCTTATCTGGCTTATATAACTAGTGTTAGGAACTAATGTAATTAGATACCCACCTACTATAGATACCCACCTGCTAATTTTTCCTAGAGAACGCACTTTATATAAATTTTAAGCCTAAATTTCTAACCCCTATATAAATTATATATAAAAATTTAATTAATAGTACGATTTAGATATTTATTAATTTTATATCTAATAATTCTATATCTACTATACTTTAGTAGCGCTTATAGGCATAGTTAAAAGACCTAAAATTTAGATTTAATTAATATAGCTAGAATAGATTTAGAGATTTTATTTTAATTAGTTATTAATATCTAAACTTTTTATATAATTAGAGATCTTTTATAAGCTATTTAAGCTTTAGATCTTTTATATTTTTTTTTCTTTTTTTATTTATTATATATAGATTATATACTTCTTTCTAGATAATTAAAAGCTTATTAATACTTATTTTATATATCTTAGATATATAATTAATTACTTAATTAACCCTCTCTAAAAGACTTATTAGATATTTATTAATCTACTTTTTAATTATAATAATCTAGCGCTTGAATTAGTATAGATTTTAAAATATTTATAAATATAAAAAATATAATTTATTTAATTAACTTAGAGAAGATATTAAAGTTTAAAATTAAACTATAAACTTTTAATAAATATATTTTAAATTAAATAGCATTAATCTAGTTACTTTAAAGTTATTCTAAATATTCTTAGTTTTATAAGCTATTATATAAACCTCTAAAAACACTATAAGAAAGTTATATTTATTAATAATCTTCGTCCTGGTGAAAACGGGGCCGTTTTCCGCGTCGAGTTTAGCGGCTAGCGCGATCGGGTTTAGCGTGACGGCTGCGGCCCGGTCGGGTTTAGCGGCCCGCCCGTTCGGGCATGGCGTCGAGACCGGCTGCCCATCTATAAATACGGGCGTCCCTCGCCGTTTTAACTCAACCTCTTTTCACCTCATTTTCCTCTGAGATTCTGTCTCAGCCGACGGACGGATTTTTCAGTCCTGCCGCGTGATCCGCCACCGCGTAAATCTGGGATGGCAACATCAACGACTGATTGGCGGTTCTGCCCTCGTCAATCCACTTTTTCATTTCATGCCATCTCCCCTTTGTCCTGTTTTTTACAAGCATTCAGCTCCAAGACGAGATATCCACATCAGGATCCATGCTTTCCTGCCAGGTTCTCGCCTGGTCTTTGGCTTCGACGGCTCGTCTCAGCCCCTTCCTTAGACGGAAAGCGCTCATCACATGGCCAGCTCATAAGATTTGACCATCCTTCAGCCTCCAATCGCGTGAATTCTCCCTGCGGTTTTTTCTCCACCTCAATCTCTCACTGGCCGTGAACTTGCTGTGATTTGAAATCCGTTTTTTCCGGATTCTGCCTTGCCTCATGATCACTGTTCCAGCTTCCCATTTCAGCCAGCCCCGGCTGGATGCACCAAGTGGACGATGTCACCTTACCTGTCGACTGTCTCGACGATTACGACGCAGTGCTGACGTGGAAACTGTATCCTGACTCTGCCGATCAGGCTATGGGCCAAATACTCTGTGATTCCGGCCTTAGCTTGCACCAAAATTGAGGCCTGCATATGCAGACAAAAGGGGGGGGGATTAGTCTGGTGCGAGAAGCCAATGGATCCGTCTGCCCCCAGTGGTACCGGGTTTAGGCGATTGAGCTATCTTGCACAGCCCCTTAATAGCTGGACATCTGCGTTGAGTTTTTACGAGGGGTTGCGGCATGGCATTGCGCGGGAGCTCTTGCTGGAGGCCAATGAAGTTGCGCCAGTGCCTTCCAAGTCTCTATCAATGCAGGGATGGAGACGCTGTCCTTCTTCCTTGTTTGCTCGACCAATAGCAAAATGACGCATTGCGTTTCAGCTGGGAATTGAACGATAGCGTCAACCAGGGTTTCAGTTCATGGTATTTGTGTACTGCCTAGAATTGGGTTAGCTTCTAGCCGCAGTATTGGAAATCCACGGGAATCGGATTACCAGACCCTCCGAAAGAACGTGACTTAGTAGTCTCCTGAACCTCATAAACCTGTGGCATTATTCCTCCCGTCTCACAACAGGGACAGACATTCCACCGTCCTGCTCGTGTACGCCTCTGCTTCGTTGAGACAGTATGGATAACATCATATTTGAAGACCCTTCACAACCACGCAAGAAAAAAGCAAGTTCTCACATTTCTGTCCCTGTTGCAAGGTGTGACACGGGCATCGAACAAACGCCAGGACCGATCGATCCTTACTTCAGTCACGATACCACTTTTGACCTACATACCCAGGACAAGGAGCCAGTATCCTTGTACGAGATATTCTCGTTTTCGGGCGACGAGGGGATGGGAGATGGAGATCTTATTGTCAGGTCGCCGCAAGCCTTATCACCGGGGAACATGAATGGCGAACAAGAAAGGGCTGTATCTGGCACTCGTGAGTCGTAGACCTTATACCCCGCGATTACCAAGCCAACTGAACTGATGTGACAGCAGGCGGCTCAGCTGAGGATGCCATTCCTATCGACCCTGCAATTCTCGAAGAAGGCAGCGTGCGCGAGAAAAATGGAGATGAGAATATTGCTCTTGGTTCCCCTGGCTCACTCTATCCTACGTCGCCAACATCACCAGCGCTACATGAACATGCCCAGATTATTGAGGATTCCGCACCTGTTTCTGACGCAAACTTGGATACACGGCGGTTATCATCGAAAAGGCGACTGAGGGATAAGACCAAGAAAGAAACCCCCAGCAAAAGATGTAGGAGTGGCTCGCCGACGGTAGAAGATCACCAGCATACGCTACACTCATGCTTCTCAGCGGCGCCACTTCACGAACGTCTCGATTTCCTTGCTTGGCTCTTTCAGACTGGCTTATCCGAATCATTGTCTGCAGCTAGTGTTGGACTTCCCTTCATACAAGTCAAGGCGTCAGATCAGCGTGTAGAACCCGCTCAATCACGACATCGTCGACCCCGGGTAGCCCGTAATCGCACATGCGCCACTTCAACCGAGTCCAGGAAGGGTAAAGCATGGGAACCCGATGAGATCAAACTTCTCGTGCAGTTGAAGGAAGATGGCTTGCCATGGTCCGTGATAGCGAGGAGGTTCGAAAAACGTTTCCCGGGGAGGTCGCAAGGCACTATTCAGGTCTATTGGAGCAAGAATTTGAAATATTTGCATTGATTAGCAATTAGAGTATGGAGGTCACTATTGTCATCAGTCTCTGCGAATCAGTCCCCGTAGCTAGAAAGTGATCAAAGCTAATGCATGTATATTTCGCCTGCTGGGCATCAGGCAGTCAGGATGAGGCCAAGACTCTCCTCGGCGCTTAGCATCGATGAGTTCAGCCAATAGAATGTTAGCAATCGACATTATCACATTGTGGGGATCATTGGTCCATCCTTGACCCACCAACGTTTCAGATCGTGTGAGAAATAAACCACCGATAAATACCGCCGCTCAACCAGATCACGATAGTTCATACCTCGACTGCGAATATATCTTAGTATCCGATCTGCCTACTATCCTTATACTATTTGACAATGGATCTTTCTCAACCGCAGGCTGAAGAGGCTGTCACATCCAACAATAGAGCCGGTAAAAAACAACGCGACCATAAGGAAGAGACAGGTTACATTATGGATGACTTGAAATCTGGAAAGTCTATCCTTCTTCTCTAAGAGACTCCCAGTGTCAAAATGAGTCATTGCCAAGCATGGCGTTGTATGCCATGTAAACGAACTGGGAAGCCGGTTATCAAGTCCCATTATCGTTTCATGCTAAAAGACATCTCCGTGCCCTCAAGTATAGAGAATGATCCTTACATTCCTGGATATAGAAATTTGCTAACGTGTGTACGCCCAGAGCCAAAGGGTGAATACCATCACGTAACATGTCTTGAGCGTCTCCTGCCCGATTTATCTGCTCTGGTCCGAGATGGCCACTTGAAAATGGATGGCTGTATTTCCGCACCGGTTGACAGCGAAGTGTGCCTTGAATCATCCGCGGAAATGATCGCAGACTGGTTCACGTATGGGGGTCGTACATTTGACCTTAGATGCTATGAAAATTTCAGGAAGGACCATCGTGAATGGAACGAAGATTGCAGTACACGGTGGATCGAGCATCAGCTGGGCCATGGGGAACAGCCAGACAATGCATGCAACTACTGCCAGTCTCTACCAGAACCAGAAGAACCAAAAAAGTCAGAATACTTTCCAGAGGAGCCTTCTGTGATTTTGTTAAGTCAGATGTTGGCGTCAATGAGCGGACAAGCAAATATTGATAAGTGTGGACGCCGGAGAAGAAGGGCATAGAAACTTCACAGATTGGCTTATATATGTATGTATCACAAGAATAAACAGTGCTATTTATTACCTTAGAAGTCTTTGGTCCAACTATGCTTCCACCACGTTTGGATAAAAATCCTGGCAAGACTGAATCGGCTTCTTGCACTCTGGGTAAGGACAAGGATACTCGAACACAAAACCCTTGGACTTGATATCCTTCACACAATCCTCACACAGTGTATGGCCACATCCCAGAACTTTCCAGCTGTCGTTGAATGTTCGATGGCATACGGCACACTTCAAGATATTGCGGCGCCTCTGTTCCTCGTTCTGTCGCTTTAGAAATTGAATTTGATTCTGAAACTGTTTCTCTTTCTTCTTCCATTCATCTCTCTCTTGTTTCAATCGTTTGTTCTCCTTTTCCAAGGCCTCATATGGTTCTGTGATATCCTTCACAAATCGCTTCTATTGATTATTAGCTAGGTTTGAGAAAGATATAGGAACCACTTACAATTTTAGACCGAAAATCCACCACATCGGAATCTTCTCTTTTTCGTTTGCTTAGGGGTGGTGCTGAAATCGCATGCTCCATTGTATCTTGGTAATCTCGATAAGCATAATCAGGGCGACCCCCACGTCGACGCTGTGGGCGTGTATGATGATTCTCCTCATCGTCACTGATTTCGATGACTGGTGAAGGGGAACCCGCTGCTTCGCCAAGCGCTTCACCCGACGGCACTCGTTCGCTAGGTAACTGCCGCGGAGGTGAATCCTCATCGAAGGGAATGGTGGATGGAGGGGATGCAGGAGATTCGAGTAATATATCGGTGGGAGCTTCTGCCGCGATCCCTTCTTCTACTCCATATATGAAACCTAGGGCATGCCAGTTATCAATCTGGGCTGGTGTAGATGGTTGCTGTGTCGCCATTTCGATAGACGTGTTAGGCGTTGGTGAAAGAATTTCAGGATGACGGAGTGACCTTACGGTGGGAAGTCGGCACTCTTTATACCTGTTTGATCCCTTTCAGGGGGCTGAGCCATCCAACTCTCCTAATTCACGGCAATCCGGTGCATGAAAATGGAGTGGAGATGACCAGCCTATTATGCAAAACCTAGCCTCGTAAGTCCAATCAGGTGTGAAAGGCGGCCACCAACCATGCTGAATCACAGCGTAGTATGACCCTAAAATAGAGCATTTGCCATTGAGCAGTAGAGCTTCCGCTTATCCCAATCGAGCATGGGGGTGTATTATACGTAGCGCTGCCAACAGCACCAACTTTTCGTTTCGCAGGCGGCACTAGCTATCCTGAAGCGGACAATACTCAGGGTGAATGAAGGATAGTTGGACGACCGTCATCTCAGGTGCTAGGGTCAATTCTTCATACTGTGTATATCTAATAGAGAGTTTCATCGGACGAGAGGAAGACTCTAAGGTGGAGTTCTCCTGGAGGACACTGCTGGAAAGCTCATTTCATGTAGGATTCGTAGTCCAGGAGCAACCCGACTCCTTTCTGGATACCATTGTGGCTGATTCTGGCATCAATGATTGGGCATGTACAGTTCTGCATGTGCCTCGGATAGGCAGAATTTGTTTCCAAGTGGTCCTCGAATTCTTGAACGAGCAGCCCCCATGCTCAAGTGTACTGAGAGAGCTTGCTAGCAAGCCACTTCCATCCGGTCTGCCTCGCCGTGTACTTCCGTCTAGTCATGATTGGTGGTAGTATCGCAGACACGGTTTGGTTTTCGACCTCCCAGGATGCCAGACTAGTTGGTGTCTGACTTATAAAGGCCTCCGTCCGCACTCTTGGTCTGCTTTCTTTCCCATCTCCCATCATCGAAACCCAGTAACATCAGAGGTACTGTATCATACCGAGACTCACCACGAGAAGTTCGTGAAGTATCCATCAAATCCATCAAGAAGTGCTGCAAGTGCTGTGGTATTTCAAAAAAACATGGAAGCCCATCAATTGTCAACTCAACGACTGAGTTCTGAGTCTTATCGACTCTCATCCTTGAAACGCAAACACGAGCTGAATCCAAGTTGTTCAGATCAGCAAGCCGCAAAAGAGATGCGATACATCAATCCTGACACACCACTGCCCTCAATAGAGCCAGAGAGTTATCTGGAGCCAGATCTTATTTTCGACGAAGATCATCCGGATATTAAGCTGCGTTCGGCTCCTATATTCATCAATGATGGCGTGATCGTTGGCTTTTGGTACACAGATCGAGGCGGAAATGGGAAACGACCGGTGTATTGCTTCATTAAAGAAGATTTCCAATTCGCATACCGGAAAGGAGACTCTTTCATTCTCACGACGGACGACGATTTTGATCTCCTAGATGATCTCGGAGACTGGCTGGATGAATATACCGAAGATATAGACGCCATGAGTCCAGAGGCAGTGAAAGTATGGGCAGATATGATGTGGGAGAGCAGAGTCTATGCCGGAGCCCAAGACATGACACTAGAATATTGACGGGAGAACAGAGTTTATGTCGACCCGGACATGACACTTGAGGTTTGACGATCTTTGACATGTATATAGTGGGAAACAATGGCGATGAACAAAGCGCGCACCAGTTTACAATCAGCTGGAATAGCGATAAGAATTCTGGCTTGAAGTATTTGAGGCTGGATTGACGTTACCAATAGATGACAATTGGCTGAATCGGCGTGTTACCGCACTCCGGAGCCCATATGAGATGTCAGCCCGCGTTAAATGGACAAACCGCTGTAGCTGCACTGCCCTGTGGAAGCCCGCAGGGGCTGCCATGTTTTGGCCATTTCATAGGGGCTTGAAGCCCGCGGGGAGGAGCAACCCGCGACCGATAAAAAACCATGGCAACCCATGGGATTTGCCATCCCCTGTGCTGTGGAAGCCCGCAGGGCCTGCCATGTTTTGGCCATTTCATAGGGGCTTGAAGCCCGCGGGGAGGAGCAACCCGCGACCGATAAAAAACCATGGCAACCCATGGGATTTGCCATCCCCTGTGCTGTGGAAGCCCGCAGGGCCTGCCATGTTTTGGCCATTTCATAGGGGCTTGAAGCCCGCAGGGGGCAATGGCGATGGTAAACTCATGGTGTCCCACGCGAATTGTTATTCCGCAGGGGAATGATAGCGCCACAAATTTCACCAGCAAAACCGTGGGATCGCTGTCAGTGGGTACCAGGTCTGGCGCCCATGAGGGATACCAGAGTATAGGGGCTTGCAACTCATTGAGAAACCACGAATTTCACCAGCAAAACCGTGGGTTCGCCGTCAGTAAATACATCAATGCTCAGTGGGGTATCAAAGGGCTAGCAGCCATGGCCATGGATACCATGGGTAGCTTGTAGCGTTATATTATCAATAAGAGAGGTGGTCCAAAAGTACGGCTGGTCGAGTCAATGAAATGGCTTGGGAAATCATGGGTAGGAAAAACCATGGGCTGTGGTGGGAACAGGAAATGAAAAACGTTGACTGAGATTGTAGAACCGTGGAGTCGCTGTCAGTAAATATATCAACACTCAATCGAATATCAAAGGCAGACTTCATGGCCACAAAAAACCATGGGTAGCAAAAAATCGTGGGTTGTGTTAGGAACAGGCAGTGAAAAACGTTGACCTGTAAGTGGGTCCGTTGAACCCTCGTTAGCCAATCTGGCCAGCAAGACTAGTGTTTCAGTTTGCTTGGTGACTCATGACTTATGACGTAAGTTACGCTAACGATTTTAAAGAGGGGGGAATCATAGAAACAACCAATCATGTGTATTCAATTAATTAAGCCAGGATCAGACATAAACATAATAAACTTAATACTGTACTCAAATCCAAACCATAGATTACAAAATCAGTTACACATGCCCTAGCTCAGAAAAGAATTTTCTTCGCTTCCTGAAGATCTCTGATTTTCTTAGAGAGTTGATGCCGTTTGCGCTTGAGTGCCCCTTCCTCACCAGCAATATCTTCAAGTTGTTCTTTGGAAAGACTTCCCACAAAGGAAGGAGAGAAAAGACCCATTGGAGTCTCTGGACCAGTCACAAGATGATAGTCTGCAGCTTGCATACAGACGTTGTCCACAAACCGCTTCCGAGCAACTTTATAGTAAGATTGCAGAATGTCATGGATATCCTGCACGGTATGTGCTTCGTTACTCATGTGATGCTGATGGGTTATATCTTCCAATCGAACCACCTTGCCGTGCGAACAACCTTCAAAAGTCTTCTTCGCTACCGTAGACGTGAATCGTTTTTCTCGACTATGTCTCGAGTCAGCAATATGTCATAGATCGAGTTCCCACGTAGGCAAAAGCACCTTTTTTGGAGGTTAGAATTGAGATAATGGTTGAGAGTCATAGGTGTACCTGACCGTTCAACGTAGAGAAGGAACTTCACCTTGTCGATAGCATTTCTATATCGGCCTAAAAGCTTATCCATCAGGACAGACATCAAATTACATCGTACCCGATCGTCTGGACAAGCTATTTCTAGGGCTTTCAGTATAAACTTGTGTGTCATGGTAACCACATCGCCGATATAGCCATGTGTGATGGATGTCCAATGTTCAGATTGCTGTTTCATAGTTGTGGAAAGTAAGGTAAAGCTGAATGTCCCGATTTCAAAGCCTCGCGAGTCTCGGTATTGCTTTTCAATCCAGGAATTTATATCATTTTTGGGTGTCACGACATCGTTTATCTCCATGTTGTGGACAAGATCTTCCAAATCAGGCATGTCGCTAACTTTCCTAGCCTTCAATCTTGCTCCTCCGAAATCAGCCCAAAGGCTACCCGCATCCTTTTCATCTTCGGGCTTTACCTCCGGATCAGAGCCGTTATCATCTTCGTTAGGATCTCGTGCAAATTTATACTTATGCCCCCAAATAGCCATGTCCTTCGAGTAAACATCATTTCGATTCACGATCGCTGTAGCAAATCGGAGCTCTGTATAGCTATCGAAAAAATCATTGCAGCTATAGTTTGTTGTCAAAGCCTGCCGGGTAATGTCTTGAAATGAGTTCACAATGCCCAACAGATACCCCAACTGCTGCTCTGGAGTTTCGCGTTCCGCTCCTAGACTCTGAAGCTCATTTTGGCAATCTCTGAGTTTTTTGCTAATCTCACCGCGAACCTGCTTCGATTAGTGACTGACGTTCTAATGAAAAGGGGATACCTACATGTGGGAAGGCTTCGCGGGCGTTCGCGGTCACAGTTTCTTGAAGACGGGTCTTCAAGGCCGTAATTCCAAATCGATCTTTGCCCAGAGCGTTCCACGGAGCGGTGAGGCGGAATTTCTCCTCTGCAGCATCCCTGTCGGTAATTTCTTCCTGAAGCTCCTTTTGACCCAGATTGCGTACTATGATCCAGCCAAGCTTAAGTCTCATCTCCCGGTCTTCTACGAGATCGACAACTTTGCTTTCGGCCCCTTTGTCAATTAAATCTGGTTTTGTCAAGACTCCCAACGTTCTCTTGCCCTCCGGATCCACTTCTCTTGCCATGTCAATGATCTCTTGTGTTGCTATATCGACATTGGCTGGCACGACTGTGAGCATAATAGAACGCGGATTTCTCATATACTCAAGTACCATTTCCCGAACCATATTCTTATCCTCGTTTGTGGTAACTCCGGGCGTCGTAAGACGAAAAATACCAGGTACGTCAATCACACTTAAATGATCTTCCTCCGGGCCGCAAATCTCCAGTCGCAACACGTTGCTCGAAAATGTTGGTAATCCGTCCTCCTTTGATGTGGAAAGTCCCATGAGTGCATGGACCTGTTAATATCAAGTTTAGCTTCGCACAACCGCCATCATCTAGGGTACTCACTTCCGACATCATTATAGAGAACGCCGCAGCATCCAGGGCCTCCAGATTTGATGCTTTCCATTCTCTCAGCTGAGAAGGATTATTCGCGTCGCTACCTGGAATAATAGTAGCTGTAATAGTTCTCTCAACAGCCTCAGTCCTTCGAAAGATGATTTGTGTAGCGAACCTAGTACATAAGCCGCTATCTCGAGGGAAGGCGAGTTTTGTCAACCCCTCCAATACCGAGCTTTTACCGCTGGATTGATCTCCCACCACAACAAGTTGAGGAAGGTTGATATATTCACCAACGTTACAGGCAAAAAGTTTGTCGATCTTGTCCAACAAAGCTGGGTCAGCAAGCGATTCATGGTGGCCAGAGGTATGAACAGTCATCTTGACAGTGGTGAAACGACGCGATTACGAGACTGAGCCACCTGGACTGGTTGGTACATGGAGCGAGAATAGCCAGCATTTTATATTTCACTGTGCTCGAGGTGATCTAGGGATACACGCGGTGATGTTTCAAGAGCATAACCATTGACATATTCAGCAGGTATGACAGAAATTCCTTTGATATTCATTCTTATGTGAGGGACTTCTGGGCTGTGAAACGTGAGGAAGTGGGTAAGCTAATTAATTCAAGTGGCTCGTGCAGATGTCTCAAGATCCTTGCCTCAGATTGGAATCCCTTGAATCAACCTAGACGGATGTCAACTTGGCTGATTGGGCACCCGCGCTTAGCGCTAGAAATAAAGCAAGTTACTCATGTGTATGGTGAAAGGATATGATATGCCCATGGTCCTTGCAGCCAATCAACCTGACGTGTCATCTTGAGACACGCTGTGACGTTGTGAGCACATCACATCCGCAACAGAGAACTTTCCACCTTACCCCGCTTCGCTGAGATGGTCGCCTATCATTTAAACTTCCTTTTATCACTCCATTTATCAATATCCTTGGCTTAGACATCGTCTTCGATCTGTCTATAGTGACTATTCGATACTATGTCCAGCGGGTATAGACGTGGCGGAGATAGAGGAGGACGGACCGGCTTCCGTGCAGATCGCGGAGGCAGAGGAAGAGGCGGAAGGTCCGACCAAGGAGGAGGCCAGAGGGGCCGTGGAGACAGCGGTAGTTTTCAAGCCTTTAGAGGGACCGAGCAAGTCATCCAGGTCTTTTCGTAAGATAGATCTCTCGGCCCACAGTCGTTATTGTATAAACACACTAACCATATCCACAGCAATCCACAAGGCCAAGATCCGAAAGTCGCCAAAGTCGAAGATGCCTTGCATCCAGCGACAAAGAAGACACTCGATCTTAGCAGCCTGAGGCTGACCGAAGGCTTCCCCATCCGTCCGGGATATGGTACCAGGGGTACCAAAGTCGAACTCACGGCAAATTACGTCGAATTGTTGCCGCCATCAAAAATGATCCTGCACCGATACGATATCCAGATCAGCCCAGAGGTCGCTGGCAGGAAACGTTTTCGGGTGATACAGCTCCTGCTCCAGTCGACGGAAGTGGCACCACACTTGGGCGAGGTTGCAACCGACTTTCGATCGACTCTTCTCTCCAAAACCAAGTTTCCACGTGACGAGACCACCATCGAGATCCGCTACGCTTCCGAGGGTGAGGACGAGCCGACGGCTAGAGCCACCACATATAGAGTCCGTGTTCTTTATACAAAGACCTTAAGTATTCTCGAGTTGATCAACTATATAAACTCTACAAATCTGGACCAGTCTTTGGGAGACAAACAAGAATTGACGCAAGCTCTGAATATCTTTCTAAATCACTTCGCCAAATCTGCAGAAAAGCTTGTTACTATTGGATCGAAGACCTTTTCTCTGAACCAAAATGCAGTAAGAGGAGACTTAGGTTCCGGCTTAGAAGTCATTCGGGGCTTCTTTTCAAGCGTGCGCATGGCGACTTGTCGCATCCTGGTCAACATTAATGTCAGTCACGGAGCTTTCTATCAGTCTGGCCCTTTACTGGCTCTCATGAACAGCTTTGGTGTCCGCAACACAGCCGCCTTGGAAAAGTTTCTCAAACTACTTCGTGTCCGAACCACGCATCTGCCTGAAAAGCGCAACAGAGCCAATGAGGTAATTCCCAGAGTCAAGACAATCTTTGGACTTGCCAGGAAGGACGACGGACATCATATGGCCCACCCACCTCGCGTTAGACAGCATGGATCAGGCGCTAAAGATGTCGAATTTTGGATTGACGGTGAAGCCAGCTCCTCTAGTACAGCCACGGTAGACGCCAAGAGTGGGAGGAAAGGCAAGGGTAAGGGCAAGGCTCAGGGCAAGGCTCAGCCAGAGAGGTCGGCAATTTCCGGCTCTGGAAAGTACATCAGTGTGTTTGATTTCTTCAAAACAAGTACATCAATTTTTTTCTCCCCAATCCATCCCTTTGTATGGCTAACAGTGATGCAGCACATGGTCTGGTCCTGCAACACCCCGAGCTCCCGTTGCTCAACTGCGGCAATCGGGAAAATCCAATGTATCTCCCTGCGGAAGTCTGCATTGTCCTCCCTGGTCAGCCATCAAAGTCGAAGCTCGGCGGCAGCCAAACCCAGCAGATGATTCGCCACGCTGTTCGGAAGCCCTGGGAGAATGCGGCCGCAATTGTCGCGGAGGGAGTGCAAACTGTTGGTCTCGACGAGAACTCCAATGTACTCATGGTATGTCTCGGCCCAAATTTGCAAAACGTGACATTACTTAACTTTGTTCAGCGCTCTTTTGGCCTTAGAATCGCACAAGGCCTCATCAAAATCCCTGGTCGCGTTCTTGTCGGCCCCAAGGTTATCTACAAGGGCAATAAGACCGCCAATCCACGCTTCGGTAGCTGGAATATGAATGATATCAAATTCAACACTGGCGCCTCACTTGTCAGATGGTCCTACCTGCTGATTTCGCTTTCCGGCTTATATGATTCCTTCACTCAGGATAGCCTAGGGGCTGTAATGGCCGAGTTCTATCAAGTTTTGAAAAGAACTGGTGTCGTCGCTTCTCCACCACTCACAGGCCAACGCCTCCTACTTGAACATCCAGATGACCATGCGATCAGCTCAATTCTGCAGCGTGCCGCTGGAACTTTAGATTTGCTTTATATCATCCTGCCCCAGGCCAACATGACACTATATAAGCGCATAAAGACACTCGCAGACAAAGATTTTGGCATCCACACTATCTGCTCTGTGGCTTCCAAACTTGCGAAAGAGCGTGGCCGCGACCAATATATGGCCAACATCGCTCTGAAGTTCAATCTTAAGCTGGGCGGTATCAATCAGATCGTGGAGGACAGGAATCTCGGCATCGTCGACCAGAACAAGACCATGGTTGTCGGCATTGATGTGACACATCCTTCGCCTGGCTCCTCCTCCAACGCACCCTCGATCTCTGCAATGGTGGCTTCTATAGACAGATCTCTAGGGCAATGGCCCGCGACATTGCGCATCCAGCGCGCGAGGCAGGAGAATGTCGACGACCTCACAGAGATGTTTAAGTCTCGCCTGACTCTATGGAAGACCAGAGGCAAACATACCGCTCTTCCTGAGAATATTCTCATCTACCGCGATGGAGTCTCTGAAGGTCAGTACGATATAGTGCTCTCGCGAGAGCTTCCTCAACTCCGCCGCGCCTGCGAAGAGGTGTACCCAACAGCCGACACCAAATTAGGCCTTCCACGATTCACTATCATAATCTGCGGCAAGCGACATAAAACCCGATTCTACCCCACCACCGAGGAAGACTGCGACAGGTCTGGTAATACCAAGCCTGGCACTGTCGTCGACCGTGGGGTGACCGAAGCACGGAACTGGGATTTTTTCCTGCAGGCACATGCCGCACTTCAGGGGACTGCACGGCCATGCCATTACTACATCGTGCATGATGAGATTTTCCGGCAGGTCTATGCGAAGTCGATTCCAGCTCCATTTCAGAACATTGCCGATATCGTAGAAGATCTCACACATAATATGTGCTACATGTTCGGCCGCGCGACCAAAGCTGTAAGTCTATGTCCTCCAGCATACTACGCTGATCTCGCGTGTGAGCGCGCGAGATGCTATCTGGCAAGTTTGTTCGACACGCCGTCCCCGAGTGCGGCCCCGTCCGTGGCTGGATTATCGGCGGCTGAAGGAGGCTGGCAGCCTGGCGCCAATGATGTGCAGATCCATCCGAAGCTGAAAGACACGATGTTCTATATCTAAAATAAATGACGAGAAGTGGTGGTAAAGAGCCAGATGGAGTTTGAAATACGTCTTACCGCATGCTTGCTGTTCCTTCACTATCTTATCCTTTGGTTCATGGGGTGCGCCTTAAATTTTTTTTTCCCCTGGAGCTTTTAGCGTACGCTAGCCTAATTCAGGTTAAGGCTGGGAGGCTACTTGCGACTGAAGGAACCAAAACAGTGGCCTGACAGCCATATGCATGAACGCTGGTGTGCGTGGACACCATCTGGGCCTGTATGTTTCTAGAAAGGGAACAGTACCTTCACATCTGCGAGCATTGGCACTAGTCAGGAGCATCCACACCAGTCTTGTGCTCTTACTGCATGGTGTCTCTGCAAATCTCCATTGCTTCTGCACAGGTTTTGTGTCTGGACACTGTTAGTCTCCACATAGTGGTGTGCTTGCATCCAAGTGTGTCAACTTAATGGTGTATCCGCATCAGACTGCAGTCACATTCAGTGGAGTTGGCACTTAATTGTTTCGACACCCTAATGCTTTCACACTATCCATATGTCTTTCCACTATCCCCTTGTCTTTACACCTGGGTGCCTACACGAATAATCAGTGTCTTCGCACTGGTTTTGTGTATCTCCACTTTGTAGTTCGTACACTATAAGGTGTCTGCATTATTTGATAGGCTTTGCTCCTCAAAGTATAGGCACACTTTTCATTTCATAATTTTCCATAGTATTTCCTATCGTCTCTGCATTTCAGTGCCTTTGCCTCTAGTGTCTTCACACAATCAAGAACATTCAGGCCCTAGCATCGCTTGAAGACAATCTATCAACGCAAGCTTAACTTAGTGAAGTTATGCCACAGCGCATATAGCGCGACCTGAAGGTTGAAATATCTTAATGCGCATCAAATATAATAGCAGCTACTGCATCTTGCCATCTGGCCCTCCGTGTCCCTCAAGAAAATGATTTATGTGAATCAACTTCGGAGTTGGGGCAAAACAATACGGAGTACATAACACGCCAATTTTGATAGATGATAAATGACGTCAGTGGCTTTGTCAGGGTCTTTAGGGATCTAGATCAGCTTTTGCTGCGAAGCCTTGGCGAATCGTCAATAAACTTAAATAAAGAATAATGGTTAGTGAAAAATATGGGTTGTGCGGGGACCAGGAAATAAAGTTGTTTCAGTTTCCTTATGTGACTCATCGCTCATGACGTGGCTAATTAACCATTAATCAGACGGAAAGAACACCACAAACACAATACTCAAATCCTGACCATGTTCCGCCGTCTCGCCTTCGGGTATTTTACCATTCCCGAGTCCCTGTATTCTCAATGCTTCAACACCAGCTCCAGAACGTAAGACTATACGATAGCGCCAAGGCTTGCATTATCAACGTCTCATGCTCTAGTGCCCAATCTTGTGAGCCCAACCAGAAATAATTGTCTCAAGATTGGTCAATTAGGTCACCAATCAGGGGAATACCCCTTGCATTGACATGCCAACACACAATGTTTGAGAAATGCACTAGTTAATCCCATCCTCCGGCTTAATAAATAGGTTTCAAGATCTTCCAGAGCAATTCAGTTTCCCATCGACAAGAAGCAATGGGTAAGAAGCAAAAGAAAAAGGCCGCAGAAAAGAACAAGGCATTCGAATTTCATCCCCACTTCGCTTTGGATTTTGTAGAGACTCACGAGTTGCCTTTACCTGACAGTCGTCCGATAATGTCTCCAGAATCACTGCCTCTAAGTTATACAGAGTAAGTAAAGAACCTATGGATCGCAAAGGCAGCCGATAACTTTGCTATTTAGATTTCTCACTTCTGAAACGGTCTCTCTTGGTACAGAAAGTTCTACGCGAACCTTCAGAATCCATAAAGCCCTTCTTCTTTCAAAATCAAAAGCAATCTTCTCGGCATTTGAACGTCGCTTTCAAGAAAAAGAGAATGGCGTGTATATATTCAAGGAGACAACGGAAGGAACTGTGACCCGTTTTATTGAGTGGACATACCGAGGAGACTATCCTGATGCAGTTTACAATGCCGGCTTAATAACCAATAATGAAGATTCTGCTGATGAAGATGCTAAAGCGGATACTGTGATCTCCGACACCAAAGACGACTTGACTACTGATGATGAACACCCACTTCTGAGTCATATGCAGCTGTATGTCTTTTGTGAGATATATGGTATAACGCAACTCAAGGAACTTGTCTTTTCGAAACTCACATCTCGTCTTACTGAGATCGAGAAACCGAAAACTCTGGACGCCCAACTTGCCATCATTGCTCTCTTACGCATTTGTTTTACAAATGTCCATCCGGACAATGACCTAGCTGATTGGCTGGCGCAATATGCAGCATATTGTGTCGACACTCTACGCTTGCAGATGGATTTTCATGACCTCCTCCGGCAAGCCCCAGCACTTGGTTCACGGATGATAATGTATTTGCATCAGGCATCAACTTCTCCTTGGAATAGCTCGCGTTCAAAGAATAAATTTCCGTGGTCAGTAGAAGCTATTTATAGCTTTGGACTTCAAGTTTGTCCTAACTAACCCTGCTATAGGTCCTGATGACGTCATTGGTGGATGAGCCCTATTTATGGAGCTAAGTTACTTGCTATTGCTTGACTCAGAGGATGAATGTTTAGGGCGATAAACAGTTTCTTTATTGCAATCGCGGCGCGAACCTGGGACTATATAAATGTTATTTGAAAGGAAAGAATGTTGCCAACTTACATGTATTATTGTGAACAAAGTTGTATACGTAGTAAGAGGTATCGTTGAGTTCCAACTCATTGATGACCCTACACTGAATCACCTAACAGGCGTTTCTTGGCATTGTCCAGGACGATGTCATGGGATGTCCTGGTGACCGGAGTTCGAGCCCTTCTGATCTATTTGTCGTCTCCATGGACGGACAGTGGAGATGCGGACCAACCTTCGCCCCATTGCCTGCTATGATTGGATCTTCTGATTCCAGTCGTGCCCTGCCTACATCAATCATTCTGCGGGGAACATAGACGCCGAAATAAGAATTCCCACCACGATCCATATACTCAAGCCGATATGCCATATCAACTTTCATTGACTCGTAGGCCGTATAGTAATCATCCCGGTATTCTATAGCACGTTCCTGGGACTCCTCGACGCGGGATGTGACTAAAGTACCATCATCTCATGCTCATCCTCTAGCAGAACGACGGTCCGCAGAGCAGGCAGAATTGACAGGACTAGGGAAGACAATACGTCCCATCCCCAGTCCTTCCATTCTATATCTTCAATAAGAAGAGACTTGAAGTGATGAATGGAATCCTGATAGGAAGATTGCAGCTGCTGAAGGCGTTCAGTGTCGCTTGTAATATCGCCACTTAACCAGAGAAGGTCTTGACGAGGATTGAAGTAGAACGAGCATTCTGGCAAGTCTGAATGTTGGATTAAGACATATGTCTTGAGCGTCTGCCAGCGGGATTCTTGATATATCTGGAGAGCGATTGGAAACGGTCATTTCTCTAATGGGGACGGTGTTTCCACGGTCCTGGAACTGAAATCGAACTGCAGGAGAGTATCAAGAGAGGCAAGAGGACGAAATATCGTGAAGTCATGATAGATATCATCATTGTCATTATCATCGTCACCGTCATCGTCACCATCGTCGTCATCAAATTTCTCGCAGCTTGCAGCTTCGACAACCTGTCCCACGGGCCATGTATATTCCCAGATCATCAGTCAGATTTCCGGGGGAATAGACTTGAAGTTGATCTTTGGAGGGCATTCTGATTCTTCCAACCTTCGGCGTTTACGGACGGGTTTGTCTCGATCAGAGGGCGCTTGACTGTGTCATTTTCTTCAAAGCTCAACCTCGGCTGCACGGTACGGATGGGAAAATATGCAAGACTGTTGGAGTTTCAGATGGAGTTTGGGAGGAATTTTAGATGAAATTAGCAAGGTCACATGATCACCGGCTTCCGCTATGACTTCACTCTAATGGGCCGGTCGACACTGACGGAGTGTATTCTGGCAGCTAAATACATTTGATCTATGCCAGGCAATAAAACCCGCCTAGTAAGAAGCCTCGGTATATAAACCTGTGCCAAGTATCGACCTGTTGGTACGAATCCATGAAGAAAATAAACTGGCAGAAGGCATAACCCCATATAATCAAATCTATTGATTTAGCTCTCAAGATTAAGCCTAGCAGGATCATCCTAGCTCTCGGTTCATAACTGTAGTTTCAAAACCATGCGGACACTAAACCCTTCAATCTCAACTTTGATGGGCCCATTGGGTGTTTCAAACGTACGTTGGGTTGAAACCCACCGCAATAACGGCACACCAAGAACAATGTGGTCTGCGCAGTTCCTTGTACATTAGGTTGGGCTGGTATTTGTGGCGACTCTTGGAGACCCTGGCGTCTCGTAGCGACCCACCCAGCTGATTCTGTAGACACACGATTAAGAGAGTGATTCTACCAATAGAAATTCTACGGACAGAAATCTCTGTAAACCCATTTTATACTCGTAGAATTTCTGTCCGCATTACATCTGGGGACAGATTTTCTGTGGACAGAGTTTCTGCGGACAGACATTGGGGGCAATCCATTGGCTGACGTTTCTATCAATAGAAAATGTGCGGACAGATTTTCTATCAATAGAAATTCCGCAGGTGTCAGCCGCTCTGTCCACGGAATTTCTATCGAAAATAACACGTGCCTCGTTTTCTCTACAGAGTATTAACAGTGACCCTGTGAAAAGATTTCAATGTTGTTCATTGTAAGTGGGGCCGTTGCATGAGATGATCGGCGTGTCGCCACTATCATCCTTCTGGATCGTTACGTTTAGATGGATGGGCTTAGTTTGCTAGTATCATTCGGAACAAAGCCATGTTTTACGTTGAGACATGGTGGGGCATTTGATGAATGAACGCTGTTGCCTGGAGATGAGTCATAAATCGTATGTATTACAGGGTCTACGACATCCCCGGGCAGAATAACCAGAAAAGTTTCCAATTTTCCAGTTCATCAGGCCACGAGTGAAGCCAGCAGCAAGCCTAGATAGACTTTTAAGGGCTACCCCCACTTAAATTTTTAAACTTCTCTCCGTATAAGATTTCATGCATCTCACGGCCTGAAAGCCAGCCCGCTTAGTCTTCTATCCCCACACTGACTATTTAAAATAAGCACACCAATATCGGAAAATTCCAAGATTTTGCACCAGCATTTGTCTTGATCGCTGTGACTGTCTCTAATTTCTGGTCATCCACAATGCTGTACATTTGTAAACGCTGTGCATTTGTAATGGCTGTGCATTTGTAAACGCTGTACATTTGTAAACGCTGTACATTTGTAAACGCTGTACATTTGTAAACGCTGTACATTTGTGAGGGCTGTACATTTGTAAACGCTGTACATTTGTAAACGCTGTACATTTGTGAGGGCTGTACATTTGTGAGGACTGTACATTTGTAAACGCTGTGCATTTGTAATGGCTGTGCATTTGTAAACGCTGTACATTTGTAAACGCTGTACATTTGTAAACGCTGTACATTTGTAAACGCTGTACATTTGTGAGGGCTGTACATTTGTAAACGCTGTACATTTGTAAACGCTGTACATTTGTGAGGGCTGTACATTTGTGAGGACTGTACATTTGTAAACGCTGTGCATTTGTAATGGCTGTGCATTTGTAAACGCTGTACATTTGTAAACTCTGTACATTTGTAAACGCTGTACATTTGTGAGGGCTGTACATCAGCTCGGTCATCACACAGATGCGCACCGCCAAGATCTCCCTACGCGCATACCTCCACGATATCAACAAAGCCGACACTGATCAATGCCAATGCGGCCACGGACGCCAGACCATCCGCCATGTCCTTCTCGAATGCAGGGACTGGGCGGATGAACGACACCGAATGTGGGCAGGCAAAGCTCCATGCATGGACATCAAAAGCGTTCTCTGCAGCCCAACAATGGCAGTACAAGCAGCCAAGATGATGATCAGGACAGGACTGCTCCAGCAGTTTCGAGCAGTCCCATCCACGGTACTCATATACACATAACGTAGACGAGTGATTATTAGTATACAGAAGTGAAGGAGGGCCAGGAAAGGCCTGACAAGTACATAGACACCGAACAGATACTAGAGCTATATGTTAGAGAGCAACTGTGTTAACACGGAAGGAGGAAGCAATTCTGACCAGGAACGGCTTATGCTTTGGAAGTGAAATGTGGGACCTCCTGTATTTATAGCTGAGCGCTGCATAGCTGCACTAGAGCGGCTGGGACAGCCTATGAATACTACTACTACTACTACTACTAAGGCTAGAGACCTGATGAAACGGAACAAGGTGTGCGGGCCGAGGTCACGAGACTGAGACTCGTGCACCTGGGTGCAGCATGGACCCAGGTCTGAACCCTCGGGTCGAGGACTGGCCCAGGTACGAGCACCCGAGTCCCGGTGGAACCTATAGCGCCAGTGAACCCAGGCCTCCACAACCCGACCTGGAATGGACCTGAGACGGCCTCCTCGTGGCCCGTGTTCTGAGTGCAGTAATCATCTCATCCTTCAAGTGACGTCATCAGCCGCTATCGCCATGGTGCGAGTGATGGGTAACGCGGATTTTCAATTTGTTGAAAAGTCGCTAACTAATGCACGGGCGGCTAGCACTGTCGAACGATTTACGATATTGCAGCAATCCTCTCAGGGCACGAACCCTATGTCGCTCTTTTTACGATATCGTAGAATCTTTTGTAGGTGAGTGTCCGGTGTCGGTCTATTTCTAGCATCGTCCTGATCCCTTATAGGCGCCCATCCTACATCTGTCCATTTACGATATCGTAACAATCTCTTGTATGTGCATTACTGTACTATGTCGGGCTAGTGATGGGGATACAAACATGTACTCTATACAGTAGTCTTGTTCAGTGGCAAGGCTGTTTCAATAGCGTTCTTCACAAGGCCGGCTTGTAGGGAAGCAAACTTATCATGATCAAAATACTTTTACATCACTGGTCGGAAGTTGTATTTCTCGATATACATTACACAGGGGGGATACACTAGAGAGTACGTGGTCCTGTTTGCATGAAACATTCTGCAGCCTGTTCAGACGTGAAGCTTCGAGGACCGCCCAGTTTAGGCCGACAATGAGCCGCTGGTTCTTGGCCCATAGAACAGACCTTTATGGAGTGCTTCCCCCGGTTGGGGACCGTACTGAATCGATCTACGCAAACTCTAACCATGTTGTCTGTGAGGGAAGTCGCATTTCGTACTGTATAGCTGACTGTACGGGGATTGCAAAACCGGTGCACGAATTGGTTACTCTTATGCTCTTTCTGGACGTGGGCGCTAGTCCGTGACTGGTCAAGTTGTTCCATTCTCACTAATAAGTTTTCGACCTCAGACAGGTGCACTTAACCATACTTAACCATGTATAGACTAGCTCCCGCATTGTGAGTCTAAGTGTTCAATAAAGCCGACTGCTGTTCAGCCGCGCCACCATGTCGGAAAGCGGGACACTGGTTTGGGCCACAAAGAGAGCCATGGCACCCCACTTTGCCTTCAACCTCAAAATTCTCTCAACTAATCCATACAACCTTTTTGAATAGAAGACTTCGAGGAACTGCTGATTGACTAAGATGCCCCAGCTTCGAAAAGGCATATTTCAGAATCCATTTCACAGGCGCAAGAAGTCTGGAAATGCGGAAGCCCGGATAAATCAACAAGATGACGGTGTGGCTGATGTTCTACTTCCCACTTCTTCCAGCCTGTCCGGTTCTCAACCTACTGAATCTACTCAGCCTACCCAGTCGGTCCAGCTGGCCCAGTCGATACAAACGTTCATTCCTCTAGATCTGTGGGGAACTGCTTATGACCAGCTAGATGATGAGGAGCAGAGAATTTTGTCGACAGTCCGAAGTCCTACCAACCTGGGTGATGAGGGAAATCATTCCCAGACAGATGTTCTGGTTGGTGAGGTTATCCGGTTAACAGAAGAGCAGTATGAAGAGTATCAGCAGAAAGCGAGTGGAAAACTTCGCGTATCCTGTCGGAAGATAATCAATGCAGCACTATCCTTCAAAGATGTTATCAGCGCTGTTGCAGCTTTTGATCCTACCCAGCATGCAGCTAGTGCTTGGGCAATTGTGTCGCTTGGGTTAACAGTATGCAATCCCCGTCAACAGTCTACAGAAATCAGCTGGCTAACTCTATAACCGGAAATCTAGATGAGCAAAAACCATTCTGACCTACGAGATGCGCTATTCGAATCATCAGAATACCTAGCGGATATTCTCACGCAGTGTGCATTCATCGAAAAGAACTTCTACCACAACAGCAACTTCAGTATCAAAGACGACTTAGGAAATGCACTAGTCAAACTCTACAGAGCTATCCTACACTATACAGCACAGATACGAAAAGCTCAAGATCCTAGCATGGGAAGGAAGTTGCTGGATTATGTCACTGCCATTACCGAGCACCCACTCACAGAGCTCAAGACCTCCGTTGAAAATGAAAGGGAGAATATATTCCGGTGGATTGGATTAGTCAAACATCTGCACCGCGAAAAGGAGGCAGAAAATATCCTAAATCAGGTCGATAAACTTGCCGAATCTCTGAAGCACCTTATAGAACAATTTGGCCTTGTGAACCTCCGGGTTGCGGAAGGGGCATTTTATGACTCCTATATCAATGAACATGAAGATTTCTGCCTTCCAGGCACTAGAACCGAGCTTCGTTCCCAAATTTCGGAGTGGGCTGAGTCAGCAGACGGGAAATGTATATTCTGGATGAGTGGAATGGCAGGAACAGGAAAATCAACCATCGCCCGGACGGTTGCACAATCATTCAAAGACAAAGGACAGCTAGGTGCCACATTCTTTTTCAAGAGAGGCGAAGCCGACCGTGGCAGCGCAAAATACTTGATACCGACGATTGCAAGACAGTTAGTAACCAGACATCGGTGGCTGGTGCCTGATATCTTGAGCGCAATCGAGAAAGATCCGAATATCTCATCCAAATTCCTAAGCGAACAATTCGATAAGCTTCTTCTCCAACCCCTACTCGGATTAAAGCTAGATCAACCGGCAACAGTGATGGTTATTATCGATGCACTAGACGAATGTGATCGAGAAAATGATATCCGGATCATACTTCAGCTTTTGTTTCGACTGCAAGAAGTGAAGTCAGTATGTCTGCGAATATTTCTGACTAGCCGGCCTGAACTTCCAATCCGTCTTGGCTTCAGGCAGAGTAATAACCACCAGGACTTGGTCCTCCATGAGCTTCCCAAACCAGTGATTGAACGTGACATTCGCCTATACCTGGACGACAAGTTTTCAACTATACGGGAAGAGAGGTCTTTCACCTCTAACTGGCCCGGGGATGAGGTTATCAATGAGTTGGTGCAGATGTCCACCCCACTATTCATCTTCGCGGCCACGGCATACCGCTTTATCAATGGAGGAAGGCATCCAAAAAGGCAACTCCAGAAGTTTCTTGCGTCTCAAGCAGCCACATCCGCATCTCAGATGGACAAAATATACCTACCAGTCTTGAACCAACTCATACACAGTGACGAGGATGACCCAACAGAGGTTTTAAAAGAATTTCAGGATATAATCGGGACTATCATCCTTCTTGCTACCCCATTATCTATCACTTCCTTGGCAAGGCTTCTTCATCTCCCAGCAGAGGACATCACCGAGTTTTTGGATCCATTGCACTCAGTTTTGAATATACCAACCCATTCAGGTGCACCAGTCCGAATCCTACATCTATCATTCCGAGACTTCCTCGTTAACACTACAAGCATCTTCCACGTGGATGAAAAAGAGACGCACCAGAAGATAGTCTTGCATTGCCTCCGTATTATGGACACTGGCCTGAAGCAAAATATCTGTGGTCTGTCAAGCTACGGGACACAGAGAACAAATATCGATAATGAAGTTATTAACGAGCACCTCTCAGCAGATCTACAGTATTCCTGTCGGTATTGGGTATATCATTTTGAACATAGCTACAGTCATATAACTCGGCCCAGGGCTTTTGATTTTGTGAAAAAGCACTTCCTTCATTGGTTGGAGGCGCTGAGCCTAATGGGTGTTATATCAGAGGCGGTAGCAATGATGGATATACTTCAGTCAGGCGCTGGGGTAAGTCTCTGTGCATTTACACTCGAGTGATAGCTAAACTCAAATGTACAGGAGGACGTGGATGCTGAATTTTCCAACTTTCTCTATGACGCAAAACGATTCGTTCTAAAGTACATCTATATTGCAAGTCTTGCTCCACTCCAACTCTACTGTTCCGGGGTGGTGTTTTTACCAATGCGAAGTACTATTAGAAAGATGTTTCTTGACAGCAGGCCCAAACAAATACACATGCTACCACGGGTGGAGGATAATTGGAGCCCAGGACTACAAACCCTTGAGGGTCATTCGGATTGGGTTTATTCAGTGGCCTTCTCCCATGACGGCCAAATGGTAGTGTCAGGCTCCAAGGACTGCACTATCAAGCTCTGGGATGCTAAGACTGGCTCTGAACTACAGACGCTCAAGGGCCATCCAGATGAGGTTCTTTCAGTGGCCTTCTCCCATGACGGCCAAATAGTAGCGTCAGGCGCTTGGGACAACACTATTAAGCTCTGGGATGCTAAGACTGGCTCTGAATTACAGACGGTCAAGGGCCATTTGGATTTTGTTAATTCAGTGGCCTTCTCCCCTGACAGCCAAATTCTGGCGTCAGGCTCTTATGATAAAACTATCAAGCTTTGGGATACAAAGACTGGTTCTGAATTGCAGACGCTTAATGGCCATTCACGTCCGGTTTATCCAGTAGCCTTCTCCCATGACGGCCAAATGGTAGTGTCAGGCTCTTCTGATGAAACTATCAAGCTCTGGGATGTTAAGACTGGCTCTGAACTACAGGCGCTCAAGGGCCATTCAGATCGGGTTTATTCGGTAGCCTTCTCCCATGACGACCAAATGGTAGTGTCAGGCTCTTGGGACAACACTATCAAGCTCTGGGATACTGAGACCGGCTCTGAATTGCAGACGCTCAAGGGCCATTTGGGTTATGTTTATTCAGTGGCCTTCTCCCATGACAGCCAAATGATAGCGTCAGGCTCCAATGACGGCACTATCAAGCTCTGGGATGTTAAGACTGGCTCTGAACTACAGACGCTCAAGGGCCATTCGACTCTGGTTCATTCAGTGGCCTTCTCCAATGACGACCAAATGGTAGTGTCAGGCTCTTGGGACAACACTATCATGCTCTGGGATGTTAAGATTCGCTTGAACTACAAACCCCTTGAGGGTCATTCAGATTCAGTCAGTTCAGTGGCCTTCTCCCATGACGGCCAAATGGTGGCGTCAGGCTCAGATGACAATACTATCAAACTTTGGGATACGAAGACTGGTTCTGAATTGCAGACGCTTAAGGGCCATTCGTATCGGGTTCGTTCAGTGGGCTTTTCCTATGACGGCCAAATGGTGGCGTCAGGCTCAGATGACAACACTATCAAGCTCTGGGATGTTAAGACTGGCTCTGAACTACAGACGCTCAAGGGCCATTCAAGTCGGGTTTATTCAGTGGCTTTCCCCCCTGACGGCCAAATTGTGATGTCAGGCTCCGATGACAACACTATCAAGTTTTGGGATGCAAAGACTGGTTCTGAATTGCAGACGCTCAAGGGTCATTCAGATCGGGTTTATTCAGTAGCCTTCTCCCATGACGGCCAAAGAGTGGTGTCGGGCTCTTATGATAAAACTATCAAGCTCTGGGATGTTAAGACTGGCTCTGAACTACAGACGCTCAAGGGCCATTCAGGTCGGGTTTATTCAGTGGCCTTCTCTTATGATAGCCGAATGGTAGCGTCAGGCTTCGAGAACTACACCATCAAGCTCTGGGATACTGAGACCGGCTCTGAATTGCAGACACTCAAGGGCCATTCACATTCAGTTTATTCTGTGGCTTTCTCCCACAATGGCCAAACAGTGATGTCAGGTTCTTGGGACAACACCATCAAGCTCTGGGATGTTAAGACTGGCTCTGAACTACAGACGCTCAACGGCCATTCACATTCGGTTTATTCAATGACTCTCTCCAACTCAGTGGTCTCCGCTCTACATGCAGAAGAACTTACTTCCACTCAACCCACCAGCATTCCACAGCGCCGTGATAATTTTCGCCCGACTTCACATAATTTCAATCTTCAAGTATCTCTATCAGACAACTGGGTTGCCTTGGCGGGTGAAAATATACTGTGGCTCCCTATCGAGCATCGTCCATTTACAGCTTCAGCAGTTAAGGAAGCCACCCTTGCTCTTGGGTATGGTGACGGGCGGGTTTCTATCATAGGATTCCATACATTATAGATTGAATCTTCTTTGTACTCAACTACTTTCTACTATTTACTAATCTCTTTATAAAAGGGAGGGCCTGGGATGGTTGAATATTATATAGATATTCCCCTTTGATTCGTCTGAATTCTCGACCAGCTTCTGCTCAACTCTATTATAGGCCAAATTTGCCGTCTACGTGAAGCAGGAGGTTAGGAAAACGTACGGAAGTTATTAGAAGTAGACTACTCTAGTTATTCTAAAAATAATTATAATATTTTATAAGCATATTTTGCAACTGGACAATGGCAACAGGGATGTGACCTATCTTGTATTCGGATAGCACTCTGGCATAGGGGGCAGGGCTTATTGAGAGATACCTTCCGCTGGTTCAAACTCAATACACAATCATAACAAAAGGTGCGTGGCTGTTGAAAACTGTTCGTTAGCACCAACTTTGCGTCCTAGGAATCCGTTCCTAGGAACAAATGAATCATAGGTGCCTATGAAACCTGGTAAATGCATCTCAAGATGGTCTACATTCTAGGTAGTCCATCCCTTGTTAGAATTTCTAAGATGCGCTAACCATGTTGCTGTGGGTTGTGGGTAGCTTTTCCTGAATTATGTTGAATGGGATTTCTGACCTGAATTCAATCAGATTGTAGGATATCAGTTCCGAGAACGTAGTTCCGGGACTCTATTCCTAGGTGTGGTACTCTTCTGTACTGTGCGTCTTAGGAAATCTTTCCTAGGATCAGATCAATCATAGGCAGATATGAGAACTAGTAGACGCGTCCCAAGATTATGAATGTCCTATGTAGCCGGACACAGGCCGGGGGCTTCATGCCTCGTTCGGCAGTAAAGACAGGTCTACGTGTCTGGGTGGGCCGAGGGGATGTCGACACGGAGCAGTGGACCGTAGGCGGAGGCACCAAGGCCATAGACATCTGGACAGGGACACATGCATCCGTCCTGATCTCCCCCCGGGCCATATGGCCCGGGCCATGGAGCCCAGCCAACCCACTGGCCGCAGCCGTGTCTCCTCAGTGGCCACGGAGCCTGCTGAGCCGTGGAGATGCTGTCCTGTGTCCATGCCATCTATGTGGCGTCGTAAGCACCAAATATGGATGACAGCGTTGGAAGTTCGAAAACATCCCTATTTTACAAATCGAGAGCTGATCAGGCAGAGCAGGAGGGGTGAAGGGACTGTCACCGATAGAATTGAGCTACGACGAACGTATGAACAATCAGGCTCAGACCCCATCATGCATCACCTCAGTGACGACCTCATCCCGCTGGCTGTTCTTGCTGGATCGAGTCGTTGCATGGACTATTCTAGAATATAATCCGGTCAAAACAAGAACATGATGTCATATTTGGTAAAAAGTGTCCCACCAAGGACTTCCTCGTTGTTTGCCCCAACTGATTGGCTGGCTGACTTCAATGTAGAACGATTCAACCTGATGAAACACTTCTGACGACCAATCCGTCGGGTTAGCGCAAATTGGTAGGCTGCTCAAAGTGCAGCGCGTGGAAGAATTATCATGAGGGAAAATTTCCCTGGCGTAATGTTTCGGGGTCGATTTCTTGCGTCGGCTTTCCCGTTAATTGTCGTGCTTCCATTTCCCGCACCATGAGCCTACCTTTTGACTTTTCGAGTCAGAAAGATATGGGAGGTTGAGGAAGTGTTTCTGGTTGTTGGACAGTACACGGTCACTCGTAGTGGTTGTGAATAAGAGGGCCTTGCGTGTTTAAACGGATGGGCTTCGTTTGCTAGATTTAGAATGAACGCTGCTGCCTAGAGTGACGTAAGAGGGTAAACTCGTTCACCATCAATCTAAATACACCACGCTATGATCGCTACTTGTATTTTTCAACACTATGCAATTACAATCGTAATAAACGAAACGGTCAAACTGTACAATACGTGGGAGCAAGACCGTTGAAAGCTGAGGTCCATCAGAAACACATGCCCCCAGATAATACGGGTTTCAATCACTTTAACTGACATACCCGCCCACATAAACGTGCTGGTTGAACCGTAACTTTACATAGCGCAGAGTCCATCGTTTTGGTAACTGCAACTGAAAATTACGTGCAAAATATTAGAGCCGTTTATCCCACTCATCATTACAATCAGGGTGGTTTGTCTGCTGCCTTCTAGAACAGATAAAAGTATGAGGGTGAGCAGAAATTGCTCGCGTGGTGATGATGAACAATGAAAAGAACCATCATAACCGCGATTGCGATTGTGGGTGACCAGCACGGAAAAGTGTTGAACCCTAGTTTTAACAAGGTGTTCATTTTTATAGCACAGCAATTAAACAGCGTTCAAAAAAACGATATTCTTTTGTTAGGTGATTTGGGGGTAAACTGAACATAACGGAGGTTTCAACACTAGCCCGAGCAAATTTGACCAGGCACTTTCATCACCTGTTGAACTTGATTTTGGTGCAGACCCACATGTGGTTGCCTAACGTGAGCCAGAGGCCAAGAGAGTTCAGGGTCTACCGCATTCCCCACGATGATTGTCGGCTTTGTCCTGAACCATGCCCACAAAAACTGGCGTTCCCTCTTCTGATAAGCTAGTGCTAAAGAGGCTAGTCTAAGTTATAGGAAAAGACTACATAGTACGAATGCGACTTGCTGAACGCGAATGTCCGCTCGGAATATTCCTCATACCAAGAAGCAATCAAAAAAGATTCTGAGCGGAACCCTTTCTCCAACGGCCTGGGGGAGGATTTAATTCTAGAAGATAGCACTGTCCCTACTAAGAATACTTCTCTAAATGATACTGCAGCCTTGAAGGAAGTTGCCGGGCTATTACAACCTAACATACGAACAAAGGCTAAATTTCTAGATCCAATTTTCATATAGAATTACTTGAATTTATGCCTGAACGCTGTAAAGCGGTACATAACTAGTAGCGGCCGGTGGTGGGCCTACAAGATTTTGAGCGTGTATCTACTACTGATCAATGCACCAGTTATATGTAGCTCCGTTTTAGCGGGACCCCAATTTCCGCTAAGGAGTGACCCTATCCTAAAAGTAGACTAGTCCCATAACTTAGTGCTACTATTCTGTAGGTCGCTGGCTTGGCAGCCGAAAATAACCCCTCACGGATTTGAAGGTCTGTACTAACAAACGTCAGCGCCCAGTGGCCCAGTTGACAGGTTGTCGACAGGGCCTGGATTGGAAACGTAGGTTTATACGGTCACGACTATAGTTACTTAGCTAAGTTGCTTCGCCGGACTCAATCGCTAAAACCAGACCGTGTTCTTCGCAGGGTCATGATTCGTTCTAGAAAGAAGTGAAATAGCTGTTGGAGCATGGTCGCCTAGCCGTTACATTCCGACATCCGGGTTGAGCATACTGTCCAATGAGAGAAATTATACCTCGATTTTATCACCGGTGATAGACCCACAACTTAGATAGATCAATTATACCTGGCCATCTATCACCAGTGATAGGAAAGTTTATTATCCCCGGGAATAACTCGGATAAAGTTGTGCATTATTCTCTAAACTTGAGGGGCTGATGGACTGGTTATGTATGCTCAGACCAGTGGCACTTATCGGAACAACACATCCACCGAGATCTTCTATATTCAACATCTCCACTCCCTAATAATTTCAATCATAAATAATTTCACCCCGTTAAGAGCTTTAGTGGAGAAAACCTTGCTCATTAATAATTTCACAGGAATAAATCATTTCCTGATGAATATTCTCACTGTCTAGATAAATTTTCACCACTCTTTTCACCACTCTTTTCACCACTCTTTTCGCCACTCTTTTCACCACTCTTTTCACCACTCTTTTCACCACTCTTTCACCACTCTTTCACCACTCTTTTCACCACTCTTTTCACCACTCTTTTCACCACTCTTTTCAATAATAGATTCACCTATCGTTTCATGAACATAATCATCAGCAATTTTCAACATTGTGTGCGCGTGCGACCTATCCCTAATGACGCCCTGTGTGGTGTAGATCAGAGGTGAACCTCTTTAATCTAGGATAAGGAATATTTTCAACATCTGGATGGATCTCAAAATCTGACTTGTTTCGAGGTAGGCCGGCGCGCGAGCAATTACTTACAGTATCAATTTGCATATCGCTAGAGTAGCGAGGGATCAGGGTAATGAAATCATCCATCCTTCCATTCCATACGGTACAGTGATTCTCGAAATCGTTGTTTGACAGCCCCACTTCGTACCCGTTCGAGATGGGCAAATGGTTTTGATTGATCGCCCTATCTAAACTTAGCCAGTCAAAGAAAATCTAAAGGGGTTTGTTTAAGTGGGGCAGATAAATCAATGAGAGTCGATCCGATTTCGAGAATGACTGTATCATTTCCACGAACTCATCGACTACTTCCTACAACCGCATCATTCCTGAAATTTAGCACCGCATTCTCAAGAATGCTCAGCTCTATCTTATGCATATAGTCTCTGTTCTCAAGAACTTTGTCTGACTTCTTAATACGTATTCTCCTATATGACTGAGTGTAAACGATTCGTCACGCTATATCGCTAATACAAAATCTCGCAAGGTTTTCATCACGGTGATAATTATGTCTTTCATAGAGGTGTGAATGTTCATCATAGTGGGGCACCCGAAGGCATGGAGGAAATCACGCGCGATCGAGTGGCTCTAATATATATATCTAGCAGCACTATCCAAACGGCTGCTCGCTACTTTATTGCGCTCATAGCCTTATTACAATTATGGTGGATATAGTTGACGATATTTGTCGAGAGAAGCCGCTGCAAAAACCTCAAATGTCTCAAGCTTCATTGCAGAGAAGACAAAAACAACAACAGCGTAACCGGCGAGGCAACACACTCATTAAAAAGGCATACGAACTCAGCGATATAACTGATGCCGATATCTTCCTTGGTATCCGATTCCGAGATGGTCGAGTCAAGACATTTTGTGCAGATAAGACAGGCTTTTGGTCTTCAAAGATGTCACATTTGGTACTTCTATATACTAATGCTAATAGATCTTTGGAGCTAATCGCGGAAATAGGATTCATATTATCCCATTCCCGAACGCAAAGCGCCCAGTGATTTCGTTTCCAAAAAAGACGGGATAAGGAAGGAGAGTCACCAGTCAAAGACTAGACAAACCGACGAGAAAGAGGAAAAATGCAGATACATAGATCCAGCATCATTGGTTACGAATGTTTCATAAGGCCCCACTAGCATTGTACTTAGCTAGTTCACGGACTTCGCAATCTAGGTCGATCTCTGATCTCGACAGATCGAGGTTGTTGTGGTGACGGTATCTGGAGCCTCATCCAACCAATGAACGAAATTATACCAATAGAAATAATAGTTGTTTCATCAATGGTTTCATTTGGGAATGAATTAATTTGCCAATGAATAGTTTCACCATCCAAACAATATCTCACCCACGCAGGATTTCGATCAGAAATAATTTTACCCCTCTACTAGTTTTAGCGGAGAAAATCCTTGCTCATTAATACTTTCACATGACTCCAAATAGAGCGTCATAAAGTAATAAATGAATACACCACAATCAAAAGAATAACTTGGGAATGATCAACTGGTCATTTTGCAGTACCTTTGTCCTTCTTCTTTCAAGTGCTTTTTTCTTGATGCTCCCTCGAACCTTCATTACCTTCGCCTTTGTGCTGGGTCTTTTTTGTCATTCTTTACTTCTGTTTTCGTCTTCACTCTATTCAAAACATATCTTAGTTAAGACTTCCGGTATAGTGATCGACTATTATCACTTTGACTACCTTTGGTACTTGTTAATACCACTCCGTCTTAGCGGCACCCCAATTTCCGCTAAGGAGTGGCCTTAGACTGAAAATAGTCTAGCCTTGTACTTTAGTGCCTGGGGTGACATCATCGATTTCCGACATGTATGCGCATCCACTTACAATTCGGGTGTCTTCTTCGTGAAGCCTCGTCTGGCATGAATTTCCGATCGATGAAGTAGGTATTGCTCTTTTTGAGGAGCTTCTCGCACAATTTCCTCGAGCGGCATAATAGTTTTGAGTGCCCTAACTGACACAATCCAAGAGACCCTTGAATCTTTATCCCTTTCCTTATTAACTAGTTCCCAATGAAGTTGTACGTTCGCTTCACTACTGTGCCGCGAAACTCTCATCTGATTCAGAGTTCCCGTAACCTCGGAATAGTCTAACCATAACTTTTCCAAAGGCCCTCGAATACCGTAAAGGTTGTCAAAATCGTCGGAGAATCGGATTCTCCCAGCAAAGACGCCAAGGATATCTCCCTGCTTGACTGGCACAATGGGGCAGACAGACAGAAATCTATTTCGTCGCGGAAAAAGAAACATGAAAATGGACTTGTTTTGACCACTCTCAGATACAGTATACTGGTCAGAGATGCACCATAGAGGATCTGATGCAATTACCGGTTTGTATGCAAGCTCAAAGGAGGATGCTTCCTGCTTGAAACGCCACTTATTGAACGCATTAGTCCACGAGCTTTTTGGAAGGTCCAGTATTTCCGCCATAGGTGCTTGCGCTAGATCCGAAACACCGCTGAAATCTCCTGCACTTCGTGCCATCATTCGATTTTCCAGTTGCTCTAATAACGGACCAAAATTCTTTTCCCACGACAAGACGACGTCAGTTAAAGAAGATGCAGCATCTCTAGGATAACCTTTGCAATAATTGTCAAATTCTTTCGTTCGGTACAGAAGAATCTTGCTGATACCCGCTTGGCGCATCTCAGACAGCTTCTTCCAAAGATTCCGACACCGCCGCTGATTCTCCATACTCGTTCCCAACCCTGCCTCTTCCATAAAGACCTTCGTCGCAACTTTTTCGGCCATAGTAAAGTCATCCAAGGGTCCTTTGGGTGTGGGGAGAGCCGCAGGGTCGATCAGCTTAGCTCCTTTGGATATAATGTCCCAGTATATGGTCTCATTATATCGACCTTGCATATCCTTTCCCGTTAAAAGCGCGTTATCTCTTCTCACGATACGAACCGCCTCTTGATATTCATGTTGCGTGATCTCGTCCGCATACAGTCGCATCTTTTCGACTTCTGTGGTGCACCAGACTTGCTGCGTTTGTCGACCGTATTTACCAATAGTATTATTGAGCTTTATACAATTCCAAAATATACTCGTCATGGTTTCAATCGCTCCTACAGGATCTAGCAAGTTCGGTAGGTGCGATTGCACACTTAGCACCAAGGAATCGGTCATCAGGGATGCGCGAGTGGTATCTTCAGCCGTGGACATAGAGGGATCCAAGAATGACGGTATGGTCGAGGAGCTCGTAGACTTTCTAGAGACCCTATCAATTGTCGTCACCGTGTCTGCTGTCAGAGGTTGATTGGTAGAGTCTGGTTGGCGATTAATTTTTGCTGCGGTCGCTACATCGTTACAATTTGGATCCAGCTCGCTAGACTCTAGTGGATCGAATTCCTTGTTTGCCCTTTTCTTCTTTTTTGATGGACTGGTAAGCCCTTGAAAATCGTCTGGGCCTCGTTTCACGTTGCGCGATAATAGCCGGTAGGATCCTCGCAATTCTCTCGGCGAACTAGGGGGTGTTTGGTAGAACGGGGCGTTGACTGGTAGAATGGGCTCTGTGAACCCTTCAATTCCGTCCTTGACACGCGTTGTATGCACTTGGATACTTTTAGTACAGGACACACTCTACTTAGAAGACTCACCATAATTCGCGATATGATTGATGTGTTCCTGTAACGGCTCGTCGCTGCGATGACCGATTCCACAGAGCGCTAGAAGCTCTCGGATTTTTTGTGTTGCTAGACTTTTAACCACTTCCATCGTGCTGCACTTGATACCTGTGAAAGGGGGGTGTGGTGGGGACAACATGTATTATATCCTCGCAAATGGTTCTAGAACATTCTGTAACTAATCTATTCTAGAACTAGCGCTCTTGCCAGCTAAATTTACGTAAGACAATTGATGGCTTGTTTAACTAACTAGTTATGCATATTTTTCCCTGCAGTAGTTCGCCAAGCCTGCCCCTGATCGCCAGTCTTCCGTTGACGCTAATCTGGCTGATCACTCGCGCAATTTGGATGAAATAGCCATAGTCGCTGGTCGCTGATATGATAAGGCTTTGACCTCGAGTTACGCACAGATATCCTGGTTCAATGGCTGGATGGGGCGCTAGGTAGACAAATGCTTACTTTTCGCAAACTGATAAGCGCTGCGCTGGGCGCTGCGCTAATTTGCTCTGGAGCAACTCATACTCTGGAGCACTCATACTCTGGAGCAACTCGTAATCTGGAGCAACTCGTAATCTGGAGCAACTCGTAATCTGGAGCAACTCGTAATCTGGAGCGACTCGTACTCTGGAGCACTCGTACTCTGGAGTATCTCATGCTCTGAACGGCCGATAGGACCTCGCTCAACCACGCCATGGCAACCAGCTCGACAGTGTATAAGCGCCCACAAAGGATCTCTACAATATTGTAGCCAGCTCGGTGGTGGATAGCCTACAGCCAGAAGTGACGCTAGTCCTAAATTTATCTAGCGTTAAGGAACTGAAGGGGCTATCTCGGACAAACTTCGGACAAAATTTACTCCATGGTTTTTGCAGCCCATAGTTTCTGGTCCTGATATCAAGACATTTTGTGCAGATACAACTGGGATTTGGTCATCACATTTATCACATTTGGTAAGCTTCCTCACATTTTCTCTACATGTTTGCAGAGCTGATCGAGATAGGACTCTTACTATCCGATACCCGAACGCAAAACATCGAGTGATTTCTCCGGGCGCACTCCTGAAATGAAAACGGGGGAGAAAGCAGCATGATACTGTACTCGCAAGTTATTGCATAAAAATATCGTTCCCGCCCCGCGAATCTCATGTAAAAAACAGTTTCATTGGTTCTTGATTTCATATGCTCTACCTAATGTAATCGATCAATAGTATTAACAGCAACCGTTTACTAAAGATACCGAGACACTCAAACAAATCTTCCCGGAACAATTTCTTCAAATTGCGGCTGCTTCCCTTTGGAATAGTTGTACCGTAACATATCTCTTGCACTTGAAGCGCTAGTGGCACTAGAACTAGAAATGTAACCAGCCAAGGCCATATCGTTGATCACGGTCGAACTGCCAATTTTTTATATTAGTGAACATTTTATCATCCGTCACGGCAATACTTACACCCAAAAGCGACAACCAACGCCACTACGAGCCAGCTGATATCTCTCACGACGGTTTTGGGTGATGAGTTGGGTGACGTGACCGGCTGTCAGGCCTTGGATAGGCGTGATATCAATGTTCGCGACAGAGGTATTTGAATGTGTGTAAGCACAAAAACTTATTGTGTACGTTCCCATAGTATCAGTTGGCCCAGCTTTAGTCATGTTCAGGCGTATCGAGGTTTGATCGCTGGTGATGAGGAATATGCTCGTATGGTTTCCGCTTCGAGTATCAGCTTCAAAGAACTTTCCCGTGGTGTGCATCGTGATCCGGATCAGGAGGACACGTTGAGCAAGTTGAGCAAGAGAAGGTGGAGTCGGCATTGCGTAGGTTTTATAGGTGAGATATGCACACGAGAAAGGTAAAATTATCAGAGTACGTAAATCGGATTTAAGAGTGATTTCTCTTGAAGTTGGAATGACCATTACTTTGTCCGACCATGATGGTGCTTAAATATTAAGGACGAGGCGAAGAAAGAAAATCTTCGAAAGTGTATAGAGAGATGTAAATGCACTAATAGTGCAGTATCATGAGCAATAATAATTATAGCATTCAACGAAAATTGAAAGCGCTTAGAAGAATGAACGAGAGCCACTCCTCCATGATTGCTATCGGTGCCATGACGCATGTCCTGAATAGTAAGTAGAAGTTTTGATATATATAGCATCAATCGAAGATTGCAAGCGCTTAAGCTAAATTGGATGTAGCCAATCCTTTAGGAATCACGGCTAGTTAACCTACCGGTACAAAATGCGCTAAGGCTAAAGCTAGCTGCGCCGCCTTGATCAGAGATATGGTGATCTCGTTACCTCAACATTATTTCGAAATCTAACCTCTACCCTGTGATAGTATATATGATGGATTTGCATGTTACAACAGCGAGCAGTGAGGAGTTGATTCATTTCTGCATCCAGAGAGGAAAGGAAGGTGCCGTATTTGCCGACATTATAGGCGCAATAGTGGTCAAAGTCTCTCCTACCGTCGTCGTGAAATGGGGATATAGTGTGACCGCCACTGAAGCAGCAATGCAAGAATTCGCTTACAAGAATGTGAATCATAACATCGTTCGAGTACCTCGGGTTTATCGCTTTATCCAGGATGAATTAGGAAGAGGTTTTCTATTTATGGACTATGTTCCTGGCCAGAAACTATCGGATTTGGACCTCACAGTTCACACAGATATCATACCCCGCATCACCAACATCATTGCTCACCTCGGACAAATAAGACATGGACAAAAGCCTGGTCCAATCGGCGAAAAAGGTCCACAGGGCTATCTCTGGGGCGATGATGGTGTGGATAAGCCTTTTGTGTCTATTGCCCATTTGAATCGGTATCTCAACAGGCGCCTGTCATTAAGAAATGACTCTATTGATCTAAGTCCATATCCGCTTGTCCTCTGTCATATGGACCTGGTTCGTCGCAATATGATTCTTGGAGAAGATAGAAAGTCTATTTATCTTCTTGATTGGGCCCATGCTGGGCTCTTTCCACGGTTCTACGAACTTGCGGCGCTTCCGTGCATGAGTCCTTATGATGAGCCCTACGAGAAGCCACTTATAGCAGCCGTGGAATCAATGATGCAGTTGACAGATGATGAAAAACGCGATATGAAATTGGTCCATTATGCCCGGGCGGCAACTTTGAGATGGCAATTGTAGGCGAAGCCTTTCTTCCCCCCATTACTTATCTTTCAATCGAAGCTAATACTGTGCGGATATAGTCCTGAAGAGCCTGAGGAAGTGTGACGCGTTCTCCTGTCCAAGTAGCAGCTAAGTTGATAGGATGTGAAATAATTCCCCTACTATATGTGGATTGTGGTGCATGGCTAGAGTGCTCGCACAATGAAACACTTCGATCAATAACTTGCATATGTTTTCAAGAGGAGTTTTATTTTCAGGGTAGTATTAAATCTGATACCTTAATGCCTGAGGGTGTCTCCCTCCCCGATGCAGCTTCCCTAAAAATTATAAAGCCCCTTCAAGATCGCAGTTCAGACCTCATGCGTGATAGCTCCCGTTGAAAGGAGTCGGAGCGTTTGTTTGGACTTTTGTCCCAGACGCTGGCCACCCGTTTCCGTTTTTGGTTGGCAGTAATAGTTCCTAATGGTATTCGCTTTTGATATCGGGCGCGCTCGAAGTCAATGAACATGACCCGTTGGTCCTCCTCATTCCATATCATGTTCCCCGGGATTGGATCGCTGTGGAGAACACCAAGCTTGTGAATGGCACGTAAAGACGTTTCAGCCTGTGCAATGAGCTGGGCCTCATCGATGTCGTGTTGTCTGGCTAGGTTTCTCCCAGCATAGCTCATCAGAGTTAAGTGAACCATCATGACGATACCATCATACGAAAATGGTTGACGAAGATCAAGACCGCCGAAGACGACTGGGACAAACTGTCCTTGAATCGCGCGGAGATGGAAGTATATCATCTCCTCCCGCTTGGCACACTCGATGAAGTCGATCGGAACACCTTTCCCAACAAAGGTATACCCATGTGACCAGAGCGTGATCTTGAAAAGAGCTCCGCGCGTGCCATGTATATGAAGTGATTCGCATCCGAGCTCTTTGTTCGGGTCTGGGTCCTCAGAGAGTTGTCGATCCAATAATTTGACAAGCATCGCGGTATTAAGTTGATGTCGATCGGCTCCGTGCTCGCTTGCGTTGGGACATTTCCTATCTAGTGGTCCCTTGCAGCGCAAGCCGCGAAGGCACTGTTGAGTACAGTACTTTCGAGACTTGCCTTTCGAATCCGATTGTTGTGATCTGGTCGATATTCGGGTTGTGGCGGCTGCGGCTTGACGCCGAGGAAACGGAGAGTCACGGGGCGCTCGACTGGGAGTGGATGGGTCCAGGCTATCATCGGCATCGTCTTCGTGATCTGATAATCGTGATACCTGCGATGGTTCACAGGAAAACACCATCACAGACTTTGACCTCGTCTTCACGGGAGACTGGCGGCAGTAATTCGATTGGCTGAGCGGTGGTTTGTAGTCAGAAGCTGGAATGTCTTTCTCCTCAATTTCCTCCAGTAGGTCATCATATACCATTTCCCATGTTTTCAATTTACCCATGTGTCGATTTCTCCAAGCAATATCCCGTGGAGAAGTTTGCAAAGCTCGCAGGGTGAACGCGAGAAGCTGGCCGACTGCAGTTAAATGTAGCCGATTGTCATCTCCGGGCCATTTAGTGGTGTTGCCAACATCTTCTTGCGGTACCGATAGATAGTAGAGAACAGTCGAAGGGTTACTATGAGGCACTCGGAGGAATATGAAGGCTTCACCCGTTGCTACGCAGCCGTACTCATTTCCACCTTCATACATGTAGTGGAAGAGCTGTGTAATCACTGCAGCGACAACACGACGGCAGATGTCCTCCGGCGATTCGTCTTCCTGGTATCGAACGATGCGGTCAAGTTCCATGTCTTGTAGTCCGGCTTTGATATGGGCGAGAGACAGCTTATGCGGGGCTTTGTATTCGATGAGAAAGGACGGAACCTTCTCGTCCGGCCCCCGATTGTAAACGCAAAATTGGTCGGCTCGAGGACGAGGTCGGCGTGGCTGTGCGGTTGTTTGTCTTCTCACCCGTGATGTTGACCTAGAGGTGTCCCTCGACCGTCTTGCTAGGCGCTCTGAGCGACGAGGTCCTTCCTGCTCCAAAGTAAGAGAGCTCATGTCTGTGACTATTCTGGATTCGTCTGTCAGTGTGTTGGCATGGTTTTCGAAAGTCACGTTTCCGCGAAGGTTGAATTTTCGCCGCAGTTGCCGGCTGGCATAGAGCTCTTCGATAACGGACGCAACACGCGATTCCACAGTCTCGCGTTGAAAATATCCGATGTCGAGTTCGGAACCGTGCATTCGTTTCATAATTTCCTTTCCGGATTCCCTCAAAGCTAACAACGGTGTAAAGTGACGTTCGGTAACAAAATCTGAATCCATGAGGTCTGCCCATATTGCCATCTGCTCGTCTGGAAAGTCTATCCATTCCTGGATTCTGCTCGGCCGCAACTTGCGGTCCGCATTGGCAGGATCACCCTTTGTAGACGACTTCTTGTCCTTCTGAATCGTCAGACCGAGGAAGAGATGTTTGTGGCACGCGTCGAGAAATTCGGGGAGTGTTGTGTTTTGAGTTTGTAGTCTTTCTTGGTCTAGGTTCTGTTCTGCTTCCTCTCGACGTCGTTGTTCTTCCTCTCGACGTCGTTGTTCTTCCTCTCGTCGTCGTTCTGCTTCCTCTCGTCGTCGTTGTTCTTCCTCTTGTCGTCGTTCTGCTTCTTCCCGTCGTCGTCTTTCTTCTTCTAAATGCTTGCGTAGTTCGTCTAGCTCTTGCTGAGACATGTTCGTCTTATGTTGACAGGCTGTTATCACAGTAGGACACGGAAAGTTGTTTTGGTTTGGTCAGAAGGGGAAAGACCCACTTAATGTAGTACGCACTACGTAAGCTCAACAGCTGACTAAACTACGCTACGCAGTAACGTTACATTGTAAGGTCAGTGCGGGGCGCGTATCGAAAACAACCACGGACGAATAGGAATGATTTATATACAGCAAGGACGATCCAGGACGACCCAGGACGATCAAGGACGATTCAAAACAAATGGAGATAAGTGTCAGCCACAAAATTGCTGCGCCATAGTTTTCATGCGACCGACCCACACAGGAGTCTTTCATTGCACGTAAAATTATTCATCTTTAAGCCATGAGTTCTCCCTCTCCAACGTGGACGTGGCTTCCTTTCCTTCCTTTTGTTTGGTCACCCATTCCTGAACACGATCCACAGCATCTGCAGGCGAGTGTTTATGCTCCAAAAGGAATGATAGGATCTTGGCCGGACTAAACTCTTCCTCTGGGACACGAGCGGCAAACTCTTCAGCCAGCGTTTCGATGGCCACATCTTCGGCTTCTTTTGCTGGTTGCTCATATCCCGTAGTTGTCTGTTTGAAGATGGTACAGAAAAGTTGAGCAGTAATCTTCTTATCAGCACATTTGAATACAATAGTTCTATCCACCCGACCCGGGCGAATAAGGGCTTCATCTAGGTGGTCGATGTAATTTGTTGACATGAGGAGAATGTGACCATCCGGTGACCCAACACCATCAATGACATTCAAAAGCCCGGATAGTGATACTCCATGACAAGCCGCGTCCATTTGGGTTTTTTTCGCGCTGGCATTTTTCCGGTCCAATCCAACGGCATCCACGTCCTCCAGCAGGACGACACAACGTGGCGGAAGCTGAGTAAAAAGCTTGGCCAGCCCAGTATCACCAAGACTAGACAAGTTGAGAATATATATGTCCAACTCATATAGCCCCGCAACGGAAAGACAGAAGCTCGATTTCCCCGTTCCAGGAGGGCCATCCAAGAGATACCCTCGTTTGTAAGGAAACCCTCGGGCCGTATACCACTCTTGAGTCTGTTCATTAAGAAATTGTTTCATATCTTCCAAAACGTCTTTCTTCACTTCCTCGTCCATTAGGACAGTGGAGATGTCCCTTGCATGTCTCAAGCCAGTACGCTTCCACTCACCTCCTTCTGGTTGAAAAACCGGCACTTTCCGCTGAATGAGTTTGAGATATTGCTCACGACACTCCCCCAACAGATCCATCAAGATTTTTGGTGATGTGCCAATCGATGAGAGGGAAATCTCCTCGTGATGTTCGCGTTTATGACAATGAAGCGTAAGCCGGTGGTTCTTGTACCAGAAACTGAAGGAGCCATCCCAAGGGGAGTACGACAGAGGCTTCTTTTTCAACGATTGGTCCTGTGCGATGTCTCGGGTCTTAACACGGGCCATCAGAGAATGTGCTTCCTTCGCAAAGGGTTGTCGATATATCCAAGCAATAACCATTTCATATGCCTCATCATAGTAGTATACGTGGATGGTGTGAGCTGTTATCTGTCAGCAGGATTCACGTCTTCTCTCCTTTTTATCAGACTGAACGAACTAAAGTATTTGCTGATCAAGTCATTCGTATGACGATAAGCATAACGAGCAAAGATTGCAAAGACAGCCCCAATACAGAGCAATCGAACATAGCCATTCGTGTTGTTGAGAAGGAGCTGCTGTGCAGTGGCATTGAGGGCGCTGAAACCAGGGAAGAAGATATCCACAACGGATATTGGAGACGCTATCGGATGAAATGGCATATGCTCAATACTGAATGAGTTCATTCTGAGAGGGGATTCTGTATCAAATAGGTTCAATATCAAGGTAGTTGAAGGCTGAGTTACTCGATGTAAAGAATCGAGGGATGACCCTGAAAGCTCCTTCCTTTTATATTCAAGATCCACGTTTACTTATTGGGACGATAAACAGATGTTCATAGCAGCTATCCATGCAGGCCTATTGCCAAATTGCTTTTTCTTCACTTGCAGGGTTCACATCTCTTCATTAAGCCTGCTAGACTCACGCATTGACGAGTGACTTCATACATCGTTCTTTCTAAACGAAGAATCGATTGGCTCATAGCCTTGCGTTGAGTTTGATGGAACTATCTCAGACATGTAAAATACAGCTTGTCGCATGCATGATACCCTTAACAGACCAGTACGGAAGCCAACGCGCTATGCTCAATCCGAGATAAAGGCAACTTCGCTCACTAGTTCGTTGTGTTCAAGCAGTCCCGCGGCGGGCCGCACACTTCTCCACAAGACAGGACGGACCAATAGCATATGCACAAAGACTACGTACCCAACATTTTTTATCGCGCTAGGGGTAGACGAAGCAAGTATGATTGGCTCGCATCTAGACACGTTGCGGAAACATAACGTCCCATAAATCTTTCCGTCAACCTCTCCGTCAATTTTTCCGTCAACTTATCCCGCTACTTTTCCAGCTGATTTTCCATTATTTCGACTTCTTCCCTCAAAGTTTCCAAGAAATATTCCTCTCTTTCTTCCTTATACTTCAAAAATGGACACCTCACAACGGACTACGAGGTCTAGGCCTCTACTAGCAGATGGAGCCTTGGAAATGCTCCTCAAATCTGCCAGCATGGTCAAATTTGATCGCCATTTGAGTGATGCGGAGAAGCGCCGTGTCAAAGAAGCTGTTGAGATCCTTATCTCCGTCCAAACTGCCTCAAAGCGCAAGAAGTACAGAACGTTCCTCTACTCTCTACTTACCAAAAATTACCTCATATTGTATTCTTGTCTGCATTGACTTTTGGCCAGTCCAAGATTGTGGATATGAGGAAGGGCGAACGTTTGAGGCTGATCGAATTAATCGAGAAGAACCATCAGCTTCATGATCGTATTCTCCAGTCTCTTGCTATCGAATACAAAGTGCCTCAATCTTCCGAAGGTATGCAAATTCGACCTCATTGTAGGGATAATTCTGATTTGCATTAGAATTGAGCACATTGATAAGCTACGATGGCGAATCATATTCTGAAAGACGCTCCCGAGCATCCAGTAAGTCATAACGTGGTTCGCTAAAGGGAACATAGGTATGTTAGTTAACAAGTTTATATAGGTAGTAGCGGTGGTGAAGAGCATATTAACCAGGAGCTACCAATCGTGCTAGCACAACCAGAGGGAATCGATCAAATTGGTAACACAACCAGTGGAAGACGTAAGTATAATATCAATACATGAATTTGCAAAACTAATTAAAATAGATATCCAGTTTATGTATTCCAAATCCCCAGCAGACCACATACCATATCTGATTGATTTCATTATCGACGCAATTCAATCCAGTCGCCAGTGGAAGACAGAACGAGACGCTGGAGAGTTGACAACCGATTGCCTCACGACCATGATTCCCGAAGATGTCAATGCGGACATCTCTATCACACTGTGGGTTGGACAACGTGCAGGTCTTGAGCTGTTGGACGTTCTGAAGTTACAGCCTACTTGGTCATCCTTACTAGGCCATCTAGCACTTTGATGCGGCATCCTGCTGGGACTGGAATTGTTGTCTCCGCATCAACATCTCTGTATGTTTTCGTATTGTCGTCATTCTCCGGATCGATGACCATTATCAGAGTGCCTCTGCCGGTTATGGATCTGTCCTCACTCTCCGATTCGAAAATGTGGCCTCGTATATATTCTTCTTTTCCTGCGAGAGCGTCCTGTCCAACCTGTACTTTCATATCTGTTGTTAGCCATCTGGTCTGATAGTTGATATCCATACACTAACTTTGCTTGACATTATAGAAAATTACAGTTCAAGCCCATGCTAAGATGCGGTCGGTCCGACTGGATGCGAAAATCTTCCGTCAAAAAAAAAGCGAAGCGTGCAAATGATCTTGAATGCTTCCCCTAAAAATGGCGCCCTCGGCACAGGTGAGGTTTAAAAGTTGCTCTCGGACTGTAGACAGAAAGAATTTTCTCGGATCTGAAAGTATATTAAGAGAATGTTGAGACTGTTACGCATATGATTCAGTATGTCAGCTGAGTGAAGCCTGAAATCTTTTTGTTGCCCAACTAAGGGCGGAAGTAGGTGGGGCAACAGTTGCCAATGCGTCACCGTCGCAAAATAGGGTGGAGAATTTGGTGGAAGATTTGGTGGAAGATTTGGTGGAACTTTTCATGGAATTCCGGGTGGAAGGATTGGCGGAGCAGCTCACGGAAGCTACAGCTAAATATACTCGAGGGTTAAACATTAAGATATTAACAGATGTAAGATCTACTTTCGTGTTATTCTCAGTCATTCAATCGCTAATTCGCGATTATAAGAACATGTCTTGGTGCTCCGGTCAAAATGCGAATCTACAATTTGATAGCAAGAGGTCAATTATGGATACAACACGCACTCTCAATGCTTTTCTATGTATTCCTATTCTATCTATGGGATTGATGAAGGCTTTCTCTCTCATATCAAACCTCACTTCGAACAAGAACCTGCAACTGAAAATTTGCTTCATTCTATCCGTGGCCTCCTTGATTATCGGCATCACAGTTCTAGCTCTTATTCTCCATTTGCCAGAGTTGAGATGCGGTGGTGATTCCATCCCCGGTTTTTATGTTCCACTAGGACTGTCTACAGTATTCCCTGGCATCTTTGAGGTTTGACTTCCTGTCAATCATCTCGGCTATTGCTAACGAGGTAGGCTCTATTGCTGCAAAATCTATTGTCTCAATGGAGTGCGAGGCTCCTCTGGACATATATCAGTTTATCTACCATTGGAAAAGTCCTCTTTTCACTTTCCATAATTCTGCCACATTCCTGGCCATACGAACTACTCACCTTTTTCTTCGCTGTCGACTATCTGTTTCTCGCTGCAAGTTGCTTCCTGATTGCACGTCGGACTTCGCCCAACGGACCATCTCATGTGGTGTTGATTCGAAGGGCGTCAGACTTCGTCGGAATAACAATCTGTGCTTCAATATTCGGTGCCTTAGGTATTCGAGAAAGATCGATATGGGCAGCTTTAAATGAGGTACTACATGATGGTTCACATAAAAAAGAATTCACAAGTTAACAATCTTAAAAAAGGTGCTCATGATGCTTGCAACTGCTTTTATAGGCCATGCCCAGCCTGTGGTCAACCATCTACCCAAGAAACAAGCTCCCGAGAACGACGAAATACCAATCATCTTAATCGACAGCAGATCACAAGAGACCACTTGAAGTGCTTATAAGGTCAATTGTGCCTTTTCCAAACAGTGCTTTGTCAAGATGTATTTTGTGTACCAGTACCATTAGCTTATTTGAAATAGGCTTGTATAGGAATTCTGATATACCTCCCACCCTTAAATAGTCCATTTTTAAGTCCCAGGGAACGAAAGCCTGTGATAGGATAAGTCGGCGATAGGATATGAAGACACCATCAGGCTTCAGGCGATTTGGAAGCAAATAGATTTAGTGGGTCACGCTAGGGCACGGAATCAATATTCCGTGCGATTCGGAACCTCATGACTGCCTTCTACTAAAAATGCTTAATAGGTGGACGGAAAATAATTAGAGATAGTTGTTGTCTCAATTTTTACTATCGTGGAAATCTCAGAAGCATGTGACTTATAAATGGTAATTATCAAGGCTAATAGGAGTGTTATGTTAACTTCGGTTACTTCCAAAATACATACAACTCTCGAGGTTTGGAAACTGCCGTTGTGTTGCATTCTGACAGTTCTGCTTTAAGTCCAGTCGCTTTTGATTTTGCATACTCTCACACCGTTGCCAATAGACCAGCTTCAACAAGGCGCTGACACTTTTGGCGGATTTCCTCGCAATACTCTTTGTCCAGGGGTATTGCCCGTGGCACTTCGTTTGCGCCAGGGAGCAGGGACGTTTCCTTGGCTAACTCTTTCAGGGTTGCGAACTGTCCATTCCAACACTGCTCAGTAATTTGGTCTAGACGTCCCTCACTGAGGTCTGGGAACTTCATCATTTGTAGGAGTTCCACTACTTTGGGACCATGATCTTCTCCCAAGTCCTCCATTTCATATGGTTCATACCCTCGTGTTGCAAAGTAGATGATTGAGCCAATTGCAAATTGCTCAGTCTTGGCGCCACATCGCCCAAATGTACCATGCTCATCGCCAGCTTCAGGACCCAGGAGTCGAGCCCATGGCGGAGCTGCGCCATCGTATCTTGTTCCAATCTCGGCCACACTGTCAAAGTCAGTAAGCTTCAAGTGGTCGTGGGCGTCAAAGAGTATATTCGGAGGCCGTAGATCGCCGTGTATATATCCTAGCGACTCAAGCCAAGCAACCGCATTACTGAGCTCCATTGCCCAACGTTCAATCGCTGAAAGAGACTTCATGCCCTTCCCTCGTAGTCGCTGCTCTAGAGTACCTCCACTTAGATATGCGAGAAAATTTCCCTCGGGAACACGCAGGAAGCTTTGAACGATATCGGGACAAGGAGAATGTTTCTCGAAGAGGTCAAATATCTCCATCTCTCGGCTGAAACGTTCATCGCTTTGATCGCGTGGAAACTTAAGCACGACACATGAATCAATCTGGTAAACGTAGCCCACTGCCCCGATTGACAAGAAGCGGTAGGACGATAATTGAGGTGGAAGTTTAGCAAGCATCGTTTTCGGCGAAATGTGAAGTGTTGTACTGTCATGAAATGAGTGGAGGGAACCGGGCGTATTTATTGTCAAGCGTAAGGGAGGAAAGCTTTCTTTTGAGAAATTAAGAGTTCTAGGTGGAAAATAAAGATATTCTTGTGTAAAGTCGTTGCAGTAGCTGAAGCTCAGATAGTGCTAGTCTGTATTCATACTAGGGTACGCAGATGAACAACAGGCTAAGGGCCCACAGCACACAAGAATCCTCCAGCGACATCCAATCATCGAGTGCCAACGCCCATTCCATCTACATTGGACCAATTAGACAGCCTTCCGTGTCCATTTACCCCCCGCATCCTTGTTGTATACCCCAGCTGCAATGCAGTCGTCGCAGGGGACCCTCTTGCTTGTCTCTCCCAAATATTCTGGACCAGCCTTTTGAACTCCGCAGCCCCCACATCCATTCCACGGAATTAGTGTCGGGGGTGCATCACTCTCTCTATGACCGCAGATGTATTTGACCTTCGGTATGACGCTTTTGCACATTTTGAAGAGATCTTAGATCTGGTGGAGTGTAGCGCGGGTCGATTTGGGTTATATAGTATTCGTCTTTCACAAGGTCAGTTAATTCCCTTTCATCACGATTATATTTACCTACCAAGCAGGTAATCTGTCATCGACAAGTCTGATGGACGATGTTTTTGAATTCATGTCTCTAGATGGAGAAGTCGTGGTCGTTATATACGTAAATGTTTTATAGAGAAGGTCATAGTATGACTCCCAATTCAGGAATATGTGTCAACTGAGAGCCTTGCATGAGGAGACGAATCATTGGTCATATTGCCCCATGCCCACTTAGGCCACGTTCAATCCAGCCTGCATTGACACAACCTGCATCGATACAGCCTGCGTCAGTTCTATCTACGTCCATCCAACCTGTCTTACTTCAACCAGAGTTGGACCAGCCTGCGCCTGTTCTATATTCACACAAATTTCAGTCTCTTGGATAAAGAGAAATGGCTGATCAATTTCGTCAGTGGCCATGCCCTTACTGTTTTGAAGATCAAAGGACGGCAGGTCATCTCCAGCGCCATCTGAATGTTGAAAAAGTAAGCTGGGCAAGTTTGTTATCATCAATATTTTACCTATAGCTTGCAGTTAGTTTCTCGCTCATCTACGAGATCCAATTTGAAACATGACGGACCTCTTTGCCAGGCTCTTAGCAAGAAAGTCAAGCAGGCGTCACCGATGCATACGTTGACATGTCCAGAGACAGACTGCTTGATGTTCTATTCTCAGCAAAGCAGTCTTCTGAGACACTACCATTCCCGTAAGTAAATGCCTTCTCACCGAAGACCATCACAGGATAATCAATGATTAATCAACAAACCTATAGACGTCATGTACACTACGCTTTGTGCCTGCGGGAAGCGTATGGAGAACTTACGAAGTCTTGAATTGCATATCAGTATTTGCAAGCAAATGATAATAACGGACAAAAGCGATCTTACTCCACAAAAAAGCCAGTTATTATTTCTGAAAGAGAGGTTATGCAAGGAGGCGGCAGCAAAAGTAAATGCTCACCTTGGGAAAATAACTACGACAAGACGTAAAGGAAATGACTCAAGTCCTCCTATGGCGAAATCAGGAGAGTCACCAAGACTTTGTGATTCAAGTGACTATCGGAATTCCGCAACAGACGTGGTGGATGTGGCTACTTCGGGCTTACCTCTCCCAGATGCTTTTCCCATTCCTGATGGATTCGATTGGAACTTCTTGGGCACTGAAGGTTTCATGTTCTCACCACAACTTTGGAGTGGCCCTTACTTTAACATGGGTTTGGATACTGCATTTCAATGATAAATAAATAGCAAAGGTCAGACTATTTCTTTACCAGTGATGGTTCTGCGTTTTGTGTAGTACCCGCCTGCCGTAGCCTTGATTCATTTCAGAGATCCACGTCACTTCTATTTTTGCACCCCGCAATAAATGAACCCATCGCATTCTTGATGAAGCCAACTGCATTGACCAGCGAAAATTTGAATGAGTTCACTTCTAACGCTACTATCCCTCTGATCCTGGAGGGCAGTGGTCTAATGCCACCACCTATGGTAGCCAATCTTTCCGATGGTTCTATCATCAACTTGGCGGAATCGCTGTTAAGCTTTTCACGGACTGATCCAGTATAGAATCCCCCCGTGGTCTTTTGATGATGATGTTTTAACCTGAAATATCCAGATCTTCCGTGACGCGGTCCATCGGTACTTTGCTTCTGGAGATTATTATATTGGATCCCATGTGCAGATTACGAGATTCAGTAAACCGCGTTGGTTGATGTGGGATTCAGAAGGAGAAGATCGAATGATGGTTTATGTCATGTATCAGGATGTAATGATAAGGCGAGGAGAATCGCTACCCACTCTGGTCAAGAGAGGCTCCTTGTATGCAAAGGCTGAACCTACGATTGTACAAATGCTAACTTTTGACAGAGTTTTGTGTCCCGCCAGCTGTCCTGCCTTGCACGTTAGTTCTACCAATCTAGATAGCGATAGCATAGTTTTAGGATTACCGATACGGGGGAAGTCTGGAAATTCCTAGGTTACGATTCTTTGTTGCCAGTGCCCAATTGTCTGCCAGATCATATACGTCGTAGCAGCTGCACTGTAAAATCTGACTCTACGGCTTTTAGGAAAGATCTCTTCAGCTAGCCACTTCGTCACTTAACTCCTAGCTCTCATCAACATTAGCTTTGGGTTGTGGGCCACTATTCTTTGAACATTAACTTGATGCTAGATGATTCTACGATACAAAATAGACACTAAAAATAGTCGTGGAAGTCTCAGAAATCGAAGCAGGTCAAACGATATGTGGAGCCAGCTCCAAGATAAATGAAACAAACAGATGGCATAAATCAACACATTCTAAAAGATACAGCGACGATTAAACCAAACAGGGTCGTAGAAACCAGTCAACACAATCTACAAAAAGCAACCATGCTCGTGGGCGAAGTGCGCTTTCAGCTCCATCTTCCCATTCAAAATGAGCCCAGCGCACGCATGATCGTCAGGACAAGGAATGGGATCGTCGGGGCCGTAATACTTGAGACGACATCGATCGACGTGTTTCTGAAGCGTGTATTTCCGTTTATACCTGCACTGTCGTTCCTCCAAAGGCAGGTCGTTACTGGCTAGACAGAAAACGCACTGCCAACCCTGGCACTTTAATGGAGAATCGCGTTTGACCTCGGGTTCTATCTGGGACAGCCGTGGCGAATCTAAAACAGTTTTAACGGGGATAGGCTCTGGAGAGCACCTGGTCTTCACTGGGCGGCGATCCCTCTGTTTACATAATGCAATCAGAGCGACGGAGAACTCGACATGGAAGGCATAGCCTTTCTGATCGTGGAGTACAGATGGATCGCGCACAGTACATTCTGCGATGTAGCGTCTCTCAGCGATCCGAATGGGAGTAGTTTGAGCGGGAGCATTTTCTTTATCGTCATCATCATCATCGTCGTCACATTGGTCCCCATTCAATTGCTGCTGGATAGCCAACACAGGGGCATCCGAGTCGTACTCCTCCTGAATCTGCTTCAGCAACGCGCGCTCCTTCTTTCGAATCGTAGCAGCAAGCGATGCCTTCACGGCTTGGTAGTCATTATAGATTGGTTCCCCCTTCGCCATTTCGATCGCTCCGAATACTTCCTCGATCTGAGCGCACAACCTACCCCGGACCGCCGCTAATTCTCGGACTTCAGGGTCCTGTCGTACCTGCTGTGCTTGTTCAGCACTGAGTTTTCTCGGCCGATCAGGATCGCGGAATAGGCCGATCTGGCTCGCAGTCCTTGCAGAATCATGATCGGAGCTTCTTCCCCAGAATTGATCTTGGGTAAAGAAACGAATTATTCGCGAGAGGTAGTTGTGTTCGAAGATTTGAGACCCAGTTGTGTGATCGAGGACTAGGTTTCGCACCGCCGCGTTCGAGTTGGGATCATCTACATTAGGTCAGTGAGGGACGGATCGTCTATGACGTGTACTAATCCATTGCGAGTCTTACCATTGATAGCATTGCCTAATGCTCTTCGCAGACAATACGTCGTTAGGATGTAGATGAAGCCTAGGGCAACTCCAAGAAGAACGAGCCAACGATGATACTGGTTGTAAGGGAGTGGTGCATCCTTAGATGTTTCCACACCTCGCGGTGTCTTGATAGCCCTGCGGAAGACAGGAATGTCGAGCATTTCTTTTTTCCAGGGTATTACTTGACAGCGGCTTTTGATTGCTCTCAGCGCAAATAGATCTTTTGGGGAAAAACCCTTTCGCGCATTGTAAGCCTCGTCATCGAAGGCAATACTAATCATGTGGGTGATGATACAGAACACCGGGTTCTCATCGAGATGGAAAATGTACGATTTGCTACCGCGTACGATTGTGGTCAGTCATGTTTGCGGAAGTGCAATGGATATTGATTACTTACGGTCGTTTCCGCTTCTGTCCCGATTTAGTTTTAGTCAGCGTCACCCTAAGCTTAAGCTCATGCTTGCCGGTCTTGCGGTGCTTCTCCACATACAGGAGTAGGTCGCGATATGTGATGTTGAGAAGTGCCGTTGGCCGCGAGCCAGTATAAGCGGCCAGCAGGAGAATGGCCGCAACCTGGACACGTTGTCGCTCGTTGGGGAAGACGTTGATGTCAGAGGCCCAGTGATACTGTATGACCTCGACAAACTCTTCGGCCTCGAGCAGTGGCTTCTCGCTTTCGGTGTTATCCAGGCGATATTCTTTCGTCAAAGAACCTTCAATAAACTAGGACAGAGTCAACACCAAGGCTATCATGCGGAAGTGGTGGATATTTCCAGGATTCGTACCACAAAGATCTCTTTCAGAGTTTGGGGGGAGATCCGGCATTGCCACCAAGTGATATGTAGCTGACTCAGTTGCCGCCAGTAGGTTGTGACTGTACTCGTTTTCTTGATCGTATAGGTTCTCACTACCCAGTGGAGGAAGTTCTCGATGCGAGCACTCTGACACTCTCTCAGTGTCTCGCGAGGTTCAAGAGCGAAGATAGCACAATACCTGCTCTCATCAGTAGCGTGCCTAGATTATGCGGGTAGAGAGTACAGACTCGGTCCAAGACTTCTCCATCCGTTTGATATGGCATTCTGTCGTCTCAGCGTATAGCGTGGTCGCACGAGTCTCCGTCAGAGCTTGGTCAAACTTCTGCTGCAAGACCTCGCGGGAACAGACGCCAGAAGCCGACCAGCCTGTGTATGAGCCCCCCGACTGCAGCGTGACTGTCTCCAAAATCTTTCGACGACCCATCTTCGAACCGTGAGATGAGATTGCGGGACGTGGACGAGACGGAGGGTCGAGTTCGTAGAGGGAGAAGGATGAGAAGGGAAGAGAAACATGGCGGCAAGTCTAGGCGGTTTAGCTCGAGCGATGGGAATGGGATGGTGTGAAGCCATATTCGGCCTCATCAGCGGGTCACGATTTGAGGCCCTCAGGAAAGCGTGGTTGGAATCGATTCAGGTCGGTTCACCTCCAGGGCCCACTGTCAGCGTCAGCGAGCCGCCGAGAAAGAGAAATCGCAAAGGCGCCTTGTCGCATTTCGCACGGTCTCGATGCAACGACATCGTAGCGGTACCGTCTGTTTCGACTGCTGTCCAGTTTGACCACTGGGTGTGAGGTGAGAGGAGGAGGAAACGACGGTATGGTGAAAAGCCAGAAATGGACAGAGTGGTGGTTCCTGTTCCCTGACTAGCGGCGGTGACGAGGTGGGGCCGCCTGGTGAAAGCGACGCTTAAAGCAGCGTCTCGCGACGCCGAAACGGGCCACGCTTTCACCAGAACAGACATTTAGGAAATATAATTAAATCTAAGTTATATATACTATTTAATAAGCTATCTATATTATTACTTTAAAATAGAAAAACAGCTTATATTAAAAGGCTATAAAAGATATAATAAATAAAATAGTATATATACTATAATAATATTATTCTTTATATATATTTAATTAAATTAAGCTATTAAATAGCTTCTATAGCTATTAAGAATAAGTATTTAATATCTTCTTTTTATATAGCTTATTATATAAGGAATAAAATATTTTTAAAGCTATTAAATTTTAATTTTATTTATAATCTAGCTATTCTTACTAATATTAAGTTTTTAATCCTATAGGAGTATCTTAAACTAGTTTTATTAATAATAGATTATTATTTTAAATATTATATATAAAAGTAAAATTTATTTTATAAAATTAACTATTTTAATTATTATAATCTATTTATAGTTATTAGATTATAATAAATAAAATCTATTATATTAATTATTACTAGTAATAACTTTAATAGTTATATAAAGATCTATAATAAAACTAATCTTATTAAAGTTATATATATTTTTAAATAGAATTTTATATTCTTATATAATCTCTTATATATAGTAAAAATATTTTTAGATTATTTTAATATTCTTATATTTAATTTACTTATAATTATATCTTTTTAAAAACTATAATTTTATTTCTAGATATTAATTAATAAATTAATAAATCTATTTCTTACTAATATAGTTATTTCTATATTAAGAAAGAAGAAGATTAGTTATATTTTATATAAAAAATAACTAGAAGAGTAATCTATATTTATTAAAATTAAAAATCTATTTAAGAAAAGAATCTTTCTTATATTAAATTATTTTATAATTATTAATATGCTTATTATTCTTATATTTAATATTATTAAGTTAATCTTAAAGAGTTATATAGAAACTTAATAAATACTTAAAATATATAAAATAAACCTAATTCTTTTATTTTTTATATTAGATATAGCTAATTAAATATGTCTCTTTAATTCTATAGATTTTAAAGATCTTTCTATGTGAATTAGTAGCATATTAACACATTAATATCAGATAAATAGTATAGAGCGTGTTTTCCAGGAAAAACTGGCGGGTGGGTGTCTGTGGCGGGTGGGTGTCCAATTACGTTAATCTATTGGCTATGACGTGCTGATTTCTCTGACAGAATTGAGGTAATTTTAAAAATTTGTGTATGAGGTGGGTCTGTGTATCAGGCGGTGAAGGACGGTAACCCTTCGCCGGTGCACGTACGGTAGATGCGTAGCTTGCTAGGTGCACGTTCCGACACTAAATAACAAGGCTATTTGCTGAATCGATATATATCTCTTAAAATAGTTAAAACTAAAATAGACCATGCTTGCCCCTCTATCGTATTACCCTTGTATATACAGCTGACAGGCTTCAATTGTGAAAGACAGTTTTTTTATAATATAAGCGGTTCCTTTTTCAATTCGTTCCAGCTCTTTGCGGTTCGAACCTCATATGTTATGAGCTGATCTCATGAAGGGTGTTCGGGCGAAACCCTCACGATATCGCCTCATTTATCGCCTTATTGACCCGGCACCATCTTGCGGTGCGGTGCGGTTTGGTCCCGGTTCCTTGAGGTGCACTCCGAGGCCTACTTATGGTTATTGGCGTATATAAGAGATTCCCATAGACTGAAGAAAAAATTCCTTGAGATTTCTTCTGATAGTCCTTGGGTGAAGGAAGATCTTCGGGTCGGTGAAAAGGAATTTCAGTTTGGTCGCGAAGTCCATGGCATCGCCAACAGCCATGGTAGGGAAAGAGATTTCTTCATCTGTGTTCATCACAATTTGACCCCAAAATTGCTCAGCTTCTTGATGATCCCTCACTCCAAAGAACGCATCTCCTTCCACGGCGTAAACTTGCCAAAGATTCCCAAGAAGCTTGAACAAAGTTGTGCACCCATAACCCGGCCGACCAAGAATCACCAGCATCTAGCCCGGTTTCACACAGTCGTGACTATTGACCAGAATTTTTCTTTGGGGGGGTTCGTGGCGAGCGCTTCTGATAAAGTTCAATAAATTGAACTGTGAGAAGGCGTTATGATTGACTGCCAAATCAACGCCAAGAACTTCCACAGTGAGGTTCTGCCAGGCCATGCCAAGTTCACGGCTCTTCATTCCAGATTGAACTCGTTGCTCATGAACCTGACGCATTTGGTCTTCAAAAAACCATTGCCCAGCCTTTTGTCTCGTTTCTGCTGCGCTGGCTTGATCGCTTGGTAAAGTCGCAGGGGCAGAGTCGACAACGGTCGTCGCACTTCCATTGAGATCTGGAGGAGTGATGAAGCCATGGGATGCTTCCGGGTGTTTTTCATTAGCTTCCATAGCTGCAGTCATGGATAATCAGAACTAGATAGGTATTTCCGCGTTGCTTGCATGTGAGCATTGCATGATCCGTAAGGTTGATGATGTGGTTGGAGAAATGAGGATGTTGGCAGGAGGGATGAATACTAAGAACGCACCCTGGATCTGGAGGGGATTATTAATAAACTCCTCACAATTCTCTTTCGATATTTCGAGGATCGTGTATAGGCCCAGTAAGGGAGATAGTCTCGGGCGGGTCGGGAACTCCGCATATGATGGCACATCGTGGATTCATGGCCTTGCAATTTGGGTGACAATTTTCTTACAACGAAGTCAAATGCATCTAATCAGATTCGGCGCATTTGGCGCACCTGTATCCTATTTATATAGTCACAGTAACTTATTAACTAACTAACCAGCCAACGTATTTCACAAGTGGGTAGTTCACCTCTAGCGGATCTTCACCTCTAGGTCAGATTCTAGGGCTTTTATCAACAAAAAAATTGCAGAGAACCTATTTAGTAGAAAGATTAGGAGATAAAACCCTCCTATGGCTCTGAATATAACAATCAGAACATTGTATTGGCGCGCGTACGATGGGTATCTAGGGTCCGGCGCTCGTTTTAGAAATCCCCCCTGTAGTATGAATCGTGAATCTAGGTCGTCGACTTATAGTCCTATCGGCACATCACATATAGTCTATTAGTAGAAATTACTAGCTTAGAGATATCTGTAAGCGTCAGCCCCCGGGGTGTGTTGAAAATAGGCACTTTTTATAGTAGGATTACCAGATCTAAGATCAGCTCTATCTAACGTTACCGGAATTTCTTTTCGGTATTGGTACATGACATTTGACGTCACACGCCTAATAACCTAGGATCCTTTTCATGACTTTCGTGAGCTTTTCGGATGCATTCGACACCCGCGAATGGCATCGCCAACCCACAAAGTGATCCGGTCGGACCAGCACCACGCCGTCCTCTTCCACCCCGCGTACCTTGGCCCATTCTCGATAACAATCCAGGTAGTCGCATCCAAACCCGATTTTATATCCCACAATCTCTAGGCCGAGGGAGGATGACACCTCCTTCGCGGCAGATAGCCACGTCTCCCCCCCTATACTGGTCAAGATAGTGAATCGGCCATGGCCCGCGAGGTCTAGCGTGGAAACTCGAGCGCTGAGCCCCTGAGGAGCCAGCCAGACATGCGGCAGGTGGTAGCCTGGATACGTTGAGATCTTGACCTGTCGGAGAGTATCCAATCCGGAAAAGTCAGGAGCCTCGTCGCCGGGCTCGATGAACACGGCAGGGGACGACATATACACTTGATTCATTTGAATTCCTAACGCTTGAACCTCGGCTTCCATCGCCTCCATTGCCTCTGACCATTCAACACGGTATTGGCGACCTTCAGCGCTATCCTCTGACATCTTGGCTAGGGCGTGTTGCCGGGAATCCTGGTCCAAACCGATCAGGGCCCACAGCCGGCGATGGGCCTCCATGCCATCATTGGCACGGCGCACAATGCCGTCACCGACGGGCTTGCGTTCCAGAGTCAAGGTATCGAGGAGCCGGGGATCGGCCACTCCATTTAGCACGTACGCCAGCTTCCAGGCCACGTTGAACGCGTCGGAGATGCAGGTATTGCTCCCCAGCCCGTTAATCGGAGGGTGCCGGTGAGTCGCATCGCCAATGCAGAGCACTCGGCCTTTCTGCCAGGTGTTGGCCACTTGGTCGTTGATGGTCCACTGGAACGTGGACAGGATCTGAATGGGCACATCGTTATCGCCGATCATCTGGTGCAGCCGCTTGGTGATATCAACGTGGGTTGGCGTAAACGGCGTGCCGTCTTTGCGCGACGGATGCATGGACACTACCCATTCAGTCCATGGACGCACCATCCGAAAGTTGCCCACCGCGGACCAGTCCGGGGCTTCGGGATTTAGGATCCAGTTGAGGCTGCCCGGACGATGCACAATGAACCGCCGCAGATCAGCCATGATGTGTACGTTGAACGCCGTGTTTAACTGCTGCCCCGTTATCGGGATTCCCAGCGCCTCCACCACCGCGCTACGAGCGCCATCACTCCCGAGCACATAAGCCGAGCGTACACTATACTCCACACCATTGTGGCGGTTACGCAAGACCGTCACGACCGCATCGTCCGTCTGGGTGAGGCGCACAAACTCAGTGTTGAAGCGGAACTCGGCCCCCGTCTTTTGTGCCTCATCCACCAAAACCGGCTCCAGATAGCTCTGGGGCAGGTCACTCATAGCGCACGGGCTCGCTGACTCGTAGTCCCCCTTCTGCGCGGGCTTGTTCCCCCATGCCCATAAACGTCCATACTCCTGGCCGGTCAGCCGGTCCAGAAAGGATGAGTGCTCCATATCTGCGCCGGTCGAAGTCAGCAGGGTCACAGGGCTCATCTAGTCCCAGGGCTGTGACTCACGGTCGACCGAGGTGGCCATTTCCTTGCACCGCGGTTCAATCCCAGCATCCCTCAGCACCTCCATCGCCCGCTGATTGAAGATGTGTGCACGAGGGGTATTTGCGGTGCCTCGATGACGAGATATTACCATGGTCCGAATACCCAGACGTCCCAGATGCAAGGACGTAGTAGCACCCGAGGGTCCGGCTCCTATGATGAGTACTGGCACGTCCATTGTAGTGACGCTGTGAAACGGAGTCGGCTATGCGACGTGTAACGATGAATAATCTGCGACAACGTTTCTTAAATTTATGCCATGCGATTCCCTCACCATCATACGAGGGCAGTGTCCTCTGGTTAGGGTGGAAATGCGCTGCTGCAGAGGTTGACCACATTTTCCACGGCTCGCGGGGCTGCTAAGAATGCCACCTTAACCGGCGAAAACCTAACCCGGAACACCTTCCTTGAGCCCAAGCCCAGCCCAGAACCCAACTAGGTAGCCTAGTTGGGTTACTTAGGTTATTTTATTTTAATATAATATTTCTAACTAGGCTATGCTAAGATATATAATTCTGCTAATTAATGTGGCAATGCTCAATTCCTCTACCTAAGGAGTAGCTAATCGACGAAATATTGAACATGAAGAAGGAAAGAAAAAAGAAGAAGAAGCTCGTACGCGCTCGCTACAGCTTCTATATGGTGCGTCAACCCTGCGGCGGTGCCTAATGGGGAAGGCATGAGGTTGAAGGGAATCTCCGTCTCTAGGGCTTAGGGCTTCCACTCGAGACCGGGCTACACCGTACAAGACGCTGAGCAACAAGTACGTATAATCGTTACAATTAACTTTAATAAATTACTATATAAAAACAATATCTAGATATAGATCTGAGAATAGAAATATAAAAGTTACAATAATAATGTGTTTGCCAGAGAATCATTAAACCACAGCCAATAGATACGGAACCAGTATGCAGGAGAATAGATTATCCGGACAAGGATAATCTTAGTACTCGGCCTACTAAGGGTTAGGGTAACAGAGCCGTCGCTAACAATGGATATGTCAGAACAGAGCCAACAGAGCGAGACTCTGTCCACTATGTCAAAGGACAGAGGAAACAGAGTGAGACTCTGTCTACTCTGTCTAGCGATAGAGTCTAGGCTCTAACGTCTATGTCGACGATTGAGTATATAAGGACACTCATTTGCCATGTGCTTAGTTTTATTCTATTGTCTTGAATTAACTGTTTAACCTGGGGTATTCTATTGCTCATAGATCGAACAAACTAGGCTCTCTTGCTTACTACTTAGGCATCCTGCCCTTTCGTTATTAGAATACCATTTAACCGTTTGTTAAGTGACGAGTTCGCTCTGATCTAGACGCTTGCCAAGCATCGGTTTACGACAATATTTAAATATTATTAATTAGTAATAAAGTAACTTATTTAAAAAAGATTTTCTAAGAATCTATATTATATTGGGTCATGCGGGAGTCTACTCATTGCCACCTTATCCGTCTATAGTTCCATGCCGCTATCTGTATGGGGAAAATCCGGGGTCCCGGCGGCTAAGCAGGAAAGAGGGGTTATCTATGCTAGGAAGAAGAGATATGGGGTGTCGCGTTATGCCAAGAAAAGGAACCTCTTTCATTATTATGTGCGATCTTAATTCCTATCTTTTTGCAGCCTGTGTGCCGATACCATTATTAGACATTCATGCAAACCTTTGATAGTGCACGGCCCGACAGGTCAGATGTTCGAGTCCGATGGTCATGTAGTAGAGTCACCTACACACTTGGAAATTGTCCCAGCACCTCCCAGTCCTGCATCGGGGGTCCCCATCCCAAACCGGCACTCTCGAAATCCTCAACAATGGCAGATATGGAAGAAAGAGGTTGAGATTTGGACGAGTTCCGCTCGTTCCATAATCTCCACCTTCCTACCTGCAGGCATCATCCGGGCGTTTGACCAGATGATCGAGCAATACAGCGTGACAGCACATGAAGCATCGTATCTGACCTCATCCCAGTTATGGATGTCTCCGTAGTTCATGTCACTTCGCGCACCGGTATGAGATGACCACGAGACCACCACATTAGATCCTTGTGCTTTGGCGCCGTTCCTCTGTGGCCTGTCCAGATATCAGCTGCGTGTCTTCTCTGTCTTTGGAAGCCTGTTGTGCAGTATTGCCGGAGCGCGATATACCAGCTTTACGATCTAGATGACGACCCACGATCTCACGGCCGTCCTGACCTCCCCTGGAATCAGTACCAGCGGCGGTATCGTGACTGAGCTGGCCAGCGCTGACCAACGGGAAGAGAAACTAGGATACTTCACGCTGTTGACCGTGCTGGGGACGCCCGCGAGGCCCTTGATCATGGAGTTTGTGGTCGACCATGTCGGCGTCGCGTGGGTGTATTGAATCTTTGTCCTGATCTATTTCGTCTAGCTTGTCTGTTATCTCATATTGGGGGGATGAGAACCACTACTATTAATGCGGCGTTCCGTCTGAGCTTATAGCTAGGGGCTGGGGGAGAGGCCTCGTCGTGAAATTCCTGCCGCGGGCGATAGACCCCCGCCTACCATCCGCCGGTTCCTCGCCCCATTTATGGTGATCTGATACCCTCGGATCATCGTCCCGGCGATCGCCTACTTGGTCATCTTCTGCTATACGAATATGGCTTATCGGGTGTGCGTGGGCGAGCAGGCCAGGAACTCTCGGTCGGTACTACTTCCTTCGTGTGCTCTGGAGATACCGCGGATCGCCTGTTTAGCCTGTTTACATTGAATTTGTGGAAGTGGTGGCGGAGGCTTGACCTTGGACTTTCAACTGTTAAGTTCCATCCATCATTCATCCGTTGTAAGTCCTTGCGAGCCCCTTTACTGACTGAATAATGAAATGGGGGTGACTGATAGCCTAGAATGTTACGCCCTGCGAGCTTGACAAACAGGTCCAGACGACCGCTCTGCTCTCGTTTGCTATCTATAGCTACCACGAGCATTCCACCTTGATTAGTGTAATCACCAACTTCTGCCAGTTGGTTTGCATATTTGTAAGATCCCCGCTGTTTATTCCTAGTATATGCACCTCTGCACTAGTATCTTTGTAACAGCGAAGAGGGTTTGTTGGTTTGCTCACGCTCACAGTTTGGCACGTTCTACTTCCCGCCGATGTTTGACACGATGGGATTCGGCGTGTCAACAGGCGTGATGTATGGGGTTATTGTGATGTTTGCTTTCGTACCAATCGTTAGTGTGCAGGTTGTTGCGCTGCGGACTGCGCGCAGAGAAGCTAGGATGAGTGGTTGTGATTGGGTGGGAGTAGCTTGAGTGGTGTTGTCGTGCTTTGGCCATGGGCATATAATGGGTTTACTCTTGGGTCTTGTACGATAGGGTAGTAGAAAGGTTATTGAATGGCAAATGGTGACACGTTTTGGTGGTATGGATAGAAATTGGTGCTGGTTTAAGTTGACATGGTGATGGCACGCAAGTCCTAGGATGAGATAGATATTTTGCCCTCTAATATCGGTCTTCCTCGCACACTGAATTCTAGCTAGAATCACTGTCGCTGTTAAAGAGGATTTGACAGGCCTACCGGAATACAGGGGAAAACTACTACGCTATTTAAGTTGGTTTGATTTACGTTTGTGAAGATTATATTTGGAACGTCTGTATGCAAGTGGATACTGGAAGAAAATGCACCCCTAAAAGTAGAGAATGAAAGCTATCCATTCCGTCATTACCCTTCGTAGGACGTGTTTATTTGACTAGAGAATTCTGATTTCCGAGAATCCAACGACACCTGTGAACACGTAACCCCCCTCCATCATGGTCGTTGTGAGAACGTAATCGCTGGATGCATCATCCGACCTCCCTGCCGTCGGACGGCAACCATCACGATATCTGCCTTAAAATACAGACGGAACAGGGGGCCCCCAAATCGATAACGTCTGTGGCCCAGCCTGCACACGTGCGATTGGGGTCTGACTATTTACCAGATCTCCGTCCGCATAGTGCTCCTACACTGACCGTTAGAGTATATGCCACTTACATGAATCACGGACATCCACTTACTAACACAAAGCCACTCGGATCAAACCAATAATCAAAGACCTGGCTCCCAAGAACATGCTAATTCTCACAGCTTGTATCAGTTCATGCAGGGGAAAACGGTTGTGATAAGAGTACTTACACGACCCACTCCCCAGCAGATCTTGTATCCGCGTGACTCGAGAAAATTGTGGCCCAGCTGCTGAATGTCGATATCGTGGACCTCAAAGGCCGCGTGAGCGACATTCGATGGTTGGCCAGGCTTCGCCGGCTTGAAGAAGAACGAATGGTGATCAGTGTACTCCAAGCCACGGTCGATGTGGAAGAAGCACGTCGTGGGTGTGTCCCCACGCAGAACCAGGTCTGATGGCGCCAGGCTTAACGTCGTTGTGTACCAATCGTACATGGCTTGGTATTTACCCTCCGTATAGGAGACGCCGTAATGGCCCCAACGATGGACGGGGGCAGGTCCGGGCTCGAACCGCTGGAAACGTCCCTTGCGCGGCTTCTCGTCCTCGTAGTTTACAGTCAACTTCTCTAGCTGGCTCGGCTCGGCTGTTTTCTCCTCCCAGCCGAAGATCAGAAACACCGCGTGCCCCATCGGGTCTGTCAAAGTTACTGTCTCACCACCTCCCGGCGCGTCTAGCACTTTTGGCGCCGTGGCCCCGAAGTGCGTGTGTGCTCTGACAATCTCGCCACGCGAGTCGACGACGTACGCGGCGCCACCGAACGAACTCGAATTTTCTTTGGAGCTCTTGCGCGCCACATAGACGTATGGCTCAGAACCGTAGCCCGAGAAGAAAATCTCATCTGGGCGTTCTAAGACGATCGTCAGGCCGAAATCTGTCAAAAACTGCTTTGCAGCGGACAGGTCTTTGTGGTAGTAGACGACAAAGGCCGTCTTGAGCAGTTGGATGGGGGTATTGTCGGTTGTCATGATGGTGCTGGTAAACGTAATGGTCCTCGAGAAGTGGTCAGATCAATGCGACTCTGACAAGAGACGGTTGACATCACACAGGTGATTTAATGTCAGAACCACTACCTGAGAGCGGCGTTATTCCGATGTCTTGTCATCATCATGCAATGTTGCTGAGAAAGCATCTTGTCGGATAAGGTGGCGCGCCCGGATAGTGTGGCCGGCGGAGAAGTACAAAGAGTGATGCCCCAGATTAGCATCATCGTTAGAAGGCCCTCGAATCAATCTATGAACCGTTGCAATTCAATTTTCCCGTTACCATGCATACATCCTGGATACGCCTTGTCCGATATCAAGCTTCGGCCGACGCCCCCGTTCGCTATGGCGAGCCTCTTCTCTCTGAGACTCAAGCCGATGACATCGCGTACTTAGCAGAAACCGGCCAACTGCAGGTGAAGGTTTGCGATGGTAGTGACCCCTTCACCAACCTGCGAGTAACCGACCAGGTTGAGGGGGTACATCGCCTTCTAGGTCCACTAGCACCGGAATCCGTACCCATCATCCGCTGCATCGGACTGAACTATCGCTCCCACAGTGCGATTTCCCCTTCCCATTCAACAGTTCAGCATCCACTAACAAACCCTCAGTCCTTGAGACTGGCCGTGAATTACCAACCTGCCCAACAGTCTTCACGAAGCCCTCCCCAGCCGTCGCCGACCACAACACCCCGGTGCCTATCCCCAAGATCGCCCAGGGCCAGTGCGACTATGAGGGCGAGCTGATTGTAGTCATCGGCCGCGACGGCAAGGATATTCCAGAGAGCGAAGCCCTCGACTACGTCGCCGGATACACCGTCGGTAACGACATTTCAGCACGCGACTGGCAGCGCGAGCCGGGGAAGGCCGGGCCTGTTCCGCAGTGGACATTTAGCAAGAGTTTTGATCGCTATGCACCCCTTGGTCCTTGCATTATTAGTACGGAGCTGCTGGGTGAGGCGAACGGGAAGCCGTTGGAGACCCTTGTTAATGGTGAAGTGCGGCAGCGCAGCAACACGGCGGATCTGTGGTTTGGTGTGCGTCGACTCGTTGCGTTCTGTAGCCAGGGACAGACGCTGCAGAAGGGCTCGCTTATTATGACGGGGACTCCTGGTGGCGTGGGGTTATTCATGAAGCCACCACAATTCCTGAAGCATGGGGATGAGGTCTGTGTGCGTGTTGGGGGTATTGGGATGCTGCGAAATACGATACATTTCTTGTAAGTGGGTTTTAAGATCGATTGTGGTGGTGGAGGTGGTGGTGGCTATGTGGATTTGGACTTTCCCATTGAATGTTGATTTGATTAACATTAAGTAAATACCTGGTATATATGTGGGAAACTAGCCGGAGTTATGTGGTTGGCTAGCACCAGGCAGATCAGTGGTATATATGAGGGGAAATATCTATTGCACGTTTAAGGGGTACTGCACGAATTGAATGCACTGGTAGAAAGGGGCGAAGGCAGTATCTAGAACAAGAAATGTACTAATCAAGTCTTCCATTGCACTATCAGACTACAAAGCAAAATACACCAGGTTCATATTCTCGGTCCCCAACACACTCAACCTAAACTGGTTACTTCTCTTCCAACGCCGTAAAGCGCGGCCAACAATGGCCCGTCCGAGAACCCGCCGAGAAAACATCCACTAACTCTAGTTCATCGCCCTGATGGCCCTCCGGTAATGCCACCGAGAAATGCCGGAAAACAGTGCCAATGATGTATTTGAGCTCAGTGAGGGGTAGTTTGGCACCGGGATAAGAGCGATAGCCATGGCTAAAGGCAATCTAATTGAGCTTTTATCCGTTCAGTAGCCCGTATCCAACGCTTGGGTATCCAGTGATCTCACGTTATTTTGGGATCCAACTAGTGTAGCAAGGGGTCAGGGTAAACCATCCATCCACTGTACTATAGGGAAAAAGATGGCACCCAAAAAGAACAAAGAAAACAGTTCTAAAAAAATGTCACGAATCACGTGACATTAGCACGTGATGCGCTGGCCCTAGGAAGGGATATGTTTTGTTTTCTTAATTTTCTTTCTTCGCGTTATGTCTTGTTACCAGACGTACCTTAATGTTAGTCTAATCCTAATCGATTGTTACTTTTCCTCTGGATCCTCCGAGAGCCATGACAGAAACAGTAGCATCGGGGTTACTCGGAATCAATGTCACCGTTTACATCGACAATATACTATGCTTTTGATAGGCTGGAAGAGCTCAATGGAATTGTGAAGAATGTCAAAATGAGATTGTGTGAGTCCCACTTGAGACTATCTCCTGTCTTAGCACTCAGTGAATTCTGCAATCTTATCAATCTTATCAATCTTATCAATCTTATTCGGCGGAAACTACGCGACACTAGTATCCTACGCACCAATCATATCCATATATATGGTGGATAATGAGGAGATACAATACCACCTTGAAAGCCCAGCCAGCAATCCCCTCCATGCTCAATTTCGAGAGACCAATGAATTGAAACTGTAAGCGAAAACCGAACTTTAGTCCGGTCTCATGGGAAATTATTTCCTAGTTTTTCTACTCAAAATTCACCGATATCGGACTATAATATTCTGTGTCATTTTTCAATAACCCTACGGAGAACCATAACGGAGTGAAAAATATCGTGGGAGTACAATGCGAGATCTGTACCTTTTCCTTGTTTTAAATTTTCATGATCCCACAGTCCGCACTGAAGTGACAGTATCGCAATCTTCTATAGCTGCCAGCACTGTCGCGACAGATCAAGATGTTCGCACTCTTGCCATTCCTCTGTTTCCTTTCTCTAGTTCAAAGTGTGTACACAGCTTTGACTGAGTGTGGACGCGCCTGTCAGACTATTTTATCTGAAATTGAATTTGAAGGTACAGATCCGGCTGCAGGATACTATGTGACGCAATGCACAACAACACTCGTCGTACAGTCTGCCTTTTTATGTATGAAGCACTACTGCACCGAGAACGAACTCGCCGCTGGCCTTCAGTATTTCAATCAAAGTTGCGAGGAGTATGTGAGCGTCCCGCTTTTGCCATGGTCGGTTATTAGGAACATAAGTGATGAAGAATACGTCGAGTTTCCGCATATCCAATATGAAAACCTGTCCTCATCTTCGGCTACATACAACACACCAGTATTCATCGATCAGAGCTTGTACGATTTATCGTACCGGACAATGGTGAGAGAACAATCTACTGTCGTCCATTTATTCCTCAAACAAAACAAACTGATAGCGCTATCTAGGTTGACTGGGATGACTCTCTTGCGACTCGTGCACGTTATGGGTATGTATTCTAATCTCACTCTACAAGACATGTCTGATCAGCCTGAATCTCCTAGATACGCCCTATATTGGTTCTTCGCTGGCGTAGTAGCTATCTCACTTACCTTACGCGCCATCGGCTTTGTTCTGAGGTGTTGGCAGGGAAGTGAATTCAAATCGACTTCAACAGTCTTTGGAAAAACCCTAAAGATCACTTATAAAAAAATGCTTTTTAGCCCGCTTATGCCACAAAGCACATGGGGTCGTGTACCTCCTCAAATCGATTCAATGGCTATAATTGCCTTCATCATCTTGAACGTGATATTGTGCTGTGCTAATTACAAAGTCTTTGACCGAAATCTTTAGTAAGTCATTTTGATTGCTAACTGATTTGTTATGATTTAGGTTTGCAGCATTATTCTGATTAGTGTCACAGTTGGCCTAACACTCGAACTCAACTCTGGAGGTATATTGCTGATCGAAGCGGTGTGTTAGCCATTGCCAATGTCCCTATCGTATGGCTATTTGGAATTAGAAACAACATTTTGATTTGGCTTACCGGATGGAGCTTCTCAACTTTCAACTCCTTTCATCGCTGGGCCGCCAGAGTCGCTACAATCGAAGCAATTATTCATAGCATCGCCTATACGGTGGAAGCATTCCTGGGTATGAGTCATTGCTTTTGGACTATGTTTCGGTCAGTCTTAATCGCTGTAATGCTAATTCGCAAATTCTTTATAGATGGTGGAAGTGCGGAGTATGACGAGGAATGGACACAACAATACTGGTGGATGGGTGCGATTGTATGTACTTCACCTCCCAATACAATTTCCGGGACCGTTCATAATATAAGTATAAAACCCACAGGCTACTATATGCATGGCCGTCATGTCCATGCTTGCAATATATCCATTCCGAAGATGCATGTACGATATGTTTCTCATTCTTCATATTGGACTTGGCGTGCTTTTTATTGTTACCTTATGGTTGTAAGTGATATGAGTCATAAGTTGTCCTATTGGTGATGATCGGTATTGCTTATGATGCATTTGTGCACTTTTTAGCCACGTCGCTATAATGGACGGTGAATACAATGGATTCATCTGGTCCTGCGTTGCTGTATGGGCGACCGACCGTCTTCTTCGCTTCGGACGAGTGCTATTTCTCAATAAATTTCCGTTTACCGGAACTGGTGTTTACAACCAGATTGCGGGTGTCATTCGCGTCCAAGTTCCAGTGCACAGACGAATACGTCCACAAGCTGGCAGTCATTATTATCTGTATGTACTTCATGGGTGGAAGCCCTGGGAAAGCCATCCTTTCACGTTGATGTCTTGGCGGGATGTAACGGCAAGCCAGAACGGAGCTACACGCGAATTCTCATTTCTAATTTCCCCTCAAGAAGGATTAACGAAGAGGCTTCAACAACGTCTTTCTGCGCAGTTCGGAAATGACGAAAATGAAACGGCAGGTTCCCCCAGAAACCTCCGAGTCGTAGTCGAGGGCCCTTATGGACCTAAACACGACATTTATCTGTATCCAGCGGCACTGCTGATTGTAGGGGGATCCGGGATTACGGCTGCAGTGTCTCATCTGTGCGCTATCAATCACCAGTTGGAACAAAATGAAGACGAAAATCAAAAGAAGCATATTCGACGTATTCACTTGGTGTGGGCGGTCCGAAATTCAGCGTTCTTTCGAGAGGTCTATCAGAACGACCTGGCTCCGATATGCACGTCTTCTAAATTTTCCGCCCGAATTGATATTTCTGTTTCTATTCATATAACCGGGCCAATTACCACGTCAGGAACAACGATTCAGCGCCTCGGAGAAGATCTTGGACTATTTGATGAGAAACTCTCAACCGTGCGTGGCATTGCAGAAAATTATGCTGGTGCTTCTAGCATTTTCGAAAAGTCTCCTATGAATTACCAGAGAGCTTCGGAAATTAAGAAATCAACAAATTTGGCTATTTCGCACAAGCGGCCAATCATCTCCAACATTGTCCTAAACATGGCTGAAGAGTGGAGGACTGCTTCAGGCGAAAGACTGGCCGTGATGTCCTGTGGTCCTGAATCTATGGCAAACGATGTTCGTGAGAGCGTTGCTAGTGCTCTCGACAAAGGATGCGATGGAGTGAATTACTTTCCGGAGAGATTTTACTGGTGATTTATCCATGATGTCTCAGAGTCGTGCGTAGGACTGTGTAGAACCAACAGGGGTTCTGCATATTGCCATTCAGTGTATGACCTGTTGTTTGTGTTTCTAAATGGGGGAATAGCTTCGTATTATTGATCAACCCTGTTTCTAACTATGCGGGCCGTATGATCTATCTTTAGGAGGACTTTCCTAATCGATCCCGAGACGAAGCCTTTCCATGGGTATAAGTATGCCCGTCTTTTCCCAGCAGATAGTTTGAGGAATCGGTTATCGATTTGAAGCCATATCACCACATTGATTAGCTCGCCCTTGATAGGCAGGTTGGATAAGCCTTACACCAATCCTAACTTCGTGTCTAGGACCGTGTAGAACAAACCCTGGTTTCTCATCCAGCTCATTTCTCATTTTCAAAAACATTAACCAAGCTCCCAATATATGGCAAAATCTCTACAACAAAATTATCGCCTTCCTTGATAGTCACTTGCGGTTTCCGTACCATCCCTACACCGGCCGGCGTCCCGGTGATGATAATTGTGCCCGGCTTCATCGTTGTACTTTGGCTCAGGAAGCTGACTATCTTTGGCACGCTGAAGATCAAATCATCTGTGCTGCATTCTTGCATCAATTCGCCGTTTTTTAAACCTCGGAGGTTAAGTTTCTGAGGATCTGGGATAAGAGATTTCGATACGATTACCGGCCCTTTTTAATCTTAATTAGCGCTACAACACTCTACTACAGAGGACGATATTTTAGTTAAGAAACATACCAATTGGACAAGCACCATCAAATCCTTTGCTAAAACTCCACTGGCTCTGTGCAAACTGGCTCGTTCTGGAACTCACATCGTTGGCCGCCGTATAGCCTAGAACGTAATCGTAAGCGTCAGCTTCAGAGACGTTTTTGCACTCTTTGCCGATCACGATGGCGAGTTCGGCCTCATAGTCGCCGCAGTCGTCCACTTGGGTTATCTTGGGGAGGATGGTGGGCGCGGGGTAGGGGTCGGCGAGGGATGTCTCTGGTTTCCTTTTGAGAGGTTAGGGATATATTCATAGACTCTAGAATGGAGATGCTGCCTACATGAATACAGTTGGTATAGTTGGGGGTTCCAGGCCGGCTTCGGTTGCGTGTTGTCTGTACTGGGCTTCTCATCAGCGTTACCGAATCAAATTTCCTTTCTCTTCAGGGCGAGGGCTCCAGCTCGTGCACGCTGTTTCAAGTCTTATATTCAATCCTATACATCTAATTGTTCCCACTTCAGCTTGTGTCAGAGGTGATAGCACGCGGTCAATCTCTATGACTTCTCCTGATGGTGCACCCGGGTCGAGCACTGAACTGCCGCTGAACACTGTCGCCTTGACTGTTTGGCCTTTATACAGCGCAAGTCCGACATCAACATTGTGGTTTTGGGGCTCCCCAATGAGTATTTTTGAGGGATATCCCTTCGGTACGAATCTTGCCAACCCTGTTAATCTTGGGTTAGAGAAGTTCAAATGGGATGCTGGCTAGTGAGCTTACGCTTCCAAGACGCCATTGTGAAAGCAAGGTCCTTCTGTAACTACGAAGAGAGGTTGAAAATATTCCGAAAGGTTGCGACCAGGCGAATTAGAATTGATAGAAAATCAGGCAAACGGTCGAAACAACAGATCCAAGGATGGAGTGGAGTCTTTTATACCATCTCCACTATTCGGAAACTGGAGAGAGGTAAGGCATGCGGCGTGCTGCGGCTAGTTTAAACTCTGATAATGACCATAGATACTCCGAGGCACACTGCAGGCCGGATGTATTGGTGACGGATTCATAATGTCTCTGGGGGTGTTGTATGATTCATGCACGGTATGGTAATTGGCGGGTCGTTTTCAGACTGGGTGTCAGAGTAACTGGTACCATCGTCGCCATGACCTATCCAAACCCGAGGTCATTCTACCAATCCTGACACCTCTCGCTTATGTTGTGGAAAAAGTGCCGTGTTTAATTACCGTGTTAGCAGCCTAACGTATATTCTCACGGCTTGCACTCGCTCCATCAGCTAACACCTCTTGCCATCGTCGCCGTCTCACTCATTGGTGTAGCTGCGAACGCCACTAGAACTAGGCCATCATCAGACTTCTATGCGCCATTATAAACGTCTCAAAGAAAGCTATATCCGCTGGTGTCTCATTCGTGATAATGGAATAGTAGTTCAAAGATCAGTGACTTATGTGCCTTACACTAGCTCTTATCTTGTTCGTTCTGCTGCTACTCGTAGCGCCGCTCTACTTTTGGTGACTAGAGGTTGTGCCTAAGATAGAGCCCTGGCTTGAGGGATACGACGTAGGATATGAACCTTGTAAAAGGGAGCTGTATAGTATTGTTGATGAGGGTAAACTGAGCACGCCCGGAGCCGATATCGCCAAAGTTAAAATTTGAAGGGCTAATCTCGACCTTGATATCTTACATGAATCTGCAATAACTTTGTGAATTATGAGCCATCTTATCTGACATCCATACGATGAACTATCGAAGGTTATCATGTGAATAGAAGGGCTGGAAACTGTACGGAACGGAATGGAAGACCAAAGACCTACTCACAACGTACGGACTCTTAAGTTTGGGCAGATACTCAATTTTCATCTTTACCACCGTCATATGGCCAAAGCTTGCGCAGCACTTGAAATATAGTCCGTGAAATAAGCTATCAACAGCACCTCACTCATTTCTTCTGAAGTATACTCTCCAAGAATGCGAATCCTTCGAGATGCAAGTTCCACGTTTGCGACCCTTTCTTCATCGTAGCAGCAAATGTATGCTCCTCTCCAGGTATCACACGCATTCCGCACTCCACCTTAGATTTCTGTAGAGCAGAGTACAGCTCGACACTCAGCTCAAGCGGCACCATTGTATCTGCTTCGCCGTGCACAATAAATGTAGGAGGGAATGACTCGCTGATGTTTAGTAGTGGATCGACCTTTTGCCAGTCGCCTGAAGGAAAGACGACATCAAGAAGTCGGCCATCGGCAATGCTCGACAAGCAGAAAGCCTGCCGAGCGTCGTTCAAGCCCGGCACAGGATCTCTCGATTGTCCCTCCAGAGAAAAGCCGACCTCTATAGGAATCAGTCGTTGCTGATACACTTGGTCCATGAGCTCTGATGTTAAACCTACAGGGATCTTGGAAGCTACATGGGGAAGTTTAGACTTCCAGAATGGATGTTCGAAGTAGCAGGGACCATAAATGTCGAAGATCGCCGCTGGCGGACGTGGAACGTCAAAGCCCTTTAACTGTGGTAAGCAAGATAGTCATAGGCATGACATATAGCAAACGGCACGGCAGTTAGATTTTACTCACGAGACATAAGCTTAGATGGCCGCCGGAAGAGGTGCCAAACGCAAAGACATGATCGTAGTCAATCCTAACATTGGTATTTGGCGGGCTGTTCTCAATGATCTCTTTCTCAAGACCCTTGTCGTAGATCCATGATAGAAGATCTCGACAATCTTTTATAGGACCCTCGAGAAGGCTGACACCGGGACAGAGGCGATGGTTTGGGACAACTGTGATCCATCCGCGCTCTAAGCAGTACTGGATCTGGTCCTGGTTGACCATCTGGGCTGAACCCACAATAAAGGCACCGCCGTGGATACCGATGACTACAGGGTATTAGCTATTTCTGCATCTTATAAAAGAAGCGATTTGGAGGTATTGAGTATGTTCTCAATTTGTATCCTCACATCTCAACCCATCGAGAGTGTTGATGATTTCAAGGGTCACGTACTAACTGGGCATGGTTGAGACTTGTGAATAACCGAGTTCGGGAGGTAAATGAGCGCATTTATCTGCTGCCCGTCAACTCGTTTGTAAACCGCTGAGAAGTGACGAGCACTCATCTTTTACACGAGACAGAGGATTCAAGCTGTGCTCAGAGACTATGACTTGACATCTATGGCATCAAGAGCAGGTTTTAGGAATTGACCAGATGAAGCAATCCGAACGTTCCGGTTTATATCTTCTCCCTGCTTTTCGAAGCGAGCCACGATGGTGAGAATGATGACAATATTTAACTGCAGTTCGCGGGGCTTAGGCCTTTTTCAGACTGTTAACTCCGGGTTGGCCCGTTTTCCAGATCGGCTCCACTATTCGGAAACTGGAGAGAGGTAAGGCGCGGGGGATAACTTTTGGCCAGCTTCAACTCTGAATAACACTTCGGAAACTGGAGCAGTAGCCTCGCATGTTCAGCGATCACAGAGGTGTCTAATATGATAATTCGGAGGTTTTTTATGTTCATCAATGGAGAATTCGGCATATATAATCTAAGAGCGGGCTCTTTTCGTGAGCATCATTGTTGGTCAATCGGGTCTTCGCAAGCACCACTTCAAGTCAATCTCTCCTCACCCTGAATTATTCCAATTTCTTACACGCCTCCGCAAAATGTCTATCCCAATTCAAAACACGCCCCCTGACTCCCGCACGACCTACATAATCCCACAATTGGGGGGCGAAAAGCTCTCCCTTCCAGGTTGGGAGGGCGTCTTCCGTGTTCTCGCCTCTGCAAAGCAGACAAACGGGGGCATCGCTGTAATGACTGGCGGTGCAGTTCTGTCTGAAGCGCCAGGATTTCATTTCCACGAGGAAGCCCATGATATATTTATGGTGACTAAGGGCTTTCTGAAGCTATGGGTCGGTGATCAGTGCCGCATTCTAGGTCCAGGCGATTTTGCCTACGCGCCGCCGGTAAGTGAATAATACAGTGGAAGCAGTGAATGAATTTGCGACTAAGATTCATCATAGAAAGTTATCCACAATCCCCAGTGGCTTGGTCCTCACACCGAGACGCTCTGTCTGGTAGCACCAGGCGACTGGATTGACTTCTTCCGCTTTTCGGGCGAATCATTCGACGGCCTGATGTTCCCGGAATCCGTGAAGAATGACGAAGAAAGGATGATCGCGATGATGGTGGCTGCTAAGGAAAAGTTCGACGTACACTACGTTCTCGACTACCAACCCCCAGAGCTCAGTGAGTGGCGAGAAGACGAAAATAAGCTGGGCGGTTATTTGCAACCATACTATCTCCGGGCAAATACAGGACCACGATGGATGGCCGGCGGCCTCTTGTCTCGTCCATTCATACTCCCGAATCAGAACGGAGGGAAATTCGCTATGTCAAGTATCGAATCGTCAAGCATCTACAAAAGGTCGATCTTCGAATCGTATATAAAGTTCGCGACCGTGGATCACTGCTTCTTTGTCGCAGAGGGTAAGCTGAAAGTCGAGATAGAAGGCTCATCAGGTGAGAATGAGCTTCACGATGGGGAGACGGTAGTGATATCGGCCGGTGAAGGCTTCAAGTTGCACTTCGCATCCCCCTTTGTTAAGATAATGTCAATTACCAACGGCCCTGGGATTGAGACTTTGATTCAGGAAGCAGGCAAAGCATTTGAGGGGATGGTTCTGCCGGAAAAGGTTGAGGTGGTAGACTCAGATAAGCTCGTTCGCGTTTGTAAGGAGATTGGCGTTACCACTGTATAAGCAGCAAATAAGGCAAGGGCAAGACATGCTCGATAGTTATTAAAATTAAGGTCTTGTGTGACTTTTAACCATTAAATTGATACTTTCGAACTTATAATATCTCAACGATATATATCAAGTCAATACTGCGAAACATTCCAATTAACTCAGAGTTAAGATAGAACGAGCTGGCTAGACTATAGGTGTAAAGCCTGAATTAAGGAATTCCTCTTAAGCAAGGTACGCAATCTAAAACATAAGCAATATAACAGGCTATATTAAAGGGAATAATAGAAAACTAAGACTACTGCGACAGGGCGAGTTACAACAGTGATGGCAACGAATAGTAGTAGAAAGCATCAAACTTATAGTCTATACACAAGAAATAAATAAACTATAAGAGTGAACCTTGAGAGCTGAGAAATCATTTGAGGGCTCCTAAAGAAGCTCATAGATGCCCCGCAAAATTTTCCCGGAAGCTGGGTAAAGGGACTCGAGGGTATTCCAAACTCTTCCACTTAGCAAAAGCAGAAGAAACAGACGGGAGCTTTGGCAGCTCCAAGATGAGTTTATCTCGGATGTCATATCTATGTTGCAATTTACCTTCCAGGGTTAGACAAGAAACGGTTGAATTCTCCTCCCATTTTGGTCGAATGGTGCCATCAGGTCCCAGTTCCAAGACGCCGTTCGCGCCGCACACGATGCAAACGACGTTGTTTCCCTCCCGAAACTCAATCTTGAGCAGATGACAGTAAGGGCAACTGCCTCTCTCTTCGGGCCCTAGATACTGGGCCTCGTCGTACACCTTTCCCAGCTGACTAGCCACGCGACGACCCAGCAGCTCAGCACGTCCAACAGCAATTCCAGAATCCGCCAAAACGGCTCCTTGGATTGCATACCCAGCCAATACGACTTGGTCAACCACGCGTGCATGGATCGGGTATAGGCATGTTTGCATTGTCGGTAAAGCCATTGTCCACTGCTCCGGGAATTCGGGATTAGACCCAGCAACCGCAATAAATCCAGCCACGCGAGGCTTGAAGGAGCGCGGATCAACTTTGCAGTTTTTTACAGACTCATCCCCGTTTTCCTGTCGCCGTTTTATGTCATAGGCCACGGATACATCAGCGTAAGGTCCGAGGATAGCGTCCACAAGCGCTTTGAGGGTTCCAGGAGGTTGATGGCTGTATACAGGACTGGCAATGATGATGGCATCAGCATCCATGATAGCATTAAAGACAGCCTCGCAGTCGTCGTGCTCTCTTTTGCTGGGCAGTTGTTTCTTTCCACCATTACGAGTCGGTATCAAAGATGGATCATCCCTAAAGGGTATGTGCTGTCTTGGTAGTACAACTGAAGGTATATGAACCCACGAGATAGAAATTGACGAGTCGGTGGCAGTCGCAGCTTTCAAGGCGGCTTTGAGTAGGATCTCAGAGTTCCCGTTGATAGAACCATTACAAAGACCAAGAATGTGCATTGTGAGTGCGGTACTTTATAGGATAATAGACTGGTTGTAGCGAGGTTATAAGCAATATGAAGGTGAAGACCTGAAACTGCTGATAAATTGTTTTCAGGTTTCAACCCAAAGGTTCCGGTTGTGATTTATATAAGTTAGTTTGCTGATTAGGTCACGCTCTTACCGCCGGCGGAAAGAACTAATAGGGGGAGAGCGAGCTGTGAGAATATACTATAGGCTGCTAACACAATAATCGGAACCGCGGAAAGAACAGTCTGTGCTTATTAATCCTTGAGCCCAAGTTCATAGACTAGATATTTTTAATTATATGTAAATATAAGAAGAATTTACTAATTGGTTGCCCCAAGCTAAGATGCATCATGTAGATTCTCAGAACAACCGGGCCCGGCGTTCGGGCACTGACGGACGGCAAATTGGAGCTTCCGCAAATCTTTAGCTCGAGGGCCTGGTTATATGAGGTCAGCATAACGAGCTTTGCCGTAACCTGGGCTACTGAAACCGATTAGGTGGTGAATTGAAAGTGCGAGAAGCTGGTGACTAACGAGGGTCAGGAGCAATATCCCTCCCACCGTTCAGATTTATAATTTCTCCCCAGGGTACTTCAATGTCAGAATCAGATGCTCAAATTCCGAAGAGTAGAGGAGCCAGCATTGTTTATTTAGATGTCGATATCGACTGGGTCTCGAATCGTCAACATCGGAAGCTCTAATCCCCAAGATCCAAATAAGCTCTGAACTATTAATCCCGCATGGGGACGGAAACCGGGGCATGAAAGTGTGGGGAATAGAGTAGGTTTGTTATTAATTTAAGAGACCGAGCGGGGTAGAGAAGGCTACGGCAAATTTATACGGCAAGGAGTATATAGAGAAAAGATGAGTATTCATTCACAGTTCCAACCCTTATTAGACTATTCCCCCAACAGTCACAATACCGCACAATTTCAGATCTAAGCTAAAAACTGATAAACTAACACTAATAGCACTACGTAGTTATAATTAATACTTGTATTCACTAAAAGTTCAGCTAACCCCTAGTTAAGAAAGGTCTACTACCGCCAAGCAGCCAGCGTAACGAATAGTGTGTCTCCATTTTGTGTGCGGACCCACAAGTGCGCGAAGTCTCTACTCTATTCGTCATCCCTCAACCTTGCAACCATCTCCTTACAAAGGTATGCTAACCTTACTCTTCCAGTCATCAAGTCATAAGCTCAGCGCTTCTATGAGAGCTTCTATATTCGCAGTTAGTTTTCTTCTCTACTAAATGCCTTTCTTATGCAATCAGTGCGGTGCCTCTTTTGCTAGAGACGAGCACCTCCAGCGTCATCAGCGACGGCACCTGGATATTCGTCCGTATAGTTGCCGAGAGTGCGGCGGTACTTTCACTCGAAAGTGAGTTCATATCGTATTATTATCTTTATCTTGCGAGCTGCCGAATTGACCAACGCCATTACCCAGAGATATTCTCAACCAACATTTACTTAAACATAATTCTGTCAACACGAGCCATAGACCTCATAGGGCATCGTATGTTGCCAAGGCTTGTGTTTGCTGCGCTAAATCTAAACAACGCTGCGATGGCCATTTTCCCTGCGGAAGATGTTCTCTGAAGAGCTTGGAATGCTTCTATCGACCGTTGAGACACAAAAGACAACTGTCTCCCCCGAGTGCCAGCCCCCCATCGGCCTCTGCCACCGAGAGGGAAAGCCATTTGCACGACGCTTTATCGCCAGTCATAGACCAGGTACCGCTTGTATTACCTGAACCAGATTCGAGGATTCAGACTCGAGTATCTGCAGATATGTCTGAGCTTCCATCTGTTTCGACAGTTATCGGATCCCCTTCTGTAGTGGTACAACTAGACCCAGTTCAGGAGCTAACTCCAGCAAACAATTGCGAGCGCCCAAATACTCTCACTACTGCCGTCACCGAAAGTTTCACGGGCACAGGCGAGGGACTGGGAAATGAAGACTGGACCTTGCTTGGCATGGATTACTCGTGGGACAATATATTCGATACTGCGGCCTTGGGTCTACCTCAACCCATGTCATTTTTTTTCCAGAATCCAAATGGAATAGTCGACCAATCCGGCCTATTTAGTCTTCCATCGCTCATGGATAGTGAGCCTATGGTTCATGATCTTGAATGCGAGGCTCCAACCCCCATTTTGATGCGGTCTATGACCATCCAAGGCTCCGAACGCCTTGACCACCTGTCATCATGCAACACTGCTTCTCAAACCAACCCCTTACCTAGTACCGGTCTTGAGCCATGGAGGGCAGAGGACTATGGACACGTACCATATATGACTAACGAGGCTTATGATGTAATGGCCTCTGTTTTTGAACAGCTCAATAGCGATAATGCCTATTGTGTCCCATTTACAAAAAAGAATTTGCCATCTTTACAGCACATGCAGATCTATATGCAGGTATACTTTGAGGAATTCCATCCTGTATTTCCTCTGCTGCACAAAGCAACATTTTCCCCCACCAAAGATAACTGGCTTTTGAGCCTTGGTATTTCATCAATTGGATGCCTGTTTTCAAATGCCTTGCCAGGACGAAATGTTTATTCTCTTATGCAAGAGTTTCTACGCAGAGCTATTCACATCCAGGTTAGTTTCTGCCTCTCCTGGTTCGCTTTGACGTTCAGAAATGAGATCACCAATGCTCACAGATTGACTACTAGCTGGAAAAAACTCAAATGTTAGAACCCAATGTCACCGTTGCTCAAGCGTCCGTCCTCAACCAAATCGGCATGATGTACTCTGGGGATCTAAGGTTGGCTGAATGTGCTCACAAAACAATGGCACAGCTTGCAACACAGTGTATAAAGATAGCGTCTTACTTTGACGGCTCTCCCAAGGCGTCTGTGGCTGAACATGTTGCATCTCAAGATTGGCATGCATGGATCAAGACAGAGCTGGTGGTGCGATTATTTCATTGCGCTTGGGTGAGAATTTTCCCTTTATATAATACCCTTATTGAGGCAGAACTAGGAAGTGTCTAACTTGTACTCAGCTTGTAGATGGCCAACAAGTTAGCTTCTTCGCCTTTCCCTCCACACTTCCACCAGATTTCCTTCAGTTCTCGATGCCGGTTCATGATTCCATCTGGGATATTCGTGATCAATATGCATGGAAGCAGAGTCTTACGGAGAGTAAGCTTAATTAAATAGGCTCAATGAATAGTTTGTGGCTGACACCGTCACCAGAATCATCTTCTCAACAATCCATTTCCCTCCGCCAGATGCTCCTGAACCTCTACCGCTATCAAGAGGTGCCCGGGCACCTTTGTGCGTTCAACTCGCTTCTCCTGGCCATGGGTGTTGTTCGTGACGCATCTCGACTTCGTCACGCACAATCATATCTAGTCACTATACAACGACATATCGCGGCTCTGCCACCAAGCTCTCTTACTACAGCTAGCATCAATCAGATTCACATGGCGTCACTGATAGTTTATTTCCCCACTAAAGAAATTATTGCTTTTATGGGTTGGCGAGTCACCGAAATTCAACTCTCAATGGTTGTTCAGAAGCTGAAAATATGGATGTCTAACTCTTGCGATGCAAGAATGGCTCTGATATATGCTTGCACAGTTTGGTCACAGATACGAACAAGCAGCACTGCGTCTCAGCACGAGGCACCAGTCTTGTTATATAGCGCTGTCGCAATATGGGCATTATTAGAGCTAAGCGATCAAGCTGAAGTGGGTGAGTCGGAGGACTTGCCAATTATACGCTTGGATAGTATGACTCCTGAAGTAAGGGATTGGGCTGCTAGCACTGAAAAGCGACGTTTATTTTTGGGTGGCGTTGGTTTCTTACATTATCAAGGTGCTGTATCCAGGTTAGTAAATGAAACGGCAAATCTTTTGGGAAGTCTCCGTTGGCCTCAAGGCTATCAAACTGGGCCATATCTGAGAAAATGTTGGTCAAAGTCTTTACGATAGTGTAACGGTGGACTCGAGACATCAAAATGGCAATAAAGTAGAAAATCAGAAAGAAGCATATGAGGACACAATATTTACAACTAAATAAAAGAGCCTGTGAAATCAACGACACAAACGACCACCTTCCCTAGCATTAGAATACTGTGAACTGCTAAGCAGTTATTAGCGTTTACATATAGATAAGGTTCATATGATTGATTGATTGATTTATACACGCCTCTAAGCCTAGTAGCGGCTATTGTAAATAATGTAGAAATTTAAAAATCAATCAACCTTAACCACCCGCTCTTCGATTCTGAAACGACCTGAGAAAGCAATAACCGGGACCCCTAGATTTCCTATATCATGGCAGTGCCATGAAAATATCTAGAAGCTTCGGGAAAATTGGTGTTCCAAGCCCAGTCACTGGATCCCAGCCTTTAACGGCGCTGAAGCCCTGAGTACCGCACCCAGGATTACTTCCCGTCAAGATCTACCACACCAATCAGCTTTGCGCTAATGTATTTATGCCTGAATCATATATACTCACGTCCGTAAAAGCTTCGGGATGTTGGTACAAAACTGGGTTTAAGAACCCAACGGGCCCCTTGCCAGCAGCTATCCGATACTCATTAATCAAGTTGATGATGCTAGCAAAGATAGGAGCTGAAGCGCTTGTGCCCCATTCCAAGACGGGTTTTCCGGCCTCGTAGACTGGTATATTCACTCCAACAGCAGAGACATCAGGATATCCCCGACCGGTCCTATTATAGTATGGTGTACCGTAAATCGTCAAATTGTCATAAGGAGGAGGTGTATTACTGAAGTACGAATCTAAAGTCGCTTTTTGATAATCTGGAGCAGGCCAGTGATTGCTAAACCCGCCGCCGGAATAAAAGTCGGTTCCGGGTACCGAAGCCGCGCTCTCAGATAGACAATCTCCAGGATCGATCTGCAATCTTTAGTTGCTTGGAAAGAATAACAGAATACCGGTTATGCTTACCTTTGTCGCACCAACAGACGTTACATAGGGGCAAGCAGCAGGCCATCCAGGCGAGAAAGCACCAGGATTAGCTGCAAGCGTCGTCTTATTAACGTTAGCCGGGTGTATACAGCCACCAGACTCCACACCACGGTCTTGTGAAGCGTAGATAATTGAGACACCTTGGAGACCGAGTTTCATATACTCTTGGCATTGTCTATTGATATAAGAAAAAGGATATGCCCTTTCTGCAATCCCATAGGATATAGAGATGACATTCGTGGGCTTGTAGGCTCCACACATCTCTGGCTTATCCCATGTCCCTGGTGCTATCCATGTCTCATTAGGAGGGTTTGGTCCGGTATCGGGGTAGCTAGAGCACATAGTTAGATAGGCAATTCACGCATCGTGAAAGTCACACTCATATGATTGTAGACTTATTCGGAGTTGACATACTGAGGATCGAATTCAGGATCATCGCCACCTTCAAATGTGCAATACGACTTGCGATCAGTGTTAGATTGCCTTCACAAGGTTTACTTGCCGAAACTTACTGCGTCAATGGCGTCGAGAAATGTATTTCCAAAACCTTGAGAGGTCTCAATTGCTTTGAGATCATCGACCTGAAACAAGATAATATCTTGAGGATATATGAGTGGAGCAATAACCGCAATGTCAAGATTCGACTCAACACTTCCTTCGCCAGGTAAAGGAGCAGTGCCACCATCAATTCCCTCCAGAATTGGGTGCGTTCCGTTCTTGATATACGGCGCAATGGCCGCGAAGGTCAGGTCAATGTCCTCTTGATTGTAGTAGTCACCATGCTCGAAAAGACCGAATTCGTTACCGGATATGTTGGAGGTGCTGATGGGTATATCATACAAGGCTACCCTATCGTCAGAATACTGAAATCTCGTGCAGTTGGATAGTATGGATCAATCATGAAAGACTACACATACATCTGATACAGTCGGGCTTAACAGCCTCATGACATGCCATTCCAGTCCAAGGTAGCTTGTCAGTTCCATTCTGAGCTGCAGGAGTAGCGCGTCTCATTTTTCTGTTCTTGCTCCCCTCCGATAATCTGACTGTGGAAACAGCGGGGGTAATGAAGTCGATATGTTGCTGAACTGCACGCGGAATGTGATACTCATTGCACCCGATGTGCTCTTCCCGAGTCTCGTGGTGCTGGTAGACATGGTACTCTGTAAGCAGTAGAGACTCCAACTCCTGCACAGTAGCATTAAACTTGAGCCAGCCGTAATCAGCAGAAACAGAATGTCTATCCAGGCCAATGCCGGAGTTGTGGAGCCATTCCCGAACACCAGAAATAGATTTCTTAGAGGGCCTGAACATGTTGCTAACCTCTTTTGCGCTCAAATACTTTCCATAGTTTTTGGACTTGGGGTCAGATATTTCCATCAATAGGTCATGACCGATATGGACATCTTTCTGAGCCATAGCAACTCGTACAGGTAGCATCATATCCGGCGATGCCCTCGAGCCCTTTAGCCATTGTGGTGAATCAACTCGTTTCTCATGACGAACATGGCCACGCGAGGTTAGGTTCCCAAAGGAAAGCGGGATCGCAAGAGCGAATATTACAAAATCAAAGATTTTCATTGCGATGATGCTGGAAATTGTTTTCAAGAGTATATGCGAGTATGGAGACTGGAGATAGTAGTCAATTTATCTTAAATTCACTTCTCAGCCTGGGTGTTAAAAAGAAAAAACCAAAATTTCTTTACGTTAGTAACCATAGTGTCTCATTTTTGAGCTTAACTTTCCCTCTCTCGGGAGAACGTACGTCGTAGTATATCGGCAATGCCGCTCTTTGCTCTTTGTAGATTAGCCCTACCTTGAAAATTGAGCTTATCTATGGTTAAAGTTGTAGGTTTAAGACATGGTACCTTCCTAATACGAGCAGTGAGACACTAAAACACATTTACCGGGAGGTCGTTGCCGATGTATATTACACTAAATTTCTCATAGATCAGCGATCAACATTGTGAAATATGAACCTTAAACACTTTGGCTGTTCACAGTGATTTTCCTAGCTAGAAACAGCTTCAAGGGTAGTAAGCTCTAGGTGGAGATTATTCATATTGATTGATTATAAAGATAGCCATTTTCAGGAAATACTTGAAATCTTTCTAGGCGGTAAGGGTCAAGTGGTACATAGTACGCAGTAATACGGTCACCCCTGAAACACGGACCCACATATACACAAACTTGGCTCAAACCGCACTTTGCAATGCGTTAAATGAGTAAATATAGAAGTAGCAATAGGAAGTACAGTCAACCCTGGATATAAGATCCCTGGATATTAGCGCAACCCGACTTATAGCGCCAAAAATTTGAAAATTTTTCGGTTCTCTATATAAATGCGCTTAATATCTAACTATAAGGATAAGCATCTTATATTTTAAGGCTCCTATATAAAGGCGCTTATATCTAAGATAGATTACTCAGCTTTTTAATATTAAATATTCAATATTTAGTATAAATATGTAGTAATAAATCCTTTAATAACACTAAAATATAATTTTTAATAAGTAGAAAGCAGCGCTATATATTTAATATTAATTTAATCTATATCTTATACACCAAGCTTTAAGAAAGTGATTTAAAGATATATAAGTAACTAATTAACTAGCTCTCTATTTTATAAATCCTATTACTAAAATATACATTTATTAACAAGCTTAAGGATTATTAATTTAAGAATAAATAGTACTATACTAAGTAGTAGCCAGAGTTAGAAAAAATTATTATAGACTAGATGAATTTAGCTAAGAATAATACTTCTATTTTATAGAAAACTATATATTATAAAGTAATATAATATTAGAGATATTTTTATCCTAATAACCCTATACTATTATTTAATAATAACTAGCTATTTAGATTCTAAATATAGAATAATATAAAAAGTAGGAAACTATATAATAAAAATAGAAGCTTAACTATAGATATAGAAGATTAAATAATATAGATTTATTATTTTATTACTTTATATTCTCTATAAGATATTTTTAATTATAATAAATCTAGTCTATATTAAAAGCTATATTTTAATTAAAGTCTTTTAATATATTTTTTATCTAGCAAGAAGAAAGATAAGATATAAATTAATATTCTTTTTATATATAATTAAATAGCTTAGAGTGACTCTTTCTTTAAATTATTAATAAAGTAAGAAGATTATAAGTATTTATTTAGATTTATATTAAATCTTATAATCTTAGTATATAATAGTGCTTTAATAGAAAGATATAAATAACTAAAAATATTTTTAAAAAATAGCTTCTTATCTTTAATAAATAGATAATAGACTAGAATATAATTTTATTAATAGATAATTTTTCTATATATAAATCTACTATTAATTAGGTTAATATAGATCTAAAGTATATAACTATTATATAGCTTCTATCTAATTTAATAATAAAATATTAATCTCTTAATCAAAGGATTATCCAAGCTTAAAAAGCTCTATAAAAGTAAAAATAGATTTAATATATTATTAATAAATTCAATTATAGGGTTGATTTTTTATTAATAATAACTATTTTTTATGCTATATAATAGGTAGTTAATATATAAAAGAATTAATTTATATTAATAATAATTATTAATTGCTTTAAAAAAGCTCTTTATATTAAGACTAAGGATAAGTTTAAAATTATAAATCTAGTATAAAATTTATAGAATAGTCTATAAGATCTAAAGCTTATAAATTAGATTTAAGATATTATAGATATTAACTAATTTTTAAATCCTTTAGAGGAGCAAGTCAATAATATAATAATAGATATTAATAATATTATTTTAAGCTAGTTTATTCTATCTAAAAATAAGAAGCTAAATAAAGATATTATTAAAAAGCTTATCTTATTAATAATATTTTAAGAAACTATATAAAGTCTCTAAATCCTTTATCTTTTTAAGAAATAATATAATTAAGCAGATAATTTCTTTATTTAGATTTTTAGTTAATATAAAAATTAGCTTATTAAAAAGAAAGTTGCTATATAGTATTAAACTAATATTTATTACTTTTTTTAATAAGTAATTGCGTAATTATAATGCAATAATAACAACACTAAATAGTATTATAATTTCCTAATTTAAATACAACACATTATAATCATGAGAATGCAGCGCGTTTAATTCCTACGCATATTATATTAAAATCTTTTTGATATTATATTTCTATATCCTATACAGAGGCCCCAAAAAGGGGGATCTAGAGAGGGATCTAGAGAGGGATCTAATATATATAGAGGCATATATATAGGGTTATTTATATATATAAAAATAGATTCTTAGGTTTAATATATACCCTAATATTAGATTTTCTATAGTTTCCACACATATTCGCTTTAGATGGGTTTAGACTGCTAATTATCACGTATTAGTCATATAGTATAATATTAAGCGTATTAAATAACCAACTGCGTTATAGGGCCTCGTTAATTCTCTCTGGATTGACGCTAATATATAAGGCCTACTAGATTAGAGCAGATTGTCGTCGTTAAAAGCGTTAAAATGGGGTTGGGGGGGTCGATATATACGATTGATATAGAGATATATATATATTTATATGGGCACCTGATATATAGCACCACCTGGATATAAGCGCAATTTTTGGCGGTCTGTAATAGGTGCTTATATCCAAGGTTGACTGTAGACTCATACAAGCTTGAACGCTAGAAGAAATATCTATATAATGGAGACCTTGACACCAGTGGGTACTCACACATAATGGGACTTCAACGGTTTGGAGGTAGGTAATTTAGTAACTAGATACTAACTTAGAGTAGGATAGTATGAACGTAACTAACGGGTTATTCAGTCCATGAAACGTGCACGATTCATCGTCGGATAATACATTGATCCGAAGGATCCTGTTCCGGCGGATCTGCACGTGCTTTATAATTGCACCCCCCTACTAACTAGTTAAGGCCTTGCAAACCTTTATTATATGTGTTTTATAATCCGCGAATAGCCTTACATCTTTAACTATATATTCCAGCCTTTATATTCTATTTTAAGCCTCCAATCTCTGTATGGATAAGAGGAGAAGCCTTTACCTATACATAAAAGCTTTATTCCTGATAGTTAGTTTTAGAAACTAATTATCAATTTGAAGTTCTTCTATACACATATTGATTCAGCTCACCCTATAGGCTACTTGAAATGCCCTACACCAATCCTGTCTTCGTATGTTGGGCCGTGTTAAACTAGCACTTTTTTAAAGATTATTGTGGAAGCCCCTTCTATATTTAAAGTCTTATTTGACGTCTGGAGTGACCTAGAAGCCATGTTCACCTACTATGTAATCTAAATACAATGCGTTAAGGAACATCAAGTTATATAAATGGCTGTGCGCTCTAGACCTTGGCAGTATGTTTCCCGAGGTCCGGTCTGGCAAAACGCATCGATAACCATGCGAATCTTCCGTGGGTAGAACTTCAGAGATGGAGATAGATAAAGGCATCAGTTGGGCACTGCTATTCCTGGTCCTATTATCTCATTTTGATCCCGAGAACAGAGGCAGCCGTGGCAGAAATTTCAAGATGGAGGGTTGGAATAACAATAACTGGATACTCTCGGCCGGACAGAATTCTTTCACGTTAGGAGAGACAGGACCACTAACATGTATAGGTTAATATGCTGTTCAATGGTGCCTACAGGCTGCTGAAAGGGTTCTCCCTTTCAGGATGCTGGACATATTTCTGCCGCCATGAACCATGTCCCAGACAACAAACCCACCTTAGAAATGAACAAGGCGACTAATTATATCGCATGAGCTGCTGGTTCTATCACAAGCCCTATAACAATCAAATTTTATCCTCCCTATTTAGGGGGGCTTTGCCGTGAGATCTAATTTCTTGGAATTACAGTTAGAAACAGCCAAGGGCCTCTTCACATATATCCAAAGCTTCATTGTACCATGAGAGCAGGTATTTCCTGCTCCAGAAACTGGAGATACCTTTCTACATTCAACGACCGGAGGCGTTACCTCATATGAGTCTAGGCTGGATTCTCTTAAAGCTTCACAAAATGAGATCTCATGTCGGCCATCCTTCCCATGGTTGTTATCGAAGCTGATTCTACATCGGCGAGTCACAGTTGTTTCAGAGCCAAGTGATGTACTCGCGGCCATTCGTCGGCGGAGAGGTGCTTATGCGCTCGAAATGGATTTGGTTATTCTAAGCACTAGAAATTAATTTTCCGATGTCCATGAATTAAACCCGGCTTTCATTCCCATGGAATTTCTCTGGCTGGTTTGGCGGACCGTGTTGTTGATATAGTGATTAAGGGCGCCCATTCGATGGAATCGTCACTTGACGGTCGAAATGGCTCGAAGGAGTTGCGCGCAACAGACAGACTAGGTCTTCCAACAGCTCCGTAAAGTGCGTTCTGAATTGCCGGGGAACCTTTGACCCGCTCTCTAAATATGTACAGGATGCATAATTAGCAATGATTAGACAAAATGTGGCTGCAGGGCTACTATTGTCAGCCATCTTGCCAGTCAGAATTCATATTACCATTGATTCTGATAATAACCCTCACGCAGCACAAAAATACAGTACCGAGTCGACGGGATACTTGTGAAAGTATTTCACGGCCCATTTGAAATATATAATCAAGTCTGTTACTGTGTCATATGTGCCACCTCCGTCCGTCTTCATGTTGATGCCGAATGCGCCATTCGGACTATTTTCGACACTCTCGCCTAGCTCTAATGCACTTGACACTGAAAGGGAATTAATGTCACGATCCCATTGTTCCATGAACTATATCGAGTCATAGTCCGGACGACCTTAGATCCAGCGACAGCGCAACAGGTAGGAGCAACGAATCTTAGTGGAAAAAGTCTACTAAAAAAATATAAAGAAAAAATAGACCAAAGAAGATGGCCGCATCAAATTGTACCAGGTTTTCTCCGATGTAGAGTGTGCATACGAGAAAGCATGGGCGAGGAAGATCAAAAGACGCCCGAATTCAAGCGACGGCGATACTCTATAGTCAGACCCCCTTGAAGTAACACGCCGGCTGACCAAATATACCCTAATCAAGACAAAAAACTGCTATTAAATTATATTAGATCATTCTATTAATCTGTGTATCTTACTACATCATATTAGTACCAACATAAAGGTCACTTCCTTACCCAGCACCCACCTACTTGATGAGGTACGACTTCAATACTAAAACCTACTACATATAACTTGAAAAGCTCTTAAACTCTGGTAATTACGATTTCACGTAAAGTAGTTCCCATTTCAGTAATCTCCGGGGGAGCACTATTCTAGACCTACGTGACCATTGACCAGTAAAAACAGAGCACTTACGCTAGCTTAGTCATGGTCCCAAAACTGGAGATCGACCGCTGCTTTGATTGGATTGAGGGCTTGATTACAGCCCCAATCTCGCAGTAGACATTCCCGTTGCCGAGATCTAACGGTAGTACCCGTGCCGCCAAGCACGGAGGATAAATCTGCGTGCTTGGCGGCGCGGATAGAGATACTTTACTCGCTAAATACATCGCATTAATATCATCTGTAATAAATTTGTAAGCTGCAATGCGTTTAAGAGGAATATGCACAATGATTGATAATAACTTGGCAAACACTACATTCGATTGCAAATGGTGAGTAATCTTTGACTTCGCCGCGGACAGTGGGTCGATAATAAAATTCAAACTAGCTAACATAGAATATAGTTACGCCTGACATAATAACGTCCATGTCCACGGGTATGTGAAGAAGAAGATAAGCTCTATCTATAAAACATCTCAGTCAACATATATGGTTTACACTTAACTTACATATACCTATTCTTTCTAATTTGCCGCCTCTTTATACTTTCAAGCAGAACTTGTTTTCGTTTTCAAAAATTCAAACATGGGGAATATTGACTGTGCGGAAGACATATACCTACTGCCACTTTGGGCTAATGTTTTATTCTAGGATACTTCATTTGTATACTCTACTTGGCTGCATTTCTAGTGAGACATTCACTAGCTTAATCCGAACTTCCATCATGGAGTACCAGCGTTATGTTTGGCAATCTATAGGTTGTCTTTCTGGGTCCTGGCTTACCTAGTTTATCCACATGTTTAAGATTGCTTTATTAGACTTCATCGGAGCATTGATGCTTAGTAAAGTATCCATATTGCGATACTTAGTGCGGTGAGAAAGGATATATAAACATATCACCCCCAGGCAATTCTTCAGAACAAACCACTCCTCTGAGAACGAGACCGAGCTACTCTTGCATCTCATCTGTTTCTCATATATTGCGATTACTTCAATCTGTGCGGATATTCCGAGTCAATTTCAAAATGAAGTTCGTTTCTGCCTTTGCTGCTGTATGCAGTGTTATCGCCGCGGTCAGTGCCAACACTGGTGAGCCTTTCTCTGGATATATGGGATGGTTCCGTGAGAAGGAGAAAAAATGCTAATAGGAATTGCTTAGCTGTCCCGTTCGAGAGACTTAACAAGAATGATACTGTAAGTGCTCCTGCTTCCCGACGCACTTCCTCCTTTGCTAATTCTATATAGCTTTTGCTCGTTGTTGACCTGCAGGTTGGTTTGTACGGCGTGGCTCGGGATATGGATGCTACCTTGTTCCGAGACAACATGCTTGCGCATGCTGCCCTCGGAAAGCTCTTTGATCTTCCTGTCATAATGACCACCTCCGCACAGACTGGTATGTAATAGCCTGCAATCCTGTTGTATACAGAATCATTGACGCATTCGGAAGGTCCCAATGGTCCTCTTCCCAAGGAGATCCTTGAGATGTATCCTAATTCTACCCTGGTGATGCGCCAGGGTGAGGTCGACGCCTGGGATAATGAAGAATTTCAGAAGGCTGTTATTGCAACTGGCAAGAAGCAAATTATTCTCGCTGGCATAACCACTGACGTTTGTGAGTAATTTCCACTGTATTTCCAGCTTTTATTTGCTAATCTCCCCAGGCACCACTTTCCTTGCTCTATCGCTCCGTGCTGCGGGATACAGCGTGTGGGCCAACGTTGAAGCTTCAGGCACAAACACACCTCTGATCCGTGATGTTTCCAATTCTCGCATGCAGGCCGCCGGTGTGCAACTAGTTAGCCTCTTTTCCATTGTCTGCGATCTCATGCGTGATTGGCGTAATACTCCCGGCTCTCCTGAGGTCCTGCCATTCTTGGACAAGTATTATCCTATCTACAGCTACGTTGCTCGTGCCCACTTGGCCGCTATCGAGAATGGTACTGTAGTTGCTGGCGAATCTGGTCTTGTTTAATGGTTATGGTACCTTCTACCCTAGAAGAAAGACAAGGAGTATACATAAGCTGAATTCAAATTCTGTCTTGGAGGATTCCTTGATGCTAGGAGAGGGGATAGTTACTAGTGAGTCTAAGCATGATGGCAAAGCAAATACCCTTACATGCAGGGATAGTCAGAGAGTGGCAAATTGTATATATTCAGAGGATAGCTGCATATGCCTTTACCAACTGGATACTGATTCAATCTCCCTTCGCAATTTCTGATGATCTCAACAACTAGATAGGAGGAGTTACCACTTGCGGCCATCCTTGTCAATAAGAGCTGCTCTTGAGTGTATGTTATCATAATAGTATCTCTATCCCACAGTGATATAGTTATTTTGTATTCGTATATCATCCCATAATTAAAAACCAGACATAAACTTCGATCTGATACAAAAGCTAACCGTATATTTAAAAGCATTTTGAAATGAGGGGCAGCCGGCTTGCCACTATGCAAATGAGACCCGAACCATCTTCTTCCTCCTTTCCAGAGCGACTTTCAAGATTCTCTTCCATTATATCCGCATATGTCAACGAGGACACCTTGCGGAGTTTCACGGCTTCTGAGCGTCAATCCATGCTGTCTCGTTGCAAGCAGTCCAACTGTATCTGAATTAACAGTAGAGGAACATCTTACAAAACGTATTTTACGTAACCGCAAAGGGTAGGCCGTAGTCGATGAAGTTGGCCTGCAGGATCAAAAGAATTTATACATGAGGCTCGGATGACAGATTCTCTGAAGCTCCAATCATGCCAGCAACAACAGCGTGTGATGTCGCCAATTGCCTTTGCTGTCAATAGAGGCACTGTAGCTTGCAAAATACCCTCTAGGGACATATTAGCATGAAGTAATGAGAAATCACAATGGCGAGTGAGCACAGAAGAGAAGGTACTGACATTAACCCCTCTCAAGCTAACTACCTAAGAGGGCAGTTTCTAATTCGGGAAACCTACGTCCAGTGGAACTTTTGAAATGTGTGAAAGAATATATGGAGTCATTGTGTGGGCAGTAGCAATAAGCCGCCAAGCTCGGAGGCTTCAATCACTTCACAAAGCATATTGCCGACGACTAGCCGAGCGGGCCATCGTGGTTAGAACCCAAAAGAAGTGTAGGCCTTACGGTGTATAAACAGGATTGGGCAACCGCCATGCCTAAGGCTTTTGACAGGTCCAAGAATGTATTGAAGATGGGCAGTTGTAAAGGATTTTTGATGCGGTAGAGAACATACTATATGGCGCACGTACTCTGGGGTTCCGTACGGCTTTTCGAGATATCCCGTTAGTACGCTGCTGCTCATTGAGTCAGCTATTATAATCAACATGAAAGTATTTATCTTTCTCTAGTGATTAGCTATATATAAGTCAGCATCCAGAACGAAACTTCATATGGGTTACTAATATCCGCAGTAATTTGATGTAAGCGGCTTATAAATTGCCGTAATCAGAAGTAGAACACGTCGGGTAACTACACACGGCTTGGTTTTAACCGTCTGAATATAAAGAACAATGGTGTGCTGCAATCGAAAATGACTTTTCACAAACTTGTCGCGTTTCTCCTGCATAGCCATGGCCAACTTTGATAGATTGAGAGCTCTTCAGGCGACACTCGACACGCTATCATCCGCATCGAGTCCAGAAGAAATCAGTAATCTTGGCCACTTTTTTGCTGAAGATTGCATTGCGTATGTCGCCAGCATGCGTGAATACGATGAGCCAAGCATTGGCAGAAATGCCACCATCGCCAAGTACCGGGAGATTCTCCAATTTTACCATATCCACGAGCGCCGCGTTCTTTCTCACTCCACTTCTGCCGACGGAAAGACTGTTTTTTGTGAAATGAAGCACTCGGTGCATATCTTTGATGAGCTTCTAGATCCCTTTTATGAAACCGTGGTGGCAATATTTGACGACAAAGGGTTGATTAAGGAATTGAGACAATACAGCTGTCGGAGCCATTTAATTGAGATAATCCAGGCGAAAACTGGCGAAGGGCCATACTCGGTGCTGCCAGATTCCCGTGGAAAGAAGATCGAAAAGGTTTCTTGCTGCAACTGAACATGTTCAGGTTTCCAGTAGCATGCAACCTCCTAGGCTCGGCTTTCGAAGTTGCGTTTCTAGCCTTTCTTACCTTTCCTGCAAACGCTATCACCTCATATCAACGCTTCTTGTCTACATGTGGAATTTGATTCCTAACCCGCGCTGTGCAAGAGGGTCGTAATCGCTCGCTTTCCGCCAACATTCAGCAACCGCGATTATGCCTCGATTCGTTCCGACTAGTCCTCAAAATCCCTCGATACACTCGACCTCTACAATAGTTTACACAATATGTCAGGGAGACTATGTCAATTATTTTCCCTTTAGATAGAGATAGAGAATACAGTACATTACACAAACTCACGCAGTTCTCGGTTACCTCAAAGTGATAGTGGCTATACCTAGAGCGTAACAGAGATACAAAGAGCCAAGTTTCAACTCAAATATACAATACAAGCACCATGATAAAGTGGAGGGGCAAATTTAAAAAAGGAAATACCTCACCATAAATTAAAGTGAAGGTCTAGAATCACAATGTTATTCAATTTCCAGCTCCACAGCCCCATTAAAGCAATGTGGTCTATGCGGCCCCGCAATCACTCTTTCTCGAAGCTTGCCACGGCCCTACATACCTCAGGGAATCCTGCTGCTCAGAGTTCTACGCGGCGTTAGACCTAGTGAAAGAGTTTTCAGCCAAATCCTACATATCGCGACGCTTGTGGCACACTATACGTGTACTTAAACGGCTCGGACCCAAGCTTGGAGTTACTCCTCCTACGGCAGATGAAATTGAACAAGTAAGGACAGAGGCTGTCCCACATGAGAGCGATTTGTGTTCCGCAACCATACACCTTTCATTTCAGAATTGGAATGGAAATTCTATGGAGATTAAGATAGCTTTCAATGCATTGGCTCGAGTGAGTTTCCGGCACTTGCTAATGAAATGACTGATGACTTGGATGGCTTGTACCAAATCGTCGCAGGGGGGAATAGTCTTGGTGCTTCCAGCATATCAGATCCTCTAATTGAAAATAATTGATGCGACCAAACCGGCGGTTTAGGGTTTTCTGGATGGATGTTGAAGTTTCAAAGGTTCTGGAAACCCTGTTCTATAATTGGTGTATTTGTTTAATAACATATATCTACGATCCACTCAGAACTTTGCAGCACTTCAATTGCTCATCAAACCAGACAATCCCGCACAGTCTACCAACTCTAAGTAGTTTCAGCCTTGACATACAATGGAAAAGCATCAAACAAGTATCATTGGTTCTCGCGTAGCCACAAGGAAAAGCTAGAATCTAAAGGCGATAGGATCTTTATAATGTACATCGTATACATCATTGAATTCCGAACATTATACGATTGTTTTGATCAATTGATCTGCCCATAAATTGTGCTTCTCTTCTGGAGTCACGGACTATGGGATCGCTAGCTGTTCACTCTTCCCCGATCGGCTTGAACTCCACGATAGAATTCTTCAATGCTTTGAGATCTCAGGGCACAAACCTGACCTTATACCTTCTCGGCATCAACACTAGGCTCTTAGGATCTGGTCTACTTCTGTAGACTTAATAATTTCAAAACTATTCAACATGCGGATAAATACTAAATACAGGTCACGATTTGCGAGCAGTGAGCCTGCACACATTCGGTAACCAAGACCGTACTTGAAAAGAGGTGCATCGAGTTGCTCAAGCCATCTTTCCGGACAGAAGGACTCAGCGTCTGTCCATAAATTATCATCTTTTCGCTGAGCATTAGCTTAACGACAGTTTTCGCACTGCGTTTCTCGCGCCCTTACACATATTACAAGCCCAAGCATTGAGGAAGAAAACCGTGCCTTTCGGAAATGGTGATGCCTTCATAAACGATGACTTTTATTGATGCTCGTGGAAGAGCTATACGAAGAACCGTGTAGTATCTGGCGTGTACTCGTGAGCACAAACGGTAGATAAACGAGATTGCTAAGAGATTGCTAATATCGATCTATGTTCTCTGCAGAAAAGTGGGGCCTATAGTATAATCACTTCCCAACCCAATCAATAAGAAGGATCAGGGCGAGATTGAGGATCTGTAACCAAGAATACCGGATGCCTTTCCGCCGAGGCAAGTCTCGACTGACTTTAACTTCTTCAACGTTCTCGTAAACGGACTTAGGCCGATAGTTGCCCAGAATGTCTTGCTCCATCAATTGCCTGCGTTCTGGAGTTGTTGGTGGCCACGTCATGTACTGCAGAGGCAGTGCCATCTGGAGAATGATTTGGACTTCGATAATTGCTGCCGGTGTATATGGAGAGAATACGGATTTGTCGCTTCTGGTCCAATAAGCAATAAAAAACTTGAATAAAAATGATGAGAGGCTGGCAGTTGCTAGCAAGATGTATCCGACATACACCGTCATTTCAGGAGTGAGTAAGCGGTAGAGAACATGCTTCCGCTTGCGGCTTGAGCGTTCATTAGACGGGGACAAAACCGTACCAGTGGGATCGAAAGCCGAAGCTGTGGGCAGGAATAATGATCTCATAATGCGACTGGCATTCCCTTGCCATTGTGTTAGCCGAACTGGATGGACATATGCACATCAAAGAATTGGACATACAAGGAGCTACCCAGAATCGATCACCCTTTGAACCTGCAAATCGACTGTATATTAAGCCATTGGTCCGTCGCTCAACAAATACAAGGACCAAGTAAATGATTTTAGGCCAGAGGTAGCATCGTTCACTGTGGGGATGAGTTGTGATTCCCGGGTCTGCCATCCACAGCAAAAGAGGAATTAGCAACATTATTGCCAAATCCGTAACATTGGTGTACAGTCTTAGCACAAAACTGAACATCGCAAGAGCCTGTGGCCATGTCCGTCGGGGCAGGGGATCTATTCTTGGCAAGAAGTGATTGAATGACTTGCAGAGATGAATACTACCATCTATCTGTTCCAAGTTAATACTCAAGCTTGACAAAGTGGTAGAATTCTTACTCGGCGAATATGTTGTTTAACACGGGCCCGAAAGCTGTCCGCGGCTAAACCAGTCTGGACGCTCTCGGCGACAAACGAAATTCCCCAGTCGTGTCCAGATAGTACGTGTGAGAGGAATACATCCTCAGCAACATCTACCAATGGGTAACCACCAATGCTATCGAGGGCGAGACGGCGTATAATGTATCCGGTGCCAAAGCACTGAGCAGTGTTCAGATTGTCATTGATGGGCCCGATTAGATCATTAAGAACAGAGCGCACTTGCCCACCCTGGCCTAGGATATCGCCAGGAGGGACATTATAAAACCTCTGTTTACTTCTTAAATCACTTTCTTGGACTGGAGTATGAGCAGCTCACCGACTAACCTGTGCAGGGTTCACCAGAGCCAAAGTCTCGTCCAAGATCAAATGAGGGATAATCCTCCGCAACCAATCGGTTTCCGGTATCATATCAGCATCCAGAGCCGCAAAGTATTCGGAAGCCCCAAATCGTCGAGTTTCCGCCAGACCAAATGCTAGATTACCGGACTTGAAGTAGTGAGCCTGGCCGGCAGGCTTCACTCTGGACAAATACTCGATCTTTTCTCGATTCGTTGTGTAATTCGCCTGACTGTATTCCTTAATGGCGGCTTTTAGCTCGTTGTTCTGTCCATCATCCAGTACAAACACTTGGAAGCACTGGGAAGGATAATCTTGTGATGCTGCAGCAATCGCAGTATCCATAATAATATCAATACTCTCACCGCAGCAAGTAATGACCACGTCAATATTGGGAGCCCTGTCTCCCACTAGTTTGTAGCGACAACGTTGCTTTCCTTTCGTTCCGAAAGCGATATATGAGAACATGTCGCACGCACCGGCAATCCGTGGCAGCAAGAAGGCGATTTCAACCAGAGCTAGCCAAAGTAATGATGCTCCTGGATTACTTCGACCAAGGAGGTAGGCCGCTCTAACTCTGAATATGGAATAGAGAACAAGGAGTGTCCATGAGAAAATGAGAGAGTTGACAACAATAGGGAAGTCGAGAGGCAACAACTCCCTGTTCTCCTCGAGTTTTAAAATTTCATAATTCCATTTAGTAACGATGCTTTCCGGATTTGGCGCCATATTCGGGTAATGCACCCAACAATTGTTGCTATGAAATGCCAGAACTATGGCTATAGAGGCAAAATTGTTACGGGAAGAGTTTGTATGGACAATTAATTGATAAAAAGTAGCTGATTGTATGTTATTACTTGAAGATACCGAGTCTCCGGAAACCGGAGCATTATTGAATTGGTGTCCATTGCTGAAACACATAAGCGCAAATGAATGTAATGCAAGTATGAGCTGGCTGTGGGATCACACGCAATACTTGAAAATTTGTGAGTTAGAGACTTGAAATGTCGGATGCGGACCCCGGAAAATTGGGCAGTCAGAACATCCTGCAGTAGTCTCCGAGTAACTCTGTCTTTAGTAGGCCAGGTTCGAAAACAATCGTCATTGGACAGGATGACTGTTCTCCTCTCAAGCTTTTTATTACACTCCGAGACAGTAAAGCGCGCTTTTTCGAAGGAAGGTGGCCAGCTCGTGTGTAGATTACGTTGCATATGCGAATACTCATCAGTTAGACGATATGCCAGAGGGGGAGCACTGAAGCGGTTTGCTCCTGTTTATTATGTTATATCTCACAAATTCTCTTAACCCATTTGATAGTCACCAAACCTGGGCGATACTGCTAGACTTGAGCGATTGTGCTTTTTTTCTTTTCAGATTGATCTAAAAACATTATGAGGAATGGGGGAGTCTCTTCAACTTGGTACAAAGGGAAGTTTATCCCTTTTCTTCTGATCATTAGGCTAGAAGTAAATGATGAATAAATAGAGAATGAAAGGCATGAAGACAACCATTAACCATCGCTCAACGCACTTTTGAATGGCCCACTTCCAGTGCCTTTTCCTGAACGAACTTGATGTATTCCTGAACACAGATTAGCATACCATCAATATGCAGTATGTGAGCTGGCAAGAGCGCTGGACGCCAACCGGTCTGGGTTGACTTTTTTACGTACCACCATGGAAATGGCTCTGCAGGCACTTCGACCCCGAGAAATTTGCAAAGAGGATCCCATCCTTCCTTTATATTGAATATTAGCAATCGGTCACCCGGAACATAATTAATAACCTCGAGATTATGTTGTCGGTGCACGTCTGGCCCGTACTTGCCGTACTTGGAACGCCATAGATGGGTGTAGCTTGAGATCATCTGGTTCCTAGCAGTGTTTTCCCAATCCATCCACAGTAGCACCTGTCGCAACCTTGCACTGTACGTAGGCCCGTAGTAGGCACCCAAGGTATTGTACCAGGACCTCCACCATTGTTCATCTGTGTCTCGAACCGTGAGGATAACAAGGCTGTTAGGGTACAGATCCAAAAGTTCCTGATAGAAGTCCATGGTCGGAGAATCCATTGTCGCCTTGTATTGAGCGGTCAGGCTTTTGAGTGATATTCTTGTTATTTTCTCCAATTCCCAAACGTTGGCGTTCGGATTTTGCATCTTGGCTTTAAGAAGGTCTCGATAAAGGGGCGGTTCATTTTCTAGCCAAGGATACATTGTTTAGCACAGCATGTGGAAAAAGACTGAAAGAGCCGAGAATACCTTGGTGGGCGTGCAAGACAGGCGAATATCCGAGCACTTTCAGGGCAGCCCAAAGTGACAGTGTTCCTGTTCTTGGAAGCCCTGCACCGATGATTCTTTGTTTTGTCCCTTTGCTCTCCATCCTCAACTGTATGAGTTTGACGTTGTCCAAAGTCAAAGTGCTAAACGATAAATGCGAAATTGCGCTTTCAGTCTTTCTTAGTGCGGTTTCCACGCTGCCGATTTAACAATTTATGCGAGCGAAAATCCAAGAAGTTGTGAGCTTTCACAAGAGTCACTATGACCACGTCACAGCTAGTAATACTGCATAGTGCATATTGCAGGAGCCTATTAGGTACAAGCATCATGTCATGTCACTCGTGCTATGCTCATGCGGGCAGAAGATATGGCTACTGAATAGGGTGAGTCCGCCCAAAATTGAGTCGCGGACCATTACGATACTTTAGCCACATGGCGTCAACCTTAAGGCAACTTAGAAAGCTAGGAGTTTGCAGTCCTATCACGCTCTCCTTTCTCTCGGCTAAAAGCAAGATTTACTCTCTCACGCATGATTGGGGGATCTTTATTTCGTCAGAAATGTTACTAATTCATTCCTCTGTATAGACATGGTGTCTCTGTATATCTATCACTGTAGTTTTGATTCTTCGATTATTTTGTAGATATTGCAGCCTTTGTTTTCTCCATGGCCCTCACCCGTCAACCGTCACCCTACGTTCCTGATTCCATGGGCTATAAAGCATATATCCTTGTGCAACCCCATTGTAACGATAAAAACTATTTGTGGCCATCTCCCAGGCATAATTTCCATCATAGAAAGGCCTTGTGACGAACTTGTGAACGCATTATGGGTATCGTAATCTCCGGCAACGAAACTTCTAATGTCTCTCGTTTCACCAGTCTCGCTGGTAGCCGCGCATGGCCAACAATCTGTGCCCCTAGTTTAAGATATAGCGGTAGACCGACCATCGAAGAGTCAAAAACCATATCCATACCCTTTTCATGTATTAGTTGTCGCATGTGGAGGAATGCCCTTTTCCCGAGTCCCGCGCGCTGGCATTCTGGAACAATAGCAAGCGCACTGCCTTCTACTGCATTGCTTAGCGATCCCAGTGACCGCCGCCCCTCTTCGTAGAAAGGCAAGATTGCTTCTTTGTCCACGTCCATGGCTCGATTCGATCTTGACGTTTCCTCAATTTCAAGAAGCTTCCGTTGCAATCCTGGTTGTTGTCATTGATTAGCTCCAGAATACGCATTGATGTGCAGTTCTCTTCTTACTTTTCTCTTCACTGTCGACACTCCAATTATTTTTCTGTTCTGTTGTTCCGTGGCAATTGAAAACCATATATCCCACTATCATGAAGTCTACCAGATCAGGGGTGTTTGGAAGGTCCGCTCCATCGAGCTCGATGACTAAAATCAGGCAGCCCGGAGTTGCAAATGCTTTGCGCAAGGTCATGAGTATGCCCTCATAGTAGTCCTCTGGATAGAAATGGCGAAATGGGTAAATATGTGCATACACCGCATCATTCGCAAAGGCCTGCGCTCCGATGGCTGCCAGTCGAAGGAGGTCCTGCTGTTCCGCTGCCCGATATCGCATGATACAGTAAGCTTTTTCCTTATGGCAACTTTCGTAGAATTAGTCACGTCTACAACGAAAGAGAAATAGATATAATGAACCGAAGTCAACAATTGATGCTGTCTTTACCCACTCCTAGTTCTCACTAATTTTTCGTCAATCACTTTCATGCTGTACGCTGAGTACATAAAGAGAGGTAAATTCTCTGCTTTTGCTCACCATGTCTTGAATTTCTAATTACTTACGGAATACACACTGAGTATTAGAAACCTCTGGTAACGTACATGGCAGGTGCGCCGACGATCAAAGCTCACTTTCAAGGTTCTTGCGCCCCATCCAGACGTGCGACTACCTGTACGATAAAAGATTGTGCATACTTAGCGTAGCATCATCCACGGGGAGAGGCTGGCTAGTGACGTATCTCATGATCTCCGATCTTATACCTGTACAGCGCAGAGGCGCATTTACTAATGCGCTCTCCGCCACTACGCCGATGCATCTAGTAGACTAGTGCCCCTAGGTATGCCTCGTGTATATCATTTACTCGATTCAGAACGGATAAAACTTGGAATCATATTCACCCATAACGTATGTATCAGAAAAAGCACAGCAGTCTTCTGAGAGGGGTACCCGAGTCGTTGTTATCGCATCTCGTCGGCTATCCATTCATAGAATTGAGACAACACTGTCCCACTCCGACATCTCGTTATGTGCAGTAATACCGTTCATCCTCTCCTAGATTTATCTCAAGTCCACCGGGACCGTACGGCGAGACAGTAGGCTGATAAAATTCTACCTCAATCCCAGAATCACGTCGTCTTTGGTGATTTCCATGATGAAACAACAGGATCCCGAATGGGACGATGTCATCATCCCTGACAGCCCTTACGCCGTGCAGAAGTACGTTGAGCCACCAGAATCGTTCCCCTTAGACTCTCCGATCAATGTCACTGCGATGGCGATTAAATGGCTACTCTGGGCCAAATATATCAACCACCGGTATCGCACACTTCCTGTATTCCGTGCAACTGGGCAACATTGGATTCTCTGGACTATTTTTCTGACTGAGGTTTGCGCTCTTGCGTCTCCATTCTTCTCCCAATTGGATCTATCATTATATGTGTTCTACGGCAAAAAAGGCTGGCGGCGACCCAAATACAGACTAGTTGGTGATGCCGCCCCAACCATCGATGTTTTCATTACAACTTGCGGAGAAGATATATCGGTTATTATTGGCACGGTGCTAGCCGCCGCATCTCAAGATTACCCCCGTAATAAATACCGCGTTTTTGTCCTCGATGATGCTGGAAGTGCAGAGCTCGAGGCAGCCATTGCAGCATACAACGACCACAAACCGAACAAGATCGCGGCAAATGTATTCTATCTTTCACGGATAGAGTCTCCCGGTGGGCGGCACTGCTTTAAATCGGGCAATCTACGGTTTGGGTTTGCCGAAAGCACCAAAACAGGATATATATCGGAGTATGTTGCGGCTTTAGATGTGGATGCTATTGCAGAGAGGGACTGGCTCCGTAGAACTGTCCCTCATCTGATCTTGAATGAGAATATAGCTTTGGCGACTGCGGCGCAGGTACGCTCTAACCCTTTTCCCAGCGACAACTCCCAACGTTAAAGCAGCTGGATAGTCTTATTATAATGTGCCTGACTACGACTTCCTGGGCGTCGGCAATCCTGCATTCAACAAGTGGGTAGCCCCCTTACGCGACAATCTCGGTAACTCAACCTGCTACGGCTCCGGATACGTCTTGCGTCGTTCTGCTCTAGATGCTGTCGGTGGGTGGCCGCTGGTGCCCGTTGGTGAAGATATCTATTTCGGGTTCCTCCTAGCGGGTCAAGGCTGGGAAATTGCGTCCTGTAGAGACATCTTGCAGTATACCTTGGCACCGGAGTCACTGGATGCGCTCTTCAAGCAGAGAATGCGTTGGGTGCGTATTTGCTTGTTTTTCCTTTCCAGTGAAAGTTCGGTCCAGCGATTGCTAACTCGAGGTATCAGGTATCTGGTGACCTTAACCTGGCTTGGGCCTTCCGATTTTTTTTGCCTGGATTAGATCCAGCTTCTCGTCGGAGAGTTCCCCAGATATTATCCGGGTTACTCAGCTGCCTGTGGTTGCATAGAGCCGCACTAGATTCCGTGTATATCGTCCTCACTCCTATCCTTCTTTGTATCCTTCATCCAAGGAACGTTATCAACATCAGCGAGAACTGTGCGCTCCGACGAGTCTATTTTGCAAGTATAGTTGCTGATAAACTCTTCTATGTTCTTCTCTCCGGTCGCCCAAATGGACTCACCAATAGTCTCATTTGGGAAACTCCATGTACGTGATTTGGCCCCTTTTTTCTATATCTTTTGTATCAGGTTCAGCCCGCTCATCTTCTCGTCTCTGAAATAATAGACAAAGCAGTTGCTATGCTTCGCTTCTATCTGCCAAATACGGTACCGAGCTTTCACCCGACCGGTACGGTTAAGTCCTCGGTCAATGAGTGCTCATCTCGCCGCAGACTGCCCTTATGGCAGAGGCTAAAGAGCTGGAGGATGCTAGCGTATTCACTTTACATCTTTTGCGCCTCATTCGCGCTCATATCCTTCCTCTACCGGCTGGAACTGGAGCGCCGAACTGGACCGGTGTTTCCATCGCCCTATTTTTCTGGCGCTCTGCTTTGGCTTCTAGAATGCATCTTTAAGATGTCAATTCCTGTTCGTTACATGATATGGCCTCCCACTATTCCGGAACGGGAGGAACTACTAGAAAAAGATGAACTGGGTGTGTTGCGTCCGAAGTCAAGACCGTATCGCGCGCCATCCACTACCATCCCGTACCTTGACGTGCTGCAATTGGCTGTGGTTGCTTTCGTGGGTTGGAGAGAATGTCGATAGCCCGTTGTCAAGGTGGAGTCTGAAGAAAGAAAGCATTGTAAATATAAGTATAACTATATATTTATATATATATCCTAGATGGGGGGCGTGAAATGGTGAAGGTTTTCGTGTAGGGTTTGAACCCAGATGTTTTATTGCTGTACAGCCCAGGTGTACCTAGGTAGTCTGCTATATAACCCGAAGTAACTCGGACAACCCACAAACGCCTTTCTTACCGGGACACTCTGGCCACTACAGTACACCAATAGCAAGATGGGCAGTGGAGTGTTATGTTGGCCGTCACGGTCCTGGTAGAGTTGATTAATATTTCGCGGTCAACGAGTCAATGGCCCAATGGTTCATTTCTCCAGAAGCAACGAGGAAAGCTTTCATGGCCTGGTGACTCGGGGTACAAAATCCGCGATCTCTCAATGTACTAGTACAATAGCGACTCATCTCTGCTCTGACGTGAGTGAAAAAATGTTCGCCTCCGAAGAATGTAGCATTCTGAAACGCTTATAACAGGGAAAGGCGCATTCAAACGGGCGTAGAAGTCGTAGCGATTGGATCTCGCAAACTAGCGTAGCGCATTGGCCCCGTGTCAGGCGGCCCGTTATTAATTCCAACGGCCATCCTGACGTGATCAGCTGCATCCGACCAAGCACATGGTTGATGAAAATAATTACACCTTGAAAATGCCTTCTCAACTCTTCATGACAATAAAACGGCGACCTAAGTTTCGCAATTAGAATACTCCTCGCTTCTTTCACATAGAAGAAAAAGGGATATCCATGATGCTATCTGAACCGGCCGAGGACGTCACTCCTTTGATGTCTCCGAATCTTTCACAATCTCCAGCCACAAAACGTCTTAGGGTTCGAATTCTGCTGCTGACTTGTGCCGTAGCTGGCTTGTTCATGTTCTCAATCTCAGTCACTGGGCCTCCTCGAACGCAGATCATCGAGGACATTATATGTAATCGTTATTATGGCCACCAAAAACAGCATCCCACCAACAGTGAGCGTGATTGCAAGCAAGTCGAGATTCAAAGCGAAATGGCAATGATACAAGGGTGGGCAGATGCTTTGGGGCAGCTTCCTGGTACCATCAACTCCCGTTACCGCGATGGATTGAAAATCTAATCCAAAAGCTCACTGCTTGCAGGGATATTTCTCGCGATACCCTATGGACTTATGGTTGATTATTACGGCCGCAAGATAGTCTTATTCTTATTTCTCCTGGGCGTCTTGATAAGCGATACCTGGGTCAAGATTGTCCGTAAGTATGTCGCTCCAGTAGAGCGGGTAGTGTTTTTACGCTCCTGACGAAAGTTCCCAGTTTTTTACCCAGATATCTTTCCGGTTCGCGCGATCATGTTCGCTCCGCTCTTCCATGCCATTGGTGGCGGTGGCCAGGTCGGCGACCTAGTTATTTGCACGATCATTGCCGATATAGTCCCTCGCAGAGCCAGGTAACACGCATTGTTTCGTCGTAGAGAGACGTTTCATGTGAGAGTTGCTGACCTGTAATTCAGGGTTAAAGCATTTCTTAATCTCACGGCTACAGAGCTGATCGCGCAAATCCTTGCAAGCATGAGTGCTGCAGCGTTGCTGAAATGGAGTCAATGGCATGCCCTGATGCTATCATCCATCACGCTTTCAGTCGCACTTTCCCTCTCCTTGATCTTCCCAGATACTCGCCCTGTAACCAATGACCTATCAAGCGCAGAACGGCAGCCAGAGACAAGCCCGCTTTCCGACCGACCAGAGTTGGATGCGCCGGAAGGGTCGATAGGGAAATTTACTAATACGGTCCGACTCATGTGGAGTAACCCAATTATTCTCTTGCTGTTATCCGTATTCTACATGGCAGTCTTCGGCTCACAAGTAACACATCTGGTACTACAATATACGACAAAAAGATACCAATGGGACTATAGCACTGTAAGTCTCAGACTGGTGTACCGCGGAATGACTTTTTTCCCCTCATCAGGAGAGGGAAAACATCATACAAAATTACTAATTAGCCTGAAATATATTTAGGCTAGCCTCATATCTACCTGTCGAGGCATTTTTAATTTGCTTCTCGTTATGGTGATCATGCCACTGGTGGATGCGTATGTCGCCCGAACGACCAACGGGGCGGGTGCAAAGGACTTCAAGCTATCGCGAGGCAGTTGTGCGCTTCTTGCTGTCGGGTACTTCATTATTGGCTCTTCGCAGCACCCTGTGGGCTTGATCTTCGGCCTCTTCATCGTCGCACTCGGGTCATCATTTGCCGTGACACTGCGCAGTGCTGTGACGTCCATGGTGCCTCCTCATTTGGTTGGGACATTATACACCGGGATCTCCGTCGCGTATGGGCTGGGAGGCCTAACTTCTGGACCGGCAATTGCCAAGGTTTTCCTATGGGGAATGGCATGGGGGAATGCCTGGCTCGGACTGCCGTTTCTTTTAGCAAGTATTCTTCATCTCACCATGTTCCTGGCAGTCTCGTATGCGGCACGAATCATCCGAAGTTGAGCATGTTGGATGTCCCACGCAGGCTGCCGAGTCATGTTGGTTGTCTGAAGACTGGCCCAAGGGCCACAGCGGTATCGGGTCTTGTAAGAGGAAAGATATGCGTTGTGCGCGATAACACGGCCGCATATCCATCTTGCGTATAGAATCATAAGCACAGGAGCAGGCGCAGGCGACGATCAACGCAGTTACCAATTAGCGGTCGCGTCGATGGCACTCCATCGAGACATTTCAAAGATCTGCCTGGGCCTAAAATAGGCCTGAAAAGATGCAATGGCATCATCGTACTTAGGATCTACACAGACCAATAGCTAGCGCATCAAAGCAACGTAGAGGACTGGTATTTAAATAAAGTTTTCAGATGTCTATGCAGTGGGACTCCGGGACGGATAGTTGGCTGAAACTTAAAATGAACACACTCCGTACCGCATGCATTCTTTCACTTTTGCCTCCCGCAGGACCCGCTAGGAGACCTTAGTTTGCGGATGATCTCGGTACTAACCCCTGGAAAACAAGTTATGACAGTGATCACTGCAGCCAACTGTGCAGCGGAATGAAGACACGTAATTGTATTTTGTAAATATCTGGTTGCATTGTATTTAACCAAGAAGACATGACGGTACTGAACAGTATTACGATACCATCAATGTATCAGTAACCTGCACCGCGGCTCACGTGAAACCCACACCATCATGAGCTCCTCTCTCTAGATATTTGGAATGTAAGACTGTCTCTTTTCACCCAGAGTCATCGGCGCATGCCGGAGTTTGGATCCATTAAAAATACAGGGAAGCTTTTAGACTTTTGGATTGCTTGACGCCATTGATGCGAGGTCCTTAAGGAAAGCGGGACATCCCCTCATCTTGCGAACCAAGCAATAAGTTACGATAAGCATTCCTCAATTCGCAATCAGGCAGTTTGTCAATCTGGCCTGCGTAACCGCCTCTTGATTTCGTTGTTCATCAGTTCAATTCGCATTTCCCGCCCACGCCGCGCTAGATCGACACATAAATCAGCATGGCTCTTGTTACAGTGGACTTTAGCCTCTTTTTGAAGGGCGCCGAAGAGCAAAAACAGAATGCCGCTGAAAAGATCGTGGAATCTTTCCGTCGTTGTGGTTTTGTAAAGCTGGTCAATCATGGGATACCTCTCGCCACGATCAAGAAGATGGAGGAATGGGTAGATGGTAATCCTTTATTTAGAAAATGGAGAGAGGCTAACCTCGCTTGTGAATATCGCAGAATCGAACCTTCTTCCTACTCGATGAGAGTCAAAAATCCAAGGTAGTGAACATACCGAGCGCTGCCCCCCAAAGGGGATGGAGCTACAAAGGTGCGGAAAGCACCGCCCTACTGCGGCCAGGCACCAAGGGCAATTTGACGGACGAGAAAGTAAGAAGCGCATATAATTTTACACCCAATTCTACTGTCCGTCGGAGAGTACTAACAACCTCTGCCCCATTTGACTAGGAGCACTTTGACATGGGCTCACCACAAGATGTCGACTTCCCAAACAAGTGGGCCGACGAAAATGCACTTCCAGGTTTCCGAGAATTTTCAGAGACTTTCTATCATGCTTGTCAAGAGCTCTGTCTTCAAATCATGGCGGCATGCGAGCGAGGCTGTGGTCTGGCTCAAGGTACGTTCGTGGAGCGCTGTAAACCCGCTGCCAGTGAGTTGCGATACAATTACTACCCTCCCGTGTCCCTAAGTCGATTATATGAAGGGACAACGCGCCGCGGATGGCCACATACAGACTTTGGGTTGATTACCTTGCTTTTCCAGGACCAGCAGGGGGGGTTACAGTATGAGGATCGAGAAAATCCTGGTCAGTTCTTACCGTTGCCGCGAGAGAGACCCGATGAGATTGCTATCAATATTAGCGATACCTTCCAGCGCTGGACCAATGATTTCATCAGAGCGGGGGTTCATCAGGTGTGGCTGCCCTCCGATCTACCGCAGGAGGTTCTTCACAACGAGAAATATGTGTTGCCAGAACGCAGATCCACCGTGTTCTTCTTCAAAGCCCATCGGAACGCGATGGTAGGACCACTTAGCGAATTCACCACTCAGACGCAGCCAGCACTATATGATAATATTACGGCACTGGAGTTTCACAAGAGAATGACTGATGTGCTGATTACCAACGCGAAGCCAGTGCCGTCTTCAGCATAAAAAGTTACAATCTATTAAACGCTGTTTATGAATATTCTTTGCGTTGCGAGTAAACGTAGTACTTATGTCAATCGCATACAAGCTCCTGTCAGGTAGAAACAACGAGAGGATCTGGAGAGGCCTCTACATGCTCAGTTCAGTAACCTGCGGAATGAGAAGATCATTTCATGATGCCATGGGGAATTCATCCTAGAGGCATACACTATGCCTGGTGACTTATGGGGAGAACCGATATATTGTTCTTCTACCTCGTAAAAGTTGACTCAAAACTACAAAATTTCATAATCTCGCATGCAATAATCGTAGATGCAGTAACAGACATCTAGTACACTACAGAAAAGCCAAAGTTTAGACGTTGATATATTTGTAATGTTGTCTCATTCTAGGATGTGGCAACGCCCTTCGCCGCCAATATCCTTAGTCTTTCTCTTACAGACAGTGAACGAGTCGTATTGTATATAGTCAGTGTCTTTGATGTCGAGGTTCCACATGCGGAAGATAATTTCACGTCATCTTACACGCGATTTTGCAATGCCTCCATCAGAGGGCCGGTTATATGGCCGCTACGAATAGCCTCATAGATTTTGGAGATCCACGAACCAATAGTCTTTTTAGACCGACCATGCAATTCATTGTCGTTGGCCGTCGGATGCTCGCAAAATCCTAGATGCATTGGAACACCTAGGGTTTGCCGGACTGTCGTGTATAAAATTCGAGAGCCCAGCCCAAGGAGCATTTCTGTGTGAGGTTTCTGGAAGAACTGCTCTGCTGTAACTTGATATAAATCATTCATTGTAGTGAAGGCTTGCGATCTCCAGTTGCTAATATCGGTCACTCCGAGGGCCTTCCCATTGTCTGAACTAGAAACCGCATCGACAACCAGATATAAACTGGACTGTGCAATTTCACGGCATCGATCCTTGGTCGAGAGGGTGTTCAACTTTTGCCATCGTTCGATGACATGTGCTTCCAGAGCCATATCAAGCCCGGACAGTTCTGTCGCCGATAACGTAGGGAGGGCCTTTCCCGCTAATGCGCGCAGTGCAGCAGGTGCTTGCTCTAGAAATTTTAAATGCAACGCACGCAGATCCAAGGCCTGGCAGCCGACATACAGATGGCAGGCACACATAATGGATAGGATCTCTACCGCCTGAAAGCTGAAACGACTCGTGGCAAGTGCCATGGAGTTAACGGACTGATTATGGGCTTCGGCAGTCTGTATATGAGCGCTGACCGGATGAGAAATAAATGCCAATTCAGCCATATAAGCAGCCATGTTGGTGTCAACGCCTTTCATGGTAAAGGATAGGTTGGGGTCGTCAGCTACCAAATTTGTTGGAATGCCGTTATTTAAATGGGGCTCAATCATCTCTGTTGCCTGGGCGAACATCAACTTCCCCAGCATGTGCAGTGAAATGCGAGTCTTTTCCATCGCCGATGTAATAGAGGCAGCTTGGAAGTTGCAACCATAGTAGATATCGTTGGAATTGATGTCCACCAATGGGTTATCGCATGACGAGTTTAGCTCTGTCGATACCTGCGAATGGGCCGATAGAATATCCTCAAGCTGAGGCCCTATCCACTGTGGTACGCTGCGCAGTGCATACCGATCTTGAATCAAACCGGACCTCTTTCGGTTCTTCGCGTTGTTGATCCCCTGTGCTAGGTGCGACTCTTGTAGCAGATAGAGGACATTTGACGCGCATTCAGACTGTCCGCTATGAGGACGAGCGGCACTGATGAAGGGATGGAAACTATCTGAGTTGCCCATGAGCGCCTCTACTGCGACGCATGAAAGTGCTTGGACCAGTACGGCCAACTGATGTGTTTCCACCATTACCAAACTGGCTAGAGCCGCCGAAGACGAAGTCCCGTTCACGATAGAAAGGCCCTCTTTCGGCAGCATTGTTCGTGGCACCAGGCCGGCGGAGCAAAGAGCATCGGCGGCACTCATGATTTTGGGTTGTACTTCCGGCATACACTCGCCCACTTGCACATACACATCAGGATTTCCTTCGATTGTACCTGCGATATAAGAGAGTGGCATCAAATCCCCTGATGCGGACACCGAGCCTCGTAACGGAACAACAGGGACTATTCGATGCTCCAATAAACTGAGAAGAGATTTGATGACCTCCGATGACACAGCTGAGTGTCCACGTACTGTCGAATTGCTTCGAACGGCAATCGCCGCTCTAACCCAGGGAGCTGGCATCGCGTGAGATTCTAAAGCCCGGTTGCGGCCATTGAAACTGCCGTGGGACCCGTGCCCAGCAATGTCCGACGATACCAGTACTCCTGCCTGCGTGTGTTGGAGAAGTGCGACCTGAAGTGCTTGAAGTTGAGAGGTACGAGCATCTGCACTACCGCCAAATCCTGTATTGACTCCTAGGAGTTTTGATGGGCGTCAGTACCAGGTGCATGCACTTGGAAAATACAGACTCTTCGCGGTCTTAGAAGCTAGCAATGCTTCTAAAGAGGTACGCAATTGACGTACCGTAGATAAAGTAACCTTTCTCCAACTGCTCTGTCAACAGTTTCACACTCTGCTCCATATCTTGGAGAACAGCTGGGTCCTCTGTAAGCCTCGGTATACAGCCGTGGCTTATGAGGAAGGAAATCAACTAAGCTACAATCCATATTTGATCTAGGGTGCGGAAGTTTCCTTACTATGCTACCATAGCCACAGCCCCAATATCTAGACTTTTACCATCGATCACCAGCTCGTTGCCTTGGAGAAGTTGCTGCATGCGCTGCCAAACTTCCAAGGCCACCGCGAGGGCTGGCGAACGCTTCCTTGCTGGCAAGGTCATGGCTGCTGTGTTTTCTGTCATTTTCCTGAGGGGAGGTAAGGGCAGGAGTATCTAGGTATGGCGGCTTGTGATCAATGTAGAGGCTTCTTGCAATGATGAGTTCTGCGAGATATACAGAAGCTGTCATAAACTATACTACCTAGGTAACATTCTTGATATCTTTTCCCCTCCGTCCTAGGAAGTGGGGAATATAGTGATCTGTTGCTCTCTTTCCTCTTTTCCACTTACTTTCTGTGCTGCTTCGATGTCCTATGGGCCTCTGATTTCTTTCATTCATTGTTTTGTATGGCATTCAATCTAGAGTAATTGTTGGTAAGGGAATAAGCGCTAAATTAGGTTAGCTGAATAGAAGGAGGTTATATGCCACTACCCCTGCCTACCTAGGTATACTCCAAATACTCGCATATACTGTTACACATCACATTGGCTTGCAGATCTTTATATATAAAGATATATATCCGGACACAATTGATTTGCTCATATATGCGCATGTTTCCGCACTGCATATCCACTTCTGCCTGGTATATGCAGCTGCATGCGTAGAAACAGGAAGTATTCCAAATAACTAGACTCTGACGTAGTAAACTACGTACATACAATAAAACAAGTCTTCGGAAAAACAGAATCATCTATCTATTCCTCATGGAGTTAGTGGTCATTACAGTAGTAACTTCTTACCTTGGAAATTGCTGTAGTATATGCCATATGATCTACGTAGCGTGCAGGCTCAAATTTGAGTCAATCTGATATCAGATCAATTAGCCTTTCATGCATACTAGCGAGGAATGGATCTGAGATGGGCAATACAACACAAAGTACACGATGATACCAAACTTACTGTATCGCGTCACAGCAATACACAGGCATAGATTACAATGTACGGAGTATGTAATCTAACTGTATCGCTGCGTTCTGCAGGGGCACACGGGCAAGGGTGGAGTGCGCTAGGTTGGCTTGGAGAGAGATTAAGATCTTGAGTAAATCTAGATATGATTTCAGACTACTATGTGATATACTTAAATTTCTTGAAAACTTAATGTACCATACTACTAGTCGACTGTACCCCTCTTCATCCCCTCTTCGCTATCAGCAATAAACACCAGGCAGTGGAGAAGACCTCATGGCATTTAACCATAGACCAATGCACGGACTTCGATACTCTCCCGGAGTTTCGCCTCTGGTGGTGTCCGAGGATCGGAAAAAGCTGAATGAGGGGCCTGTTTGCCTACGACCAGTGCACTATCCGTACATTTGAGGAGCAGGCGCTCATCAGGCTTCATGCCTGACCAGTAGAACCACCGTTGATGTGGATTGTACTTCAGTCCCGTAAACCACTCAACCCCTCCTGGGTACCGTAGCTCCACAGGGAATAGATCCGTCTTGTCCAAGGATGCCGAAGACGCGAAGGCTAGCGGCATTGACTGAACGACACTGTTCAGAGGTCTCCAAATACTGAATATACGAACACGGTCCTGGAGGCCTGCAGCCATGTCCGGACTGCGATGCTTCCCGGCCAATTCCTCAGCAACGCTTTCGGAATGGTCGCAATGCACGAACAAGATTGGCTGGCGATGACCATCTTTATCCTGTTTTCGTACCCCGTGGCCAAGTACTACGACTCGATGCGCTCCGGGAATGCATCCCAAGAGGAGCTTCTCCACTTCTGGGTAATAGACACGTTTGATCTCGTCTTCAGAGTCGAATGTCTCGTATTTCGTCTCCGACGACACATTCTGCATTGGCTGGAAAGCGTCCGTGTCCAATTGATACGCATGCTCATGCCCTCTAATATCCGTAATGGAAATGTGGTGAGTCTCTTTGCCGCTGATGTCCTGGCCCTCAGGAAGTGCCGGGTCGATGAAGGGCGTGGACCCATCTGCTGGCGGACGCACAAAAGTAAAATCGGCACAAACTGTACCGCATAGGTTATTGGTAGAAGTAAGCGGTAGAGCCATCGTATATTGCGATAACAAACTAGAGCATGAGGAAATAGGGGGTTGCAGTTGCCAGTTTTAATGAGGAAAAGGCCCTGCGAGATGTATGTCTCGATTGTCAAGGGAAAGGATCCGTGATGAAAAGATGCAGGATGACAAAACCCATAGTCCACTCTTTGTTCAGTAGCCTTCTTGTGGGTGCGAAAATACCGCAATAAGTGGAGAATCCATATCATGTAATGTACCTCTGTATACACTATGCCGACGTTTCACCTGCATATAATTAGCAACCCGCAGGACTCAAAATGAGGGCATGATTCACTGGATCTACGTCATCACAGTTGAAGTAGATCTACACGGTTGATAGCGGAAGGTATAGTACCGGACCACGTAATACCTGCCAAGGCAACACACTTGAGTTCCCTCTTGAATGCTAGGTTTAAACTATAAAGAATGTTCTGTATATGACTTCCTTGCAACTATCTTGCTGAGATAGAATGCTGAGTTCTCCTACAGTACGCCCGTAAACGTAATAGAAGCCATGACACACCTCTGGCTGGACTTATCTATACTCCAAACCCAGGATCGGTCACCCATCCTACGCGCGCTTGATGCTTTCAGGTAGAGTTTTCTTGAATATGAGCCAGCCTGACCCATTATTCTTTAACCCTCGAGATGCTTACGGAAGGTAGACAATATGCGGACAGCGCCAGGACTGTATTTGTGGAACCTCGAAGGACACGAATCCAAAAAGTCCTAGAGAAGAAGCCTCATCCCATGTTAAAGTTTATAGATTATGGCGGAATATTGGGATCAGTGGACGAGGCTATTTTATCCAACTCCAAGATCGCGCAGGGGATTTTCCAGGTCGCGTGCTCGAAATTGGCCTGGGTGCTTGAGGAAGTCAAGACTCCGCATGTATGGCAGGGTACTGCAACCGAATTCGATTGCAGTCTTGCCCGGTCTTGTATAAGAGCCATGTTCCGTGATTGGAGTCAAGAAGGGACCTCTGAACGGGATATGGCGCATGGACCTATCCTGGATGCTTTGCGCACTGAATTCGACAGCCGCCCGGATAAGGGTAAATACCGGGTGCTCGTCCCTGGCGCAGGCCTCGCGCGCTTGACGTACTCTATCAGTCAGCTCGGCTTGTCGGTGGAAGGGAACGATATCTCCTACCATACATTGTTGGCTTGCATGTATCTTTTCACGGATGGAAAGGAGGAGGTCCCGCAGGCACTCTATCCGTGGGCCCTGAGCTTTTCAAACCATATCAGCCGCGGCCATCAGTTCCAAAAGGTTATCGTTCCAGACGTCCAACTCTCTCACCGGATCCTTTTTGCTGAACTGCATGAAACCCACGCAGGTAGGGGATTTGTTATGGCAGATGGTGGTTTTGTCAGTAGATACGGAGGACCCGGAACTGCAAACGAGTTCTCGGCACTTGTTACCTGCTATTTCATTGACACAGCGCCGAATCTATTAGAATATGTGGATACTGCATGGAATTGCTTAGCAGAAGGAGGTATCTGGGTCAACATTGGCCCGCTGCTTTGGAATATTGAAGAGAACGGGCCAGCGGGCAATGGGGAGGGTGATCCGGACGTGCAAGAATCCTGGACTCCGAGAGAAGCTGACACTTCGCTCCTGGAATTAACGGTAGATGAGGTTCTGTCAATTCTTCGACGAAAAGGATTCAAATTAGAGACAGAGTCAAGCAATGTGGGCGCCTCCACGTACATAGGTAATAGATCTAGCATGCTCCAGTATACTTATAACATGGCATTCTGGGTGGTGAGGAAGTGTACAAAACCTCACTTATGAGCAACTCTGACTCGCGCTTTAGACCCACAACTATCTTAGAGAGCAGCCAGGCCAGAATACAATATTAATCAGTAAATAATTGAGTAAATGACGTGTTGGCCTCTACGGTACTATCAGCTGCTCAACTCTCTTCGCAGTTGAGTCTGTGCAGCTACCAGGAAGAGGTGCAGTGCTTGACTGCATGACTTAAATGTTTAGAAGATACTCTTAGTAACATTCCCTGATGTAACTGGAAACTAGCGTAGACCACATGCAGGATGTGGCCTGCAGGAATTAGATGGAACAGCACCGCAGCTTACGCCACGGTTACTTCTTTCGCTGACTCATTAAAGGCAATCCTACGTCCAATAATTTGGCCTACGAGTTGTAAATGAGGTAGCACTGATCGCCATGTGTGCAGTGACTGATTAGAGCCCCATATATTCTCGTGTGATGAATAATGCATGCCTAGCTCTAGAGAGACGTGGGGTTTGAGAAGAATTAGTATACGGTTAGATTCTGACACTCGCGATCAAACAAAGACTGCAAATTATTTTGCCCAATTCCTCAGTCTCTTTTTTAAAGTCTACATGGTCAGCTTCTCTCTATAAATTTAGTCGGATATACATGATGGGTACCAGCCAGGAGGATGACCGGAAGCATGCCTCCTCATTGCTCCGCAACTCAGCTGAAAAGGAGCACGACGATAGGTCATCGGTAGCGTGTCTTCCCTCTGATACAGATATGGGCAGTATTCACCCGTGTACCTCCCGACAGATGTGGATTTTGACAACCATGGACTCGCAGCCCGAAGCCTGTGTGAGCCAGTTCATATGGAGTCTCCCGCCAGGAGTGAAATTGGACAAGTTAAAAGTCGCGTGGAATGATACACTGCAAGCGAACGATATTCTCCGAACTTCACTCGTCAGGGATCAGATGGATGCGTTTCAAGTGGTTATGACGGAAAGTATCCAAATGCATATCTACCAAGAGTCGAGCCCATATCTGGAAGTTAACTTCTCTGAAATTGCGGCACTACAGTATCCTTTGGTACGTGCCGCAGTAATTACTCCTAAAGATTCGGCGACGAGCAGCTTCGCTTTGACAATTCACCGCCTCTTGTTTGACAATAATTCGCTCTCAGAACTGCTGTTGCAGATTCAAGCGCGCTACGAAGGCCTGAAGTTAGAATCAAATCTCATCTCACAGGCGGTTGCAACACCAGCTGTCAACCACGCCGCATCTATGAGCTTTTGGGAAGCTCAATTTGAGGGCATATGCGCAGATGTATTTCCGACAACTCCTAAAAGCACGAAATTAGGCCCCCCAACCTCTCGGGATTCTTATTGCTATGCCATGGAAACGGATTACAGGCCAGGAACTGAGTTTGACCTGTCAACGATTATTCAATTAGCCTGGGAACTTGTTATAAGTCATTATACCAACTCTGAGGAAGTTTTATATGGACTCGGTGTCTCATCCCAGAGTAACACAGGCGCGGAGTCTTCAATACATCCTCGTGTAACAACCTTACCACATCGAGCGCAAGTGGAAAAGCACCAGCAGATCAGGGTTGCTTTGAGTAACACCATGAAGCAAGCATCAGCTCAAAGATCCCATGAGTACTTGAGCCCGTACGATATACGCAATATTAGCGAAGAGCTGTCTCAAGCATTTGAATATACGTCAAATCTGACCATTTTTCCAGCTACTAGAACCTTCCTCGCCCATGAACTATTCGGGAAGAAAATTAGTGAGCTCAATGCGGTATTTCCTACATGTGCACTAGATATAGACTGCACCATAGCGGCTAACAACAAGAGCGTGATGGTCAGCTTCTATTTCAATCCAGAGGTGCTGACCCAAAAAGAGGTCCAGAGGCTTTCGTGTCAGCTTGAGCATGTCCTCCGGCAGATCTGCCAGGACATGGAACAAAGAATCCTTGATGTGCAAGTCTTAAGTCCTTCGGACGCCCGACAATTGGAAGTCTGGAACGCTACGGAACCAGAATCTGATTGCAGATGTATTCACGAAATGGTTGTGGAACAATGCCGCATCCTCGGTGAATCTGTGGCCGTTTGTTCTTGGGACGGGGAACTGTCATATAGGGAACTAGATGAAGTCTCTTCTAAGCTCGCTTACTTTCTCATTCAAAACGGTGTTACGAGCATGACAATGGTCATCCTACCGCTAGAAAGGTCTAAGTGGATGTGCGTGGCGATCCTAGCGGTTTTGCGCGCCGGGGGGATATGTGTGCCCTTTGATACTTCACAACCTAAGGGCAGAATCGAACTTATCCTGCAAGATACAGATGCCTCAGTCGCAATTACCACACAGGGCTACTCTGAATATCTGCAAAAGCTGAAAACCGTCATTATCCTATCTGACGAAATCGTGGCCGGCCTTGAAACTCAATTGGTTATGGAGCTCCCTAATGGAAAACCCTCGGACGCTGCATTTGTATTCTACACCTCGGGAAGTACCGGGCGGCCCAAAGGTGTTGTTATGGAGCATCAGAATACAGCAACGGGATTGAAATATCTGAACCCAAATATGAACGTCCGAGAAGGCTCTCAAGTACTGCACTTTGCGTCGTACGCCTTTGACGCCAGCATGCATGAGATGCTGAATGCCCTTCTTTCCGGAGGATGCCTTTGTATTCCAGCTGAAGCAGAGCGCAGCAATCTTACAGGATATATCCAGAGGAAGAAAATCACATGGGCTATCCTGACTGTCTCTACAGCAGCTTGCTTATCTCCCTTCTGTCTGCCATCATTAGAAACTCTTGTATTAACTGGAGAAAGGTTAACCCGGATGGAAGTCGATAAATGGGCAGCTCATGTTACGTTAATAAATGCGTTTGGCCCTACAGAAACTGCTTTTTGTTGTGCTGTAGAGCGCATCGAATCGAGAACTTGGAAACCGGGAAGCGTGGGACACATGGTCAACGGTGTTGGCTGGATAACTAAGCCTGGTCACCCTTCTCAACTTTCGGCAATAGGGTCAATTGGTGAACTGCTGGTTGAGGGTCCGTCTCTCGCCAGAGAATATCTCAACGATCCAGATAAGACGGCGGCGTCGTTCATCACCGCTCCCTCTTGGCTCCGGATGTATCGAGGTTCGCACAACATTAGGCTCTACCGTACAGGAGACCTTGTGAAGTATAACGAGGACGGCTCTCTTCAATTTATTGGCCGAAATGACAATCAGGTTAAACTTCGCGGCCAGCGGGTAGAGCTGGGAGAAATTGAATATCAAGTGCAACGACTCCTAGGCAGCGGTATTAACGCAGTTGCAGAAATAATCCAGCCAAATGGGCATTTTAAATGGGTTCTTGCAGTGTTCCTTGCTTTTGAAAAAGAGTCAGACAGAACACTGGACGCCACACAGGATCTTCGTCTGCTTGCCCTCAGAATCGAAGGGCGGCTAGGGGAGCTACTACCGGCACATATGGTTCCTCAAGCATTTATACCTATTGGCAGCATCCCGGCGACAATGACAGGTAAAACAGATCGCAAGCAGTTGCGAGAGATTGGGGCCAGGTTCACTGTGGAGCAACTGGCCCGGTCGTGCCAGGATGAGTCCCGGCCTCCCGCCACACAAATGGAGTTAGAACTGCAAAAGCTGTGGTCGATTGTCCTGAAAACAGATTCCTCAAAAATTCACGCAGAAGACAGCTTCTTCAAAATTGGGGGTGATTCTATCGCGGTAATGCATTTCGTCGGGGAAGCACGTCGGCAGGGCCTGTCGTTAACGGTAGCCGATGTCTTTAATAGTCCACGGCTGTGCGATCTCGCCCAAACAGTTATCAAGCAAGAGCATTACGAAGATCCTACCGAAGAAAAAATAGCTCCTTTTACACTTCTCGGCCCTGGTGTAAATCATAACGATGTCCTAACTCGCGCAGCCACACTGTGCGGGCTAATGCCAGCAGATATAGAAGACCTATACCCCTGCACACCGCTCCAAGAGGCGACCATTGCGATGACGATGAAGCGTCCCAGTGCCAACATATCTCAAGATATCCTGGAATTGAAGGACTGCGTGGATGTGGGCAGTTTTCAGGAAGCGTGGGTGCAGGTGTTAATATCTACGCCGATTTTGAGGACGCGGATCGTCCATCTCCCACAACATGGATTTGTCCAGGTAATAACAAAACAAGGCCCAAAATGGGAGTCTATTCAGGGTCTTCAAGGGTACCTGAAGGCCAGTAATTCAATGGGTCTAGGCACACCACTTACTCGATTGGGCTTGGTTGATGACAGTGGCAAGTGGTTTTTCGTGTGGACAAAGCACCATGCAATGTTCGACGGTTGGTCCATTCCACTCATCCTGAAGCATGTTGAAGATATATATTGTGGGAGATATATTATTCCTTTGACCTCTCTCCATGGATTTGTTAGGCATATTATACAGTCCAAGGAGAGCGCACGCCGCTACTGGCATGAGCAGCTATACACCAGTGAGTCCGAAGTGGTCGCATTTCCTGCCCTTCCGTCAGTCGGGTATGAGCCTAAAGCGGATTCGATTATCCAGCATCAGGTGCCTACCGTTCACTCGCCTTGGAAGGATATCACTCAAGCAACTCTGATACGTGCTGCTTTGGCAGTTGTATTGTCACATTACACGAATTCAGATGTGGTGTTCGGCGTTACGATAGCAGGCCGAGAGGCCCCTGTCCCAGGCATCGAGGTCCTGGCAGGACCGACAATCAATTCAGTACCATTGCTGGTCCACATGGACGAAGAGATGACTGTCGATGCTTATGTTGAGGGAATACAGAACCAAGCGGTTGGAATGATCCCATTTCAACATATAGGCTTGTCAGAAATTCGCAAAATCAATCCCTTGAGAAGCAGTTATCAGACACTACTAGTAATACAACCAGCTTCGTCGCTGGAAGCAGAGGAGTATGGAGGAGAGCTTTACGCAACGAAGGAACAAGAAACCGATACGCGTGATATTGCCTGGAGAAACTCCTTTAATCCCTGCGCTATGATGATGGAATGTCAACTCGCAAGCGATGAAAGTGCAGTTTATCGATTGAGTTTTGACTCTAATGTGATTGAGCAGGAGCAGGCGTGGAGAATCTTGTATCAGATGGAACACGTTCGGCGTCAGATCTGCGCCTCAAGAATTAAGCGTATTCGAGATATCGAGTTCATTACAGGCCATGACCTTGAGAAAATTTGGTCGTGGAACAAATCCGTCCCAGAGGCAATACAGGAATGTTTGCATGACCTTATTGCAGAGCAGGCAAGACTGCATCCGCAAAGCCCAGCAGTTTCCGCATGGGACGGTGATCTTACATATGCTGAGCTAGACGATCGTTCGACGCATCTAGCTCAGTTTCTCATGGAGCAGGGGTTGGAAAGAAGCATGGTTATCCCTTTATGTTTTGAAAAATCAGTTTGGATGTCTATAACAATGCTTGGCGTCATGAAAGCCGGCGGAATTTCGGTAGCCATGGATGTCACTCAACCATCGGATCGTTTGCGTTCCATAATGCATCAGGTACAGCCCACCTTTGTCCTGTCATCAACCGAGCTTTCTGAAAGAGTTGCCGCCTGGGCGGATTCAAAAGTGATTAGCGTTGGGAATGATCTCTTGAAAATTTTCCATTCTAATGGCAGCTACCGACTACCGCTACCTATGAAAAACGCATTGGACAATCTCTATATTACATTTACTTCTGGAAGCACAGGAACACCGAAGGGAGTAATTATCACGCACCAGAATGTGGTCAGTTCGATTCATCATCAACAGTGGATACTTGATCTCGGCCCTGGATCTCGAGTTTTTGATTTTGCCTCATACGCTTTTGATGTGGCTTGGCTGAACTTCTTTTACGCTCTTACATCTGGTGCATGTCTCTGTGTGCCATCGGACAAAGTGAGGAAGAACGATATAAGTAAAGCCATGCAACAATTGGCAGTAACATGGGCCTGCTTAACGCCTTCTACGGCGCGTCTCATTGATTCAACAATCGTGACAACCCTCCGGACCCTTGTGTTTGCAGGAGAACCAATAAGAGCACAAGACATGCAAATGTGGCCAGCAAGGGTGAGATTAAAGAACTTTTATGGCCCTTCCGAATGCATCACATCGACCGGTCTGAATATTGATGTGCAACGCAACCAACCCGCAAATATAGGTCGTGGCCTTGGGCTCAATACATGGGTTGTTGCGCTCTCTGGCGATCGGCTGGTTCCAATCGGTGCAATCGGCGAACTCTGGCTTGAAGGGCCCCACGTTGGCGGCGGTTATCTGCATGATCCACAGAAGACGGCTTTCTCGTTCGTGCAAGACCCAGGATGGCTTCTGCGAGGTGCACCGAGAATCGGCCATGTAGGTAGGCGGGGACGGCTCTATCGGACAGGGGATTTGGTCCGATACTGTTCGGATGGGACATTAGTCTACATAGGCCGTAAAGATGACCAAGTCAAAATACGCGGACAGCGAGTGCAGCTCGCCGAGGTTGAGCATCACGCTCGACAACTGCTACATGATTGCGATGATGTACAAATGGCAGCAGAGATTATTCAACCACGAGATGGCACCAATCCTCTCTTGGCACTCTTCTATAGCATTGCCAATAACAGGAGTCAGGACGAACCGGAAAATCGTGCCCTGTTGCAATCTTACATACAGCGCATAGAGAAATGTTTACCTCGAAAGTTGCCAATTTATATGATACCGAATATCTATATTCCGCTCAGCCGCATCCCGCTCACTGTGACGGGGAAAACAGATAAACGAGAGCTCCGTGAGATAGGCCAATCGATGACATTGGAACAACTGGCAGCAATGCAACCCACACGGGGGGAGCGGCATGGACCTACAACAGAAGGAGAATATCTGTTGCGAAAGATATGGGCTTCCGTTTTGGGTGTGGCAGAAGATAGTATTGGACGGGATGATAGTTTCCTTAAAATTGGGGGGGATTCCCTTGGAGCAATCCGCCTCGTTACAGCAGCTCGTCTTCAGGGCCTGTGCTTCTCCGTGACCGATGTATTTCTGCGGCCAGTTTTGTGTGATCTCGCAGAAATCATTAAGATGCAGAGCCCTACGGAAGAAGTGATTCCTGCTTTTTCGCTCCTTCCGTCGGGACTGGACAAGAACCAAGCTAGAGCACAGGCAGGCACCGAGTGTGGAGTAGCCGAATCTCAAATTGAAGACTTATTCCCATGTACGCCGCTCCAAGAGGGACTTCTTTCTATCAGCGCCAAACGGCCATGGGAATACGTTGACCGAAGCGTTTACATCCTTGCCGACCATGTGGATACTACGCGCTTCCAAGAAGCTTGGGAGTCAACTGTCCGGGTTGCTGCTCCAGTACTCCGGACTCGCATCATTAACCTGCAATCCCAGAGATTAATGCAAGCAGTGGTGGATGAAGCTATTGCATGGTCAGTCGAGCAGGATCTGTGCCTCTACCTGGAACAGGATGCGCAAAAGCCCATGGGTTTGGGAACTGCACTCACACGATTTGCTCTGGTCCAGGAACAAGTGTCCGGTAAGCGCCTCTTTGTGTGGACGAAGCATCATGCTGTCTATGATGGATGGTCTGTTCCCCTGATTCTAAAGAGGGTTGAAGACGCGTATAATGGCAAACTAATACCAAATATCGTCCCGTTCCAAAGCTTCGTGCGATATGTCATTGAGAGTTCCAAGGACGCCGCCCAGTACTGGCAGAATCAGTTTCAAGAGTCAGAAGCTGTACTGTTCCCGACTTTACCTTCAATATCATACGAACCGCAGGCTGATATGGTCGTTGAGTATCATGTGTCTGGGCTGCGTTGGCCTCATCGCGATGATATAACTGCGTCCAGCGTGGTGCGTGCGGCACTGGCAATCCTCATCGGGCGATATACATGCTCTTCGAATGTGGTATTCGGTGCTACTGTCATTGGTCGCAATTCTCCAGTCCTCGGAATTGAGCATATGGCAGGGCCAACAATCGCCACTGTACCCCTTCAAATGCGTATCCCATCAGATGCGAGTTTGCTCGGTTTTCTACAGTCTGTACAGAGACAAGCGGCGGAGATGATGCCATTCGAACAAATTGGTCTCCGGCATATCCGCAGGCTCGGTACGACCCTTAGCCAGATGACCCAATTTCAAACTCTGCTTGTAGTGCAACCAGCATCGTCAGACGATACTTGTGGTCTATTTCAAACACGTGCATTGAGTGCTAGTAGTGACAATTCCTCTGACCTGCACTCTTTTAACTCTTATGCCATGATGGTTGTATGTCATCTTGAGTCTGAAGGAGTTAAGCTAAGTATCAGTTTTGACTCCGCGGTGGTTGACGCTAAGCAAGCACGGAGGCTATCGCGGCAGCTTGGCCATGTCTTGCATCAAATTTGTAGAAATAGTCTGATACAAGTGCGGGATCTTTCTACAGTCAGCCAAGACGATGAACAGGATATCTGGACATGGAATGCGACCGTTCCTCCTCCGGAACCAGACTGTGTTCACGATCTTATTTCCAAAATGGCTCTTCAGCAGCCAGACGCTCCTGCAGTCTGCGCTTGGGATGGTCAATTCACGTACAAGGAACTTGAAGATCTCTCCACTCGCCTGGCATATCATCTCGTTGATCAATTGCTATATCAGGATGGATATACGTTCATACCGCTTGTCTTTGAAAAGTCTATCTGGACGCCCGTTGCCATGCTAGCGGTAATGAAGGCCGGCGGTGCCTCAATCGCATTAGACGTCAGCCAGCCAGAAAGCCGCCTACTCTCTATCATCCAACAGCTCCATCCCGCCATAATCTTAACTTCAGTTGCAAATAAAGAATTAGCAGAACGACTGGGAGCCAAAACAGTTGTAGAAGTGGGTAAAAGCGCATTGGGAAAGATATCAACGCACCCTGAAGCTACTCTACCAAGGGTCGACCCGTCAAGCCCATTATATACAGTTTTTACGTCCGGGAGCACTGGGACGCCCAAGGGGGCTATTATCTCCCACGCCAATTTTAGCAGCGCGATCAAACACCAGCAAGAGCAATTGGAATTTGGACCAAATGTCCGAGTTCTTGATTTTGCCTCATATGCATTTGATGCTGCCTGGTCAAACCTCCTGCATACACTCGCATCAGGAGGTTGTTTGTGCATTCCGTCCGAGTCTGAAAGGCGGAGTGACCTCAGCTCCACGATAACGCGAATGGGGGTGACTTATGCTGATCTCACCCCTTCCACATCTCGACTCCTTGATCCAGCGATGGTTACAAAAACCCTACGAACATTGATACTCGCGGGTGAGCCAATTACATCCGGTGATATCTCCAAGTGGGCATCCAAACTTACGCTGAAAAACACGTATGGTCCAGCAGAATGCTCCGTAACAGCAACTGGGACGGAGACTCTGTGCGAGCGCGCTCCAGACGGCAATATTGGACGCGGCATCGGCTTCGCCACATGGGTTGTCGACCCTTACTGGGAGACGAACCTTGCGCCCATCGGCGCGGTCGGGGAGCTTTGGCTCGAGGGTCCTATGGTCGGACAGGGCTACTTCGGAGATCGTCAAAAGACAGAGGCAAGTTTTGTGGAAGACCCTTCATGGCTCTTACACGGATGTGCACGTCACCCAGGGCGGCGGGGCCGTCTTTATCGGACGGGCGATCTTGTGAAGTATAATTCCGACGGGGCACTAGTATTCGTTGGCCGAAAAGACCATCAGGTCAAACTCCACGGGCAACGGCTCGAGCTTGGAGATGTTGAGAATCATGTACAACAAATCCTGCCTCGCGTTTGTAGCGTACTTGCAGAAGTAGTGGTTCCCAGCACAGACAAATCATCGCCCATGCTAGTGGCTTTTGTTTCCTGGAACACCAACAGCAGCCGCCCCAGTTCTTCCCACCTTCAGTCGGAAGATGATAACATAATTGCTACCCCTTGCCCGTCCTTCTGGCGCTGGGTAGATGTAGCGGAGGCGAAGTTGGCAGAAACTCTTCCCCAATATATGGTTCCCGCGGCTTTCATTCCTCTACGACATATTCCTGTCTTGCCCAGCGGCAAAGCAGACCGCAGGGGGCTCCGAAATCTGATGGCGTCTATCCCGCGGAAGACGATCCTGTCCTACGGTCAACGCGCGGTAGTTAAGCGTCAACCAACTACAAACATGGAACATGTACTGCAGCACATATGGGCGCATGTGCTAAACCATGATCAATCAGATATAGGAACTGACGATGACTTTTTCAGACTAGGCGGTGACTCAATTTCTGCCATGCAGCTGTCGTCCAAATGCCGAGCTGCTGGACTCAGTGTCACTGTTTCCCAGATCTTCCAATATAAAACCCTGGCTCGCCTAGCAAATCATACCCGAAAGGTGGCCATCAATCCGGTCGACTTCATAGAATATCTTGACACTCCATTTCACCTTTCCCCTATCCAGCAAATGTTCTTCGATCTCCAGCAAATTGGCCGAGATATTTTCTCCCAAAGCTTCCTTCTTCGTGTAAACAGACCTATATCCTCACACGCCTTGCATTCTGCGGTAGAGGCTGTGGTAGTACAACATTCTATGTTGCGGTCTCGCTTCAGCGAGACATCTGACGGAAGCTGGTCTCAATTCATTACGGCCGACGTCCATTCTTCTTATCGATATCGTCACTACTCGGTCGGTTCTTGGGACCAGGCCATATCTGCCATAAATGTAACCAGAACGAGCCTGAATATTCGCTCTGGACCTCTCTTTGGAGTGGACTTGATAGAGACGCCCAGAGGACAGCGCCTTTTCGTCGTAGCCCATCATCTAGTCACTGACCTGGTGTCATGGAGGATTATTCTGGAAGATCTCGAAGACCTTGTGACGAACGGCAAAACAGTCCATCTTAGCTCTCTCCCATTTCAGACGTGGTGTCATCTCCAAGCTGAGTATAGTACAGCACATTTGGAACCTGAAGTCGCGTTGCCGTGGGATGTGCCACTACCGCTTCTTGACTACTGGGGACATAATGCTGCCCGGCAAAATTTCTATGGGGATATATGTCAACAAAGCTTTACTCTCACCAAACACACCTCAGACCTTTTGTTAGGCTCCGCAAACAATGCGTTCAGCACTCGTCCGGTGGAAATTTTCCAAGCGGCCTTGCTGGATTCATTTGTGAATACATTTCTCGACCGTCCTGCGCCCGTTATTTTTAATGAAGGTCATGGTCGAGAAACCTGGGATGATACAATTGATATCTCTAGAACAGTCGGATGGTTTACATCCCTATGGCCTACAAGAATTTCTATTGATCGCCATATTAGCTTAGTGGAGACAGTAATGCGCACGAAAGACTGTCAACGACAGGTGCCCATGAACGGCTGGGCCTACTTTAGCTCTCGATACCTAAATCCAAGAGGAAAGCAGGCTTTTCAAGGCAACTGGCCGGTCGAAATCTTGTACAACTACGAAGGTGTGTACCAGCAGCTGGAGCGAGAAGGTGCACTCTTTCGCTTGGAAGACGACACGGATGACTCCGACGGCCTTTTCAGCACGCTACGGGATCTGAGACGTTCGTCCCTCATCGAGGTAACAACTTCGACTGTCCTTGGCTGTTTGGAGTTCAGATTCCACTTCAATCAGCATATGTCGCATCTAGACTTGCTTTTGGCCTGGATCACCAGATGTCAAAAGTCACTGGAGGACTTAGCCTTGCAGTTGGTTCGCTTACACCCCAGCCACACGCTATGCGACTTCCCTCTACTGGGCCTGAGGTCTTACAGTGACTTGGATCAATATCTAAATAAGACCCTACCAGCATTCGGGATCCCGCCAAATGACATTGCGGAAGCATACCAATGCACTCCAGCCCAGCAACTCATGCTCCGAGCTCAGTCAAAGCGAAAAGACATCTACATGACTACTTTTATCGGCCGAATTCGAGTAGGAGAAACCTCGGATCCTAATCTCGTCAACAAGCTCATTGATTCTTGGAAGATACTAATCACGCGCCATTCTGCCTTGAGGACAATTTTTTTACCGAGTATTGTCCGAAACGGATGGGACCAATTGGTCTTGAACAACCCTCCCGCAAGAACCGTCACTATCCAATGCTCACCTACTGACGCCATAGCCACCCTTGCCACACAAACCCTGATTGATGGCCAAGGGCATGAATTGCCTCATCAACTTATCTTGTGCTCTACACCGATGAAGGAAGAGATGTATTTCAGACTGGATATGAGCCACGCTATATCAGACGCTGTGTCGCTGTCGACGATACTTCATGAATGGAGACTACTCTCAATGGATAGCCAACTTGGAGAAATACCGCCACCATATAGCAGCTACGCCACTTATCTTCTCAGCACCTGCGATATCGCGACAAAATACTGGTTAGATTATCTTCGTTCCGTGCCGCCTTGCTTATTTCCTGTCACCTCGACACCAGAGCACGAGATGGGCAGTCTCAAAACTCTACTGATCTGCTCTCAAAAAAACAGCCCTTACCGTGTGTTCTGCCAAGAACACGGTTTGACGATTCCTACGTTACTAAAAACGGTGTGGGCTTTCATACTTTTACGCTTCGCGGACCAAACTGCGATTTGTTTTGGTTACTTTGACTCTGGTCGTCATGCCCCGGTTGGTGGCATTCAAAATATGGTGGGTGCCGTTGTTAACATAATGATATGTCATATCCCGATCGACATTACTGCTCGGCTCAGCGATATACTACTTGCTATACAGGACGATTATCAACGTTCGATTTCTCATCAGTTCGGATCTCTGCGCGCTCTGGACGACCTAAGCTTGACCCCTCCATCCCAACGAATTTTCAACACATTGGTGAATTATCGCAGGGAGCAGCAGCCTACTTATGTCGAAGAAGCAAATATCAATTTTGAATTTATATCCGGAGAGGATCGAATGGAGGTATGACTAACTCAAGCTTCTACCTGTTTTTCCTTTAAAGGGCCCTCGACTAACTTAGACTTCCAGTTCCATGCCGTACTCAACATCGATGATGCCGACGGCGAGTTGGCTGTTTCTCTCGACTATTGGGATGGCAAGATTTCGGATACAGTGGCACTGCAAGTATCATCGCTCTTCCGAACTGTTCTGAGCCAAGTCACAAGTGATCTCAGCCAACAAGTCTGTACCATCCAGCAGTTACATGATTAGCGGCAGCACAAGAACGGCCTTTCATAACAAAATCATACAACTCATCATACTTTCAACGCTGAGTCATTTCCCCACTGTAAATTTTTCCAGATTCAATACGGCGATATCCTTTCCTACCAATCTTCGATATAGAAATAGGAGCGAATAACAAATAGCACTTGCTTTGCCACCACAAAGCCACACGGCAAGCTTGACACTACTGGCATCTCTGTTTAGAAAATATAGATGTTTTCTAAATTAGATCGAGATCTAATAAGTAAATTGCTTTCGTATTTCCTAAATTCTGTCATCGTTTTCGAATTCAAATCCATTAGACAGAACATGTAAAATACAATGTCCACATGAGGAATAAAGAAACTATCCCTGGAGTCAACATATAGGACCTCAATGTAACTTCTGCTTTTTCTTCCAGGGCCCCATGCCAATCCACTGGAATCTCAGTATGCTATATAGTGTCAGCTTTCGCGTTCTGATAGAGAGAATCCAGGAATATTACCATCAGAGTAAGCTGCAATGGCAGAGTCAAATGCGTTGTCAATACTAGATACGATGGCGGGCGCAAGAGCCTGTTCAAGGATGTCTAGCTTCGCCACAACAGCACTCGCAAAACTGTCGGTGTCTTCTTTCAGCTGTGTCAAGCTGTATAGCACAATGACCCCCAGTTCTCCAAATGAGGCATTTTTGGCCGCCACGGAGTTCAAAGTCTTGACGATGGTCGGTTCCAGACCAATAAGGCTGAGTCCGACATCCAAAGAGCCGTTGCTACCAAACGCAGCGGACGCATTCGCATCTTTGATACCTTGGAGAATCATATTGTCGATGGCAATCGCGTCTTGTGACACTTGCAGCGCCCAGGAAAGACCGGGGATTCCAGATTCGACATATTGCACATCGTTTTGTAATGTCGTGAGCAGCGTACTGATGTTTTGGATATCGTTATTCACATCTGTGTAGTTCGTGGCCACATAGGCACTCAATATTGACAGAATGAATGCCAGGAAGACGGAGAGATGTTTCATTGTGGATCGGCAATTCCTGATTGCGTTCAAAATTATAATTCAAATGGATGGATGGTTGTAGTAGAGTCAAGGCGAGCAAGAAAAGGATGGCCTGATACTATGAGAAAACTGAAGTTGGCATGCATATATTGATTGACAACTGTATAAGGAATGGAATATCAAGCATATGGCAGCACATTACTTCACATGACTTATGATGCAGGATGAGGGAGAAAACCTCGGCTGGAATTCTAACCAGACGAGCTGGAAACATTGAAAGCAAAACATAGGGGAAGCCGAAATCCTAGTACCTTGGCGGTGTGATTTGGCGCAGGTGGGGTACATTAGTGAGACGATCTTCATAATCAACTCTATTTTGTTTCTAGACCACCTGGGCAAGTCTGGGGTTTCTTTCGAGAAGATCAGCCTCCGAGGTTTCTCCAACTCTAGTGAAGCTGATCTTCCTGCTGCCGTTTGGTTATGACCTCGGCCCCCAGTTCATCAATGAGCGCTGCTGGAGCCCGCCATGTGACCCTATGAGGTCTGCTGCATCGCCGATTAATTCGTTATATTCGAATATTTTGTTCCATTAAAATAGAAGTATTCATCGCTTGACTTCTTCCCCCAGCTTGACGTTCGCGAAGGGTCTTAACACTCCAGACACAATCACCGAACAAAATGATTCAAGCACTATTCTACTCCGCAGTTTTGCTAGCCGGCCAGGTTGCCGCGCAAACAGCTGGTACGTTCGTCTCAATAAGACACAATTTTGCAACCCAAACTTATGTTATTGGCCGCAGTATCCGAAGATGTCTGGAACAACATAATAAGGTACAGCGGGTTTGCAGCAGCATCCTACTCTGATTACTGCGCTGTACCTCCGAGCGGCAGCACTGTAGTAAAATATTTCAATGTCAGCTTCACGGACACTCAGGCAACACTTTTCCGTGATGACAAAGCCCAAGAAATAATTCTCTCATTCCGCGGCAGTTCCAGTCCCAAGGACCTTGATACTGATTTCGAGTTCACCTTGGCTCCTTTGACAGCTACTGGAACATCGTGCAGCTCTTGCAAGGTCCACTCATCGTTCCAAATTGCGTATGAATCTGTTGCTTCAGCTGTCATCTCCGCTGTTCAATCAGAGCTTTCTAGTTCGGGCTATTCGAAATTCACCATCACTGGACATTCTCTCGGAGCCGCACTCTCATCCATAGCTACTGCGTCTTTCATCGGCTCTGGGGTCAAAGTGGCCAACACCTATACATTTGGCGAACCGCGAAATGGCGATGCTGCTTGGGCATCCTATCTAAGCAATCAGATCCCCGACAGCAATTACTTTCGCGTGACACATTATAATGACGGCGTTCCTCAGATCCCACCCACGGTCCTGGGCTTCCAGCATCACGGTCCAGAATATTGGCAGAGCTTGAAGCTTCAAAATTCTGCTTCGACTACATATAGTTGTGGAACAAATTCTACGGTACAGACACTTGAGATAACCATTTTTGTTTTCAGTCACTAATATCGCTGCTTATAGACTTGCAACGCAAAGGAGGATGCCGGAGAGGACCCTATCAACGGCGCTCACCTTACCTATTCCAATACAGTATTTGCAGCACCCTTGCATAACCCCGCATGCGGTGTCTCTGCTATCAATTCCTGGTAAAAGTTTTAGCTAGTGGGTTGAAAGTTGTGGTGGAATGAGCGCATGTTTCATAGGATAGTGAGAAATATCAATTATTGTCTGTTTTTTCGCTACTTATTGGGGTTTGGACACTTTGCCAAAGTAATGAATATGAAAACTGAGACCAAACATTGAATTCTCGGTAATGAAAAATCAGTCAAATTTACTTTGCTTTTAGTCACTGATCATACATCCTTTCAACAACTTACATGACCACGGGCACAGAGTATCAGTTAGTGAAATCTCTATGCGTATATACATCAGCACGCTTGAAGGCCCATCAAAGCTTTGGCCAAGGTGATCAGCGGTCTTCAGGTTTGTAGTTTCATGAGATTAAAATCATACGATGTGCCTGCGGATCATTTCATCACACAGCATGCCCCTGGGATTCTCCATACCCCGCAAAAACTATTGATATCCTTTTACTCTTTTGGTCTTAGTGGGTGTGGAGTTCTCAAAAATGGGGTACAGGCATCCAATTCTTAACAATGCCTAACCCGGGTTAGTTCGGAACGACACGCAATAGCTTCATATCCCAACCAAATATTGGGCCTCTCCTTCAAGACTTTCAGCGCCTAGTTGGGCATTAAAATCATTCATTCTTTGCGCATATTAACTTAGGATATTCGGTTAGCATTATCCGTGGCCCGATGTCATATTATTCGTATCATTTTACCACTATAATATGCATCGGCGATCATGCAGTCTTGACTGCTAGCCTTAAACATCCTAGTCCTAGGACGCAACGCAGGCTATCCCGCAACTAATGTCGATCCAGATGTTCCTCGGCTCATGCTGTATACTGAGTAATATACTGCTCCGAACGGTCCACACAATCTACTCATCACACATCACACGCCAAATTGAAAATATATTAGTGGACCTCGGTTGGAAAGGGCAACATATGCTTCAACACTCACCTGAGAAGACGGTTGACAGAAAAGCTCCTCGAGCAGTCAATATTACGTAGACGCGCCCCGTCTCATAACATTTCTCCCAGTTTGCGAACGTAAAAGCACTCTGCCAATCATTTCGCCCCAACTTATCGACTACATTGACACACTATCTCTTACCTCCTGCCAAAGAGAGGGAAAAGAAAGATTCACGACTTCAACATGCGTCTATACATTTTTCTCTCCGCATGCATTTTTCATATCGCCGCCGGTCAAGTAGGTTCTGGAGCGGCTGCCATTCTTGCCGGAGTCCAGGACATCACGAACGATATGACCACGATGAATAATACTCTCAACACTTTCGACGGTGGATTGGTCGGGACTTTGACCGCACTTCAAATTCAAGGCGAGTCGCAAAGTCTTTTGTCGGATATTAACAACCTGACTGCTACCGTCAACGCGACCGCTCCATTGAATCAAAAGGACTCTGTCACTGTTACCAATTCCGTTGTCGGATTGCAGCCGTACATTTACAGTCTACTCGACAACCTCGACAATCATCACCAGGCTTTTGAGACGGCCATTCTGGGCGTTGCCTCGGCTACTTTTCTTGTTGAATCAGACTTGAAAAACCTCCAAAATGCGACCATGGCCCTGGGAAATGCAGTCATTAGCAAGCTTATTCCGGAACTCCAAAGCCTCGCTCCACTGGTCACTTATCAAATTAACTTCCATTTCCAGCGCTCCATCCAGTTATACAGTTCATAGATGGAGTGAGCAAAGATACAAAAACATGCAGTTCTGTGATACACGTTACGGTTGGGAGATGGAGGATGAGGCTTGTGAGACTTGAGTTAATACAGATATTCGCGATTTTATCATGTCTTTCAATATAGTCTACGTTAAGGCAGCCAATTATACGAGTCAAAATTTGTAAATCGTTGACTGTATTGGTAATGGGTTCCGCCAGAGTTCATTGCACCGGTAACTGTTATATGCCTACCCCTGCAGGCGTCTGCCGGATGGAATTTGCAAGCGTGTTCTAGGGATCATGACGGTGATAAAAACTGGGGCAGAAATATGGGCGAAACTGGTTTGCATTGTTCATTGAATGATATTTTCTAGGTGGCATCACGAGTATACACATGTAGGTACTATGTGTATTATTGAAAATCTAATTGGTCACTCTGCTCCGAACACAGAAGCTTGTTTTATGTTTGTACTCGTACTACCATCTTAGGGCATCAATGTTAAGCATCATTGAGCAATAGTGCCTGGTACCTCTGGTACATTCTCTTAGGGGCTTACGAAGTCAGGAATTGGCCTATGAATCAAAGGATAATACTATATCTACTCCATTGGAGCTTTATGAGACTAAATATTATCAACTCATTACTATGGAGAAATATAGATTGTGGAGTCGTAGACCCACTATACAAGGTTTAGATGTCCTAGACCTCGATACTAAAGTTCTTGTACCATTATTAAATACTTTTGGACACCGCAGTAGGCTTTGAATGCATGTCTGAGTATCTCAGTAATGAACTCACTGCCACTGTCGGAGAGCAGAAACTATGGGCGTCCGGGCAATGGCCGGAGGCTTCAATGCTATACCGGGGGCAAACGACCGTGATATCAAGGGAATGCCCATGAAATGATTGTACGAGATATACCACATCCTTTGTGGAATAGCGCAAGAGTTTGTGATCCTGAGACTTATTTGGTTTTCATATTGTTCCATTCCGTGGTGAGGCACCGCACTCCCACTTCTTCTTCTTCTATCACATTCACTTGAATATATCAGTCGGACTGAAGTCCATTATTGATATGATTCCGCCTCATATCAACTGGCATCTCTTTTCCGGAGCCGAGACGTTTGGTAACGCGTCGATCCCAATGACCAAATTTGGCCTCATGGATCCGACCAAAATTGTGGCTATACCACTCCACTGCCTATTTATCTGGACAGTAATCTAAGATATCGTTATCAACATCTAGGTATCCTACCATCAAAGATACCCACGACCTCAGTGACTGTCCCCACGCAGAAACCTCGGTGCTTGTTTCTTCATCAATCGCAGCCTTAACAAAGCTTTCCACTAGTGCCTGTTCCAAGGGGAAGTGCAGATTACCGTAGGTTTGAAATCGTTGTATTGATGCTGTTGTCTCTCTTATTTGATTCGAAGATTGGAGGCCATCCTCTGGGAAAATGTGCGCAAAGGAGTCCGGAAACACGTACACCTGCAAGCCTATCTCTGCTGGGTCTCCATGTGGATAATCTAATGTTACACAAGAATTGTCCAGGCGTTTGTAACCAGCATTTATTGCTTCCAACATCTGCTGTGGGTTTGGATGTCTCACTATAATTTCGGGACGAGGGGTACGGTTCGGAACACTTCGATGGAACCCTGCACTCACAAGCCTTTCAATAGCATCTAAAAAGTCGTTGTCTTGCACCACAATCATAGTCGCCTACAGAAACAGGAACGTGTTTAGCAATAACAACAATCCTAATGTTCTAAATAGACATTACCCCAACAGCGACGGGGACGCCCAGGTACGACATCGCGAGCGCTCCCCAGGGGATCATATTGAGAGGTTGAAGTAATTTGCCCAGTCTCGTTAAGAGCTCGTCGGGCTCGGTCTGTCTCGGGCGCCTAAACCTAATTGTGTAAAAAAAACCAATACTGTACGGTTTGCTTCAAGCGAAGTGACTGTTCTCAAGGGAAGAATGAACCAGGTGAAGTATGTTGGTTATGGAAGAATGCTCTAGCTAGGAATGGTGGTTTCCTCGGATCTGCAAGATTTTCCGTTCCGGGATATTCAAACTAGTCCAGGGGTACGTGTCTTTAGGTCTGGCCTCCACTATGTGATGTTCTATTAGTGACCCAGATTATGAGACAATTGTCAATTTGGGCAAGTAAGGTTATCTACTACATCTGGTGAAACAATCTATAAAACATGACTGCCCAGGTAGGCAGTTTAACTCTTTGGTCATGGTAGGTTCAAACCTTGACTTGAAACTTCTCACGCAGCCATTCTCCCTTCCAGTAAAACCAGAAAGGGATTGGAATGAAACCAATCGTAATAAATGCGAGCACGCTGTTTCCCCAGCCCATGTCCAGATGAGCATAGAGCGAAGGCGCAGCAAGAGGTAGGAACGCTCCGGTCAGGTTACGAAGAATTGTGAGAGCACCCATGGCGGATGCGGCTCTCTGCGGGCCAAATATATCAATGATATACGTCTGCGCTGATGAGCTGATCACTACGGCGCCAGGTCCACAAATGGCGGTTCCAATAATGGGAACAACCCAGTGCACTCGGTACTGGACCGTCCACCCATAGATGAACAAGCCGATGGGGAAAAGGGGGGAAACCCAGATCATCAAGATCAGACGACGCTCAGCGCGAAAATTCCCACATTCAGCGTTCAGCAAACGGTCACTAAGACTGGCAAAGATCAATACGCCAACAGCACAGCCGATACCGACACCAACATATGCTAAGCCGGAGACACCAACACTCCAGCCATAGTACGTTTCAAACACAACTGGGAAGGTCGCAAATAATAGCATCGTCACACCGAAATTGAACGCAATGTAAAGGGAGATCAGAAAGAGGATAGGCGAGCGAACAAGAAACGTGGCGGGACGAGTTATGGCGCGAGTGATTAGATGGCTGGGTGATGTTTGCATGTCGCCCTTTGCTCGCAAAGTTGGATTACCGGTCTTTTTGCGCAAGCGAGTAGCTTTGTTCTTGAGAATGATGCCGGCGCTAGTCTCACGCATGAGTATAAAAGAGGCAACTGTAACCATGCCAGCCTAAAAGCCCATAGTTAGGTTTTTCTACAGATAAACTCAAATGCAAGGCACTTACGAGCATCAGAATGAGGTAAAATGTCCATCTCCAGCTCAGATTCTGAGTCACAAATCCTCCGATGATAGGGCCAAGGACCTATGATAATGTTAGTCTCTCACTTCCAAGGTCTTTGCTCGACAGATCTTCAGTAAGGCATATTACCGGTCCAAGAAGTGGGCCTGCGGTGAAAAGAGCCATCGATGTTCCTCTCTCTTCTTTTGGTAGCAAGTCTGCCACAGTACCACCCCCAGTCGACATGAAAGACGCCGCAGCAAGACCAGTCAGCAAGCGGAAGACGAGAAACTCTGCGACATTGGTGCTTCGCGCGCACCCCGCAGTAAATCCCAGGTACAATATTGAGCTCACGCGATACACAGGGACACGTCCGAAAACCTCGGAGAGGGGAGGCACAAAGAACTGACCGACCGTAAAACCAAGTGAGGCGATAGTGATTGTCAGGGTTTCAACAGTGTCACTCTTAAAGCCGAACTCACTTTGCATGAGTTTGGCACCCGGGGCGAACATTGTCGTTGCAAGATTGGAATACAGCACGGACAAACTGACTAGCAATACGTTGGTCAATTTCGATTTTTTGGACCAGTTTCGTGGGTTAGCTGGGTCATCCGGGCCATCCCAGTCAACAGCATTTGGATCCGTAATAGGAGTGTCATTGCCTGGCAGGATGGCTTTCTCTGTGGCTCTCACAGAATGCGATGTATCATGCCCGTCGGAAGTAAAGCCGGCGGTTGGCGTGGCAGTATGCCCTAGGTCTCTTTTGCAGGCACCAGACTCAGCTATCGTCACGGTCCCAGTTTCATCCTCTTCCATAGTTTGAGCAGTTTCGGTTGAGCTTGACGCCCTGCTTTGTCAGTTGTTTTAACCACATCTAAAGAATCAAGAATTAGATAACAAGGTATTTACATTCCTTCGGACCCCTCGGGTTAATATATATCAACACTGCGCCGAGTTTGCTCCGTGTCGGCCTCTCTGGCTTGGGGTCTCCGGAGTATATACAGCAGAGTAAATGTTAGGCTCCACTTTTGTTTTAACAAATTGCATATTACAATCCTATATCCAATTCCCCTGAGGCTTATAGCTCTACACGAGGTACATAGTAGATTAGGGCTAAGCTACTAAGGAAAATCGGCTCCACTTTGCTCCGTCGATTGCTCCGATGCTTCCCCCGTTGATGCACCCGGATCGCAAACCACATAGATTTTCTTTTTTCTGTGCGAGCTCAGTTGATGGACAGAAAATTCGACAAGATAGAAGGAGGCATGCCAACAAATCATGCAATCGTTTCTTTAGTCCCCGATGAACTGTCCGAAAAGAAACAGCTGCCACAACCTGATGAGGGCTCTACACCAGACGCGCTGCCTCAACTGCGCGACCGCCGTCGAGAGAAACCGCTACTTTCATGCACTTTCTGTCGGAATCGCAAGTAAATTATCCAGATCTCTCCTTTTCTATTCTCTTTTTCTTTCGATACCCCATCTCTTGAATATTGGTTCTTTTTCCCTAGTTCTTATTGTGAATATCAAACTGACGCAGAGTCTTCGTTCCCACCTGTTCGCCTTATAGGGTTCGATGTGATCGTCAATTACCATGCAAGACTTGCGTGTCACGAGGGATAGGTTCTACGTGTTTTTACCCTTCCAGGCCTGGCAATAAGAACAAAGTAAGCGTCGGCGACCGCATCCAGCAGCTCGAGTCACTGGTGCGCTCTCTAGCTCAGCAGCAACAGAGCCCACAACAAAAGCACAGTTCGGAAGCGCACTTTGCTTCCTTAGATGTCCCATCGATTGCCTTTCAGGGTACACTGGCGCCGAAAATATCACGACATGATCTATCAGCGGGAACACCGCTGGCCTCTGTCGAGGATGACAACATCGTGGCAGCTGGGCGATATCCTTCCCTTTCGCATGAAACAGACCATGCTCTGGCGCCTGCTCCCTCGGAGCATGGTAGTATGCGTCTCAGTTTACACGGTGCAAACTACGTCGGGAGCTTCCACTGGGCTGCCGTTCTTGACAGTATCTCAGAGCTGAAGGATCATTACGAAGAGGAGGAGGAAGCAAGGCTGTTGGCGACTAGTGATCATACGCTACATAAGAGCCCTGGTCCCCGGCTTCTTTATGAACCCGTCCAGACCACAAAGAATGATCTACTGGGTGCTATTCCTGCTCGACGTGCAGTAGACCGTATGGTTGCTCGATACTTTAGCGCCCACGGTGTCGTTCCAGAAATCCTTCACCGGGGGCATTTCCTTAAAGAGGTACGGACTATCTACCCTCAGCCCTTTTAAGAAAGGTTTTAGGCCCCTCTGCTTCCACTCATGATCACTTACCTCACCCCTATCCTTCCGTCTGTTTATTTGTTAATGTGATGGTCAACTTACGCTTAATCTTCAGTATGAAAAGTTTTGGCAAGAACCGAACGCAATGCCGATAGCTTGGATTGGTCTTTTATTTAGTATCCTGGCACTCTCATCACGGTATCAACAATCAATCGAGGGCTCCGAGGACCCTGAGACCCTGGTTCGCGTGCACATGTTTCTAGAAAATGTTATTCATTGCCTTGTCCTCTGTCAATGGACTAGAGGTGGGAACTACGTACTTGAAACTTTGATTAACTATTTAACCAGTGAGTTGATTCTTTCCGGCGACTCGGAGATTGGTCTATGGCTGGTCCAAGGAATGCTTGTACAGCTTGCTCTGAGTCTAGGGTATCATAAAGACCCACAAAACCTCCCTAGTATCTCGCCATTCGCTGGAGAAATGCGGCGAAGGGTATGGGCGGTGATAGTTCAGATGGACTTGCGATTATCTAGCCAGTTGGCGCTGCCCTGTCTCCTGAAGCTGCAGCAATACGATACCGCTGAACCCCGAAATCTACTCGATACCGATTTTGACGAGAATACAACACATATGCCTGAATCACGCCCCGAAACTGAGGTAACGCCTATCTTGTACAGTTTAGCCAGAATCAGGATAGACCGGATGCATGGAGTTGTCAGTGACCTGGTCAACGATACACAAGAGCACTCATATACAGAGATCCTAGACCTTGACCAGAAGTTACAGCAAACTGATGCTTTAGTATCTCCTATTTTCCGTTGGCAGCCACTCAGTGAGTCGTTCATGGTTTTGCCACAAATCATCATGCACCGAGTGCTACTCCAGCTTGCAATCCAGCGTCTCTCAGTTTGGCTTCATCGGAAGTATCTTACACCGACTTACAGCTCTGCACAATTCGAATATTCACGGACGGCCTGCATAAAGTCAGCAATGCGAATTCTTGAATTTCAGCAAATAGTTGAAGAGGAAACCCAGCAAGACGGACTTTTGTTCCCAGTGCGATGGATGTTCACGTCCTCGCGTCTGAAGGCAGTCTTTCTATTGGGGATCAGTATTTTGTGCTATTATTTACAAGTGACTAGAGCAAATTCGGAAGCGACCTTAGGTGAGAAGGTCGATACCAGCATACATGATCTGCTGCGCAATGTTTATCCTCTCTGGTTACGCCTGAGCGCCATATCTGCCGAGGCACGACGAGTCGTTCAGATCTTGAACTCCCTTTTAGGGATAGATGAACAAAGAAATGATCAGTCGCCAGTGACTGCTCCAAGCTCAGCCTCTGTATTCAACTCTCTATCTAGAGATATGATGTCTCTCGATCAGTCAGCACGGGACCTATTAAGTGGTAAGCAGCAGTAGATTATGCCATTCGGAGTCTGTATGTTTTCCTGGTACCCTTATTGACACTCAATTGTTCTTAGATCCCACTGCAAACTTATCATTCCTGTCCACAACCCCCGACAGATCAAACCTTTTGCAATTCCGGGGTCCTATATCGTCTTCAGCACCGGAAACTGCCTCCTTGGCAGATTTATCACTCACAAACGCGACAGAGTTTGATCAGTGGATGAATATTAGTTTCTATTGACTTGTGAGCTTGATATGTAACCGGCCATCTCTAATTATGGAATAAGAAGTATGTCTATCAACGTACGTCAGTGAGCGTCATGAGTTGAGATATTGACTACGTGGGTGCTGAGGGCTTGATGAGTGTTCAACAATTGCTAGAGAACTGGGAGGGAGACAAAGATGCATATATATACTTAAGGATTGTATTTACTTTCGTCTGATTAGGTTTAGCAAGGTAGTTGGCGGTGTGAGTTAGTCAGTTTATGCACGGCGAATGCCTCGTGATTGTTTAATCAAAGAGGGATAACATTCCATCTCATTCTGGGTATGGAGACTAAACATTATGTTCACCAAGATGTTACGTAGTTTATCATTGTAAGTCTATCGATACAACCATAGCAAGCTTATAGTGTACTTGCTCTTGATTGATGGCGCATGTGGAGTATATGCTGATACCTAGAGGATAGGTTGATTAATCTAGAAATGTAGTCCTGTCTCTATTTAACTATAAATTTATATGTTAGGTTATCGTAGACCAGTAACCCTATCCCATACCTAGGTAGACTAGCGCAGACTTTTCAAGAATGATTTTATTCTGATTATTTCTTATGATGATTTCATAACTAAATTGAATCCGTGTCCGTGGCATCTAGGAGTTCTTACGCAATATTTGACCATGAACTACGGACTGAGCAAATTGCACATGAAGACCGAAATATGTTATCAAGTCTCGGGAACATGCGATCTTCCCGAAGGATATCGGCTGGCGTACGTGCCTCCTAATGCACAGGTGGAACATGTCATGCCAGAGATGGCATTGTGCCGCATTTTGCAGCCGTCATATAGCTTAGCCTCTGGCGTTATTTCTATCGTCCAGATTTTCTCCACTTGCTCCGCCCTATACCAATCGAAGAGCTATCAATTTGATGCTTATGGATACGCCGCGTTCGGATTCACGGTTACACCGTTTCTGGTCATGTCGTTTTAAAATCTGCTCTCCAACTGCTTCACGCCTACTTATCCAAACCTATATCTTGTTCATACCGAGATGATGGAGGAGGCGACTAGCCGTGGAAGCCAATATACTGATATTGTTGGCAATATAGAGAGTGGGCCACTTCTTGTCGAAGATTTGACATTATTTAGTGCATCGATTGATCCGGTGCAGCTAGGCGGGAATCACCACGAGCTTAAGTGTCGGATTGCGACGGAGATGTTTCGAGCACGGGAGCACAGAGCCAATCCCTGATGGTATAACTACAAATCCCGAGAGGCTCGACGGGAAGTATACTGTCAGCGATATTACGGTAACATTGATTTCCCGTCTAGAACCCTCTGTATCGTCAATAGACGAAGAAACAGCGCAAAAGCAAGCATCGATGACAGCCGGACCAATGGAGACCCAGGCAAAGTCCCGAACTGGGGTGAGCGAAGAGTAAGAAGACGATATAATACCAACTCTGCTCATTTCTAGCTGCTACAAATTCAAATCCGCCTACTCCAACACCTCCTCCACCAGAATACTCCACAAAAAACTTCATTACGGTCCCAGGGGCTACCACCTGGTAGGTACAACCTGGGGCGTAGCAGCTCTGCCCTTTATACCGCTAGGTGTAATGTCCAAATTTCGAACGGGGACCAGTAGTACCGTCGCCCAGCGAGTCTGGCTGATGGCCTGGTACGTAGTCGGGATAATCTCTGTGTCCAACCCTTATTTTACGGATCAATTCGTGGATGTCACCTATCGCGATTCTCTCGCGCTGCTGAAAAAAAATGATATTAGTAGACTTCGACGGGCACGCATTCTGTCTACGAGAGCGATTTTGGTAATTGGTATATTGATCTTATATGTTACTCCGGCTATTGGCGGATTTGCTGTTGCCGGACAGATGTTGATCGCGTATGGGTCTTGTACAGGGCTCTAATTCCATTCTGGCTTAGGAAGGAACGTTGGGAGTTACTCTTTGCATGAAGTATAATACGAGGGAGCTTTGTGAGTATTGATTAATGCTAGCCAAATTTGAAAACAAAGTACACATCGATGAATATTCATTACCTCAGCGATATAATACTACCTCGGTGCATTTATATTCACTGTTCCGGTCGAGACTTCCACCAACAATATGGTCAGCAAGGACAAGATCAGCTTTGAATTCGGGGTTAAGCGACCACTCAGTCCATTCCCGGACAATCGGTTGATCCATTAACCATTCAGTCCCGAAAGACTCGTTAAGAGCTTTGTTTGCGTTATCAATGGTCATGTCGATTAGGTCACGGCTATCATCCCCCCATCCAGATATCCCTATAACATCAAAATCTTGGTGTCGTTCATTGTCTCTCGCGTGTACGCCACGCTCTGTATCTTTGGAAGATGGACGGGTGTAGTATGCAGCATAAGCTCTTCTTCTGCAATAAGGGATAAGAAGAGATAGTACAGGCTGTGAATTCGACTGGCATTGAGAAAATGGCGGTGTTGCACCTATATCATTCATCCTTGAAAGGCGCCTGAAACGATGTATAGCCTCTAGATTCTTCGCATATATATGACCATTGAAAAGTCCCTCTTGCCCTATTTCGCTTAGTCGTTGAGATACCCAATCAATCCAAGTGGGTATTCGATGGCAACATTGGCCTGCAATGTATAGTAAGGGAGAAAAACCTATTTTCACGGATTCGCAAGCATAATAAGGTTCTGTGGTTATGTGTTGACTTGCGTGTTTGATGGGATATGTAGTGAACGAACTGAGGTCCGTTGATGCAAGTCGCAGGAGTTGGTAGAAATAAAAATACGCTTCTAGTTCATGATCCAGACAATCCTTCCGATCGTGAACGGACATCATCCACTGCATACGCCCGGCATAGAAGGTATATAGTGACAGTATGAGACGTAAATGGGTTGGAATCTCAGAATACGGCAACGGCGGGATAGGAAGCTGCCGAAATGATTCCCAGGTCAGATCTTCCGGTGGGAGAAGAGGCAGGCCCAGGCCGTAAGTTAATAGCATGGCCGTCAGGATGCCTTTCCATTCATCCAATCTTGTGTAGAAATATTGGAGCTTCTCGACGGAAGTTGGTTTTAGACATAGAGCCGTGGGGTTCCATATCAGGCCTTGTATTTCGTTGTCTTCAGAACTAATGTTCATCAAGGACTGGAGCATATCAATCATTGATGGCAAGCTCTGTGTATCTCCAATCCAGTTCGAACGTGCTGTCGCCGTATTTTGAGAGGTCAATGGTATTGAAAACCTCGTACTTTGTACTTCGCTAGTAAAAGGTAAGTTTATAGCACAGATGAGAGCTAGATCTCTTAGGGCCGATTCGATTGCGATGCCGTATACTTCGGCCTGTTTGATGTCGTCCGAATTGATAAGTCTAGCGTAATGATTTGATGTATGGAAATGGCGCGTTGCTGCGAGGACATTTCCGGCAAAGCACTGATACAATTCGTTAACGTCAGCATATAGTTGTTTCAATGGGATGTGGAACGGAATTATTCCCTGGGGATTACCTCAAAATACGCACAGAAAACAGCTACCGCAACAAAACACATGGTATTCTTCTTCGCAGTAGCCATCTCTTGCAGTGTTGCGTATGCTTGACATGCGATCACTTTTGTATCGAAGCCGCGGTCCTGATCGTTCTGTCCACTTTGCGACAGCATCAGAACAGCACGGTGCATGCTCCCAAGGGCTGTTATTGCATCGTATACATATTCATATTCCCAATACTGTTGACAAATATAATCTCTCCAAAAGGCCATATGCTGTGAAGGGAAGAGAATAGCTAGTGTGCGAAATAGGAATTGATGATAAGCTAATATATCGCGCCCACGAGTGTGCGGTCTTTGAGAAGAGGTCGGGTTGTTTGGCAAGCCTATCAATGGAAGACCATCCTCACGATGCTGCACAAGCAGATAAGGTATATTTACCCCGCTGCGGTGGTCAAGACGTTGCTGATGTTCTACAGCACCAGACACCTGGTGCTGCCTTTTGGACGACGTACGTCTGAGTTTGTCTGTATCCAGTCGACGTCGCTCTTCATATCCTGCACACTCCAGATTTGCCACTAAGCATCGATGGCACATGGGTCTCTCTTCGTCACACTTCACTCGGCGTAACCGGCATGTCAGACAGCCAGTCTTTCTTCGGCGCTTTCTGTCGTCCATCAAGTTGCTCATTTTCAGTCCTGATATTTGCAAATAATCATCTCAAGGTTTTCCTGTTTTTCCACTTAATTAGAAAATAAATATTAGACTGACCAAACAAAACAAAAGATAATTGATTTGGTATCAATCTCGGCAATCATCCCTAGCCGCAACGACACTCAGCCAATATCGATAGGTATACAAACACGAAACGCGCAGATCCGCAAAGACGCCGGTTTAGAGATGACAAATAATGATTACAAAGCTCCTGCTATTTCACTGCCGGCAGTAGAGAAAATACAGTGCTGCTTTTACGTGTCGTCGGGACAGATTGACTGGAATGGGCCCGCACGAGTCAAGCGAATTAGGCGAGTTAGGCGAGCGCCCAATGAAGTCGTTCAAAATCTACAATGCTCTACTTGACCCCTGATTCGTAGTGGTGGTCAGCCTTTCATTGGTCGCAACTACGAGAAGATGAATTTGTAGAATATTCGTTTGCATCATGGCCTTCATAATTGTTCAGCCAGCATATAAGGTAGATAGTCTCTTTGACTTGTCCAATTTATTATCATGTACGAACGGATTTTTGGATTTCATTTAAAGCCATACCGTCGCGTAACAGCGTTCGAGTCTTCTACGATCAACGACAGAAGACGCCGAAGACGGAAAAATCGCACCCTGCGATTCAGAAATGCAGTCTTACCTCCAAATTAAGGCCTTTAACCGCCAAGGCAGAGACAATTATGGAGGGGGAGACTATACATTGCTTCAGCGGACAAATGTTGCTTCTTTCAGCGCGCCATCAGACGGGCTTTTTGACGTGAGAAGGGACACAACACAAACATTACACAGGGATACAGCAAGACACTTTGCAAATGGCAGTCTTACTACATCGACAGGAGATGAGTTGGCAGACAGCGGCATTATCAATGAACAACCGATTATCGTTCACTTTGAGCGAGCGGACGACCCTTGTAATCCTCGAAATTGGTCTTTAGCCAGACGGATTTTTTACACAGCCAACGTGGGTTTAATTGCATTGATAATTGGAGCCGCCGGTGCAATCGACTCTGCTGTTTTGTCAAAGGCTGCGAAGCAATTCGGTGTGAGTGATGATGTTGAAGCTTTAGCTACAGGCCTGGTGAGGATTACATCGCTGTTCCGTAGTGCCTGAAGTCAAGCCTGCTAACAAGCTAAAACAATTGTGCAGTTTTTGTGTGGAATTGGGGTCGGTGCACTGTTTGCAGGTCCTCTTTCAGAGACAGTCGGCCGCAATCCTGTCTATTTTTTCTCCATTGTTTTCTACATGCTATTCATACTGGGTGCCGGCTTGTCAAACTCGATTGAAGCGCAATTGATCTGCAGGTTCTTTGCCGGAGTATGTGGCGAATCGCCTCTATCAACTGTCGGAGGATCGATAAGCGATCTTTGGAGGCCCATCGATAGGTTGATTGCGTTTCCGATCTTTGCAGGTACACGAAGTCGTCGAACTACGTACCGGAATCTAGCTAACATTTTCTTGAAGCTGTCGGCTCATCAGGGCCTTATGTAGGGCCGATAATTGGTGGTTTTATACAGCAGTCACAGCACCTGTCCTGGCGCTGGACTGAATGGATATCGCTCCTAGCCGCAGGTACCTTGCTTCTATCCCTCGTTCTTTTTCAGCCCGAAACATACGAGCCCATCCTGCTCAAGTGGAAGGCAGCAGAAATTCGCAAAACTACGGGAAACCCCCGGTACAAGTCGCCCCTTGAGGTCGATCAACACGCACATTTTCCGAGACGAATGCAGATTGCTTTGACAAGGCCATTCGTCATGATTTTCCGGGAACCAGCTATTATGCTTTGGACATTGTATCTGTCCGTAGTGTATATCATACTTTTCGGATTTCTCAATGGCTTTGCGTTCATATTTCAGGATACATATAAACTCACATCGGGCATTACAGGACTTACCTTCCTTGCTATGGAGATCGGTACACTGATTGGCTCCATGACCTTAACTCCATTCATTTTTAGTATGGCAAAAAAAGCTCTACGCACTACAAAAGTCTCGAGTGGAAAAGAGGGTGATGAAGAAGCTGCTCGTCTAAAGCCTGAATTCTTTCTTTGGTATTCCATGCTTGGAGCGCCAGCCATCCCGATATCCATTTTCTGGATGGCCTGGACGGCTTATCCACACATTAGCATCTGGTCTCCAATTCTCGCTGCATTCTTGTTCGGATATGGCAACTTTGCTGTTTTCGTATCAACCTCGTTGTACCTCATTGACGCTTACGAGGTTTTCGCAGCGAGCGCGTTGACCATGAACACGTTCATGCGGTACGTTTCATCGGGTGCGATGGTGCAAGCTACTATTCCAATGTATACAGTGCTTGGTGTCCACTGGGCATTGACCTTGCTTGGGATAATTGCCGCGGTTCTGACAGCAGTGCCGTACTTGTTCTTCAATTTTGGTCCATGGATTCGGTCAAAGAGTCGTTATGCTAAGGGTCGCGAAATATGATATGCTGTTGAATAAAAGTGAAATTTTACTGCTTTCGGAGAGGGATCGAAGGCGTGTTTGATCTGGTGGAATGATGTTTGTGACAGGTCTACAGGAGCTTTCCCGAGAATTGCAAGCAACTGTTGTCTATATCCACCGGGTTGGAATATTTTCATATATACAGAAAGGCTGTCTACAGCGCAGGATGAACGTAATATTCACTTCAATAGTTACAGTAAGGGATAAAAACACAAAACTCTAATTAGGTTTTTCATTGTGCTCAAAGACAATCATTTCTTGCGTCTCGAGACTCTGTTCATCTAACGTAAGATGGCACTTATGGCATATCAGATTCGAAAATTCGGACCATGCTTAGAGGGTAGCCATCAAGCTAGGAGATATCCCTTTTTGGCCTTAGTACGTAGGTCAATATAAACAATGCCCCTCCCGCAACCGTAAAACTTGCCGCGAATATCAAAGCACCTGAAAACCCTGTCGAGGAATCGGCAATAACTCCGCTGATGGGACTACCAATAAGAATTCCAATACCGCCCATAAAAAGACTCATGCCCATCCAGGTTCCAATCATATGAACCTCAGGAACCAATGATGCTACAACGGTGGCTTGGAGTGAAACAACCGCCCCAGAAGTAAAGCCATAAATGACGGATATCACAACCAGCCCAGCCAAAGATTGGACAGCCAACCATGCATATCCAAGTAGGGCCGAGATCATTGTACATACTATGATTGTCTCCAATGCGCCGTACCTGTCAGCGATGAGCCCAGGGATGACTCTTCCAAATACCGAGCCCGCATTCAGAATTGAAAGAAGATAAACCGACATATCAATGCCAATCCCCTTCGATCGAGCATAAGAGACAATATAGAATATAGGTATGTAGAGCCCAGCAAAGCAAATGAACAAAGCAATACTAAAGATTGTGTAGGGAATATTTTTGACGGCCGTAAAATCCACCATAGGACGAGCTTTCTTGAGAGGTGGTAAGCGTGTCCTCATCAATGCAGTAGCGACCAACAACGTCCCAAGAGCAATAAAACCAATGACTCTTGTTGTCCATGCAAACCCAATCTTGGGCTCTAATTGCTGAAAGATAATCGGATATAACAGGCTCCCGATACTTCCACCGGAGGCCATAACACCCACAGCGAGAGCTCTTTTGGTATCGAAATAGGTGCTCACGATCGCGACGCTGGTGACGAAGAGAAATCCACCTCCTAGTCCTACACAGACACCTTGCGCGAGGATTATCTGGTAATACTCGGTGGCTAGGCTGGTCATCATAACACCAAAGACGGTCAAGAATGAGCCGACTGCAATTAGAAGTCGAAAATATCCTCGGTCGAAAACTGGTCCACTAATAATGCTTAGGCCCATGAGTAGAAATGCTTGAACAGTGCCTATCCAAGATATTGTGGAGGAATCATACGACGGAAGAAGTGTCGTCTGGAAGAAGTTTTCATATGCTGCAAATGTATTTACAATTCCCCTGTGTTCGACAGTCCTGAAATTAGCGGATGGTTCTTAAAGTGCGTACCTCAACCTACCAAGAATTGAAGAAAATGAGATGCCCCCCAAGAACCTGAAGCCAGGCTATCATTCCTCCATTTGGTGGTCTTTGTACGCCAGCTTGAGGACCCTTTTCCGTCATTGAGATAGCTGGGCCTCGTTCCGTGGTTCCAAGCATATCGCTACAGATGGCCGCTGCTAGATCCATGGTGTGCGTTTGTAGCTCTATAATTTGCTCTGGGTGTTTCCTAAGACTTGAGAGTCGAGTGACATGTGTACAGTCCGAAGGTTTGCAAGTTTATACCTATCGGGCGAGCACGTTCTTTAGTATGCCAGAAGAAAATCGTCGTATTATTAACCAGCCGCAATCCCGATAATGTGGAGTCAAAGGGGAAGCATAAGTAATCAGTAATATTGCTCGGCCACTGAATTTGGCTTATTCCTTAGGTGAAAAGGAAGATATATCAATTTGTCAGCTGCCCTAACTTCCATTTGCGGCTAATGCGGGTATCACGGCACTCTTCATCCATGGGGAATGCAGTGACCATATTAGTTCCTTTTTGACTATTTACCAAATGGGTTTATTGGTATATTTACGGAATCTTGCCATGTGGACATGCATATATCCGACAAATTTGCAGATATGTAATGTAATCTTGTGAAACGAGAACATATTTGTCATGATGCCAAATCGGGAGCGTCACTAAACTCGCCAAACTCGTCTAATTGCTCTTTGCCAGGACAACATATTGAGTAGAGTGATTATAAATAGAAATGCTATATAATTCATAGAATTATTTAAAGGCGATATAGTTTTCATACATCAAAATTACTTGATTATATATTTACTTGTCTATCAAATCACTTTCTCTCACACCTAGGTCGTGGTCGGGTGCTGTGATCATGCCGAACCCTTGGTTGTGTTTGATGAAGCATAGCTGAGCGAAAACGATACACTTTTGACAGACTCATAATCATCTGGCGAGTCTTCGTTGCCAAAAATTTTGAGTGCACGGAAAAGAAGATAGTAGTCTCCAGGAGGCGCGAAAGCACCATCACTCAGTTGACCATACCAAAAAGCATGCCACGATCCTCTTCCTTGTTCATAGACCGGGAAGTTGATAATCGAACCGACTATATCCACTCCAAGAACCTGAGTAGTATTAACAGTGCTATCGGATTGAGCAGGAACTAGATCAACACGAAGAACTCTAGTTCCGAACGAATCGAGCGAGACTGGAACAGGAAAGTCGTACTGTTCTTTCTCTTCGTCTGTGCTGTTTGGAGGTGGAAGAGTAAATGTAAACCCGTCTGGTATGGCAGAGACATTTAAGTATCTAGACAAATATGTCATACCATCAACACTGTCGAATATGATGGCATCCTTGAGACTCGATGCCACTCCGAGGTAGGGAAGAGAAAGTGACTCGTCATTGGTTCCGTTTAATGAAATATAGCCACCGTAAACAGGTATACGGGATGTGATCAAGTCGGTTGGGAGAGACGCTGTTACCTCTATGGAAGCGGATTCCCCTGGTCCAATAGTTATGGTATCAGGATTCAGCGACAACTGGGCACTAGACGCGACGATCTCAGGAGGCGACCCAATACTGAATGTTGACGGGACAGGATCCCCATCAGATGGCAATGTGTAAACGGTCCCACTAGCAGAGTAACTGATGGCATAGGTAACACTATCACTGCCGGTGTTTGTGATTTCAAACCATGCAGATTTGACGAAATTTGCGGTGTCGTTGAATGATATGCTGGAGACATTCAAAACGCCCACTGCATGTGCCGCATTATACACATTCAGGAGACCACCTCCTTGCTGTGCAACGGGCGCAAGATAGGAGTAAGTAGACTGGCCATCATTGAAGGCTTTAGGGTCGGCAGTCGCTGATAAAATATTATTGATTGTAGCCGGGTTAGACTTCCCACGAGCCTCGATAAGGAGAGCGATAGACCCCGCCACAAAGGGAGTCGCCATAGAAGTACCGCTATCAACCATATATCCACCGAGCGCCAGTGGATATGTGGATAAAATGGAACCACCAGGTGCGGCAAACTGTGGCTTGACATCAATTTCAAACGTAGGACCCCAGCTGCTGAAATAGCTGAGATACCCACCAGTCACATTGTTAATGGTATTCTGTACCGAAAAGCTCTCGTAAACCGGGGTTATGATGTTGACATATACTTGAGCACCAGCAGTCATGGCCTGGATCCATTGCCTTGCAAGGTCGGTAGATACCATCCCGAAAGAGTCAATGCCATATCCTGTGCCGTTAATAGTTGGTATTTGACCAGCCCTGGCAGAGTACCACATGATGTATTTGCCATTGGCGCCTGTAACTTTTGAAACCATCCCAGAGCCATCGGTACACGGAGTATCGTAGGGTATGAGAGCTATTTTCCCAGTGATATCCGGAAGAGTAAAGTTGTCGTTGCATGGTAGTGAGGTATCGTTACTGCCATTTAATATGTCGTAAAGCAGGTAAGTACCATTTGCAATATCGGCAGGGATATATGGAATCCATCCAAATGTTTGAGCCGTCGAGTTGTTAGCGGACCATGTGGCATTCTTCACCAGTAGAGGCGTCACAACATTGTCCACTGATGCTACTGCAGTCACTCCGTCTCCTGTGGCGGCAGCAGAGGCGACAAAGACGCCATTTTCACCATCGTTACCAACGGCGACTGTGCAAGGAACCCCAGCATCCACGATTCGCGATACAGCTACAGCCCAGGGCTGTTCACTCCAACCTGAGTTGCCTCCAACTGAAGCGGTGATTATCTCAGCTCCCGCCTCGTAAGCCATCATAAATGCCTGAATCAGAACATCATCGCTAGTACTGCCGGTGCAACCAAACACACGATATATTCCAAGGGTCACATTTGGGGCAACCCCTGTGAACTGCGGGGCAGCGGAATCGGCAGCAATGATACCTGCGACATGTGTACCATGGCCGATACAGTCCATGGGGTCATCAGTCGGGACGGGAGTATTTTCTCCGGTATAGCCATCCCCGACAAGATCCGTTCCAAAAGCGACCTTGCAGCCATTCCCAAAACATCCTCCCAGTGCCGGATGGTTGTAATCAATTCCTGTGTCAACAATTGCGATCTTAATGCCATCACCGAAAAAGCCCTCAGCACGTAGCTTGTCAACTCCGGTCATCACATGTGGGCTAAAAGTGTCGGAAGTAGTATCCAACGACTTCGACTCCAAAGTTGTAGACAGTGGATGAGATCCGCTCACGATATGTCCAGATGTCTTCGGGATTGAGTAGGCGCGAACTGGGTGCACACTCTTCACATAAGGTAAAGACAGTATTTTCTGCAAACTCGTATTTTCATCCGCGCCACTTCCTAGACTGAAAGATGCCCCTTTGAATAACGTGTAGTCGAGATTTATGAGTGGTGTAGCCGCAATAGAGTTGTCAGCAAGTGTCGAAAAAAATGAATGAGAAGTCTGTCAAGGCATGGTTAGTAGGCCCTAAGATACTGGATTGAATCCATTTTTCTTTTAAACTTACAGTGGTGCTATTTTGAAACTCAACAAGGTATCTACCCGGAATAAAAGGGCTGGATGAATTTCCAAATGTAGTTGCTCCCATTACCGAGGAAAACATACATGCGGACAAAGCTAAAAGCTTTGCTCCGCTCATCGTGGAGATCATGAGCCCTAAACAGTCTTCTATCAAGTAATATTGTTATCGCTCTATATATCTCAAACGGGCAGTCATAAATCTGGCAATAAGGTAATGACAGACTAAATGATTTTCTTGTTGATCTCCTGGCTGGAACGTGGTAGGAAACTTGCTTATATATTATGTCCTAAAAGGAACAATCTAGCTGCATCACCTAAAGTTGCGCGACATATTACAAAAAGTATTGACAATCAATCTAGTTGTGCTGTTAGAGTTTATGTTGCATCTCTATTACTAAGACTGACTGCCGGTCATCAAAAATGTTGACAATGTTACGATGCCACATAATATCAATAGCAGCCTTGGCACTTTGAACGAGATCCTGAGTTTAATGATGAAGAAAAGTAAAAGTGAAATTAATAATAACAGCAAGCACCTATGGTTGTTGCCTGAGACCAGTCTGTTCAGCAACAATCCTATTATTGATACAGTTACGGCAAAGGAATATGGTCAGATGCTTGGCGGGTTTATGGTAGCATCATCATGGATGCTGACGAGACGGGAAATCTTCCTCAATTCTAATTGGTGTGTAAAAGACTAGGGTGGCTGACCCTAGAAAGTCGCTAAGAAGAAAAGGGATAAAAATGACAGACTTAAGCATGGCAACCTTCATATCTTGATCAATGTACGTACAATACCCACATCACCACGAATAGACTAGACTATTTGTTCTAAAATCGTAAAGCAGCCACGCTTGGCTTTTCACTTGCTAGATTAGAAGTAAATGGCTGCAATAGAAAGTATCTAGTTGTAGACCAAGTATGACCAACTTTAGATATCAATGCCCCACTGATCTGAAGGATCTGTTGGGTTGTTTCTGGTTCGAGACTAAGTAACGTCGAATATATTAGTGTCTTGAGGTCCTCATTGTTCGTGCGAATACCACGGGGCTCGCGGGAGCTCCCGTTAGCCCCCAAGCTCTAAAATAGAGCAAAACATGTTGCACTGTCTAAATGAAAACGAGGAATTTTCCGCTAATGTTACATTGGATCAGAATAACGTACACAGTCGCTTCCATCACATAACAGCGTGGCCACGAAGTTTTAGTTGTTAGACTTTTCAAGAGTTGACAGACAACTTCGCCCAGAATCGGTGGTAAACGAAGATTGCAACCAAAGCTTGGACTAATAGGCTTGGAACCTTCTATGATTATATTAGTAGCTTTTAATAGTTACTTTGTCACTATTTGATTAGCCGAGCGGGTTTTACTGTAGTTGAAGTTTGACAGACTGCCAATATCATTTTAAACCAAGACATTTTGGAGATTAATTTGCCATAATATATATCGTACTCTCACTGATCGCAAGCATCATCACCTGTAAAGATTTCTTCCAGCCTTTTGAAGATATTTTGTCCTGAAGATTGTTCCTGTCAAAGGATCATAAACCCCCCTTCTCAATACTGGCACCAGTAAATCCACTGCACCGTCAATAAGTCTTGCTTTCCTATTCCAGCCGGTTAGGGCTAGGACACTCGACAGCAGAGGCACTAATCCTGATATGGATTAGTTCTCAACTACCGATATCGGCAGTCGGTTCTCCCCCGCTTCGGCCTAGCGTGACCGCGCAATTGCTTGGTGAATCATCGTCTTCCTCTTGTTGTTACTTCGTGTCTTGAGTCAAGGCGGCTTCACGATATTCTTCCAAGTAATGCTCCAAGGCTGCGATGGCATCGGACCAGCTGTCGTCCATCTTCGAGCTGGCAGCATTTGATTGGAGTCAGGATCTGTGGGCATCCTTCGATGATGCGGTTACTCTCCAGCGCAATGATACTAATACATGGTCTTCGATGTGTCCCGCACCAGAGCATGAAGTGGTTCCTGCGATGACAGCTGGAAATGCTAGCACAATTCTACCACCGGAAAGTTCTCATTCGGTCTCGGAGCTAGTACAACCAGCACCTCAAACAAGCCCGGCCAGCAAGCAAGGAGATGCGATCGCGGGAATCGAAGATGTTCTGTATGATCATATTCATGATCCACGAACTAACTCCTATCGGCCTCCCGTGCCATGCGAGTACTGTCGAGCGCATCGCTTACAATGCCTGATCATTCGCACGACAGATGTGAACCCCAACCCGATCGCCGCGTGTACCAGTTGCGTCGCCTTGTTTAAGAGTTGCAGTTTGGCAGATAAAGTCAAAAGGCACCCGTCGAACTTTGAGACAAACTACCCCGTCGTCGGTGGGCTTCATGGCATAAAGGAGACCAATACATGGATCGGCGGACCGATGCAAAGCTCTTTAATTCCAACGAGTGAACAAGAAGATATGTGGCAAAGCCAACAACCATCAGAACAATGCTCTTCACTACCCAAAAGATCCAGCTCTCGCATGAGGAGGGGTCAGACGAGAGCCCTGCGACAGTGGTTGTTTGCCCATTCGGACCATCCTTATCCATCCGAGGAAGACAAACAGGAATTAGCACATGAGACAGGTCTGACGAGGACACAAATTCAAAACTGGTTCATCAATGCTAGGAGACGACAAAAAATTCTTGATCAGAGTCGCAAGGCTGCCGTCACTCGTTCGGGCTCGCCAATACCCAAGTCATTATTTTCTGATATGACTCCATTTCAACGATGGCGCAGTTCGCCTCCAGAAGATGACCATGCCCCTATAGACTTGGTCAAGCGGGCGGCAGCTGCAAACTCACAGCCAGGCGCATTCTATGACCAAGACACCAATCAATCGAAACTATACAACTCTTATGATAGCCAGTCTGCTTCCACATTAGCATCATCCACTACTTACTCAGATTCGAACGAGTCTATTTCCTCTTTCGAGACGTTTCTGTCTACCGACAGTCAATCGGTGGAGCAAGCCCTCGGCTCAGTTCCTAGTACGGGTCTATCAAGACCCAGATCCCCAGGTAAATCCAATTCAGTAAGGTATCAATGTACATTTTGTACAACCTCTTTCAAGAGAAAGTCCGACTGGTGTCGGCATGAGGTTTCCATTCATGTTCAACTTGACATGTGGGTATGCGAGCCACAAGATTCAACTGTGTGGAAATTCGACTCCCCGCACCAGCAATGCAACTATTGTGGGATTGAACTTCCTTCGCAAGAACACATCGCATCTCACGATTTCGACTTGTGTGCGGAACGTTCGCTTGGAGAGAGGGTCTTTGCTCGTAAAGACCACTTGTTACAGCACTTGAAGAAGTTTCACGGATGCCATAAATGGCCCGGTCAAAGTTTGAATCTACGTCGTATTCGACACGCGACACTGAAAAGTCGGTGTGGATTTTGTGCCGAAACATTCGTCACATGGAATGAACGTATAGACCATCTGGTACGTCATTTCAAGCAAGGGTCACAAATGAAGCAGTGGGTTGGAGACTGGGGTTTTGATCTGGCTACAATGCAGTCATTGAGACGCGCTATACTTCCTGCTGATCGGGCCGATAATCCGGGTAACGAGCCTGAGGACTGGTTCAAGGAGTATCTGATTGATTGAATAATACCAGTGGCTGTATGGGGAAACGTTAAAGTGGTAGTGTATCATGGCTGCACAAGCTTAATCTTGAGTCAGCCTTCTACGAATTCGGTAATGGTTGGTGCTAAGCATTTTCCGGTCAAGATTTGGTATTCCATGCAATTGCTCGAAACAAAGCCTCTGCCCCTTAATTCTGTCATTCATCATCCACGACTGCATCACATTCGATTTCCACAAGCATATTTGGATCACAAAAACCACCCACTATCACCATCGTTGCAGCCGTACCGATATCACCACCATTCTGTCGACCTAGAATGTCCCTGAAAACCTCCGCTACTGGAGAACAATCCTCCTGTCGCTGGACGTACATTTTGGTTCGTACGATACTCTCGGCACCTCGGCCACCCAAGGCTTTAATGGCTTTTATTATTTGCTCGAATGTATAACGTGCCTGCTGTTGAGCATCGCCTGGGAAAAGAACTTGTGGTGCGTCCGGAGCTGAAGTAGGATCGGCTGCGGTAGAGCCAGAGACGTAGATCAATTGGCCATGTCGAACTGCTCGATAATGACCGATGCTTAGCTCCCACAGAGAGTTTGTCCCGTAGAATTGCTTTTTCGTTATTAAAAGCATCTGATTGAACCTGAGATTATGAACTTGTGATGATCGATTCGATGTTTCGATTGACTAACTGGTTAAAGTCTGTTCCGAATATGAAGCCCAGGCGTCAGCAGAGATGTTTCGATAGACCGTCAGAAATGTTTGATCTTGCGAAAACAATCGACCAGAGGATAAACCCAAAGGCAGACAATTTCGTTCTATGACTCATTCCCCTAATTCCAAATTAAGATTTCCCCGCCCCAGTGTTAGGCTAGAACTGATGCGTGCCTTAATACTAAAGCCCTTAACAGAGATCAAAATTCGACTCTAATTGAGACTTCTGAGGTGCAACTTTGGATGGTCCCTTGTGGAACGAGAGGATGTAGCGAGAACTGTCTACATTTCCAAGCCCTTTCCATTTTCGGGCTGAGATTCGTGTACTGAGTCAATTGGTAACGAAGATTGCAGAAAAAGTACCGCAGTATAGATTCAAACCCGTCGTGTACTCTTTTCCGGTCGGATTATTTATTAGCTAAATACCGCGCATCCCTTTAAGCATTTGGCCATGCTAGCAGCCCCAAAAATAAAAATTTGAAAAGAGAACCTGTGGAGTGTGGGCAATCCATGGATCATACGGAACTTGCTGCAAATGGAATAATCAATAGCCGCCGCCGGACCGTGAGAAAAAGAATTCGTAAGAACAATAATTGGTTCGCTTGTGGCTGAGTTTTGTGGATAGCTTCATGATAGCCAGGTCCTATGGCGTCTCGTATTGGTCCTTTGTATGATCAGAGTTCAAGTGTGAAATGCAGAAAATAAATTAGAAGGAGAATTGAAGAAAATCTTCCATCAGGATACACTTTGCAGGAGCCATAGAAAGAAAGTGCAAGCGGGACCGACAGTGGCGTGATTTTTATTATTATTGGCTCTATAAACGAATAGGATGTAACCCCTTCTTCATACTAACCCACCTCTTATCTTGCTTCGAATTCGAATATTTATTTTAGCTTCTTCCTCTCTCATCCTATAAGGCGCACCCTACAGCCTATCGTGAAATTTGAATAATTCACGGACATCTGCCAACCGCCGATATGGCGGGGTTCGACGATGTTAAGGATTTGACACATGCGGACGCATCGGTGGTTGAAACGCAACGCATTCAAAACGAAAGCCCTCCATTCGTCGACGAGCATGAACGAAATGATTTGGTTAGAGGTTTGAAGCAGCGACACGTGCAGATGATCGCGATTGCCGGAGCTATAGTATGTTCTAGTCCGGTCAATTCTTCTGCCGTTTAAAGTTTCTAATATATATCTGCATCAAGGGAACAGGTCTTTTCCTAGGATTGGGTGATTCAATTGCAACGGGAGGACCACTGGGAGCGCTTCTGGGTTATTTATTCGTCGGCGCTATTGTCTGCGCCGTCCAGTTTGCCTTGGGAGAAGTTACTGCTCTCTTCCCTGTTACTGGATCTTTTGTGCGACATTCTGAGACGCTCGTTGATCCAGCGTTGGCTTTCGCTATAGGATGGAATATTGTTTATGGAAATTTTCTGTCGGTGCCCAGCGAAATTTCAGCAGCGGTTGTGCTTATACAGTACTGGAATGATACAATCAACCCGGCAGTCTGGGTTACCATCTTCATTGTCCTATCTGCTTTGGTCGCCGTTATCTTCATCGGTGTATATGGCGAGGTTGAATTTTTCTTTGCCATACTTAAAATCTTACTCGTCATTGGCATCGTGATCTTGGGCCTCGTCATTGATTTAGGCGGTGTTCCCGGAAAACCGAGACTCGGTTTTCATTATTGGAAGACGCCAGGCCCGTTTGTCGAGTATATTGCTGAAGGCTCGTGGGGTAGATTTTTGGGTTTCTGGGCTGTTATGTCTAACGCAGTTTATTCGTTTGCGGGCGTCGAGTCCCTTGCTATGGCTGCCGCAGAGACCAAGAACCCGCGCCGCAATATTCCCAAGGCCTGCAAACGTGTCTTTGCTCGGATCACTATTTTCTACGTACTTGCTATCCTAGTCGTGGGGATGCTTGTTTCCAGTGACGACGATCGACTCAATAATGACTCCGGGACAGCTGCTCAGAGTCCCTTCGTCATTGCCGCTAGTGATGCTGGTATCAAAGCCATACCGTCTATTGTCAATGCAGTCGTCTTAACATCCGCATGGTCGTCATCGAATCAAGCTATCCTCGCTGGAACTCGTACCTTATATGGTCTTGCAGTGAAGGGCCACGCACCAAAATTCTTTCTCTGGACTACGCGATACGGCATACCGTATATGTGCGTGGCCGCGCAAGTGGCATTTTCTTTCTTGGCGTACATGTGTGTGTCCAGTGGTGCCCTCACTGTCTTTTTTTGGTTGGTCGATTTGACTGCGGCTGGTGTCCTAGTCAGCTGGATTACGGTCTCGTTGAACCATATTCGTCTGATTCAAGCACTCAAAAAGCAAGGTTTTTCTCCGCATGCATTGCCCTGGCATAACTCGTGGACACGTAAGTTCTTTCAGACTGTTGATTTCTTTCGATCACACTGGAGCTATTGGCTGACATTCTCTCAGCGTATGGATCGTGGTTTGCACTTATATCTTGTGTCATCATTCTCTTGACAGGAGGCTTCACTGTCTTCACAGCCGGAAACTGGGATCCCTCCAGCTTCGTATCAAGCTACCTGTAAGTTACCTTTTCTTCATATAAGATCTAGCATCCTGACGTTCACCTTTCGATATAGGGACATCCCTCTAGTGCTCGTGGCTTTTGGCGGTTATAAACTCCTTCGTCGAACAAAATTTGTCTCCTTGAGCGAAATTCCCATTGCCCAGGCTCTAGAGGAAGCACAGAATGACCCTGAGAATGTACCAATCGTTAAGGGAAGGTGGTGGGAGCGATGGAACTTTCTGTGGTGATTTTTAATTTATGCTACATAGATTTATAGAGGTGAAATACAAGAGATGCATCCGAATGCCGTCCAGAAAAAAAATTTTTTCCCCTTTCCGTGGGGAAATGACACAAGATGGAGATTTCAACTCGGAATCACTGTTTCCACTACTTACTGTAACGCAAACTAGACTAAAAGTATGTGCAAAGTTTCTCACTCACCTGGTATATTCGACATACAGCAGTACTGCCTGATTTTCCACAGTAAAAATGTTCGGAAAATCGAAAATTGCCCGGCAAACGAACAGCCAGTAACACGTGATAGACTATTAAAATTCAACAGCGCCAGAAGAACCGAGTATTTACGAGTTCCTCGCTTTGAGTCCCTGATCGCGTCGAATGTAACCATGCGAGTCAAATTCGCGCCCAGTCTTGTGCCTCATAAACACGCTAGTTGAAGCTTAGACAGATAACCCAACATCGATGGCCAATGAACAGTTCAATTGTAAGTTACGGGAAATTAGCTTTCCGAAAAAAAGCGATCTGAATGGTTGATTCGCGCATAGTGCATGACTAGTAACATGTTATGAGCCTAGACATGTTTAGCGCACAAAAAGCTCCTTAACTATCTCAATAGCGTATTCTTTGGACATTTCATACATTCATTGTGGAGATATCTCTCTTCTGCTCTACTCAGACTACCTATCGACTCCAAATTTTACCAAGCAAATCATCATGAAAGATCAAATCTGGATCCTACTCCAGCTATCGCTTCTTGCTGTCATAGCAGGTGCGCAAACACAATCCTCAGGGTAAGCGCAATTCCTAACATCCAAGTGTAAAGGGAGCGGAATGATGACTTTGGTACAATAGCTCGTCATGTCCGTTAATGGATGAGCTAAGTAACCTTGATCCACAGGGATCAGATGAGTTGAACGAAGCGTTGGAGTCTGCGATGAATAGTTTCAACCAGAACCCTACCTTTTCAGCAGCGAACGACGTATTCTATTCAGCAATGGAATCATTTCCACCGTCTGTGACTCTCTCACTCTATTGCTCAGGCTATGGCGGAATCAATATCAACTCGCTTCCCCCTTGGCTCTCGGCTGTTCCAACTTCTTATGTCAGCGACATCCTACAAGAGCAATTGGCCCTTTCGTCTATTCTCAGCTCCTTTGTTGCCAGTGCCACTATAGCCACACCAACAGGCATTCCGACAACTGCAAGCGGGGCGACTACAAGCATGCCATCGACCACTGTTCCGGCGCTGTCATCTTCAGCGCCGGGATCTACATCCTCCATATCGTCATCAACCTCAACACAAAAGTCAAGCCCATCTCCATCATCCGGAGGAGTTTCGAGACCACCGATTGCCAGCTTGGCCAATACGCTAATACTGACTGCGTCGTTGGTTTTGGTATTCCTGCTATAAAGCTAGAAGGGAGAACAAGTTATTAGCTGAGGATTCGCCAGCTGTTTTATCCTTTTGGAAAGAAACTAGATTTCCTTGTCCTGCCAAACAAAGTTTTACTTATTCTCTCCTGTGAAAAAATTGCTCAAAGTGATTATTTGAATTCATATACCAGTCATTATTATTACCGGCTTGCATAATTTTGATTTAAAATATTAAGGTTGATCAATGACGACGATCATAACAAGGCTCCCATTAACTATCGAATATCAAGTCCATCATCTCCTAGCAGCATTAAAATGTGCAATTGGATATCACTGCCTACTAAAGTCCCCAATCTAGCTGCCGTAAACTCGGGGTGTGGCCGGTGTAGCGCCGGGGTAAAAAGAATTGGGAACGGTCGGGATAGCAATAGGTGTGGTGATTCCCAGCCCGGCGCTGAGTTGCCCAGGCATCGTTGGTGCTGAGTAGCCTGAAGGGGGAGATGTGACTTTGGATGTCACAGTACCGTACGCGGTGTGTTGTGTTCCTCCATGTAGACAATAACCTGAACCCCAAGCATCAGCACACTTATAATACTCGGTGCTGCCTGATTCGGTCCACATGTCAAAGTTCTCAATGGCGATATTAGTACAAGGGTTTGTCGAAGGGCATAAGACATAAAGCGGAGGTCGCTGGGCACCATTCGCACATGTTCCTTTCCAGTTGTTGAACGTGATGGAATTGTAGAGAATTCCGTTTCCGCCTTGGTTGGCTAAGTCGGACCAGTATGCATTAAGGTAAAGCGAGTATGCATTTTCATGTCCAATGAAGTTTTGGAGGGTGACCTCGGTGACTTTTCGGTTTCACATTAGTAACACGCTTTCGTCTTGTACCTCAATAAGATATTGCTTACCTTCTCCGGATCCGCCATTACTCCTATTACGAGAATTAGTCTGTGTTCATCGACATGACCATGAGGTGAGACTCACTTAAACATGAACATTTGATTGGAGTTCACGGTGTAGATATTGTTGTAGAGTATCTTGGAGATATCTCGAGAGCGGCGTCAGTCATTTCCCGCTGATAGTTCCTCAACTCACTTACTAGTGTCATTGCCCAATGAACCCATACTGCAACCTCCAGACCAGTTGCAGTAAACGTTCTCGACTTGAATATGGTTGGCTGGATTTTTGACGGTAACACATTCATCTTTGTTGGTGACTTCAACATCGTGCACCCAAATATCGAATCCCCATAAGTCAATACCATCAAGACCACCCTTATTGCCACCCCTGATAATCATGTTGTATACCTCTCCCTGGTTACAAGTATCGAGGGTCAAATGGAAAGCAGGAGAGTCAACGAGAGCAATGTCATGGATGGCAAAATTTGTCACTGTAAATCATCAGTCGATGCAATTTGTTATAAGATCCCCTACTGACCATCATATAGACGCAAGAGACGTGGACCGTATTCCCCTTTCTGATGAAATTGATACCCGTAGCCTTGGATTGCACCCACGCCGCGGGAGGAGTAAATTTCAAAATCAGTACTATGCTCAATGTAAATCATGTTTCCACCTGCAGTGCCGGTCCGGACAATGGTTCCCTCTAGGTTGATGGCCCATGCTTTTCCACCGTTCAATGTAACCCAGGTAGCCATAGCAAATGTTCCCTGTGGAATATTGACTACACCACCAGAAGCACAAGCCTCGAAGGCGGCAAGAATAGCTGGGCCGGTGTCGCTTTTGCCATCCGCAACAGCTCCATAGTTCGTGATATCACAGACTTTTTTCGCCCACTTGCTGGAGCTTGAAGTCAGAGGACCAATTGGATAAGCATTAGTGTCTGCCAACTGGCCGAATGCGACAGAGACACAGCTCAGTGCTAGAATGACACTTTTTATATGCATCGTATTTCATACGATCGCCTCTTGTATTGAAGCTAGGAAGTTATGCCGCCACTAATGGTGAAAACTTGCTATACCAAATCGGAGACTCTCATTTGTTGTATATTGGGTCATGGATACTGTATATAAACACGGGCTATCTGTCACGAGACATGGCATGTCGGGTTACTCATACTGATCCAGAACAAATTTATCCGCCTTGGCTTTATTTAGTAATTTCCTGCGTATATGATTGAACACATTAAGGACAAGGTAATATTACCCGACCAGGCAATGTCCAGCCCTATACTAATCACCTATAATATAGCAAATCGACACGTATTAACCCACCATTTCATAAAGGGGAAAACAATGGCATTCGGCCAAGGACTATTTTATATCCACAAAGGAAAGAGGCTTAATAGCGTCTAGCATCAGATGATTTCTTTAAAAATCTGCAGATTCGCCGGTAATTGCGGAGTATCGTTCCCACTTTGTGACCGACGCCGTTGGTCGATAAATGCTATGCTTGAAACAGTACCCACTCGGTAGATTAAATAAATTAAGATTGAAAGTAAGCTTTTAGCTCCTGAGGTCACAATCTCATTCATGGGAAATTTGTGGTATTGCTCCATGTTTCATGCATCACCTCAAACCCCGGCATATATTCCGGTTATTTATGAAGTACTCCTGCACACGGAGCCTCCAAAAGGAGTTCTATGAAGCCTATGTAGCGGCCATAAACTTCACTGCACGTTCGTCTCGCGTACATCGTGACTTGTCAGTATTTGGTCATGATCTTCGGCGTGTATATATATCACTCTGGCGGCTAAGATTGCGGAGAACGCGGGGTTCGGTGGTATTTATCCCATTTTTCACGAAACAGAGTTCACCTGTTATTTCGAGAATACATGCTAAGCTATTCAGTCTTTAGTATCGGAGGATCTATGAACGAAATAAGCAGTTCCAATATCATACCACGTACTCTGCAGGATAGATCACTGTAAATGTTTTGGGTAAATAAGTGGCCATGTATCTATGATACATATGTTGACCAAGCCTTACAAATTGCCATTCTTAGCAAAGTTCAAGCAGATTCTATTTGAGTACAGTTCTCATGAAAGAGCCATCATTCGAGATCTGCATTTGAGCTGAGAATAGCATTGAGATCGATCGAGGGTATTCCTTTCTCGGAGTTGCAGCCTGGCTGATTCAGGGGAAGGCTCTTCCAAAGATATTCTGGGCAGCCAGTACTTAATTATTTGAATCAAGAACTCTCTACGCCAGTAGTCATTACCATGGAAAGGAAGATTCGTGAAAACTGGCCGGAAAGATGTTGAGATATACACGAGTCATGTTTGGCAGCACTAAATCGCCTTTTTCAAAGGTACGTGAAGAGGGAGAGATAAAGCTTGAAACCTTAAATGGACTTCAATTCACTATAGTACTTGCCCATCTAGCTCACTTGAGTTCATACTGGCTTGATTGACTGGAATACAGGGACTCTTAGGGTTGGAACCCACATGTGATACAAATTACCCGATTCGGCAATTACCTCGGCTGTTAGGTTGCATCCTAGCTGATCATCTTCCGCCAGGATGCGATTGGAATTGTTTCCTCCATCAACAAACAACCAACAAGCAAGTCTTTGCGAGGGTGGATGGATGAAACAACAGCATCACCATGTCTTACAGCTCTCCTTATCGCTTCTACGCGAAGCGCATGAAACTCCTTCTGCGGATGCGCCCGGGTAGATTGTTTTGGCTGCTTTTGGCGATTTTGAATATCAAGTGTTTGCCCTTCGTATGGCATGTAAGTGCTCGGAGGACATCATTCGGTCCTCACGGCCAGACTCCGTCATCCTTCAGTGAAGACTTTGAGTCTCTAAGAATTCATATTAATCAAGCATTTCCATTTAGTATCGATTCTTCGCACCGATCATAGCAGCCGCCTTGCGTAAACCAATCAGCCAGTCCATGATCCATCGCCGAAAAGACGAAGTACCTCTGGTGTTTCTACCGATAATTACAAAGACAAAGGTCCCTATCCTGGAAGGAGACTTTAATCTCCATAAATCGAACAGTACTTACTTTACAGATCTCGACTCGAGTCGAGCGCTTCTTCTGTCGTTTCTTGTCTTTCACGGAATGTCTAAAACTCACAAGGAGCTCGCGGCTGATGGGAAGAATGGTATCATGACTGTCATGCTGGGATCTACATATACACACTTTAAAAGAGAGATACCCACGGGTTATCCTTATGAAGTCTGGTCGCGCATTTTGACTTGGGACCAGAAATGGTTATATATCGTGACACATTTTGTTAAAAAAGGCAAGATCGCCCCTAAAGCATCGGTGACCGATATTATCAATGATCGCAACCGCAATGGAGAGAACGTGAATGCTTCGAACAAAGCCTTCAGAGCGCAGAAGAGTTTGTCTCAGAGTGACGTCGAAAAGTCAATTTTTGGGTCTGCAATATCTAAATGTGTATTTAAGAAAGGGCGCATGACGGTTTCTCCAGAGCGCGTCCTTGCTGCATCGGGATTGCTATCTACTGCAACCTCAGATAAGTCTGCAATAGATTTAACTGGGACGCAAGATGGTACGAATATGGAAAGAAAAGATCCATTTTCGAGAGAAACAACAATTCAATATAGCAACAATGAGCTTGGTGAAGACATAGAAAAGCATAGGGTCAAAGGAATGAGATTCGCCTACCTCGTATCGGAGTTGGAGGATCTACAGGAACATCTCCTCACAGACCAGGAGATTTCAAACGGCGTTATTACGTTGGGGACCTTCAGCGAGCTAGGTCACAGTGTCGCTCCATGATTTTAAGTTTGATCTGGATAATATAAAGGTTTAATTTACCAGATATGTTGAATAGAATAGATTTGGTTTGGGCCTGAATCCTCTTAAAACATAGCCCTTCTGGCGAAGATGGTATTTTAAGAAACGCTTACCTGAATGATACAATAGTTTTTCTCTTAACATAAAATTGCATGTCTCATAGATTGAGCACCGATTTGATTTTGCTATTGTGTTGCAAGCAGACAACAACAGTTCTGCCGAGTATCGGAGGACGTCCAGATCCGCTCTTCGGATATCTTTCTTGAGGACGCGTGGAGGAACGGCCTATATTTTTGATTTATCACAATGCCTGCCTATTTATAACCTTTCAATATATAAAAATCGGTTTCAAGAGTTTGTATTGAAAAATGCCTCCGTTGCGAAAATTCTCCGTGGCAGCCCTCAAAAGGGCGCACAAGCGCACCATATCTTCTATATCCAAGCCATCGCTGGCGGTACTAGACGACTACTTAGGTATATCAAAGACACATTTTACTCAAGTATTACCGGAAAAGCTATCTGTTACTGTCTTCCAAGATTCTCTCCCAGCCTATAATCACCCGCATACAAGTCAGGCTCAAAAGGATGCTATTGTGGACCGTCTTAAGCCATTTGCAGCTATTTCGTCTATGCGTGAGCGCACGCCTTTCCCCAAGGAATTGCTTCAACGACTTCCCAATTTGAGGCTACTTCTAGCTACTGGCACACAATTTGAAACATTTGACCTGAAAGCCGCGAAAGGACTCGGTATAAGAGTGGCTGCAGCTCCAGGAAAAGGCCGTACGGATGGCAAAAGAAGTGATCGGCCCATCCGACCTAAGCTTGACATCAAGAAAGGAGGCAGTCACCCCACCACTCAACACGCATGGGCTTTAATACTAGCCCTTGCTCGGAATGTGGCAAATGACGATGCTGCCATGAAGAACCCCACGGTAACTGCATGGCAAACGCAACTCGCCAAAGGGCTTACCGGAGCGACTCTTGGAGTGGTCGGTCTGGGCAGGTTGGGAGCAGCTGTCGCTCGCATTGGCGCGTTGGGTTTTGGCATGAATGTTGTTTGCTGGAGTGAAAACCTGACCCAACAAAGAGCAGACCAGAAGGCTGAAGAAGTTGGCCTTCCTAGTATCGGCGGGGGACCAGATCCAAATGCAGCCACATTCAGAGTGGTGCGTAAGGAGGAGCTTTTCCGAAGTGCAGACGTAGTCAGTCTGCACTATGTATTGAGTGATCGTTCCCGGGGCATCGTTGGCGCAAATGAGCTAGGCCTGATGAAGGACTCAGCTCTCTTGGTGAATACTTCGAGAGGACCGCTGATTGATGATAAAGCTTTATATGAGGTTTTGCAAAAAGGTGGTATTGGCGGCGCAGCATTGGATGTGTTTGACATCGAGCCATTACCTGCTGACAGTCCATGGCGCTCTCAAGAATGGGGTCGCAATGGACGAAGCAACCTTGTGATCACGCCACATATGGGATATACTGAAGAAGGGCTCATGCACACTTGGTACGAAGAGACAGTAGAAAATGTTGAGCGATGGCTAGATGGAAAAGAGATCCTTAATCTGATTAATTAACCCGAGTCATGTATCTATATAACCCTCCTCGCCATGCTTTGAAATAATGGAGTAGTGGAACATGTTCCAAATATTGTCCACATAACAGAAGAAACCAAGGCTTGAACAAAGAGTACAACTAGGTAGTGAGCCATTTCTCCACCCTCTTGGTAAAAGTCACGCATCGATTGTCCACGTATATGGTATAATAATGTGCTGCCATGATAACAAGTGGTCCAATAACCAATCCTGATAGCCACCAGGTTAAGCAGAAAGATACTGGGTCAGCTTCCACTGAACCAGGATATGGGTTCCCATCTATTATGAGGTATATCCAATTCCTCACCGGTTCTCTCAGTAGATGATAGATTGCTTGGTGAACCAGATATAAGGAAAAGGAGATTTTCCCTAGGTATTGGATGAAGCGACTGTTCAACGGGTGCTGCAAAGCTGGTGAATTACTTATCGCGTAGACAAGTAGAGCTGCACCAACGCACTTCCAACACCAGTGGGTAACTTGCCAATTATCTTTCCATTTGTGAGAGTTGAAGAATTCCAGCCACTGAAACCCCGGAGTGAGGTGGCCATCGTCTCCAAGACAGAGAAGATGAAAGCCCATGATGAAAACAATCGCATTGAAGATATCAGACATGAGTCTCACTCGCCTTGATGTCGCATAATGTCGCCAATAATACTGGCCCGGAAGTCGATGCAATGGCAATAGTTTAGAAGAGTCATCAAACTTGTCATCGTCAATGTGTACTTCATGTAATACATGCATTTCACGATCAGTTGCCCTATGATCCCCAGGCTTATTGCGACCAGTGGTCCTCTCCGCCAACCAGAGACCCCAGATAAATCCAAAAATGTCCCAGATCCCATACCATAGAAAATAAACTGCCAGAGCAGGCAAAATCCACAACCGGAGATTTCGCTTCCAGCCTGCCAGACCAATGATGAATAGGTAAATGACACAGGATCCTCTGTATTCGACCGGCATTGTCCATAATTGCCCGTTGAAACCGCCGTTATATTCAAAGGCGATCATGTTCATGCTGTCCATCATATAAATGATCAACCACTTTATATGAGCCCATGGGGACGTCCACGGTTTGATTCCTCTTAGCACCCCCTCTTCAAAAGTCCAATTGTAAAGATTGAAAAAGAATAGAAACTGGCTGATAATGGAGATAACTAAGACGGGAAGATAAATTCGAAAAACCCGTCGCATCACAGCAGAAGAAAGCCGATTCATAAAAGACTGGCCTCTTTGGAGCGTATTATTGTGTTGCTCTCTGGCTTTTATGAGATTGATGGAAATTGCATATCCCGAAATGACCATGAAGAGAGTCACCATGGCATGTGCTGAGAAGAGAATGCGGATAGGAGGAAGCTGAATCAATCGCCTGTTTTGCTCTGGCGGATCAGCCCAAAAGGACAAAAAAGGAAACCAAATATCGCCCATGAAAAAATGGTCAAAGGCGACGATGGCCGCTGCAATGCCGCGCAGGCCATCGAGCCATTTTGTGCGGTCCATATTCCGTGATTGCTGAAAACGAGTGTGCGTATTGTGGTTGATTGATTTATTCTATTTTAATAAAAGCCACGCATCATCTCCGTGACGAAAAAAATATCTTCGAACCAGTACTAAATGCTGGTTAAATACAAGGTAAAGGCGGTTCCAGCGTACGGCTGAGACATTGGCTTGTTCACTCTTGGGAAATTCAAAATGAAGGTGAAAAGGACCCCTGGTCGCTTTTGGCTGCGGGAGGCCCTTTTTTAGCCGTCGGCCTTTGCAGGTTTGTTCGCCCCTGAAATACCAGGCTGTAATTACAGTAAATACAATGTTTGTTTCGGCAACATCAAACGTTGAAATGCTTCTGCAGTTGATCCTGGTCTCTTTCGGAATATCTACAGCCAATTTCAGCAGAAAGTCGTTCCTGAGCGATCCGTTCGACTGTCCGAATTAGGGCATACGTGCATTTCCAACGAAGCCCGACATCCCGGTTTGGGTATCGAGTTTATTGTATTTATCATGAATATTATGATCCTTCATGCAGAAACATTTACTATTATCTAATTATCACAGGCCCATTGATCAACGCGTTTTGAAACCCAGCCACTGGTTGTCTTTAGCGCTGTGAGTCTCCTTGGGTCTGTCGACGTGTAACCTGTTCCTAGGGTAACACGGTCACTCATTTTGCAGAGATCCTCGTAGAAACTCCACTGGACACACTCGGGCCATGCTAGACAGGCCTCCTCGCAGTTATCTACTGACTTCCAGCTCTCCAGCCAGGCATCTCTGGGTTTCACCGATTCTGGCATCTGCATGCTCTCACCGGCTTTGGCTTCAGATGAGGTGATGGTGTAGCTAAATGATCTGTTATCCCACCACTCGATGCGTCGTCGAATGACTGGCGCCACGAACGTGTCGTATACGTCGCGATGTCGCATGAGGCCATTCTACATCAGTCAGACAGTCGACTCCTGTACATGAGGCAGGAAGGTCGAAAACATACCTTTGCAAAATCCCAAGCTTTCTCCATGTTATAAGCTCTCGAGATATCCTTTGGATGAATGTGATGCATGCTGAATATAGGTTTACACCAGTTTGCTTGCCCGTACCAAAAATTCCAGTAGGACTCTGGGTTGAAACCAAAGGTAAACTGCTCTGCGTCATGGGTCTCGCCAAAGGTCACTCCATAATCCTTCAAGACGTGACCAAGGACATGATCACCACACCCATGAGCTTCGGTGAAATTTTCGTATTTTTCGATAATATCGTCATGAGATCCAAAGGTTTTTTCCCAGGCGCCTCTTGACAGAGCAAATCCAGCGCCCCCGTGAGCAAAGATCTCACCGTGTTTGACGGCTAAACTGCCAATATACCATGCATCCTTCCAATCAAAAGTGGCGAGGTGTCGCAATAAGTTGGGAAGAAATATGAAAGCGTCATCTTCCATGTATATGTACCATTTGGCATCCGGTTGACTGTGTCCGGCATGGTTGACGAGCGGTAAAAACTTGTATTTGTCCAATTTCCACCCACCGACGGGACCCGCGATATCACCTTCAATCCAGCCTTGCTTATCGTCAAAGTCTTCTTGGAGCAGATAAGGTTGGAAATCCGAAGACTCGAGGACAGTTCGTGAGCTAGTATTGGCAAGGACATCGACTAGTTGGTAAGAGCCGATCAGCTCCGGGACATCGGAGTAAATAATTGTGTTCTCTGGGGCGATGCGCTCCGGCGCAAGACTCGTCAACAGATGGATTGGTAGACGTTTCCATACTAATGAAGCACCTGTCTTCAATAAGAGAGCAATTTCGCTAGTTTTGAGTGGTCCCTGGGAGGTATAATCGGGAGTCGGCGGGGTGTAAAGTGAGGGAGGAACCGCATGAGACGAAGGATGGGATGAGACTGCAGTTCTATATTCTGATTCCGCGTCGCTTTCTTCAAGCTGAATTTTTTTTTGGTCATGCAATGCTTGCAGCAACTCATGTTGTGCTGATGAATCGGCTATTCTGGAAGAATCTTGTACGGAAGGAATATCGAAATTGCTCACGGTCTCTTTATGAAGACTTAAGTAATAGAAAAATAGAGTTGTGGTTAGAAGCATAAACCCCAGTGGGATTTTGCGATTGTCTTTGTAGAATTTCCGAGGAATCATTTTGGTCAACTCAAATTTGTATTATAAACGAAAGACTCGAGCGAATGGAAGAATTTGATGATAACGAAAGTAGAGGCAGGTTCCTATCCTTCAGAACTGCCCATCTCAACGTACCCCGTACAGCACATGAGATAGCTTGGCAGTCGCTTTGTATACCGCCAGGTAGCAGTTAAAATGTGACAGGAACCAAATCCCACGGTAGTAGAGACTCGGTTCTGATCGGAAGAGGATTGATTGCGGCTCTGCTTCCGATTTCAATCTTGTACGAAGTGCGAATGCACGAGGATTATTTTTATCCCACTAAGACTACAAGTACGGTTCTGTAATCTTACGTACAGTCGCTATACGAACTGTGGGCGCCGAGACCTGTCCAATGTAGTACTAGTCGATGTTTATTTGATCTAGCGTGGCTGAAAACTTTCAGGTTTTCACGAAAATTGCGGAACTGATCCACTCGTGGGCTTTTTTCTCCCTTCAGCTTCATCTTGGTGCGCTCGACCTTTCCCCTTTGGGTGCATCATCTTATTCATCATATTATCTCGGTATTTACAATGAAGCGTAGGTTCGTAACATAATGTGACAGGGCTTATTCAGCTGTGAGACATGCATCATTCGGCAATCAGTCATCAGAAAACTGCGCAAGGACTTGACGCCTTAATCTCTGACGAATCATACAACTACGTGATTCCAGAAGAATGCGGCCGGTCTTCGTCTCGGTATCCACATATTATTTCAGGCTAGTTGGTCGTCGTCGTACTTTATGCATAACTGGATTTTCATCACCACACTGACCAGAGCGGACCTACAATAACGCCCAAGGGCGCCACGGGCTTGAAATCAAATCTATCAATAAGATACAAGTCCTCACTGGAACCAATCCGGAGTAACGCTGTACTTGATGTTGGTTATTGTGAGGCTCGAGTACGTCCGCAAAATGTTTACGGGCTCCGCATTGTAACGTACCATGGCCCTAACCATACCCGAAGTTCCGGAAGGTCCATGTACTCGCGCAAAGTAGCATGGCCAAGTTGGCTAATTAAATCGTGTTGGCCGCGAAAGTGGGCTGTGCAGAAGATGAAAGGCAGAATCTCCTTTTTTTAGTGTTGTCTGCTCATAAATAGGGGAAGTAAGGGGTAGAATGCCGCGATGCCGACGTTTTCCATCCACTTGGCACTTTGGACTAGACCGTCCAGTTCGTGATTTGCCCCATCTATAAGGCATATATTATTATTCACAACTGACTTTTAGCAATTTTCGGGCTTCCTCAACCGCCTACTTGCAGTGACTCGCAAATCACGGGTCGTTTGAACTGTTGGCTACTTATTTTGGTGCAACTGACTCATACAAAGTAGTCTCATATTGGTCCTTGGCAGCTGAACAGCTGCTTGACGGCATACAAAGACTGCAGAATCGAGAGGAACCCAAAGAGAAAGTCTGAGACATCATAGCTATACTTCCGTTGTATTCATCAAAGATCATGATTGGGAACATTTGGACCAATGATTGTGTTAACAGCCTCAATAGTTTTTATTGGTGTGAGTGAGATGCACGTTCCAAGTTTTGCACGACCAATCTCACATATTTGACTAGCAGTACGGAGTACGTACGTACTAGTATGATCGTACGATTGATGGATGTAATGCTGTACGTATTTTATGGACCTCTATGGAGACTAACTCCTTAGCGGGAGCCTAAAGGGGGGCATCAGATGAAAAAATACTCCAACTCGAAAGAAGCCGGTAACATTGCAAGGTGCCCTGGTCCGTACGCAGGCAGATCAAATTATTGATTTTTATTTCAAGCCCGAGATTCTTCAGAAAATTCTCATGTAATTAAACATATTGCAAGCCATGGCCGTTGGTCGGTGAAAGTCATCAAGCCAATATTTAGCATTCGTTTTCTTCGACATTGTCGAAAGTCCATTCGTTTTATGAGTTGCAAATAGCCTCAATCAGCACTTGCACATAATATTTTAAGTGATCGACAGCGACGATGATATTAGCAGACGATCCCCAATCCCGGCTGCCTTCGTTCCATTGCCGTGGACCTCATGTATCTCAAATGCGACAGTTCTTCAATTTCCTTGGTTGTCTACTTATTGTTCCTGTGTATTATTATATTACAGGATGCACCAAATTTCCTTTAACCGTCGATCTTATGATCAGTATCTTCGTGGCCGAATATAACAGATGGGCAAATGAAAAACGAAGATTGAAGCTTCATGAGACACCTCCTTCAACTCCTACGGGCGATGTCGAAAAAGCACTCTTGACAATGCAGCATGGCCCTCCAGCCGAGGTGAGCAGGTGCATGGCCACAATCGTTGGCTATCGTGAAGATCCAGATCTCTTCTACCGCGCTTTGGATAGCTACAAAGCCACAGAAGGCCTCGAATTCACTTTGGTGGGAGTCGACGGAGACCAAGCTGCGGATATGGACATGGTTCGCGTTTTTCAGATGGTTTGTCACTGCTTGGCTATCCTCTTGTAATGATGACTGACAATATTTTTAGGTCTATCCTAAAAACTCCGCAGTGATCCATCTAGATGAGCCACTGGGTGAGATTGCCATGCGCACATACAGCAAGCTTGTTGACCCCGACATGTGCTCACCGGACGATATTGAGTACTGCAACGAGCTTACGATTGCTCATTGCTGCCAACTTGCTCGAGAAATCTTGCGCGAGCATGATATCCAATTTGATACGACTCAGCCAAACGGCGGAATTACGAAACTTTGCATTTACGAACCACACATGCACAAGAAGGCGATTATGTTTACCTCGTTCATTTTCTCAATTGTCATTTCTGAAATTCTAGACATTGAATTCATGTGGTCCTCGGATTCCGACACTATTGTTCTCCCCGATTCACTGCAAAAAACTATTGCAACAGTTGCAGGCGATGAGAATGCCGGAGGAGCCAGTTCCGGTCTCATAGTGCATAATGAGCACGACACTTTGTGGACTAAGCTTGGCAGCGCAGTGTACTGGTGTGAACTGTATTTGACGAGGTCAACATCGGCCTCGTCAGGAACGAGTGATTGTCAGAGTGGTCCTAGTACTGTGTTCAGAATATCAGCATTGCCTGGAATACTGTACTGCTGGTATACGCAAAAGGTCATGGGTAAACGAATGGTCAGTGTTTTATCCCTTAAAGCTTTATTCTGACATATTGTTGACACTCTAAACACAGATCATAAACGAGGACCGTCACTTGACAACCAACCTTCTGCTCCGTGGGTGGACTGTCACTTATGTTTCAGATACCCTGACTGCGACAGATACGCCAACCACTCTGAGCCGATGGCTTCTTCAGCAGGTAAGCTCCCACCTGAGCCCATTTCTGGAAAACTAAAGAAAGACTGACGCGCGACAGGTCCGCTGGGGACGAGCAACCCATATCGAAACCTTTCAGCAACCAAAAGTCTATCTTTTAAACCATCCCGTATTCTTTTGGGCCGCCATGAAGAGAGAAGTCGGCCCCTTGATTGTCTTTTTCTCAATCTTGTACTACTTGATTTCCGGTCAACCCTTTGTCTATTTTTGCTGGTGGGACTTGGTCTTCCGTGCAGGCTACACCATCATCTACAATTGGCTTCGCAACCCTGATCGAGGTCCGACGAATGGGTTTGCCTGGATCGTACCTGCCTTGTTATTCTACAATCTACCTCTGCCGGCTATTCAGGTCTGGAGTATGGCCACTGTGCTCGAAGGCGGATGGGGGACCACCATGCGTTCGAACAGCGAGTTGTCCAAACAAAATCAGAGCCAATTGTGGAAGCGATGGCATGATCTTGGATTCTTCGTTCTCTGGATGGGTGTGATAGGCGGAACGTGCGCAAGAATGGCAGGTGGTGTACTCTCTTGGAGCGACATTGTGATTTTCCGAGCCCTTTGGGTGGGGATATTGGTCCCATCAGCCATAACGTTTTATGCATTAATCCTTAGTTGATAGTTTAGAATTTCACTTTGAGCTTGGGTTTGGCTCAGTTCACTTCCTCTTCGGAGAGACAGTCGTGTAAAATACAACATGGTAGGGATGTAGGGCGGGCTGGGACGATTCAACGCTGGGATTTACAAAATAATGTTTGATAGATCAGACCACATTCTGCACGCAGATTTACTTTTACAGGCTGTCTTCAACCATGCATATAATAGATGAACTATTACTGTCCACACCTTATTAACTACATAGTAAAAAATGCGCTTACTGTTCCTTACATACGCTATACCTAAACAGGACTAGATACAATTGCGTTGTTGTCACTGCCTGCCCAGGAGCAGACGCCTCTGAACGGACGGGAAGACACCTTTTCTTTGCTCTTCCACCATACTTCAGACTTGGATTCTACCTAGCACTCACATATTCTTCTTTCAGAGTGTAGAAGATGAGCGCGATGGACTGTGGATCGGCTCCCAAGGCTCAGTCTTCTAGCGCAATGCTAATGCAGAAGCTTCGCTTTTAATTCGCTCTCCTACGCGAGGCGGAAACCAAAAACGCTCAGCCTTCCGGATCTCTGGAACTCAGATCTCGAAAGCCAGGGATATAACACGATCGTGCTTCCCTTGGGCCTGATCATAATGAAGTTGGCTTTATACTTACTCTAGTCGCGCCACCTTCTGGTGTGCAGAAGCTGCAAAATGGACAACGGAACTTCAGCAACAGACATCATCACTTATGTCGGTATTCCGCTCGCGGTACTAGGCGTCCTTCCGATCCTATATTCGTTCGTACGTGCTATACTCATTCAACGATCAATTCGGCGCACCTTGCACCGACACGGGTTGCTCGATTCTTCCATCACGCGCGGCAGCTTGATGGAAGGCATCGTCGAAGTCGAACTTCCGCGATGCACGATTACTCCGTTAGATCGAGACGAAGACACCGAATACTGGAAGTTGAACTCACATCAAGTGTTCTTGAAAGGCGGCAGTTGGTCTGTATTTAATTGGAATACCTTGGTCACAGGAAGGCAGCTTGTGCGATGTCAATACAAAGACGAGCTCAGAGTTCCCGAAGCGGACATTGACTTCGAAGATTTGATCGCCTTTCTGCTGGACCGTGGAGCTGTTCCCGATGCTAAAGGATGGCGTCTCCTCAGGTCAATAGGCTTGTGGACTCCGACTGGCACTTCGTTACTTTTACCGCCTGGAGGAATGCCCGGAACTGTTCTCAAAGTCGCAACGCCAGACAACGCGGACGGCCTTTTAAGCCTACAGGTGCATTGGAAACCAGAGTGGGACATGAGAGGACCCTTAAGTTTACCTCCGTTTTGGCTGAGGCTGAAGCAACCCGGTTCTCACAACTTATGGGTCGATGAAGGAGAAGCAACGTGTGAACCCGAAACCATTGGCATCAAGGATGACCTCACAAACACTCGCGAGCCCGGGGCCCCAGACATCAGTCGCGACAGTACCCTTGTTAACGAGACGACATCGGATATCGAAACCCACCAACTGCTGAAACTGATAGAGGAAGGAAAATCGAATGTCACCAAGGTACCTAGTAATAGCTTCCGTTTCAAACTGGACGGTGATCGTGTGCGTAAAGTACTCTTCGAGTATGATGAAGTGCCTACGGGCGAGATTCGCGAAATGGCTAGTACAGGTGAAACAGCAAACCTATGGTTTATCTCCGCTGCATCGTCATTGAGCCAAAGCCTGGAATCTGAACTTTGTAAGTACACAGCTCCACACCAAATAACAAGCTTCGTCAAGCGCAAGTCCGTGCCTTGTGGTGTTATGGTGCTTCTCGGCATACTCAACGACGACGACGTACCCCCATGGTCGTCACCGCCCCCGTCTCTTCAACCACACCCAGAGGAACTGATGGAACGAACGCGAAAAGATATGTATGAGCGACAATTAGAGAATGCTATGCCTCCTGCGCAGGCTGCAGAGGCACGCCGTGTCAGGATGCTGCGGAGCACTCACGAATTTCACAACCAGCATATTGCTCGCCAAAGAGCCTTTCAAGAATATGAGGACCGACGGCTGGTTGAAGCGATTCAGTCCTCGCGCTTGGAAAACAGCACGGTCGCACAAGCTACATTAGCATATCTCATTGCTGAGAAGGTCGTTCCGGAAGACTACACCACTACAGATCTAGCAATCGCCGTTTTGTACCTTATGATTGTCGATGATGTGAAAGCCAAGCTTATTGGAGATATTCTAGAGCGATGGGATCTCTGGAGTCAATTCGGAGGAATGCAGAGGGTACAATTGGAGCTTCTGATCAAGAATAAAGTTGCATTCTGTTATGCGGCAGCACTTGTTGCGGTTGTTTCCCAAGCAGAAGCAGGTGACAGCAGCCCATTGACGGATATGCTAGAATGCCTCAAGTCATGGAAGAGAGTGAGGCTTGGCTGAGAATGGATCGATCATTGCGTATCCTGTTGTTTGGCGCTATACAAAGACTCATGTACCATATGACTGTTGTTCTACATTATTATGACTATCTCATCTGTACAGTAATGGTTAGCGACATCACGAAGGAGTCAAGATCAGTCTCGACGTGACATTCCTCGAACATGTTCTTGGAACGATGATTCTCACTTATATTGCCTCGATATTCAAACACATTAAGTACGCATCAGATAAATATACTATGCCATCTGCATGGCGAGTGATTTTGTCTTTCACTCATGGCGTGACTACAATCGCAGTGCGCTGGCAAGAATCTCGGTTAGCGCCAAAACTTTCTCCTCTTCAAGACGCCTAGCAACCACCTGGACACTGACGTGCGCCCCGTCATATATTTGAGGGTCGTCTGACAAACAGAAGCATTCATCAGAATCTGTAGATTATAGGAGGTTAATTGACTCACAGCTTTTCCAAGCAATCATATCCACCTCATTGCGTGGTTCATAGTTTGCATCAAATTGATCAATGTCTTTGTCGACTGTTGTCACCGGCAAAGTGCAAGCAGCATAATCCAAAAAATTAATGATTTTCGAATATCCTGCCCATTAAGTCAGCAGCCATGTTAGGGATCAGTTATTGGGCCGACAACAGAAGCAACACCTACCGAAATAGTTGTACATGTTAGGTCTGGCAGCTGCAATCGCTGCTACGGGCATGATAAATGCATCAAGTGGACGTCCGGTAGCAGTCAGCTCAGTTGTACTATTCCAGTAATCCATATAATTCTTCTGGTACTTTCTTTTCTCAATGTTGATTGCAGCTATATGCGAGGCTGATTTCTCCGCAGTCGGTGCAATCCCATACATGGATACAATCTGATCAGCAACGGTTTCTCCAGACAGTCCGAATGCTGAATGTACATCACGGCCTCCATCCAGAACGAAAATTTCATCCTTTCCACTAGTCAGTAGCTTTTATCAGGGTGTGTATTAGGAGAAAGAACATACTGCCAACCGTGTACCCTCAGCGTGAGATGGAGGATTCCATTCAATGACTTGATGGCCGGCTCTTTTGATAGCGTTGATAACCATCTCAATTGCACGCGCAACTGGAGGATGAGGCTTGACTACACCATCATCTTTCAAGATGCCAAATGTCAGTGGAGTTCCACTCAAATCCGGCATGTTTTTCCAGGGAATTTCCAGAACCAATGGATCGTGTAACCACGGCTCTTGCGACAGCAAGCTTTTGACAAGTAATTTCAGAGACCCAACACTCGTCGCTAGAGGACCAACAACAGACAGGATGGAGTTTTGGCCATCCATGCTATTTGCCATGCCCTCATAGGGCAAGCGTCCAGCAGACGGTCTCAAGCCATATAATCCATTAAACGCAGCCGGAATTCTAATACTACCTCCGATATCAGTACCAAACCCAACAGGACTTCCTCTGAGACCAATGAGTGCACCTTCACCACCCGAACTACCACCTGCCGATAAGAGTCTGTTTTTCGGATTCCATGTATAACCGATAATATTGTTGACTGTTTCACCAGCCATCAGTGTATGCGGTACTGCAGTCTTGCAATACAGAATCGCACCGAGAGAACGCAGTTCGCGCACCATCTCTGATTCGTAGACGAGTTCTTTGCCGGTGCCTAGGCGACCTTCAAATGTGCCCATCCAACCCACATAGCCCATAGTGGTCTCCACCCCCTTTACGTGAAACTGGTCTTTCAGACTGACAGGGAGGCCATGAAGTGGGCCGACCGGTTTCTTGTACGTTGCAAAGTAATCATCTTGAACTTCGGCCGCGGCCAAGGCAGCGTCAAAGAAAATCTCATGTAGGCAGTTAGTCTATAGCCCGCAGTCAGTAAACCAGAATGGACTTGGGAATTTGGAGAAATTTATCATCTATACAAGTTGATGTGCCAAAGCTGCTCGATGACAAAACGCTTCCGCGACCTCACGCGCTTTCCATTCACCACTTGCAGTGCGCAAGACAATACCGCAAGCATCTGTTTCGGTAATTTCAACTTCTTTGGTAGTAAGGAATTGTTTAATATATCCGCCTGTCACATCCTTTTGCTCGGCCGAAGATGGTATCGATGAAAGACGCCATGCTTCTGGAATGAGCGCATTGACACTTTCTCTTTTCGCCTTTGCTTGTTTTTCCCATGCAGGGAGGTCTTGGGCTTGATGTTGTATAGCGGAGTCCATCTTTTTGTGCGTCTTTACTGTAGTGGTAGCTTTTCGAATCGTTCTCACGAAATGGATTTAGTGGATATAACCGTCTTACTATATACCATGATCCTTTCTTATCTACTCACAAGCGCTGTCATTGTCAGACCCCGCACAGAAAGAGGGGGGCCACTTTGCCAGGGATCCAAGCCACTTCCAATCTTCCAATGAGACAAGGGACGCAACTTAACAAGAAATCTTTCTGTTCGATTTGTAGACATGAAGAGTATACGCGGTTAAATAGTTCTGGAACTTGAAAGCTAAGAGAAAAGTCAATTTGATCGATGTAAAAGTAGGAACGTATAGTCCAAATTATCGAAGCCAGAAAAATGAAGGTAGAAGCTGAGTTGCAGATCAAACATAAGACATGTCAAGCAAAACCTCCCGTTTCTCATTGACTTGGTGGAACTTGAAATATCTCTCGCAATTATAACTATGAGATGTTAGTATACTCCAGATGGATAGCTAGAACATAGTCATAGCTGTCACGGCGGTATGATAATGGCTCACCTCCAATACGCTGTGCCGATCGCCAAATCACGACAGCCGACAATATATGTTTGCACATCAGCATCGAGCTTTGCATCTCCGGTCTTGGGTACACGTTGCTCTGCAGCTGTACAGAGATTGAAGTGTTCGCGGATCAGGTCCAGCATGACATCGAGTGCTTCCTCAAGCGTAAGCTCTTCGTGGTACATGTAGAGAATGACCATGTTCTCGAGTTGGCCCACGCGCTGTTCGACGATTAGTGGTTAGTCACTTTACTTGACTAAGTGTATCAATTGATACTTACGAATTCCTTTTGCAAGGAAAGGATGTCGTTAATTCTGTCATTCATTAGTCCCGTAGCTGACGCCAAAGTATTCCGTGTCCACTTACAAAATAGTGAGGCGAGTAACTTCTTTGATAACTTCTTGCATGGCTTCATGTTCGTGTATCCATTGAGGCAGTTCAATATCCATTGCGTATCTGCCATGAAATTATTAAAATGGGTCTTGTTATTCACAAGCGGTGCAATTATTTCTTTGACCTACTCGTTTTGAGTGATACTGGGAATAACACCGACATCATCACATCGCATCTTGAAAAGCTCAGCTGGCGTCGGTAGGGTCTCTTTCTGCCGAACAAATTGCTCTCGCGAGACACCATTAATATAATCATGAAGCTCTTTGCGTAGCCTCTCGATGGAAACTATCTCATGTTATATCATTAGTCAACGTCCACTGCCTCACTCCTAACGATAGATAACGTAGAGAACTCACCAGCACCCATCGACTGCCGGAACTCCGCCAGAATAGGGTAAAACATTTCTACCGTAGGGCGAGATCCAGGTGGAGGCGTGAAGTTCGGATTAGGGCCCAAACAGTCTTCAACACATTGGTTCGTCTCTTCACAGCACTGGATTGTTCCTTGTCGATCCTGGGTGAGCTCGCCACCAGTGTCAATCTCTAAGATAGATTTTTATTAGGAAATGCCGATGATATCGCAACGTCTCGGCTATACGGAGCCGCAATTTTGACAAGGACCAAGATATTCAAGTAAGGGTGGAAACATACCATCATCCCAGAAAAAAATCTGTATATTGTTATTCAAGGCTCTCGTTAAAAAGTTCTTGCGGGCTGCAACGTGCAGTGAATGGAATTACGAACCCAGTAGAGGAACTGCGACAAAAGGAGCAATTTCTCCTTGGGTGCATCCGAGTAATATGTTGCAGTGAGCCACGTATAGTTACCCCGAGCTCTGTGTTTGATTTTCTTAACTTCGTCGACTTTGACCCTTTGTTGCGTACCTGGGTCAGTACAAGAGCTATCTCTGAATATAGGGGTGCTCAAGTGAGAATTACGTCTTGAGCCATTCATCAAGCTCCTCGTTCACCGGATCAACATCTGGGTGCAAGCCATATCTCCATCCAGGAAGAAGCGATATCAAATCTGGAACGAGTAGCTTCTTTCCCTCGAGGCGCGATAGCAATTCCTGCTTCTCCGCCTCTGAAATTGGCTCTACCTTACTTTTTGGCCTGACTGAGGCCGATGTAGGCTTCGAGGGCTGCGTCGAAAGCCCTTCTACAACTCTGTCAATATCGGGAGCCATTTTGTAAATTTTCTTATAGATTGAGCAATAAGTCTATAGATAGATCGAGGAAGAGAATTATAAATAAGTCTGGGTTAACAGTGGAGACGATTTTTGATTTACTAGGCAGGTTCCAGTTTGGCTCTAACGTTATCATCACCTATAGCCATAATTGCTTATCGTCTATTATATTCCGACGACTTTACGGGGTCTTCGGGGCTTTCTTGCAACCCGGGCAATGTATTTCGTTCATTCGCGGTTACAATAAGGCGTATCATCAGTCAGCATACGCTAGAAGTATTCAACTGGCTCATATGAAATCTTCACCGTTGTATTGAAGCAGCTACTATGAGTTGAATAACCAATATAACGCAAATATTACTAATAGAGTTTCACAAAGTCTTCAAAGTAGCTTTCTCATAGGTTCTTTTCTTGCTTCGTACATCACTTTGTATGGGAAAAATGCCCGAGGACAGACTAGAGATCAGGATAACAATGTAAGGCCCACTCCAAATGTAACCAGCAGTTCGGAGGCAAGCCGTACAGAATCCTCACTGAGGTCAGCCAAGCGCATAGCTTGTATTTAAGCTGGTTGCATTACAAGTAAAATCGCTCGGGAGAACAGTAGGTGTCTTTGAGTACTAGCGGAATAGAGACCTTTAGACTTTGATGTATCTACATGTTACATTGGGTATCATTCCTATCTTCATCGTCTCTTATTCCTATCTGAGTAAATCGTTGGATGCGTTACCCACTATATCTAGCGTGCTCGGAATGGTAGCTGAAGGCCTTTATGTGGATTTGTTTGAAGAGAAGTGGATATCTACTTCTCCAATCTAGAGAGGCTTCCTCCACTTGCCTAATTAAGCACGGGTAGATGCCCGGGGTTTGGAAATCTCGCCATTAGAAAGCATACTCGAATAGTAAGGCGAACTGATTTTCCACGACGCACCGTGCTAGGATTGTGCTCAAATCGACTTCCGAGTTAGGCTAAGTTGCTAAACACCCCACGAGGATACGTAAGACATTGCATGCGCATAGCCCAGCTGAGGCCGGCGAAGCGCCGTTGATAGACGAATCCGCAACAAGAGTGGAGCTCAATATTCCCCCGTTCAGAGTCAGCTAGGCTTCATATATTAAGTCATGTAACATCCTGATAAAGAAATGACTGCCATCTGATAAGACAGGATCAACCAAAGTGGTAGATGAAGAATCCCAGGTAGTAATTAAATACCCAGGGAAAGCGCCCCTCATACGCTTATTATCAACACCTTGGTGCGTTAGTAATCATTTAATATGAAGTAAGTGTCGTGTAAGAGTCTCCTGGCAGTTTTGAATATGGTCTTAATGACTACGTTCCCATACACTTTGAGCTAACTAATTCCTCCGTTTCAACAGTAGCTTAGCTGTGGGGTCCGCTAGAACATTAACTTCAAACATAAAATTCTTCGGCCGTCCAGCTTCAGGTTTCTCCAAAGCCAAATCATAGTGAAGGATCAAATGTGCGAGGATTATTTTAATTTGGTTCGTAGCGAAGAACCGTCCCGGGCAGGCATCCTTGCCGAGACCAAATTCCATAGACTCGAGAGAAATGCTAGGAAATTGATATTTGTGCGCGTCCTCAGGTTTGCTCCTAAGATTGTAGAAGCGGAATCCATCAAATGCATGCGGGTCTCCCCAACTCTGAGGGACCTCGTCAAGAACACCTGTATTGCATTGTACAATGACGCCCGTGGGTAGTTCGAGGCCATTGGATAGCTTGATAGGGGTCAAGACTTTGCGCTGGAATGTTGCTGTAATACTTCCGATTAAACAACATCCTCTGTATAGGAGATAGAATTGCGAGTTGATAATACATACCCAATGATGGGGGATTGTGTCGTTGAGACTCTTTCATAAAACTATCGAGCTTTTTCAGATGAGTAAGAGTCTGCTTTGTCAAAACACCATTTGTCTCGGTTAGGACTTCTCGTAGCTCCTCTCGAAGGGGATCTATATACTCAGGTCTCGCAGCCAAATCGAATAGGACGTGAAGGGTAGCGAGCCGGGTCGTGTGTATAGCTGCGGTCGCTGTCAGTAATTGGATTTTTGCCTGCTCACGATAGTCCACCGATTTGTCGTTATTTCTAGTAGCTCTGGTTCTAACCCATTCAAGCATATCATTCGGCTTCTTATATTCTTCCCCCATTTCCGCTTCAGCCCTTTCTCTAGCCTCTAGCACAGGACGCAACATTTGATATGCTTCATCATGATCTGCTTGAATCCTCCGAACTTCAGGAATAAGGTACTGCGCGATTGGCCGTAGAATTGGACGCCAGCCTTTAAGCTTTTCGCCACCGATCATAACATCTGTTGCAAATTTCTCGCTCAAATCTAGCCATTCCTTATTGCGGTTTAGAGACGGACCAACAAATATTCTTGCTGACGCCTGAGAGATTATTCGGAGGAGTAAGTCGTTCAGATTGACGGGCGTCCATTCTAAAACACGCGAAATGTAAGTTTTTGGTCAACAAATTCATTAAAGACAACAGCTTATTACCTACCTTCGCAAGCAGGGAATGTAGCATCAATAACGTGAGCAACCTCATTTTGAACGTCGGTCACGAATTGCCCTAATCATTTGTTACCTTTCAGCTTTGCCTTGAAAGAACTTTCATGTAGTCGCTGATGTAAATATACCTAATTTTTGGTTCAGATCAAGCTTGATGGCGTTCAGCATGTATGGGCTTTCGTGGTCAATGGTAGTATACTGACCCAGATGCCGCTGACTTATATTAGAGCGCTTATTTTCATCTGTGAAATGCATTTTCTTTTTCACTCACATCAGCTAGAGCCTTCATACCACTCAACTCTTCTCGATTGTAGCCCTTGAGTTCTTGCGCGTATTTTCGAGGCAGAAACAATCGAACTCCATCTGGTGTATAAAGCTGAAAAATACCGCCTTGAAACTGTCAATTAATTCAAGTCAATTGAAAAGGTTTTGTTTATCGATTCTGCTCAAAATACTAATAAGTCCAAGTACCTTCTTATAAGCATCAACTAGAAGAATATCTGCCTGATGTTGGAATTTCCGCATCAAACTACTCGGCTTCTCATCTTGGGCGCCATAGATGGGATAGTTGAACTTTTGGGGGCCGGACAAGAGAGACCGGATTATTACTCCCGCCAGTAGCACTGTTGTTATTGTAATTGCGCCGAAGGCTGACCTATATGGGATTTCGAGATCCATGATAGAATATTGATTCCGCTGAGATTTTTCAAGTCTTGGATTGTAAGAAGCGGAATGTATCTTTATCGAGATCAAATTTTAGATAACATCAAGAGAATAAATTCGGGATTACAGGTTAATTACCCAGGACGCTAGCTCCTATCTTATCGGGCACCTCTTGAAGATTGACTTAGCATGTAACCTAAGAGGATTTGCGGGGATAGTGCAATAGTTCAAGTAAAACCTGGGAACGCTCGAAGAGTTAATTGGTCTGGTGGAGTTACATCGTGACTAGACGCTTCCGATAAGAGGTTCATAATATATTATACTACTTGAGGAGGGTTTTGTACCGTAAACGACCACTCAAGACAGTGATTCTTGTACAGTGTATTAAAATTTTCGTGGCATCATGCTACCAAGGTTGCATTCTAATCCTACTGGGCTTGCTTATTGCCATACTCAAAGCGAACGCGACATATTAGACGCGTAAGCAATCGCTTCAACTGAAGTTTCCGCCCATGAAAACTGCTGGTGGTAGTTTCCAATTGGCATCAGTTCACTGTTACACCGTGTATCATAGAATGGCCGACTAGGGGCCAAAAGACATACTTGATTACTCATAATGCTGCGTCCGGCCTAGCTGTTCATCGAGTAGTATTGAGTTCTAGTCTTGTGAGTTAAACTATAAACTATAACTTTGGATACAAAACTGCCCTTGGCCCCCACGCCAGATCTTGGTATTTTGGAAACAGTCTCTCTGATTGACTTGAACAAGAGATGGTATAGCCAATTACATTGGTTGGTCTTACGATTTCGGTGAGGGGCTAGAATGTCGAGACTGAGCTTGAAGCAACTTCTCACTGTACCGTGTTCAGAAAAAGTACCTCTTGATGTCGTCTAAAAGCTACTTATTCGCATCTCTCAATTTTTCGAAAACAATTGCATCCCTAGAAAGAATTAAAAATGTCGAATGAAGTGACGGCAGATTCTTCGCCAGGTCCCGGCTTGGTTTACATTCCTGAATCGAAGCTCGACCTACGGTCTGACGTTGAAATCGCTGCGGAGCTTAAATCTTTCAGAGAAGTGACATCTTCAGATAAAAATGTATGGGCCTTTTGGAATACTGGTTTCGATGCAATGGCACCATGGACACAACGCAATGTCATAAATTGGGTTCGCCGTCTGGGACCTTCCTGGACGGTGCGCGTCTTAGACAAAGTACCTGGTTCACCTGTGCACATCTCAAATTTCATACCAGCTGAACAGCTGCCAGAAGCTTTCAATGCTGGTACGATGACAGGTCCGAATGTTGGACCACATTCTGGAGATATGGTACGATTGCCGCTCCTATATCTGTACGGGGGAGTTTGGATGGACGTGGGCATGATGCTTTTCAGGCATCTAGATGACATTTGCTGGAATGCCATCGAGGATTCCTCGAACTGTTACGAGATGGCTGGAATGTCTATTGAGATCAATCCCGGGGCAACTAATATGCTCAATGGATTCATTGCGACCAAACGTGGCAACGGATTCATTAAACGATGGCACGATATATACATGGAATTATGGAAAGACGGTCGGACGGAGCAAACTGGACTGCACAAACATCCACTATTGACTCATCTCCCTATTCTATATGCGCCAACTAACCATCTCAATTTACCTGGTGCATTGAAGATTGGGCCCGAGGATTTCACTGACTATCTGGGCCATTTTCAATGTTTTGAACGTCTACGAAAACTCGTGGACCCCGTAGATGGGTTTGATGGACCCAGATATCACCGCGAGAAGATTTTCATGCTTCCGGCCATGACTGAGACATGGAAGTTTCAGCTCCTAACAGCATGGAATGGTAAAAAACAGTTCGAGCTCTTGAGCACAAAGAAGGATGTTAAGGACGACTCGGAGAAGACAGAACTGTACGATGAGGCCAACAGCTTCGTTCTTGACTTACTTGCCAACACATCAACAATGAAATTGTCACACGGCCCTCCCGGGGCTCTTGATTCTTTCCTTGCAGATATATGGGATCACAAGGAAAATCACGACAAGGATATAGAGCCTGGGACATTTGCCGCTTTCCTTCGGTATGGCAGCGTTCATTTCCATCAGACACGCCTGTTACACCCAACGCCAGTGCCTTTATCTACGGAAAAATCGTTCAGGATTTCCGTTTTGCAGCCATACGCAGAAGAAGAAGATATTGTGGGTAATGATCAATCGAACGAACAATGAGAAAGCTTAAGTATTCTCCGTATCTTGAAGACTCATTTGATCCGTCGTCTTTACTTGTTCGATATGATAGCCCCAGCATCCAAGAGCAACTCAATTTAGAAGATGCGTTTATGGATCTATGTGTTTGCGATCATCTATGAAAAGTGGGTCTTAGAACAGAGGAGAACCTTCGAGCAACAGGACTCGTTGGCTATAGTTTATCGACGCAATTGAAGCTCAAACTTTTTTGGAAGTAGGATCAGAAGGAGAAAAGAAAAGGAGAACGAAAAAGGGATGAAATGACAAAAAGAAGTGTTATCATGAAGTTCTGTAGAAAACCCAAAGTTTCTGCATAGAAGATCTTTTAAATTCACTCCTTTGAATCAATTAAGCTTGCGCATAAGATTATTTAGACATGCCGATCTCCAAACAAAACTTAACAAAAAATGAGTTCTGTTATCTGTTGATCTGAATCAGGTGGTTTTCCCGGAGAATTGTCTTTAGGAGACATTGTTGAAAAGATAGGAGACGGATTCGCCATTATGTGTTCTTCGTACAGCCTGCAGTCATCGTGTAAGCTTGTTAGAATTGATATGACAAAGATGCCATCACTGCCCAACAGCCCAAAGAAGCCTGTTTACTCACTTCAGCTAAGACTCCGGAAACATCAATCACCTTGATTTTCGGGCATCGTGTGATTTTGTCACCGACTAAAAAGATATTCTGATTAGTATTAGATGGCATAGACGTTGAATAGGCCTGAAATTCTTACGGGGCACAGCTGATCACAAATCAAAGAATCAGCTCCTTGCTTGAAAGATCAAAAATAGCGAGACGCGAAAGATGATTGGGGGAACATTGGACGCACTATTGGTCACGACTAAGCCCGAGAGGCATGAGTTATTAATTGTCTCGATTGCAGGTCCGCTCAAGACTCCGTGAGTGACAATTGCATAAACGTCCCTTGCACCATGCTCTTCAAGCGTTGAAGCGGCCTTCGCAAGCTATAGACCATGTCAGTGAACATCTGATTTTTTCTACCTACTCATTCTTCGTACCGTGCCACATGTATCTGCCATATCATCAATGAGGATAGCAGTCCTATTAGAGACATCCCCAACCAGAATCATGCGTCCGACAACATTTGGTCGCGGTCGCTCTTTGTGAATGAGGGCAAAACCAACTCCGAGTCGATCTGCCAGACTTGCTACTCTTTTCGCACCGCCAGCGTCCGGCGAGACAATGACACAGTTGTCGGGATCTAGGTTCCCCTTGACCCAGTCCAAGACACATGGCTCGGCAAAGAGGTTATCAACGGGTACATTGAAAAAGCCCTGTATCTGGGATGCGTGTAGGTCCATGGTAATCACGTGGGTCTGAGAGAGAATATAGTTGTCAGAAGAATGTGCCTTTTCTTATTGGCAAGAGTCTACTTACCGCACCTGCCGACTGCAACATGTTTGCCACCAATCGCGCAGAGATCGGGGCACGGGATTTGTCCTAATTTTGCATAAGCCATGATTGTGCAATATCGCTGGTGTAAGGCCGGTAGAGCGGTTTTCATACTTTCTTGTCCTGTCGCGCATAAGGATAGTTTGGAATGAGAGCAGTAATTGAGCGGGCTGATGCTGTGCGGCAGGCATGTATCAAGTTCAGTAGCTCCATGAGCCCATCATTAACACTCCCGGGAGCCGTTGATTGAAGGATATAAACTTCATTAATGCATTAATCAGGGTTTTGACATGAGCGAGTCGGTGTTCAACTTCGCGTGAAAGATGCATACCATCATCACCTCGGACCGACTCTCCGATACTGACACTGATTTCTCCAATTGAGGAGGGTTGGCAGAGCGTATTGGTAAGACTAATACCAAGACTGGTACATGGTGGTGAGTCAGTAAAGGGAGCAAGCTTGTTCGTTCAGGCTAAGACTGCATAATCTTGTCATGGTTCTTCGCAGGACATACCGGTCCGCAACCTTTGCACTGAGATCCGGATGAGACGTCCCAGAGATCAATTTGATTTCATTCATGATCAGAGCGGTGAAAATATTGTGTGACCTTATACGCCGGATGCCGAGTAAGTTTCCCAATCAACGGACCGTTATTTAACTGCTAGCGGGGTAGACAAATGGAGAGATTTGGAATAATGATGTCATCCACGAGCGGAGTAAAATGAATGAAAAATGCTCTAGAAATACCAGGCTTATGCGTCTCGCAAACAAGCCCCAATTAAACCATACATCGATACCAATTGCTGTATACAGAGGAATGATGCAGACGTCGTTCCAGAGAATTGCAGAAATATTCTGCCACTTGGATAAAGGCTTATCGGCACGTGACTCCATGCCACCATAGGCGGTGAGTTTTTAAGGGTTAGGGTCAAGTTGCTAACTCTTTCTCTTGGCAAAAATACGTGCGACCTGCACGTGACTTGCTTACTACGCCAGCCGCCAAATATGGTTAGCACGCCCGGGCCAGGTCTCCTAACACCCACCGGCCTCATTTCTTGCGCGGAGGAAACAACGACAGGATGGGCCTAAACACGATCTAAAAGCGCCACGGCCTCTGAATAGCCCACCAAACAGCCCCATGACCACTCAAATACCTGTCTGGTGTGCTACTGTAGCATTTGCGGCTCATGGTTATGGTTTCAATTTTTGCAGCATACGAGGTCCAATGACTCGGTCAAATCATTCTGCTTTAAGAGATCAATATGTACAGGCAAGTATGTGAACAGGCAAATCCCGTTTTTCCGGCATCCAGGTATTTACAGACTGGAGTTGAAAGAAAAGGACGGCAGCAATTCCGGATACGCGCCAATTGGGTAAAGTACTATATTCAGAGCAACAACCACAACTTACTCGACAGAAATAGCTGCAACTAGTGCACCCATCGCGGAACTTTGTGTTGAGGCATCAGCAGGTGTCACAAAAGGCCCCGCCCAGTCCACACCAAGTTCGCCAGTTGTGGAATCACGGTCGTTGGCCCAGATGCTTGCGGCGCAGGCTTCAATAACCTGGCTGTACAGGTCGTTTGGTGACGCTCGCTGCAGCAGTAGCAGGTTTCGCATAAAGATGCCTTTGAATTGAGTTGCATCGGGTTCACAATTAGGCTCGCATGCGTAATCATGGATAACATGGTTGGAATCAGCGAGCGCGGCGATGGCTGCTTGGGCAATACTGTTGGCCGACTCGATGTAAGACTCATTGGGCGAGATTCTGTTGAGTTCAGTCAATCCGCCGAGGATGACGCCCTGGTTATAAGACCACCTATGAAGAAGTTTTAGTTTTCTTCCCTGATGATAATGAGCTTCTGGACGTACACTGGCTGTCCGTTGTTGACACAGTCAGACGTTAGCCCATCATTGATGGTGCCATTTGCGTTGATCATTCCACTGCTTGCGAACCAGTTCCATGCCTTTTCGGCCCAGCCAATGTAGTTCGCTGCATTATCGGGCACACGGTTGGCAAGATGTGCCGCCAGTGAAATAAAAAGTTCACTAGCAATGGCGTTGACATAGTGGTTAGTTGTTTCCCAATAGATTCCCCCGTTTCCACAGTTAGTGCCCCAGCCAGCAGCCTATGGGAAGTACAAGTCAGTCAATATTCATGTTGCTCCTAATGATATTCACTTGTGTGACGGCAGTGGCGCTCACAATTTCATTGAAAATACCCTCTGCCAAGTTCAAGTATGTTTCGTTTCCAGTAACATCGTACGCAGCAATCCAGGCCAAACCCCACCATTCAGCGTCATCATTTGCACCGTCGAGCCAAGCTGTAGGGTCTGTAGGATCCCGCGTCGCACGCCTACTGAAAGTTTCATTTGGCCACCCAGCTGGGTATGTCGTTTTAATGAGGCCATTGGGGCCTACACTCTTCTCAACGCCGTTACTAGGGTTAGCCGACGGTGCAACATTGAACGTCGTCTCAAAAACTGAGGTTGCCTCTTGCACGATGCTTGCGTCAACTGCAGCAAGTTCCGCAATGACTGTCATAGCATTGGCACCATTCCACCATCCGGCGGTATTCCACAATCCAGTGGTAGGATTGTACCACTCTTGAAGTGTTGCGAGTGCTGCTTCTGCATTTGCCGTTTGGGCAGAAACTCTTGCTCCTAGTAAGAGTAGAGCAGAAGCTAGAATACTGCTCTTGGAAGCCGTCATAGCTGTTGCTGATTTTGCTTCTTATGTTCTGTACACCTACAAGTTCGTGAGATCAGGAGTAGGGGGCTACTGAACCCTTTTATCTAGATTTCCTTAGCCAACTGGGTACACCGTGATCATAGGATAGTGTTGACAGGCTTTGTTAGGTCGGAAAATTGACTGCATAAACATGGCATGTTCCGCGTCACGTAACATATAGAATGACTGTGGCGCATTCCAGGCATTACTTCGAACGGCGCGTAAAGGAGTGTGTGTTACATTCCAACACTATTTCAACCATTTTTGTCTGACCAGAAAATAGGGGATGGCGAGTAAGAACAAAGTATTATAACGTTGTGTTCGTACACAACAGACATTGATGACACTCATGTGCATTAGCGCCAGGTACTACCGCTCACCCACTGGAGGCTGGAGCTACTGTTGGTTGGCGCCCTTGCGTAACCGAAAATTACCCCTGTGCAATAAATCAGATATAGATCTACCAGAAAACTGGGAAATCCAAGCGGAGCCAAAATTCAAACGAAACGGATGGTTGGATCAGCACATGTCATTTTCATAGATGTATATGCGGTTTATTTGCCATATTGTGTGGACGCTAAAGGGTGTACCTAAGTTGTGCTTGGACGTCGGTGACAACCGCTAAACGAACTTCACATTTTAGCCAATCATAAAGGTCTTTTTCTAAATCACGGATAGCCTCGCAGTTAGTCCAATTCAAACGATGCTACCAACATGCGTTGAAAATACTGGTGAACTCGACATTGTGAGGACTTGAAGCAGGCCCGGGGACGAATCCCATCATGGATTGCAAATAAATGATCTATATTCGTGCATGCATCGAGCCAACCTCAGTCCTGAAGATTTACACCCTTCCCCTTGTCACCTGCATTGACCGCTACGAATGTTCAATTGCGGAGAAATGGCTCGATGTAGTATATCTGATGCATCCGAAAGACCATGGCCGAGTCAGTTGAGTTCGAAATCCCTTCCACGAAGGGATCTCCAGCGGCTGAAATCCAATTCCTTCACAAGTCCAATTACCAGAATTCGTCACACGCTTGCCAACTGACAACGACGCTACATATATGAGAGTGACTCCAGAAGACCATTGAATTTGATCTGAAAGATCGCCTCGGTGTTTTCATAATCATTCAGGAGGTTACATTCACGAGTCATGTTGGAGATTTCTTTGTTCCGCAAGTGTTGTTATTCAATCAGGTTTGTGTGTAGTAGAGACTATGGCAATCCAGTATCTATCTGCACGAGCCTTCTGTTCGTGGCTGCAAATTAGCAGCACAAGTCCATGAGGCTATTTATCGAGGTTCTTGCTTGGGATTTACTAACCCTAAATCCTGTCTTTGTCATCTTCTCTTTACTCAATGACTGCCTGTGGATACAAGGACCTTACTGTGAACAGCTCGACTTAGGAAGTAGCCGGTCAATAAGCTCGTACATTTTTCCAACCTGGTAGCTTTCATCGTAATGAGAAGTTAAAAATGCACTTGCCATCAAGTTGAACCCTCGTTCCTTATGTCAGGGAGTACCTGCATATTGACGAGCTATTCGGTATATCGCTGCATTTTGTATTATGTACCACTCTAACATCACAGCGAGTCTGCTTCACTATTGAACCACGCTTAATTATACTAAATCTGCAATATAGTTTGTCCCAAAACATCGCTGTCATCGGACGCCAGAGTCCCACATTACTCTCTCGAAAATAAAAGGCGAGAGGAGACGGAACAAAGAGACGAAGACCCGCTGAACCATAAACGAGATCAAATATTTAGCTGAGCCGTAGTTTCCTAATCCGGCAGTTTCGTCTCCTTGTTAATAAGCATTAACACCGACAGAATCATAAAGACCCACAGAGACGACGAGCGAATACCAGGGGATTATGCAAACCGGAGTAATCGACAATGGAAGTTTATTCCATCCTTTGTCTGGCCCAGTTCAGAGACATTACAGCCGAGTTACCCATACCCAGATTCAATGCGAAAATCAAGTACAAAGGTCTCGACGCCAATGGGACAAAGTGAGCAAGATAAAAGATGTTCAGTACAAGATGTATTGATAATCAAAATATACAATTGGTATTTCATTCTCCTTTATATAAGCCTCTTTCTCTTTCTGTTACAATGAAGACCATCTTGACGGTTGTCTTATTTCATTCTATAATCGGTGCTTTGCTATTATATTCCATTTTTACCCTCACCTACGACTATCTTTATAGCTACTTCTTCGATCTGTGAAACATGGAGCCCCGTTCCTGTGTAACGTTCTGGTTTATACTTTTATATATTCTAGGTACGGCAATTGCTCAAGACTTGCTTCCAATTGTCGACCTTGGATACTCGATCCACCAGGCTACTTATAATGTAATACCCGGAATGAGAGAATCTTGGAGTGTAAACCCTTAACTAACCTCAATTTATTGGTCATCTAGGAAACTGCCAACAGTTACAACTTCTCAAATATATATTTTGCGTCCGCCCCTCTCTTTTCTAAGCCACTCCCAATAAATACTGTCAACCGTACTGTGAACACAGGGCAGATAGCAGGAATATGTGCCCAGAGCATGCCATGGTGGCAGCTAGCATCAGCGCAACTCGCGGAGAACAGCAGTCATGCTACCTTGCAACAGGTCAACCAGACTTACGGGTCTATGCAATCTATGTATAGCTCAGGAAATACTTCCATTGCTTCGCTCGTACCATATGATTTTGACCCTCGCATAGTACAGGAGTGTTTGACTCTTGATGTCGTTGTACCAAAGGGAATATGGGATGGGAAATTCGACTCAAGCAGAAAATATGGTGTGTACCTTGCATGCTACAAAAATATCTTATAATTTACCCCCAGGGCTGACGTCATTCGAAGCACCAGTAATAGTCTGGATTTATGGAGGAGGTTATGTTGCTGGCGACAAGAATTCAGCTGGAAACCCTTCTACGCTAGTTGCCCAGTCCGTTGATAAAAACGATCCATCTGATGGAGTTATCTTTGTTGCCATCAACTACCGACTTGGAATGTTCGGTTGGCTGTCTGGGCCCGAGTTTCAGTCGCAAGGAGGCACATCTAATCTAGGACTGCTGGATCAGCGTGTCGGACTGGACTGGGTTAGACAAAATATTCGTCAATTTGGCGGCGACCCAAAGAGGATTACTGTTATGGGCGAGTCTGCAGGTGCTGCAAGCATTATGCATCATCTGACAGCCCTCGGAGGGAAGGAAAAAGCGCCATTTGAACAAGCCATCATCCAAAGCCCTGCATTTGCTCCTTACGCTGGGCCAGCCGTCCAAGATGAAAACTTCCGACTCATTCTGAAGTGGGCAAGTATTCTAAATAACAGTGAAGTCACTACATTGCATCAACTGAGAAACATTCCGTTTGATATTTTACGCAAAATCAACCAGCTATCAACAACGCCAGCGTATTGGGGAACTATGACCTGGGCCCCGGCCGTGGACGGAGTATATGTGCCGGAGCCAGCTGGGTTGATGTTAAAACGCGGCCTTTTTGATCATTCAGTTAGAGTTTTGACAGGGCACAATAGTAACGAAGGGGCGATATTCGGCTCACCACTTATTAATAGCGAAGACCAATATTTTTCTTACCTCCAACAATTGATTTCGGATGCGACAAATTCAACCATGGAATATGTGAACAACGTCCTATATCCACCGTTGTTCAACGGAAGCCAGCAGTATCTAACACAAGGCGCTCGTGAAGTTCACACTATTACCGATTCCGCGTTTATTTGCAACACACGGTATATCGACCTCGCTTATGAACGCCAGGGCGCGAAAGGCTATTTTTTCGATATCTCCCCAGGATATCACGCACAGGATCTGGACTACACTTTCTTCAACGACGGCGGCACTATATCGGGTACCTATGAAGTCAACGTAACCCTGGCACGGCAGATGCAACGATGGTTTACCAACTTCGCCAAGAGTGGAAGTCCAGATGGCGAAAACTTGCCCACACTGCCTCTGTACGGGAAGAACTCGACATTGTGGTCGATTCAGGGTGGCGCGCCAGTCCTTGACAATGCTGCCACCCGACAATGCGACTGGTGGCAAGAGGCGCATTACCTGCCACAGTGGTGAATACCGAGAGATGGAAACATGCATCCATCTCTCTTCGAAACCGATACACGGAGTTGTCACATGTATTCGCATGTTCTATATATGAGTTTATATTGTGAATGATACTTTTTTCCTATTGGAAACCAACATCGCCAAATGAAAACAATCATCTGGAACTTTGATTAGCTGTCGGTGGGTCGCGTAGATTAATAGTTCGCTGGGTCTTAGGGAGGGCTGGCTAATCTAACCATGCGGAGTTGTTACACCTGACTTAAGTCAAATCCTCTAGCTATTCTTTTGATTGGGTTGCTGTCGTCAAAAGGTCGTAGAAGTCTCGCTGCCTGGGTGTGCCTTGCTCTTAGCGCTTTTCAGAAGGGCACTGTGAACAGTAACCATGTCACAATTTGCAGGTTTCCCTACCAGACAAAACAACACCGCCCTTGTCTCCACCTATCCTGATGAATACTAAGTCTTAAAATAAGATACTTTGTCCTCAAAAAGCAACCCTGACGAACTTACCAAGTGGGGTCAAATATTCATGTAGAGTTGGGGCTGAAAGCTTCCAGGCAGCCTATTAATAATTGCAACGTTACAATGTTCTACAATTACCATTCTAAATACTTAAAGCCGTTGAATTAGCCTCTGGGCCGTCCGTGACGGCATTTATAAGTGGTTGCTGTCTCATAGTTGAGCGTCAGGGGTAAACAGTATGGAATATACTACCCTTACACTTTACACATCCACACTGTGTCGGCTTTTATGGCCCCATATGGAGCAAATTCCTTCGTCTCATCGACCAATAATATGATTTACCCCGAGTCCAGACCCCGGGGAAATTTTTAGGTTGGTTACAGATCGGAAGAAATGGCTTAGCTCCTAATTGGATGTTCGTGATAGCTTACGTTTTATGTTTTGACCTGAATGTTCAGCTCGGTAGTAGCTACAACTATACAAGCTAGAACTTCATGCCACAATGATAACATAAACCTCTAAATACTGACTTAGGTATAAATATCCCCAAGCTGTCTCTGACTTAAGATTCTTCTTCGTAAAGTCTCTCTAATATATCAGCAACCTTCAAAAACACTTCCCCGAAGAATATACCGCGAGACAAGCGACAAAGAGCCACCAAAGATACACCATGAAGACATCTATTCTGTCCGCTGTTTGCCTCGCGTCTCTAGGCGTGGCAACGGATGTCTTGTTGCCTCTGTATATTTATCCCGTTACCGGTGCTTGGGATGCAGTTTATAACGCCGCGGCGGCATATCCCAATGTGACATTTCGTCTGATCGTGGACCCTGACTCTGGGCCAGGGGCCGGCCGTGAGTAGTCCTACGTGTGCTTTGAATCTGTAAAGAAGTGGGACTTTTGTCTAACAGGAAGATGCCATGTTTTGAACAGAGTACCCCGATAGCTCGTACATTTCTGCACTTGCGAAATTCAAATCGTACCCCAACGTGCAAACGATTGGATACGTACATACAACATACGCCACCCAAACCATCAATGCCGTTGAAAAGAATGTCAGCACCTACGCTGGCTGGGCAGGCTATACCGCAAGCAACATTGCCGTTGACGGGATTTTCTTTGACGAGGCGCCCAACGCTGACAATGCAACCTATACGGACTACATGTCCAGCGTGGCATCGTATGCCCGTGGCCTAGGATTGAACTACATCATATTCAACCCAGGAGCCCTGACCACTGCTGCCGCTTATTACAAAGCTGCTGATCTGATTGTCAATCAGGAGATTTATTATTCATCATACTCCAAGTCCAGCACGGTCGATGTCATCCCGAGTCAAGATAGAGCCCAGTCGGCAATTATTCTACATGACACTCCAACGAACGCTGATATTTCGTCATTGGTAAGCACAATGGTTAGTTCCGGTATTGGTGCATTTTACGCGACTGCTGATTGCTGCTATAACGCCATTACCGCTACGATGTTGGACTCTATTGCTTCGTCTTTGGAGAGTGCCTGAGAATGTCACTTTGTTTGGTAACCAGTATATCAAGTAATATAGTGAGACGAAAATACAAGAACAGTTCCTTTTTTAGTTATTTAGTACGGATCAGCAGCTTTTTACTAATTAGATTGGAACCCGGTACCCCCTTCGGATTCAAACTCGACCTCGACTGTCCCACCAATGTAAATGATGTTGCTTGTGGCTCTTGCTATTAGCACGCACGATAATTTATGCTCGCGAGTATAACATCAAGATCAGCCCTGTCGGCGGGACCTACACAGCATGCTAGGTACTGCTTTCGTATTGGGAGGGTTCGCAGAGTAGCATATATATAAAAGATACTGGTCTCCGAACATAACGAGGTCACCTAGTACCTTTGACGTAAGCTTTACTTATTATGTTTCATCCATTCCAAGATGGTAGTGAAAAGTAAACAGAACTTTTGGATGACATTGAAACATTTGCTCATTCGTTTCGTAAATGCAGGACCCCTAGTGACCTAAGCCATGATTGACTAGAGTACAACTGACTTACTGCTTGCAGCAGCAACGAATGGGTTTGAGATTATGAGATACATGCAGCGTGGCTAGTAAGCAATAGCTGCATTTTGCTCTAAAGATCAATGACTGTCTACCCCGGTTGACCAATATCCATATATTACAGAATGATTTATGATTTAATGCCCATACATAGGTATAATCAGAATATACAAATGAAGGGCGGCCTTCTAATTCAAGAGGTATTAATGAAAACATCAAGGAGCGGCAAACTCAAGTTGTCATGACCTGAGAGCCGACTCTTCAAGGTATATAGATGTATCTAAGCAACCGAGCGAATTAATCTCATTGGCAATGCTTTAGCCCAAGCGCCCCAGGTGTCGTATTTGACGCGAGGCTCAATGCCCACATCAAGAGCGGTATCACGAATTCCAGTGAAAACGTCAATCTCGTCAAGAGTTCTGTACATTTTCCAACCACGCTTCTCAACGGTGGGGTCCGTAGTGAAGAACTGATAGGTCTTCCAGATCGCATAAAGGAAGATGACAAGGGGCGCAGCAAGATAATTTTCGAAAAAGGTCTGGGCGTCCAATGGTTGAACTGAGACATAAAACTCGGCGATCAAACAGAGGATGCAAAGTCCGAGACCAAGGTAGCTACCAGGAACACCCCAAGGGGCGACGTACGCCAATTCGTCGATACTGCGACCGTTGTACTTCCAGGCGGCGCGGAAACGAATGTGAGCAAGGCAGATCGAACCCCAACAAAAGAAGTTGGAGATTCCAGACAGCGCTAAAAGCCAGTTGAAAATTTGACCACCAGCGGAAGCTTCGTTGATGAACGCGAGAAATCCAAACGCGACCTGGAGCAAGACACACCAGATGGGACGGCCATGCTTGTCGATATAGCCAAAGAATTTTGGTGCCATTCCCTTCTCTGCCATGGCTTGGATGGTACGCGTTGAACCAAAGGTAGCTGAGTTGGCGACACTAATGACGGAGATAGTGATGACAGCATTCATTACTGACGGTAAACCGCTAATGCCAGCATTCTTGATTGAAACGACAAATGGCGAGTACGATGTGTTAGCACCACTAGCGTTCAAAAGCCAATCGGCATTGTGAGGCACAATCAATCCGATAATGAGAGTGCCTACAACGTAAAAAACTGCAATTCGCCAGAACACCTGTTTGCAAGCCTTGGGAATTGACTTTGCAGGGTTGGCGGTTTCGGCAGCAGCAAGACCAGACATCTCTGTACCTGCGAACGCAAAGGCAGCGGTGGTAAATACAGAGCAAAAGCCAACAAAGTCGGTGAAAGCACCCGGGTCGTGCCAGTAATGACCACCGATGTATCCGCCCTTGGGAGCACCGCCGCAGTCGATTACGATTCCGAGAATGATAAAACCGATTACAGCGGTGATCTTGATAATACTCAGGATGAACTCAACTGTTTAGCAAGCAAGGTTAGTGTCCATCAATCTTATTGTTGAGTATTGCTGGTTGGAGACAGGCGTCTGATCTCACCTTCACCATATCCACGCACGCCGAAGACCTGAATGACAGATAGAACCACGAGAAAGACCGCAATCCAGATACCAATATTTAGGTCCTGGCGCCAATATCTAATGGTAAAACCAGCAGCAGTGAGTTCGAAAGGCAGAATGACGAGCCAATTAATGGCGTAGTCCCATCCCATGGCAAATCCCCTTTATCGAGCTGTCAGTCGAAATAGCACATATCTCTTTACATAGTTTGGACTCACCATGACGGGTCGATAAAGCGAAGAGTGTAATCGAAGTAAGCACCATTAACAGGATACATGACAGCCAATTCTCCAAGAGCCCACATGGTTTGCAGAAGCATAATACCAACGACACAGTAGCAAATAAGCTAAACGATCGTCAGTATTGTTGCAAGTCTAGCTTAATCTCGTGTTCGATTGAACTCGTCCGAAAATTCACTCAAGTTTATTCCAGTTTTGCGGTCAAGACTTACCAAAGAACCCGGACCACCGGCACGCAAAGCGCTTCCAGTACTGACGAAGAAACCAGCTCCAATAGCACCACCAATGGCGATCATTTGCATGTGCCGATTGTGCAGGTTCCTCTTGAGACTGTTTACCTGGCCTTCCCCCGACTCGATATCGCTCTGAGGCAATTCGTTGACATCCTTGCTGTCATACGCAGGGGGCTTTTCCCCTTGGGGGGCCTTTTCGTGGCCCTTTTGAACTTCCGACATCGTGAACCGGTTGGGATGGTGATGGAAAGTTGATGAGTTCGGGGAAGCGAATGTCAGAACAAGAAAAAAAAAAACCGCAGGGATTAGAGTGTCGGGGCCTGCCCTTTTAAATAGCCGCAAGGTTTTTCACAGTTGAGCCTTGCCGACGACGTAGTACTTAAATTGGTATGATAAGACTCCAGCCGCAAGGGAGTATTCACCACGAGCGCGATAAACGAGACGGACCAGTCAGAAAGCTCCCAACAACACTGCGAACTCGTGGTAAATTGTTAATACAGGCATGTTACGCCAATAACAAGGTCCAATAACGCCATAGCGTGTGAACTATGGAACCTAAGGGTGGCAATGGGGGAAGGAAAAGAGAATAGCTTGAGCTATAGATAAGGCTATGCCTATTTGACAATGTGTCAAAGGAAGACCGCGTGCCCGTACACGACCCAAGGCCGACTTTTCCATTTCAGGAAAGCTTCCGGAATAAATGAAACAAGCAACCACTGCGAATTGATGTCTGATTGGCATTCCTTCAGAAAGTCAGATCGTATACTATTGTGGTGTGCCAGTCTAGTCTCGGAAATGGTATTAGCAAGGGTGTGTCGCTGTACAGCTTGTGGCGGAAACCCGCAATCGTGCATGATACCGTCCTGTCCAATACCATTGTGAGTTGATGGAGTACGGGGGGTTCCATAAACGTGTTAGCCTGGTTCATAGCCCGATCCACGCCATGGCCAGCGATGGGTTGAGGAGGTGGACGACACTCGGATCCCCCGTTGTTATCATACTGGTGGATCGACGGTTGGATATGCTTAAGACCGCCAAAGTTTGATCATGTGAGCTTTGAAAAGGCTTAACTTTGAAGGTATTTTGTGATCCTTAACGAGGCACACTTGGACACCAAAGTTGCCTCGCTAAATCATGAGTCTGCGAGGCTACGTGCAACATGCGAGAAAGAACTTGCCAAACGTCCAACATCTGTGGTGTGTCCTATAATTGAGTGTACTGAGTAGTAATTTGTGTATCGTTCTCCGCATAAGCCATGCGACATTGAACACGCCACGCTGGGGCCGTAAAAGCTGGTAGCGGCGAGGATAAAAAGGAACAAGTCTATGTATGAACAAAGAATTTTCCGGTATTTTACACCACATACCCAGTGAAAGTCCACCGGAACCGGTACACGGTACGCTCTAAAACACACTGGAAAGTAAGAATAACAAATAAGTCGCATTCGGTGTCTGCGGTTGGGTGGGATCCTCGGTCAAATTAGCCCTGATAAGAAAACTTACTGTGTATGGCTGCACCACAGGCCGCTACTGTAGCTCGCTCCATTCACCTGATAAGCAGCCACGGTACAACAGGCCCCTGCACATACATACACAGAGTAGCATCAGAATCCCACTCTAGAAACATCCTCTGTCAACTGCTGGTGATGCGTGCTTCAGATAAGGCGTCAATTTATATTCGCGCACCTCCGATAATCCACCATGACGTTCCTTCATCAGATCGTTGGCTCATGTTGGCTGTAATTGGCCCGGATCGTCTTTCGGTGTTTTTGTTCCTCCTCAATTTATCTTCGATTGAGTCCGGGAGGCCTTCTGGCTTACCCAATTTCGAACCAAAGTAACGAGTCAGCCTCGCAGTCATTGCGCTATTCCCAATTTAAAGGTGTAAACGCCTCTGATCCTGGAGGTGTAGGTGCACTGGTCCGGAAATACTCGCAAAATTGGTAATTCGACCACCTGATCCAGTCTTATTGACAGCTAGTAATAGAAGCGTCTCGGAAACACCGATGCTAAGCGATTGTATATGAGACTTGGAACACTAATTAGCAAGGATGTCTTGCGACCGAAAAGAGATGGTATTTTTGGCCTGCGTAGTGGACGAAGTTTTGGTTTGACAGCGCCGCTAGAAAACACTAAGAACCCTTATCACTGCCAAAGTGGATACAATTGGAGCTGGCTGGCTGTCGATGGTCTAGTTTTCGGATAGTCATTTTCGCTAGGTTGGGAAAAGGAGTAGTCGTTGCTTGTTGTATTCATGTCAACTTTCCATCAGTCAAGTATTGGCGACCGAACCCGTCCCGAAAGGCGTAGAGTTAGACACCCTGCAACAGTGTGGCAATCTTACTGCGTATTAAGTTTTCAGTCTTAGACTCCGCATTTCATAGTTTCTACCTAACGCTCCTGGGTAGGTGATCCGGGGGTCTTGTTCAAAGATGCCGATAGAAGCTAGAGCGACTTTTTGCTCGAGATAGCTACCAATCAGCGTAGGCACGATATCACAAAGCCATTTCCATCACATCATAAAAATGCGTAACCGCGTGAAACCCGCTGCGGGCTGCGTCTTAGTGTGTTCTCGGAAGAGCTTAGAAGTTCATATGAGCTCGAAGTAAATAAGGCATCCCAAACATAAAGAAACAGTTCGTCCGATCGAAACGTGGTTGCAACGACGAGGGATTGCATTAGCTCGTGCCGATCGCATTCTCAGGTGTAGGTATCGAAGATGGACGAGTCAACAGCTGATATAAGCATCGTATGCGAGGCGCGCGAGCTCTGTATATAAGGATAGAGCTTATCAACTTTGGGAGCCTTAGATCTCGATTCTCACCGTGGCAATAACAACCACGGCCTTGTCATTGTTCACTCTTCCGTCAGCCCACCGCAATCCAGGAGTGACTTCTTTGCACAGCATAATTGTGCATATCCCAGTTCCTTTTATCGCGGTTCCAGATCGGAAGATAACACAGGCACAAGCTGCTCTCTCCTTGCTCTTTTATGCCGCCAAAAGTATCCTTCGTTTCTCCGGACTATTTCGTACCCATCCGAAATGCAAGAATCAACCCATGTCATAGCTGGCTTGGTCGCAGCTGCTAATTTCTGTACCGGGCGCAACCATAAAAAGTAACTAACAGTGCCATGTTAAATATGCTGAGGTGAATATATGAACATCTCGGCGTCCTATGTCGCCCGTGAGCCTCGGGAACCCCGTTGGGCCAGGTTTGAATGCTCTGCCTGTTTCACGATTGCACTTGAAGTGAATCGCTACAAATAAATTCAGTATCCGCGCAATGCTAATTGAAGGATACTTCTGGGTTATTCTATCTATTTATTTATTGAGAGTTCGCTATGACTCACTCATAATTTAATATATGACTGTCGGCCGCTCGCAAATGGTCCACTAAGGCCCCACCGTGTCAAGCAAAGGGCGTGAAGACTCGATTAATGTTCCTTGGCGGAGATGATAAATTGATATATAACTATTTGTGAGATATCTGTCGTTCTTTGAGTCCGTCAAAGAATAATTTATAAATTTAGATGCAATTACATTGAAGCCGACCGCGTTATTAAGTTTGAAAACTCCGAAGTGACCAGCTCGATGGCTTCAGCTTCCAGGACGTTTCTGGCTTTTCAACACGATGGCAAGCTCCAACAAATTGAGGCGACCGTGGTATCAGTGCGCCCTTTCAGTGCTCTCGAAGAGTCAAACCGCCAGGTATTCAAATCTGGCACTGATGAGGACCATGTGGTGGTCACCGACAAAACCATATTTCATCCACAGGGAGGCGGCCAACCGTCTGACATCGGCACGATGACAGGGAAAACTGGCCTCACTTTCACAGTAACGTCTGTTCGCATGGATCTTGTCTGTGATGGCCAAGTCATGCATTTAGGCCGGTTCGAAAGCAGAGATGCTGTTAGTACCTTCAGCAGTGAAGAAATTGTTGTTCAAGAGATTGATGTCGACAAGCGCCTACTATACTCTCGACTTCATACGGCAGGGCATGTTTTGGGCGCATCTGTCAGACACCTAGTGAAGGACGAGGTGAAGGATTTTGCAGAGCTCAAAGCATCGCATTTCCCGGGCGCGGCAGCTTGCGAGTTCCAAGGTCTCATCGACGGTAAATGGAAGGATGCAATCCAGAAAAAGGTCGATGAATCCATTGCCGCCAGATTGCCTGTCACTGTTGAGTGGTGGGACGAGAACGACTTTCGCACGAAAGGACTGGATTACTTGATCCCGGATAGTAGTCTCGTCGCTCCAGGAGAGAAGTTTCGCATGGTCAATATTGGTGGCCTAGATGTGTATCCATGTGGAGGAACGCATGTTGAGACGACAGATCTGTGTGGCCAAACGACGGTGAGAAAAATAACGCGAAAACAAGGGCAGTCCAAAGTCAGTTATTCCGTTGATTAGAGTTGATGCTAGATGTAAGTCATGATAATGAAAACTTTCTATCATTCGGCTCGTTTTGCAAGTTCCTGTGACTGGCGATTTGTCTAGCTCATATAATTCCCTTTCAGCAGATTTATCGATTCCCGAAGAAATTCTTTGTCGCTGAACATGAATAAGGGCTCTCTACTATCCCAGACGTCACTCTTACAACGTCAACTCCCAGTGTTCACCCGTCGCTGGAGCGCCGAATATCTCGTGCTCCTCTGACCGTATCAGCTTGTATCCTTCCCTTGTGTACAGCCTTCTTGCAGCAAGCAGTATGCTCTGTGTCCACAGTCCGATCCGTGAATAACCTGCCTCTCGCGCAAAAAGTGTACACTGTCTAACCAGAGCCTCGCCTATTCCCATCCCCCGAGCACGTGGCTCGACAAACAACAGACGAAGCTTAGCCGTCTTCGAGGGATCAGCCGACCCGCGATCTTTGACGAGCATGATACTGCCCAAGAACATCCCGTCACTTTTGCTTTCCGCGATCCAGCAGCATTCTTTGCTCGAATCATAGGTATCGAAGAAATCCGCAACGATTCGTGTGACGACAGCTTCAAAACGAGTCCCCCATTGATACTGTTCGTCGTAAAAAGCCCCATGTCGATGGACAATATACCCCAAGTCTCCAGCGCGAAAAGTTCTTAAGATGAACGACGGTGTGGTTTCGGATGGCTCCCCATTCACTCTCCCTTCCGTAGCTTCAGTAGATGTTTGTTGAGCCATCTTGTATAATTATAAGTGCCGATGTGTATTTGAATACTTCAAGCTTCCAATGTCAAAATGTGTGTGCGGGCGAGAAATCAAAGATCTAGTATCGAAATGCCTCGCCAGAGCTGGAGAAAGTGTAGTTTTCACATCACATATCTATTTGGACCAAAATATGGCAAATTCAACCCTGACTGTGAGATGCTGAGCACGGACATGTCATAGGGCGGATGTATAGACTTTTCCAAGACGGGACCAATGCAGCAGATCCACTACTTAAGACTGGTATGCCAACACTATATTTCCTCCAAAGAGAAATCTAATGACACATATATGCACCCGACAGTTATACAAAGTCAAGACCCGTCATGCATGTGGGCAGTGGGAATCTGATGGGAGGCCTATTGAGGATCTGAGATTTCAACAGTAATTCTGAACAGTAGCTCAATATATATACGGTGCTTCAAGGTTTTGTTGGCAACTTAGGTTACGTAAATTCATACACATAGCTAGGTACTTGCCAACAGGTGAAAGCTGCTCCATGATATATATCTCCAACCACGACTCCAGCCTAAGGTTGCACTACCGACTGTTATGATTCGTGAATTAAGAGTCGACGGTGATATGGCTTCCACAGGCCCAACTTATTTTTATAACGTCGATAATATCAATTGCGTTCAAACACGTCTTGTTAAGCCCTCTTCAGTTATAGTAAGTGCTAAGTCTGAAAGGTCGTCTGGTCCTTCGTCCATCGCTCAGCTACTTGTACATGTCTCTTAGAAATAGACAAACTTTAATCTCACCAAAATAGATTCCCTCGATTACGTGAGTCACCGCATAACTTTTGCTTACGTTCAAAGTATTTTTCGAGGTCAAAGGTCACTCATGAATGCAGTTATCGTCCTGTAACTGGTCGTGTAGACAGCCTTCTGAATGTCGTCTCAAATTGATTATTACCATCTTCATAGACAAAAAAAGGTTAGGCGCTATTTAATAGTTACTGTCAGTTATGCCATATACCCGATGTCACGGAATTCGAGCGATTATGCGCGGCCAAGCTTAAGAGAAATAGCTCCCTCCCTGGTCAGTACGGAGACGACCTGATCGTGAATTTTCCACCTGGTAGATTAATTTTGGTTAAACATACTATGCACGGATTCCAACCAGACCCTGCGGATTTTTGAATCTTCTAAAATTATATACAGCATCCGAATTCAATACTAGAAACAAATGGCATTCGCAGCGGATGACACTCAGTCTGGCAGGGTTTAGGAGTAAACCACCACCACCGATTTAAACTACAGCAACAGAGATGTTTCGCAAATTTAAGAATCTGTAGTCTGACTAATTGTAGTGAAAATTGTCCATGTCTGATATCCCATCAAAATTTCCATCGAAACACTGTGCCGAGTATACCCGAGAAAATGCCGAAGGCGACATCATACGATGATAAGTCAGAAGGTTACGAAGACTGATCAGGATTTCCTACAAGTCCATGCGACAGATGATTCACAGGCTGTCTTTTTTATGACCAATTGAGTGAGCTGGATGGAAAGCTTTCATGTACAGCTACAAAAATACTCTCTCGTTGCGCGATATTTGTTAAACAGTATCCGGGTGTGGGTTTGTCGATGACTTTCGAAGCTGGCACATTATTTGTAAATTATCGAGTGGCGATATCAATGCCATAGTTCGCAGATGGGACATAACAACATAAGCTGTCTGGGTAATGTTGATATCATATGGTTCCATATTTCTTCGGGATAATATCGGTGCGGGTTATGAGCATCACTTTCAACGCATAGATAAATTGCTGGGTACTAAGGAGTCGATAGATTCTCACTTCTGACTAGTGGAATTATCGACTTATAAAAAATATACAACGAACATAATCTAATTACGACTAATCCAGACCTGGTAATCAACTAAATGACTAAACAGCGATGCCATTCCTAACATACCCCGCGGCGTTGGAGCTGCAGAAGGAACTGAAAGGCACAAACGCAGAGGTCATAACGCTTGCCGACGATGACTACATGGAAAGCCTTGGCCGATGGAGCGCGACCAGCGAAAAGGAGGCCGTATGTGTTTCGTCACCACACCAGAGCATTCATACTTTAGTTTCATCCATACAAGAGCATCGCTTAACGAGTGCTGACACAACCATGCTGATAAAGGGAGCCATAATCAAGGTAACTACGGTGGAGGAAGTAGCCGCTGTCGTGGAGTTTGCTGCAAAACGTTATATTCCTTTTGCTGTCCTCTCGGGTGGCCATAGCACAAAAGGAGCATCATCAACATATGGAGGGATTGTGATAGACCTGGGGAGAATGAACCGAGTAGATGTTGATACTGCTTCCAACACAATATCGGTCGAGGGTGGTGCCAAATGGGCAGATGTTGACACAGCTGCCGCTAAACATGACCTTGCTGTCGTTGGACCGACGGTTAACCAGCTTGGTGTAGGTGGTACGACACTTGGTGGCGGAATTGGCTGGCTTACCGGGAAGTACGGGCTGGTTGTGGACAATCTCATCGAAGCTCAAATCGTCCTGGCGGATGGCAGCATAACTACTGCATCCGAAGCCGAAAATCCGGATCTCTTTTGGGCTATTCGCGGAGCTGGTCAAGACTTCGGAGTTATAACGAGATTCACTTTCAAAGCTCACCCACAAAAGAACGATGTCTTTGCCGGATTGGTACATCTCGACCCAGATAAGCTACCAAAATTGATGGAAAACGTGAACGACCTGGACTCTAAACTTGATGAAGATCAGGGACTGTTTTTTGGATTTACAAACTCCCGTGGTAAAACTACGATAGTGGTGATTTTGTTCTACAATGGCCCACAAGCCCAAGCGGAAAGAATATTTAAACCCCTATTGTCGCTGGGCACAGACTACTGCGAGGTAGAAATGATGCCTTACTACAAGACAAATCAGCTGTTCAATGAGGCAGTCGCCAGTGAAGGACGAAAGCGATTGAGTGGTACGAGTGTCACATTCCCCCTCGATATGGACTTTTTCCAAACGGTGTACCAAAGTTTCTCTCAAAGTTTGGATGGCCATTCAGAAGATGCCGAAGCTCTCTTGTTATTTGAGATGATACCCTACACCAAAGTTGTTGAAGTCCCGAATGATGCCACAGCTTATGCAAACAGGGGGCCATACTACAATGTGTGCTCTATATTCAATTGGCAGGACCCCAATGCAGACATCAAAATTCGCAACCTACAGCAGGGGCTTATGGCTCGGATACGTGATGAGCACATTAAAAAGAGAGGTCCGGGGGTGAGTACCTATCCTAATTATACTGGTCAGTCACCCACTCGATCTTGAATCATTAAGCTGGCTGACTGCGGAGTAGGGTTTGATGCTAATGCGCAGGATTTGTTTGGCGACAATCTGCCTCGTCTCAAAGAGCTTAAGAAACATTACGATCCGAGGAATGTGTTCCGAAAATGGCATGACTTGTTGCTTCAAACCGGAGCATCAGTGTGAAACATCTTCGAACTTTGTCACGATATGCATGAAAGTAGGGGATACATACAAGGCATCTACACGTTTTCAATCATGGAGTCATTGGATCAGTTCAATGCGGGGTTTTCGTTTTTGTTTGTGTGTTCCTCTTTGTATACATATGATAATGACTTGAGGCTATATTTGGTAAAAGTCAGTACATGCATGCATTGAGACACTCAAGAGCTTCACAGAATGGATCATACTTACGATTTCTATGTCTTCTTTTTCCTACTACGTTATAGTATTACTAGGAGCATCTCTGTTCCATAGAAACACGGACGGTCGTCAGTATAGAGGCTTGTGTACGCTTAAGCTAGTTATTGAAGTTTCATTACTACAGGATCATATTCTCTAGAAGCCACCGTATAAACTATAATGACAGAACGTAGAAAAAAACACAATATCACAGATCCTTGGCAAAAGCCAGAGAGGAATCTTCCTGTTCCTCGCTGGCTTAGATTCCAGAGTCAATATCCACCAACCGTTGAGAGTTTTGCCAGTGATCCCAGGAATTACATGTTTGAATAAGAGTATTGTTATCAATAATTTGTCGAATTTCAGCAAACCGTTCGACGAACTGAATGGCAAGACCTCCAACTGTATGGAATCCGATGTGACAGTGCATCAACCAAGCCCCAGGATTATCAGTCTGGAATGCTAACAGAAGGTGCCCCCCTGCCAAGAGCATGGCAGTATCCCGGCGCGCTGGATTGTTCAGTTTGCTCGCAGCTATGCTTGGGTTGTAAGCTCCGGTTCCCTGGGAAAGAACATAAAAGTCATGGCCATGCAAGTGGATTGGATGTGGAACAGCCAGTTGACTTTGCACTAGCACATAGACCCATTTGTTAGGTTCATCAACTTGTATAACACCTTCTGTGCTAGACCAGTTCTTCTCATTATTATAAACTTGAAGTAGTGTGGGGTTTTGCCAGTCAATCTGCATTGACACGTTATTAACTTGCCAAACAAACAGTCCATTGTCCCGTCCAAGGGTCACGGTTTCATTTTCGTAATAAGTAAAGTCTTGAGAAACCGCTTTTGATACAACTGGTGTGAGACTGCCTGATGCATCGGTGCAGCCTGTTGTGGTATTGTAACCTGTGGTGGACGGAGTACCTAGCGGAAGACCATAGTATATAATGCCCCGGATATTATCTGTACTGTTGTTGTTTGAACAATCAGTCTGAGGCACTGCGCGCATCCAGAATTTGTCGGCAACATGAGCTTGATCTGCCTTGACAATAACATCATATCGTTGCGCTAAACCAAAATTAGCAACGTAAATCAATACAAGGTTGAAAAATGGAATATGTGATCTTACCAATGCCTATCGGAAGAACATTTGTAGTGAATGGCTTAACTGGAACAAGGTCTGCTTCAATGACCGTCATAGTGTGGTTGTCGATGGAAAAGGAGAAATGAGTATCAAGAGCAGTATTGATGAGACGAAGACGGTAGGATTTGCCAGGCTGGAATTGAGTAGTGAACCTTTGGCCAACTTGTTTATGACCAATGTTATAGACATTCATGCCGTTAATCAGACCGTTCTCCAAGAAAGGAGGGCCATTCTCCGCGTCCGGGTAGAACAGCTCGTCGGGTGTCTCATGACTCCAGTCAGTCAAGACGATAGCGCCTACATCCTCATCGTAGTTTGCGCTTGCGGGCCCATCAATTACGATGGCTCCGAAAACACCTTCCCAGGCTTGTAGAGAGAAATGAGAATGGTACCATGTAGTTCCGTACTGAGTGGCACGCCATTTGTAGGTGATAGTGTTTCCCGGAGCAGTGGGACATTCGGTGACAGAGACAACACCATCATTCTGGTTCGTATAATTTTGCCGAATACCATGCCAGTGGATGCTAGTTCCATTGTTTGACTTGGCAAGATCATTTCTAACATGGATAACCACTTCATCCCCCCAATCAGCATGTATAGTAGGTCCTGGTACGGAACCATTGATGACCTGCACATATCGAGGTACCCCGTCAGGAGCCAAGATCTCCTCGCGGATATCAAACCAGTATTCTCGAGTAACGCCAGTATTTGGCACTACATTGTAGTAATCGGTATTGATATCATAGGCGCACCATTTAGATCTATTTCCCGCGGAGTTACCAGCGCAACGTTGAGTTGTAGCTGCTCCCAGTACCCTATGAAATCCAACCAAAAAAGAAATGTAAAGAAGTAGATATTTCAGCATAGTGAAGCTTAAACACAAAGATCGACTTCAAGATGTAGAAATATGACAGTGGAAGGAAATATAATGTTAAGGCATTCACTAACTAATTGTGCCATAGAAATATAGATTTCTCAGTTGGTGATTACTTGCGGTGAGCTTTATATCAACGTGGAGACTACTATCAAAAATTTCAAAGTGTCCGACAGCTTTAGATCGGAGGACCGTATTCTGCATGGCATATGCCATAATCCAATCATATCAATCTGTGGGAGATCCAGAATTGTCTTACATCTTTCCTGCTATTCTGGGATACGAAACCCCTTGTTACTTTTTCTATCTGGCTCCACTACATAGCACATAACATTTGACCTCGACATCATCGAAGCTAAAAAATACCAGTCGGTGAAAGAAAGGCATCCCGAGTCACCAGTCTAGTTTGAAGATAAAAATCTACAAGCGAGTGGCTTGCCTGACAGTCAGCTATTCGAGCTGAAACTGGCCTGAAGGCGTGCCGCGTCAAGGGCCCCAACGATAAGAGTACACTCATTGGGCAGCAGCACTTTATTCTCGAGTCATCTTTCACAATGCAGGTATGTCCCCGAGGAGCTTCTAGATCGAAGTGGCGCTGCCTAATTTGTAATTTTATACGAACGATGAGTCCACGCTTAAACCTGCTTATTCCGCCTTGGAAGATTGTGTATGGTCCTCTCTACAGATCAAAAATAGAGTAATTCAGACATTCAGACAGACTTCAATAGTAGATCCGCCAATCTGCAAAGAGACCTAATTCCTAATGCATATAGTAGCTCGTCATTCCAGCGGATATGTAAGTCTGTGACTGTATCCACCAGCATAACACTTTTATATGCATGGAAACAACCCTGGCAAGAGCTACTTTTGGTAACCATACTAAAGCATAATGTGCGAAGTGGCGTTCTTAATTAAGCCTTTTAAGCTTTAAGTTGGAGCGGAGTCAGATTTCAAAAACATGCATGAATCTAGTCTAGGCCGGAACCCACATGTCCTCTGAATTATAGATCCGATTTGTGGCTAGGGCTGAACTAAGGCTCAAGAAATTCACTAGTAGAAAATACATATCCTTCTCGGAGCCTTTTGATATATCGCGCATCTTGTGAGAAACTAAAAAGTTTGTTGGTGGAACGCTAGTCGTTTCTGCTATCTCTTCAACGGGCCCCAGTCATCAAATCACATCTAAAGATACAGCCTGAAGTATGATATTCCCTTCTCACAATTGGACGGTAATATCTGGCTAACTGTTCAGTCATGCAGCTGACTGGTCTTCGTGTTCGTATCTAACAGAGCGTAATAATCAGACTCGGTCAAAACCAGCAAGGGTCATCAAGCCCATGAGATTACGCATGCTTCTAAGCCACAAAGTTGCGTTCAACAATTCCGCTCCTAAATCTCTGAGTTTGAGGTCAACATCTAAGACCTAAGGAATTACAACTTAGAATAAATGATTTCTTATTTACCAAGACACCTGCCTACTAAGTCAGTGCCTGTTGACATCGGATTCAGTATCAATCAAAGACTTTCATCTTGCCAAAGCCAGAACTTAAGAAACCTCCTTCAATCTTTCTCACAATGTTTTATATCAAATTTTTCTTGCCTTTGCTGGCATCTCTCGCAACCCTGCCTTTGACCCAGGCACAAAATGGCAACTTTACGATCTACGCTTATGGTACCGGTGTCCACGGTCTGCCCTTGTTCTACTCTGAAGGTATCTGTGTCTACAGCCCCTAAGATCATTACAGCAGGCGGTCCTAATGGCTTGTAATACCAGGTGATGCTCAGCTCGGAAACATAAATACTGTTCAGGGGCACAATGTGTCTGATGTCTACTGTAAGTCCCAATACCTCACATTTCCTATGAAATGAGACAGAGCTAAATGCCACTCTCAAAGTCTCAATTGAGAGCGGAGGCCTACTCGCCTATCCGAATGCTACCAGTACTCAAGCGGTGAAGCACGATGCCAACTACACCTGGGCTAGTCTTCAGTTGAACGTTCCGGTGGACAGTGGGGCTGGAAATACTGTTACTTTCGCCCAAAAGGCAAGCCCCGATAGCGTTTCTGGAGAGTGGAGCCTTTATGGACCCTATGTGTTCCTTTACGATAGCTCCATGCAACTCGTCTCGTATTTCTTTGCTGAGCCCACAAACGATACCGAAATCTTCACTTTACTGTGGAACCTATCTGAAGAGCAGCAGGCACAGATTCCAAATGCGGTTCCGGTGTCTCTTCGGACGATTGCGCCCATAGATGCAAGTGATGCAAGCGATGGAAGCTCAACGGCTTAGTGAATCTGGATCAAGTTGAAGGTGTCAAGCGGCTGTCTACTTCCTCAAGATGTTACGAACAATCTTTTTTTCCTTCTGTTTCTGATCAATTTATGTCAAGTTTAGCATGCAAATTCGACAAAGTCAATAATACGAAGTAGCATGAGGACGCTGTCCTGAATCGGATGACTCAATTGAAAGCACTTTGTTTGAACTCTAAAATTGAAAAATGGCTTGACGGTGGACAAACCTTGGTGTGAACTAGCAAAGCTTGCATACATGCTTATGCTGCAGGATTGCCATGTTCCTAGGAGCCAGATGACCGAAAGCGATAATACTTGTAATCGTATGAGCCAATGAGCAAGCAACGGTTTTTGGCTGAACCCTGGCCCCATAATAAGCGGATACGGTGAAGCAGATCCTAAGCCAATTCTCTGAAAAGTTCGATTAGTCGTCCAATAGAGTATCTCAGATTAATATACTTCCAGATAGCTTGCGTTGGCGCTGTACATTCCAGATTTGCTCAAGATCGGCGAGTCTTCATAAACATAACCCAGACTACAAAGGGAAAAAAGAACATATCTATCAAAGGCCGCGTCAATACTAATGCAGTGCAGTGGAGATTGCCAAGGAATGAAACGATCTTCGAAATCGATTTCGATAGATTTCATTGCGGTGTGTTTCCTGTTTGCTACTCGCTCCTGTACAAGGCGTATTCCCGCTAAGTCCCAACAGATCGGATGGGTGGCCTAGCATCAAAGCGATTACGAATTTGGGTCAAGCGCTGAGACTAAAAAGCTCAGCCAAGCTTAGCTTGCGCGCGACATGTTGGCCTTCTTCAGCTTTTTGGCCTGAGCATAAGCCATGAGCCGTACAGACTGGCCAATCAGTGGCATTCGATTTGCTTCGATTCTAGGATTGATATTTGATTGGGTCTATGAAGACGAACCTGGCTCCAGCTTGTCATGGCATATCTTATATTAGATCGCTACGTAATGCTTAGAGAACTTAGTTGGTTTATTATCGTTAATTGGGGGTTTAATGGACTTTGATATAGGATTGTTGCCTATCTGATGAAATCACAAGCAGTTGGACTCGTATTAATTCGGAGAGTAGACTAAGACTGCACGCCAAGATATTCAGCCTTGATTTTTTTTTATTTTTTTTATTTTTTTTACGCAAATTCACCCCCTGTTTATGTAGGCTGCAAGGAGCCCAGAGACATCACCGGAGCGGTAGCCGGGTTATATGCCTGTCTCATTCACGTGGACCGAGTCATAGACAAGAACGAACACGAGCCAACAGAGTCCAAGCTATTGGCAAATTCGCGGAACATTATCTGCCCCATGGGTTGGTGACAAGCTTCAGCCCTTGACTAAGAACAGTTCTTCGATGCCAGATGGATGAAGTCAGGGGTCCCTAGTCGAGATATCCATCCCTCCGAGTACATCTTTGAATGACTAAATCAGAAACCCGTTACGTAGTTACATTAGAATGCACTCAGACAAACTAGTCATTCGCCAGCGAATTCATCTAACTTGGCTACCGTTTATAAATATCATGTAAAAAAAAACCGGATTCCCGGCCTGTATTCCCACCATTAACGCCGTTCTTAAAATAGGATGAGACATCAAAGCCAGGATTCGCTTGCAGTGGGTATAGATTTCTAGATTCTTGTTGACTACCATCAACAGATTCCGGGCGCCTCCGAAACAAGAATAACAAAACTCTGCCAGGCACAAATCATTCGCTTGTTATCTCCATCCAGTATGGTCAGACCTAATGTCCGGGAACCCTTCAGAAATATGTTTGCACCAGCTGACATGTTTTGCTGCCGTGTCCTTGAATCGAAACAAGAGCTTGTCGAGTATCAAGTCTGGGTACTCGCCCCATCTACTGTGCAGGTAAAGCTATTGCATCGGGCCTCATCATCCGCTGCAGCTGAGCAAGTCTCACACTATCACAGGAATGGTACCTGGCCGCTGTCGTACTAGATCCAATAAGGGAAGGAATATCGGTGTTTCCAACACGTCACTGTCTCGGGCCTCATTTTGCTTGTTTATCGCAGACTGGAGACCCTCCCAGCTGAACCAAGTCCAGTTCTCGCATTTGTGCGGCTCAAGCACCTGTGCGACGTCTTGTACATTTTTTCTCGCGCATACCATGAATAGAGTTATGTAGTGCTTGCCTTCCGCGGGCATGTAATCGTTCGTAGCGGTCAGAAACTTCGGTTCCGATATTTCCAGGCCGGTCTCTTCTAGAACTTCGCGAGTGGCGCACTCTTCTGGTGTCTCCCCGAATTCAAGATGGCCCCCTGGTAAGGCGTATGTACCTGCTCCATGAGAATTGAGGCGCTTGCCTATCAAAAAGCAGGGATTGGTAGGTGGTTCTTGCAACGAACGCAAAACAAAGACGCCCACACCAACGCGAACTTCAGGTGCCATCTTTGCTTTTTATAATTTCTTTTTCTGCTGTCGTTGCTTTTGCCCACCTTCGAATAATCCTATTGATGGAATTTTTATCTGCAGTGTTTGACTCGGATTCAACACGCCCTTGGCAGGGGGGCCCGTGTCAAAGATGCTTGAACCTATGTATACCGCTTCCACCGGTGTGACTCCCCGCATCGAAAGTGTAGAACGAGGCGGCGTTCTCGGATGTGGGATATAACAGCCCTAAGTAACTAATTACCCGAGCGTGCATTAGGCTAATGCGTAAGCGAAGCGCTCGATTCGTCTATCTCAGAAGACGCCAACATTTTTACGAAGATAACGTGGCAGCCCGTGTGACGGTCTGAGAAATCCGATCTCTGAATCAAGATCTCGAGAGCGCCACTTCGTAATCGTATATTATATACAGGGTCGAAGTGATTTTTGGGGACCGAGTAATGTACTTACTAGGGGCCGAGTCATGACTTTAGATGACTATGTGGCATGCATGCTGCAGCGAAGAGCTGGACAACAAACAGTTGTTCGGGACTAAAATGAACACAGCTCATGTATAGTTGGCAAGTCACCTGCAGCAGGAAGAAACACAAACAGGCTTCGGAAAAGACGGCAACTTCGCCTATTCACCCCTACATTACCGAGCGAAGATACCGATCCCCTGCCTGATCAGGCTGAACCGGAAATAACTGGATTCGATTGCATCAAGTATGGTTTATGACAATGTTTAGTGGGATGTCTTAACCCTAACCCTGCTTCAAATACTACCGCTCTTTATTAGACGTTGAATTAATTGTAAGGGAAGTGGTAGAAACAGGTCTCAGGTACACATTTCGAGCTGTAGACTCTTCCTTGAAGTCCGGCCGTGAGAATATTTCAGTCTAGGCGAATAGATTCAAGCCCAGGAACCATGGCCGATCGCGAGCATATCTCGCAAAGATGTGGTCTCTAGGATAACATTTTACACATGATTACTCTTCATGGTACGTCGTGCAAAGTGGAAGCTGCATGGTGGAATAAGTTTGGCTTCACATTTGGAAGGAGTGGCGGAAATGACTCCCATCAAGGCAATACATGCAACAGGAGACAATAATGGAAGCTTATATCAGAAGCACGCGCGTTGCTCCCGAACATGAGATACGATTGTAGCTGGCGAGCAAGGTTTACTGCCTTGTTTCTCGGAGCACCTTGATGGAGACTGATAATTTGCCAGCTTTAGGATAGTGGTAGTGCTGATCCGGAAGATGAGGAGCGTTTCTGCTTTGGACGAGAGCCTTTCTTCCTCCGAAGGGTGAGGTGATCTCAAAATTACTGAGTGATACTTCAGATAATACCATACATATATCACTTCGAATCGTTCGCTGCCAATGAAGTGCTATTGCAGTAATACATGTGTCTGTACCTGCAAGTGGGATCTTCCTCGGCGGTACGATATACAGCTACTAATCCGAATTTCCTAGACCATATTGCTACACCAAATTATTTTTTTTGTTTTTTTTTATCGCACCCTTGCCTATTTTAAAATTTCTTCTTTCTTCTACTCGTTTAGTACTTTATTTCTTCCCTTAACCAATGTTGAAGCAGGAATTGACTTGCGGGCAAAGGGAGACAAAATACGACATAAAGCCGGCAACAGCGCAAGGCGAATAACTCTGCTTCTGATCTGGAAATCTGCTCCTCTAGGAAGGATTTTGAAGATTTTAGAGAAAAGGAGAACAGAAAAAACCTCAGGACATAGAGAGCAAAAATGATAAAAGAATGGCACGATGGTATGCTCTTTTTCAAGTGCCCCTACATGCAATGAACACATTAGCAACTCCAAACGTAGAGAATTTCGCATCTGTGGCTCGCCTTACTGCACGTAGTTGACGTCCACCATTAAATCTCCCATTCCAGTCCATACAGGGTTTTTATAGGTGAAGGTACCACTTCCGGGTAGAGTGAACTGATGAATCCGTGCAATATCCTGCTTGAGCCGCGGAACGCATTCCTTTTGCATCCGGTCAAGGGCCACGGTCCGCGCGTCGCCAAATTGTTTTATCATGTCGTCCTTGAAGTGTGTCATTTCCATGCCTTCTTGCTTCGTGACCTCTCCAACGAGCGAGTATTTGTCTTTCGGGAAATCGATGCTTACGGTAAGGTCGCCTTCGTCGTTTACAAGGAAATTGAAGATGAGCGTCCAGGTCATGGTAATGTGTATGCTGGCAAAGGAATATAAGCGTTCGAATGAGAAGAAAAGGATTTGAGAGGGTCCACCTTGCTGATGCTAAGTGCTTGGGTTGGTTCATATTGTTGTCATTGACCCGGAAACCGAAGAAGTATTCGTTGGTACCCTCACACTTTACAGAGTTTGTAGGGGGCTGGTGAGCCATTGAAGAGCTCGATCTACCTGCACGAAGCCTTAGCAGATGTGATGCAAAGCGTAGGAGAAAGAGGAAGCTTACACTCGATGCTCAGTACGCCATGCGCTTTATCATATTCCGCGTTTGTGTCAGCCGTCGCGGACTTCCCCCATTCCCAGGTTTCGGTCCTCGTGTTTTCCACCCAGGCATAGGTCGGGCCATCCTTTACCCTGTTGGGGTCATTGATGCCAAATCTTACCCCGAAGTCAACCTTTGGGTAATTGTTGCTCCCTGGGCTCAGGGTAAAATGGTCGATGTGAGCAAATCCACACATGACGAAGTTCACATCATTCAACAAGAAGTATGGCTTTTGCTGAAGCAAGAATGCGTCCCAGATTACTTTGCGGTTTATACAAATGGTCCCAGGGATATCTTCCATGACCAGGTTGCCCGTCCACCGAAGGCTATTCCCCGGGTATCGAATGGCATCACTGCCCAGGATAAAGAGTAGCATGTTTCGATTCCCGGCCTTTGTAAGCCCGGCCTCGGTGTTGCCGGTCTTTGGTGTCTTGTATGGGTAGGTCTGAATATTGAGGAGTTCTGATGGCGGGAACATCGGTGCGTCTGGTGCCACCGTCTTTGGTTGCTGTGTCTGTAGTACGTACGAAAAGGTCACGGCTTCCTGGGCTTGAGTGGCCACGGATTTCGCCCACTCCTGCATTAGTGCCAGAAAGGACTGGAGTTGGGCGCCTTGGAGATCGTGGCCGGGAAATTTACTCATTGGGCGTCTGTGAAATGAACGGTTAGGAAATCATCTCACCGCTCCGAAGGTACTGGAAAGATTGGATGCGACAAACTCATAAGAAGCGATTTGGTTTTCTAGTCCGGCAGAGTTAGCATGAGAGGGTAAGAAGGTCAGATTTCATACTCGTAAAGTCCAGGAACAGCGCGAGAATGTCAAAGTTCCCGCTTCGATTCATTCCCTTGGCTACCTTGTCACGCTTAGGGCCGTTTTCCATCTTAATCTTCCCAACATCGATCGCAAAGACGAATTCCCAGTCCTTGAGATCCACATTGACCGGGGTACCCCTAAAAAGACGATGAGGAAGAATGTCAAAAGAGCGTCTGCGAATGAAAAGCTAGATACTTGCCCTGTTTCACTTGGAAGTTTGGCAGTACCGGACGTAAAAAAGCAGTGGTAGAAGACTGTTTTGCCAGCATTATCAGTGGCTGGAATAGTAATCTGTCCCGCTTTCATTGTGGCCTGCATTGAGGTATCTCCGTGATCGACATGAACCATTTTGAAATCTTTATTGTTAAAGAACAGAACCTTAAGGTTATAGTTGATGGTGCCCTGCGTCAGGGCCACGACCTAGGGGAAGAGGGATATCTTGTCAGGCCCAGAATCCTATTAAGTAACAAGTGAGCTGTATTTGGTATGCATACCTGCGGAACAGTCCCTAATTGAACCTTCAAGTGGGAGTGAATAGCATCATCACCATTATCGGCCATGATTTCAAATTGAATTTAGAAGGAAATACGATGCTTTCTGAAGTTCTGCGGAAGTTCTTTGGATGCAGTGTTTGTGCTTAATGGCTCGCGACGAATATTGGCAGATCTTGTCCTTTCGCTTCGTCGACTTGACATATAAATACGTTGATCCCTCTCAATATCTCGATTGTCACTGATCACCGGTCATCAGATCATCGAGTTAACCCCTCCTGCAAGATGACGATGGATGGGTTGCAGTGCATGATGCTGGCGATAGATCACATTGCGGAATGCTGGCGGGATAGGCAACTCGGTGCGCGATTTTGAGAGGCCGAACCATTGACAAATGCAGGTGGGAATGAATGGATCTATATTCAGCCAGCCATATCATTCAGCTCGCCACAGCACCCAGTCATCCTACTTTTTCCTTGGGAAACCAGATGCGCTGTCTCTCGAGACTCTTGCGAGGTCTTCATTCGGTAGGTGAATGCAATTAACCACTGCATCGGAACCGAGACACGTCAGACCTTTACTTCAATAGGTATACACTCATTCAATGCTTTTGGAGCGGCTGCTGGTTTATATACTGCTGATATTATGACAGCGATCAGAATGCTACACAAGGTCCCTCCATCACATCATCGCATAGTATTACCGTCTTCTCATCTGCGAAATTGGCTACTCAATCGCTGTTGTTATCTCATCAATATTTAGGCGCCATCATGAACTCAATTTCCGTAGACACCGAGCTTATGACTCAATATGTCCCTGCCCAGGGAATATCAGATACTTCCCATCTGATTGCACTTCGCGATGAACATCAGCAACTCATGATCTTGACCTTGGGCTACCTCTGGCAGGATGAAAAGACCAAGCTCAATCGTTTCTACCTCCTCAAGAAGGGCGCGTCAGGGATGTACGAGAAGTATGATCTGGGGCTCCAGTTGGGTCTTCAAACCAACTACAAGGCCGCTGCAATGCAGGCTGTCCAGGACCCTGCCAGTGACCTTATCTATATTGCACTAGCTGTGGAAAAGGATCCCACTCACGGGCAGTTCCTCTTGTTGGAACCTTTGTCGCCCCGGGACTTCCTGTCATCATCCTTACGCGAGCGGATTATCCCACAATCGTCTTCATCAAGTGCACATGTAGACACTCGCATCGTGGATATATTCCTGGTGTGTTATATTCCAATATTTACCGGAGATTCACTAACGTCCCCTCAACGAAGGACGCACCTTCCAAAGGCCTTTATCCCCTAGTGGTTCTGACATACAAATCTCTGAATCAATTGGGGACCGAGGACGTCATAGCAGTTTCCGCGACCCAACAAAATGGCTCCAAATGGACGTGGGATGTCAACAAGAACTTCAGTCTACCTTCGAACGCAACCAAGGTTCTTGCACTACAGCCTGTAGCAATCGAATGGATGAGCGATGATGATCCGGAAGTGGGCGTGAAAACCCCCGCGGTGGCGTTTCTCTACACGCAGGCCGAAGACACGCGACTGAGTGTCATGACGGTCGACAAACACCGCAACACTTTTCATCCAGTCTGCCCTCCCGGATCCAAAACACTCGCCGGTGTATCAGCGGATAATGGATACACCGATCTTCTGGTTGGAGGGACGGATTTGTATTACTTCCCGTATGGACATCTCACGAAGAAGAACGTGCAGGGCCAACGACTACTGAGCGATCCTGCGAGGAAGTTTGACTGCACGAACGAACTGTTCGTGGCGCATTCAACCGCCAACAAGAGTATCTCCATTTGGGGCGAAGGTGCCAATCAGGGCATCAGCTACCTGATCCCCGATTCATTGACGAAAAACACCAAGACACCGGTGCCACTGATCCCTGACAAGAAAGGGGGCCCGTTCACCGCGTTCAAAGCGGCCAACGCACAGATGGAGCAGTATATCTATCACAGTGGGGAGAAAGAGGTGTCGATATTGGAGATGGATCCCGCCAGTGGGTTCTGGAAGACCGTGCCGCTTATGATCCCCACGATGGATCAGACGGTCAAATTCCAAGCCCATGTCACACATGTGGTTGTGAGGGACCGCTATCAAAGACCTCTTCCCAACAGGAAGCTGCAGTTGAAGAGTGCTAATCGAGTGTCTGTCTTGGTGAACGGCAAGGCTGTCGTTTCTGCGCCTGGACAGCACGGCGTGCTAGTGACGACAGACTCACGGGGGTGTCTCAGCATCACGACCCCGACTGGCTCGCTCTTCTCCGAGCCCTTCACTTTGGTCGATCCGGAGGCGTCTATCTCGCAAGACATTGATCCCAATACGAAGGTCAAGAACGCGTTGAGGCGGGTATCCAACTCGCAAGAGCTGGCCAAGGAAGACGTGCTCTTAAAATATTTTGGCCACGACTCTAAGAAACTGGAGAAGTTGGCCACTGTAATTGGCTGCATGATGTCTGTAATTGATGGAAAGCCCATCGCTATGGCAGAGACTTACGGCGGTACGGATCCGCAGGAAACAGTTTATCTAGCCTCGTACGGGTTCATCGATAACGCAATTGACTTGGGACATGTGAGTTCAGTAGAATGTTTTTAACAGTTCGTAATGCTGATCTTGCTGCGCCAGGAATTTATCAACTGGGTAGAGGAAAAGTACGAGGCAGCCAAGGATTGGCTGGTTAGAAAGTTCGAGGACGGTTACGAGTTCTTCATCGATTTTGGAGAAAAGGCATACCGGCGGGTAGTGAAGACAGCCGAGGAGGCCTGGAATGGCATAAAGCTTGTGGTGAACAAGATCCTGAAGGTAGCGAAAGACGTGATCGAGTGGATTGGATACATCTTCGAGTGGCAGGACATCGTGAACACGCACAGCTCCCTCGTCCACTTAACCCGTGCAGCTCTGAAATGCGCCCCTGACTACGTGAAGACATTGAAGAGCAAGAGTGATACATTTTTGAATACATTGACCACTAATCTAGAACAGTGGGGCAATATCTCAATGCCTGCAGATGTGACTGCGTCCACTCCTGACAAGGCTCCCTCGGGCGAAAGTCACTCGGACGCGTTAGCCTCAAGCAAAGTGAATTGGGTGATCAATTTGGTACTTCCACAGCCTTGCCCATTATACTCTCGTGTTTTAAATGTTCCGTTCTTGAAGACATTTACTAACTAGCGATCAATATCTAGTTCCATCATGGTGGGATTGCCCAGGGAATAAAGATTGCGGGTGGTCACTCCGGGAGTTCCGACAAACTGCAGCAATTCTGGGACACTTTGATGATCAAGGCAGCTCAGAATGGAGAGGGTATCATTGAAGAAGTTGGGAAGGCTTTTATCACACTCTTCAAGACGGGATCCTGGGGGAAAGTGGGAGATGTCTTGAAACACCTTTCCGCTGAGGTCATGGTCAAGGTCGTACACATAATCAAAACCCTTGTGGATGGATTTCTAGATGTCCTGGAAACCATCCTGAGCGAGTTCGGTTCATTGATTGACAAGGAAATTTCCATTCCTGTCATCTCTCAGCTCTACAAAGCAAAGGTCGGATCATCCTTGACGGTTCTTGATGGATTGGCCCTTCTCGTCGCCTTCCCCACCACAGTGCTGCATAAAATTGTCTACAAGAAAGCCCCTGTGGACGCGACAAAAACCGACTACAAGACGCTGATTGCCGGCCAGGCTCTGTCGTCCTCCACCTATTCTCTCGATTGTCTGACAGGGGTAGCGCATCTATTTTCGCATACGTTCATGCAGATCATCGACGCCATTGGAGTGACACTGGGCGCAAACTACGCTCTTTACCGGGCATCGTCAACGTCAACCGTGGCGTTCGTCGAGACTGACGGGCTCTGGGATGAATACGGCCGACGGATCAAGAATGTCTTCTCGGTCATCGGTCTTGTTGCAGGGATTCCTTTCGTGACGCTTCCCCATATGGATCTGCGATGGTCTAGCTGGGCACTCGCCGCGGGAAAAACCTGTACGAGTATCCTCTTGCGCTATATCAAGTCCGAAACGAAGGAGAAAGTCTTTGCTGTAGTGGAAGGCGTTTTCGGCACCGCGAGCTATGGCCTGATTATCACCGTCAAGGTTCTGGAATACAAGGAAGCCAAGGAACTGCCCGACAAGACATGGACGACTTTCGACGTGATTGCCGCAACCGCCACGGAGGCTGGGATGATTGCAGCCGATGTCGCACGTTTTCTCCCAGGTAGGTTGTTGACCCGAAAAAAAAGTCCCTCATCGCAACTACTGCTAACCTGCATCTCTTCTTTTGTTAGATATTGAAAGCCGGGGTACTGCGGAGACAGTCGGATTGGTGCTTGACGGGGTCTCCTTTGCCGTGCTTCTAGCGAAATTCTACATCCATGCGTCGGTTACGCGCTACAATGGAGTCCTAAATATGTAAAGAATTGCGAAGGCATCACATGGGAGTATTCGGCTGTGACAACTACAGCCTGTTGGAGAATCTTCTTTACCAAACTGAAGGAGTGCTCTCTTTCCCACGTATGACTACTGGCATGACCGTCTTGTAGTTAGTTAGTCCGAGTCTCCAACTCATCTATTCCTCTACGAAGGATGACGAAGCACTGTTGTTATAGTAGTGTAGACGGAAAACCTAACCTAAGCCAGCCCCTATTTAGCAACATAATTCCACGCCACTGAACATCGCCTTGTTAGATACAGTTCAGGGACCGTAATGCACTGGCCTCGTTGCATGCTGCTGCTACGGACATTCGCGCACAAGACATGGTGCAGCCATGGTAATAGAGGCAACACATCTTTGTCAGAACCTGCGGAGACGAGCACCCCTTGTAATTTCATCATGAGACAGGTAGGAAGAATGGGTATAAGAGGTTGTACGTTGTTCTGGGTTCTTCTTACAGGCCACATTGATACCTAGGTATGTTGCTGCAAGTAGAAGACAGGCAACCATAGATTCAATGAGGCTTACAGGGATTACCTAAACCCGATTATGTATAAAAAATGTATTATCTTCTATTTAAATATGGCCTTGACCCTCTATCAGAGCGATGGATGGATCACTCTCGATGCCATTTTCGCTAACCGCCACCCAAATGAGCTGGTGGGGATATCACTAGATACACTTATTATAAAAGTACAAGGTTTGTTAGGACCTCCCTTTCTACCGCTTACCTAGGTATATTATTTCTAGTACACATCTTAAACCGTAAACGAGCCGACATAGTAATAGTATCCTTGAACAATAAATTTGAAGCATCATCTTCTTTTCCTTGTACAGTCTTCAATGATGAATTATCACTGGACAACTTTGTCCCGTCGGGCATAAATCGCTAGATCTGAAAAGTGAATATCAGCCTGGAATTTAAACTCGATGTACCCGTTGTTTATCATCTCTATCACACGAGGAGAATCCGGATCCGACCTGACACTACTGATTAGCCAGATGAGATATTAAAATATCAAACACAAAAAAAAAAACCAAAAAAAAAAAAAAAAAAAAAAAAAAATTGAAACCTTACAGTGTAAACCCATCCTTCATTACCCCATTTTCACCCTCTCTAACTCTATCCCAGATCAGAATAGCTGGTCGAGCCAAGTCCGCTACGGTCTGCTTGACCGGCAGATCTGCTGCACACGAGAACACCACAGACGAGCCATCAATTTCGAGAAATGCTTCGGGGTCACCCAGGATTTGGATATTGGATTCTCCTTCGAGAATAGATTTGTCGATGCTTGTGTAGGCGGGGCCTTGGGCGTAGCATGTAATTATCTCGTCTTTGTTCTCGACTTTGGTTTCGTTCTCTTCCTCGTCCTTCTTGTCCTTAGTTTTCTCTTCAGTTTGAAGAAGTACATCCCGCACTGTCAAAAGCAACGCATGCTGAAATGCAGATCTGCGAGCCAAGAGCGACTGAAGTTCATACGAAATCGACCCACACGCCAGTCCAATGGCTTTTCGGATGCCATGGGGGATATTTGCAAACCTGAACTGCTTACACGTCTCACTTCCTTCCCAGTCCCGTATACTGCCTTTGAAGAACTCGCCAATTACCTCACGACTCTCCGTAGGACAGGTGACAACTAGTTCCTTAGTAACCTTATCTCGTAACGTCATCTCGTGCTGAATCCTTAGACTGCAGTATGCCAAATGCCAGTCGATATAGTCGATGTAATCGAGTCCGTTCTTCAGGTGGCCAATGGAGGAATATTTGATAAATGGCTTTTGGCTTCATCAGATCAGATATATCCTTCGTAATAATATTAATATTCAGTGAATTAGCCCGCTTGATCCCCTTACATAACATATTCCAACCCTTCCTTATCAAATGCCTCTTGAGTGCTTCACATTATAACGTCGAATTCAACCATGACCCCGTCTAGGCCCCTCATGGAGATCTTGTTTTCTCTATTTTGAGGACGTTTAAGCTGCTGGTGAATAAATTCGAGTGATTCTGTGGTGAAAAATGGCATGCCGGTATTGTACCATATGTCGAGTTTCGATGCTGCTTCGGTTGCGCTTTTGGGTGTTTCTTCATCCCTGAACTGCGGCTCTTCTTGTCTGCAGGCCCGGCGGGAGGGCCCATAGCAGGAATATGTGTGGAAATCCATGGATGGAAGAAGATCCAATTCCGGAGTCAATTTTGTTTAAACTGATGAGAATCGGTATGGATTGATGACTAAAGTCGCGAAATATGGAATAGAGCTGCAGGATATTGGAGGGTGGAAGTGCATATTGGGTAATTCCACTAGTATTTACTAGTTACCTAGGTACTAGGTAATACCTAGTAGTTTCTTTACCGCTGATTTCCGCCTACGTACTACCGGTCCAGAGCCAGAATTAGTACCGACTGCTCTACGGATGGAAATCGCATTCGCTGAAAAGCATTTCAAGATCACAAGTATATAAGTTTAAGATTTATTATACTTTGGTAGACTAGTCTATTAATTAGTATTAATAAAACTGCTCTTGCCTAAGTACAGACCCAATCATAGGACTGGTTATGGAGTTGCTGTTTACTTAAACTTGCCCGAACAAGATATATACTGACAGAACCATATACTCGGGGATATCAACCATCTTATTACCTCTTCAGCCATTCTTCACCTCAAGCTCCTTCCTGCGTTGTCAGATCATTGATATTGCCAAAGATGGTGTAAGAGCTATCACCCTCGCACATGGTCGTCCGGCCTAGGTTTCTCGCCACAGGACCTGTTGGACTGCTCGTGTAGTGGCATTTGTTCGAAATGTAGTATTGGCTTGTCTTAATGTCATCTCTAAGTCTTATAAGCCCTCCTAGTTCAACCAGTCAGCTGTTTTGTTAGTCTCCTTGCTGGCCCGTGCTGGTGCCCGACGCGATGCTGAGTGTCTGGGTACTGTTGTTGAACTAGTAGCTGTGGTAGTTGAGTGTTATGTCCTATAGATAGCTGGCATCGGTTGTGTCCTTGATTAACCCTAATGTGATTGTGTATTTCTGCTTTCCTGGTAGTACGTAGTTGGTATGCCTGTTATAGGCGATATAGGTGATGGGGCGGGAGCTATTGAAGTTCTAGTAGTAGGCGGAACTAGTACTGTGCTTGGAGAGGTATATGGCGTAGGGCTCCTTATTGATAAAGCGGATCTGAAGGTAATTAGTTGGAGTAGATGTGATGGATGTATGGATAGTATGTAGAGGCTCGAGAGTGGAACTAGATGAGAAGATTCAACATACCATGACCACTATTGCCAGCAATGCGGAACAATACGTTACAGTGTTGAAAACAATGGCGGACAAAGAGCTACGAGACAATATCTTGGCGGCGTATACATCTAGCTTTAGGAATGTGTTTGAGCTTGGTCTTGTCTTGACCGTCCTGGGAGCGCTTGTTTCTTTATTGATTCGGAAGTCCGTTTTTGATCGCAAGCATGTGACTGAGCACGTACTTGAGGAGAAGCGCACACCCAGCCTCAAAGATAACTCGAGTAGCGATGAGTCTTGCTGAGATGTCAAAAATGTTTTTCCTTTCTTTATGCTTCCCTGACAATTTGATCCAGGACTTACGTCTAGCGTTATGGGTGGATTTATGATCGAGGGTCCATCCGTCAAGTACCCTTCAAGCATTGATACACGTACCTGTTGGTTATAGAATCTGTATATATTCTTTACTGTCGTAAACAAGATCGATTTTTTTATCTTTAAGTTGTGTCCTCAAACATGTTCTCAGGAATTAGGGCCAACCGCTAATACTTGCACCTGTTGATACAGTGATAATTGCCGTATACTCTGTTGCAACAGTACAATTCGATTACTCCCGACTACACAATGTATGTCTAAATTGAATTTGGCATTGCTTCGGCTGACTATAGACGCACGAAACTATCGATTTTCGCAATCTCCGGTGCCCAGACAAATTGACTCTTCAAGATATAACAATTATTACTAGCTCCAAGTCGCGTCAATTAGAGTTCGACGAGTTTCATCCGAAATGTTCTAGATTTTCGTGTTATAGTACATGTAAGGTCAGGACTCAGGAGACTGACATGTGCGATCTAGACCTGTTTACGCCTCGGCTCACAACGGGGAGCCTGATTGCCATACCCTGACTAACCCTAACCAGTACTGACACCTGAGGCAGCCCTACTACGCAAATAGTAAGTGGGTCGCCAAGACCACGGAGACACAAGCGTCCGCTTTCGATTGGACCGCCGCTTCCGGCGGGCCAATGATGTCATGCGCTGACATGCACAGCCATCCCAGGGCTTGCCGTCCGCCAATCAACCGGAGTGCCAAGACCCAGTTGGAAACATCCCTTTCTCGGCTGTGTTGGCGTTTGGGGGACTGTCTTACATATATACACATACAATGTATTGCTTCGACCTGGGTTGCCTAGTACGGGGGTTGGAGACATTGAGCTGCCATAGTATGGTAGATGGAGGGGGAATACGTTACAGACATAGAATCCATCATATGGAGCCTCCTTGGGAGCCGCGCTAACATGAAACGCGCTCCGCGGTGATTGGCTTGGATCTATTGGGAGATCCTCTCCTGGTGAGTCCCGCTGTTTCCATGTTTCACAACTTGACGAGAAGGACGGTCTCGAAAGGACGCACAAGACTTGTATGGATTTCTGTATATCTTTACAGTCGTAGTGGACAGACAATAGGCTTTGCTATATGAGCAGCCTACTAGACAAATTGCAGCTGGGTAGAAGCCTGCAAGGAAAGTAACGTAGACCAGCTGATTCGCACTAAGCCGTATTCGGCCGAGCGACTCAGGGTAAGGCGCCCCATCGATCGCTCTTTCTTTTTGACCATCGCCGAGTTAGGAAGCAGCAGACAGGTGACGGTAGCCTTCCCTGCCAACGCTCAACCTCTCCCTCTCCACCCATTACCTACGTATTTTCATTCTTGCAACTTGTAACGCCAACACTTCCAAGACCTTGCCCAGAACCGGCACTCCTGATCGCTTGCACTGCCACTGTTTCGTCTCGTCCTCACCATTCGACAAGCTCGCTTGATCCGGTCGCTCGACAAATGATCCTTCTGTCATAACCACCATCCACTGGCAGTCTCCCGTTCATCTTCGTCGCCGTCTACACGGGCATCTTTTTTGTATTAATCCGATGCTTTGAATGTGGTGATTCCCACGTTATTCGCTCGTTAGTGCTCTGTACTCGATTTACATAGTACCCGCAGTGACTGCGAAACGATAAACTCGATCGAGTGTCGTTGCTATACTTGTTCAACTGTTATTCCGGTTCGCTCTTCTACGCTGCTGATATGCGCTCGTTTCTCGCCTCTTCGATTGTGCTGGGGCAGTTGCTCTTGACCCTGCCTTTTGCTACTGCTATTACCGTCGACGCCAATGACCCCAACTCGTTAAAGTCAGCTGCGTCAACCGCCGCCGCCAGTGCCGTCAACTATTACAATAATCGTGAAAGCAAACTCATTCCCGGGAAGTTTGACGGTACCTGGTGGGAAGGTGGTGCATTTTTCACTTTCCTCATTAACTACTGGCACTGGACCGGTGACGATCAGTATAATGCCTTGGTTACCGAAGGGTTGTCCTGGCAAGGAGGAGAAGACAATGACTTCTTTCCCTCGAATTATAGTAGTTATTTGGTAAGCGATTCCTCGTTTGACTCTTATTCTTCAAAAAGCTTGCATCTGACTTGTCCGCGTGTCTAGGGTAACGACGATCAAGAGTTCTGGGCACTGGCGGCCCTCACCGCAATCGAACAGAAGTTCCCCGATAACCCGGGACACCCCTCGTGGTTGGAGTTGGCACAGGGTGCCTTCAACGATTTCGTGGCTCGCTGGGAAGTAGACAAAGCCTCATGTGGTGGTGGATTGCGCTGGCAGCTTTATCCCACCCTGGCTGGATACGATAGCAAAAACGCCATCTCGAATGGTGCATTCTTCCAGATCGCCGCGCGCTTGGCTCGATACACGAATAATGATACATACGCGACTTGGGCTGAGACAGTGTGGGATTGGAGCAGTACAGTGCCTCTTTTCGACAACTCTACCTGGAAGATTTACGACATGACTCATATTTCAAAAGACTGCAAAGACCAGAGTCTCATGCAATGGTCTTATAATTATGGCTCTTATGTGACTGGCGCTGCTTACATGTACAACTATGTAAGAAATTCCCTGGTTTTTCCCGAGTAGCAGGAGATCGATGATGAGCTAACGTGACCAGACAAACGGCGGCACGAAATGGAAAGAGGGCATTGACGGTCTTCTAAACACGACCTGGAACCAGTTCTTTCCGTCAGAGTACGGCGGCAATATTCTTTCTGAAGCAGCCTGCGATCCCATTCTGACTTGCAACCGCGATCAAGTCTGTTTCAAGGGCCTCATGGCCAACTGGCTGTCGACAATCGCGCTCATTGTGCCATATACATATTCGACTATTCTCCCCAAGCTTCAAGGCTCTGCTGTCGGTGCCGGCAAGCAATGCAGCGGCCCTGACTCGGCTTGCGGGATGCAATGGTTTAGCCCGAAATATGACGGCACTAGCGCAATCGAGCAGGAAATGTCCGCTATGAGTATATTTGCCAATACTCTCGTCGCATTCGCTGCGCCTGGCTCTAGCAGCGGTGGTTCTTCATCGTATTCTGCTCCCGATGACCCTGCCCCAGTCACTGCCAATACTGGTGGCAACAGTACCAGCAATCCCACTGGTGGGCACAGCAGTACAGGGTATCAGCCACCCAAGCAAATGAGCATCAGTGGTGGCGACCGCGCCGGTGCAGCCATTTTGACATTGGTGTTTGCAAGTGCATGGATTGGTATGATGGTCTGGCTTGTCCTTGGCGGCGCTATTTAGCTTGTTTCTTCGCCATGGAGTTGTAGCATCTTTCTGTTTGGTTCAAAAAGTATGTACATAGTATGTATTATTTAGGGTTAGGCCGGCGGCCTCGCCTCTGGCGTCTGGGTATTTGTTTAATATAGGATCTGGGTACTGGTACATGTTTGCATTTTGAAAATAAGCTTGATTGAATTGACATATCACGCTCATGCCTGAGTATTTCATCCATCTAGCTGTATGTCTTGCCTTGGTCAACTGATGCTACGTTGAAGCTGATGTACTACATAGCAAATCAGGCCACGATGAAACCTCGTTTGAGCAGCCCGCCCACAGACAGCGTCGATCAACGCGACGACTAGGACATACCCCGGTCCATTCCCACTTCCATCTTTACTTTGCATTCATACGTCGGGAGTTGATAATGCCCGGGTTCGGACTGCAACCAATGTCCGACGATTCTTGTACGATACTCATCCTTGTAATACTTTTTTTTTGCACAAAATTCGCAACCCCGCAGCCGCCTATAATTACCCACTTAGATGCCACAGCAAATGCAACTCAGCCAATAACCGACACAATAGTGGTACCTGGAACCCCCTCATGCCTTAAAAATAATAGCTTTTGCACACTAAGGATTGCCGCAAACTTTTAGTTCCCTCTGGCTTGCTTTGGGCAGGCAAGGCAACTGCGAATATGCTGTGCAATACAGGGGGGTGGACTATGGTGTTTCCAAGAAGACGTGTGTTGTTCCGACCGGCCTGCTGGGTATAAAAGCATGACATTCGCCCATGCCTTTTGTTCGACTAAACCTTCAGGTCAATCGGCATTTTCCTTCCTTCTCTGTTTCATCAAATGCCTTCCTTGAAAGTACTCATCTGTGGCGGGGGTTGCGCGGGACCAGCTCTAGCATACTGGCTTGCCAGATGTGGACACAGAGTTGTAGTGATCGAGCGTTACCCTGCGTTGAGAGCATCCGGTGCCCAGATTGATCTCCGTGCTCAGGGAATCGAGGCCGTCAAGCGAATGGGCTTGCTGGATGTTATCCGCAGCAAACTTGTGGACGAGATTGGATTCGCCTTTGTGGATTCCCAGGGCAAGGCAAAGGCTATTCTCCGGGCAAATAAGTCGGGCAAAGGTGCGCAATCGTTTACATTGGAGTTTGAGATCATGCGAGGCGATCTAGTGAGGCTGCTGTATGACGCTACCAAAGATCGTGTAGAGTACATATTCGGCAAAAAGGTCGAAACTTTCGAGCAGCACGACGACCAGGTTATGGTTTACTTTTCAGATGGTTCGTCGGATTCATTTGATCTACTTGTCGGGGCGGACGGTCAGGGGTCTAGAATCCGGCAAGCTATACTGCCGCCAGCGATTACAGACCCATATAGACATCTTGGTGTATATATAGCCTACTATTTCGTTCCCCGTACCAAAGGCGACACTGAACTAGGTGAAATATACCATATTCCAGGTGGCCGGGTGATCATGCGACGAAGTCACAATCAACACGAAACCCAGGTTTACTTTATGATACGAGACGACTCTACGGAACTACGGAACCTCCCCAGAGCGCCGCTCGAGCAACAAAAAGAGCTTTGGTCAACCAAATTTGCCCATGTTGGTTGGCAAGCTTCTCGCTTTCTAGAAGGTATGGAGACGACCGAAAGCTTTTACTGTCAGGAAGCTGTTCAGGTCCGTATCGACTCCTGGCACAAGGGACGCGTTGTGCTGCTCGGTGACGCAGCTCACTGCCCATCTCCATTCAGCGGCATGGGGACAACGGGTAGTTTTGTTGGCGCCTATGTTCTTGCCGGTGAGATTAACCGCCATTCAGACGATCTGGCCCAGGCATGTACCAATTACGAAGAGAAAATGCGGCCGTTCGTCAATGAGATTCAAAAAGTGAGTACGACTTTTTTACAAATGTTCCTGCCAGAGACTCGGTGGGCAATTGGGGCTCTTCGTTTCGTTCTTGGGCTCCTCTGTTTCTTGCGCATTCCGGACTTGTTGTCGAGGTTATCCAGCGATGAACGAGGAGGTTGGAAGTTACCGGATTATCCTGAGCTTTACAGCACCTAACGAAGGATCAATTGATTACAGATATCTCTACTCTTGTGCAATAAGCTGTCTTGGTTATAATTCTATAATTTAATGCATTTATTTGCTCATGAATGTATAGCCCACAGTACCAAATTCAATGTAGCTTCTCAGTGCATAGCGACGACATGGGCATTCCAATAGGTATGGCAACAAATTAAGCTGATAACCTTGGAAGTCTTGTAGCAAGAGCTCAGATGCCTCTGGAAGGTCTTTGTCCAACTGTCACAGTATCCGTCGGTTCGGAGTGTCATGACCTTGATGAGAAGTACGTGTCCCTTTCGGGTCTGGGCACTGAGAACGCATCTACCAGAATCTCATTTTGCTGTACTATCTCGATAAACGCTATAGCTCTCGAATCGCGCCGAGTTTGAGCTGGTAGATTCAGACTTTTTTGCAGACATGACATCGTCCTTTTATACACACTTGTCTAAATAACCAATCATCATTATTGTCGACACAACTATCGTCCTTCTGGCTGAGCACTCTTAGTAAGTTCAGCCACATGGGTGGACTTTGTATCAGGACTGATAATGGCCTCTTCACCAAAAGCTGAATCGGCTTCTGACTCGTGATGCAAAGTGTTCTTGCCGCTCAATTCGTCCGGCTCATGTTTGTGAACCACGATCCATGTAGGTATCACACATAGGCCTGCAGAAGTTAGTATCAATATCACTCAGTCATGCGACAGGAGAGACCAACCTAGTAATATCGTGTTGACTGCCATCGGTACACTGCCACCATACCATTTCTTCGAGTTGAGACCGTAGGAAACAGCCTGGCCAAAGCTTTCTTGACCCCTGAGAATACCAGTCAATCGTGTGAGCTCCGCAATGTTATCCGTCATGGAACCGACGATATAGTAAAGCCAATTCTGTGCCGTCTGTTGTGCGAATGCCCACAACCAGACTGCAAAGGCGCCCTTTACAAATCCGGAGGTCTTGTAATCGAGTTTTGGAGGGCTGGATGTAAATTCTTCCTGAATAACCCAGACATAGACCCATGTGACGACATGCACCAAAACAACCCAATACCATCCATATACAACCCTCTTTTTGGCAGAGGCGAACTTAGAATCAAGCCAATGAGACATGATCTGGGAGGCAACGATTGTGACAACATCGGAAACGAAGGCCATAAGCGCGCGGGCTCGTACTCCAAAGTAGTAGGCCTTGAAATTGCCAGTGTATTGGTTGAAATATATTGCCCAGAATATCGGCAGCAACAAAACGACTGTGCGATTCTTACACGTACGCCAAAGAGCCTTGAATTCATCCTTCCACGAGTTTTCAACGATAATGACGACCGGGGAACCGTCGCCACGCTGCACTTTAGCCGGTGGTGTCAGTAACAAGGCCACGGGTACAGCAAGACATTGTAGCACAATGAACACGAGATATGTGGTGTAGCTGACACTTCCTATGCCAGCAGCATCAATGTTGAGACCTAGCACGATCGAATCTCCGATTAGCGGTCCCAAAGTCCTCCACCAAACCCAGATATTGAGATATCGAGCCCTTTTGGAAGGTTCGGGATACCCAATAGCAATAGCACCCTCACTGGCCCAGAACAGACCAGCAGAAATACCGCATGCAGCAGAACCTACCAGCACCAGCCAGATAGTCCCGAATCGGTTGTTTGTGTACAATCCAGCAGAATAGATCGGATAACCGACCGCGCCTAGAAGCAACGTCCATTTCAGCCCGATGCGATTTGCGATCGGTGCGCCGAAGAGACAGAAGAAACCCATTAGGGCGAAAACCAGGGAGTTGGCGGTGTTGACCAGGAATGGTTTCTCCTCCCCTCCTGCGCCGAGAGAGTTCATCGCATTCCAGAGGCCTGGAGCAAGAAAACCCACGGCTCCAATCACAGAGGCATTGAATAGCGACGATCGGTACCAGACCCTTTTGACGGAGACAGCTCCAGGGCCGTACTCAGGATTTTGCGCCATTGTTGGATACCAGATATCGACTCGAGATCAAGGCGCCGAGGACAGCGGTTGTTGGTGTTCAATATGAATCCGGCTCATTCAATGTGTATACGTCAACCGGGATTCAACGACTCTAATATGCAGAAAATTTCATATTTGCCTGCCGTTCTTGTCGACATAAACTAAAGCAGTGTTTTTTTTTTTTTATCTTTTCTGTCCGCTGCTCAGTGCTGTTGCAAGATATGTCCTCGATGACGAATCTGTCGTAGAGAATTAGTGGAGCCAATTGTAAGCTTAGAAATTTTCTGCAAATGGGTCGATAAATAACAGCTTCCCCTTTTGGCAGGTAAAGTTAGATCTTGGCGTTTTTGAGAATTAATAGCTCGCCTTGAAGGTCCACCTTTCTACCCTGGGTGGAGTTCTTTACATCTTCCAGACCACCGTAACCAGCTGGGAACTCACTTTTCCTAAATCCCCTTGAAATATAGCAATATGGATATTCAGCTGCTCAAGTGTACTTCTCTGGGTTTTTTGTGTCTTCGTAACATATGCCTTTGTACATGATTTCGCCAATAGTGACACTTTCCATCACCTATACTCCGCTATTCCGAAGACCTCTCTACCAGCGTCAGGTTCTTTGATACTTTCCAAGGGCGTTCCTGCGGCATGTTATTCCCATTATAGCAAAGACTTGGATTTCTTCGCAATTGGTTTCAGTCGGTCGTTATCTTTCGAGAAGATATAGCCGGCTGGTTTCAATTTCGTATCATTGCCGTCTCAATCATTTCTGTCTCGAACATAAAGGAATATATCGCAGCAAGTAGATCGAAGTGTCACCTTTGTGAAAAGTTTTGAAGAAGTCTTTCTTACGCATCTACAATCACCTAGCCATAAGACCTATACCTCGTCAGTCTGGGTCCGGACACGGTGATTCGTGGTGTACTTCCAAAACCACCCAGACCGTGTCTAGAACTGTTTTGCTGTTTCATTTCCTTGGGAATGGACGGACCACAATGTGTGTAGTTACATACAACAATAACGCAGAGAAGCAGGTTGCTATGATGGCCATCTGAGTGGACAAACAAGGCTTATACAGATCATCCTGTGTTCTATACGACGACTACCGCGAGAGCCTAAATGATCGAAAAAGATAAGTAAGTCCTTCGCCAAAGGCAAGCGAAGATCAGCAGTGATAGAAGAGGCCCTTGCACGTAAATTGTGCGGATACACTGTGCGCCTTTGTATGTGTAGTCCTAGAGTTGACATAACCAGCATTAGTCGGATACATTGAAACACTGCGTCCTGCTGGAGCAACCGGGGAGAAGGCAGGTCGGTTATATGGAGGGAATGGATCCACGACGTCAAAGAGGCACAAATTATTGGAATGGAGTGCACTGATCCTCGTTACTTGGCCGCCGTGTGTTTGGCTGTAGCCAGGCTCTGGTTTCGAGGTCTGATCCTAAGTGACTGGGATATGGCAAGTGATGTCATACATTACTCTCTGATACGTGAATATTTGGTTTCGAGCAATTCCTACGAGATATCACTCTTCCCCAGCTAATAGTGATATTAGAGTGCCTGTCATAATATGAAGCCAAGTGGCGGGGAAAAGATCAACGTCTTATAACCGGCAACTGCATCTGGAGTGGGCCCAAATGACCGGGATATGATATTTTCATACTTTCAATCTATCTCTACGTCGTGGCTTGAAGGTCATGCAGCCCGGAGTGTAGTCCGAATTGAGGGGTAGTGTTTTGTATTCATATAGTGATTGCTGCTTCTGTCGGAACCATCCTACATATCTACGAATTAAACGAAAACATGGCGACAGACAATGAGCGTAGCTTCGAATTCCCCGGATTTGACGGTCTTCCCAGCATTGCTGGCACACCCCAGGGATGTCTCTGGGGATTCTATGATCGCGACGGTGTCAAGGATGAAGTTGGCTGTATGTATACCTGTTCTATGTAATATAGGCAGTGATTGACCAACAATCCTCTCAGCAATAAATCTATTGACCTCCAGCGTGGTACAAGCAGCTGCGACTTCTGAAATCCGCACAGGACGACACATCCAGCTAGATTGGCCCCTGCATTCACTATCTTACCCAGGATTTGGCCGCAAATGTTTTGAGCATAAAGTCATATCTCTCCACGACAGCCTGGGTATGTATGGATTCGATGATGAGCTGCATATAAATACTCAAAGTGGCTCGCAATGGGACAGTTTAAAGCATGTAAGTGCTTAACATCCTACAGTATATTAGTTCTAACCCTATCTCGCCTTAGTATGCGGCACAAAAAGAAGCTGTCTTTTACAACGGGTTAACGTTCGATGCTGCCTCCAAGACAAATGCCAATGGGATTCATAGTTTGTTATCCGCCTTTCTGATATTTTAACTTCGCCATTGACCATGTACATAGATTGGTGTAACCGTGGTGGCATAGTCGGAAGAGGTATATTGGTTGACATGGTAAGTGCTCCAACCTGTGAGAATTCCAGGAACCCATGATTTACTCGTTGTCGCTGACATTCAAACTAGCCACGATATTACGAGCACAAAACAAAGACCTCTCCAAGCGGCTTCACTCGACATGAAATCACCGTCCAGGATATTCAAGGTGCTCTAGCCTATCAAGGCACGCAGCCACGCCAGGCTGACCTGTTGTTCGTCCGCACTGGATTTATCAGAGATCACAATGCAGCATCTGATGAAGAACGACTCAGCGCAACACGGAAGGTGGGAGAATTTATTGGTGTCAAAGCCTGCGAAGAGACTGTGAGATGGCTTTACTCTCAGCATTTTTCGGCTTTTGTCGGCGATACTGTCGCTTTTGAAGCATGGCCACCGGACCCCAGTAGTCAATGGGTTCTCCATGAATGGGCGTTGGCATGGTGGGGAACTCCGATTGGAGAGATGTGGGATATGGAATCATTGGCAATCGAGTGCGAGAGACAGAATCGCTGGTCATTCTTCATGACAAGTGCGCCTTTGCGGGTAGAAGGTGGTGTAGCAAGTCCGCCATGCGCGATTGCAATCTTTTAAAAACTCCGTACCACCTGACTCGGCTGCTTAAATTGGTACTCCGGCCACGTTGCACAGCATGGCTTGGTCAGGTAAAGCCGGCTCGACTTTCGATAGGAGGTCTAAAGATGCAATGCTATGTGGTGAATTAATAGCACTTCTGATAACATCTATGCTTGGCATGTTCCTTATTTAATAATACGTCTCCGGATGTTGCCTTGAATGTAGCCTTCTAATTATTGGATCGATCCTGTGTCTTGCACGTTCAACCATACTGACTTGAACAAAACGGGACCATTTAAGTCCCTTTCTGGCCTTGTGTCTCTCAACCCATGTTAGCGATTCATCATTAACATAAAATTTAACAAGACAAGAAAGCACGAAAACGTGCGATCAACGACGTAGCTGTGGCAGTTCCGGCCGAATCTCTGAGATGGTATAGCGCACAACTCGGATATGAATTGATGCTTACTGCAAGTCGACATACATAGTGTGCCTCGAACTAGAAGCTGTAATTTTCCGCATTCCGGAGCCTTTGCTCGAGACCAGGATTGCTTACATGGCAACTGGGAAGAGCAGTAGGGTTCGAAATCGTTTAAGAATGCCGTCACGTCGAGGTGCATTCGCACAGCCCTTCAATTGGCTGAGCACGCCGTTACGGAGCGGGGTCAGCTGGTGGGCGTTGACTTTGAGCATGTTCGCCGGGTAACATCGTGAGTTTTGCCCACCGGGTTTGCATGGATAGCCGATTATTAGTGGGGCTGTAGTGTTATATGATTAGATCTACTCCGTACGGAGTATCTTTTAGATCTACGGAGTATCTTTCTCGAGAATAAGGAAAGGCTTTTGTTCCTCCTCTTCGGATAATATTGGAGCATACTTGAATTGATAGATTGGCTATCCTTCTTCAACAAAATCACATAGAAAATGGGATCGTCAAATGAACCTCCGGTTTGCAAACAGACATTCCGGTTGAACGACGGCAAGTTCATTTATTTGCAGGCTTTTGGGTTTCTTCACTGTATTGAAGTACAACTAACATCAGTGTCTCGCGACAGGGTCGGAAATTCCTGCAGTCGGTCTTGGGACATTTCAAGGTCAGTGAAAGCTAAATAGGAGTTCGTATTAATTAACTCGTGGGAATGTAGGCCGATCCGGAGTCAAGGATGCCAATGAGCTACGGGCTTCAATCCTCCACGCTCTTCGGGCCGGATACCGATTGATTGATACAGCCCAATTGTACGGCGTCGAAGATATTGTCGGTGCTGCGATTCGTGATTCAGAAGTCCCACGAAGTGAGATTACTGTGGTTACAAAGTTCTGGGGTCAATGGCACCATGATCCTGCAGCTGCACTGGACAAGTCACTACGCGACCTGGATATCGAATATATTGACATTATGCTTATGCATTGGCCATGGGCAACTTCAAGTGATGGCAAACAAGTACTTGGACCCGATGAGTCGCCTACGTATGTTGAGACGTGGAAGAAAATGGAAGCGATGGTCGGTCCAAAATGTCGGGCAATAGGAGTCAGCAACTTTACGCAAAAGACTCTTAGCGTCCTGCTACGAGAATGCAAAATTGTACCTGTTGTCAACCAAGTGGAGTTACATGCGCTAAATCCCAATTTAAAACTCACGCCATGGTGTGAAGAGCATGGCATTAAAGTTATGAGCTGGAGGTATGTCGGTTGTTATTCACAACTAATCATCATAGACATAATCAATTGTTGATGGAGCTAACGACTTTCAAAAGCACACTGGGTGGGAGCAATGGATTATCCCAAGAAAACGAGATTCTCAGGAATCCATTATTCACGGATATTGCTGAAGCCCACGGCGTTCCTGTGGGTGTGGTTTCCCTTTCATGGGCAGTCCAGCGTGGAATTATAGTCATCCCGAAGAGCATTTCGACGGCCCGCCTCGATTCTAACATTCGTCTCGTGTCTTTGACAGATGCTGAGATGGACGCTATAAACAATGCAGAGAAAACTATAGGCCGTATAAGGTTGGCAGATAATCTCACTCCAATGCAGAGGGAATTCAGGGGCAAAAAGACACTCATGGGATGGACAGCGGAGGACTATGGGTGGGAAGACAGTGAAGGGAATTGGTTGACATAAGTTTCAAGTCTTTATGGTGTGAATATTCAAGAGATATGATAGGAAGATAGTCAAGTTTCTGTACAACTCCTTTTTTGAAAATTATTAGGGTAACATCAAGTATAACTTGAAGTCCCAACACTTCTTAGGGATATGGCAGGCCCATCATGTTACCGTATCACTGTACTTTGAAAAGAGGCTTGCTCAACAATATACCCCACGATATCGCTAGCAACGTAACGAATAACGAGTTAAATGATTGGCTAGCTGACCAGCGATTTGAACGATCGATTTGTCAGCATAACTAACTAGCGTGTTGAACTTATTAGCCTTAACTATCCACTATTTATCTATTTGGTAATATCTCTCAACCTGTGGTAGCTTTTGTCTGAGAAGTTTCATTTTTGATCTCTTATAACCACAAAAAGATTTAGCAAAATGTCAGCTGGCACTTACGTATTGTTGGATATTCCTACCAAAGTGCCTCAAGTCTGCTGGTCAATGAACACGTGGAGGAGTTAGTTCTCTCCACGAATTCATATCTATCTATACTTACAGAAGATAAAGCACGATTACTTTTGAATTACAAGGGGTTAGACTACAAGACCGAATGGGTAGGTACAAGCCGCCAGACGTTGATTTGACAGATACTTAACGCTGCAGGTCGAATATCCTAATATCGCCCCGCGACTCAATCAGCAGTAAGTAAACGCTGGATTTAGGAACAGTGGGACATATAATCAAATATAAGGTGGTATTAGTGTCCCTCCAAATGAGAATGGGCGTCCTTTCACGCTTCCAGCTATACAACTGCCCGACGGCTCTTACCTGATGGACTCCTACAAAATCGCCGATATCATTGAGGAGAAGCACCCGGAGCCAAGAGTACTCCTCAACACACCAGTACAGCTCCGATTCAGAAAACTCCTTATAGATTTTATGGGCAAGCTCACGCCGATCTATGTCCCAGGAGTTGCGCAACGTCTGCTTGGTGATGAGAGCCTTGAATATTTCCACGCTACGCGCCAGAAGGATGTCGGCATGCCACTTGATGAGTATCAGAAGAAGCATAGTCCTGGTGCATTTGAGAGGGCAGAGCCATTTGCGCGTGAGATTACGGCGTTGTTGAACGAGAAATCAGGCCCATACTTTCTAGGCGATACTCTCAGTTACACTGATTTCATATGGGCGGCCATCTTGCTTTTCTGGAAGACACTCGGTGATGACACTTTCCAAGAAGTGCTGAAAATAACTGGAGATGCTGCGGTTCACACAAGGCTTCTGGATGCGTTGAGCCCATGGACAGAACGGAATAATTAGGGCGGGGAGTTATCAATGGAAATCGGTCTAGTGGCATTGCCATAGGACACAGAAGAGGATTTCAACGCGGCGATTGCTGCCTTGAGAGACGGGACAATTCGGCTGAAGAAATGATTACGTCTATTGTGCCATTGAGTAGGGCGATTGACGAAGGACTTCTGGATTTGATCAATAACAAAGGGGCATATGTGAAAATACTCATTCAGCCAGACGAGTAGCCTCGTAATTCTAATGATTGTCTATAATTTGACAAAGTTAATATTTGAAACTTGTTTCAAAGCTACCTATAACCTGGAATTTACTCATATCATGAAACCCTAATATAACCACTCACAGCATTTGTCTTGATTCCACCTGGACACATATCTTCTAATGTTGATTCGACCTGCGACACCCTCTGGGACCCCCGGTCGGCCAAGTGGTACGCGGCTTGTCATTCCCACCCTTATATCTCTCCGGTCCAGATTCGCTCGCTTTGTCGTTGTTTCAATAGTTCCTGGCAGTATTGAATTATAACACATTTCATATTTCCCAAGGCGGCTGCAAATGACGTCGACATGCTTAGAGTGGCCTTTACAGGTGCATAGTGGCAAAGCTTGGACGAACCTAGCCGTGTTGTTATTGAAGAAATGCCGATGATACTTCCTCCTCCACAACCTGTTTCGAAATACCGTCTCCATCTTTTTGGGCTATCATTGCTTTGTTGCAGCTTGTGTGAGGAGCCACGCTGCCTTAAACTTGACGTCGATGTGGGATTGGAGCTTCGGCAGTGAGACTGAGGGCGGGGGAGAATCGGCAAATGCCAGCATTTTTGACTAGTGTCCAAACTGCCGAATGTGTTCACCGTGTGCTCAATTATTTTTGTGCAGCATCTGATGAGGTCAGATCGATGCCAACTGTTGTCTGTTTTGCAGAGGGTTATTTTGGCTCATTTCTTGTTGGTGGGGAGTCTCGGATTTCTGAAAGTAGTGACTCCGCTTCTCGCTTTCGCGTGTTCCTAGATGTTGCATCAAGACTGAGGCTCCTTGGCTCGCGCATTTGAGTGCGATTGCTTGACCAATGCCGGAAGAGCTTCCAGGTATTAGTATTACTCGGTTGCGTAATAGCTCGTCGTTTTGTGACTATCCGAGTTCGCTAATTCTACTGCTGTGTGGGTGACTGCTACATCCCTGTTCAAGTTCGGAAGAGCAGGGTACCCACGGCTTTTCTTATCTGCGGAGATAATATACTGATAAACCGGCTTCTGGAAATGCCCATTGCTTACAAAACCGTTTGGCTATGTTGTTCAGCTTCGCCGTTTTATGCCTACCGTTCCGGCCTCTAGACAGATCCGCGGATCCTGAAAGGTCAGTTGCGGCCTGGCGTGAAATCCGACGTGACATAACAAGAAAGCTAAGCCTAGCTTTGTAGTGATGTCTTTCCAAGTCGAAACTTTGCCGCAGGGGCATTCTACGTGCTATGCAGTTCATGCTACTATGTTCCGGTAAATCCGTCAGGGTTAGGATTGTGCATTTGACGATGCAAAATATCATCACGAGAAACGACGCTGAAAGACTGATTCCCGTGCATAATAATCTTAAAAATGCGGCCACAGTTTTTTAATGAGGATTCATCTCAGGCACGAAAATAATGCGGGGTCTGTACACGATGAAACGTGTTCTGTCCGCTCCATAACCCTAATTGCACTGTGTTTCAAACGCTCGACAAAATTCTATTCAGAAATATCTGGCTTCAGTGCTCGTTGTGCACAAGCGAATGTCTGCATAGATGGCCTCTTATATTCATTCAGTAAGTTAAACTCATATCTCCTATTCCCCAACTTGTCACTTAATCTTAAATCATCGGGGATCCGGAGGGGGAAGCAGTACCTGAAACCACGTAATAAGATGTCCAGGGTGATGTGGATGTTTGCAGCATCCTTTGGTAATAACATCCAGTGTTATATATCTCTTTTAGGTAAGTACCACGCCAATCTAGATCTACTAAGTGGCGGCTTACCAAACGAAACAAAAACGTTTATCCATGACCCCAGAAAATCACCGCGGAGTTGCGGAGGACCAGTTCGTAAAATGCACAGAACAAAATGGTGATCAGATTTTAGAAGTGAGCCAAATATTAGCAAGCATTGGTTGAAGCTATACCTGAACATGAAGCAATTGTGGGCATGCATATGCAGTAAGCTTACCAGAACCAACCTATTGCCAACATTTGTGGGTGCAAACTGATTCACAACTCTGATGGATAATCAAACACAGTCCGACGTTACTTCAGATTACCCATGAGTCTAAAGCAGCTAGTGAGGATTAAAGTCTATTAATCTGGTTGTTAACAATCGCAATTTCACAACCCGATAATCCGCGACAATAATGTAGTGGATCCAAGATCTTATTTATATTCTCTCAATTTCCTCGAATCTGAAATGGATCCTGAAATCATCAAACGCCGGACATTCAGTCACAAGCAACAAAGTAAAGAAAGACAATTGATCCTTTCGCAACTATGCTGCGATATCTTTCCATCGTTGCCGCTACGGCGATCCTGACCGGAGTGGAAGCTCAGCAATCGGTATGGGGACAGTGTAAGAAAACTTTAGAGAAGCTTCAATTTTAAGGCAGTGTACAGCTATTGACGTTTCCTAGGTGGTGGTCAATCCTGGACTGGTGCGACATCATGCGCCGCTGGTTCTACATGCAGCACCATAAACCCTTGTAAGTTGATAACTGATCTCGTAGCTTGGCTCTGACTGCTGACATCAACTGTCCTTAGACTACGCACAATGCGTTCCTGGCACTGCTACTTCGACTACATTGGTAACAACCACGTCTCCCACGACTTCCACGACTTCCACGAGTGTCGGCACGACACCACCCCCGACCACAAGCACGTCGAAAGTTACTACCACAGCTACCACTCCCGCTGCGTCCGGAAACCCATTTTCTGGTTACCAGCTTTATGCCAATCCGTACTACTCTTCAGAAGTACACACTCTTGCCCTCCCATCTTTGACTGGCTCGCTCGCCGCTGCTGCCACCAAAGCTGCTGAGATCCCGTCATTTGTTTGGCTGTGAGTTTTCCTCATGAGCGTCCAGTTGAGCGGTAGAGATACGCATGAGCATTTTCTAACCCTATATAGTGATACGGCAGCCAAAGTGCCGACAATGGGCACCTATCTGGCCAACATCCAAGCTGCAAACAAGGCTGGCGCCAGCCCACCTATTGCCGGTATCTTCGTTGTCTACGACTTGCCTGACCGTGACTGTGCAGCTGCTGCAAGTAATGGCGAATTCACTGTGGCAAACAACGGTGTCGCAAATTACAAGGCTTACATTGATAGCATTGTGAAACAGCTGAAAGCTTATCCTGATGTGCACACCATTCTTATTATTGGTACGTTCTTGACTCTCGGCCAATATCCTTCGGAAAGTTTAAGTTTTCGAGCCTAACGAATCACTATCTACAGAGCCTGATAGTTTGGCCAACATGGTCACCAATTTGTCTACAGCCAAGTGCTCCGAAGCTCAATCGGCATACTATGAGTGCGTCAACTATGCATTGATTAACCTGAACTTGGCCAATGTGGCCATGTACATTGATGCAGGTCATGCTGGTTGGCTTGGATGGCCTGCCAATCTTTCACCAGCTGCTGAGCTCTTCGCAACAGTCTATAAGAATGCAAGTTCTCCTGCATCTCTTCGCGGATTGGCCACCAATGTTGCCAACTACAACGCTTGGTCGATCAGCAGCCCTCCTTCTTACACATCCGGCGATTCCAACTATGATGAGAAGCTCTACATCAATGCTTTGTCGCCTCTCCTGACATCCAATGGCTGGCCTAACGCCCACTTTATCATGGATACCTGTAAGTGGACTGCGGATGATTCAATCGCTCAATCACTGACTGAACTTTTAGCCCGAAACGGTGTTCAGCCTACTAAACAGCAGGCATGGGGTGACTGGTGCAATGTGATCGGGACCGGCTTCGGTGTTCAGCCCACGACCAATACCGGTGATCCACTTGAGGATGCCTTTGTCTGGGTCAAGCCAGGTGGTGAAAGTGATGGTACATCAAACAGCTCTGCTACTCGTTATGATTTCCATTGTGGCTACACTGACGCACTTCAACCTGCCCCCGAGGCTGGTAGTTGGTTCCAAGCATACTTTGTCCAGCTTTTGACCAATGCAAACCCGGCTTTAGTCTAGATCAGCTTTGAGCGCAGCAAACCCCATTCGAGGGCAGTTCCATTTATATTCAGATCATATTTTTCCAATTCACTATGTCCAAGTTTCAATATATCGAGGAAGATAGTATCAAATATGAACAGTATTACAGGTTCAAGTAATCATTCTTTTTCATCATGCGTCCATCCGAGGAGTCTGGCGGCCTTGTCAGTAGTCCAAAATGCCTGGTTTCTTGACATGTCGCTTCTAATCTCCGTCTGGGGGAAATACTTCCGAGCGAGTTCTTCCGACGAGATTGACTGAGTCGTAGTTGGAGATACGATATTTATCACCTCGCATCCTTTGATGTTCTCGCTCTTTTCAACAGCCAAAAGACAAGCTCTTGCAACTGCGCGAGGGTTAACCCACCCCCAGAGTTGTCGAACCCCGGATTCTTCCCATTTTTCGCGGTGCTCTTTCTCAACTTCCGCCAACGGGGCAACCTCATGTATTCTCAAACAGGCTATATTCAATCCCGGAAACCAGTCAGTAAAACACCTGGCTTGATACTCGGCTTCGGCTTTAGCCAGAGCGTAAGCATCAGTGGGCCGCTGTGGCGCATCTTCATCGATTGGGAAGTAATCGAAGCGCAACGGCCTATTCGAAAAAGCTAAGCCAATGGCATTGACTGATGATGCATAGCATATTCGCTTTATACCCAATCGACCGGCGGCGTGGAACCCGTTGAAGGCGGCGTTGACGTTGTTGCTATGGACATACCAATCCGCCTTTCCGACTGGATCGGGAACAGCAGCCAAGTGTATTAATGCGTCACAGCCTTTAAAGGCTTCGATCGAAGCATCGTAATCGTTGGCAATGTCTGCAGTCCTCATCTCAGAGTTCGGCGTCCCATCGTAAGGGGTTTCGGTGCGATTGATCTGCACTGTTTGATGGCCTGCTTCGGAACAGAGTTTCACCAACACTTTTCCAACGGATCCACGAGCCCCGGTGATTGCGATCTTCATGGCGGTGCTGCTTTCTGCATATATCGGTACTTTCGCATGCGGTACGACCGATGGCGATCTAACAATGCAACAGCCGATGCAGAAGAGATTCAATATCTAGAGAGAATTGCTGTAAGCTTTGGAAAGAGTCACCAACATAATTCGGTCGAGTTACAACACTGTGTTCTGCTTGATCAATCTCTCTCGCCATAAGAAAACGTCCTGTGGCGACTTTTGTGATGCGTGGCTGCTTCCATCAGTTTGTCGTCATTCACCGCGGCAATGTTGGCCGAGCATCTGACCACTTCCGTCCACTATGCCGTCGTCTGAAAGTTACACTGTACATTGAGATATATCATTTGCAACAATATGATATGGACTTGTATAAGTTAGGCATCTATCTCGAGGATGGGCAGCCTGATCTTTTCTTTTCCCTTTCCTTCAATTACAGGCTGCGACTTTTTCTATTTTAGGAAGGTATGGAAACGTGACCGCATGTACCCTAACTTGATTCACCCTTTGTCGGAAAACCTTGTTATAGACTCGTTAATCTAACTTGAGCTTCTATTCTCGTTGTCTGACAAGTATCAACATCTTGATCTTGCAACAAGGTAAACTTAAGCAGTCTAGTCGATCCCATAGTTGCGGGTATAGGGTTGTAGATAATTTCACCTGTGGCTAGCAATTACTCTCATCTGGTAATAGTTCCGTTTGTTCTGATGTATCAGGTAACCTCAACTACATCAGTGCAGCCATCAAAATCGTAATATCAGTCCGTAAGCGGTCTTAAACCATTGGGGCCTCTGGTTGCAGATTATCAAAGCTTGGAATATACTGTAGACCGTGTTGGCGAGCCTCTTTGCTATTCTGGTGCTCGCCATTGGGGACATCGAGTACGAGAATACTGCTGACTTCCTTTGCAATCAAATCAATCAGCAAAGCGCACTGTATCCGGCGCGCTCTTGCACAAAGATCCCGATTATTCAAACCAGATGTGACTGCAAGGACTTTCCATTGCCGAGCCACCCCGTTTCAGTAGACGTCGATGTTTGAGCCAGGCAAGGAGACTGCCTGGGATGATATTGTGCATTGATTTCTTCCTATAGGCTTTCACTGCCCAAATCATCAAACGGGCCGTCATGCATATGGCGACAGCTTTGTGGTCGTTTGGGCAAATAATGTCACCAGGATCTAGCCTCACGTATGGGATAGGGCATGGGTGTGGTATTTGAGGCACTCATCGATGTACTTGACCGACTACGACAATCACATCTGGGGCATTCTACGTTGTTGAGTTACTCGACCAAACGCGCCATGAGGTTGGAAAGGAATGGGACTCACGGGCAGATGGTGCTCGCTTATGAGGCATCATGTTACGGCATTACCGGAAAGCATATCGAGCGCAGTGGTACAGACATGTTCATATACGGGTTTCTCGACGATACGAGAGAAAGGTATTTGGACAAGTACTCTGTTATCAAACAGCTTATGATGCTATGATCAAGAACCTGTGGAAGAAACGAGATGTTAGCTTGGGGGGAACAGTGAGAGTAGGGAAATTGAGTGAAGAGTCCGTACGAAGGAGTCACTTCACATAGCGTCTTCTGCATGAATTCGTAGTAGTTATTAGCGTGCACAGTATTACCAGCTAGTGTTGAGAATCATCTAGACAGTACAGGGCCTTTGTATACGCGAGTGTCGGGTTTGAAGTCATAGGCATATCCTTGGAACTATGGACATATTGACAAGGCTCAGGGTAGCAACCTGAAATCATTCGTTCCGAGAACCTTGGGACTGATCAGATTTCTGACTTTAGAGCTACAAGGATATCTTTACTACGTAAGGTCTTTACATGTTTGATTACAAATGCTTCCCTTTACTACGAGGGCAATGCTGGCAACAGCTCAGGAGAGTCGCGCCTAGACCTGGTGTGAGTGACAACTACAAATGGTTACAATTGAGTTGTAATAGTAATCAAATTTTCAAGCTCGCAAGCCACAAAAGCCACTTCATTCGGGCTAGTAGTCCCATTCAAGATTCTACGATTTTGGTCTTGCATCATAGAAGAGTCAGATTTTTTCTCAGGTGCATGCTCGACAGGCCGAACTCGCTCCTTGCTATCATCCGACGCCCTAGGTCAATGCTGCCATGCAGGTAGCCTCTAGACTAATGTCTATCTCAAAGCCGAGGTAACCGGGCTATAATGCAATCTCTTCACGTGAGTTGAGGAGTTGGGTGTTTCGGAGTAAACGTTATAGATCAAAGTTAATTCCATCGCGATCAGCGAGGAGTTCGTTGCCTGAGGCAGACGGTGTCGGATATCATTTCCTTATCGCTTCAGTTAACCCTCGCATATGGTCCAAATCAGCTCATGAACGCCAGTCCTTGCCTCAAACAGCCAGAGTGGCGATTCTCGTTCCTTCTTTCAGGCCGTTAGTCGTTACGCATTTCCCACTTGCATGCTCACAACCATCCCTGTTAGGAAGGTCAGATGTTTGTTGGCCACCCGGCAGGTGGCAAGCCCAAGTAAGTTTTCTGCTTGCCGGGTTTGCATCCAAGCGAAGACACTAAACGTTAGGACTTGCAGCTCAAGCCGACCCTGAAAATGCCGTCGAGTTTGACGCTTGGAGTGAGCGGTTGCATACAGACCTGATGCAGCTGGTGCAGCTCGCTTGGAGAAAATACGGTATGATGAAGATCTGAACATCCTCTCGGCAGATGTTTTACCAGCGCCGGCACAATCAAGAAAATTCCCGGACACAGGCAGCATGGTTCGTCAATCCGGGAATGAGAATGAAAAAGGACGGGCCATGAGTGGACCAAAAATACAGTCTCAAGCCCAATCATGTCTCATCACGACATCGTTTCTCTCGCTCCTTTGTCGTCATGAGAAACACCAGTAGAGTAGTATCGTAATCCATTCCCCTCCGTACGGAGAGTATGGCTTTGTTACGGGCGGGCCGCTCGGTGGCCCGCTATAACCTCAAAGCCTTAAACTTGAGACTTTTGGATCGGACAGTTTTTGTGGTGGGTCTTTCCTTGACAGAAACCGGTACGTACCATACTCGGTGAAACCTTTGCCATGATTCACTGACATGAGTACGCGATTTTACGAGTCCAAAGTCAAACAACTTGATACGTCTCATTTCTCTTATGCGCTGATACGCAGGTAGTTGTGTCCAACATGCTATCAAAGTTTGTATCCTGCAGCCTATGATCCGAGGATTATTCGGTTTCGGTTTTCGGTAGTTGCGGCGTCTCATTATTACTATCTGCAGGAACGGGATAATCCAGTCGCGAACTGTAGTGCCTCGTATGCAAGTTTGCATTATTCCCTGGGTTATTTCCTGTAAGATACTCTCAGAGGTACAAGCATCCAAGCACACACTCCCAGACAGCCGATGCAGAAAGAGGTCACTGCTTGCGGGTCATTGGTTCCTCATCTCAACAAGCCAGCGTATCGCCGTAGTCTGGACATAGTCAAGTAGCTAGTCCTGATCCGATAATCTAGCGGTATTGGGAATATACTCAGGAAGTAGCAGTTTCTATGCGGAGAATAGATGACATCATGTTTGATATGTCCGTGCTTTAGACTCTCAGACCACGCACTATTGATAGCCTCTTGACCACATCACGATTGTTGCAGTCAATGCCAGTTCCAGAATTCAATTTTTGGGATGCAAGATTAACAGCTAATCCCGCTGTCAGTGCCAGGCCGCTGTCATGCTCGTTTTGTTACACAGGCGACGGCTCAACGTTGATAGTAGGTATACGCGACATCGCACCCGGATATACTGCGTAGGCTCGTAGAGTGACGAACGTACAGGTACAAGCGGGCCAACGGTGGAAGCTACCACCGTAATTTGAGTGTACGTATAAACAAGATCCTGCAGTGCAGCTTCTTTGGCTCTCAAGACTGCCAGATGTAACCTGGTTGTAAGCGAGCCGACATACATAGACATACATAGGAGGCACTTCAAGCTAAGCAGGAGGATGATCTCAGATAGAGTTTGCGAATCTTAGATATTCACTAGTCCTGTTCGAGAAATAGCGCCAAATGAGTATTTCAAATAATTCTGGCCAACCACGCGTCCCGGTTCAGTCCCCGGGTGGAGCCCGAAGATCCCAAAATGGTCGCCGAGGACTAGCGCCGCCCCAAGCGGGCTAGCGCTCCTGATCAATAGACAAGTTAGGCTAAGCGCGCTACAGCGGTGGTGGGTGGGGGTGTCAGGTAGCCGAACGGGGTAAATGGTGGGCTCCTTGTGTATGTATGGTATTGTGTACGAACTATAAAAAACTCCCTGGCGACTACGATAGCACTCTTGGAGTAACTACAGAATAACCGTTTAGTCCAGGTAATACGTACTATCCGTACGGCCCGCTTGGTCGGTATTGAGCTGCCAAGGAGAGTAGTAGGAGTAGTATCATAACTTACTGTGCTCTGATTACGTACGCTCTCATGTTGATAGATTCCAAGCGGAGGAAGGCGTCTCCCGTGTGTGCTTCCTCCTAGACACACAGCCCGTTCATTGGCTCTCCGGATAATCGCTTCATTTGCCGTGTCATCAAATGTCATCAAATCAAGGCTGTCTGTTGTTCCAAGCCGTGGCCGAGGATGAGCGAACTCTTTGACGGCCGGCGCCGGGGGACAGACGACAGGATCGCCATGGCATGCGTGGTCCTCAAGCTTTGAGCTTGCCTGAAAGCGCTGAGCCAAAACCGCAGATCCAATCATTCCATAACGGCGGTCGTCAGCGGGGTCGTCTTCTGGCCAAAACAGAAGCTAGAATGCGTCTGGGCTGGCTGAACTAATGACAAATGTCCGAGTCGATTCGATAGCTTCATGTGTGGATTCTCGGATTAAGGGGCATATTGAATGATCCGCGCAGACCCCAACGAGTCAATGCAGCGTCGGAAAATTTTTAGGTCTGTGTCTACGTCGTCCGTCCTGGCATGTGGACGGACTAGTTTGTAGGGTCATCTGGGTGGCGTGTGCACTTTTTGGAGAGGGCACATCATGAAGATGCGATTTTGCCAGCCCAACTGCAATCCTGAAGACCGTCGCTATTTCGGTGCTTCTGGTTTCGTCGACTGCCTATTCAGACGATTCAACGGCGGCTCAGTTAGCTTTCAGGGGCGTGCCCAGGTAGTCGGTTCAGCCACTTAGCGGGCCAGAGTGCCTGGCTAATGCCCCACTGAGTCCAGAAAATGTCCCAACGGCGAACCACGGATCGCCTGTAATCTGCTCGTATTGTATCGTTCTGCAGTATTCTTACCCATACACACTGTCGCTCACGTGTGCTCTTCGACTTGTTACACGGCATTCTGAGCTCTGAAGATGGGCGTCGATGTCCTCCTATGATCAGCACCCGCTTGGCCATGGACTTCCGTTCAGCTGGCGACTGCCCAGGCCCGCTTCGGAGACGCCGTGCTCTGAGCAGACCACAAACAAGAGCCATACGTCGACTCAGAAACCACAATGCTACATTTTACGTACTTGAATAGCTACGGAAGATGGAGACGTCTAGGCAAATCGTAGATGACCCGAGCAAAACCGGCGCTATGGCGGACCCGTTGATGTGGTACGAACGGCTCGGTTGGAAAAAGTCAAAACACGGCCTTGATTGTTGCGCGGCGGATCTGGCTCACGTTTTGGGAGGATCCATGACGGAATGCGAACTAAAAGAGTAATCACAATACAGCGACTAATTTAGTTTGGGGAAGGCTGGCTGAAGGGTTACTCTGTTTATCTGACTGCTTGTCCATTCGGGCATAGCCTGGATCGATCTGGACCAAGCACATACCTCCTGCTATGCAGTAGCAGACAGCGGTAACATTACGCAGCGACAAGAATCTGATCTGACCTGACTCAGGAGGTCGGCGTATCTCCGAGGAGGCCGCAATACGTCCTGACTGGCACCCTGACCTATATCGTACATGACAACACTTCGACAGCACCAGAGCGCTGGGTCATCAATAGGCCGTCCTGGATACCAAGGCAGTGATTGGAGGCCGCGCGGGATCATCGACCCCTGCGGTGTGTCCTTGATCCACCTCGAACATTGCTCTCCAGTCTCAGGTTAGTAGTACGCAGCTAACGTATTGTGCTGGATCCACCTCCTGGCAAGCATCCTGCCGAAGCTAACAGGGAACAAGAAGACATCATCTCCACGATCTGTTTTATCACTGTTGCAGAGTGCAGCTGCCACCGAGATATGATTTGCCGGAAAAAGAAATGAATACAGGCTCCACTTGCCCGTATATTGTTTACAAAAGTTTGTGCTCACTTTCGAAGCAGTCAGATCTTACAGTGTGTATCCGTTATGCGATCAAACCATCTGAGTTATCCCTTTTCCAGTTTCTACTTGGTGCTAGTACGACGAGGAGATCCCCTGTATGTATGTAATGACCCGTACGAGAGACAGTCATTGTGATGAAGAAAATGCAGTGCGTAAATCCTGATCACCCAGAGTGAATGGTAATACGTGAGCTGCCCCTCCTCCTACACATTCTATCTACAGGCTCATACCCGCTCATGACCAAGCACCTCGTTACGACATTTATACCACGCTCTGATATTTCAAGGATTAGGATTTTCGAGACACATCCCCGTCTAGACTGATTCGTAGGTCCGTCTAACCTGATTCATTGGTCTTCAGCGCGCCCGTCGCTTAGCCCAAAGCGTCCCCTCTCCCCCCCTGTCATTCCTGTCATCCAGGCTTGTGCTTTTGAGTTAAGTTAGTTCGTTAGCTGCTATACCCACTCTACTGGTTTATTCCCATCTAGGTTCCTACGGAGAGCAGAACCTTTCCTTTTTAGCCGTCTGCTAGAACCTTTTTTTTGTGTTTTTTAGTTCCGAAGATCTCAGATCTTGTTGTGGGCTACCGAGTACATTTCTCGTACGTACTTACCACTTGAGATTTAGTGCTGCCCCATCAGCCGTGGCGTCCCTGCTTTTTTTCCTGGTAGTGGGCTCTGGCTGGATTTCTGAATACGTACTTAACCACTGGCCGCCGCCTTCTCCTCTTCGTCACCTATCGCCAACCCTCTTTACATACCTCAACACTCAACCAACACCACAAGGACAGCCAGTTAGCCACATCAGACAGTTATTTGACACCAAAGTCAAAGACATATTACAATGTAAGTGCGAGTTGCGCTCAGGCGTCGAATCGCCCCTCCATCTGAGTTGCGTTGATGGAAGAAGCAGTGTATCTGGTCAACTCAAAGACTAATAGTGGATTCAGACCATTTAATTCATCTAAATCAATCGGCATTACTTTGCCATGACGCCAACTCACCGGCGTGGTCCCTGGGTGCAGGAAGAGGATAATACTCTGCTTCAGTTGGTACACGAACAAGGGCCCAACAACTGGGTACGCATTTCACAGCAGATGCACTTTCGTTCTCCCAAACAATGCAGAGAACGATTCCACCAGAATCTCAAGCCATCTTTGAACCACACTCCGATCTCGGCTGAAGAAGGACTGATGATCGAGCGCATGGTGAACGAGATGGGTAAGCGCTGGGCAGAGATTGCGCGTCGACTGGGCAACCGCAGCGACAATGCAGTCAAGAACTGGTGGAATGGCAATATGAACCGCAAACGAAGAGGCCTTGTGGCACAGCCGACAAGTCAACGCACCTGTAACGGCCGCGTGGAGGCTCCGTACCCACGAGCCAGTGAACAGCGACATCATAACGACATCCGACGACCATCAACCTCATCCATGACCAAGGCTTCCCTCAGCCAAAGTCCGGTCCTAGTCTCACAACTGATTCTTCGTGAACGTCCAGTCTCGCCAGGCCACCAAAATGACATGTCGTCACGGCGCCTTGCACCTATTCTCACATCGGCCAGCGGTAGAATAGAACCATCAATGACATCCCCAGCATTTTCAGAGATTTCGACCCTGGAGCCACCGTCAATGATCTCAGATCACAATTCAGTCTCTTCCGCTTCCCCGAGGACTTTACCGTCTCCTCAGATGCTGCCGCTACCCATTGATTCCCGCCAGGCTTCCTGGTACTCCGAGCAGCATCGACGAGGAAGCGTACCGACCTACTCGTCTTATCTCCCCTCTTCCGCCAGAGAAGATATCTACTCCGAACATGAACCTGGTTATGCTAGACATTGGAGCGTCGACAACAACTACAGCAAATCTGTTGCCGAGACAGCTTCGTCTTCCGAACGCCGTGATTCTCGCATGGGTCTTCAGACTTTACTCAACTAACTCATACATTAATGCGCTCACTAATTCCTTTGTTTCGACTACATATTTTGGGTTTTTTTGCGGGACTGAGTTTGGAGTGGAGGTTGGTCTGATCGGGGTCTGGGATATTTAATCATGCTGTTATTGGGGAATGATCGGGGTTTCAAAAAAGCATATCGCGGCGCAGGATCTATCATTATACCACTTTTGTCTGTTTTCGTCACTTTTTATACCACTACTGTGTTTTATGTGTGATAGTGTGCTATTACCTGCTGAGAACTCTGTATAATTAATTATCAGCCACTGGCTTATATGAATGACAATGCCGAATGTCAAGGATCAATTGGTTAGCTGTTCTAGCACCAACCTCTAGATTGAGAACCGAGTCCGCCCTGTCAATGCCAGGTCAGGCCAGTCAAGGCCCAACCCCCGCCTGATGAGGCTAGCTGTGGTGGACGGAACATGGGAGACCCTCGTGACGTGTACATATTATAACGTTCCCTGGTATAGTTCTACGGAAAATCTCTGTTGGTGAGAAATCCGCCAAGCAAGGGGGAGGGGTTACATCTCATCGACGATTTCCTCGCTTGAGGCTGACAGGCGGTGTTGATTGGGTGCGCATGTACATACTTACCTACCGGGTATTATCCTGGCTCATTCTTTTCATTTCTTTTCTTTTCGGATATCCGTTCGCAACTCACTATTGAATACTAAACCCTAAACTATGTGCCATATACAGAACGGGAACGTGAGTACGTCGTAGATCAACTGTTCCAACTACCACGTACGTATACGTTTCCACTTTAGTAATACGTCAAACCAGCAATTCCAAAGAGGTCAATAAGCGAAGGGCCAATTGCTGACCTTTGCGTAGGGGCGACACCCCCGGAAGTGTCAAAGTGATGGGTGGTGAACCAGGTCTATCCTTGTTTACTCGTCAACCCCTAGCACTCATTGGTCGCCGGGCCGCCCCCAAGCCCTGTCAGTCTAATTTTACAGCAGTCACAAAAGTCACAAGTGAAAAGAGGGGCCGCGCCGTTATTTTAGCGGCAAGCCCTAACCAGCTTAAGACAGCCGTTGGCACTGGCACTGGCGCTTTGTTCTTAATTTTGAGTGTCAAGGCCACATATTGAACCTTGATTGACTGGAACCGGGATCTCTATTCCGGGAGACAGCAGATTACCCTGGAGCTCTTATTCCCGAGGGCGCTTCGTATGTATTGGATTAATTAATCTCAACCCTATATCCGAGCTCTTCGATTCAGCTCTTCGATAGCCCATGTATAGTTGATGGTATTATTGCTGGAATATGGAATTGTACCCATGTTTAGTTTTGCTCTTTGTGCCGAATCGCATACGCGGTTACGGCATCGGAGCTTCTCGTCCTGTTGTAAGGAGTCTCCGAGTCAATACGGCAGGCCGTCGTCAATGACTCAGTTCCCTGCCAATGTACCTGACTACTACTGTATCTTGAATCGTAGCAAGTTCTCTTTACGGGAGCTCTGGGGGTTAATCTACCGGATACCGTAGAGGACTCGATGCCGGTTTGCAGCGTTCATCACTTTCTACATGTACTGCGGTGTCGCTCCGCAAGTCCTTCAGTCAAATCCCAGCAAGCTCTCGGGCGGGTTTGAGTGCCATGGCCACTGATTCGCCGGCAGTCGACACCCTTGTCATCATGACTTCAATTTAGGAATGTACTCGAGTTTTGAACATCCCATACTCACAGCGGCGATGCTCGGAGGGACTCTAGGGAGAATGAAGGAGCGTTTCTGTCGCGTTCACAGATAGTATACTCTTTTAGGCTATTAGCAAAGCGAAAAGGAGATCAATAGTGGAGCAAATTAATTCCAAATCATTGTCCTTAGCGCAGTCCATTTCAGCGGCCCACAGGCACCCGGTGCGGATCCCTGTCAACACACACCAGAAACGCATTCCAGATCAGTTGCAGCACGCGCTAAGCTTGCGGGAGACATGGTTGCCTCATCTTCGACACAACGCAATGTCATGGAAGAGTGGAGGCTGCGCCCAACTTGCCAGGCAATATCTACTAGCTCAACGACCGAACGAGAGAAAAAAGAATTGATCGACAGCCGTGCGTAACGGTCCTTGCCTGTCAGTGTCAGGACGGTGCACTGCAGCCAGGCAGTGCTTTAGCGATGGTGCCGGTATTTTGGAACCGCGCTGTGGCGTCCTTGTTTTCTATGATCTGCGACGGGAATAATATGCAATTATCGAACGACAAGGGTCAATCGTGTGATCTGTACTTAATACACCACCTATAGCACGCCGAGTGCGTAGTACGATCAATAGCCAGCGGATCGGGGAAATGTGACTTGTCAATCCTTTTGCCGCGTGGGATTTGTTGGGAAGATCTCGATTAACAATCTTACGTCGGCCTTAACTGAGGGCAGATATAGGCGGTAGATCCGCCATGGGCGAAGCATTATTATGATCGTCGGCAGTAGCGATTCCATAATGGCGAGTAGTATTACTGTATACTTACTGGAGTAGAATGAGTTACGCTGGTAACGGACATGCTCAGCCAGAGCTCTCGCAGATATCCGATCGGGCCATTCCGGTTCCAGACTAGCCTGGTCAAGCCCCGAGATCTGGCGATACCGTATTACAATACCGTACGTCACACAGCAGGATTCTGGCTACGGTTCGCCGTTGAGCAACATCAGATCCACTGCTGCCCCATTCCTCGACCCAAGGATTTCGTGCGTCCGCTGTACGACCGCGGTATTGACATACACGTCTGAATTAGCCCTCGTTCGTATCGTACGTACACTGACTGGTACGTACGAGCGATGCGTAATTTACATTTACTCCACATATCTCGTCCTGCCATGGCACGCACTAAGCTCTACTCTCTCCAAACTAACCACGCAGCTCGCGCCTTCGCTCCCCTTTGGGCCCGTCGAGTCATCACATCCCTCCCTTTTTGGGCGCAGTGACACGAGCGATGGATCAAGAAAGCTGTTTTTCGGTGTCCGCGTTCTCTCCGTTGCCAGCCGTACTTTTCTTATGATGTAAAGCAAGAAAAGCAGCTCTGAGTAGGTACCGCTAATAGCTCGACTAGAAGACTATATTTCCAGGCGCTGTGATAGGCTGCAGTCTAACCCTAACAAGCTCATATCCATCTTGTTCAACTGCTTCACAATACGAGAAATGTCGTTTGATTGACTGCTTGCGGCGAATAATATTAGACAATTAATCTACATTTCCCATGATTTGCCGTGGAGAATATATCTAGGGATATCCATGAAACTCGTAGCCATGATCGTAACGTCTTGTGGATGAGAAATATATATATATTTCAACGGGAGGACACGTTGATTGACCCCGGATTACCGATAAAATCATACGGCGAACGAACTCGGGCTTAAACGGGGTGTTGACCTACGTTGCACAGGCTTCACGTAATATAGAGAGTAGACCATACTCGCATTGGCTCTGATATATATACAAACTCCTCTCTTGTGGCACCGTTGGCCAGAAATATCTTCATCAATGTGTGGTCGGCGAACTGACCAACCTCGGGATTTCAATGTTGGGCCGTGTAGCCTCTGAATGAGAATACAGAGTGCATCTTTGTACAGGCCGCGTGCGCTCACTTGGTAACATACCTAGGTAACGGCGATGTATGCCACTGTCGGTATAATCGATACCTGTTCACATGTTTGATGACCCCGGTCAATCTTAGGTTTGGATGGCCGGAGAACATTACGCAGCGTTGCTGGTGTCTACTCGAACGTGATACAGGAAGCTTTCATGTGTTTGTTCACAATGTTCTTATGCTCTGGACGGATGCATATGCTTGGTAGTACTGGATATCAACTACAAACTTACCAGGAGCTGGATCTACCAACTAAACACATATCTCCGGCACTGTCATATCTATCGCTATGCACATCGAGTAGATCACTGCCGAGTGATGTCTTATGCTGTTGGTATCCTAGTCTTCTGATCTTGAAACTCAGACAATCCAAGAAGGCTTTCCGAATTCTAATTATGTAGCTAGATATCTCATCAGGTCGTAAATAGAAGTTCAAGATCGTGATCTTGTATGCAATGTGTTCCAATCGAACGCCGTTTCAAATGTGCATGAGTCGAGTTTGCTAAAGTATGTAGACTGTCCTCTCCTTCCTCTCAAGGCTTCCCATCCACATACATGGAGACATCATTGAAACATGTCCTCTGCCCGACGTCTTCTACCACCACGTCCCTCCAGTTTGTTCGAGAACAACTCCTTGCCTGCATTGGCATTATACTTGTCTGGGAATAACTCCTTCACTGTTTGGGTGTTTGCTTTTGCATGACCACGAAGAGCCATGCCTATGTCGTTGGACGCTCCTTTGATATAAATTTGATCCTGAGCTCCATCGACAAGAGGCACACTGATTCTCTTCGCAAACAGATCAGCAGTCTCATCCGCGGCATCAAATGCATCTGTGCGCCTGTGGTTGCTGTTCGTTTTGGCCGGGAAAAGCTCTTTCTTGAGATAGCTTGCAGCTGTCCTGTTTGGAAACAATTCTCTGGTGTCTTGGCTATCGCCTGTAGGAAACAATTCTTTGGTCGTATTTGCGCGAGTACCACTGGCGAGCCTAGGAGAACGTTCGCGGAAGCGTCTTCGACTCTGCTGCTGCTCATCATCGCTTCTGCGCATTGCGTCCAGATCATCCCTCCCGGGAGAGGCGCTGCGATCACGAAGTCGACCAGAGCCCACGCGATCACCATCTTCGCCACGTTCAGGGAAAAGTTCTTGCGGTTGACGTCTTCCCCGTCGGGGCCGACGTCGTGTTTCCGATTCCGAGAAGTCATCGCCCGAGGCGCCTCGTCGATCGGGAGCTGTGCCATCATCATCATACATGCTCGCGGTGAATCCATCATCGTTCTTATTCCGACGTCGACGGTGCTCACGATCATCAAATCGAAGGCGCCGATAGTCACCATCGCTCTCGTCACGTCTGCCTCCCTGACGCCGCTTTTCTGCGAGTTCGCGGCGCAAGCGCTCGCGCGGGTCATGTTCTGGATGCATCAGATAAAACCGACTAGCTTCATGAGCGCGTGGTTTCTTGCGGTCTGTCTTCACTGCCGATCGCACCTGCAGGACCGACTCTGGATGCGACAAACAGGTTTTCGCTGTCCGCAAACGTAGCGCAGGGAGCGCGGAGATGTCCTCTTCACCAAGCTGCGTGAGCGCAGTAAGAGCCCGCAAGCCGACCTCCTCGGAGGAGTAGACAATGTTCGCAGATGTATCATCAATCCATTCAATTCGACTAGCCTCTTCGTCCGGGAAATAGCTCAAAGCGAATTGCTTGATGTGATCTGTTGTCATTTCGTCGACGCCGCGAATATGGACCTTTTCATAGTGCGCCTCGGCTGTCTGAGGGTCGACAACGCCATTTGCCGCTGTGAAAGCTTGCTGTTCGACATAGTCCTAATTTATTTCATCAGTCAGTGAATAGATATGACCGCAAACATGTCAATGAGCTCACCGTTTCAATGGCATCTGCCTCGGGCAAAGGGCCCAAGTCAATATCCATATCCATGTCAACGTCCATTGAGTTCTCCATCGTGTCGGTAACAGGCTCCATGGTTGTCGGCTGCTGGAGAGCTGCCACCTCCATATGACTGTCGTGATGCAGAAAATTCAAGTGACATGCGATTGGGTCAAAGTTGTTAAAAGAGACAAATATAACAATTGCTGTAGCTTTTGTAAACGATTGGCGCACTATTGAACCCAAGGCTCAACAAACGCGTGAGAATGAGACTTGAATGAGACCGAGATAGCTTTTTGCTCGTGGTTGTGAAGTCCCGAGAGGTCGGGTCTCCGTTCTTGGCAAATGCGGAGAGCTCAACGGTCGGATGACTAAGCAGTCTATCACTGCTCCAAGAAGTAAATCAATACTGAGACTCAAACTAGACATAGTAGGAAATTTAGTAATGTCATTGATCGCAGAAATGGCAATCTAAACACCGGAGTTTTCTTTGCATGTATTGGGTCGATGTACAACATTTAATTCCACCTTCAGCCAATCGCAGCATTCCCCTCTACTTCTCTTCTAGCCCACGCGGGTGACTACAACTTGGAATCTTCTATTCATGGTGGTGAAAATGTCGTCAAATTTGGATCCATCATTGGCTGATCATACAGCATCCGAAAATTTGCTAGCGAGCATTCTCGTGGCTCGGTTTTTGCGATCAAACAACTATAATGAGACTCTAGAGACTTTCATTCGTGAGGCGGGTCTACCGTCTGATGTTGGGGCGTTCAACCGGAACAAATCAGATGAATCTGACAGTGTTGGCAAGTGGACATTAGAAGGCATTATTCAAGAAAAGAAGAAATTCGACCAGACTCTGTCATTTGAGCGATATGGCGACTCGCAGGCCAAAGACGAATGGAGTGTACCGGGTAAGTCGGATAGACGTATATAAATGATGCAAGAGAAGTGTAGCTTACACGATGAATCTTCTAGCTCCATCGTTACCCAAGTTAATAGACACGCCGGCTTCATGTAATCTACTTGCTGCATCAGTTGAGTCATGGCAGATAGAAGACGGCGATCAAGACAAGAATCAAAAAGATGCATACATTGTCGCTACCGGTGCCGATAGGCGCTTAAACCTCTTTAATCTAGATGTTGACAACACCGTGGCTACCTCAATAGCCGGACTGGCGGACTCACCCATCCTGTCTTACGCTAGTATTCGAGGACAATACCAGCTATTAACGACCATGTCCGGTCAGCTTCTTCTTGTGAGCGGCAATAGGGTTATAGACCGAAGGAAAGATCACACAAAATATGCAGTCAAAGTTCTTGCATACGAGGACCGCGACGAGCACATTTGGATAGTCACGGCCGGATGGGATACGCAAGTTTTGATATACCGTCTAAGTCTAGCTCCATCTTCGGACGGACATCTCAAACTAGATGACCCAGTGGGATATATCAAATTATCATCCAATCCGGAGTCTATCCTCCTTGTGCAACATCCGGAAACCCAGGATTTAACACTCATTCTCTCACGGCGAGACTCAACATATATTTACTATTACGATATCGAGCCTTTGCGGGAAGCAGAGTCTCACAAGACGTGTGAAGAGACCGGCAGGCAAAATCTTGCGCCCAACTCTAATGCCTGGGTTGCATTCTCACCGTCTTGTCTTGCCCAGAGTCCTCGTGATCCTGGTGTAATTGCGGTAGCACTTTCCACGCTGCCGCATATGAAGGTGATGATTGTCAGGTTGTTGTTTCCAAGGAACAGCCAAGTCGAAGATGGTGGCAATATCACAGCAACACAGCTCAGTCAGTCAATGGCTTCGCTAGCACTCCAAAACCGTGAGGATGCCGCCATCATGATTCAAGCAAATACATTTGCGCCGCAGACTGCATACTCGACCCCCCAAGTGGTATGGCGGCCGGATGGATCTGGCGTTTGGGTTAATGGAGATGATGGTGTTATTCGTGGGATTGAAAGCAAAACAGGAAGATTGGTGACGATGTTGAAGAACGGGCATGAGGCTGGTAGTAAAGTGAGGAGTATATGGGCTGGATGGGTTGAAGACAAGAATTCAGCTGAGGAATGGGTCGTTAGTGGAGGTTTTGATAAGAGGCTGATTGTTTGGAAACCTGAGAACTCAGATGGTTAGGCTTGATAAGAATTTATATGAGTACAAATGGAATGCCATTGAGAAGGAAACTTTCGACTAATCGAATATAATTCTACATGTTTTGAAATAGACTGAAAGCGTAGACAAATATTTACATCACGACGTCTATTTCACGTGCAACTGGAGGGTCTCAAGGACCTGAAAAAGATATTCAGTCAGTTACGTTCACAGAAGCGCAGAGTGCAGGCTGAGCAGAGACATACCTCGAGTTCAATCTTGGCCTCAGCAATGTCCGACTCACTGCCACTGCCATTGGCGATCTTTTGAGCCTCAGCAATCTGGGCGCGGATAGCCTGTGATATTCGTTAGCCCTGTATAGCGCTGACCCTGGTTTCTGATACTGACCTCAGCGGAGAAATCTTCAAGAGGGTATCCCTCGACGGCGTTGATGCTGAGACGGGAGTCGGGCTGGACAACGGCGAAACCTCCGGAAACTAGAAACGCCTCGTATTAGTAAATCAGTCTATTAAAATAGGGATACCGGATGCGCGTTGTTTCTGCAACCAAGTATGAGTGTATGCCGGCGACGTACGGAAGAATTGCTTAGTGCTACCGCTCTCCTCGATAACCTCAACGAGACCGGGCTTCAATTGTTCGATAGATGGAACGTGGTTAGCGAGGATACCCATCTCGCCAGATTCCGCGGGAATGTTGACTTGGACACTGTATCAAGGAGAATTGTAATCAGTTAATGCCGGGTATGAAATGCTATGGGTTCTGCGGAGGATCGGAACGTACACGTCGGTGGACTTGAAGAGGTTCTGTTTAATTAAAAGGCACAGCTGTTAGCAATTGACTCATTCAAACAGAATTAAAGATGTCCAAGCCCGGTGCATTGAGATGCATTAATCGTACCTGGTGAGGCATAGCCAAGGAGAGCTTGATCTTGTCGGCGACAGCGTCGGCATAGGTTCTGCGACCAGCAGGGACGCGAATGGCGGTAGGTCGCACCCGGAGGGCAGCCCGTGCAAATCGAAGAGAGCTCATTGTGTGTGGGATGTGAACGACGATGAGGATTGAGGCGTTATTCTCGTCAAACTTCAAATGCTGAGGTGGTGAGAAACGGTCAAAGTCGGAACAAACCCAGCTAACCGGATATAGGGTCTTGGCATTGAAGTCACGTGCTAACCGTCAACTTCAGACTCGGGTTGTAGAGCTTCATTAACATAGGATGTCTGTCGAAAATTACTTGAAAGAAGAGATGATAGCATATTTCTGATCTAAAAGATTCACTACGAACGTCGTGTGAGGAGATGGCATTGGTCATATTGACGTTCTTGACGTTCATACATTCCGTATACTGCTTAACCCTAAGTATTCTGGGGAATTACAAAACATTGATCTCAATATACCATATACAATTATTATTTTACTCCGATAAGTGAACAGCGACAGGATCGTAGGTCTGTTGTAACTTACTAGGTAGCCATCTGAGCCATGATGTTGATTGTAGAAGTAAAGCCACAGATCCGCACTAGCCACATCCGACTAAGCGAGGCCGCCCACACAATCCGCCTACCAAATCGTTCGGCTTGGTGATACTACTTTGTTCAACCTCCAGTTCAGCCCTCACCACGACAACCTCCTCATCGCGACAGAACCGTCAAGATGGCCAGTACGTTGATTGATGTCGTCTAACGATTTATTTGGTGGACTAACTTCTTTGCGCAGAGTCCAAGAACTCGTCTCAGCACAACCAGAGCAAGAAGGCTCACCGTAACGGGTTCGTTTCTTCCTCAGTCGCACTTCTCCATATCGCACAAAATACAAACCTACGCCAAATAGCACCGGCTCTACACTTTCCAAATCGACAAGCTGCTAACATATTTCTCGCAATTTAGTATCAAGAAGCCCAAGACCTACCGTTACCCTTCCTTGAAGGGAACCGACCCCAAGTTCCGACGCAACCACAGACATGCTCTCCACGGCACCATGAAGGCTTTGGTACGTTGTCCAAAACCCGTTATCCGGAATTGTGGCACACAACCGCGCAAAGACAGATTACAGAACTGACAACTCTTACAGAAGGAGCGCAAGGAAGGAAAGCGTGAGGTCGCTTAAATGGGGAAATAGAGGAGGAAAAAAAATCAAAAAGAAAGATGCATGAAAACAACAATTCCATCTTTGATTTATTCGGCGAAAAACTCTTCTTGTGTGATAATGATCTATCATGATTTGTCAAATAGACACGACAATTCGACTTGAGCGGAGATGACGAGGCTCGACGATTTTCCATCGCTTTCACTTTTGCAGGTAGACAACGATTCGTTTGAGGATGGGCATGCATGATGTTCTTTTGGTCGTAGGACACGGGAGCCATAGAAACAGTTGGAGCGCGTTCGTTCCATGATCTAGTTGTTTCATCTGAAACAGGCATATGTGTGTACAGCTACGTGGCCCATCCCATGCCCGACTGCTGAAGGATTATTTCTTTTACGTGCCGAGATTGATTTGCCCTCCAATTACCAAACACCCTACTTCTTGTTCTGTGGCGGAAGGGTGCATGGACGGAGAGCTACATGCGTTTGTCGTAGATGTTCGTAGAGCTGGATTATGACTAGTTATTCGTGGAGCGCGGGGATAATCTATCATCTATTGACATGAATTTTGCAACACAACAAGGTCCTACCCATATATATGTATATATAGAAAATGCAGTGGCTCTATTCCACCCATGCTTGCGCCTTAAACATGCTTGTCGGATTACGCAGGTGGTCTGCATGTCGAATCACCCTCACTTCAGCGGCCTTTGTTCGCCGCAGATGCTCTCGGAATTGGAATTGCTCTTCCGTTAAACCCGTGGGATCGATTGTATTGGCAGTTGCAGCAAGCTCGACCTCTCGGGCTTCCATAGTCTTTAGTAGGATTGCGTGCATGCTAGAAAGCACTTTCTCCGTGGATTTGGCCAGGGGTAGCTCTGTTGGGGACACATCGTCTGGTGATACCCAGGACTTTGTGTTTCTGAGTGTAGGCCCGGTGGCATAGACTGCTTCACGGAGACGTGCCACGGTCAAAGCGGCAAACATGTCGCCTGTGCCGTTGAAATTACACTCAAGAGCTGGAATATCCACACGAAACAGTCGTGGAGAACCGTCTGAGCGAACCGTAGAGCCAATGACGGTCATTAAGCCTGAAGGGGTTGATGAGCCGAGGCTTGACAGTTGTACTGATGTGACGATAATGTGAGGAACGCTGTATGTCTTGTGGATTGAGGTTATCGCGTTGGAAAGGTCGGTGGTGTTGGATATTTTAATTCCAGATAATATCCTGGCATTGTCAGCTATAGTCGAGTAAACCCGAAAAGAGCTAGTATTTACTCAGTCTCGAACTGGTTTGGTAAGATCAGATCGGCATGATGTATAATCCTTTTGTACGCTGGGACAACATCCTCTGCCACATACAAGCGGCCCAAATCACCCATAACGGGATCGAGGACTACGCATCGTTCTCGTCTCAGCATTCTTCTTCATGAGCTGGGTGAGTTACCTACTCCAGAAAAACGACCCGGGTTTTCCTTCTGCTCTGCGTTTCAGATCTTGAGCAATATCGCCCACTGCCTCGACCACTGCTGCAGTCGGAGCGTAGCCGGAGAGCAGTACATCAAAATCAGTGAGATAGTTCTGAGTCAAACCCTCGTAGAGAGTGCGGACTTCTTCTGCAGTAGTCTTTGTGCCTTTTACTTGACGGTATCCAGTATGATTGCCTGCGCAGGTTGTTAGCCGCGAAGTGCTGGTTGTTGGACATTCTTACTGTAATGCACTGTATTGATGCCAGCTACTTCGCAGCCCAAGGACTGCATGACGAATGTTGCCATTGTGTTTCCCACGAATCTAATGACAGAGAGCAACTTAGTTAACTGCCGAAATCATTCAGGTACAATAAGACTGACCCGTAGGACACCTGTTTGCGTAGATTAGTACTTTTATATTTTGGGTCATGCAGAATCATCGGGATGTCCAATGAAGAGGACAAACATACATGACTGGCTACTGCAAGTACCTTGGTCTCTGGGACCGTATTCTCCTCCTGAGTAGATGCCATTGTTCCTGTGACCGGCCAGTGTCTGAGAATTATATCTTGATAATCCGTCTAGTGCTGCGCATGCGACAGGAGATAATCTTCTATTCGGTGGTCCACGTGGCTCTATACAGGTCAGATCGGACGTAATATCAGCGGATAAGACACGAATCGAAAATGACAGACAAATGGCTCTACAGACACTGAACTGCTGGTATACAATGCGTCTGACTCATAGAATTGAGAATTCTGAAAATTGCTCGATGGTTACCTGCGGCGCGATGGCTGTAGTGGGGTTCGTTGCTGATTCTAGAAGGTGGCATGGATGCCTGAAATACAAGGCCACAGAAAAGATACTCTTGTGAATACACATTTTCAAAGGGCACTTAATGTGATAATTCATGATTGTCTTTTAGATTTCCTTGCTATGTATTTCATGTTCTGATGCACTGATAGACGTGTTGCAATGGCTCCTCGTCTGTACTCTTGGACATCCTCTTCCCATGGTGAATCAGACGAGGAGCAACCGAGAACATGACATATGTTGCAAACTTGCAACCAGCACATCTATTTGCCGGTGCTGCCAAAGCCTCCTGCGCCACGGACGCTCTCTTCCAATTGCTCGACAACGACGACATCGGGGGTATATATCTAACGAGTCGGATTAGCATGGACAATGTCACCGGAGTGCTGGGGTGTTGTACTCTTTCCAAAACAAGCTGAGCGATTCTATCTCCCTCTTTGACTGTTTCATAAATGTGACATTAGCCAATGCACTGGAAAGCAAGAGAAAACTTCATGCAGAATCATACCAGTGAAGTCTACATCTGAAAAGTTAAAGAGCAACACCTTGACCTCGCCTCTGTAATCCGCATCGATGACGCCAGCACCAGTGTCGATGAAGTTTTTGGAAGCGAGTCCACTTCGCGGTGCAACCCGGCCGTCTGTTAAGCGTCAGCAGAAGTCTGATGATGACCAGAACACCAGGATAAGCATACATGTGCCTTCAGGAACCGCAATAGCCAATCCAGTATCAACCATGCCCTTTCCCTTTGCGGGAATCACCGTCTCCTTTGCGCTGTAGAGGTCATATCCTGCGGCGAAAGCGGAGCCACGAGTGGGTGCTTTGGCTGACTCGACTAACTTCTTCACGAGGAGAGGAGGTTGAGGCTGGGAGAGGGAGGTAACTGCAACTCCATTTCCGTCCGTGGAACCCATGATGGCTGCAATGCTGTTGTTTTCTGTCGTCGTAGTAGTCTTCGTTCGTTTAGGGAGGGGTGAAGCGGGGAGCGATGGGGGTTCGTGGATAGCTGTTGCAGTAGTAGATGCGATCTCTTGAGGAGGTGTGGAATCTCTAGTCATGGTATAATACGGAGGTGTAGCGAGATGTTTGTGGGAAGAAAATCGAAGTCCAATGGGTCTAAATAAGAACCATCCCTTGGATGCAAGTCGCATCGCCAATTGACTGGTCGAATGACTTTGTTTGGGACGCGTTTCTTTCAGGCGGTGAGCGACGCGCCCGCGTTCTCATCTTGCCCGAATAGGAGGAGAGATTAGGGTATGCCCTAATCACATCCAACTTTATCTACCATCAGTCAACGCCCTTTTATTCTAACGTTAAAGTATCAATTTCTGATACTTTAACGGTGGATTGCGCTGTTGTTTTCGTGAAGCATAGATGGCGGGACTTGCTAGTCTAGCCTCTTTGGGATTCCGCGGTTATCCTGGGGCTACGGTCTGGAGAAGCTGCCAAACTGCCTCGGTTGCCGGCGGTAACGATTATCCTGGGGTAACATCCGCCACGATGAACATCTACACAAGCACACTCTTTGGTATCCTTTGCGATTTCAATTGAGTTTGCATGAGAAGATAGTCGACTTCCAGACTATTCACAACCTCGAGCAATAAACGGCAATGGCTGGTTCCGTGCGGCAACCCATCGATATCCAGTCGTTGGAGAGGTACATTGACAGCAATGTGCCTTTGATCAAGACTCCGCTCGATGTGAAGCAGGTGTGCACGCGAGTGGTTCTATCAGAAATGAGTTTTACTTGCTAACATCGATGATTCAGTTCGGATTCGGCCAGTCAAATCCCACATATCAGCTCACCGATGCTTCTGGAACGAAATACGTCCTGCGCAAAAAGCCGCCTGGCAAACTTCTCTCCAAGACAGCGCATCAAGTCGAGCGAGAATATCAGATTCTGCACGCCTTGCAGCCAACCGATGTCCCCGTCCCGAAAGTGTATATATTATGTGAGGATAGCAATGTGATCGGCACGGCCTTCTACATTATGGAGTTCCTAGATGGGAGGATGATCACCGATCCTGCCATTCCGGGCGTGAGTGCTGAAGAACGGAGAGAGATGTGCGTTCTCGTTTCGCTGCCGTTGCATGTGGAATCCGACTGGCTGACAATCAGGTTTTCAATAGATGGCGCGCTGCAGTTCGAACTCTCGGCAAGTTGCACCGTGTGGACCCCAAGTCAGTCGGGATGGAAAAGTTCGGCAAGCACACCGGCTTCTACGATCGCCAAATTTCGACCTTGGGACGAGTTTCCCAAGCGCAGGCCCAAGCCGTCGATGTCGACACAAAAGAGCCCGTGGGGGAACTCCCATACTTCCAGGAGAATGTGCGCTTCTTTTCAAACAAGAGCCTACAGCCTCGAGACCGGACGACGTTTGTACACGGTGATTATAAATTAGACAATCTCGTCTTCCACAAGACCGAGCCGCGAGTCATTGGTATACTCGACTGGGAGATGGCGACGATCGGTCATCCACTTTCAGACATCGCAAACCTGACCAGTCCCTGGTACCTTGACACGACTGAATATAAAGCCGAGCACTTCCGACAGTCTCCCGGTATGCCAGATAGGCAACAAACTTTACAATGGTATGCTGAAGTGACGGGGTATAATCCAAAACCAGACATGGACTGGGGAGATGCTTTCTTTGCCTTCCGTAGTTCGGTTATTATGCAGGGAATTGCCGCTCGATACGCGTTGCGCCAGGCGAGTAGTGCGCGAGCGCAGGATTATATCAAGAGTATGAAACCGTTTGCTGAAAAGACTCACCAGCTAGTGAAAGCGGCTGAGGCAAAGGCAACAAAGGGGCGGCTGTAGGCCGGCCATTGCCGCTTTTATATATCAAATCTACTATTATGACTGGTGCTGAAATATAGCTACGTATCTACTCGATGGAAACAAGTTAAACTAGCCATCTCGCGAAGATCTTATATACTTGAATATCCCATTGTACTCTGGTGGTGCATACATGTAAAGACACATCCTAACCGGTCAACATGGGATTTCAATCGAAACGCAGTCGTGGCACTTGGCACTATGTTGTCAAACTGCTCACCGATCTGTCTACGAAATGAATTCACCACAACAAGGTCTAGCCGTAATCACTTGGACGTGCATCAGTTCTTCGTACTGCTTCCCGAGGCTGGATGCGCCTATCCATTGCGAGAGATATACGGATCTATCTCACGGTCTTGCCTCGGGAGCATAGTTACGGGATGAGTATATCCATGTGAAACTCGGTAGGATTGTGATGCGATGCGAGCACGCAGTTTTACGCTTTTGAAAGACTGATTTTGTTAGGTAATTGATACGATCATTATGCTGGAGACCGTATAACTCCTCATTGTAATAAGATATGCACTCAGAGCTACCTAGGTTTACTTCAAGGTGTGGGTGTAACCAGGTCGGTTGTCGGTGTGATGATCGACCGGCAGCACGACATGTGCTCCGTACTAAGGGAGTTGAAAGATCAGAGTTACGCAGCATTAGTTGATACGCGAGTCTAGAACATGCAGATCTAGGCCTCTTATCTCGAAGCGACGTTCAATGACCTAGGTACGGAAGAGGACTTGAGGCCCTTGGATAGTGATATCTTGAAACATCTCCATGTGTAAGTACTCGGTCCTTCGCAATATATATCAATTTGATACGAGGTATATTCGGGATTCACCTCACATAAGTGGTGAAACAATCCAGCGTAGACATGTAATTTCGCAGACTCAGAGGACTGCCTATAAAAACGAAGCAGACTGGGATTCAAAGCACCTCGCTCAAATTGAGAATGCGTGCTGCATCTGATTTGATCGATTTTGTAGAAGACGCGGCATGGATGCAGATCTGTCCAGAGATCAGCAAATAAGATAATACGGCGGCTCAACATCAGGCACAATGATCGACGCGGAATTGTTTCGGAACTTGGCAGGATGGCTGTGCCATGCATGCTGGAATCGTGATCTGGATTTGCTCTCACCGGTGCTCCATGACTGCAGACCAACAAGGAAGGATGCATCGATAGGCGGGGGTGCTCGAGTCCAACTCCGGTGCCATTTAGAAAGTTTTATCTCGGCTACGGACTACATCGTTGTACGATACTCCCGCGCTAGCCGTTTCTGATTCTAGAAATCCCTTTAAAGCGGATCATGACTCGAGACAAAGAGAAAACCAGGATCGGAGTAAGCGATGAGGGGGAGAATACGAGGACAAAGGTAAGCCACGCATATCTAGGTTCAGCCACATAGCCAGAGGAAGGTAGAAGCTTGGATAATTTTTTTCTTGTCTTTTCTTGATTTTGAATCTGCCATTGATCCATTGTTTGTCAATTCGGATGGCGACTTAGGTTGTGGATGCTAGTCGTCCGTTGGCTCTGAAGGGAATCAGAGTGTAATGCAACGCATGATTCGATCATGCTCCTGCGAATCCGATATGATCCGCTGCTGTTGGTTGTCATTGGTTTGCTGACTGTCGACGCCCGGGTAGCTCTCCCGGGAGCTGGGCCTCGCAAAATAGTCCAGAAAAAGCATAGTAGTTGTTCGATAATGTGGGCGGTCAACCGGATCTGTACGCCGTGGCTTCAGTGTTGTGTAACAAGTGCGCTGTTTCACGTTGGTACCATCCCATGGCTGGAGCCGCACGATGACTTGGGTCGTGTTGCGTTGTACACACGTTGCACCACCGCTACATCCAGCGTGAATCATGAGGCTGACTGACCGGGCATGTGGGGGGGAAATTAGGTTTGATTCTGGGAAATGCTCTCTGGCTTACCTGCATTCCCGCCTTGCTTCACGCGCAACGATGATTCTCAACTACCCAGTCTTATCCGGATATACGGCTTTCACGTCCAGGTCAAGTAATACGCGAGCCCGGCCAACCATTCTCATCAATATCCCGGCCTGATGCCGTGTGGCTGTCCAGTACGGGCTGCAATTGGACAATATGTGCCTCCGTGGGGCGCAACTGGGGCTCCTTCGTCCTTTCCCGCCCTCCTCGACCAGTCTGTCTTTTTTTGTTGATTGGACGGTGGCCAATGTCAATCAGAAGAGCCGCACCAAAACGGATGCTGCACATCGACCTATCAACGCGCCGGAACGCTGCGGCTGCCGTTGTGTGAGGTGGCCCGTTCTCGCTCGCTTCTTGGGCCTGCCCGCGAAAGCCTCGCAGATCGCTATTTACCCTCTGCGTACGGGTGATAATTCACTTCAATATGAATATAAAGGGATAGGAGTATTATTACGCTTATTATTTATTCACGAGGTGGTCTGTCTATACCGCAGTGGTTTCTTTGGACGTCTGGATTCGGACACCGTCCGACGGACTATTTGAACCAAGACCACGACTAGAATGGACTGGGCTAGGCTCCCAATGGCACTCCTCAATTCGTATGGCATGTGCTACGTAGGCCAGGGATCCTATCCCCACCTTTAGTAACCATCGCGTTGTGGCGCAAGCAAGGCCTCGTCAGCTTTTGGATCCAATCTATTCCCGTCCGGTCTCTACCTCCGCACCACGACCCAAGCCAGCTCAAACATGATCTTCATGGTCCGCCCCTGTTGAGCCAGTTCAGATGAAACATTTCTTCACACATCACTTGGTATGGTGTCAGAGACGGTTAGTAGTTAGATAAGATGCACATGCAGAGTAGGGTGTACGTAGCAGGCCTCGCGTTCGGGATTAGGATACGTAAGTCTACCCAAGGTGGCTTGCTAATATGCGAGCCGCTCGATTTAGTCTCGTACTTCTCGTCATGCGCTGGTCCATCGTCCCCTCTGCAGACTATTAGGAGGATCACACGCTCTGCTGGATTCTTCTGATTTGTCGTTCTTGCCTGGAAATTTTTCTCAATTACCTGGGGCGAATTCTTCACCTCTGAGAAATGGGCCGATTCCAAAACCAAGGACCACGACGGAGACTACTGCGAAAAAGCAGACGAGTCTAAATCCATAGCGCCCGGAACTCCACTCGGGAACATTCAATTTCCAAATCGTCCCAAAGCGGGGATTGACTGGTGGTCTTATCGTGGATTCGGTATGGTGAGGCTCGTGCCACATTTCTTGCTAAAAGTCTCTTTCCAAGCCATTGTTTCTGTGGAGGGAAAGTATCAGCGACCGTAATTGCGATTTTCCGTGTCGCTTTGTTGTGCGAATCCGAACCTAAAAGGAGCCTCAAGGGTGCTTTCCGATTTCTGGCCGGATGATCGCAATTCCTACTCTCTCCCATTCACAACACACTCCTATCCAGGTCGTGGCTTTGATCTCCATTTTGAATTTGGGTCGCCCAGAGTTTGAGGCCAATACGTAAGGATTTCCTTTTCCTCTCTGGCGCTTCCTTGATTATCCCTTTTCCTACCCATAAAAATTTTCTCATTTTCAGCCTCCTAGTGGCCGCAGCGTTGCTGACCGTCTGCGCTCCACCAGTCTTACGCAGCTTTCCGCTTATATAGCACTACCACCTAGTAAGTAGTAGGCCCTACCGCATCAAGTGACTACTCACAAGGAGAACTGAACGGCCGTTGCAAGTATATTACTGTCAACTTGGCACTACTTTTCGTCGATGGTGACGGAAAAACTGGTGTGATCAGTTGTGAACTCGTTATCGTCCTGGGAGGGGGGCTCTTCGATTAGCGTCGCCACTGGTCTTGGCCGCTTATAGAAACAATTTCGTGGTGGTGATTGCGTGGCGTGAGTTGCAGCTAGTCTCGACAAGACCTCCCCGCACCCGGTGATTGGCTATTTTGCCCAAAGTATTCGTCACCTCACTCAAATTGAAGCAGCCGTGGGTTCCGCCTTCTGAAGAATATTGTGACGCAGCGGGAACTTATCACAGAGGTTTAAAACGAAAGATTAAGGGGCCGACCACTTGATAAAGCAAAAAGGGTGATTTGGTGCGGCTCTGCTCGCGACCGAAAGGCAGACACCACCACAGGGAAGGAACCACCGTCACGCGGCAGGCACGAGGAGACACTTGCACTTCCCCAATCCGGTATATCTTCCAACGGTAAGAACAATTGTCACCTTTGCTATGTTGCACACCCCAATCACGTCAACCTCATCAGCCACTTCCCTCGTTCGTTCTTCTGCTGTTCTTATTTTCCCTTCATGCCACAACAATCCACATACATCCTATAAATCGCTTCTTAATGACTGTGGCAATCACCTCCAACCACATGGCTGCCAGCCAGCTTGTACTCCCTCAGTCAGTGCTCCGACTCGATGAGACAGCCTTGCACATATTATTTGTTCATGGCTTCATACATGACATGCTTATCTTGACCTCCATGCCTCTTGAGCCTCGCCGGTGCTAGCAGACTTTCAAGAATGCTTACTGACATCATCCAGGTCCTTTTCTTCACCCGCTGGATACACCTGCAATCGACATCCAGCTAAGCCAACTTCTACGGCCGCTGGCTACTCTCAGAGAACCCTCATCAATAGGTGCCATCCACCGCGATCTGTGCTCCATGGTTGGCACCGAGTCGCCTTCATGTTCTCCGACGTGTACGACTCAGATGATGCGTTGAATCGCTCACCGCGTTTGCAGCCATCAGTAGTCAAGTATGGACCGGATGACTCTATCCCGCCATTCTTGCAGGAAAAGCAACGACGAGCGTCGGCAAATGGCAAGAGGGACAGCTCGTCAAGTTCAGAAAGCCGCTCGCCTAAGCGTCGCCAGAGAAGAAAACCGAAACGATCATTGGCCGATGTCGTCCTGCTAGGTACCCTAGCGCCGGACAGGCCGGACATTGCTCGACAAATAGGAGAGGCTTCGCCTCCGGTAGATACAGATTCTGAAGATGACAGTCGGACGCATGCGGCGCCCATCTCTTCCAAACCAAATGACACTCAAATCGTGGCTGCCAAAAATGCTCTCGACCTAATGACCGAGGGGCGTAAGCCTTCTTTACCTTCGTTTCAGGAATCATTTCACGAAGTAGTCTCTCAAGATCCGATCTTTCCGGTGAGACAGACGTCTCCGCCACGAGCTTTGCAGCCTCTGGGAAGACCTAGACAGGATAGTCTAGCAGCTTCCAATGTAGGAAGGTATACTATCCCTCCGCCTAGTAATATTGATTTCCCCGCCCTTCAAGCACCTACTCCATCGGCAGCGGGCTCTCCAGAAAATTCTCAGAGTTTGCCATCCATAGGTCAAGCATTGGCAAACTTGGACAGCGGTGCTGCGTCAACGCCTTTTGCCGCCCCGACACCAACTCCACAATTTTCACGAGGGCCGAGTAGCTTGAGCACCATGTCGACAGGACCGACTCCTGAATCGTCTTACGCACCGTCGCAGATGCCTACTCCTTATTCTCATCCATCTCCGATGAGCTTGAAAGATCTGTCCGCTACATCACCCATTTCACAACCTCAATATGCTATGCAACCTCCCAGTCTGACTCCCGATACATCCAACATGACAGCCTATAGCGAAGCATCATTCCGAGGACCCCCAGTGGGTAGGAGTCCTACACATAGTTACCCAACGCCTACGGAGCTGAGAGCAGCCGAGGAACAACCAGACGGTTTGATGTCGGGCCCTAACATGTACAAATGTCCGTATCCGGGCTGTACTGCTGGCGCCTTCCAGACACAGTATCTTCTAAAGTATGTCTCCCTCGTCCTTGAAAGTTGGATTCGTGTGTTCTAATTCTTCAACAGCTCTCATGCCAATGTCCACTCACAAGATCGCCCACACTTTTGTCCCGTCGCCGGTTGTCCTCGTGGCATAGGAGGCAAAGGATTCAAGAGGAAAAATGAGATGATTCGGCATGGGCTTGTACACGATTCACCGGGATATGTGTGTCCGTTCTGCGTTGATCAACAACATAAATACCCTCGCCCTGATAATTTGCAAAGGTATGTTACTGAATGAATCTTAGCTCAACTCAACCCGCATGTGGCTCTATTTTAACTCACAAGTCAGACATGTGCGAGTCCATCATGTTGATAAGGACAAAGACGATCCACTGCTACGAGATGTTCTTGCTCAAAGGCCAAAGGGCAGTGGACGGGGACGGCGACGTCGTGGACATTCATGAACCAGACTCACCGGAAAATCACTACAGTGGGCTCTTTCGTGGATTTCTATATCGCCGTTTCTTTCGGACGCAACATGCCCGTTTTAAGGAAGAAATGGACTCCGGCCGAGACTAGTCCGCTTGAGTGACCCCAATCTCGACCACTAGAAATGGGTCTCAGTAAAAAATCGTTCCCATACCAACTGATCACCACATGTTCGATGGAGTATACGGTTTGTCCACGATCTTGACTCATCGACAAATCGAGCAACAAGCTGCGACGGACATGAAGTGCAAATCAAGGCAATGAGTATTGCCAAGTCGAAGAAGAAATGGGAAACAGAAATGGATATCCGTGATTATCCATATGGCTACACTAATTGAGCCGTGTGCCTCCCAAGATTTTACTAAGGATTTGGGCCGGAGTGACGAAGCATACTATCCCAACATCTGCAATTGCAGAGTAAACCTTACCTCATCACACTTGTTTCATATCAATCACAAGAGTTCGGACTTTGATATACTCCGTCGACAACGTCCTACCCCAAACCCACTATATACTATTTATAGCGCAAACTGTACATAGATAAGCGTTCGTTCCACCTGCTCTTGTTATACCCTTCTTGTAACTTTTTGCGGCGTGCTACATATGTAGTATTACCGACAGGCTTGATACATTCATATACATACTTTGGGCTCTCGCGCCTCTACTTTCTGCTTACCTCTTCGCTAGAACTCATAATTTGACAATGACCCGGCTCCGTCTCCGAGTCAGTTAAGGTTTCAGAGTTTATACTGAACTACCTTACATATGACATTTGGACCCTCCTGTATAGTCATCGTATCATATTCAGTGTGAGTGGTATTTCTTATATACGCCGTTGAGTAATCAATAGCTCTCAAAATTAGATGAAACATACGCGTAGCATCCTCGTCCCTCGTCTCGTTTAGCTGTGGCATGGAGGCTGAAAGAGAAACAGAAAAAAAAAAGGAAATTAAATTTAGCGTGAACGCCTGTCAAGCCAGCTGGCTATCCGAGCTGTAAACGCATAGTTGCGAAGGCGCCCTTACCGCAGGCACTACAAGCCGGGGAGTATCGTGAGATTATGGATCGTCAGGACTGAGGATGTACCCACATAAGCTGAATTGCGGGGAAAGATAAAGGTAAAATCATAGGACACTATCGCAAAGGGCGTAACGACACACAGTCTTCCGGAATAGTCAAGTAACTAGTCAGAGGGGGGCCCATGTCCAGTCAGAAAGCGTGACGCATGCGATGCCCCTAAAAAAAGAAACTGATCAGACAGGGAAGTCCCCTGTCCAATCATTTTATTTTTTATTGCCGATTCGATCTGATCATCATCCGGATACATCTTGGCGAGGCTGATTCCATGAACTATCCATACACAGCGACAGAAGCAAGACAAGTTGTTGGAACCAACACGCCGTGAAGGCGCTGCACTGCCAATGCCTGAAAGAGGAAATTTTTGTTGCTGATACGTCTGCTTGGCCCCATAGCCTATAGAACAAAACTATTAATATTCGGTTGTTCAGTTGATAATACCTGCAACCGAACTACTCAAAAGCTGATCCTTGATTTGATTCGACGTCTGATTCGCCTTTTGCCCCGATTTTAGCGCCAGGGCTACACCTTCTTGCAGTATACATCCGGGATGTATGTCGTACAGTTAGTTACCGGGGGGCCGGATGCCACTTTTCTTATTTTCTTTCTGCTTTGGTCACGGTGTATTCTTCTGAAGGACAGCATTGCCTGGGGCATAGCCGCATGGGGCGGCGTTGGCTTCTGTTCCGGCTCATGGCATCTTTCTTTCTCTTGTAAGTTGCCCTAGACTCGTCATTTCCAAAGATTGCTATTGGATGATCATGTTCAGCATAGAAATCATTGTGCACAGTGCCCGCTTGGCTACTGCACGGGCGTTTAGTAATTGCTGAATGGAGCATATAGTCGGTCTTGTAAGATGTAGGGCACTCTCAGCTTAATGGCATGATACATATGATTGGACATCTGGAGTCTCCAGACTCTCCTGTCACAATTAGAAGCTGGATGAGTCTAGTGTTTGCCGGGAATTCCCCGGTCACTATCCTGGATTAGTCGCATACAGCGCCGCTTGCTATACGAACCAAAAAATGCTTATCTTGTATTCTTGTAGTTGCTCTTTCTGGCCCCTGCCCCCGGCAGCAATATGTCCCGGTATGCATTTGAATCGCAGCTAGTAAGATCAGATCATGACATGGCTAAGTACCCTGCAGATTGGACTTGTTCTATATAGCTAGCTACGGTGTCTCCGATAGACTTTCCTAGTACATTTGTGCAACGTGGACATGTCTTGGATGGAAGCTTCCTGGGTTGATAACAGACTAGGGCTGATGTGTAGTAGTCAGCTAGTGTCACTCACGTTCTTGATTGGTATACTACGTTATTCGAGGGGTTCGCCATCTAGTTCTAGTTGTTATTATTAGATTGTCTTCTGGATTTGGTATACACCATGTCAAGAGAAATACCTCGGGCTAGTCTTCGGATAAGATCGTTATCGTGCCTTGCTAATTGGGGTGGTATAAAGCTGGGATGTTATCTCAAGGCTTGATGCAAAACATCTTCAAAGGGTTCAAGGGATCTACTACTTTCTCACATCAAGAGAAACGATTGCAAGAAACGGATACCGCCTGATATACCAACAGTTTAAATCAATATTGAAAATGTCTGGCTTCTACCCACACCAAGGCCAACAGGTTGTGGATGATGAGATGGACGAGGAAACGGCTCGTCAATACTACTCAGCCATGGGATACCAGATGGATCCCACCACCCTGATGGGCCAGTACCCAGCAGTCATGGCCAGCACTGCTGGCCATATGCCAGCCGGCCCTCTCCCTTCATCTGGCTATCATGACAGACACTATCAGAACCCATATACGATGTCTTCGCATCCTGCGGCAACAATGCAAGAATACCATCCTCACCAGTTGACAGCCTCTTCACCTCCGTCACACCCTGGATACATGCCCGAAGCATCATCCTATCATCCTTCCATGGCATATCCACATACTCACCAAGACGAGAACCTACAGCAAGACCACCACGCCTTATACCGCCAGGTATCGCCCTCCGACACGCAGGACCTCGAAGAATACGGTACCCTGGACCCATCAACCGGCACCTGGCGCTGCCGCTATCCCGGCTGCACATCCAAAGCCGTCTTCACGCGTGCCTGCGACCTACGTAAGCATTTCAACAGACACAAGAAATATCTCTTTTGCCGCTTCGATGGTTGCCCGCAGGCTACCGAGGGCGGCTTCTCGAGTAAGAAAGATCGCGCGCGGCATGAGGCGAAGCATAACCCGCAAATTCCATGTGAGTGGGCGGGATGTGATCGCGTGTTCAGCCGGATGGATAACATGAAGGATCACGTTAGGAGGATTCATGGTCGGCGGAGATGATTTGACTCAGTGTCAAACGGAGCAAACCTAGACTTGTGTGCGCATAGAGCTTTCATTTGATCTTCCCTTGTACCATATCATTCCCGTTTTTTCATTTTCATGTGTCTTTTTTGCTTTCATCTGCGTGTTGTCTCGAGATGGCTGTTATGGTTTTATGTGGAATCTGGTTTCTTGATACATCATGGATTAGGGCATAGCATCAGCAAGCATTTTCTTTCCTTTGCAAGTTTCTGTTCTTTCTGTTCATGATTTTGACTTTGTATGTTTACTGAACGAGACCTGGCCTCGGACACACCTAGAGTATGATCGATATAACATAAGATCTTCCTATAGATAAACCACGTACAACGTTTCACAAGACCATGCCTACCGAGGTAGACCGTCCTCGGATAATAGTGGCGACCTTACATCATGAGTCTTGTTGCCGTCATCTTCCTCTGGGTCTGTGCGAGACTTGTAAAGCACATAATGCTGATAAACGAAGAGCACGTCAAAGACTACCGTCACATTCCCCAGTAAGAACTTGATAGGGTTGCCAATAACGCCGCTCCAATCAGCCTCAAAACTCGAATCCAAGACCAGCTGCACTAGTGATAAAACTCCACCCGCCAAATCTAACAATATCTGTGTGATATCCCATCCTGTGGTGGACTTGCGTTTATAGTTGAGCCATGCTTGCGGCACGTACTTGACAACGGTAATGACTACTTTAATGTAGGACATGGCATACAGCTTCATAAACGTCAGTAAACAGCCGCTTATGATTATCAAGATTAGAGAGCCAACATACAAGGTCAATCCAAGCCCAAGAAAATGGGTCTGAACCACCATCCGGGCTTTTACCCAGAATGATGAATATCAACACAACAATTGTTAGCAACGAGCCCCAGAACAGTCCGGCAACCGGCTTGCTGACATGCTGATACGGCGCTACCTTGAAGCCCCAGATAAAAGGGAAGAACTGCGAGTAGACGATGGCGCAGAGGACGACACCGTGTGCTGCGAATGCTAGATCGTTGAACTGCACAGAAGGGACTGGAGAGGCAGGGTTACGGGCTGCATATTGTTTCCGGACCAGTGGCGAGTACAGGAAGCCAAGGCAGTATATGGTATAGCAAATGAATCCGAGAGTGTTGATGGTAGGGAAGTCGATCGCTAGGCCGTAGGTCGAGCGGCGACGGATGTTGTTGAGTGGTTGTGGATAGAATGATAGCGACCAGCACACGGTACTTTTCTCGTGAGTACTTGATTTATATAGAAAACATGATGCTGCACTTACTATATCCAACCCAAAAGTCTGGATGCGAAGAGAGGGCTGTTAGCTGTTGTTTCAACCTCAAGCGATAAGGACATACCTCGACAGGGCCTTGACGAAGATCTCGACATTATGCGACGGCATGGTGGAATACAGCCTGTGAGTTTTAGACTGTGCCCAAGAACAGAGTTTGTGAGATTCTAGTATATAAAGCTGCTTAATGCGATATTATACGCAGTGTACACGGTACGGCAGCGTAGTGTAGTGTAGTGTAGTAGTGTAACTTAGGTGGAAAGTCTGATCAGAAGACGTGCTTATTGATAAGATGCGGAGATAAGATAAGATGAGCAGATCTGGGTGCCTTAGCCCTCAGGCGGCCAGATGGTTGTCCGCGACAACGCATCAGCCCCACCTCCACGAAATCCCGCTAAGCCCCAAAGAGCAAACTGTTGTCTTCAGCTGTCTGTCTAGCCTGCCCATTTCATCTCTCCACCATTGCTCCATTGTGATCACTATCTTGAAGTTATACGTATTAGGATTGCGTGTGGAGTATTTAGTACACTCAAATTGTCTCCTCTTCATACACTCTCTAGACGATCTAGGAGACCATCGCTCGTTCAGCTCTGCCATCCATTTGGTATCAAACTATTGCATCGAACAACGTTATCACTCCATCGAAACAACACTATCGGTTCTTATTAAACATCAATTCATATCGCATGGTGCATACCACCGAGTGGGGGATCTCACGAGATCTCCTCTGTTGAGTTGAACAACATTCCTGAACTTGACAGATCGATCGAACGTGTGGGTACTTCCTAGAAGGAATTCACATTCTCGCCGCCACGATGCCGGACACACTCTCCCCACCGGGGAGCAGTACGTATGCGTCGGATACAATGTACGTTGGAGATGGAACATGGGATAGTACGAGGAATACGTTCTTGTTACCGAACTTGATGGGCCTCAACTTTGATACGATGCGATATAATGGTAAGAGCCAACCGTTTTGATGAAATTAATTGAGAAAATGCTTACCGCAAAGCCAAACAGGCATGGGTAACCGATTTCGAGACATGGACGGATACCATTCGATGATAGTGGCGCATGGTGTGATTGCGACGATTGTTTTCCTCGGTTTCGTCCCGGCTGCGATCATGATAGTACGATATTACTCGTTTTACGACCGCTATTGGGCCTACAAATATCATGTTTGGCTTCAGGTATTGACCCTGCTATTGTCGACCGTTGTATTTGTATTGGGATGGTTCGCAGTAGGACCACAAAGAAGTCTCACCAATCCACATCATGGCATTGGCTTAGCGCTATATGTTATGGTGATCTTCCAAGCGCTCTGGGGTTGGTTCTCTCGTAAGATTGAGCGCGGCAGAAGGCATTACCGGTCGCCGCTGATATTAGTGGTATGGTACCCCGAATATAAGCATTCGACTTTACGAGTTGCTAACTTGCTATTAGCTACACCGTTGGATAGGATGGGCTACGGTACTTCTCGGCCTTGCTCAGATTCCTCTAGGACTGACTCTATACGGTTCTCCAAAATCTCTGTTCATCCTATTCGCCCTGGGGGCTTTCTTTTGGCTTGCTCTATTTCTCATCTGCTCTTACATATACGACGAAGATGGCGTGTACTATGGTCCCGATACAGATGGTCACGGAAGTTATATTTCCGGACCACCTCCTGAGGAGAGACACCATAGTAACTTTGGTCGCATGGCTGGAGCTGCCGCTCTAGGTGCAGGACTAGCAGCACTCTTTTCACGCCGAAAACGCCACCACGAGGAAAGCGACGTTCATAGCTCTCAATACGACGACAAATACTCAGATGAAGGGCACCGTCCCAATTGGACCAAGCGGATACTCGAAATTGGTGCTGTTGGTGGCGGACTTGCATTAGCACGGTCGATGTTTAACAGAAGACGAGAAAGAGAAAGTGATAATGAGTCTGGCCGATATCGTCCGACGCATGGCCATAGCGACAGCATGACCGAGGACACAATCAGTAGGGTGGAAGAAGGCCGTGCGCCTTCTGGGACACAGGGACCTTATATGCACCCTGCTAGACGCCAGAGCATTAGCTCTTTGGACTACAGCTATTACACACAGACAGATGAGGGACATGGTGGTCAAACTGGTCAGGGACATGGGCTGCGGAATGCTATTCTAGGAGCGGGTGCATTCGCTGCCGTAAGGAGTCTCTTCCGGCGCCGAAAAGATGATGACGAACAACGACGTATTGATGAAATCAAGCGTCGAGATATGGAAGAAGAGCGGTTGGCCCGAGCAAATAGCAAGAAAAAGTACACTGGCGATGGCTTCTTTCCCCGAAGACAACGGCCCTCGCAATCAGTACTCTCTAGCGAGATGACATCGGACCTCACGCCACGTCCGTCGCGTACGCCTCATCCCGAAGATGAGACCGTAATGACTGGTGGCATTATCGATGGTACAGAAAGTGTGGTACCTCCGACAGCTCCATCCCACCGTATTGTATCTGGGAGTGCCACTGGCACAGATATCGAGACTGCTGCCGCCGCAGGGGCTGTTGCAGGGGCCGCAGCAGGATCAGCAAGCCGACACCGGCACCGCAGTGGCAGTGGCAGTCGTTCGAGGCGAAGCGATCGACGCGATGAAGTGTCATCACCGCCAGTATCAGTCAAAGTCAAAATGCACAATGACGGGCACCACGTTACTCTTCGCAAATTGACCGAAGAAGAGGCGGCCGCCAGCAGAGAGTCAAAACGCCGACGAGGATCACGTAGACGAGGCAGCGCCAGTTCTCTCTCGGGGGGTGAAGGTGCCGGCTCAGACAGGTGGAGACGTGTTGAAGAAATGGAGCGCCAGCAAGCTGAGCATGTGCGGCGAGAACAAGCAGCAGCTTTGGCCGCGGAGTCTGGTGCAGCAGCAGCGAACATGCCTCATCCTCCACCACCTGTGCCACTTGCGCCGCCTGTACCGCCAGCAGCATCCTTTCACTCCGGTGTCCTCCCACCACCGACAGCATCGTATGCTGCCACCAGTCAAACATCTGTTCCTCCTCCTCCTCTAGCACCTCCCCCGCCTCAGCATCTGACCTCTCAAGCATCACATGCAGCGACAAGCCAAATGTCCATGTCACAGCGTCCTCCATCAAACATGCAGTACTATCCACCAACTGCAAGCCAACAGTACCCACCGTCCGCTAGTATCACGTCTCCTACATGGACAGGTACAGAAGCAAGCGCAGACTACGCCAATAACCGCAGAAGACGTCGAGCTGAGCGAGCTCAAGCGCGAGCTCGGCAACAAGCGCAGCACAGCGTTGAATTTACTTGACCATGTTCAACAACAAATATAACGTCTCCTTTCCTTACGATTCGACCACGCATGTATCAATGACCCCTTTCACATATTCCCATTTCATTTTCCCCTTTTGAATTTTTACATAAAATTTTGGCCTGATCATACTGAAATGAGGGAGGTGTATTTGAGCGAGCTCAAAAATGTTTATATTCTTTACTTTCTTTCCGTTTATGTAATGTGATTTCCGGATTGATGACTTTTCTCACTGACTACTCCTACTGGCTTTTAAAATATTGTACATAGAACACCAACCTTTCCCCCCCATGGGCGTTATCGTTATCGTTAGATGAAAATCAACATTCTATATGGATCTGAATCCAATTTATAAATCTGTTTGTCTTGACGAATGATATCGACATATGTAAGGGTTTTTATTTGATAATACTCGACAAGTCCATCTCCAACAGTGACATGAGATTCACATTGCCATTAAACCAGTTCTCTAACGACATTGCATCGCCGCTACCGAGACTGGCTTCGAGATTATCGGCTGTGTAGTCCGTTGGTGTCATTGTCGATGTAGCCGTCATTTGCGGCGCCAATCCGCTTGGTTGTTGCTGCTGCTGCTGCTGCTGTTGTTGGCCTATATTCAAGAAACCAGCGGCATTCGGGAATCCCAGGGCACTGAGATATGGCTCGAAATCATCGATAGGGAATTGTGATGATGGTGGTGGGTTGGTGTATTTGAAGGTGTTGTTTGTTGGGTCCGTGGTAGTGTTGTTGGATTGTGGTTGAGGGGTTGGTGGGATGTTGAGGGGTGTTGATGATGATGGTGACGTTAGCGCTTGTTGTTGCTGCTGTTGTGTGTGATATTGCATGTTGTCCAGCTGGCTCTGCTCCATACCGCTGTTGTCGTACTGATGACGATGCTGGTGCTTAATTTTGGTCTGAATATACAACTCCGCAACGCGATGGAAGACATGACACAGTCGGCGAAGTTTCTCGGCTGCCTCGACCGTCTCGCCAGATGTCTGTAGAGACGACACAAAATCACCGAGGCATTTCAGATCCGATATATTGGCGGTGGCGATTGCGTGGCAGAAGAGGACCATGAAGGGTGTGAAGGGGCAGTTGATGAGGACCCTATCATACACGTCAGTAGATTTCTCTAGTAGAAAGGAGGAGGATAAATACCAAGAAATGTATCCATGCCAGATATAGCTATTTGTATGTTTATATCGCTCCGTATTACGCTGATGAGCCCTCAACGCCTCCCTTGCCATTTCGATACATTCATTGCTGAAAATCGTAGAACTATCCAACGGCCCTGGTGGCACAGCTCGATATGCCAATGTCGAAAGACCGTAGTACATAATCTCCGACGACGACGCAGCAGCCGCGTAATAAAGCGGATTATATGCGCGTGAAGGATCGAGTTGGTTCTGGGACTCTTGATGCCATAGCTGCATGTCGGCAGTGAGTTGTTTTGCTCGCTGGGTTCTATCTGCTGCTGGCTCGGATAATGCTCGAGGAGAATATAGTTCTTCGTAAATGCGGCCTTGGAAGTAGCCGATTTTGATCCATTGATGATACATTATGTCCCACATTGTCATCTGGGAGTCGGCCGATAGATCAGAAAGAGGCAGAGTAATGTCAAAGTCCTGCATGATAGAGGAGTGACCCATGCGAAGTGAAAGACACTTATCGAGAATGTAGGTGAACCAGAACATGCGTTTCTTGAGAGTAGTATCGAGCGGGTTGTCGCCGGGTGATCCGACAGATCTGTGGTATCCAAGAGTTTGGCAGAGACGGGCTGCTGTTGAGACGAGCGCCCAGCAGAGGGAAGGTTGCGATATGTCGATTGCATAAGAGGCCTGTGATGTTAATTTGACTTCTTGTGTATGGATAGGCCACTTACACCAATAAGAATTGCTTGTAGGTTCTCGCTACTAGGCGCCATAAAGACACTGAACCGACTAATAGCGTATTCAAGATTGGAGCGGCATAGAGCTGCATTCTCGATGGCTTCGGGGACATTCTTCCCTTCTAGGTAGGCTATATGCTGAAAGAGGTAGAAAAGGCCCCCATTAACCAAGGCGAATGTGCCAAGTGAGTAGTCCTCTGTGGCAAAGTACACTTTTTTGCACAGTTCATTGAATTGACCAAAGTCAATAAAAGGATGCTGCAGAAAATTTTGAGATTCTATATGGAAATCAGCAAGTCTGGCTGCTGCTAGGTTTTGCCGTCACTAACCTTTACAGAGCCTCAAAAGCGACACAACAGACTCCAATGGCGGCATTTTCGCAGACGAAAAGTCAATACAAGAAGACGCATCGACCTGCTGGTTTGGAAAGCGATAGTCTTGGTTCACAGGAGGCGAGTTCTGTTTGTCAATGAGATGACGGAGCGCGAAGAGAGCTTCCTGCATCTCGGGATCACGGGTGAATGCTGTATAGTCATTGCTCATGGCATTTTCAATGATGCTACTTGCATGCACTGAATGGGCGCTTAGGGACGAGGCGCCTTCGAAAGCGGGGTTGGCGGTGCTACCATTACCTACTTTGAGGCTGTGGTCGCGGGTCGATGGTGCTGGGGGTTGTGCGGGCAGTGTTAATGGTGACTGCACAGGTACCTTTTCTGTCTTGGGCACTCCTTGCATGGGCCTTGGTGCTGCAATTGTTGGATTCAATGTTGGTACTAGATGTTGAAAGGTGGCTGAAAGCGAGGTCAGGTTTTCGAGCAAGCCCTCAATACGACCCAGTCGCTCTTCGATAATTTCAATTTTCTTCTCACTGCAATATTCAGTATCAAGTCATGGTAGATGATAGTTACCGCTGGTGACATACTATTGATCAGATATCAAAATCCGCTGCCGCTGTTCTCTGGGCCTGTTGGCCGTCCGGCATGCGAGATTCGACGCTCTGCAGTTGGAGCACGGTGATCTTTTATCACATTTTATCTAATCCCACGCATCAGATCTCCTCAACACTCTCTTACGGTACTGGGATTTACCTTTCTGTTTCGGCAATTGTCGCACTACAAAGATGTGAGTAAAGGTACATTAGATCAATTCATGGAGAAGGAAAAGGTCTTACCGCCCGCCAGGTCGGCACATTATCACTCCTACTTGGTTCGTGATCTTCTTCCTGCATGCTGAAAATTCAAATGGCCGTTGATATTACATAGAATGTTTCCAAAGGAGAGTTGGTATTGCCAATGACTCCGATGTCTAGGAGAAGCCGGAGCCCGCGGGTGCCGGCAGGTGGATACTAAGTTATTGCTTCTGATTGGCTGTCACCATCTACATATTACAATACTACAGTAGTAAGAGGGTTGACAACAGAAGGTATGTGGTAAGTTGTATTATCAACTAAATATTGTCCAATAGATACAATAGTAATGTCGCTCGCTGATTATCGTTCATAAGAAAACGTACAGTAGTATAAAGTCGAAACCATCTGCTCTCCAGAGCTAACAGGCACACCCTGAAGTGACAAAGGCTCTGAGTTGCTGATATTACATTATGTAAGTCAATTTCTTTAAGGAGGGAATGAAGAATATGTACTGCGCGGGTTGGAGGTGAAGGAGTGAGAGCTGTTGCGTAGCGCATTCAAATGGAAGCGAACATCATGACAGTTGCGACTAGGAACCCGACAAAAGTCAAAGGCGGCGGGATGGCAGTCAGACTGCTGGCAGAAGTCTTGGAAGACGGCCCAGAGCTTTTGGTGCCGACATTGACTGTGGCATTGACAAACCCTGGTCCGCAACCAATATTGATCGTCTGAGCAGCCGGAATATATGTCTGCACAAGTGGATTGCCCTTGACCACAGCCGAGTCTGTGTATACTGCCATCGTGGCCTGCGTGCATTGATTGCACTCTGGCCGACTGCCACCGGGTAGCGAGTTCCCCAGAGGCAAAAGATAGAGGGCATACCCCGAAATATTGGTGCTGTTGAGAGCTGCTTCGGTGAAACAGTATTCGTGGGTTGATGGATCTTGGAGACAAGCGGCCCTTGCGATTGGCTCGTACGACACCATCCCGTCGTAGGCTTGGGTTACAATTGGGTTTCCCAACCTATAGTCGGCGCCGCAATTATCGTCGCTTGTAAGATTGGCGGCGAGCTTGGTCATGAACGTCGCGCATTGTGTGGTGTTGGCGGAGCAAGATGTGTCCAGTACTTGATCTAACGTCACTGCCGACGCCAGGTCTTTGAAAAAGCTGTTTGAGTTTTGGAGAAGGATGGACACTGCATGGCAGGAATTGAAGGTATCATCGGCGAGAAAGTAGTCGAAAAAGGCTGGACAACTTGTTGTGGTAAAGTTGTTTCCTATCGTGTCGAAAGCAGTGGGAAAGCTGATGTTGCTGCTACTTGAGGCAGATCTTTCCGTTATTAATATAGGTTTGGCTTCGGTCGATGCTCCGGTTTCTACCATAGTACCTTCATTTCCTTCGAGCGGTAGTTCGGACGCCTCTGATGTACTAACAGCATTTTCGGATTCCTGTGGTAAAGCCAGACCGGAACTATTTGTTATTAAGAATAATATTAATGTGAGATATGACATGACTCTCACGAGTCGATGAGTGGATATAGATGGCGACATGGTTGAATGTGTATAAGCGAATGACGTGGGCGAGTGGGTTCGCCGGAGAGTAAAACGAGTGGAAATTGTCAACGACAATCGTCGATGTCAGTGTATAAGAAGCGAGCGTGAATCGGTACGCATGTCTTGTCTAGATGCGATTCAGATCTTTTGCTCGTAGGGCATTGCGTGGTGGTTGGTATCAAGAAGCAGCTTGTGTTCGCTTGCAGACATATCTTGCATAAAGCCACAATCTTGACAAAAGGAGAACAAAGACCAACAGTCTCGAGTTGGAAAGTAATACTGAATGAGTTTGTGGTTACTTATTATGTCAATCAACTGCAGCCCTCCCCAGATGACCCCTCACGGCTCGAAGATGAATAGGTGCGTGGGAGCGAACGCATATAGAGAAAGCCGGGTGGAAGACGCATAATAAATACGCGGCCAATTTGGCTAGTGAATGCGCGCCAAGTGGGCTAAGTCATGGCGCCAATGTCAACGGCGTGAAGAAAAGAGCGACAGCCGTGATCTAGACTGAGCGCCGTGACTCAAAAGAGACTAAAAGGGACTAAAAGGGGAGACTATTGCAAGGCTGGTCTGGTCAACGCGAGGCCGCTAGCCCGATACAGCAATGGTTCTAGGATGGTGATGCTGGAAAAAGTCAAAGCAGATTTGTTTTCTGTCGGTGAATGGGCAGATTTTGGTTGGCCTTTGCTATTTTATCATGTACTACACCCATATACGAAGCACGATAAAAGAACAGAGTCAAAGCAACTCTGGATGGCGTTCCTGACCCAGAAAACAAAGTGGAGTCTTTGCACTCGTACTTGATGAGACATTCTGCGACCTTAAAAGGACACGATATGTTGTGGTCAAGGGCCCCAAACAGCACAACAGTTCCCATGATGATGTATATCAAACAGAATCATCGGCACGGCCGGAGAATTGACAAGAACAAGAGCAAGAACGTGGACGTATCCCATTTCGACACCCTAAAAACGCCACCGTCGTGACAGAACGCGCAGGTGTCTGAGTGAGGAAGTCTGCCCCTGAGCCAAGTGGAGCAGAAGAAGAGGAGAAGAGGACGCTTGACTCGATCGGGCATGGGGTCTTTTAATGGGGCTAACCCTATGCACGTGCTGAGTCATGTGCAGCTCTTCAGCCCTAAAGCTCGGATGGTACTGTATGAGCTGTTTGGACGCTATCTGACATTCGCAAACTCTAATAGATAGTTACGGAGTGTTCTGTACAACAGCTGATGCACGCTATGTTCAAGATCTAGGATACTACTACGGCCGTATGTGGTATGGCGTGATAATACGCAATGACAACTAATCAGCTCAGCTCCTCCGGTTCGGGGCACTCGTACCCTCCAAAGCAATGCCGACCAAACTCCGTTGCTGACGAAGCGGCCCACCAAAAGGATCACCTTGACTCGCCGTGGATAAGGCTGGGCTGCTGAGACTATCACGGTCGCGTTTTATCCTGAAATACGCCAACTTGGTAAAGCGTCCAACCTGGTTCCAGAAATGGCGCCCTGCTTCGTGACTGGCTATGCGGTCGAGCAGTTCGGCTGTGGCATCGCGTACTGCCGCATTGGGATGGAAGAGTCCAAGACTGACGTAGAACAGTCCTGCTTGACTCTCTGGGGTCACGGTCAGCAACTGGCACACACCTGCATAATCGCGGATCGCGTGCGAGAAAGCAAGATAGATGGCAGCCGCCTCTTCGGGAGGAAGCTTTAAAGAACGTAGCCGGTCGTGATGGTGCTGCAAGTCCATCTGCTTAATTGGGCCAGTGGCATTGTACGAGGTAGCAACGTCCTGGATAAACGCATAGTAAGACCGGGTATTTCGCCATCCTTCGATTCGATACACGCATGCCGCCAGCTCACGTTGCTTGCTAGCCTCGTCAGTCCACACGTAGCCGTGCCCACGCAGTGATGTCGGATCGGACGGATCCGCGGTGGTACCGCTGGGACTGGAGGTGGCGTCCTCTCCGGGTCCCATGATATAAAGGGCTGAAGCGCCATAGACTGTCTCTTCAAACGCTGCAGCTACTCTAGTAAACTTTAATATGTACGCCCGCCACTTGGCACGAATCACTCCTTCTCCGTATCGTTGATTGATACTCTGCAGGATGTCATTCATGAAGGCTACATCTCCCGTAGGGTCGGCACCCTGATGCGATGCGTTACCGCCAGCAGGGTTCTGAAAGAAATTTAGTCCTTCTGTCAGCGGTGCCTGTTCAATCCGACTGCTAATCTTCATCCGGCCGGTGGGTAGATCGCACAACAAATCCCACCATTCAGGATGGTTTGCAAACGTGGGATTGGTCACTCCAGCAACGAATCCCGGCACTTTCAAGAGATCGTCGATTTTGGTCAAATCAGTATATGGAAAGGCGTGACGAGTAAACCCGCGAAGAATACCGCCCGAAACCAAAGCACACGCAGCTAACACGGCTTCTGCCACTTCTCCCGATGGTCGGTTATGGCCTAAGAAAATGACTCGTTTTTGAGTAAGCATGGCATTGACTAGCACAATAATGGGATGAGTATAAGCTCCGTTGGTTGTGAGATGCGGATGTAGCGCAAATGGTTGTGGGGTCGTAGAGTGTGGTGTCGCAAAGGTTTGAATGAGTTTGATGAGTGAAAAGTCTCCCACTGTTTCTGGCCAAATAACAGTAGGGACCTTTACTGGAATAGGTATGTCGTTGTACACCACTTTAGACTCAAACTCATGCGTGTCTCGTGGTAGTGAATAACGTGATTTCGTGGTGGGTGACTCTGGACTGGCATCTGGATCACGTTCTGACTCTTCATCTGCAATTCGCTGTTCAATCATGCGTTCAAACTTTTCAATAAACATGTCTTTCGAGTCACTCGCTTGTAAAATGCTGCGCTCTAGAAGGTTGAATCGAGGTAGTAAAGACAAATCCATTGCGTTGACGGCGTTATATAAAGATGCGAGGGTCTCTGGATACGGCGCTTTGAAATAATCTTCCAAGGCCAACAAAAGCAATGGCTACCAAGTCAGTATGCATCTAGAGAAGTAGTTCGCACGACCTACTTTGTAAATATGTAGGAATGAATGGCGTGTACAGATAGCCATGGCTTTAACCACCGCACCACTGCTCTATTTAGCTGATGTTGTAGGCTCTTGGAATGAAGAGACGTACCGTCTTACTGTATTGTCTTGCTTGGTATTGACCAAGTTCAAGACATACATGAGCGGTGGCCCTTCACCACTATCCTCTTCGTCATCAGTGCTATCAGGCTCGTCTGATTGATCGTCTTCGTCGGACAATTCCTCATCACTTCCTTGCTGGTTTTCGGTTTGTTGCCTCCTTCGTTTTCTCCGCCGCCTTTTTTTCTTCTCTCCGTCATCTTCATCATCTGACTCTGTGTCCTTGTGTAAAAAGAAAATCGTCCAATCCTGACTTCGCACGTGTGTCTGATCTGGAAGCATAAGCTCTGCAAGCATACTTTCGTCACCACTAATCGCTGCAGGGTATTGATGTTCCATTATCGGCCCGCGGTCAATGTGGAAAGAGGCGACGAGAATATACTCGACATGGCGCTCAGAAGAGTCAAGCGGATATTGGGACTTGTATCGTCGCGAACTGCGGAGGACATCCGGGTGCTGAACCGACTCGCGCCGGACATGATGCGCATTACTTGGACTACGTCTGAGGAACGAAGCGGCCGGCGAAAGTTTGGTCTTTCCATTGAGACTAAGTTGTGATGAAGAGGGAAATGAAGATGGGATTGAGAATTTCTCGATTTGAGAGTCACCGGTCGGCGTCTTAGCAGGGAACGGATTGGCCATATTGGTTATGTGTAGTGGAATCGATCATGTAAATAGTCATACTCCGGCGTCCCTTGAGAATAGCCTGTAGCGTATGCATTGTCAGTATGGTTCGCATAGTTTCCACTGTCCACTCTACTGACATACTCTCATGCGCCAGACGTACGGTGAACGACAATGAAGCTGCGATTTGCTCTAGCTAGTCAACGACTATGTGCCTCCGACTCGATCACATGTGATTGATAGCCATCGAGGGTTGTCGTCGCATGGAGGGATACTCGTATGCTTGATCAGGGTATCGTAAATGTAACCGACGCAGCCGTACGGCCTCGTATCGTCGATAGAGCAGTCGACGTATGAAGACAGCAAGAATTAAATCAACTGCTAATAATATAACAGTTCCTATAGGTATTCACTCCGATCGCAAAGTGAGGTCAGTCGTTACGTTTGGGGATGCTCTTCACTTTCCCCCCCCTGAGTGGGCTGTAGTGGGCCAATCAGTGCTCACCGCCCGGGCATGGCAACCAACCACTTTCTTTGTTTACACGGCGATTATCAACTGTTATCACTGACCTCATTTCGCGACAAAGCGCTTGAATATCACCATTCCGTCTTTTTTAACACCTTTGATCGAAGATCGGGACCGGGCATAGAATTATACGCCCTGATTCTTACAATTTTCGAGTTTTCATACTAGTACTTCTCATTTACCGGTCGACTCTGAGATCACAATAAGTAAACAAAGCAAAACTCCACCTTACACCGATAGTGAGCCTTGATCAACAACAAAATAACTAACACCGCATACGAACACCTCCAAAATGAACTCAAACCTACCATATAAACCTTCTCCATTATCATTCAATTCTCCGCGAACATCCCCATTCCGACGACCATCTTCACCGGGCTCACCCACAACAGCAATCCGAGCGAGCACACCAGCCAGTTCACCTGGCCGAGGCCTAACGCCAGTTACATCACCAAGCAAACTTAACCAAACCTACACCGTGGGTGAAAACGAAGAAGCCCTCGCAGAAGATGAGCAGCCTGTGACGTCCACACCAAAGTCTCCTAGATGGAGGGAACCACCTGTATCGCCAACCAAAGGCGCTCCTGGGAGAAACAGCTCCTCGTCACCGATGAGCGCGCGATCGGTCCGTACCAACGCTGTAGGTAGCGATACGTTATCGAAGTTGCCCGCTTCTCAAGTGAGGGATATGCGGGAGGCGTTTCAAGTGCTTGACCGCGATAATGATGGCAACGTCAATCGGGACGATGTGGCAGACGTCTTGTCGAATCTTGGTATGTTTCTCAACACTGGTTTTTTGATTATATCTAAGATTAGAAAATAGGCAAGGATCCATCTGCAAGTGCAACCGCTCAATACTTTCCAGCCGGCGCAGCACAGACTATGAATCTACCCACATTTCTCAGTACTTTGTCTAATCTACTAGCACCTCTGTCCTCTCAAAAAGAACTCCTCAACGCCTTTGCCGCGTTTGATGACGATGATAGCGGGCAGGTGGACGTAGCCGAGCTCCGGGATGCACTTTTGCACACAAACCCGGATGTTGGCGAAAGTCCCTTGACTGAAAGGGAAGTGGATGAAGTTCTAAACGGGTTTACGGGACGAAGAGCATTCGGTGGCAGAGGGAAACTAGCCGCTTTTGGTGGACAAAAAAGAGGCGACGTTTTTTACTACCAGGATTTTGTAGGAAGCATTATGGGCAGTTCGGATAACGGGAGTGCTGCCAAACCTCCGCCTGCTACTTGAATTAGTTTATAGTTATGGTATAAAGCATGTATGTTATGAGTACTGGAGTTAGGTTGAAGGACATATATGAGTCAATCTTTTATGTTCTGTATATGGTATCAACAATTCTGTGTAAAGAACTTCAACTCGGGTATTAGATCTTCCTCCGCCGCAGCACTCATATCATTAACATCCTAGCATCAAATCCCAAGCACTAGCGGTTAGCGTCTAAGATGTAAAGTGAGGAGCATTAATGAACAATCCCATCAACACACCACCGATGGTACCTGCAATAGGAATAGTGAAAATCCAGGCAGTAACCAAGAGCCCAACCCGTTGCCAGTTGACGGCCTTGATGGTACCGTTGCATAGACCGACACCGACGGTGGCACCAGTAATGCACATGGACGTTGAGACGGGGAGGGAGTACTGAGAGAAGACGAGGACAGTGAGGGCGGCACCCATTTCCATCGAACTTCCTCGGCTTGGAGAGTGGTAGGTGATTTTGTTACCCATGACTGTGACACGATGTTAGTAAAGTCTCATAGAGGATTAAAGTGAGTGGCAGATGGTTTACCTTTCATGATGTTGTAACCGTATGTGATAAGACCGATGGAGATACAACCAGACAGGACAGCGAGTTGCCAGACGGGGACAGGAGCCTTGGAAGCAGCGGCATTACCGGTGTTCCAAGCAGAGTAGATGACAGCCCAAGGACCGACAGAGTTGCCAATATCATTGGCACCGTGCGCGAAGGAGGCGGTACAAGCGGTGAGGACCTGGATGAAGGAGTAGGTGTGCTCGACTTCATTGGGGTACTTCTTGGCATGGGCATAGACGCGTTGCATTCGTTGTCCCTCAGGAGTACCGGCGATACCGGTCTGGGCGGCGTGGATATCGTAGTGAAGACCATATAGGAGACCACATACAATAGTCGCGGGGATACGCTTGGCGAGGATTTTCATGTTATGAAGTTCGTAGATTTGACCAGCACCCATAGGGTTGTCGCGAAGAGTGCGCAACGCCCAGCCGAGAGGGCCGCGCTTCCCAAGGAGTTTTGCACGCAATTTAGCATCGCCCTGAGCCATGAGCTGTTTGTAGCTGGCTTGGGCTGCTTCTGCGGTGACAAGGTCCTTCTCATCCCTCTCGGAGGTGTTGGTGGTTGATGCATCTACCTCGGCGGACTTCTCAACGTCATGTGCATTGATTTCTGGAGAGCCAACAACAGTCTTGTCATCATCGTCCTGGACAACGGCGTAGTTGGGAACGTGGGCTTCGTGCTCCTCGGCAGGAGCAGGGCGCTTGAAGAGGAGCGGTCCCATGATGAACATCCACCATTTGATTGAGGGATCCTTCTTGATGACCTTTGCGTGGAGCCAAGGAAGGAAGAAAATGGCAGACAAGAGGCACACACCACCACCGGTACCCATGGTGACAGCGGCGATGTACCAGCCAGGCTTCTTGCTCAGTCCCAAGCTGGGAGATCCCTTGTACACAATGGACAAAGTACAAATGGTGGCGGCGACGAGGAAAAAGAATGGAGAGCTCCAAACGGCCCATTGGACAGGCTTCTTGCGGATGAGAACAACGAGCTTGATCAACATGAAGATAATGGAGGCAAAAGCAGCAGATATGGCAGGGGCCATTCCGAGACCAGCAAAAATGGCACCGAGACCTTTTCCATTGTTCCAGCCCCACTGGACTTTTGAGGCACCGGCTGTTGCGACACCGACGCCCGCCACGGCAGAGATGAGTGAGTATGTGGAGGAGACGTGAGCAGAGTGGCGAGTACACCACATGACCCAGGAGGAGGCAGCGGCGAGGGCGCAGGTGAAGGCGAGCATCTGGACACCTGCATCACCGCGGAAAGCCGTAACGGGGATGATACCGTTCTTGATGGTATCGGCGGTACGGGCGCCGACGGTGATGGCTCCGAGCATCTCAAAGACGGTGCCGAGAACCATGGCCTGTCGGTAGCTGACAGACCGAGACGACACACTAGTTGCCCAAGAGTTGGCAACATCATCTGTAAAAGTTAGCAGGCTGCACAAGTGAGAATATAACGGCTTGGGACCGAGTTGTACGTACTGGCACCGTTGTTGTAGGCGTCTAGCATGGCAAACAAAGTGCCAATGGCAAAGATGTAGTCATACTGATGAAGTCTCATCTTGACGGCAACGATTGATTGTCGGACTCGGTGATGAGGAGAGTGTCTGGCTGACCGAAAGCATCCAGAGAAGGAAGGAGGGCGATATCAGCTCTTTTAAGTTCCTTCGCGGCCAGAGTTTTCAGCTCGGACAAGGCAGTTTTCGATATAGCCGCGATATGCAAGGTATCCAGTCGTCTTGCAGCTGTTACATTCTCGTAAATTCTGCGTACAAGATTCCATGCGCACTATTTCCTCTTTGGGCCGAATCTGTAGCACATTCTCCCGAACTGCGTTATGATTGATTGCAGCACATAAATACCATCCCGGCGAGAGTCTTGGAAGTTCTCCATCTTGCACTTGGCATCAGAAATCAAATGGTCGGATGATGAGCAGTAAAACGTGCTAGACGTTGGGATTTTACGGCGAAGCAAGCGTAGCCAAGAGGTTATAGAGTTCTGGGCTTCACTAAAAGGGCGTGGCAGAGTCCACATCAAATCGCGACATCAGTGACCTATGGCTTTCATCTCATTGTGGCTGACATGATCCTGGGTTGTGTGTCGAAGAGTCTCTTGATAGAAGTCATAGAGCCAGCGGAGCGGACCCTTCCAAGTCTCTTGGCACCGCTGCGGGCTCTTGGCGAAGAGAGGTGCTTCCCCAGACCAATGGTGATCACTGAATGCTACACGTGCGAGGCATTTGTTGAATCTCGGAGATTTAGTCTGCCAGATTGCTGGACTCGTGGATGTTGAACCGACCCGGTGCTTCTTCTGTTTCTGGCTGGGTTAGCCGAGAGGCATCTAATGGGAGTCGGGGCATGTAGCTGCCACGTTTTCATCTGATCTAACACTTCCTGCAGAACGGAGTTCTCCGTATGACTATGACTAGTTTATGTACGCCGCACGACTATGGGGACTCAACTTTGGCCAAGGTCCAGAAGCTAGGGCTAGAGCGGCTGCAAGGTATCGGGGTTGTTAGGGTTACCTACGTCTTCCGGGGCAAGCCTTCTCGATATTGCAACAATCTCACGCGTCGTACTTTTCCTGCTAGAATGAGTGGCGATCCGAGTATCGGGAGTTAGGACTTAAGCTGTTGGAAGAATTAAAGATATGTCAAAATGACCCAGTATGCCTAGTCTGTACCTAGTTGTAGGGCTTGGCGGTGATTCGTCCAGCCGCTTTTTCCATTAACGCGTCAATCGCGAGCTCCCCCGCATATTCAGACTGACTCAACCTCATCAAATTATCCAGCAATTTCGACTCAATACGCAGCGTCGCAAGACATAATGTCTCCTGAAATCAAATCATCGCTGGCTAATACGAAACTGGCGACATTTGCTGTTCCCCCGGCCTCACCGCAATCTCCTCGCAAGCTCCGCAAATTTCAGTCCCATCAATCGTTGACATCGACGGCTTTCTCGAGCTTCGGACAACCTCTACCGACGACGACGATAGCTTCAACAGTAAATGGCAGTGGTAGTCGGCAGCGCGATGTTGCAGGCAATGGCGCAAACACAGACTTTCAGTCAAACACAAATGTACGACCTCGGACTCGCGGAAGATCGAACAGTGATTCAGGCTCAAGCAATCCCACGCCGTTGACGACGGGAACTGTAAGAACAAAGCGACCGGCTAGGAAGACGGACTCTTCCGGATCTTTTATCAAGAGATCCAGTTTAGATGCGCTGCTACGAGACGGACCGGCGGATGGGAGGTTGTTAGAGACGTTGCAGGAGTTAAGGTTGATGGTTTTGTCGAATAGAGTTGATGCAGATTCAGACGGCATGGTATGTCTTTGTTGCCCATAGGACGCGCTCACGGACTAATTGAGGTGATAAGTCTACATATCGAATATACCTCTGGCTAGCCCTCCTCGGCGTCCCTCCACTGCCAACAGACGAGTACCTCAACCTCGTCCACCGCGGACGATCGCCAGCATACACCAAAATCAGGAACGACACCTTTCGAACACTGGCAACTGATCCGCTTTTCAAAAGACGAGTGACCGAAGCCAGTTTGATCCGTTTATTGAATGCGGTTGCTTGGAAACTGCATGATGCGCAACAACCGCCCAAACCGTCTTCGCGACCATCGTCGAGAAGGAAAGAATTGCTGGAGCTTGCCATAGATAGCCCCCCGACAATCACGGAAGAACCAGAGGATGGCTCGGTACAACCGCTGGATAACCCAACTACAAAACCGGCAATCTATGTACAGGGTATGAACGTCTTGTGCGCACCATTCCTCTATGCAGCTCGCAGCGAAGTCGAGGCGTTTGCGCTGTTTCATTACTTTGTCACAAAGGAGTGTCCTGGGTATGTGCGCGGAGCCATGGATGGAGTTCACAAGGGTCTCCGTCTTGTTGATCGATGTTTGGAAATCGTTGATCCGAAACTCGCGGCTTACCTGTTTTCGAAGGGGATGTATGCCGAGTTGTATGCTTTCCCTTCGGTTTTGACATTGTGTGCCTGCACCCCGCCGTTACCGGAAGTGCTTCATCTTTGGGACTTTTTGTTTGCATATGGACCGCATTTGAATATCTTGTGCATCGTGGCACAGCTTAATGGGATGAGAGATGCGATTCTCCAGAGTGAGAGGTATGTTAAATCTTCCATTCAGAGAACAAATCGGTTTACTGACTATGGATAGCCCTAACAAACTATTGCGATCATTCCCACCCCTCGAAGCAGACAAGGTGATTAGTCTGACGGTATCATTCGTGCGAAAGATACCTGAAGATCTGTACGGGGAACTGGTCGACCACGCAAAATGATTCTAATGAACACGATACCATGGCATTTCTGAAGGGTGTACCTGCAATTTATCCATTTATGATTTAGACATTCGGGCTTGATTGTATATTGTTTCGCATGATATGACTTGCATTATGTTTCCATCTTGTTGATGATAACGATTCCAAAATAGAACATGATTTTGAAAATACCCAAGACCGCCTAATCATCTGCAGCCTCCCACTGACATCTCGCACACTTACACAGACCCCCCAGTGCACCGCTAGCCCATTCCCTCCTCTCTTTAACATCAATCCCAATATCACAATAATGATTCAAAATCTCTGCCCCTTGCTGAATCATAATCTTTTCATCTGCTGTCGCCGTAGCCTTCTCCTCCTTGACACCATCAATCTCTCGTTTCCAAACAGCTTTCTCTTCACTCTTTCTAACCATAAAACAAATCTCCCCGCCCCATTCCCACCTCACGTTCGGATCACAGGAATGATTCGCCAGACACCACAGCGGATGCACAGCACATACCTCAGGACCTCCATCCCAAGTCGACAATCGACCCGAAGCCGTGCCCCTGAATTTCGCGTACAGCGTGTTCAGAATCCAAGTATCGTATCGATCCAATGTCGTAAACGGGTCCAGACCCATCTCTTCCAGCAGACGCGTTGGTTGGAGGATATTGAGCTGAAACGAGAACGGGAGCGAATACTCCTCTTTTGGCCTCTCCTTCGCAGTATTTTCTTGTGTGTAGTCGTGGAAATCCCCCCATATATATTTGATTTCTGGCAACTCTAGCGGATGCATATCCTGCGTCGCGGCCATTGCGATTGCTCTACCCAGTAACAAGAAATACAGATAATCAGCCTTGTCCTTTGGGTCGGCGACATCTTTGCCGATTGAGTCGAGCCCTTCTTGTCCACATATGGCGCCGTGGTAGGTTTCTTGAGCTTCGTCGTGGCATTTTTGGCTGCAAAAGATTGTGTCGTCGCATTCCTGGCATGCTACTGCACCTGCGTTTTCTGTAGTGGATGATGACAGGTCTGGCAATGGGCCATTACAAGCATCGCACAGGTCGTCATGCAGGCGATTCGTAGCTGTTAATAGCGACGATTCTCGCAGGATAATTTCGCCGGCTTGTAGGTCTCTTTTGGCAAAGAGCCCTAGTTGAATCGATACTTCGCCTTCATTTTCACTGTTGGAGGAGTCTCCATGTAAAGCCGGTAATGCGATGGCTTTGACCTCTAGATTGGGAGCAACTGTTTCTAGACGTTTGTTGAGGAGATTGAGTGTCTCCGGGGCCTTGCGGTCTGGCTCATGCTCATTCCATGGATAGAGAACTCTGCGCGCATATCCCTGGCCTGGAAGCGTTGCCATTTTTTCCGCGGGAATATCTAGTCTTTTATCCACATTTTGGAGCCGCGACGTGATCTCTTTGAAATCCGTAGACAAAGAAGACAAATGCGCAATAGCTCTACCCCGAAATTCAAAGGCATCTCTCAAGCATCCGCATTCAACCAAACTCTGGACAAGAAGGAGGTATGTCTCTCCAATCATCGACTCATACTCTGAATCGGTGATCTCGACGAATTCTGCGTCCTCCTCGTCGTCGCCTGCCCCTTTGTTGGGGCTATCAACCCGTCTTTGAGCAATATACTCCGCTGACTCAGGCTCAATCACACATTCTAGTAGCGTCAGTGCTCTGTAGGCATCTGCTGCAGAGAGGTCATGGAACCCCAACTTTGCGTAGAGTTTTGCTCGGTCTAGGTAGAGCTGTGGATTGTGAGGGTCGTGATTGTTATAAATCTTTGCTGACAGTTCGTTTAATCGCGTCAGACTATCGGTATTCGTCGTCATGATTGTGATTGAGAAGAGTCTATCATCGTGTCATGTAGTTTCTATGTAGTACTTTCGCGGGGTGGAAGAAAATCTTTATCGTGTTTTATTTATCTTATCAGAGCTTTATCTAACGTCTGCTTACGATTGGCCAATCTTATACCCCACGATTGCTTGCGTGCTTATCCTTGAACAATAGAGAGACTTGTATCAATTTATTGTTTTTACTATCTGCTATCAGTTAATGCAATGCAATTAAATCACACTAAAGGGTATCCTTTCTTGTTATGGGAACCGAAATTCCCAATGCCGTGTCTTAAATTTGGCCCAGACATGCCAGTCTGTATTTTTGTTTTGAATGAATGAATGAATTTATACACTGTTGAAACGAATGATCATTGTGAAGTTGTTACCTGATAACCCGTAGGTGGAATATGGTAATCGAGACGTACTTGGGTAACTTCGGTGGTGACTTGGACATGGATGATGTAGGTGGCGGAATACTCACATAACCTAGAATGTGATATAAGTAAGCCATCGGATAAATTGACCACAACAAAACTTACTGTGCAGTTTTCGTCAACTACTAAAGTAGCACCTTCCCCCACATCTACTGATGATGCAGCATTCCCAGCTCCAAGCGTATGGCGTTGCCCAATTGTCGCGGCAAGTCGGGTCAACATACTTCTCTGCTATGACTTAGTAGGGGTACCAGAAGCAGGCAATACCAGACATACTGTGATATAAGCATCGCTAAGTCCACCTTGTCTTTCGATATCGTTCTGACTCATGATCTGATAGCTATTCTTGACTCGCTTGCAGCTCCGAAGACCGAATACTTGAGAACCGCCGGCGGTATTGCGCGGACGAGCTCCAAACATGTTTGCCGGATGCTCTGGGTTGAGTATATTGACTCCGTGTCGTGCGTCATACTGCGCGCGTCTGTCGGCAGAGAATATCTTGATGGTATTATCGAGTCCTGAAACAGCCAAAGTCGGCTCATACGGATGACCTGGTCAACACTATTAGATATGTTCATTTCCATTCGACAGCGATAACAAACCTTGTACGATATTCACAGTCTCTCCGTCACCCTCTAGAATGTTGACTAGTTTCGCCGTCTTCCGGTCCCACATGAACACATGGCCAGAGTCGCATCCGCTAACAACATATTCGTCATCCAACCCGTAGTAATTGACATCCTTGACAGTTTTGATATTGCAGTGTCCGCTATACGTCATCTCATGGGACCCACAGGGAACGTCCAAGTCAACCTCTTCCCTGTCCCGACGGTTCGAAAGACCACCATGATTCAAGAATCCGAAGATATCATCTTGTCCATCCACCTCGAGATCATCATCCTCATCGCCGTCGTTATTGTCGTTATCTTCGTCATCGCTATGACCAAATTCAAAACTTGCTCTTTCATCTTCAAACATGTCGAAGTCATCGGACTCATCCTGAGATGCATCACCATTGGTATGGTTCGAGGCTGTGGCTGCACCCGTCGAGTGCGGATTTGAAATATGTCCATTGGCTCTATTGGCAACAAGTCGAACTTCTTCGATTTCGTCTGAATTGTCTTCCAGGTCAATGTCCTCTTGTACGCGTTCGCATTCGTCAATATCTTCATCGTCCTCCTTCAAAAACGTTCGCAAACCTCCGAAGGCACGGTTGACGAATTCAAAGTTAATACCTTCGCCGACGTTCATTAGCAAACCTCGCCCCACCCTGAGTCCCCAGAACTTGGCCGCCGCACGCCTGTTCAAAGCACGGACTATTAGTTCGGACGAATCATCGCTGTCCTCTACTGCTGCTGCATTTTCTAAGTCTTCCAACGGAAGCCGCACAGCCTTTTCAAATGCGGCAAGTGCAGCATGCTGCGTTGGGAAGATGATCCGTGATTCGTCATGTTCGAAACGGGAAGCATCTACATCAACGATAGGTAGCATAGGCACCGAGTCGAGCAAAGTGTATAGGTAGGGTATAAGATAATGTTCAATCGCTTGATCATCTGCATTTTGCGGAATGGGAAACCGAGAACGGTTCCTTGGCGAATTCTGGCCTAATTTGAACCCTTCTACGACTGCACGACGGCCGCCGTCTAGCCACAGGAGGATTGCTTTTAAAAAGTCATAACCGAATTGGGATTCCGTGTCGATTATGCCGTTTTCTGAAGGCGCAGGGACAATTTGCTGGAAGTACGCTATCCGACTCTCCTCGACCCCAGGAGAATCATCCACACGCGCCCCGAGAGACACAGCCACAGTTCCACAGGCCTGAACGAAACGTCTAGCAGCCTCACGATTTCTTCTGAGGGTTTGCTGCATGATTACAACATCCTCAGATGGATTTATTGGGTATCTCCACGATCTGTTGACTTCATCCATCTGGTTCAAACAGACTGATGCGTGGCTCAGAACTGTAGCCAAAGCAGGTTGATATGAATCAAGATCATAATGACGTTGGGCCTGTGAGGTCTCTCGTACGGATGCCTCGAGAGAGAACAGAGCTTTGCGCATTCTGACAAGACACTTTGCAATCTCCAAACTCAGCTTTTGCGCTTCGGTCAAAACGGAAGATCGCGCCCTTTCCATGACGTCTTCAGCCGTGTCATTGTCATGTTCGTTCGACAACGAAATTGGAATATTTTCTGATTCTCCGTTACCATAACGCACATGAAACGACATCTCTAGACCCTCGGCGGGAGTGTCATCTGATCGCAGGTAAGACTGAGGTCTCCCGTCCCTACTCGAAAGTGCCGTGGCGGATGAGACTTTTTCACGCTTGCGTTTTCTAGTCGAGTTGATAGTCTTAACTTCATGGCCGCCCTTATCCGTCTCCCGCGCATCCGGACTGCGAATAAGATCAAAACTGTAGATATGGTCTCCAGACCAGCTGACTATTATTTCATTCGGCCGCGCGTCGCCTATCTTGCAAGCAGTGATGCCGTCGGTGTCGTGGGGCTTCATTTTAACCTGGCCTCTCGGGGCGAATCTCCGGACACATCTAGTTGCTTTGTTCATAATTTCATCTTCAACAGATCCTGCCGAGGGAGTCCATCCGTTCAATTGACCTTTCTCCGCCAGTAGGTCGCGTCCAGTCATCCGGCGATCGTGAAGAAAACAGTGCAGATGAGCACCACCCAAGGCAATATAGTGAGGTTGAGAGGCAGAGCATGATATCGCGTTTAGGTCGAGATGGTACTTCTTATACGATATCAAAGGAGCTGGAATATTGGAGTCATCATGGTGCACGCCAGGTCGATACGCCATGAAACCTTGTCCTCCACGTGGGGCGGGATATGCCGACGACGGTTGACGCAGGTCCCACTGGCGGACTTCCCCATCTTCCGAACAGGTCAAGAACAAATATGGGGACGACTCGGTCACGATTCTTTTGACGCGATCGGAATGAGAGCGATAGACGCGAGAATTGGTGTCGTGATGACTGAGGTGACGAACGCCGGTGAAGAAGTCGGCCACCTTCCTGCTCCGTGTTGCCGAAAATATATCGGCGGCAGCAGCGTTAGAAGCATTTTTGAACGAGTATTCCACATCAAAGACTCTGACTTCGGAGTCTCCCGCGCAGGAAAGGAGAGTGTGGTCGTTAGAATGGGGCATAAACTTGACGGAGAAAATATTTGCTGTGTGGCCCGTGTTTATCGAAGTCGTCAGAGCAAACGGAGATGTCGATGAATCAGGTTGATATGAGTAGATATTGAGGTAAGTGTCATCGGACCCGGATGCTAACAGCCGTCCAGAATTCGACCAGCTGTCCCTGTCAGTTTGTCTGCGGAGCAAGCTCGCGAGACTACATACCTCAAAGCATTGACACACCCCGTGTGCCCTCCCAGCTCGTTGACTATATCCAATTCATCGATCCACTCCGAGGCGCCATAGAGGCCTTTGAGGCTGACATTGTGGGGCCGATAGCCTAGTTCTCTCTCCAAGACCCTGTCGTACAGAGACGACTTCATCACGAGATAGCTGTAGCTCTGAACGAGCAGCGAGGCAGGAAAAACCGGAAGATCGTCGTAGGCTGACGTGTTCTTAGGAAGCTTGAATGTAATGCAAGGCCTTGTTGTTCGAGAAATAGGGTTTTTGGTTAATCATGCTTGTGAATTGGGTGAATTAATAATGGTAGGCAAAATCTTGGAAACGGACATCTCGTGGCGATGGCGCTTGCCTATGTCTGTAGGGCAGGAAATTCACCACCGGATACGGATCTGGAAGGACAAGAATTGAACGTCTAGAACCGATCGAAGCACGCTGCGCATCCGCACAGACGCGACAAGACAGGCTGAATGGTGCAGCGGCTTGTAGAACCAACCGCTGGAGAGACCGGTTTCGTGTAGTTGTAGGCCGGGCCGTCGTGCTGTAGCATCGACCACTCAACAAGCCAAACTCTGAGGCACGCCTGGGCTACGAACTGTGAGTATGGCACGTAAAGACAAGGAAAGCTCAATGTCACGTGTATAGACAATGAGGCGATCCGAAGGCGAAAGAGCTGGCAGAACCTGGACAGACGGCGAAAATCAAGGAAGGAAGGCAAGAGTAAGGACGGTGCGAAAAGGGAAACCAGAGAGAGCCGGCGGCCAGACAGGCAGGCAGGCAGGCCAGCTGGTTGGCGAAGTCAACCAGGTTGTGGTTGGTGGAGAGCAGCAGCACGGAATCTCTCTCCAGGCTGGCGGTTCGCGGGTCAGCAACCGATGGAGAACAGAAGAAGAAAGAAGGTGATGGGGGATCCACCCAATGACATCAAGCGGGAGGGCGGCAGAAGCGCTAGGCCGCACCGGGGCTTAGTGCCGCGGCCAGACTATGGTCCATAGCGCCACCGACTCGAAACGTCTCACTGCGTGGAGGCCTGAGGCAGCCGTTCGTCTGCAGATGTTGGCACAGTCGGCCAGAAGTTGGAAGTTCTGTGTCTGCATTGTCGCTGTTCTGGCCACTGTCTCATATGCCTCCCTCCGCTCGTGATTTTCTGTCGAGGACGGAGTAGTATACAAATGCGCATGCAGACACTCTCGGCCCATCATCCCGTGACATCATATGAAATTAAACCCTCAGGGTTCTCTTCAGCCAATGAGCTCAGCACACACGCAGATTGTACATCCCAGAAAGGAATAGTGCGACATGCTCCGTTCTTGCTTAATGTCGGCGCTAATGCGTTTGTAGTTTAGCGTACGGAGGTAGCTCGGCATTCGCACATACTTTTGAACCTGATTTGGTATTAAACTTTGGTGTTGAACCAGTTGTAGACGATCAGCAACACACCTTCGACGACGAACGTCGCGAAACACCAATCACTACGAAGTACGTTGAATGCACAGTTGCCGACTCCTGCATGAGGTGATCGGGGACCAATGGGAACGTGAGATTCGTCAAGTACGTACTATGTACAGCAGGAGCACTCTGTAGGTCTATTTTTATTCTTCCTCCGTCAATCCGCCGAACAACACCATGGACCAGATCATATCGAGAACTATTTAAGGCACAGGAAGCTCATCGTTGGTGGAGGCTTACCTGGGGGACCTGCTCGTCATCTACTAGAATATGGGGATTACGGGGATATGGAAACTCCGACTAGGATAAGAACCAGCCTGGAAGAAAGCTCGCTGCCGGAGTTGCTTTTTCCGCACCTCTGGATCGCCGATCTCATTGTATAGCGGCTGCGGTAAAGGCAGCCGAGACTGCTCTACAACGTCGATTGCACTCGGATAAGGGGTAGGTGTCTCGGTTATTCGCAAGTGCATATTCTACGGCCGCACGATGCAAGTCATACAAATAACGATGTACTGCCAGGTAGCAACTAGTTGTGAAGGTGATGTGTGTGAGATGTCAATCCAAGAGTGGTCGGATAATTCTACATAGGAGGCTACACGAGGCAGACATCACCGTCTCTGATCTTATCCACGCGGCCATCTATCATCAAGTCATTGTGCGCCATATACCTGTTCGAATACTCGTCCCCTGGTCAACCACCACATCGATCTGGTCTGCCGCGCGCGCAATCCATGCTTGTTCCAGATCGACTGTCTCCGATTCCACAGCGCGCATTGACCTCAGCTCCTCGATCATGCACACCAAGACGTCTCGGTGTTTTCTCGCAATCTGCACGAGTGCTGAACTGTTATGTTTCTCGCAAAACTCGTTCTCATCGATCACGAATATCGTCATCTTTGATAATTCGCGCAGACACAGTTCTGCTTTGATGGTCAAGTCGTCCACTTCATTCCTCCATACTGACCCTAGGCTATCGATATATTGCGGGTCATCATCATCATCGCCCTGACTCCCTCGGATTCGCTGGATATATTCAACCCTGTCCAGCCAATGTTCAAAAACCTGAACAGCCAAAGTGTACCGTCCAGCGCCGTCAGCAGTCATATCTGCGACTTCCTGTGTAACGCGCGAAAAACTCTGAATTTCTTCCTGGAACCCGACTCCATGATTATGATCGGATAGACTCGCCGACTCCACTGACCAGTCATATAGAGCTTGGAGGTTCAACTCCTCCTGTATGCGCCTTTCCTCGTCTAGAATTGTTCTATACGACCCGGCTATCTCATTGTACTTCTCGCGTAACTGGCGCTCCACGGCTGATCTCCACTCTGTGCTTTGTTGTATTGAAGACGAATGGAGGAGATATAGTTGTAGAAATTCCGTCTGTAGAGCTACAGTTTCTGGCGGTAATTCGCTGCCTGCAGCAGATTTGCCGGTATTTCTTCGGTCGCCTGCAGCAGCTGGCCGAGGCGCTTCTTTCTTAGGACTAAAGTGTTGTTGATATGTTGTAAATTGTGGACGCGGCCTGATGGTGGTCCCCGTTCCAGTTCCAGATCTCTCCCGCGAAGGAGCTGACGGAGCCGGAGGTGCTCCAATAGCCTGACTGCCGAGTACCTGACTTCGATGTCTAGCGTGCCCTCTTGTTTCCCCGACACCACTTGGTTTGGGCGCAGGAGCTTGACGTAGAGATGCAGACCTCGCCGGTCGTGCGGCTGGCGGCACGGAGGGTTTTTTGGTAGCGGTGGGTTTGATATCATTGTGCAGAGCTTTGACAGGAGATTTCGATCTTTGCCTTGTGCGTTCTGTTCGTGCTTCGATACGAGGTTGTGAGGGAGGCCGATTCGTATTGGTTGTTGTATTCGCCGTGGCGGGTTCTGACGGTGGTAGTTTGACTACTTCAGGTTCTAGCTGAACGGGTTCCGGAGGAGGAGTAGGAGGATCTGACGGAGCAATAGCTATCGGTTGGGCTTCAACTGTTTGTTCTGGTTGTTGTTCTTGAACCGGCTCTGTATTTCTCGTGGACTGTGTTTGAGTTGTGTCTGTATTCTTCGGGGGCCGTGTCGTAATTTGTGGTCTCCTAAAACCGGGCAGCCGGCTTGGGACTACCGTGCGTTGCGGAAGCAAGCTCTTTTTGCTGGATATGTTCTCTGTAACCGTAGAAGTCGATGGAACAGGAATTGAGGAGCCGGATGTGGTCGACTGCTGCCTTTGAGGCAATCTGAGACCCCCGGGAGGTTTTCCGGACGCATTGCGCGTTGCGGTGTATGTGGTTGGCATCTGTCTGGGGCGGAGTGTTTGTTTACTCGGAAGAAGCGGGATAGCACGTTTGTAGGTGCAGACATCTGGGCCTTATTGGAATTTCGTTGACCAATGTTCGTTGGCTTGCGAGCTGCACATCTGCTTCGCCTATTTCACGTTGACAGGCTGCAATAACTGAGCATTGTAGAGGTTGAGTTAATTTATCTTGAAGGTCGTCGAACAACGGCCAGTTCAGTCCCCACTATCTTATCTGGCGGTCAGTGCTTTATCTGGCGATCACAACAATAGTCTTCGAGGGACAATGCAATTTATTCATTTCTATATACCAACAATCAAGAGCAATTTTGCGTAACAAAAACCTAATTGTTCTTTCTATATTAAACCCTACAGACTGGCCCGCTTGGGAAAAGCTACACCCTCCGTAGCCGCATTATCCGCAAACCAAGACACCTTATCTCCGCCCTGAACATTAACCAATCCACTAGGCAAACTGTGACCCTCATCGGTATCAAAAATTCTTTTTAAGATATCTTTCTTTCCGCCGCCGGTTGTGACGAAGGCGATGCTCACAGCGTGTGTGACGACAGGCAGTGTAAGTGAAATACGTTTTGGTGGTGGCTTGGGCGAGTCGCTCACACCGACCACCCAGGCATCTTCTTCACGGAGTTGGGGGTGACCGGGGAACAAACTGCAGGTGTGTCCGTCAGGACCCACGCCTAGTAAGATGAGATCAAAAATGGGTAGTTTGACGCTGTCCTTGGCGGCAAATGAGCGCTTGAGTTCTTCAGTGTAGAGGTCGGCTAGTTCGGTTGGGTCTTCGTCGTGAACGTGCTTCTCATCAATGGGAACGACCTTGGGTGCACCAAGCTGGGCAGGGATTTTGTCAAGTAACTCCTCCTTAATTAGACGGTAGTTGCTGTCTGGGTGGTCTAGTGGGACAGCGCGCTCATCGGCGAAGAAAATCTCCCACTTCGAGAATTGAGCTGTGTCTTCGGCGGAGCCATTGCCGGGTGCGAGCAGAGCTTTGGCGAGCGTGTTAGGGAGAGAGCCACCTGACACAGCGACTCGGAAACTGTTGTGCTTGCTGAGGGCGGCATTTTGGTTGTTCAAGACATATTTGCGCAGCTGTGTTGCGAGGGAGTCAATGTCCGCAAAGCTGTAGAGGTTGGGTGAGCCTGACATGGTGGATAGATTTGTTGGCACTGGAGAAGACAGTATCGGTGAATGGGAAATATTTCTTGTCTCGATACCTTTCGGTTTAGGTTGAGAAATTTGAGGGTTTGAGAAAAAGACTAGAGGAGGGATGGTGGGGTAGCCGGATGACGTCGTATCTACATATCTCCGGCCTCTACGTCTGATCCATTCCAGCCTGGAGATATTCATGGCATTGACTATCAAACTGCAGATGACAATGCCATCGTTGGGTCGTTATTCCTAACAAAAACAGCAGCCGATTCAACAATATTCTCCTGTTCATTCTTCCACCCGGCAACATGCCCCCCGCTATAAATATCATGCGGTACGTTCGGAGTTTCTAAATACTCGACTCTATTCCCGGAGACTTTTCGCATCGCATCTGCAAACCCTCGTATACGATCAACCATCACCTCGGCGCCGCCGGCCTGGACAAATATAGGCACCGGCGTCGCGAATGCATGCAGCGCGGGCGATAAGTAAGGGTCGTCTAGGCGGACTAGATCCGGTGGTGCGAATGCGGCGGTCCCCCATGCCGCCATTTTTCCTTCGCAGAGGTCTGCGGAAGCATTTCTGTGTTTGCTCATGGCATGCACATCGCCTTCGATAGTGTAGTCGATTGACGGTGAGAATAAAAGACATGCTCTCGGTGGAATGGATGTGCTTAGATGCTGCTGCACGCCCTGGTCTTTTTTCTGATTGATTAATGCAAGATATCGCAATACAGCTACTGCCATAGTAGCCCCCGACGAATCCCCGGCAAGCACTATTCTTCGCGGGGATACTTTCAAGTCGTTGACTAGATATGAATATGCCGTGATTGCGTCTTGCATAGCACCCGGATAAGTCGTCGCAGCGCGCCCACCTGCAAGACGATACTGGACCCATAAAGAGTGTGTATGAGGTCCCAGCTTTCGATTCACTAGGTCCGCGGTGACGCCTGAGTCAAATGGTCGACCCGTTATCCAGAGGAAGCTTCCGGAATGAAACGACAGAACAACGAGACTGTCGTCGGCGGATGATTTGGAAAGTACTTCAGGATACCAAGTCCCACCTATCCTTCCCGGCTTGACACTAATATCCTTAAACGGGCCGTAATATTCGTCATCTGGTGAATTGATAGGATCCATAACAACCCATCTGTCGCCAAGATTACCATCTTTCAGATGGAGGGACTGGGTATACCCCAATTCCGTAATGACATGAAAAGCAAATTTGATGGCCCAACTCATGAAAGCTTGATGGTAGGTCCATCGTGGATGTTGGCGTAGAGGTCTAGGGATAAAATAGATGGCGTAGAAAAGAGTCAGTAATAAGACACGCGGGATGGCGAGAAGGATCCAGATTGTGAAGCCTGGCTGTCGGGTTCGCCAGTCGTTGGGAACTACATTCAGATCTGCGTACATGCGAGCCATGTCAGTTATCCTGGTGTAGTTGATGACGCCCTCCATTGTCTCGAATCACTAAAGAGTGATATTAAACATTCCTGGGCCCCGCTGGGAGGTAAGACTACGTAGTCGTTACAAGTCAAGGCTACTGTACCTTTCCAGTGACCCGATCCAGGGCTCAATCGATTACCAGATGATAGACGAGCCAAATTTGGGTCTCCCTATCTATGTACACAGCTTGAATGTCCAAGCCTAAATTGATTATCGAAGAATAAGAGGTCGAGGAAGTATTGAAAAGTAGACTTTCAACAGTACGATTGTCAGCCATCCACGCCCCTTTTACATGAAGCGAACATGCGCGCTGGCTACGGCAGGAATCGTACAAAAATCGTTATTGGTGGCATTCCACTAAAAGCTTCGCACAGAAATGGTATTTTCGGCAGCTAGGCCTAACGCCTGACTTTGGTTGAGCCTTGCAAGGTCAAGATGTGATAGAAAACGCGCTGGAAAGGAGAATTTGCCAATATTTTTGTTGCTTCCTGCTTCTGCTGAATGGAGAACTTTCTTTCTATATTTCTGGAGTTGTATACTCCCTTTTTTGGGAGTCGTTAGAGGTTCTCGGGCCCATGATAAATGTCCCCCTAGAGTCCAGGACAAGTCTCTTTGTATCCTCTGGTACTCTCTCGTTAACTTTGTATATTTCTGGCGTTGTAGACTCCCATTTTTGCGAGCCATTAGAGGTTCTCGAGTCCATGATGAATGGGCTCCCCCTAGCCTCCAGGAAAAGTTTCTTTATATCCTCTGGTCCTCTCTCGTTAACTCGCGACAGAGGTGTACAAGCACGTGATGCACGTAATGCACGATTTTCAAAGATCATATAATCGTGATGTATGTTTGCACCTGCTCTTACAAGTTCCTTGACTGTAGTCCAGTGGCTCCCCTCAACGGCCCATGAAAGTGATGTCCAGCCTTTTCCATCCGTACAGTCAAGATTTGCTTTACCTGATTCAATAAGGAGCCTGACCACTGCTGCGTCCCCTTTCTCTGCCGCTCTTGATAGAGGAGTACGATGATATATCCGGCCCGTATTAACAGCCCTACAGTAAGCAGCGCTACCATAAGCAGCACTGCCATGACGATCAAACTTCAGTGACCAGATGTGGTACTTAAAATCCGCTGTCGCTCCAGCTTCTAGAAGTAGCTTAATTATACCTTTGGAACCCCCCTCCACCGCCCAGGATAGCGATGTCCAACCCTTGTCATCCATCCAGTCAACATGCGCCTGACGTGTGTCTAGTAGCAGCCCGATCACAGATTCGCACCCCTTCTCTGCCGCTCGTGATAGAGGCGTAGTGGCCTCATATTCCCCATGGGCCTCACAAGGTACCTTATATTCATAATGTACCTTCGCTCCAGCATTGAGAAGCATCTTGACAATGGTCCAATGCCCTCCTTCGATAGCCCAGGATAATGGTGTCCAAGACTTTCTGTCCTTCCAATCAACATTAGCCTTACCAATCTCAATAAGAATCCTGGCCATCGCTTCGTGCCCTTGTTCTACTGCTCGCGATAGAGGCGTACGTGTGAATTCAGGTATAGAACCATATCGACAATCATAATGGTTGCAAGGGCGTGAAGAGTATTCACGCTTATCATAAGACGCATTCAGATAACTTTTCTCTTTGAAAAACGGAATATACTCGCAATCTACAGTTGCACCATCTCTAAGCAGGAGCTCGACCACCTCCCAATGCGCTTCCTCCACCGCCCATGATAGTGCCGTCCAACCGTTCGCATCCGTCTGATCGATCTTCTTGCCCCGTAAGAGAAAAGATTTGACAGCTTTATGTTGCCCCAAGATTGATGCTAACATCAGATTTGTGGGTATCCGGAGAGTTTCCACAAAAATCCGGGGAATAAACCCATATTTTTGTTGCCACTCGTACTTCTTGTGCCGCAAATATATTCGAAACCATATAGAGTAGCCATTCGAGGACGGATCACATAATTTGAGAACAAAAGGCATAATAACAGTCTCATCCGGGTTATCGGCCTCACGGAAGTGAATACTCCAATTTTTAGCCGAGTAGTCCAATAAGGTACGGCTTTTGAAATAGATCTCCATTCCCCATTTCAACATGCTAGGATCAGTACTAAAAAGAGATAAATATAGAACGCAAGATTCCGCAAGTACAGCATGTGCCTGACGAGCAGTGAAAGAGTGGTGCCAGCGGAGACCTAGCGGACTATTTGCATGTGGTGTATCTGCAAGCAGAAACTCGCGAGCAGTCTGATGGAGGAAATAAATTTTGTCATGATGGATTGAGATAAACAACCCACACCAAGACCTGAGCCTTAACTTAAAATCCTCTTCATCCTCTAGATCAAGATCATGAGCAGTCTGTGATCCAAAACTGATATTCACGGCAATATTCATCTCTGATATTTCGAGTGGCCGACTCGCTGCTAAGATGATACCTAAGACTTTTCGAACCGTTGGATCTTCTTTAGACCTACTGAGGATTTTTTCATAGGCCTCATTAATGCTCTTGGGAAGTGTAATAATAGTGGACTCGAGCCCTTTCAATGTCCTCTTAAAATTCTCCTGCTCCAAGTAATCAAACACGAGGTAAACCCAGAGATAAGTGCGATGGGTCATTTGTTGAATTCTCTGCTCTAAGTAATCCTTCAATTTGCTTGAAAGATGTTTCATCTTAGAGAGCCTATTAATCCGGTAGGTAATAACTTGATTCACCTCCTGACTAATGATTTCACATTCCTCCTCTCCTGGTATACGGATTTTGGGAAAGTCGTCTAGTAGGCTGCTGAATTTGGACACAATTTGCTCATACGGGCGACTCGTTAGAAGATATTTCAACTTGCCATTGCCCAGCTCGTCGTTACGGACATGTCTTTCCACATTTCGGATCAGATCCAAGAATTCAATTTCCGTGCATTCGTCTAGGGCATCCAGGACAATGATCACCTGGCCTGCTTGAGGGTCATTTACGGCGTTTCTTAGTATCTCCCACAAGTATCCCCTCGAGTTGATAAGATTTCTCCCATCCTTGCGAAAGTGTGGCATGGCGTGTTTCACCAGAGACGGCTTTTGAGAAAAGAGCTGATGGAGGAGTGCGCAAAGGGCTTGACGGACAGTGTTCTGGTCTTGGTTTTTGAAGAAAAAGTAGCAGATGGTAGCTGACCGCGGTAGGATGTGGTCAATCAAGTACTTGGCCAACACCGATTTTCCACAGCCAGGATCTGCTGTAACTAACAGGAGCCCATCCTGTTCCAACCACCTTTGGAAGTGCTCGTGTTTGAGGAACCATAAACATGTATCCTCCACCCGTTCTTCCACTCGGTCTTTATACCACTCGTACGTAGCGTCTGTGCTACCAGTTGTGAGGCGAAAGAGCTGATGACACTCCTGCTCTTCTTTGGATAGCATCCGTTCAAACTGATCTTTCTGCACTTGAAGCTGCTCCCGTGCAATGTCGCGATGTTCTTCGGCAACTTTGTGGAGGCCGGATAGAACATCGCCAAACCTCTTCTCCGTTTCAACTCTTTTGGGGGCTATTTGAAGAAGCAAATCTTTTGCATATGCCGCTGCCGTCATCGCCGCATAGCCTTGCCATTCCTTGTTCTTGTGAGAATCTGAGTAGTCGCAGATACCGCGGATGACTATACAAGGAAATTGATTCATGAGCCCTGCTGCTTCCATCTCAAAGCATAATATGTCTTCATCCGCGGAAAGTCTATCCCTAACTAAAGCATCTTTCATCAACTGGTTTGCGGAGGCAATAACACCGTAGTGTACTGCCGGATTGTCTTCATACTCAGTTCTTTCGGCGCGAGTTATGAGTAGTGACGAATCAGTACCACAGGTGGCCTCACAGGTTGAGCCACCATGCACCGAATGTACAATGCCCGACTGATATAGCCTATCGGTGCTTGGGCTTGGTCGGCTGTACTTCCGCTTCAGTCTCGGGAACTTCTTGAGAATCAAATTTATATCCTCTTCGAATTTGTGACCATGAATCTCGTACTGGCCGCGAATTACTGCTACGGCGGTAAGCAGCGAAGCTGGGGGTTGGTTTAGAATTCCCGTTAACCTGAACTTCTGATCTTGGACGGTTTTGCCAAAGTCGTATTGGAACACAGCGCCTTTCCCATCACCAGGGACGCTGACCACAACATCGCCCAGACGGATATCATGCTTTTGACTTGGAGCCCCGCCCCCAATGCCGACCATCATACCAATCTTAATATCGGGAAAGCTATGCATCATGTCTCTTGCGACACTTGCGGCAGATGATATTCCGTACTCCCCGTTTGGCAAAACAGCAATGACAACATTGTGTTCGCCTATTCTACCTAGAGTATAAGAATTGTTGTCGTTTGGCAGCACGAAATCCGGTTGCCCGTATTCCTCGTCCAGAAATGTTCTTGCCGCGACATATTCCGTTGTTAATGCGCATATCCAACCCACTGTGTAGCTGTCGTGTTGAGGCATGTCCGTAGCAGAAAGAATAAAATTTTGGTGGCTGTCCTGAGGCCGTCAACATTCGTTTCGTTTCGAAGCAGATGTAGTGGGTCAGTTGTGACTGGTGAGTCGGGTCCAGGAGCGCTGAAAGCTCTGACAAGCGCACTCTTTTCGTGATCAGTCAGGACTCGTTGTTGGAAGATCTGGTGCTGGAGCGACGCTCAAGACCGTAGGACGACCTCTCGCTGTTTGAGGATGACTCGCCGGCACTACCACAAGTAGGCGGCTGTGTAGTACATGTATTCGAATAGTGCGTGCGATGTATCGTCAAATGACAGGCTTCAGTGAGATACAGGATCCGTGCCAAACTCAGAATGGCAGAAATTAGCACTTAATGTCCAACTATCTCGTTACAGAAGAGTGTATACAAGTGTACCAGCCATCCAACAATAAGTGGTTGGGTAAGATCGGGTGCAGCAAGGCTAAGAGAGAACATGGCAGACGCCATTGGCCGCTTAGAGCCGCAGAGACACGTAGCTCTGCAGCTTTGCGATTGAATTGCCAGCTTTCTCTGTAGTCGAGTATACTAAATCTATTTCATGACAGACCTGAATTGCTTCTTCGATTACTTAACATCGTTGAACAAAGCTTTATTTCGTGCCTCGTCGGTAACCGGTGCCAGGGCCACCAGTGCACTACACCGGACCTAAGGAAAACAATCTGACACTAGTTTCGACAGTGGCACAATGATGTTGTGAATAGACGGAAGGTTCACAAGACGTCAAAGAGTTGAACATCAAGTCCGGCATCTGGCAGGTGCGATGTTTAACAGTGCAAACGAAACAAACAAAGACACCTACCTGCGCCAGGACTCATTGGTTTCTACGAATCTAGTGTATGTAACTGCTTGGTATCTATTACTTATGTATTACTTGATCCGACATGTCATGGCCCTCTGTAAGTATCTCGTTGCTGTCACCAAGTCTTACTGAGGCCTTCCAGAGCTCCATATATTGTGGGCCAAATAATACAATATGATTGGACAAATGGACAGTATGCAGCTAGTATCATCTTTATTCCATTTAGGGAAGTATCTCCACTTTGTCTGTGGACGTTTAGACATCAAGGTATGATCCATTATTTTCTATATTCTGTAAAAATAAAGTATTTAAGACGGGCGAAAACCCAGCCAGACGATTGATTTTGATTCTAATTCTCATTCCCTTTTTGCAGCGGACTTTTCATCTAGAATTTGAACTTTCTGCTTAGAACTACGAACATGGACACCCTCTCCCTCGCCGGCAAAGTAGCCATCATCACCGGATCAGGTCGTGAGACTGGTATTGGTGCCGGGATAGCCACTGCACTCGCACGTAATGGTGCCTGGGTGGTTATCAACCATGTCACGGACAAGACTGCCCCTCGAGCTGCAAAAGTGGCTGAAATGCTGAATCAGAATACTGCTGGAAAAGCGGTTGTGGTGCAGGCGGATGTCACTTCGCCAGAAGGCGCGAAAAAGCTTGTTGACGAGGCGCGGAGGCTATTTGGTGTGGATCATGTTGATATTCTGGGTATATCTGCACATATTTTTGTGATGTTTCCTATGGTTGACTGACTTCCGACAGTGAATAATGCAGCAGGTGGTGGCGTCGAGCCATGGCTCAGCTCGTCTCCCTCTTTCATAGAGAATATGTTCCGAACGATCGCCTTCGCACCGGTATACATGATACAAGCCGTTATTCCTCACATGCCCCGCGGCGGACGAATCATCAACACGGGAAGTGTCGCATCCAAAGTCTGTCCGCCCTCGGTGCCCATATACTCAGGCGCAAAAGCGGCAGTAGACGCCATGACTTTCGGTATGTCAATGGATTTGGGACGGGGATATGGAGTGACTATCAACACTGTGATGCCGGGTGGTGTTTCGACAGATGCGTTGCCCAGTGAGGTGCTTGAAAAGATACATGGACCTTTAGTTGCTATGACAAGGGCTGAAGAGAGGATTGGAACAATTGAGGATATTGGCGACGCGGTGTTGTTGCTCTGTAGTGAGAAGAGCCGGTGGATCACTGGGCAGGCTATTAGTGTTAGTGGTGGAATCACAGGTGGTTGACTTTAGAATGTATGTAGGATGATCTTCAAGGTGGTTTTGCATTATCGATTGCCATCATGAATGGCTTATTTTCCATGTCTGTGCCACCAATAATTTCAAGCCAAGCAATGTCGCGAGATAGCTGAAAAGCATCACTCGCATGCTTTATATCCAGATAGCTCATGCATCTGCGGATTTCAGACACGAAGAGCACCCGGTGCATAAATGGCTGCAGAGTAGCGACAGTAAGTAGAGCCCAGAGTTGAAGGCGATGCAATGAGTCATTGCGTTGCAGCGAGGAATTTTGGCAGTATGTCCAAAGCACAGAAGAAAACTTTGCTGTTAGAGTGGTGAGTTCAATTTCATCTAGGGAAAAAGAGTACATTCGCTTCAGGGCGGCTAGAAGAATCAGCATAGCCAGCCGTACCATCTCACATAATAACTCTGTGGAATTGATATCGTCTGCCTTTGGATCGACACGTGGGACGCAGAGTAAAGTATGTGTAACAGGTCCGATCATATAAAGAGGGCTGAGATCGTCTTCTCGTCTCCAGAATTCGGGTTCCTGGTAGTGAGCATTAACGGTGTCGGCAATCAATCTGATTCTGTTCAATGCATCTGCTATGCGATTTATTGGAGCGTAATCATGCTCCATTAATTTGCATATAATCTGCTCCAGTAGCGGTGTCCGAACAGGCAGAGCAGGGGGCGAGTGACGGCATATGTAATCCGGAAATTGCGGGCGTGTATCATGTATAGCAGAGCCCATGGTATCATACCTTGAGAACATAGGATTATTATGAAGCCCACAGCACGAGAAGAATTTGCTTACCATGATGCCCATAGTAACAGATTGCTGTTGATATGTTCATATCCTCCGCGGAGCTCTATGATTCGATGTAGACCCCTGATATGAGTCAGCCAACGAGCCCACAAGCCGACATATATCTATGCGAGCATTGTTAGTCTATCATATCAGGCTGCAGAGAATATTCGTACATCATGACAAATAAGCCCGAGAATAGTCACAATAACCCCTTCACTGGTACAATCATCACGACACTCAAGTCGTTTAGTGATTTGTCCAAGACATTTCCCGTAATATTCCAGGACCTCTAAGCATCGTTCGTACTTGAAGGTATCTGGTTGTTTTCTCTGTGCCATGAACATGGCAGCATTGGCCATGGCCAATTGAAATGCAGTTGCATCAGTCAAGGCCATTGAGAACCAGACGGTGCGAAATGGGCGGAAAACATAGTCTGACTCCGCGTTCACTGCACAGGTTCGTTAATGCTGCTGACAAGCTGGTTTAACAGACGTAGATACGCACTGAAGTAAATGAGTTCCTGTGCTCGGGGATGGAGTTCCCCAGGAAACGGCCATAAACCCAGAGACTTCGGGATCCGACATTGCATGTCACCATTCCGGTCTTGAAATTGCTCAGCATCTGCGGGTTCATATGCTCTTCTAAGGACATAAGTCACCGCTTGTGGCTTCCTTTTACGACTTGGTCGGCCCCGAAAAGCATCTCGTATGGAGTGGCTCCGGATCGAGTGCTGGGTATTTCTCTTCTTCACATCGTCTGGATGGCTGGAATTGACAAAGAGTAGACCTCCGTCGGTATATTTATGTCGCGATGCTGACTGAGCAACCATGTCAAGTCATGGACCATGGGTAATATTCAGAGGAAGATCGACTGCAAAGGAAGCTGACTACCGTAGCGAGGTTAGCGTTAGCGTATCAGCATTGCGGGGCCAGGTTCGTACTAGGGGTTTTGGCTTTCATATTGTCATACGACAAGGTTCGACATGCCACTTAGCCTCGGATGGTTCCAGAGATTACACCGAGCATAGCACAAGATAGAAAGACAAACTCTTAGGTGCATTGGTGTAGTTCAATTATCGGACCGGTCAAAACTTGTTTGACACTATCTACTCGGAGGATTCCCCTTTCGGTAAAGCGCCATGACAAGGAACTAATCTCTCCCTTCCCGGTTAGAATCCGAGATTCTACGCGATTCATATCTAATATCGGGGTCAAATCTTGAGTTCCTCAATTCTTCTTCTTCGCCAGTCACTCCATATTTCCCGACGAAATGACGCGCAATCATTATCCGACAGAAACAGACGATCCTGACGACCACGCCAAAGCAGCATCCTGGCGATATGGCCGAAGATTTGATCCCCAAGAGATCTATGGCGACGACATCGACCTTGGCATTGTGGAATGCCGCAGCGACAGCGGCAGATGGGTATACGTTGCCTGCGACGCCTCTGACATATGTCCGCAGTGCGGCAATCTGCCCGGCCATATAGGATGTATCGTCATTGCGGTGGACGGTGCGTGTCGACGCAATGGTACGGAGGGTGCTCAGGCCGCCGTCGGGGTTTATTTTGGCAAGGAAAACTCATATAATCGCTGTTTTCAAATAAAGGTTGATCAGCCCACGAACCAAATCGCCGAGTTGACTGCGGGAATTGATGCGCTGCAGCAAGCTCTGGTCATCCAGCGTCGCGGGTTTCAGGCAAATAGGAAAGGGCAAAGGGATTTACGGATGGTGGTGATCAAGTCGGATTCGGAATATTTAGTCAAGGGCATGACGGAGTGGATTTTGAAATGGAAGGAGAATGGATATAAAAATGCAAAGGGTGCTGAGGTGGTTAATGCGGACCTGTTTCGGAAGCTGGAGGCGTTATATTCGGAGCTGGTCGACCGAGGCGTTTGGACTTTGTTTTGGCATGTTCCGCGAGAACGCAATCGCCAAGCTGATCGGTTGGCCAATAGAGCTTTTGAGGCGAGGATACGACGGTAGCGCGCTGTATGATGATAAAAATCAAGCACGGACAAGCAATGTATGGTGTTTCCCTGTCACGCCAGTAATGCAACCATTCCATGCGAGGCATGAAGTCATACCACCCTATCACGAACGCTAGATATGTGAGGCCACACATCGGGTATGTATCAAGTAAGCGGCAACCTCATTCCGGAGAATATCTGGCAGGGGTACTAGGTAGAGATAAAATTGGAAACTCTACTATGTCCAGATGTGGACGTGAATGACCCACCGGCTGAAAATGAAGCTGAAGGGTTGGGCCGATTAACCGGTTCGGTAACCGGGTCGGAGATGCAATTGGCCAATAGGGCGGCGATCGGGTGCCTACTACCCGGGGTCCTCGCAGAGTCACGGCGTCAACGATACTACTATGTACTACTATGTAAGTTACAGAATGCAGAAAAGAGAGCCACGAAGTAACACTGGGTTTGTGGGCTGAGACTTCCTACTGGCGGATGGGGCAGTGGCAGTGCAGACTCTGAGCACACTAGTGTGTGGCGCTCCTCCACTGATCTCCGAAGAAACAAGAACATACTAGTAGCATGTACATAGTACACATAGGAGGAACAATAGAATACACTACTACACAGTATGGATATGATGGGATATAATATCACAATACAGTATACTGCAAATAATATGGACGATGGATAAGGGGTGATGAAATAATGCGCAGATGACGAAGCCGATAAGAGAGCATTTGGCAGCTGTATGATGACGCCATGGACGTTGCGCGTATTTTCTAGTGTTTTGTTGGTAATTTCGAGAGCTGCCACTATCTGTATGTATGCTGTGGGGGAGCTCACCAGAGAGTCCGTCCCAACGGACACCATCCCGTATGGCCATATACTCGGCCCTCTTTCGGGTGTGGCCTGATCATTGACTATTTCCAAGAAAAATTTCGACTGTACGAACCACTACCAGTTTACTCTGAAGAGAGGGAAGATCTATATAAGCACAGACAAGGTCAAGATCTGTGTGAAACTTAGCGTCGCTTTGAACGAACCTTATTCGTCTAAACAGAGCCTGAGCAACTGCTGGATTGGTGCCATACTCGTACGGTATCGTACTGCCACCGTAATCTATTACATCGCTATCGTCTCCACTTTTCTCAGTCCGCGCGTTCCTCCTTTCCTCTAGTAAGGCCTGACTGTATCATATATCATCTCGACATCTCTCGACTCTTGCTCTCTGAATATCCTCAGTTTACACAGACTCGACTTATTTGGCTCACGCGATTATTATTGAGCACTTGAAAGATTAATACGCCTGACGCCCGACTGCCGACTCGTCACGTTCCACAATTACGCGCTATTAGTCAATCTCCCTAGCTCATCCGCTTTCTTTTCTGCCTAACCAGGAGCACTGCCCTCCTTGCTGGCGGCGGAGTTTTTCTCTATATTAGTATGACTTGACTATTATTTTGATCATTCTTCTCACACGCCTCACAACCTCAACGAACGATCGCTTGTCCATAATTATCGTTATCGCCCTCTCACATCACCATGAGCACTCCCTCGGTCCAAATCCAGACTCCGTCTGACCCTTCGGTTCGACTCAATACTCCTCGTTCATCGTCCGACTCCCAATCCTCCACTTTCCTCGACATTGTGCGTTGCTCTCGCTGCCAACGATCACTCAGTATCAACAATTCGTCAACGCCAGCAGCAGGCGTCGTCCAATTCGGCATGAATTCATACTACTGCAGTAGATGTGCGTCGATGGTGGGCTTCAACAACCGTTGAACCCGTACAATCTCTACCATCACAACAAATTACAAAACTCTCGGACACCTTGAAACCATATCCTTTATCGGTCTCCTCGCTCACTGTCTACGAACGGCGGATCTCGGGCATCGCATGCTCCATATCCGGGCGGAAAACTCTGGGGAATCGCACTCTGCACCATGCAGGTGCATACGACGTCCTGAAAGGTTACTTGTCGAAGCGAACACGTACACGAAGGATTCGCACGAGAATTGATTCAAAATCTGTATCTTATCGAGTTGTCATCACGACTACGACTTGAGTGGCCTCTTTCGATACCAGTCAAGCCGCCCGCGGCAGTTGACTAGCCTCTCGACTCCCGCATTTATTATTATGTATGATCAGGATACATCTGGAATGTACCAAAGATTATTTCAACATCATGGAGGAGTTATTATCGTTTTCCCTTTGGACGATGGATCAATTGATCCATCAATTATGCTGTTATTGTTATTCTTTGAATCACGGTCACGATATCTAGATAGTGCATTCTCTGGTTATTCTTATGTATTTATCTAGCGATTCAGAAAGAACAACAAAGTTGATCTTGATGAAAATATTCCCATACGGCAGGCGTTCTTGTTTTTGCTCTCTTGGCCATTGATACCCGGATGATTCCCTTTATGAAGTACTGGAGCGTTTTATTATTGATATCCCGAGTCGACTATTGACTCAACTCTGATTATGATACCCTTTCCCTCTAAGGGATAATTGCTGGAATTACAATGCACATAATTTTCAGCGCTACCTGACTCACGTCGTGCCTTACCTTATTAAATTGATGACCTAGCCATATTCTAGCATATCTATTCAGCACCTTTCAACTCGATATGTCATTCATGCATAACATAGTCTTTGTCAGATCATTGCTGACTGGATTACGAACATACCCAAATCTCTGGAACCATTAGATTTAGCTAGAGCTTTTAGGGTTTCCTTGAATTTGGGGTTCACATGTTAAAAAAAAGTACAATTCATTGGTACCGGAGACGACTCCCGCTTCGTACCAACCAAACTTCCCAAGGTTTCAATCAACGGCCCCCCTCCTTAGCGTGGTTGCATATCCCAATAATCAGGATTCATGTGATTTTTTTTTTTTTTTTGGCGCGTCGGACTTTTTAGAAGACGACGAACGTGGGGCAAGTGAGGATGACATGATTCTTTGTCATATATTTGTTGAAGTATAGCAAGCAGATAAATCCAGACGAATAATATGATTCACGGGTAAGGAGGCCCCTCCGTATTGCATACAAAACAGCTGTTTTTGGGACACTTCAATAACTCCGTAGACAGCTCCACCCAGAAGAAAAAGGCAAAACAAAAACAGAAATTTCTCCTCCCCCCATCTTTTTTTTTTTTTTTAAAGACTTTTAGTCATAGTTACGAGAAGCAAAATTATCCTCAAAATTGTTCCTCGAATGCCCAAATCTATCAACTGGCATTGCTTTGATAAAACAAACATCAATCATGGCACTCCGCAGCATCCGCCTACTCCGCAACACGCGCAATACCCCTTACCAGAAACCCCTCACTACGTAACGTTTGGTCTAGCGGTAATTATGTTACGATAAATGATTTAGGGCTAGTGGTCAAGCCGCTGATGTTGTTTCAACGTAGAATTAAGGTAAAAAGGAATTGTTTCAGTATTAGATTTCCATAAAACTTTTCTAACTTAGTGGTTTGATCTTCTGATAATTCAGGGCTGTACATGTGACTCTAGACACTGCGCGAGACTTCGGCCAAGAAGGTGGCTGACTTCGTCACTAATGTGCTGCTAATAAACATCGTAGTCAGGAAGGATATCTGGAAACTCAAGAGTCTGCCCCATCAGAAGTGTCCCAATTTCGCTGGACGGCGGATTGCTTGAAAAGTATGAACTCGGGAATTGATTCGACGGGGTGTTGCTGCTGTTGTTTGAAAAAGTTGGGTCGAGGTTGACTTTATCGCCAAGACTTGCAAAGGCCTCAATTGTTGTGTTATTATCAGCTTCAGGGAGATCTTCCGTGATCATTTCTCGTATCATGCGAAGAATTTCGCGATTGAGGACCATGGACTTGACATTAGTCAGCTTTCCACGTATGTCATCTATCCCATCGCTACTAATCCGCTTAATCGCACGTCCACCGCGACTGTCTGATGTTTCTACCAGAGGAACCTCAGTAGCGAGAATCTCAAAAACATCCAAGAGATCATTAGCCCGCTCCCACCTTTCGGTCATAATTAGAATATTGTTGGAACAAGCGCGAATTGCTTCTAGTACACGTTTTGAGTTGTATGCATCGCTACGGAATTTGGGTGGCGTGGCCCATAGACAGTACAAGACTGTGATACCAACAGAGAATTGACTGATAAGCTGCAGTACAGTAGTTAGTATAAATCTGATCAAAGTCAGTGACCGCTTACTCCTAGCCATGGATGAGGGATTGTTTTGTAACTTTGGAATTTGCGGAAAATCATAATAGTCTGAATGCTCGCACGTAACGACCAATCTCCAGCTGGACCGCGGACATTCAATTTTGTCGGAATATAGAGAAAAAGCAAGCAATGGTTGTATACGATCAGAATCCAACGCCAGTCTGTAGGCCTCCGAGAATTATTCTCTGCTGCATCTTGAAGCTGGGATCGCCAACGGTCCAGTTTCGATAGGACATAAGATCGCCAGTCTGAGAGAGAGTCAAAGTTTGTAGAAAAGTCTGAGCGCATGGTAACGTTAAGGATTTCGGATTGTATAGTCCGACAACGTTCTTGATGCAATGCTGCTGAAACCGATGTAAAGGTCGAGGGGCTTTGTGAAACCAATGGGTTTTTTAACAAGTCCGAATCATCAATGTTATCAAAAAGCTATATTGTCAACTACGTTTAATGCTTTCAATGAAAGATGACTTAATGACTTACGGGTACGGTGATGTTGTCATCTGCTATCGAAAGAGGAATTCGGAAGATACCACAAGCTAGTCGATCTAGTCCATAGGCTACCCAGAATGCCCTGCGACGCATTTGTATTTCAATTCGTGTTGCGTCATCTATCGGATCCGGCTCGGTTTCTGCTAAATGAAACTGGGCTACAATACAGTATCTTATCGTGGACGAGATCATAAGGGCGATCTGTTCTGTCGAAGGTGAGAATATGGCATGTAGAGACATCATTAGGTAGGCTTGGACATGCAACAAACGGCTTGGATGTCTAAGAACCAAAGGAAGATAGTGATTGACGGCCTGTTCGTAGAAATTCTGTAGAATTCAGTTGACCATCAACGTAAGAAAAACACTTCGAAGGCTTACCTGAGATGTGTGTGCCACGCTTGTAGGGTTTTTTGGATCTAGTAGTAACCCAACTGCAAAGAGCTGTTAAAATTAGTAATCGCTGAGCACTTGGGTTAATTTACGATGACGAGATGTATTACCATATTGACAAAAAAGCCTTGCCACATATCTGCATGACTAGAATCACTCGATCGTTGCTTCCAGGTAGCATGCCACGTGTTGAAACTCTCTCTCAAGAGAAAAGGAAATCGTGAGTTAGCATTATCAAAGTATATTCGAATAAGGTGACCCTCAACGGACGTTGGCACGGCATCTGGCCATATTGCTAATTGATTTAGATAACGCTCCACCGAAGAAGGGCGGTGTAAGTTGTCGCCTTGATGATTGTTGTACTGTAGAGCTTGTGCAGAAGGGAGTGTGGCCATGATATTCCTGATACTGTCATCAAGTACTGCCAAAGTATTTGGAGAGTCTTCAAGACTGACACGATGTACCCCCGGCGACCTCAAGTTCATGGTGACGGACGCGTGAGAACTATGAGTTTGGTGAGTCCTAGCTGGTGAGGTGTGGCCGTAGGAATTTAGATTCGCTGCTGCATTGCACGTCGACGGTATTCCTTCATGGTCACGTAAGGCGTGCCGTGTATAGGAAGGCCCGGCGTCAGGAATGACAGAATTTAAGGAGAAATTATCTTGACTGTTGACATCCACCAATCCACTTGGCGACAAAGCATTGTCTGGTATATCCTGAGTGGACTGGCCTATTCCGGCATCATGGCCCATATCAGTGGTTTCGAGAACAGGTATAGCATTGTGTGGAATTAAACTCTCAGCTTGAGCTAGTCGCTGCTGTAGTGATCGTACATATCTGTTCGGTGTTAGCCAGAAATGGATCCCTCCACGGTAGGGGACTGAAATTTACTCTGTCGTAAAACGTGCACGACCCAGGGCGCGTTCCGTCGGCTCGCACTCTGCATTGCCATTTCAAGAATCCAGTCAATTCGGATTTCAAGGGACTAGGATGTCTTCCATGTTCTTAGCTCGGCTATAAACACACCTTCGCTTGCCCGTTTGCAGTTGGAGCATGGTGCCTCGCCATCCCCATCGCACTTTTAATCAGATTTAACAAAGCGATACAATCAATCCACATAGCCTGGGTACATACTTTTTGTTTTCGGTGACGGCACCTCTTGCATGCTAGGATTCTTTGCCGCTTAGCAGGATGCGCGTTCTCTTCTCCAGAATCGCCTGACTGGCCGGATCGCGTGGCTTGCTGCGCGTCTCGACTCAAGGACAGCAACGCTTGGCTTGTCTGGTCGTTGGTATAATTCATAGCCATCATAATCGCCTCATATAGAGCATTAGCGGCTCGGAATCCGATGACCGATGTGCCTCATGATAGTACTAGCAGGGAGAGAGAGCGGAGGTTGTAGTCCATTGCCTCCAGGGAGTTAAAGGAAGAGCACTCCGCACTTACTCTAGGTACTCCATAGAGTCCAGGATAAGGAGTCACTGGACCACGCACTAGAGGCAGGAACACACGCGGTTGAACCAAAAGGGAAAGAGCGGGGATGCCGATACCTAAGATAAGCTGAGCTGATAAGCTGTGGCGGCCTTGTTACCTGAGACGAATAATTCTCCTCTTCCCCTCTTTATTCTTTCTGTCAATGGCTCCATTCGCGGCTAAGGCGACAAATGAAAGCTCAGTGATGGCTTTTTGCCCTTTGTTCACTCCAGCCTACGGGCTGGTGGTCAACCAAAGAACCCGAACTTTTATCTTCGGCCGGACGGCCACCGATATGCCTCAATACCGATAGCAGCTAGACCAATACGCCAACTACCAGGCCAATCATCAATGCAATGGCTTGATCGCAAAACACGCTTACTTTTAGTACACGGACACCATCACTATATTCGCAGTGTTTATATCATTGTTGAATCCGGCTGGGAAAGCATTTGAGCGTTATCAGTGGAGACCTAGCTTTCCTTCGGACTTTGACAGTCCGATGGATCTCACCACTGACAAGCTGCTTTCTCGATATCAGTTAATCAACTCTTGCCATCAGGCACGATAGGAGTCTACTGTACATACACGATGTGATTCACATATAAGGATTTCAGTGTAATCAGCAGACCGGGTTGGTACACACCAATCAGATATAGCAATGGACGACAAGACACAGAAGCACATGGCCCCTATCGAGCCTACCGACAGCAAGAAAGTAGGTGACGTATACGACGTCGGCAACGGGAGCAAACAACATGAGGCCAGCATCCGCGACGGCGACGTCGATGTCGCCGCAGGCCTGGCGGAGATGTTCGAGGGTGGAGAGGGATATACCCCCAAAGAGGTTGTGCGGCTTCGCTGGAAACTCGACATTCGATTGATCCCTATCCTGTGGTTCAATGTGCTGTTGCCAGCCATGGACAAGGTCAGCAATGGGACAGCTGCTCTGTACGGGCTACGCCAAGACCTCAATCTGGTAGGAAACCAGTACGCGTGGATTGGCAGCATCTTCTATGTAAGTCTGAACTCAACGAATCAGGATTGCTGGGCCATGCATAGGTCCCAGGAAATCATGTACTAAAAGTGTCCAGTTTGGTTACCTTTTCTGGTCTATTCCATCAGGCTCGATATTGCAGAAACTTCCAATTGCCAAAACCATATCCGTCGCTATGGTTCTCTGGGGAATTATCCTGATCGGGTCAGGTTTCGTCAAGACTTTCTCACAAATCATGGCCTGCCGATTTTTGCTGGGTCTGTTGGAGGCGCCAATCATGCCCGGAAATATGTTAATCTTGTCAATGTGGTACACTCGACCGTAAGTCTTTTTCTTTATCTGGCATCATTGGCTCATAGAAACTAACGAAGCTTAGTGAACAATCTTTGAGATACGGACTTATGTATACCGGTCTATCAACATGCTTCACAGGGCCCATAGGCTATGCGTAAGTCAGGTCGAATGCCGAACTTTTACTTTGATTCCTAACGACAATCACTTCAGTATCGGATTCATCAAGACGGACGATTTTCAGATATGGCAGAGCTTTTTCTGGATTTGCGGTGCGCTGACCATTACATATGGACTCGTCGTGGGCATTTTTTTACCGGACAATCCGGTCAAGGCGAAGTTCATCAACCAGCGTGAGAAGGCCATAGCCATTGATCGCGTGCGAGTGAATCAGACTGGTGCGGCGTCTTCTCGGCTAACTATAATCTAATTATGATGGCTGTTAACAATGAAGTTTAGGCATTGAAAACAAAAAATTCAAAAAGGAGCAATTTATCGAAGCCTTTTGTGACATTCGGGTCTGGTTGATGGTTCTTTTTAACCTCTGGATCAGTATTCCCAATGGAGGTTTGACCAACTTCAGTCCGCTTATCGTCAGTGGGCTTGGTTACTCTTCCCAGCGCTCATCTCTCCTCACCATTCCGAATGGTGTCATTCAGACAGCATCAAGCTATATCTGCAATGGTGGTGTCTTCCTGGCCCTCAAATTCTATCCAAAGTATCATTTCCGTGGTGTCTCAATCATGTTTGGTATCATTGTCGGGTTGATAGCCGCTGTTTTCTTGTATACACTGCCGTTGAATGCTCTGCATAGCCGACTTGCTGCATTGTGGATGTCTTTCTTCTATCTAGGCCCGTATATTGTTGCGCTGAGTCTTGTTACAGCCAACACAGCTGTAGGTTTTCTTTTTTTTTTTTTTCTTTTTCTTCCTTCCCCCAATCAGGGCCCAGATTTGTAACTAACCAAGGCTAATTCATATTGTCTTCTAGGGTCATACCAAGAAAGTCACAGTCAACGCAATGATGTTCGTTTCTTACTGCGTTTCCAACATTATCGGACCTCAGTTCTTCAAGACATCGCAGGCTCCTCTATACCCATTGGGCACTGGGGCAATCTTAGGCTCATACGTTCTATCTCTGATGACTATCTCAGCATACATGTTTGTGTGCTGGAGCGAGAACAAGCGTCGAGATGCTCACGACGCTACTGCAGGCGAAATCGTTCACCATGACACTGACTTCCGCGATATGACAGATAAGCAGAACCCGGTATATCATTCCTTTCAGATCTCAATACGCTTGGTACTAACTTGGATGTTTATAGCATTTCCGATATGTCTGGTAAGCATCGCTGGATTCGATCAACAGCAATGGGGTGTGTTCTTTAATGGCTATGTCTTTATTCTTCCTGTAAACGATAGGCATTAGGTATCTTTGATTTAGTTCATTGAATTCAGTCTACAAATTTTGATCTGAATTTTCCATTATGGAACGCACTGTATGAATCCATTAAGAACCTGGCTGTTGCGAATTAAGGAAAGGCGTCTTATATCATGTTTCCTCTTCAACTAAAGAGCTTCAGATTGCCGAATACACATGTATTTATTTACACTGTGGAGCACATATTGTGCGGTGGTGCCATTGTCTACAATACTAAGCCAACTACCCAAGGCGAGATGCTGGAATATAAAATCAACCAAAACGATTGGTCTTGGGTCCCTTTACCACACCGTAGCCCATCTTAAGTCCCCTTTCGGCACCATAAATACCCATCGTAGCCGTCTCAAGCAAAGCATCAGCAAGATACGCTCCGCTGAACTTGAACCGCGCATAACCGGCATCATTCACATCAGTATCCAAAGCACCGTAATCCCTGATATCCAAATCTGGATACGTCAAGCCCAACTCGGGACCTTGTACCTTATCCATATACGCTGCAATTCCACCTCTCTGCCAGAGCCGACTAAACTCTTCCGTTCCACGTCTCTGCCCTTGCAAAGCCCAGATGGGCTGAACATGCCATACTATACCGTATTTCTTCGCGGAATCCCAAGGAAAGTTTTTGATTTGTCCTGGTGTCCAACCAGCTTTGAGCCAGTCATAACCGCCCGTGTAGCCGAAGCCGAATTTGCGAGTTGGATGCACCGCGCGGATAGCGAGGTGGAAGGCTTCAATATCGGGCGGAATAGGGTAGTCCATTCGCGCCCAGGTTACTTCGCCTAGCCCTGCAACCAATAATGCGCGGCTGATGGCGGCTTTGACGTCTGGAGCCCAGCGATAGGATCCCTCCGGTGTGCGGGGGAGATCCCAGTCGAAGAAGAGCTGGGAGAAAATGGACTCTGGGAGATGCTTCTTTGCAAGGACTCGGCGTTCGCTTATAGATGGGCAGGAGGTGCTTGTTGTGGCCTCGGCGACGGCGGTCTGGTAGCCTTTGAGTTCTTCCGGTGCAGCTGAAGCGATGGAGGCGATGGCATCATCGAATGTCTTGAGTTCAGCAGATTCGAGCCAGGCCTTTTGAGTTGCGGCAATGTCCTCGCCGTTAGCGAGAGCACGGTTGAGGACGGCTGTAAGGGCTTCAACGGGTTTGGTGGCTCCAAGAACCCAGGTATGGTCGCGTGAGTCGACGATGGATGTAATGTAACTGGAGTGATCGGTATCACAGCGGCATAGGAGGATCTAATTTATTAGAAAATGATAGTCGCACTTTTCGTCAGCTGGTGTATACGTACCGTCTCGGCTCCCATAATGTCAATCTGTGTACGAGCAGCGGTCAGGCGAGCTAGGTACTCGCTGGTAGGAATAACAGTTCGACCTTCACCCGTGGTGAACTTCTTTGCACCTACGCACAGTCAGCAATCGTTCTCTAAGTTGAGTGCCCCAACATACCAATAGCCAAATCATCCAAATGAAACATAGCAACTCCAGCCTCAACAAATGCCCTAGTCATCTTCATGGTATGCGTAAGACCACCAAACCCCATATCTCCGTCAGCCACAATCGGGGTCAAAAAATCCCAATTTTCCAATTCCTCACGTTCTTCCTTAGGGTAGAGAAAACGAAATTGACGCTGGCGCTGATCTTGCCATTGTTGAGAGCGGAAGATCTTGTTCACGACAGCTGGTACGGTGTCCCAGGGGTAGTCCGCGTGGTCCATCCCTGGTTGGCTGACTTCGGAGTAGCCACATAAAGCACCGGAGACGTATACTGTCTATAGCCGCCGCTTTCTATTAGAGAAGGTATAACATATAGCATGTGGTAGAATTGTTACCTGCTGGTGCTTCGCCATAACACCCGCCTGCAGAGGATCAGTGCAGCCAAAAGTAAGGTCGCAAGTTCCGTTCTTCTCATGCTCAATCATCTGATTCCAGAGCTTGAGTGCCATATTACTTGAGGCATATCTCTGCTTGACCGAGCTACGAAGAGCTGCAATTCGCTCGGCTGGATATGGACTGTTTAAGACTAATCAGCTTTCCAATCCAAGAAGACTTTACGACAAGTAGAAGAATTACCGCTTCAATTGGCGCTGTTTGTCACTTGACTCCCACCACGTTTTAATTTCGGCAACTTCCTTGTCGAAAGCTTCTTGTTCTGCATCGAGGGTGGTTTTGATTTGAGGCATTGTGACGGTTATGCCAGTGATTTACAGATCTGTTTTCGGCAATGTGTATGTTTTATGACTAACACTCCAAATGAAAGCGAATTGTGAAAGTTGTTTCCTAAATCGAGAAGAAATATGAGAGAAGCAATTGCTAGACTCCTCCCATTTGTATAGATTTCTCTGGACAGTCAAAATTATCGTAATACGGGACTTGGTCTCCGATTCCGACGCCCCGCAAGGATAAGAGTCCAGGAACAGCATGTCAATTTTATTCCTGCCTATAGGTAACTATTGTTTTGCCCATTAGTAAGTGAATAGGCACTTATGAGCCCTTAGAGCTATCAGCATAGGGTATGCGGGGTCACGGGAAACGCCAATCTCCTTATCTTAAAGCTTCTCACGCTGTCGGGCTTCGGACACGCTAGGACTTTTGAATATCCGATACGTCCACCTTGAATTTCTTAGTATCATTATCGATCAGGACGGCCATAGTCGGTGATCGTTGCAGCTTGATATGACGGACAATATGGAGCCAATGGTTTTGATAGTGATACGGACTGTGGCCCCCGATTTCGCCCTTGATTGCGTCGTAAGGCTTTGGTACAGTTTGGAAAAATGAAATAATAGGTTCCAGCTGAAAACGATAATGTAATCAAGATTTAGGTATGACTTCAAGGACTCCGTTCGAGAACGACAGCAATAGCATCAAGATGGCAATCGAAGCAAAGGTTCCTCAACCGCACATCAACCTTCAAAGAGGCTGGCCATCACCTCGGCTTCTACCGGCCAAAGCCCTCCTCGCAGCAGCAGATGGAGTCTTGTCAAACCCCGCTCGAGCAACAGATGCCATGCTCTATGGCCCTAACATTGGGGACCCAGCTCTCCGGAAAGGCGTTGCAGAATGGCTCTCACGATTGTATTGCTTACGATCACCGCCAAGCACAAATCCAGAAGCTTCACAGCCGGAACCAATTACATTGGAGCGGATTTGCATTACAAACGGCGCATCAGGAAATCTAGCTGCTATTTTGTCTGCTTTCACGGATCCTGTGTATACACGCCGTATCTGGATGGTTGAGCCGACGTACTTTTTAGCATGCGCTATCTTTGAAGACGGTGGCTTTCAAGGGCGTCTCACCGGAGTTCCGGAAGGCAACGACGGCGTGGACGTGGAATTTTTAAGAGCACGAATCAGTGAAGTCGATCAGGAAGCTGCAAGATCTGGTGCGGGTGCCGAAGAGGTCACTTTCAAGAAGTCGCCTCAATATACCAAATTGTACCGACACGTCATCTATCTCGTACCCACGTTCAGTAATCCAAGTGCGAAAACATACACGCTCGCGCGGCGAGAGGCTCTGGTCAAACTGGCACGAGAAGTGGATGCGTTGATTATCACGGATGATTGCTATGATTTTCTGTCGTGGACAGCACAGGAGAAGGAAAGGAACGGTGTCAACGGACACTCCGAATCAGCTGCTGTGCCACCTCCGCCACCACCCAGATTGGTTGATGTTGACCGTTCACTGCCAGGAGGAGACCTGAAATGGGGAAATGCCGTGAGCAATGGATCATTTTCAAAAATACTCGGCCCGGGCTTGCGATGTGGTTGGGCTGAGGCGACGCCAGCGTTTATTGAACGCCTAAACCAAGTGTAATTCATATGCTGTCAGGACTGAGAAGAGATAAGTACTAACTTTGGACATATAAACAGGGGAGCAACTCTTTCCGGTGGTGCACCGGGTCAATTCTCATCGACACTGATCGAGCATGTTCTCCGAACAGGCATCATGGAAGAACATATCAGAGAAGTTCTTATACCAACATACAAAGCTCGATGTGCAATTTTGCAACGAGCCATTGAGGAGTACCTCGGTCCACTAGGTGTGAAAATCGACATTGGACGACCCTATAACGTGCAAACGGGAATCGAGGCCGAGCAGGTCAAGGGAGGGTTTTTCATTTATATTACGTTTCCCGAGGATATAGCTGCGGATGATGTTGCAGCTGTTGCGTTGAAAGACTATAATCTGAGGTTTCTTGCTTCGGGGGCCATGCAGGTTAGGGGCAGCAAAGGCAGGAGTAATGAAGCTCTGCTACGTAGAGGTGCAAGGCTTTGTTGGGCATGGGAGGAAGAGAGCATGATAATCGAAGGTGTGAAACGAATAGCTAGTGTGTTGAAGGATAAATTCATTCTTGCATGAAGATTGAACGTGTGTGGGGTTCGACAGCTCAGCCAATAATTGTCTCTAAACAGATGATTGAGAAAACACATTTTCAAACTTCTATATCTTGTAAGACATGAAAGGTATGATACTTGGCTTCATTTCCTGAAAAATGGTACTCATACAAATTGCTTGTAACATCTGAGAATCCAAACCAACCGGACGTTAAAGGATGGATATTGATATTCAGATATCAGTCATCGACTGCATCAAACCATTGCCGAAATTTCCCGACGAGCATTCTAGAGACCGGTGGTGTGCTACCCAGGCAACTAATGCAAACAAAGCACATCCTCTTCTTATTCGATGGATGCACAACTAACTGTCACCACAGTGCATGCCCGCCACCATCGCCTCAAACGTAGCGGTGAGAAATGACAACATCCAATCAGCCGGTATCCGCTGATGTTGCTATATTCGTCGTTCTATTTTAATACGGTCATGCACCCGTTTGTGTGGAGATTTGGTGTGTCTGCTTGGCTGTCAGAATATTGCACAACATGAAGGTATACATCTGGGAGTCACGAGTGCCTACAAAACATTCCATTGTCAAGTAAAATCTACAGTTGTCGAATGCTGTCGTCCTATCAGGTATGGCGGAAAGCGATTCACAGTTGAGATACTGGGCATTGCCTCCGATTGTCACAAGTCAGTGGAGGTCTTAGTTTCTGCGGTGCTATGCGCCAGGTTTCAGGTGATTTCTGACCAGCCTCCCAATACGGTAACCAAATGCATGTATTGAGCGTTCATATCCGCTGGATTGAAGATGATGGAACTTTCGAATGAAGCAGTCTCGCTAAAAGACGGTTTCTGTCTGGAACCGCTTTTTATCCTTAGCCCATATGACCTTTTTTGACTAGAATGCACGCAAAGAACATATACAATAAAACATCTAGAAAAAATAGTCAGAGCTCAGTTCCCTTACTACATAACAATTACTTCCGTGCTTTTGATAGGTTCAGGGCCATGAGGGTTACGATTTATTAGCAGATTCCAAGAGCGCACAGACTCTATATTACGCCTCATCTCTATCTTCTATTCAGGATACCTCGTTTATCTACTTTTTATTACATTCAATTCCTATGTGTCTATAGACGATACGCTGTTTAGCTGGCAGGTATTTCTAGAGGGTATATGCAAACCCTTACACCGACTTTGTATGCCAAAGGCCTATCTCTGCATGGCAAAGCGCACCAGCCGGAAATAGGCATACTATCAAATGATCTGTCGGCGGGGATGGACAAAGCGGTGCAGATATTACGCTAATATACGGATCTATTAAAGACTCTGCGTTGGTAGACTGGCACTCGCAAACTGGACAGCAGCCACATTACCCAATCCAGTATCCAATGGATATATGAATGATGTAAGTGTATCAAATTTCTCCAGAGTGGTCTTCTCTCTTCTAATTGACAACACTCCCAGAAAACCGGAAAGCATCCGTGCTGCCATTTTAGCCGTAGACAGTTAGCCCTAAGATCAATTTGGTTTCAAAATGTTGATCCTGGAACTTGGGAGAATGAAAATGCAGACCTTGCTAGATATGTACCGGCCTTCTACCGGGAAGGCCGGTATAGGCCGTGTCTAGGACATACTTTAGCGCGATCAATTGTCAGAATCGATCGTCGCTCTGATGTTGCGTGGCCAATGCAGGGCCCTCTGCTTGTCATTAGAAAAAGGTGGTGGGAGGAAAAGTGACAGGTCATATACGCTACTGAAAACGGGTCCCGTCTCACTTTTGGAATTTCTCCATTCCTGTTATTCCCTGGACGAGCGGCGGCTAAAACAATTATCTGATCTGACATCTTTATGAAAGCTGCTTCTTCTTCTTCTTTTTAAATGAATGAATGAATGATTTCCGCTAAGGGTATGTGTAACGCCGAGTATCAGTTACGCTATCTTATAAAATACATGGCAGGTCTTGTGTAACCGTCGAGAGGGAAATAAAATGACAGTCTACATAATACAAGGTTAATGCCAATCGACACAGGTCCTAAATCCCTGTCAACTAGTTCACTAGTGTACCAGGGTATCCCTGTTCCTTTCTCGAGTCATTTAACACACGGGAGAGACTTGCGATCTGCCGACGTCTTGGCGTGCTGCTTAACATTCGGGAGTTTTTGGGTTTCTTCTGCATGAAATGATTACCCTCTGGGAATTCTTGTGATAGATCGTTCGAGACTCTCCATAGTTCCAGACATGGTTCATCTAGGAGCATTTGAAGGAGAGTTGAGTCTGCTTTACGACTGTTCTTCCATCTAACCCGTCCATGCATTACTTTGAAAATAACACGAGACGGACTAGGAAGAAGATTGTGAGTTAATAGGACGCAAAAGATATGTCAAATGCATTTTTTGAGTGTACGTTTGTCTATATATCGGTACAAACGGTCTGTACATAGCGCTAGCAGCTGAATGATTAATTAAGTAGTTGAGCATGTGAAGATCTCAAATCCGACCAAAGCGCTTGTCCTACTTGTAGGTATGTGTACCACAGCAGGAAGTTATGTCCGTATACAAATCGCAAGAAACAGGAGACATTCTCGGAGTCAGAGTCCACGTGGTCTGGTTTCACAATCACATTCTCGAATACGATCAAGTAACAGTAATTGGAGTATTGCTCCGACAAGCCAGTGGGATTTTCTGCGAACCCCAAAGTCTTACGTATCATCTGCCACAGACCACAACGCCAACTTCATAGAAGAAAAGAAAAGAGAAGGCGATAAAGATGAAACGGTACCTGCGTATATGTCAACATGGTAATGAAATCCCAAGGTTCATCAATCGGACATGTCAAACAGGTGACCTCACCCAGAGAATTACTAGCGTCGATGGGCTATCTAATAAGCGATGTATTATCTTCATAGATCGGTTTGACTAGGATCTTTGCGCCCGCTAGGAAAAGGAAACGCTAAAAAAAAGCAATATGCCAAACAGACGGGACCCACGACGTGGAGGATTGATGGGGATTTAGGAAGCCATTCCGAACGACCCCGGCTGAAACCGCACAGGTAAGATACCCTGTTCGAACAAAAGCAATCAAATAGCCATATGTTTTTCAGCTCTTGGTAATGATTCCCCGGGAATGGCTATTGTTTGTCCACCGGTCGCTTTCTGTATAGGGTTTCTACTTAGGGCTAATACAGGCAAATTGGAGTGTCCATTAAGGTCATCATTTGGATCAACTGTTTACTACCAAGAAAAGCAAAGAATGAATGATAACGCAAATGACAAGCCGCCAAGAACACTCATCCTCACCGTTAAGATGCCTATAACTATACGAGGCTGCAGCTGCAGATTGAGGCCTAGCAAAACGGATGAATGATTGGCGGGATGCAGGCCTACTTGTTTGTACACCAGTTTCGATCCCATGTACCCTCTTGCTTTTTCTTTTTTTTTTCCCTTCTTTTCTTTTTTCTCTGCCAGACCCACTTTCCACAGGTTTTTAGCATGGAAAATGGTCTTTCTTGACCATAATCGAGGCCAGCGAATGCCAACCCGCTTTACTTGCATAGAGAAAGTGGCGGATGCGCGTCAAATGGAGTAGACGCAGCAATCCCGTCTTTTTATCCTGTGGACCAATGCTTCTACTAGGCACTTAGTCCTGTCTAGTTTTATGACATGTTTACAGTCCTTTTCTACATTGTTCACTACAAGCTTTATATATATTCCAAGGTTTATTTTTGGTGCCGGATCATCTGGTGCATGATTCAGAAAACGAACATCTATCTCAAGCCACCATTAGACTCTAGGATCTGAACGCATGAGGTTGGTTTGCTTCTAATCCATGGCCCCGGTCTCTTGAAACCGTTTGCTTGAATTTTTAAGATCCAAAAGACATCACTACTTAGGTCATCAGATCGGTTGTCTTGATTCAAAAAGATACATCTGCATTCCTGGGTTCGATATCTCTAGGGATCCTGGAAAAAATTCATGCACCATCATTTGGTATTCTACTTTTTCATTGCAATACGTTGATTTTAACTGAGAAAAACACTCACTTGAACTTGTCCACTTACACATGCATTCTAATGATTGCGAAAATGCACATGACCACTTCTCCCCGCGAAAGAGGTCGCCGTGCACATCGATCTGTCGAAGAGGAGTTCGTGCTTTACTTACAGGGAGTGAGCATACTACAGAATTTTTGGCCTGCAATATATGCTGATGAAAGCGCTGAAAGATACCCCCGCATTGCAGATGGCAAGAACTGAAAGACTTCGTCCGCCAAACTGCGCTTCACATCAGACAAGCGGTCGTATACGATGACCAGCACGGGTACCCTACGGGGCTGGGTCAGATCATAGTCAAAAATGAAGATGAAGCATGGCGGACATATCGTAAGCCCCGGTCCGAAGATCTTATCATTGGTATCAGCTGATAAACGAATAGGGAAGCTTTCGGCAACGGGATGGGACGGACAACCTCTGACCGTGACTCTGGCCAGGGCTAGTTCTCCTACAAGACCAATAGCTGGTCCTACAAAAAGTTCTCCGCCTTCGAGCCATACATTGCCATACGGAGGGAAGGCTGCTAGGCATTCTGTTACGGGAGCTCCGGCGCCGGAATCGCCTGCCATTACGGAGTAAGCTTTGCCTCATCATGTGTTAATGACATAGACTGATTCAAGAAGGCCCATTCGATCACATTCAATAGCACAAGGTACAATATACCCGCAATATATACCACCGTGCACGCCAGCGGGCCATAACTCGGGACACATTCAAGTATTCTCGCCATTGATTGACTCTCCGGGAGGATACAGGCATCACCACCAGGCACCAGCTGGATGGAATATGCATCCTGATGGAATGGGTACGCTCGCTTTCCCGTCGCCGGCAGTGACGATGTTCCATCCTCCATCAATCGAACAACAGCATATCGAATATCCATATTATTTCCCACATACACATCCTATGCAATTTCCGATGGGTGGTCAGGCGATGTATGCAGAGACCAGGTACAACGAATATCAGCAGCAGCAAGCGCCTTCGGCATTTTTCAGTCAGTTTACACCAGCTGCAAATCAGTATTACCAGCACCACCACCAACAACGACAAGGTTATCAAGTCTACGGCTACGAATCACCAAATAATAGTCTCCATTCTGCCAGCACTTCCGAGATTCACCCAAATACCGCTCCGCTAAATTCCCATAGGAACAACGAACAAGGCGTTTTTCCACATCAAGCACTACCCCAAGGCATACGTCACATAATAATCGACAATATCTGCCCCGGCGTCGACATCCAAACTCTACAAGACCACTTTCATGACGCCGGACACATGCTCCACTGCAAGATCATCCGATATAGCAACCACGAAAACGGAAATGAAACTAGATACAGCGAGTTGAGTTATCCCGGCCAGTGCTATGCAGCAGCCACCTTCTCAACGGCCGAGGAAGCTGAGAGAGCGGTTGTTATGTTTAATGGTTCTGATTTGGGCGGGAGTAAGGTTGTAGTGAGGTTGGATACGGAGTGGATTTCGTCTACTATTGGTACTGAGGAGGGTAATAATGAAGCCGGAGGTGCTGAGAGTGACTGGCCGAGATCGCAGTCGTATTCGTTATCGTTTACGCCTTCGTCGAATGCGCTGTTGGCATCGTCTGTTTCGTCGTCGACGGCGACATCTTTGGGGGCGTTCTCTGTTTATTCTGGTATGTCCACCGAACTTCCACGTTTGCAAGATGTCATTGAGCGAACGCTCAGTACTGATCAAAATCTTTAATTAGAGTCCGCAAACTCCCAACTATCGAGTATTCCTACTACGAACAAGTCGTATTACCGCCACCAGCAGCATCGCGATAGGAGAGACTCCGGGAAAGAGATATTCAAGCCCAATACCCACCCATTCCTTCCTTCTCGAAGTGCTCAGTCCGACTGTGTGGATGACACATCGTCACGATCCGTATCACCAACATCCGAAGGACGAGAAGGAGGGAGTACAGGAGAAGAGAAACCCCGGACAACGACAATAATGCAGCCATTAGTGGTTAATGGGTCCAGTCCATTAAGAAGGGAGAAAATGTGACACGGCCTTTGTTTTGCATGTTCCTATCGCTCATTTGGAATGTTTACCCTTTTTTTATCTGTTGTTATCTAGCGATATCTCAGGCTTTAGTCGTATTATTTGTTCTCTTCTTGAATGTGAATTACTTTTTGATCATGAGTATACATTGAAGTGACTCGTTCTGATAGTATCTCACTCACTTTTTTTCTGGAAATGAAAATTTCTTATTTGATACATAATGAAACGGAAGCCGGTTGATTATCAGTAGCTAAAGAAAAGGAGAAAGACGGAACACCACAATCCAAAGAAACCCATATGCCTATCCAGATATCCTACAGAGTCGATAAGATTAACGCCGGCTGGTTCGTGGTGGAGGTGTTGCAGAATACGATCGAGAACGGTTCCGAGAGGGCGATGAGGAACGACTGTATGATCGTCGTCGAGGTGCGGCGCGGTCACCCCCGCGACGAGGAGGTGGAGAGCGAGACACAGAGCTAGTGTTTGACCTAGCTCGTCTATCGCGTGCGCGAGGAGGAGGCGATGGCGATCTAGAGTATGATACAGAGCGCGAGCGCGAGCGTGAAGATGTGTTGGCTCGACGTCGGTTTCGTCCCCTGTCGTTACGGACAGGCGACTGAGTGAGAGACCGACTGCGAGACCTTGAACGTGAATATGATGGGGACCGCGAGTACGATTGTGATCGAGATCTGGACCTTGTATATGAGCGCCCTCGTCTGGTTGAGCGATCGCCTCGGCGTCGCGGTGAAGGAGACCGTGAGTATGACCGAGAGGACCCCGTATATGAAGAATAGCTGGAATAGCTAGAGTACGAGCTAACCGATTCGCTGTCTGATTCATCTCGCGGTGCTGCAGGCAAAGCAGGAATGGTTGGTTTTGGTAGATTTTTGAGATGTTCACGCATCTCTTCCGTGAGCGCACCCATACCAATGCTGGTGAAGTAGTTGATAGAGAACCGGGTGTTGCGCGGGTTGTCCAAGGGGAAAAGGCCGTCGAAGCTAGGCCGAAGGACAGGATCGGTCAAGCGTTCTTTGAGTTTGGCCATTCCCATATGCTCGGCGAGATCTTGGAACAGAATCTTGATGAAAATACGGCTACTAGAGGTGGTTTCTTCTTCATTCAAATGAATCAAAGAAAGCACATGCCACCCGATAGCATCGTTACTAAGGACATGGCCAAAGAACCGAGCAATGTTGCGCAGTCTGTTTGTCTCATAGCGATGGATGGTCTCGTAGTATTTGGCGAAGGATTCTTCAAATAGGTCTGACCATAATCGGTTCAACTTGGCAAATCGCTCTCCAATCAGTCCGTAGAATTTCGAGTATGTGCGCTCTTGGGAACAGCACTCGATGATCATCGATGGTAATTCGGGTTCTTTGCCGGGGGGAAGAGAAATCTTCATCAATTTGTGACAGCATTCTTCAAAATCCACACTGGACATGATAGTCAAGTAGATTGTACGTCGCAGATTAACCAAATCAGCATTGCTTTGGTCTTGAATCTCCATTTGATTCTCCGCTTCTGCCTCTTCGTCATCGGAACTTTCATCTGACTCGTCGCCACTCTCATAGTCACTTCCCTCGCCTAAAATCTCCGCCTTCAATCTCTTATAAGCATCCTCATGCTCTTGCCACTCAGGGTCAAATTTAAAGACATTCAGTCCATCCTGCGTGTCGATCTCATCATCTAATCCTATTCGATGGGTGATCTGGTCTTCCTCTTCAACCAAGTCGAGTTCCTCACGGATAGCTGGGTTATCCTTGAAACGATCTTTTCTGACCTGGAATAATACTTCAATCATATATTGTACACGCTTATCGATATCGGCTTCGTGTAAGATATTTCTGAATTGGTCAAATACCGCTAAGGCAATAGGCCCGCTCATCTCCTCCAAATGCTGTCCGACCTCCCGTGTCAAGTCGACCGCGATCTCAACGCTATCGTCTGTGGGTTTATGGAGGAGAAGCAGGAGTATCTGTGCTGCGACCATTTCGTGCACGACCTGCTGGTTGCACAGATGCGCAATGAAGGTAGTTGAAGAGATGCAGACTGCTTTATCGTTTCGCTTAAATGCTTTGCGAAATTGAACAACAAGTCTTCCAAGCAGCAGTTCCCCAACCTGAGGTAATTTTGTGTTGACAATAGCTGCCATGGCTGCGTAGATGGGCGTAAAAGGTAGCGAGGCAGCCTGGGCTTTCATGATACTTCGACAAAATAGTCCTCGCCCGCGAATTAGATTTTCACCAAACAGCTCAGGCACGATATGTTTGATATTTGACACGTTCACTTTGTTGATTAAACCGTTGATTGACTTTTTCAAAGCTTCCCACGCCATCCTTTGATATTCCTTGCTAGACTTGTCCGTAATCTGAGCCTGCAAAGCGCGTAAACGGGCCGGCGGAATGTATGTGCCTCCTGATCGCATGTTGAGCAGCTTGTCATATTCCGCCTTGGCTGCAGCTTGCTTTTCTTCTTCGGTCATCGGTTTGCGCGCTGCGTCTCGAGTTTCTCGTGATTGCAGTCTCTCCGCTAGGTGTCGTTCCCGTTCTTTCGCACGATCGGGATCGACATAAGGCAAGTCCGTTGCATCTCTGCGACCTCCCGGAGGCGATCTGCGACGGTTGGGTGACGGCGAACGAGATGGTGGAGAACGTTTTCGCACACTGGATGGCTGCGGCGAGTACGATACACCTGGAGGGGGGGTCGGTACTCGTACCGCAGACTGCAAAACCACCGAATCGGACATTTTGATTCTACAGATTCCGCTCCCAAAGCCGAATAATTCGTGGGAGAATACTGAGAGAAGATGACCGTGCCGTTGACACGGGCTTAGTGGCTGGGGGTTTAGATAAACTACTCTGACGGTCAAGAAATTTAAATTGCCAAACTGAGCCACAGCCGCATTAGCGTAGACACGCGCCACTTGGCGGTGCAATCACGTGATCTCAAATCAGGCCAGATTAAGGAGGTGCCATTGTTGGGAAATTGTGAAGCTTTTCTAACACTTGCGCTCTCCCTCAAAGAACAAGAATACCGAGCGGCAAATCTGTTCATTATGGTGCACAAATGCAACACTTTTTCTAGCTCGAAATAGTAATGCTGACTTTATTATAGCTCGGTCCACTTGTCGGTTCTGCAATGCTGCTGGTCGCAACAGCGATCTTTCTATACTACACGGCGTGGACCTTGTTGATGGTACGTGAAGCATTTAGTAAGGGCGATTTTATTATAGCTTACTAATTCGTTCTTTCATTAGCCCTTTGTCGACCAAGGACACCCACTCCATGACCTCTTTCCTCCCCGTGTATGGGCTATTCGAATTCCCGTTATTCTCACTCTCTTGGGCTCGACGGTTGTTGGATCATTCCTTGGGATTATGATGATTCGCAGCAGCAGAAAGAAGGCTGCGAAGGCAAAGGCGGCGGCCAGCAAGAAGAAAACATGAGCTATCGGAATACGGTGCACTTTACATCTTGTACCGTGTCAGTCTGCATCGATGTACGCCGTAATTGTGATAGGGCTGCATTGGACGATTTGAACCAACGGTCCTGTAACAGTCCTCGGCCATACGTTTCTCCAAGATGTTTATTTCTGCCTCTATTAGCCAGCTCGGCGACCGCAAAAGAAACCGCGCATCACCACTGTATAAATAATATCTAACCGTCTAATTAATGCTGTCTTATCGACATCTCAATTGGCATTTCTTTCTATACGGGCTAATGCAAGACAGGTCTATGTCCACGCGAAATACACTTATCACTCAGCCCCTATGACCAGCCCAATCAGATGGACGTAGGGATGATTGCTTTGACGTAGAATGTGTAGCCATGCTGACAGGACAAGGTAAGGTGAAGAACCCGTGATCAAGCCCATCTCCGTCACCTGACGCTAGCTGCGAAACGGGCTAATGGATTTCTATCGGGTTGCGGTATACTTGACCATGGCTCGGACTACCGAGATCGATGGCTCACTCGACCTTCTCTTCAGAACGAGAGTACCGGCAACCATGGCTCTGTTGCGGTGGCGATGACTTCGTCCATTTCTCGTTTGTCATGTGTTGGGGACGTTGTCTCGACACGTGCATAGGCACACCCCACGCTATCACATCGGACGTAGGGTAAAAGCAAGGATAGTAGAAGTAATTTAGAGAGAGAGGGTTACGGCATAGTGTCATGGCTACCCGCCCTTAGCTCCTTCCCCTCGGGACCTGACTATCATGCACCTTCCCCCTCCCCCACCTGATATGCTCTTTCCTCTAGAGCACTGCTGCTATCTACGCCTGCTAGCACCGCCGGTATCCGCATTCTCCTCAACATCTCCCCAACAACAACTCCTTCGTAACATCTTCACACCAAAGCAACTGTTACTTGCATGCATTACTGTCCAAATTCATCTTTCGGTTTTGAGCTTCATCTTCGACGGTTGAACGTGCATTGGGATTGCGTCATTCCTCGGCCAAGAAGCTCTTTCCATCCAATCAGCTCCGCATTTCATTCATCCGGGGCCGCTCTCGTTCTCTTAAGGTACATAACACGATACCATTCTTCCCGTACAGGTGTTCCGGAAACACTGCTCGATTCCTCGTTACGTGTGTCTGTGGCCGCTCAACTTATTGATTCCGCCGCCATCGTCGACTCGGACAAGTCTCGATACGCGCTTTGAACGTGTCGCCGGCTGTTTGCTCCGAACGTTTGCCTTCCGTCTCATCTCCTCAACGACCTCACTTCAGACGTTGGAACCCCTGATCGCAAGGAACGATCCGATAATCTACGTGTAGAAGGAGCCTGGTTGCTCCGAGTATATGATACAATACTTCGAATACGCCTAGCGCCAGATACTGGCGTTCTTTGTCCAAACAAGCTTCGTGGATGCCCCCCGCAGAGTCAGAGGGTTTCTTCCGTCCCGATAACCAACTCCTGTTCAACGACAGCCCTCCAACCAACAACCCCATCCCCGTGCCAGAACCAACCGGAAAAAAGAAGAAGAAGGGCAAGGATAAGAATGGATCCAAAGGAAAAGATACAACAGCCAAAACGATACCGCCCATGGAATCAAACAAGTACGTGTTGTTCTTTGCACATGCAGCGGCGACTCCCTACTGACTTGTATATCACCATAGTATCCAATTCTCACCACCGTCCCAATCAGACCCATCATCCTTCCCCGGAAATGTTTTCACCCCTCCTGTCACTAACCCCGCGTTGTCGTCAGTCTCGCCGGTATTAGACGCGTTAGGCTCTATTGACCAAGTCGAGACTGACACTGCCACACGGACTGGAGCATGGGCAAAATCAGTTCCATTTGGGAAGAGTCCTCCGACTGATCTACCTGATCCTGGATTTAGTAGCGGTTCGCCACTAAGTATTCCAACACCCTTTGAACGTCCAGGGTTCGGTAGTCACATTTCCTCTTCGGCGTCACCCCCGCCAGCTAGGGCTAGACCGACAAGTACAAGTTATGGTCAGTACGGCATTACTCCGTCGCCTCATCGATCGGTAGACCGACAAAAGCGCCATTCTATGGGCAGTCATCTCCAAGCACAGCCTCCACTACCGCATCTCCCCCAGGCTCATTTCTATGGTGCCCCGGAAGTTGATATCCCGGCGCCAAATCGACTTGGTGCTGATAGTCAATATTCATTCTGTGCTTGGGATACTATATCCGAGCAGTCTCTGAAGTCGAGCAAGATGGGGGGACGGGTACTTGTAGTAGGAACTGACGGGAGACTCGATGTTTTGGCGATTGAGGATCAGAGAACTCGCACAGTGGGAAGTCTGACTGGATTGAATGGTCGTATCTTGGAGGCCAAGATTCTGTCTTACACCTCTAGATACGACCCATACATCTCATCCCGTCCTCACGTAGCTGTTATTCTCCATGGTCCCATGACTCATAAAGAGGAGGCTGCAGAAACATCTTCTGCGGGATCTGAGCAGAATGAGATCCTTCCAGGCTTGCCAGCGAAACTACCGCCCAGTGAGCAGAGACCTCAAGGCAAAGATGAAACAGTATATCAAACCAGCGTGGAGATCTACTCTGTTAAGACTGGGGAGCACATAACGAGCCTTTTCCAGAGCAAGCCTGCTCCTTGTTTTGACAATTATCCCAATTTATCATTGTTGGCGCCACCGCCTGTTGGAAATTTGAGACTACACGCTACTCACAATTATATCATTGTCGCTTGTGGTGTGAGTGGCGAAGTATTTATCTACGGAGTCGTGCCGTCTACTGCAGGTTATCAATGTCTAGGGAAAACCTGGACCAGTATTCAAACAAGAGAGTCCAGACGCTATTCGACTTCTTCAAGCTCTACAGATCCTGATGGCTCTCAGATTGATGGACAGCATGGAACAGTGGTGGAAAACCCTATTATGTCTGTGCATGGGCGGTGGCTGGCTGTTGTTCCACCGGCATCTACAGCGAGAGCCCCTCCTTCGGGGAAAGTGCCTGGACATCTCATCCAGAAGAGGATACCTGGCCTCGATACCCACATACCCCCATCAAAACCTGCTATAAACTGCGCAACTGACCTGGGAGAAGGCGAAAGCTTATTTGATAAAGTAGCTCGAGGTGTGGCTCAGGAACTCGTCAAAGGTGCTCGATGGATGGGAGATCAAGGACTCCAGGCATGGAATAACTACTGGAACAAAGATCAGCAGGCTCAGAATGCCACAAATCGTCGCTCTCCGCAGTTTGAATCTCAGCAGGGAGCGCATGGCTTGTTTCCTCCTACCCACGGACAGGAGACCGCGGGAACACCGTCTTCCGAGCCAGACTTGGTTTCAATCTTTGACTTGAAGCGGATAGAAGAGGGGCACGATTCAAAAGGGCCCGCATCTGCGATTATAGCTACTTTCCAACCTCCAAATGGGTGCAGCTTTCTTTCTTTCGCTCCAAACGGACACATGCTGCTCAGCGCCAGTCGGAAAGGTGATGTGCAATATGTATGGGATCTCATGCAAGCCAAGAATTGCAGATCTGCTGTTTTCCTGTCAGACGAGTTGTCTAGCAACAGTGCTGCTACAGCTCATGTGCGATTAGTGGCACGTTATTCTCGTCTAACTACGTCGAACATTGTAGATGTAGTCTGGACGCATCCAACTGGGGAGAGATTTGCCGTGGTTACACGCAAAGGGACAGTGCATGTTTTTGACGTTCCTCGACCAGCCTTTCAATGGCCACCGCTTCGAAGAGTGCAGTCCAAGTCCAAGCGCAACCAGCCTGAAGAAAAGCCTTCGGGAACGCCTGACCTAGAGGAACCGGGATCTTCAAGCCCATTCGCTGCTGCAATGAAACTCGTCGGAGGCTCAACGCAGCCTATCCTCGCGGCAGTGAGAGGTCGCACTCCCAGCGTTGGAGCCAATTTTTCGGCAACATCTAGTTTTGGCACTGCTGCTGGACTTGGTGGTAAAGCGGTAGCAGCAGGATTAAGCAAATCGATGGGCGCTGCGACTGGCACTGTCAACACACTACGGCATGTGGGAGAGAACAGGTTACATCTGGCTAATTTCTCAAGAGATCCCGTCCCATCTCGTGTGATATGGATACCTACTCGCAACGAGTGTTTGTTGGGCATTGTAGACCATGGTATTCTCAAACTGTACAAGATCAAACGCAATATGGATAGGCAGAAAGGACGACGACAACAGCCAGTGATTGGAGCAAAGGTCCTGGAGCTTAAACTGCCATCGTATTTGCGAAACCCTTGCGGGCCACTGCAAATAGGTCTACCCGCGGATGGTCACATCAGCGGCAGCTGGTCATTGCCGTCGCACGTACCCCATTCGTCTTCAGCCTCTAAGATGAAGTCCCAGCCTTTGTCACAAGCTGAGATCGAGACCAACACCCCGTACCAGCCTTTCCATACTGATCGACGGGTCAATCTGCATGTTTTTACTGATGCAAACCCCGTTTCAGGCAACACAAGAGGGCCTTGGGTATTCGGAAGTGACATTCCTACTCAGAGACTTCATGTGCGACCAATCAACCAGAGTGATGAAGAAGAGGAGGAGGTTATGAACCGACTGAGTGGTGCACCGGAGATGGAGAACCTTATAAGACTCGGAAATAGCACCGATCAAATCGAGGAAGTCGTCATCACGACGAGGAGAAAGAAGAGACATGCAAATATACCATCCGTTTCATCGCCAGGAGATGATGATGGCGGATTTTTCGAGAATGACTGCGATATTTTGGACTTTGCACGAGATCGGGTCTGATAAACTCGTTCGTTCCTCATAACATAAATCATTGGCTCGCTTGGAAACATCGGGATTTGGAGTTGAGGTTGCATTTGTATCACATTGGTGGATTTGAATATTTCGATGTTGGTTACTGATCTAAGGTGTTTTGGCGTCCTGTTCTCATCTGCACAGCTGTTCAACACATATTGATACTAATTATCAACGTCTTTGATGCTCAACGATTTCAAGACCAGTTACGATGCACATTGCATTCATACCCCCCTCCACGCGGCCATCCAGTTTATTCAGTTTATGCAGCCCTTTACCGACTCATCGAAATACCCCAAAAAAAAGAAGCATAACATAGAAAACCAAGAAAAAGGTTTTTGCTTTTTACTCGATATAGACGCTTCCGTTGCTTAGTTTGAATACATGCATACATCCTTTCATCAACTTAAGATATCTTCTAGAAATTAAGAATCAAATGGAACAGTCTCATCCACCCACCACTCCTTGAAAACTTTGAGTCGTCTCGTCCTCTCCCTCGCAATCTCTTTACCTGAATCCGTCTTCATCATCCCCTCCAATTTTTCTAGCTTATCTCCGAAATGCTCAATCGACTCCTCCAGCTCCCACGGCTTCTGGTCTACTTTTTCTTTTCGCTTCTCCCCCTGAGAACCAAGATACGTAAATGTCCGAGCAATTCCCACGGCGCCAATGGCATCTAACCGATCCGCATCCTGCACAATAGCTAGTTCGTGATATCCCGGCGTCGAGATTAGGGATTTGACATGTTCCGGATTGCGTGTCTCGTTAGTGTACGAGACGTTGTTGACTATGGTTTGTACGCGAGAGGCGAGTTCCGCATCTGCGCCGTGGGATGTTAGGGCGTTGTAGACGAGTTGTTTTGGGTCTACCGTTGAACTGTTGGCGGTCTCTTTGGGTAAATATTTGTGGTCCCCTATGTCATGCAAAAGAGCAGATAGAGTTATGATGGTTTTGTTGTATTTTGTGCTCGCTGTTTCCGGGTGGAGAGCGAGTTCACTGGCGTGGATGCGGTGCGCAAGAGAGACTACGCGGTGTACGTGCGTTGGGTTATGCGAGGGGTCGTGGCCGGACATACAGGTTTCCATGTATGCTTTCATTGAGGCGATGAGTTGTTCATCTTTTGAGGGGCTTGAGACTGTCATTTTTACTTTATGTTGGGGTGAAAGAATCTGGTCTGATTGTAGGGAAATATTGAAAGTCAAAAATAGGATTCGGGAGTGTAAGATCTCTATGCGGGGCGGTGGGGGAACGAGAGCTAATCTTTCCAGGCTCCATTTGGGGCCAGACTTTCGGCATGGGTAGATGCTTCACGCCTAATCAGCCGGGATTTTCTTTCATTCAACCCTAATTTTCTAGGGCAGTCTTTGCCTATCACGCAGGTGCATCTCGCAAACAACCTGGCAATCACCTGTCTACTGAGTGCGGCATACTACATGACTTCAGGACATACTATCTACTCAAGTTTTGATGTGAAACTCCCTTCACTTATATATCCAGGCCACAGATAGAATAAAATCAATCATGGAGAAACGGCAACGGACAATGGGATATCCAACCCCCTTCTTCAACCCGCCCGCCCTGAACGTATGCATATACCTAGGTATTCATCATCCCTCACGGCAGAGGCAGTAGTGGAGAGAATTTTGGCTGAAGGCTTATTAAGCCTTCCGATCTGCCAGCTCTTCTGCGCACAACCAAATTCGCCTCCCCTCCTGCTTCCAAGCGCCAATCAATGGATGGTTTTGAAGATGCCGGTAACCCAGTGGACTGACAACTATAGCCTAGAAGACCCGAATTACAGAACGGAGAAGAATTGGATTGCCGGTCGTGGACGTCAGCTAATTAGAGTTAGGGTTGCATAATTACGATGCATTTCATCGGCAACTACACGAATATTTGAATTTTAAGGCCTCGATAACAGTATTAGCGTTTTCGTTAGGAGATCCGAAGTGAAGTGAATGCAAATAACAATGGTTCTAATTTTTAGAAGGTCTTAGCTATTCTTCCTGAAAGCCCTCGCCATTCTGTGGGATCAAATATATTTGATTAGAGAAAGAAAGCAGCCATCACCGCACCGAGGATACCTGCAACACCGAATTGGACTCCAATCTGGCTTGCCGAGCCGGATTCAGTGGTGGTACTGCCAGTGGAAGTCGGAGAGCTACCAGCATCCTCAGATGAGCCCGTTCGCTGGGCATTGTTCGTCTTAGAGTCAACGACTAGAAAGTTGAAGATTAGCCGATCTGCTACGGAATCTGAAGAAGGCAGGGATGGTGGGCAGACACATACTTCCAGTACCAGTATGGCTGGCATGGGTGGCCGTTGCAGATGCATCGGAGGCTGTAGCCGATACCTCACCAACGAACTGAGAGCCAGAGGCAGTACCAGTTGACTTGGCCATGGCAGTTCCGGTGAAGAATAGAGAGCTGAAGCAAGCCTGCTGGCAGCTGGCATATGCCGCGGTTTCGTCGGCGGTACCATCTCCTTGAGGACAAGCAGCTGCACAAGCTGTGGTCTCGTTTGCCGCCGTGTTGTCGGGGCAGGGGACCTGATAGCATGCAGCATTACAGCATACATCGGTAGGGTCACCTGTAGTTTGCATAATAGAATTAGCCTGATATTAATATATCTTTCAAAAGTTACGGAACATACACTTGGTCGCGCATGACTGCTGAGGTGTCAACGAAGAGCTCGTCGAAGTGGAATCCTGGGAGGCCACCAGAGCGACCAAGCCAGTAAGGGCAACAACAGTGAGCTTCATCTTCGCGTTGTCGTGGTAGTGCACTGAAATCGTAGCAATGGATTGGAAATGTTATTCGCAGCTAACCAAATATATTTTCTTTCTTTGGGAAAGAAAGCGATTGACAGGAGAAATACAACTACTTCGAATCTCTAAGGTGTATATAGGCAAAAAAGATAATGGGAAAGCTCGAGAAATGAGACCTGACATGCCTACGAGCCCCTTGGCAACTGTAAACATCAGTGTAAACATATAGCCAAGTCCCTTGCTTCTCACATTCTGTTCCGGAAAAAATCAACAAACGTGTTCTTCTGTCTATTTAAGGTATTGCGGACGGGTCTTGTCAGTGGCATTTAACATTACTAGAATCCTTCGGGCGCATACGCAGACCAAAGCCCTGTCCTTACTAGTTTTGCAACATGCTTGAGCTAGAGTGAATTTTAGCCTTGCCTACTTGGACATACAAAAACAACGAGTGTATTTTGAAGAATGAATGCCTGAGCCTTCAATCTGTCTTTCGTTATCCCTGTGGTTGTCCTTGCATTCCAGAGTTATGGGATGTGCTTGACCAATGAGTATTTTGAACCATCTGTAGTGTCGACTAATAATTTTGACTGGTACGTCATAAACATACAGAGCATCAATTCAGAGCAACAATGATTTGAGTTGACCATGGTGTAGGTTGAAGATGTTCGGAGTGGGAGATGGATGATTAACTAAATCGACAGCTAACTTAAACACGGCTATTCCCTTTTAGAAATAGAATTCAATAAAGTCACGTGTTTTCGCGACAGAAGACGCGCCTCCATTCAACGTCAAATCGCAACCAACAATGAAATCCTACATCACAAGGCCAGCAGGCCACTTTTGAACCAGCAATTTGAAAAAAATGCCCAGCGATTTCAGCGACTCGGAGCTGGATGACTTTATAGTAACAAGCCAGGATACTGTCCTAGACTCCCAGGAGAAAGATACTGGTCCCGCGCGTCCACCGAAAAGAAGGCGTTTGAACAGCGACGCTATCACGCAGAAAACAGCCAACGAAGCGAATGAAGATCAATCAAGCGAGTATGGATCTGGAGATTGGGACGATGGTCTACCGACTCCTCGACGCTCGTGTCGGAAATCCGAATTTGACGAAAGTGAAGAAGGACAGATTTCTAAATATAAGATATACGTGCCAAAGAAGACGATAAGCGTCCAAGAAAATACATTTGTTTCACAAACACAACCACATTCGAGCCCATCGCATATTCGAGGTCCTCGATGGAAGAAACCAGATATACCTGTCCGCGCCGTTGAGCAAACAATTGCTCCGCAAATCACGACCAATAACCCCACTGCGGAAGGTGACGACGATCTACGAGCGGCAATAGAAGCTTCGCTACATTCTTTTGAAGAAGAGCGTGGAATTCGGTCCAACTCAATTGGTGGATCTGAAGTCCTTCTGCAGAGAGTGCCGAATACAATTCAAGCGGCTGCTCCTGTGCTGCAAGAGACGAGCTTTGATCTCGATGATATTCCGGAGGATGCATTCGACTCGTCTCCTTGTCTGTCACCTCAGGCCGGACCTACGACATCAACCTTCCTAAATCGACCGATACACTCTCAACGAATCAACCTACGACAGACAACACTCTTTCAGTTAGCGACACGAGACTCGACGCAAGCGATCCGTAACGTGTCTCCGCCGCCGAGAGATGAACCACCAACCCATCATAGATTAGACCAAAATGAACTGGACACTTGGATATATCCGACTAATATCGGCACAGTCAGAGATTATCAATTTAATATATCACAGAAGGGCTTGTTTTATAATCTTTTAGTAGCTCTGCCTACGGGTCTGGGAAAGACATTCATCGCTGCTACGGTCATGTTGAATTGGTTCAGATGGACAAAAGATGCGCAAATAGTTTTCACCGCCCCGACAAAGCCCTTGGTCTCACAACAAGTTGCCGCCTGTTTGGGTATTGCTGGTATACCTCGCTCTCAGACAACTCTCCTGACTGGGAATGTTCCTCCAGGAACTCGTGCGGAGGAATGGCAGACAAAAAGAGTCTTTTTCATGACTCCACAGACTCTAATAAATGATCTCAAAACGGGTATTGCCGATCCAAAGCGTATTGTCTTGTTAGTTGTCGACGAAGCTCATCGGGCTACTGGTGGTTACGCTTATGTTGAAGTGGTTAAGTTTCTACGACGGTTCAACCAGAGTTTCAGAGTACTGGCACTAACTGCTACTCCTGGTTCTACTGTCGAGGCAGTTCAAGCCGTTATTGACGGGTTGGATATAGCTAGAGTGGAGATTCGTACAGAGCAGTCTCTGGACATTAGAGAGTATGTCCACGCACGCAATGTCGACGTACAGACTTTCACAAATTCAGAAGAGATGAGTCTTTGCATGGATCTCATGTCCAAAGCACTGCAACCAAGCGTCGATCAGCTGCGGAATATGAACGCCTTTTGGGGACGTGACCCAATGATGCTAACTGCGTTCGGTCTCACCAAGGCACGACAGCAGTGGATGGCATCTGATGCGGGTCGAAACGCAAACTTTGGGCTGAAAGGCAAAGTTAATGCACTTTTCACGGTCCTTGCCAGTCTGGCACATTCCATAGACCTGCTCAAGTATCACGGCATTGTTCCATTCTATAATCATTTGGTGTCATTTAAGTCGAATACAGATGGCCAAAAAGGCGGCAAGACTCAGCGCGCTATAGTTCAGGATGATAATTTCAAAAAGCTCATGGATCAACTTCAACCCTGGTGTCGAGATATTGAATTCATCGGACATCCAAAGCTGGGCTATTTGAGAGAATTGGTACTCAATTATTTCATGGACAATGGAGAGGGAACCAATGGAACCGGTGCATCAAACACGAGAGTTATGATTTTTGCTCACTTCCGCGACAGTGCTGAAGAAATTACAAGGGTTTTAAAGCGACAGGAGCCCATCATACGTCCACATGTTTTTGTAGGACAAGCCAGTGCGAAGGGTTCCGAAGGTATGGATCAAAAAACTCAACTGAGTGTCATTGAAGATTTCAAGAATGGAACATACAACACTATTGTCGCGACGTCAATTGGTGAGGAGGGTTTGGATATTGGTGAAGTGGATCTCATTGTGTGTTATGATTCTTCCGCCAGTCCGATCCGCATGTTGCAAAGAATGGGTCGTACTGGACGAAAGCGTGCCGGCAATATCAAGTTGCTGCTGATGCAAGGAAAGGAAGAAGAGTCATATATTAAAGCGAAAGATAATTACGAAAAGATGCAAGAACTCATCGCCAGCGGCACGCGGTTTGAGTTTCACGATGATAAATCAGCACGCATCTTGCCCAAGGATGTGAAACCAGTAGTGGACAAGCGAATAGTCGACATACCACTTGAAAACTCGCAAGCCGATCTGCCTGAGCCAAAGAAGAAAGGGCGTGCTCCGAAACGACCTCCAAAGAAGTTTCATATGCCCGATGGAGTCGAGACGGGATTCACGAAAGCTTCACGGATTGGCGAAAAAGGCGTCGATATCCGCAACATGCTACAGAAAGGCAGTGCAAAAAAATCGGAACCTATCAAACGAAAAACACCGCCTAAGCCTGTTGTGGTCGTCAAGGTTCCGTCTTACGAGGAAGTTGCATTGACGCCAGACGAGGAGCGCGAGTTAGAAGTCAGATACCGCAATATTGGAGGCACAACACCTCAGTTCATCTGTCGACCACGTAATGACGCTTTCCCAAATTTGCAGCGATCTCATAGACCCACAAAGTTGGTACCACACGGTTCGTCGACACATCGGATGATTAGTGCTTTGCAAAAGATGGAAGCAACCTTACCCGACTGCGACGAAAAGTACGACGCCATCATTGAGGGTATCAGGCACAAGGCCAGGGAATTACCGAGAAAACAATCATCGACTGTTTCCAACAAGAAGTCAAAGATATCCCCAATATCCAATCCCCCAAACCCGATGAAAGGCAATGCAGTTCGACTAGTTAAACGCCCATCCCCTCCACGTCAAAGGAAGGCTGCTTTGCCTGATTCTCCCTTGATGTGTACGCCATATGCCGATGAGAATGATGAGGATAATCACAAACCGTTCTTTGTCTCTCAAATAAGTGGTATGGATGCCTCAGAGGATGATTTCCCAGATATCGAAACACTTGCACAGCAGGTTGATTCCAGAAAGCTCAAGTCTAGACCGACAGTGATTGATAGTGATGACGATGACGATGATGGTTTCGATTTCTTCAGTTAACGACCAATATGTCCGTTTCTTTGGCACAATTTCTTGGTATCTACAACCTGCTGGGTTGAAAGCATGTAAACATTTTTACTACAGCGGCTTCAGAAGCCCAATTCATTATTTATAAACCTAAACATCCTCGCCTTTATAGCTCACAATTGCTGTCGCGTTATCGTAGAGGAATAGCCAGGGAAGATGATCATGAAGATGTGTTGAATGTCCCCTTTGGGGAGTCGTCACCCGCTTGGCGGGCCGCGGATCGTCTCAAAGCCTCCCGGTTCCATGAGCCATGTGTTGTCGTTGATTTTGCAACTCACAACTCACACGCAATCATGGCCGACACACAATTCGACAGCGCTCTGTAAGCTTTTCCATATTGTGCATCATTTTCTGACTGTTCCAATGCAATCCAATTCAGAAGAATTTATTTCTGCCTACGTCTCCAGCTTCCCCATCACATACCCCGCGTGTTTACAGCTTGATATGGATACCTTCAGCTAACATGCCAAAAGCGACCTCCTCCGCCGCCTCTCCCCGCGCGACACTGGTAAAAACCTCCAATCAATCACAACCCTCGTACCCGATCTAACGGAAGACCTGCTCGCCTCCGTCGACCAGCCCCTCGAAGTCCGACGATGCCTCAAAACTAACCGGGACTACTTGCTATGCGACTACAACCGCGATGGGGACAGCTATCGATCACCGTGGAGTAACGAGTTTGATCCGCCCATAGAAGATGGTACTGTACCCAGTGAGAGGGTGCGGAAGTTGGAGGTTGCGGCGAATGAGGCTTTTGATGTTTATCGGGAGTTGTACTACGAAGGTGGCGTGGGGAGTGTTTATTTTTGGGATTTGGATGATGGGTTTGCCGGAGTGGTGCTGTTGAAAAAAGGTTCGTTTGCTCCTGAATCATGATTTTGAGGGGCATGATTGGGCTAATAATAGGTTGACTTTAGGTGTCACGCCCGGTGGAAAGAGCTCTGGCGCTTGGGATAGCATCCACGTCTTCGAGGCTACCGACCGTGCTCGCATGACACATTACAAATTGACCAGTACCGTGATTCTACATTTGTCGAATGAGAGTGATGCCCTGGGAGAAATGAATCTTAGTGGAAACATGACACGGCAAGTCGAGGCTGATCTGCCGTTCGAGTCTGACGCCAGCCATGTTGCGAATGTTGGCAGACTTGTGGAAGATATGGAGTTGAAGATGAGGAACTTGTTGCGTATGTTCTCTATGATTTGAGCTATCTTTCTATGAAGCAAGCTGACTATCGTAACAGAGGAGGTCTACTTTGGAAAAGCCAAGGATGTCGTGGGCGATCTTCGAAGTAAGTTCTCCGGATTTGCATAGTTAATGCAGTTACTGACTTTTCATGCAGGCATCGCTCCTCTCTCAGAGACAACCCAAGAAAGGGCCGCTCATCGTGAGATGATCAACTCTATGAGCAAAAGGTAAATGTGGTGCGCTAGATTGGCAGCCACCAATTTCCCACCTCACTTCTGCATCGAGTCCTCATTCATAGTCTGCTCTTGTAAATAAATGAGACTCGTTCTTGAAGAACCATATATGTTCACTTCAGCCAGGAGTCCTTCATGCCGGGAATAGCCATGGTACCCAGGCTCAAATAAATGTTGTAGATATGACAACAATATTCTCAAGCGCTAATGGCCGATGAGTTGTCTTAGATCGCCGATATATGAACGGTCAAATGGTATCACGAATCAGTATCCATCCTCTCAGCTTTAGAAGTATTATCTTGAGCTCGATTCAAAAATTCCCGCGCAGCAGCCCATGACTCAGCTTCTTTATCCTTCCCCACAGTATCCTTGCGACTATTAAGCCAGCTGATTTCCAGAGGATTGAACGTGCCTGCAGCTGTTCCAGTGCCACCGGATCCCGCGACAGTCGTGGTAGCGGTGTCGTTTTTGAATGATACATTGGTCGCGGTTGCCGACTCTACCTCAAGTATGCCCGCTTCTTCCAGCGCATATACCTGCCGTCTCAGTCGCACATCGATTGACGACAAAAGTGAGAAGTATTGCGAGGTTGAGTCCTTGAATGCGGCCTTGCGCTCAGCGACTGTGTTTCCGGTTGTAGCTTCGGTGGATTTTGCATTGGTCAAGGCTTGAATGGCTAATCCGGCGGAATTGACAAGTTTGGCGATGTCCTAGATTAATGAAGAAGATATTGTTAGCTCTCGCTTTCATCTCAGAGAGAGCTTTTGGAAGAAATGCGTACCTTGTCTATTTCGTTTAGCTGTCTGATTCGATCGGCAGATGAAAATGTCTGGCTGCTGGTAGTAGACTCATCCATGCTGACGTGATCTGTAAACTCGAGGTAGTCACCGATCTAAATACCTAGCTGCCGTATCTTCAAGAGAGTCGTTAAATATCAAAGAAACAAATAGAGTCACGTGCGTCCAAATCGATTGGGGAAATCTCCACTCAGCAGGTTCAGACTAAACCACCCCTGGTCTAGCGCAATATCAGGAAGGAGCTTCCCGGTCGCGATCATACAAACTGAGACCTCAAAAATCCATCTTGGTAGTTCATCTCATCTCACCTCACGGCTGTTCAAACTTATCATCCTGGTTATAATTTTAACAACTACCGTAACGCCTGGACCAAAAATATTACTGAGAGGAAAATATAGGTCACCATGTCCGCACCAGGCGGTGGTGCCCCCAGCCCTGCGCCGCGCAGTGGCAGCATCGGCCCCAATGCCTCTATGCCAATGCCTCAGCAACAGCCCATCGCTGCTAATCCGCCAGTGGTCCATACACCCACGACTCCTGGTCCATCAGGGCCTTCACCTGCGCCTGTTTCGCAGCAGAATTTAAATCAGATTGTAAGTTGATGTTTATTTTATTTCATGTCTGTGCCTCTTTGTATGCATGATTGGGTGAATGGATTGGGGTGTCTATTGTAGATGACCTTACAAAGCCTTCACTTAGTGTGAATGTTGTCAAAGGTTCTACAAAGAGTTTTACAAGATACTCTACTTCATGCGACTCTATATCAGTGCATAGTCAATTTGATGGGCCACTTGATATATCAAAAAACATGTCAATGGGGAAAGCCCTCTTCCAAGTTGAAGAAATTACATGTATTTTGGTTTATCTCCTATCTAGCTTCAAGGGGATTGCCAAAAGGATGGTCTTCTTATGTCCAAAGCGGCTGGGTGCAAAAGAGATCTTTTTACTTGTCACCATATGTCCGTTTGAGGGTTCCGAAAATAAGACCGCACTGCCGCTTGCTCGCTGAGAGGTATCTCGCCAGCCGCTGGATTTGCGGGACTGGCTCGATGGGTTATCCTGCAACAACGCTGTTGAAGACACAATTTACCGGACGACAAGCGACATTAGCGACAAACGGAGATTGGACTCAAGGCCTCTCTCTTATTGACCTTCCCTTGGCTGATTGGCGCTTGCAAGCATCATACTGTCACACGAAATTCTTAGAACACAGCAGCATCTGACCTTTCCAATCAAGCTACAACACTTCCACATCTACCATGGATGGACTACAGGCACAGATACTTTGTTTTACTTTGTTGATATTTTGGCAGGCTACCTGAATATGGACTAATTTTTATTTAGGTCATTGACTATTTAGCCAAGAAGGGTTATACCAGGACTGAGGCTATGCTTCGTATGGAATCTGCAAGTCAAGACATTGACGGCAGATCGCTACCTCAGCTCAACGAAAACCAACGGCCAAAGTACAGGAATGGATTTGGTTTGTTCTCATAGCCTTCTTTTTTCAATCAAACTTTTGCTAATAAATATTTTCAGACCTGCTCAAGAATTGGATCGAAGATAATCTTGATCTTTACAAGGTAGGAAGTTCTACAACTTGAATCGAATCACGGTCGCTAAGCATGAACAGCCCGAACTTCGGCGAGTACTGTGGCCTCTCTTCGTTTACTCCTTTTTGGACTTGGCGACCGCCTTGTATCCTCAAGATGCAGAACAATTTTTTAGTGCAAATAAGAATCTATTTCTACCCGAGCACAGCGAAGATATTCGATCACTGCAAAAGATCAGCCTACCCGAGCATGTCCAGGACAACGCGACCGCAAAGCTTTACCGGGGAAACAAATACCGTATCATCCTGAGTAACCCTGCATTCTCAAACTTGATGCAATTTTTGGAAAGCAAATCGAAAGAAGGAGGCGCTGTTATGTCTGCAATTCTCAGCAGTTACTGCAGCATCGTCACCAAGGACCGCGCCGCTGATGAACGCTTCAGTTTCGCTGCCATGTTGGGTCGTGCTGATCAGACGAGCACGTTTCCAACGGAGGATGAGGGTATACCCGGGCACCATCCTGGATCTGCGTACACCGGGGATAACCCTGCTATGGCTGGTACATTACCTAAGCTAAGGCTTGGAAAGCTACCACCAGAACCAGAACTAGAAAGCGACGTACGTGCCGAGCTTGAAGAACACGATTCAAAAAACCCACCTGTCCCAGGTCGCAATACGCTTGTTCAAGAGTACGATCAAATGATCAAAAAGGAAGAAGATGAGGATGCGCCTTCACATGCTGAGATTGCATTTCCTCCATCGACTGCTCGTGATGTTGCCATGGAAGTGCAGCGCGTCAAGGAGAATCGTGATCGGTTTCGTATCGAAGGTCGCACTGGAGGTGTCGGTGTTGCATGTTCTGTCTGTCTTTTTACGTTTCACAATACTTACGATCGGTACGTCTCCACATATGACGTTGAATCTCTTTACTTAAAACTAATTTCTAGCAGAATGATTTGCATTGATTTTTCCGATGACAATATGTTGGTCGCTGCGGGATTTGAGGACTCTTACATTCGAGTTTGGAGTCTTGATGGAAAAGCCATAAAAGCAACACATGAAGGTGTAGAAGAGCACACAACCACGCCTTCCAACTCAAAACGTCTATTTGGTCATTCAGGCCCAGTCTACGCCGTCAAATTTGCCCCATCGGCACAACGGTCAGAAGGTGAAATGGCCCCAACAAATGCTCGATGGCTCCTTTCATCTTCTGCAGACAAAACTATCCGACTTTGGTCGCTAGACTTATGGCAGTGCATGGTTGTCTACAAGGGACACGACCAGCCCGTTTGGGACCTTAGTTGGGGTCCTTTCGGTTATTACTTTGTGTCTGGTGGTCATGATAAGACTGCACGACTGTGGGCCACTGATCGAATTCGACAGCAGCGTATTTTTGCAGGCCATGATCAAGACGTCGATTGCGTTTGTTTTCATCCAAACTCGGCATACGTCTTTACTGGAAGCTCGGATCGGACGGTTCGCATGTGGGCAGTAACCACTGGAAACGCTGTACGTATGTTTACTGGCCATACTGGCAACATCACAGCCCTCGCATGCAGCCGCAACGGCAAGCTGCTTGCGTCCGCAGATGACCACGGGTCTATCTTCTTATGGGATCTCGCGCCTGGTCGTCTGTTGAAGCGTATGCGTGGACATGGCAAGGGCGGTATCTGGTCTTTGGACTGGAGTGTGGAGTCTACGGTTCTGGTTTCATCAGGCGCAGACAATACCGTGCGTGTTTGGGATATCGCACCGCCAGCATCTGAGCCATCGACCAACACGGCACGATTGGCTACCGAGACCGGCAGTGGTGCCAAAGTCGATGGCAATACGACTTCCTCCGCCGCTCAACCATCTGCCACAGTAGGGCCCGGTGGTAGCAAGAAAAAAGGGAAAGAGAATGTGGTAACGCCTGACCAGATCAGTGCTTTTCCCACGAAGAAGAGCCCGGTATACAAAGTCAAATTTACGAATATGAACTTGATTGTTGCTGGGGGTGCTTACCTTCCGTGATCGTCGCTCTTACTATCTCTTTATTCCAGAACTAATCATAGGAGGTGCGTGGCGTTCTTGGATTGGCTTTTTGGACAAGACGCATACATGGGGTTGCGTGGGCTTTATTTTCTTTCACTCTCAAAAGTTGATCTTAGGTCACGATTGCGATACCAAAACTGTTTCTTGCAGGGTGCTTTATATTTAGATAGAACCCTAATATACATAAAAGATGATATGAATGCTATATATCTCTTAAATGTTTGCTGTATCTTGTAAGTGTCTGTCTTCTCGATGATAAGGTAATAAAGCGCGGCCAAAGGCGGAGGAGGAAAGTGGGGGATTGCCCATGCTCGCCACCAATCGCCTTCACCTGGAGACAACATCAACACTCCAGCTACTAGGACAGTCACAGACAAAAGAAAAAGGCAATAGCTGCATATGGACAACATGAGCGACTTACAAAAGGCCTTTGTGAAAGCCAAACTCGCCAAGTACCCGCCCGACATTCCCATTTTTGACGAGAGTGAAGAGGATGCTGTTTCTTCGACGGGGACTAGAGGGAATCCTGGCACGATAGAAGAGGAAGGAGATGAGTTTGACTCATCGTCGACGTCTTCCGCGTCTTCCGTCGGGACTGTTGTGCCTTCTCCTTCAAAGAATTTATTTGCAAAGCCTATTTCTATGTGTGTTACTTGGTCCTTCATGGACATGTTTGATAGACCATTTACAGTTGACTGATATAGATCCCAGGCCAAAACAACGTACCAAGTCAACAGAGTCATTGACATGGAGAGATTTTTTCTCGCGCGAGCTATATATTGAAAGAGAGACAGATGATTTACACATTGTCTATCATGCATATATCACACCACCTACGGACTCGGGGCCTTTGTTTGTAATGCATCATGGTGCGGGCTCTTCAGGGTTGTCATTCGCTGCTTGTGCATCAGAGATTCGCAAAATACTTCCCGAGGCTGGGATAATATCTTTAGATGCTCGCCATCATGGGAGTACTACTGTCGAGACCAAGGACGGCAACCCCGTACAAATGGATTACCGATTAGAAACTTTGAGTCAGGATCTTCTTGCCGTCATTAGAGGCGCGCAGGCACAGATGGTGTGGGAGACATTGCCAGATTTGATACTCGTAGGGCACAGTCTGGGAGGAGCTGTTATTACTGATGTTGCCAGGGGTGGAGAATTAGGAGCAAAGGTGCTTGCGTATGCAGTTTTGGATGTTGTTGAGGGCTCTGCGATGGATGCTCTGCAGAGTATGGACACTTATCTCTCGAACCGACCGTCGAGGTTCCCTTCTCTATCTTCGGCTATCGAGTGGCAGTACGTGTATCTCCTTTGTGTGTTGTTGAACCAAATCTAATGGAAATAGTTTCCGCTCGCGAACAATCCGCAACACCACCTCCGCCCGAGTCTCCGTTCCATCCTTACTGACAGAAGAAAAAACTCCCTCTGACACATCCCGCCCCTGGATTTGGCGCACAAACCTAGCAGACACAAAACCCTTCTGGGAAGATTGGTTCAAAGGCCTCAGCAAAAAATTCCTCGAAGCTAAAGGCGGCAAATTATTGCTGTTAGCAGGCACAGACCGACTCGATAAAGAATTGATGATCGCGCAGATGCAAGGGAAATATTCACTGCAGGTCTTGCCTCTGGCGGGCCATTTTATTCAGGAAGACCAGCCAGCGAAAACGGCAAGGTTTTTGGTAGATTTTTTCAAAAGGAATGATAGGACGCCGTTGGTGCTGCCGCCTAAGGTGGGAGATATCGTAGCATCGAGGGCGATGGATCAGGGCGCTGGTATAAAATAGATCATCTATTGAGTAGAATATCTATGATTCATGAAATTAACATTGTAAGTTACCTAGGTATGTTCTTCAACATACAGTGATAGCTGGCCTGAATCGTAAGGCCCCGAAGGTGTATACTCATGACGTCATATCGCAGTTGCCCCGAATCGGGATCATTTCAAGCTTTGCCCTCTTTCCTCTTCTACACAAAAGCCATGTTACTTCTCAATCTCGAAATGTGTCCATGGATCTCTGCACAGAAACTCAAAGTATCCTGATTCAACAACCAGGATAGTACTCGACACCCCACTGCAACATATCTCACCACGACATTATCCCTAGCATAGTCGCCAAGATGGTGTCAATCTGGGGAAGTAATCGGAACGAGCAACGGACAACAGAAGAAGGAGAAGGCCATTCAGAACATCAATACGATCATCGAGAACCTGATGAACGCACGCGGTTAATAGCTCGGGGTGCCCCAAACGAGGGTTACCTGAGTCCTGACGATCCAGCTGTTAGTTCCCTCACTACTGACTTCTGTTTATCTGCGCATTTTCTGATTGAAAGTGTATAGGTAACCCCATACAACCTCTGGAGCGTCCGTGCCCTCCGCTTCTTCACCTCCCTCTTCCTTGCCATCAGTTTCGTCTGGTGGGTTTTCCTGCTCGTATCTATCTTCGTCAGTCCACCCTTAATATATAACCGCGGCTCCGGCTTCACGGACTTTTCATACACAACTTTGACAGTCGGAAATTTGATTGTGAGTTTGTTGTTTTTCACAATTCCGTCAAAACCGATGATCATGTGGAATTCGGTGCTGGCGCTGTTCTTGCTTGTGGATATGATTATTATTCTTGCAGTGCCGAGGATTAGGCTCGAGGAAGGCTGGGTGGGCATTGCATCTATTGTGTGGGCGGTTTTAATTTCGGGGTACAATATTGCACAGGTATACTTTGTGGAGAAAGGAAAAGAGGAGGAGGAGGAAAGATTGACGGGGCGTGTGGAGACGAGACGCTCGCTATTCGAATGGGTGTCGGTATTTGTAGAGACGATTGTGTTGGGTGTTATTGCTTTGGTGGCTATTTTGCTTACTGCTACGCTCATTCTACGTGCAAGAGATGCGAGCTTGGAAGCCCCTGGACACCGGTACTTGGTCAACAATGACAAGTTCGAAGTTCATGTTGCATGCGTGGGCAATATCACCAACTCAGATAGCAAAACGCCTACAATTTTGGTCGAAGCCGGCGAAATGCCGTCCGAGTTTTCACTCATACCATTCATTCACAACGCGTACCGCAACGGCACGATAGATCGATACTGCTATTGGGACCGACCTGGTTTCGGATGGTCTGACAATGCCCCTTCACCGCATTCAGCAGGTATGGCTGCCGATGCCTTATCGGAAGCACTCGCACTTGCCGGCGAAGAAGGCCCCTGGATTCTTGTCTCGGCTGGCGTGGGCAGTGTATACAGTCGGATATTTGCTAGTCGTCACATTCGCGACGTTAAGGGCTTGTTCATGATCGATCCAACTCACGAGGATCAACTACAACAGATAGGGAGAGCAGGCCGAGGTTTCGTGCTCTGGGGTAGGGGAATTATCTCACCGCTTGGCTTGGACAGATTGGCAGGGGCTCTCTTCAAGGGCCGCACACGTGAAGATCGAGTCTATGGCAAAGTCTCTTATCAAAACGGAAAGTATATAAAAGCCAAACTGCAAGAGAACCTTGTTGCGGAGAGCATGACGTCTAGCGAAATTGCTAGCGCAAGAAACATTCAAACGCCTGATACGCCGTTGGCGATTGTTAGTTCTGGAGTGGAAGTACGCAGAAGTGAGAAATGGGCAAAACAGCAGGAGGAGATGACCAAGGTGACGGATAATCTGGTGAGCTGGGATATCGTAAAGGGTGCAAAGCACGAGGTCTGGACAAGTTGGGAGGGAAGAAAGGTTTTGGAGAAGAGACTAGGGGAAATTGTTAAGCAAACTTGATTCGGGCTTGCTTTGCAGATTGGTTCTTGCTCTTATGGTTTATAAAAGCTTTTATATTAAGTATCTTTTTCTTATATTTTGATGCTCTCAAGCTTGAGAACGAGTTTCTTGACGACGTTATGAGATAAAATGGCCCTGATCTTTATGTCATATTATTATTTGTACTATGAGGTTACATAACTGGATAATTAAATACCACCAGAGCATTTTCCTTTGGTAATATTGAATAATTCCTGTTACGGTAGGCTTCTAGCAAAGTAATGTGGGCTTATCAAAGCTCCGCGAGAGCTGGTGTTCAATAACATCCCATCACTGACACAGATTCTTCAAACCTTCATTAGGCCCGCAATGATTTGAGCCAGAGCATAGGTATGGCATGGCGCATTTTTGATAGTCCCTAGTGAGCAGGATTTATTCCTGTTCACATTGAACACCGATGTTTCTGTGGACTACCCCAAGCGTGGTATTGGAAAAGTCCGGGTAGATAGTCCTCCAGAGATGCAAAAGTTTGATACGCTGAATGTTCTTTGCTGTTTAGTTAAATCTCATCCTGTACACCCAGGCTTTCCTCGAAGAATCAATAGTAGACACTCAATGTCCACCGCGAACGCCCAGAGCAGGACTCGAGTACTCTGCTCTATACCAAGACTCACCAGAAGCTGTTTGGTGCCCGGGATCGTCAAACTATTCAAAATTATATCATAACAACATCTTTCAGGTAATATTTGCGCCTGCTGCTTGGAGTATAATATCCCAGGTTCGTCATACAGATCATCCAGAGTGACATACGTGATCCTAGCGATATCGCCGTCTTCATTGGTCAGATCCGCATCAGCTACTAACCCTCCTTAGCATAAGGTATTTCTTCCTGGATACATCATCCGATAAACTACCTTCATACTTGAGTCCGCCTCTCTCTACGCACATGCTAAGAACTAAGGAGCCAATAACTTGCTGAATGAATATTCTGTTCTCATTATGGCTAAAATATGTCACTGGGTGCGGAGGATTACTCGCGCTGCTTCGCCCCCGCGAAATATCCCGAACAGCCGTTTCAAAGTGATCAGCAATATCAAGAAGCTAGAGGAAGAGAACTGGGACTGGTATACACCAGATCTCTTCTATCCTGTACGTATTGGCGAAGTCTTTAATTCACGGTACCAAGTCTTGGGCAAACTTGGATATGGCACACGCTCGACTGCATGGCTCTGTCGCGATCTCAGGTTGGTGCGGCAACGCTATGTTTTTTTCGTGCTGCTGCTGAGGGTCAAAACAGAGGAAACAAATACGTTACATTAAAAGTATGCGAGATGAACTCCCCTTCCGTTCGCCGCGAGCTTGCGGCCTACAGCCATCTCGCCACGGTTACGACAAGCAATCCAGGGACATTACTGATTCGGGACCTCCTTGATTCTTTCAAAGCCATGGGGCCAGCTGGCGAGCATCAGTGCCTGGTCCATGAGCCTCTTGGAATGAGCATGGAGACCCTAAGGCAGCTGTGTCCTGGTCAAAAGCTCCCCGAACCCCTTCTGTGAGCCTTCCTGGTCCATTTACTGCACGCTCTTGATTTCTTGCACACAGATGCCAATATGATTCACGCTGGTATTAAACCCTTGCTTGAGCTCTCAGCCTTGAATCTTTGGATGCTATGCAATGACTTTACTAACTTTGCCTTTGGTAGATTTACAAGCGAGAAATATACATCTCAGAATCGAAGATGAATCGATTCTTAGGCATTTTGAAGCGGCTGAGCTAAGTGACCCAAGCCGTCGCAAAATTGATGGAGATCGGGTAATCTATGAGTCTCGAGGGTTTATACGTCCCGCTAAGTCTGGTCGCCCAATCCTTTGCGATTTTGGCGAAGCTCGCTTTGGAAAGAAGACTTACGTTGAAGATATTCAACCTTATGTTTATCGAGCACCAGAGATTATACTTGATATCCCGTGGTCCTACAGTGTTGATATCTGGAATGTTGGGGTCATGGTAAGTGTTTCCACTGTACATGCTTGTGTTCTCTATCGCAATTATTTTTCTTTTTGTTCTAATTAGCGTTTATGGATAGATTTGGGACATTTTCGAGAACAAGCATCTGTTCAGCGCTCGGGGTAGCGACGGCGGACGCTCAAGCCTACAACACATTGCAGAGATGATTGCCGTACTAGGGCTACCTCCGTTAGATTACCTTCAGCGTACTGAGACATCGTGGAAGTACTTCGACAGATTTGGCAACTGGAAAGGCGCGGTTGAGATCCCAAAACTTTCCTTAGAGGACTCGGAAGAGCAATTGGACGGTGAGAATAGGACTTTGTTTTTGGATTTCTTGCGGAAGATGTTACACTGGGTTCCGGAGAAGAGAGAAACCGCAAAACAGCTGCTTAATCATCCATGGCTGAACAAGTGAAGAGATCGCCTCGTTATCCATCCTATAGCGAGACAAATTTCTGGATGCCTCACCCTATGTCGGCAAGGTCAAACTGAACCGTCGAAAGAATGGAGGAAGACTGTGAATGGCGTGCTAACAGCTGTTGAGAAAGCTGTATGTTTCCTTTCGTCACTTGTGCCTGTTTATGATAACATTAAATTTAAGAAACCGCTGTAGATACGGCCAAGGCAGAAAGCGGATATCAAGTATACATTTCTCGCCAAGAAGAACTTCGCTAATTGTATTGACTTGCAACTCACAGGGACGAAACAGCATAAATCCCACACTAGTGATCTGCTAGATCTGTTTTCAATCCGTCTGCTCAAGGAAACCGGCTCGCCAGTTGACTCTACCTATATACACCAGAATGAAACTGGCAATAAGACAGTACCTAGCTAGGATAGCCTGGGTTCAAAAATCTCCAGACTGCGTTAAAAGTTCGGCTGGGTTCAGATCTAGTCTGTTGGGCGTATAGAAAGATCCAGCCACAACCTAATTTCATTATCCATTTGTATTTTTCTATAGGTTGGGACTCCTTATATTCATATATTCCTCTTCATTCATCTATAGTTGGACTCTATAGAATCAGAAATAGTATCTTTGAAAGTAGTTCTCTTTACAATTCATTTCCGCTCTTGCGGTCAACTGGTTGAACTTCAGAACCCTAGTATCATGGGACTAGCCAGTCAGAAACAGATCTACAATAACACCGCGCTGCCTTTGATTTTCCTTTTAAGTGTGGTAAAGCTACATTTCCCTGGCTCTCTGAAGTCTCCCCGAGGGCGATGAGTCATCCTTTGCCCATAACTGAATATAAACGTAAGTTATATTTGAGATAGCTACATGAATAGCTTCTACAGGTATCACAACATTTGAATTGAACGGACCAAAGGAAGAATTGCGCCATTTAGAAAAGTCCATGTACAAATTATCACATGTGCATCCTATAAGTCAATTGGTAAGTTAAACAATAGGGCCTTGGATTTGAGTGTTAATACGTTTTCCTCTTTTTGCCAATTGAGGTTTCAATTTATGCATCTGGGGGATTCTTGTCTGGGTATCCAATGACAACGAGTATTGATGGGAAAGGAAACGTGAAACGGAGGGAACCTTGGAAGAATCACAAGATGCATAGAGAGTGCCTAGACATTCAAGAAACATATACCAATTCCGGTGCATACTACATCAGTGTTTTGTATGCATTCTTCTTTTAGTTTGACACAATAAGAATGTATGCTCTAGTTTCTAGGGCTTGAGTCTGGTAGCCAATAATAACGTATACCTCTGCCATAACACAGCAGTTACACTAATGGGGTTACATATCCCTAATAAGTATAACTTCAGTGCGATTGACACAGCAGCCATAGCAGTTACATTATGGGGTTGCATATAAGTATAGCAAATACTGCACAAATATGTAGTGATACGTTTGACAAACTTTCTCTATCACTCATTGAGATAGAAACTTTTGTACATCGAGAGGTACTAACTCTTTACCTATTTAAGGTATAAAGGGCAACCTTATATGTACCGCCTCCTAAGGAATATGATTCCAATTCTTCATATCAACACACTTTCTCTCATCTAAAACCCCTGGATACTTGTATCATCGAACAATTCTATACCTATCCTCTTTGTGACTTTCTGATACTATAACTAAGGAAAGTGACTGCTATCAAGATGAAGTGCATCTCACTCCTATTCACATCTATCGTCGCTATGGCTGCTGCCATTCCAATTGGTGGCATCGATTCTATTCGTACGTTATTGTCTAGTATTTTGCTTCTGATATCTTACATTGGTTAATTAGTGAAGACTAACGTTTGGCAACCCAATCCAGAGGAGCATCGTGATGTGGCAGAAAAGAGAGCGGATAACATCAATCCCTCCCTGATAACTGGCATCCGTATTCCGACTGTCGCAGCTGGGCCTGGCAAGGTCCGTCGAAGCGGTCGCGATGATCACGATCGTGACGATGATGACAAGGGTCGCGATGGTCGCGGTGGTCACGATCGTGACGATGACGACGATGGACATGATCGTGACGATGATGGACATGATGGACATGATGGACATGATGGACATGATGGACATGATGGACACGATGGACATGATGGACACGATGGACATGATGGACACGATGGACATGATGGACACGATGGACACGATCGTGATGACGATAAAGGTCGCGATGGTCGAGGTGATCATGATGACCACGATGGACACTGGTAAAAAGGGTCGCGATAATTTTGGATTAATTCGAGAAGAGGTTGAGATCTTTGGTGAAGGCGATTATTTGAAACGGACACAGACCTTGATATGGGTTTTGTCCTATCCAGGATAGGTTTCCCCATATTGTAATGCAAATGCAAAGGTGCCAGTAGTATCAATTCAAATTCGTTTACATTTCAAATTAACGTATGCAATCGCCTTACACCGTTCATTAATAGAGACTGTTATGAGCTGGATTAGGGCTGGATAGCAAATTCAGCGCTGGAGAGGAATTTAACCCTACACACCTCTACTGGCCCAAAAGTCACCTACTACATTGGTTGTGGCAATTCTCATACGTGCTAATTGTATGGGGATATATTGTAATCATTGCGTGCGCCTCTTTATTCCGCACCTGAAAACTAGAATAATTGTTGCTGAATTCAGTCCTGAGCCATCGATATTAAAATTCTGGTTGTCAGTCCACGGTTAAATTATGACGCTATGCTAGAAGATGTATTCTCGTAGCAAACTATGAAAACTTATGGAATATAGATACAAGAATTGGAAAAGCCATGATTAATGAAACCATTTTCTTACCCAATCATGCATACTTTGTGATAGTGTTGTGTGCATGTAAACCCAAATCTCCGTTGCTAAGATGCCGCCTTGAATATCGGCTTTGAGCATCCCTTTCCTATTAATGCAGAGCTATAAGCTATGTCAGGGTTTAGGCTAATGATTGACAAAAATTATCAAAAGGCTTTCGAAAGAGATATAGAGCACGCAAGCATAGAAAGTGGCGATAACATCGGCTATTTGTGGTCACCTACTTTCAGTGTATCACCTAGCATTATCCCATTTTCTCCCCACACATAACTTATACTAGATTATACTATTGAAGAATACAGTAAGTCTTTTGAAACTCACACCCTTTATCAGTCCTCGAGTATAGGAACACAGCCATCATAATTTGGAACTAGGATGCATTAGCCAGTTACACTTTCTTTCCCGTAGCCCACAGTTAAGGTTTCATGATCCCACTCAAGCCCTAAGTAACGGTCGGATAAAATATGCTTGATTGTACACAGTTAAATTGGGTTTAAGCAATGAAATCCATTAGAATATCCCGTGGATGATGCTCAAGTTGACCACGTTCAAGTTTTTAGGCTGCTGCTCTCGTGATCTCGCTCCAGTGGAACGCCGCAGTGTCGAAAACGGACTATTTAATTGTGGAGGGCTCGAATGGATTAAGACCGCGAGGTTCATTCGAACCTGAAGTTGGCGGTGCTTCAGTAGTTGATAAGAGGTTTTTAGCGGCATACTTATCAATAGAATGAACGTCGCCTTCAGGTTCTGCGGTTGTATTGGATAGTTGGTTGATATCATCTGCATTCCCTTCCACAGGTTTGACTTCAAAAGCACTACTAAGGTAGACTTGCAATAAATCTCCGACTGTTGTTGCAATCTTCATTGAAAACACTGGCAGCAAGTTCTTTCTCCCGTAAATCAAGTTCCTCTCGTTGGCGTTTGATAGGTATGAGCACTGCATTATCCGAGTGAACAAGTTGGCCAAAACGAGATGCATCTCAGCATATGCAACTCTGTATTATACAGTCATTCGAGTCAAAGCTCGTGGTAACAAAAAAAATCGAAGGCATTGTGACGAACAAACGAAGGAATCTGCGGCCTGATTGACAAGATAGGATGGTAAAGTACATTTTTCCATTCTTTTCAATTTCTCTTAAAAGCAATTTCCAATCTACACCATTCAGTTACTACGTAATTGTTTACAATCGAATTTTCATCACTTGTAAGCACCTGATATATCTTGCATATCATTCCGATTCCGTTGCTTCAAGGGACTTGGTCCTTGTATCTCTATTGCCCAGTTACTCCACAGGATCGCACTGTCACGGATATTGAAATACGCCGAACAGGCTCTTGATCGCCGGAAATGCCACGGCCAAACTCAGCGTATTGATGAGCGAAAATGGTCTTTATTGCCAAATCTGGTATTCCTAATTCTTCCAGACGCTTATGGTTGATAACCCTAAGTCCCGTAGTCGGCTAGACAAACTCTCCCATAGCTGACAATCATTGCGCCGAACGGTGCAATTTTGACCCGAATTCCACACAAGAACAGATTCTGCTAGATAAGTACGTCGGCAGCAGTCTCACGCTCATGCAATAATGAGAACAATCCTTAAATACCTAATAGCTCTCAATTATATGTTTTACAGTTCGAGTCGAGAGCCAGTTCCATTAAACTTAGGCAGATGATATACAGAATGTTTACCACATCCAATACCACAATTACCTCCCAAATTCTATAATTCCTTGTTCATTGTTCTAGGAAGAAAGAAGATACAGCTATTAGGTAACGACCATGGACGATCAGGAGGTTCAATTTCCAATTCAGCCCAATGTTGGTGCTGGTCTGCGCTTATTCTTTTATTCTCAACTATTCGTCACTCCTCCATACCCATGCCAATCCTTTGAAAACCAGACCATCATCATCACTGGATCTAATACTGGCCTCGGGCTAGAAGCTGCGCGTCATTTTTACCGACTAAAGAGCGCTCGTCTCATACTCGCGGTACGAAACGTCAGCAAAGGAGAGGCTGCCAAAGAGGACATTATCAAAAGCGTGAAGCGCCATGACGCCGGAGTAATTGAGGTGTGGCCGCTGGATCTCTCCAGTACGGAATCCACGCTCGCATTCGCTGAACGGGCGAAGACTAAACTCTTGCGACTTGATGTTCTGGTGAACAATGCCGGGATCAATAGCAAGCTCTGGATAATGACTGAGGGCTACGAACAGGCCGTTCAAGTCAATGTCCTCAACACTTTTCTGCTCTCACTTTCGCTGCTGCCAAAGCTTAATGAAACAAAGAGCAATCACCCTGACTCGCAGCCACATCTCGTTATCGTCAGCTCCGAGGCTCATCGTCTGACCAAGTTTCCTGAAATCAATGCTCCTAATCTATATGATAAACTGAACGACGAAAATTCGTTCAGTCAGCAACCCAGGTATGTCATACCCCCACTTGGTCTGCCGACATACATGGAAGTAATAACTCATATGGTGTAAAGATATCAAGCCACAAAGCTTCTCGAGGTTTTGGTCACTCGCGAGATAGTCGCCCAGCTGAAGACCAAATCTGGCAAACAGCCAGGGGATGCTCCTCCAGTCATAATCAACGCCGTGAACCCTGGTCTCTGCAAATCCACCCTTGACCGCAGCGGCAAGCCACCTCCCATAGCTATTCGTATTCTCCGTGGTATTCTCGACCGTAAGACCGAAGTGGGGGCTCGAACCTTTGTTCTCGCAGCCAGTGCCCCCGCAAGTTCGCACGGTGAGTTCCAGAGTGATGGCGCAAATCAGGATGTCGAATCCTGGATCTACACAGATCTCGGACAGAAGGTGCAGAAGAAGGCGTACGAGCAAACAATGGAGATTCTCGAGGCGAGGAAGCCCGGCATAGTTCAAGCTGCAGGTCTGAGTGGTTTGAAATCAGCGTAGAGCTAGAAATCTTCTGCGTAGGCTGCGATTCGTTTCCGGCCTTTTGCTTTCTACCGCTTATACTCGATATGTATATCGTGTGTACCCCTGTTCCTCGTTGCCATTAACCCATATAGAAATTTGTTTCTGGGCCCAAGCTTACTTGGTGCCGCTTATTTTTTTCTTTTTATCTTCTCTCATCATACATAAACATTCGTTTGCTTTCCAACCTGCGTCGGAGCGAAGGTACGGAAAATTCATCTTAGAATAATTCCTTGGTTCTTCAATGGAGCGATGACACCACCGGATATCATCATGGCGGCTACCGGTACCTAAGCTCACTAATCTAGTCAAAGTCTTTGTCGGGGAACGAATGTTTCTTGTTCTTCCGAGCAAGTATATTGCTCTAAATACCTGACATGGGCTCTGCTCAGCACCGAAAACATACCCCCCTAGTCAATAATAAAAACCTGCCTAAGTTTAGGGCTGTTAGCCGATCGTTTTTTGAAAAGATTTCGACGTGGCAAGGTGGCGGAGTGGTTAACGCGTCAGTATCCCTAACCTGAAATAGCTGCCTTTTTGATAGTTGACTAATGAAGATCCATAGGCCAGATTCGAATCATAGAATCCTGAATATCTGGTTCCTTCGGGAGCGTGTGTTCAAATCACACCCTTGTCGAACTTTTTGCCCTCCCGTGGGGAGGAAGAAGCCTGGTTCCACCATGCTTCGGACCGTGTAGAACAAACCACCTTATCTATTTTTTTGAAGACCTTTCCCTCCTTTCAATTTCAATATTTGTTTGTAAGTATATGTGGCGGCTATTATGGACGTCCTCGAATACACCCCTAGAAATTGTTGCCTGTCCGCCAGTAAGACTTATGATCTAGCGCATTGCCTGCCACTGCTAGAAAAATGAAAGGAAACGTGAGAACTGCCATGTGGGCAAACCTTTGTGGAATGAGAAAAGCACAAAGAATGTTTAGGAGACATCGAAAACAGGTAAAAAAAAGATGTTGTGTCGACGACAAGGGTGTGATTTGAACACACGCTCCCGAAGGAACTAGATATCAACTAGATTCAACAATATTTCTAGTTCTAGTCTAGCGCCTAGATTTAGGGTTAGCAATCTGCGCATACTAGCAATAGAGAAGAGATGCTTACATTAGACCACTCTGCCACCTTGCCACGTGACGAGGTTTTTTGGAATTGACTCATAGGTTATGAGCATGAGCAAAGATATGAAAATATGCAAAAAAGAATGTCGACAAGGGTGTGATTTGAACACACGCTCCCGAAGGAACTAGATTAACGAGATTTCTCATTCTAGTCTAGCGCCTATGATAGTGGGTTAGCGGTTTGTTAATAAGCAATATGGATAAGGGTTATTTACATTAGACCACTCTGCCACCTTGCCATGGGGATGGAATCTGAAAAATGGTTTAAGATCAGGCTACCTAAGTCCTTCGTCCCCTTTGGTTTCTTGCAAACTCATGGACTTCTTTAAAAGCACAATCAAGTTTTAAATACCAAGTTAAGTACCTAGGTATTTAACATGACATGTATCTGCTTCACCCTTACGGGGCATGTATGGGTAGAGGATTGGATGCCATCGTTGATATTATACGTTGTAAAACATTGGAAAAGGCCCGAAAGACCAGGCTCCGCTGCAAAAATATATATTGGATGGTGAATCAATTTATATTCTAATCTGATTCCTTTGTTTATCATAACGGTTGCAAGTAATACATCCATGAATGTGTATTCTACTTTCCAACCTTTCACTTCAACGTTCCTCTCCCTGCTTGGCGGGACGTAATGATATCCCGCTGCAATGCAATGATCGTAACCAAATTCGTACCGGCTCTATTCGTTCAGGATTCGTTCGTATCATGTTGAGTATCTTATTTTCAAGTGCTCGACTTCGTAGGATGGAAGGAGGAAGCGAGGACGGTCAATCTATTTCGATTCTCTATCCGTTCGATACAGCTATCGGTCCTTACTCTAGGCTAGTGCCCTTAAACCTCTTAGCAAGACGTTCACTATCTGAGTTTGGAGATGCGGATCTAGACATGAGATGCCGCTGTTTGGGAGGAAGAAAAGAAGAAGGAGAAGACGAGGATGCAGCCGAGGCCGGTGCATTGGGTATCCAAGGGCGTTTAGGGGGGCGCTCACCACTCTCCTGGAGAATTGCGACAAGGGTTGCCCAGCCACTAGTGTTCACGAGTTGCATGCCATCCGCAGGGTCATGAGTGGTAGCCACGCGGTAGAGAAGCTTCTCCTCTTCCTGTATTCTGTTAGAATGTGATCTTTTCGTTGCTCACAGATACTTACCGCGTTGAACGTTCCCAATCCTCGGAGAAAAGCAAGCAGATGAAAGTCGGACACCGCGCGAATGGCCTTGTTCGGGTCGCCGTGGCTAACCAACTTCTTCGCTAATGTTCGTAGTTCCTGGCTCTCACCGATAACTTCTCGGTTCTCTATTGGGAATGTACTGTCTACAAACATAGGAGACTCTTCCGTAGGAAATCCGTGTGTTAGTGTAACCAAAAGATATTCCACAGGGAAACTGGGTTTTGCGTTTTCCTGTACGTTTGCGCCATACTCATTGATCCTGCGGTAAAAGACCTCCGGGATATATCGTACTTTGCTACCTAGGTCGTCATCGTCTTCAGACTGGACAAGCATGACAGATGGATCGGCCGAGGGCTCGATAATGTCCGCTCTTACCATCTCCACAGCAGAATTCGATGCTTGATATGAGCTCACTGAGATGGCTCCGTTCTCGTCACCGCTCAAAACACAGGTAACGAAGTTTGACCCAAAGCGTCCTGTTTCGCTCCATTTGGTCGCTTTTGGATGCTGGGCCTGTTGTCGCGAAGCAAATACTATTTCCAATGATGACAAATAGTATGAATCAACGTGGCGTTTGCATATGACCGACCCATCTCCCTTTCCGGCATCAAGGAGGTCAGTAAAGATCACGCCAACCCTCTGTAATCCACACAACCTCGCAACCTCGTCTATTTCTGCTTCATTTGTCCATTCGTTGAGTGTAATACCGTCAACCTCATCGACCTGAGGAGGTTCGTAAATCGCCTGCACGACTGCTTTGATTCCCAGAGGTACTTCGGTGTATTCTTCGTAGGTGCCGTACAAATAACCCAGTCGCTGAGCACCGGATTTACGCCAAAAATCTAATAGTCCGTTGATTAAACTCGGTGACGAAAATTCCACATGATCTACCATGCGAAACTCCTGAGGTTTCAAGGTGATAGCACTTGGCTGACATTTCGTGCATATACCTTCGGGCCACGGTGGATGTCCAGATGGGCAGTCTCTCTTGACACGATAATACGGTTCACTCAGCGGCGGCATGTAAGAGCTCTTCAACTCCGGCTTATTCGTCGATGAATTGATCTTCCGTAGATAGGAGTGGAAGGAAAGGTGTTTGATCTTCTTGTCGGCCAAGTATTCCGGAGCATAGGGTTCCAACGGCATGCAATAGTCGCACATACCCTTGGGTCCGTGTCTGCACATTTTGGGATCTCGAGGTCGTGGGATCTTTCCATCTTTCTTATCCAGAGCGTTGTCAAGAGCAGACTGCTCAACTACCTCCCATGGGTTCTGAATAATGGCGGAGGGCGACGTCGGTCGCGGGGGAAGAAAAACTGTAGCTTGCTGTGGCACGGCAGCTCCGTTGAGACGACGCGATTCGGTTGCAACTCCAGCAGGAGGTTGCGGGCGTGCTGCACCGTTCGAAAGTGCAGACTTTTCCTGATATCCTAGATATAGTTTGTCTCCGTGACTGATGCTTGTTAGTCTCTGGTGTTCTGAGCTGGTCACATGGATATACATACGACAAACCAACTCTCTCTATCGAGACGCCATCCAAACTATTCAATAACCGCTCCTGGCCACCGACACCGATGGGTTTATTCGACAAAACGATCGAGTTGGGGTCTGTATTTTCGGGGAGATGTTCGATAATCTAGATTCATTGGTCGTTAGTTGGCTTAATTTTTTGCCCTGCGAAATGTATCTACCTTTGCACCAAGCTCTGTAAACACCTCAGATGGATTGACCGTTAATCTGAACTGGCCATTACGGCTCTCGAAACGAAGGACTATCGGCCGCGAGGGGGCCATGGTGGGTAGTTGGCGGTGACTGTGGCGGGGAGGATGAGTAGCTGGTCTGAGAGCAAAGTGAGGGAGAGTAATGAGATGGTAATGTGAAAAATCTCAGGCCATACTAACTGCGTTGATAAATGAGAGAGCAGATAGAAAAGAGACCTGTTATTTTATGTAAAAATTGGTTGATTGATCATCACAACAACGAAGGAAGCAGCCGCCGGGGAGCTCCAGAGAGAATCATTCGTCATAGGCAGGATGCTGTTCTAAGCCTAATTAGGCTTAGCCGGATAAGCTCCTTCTATGGACTTCTTTTGTCAGCTTCACCGAATTATCTCTACAACTACTTTCATATTTGTTAGATTCAATAATGAAATATGGACCTTTGCTTATTTGTTGTGGTATATGGATATGAGATACATCAATCATTCAAATGACAACGCATTTCGCTGGCAATCCACAAGGGCCTTCCTTATCCTCCTTGCTATCCTTCTTAGCTGGTGCAGGGCTAGGCTTGGTGGTAGACTCCTTTGCAGCTGCCGAAGCGGGTTGCGCTTCTACTTTCTTCTCGGGAGTTCCATCTAGTCACTTGCTAACACGCTCGTAGAAGGTCTTGCCTTGGATCTCGGCGATCTCCAATTCCAAAGCGCTGGGTTGACGGCTACCGTCACCACCGGCCTATTATTCTGTTAGCTGATACTCATTGCGCGCGCTAATGTGAGGCGAGAACTTACGAAAGTACCGGCACCCCAGGGGGAACCACCGTGGACCTCAGAGAGGTTGGTGAGCTGACCGAAAGAGTGCTTGTATCCAAGAGGAACGAAGGAGAAGCCGTGGTGAGCCAAAGTGCTCATGGCAGCAATGGCAGTAGATTCCTGACCACCACCGGGGGTACCAGTAGAGATGAAGAGACCAGCAGACTTGCCCCAGTAACCACCGCTAGCCCAGATGCCACCGGTCTTGTCCCAGAAGGCCTTCCACTGGGCGGGGAAGTTGCCGTAACGGGTAGGGATACCGAAGAGAACGGCGTCGTATTGCAGGAGAGTGTCAGGCTCAGCGATGGGGTAGCTGCCCTTGGGGGGAGCGTACATCTTGGCCAAGACTTCCTCGGGGAGAGTCTCAGCGATCCTGACTGATAGTTAGCATTTGAGTGATCGCTTGGGCTTTTCAGGATAGAACGAACTGGTAGATGTCGGCCTGGCCACCAGCAGCCTCAACACCCTTCTTCTCAGCCTCGGCCAACTTGGCGACGTGGCCATACATGGAGTACTGTAAGGGTTAGCTAGTTGTTGATAAAGCGCGCAAGGTAGAAGGAGTACGTACAAAAACGATAGCAACCTTGGGAGCCATTGTGATTGTAGGGTATCAAACTTCGCTAATTGAGTAAAAGGACTTGCAATTGGATTGGTAGACTGTACTGACGGGGAGAGAACGAGGCGAGGGGGCATGGTTTATATACCTTCGACAGAGGCCAAAGAGGAGTCTCTGGGTGAGCAACCCCACCAGGCCCAGGAATGTCATCAGCGCAAGCTCTGATTGGCCAGCGCAGGCAGTCGTGAAGCTTACAAAGTTCTTACAAAGCACTAATCCAGATGAGACCGCAGATTAGCGATGGATATTTCCGTTCCCGACATCTCAAGTAGTTTAATTGATGGGGCTCTGGGTGCGTACATCCGTTGATTTCTAAGACATGACAATTCCTGACCAAGACGTCATTGCACGGCGGGAGGATCATTGCCGAATGGATTACTGCTGCACGTGATGAGTAAGGCACAGCAAAACAGAGAGTTACTCTAGTAACGACACCTAACGTAGTGATCAAGCTCAAGTCTGCATTGTACTATGAATACTAGATACAAACACCAACGCCGTCCGGGTATATCTATGCTATCGTAAAATTAAGACTAAAACACAGACAAACTATATGCCTCGCCCGCGACCCCGTCCTCTGTACCGCATAAATCCTCCCCGGCCGCGCTCACTCCTCCATTGCTGTTGTCTCTCCTCCTCTCGCTCCTGCTCCTCCCTAATCAAAGCTCGTTCCCTCTCTAAATCTTCTTCTGTCTTTTCGACCCGTATCTGCGGTTTGGGCAAATTGTCGGACCACCGTGCATGAGCACCATGTTGGCACGATCGCCCATCAGGACAGAACCCAGCTAGATAGAACGGACACAGGGTTTGACGAACGTGCTTTTTCGCGCAGATGGGTCCCAGCGGACAAAAGCCCCGGTCGTAATGTTCACAACGCGGTAATCGAGCCGTTTCCCGCACATGATGATACAGACAGTCCTCGCCATTGGGGCAGTATCCGGAGCGCGAAAAGGAGGCGCACTCGGGCATCCGCCGGAGGTTGTATTCGTGTAGATATTCGCATTTGAAGCCCTTCTTGCACAGACCCTTGAGGAAATGTTTGCAGACTAGGGAGCCGTGTGTGACGGACGGCGCGAGACCGGATGCATTTGTAGATGATGTTGTGACTCTGGAAGGCGTGGGATGGCGGTCGGGACAGGTTGGACCTAGAGGGCAGTGACCTTCTTTGAAGGCTTTGCAGACGGGGACGTCCGTGGCGAGGCCGAAGCCAAAAGTTTTGCGGAGGTAGGGGGTGAAGGAAAAGCTGTAGTCGGGTGGTGGATGGGATGCATCGGCGGTGAGTAGTCGGTTTACGACTGATTGCACGTCTGTTGCCATGTTGCTGGCAGGGGCTATTTGATGATTCAAAGAATTACAGTCATGAAATCGTAGAAGCTATGTTGATAGATCAGCTACGGCGCTAAGCCGCGTCTGGAACGGAATTACTGCCAGTCCGTCTTCCGAGGTATTTAGGGTTACGAGTATCTTGCCACGCTCGAGAACTTTCTGCATGAAAAGTACGTCTCTGGTTTCGTGATGTCGAACGGACCTATGCCTGTTGTGAAAACAGCCTAGCAATGGTTTTTGGAATATAGACACTGATATTATTCACAAGTTTAGTAGATGCAATCTGCCCAGAGCACCGCAAACATAGTAACGACCCAGTTGATAGATCCACCGGCATGAATCAAAACAACGCTCATAGGTTCCAGCAGCTCCCGCAGTAGTTGTGCTACTATCTGAACCATTTATTTCACACTATTATAAGTGAGCTGGGGCAGAACATCCCTGTAGCAGTATTGAGTTACATGCTGAACTGCTGTGCCAGGAATATGATGGGTATAGACGGCGACTCCAGCAATAAGTACAGACACTGTAATGGACACTTAGCTATCTCTGGCTGTTGTTCCATAGCTGCATATTTGAACTATGTTTGAGATTAAATATTGCATATGTAAAGCAACTACATATAGATTCTGTGTGGTGATGTCCTAATACGGGGGGGAGCCTTCCGGGCAAGTGAAATCAGTCCCGTGGCCAGTCTCAACCCTGCTGAAATAAAATATTCACATTGGACCACATCCTACATAGTACAACCAAATTGCTACAGTGGAACAAACCAGCATTGCACTGACAGCGCAAGAGAGAGCTTCGTACTAGTAGCTCATCATTTTATCGTGTAAATGGTGGAGCATATTCCGCCTAGGGGTATTTCACTTCTTAGGGTCTATATTGTGAGAATCTGTGGCTCCAGACTTTCTAGAGTATGCTTGCCTCCGTGATGCTCATCATTTGCACTATCCAGGGCATAGCTTTCTTCTCTAGTTACGTAAAGCTTAGCAACCGAATCCGTAATCTTGTGTGCAGAGATACATGAGAATGAGTTCATTTTCTGAGAAGTATGTCTTCCTTTGTACAATATATAGTCGGAGGTGGATACTTCAGTGTCTGACAAGAATAAGAAAAGGGCTTAGGTGTACTTTATATCAGGAGATGCATATGTTTTCTACTTCAGACTCGTGTATTACACACTCTACCAGTTAGAATTCGCATACATATTTCTATAATGCATTCGTATCACGTAAAATGCTTTTGATTCACAAAGCCTCCGTAAAGATAATCGTAACAATAATGACCAACACCGACTTTTTGCATCTCGACTTTCTTTTATCTTTCAAGAATGCTATTCGCCCTCGCTACTTATACACCGTTTGTCTTATGAGACAAATTAGAAATCGTGAAGCGTGTTGTACCCCGTTTCGAGTAAACTGTTGACCCCTCGCTTATCCGCCGCGATATGCCAATAGAACAACCCGCCAAGTCTCGCGTTGGTCACGAACTTGGCCTTCTGTTCCACCGTTTGCGGGGTGTCGTACGACACGAAGCCGCCATCTGATCCCCCCGTGCAGTATGCTGCACCGACTGATTCGTCGTAGACTTCTTTGGCGCCTGATCGAGGAAGGTCGCAGTAGTCAAACACACCGTCGTCACCGTCTGCACTAGAGTACGGCTCATTGATGTTGTCGGCTCCAACAAAGGATCTTCCATACACCGGAATGCCTAATAAGATCTTGTTCGATCGAACGCTTTGACTCAAAATATATGTGACTGCCGACTGGCAGGAGATAGCCGCCGCTGCACTGTGCGGATTCGATGGTGTGTATAGCTGAGATTGATGTCCTGTTCGATCGAGCCATGGGCCCGAGAAGTCATAACACATGATCATGAACAAGTCCACGTATTGCTGAGCTACAGCCAAATTGATATATTTTAGAGCCCATTCCCCAGCTGGTAATGCACAGGTCACAGTATACCGTGGACTAGGCAGCGCATTTCGTATTTGTGATAGCAGATAAACAAAACCCTCGCCTTGCTGGATGTCCGAGGGATGCTCCCAGTCCACTGCACAGGTTAGCCTTTGATACTCTTGCTTTGTCAGCCCAAATCGTACCATCAATCCCATCCAGTCCGAACTGATCCACCAAAGTCCGAGCACTGTAGGCAAAGTTTGCAACTGCCGCCGGACTTGTGGCTACCTTGGCAAAGTTTTCGCTGCCCTTGCCGCTGCCTCCAATTGAAAGAATGACTTTTAACTGTGAATATTGCTGTTTAAGCTGACTGAACGCACGGAGACAGCCTTCTGTTCCGTCAACCGGCATTTGTGAGTCTGCCCACTCATCGCTGAGCTGTTCGGATTAGTTGAGAAGTTCCGAGCGTCAGAAGTACCGACATACATATACTGTTCCATCTTCCTTGACCCTACGTACATTAGTTAAGTTCTGGCAACAATACACCTGACATACCATGCAAAAGCATAAAACACGTGAGAAACAAAGCCCAGCCTCAGCGAAGACGGAGGCTGTTTCTTGTAAATCCTCCAGTTCGGATAATAAGCGGCATTTGCATAGATCGGAATGTCTAGTGCTGCCGAACTCGAAGAGGCCAATGCAGATAGCGGCGTGGGAGACGATGAACTGTTTAGTGCAGGTGCTGACCAGGCATTGTTGGGAGCTGCAAAGGACTGGGCCATAAACGAATACATAGGTGTAGTAGGCGACGAGGTTTATGATCACTCAGAGGTCTAGTTACTGATTAAGGATTAGTATCCAATATACAAAGGCAGCTCTCGCATTGTCCAGATTCGACGGCCAGCGGATGCGGGATAGCAGCGAGTGCTGGTGAGACGAGCAGATCGGAGTCGAGTGGGAGAACAACGGGTGAGGCCGTGAATGAGATGACGAGGGAAAAAAATTAAGAAGAGATGAAGAAGCAAAAGTTGAAGCACAGAAGGAAAGAGGCGACTGGGGATGGCGGCAGGCAGGAAGCAGGCACCCAGATGAGGAAGTGGGTATTTTTTCTGTCCTGCCTTATACGTCGATTTCCTTTATTGATTACATTCTGCATTCATTGGTCTTTTATTTCGCTCTCTGCATACGTCCACACTTATACCTACGTGCGTCCGTCCGTACACAGTCACCATCGATCTGTACACGTCCAGTCGTCCCCTTCGTCCCCTTCAACTCCATTCATTAAATGCTCCATCATCCCGGAAATACAGTCGAGGAGACACTGGGCAAGATCCGCTGTCAGCCTATCACAGCGGACGCTGACACGACGCCTCACAAGAAGAGGGGCCAGACAACCGCCAGCTGAGCCTCGACTCAGAGACACACCGATCATGCATGCAACGCACTCCGCAAAACGAATCCCAGACCGTGCCGATCCGGCCTGGATATTACGTAGTCAATATGGCCAGGGTCGAATGAAACTGAGGCGCACAAATGAAGCTAGAAAAGGTCACGAGATCCTCAGAGCCCGGTCGTCCGCCAATTGGATGCTGAGCAGGGGCCCAAGCGGGTTGCCTTTTGGCTTCCTTCAGTTTCCTGTCAGTGTCCATCTTGATTTAAAATTGAGTCTGGAGTCGCGTCTTTGAGTATTCAGAACAGATTGTTAACAGCACTGATTGGCAGGTCTCTGAGTGAAAATTTTTCGTTCTCCAATGAACCCACCACGGTGAACTTGTTTGGGGCGGGGTTGGACCATGACCTGCATTAGCTGATATTCGGTTTGCGCGCTTGCCTGGATAATAATTAAATCCACCTTCTTCATACTCCGCTGAGCCTGTCTGGAAGGGGAACACAGCACGCGACAATCTGTTGTCTTTTTACTCCCTCCGATAATCGGTTGTCCTGGTCGGTCGTTTTGAGGCAATTGCACAGTCACGTTCATAGTACTTAGTGGCTGTAGGAGCATGCACCCCACGAAAGTGAGTCGATTAGATCTATGCGACTGGCCACTGAGTCTGCAGCTAGGAAAGTTAGCCTAGACACTAGGATGGACTTGCACCAAAGCGGTTGGACCTGCCACATTGATCTGGGAGAGCTACAAGTAAGAACGGTCTCGACATCGCAATGGTGTCGATATTGTTAACGTACGATTGGACCGAGTTTGTGCTGGCGCGTAAATGCTCCAATAAACCGCGCGTGAAAAATGCCTAATTCTTTTCGGCTCGGCTTCAATTCTTGAATTTCAATCGTGTCGTTGAGGTCAATTTAGATTACTCTTTGACGACGTCAAGTCCCGTTCTCCAGAGATTTAACAATTGAAACCAATGAAACCACAGTATTTCTAGAATTGATAACCTGTCATGTCTTTAACCTAAGATCCGAAACGAGTCAACTCCACTCAAGGCGCACTTGGTTAGAATGTGGGTCTTTGAGTTGGATACTAATTTTCTTTACTTTTACAATTTCTGACCACGCTTCTCGCCATAGAATGATAGCCTGAAGTACTGGACCTTAGCTTGTATGAGTTCTCCGTATGTCCCGCTGTAACATGCCAGCTCTGATTATCTGAACCGAGATAATCGGAGATTGTCTCGAAGTGAACTTCATCCTCTATGGCTCTCACAAAACAATGATCAATAGCAGACTTACAAGCCAAGGGCGCTGCAGACGCGTTTGTGATCTGCTTCACCTTGACAAGGTTGGGCGTCCAAGGAAACCCAACACCGGCAGAATTCACACAGAACCTTGGAAGCATAGAAGTGCGGACAGCAACCTCCTGAAAGAGTATATTCGCCATGGATAATGAGCTGGTTGCCGTACCAGCAACCCAAAGCCGACTGCGAGAAAGCGTACACGACAGAAATACGGTCATCTGCCTTCAAAGCCCTTGTAAGAAGGGAATTACTTGGCCTTGTAAGCATAGCTAGGTACAATAATATAGCCGAGGGTTCAACTTTTCCAACTGGAGGATAAAGCCGCAATGCTGGAATGTGTGTTGCCGGGAATGACTTGCTGTTCTCTCTTCGATTGGTTCTCTCTGCAGCTGAGTTTGTCTGAAATCTTTCTTCCTGTGCTGGGGATGATGTCGTGGTGCCTATTCTTCGAAGGTCGACCATGAGACATCTATCCTCAAACCAGCATAGCTTTATGTACTTAGTCTTTCTTTGTTGACGACCTCAACAACTGGAGTCTCCTTGATTTGAGTGGACGGTATCACAGAATGCAGCTGCTTTGCATATGCTGCCGCCATGCGCGCAGCATAGGGCTGCCATCTTTATTTTTGTTCGAGTAAGCATAGTCACATACCCGTATGACGAGACATGGGAACTCGTTCATTAGGCCTGCTGCTTCCATCTCGAAGCAAGTACTCCACCAAGTTCAGCGCTGACGCGGTCTCCTTCGGCGGCGTTTCTCATTGCTCGGTTGCCGGAGGCAATCGTACCGTAATGTACAATGCTTAGCCCTATCCTTTCAGCACGGAAAGCTCGTTTTAATAGTCGAGTTCTATCACAATCGCCGCGTGTGTACTCTCCTACGTGGTCATAGTCGGATGCGAAGAGGACATCAGATCCTGCATATTGTCTTGTAAATGGGGGAAAACGACGGAACGCTGCAGCATATTATATAAAGCAGTCTTCTTCCCGCAGACTCTTGGCTTTGAGTTGTGAAACATCATTTCGAAGAATCTTGGGCGGCGCATTCAGGACAGCCGTTCTCTTAAGCCGCTTGGAGAGCTTTTGCCAAAGTCGTATTGTACTACTCCAGTATGCGTGTTTCCCGGGCTGCTGACTACCACGTCTCATAGACGGATGTCTGAAGCTATAGTAGGGACTCCTCCGCCAATGCCAATCATGAGAATCGATTTGACGGGAAGGCGATTTGTATTTGACCTGCTACCACAGCAGCCGATCTGTTCCGGTTTCACCGTCTGGTAAGGCGATTACAATATTGTGTTTATATGCTATTTTTGTGGGAACCAGTAACCCTTAACATATAAAAGCAGTATGTAGATGCTCAACTAACTTACTCATTCTCACCACCGCCGCATACATAGGCCGAGTCCGGTCTTGCTGCTGGGGTCTCATCAAGTAACATATCCAGAATGACACGCATCCTGCATACATCTGGGACTTGACGACAATGACCGTTTTCAACGCACAGCTTATCTTGGCCCAGACGTTCGAGGAAATGACCGGCTTCAAGGTACCAATGGCTATCAATGCCGCAACGTATCATAGGTACAACCTATCTTTTGCGACATCCGGAGTCGCCATCCGCAATCACCGGAGATTTCAAGTGTCTTCAAAGTCTCGCGTAGTTGGAGACATGGATGGGCGTGATGATGATGTTGTGCTCGACCCAGCCTCCGATCGTCGTGAGACACGTTTCGTCAATGACCACCAGCAACAGGAGGATGGCCTCTCAAAGCAAAAGCTTACGTTTTGCGCAGACATTCACAGCACAGATCGCTACTTTAAACAGAAGGATGGTGGAGAACGGCAAAAACGTCCACTTGCGCAAGCCCTTACAACACAGATCTTGAATGCAAAGAGGAAGACGAATGTGAAGACAGAAATGCCCAAGACCCACGGTCAGCAGACGCCTACCTGGTGGCAAGCACGACTTCTCAGAAAGGCGCCAATACGCAAGAAAGCGAAGACTTCTACCCAGATTTCGACCACGAAGTAGAGGAGCTTCCGGGTCTTCCGTTTGGTGCGTCTGTGGAGGAGATGTGTTTCCGGAATAGGATTCTTGGCCGCCACCCATGAGGCCACCCATAGATATCCGAAAATGCCATACAAAGCTTTACCTTCACGGTCAATTTATTGCACTGAGGGTTACGTGAATAGAAGACTTTGTACATATCATTTGTTAAATTCTACCCATAGCTATACTCTCAAATCAACGGTCTTACTACGTAGAGTATTAAATGTAGAGAAAAAAGAATCGTACAAAATAGGTATCAAAATCGCATCCATCACCAAACCTACCTCCTTAGAAAAAAGAGGGTTATCCACACATTCCACCAATATACAATAACCAGAATCTCACAAGTGACTGGCAACCAATTAAAGAATACCGGCCAACTCTGCCAGTCCCGAATCGAGCAGCACCTGCGTCACGTTCATAGTCGTCTCGAGTGTGTTGGCTGCCAAACCTTCGGTATAGTACGGAATTTCGACGCCATTATATACACTCGAGTTACCCTTGATAGACAAAGGGATTACGCCACCGGGATAAGGGGCCTTTGACCCCGAGACGAGGCCAATGACCTGTGTTTGGTTGATGATTGACTTCACTGGGAGCACGTTCGGGCCGGGTTTGAGGCTGAGGTCGTTGATGAAGGTTTTACCGATTTGTGTGCCGTTGACAAAGATGTCCATGGTTACATTGCCCTTCAACCCGTTAGTATATTTGTAAGAGAAAGGGGGGAAAAAGAGAAAGCAGTAGGGGGGGGGGGGGGGGGGCGATACCAATGAGACGGAGACGACACTGGGGTTGGGGATGGAGACTGATCCGTTCATGTTGGTTCCGTCCTCGGCCGCGGTCAGCGAGATCCTGATGTCTTGCAATTGGAAGCCTTTGAGGCCGTTCATGCCTGTCAAAAGTTAGCACCGTACTCGGACGGAGCGAGAAAAAAAAATACCGGTCATATTGACAGTCTTGTTGAAGGTAACTGTGCTCTTCGGCAAAGGCCCTTCCTTGAGTACCGGCCGTCCATAGATATTCATTCCAAAGTACTCCGATCCCAAAACGGCCTTTGTGAATTCCGTGACAGCAGCGGTATTGTTCAGCTGCACAACAGCGTCGACATTAATGATAGCGCCATTCTCGGCTTGGATTTTGGGAACAGTGACTACCGTCAAAGGCGCGGTTGCACCGGCGAGCGAGACGGTCGCATTGAAGGAGAAGATCTTGGGGTGATAGATGGCATGGTTGGTCAGGACTTGGGTCTGGTTGATATGGATCGAATCCGGGGTTGGGTCGCTGAACACCAGGTTTGTGATGTTGAGCTTTGACTTGTTGACGTCGCTTTGCGCGATCTTTGGGTAGCCTACGTAGATCCTGTTCACATCCCCCCTAGTCAGTCTGTAATCATTTCATATTGAAGGTCAAGGGACTCACAGAGGCAATGTGATAATCAACACACAGGCCGCAAAGGCGAGAAAGTGAGCCCACCACCACTTCTTGAAGTGGGCGCGGACAGCTTGAATACGCCGTTGCCGCTTCGACACGCCAACGGATTCAACGCCGACCTGCTGGATATCGCCTTTGTCGGACATTGTTGCTGCTTCTCGATGGTGACTCGGTCTTCCGCTTCGTCCGGTGTATATCAGGTCTGATCTGAGCTCCGGGTAAGGAGGTAAGGTGAGATGAGTCTGATCAAACGAGCGTGATAGGCCGGCACCTATATATACGAACAGAAAAGAAAACGAAGCGGGGAACCGACCAAAAAATGAAGGAAAAAAGGTCGGGGTGGATTCCTGGGTTGGGAGCTTTATTTCTGGGTCGTCGAATCATTTTGTTACTGAGGGTCACACGAACATCGCGTTAAGCCATCCCTTGGCTCTTCACATGCGCTAGTTGAGCATTTACCATGTCGAGAATAATACTTGTATGCGCCGCGTATCACCTAGGGGATGCATGTATATGATACACGACTCGAGTCATCCAAGCCACATGCAGCTAGCGACAGTAATAATACTACACATGCTAAGGTGTTCCGTGCCTAGGTAACCGCATCTGGCAAAGCGATCAACAGCTATTGGGTATATCTGGATGCATCTATACATCTATACATTTTCATCCACGCGCCGTACTCCTCTTTCGCTGTAACAACCACCGAGGCCCAAAGACATGGTCGATACGAAGTACATACCTCCATCCCTTCGGATTGGGCGATTCGGAGCTCTACGGGAGCGAGCATATTGTGAATTGGGTTCACTTCCCCCACAACCCCGGTCCCCATAGACAGCTATTCGAGTAATCTCCAGATTCCCACCGCCACCCTACGACCGCCAATGAGCATGAAGACTCCACGACCGAGAATCAGTGGTCTCAGTCCCCAGGGTAGTATATTACATACACCAGTCGTATTGCGCTAGTTATTAATACGTGCATCAGCGTCGGAAAATGTCTGAAAAGTATGGCCCGTTTCTGATCGTTGCGCCGAAGCCACAATCGCCCTTTTTTTTCTTACTTGTTTCGTTCCGTATCTGGAAACGTACTAACTCGCTTGGTCGCTTTTTGTCGCTGGAGGTTGCTGCCGAGGCTGTCGCGATTTCACAAGCTATTATCTATTTGAATCATAGCATGTATATCTGTTGCTTGATACATCGGCCTAGGTACGATCAGTCACTTCTCCGCAGCCAAGCCGTAAGTTGAGAAGCACGTGGAGTGCTTTCGGATTCTATATCTCTGCATGCTAATTAATATGATAAGACAATTGTCCGGCATATAATCGTCCGAGATTATCTTCATGCATTCGATACATCTAGATATGAAACAAAGGCGTCATTCGCAGAAGAGCGTAGAAGTGAAACAAATCGGATAGAGATTTGATGGATAAAAGGGTATCAATGAAAAGAACAGGACCGTGCCGTACAGAAGAAAATTAGCGAAGAAAGTCGCAAGTTCATGTTAAGAAGAGAAAAAGTTATATACGCGAAAGAAAAATCATGCCGTCGGTTTTTTTCGTTGAAAGATACTGCGCGTGCGAGACTTGCTGCGCGGTTTCTTCTCGGACGCGCCCGCATCTCGCCCTCGTGATGGACGAGATCGCTTCGAGTCGTCCTCATCACTCATGTACTTGTCCTTGTAGATCCTAGTTGCTGTTAGCTTTTTTATTCAACGCGTAGCAGAAAGAACATACCAGCTATTTCCGACCATGCTCATACCTTTGGCTTCCGCCAGACGGTAGTAGTGAGCCGCCTTTTTCAAATTCTTCTTGCATCCAATGCCCTCAGCATAGCAGAATCCGGCCTCCGCAAGAGCATCCGCATCGCCCCACTGCGAGGCAATCTCAAAACACCGGAGTGCCAATACTTTGTCCTGCTCGGTACCCCAGCCATTCAAATGGCTGACCCCGAGCTCGTAAATGCCAAGGGCGAACTGCGCCCGACGGGCTTTGCGAGATGCCGCATCCTTGCCACCGGTCGGTGCTTCATCGTCTTCGCCAATCTCCAGACCGGCTGAATCAACGGCTTTGCGCAGCCACTGCACACCTTCCTTTTGATTCGGTCGCATGCCCCAGCCGTGCCTACAGGCCAATGCATACAAGAGCATGCCGGTTGGATGATTTTGCTTTGCCGCTATTCGCAGGTGATAAGTCGACTCTTGCAACGCTCCTTTCTCATGACATTCAATGCCCTTCTCGACGTGTTCCTCTGCCGTCTGTTCCGCGATTGGTGATGTCGTAGCCGCGGTTTTCGCCGTGATCGGCCGGATTGTGCTGTTTGACTCTGTCGATACTGACATCGTATCGTCTAATCGCTCGCTGTAGGAGCGCTGCAATACAGGGCGGTGCTCCGTCTCTCGGACAATCTCGTGAGATTGGCGCATTGTGGCCGCGGGTACAGTCTCGAGCGGATCAACACGCGTAGGCACATCCAAGGCAACCTGAGGTGGCGACCGTGGCTTCGGTGTAGGGGTGTTAGACGGAATATGGACTGGCGGTTCTTTCGACCGTGCCTCTGGAGAGGGCGCGTATTCTGACGTAGGCGAACTCTGGAAAAGCGGTTCTTTCCATTCGAAATGAGGGGTCTGCAGACCGGCAAACACCAATGAATTTCGTGACACCATTCGCCCACGGGGTAACGAATATTTTGCGTAGACATACGAAGACACCGCCGATGATGGTGGTTCTTCGCCCACTACAGACATGGGTTCTGCCCCCAGCACAATCGGTGCTGGCTTGTTCTCTCTTCTGATTCCATTTGTTGTATGCTGGTCTAAAGCTGGGGTCGACGTATTGGAACTCGGCTGGCTAGGTGTGTCGGGGGGTATAATTGGCGACGGCGCCGATAGACTCATACTAGTGCTAGAACGACTGAGGGGGCGCGAGAAGTTAAACGACGGACGCGGTAGATAATTGGACGCTTCTGAGCTGACAGAGGGCGACCGTGGATGCGACCGAACAAATGGAGACATGGGCGAATGCGGCATGGACATTCCGCTGCCCGTAGACAGTTTCCGAGACTTGGACCATGTTGAACCACCGTTCGAACTGGTATAATCGTCATCAGAACTTTCCACCTGTCCGTTGTTATAATGCAGAGAAGGCGGAATAGGCGACGCCGGCGCTAATGTAGCGGAGACGGATGGCGGCGGGATAGAATCGTAGGATGATCCGTGAGAGGTCGAGGGTGTGCGGATGTGAGGCATTGTATTCGTAGAAAGTGTGCCAGCTGAGCTGTTAAGTAACGACGGATCCTCCTCTGGAGACTCTGCTCGTAGCGAACGAAAGTACTCTCCCGCCAGGCCTTTCTCCGAGTCTGCGCCGGGAATTGGTGTTTGATCAGAGTCCGTTCCCTCACTGTGTAGAATCGACAATCCACTAATCCGTGGATGCTGCGATTGAGGCCGGAATTTGGGCTCTTCCGTAAAAGCATGATGCGCGTTTGGGTCTGGGCTTCCAGCTGCTCTGCGCGAAGCCTGGGACTGGTCTGAGCCAGAGCGAAAGTATCCAGGCCGCGGCTGCGACAACGATCGTGCAACACTTTGCGGGGGTAATCGGCTCATACGTCGGTCTCTTCGCATGGATTCATCGAGCTGTCTCGCTAGTGCCCGACTCTGCATCGCAAATGCGTCGAGCGGAGAGAGATTGGGTGGTACTTCGCCATCGAAGTGTTCGATGCGTGGAGACGGCATACGAGGAGTCGGGCTGCCTCTGGCGGAGTTGGTACCAGGACGGAGATCGAGCAAATCGAGTCGAGAGGACATGTTGACTCTCTGACCTACCCGGAAGGAAATTCTGGCGCAATGATTGCCGGTGACGAACTGTAATGGTGATCACGTCCTGAGAAGGCACCCACCAAGAGTCTCATTGAGTTCGAATGTCGAAGTCCACGTCAAAGGCCAGAGACTCGAAAAGCTGCGATGCACGTGGATGACGAACTGTGTGGTGGCTAGGTTTCGAGGTGAGACACGTAGCTGTTGCGGTTTCAAATTTAAGCTATCTGGTCGGTCTAGTGCAGCGGGCGGATGGAGAAGGAGTGACGGCCCAAGAGCAGTGGATCTTCTATTGTGGACGAGATTAATAGCTCGACGAGCGGACGCCGTCAACCGGCCAGATGATTTTGTTTTTGAGGATCGACGAAAGTGATTGTTATGATGGCAGATGTCTCAGTAAGAAGCAAGAGAGGTGTCAAGGGGGGCAAAAGGACAGGCCAACAAGAAGAGGGATGGATGGGACCAATGGCCGGCTCGGCTGCGGCTCACCTGGCGGCACTAGCCCGGCGACTATTGCTTATTCGCTGCTAGTCGAGGGAGGACTTTGTATGACGCTGATGACAGAAGTCAGTTTAATTATTTACCGAGTGTGACCCTTGCCTGCTCAGTGTGCAGCAATTCAGGGGTAAAAGCGTGAAGCTGCGGGAAATTGTCCGGCCGCTTGGCATCTTGGCGACCTGTTTCCATTGTGCATACGACACAGGCTCCTCTGGTTATATCGAAGATGTAGCACGCTGGTCAAAGATTGAGTCGGTCTACGAATAGCACGTGTCGATTTTGTCAGGAAATTTTACGCGTATGATTGACATTGGGCATGGCGATCCCTGGAATTTCCGCTCTATCCTGTGAGGAGCTTAGTGTTAGCCCAAGAGGGTTGGGAGCTGTCTGATTGGTAAATCGAAAGAATGATTTTATTCTCAGGCAGTAACCCTAAGTAACTAGTCGTTCTGATCGCGTAGCCGCGATGTCTGTGGCTAGCCCTAGATGGAGCAGCCATTCAAATAGTCTCAGAGACAGAGGGGCGTCTCGTATCGACCACTACGAGTGATCCCATGGAAAGCTTCCCCGACCTGCTTAACTCTTAACAGAAAATGGGGGTCTATACCTCGGGCATCACCCCGCATGGTAAATATCCAGACCCGGAAACGGTTAGCTTGTCCGATCACTGTCCAAACAGTCATTTTGTGTTTTTCTTTTATATCGGTGGTTCTCTCTTTTTCTTCACGTTGGAGCAACAAAACAGGACTCGATATATGCCAGCCATCTGACAAGCCACATTGTATAGTCCAATTCGGCATGGCCCGTCGCCCATTCCTCGCTCTCTTCGGGGCAGATCCCGCCCTGGACTCGCTCTACCCCTACGAAACTTCATGGCTTCTGTCCCCCGTGCTCCTAGCCCTAATCCGCTCTATTATCGCCATTTACATCTTTTTCTGTATTGTATATGTCTTCGTCTACGAGGCCACCCACGACGATTCGGTGGCCATCGGGCAATCGTTTAGTTACTTCACAGTCCTCAATTTCTGGGGCATGGGCTTTTACTTTGCCGTGTCTGCGGTGCATACATGGCTGTATGCGGCGACGGGGCGATCGGTGATTTTGGATCGCTTACCGCGTGTGTTTCGAGGACTGCATGCGCTGTATTATACCTGTGTGACGACGTTGCCCTTTTTGGTGCTGGTGATTTATTGGGGGGTGTTGTACAGTGGGCCGTGGTTTAGTTTGTGGTTTGATGCTTGGGAAAACGTGCGTCCCTTTTGCCCCCTTCATAGTATAGGTGATGGTGTTGATTGACTGTCATAGATCTCCGAGCACGGCTTGATCGGTCTCTACGCTCTTTTAGAAGTCTTCCTGACCACCACGCCACCCCACCCCCTGATCAATCTCGCATTCCTCATTTTTATCCTCTTGCTATACCTGTGCCTTGCATACTTGACCCACTATACCCAGGGCTGGTATACATACTCTTTCCTGGACCCCGGTGACCACGGGCAACATAGTGGTAAAGTTGCCGCGTATTGTTTTATTATTTTGGCTATCATTTTGGTTGTATTTTTTGTGACCTGGGGGTTGATTTGGCTGAGACGAAAGTCGACGCATGGAAGGATCAAGAGGGCGAAGCGGGATTTGGCACCGGTTTATGGCGATAATTCGCACGTTCCTCGTGGAGATGAAGAAATGCGAATGGCGGGGGTGAAGGGGCCAAATTAGTTTGGATCTATGTTCAGTTCTTGGAGTATTTAGATGAGGATATAACTATAATCTATCGACCATTCTCACTAACGTACCTCGCCTTCGCCCACTTCACATGATGTACATATACCCGAAAACGCAATCCTTGAATCGCATTCTGATTTACTAACTACAACTTCGATAGCCGTGTAATCAGCCCAGGAACTCCGCCGTCAACCACGGCAAGATTTTCAGGCCCGATCTCTGAGACAGACTTACACCCGGCCAGCCGCATACACATCTCAAATTCTTGATGTAGCAACTCCAAAGCTCTCTCAACGCCCTGTTGCCCGTTGTATGCCAGACCCCAAAACGGGATTCTTCCCGCAAAGCAAAAGTCAGCTCCCAAAGCCAATGCCTTGAAAATGTCGCTACCTCTCCTGATACCCCCATCGATCCCGATCAGCAATCCGTTCTCTGCTGTGCGTGATGCGTTGATGGATTTTGCAGCCACCACGCAATCAGGTAGAGCTTCAAGTGTTGCTGGCGCTCCGTCAAGTTGTCTGCCCCCATGATTCGATACAAGGATGCCTCGGATTCTTGGATACGTCGCAGCTATTATTACATCTTCCGGGGTGTAAATTCCCTTTAACCAAATTTCCATATGTCGTGGTACGACATTGGATAGCCACGGGATGAACTCGTTGAATGTCGTGCCTGTTTCTCGTTTAAAAGCGCGGAAGCTTCTTAGGTCGTCCGAGATGTTTGGAAATTCCAGGCCCGGTGGAAGTTCAATGCCATTTCGGTACCTGCAGAAATTTCTGGATTTAGACCATACCAGAAGATTAGGAATATGATAACTCCAGGTGGAACGTACTCATTGAGACGCCTTCCAATGGCCGGAGCATCAACGGTCACGAGCAGTGCTCTGTAACCAGCCTTGTCCGCTTTGTGTATGAGCACAGAGATGTCATCCTTCCGCGCTGCTGCCGAAACCTGTATTCCATGAGGGATTGATTGACCGGGGACAAGTTTGCCAGCATCAATAACCTCTTCGAGCGACTTTGTTGCCCAGTGCGCCAGGCACATAGCAATCCCAGCCTTCGCGGCAGCCCGCGATGTCCCCACTTCACCATCCTCATGTGCAAGGCAATGCATGGCTGCAGGCGAAAAACCAAAGGGCATGGTCACTGTCGTGCCGAAGATTGTGGTGGTTGTATCAATTATGGTGACATCTCGAAGGATGCGTGGCATGATTCTGTACCGGTCGTAGGCAGATTCATTTGCTTTGAGGGTTATGAGATCCATCGAGCCCTCGTTAATATATGCAGAATGTTTCGGATCAAGTCTGGCTACAGCGGCATCGCAAATGTCGCGAATCGTGTATACTTCATTCGGCATGTTAGCGATGACTATGAGCGTATTGATCTATGTGCCTCAGAAGTGATTTCGGCGTGTGGATCAATAATTTATAACCTAAGCCAGTATCGTATCTTTTATATGTACTGGAATCCTTAATTCTTAGAGCGTTAAGAACTAGCCAGCTGCCAGCTGATCAACCTGATTTTTTTGCACAGACAGCCGAAATCACTAAATACCTCCACCAATACCAACGATCGTGGTTTTTAATGTGAAGAGAACCCTTGTCATCGTATCACTTAATGAACTCGGAACTATACTATACGGAAGCCGTATGTGGTTTAGTACTAATGCGCCAGCCATAAATTTGGGTTCACGGCTTGATTGATAGGGACATGGATTGCAATTCCAGCTGAATGTGAAAATAAGCCAGTGTACATGGTATATTCACTTGTTCCGTCTTCTACATGAATCTATCCATAAGTCCATAGGATTATGATGCAAGATCAAATGATTGGTTTACATGACTTAGTATCAGCCATCAGCTTTGTTAATAATCATATCGACTTGCTCTACCCACTTTTGGAGCAGATTCCTATTGCTTTCGCTCTCGGCCAGAAAGTCGTCTATCTTTTTCAGTCCGTCCAAAGTCTCCGGCATCCTCTCTTCTTTAGTTGTCCCACACAAGATCTTCATATTGCACGTCTTCGAGCGCAGCATACACGCATAGCATGCCACTTGCTTTGAAACACCAAGTTCTCGCCCCATTGCTATAAACAAATCCGAATTATCAAGTAGGCTTGGGTTCCCCCATAGCAACCCCCACGGTGTATAAACGATATCGTGTTTTCGGCAGAAGTCGCGAACATCCCGATCGAACGGGAGTAGCGGGTATGGCAAATCATTTGGGAAATTGGGTGTCGGAGAATCGACCGTATCTTCCGTGAATCGGTTTTGCACAACCCGGGGTTTGATGATGGCCATGTCATAGATCCTTTGGAGCGAATCAAGGTCGACATTCGAAATTCCGAGAGAGTGAACGCGTGAGGGCACCAATTTCTCCATCGTTTGCCATGCTTGGATGGTATCTTCAATATTTGGATATAGTGAATGTAGGACCAGACAGTCGATGTAATTTGTTTTCAGATTGCTTAGTGATACTGCAATGGACTGCTCTATTTGGTCCGGAATGGTCGCCGTAGTATCATATGGATAATTCAGAGGACTCCTGCCTTCTTTAAAGGGCGAAAATTTGGTCTGGATCTAGTTTCACATCCATCAATCTACTCTGACTTTCATTCGCTTGCCCGGTACAAGGGCTTCTCTCAAAGAGAGAGAGAGTAACTCACATATAGATCTTCACGCGAGAAACCCCCAGAATTCATGGCAGCTGCAATCCCGTCGCCAACAAGGGCCTCTCTGTACGCATGACTGCTGCCGGCGGTGTCAATGCCTCGGAACCCTGCTCTTAAGGCTGTCTCAACAAGATGCGCTGTGTTGTCAAACTTGAAAGCGGTTCCGTAGATGACGTCTGGGATATCTCGATATTCTCCCATCGCTACGAAGACTTGAATGTAACTAAGAGTACGTAGGTATACTGTACACTTCTCTCGTAGAAAGCATCAAATTGTGGAACTCTCAGCATAAACAAATTCTATCCGTTGTGGATGTGATGTGGCTGATTGTTCCGAGATAAGCAGCGTCTAGAATCTAGGCAGCCGCATAAATGTGCACGAATAATATGTAGTCGTTTAAGTTTACCCTGCAGCATTGAGTGGCTGCGCTTACCATTTACTACCTAGAAGTCTACCCTAGTAGCCTACCGAAATGGGAGTAGCTACTTGAAACCATGCTGAAACTGCGTAATGATTCTCAAAAGTAAATGTTCTGACGGCCTATTCCCCATATTGAAAATTTCCCTTGCCCCAACCACGGGTTGACATTGCGGGTGCTTCACTAGGTACGGCTGTCAGTTACTGACCCTGAGCAATGAGATCCACAAGCTGATCATCACCATGCTGACACATAGAAAAGATAGAATCTTCGTACGGCTGAAAGACCGGGGTCATAGCAATAAAAAGTTAACGATCTCCAAGCAATGATTGTCGCAGAATACACAATCTACTTTGAATCCTTTACTCTAGCAAGAAAGTTTGTTGGTTATATGAAGAATAACAATCGAAGGGTGGGTCTATTGTCCCATCCCATTCGCTCGGATAGGGCTTATCTGAGGACTCAGATTGTGAGGGCTGTTAATTCCTTTTCAAAATAGTAGGAAAAAACACGTTCAGTTTCCGCAATATTGCATACGCGCCTTGCCCCTGGACAGAGATAGAGGATAACGACTGCTACGCAGCCCACATCGACCGCTACATAGAAGTATGCACGTGGAATTACCGAAAACGGCAAAAAGTAGAAAATCATGTCTCAGAGCCCGATCTCCTCGTTGACATGCCCCTGGTCGTAAGTTTTCTCGTGCATGTTGTCTTTCCATATTTCAAGTTTCAGCTCTCAGGCCGATAAGATCTAAACGGTGGTGTTTGTTGCAAGAGTGTTGCCAATTACAGGCCTAGTCCCTAACCTAATTCCGGGGTCTAGGTTGTCGAGCGTTCTTAGCGAGACCTAGCGAGCTTTAGGCTTTTACTAGAAATGGAATAGGCGTCCAGGATGTCATTTCCGTCGGCTTTGCGGTTTCCGGGGCCTTGGCGCCTATGCAGATATTCCCAACTTTTGCAACTGATCAGCGGAGAGTTTTTCACGGAGATACACTACTTGCTTCCAAGCAGCAGCACAGACAGCACTTGCATACATGGCATAGCAACAAGACCTTCCAGAACCCCTGAATACGAGAAGATGATCACGCCAATCGAAAAAGAAAAGACAAAAAAGAGCAGGGATTGCGAACTTAATCCTGGTTGTTTGACGCGTCTTTGTCCAGAAGAAGATAACATGTGTTCCGGACAACAATCAGTATGCGGATTCTACGATCAAACTCTGAAATGATGTTTGATACTTGAGATACTGGAAGAGCTGAGATAAGTCGATATACTTAGAATAGATACACTGTCTATTGAACTAAAGTAACTTTGTATCATCGACCCTACTAAATAATGTACGTCGAATAGACTCGATCCTGCAGCGGTCTGTGCGAATCCCAAAATTGTGGTTTTGGTACATACATGAACGACACCACTAAGTTCCCCGATGCCTAGCTCAGAGTCCCAAAGGTTATCCACGTCCATGATACCAACGCCTCACCGATCATGGCTTGCCACTCGGCTCGGTTTACCACAGCTGCTTTTTATCTCCGGTCAACCGGTGGCAGGCCTGATTGGTACATGTGAAGTCTGTTATTAGCCAAGAAACTCTACTACGACTATGTAGTAAACTTTAAAGGCCTTCTTCTCTTCGCTTGCTGGGATGCTCACGCACGAGTGGATTTTAGACATGCACTACCACCACACTTGTGCCTTTGGGGTTATAACTCAATAAACTGCATTGATCAACAATCGTAGCACCATGGCAAAATACCATATACTAACTCTGCTGTCCGTGAGAATAGAGTTTTGCCAATCTCCATAATACTGCAGAGCGTTGATGTCTGATACCTACCTGAGCTAGTGAATCTCGGTATCTCCCCGTGCCCCTATATGGGTCTGCTCAAACAGTGAAGGTATTAATATATTCAATACCCACTATCAATTCAGATGCTCTTGGAAGTGTCAAGTCAAGATTGGTAGGTTTAGGCAATGAACCAGAGTCACTCATGCTGGTACATTCTCTACTATATCGCACTGCTCACTGATGGCCAGTCTGTGATGTTTGTCTAATTTCATCGCAAACTTCACTCACAAAGATGTCGGCCGCATCTGCGGACACCGAGGCCTTTGTGCTGCTAGCACTCGCAGTTTTTATCATCCTTCTCCGGCTTTATTTTCGTCTGGATCTGGTAGGCTTCAAAAAATTGCAGTTTGACGATTACCTGATGCTCATGACTGGGGTACGTACGCACAAGTATTGCCTCTGCTTTTCAACGAATGCTGACGTGTTCGTCACCGCTCATAGGCATCCTTTATAGCGGAAACGTCACTTGCATACATGGTCGTAGCCAAGTACGACGGTTTGACCAACAGTTACATGACAGCCCAAGAGCGCGCCGCCCTAGACCCAAGCTCAGTCGAATTCCATAAGCGTGTGATGGGATCCAAGATTCAGGTTGCGGGCTGGTCACTATATGTTATCACGTTGTGGCTGGGCAAGTTTTGTTTGGCTATTTTCTTTTCTCGCCTAACGTGAGTCTTTGATCATGGAGTTCGCCCAAACACACCCAATGCAAAGTCTGACGGATACGTGTAATCTAGTACCGGATTGATGCAATTCGAAAATCGCGTCCGCATCGCCTATGCGCTGCTTGGTGTTACGTATCTTGCCACTGCGCTTTCGATCCTTCTCTCATGCCAGCCCATGCACAAGTTTTGGCAAATCAATCCTGATCCTGGAAGTGAGTGTCCCTCTTTTGACCTTGAAGAGGTACAACAGCTGATTCGTTCATTAATAGACATCTGCCAACCTACAATTTCCAAAGTATACGTCATCGTTTCTATGGTTCTCGATGTGTTTACCGACATCTTTTTGTTGTTCATTCCGTTGCCGGTGGGTTCGATTTTACGCTATTTGGAATTCATTTTGCTGATGACTCCCATATTTCAGCTTTTGTGGAAAGTCGATATTTCCTACAAGAGAAAAATTAGCCTCACGATCCTGTTCAGTGGAGGAGTATTCATTGTTGCGGCATCAGTCACCCGCGCAGCCGTCATTCTATCGGTTTGTCAACCAAAAAGTTAAATATTCCATAATTTGCATATACTAATACAAGAATCTCGCGAGCAGTCCGGTCCCAACGGCGCCATTCAAGGAAGCAAATGGGCCTGTCGCGAAACCTTCGTTTCAATCACCGTCGCCAATTTACCACTCATATTCCCTCTGATCCGCAGGTGTGCTAGCAAAATCGGACTTAGCAGACTGTTTAGCTCGTCCGGCCGGCCATCGAACAGCCATCCACTTTCCAGCAAACTGGGGACGGGTCGCCACGAATTGCGCAGCCGAAAAATCAAACACCATCATCCATTGTCGGTGCCCGGCGGTACGGCTTGGGATAGCGATGAGCAAATCCTCGTCAACCATAACCAGGCCCATGTCAGCAGCAACATACATGAGAATCGAGGCGGACAAAGCGATGACCATGATAAGTTCAAGGTTGGCATTGGAGTTACGCGCGAGGTTACTATTGTCCAGGAGTCTGTCTCCTCATCATAGTTTGTTCTCTGCTACTTACATGTAGATTATGTATTTTCTGGGGGACATGAAAGCGAATTTATCTAGACTAATCTTGTTTGTTTAATTGTTTCCAGCGCCTTTAATTCTCATTTAATTAGGGCATATCCCAATCCGGTGCAGTGTCCGCAGGTTTTTCTCTCCGCGAATAGATACACCACTTATCTCATATGCATTAACTTAATAGTCGGTTATTATACCCCGGCTGTCGGCTAGGCTAGGGGGACATTAATATGCGCATTGCGAATTAATAGTGGAGATTGATATTGAAATCTAATACGACTGTCGCCCACGTGGGAAGAGTGCTCCATACTACTGAGTAACGCGTCAGAAATCATTTATTTATCTACCAAGTGGGGTTGGTTACTATCGACCGGTAAAGCACGGTAATTAATTGAAGCCGGAGTTGGAGAACTATATAAACAGTTCTGCCCATCTGGCAATGGATCCAAAGTGTTCTTATCTGAATTGTCATTTTTGGCAGGGGAAGGGTGACTAGCCGAAACCTCACGCAATGGCTTCCATTAAGTTAATCACCGCTTTATCTTTCCTGTTCGCGGCTTCGTCAACTGCTTATGTCGGCCCGGTTCTTGCGCCTGTAGATGACATTGTCCTTGCCTCTTCCTCGTCTGCCAGAGATCCTCTTGCGTGGCTTGGTGCTAACTCTCCTTATCATGCTGGTATGTTATCCTAGTTGACAACTACTGGGATACTAGAAACTTGACGTTTCGAAATAGGACCCAGCGTGTACGGTATCTCGAATGACGTTCCAGATGGTTGTTCCGTAAAGCAAGCTGCATACATTGTGAGACATGGAAGCAGGTGAGATTTATAATAGTATATAGGCCCCGGGCTTGCAAAATAGATGATTGACATTAACAGATTCCCAGACTCTGGCGCTTATAACGGATGGGTTGCTCTCCAGCAACGAATCCAAGCAGCAAAGACGGCCGGAAATCTCACTGCCAAAGGCTCTCTTTCGTTCATTGAAGATTGGAAGACCGTTCTCACCAATCCCAGTCTTCAAATCTCGCAGGAATCAATGACTGGCTACAAGGAGGCGTTTGACTTGGGCTACCAATTAAGAGCTCGCTGTATGCAAATAGTCTCTCCATGTTTGTGGGAAATTTTGCTGAAAACAGGTAGACCCCGCCTTCTACGAAGACGGAAACCCATTCTATGTCTGGGCAAACCAATACGCCAGCCCCATCAACAAGTCCCGCGTTGTCCAGACTGCCAAAGCATTCGTGCGAGGCTACTTGTCCGAGTTTGCCGATGCCTACGGCACGGTCGTCAGCGTCAACTCTACTGGATCTGTGAATGCGATCGGGAATTCATTAGGGCCTTCGGACGCTTGTCCTGCGTTTGCTTCCGGTCCTGATGGATCGAGTTTCAATAATGATACTAACTGTGTGTTCTCTCGCATCCCCCTTGGGCGTATATAGTACTGACTGCCGTGCTAGTCGAGGCGCTCTGGACACCAAAAGTCATGCAGCGCATCAATGCCCTCGTCGACGGTATTGAGTTCACCGAATCTGACATCCTCCAAATGCCCTATCTGTGTGGCTTCGAAAGCCAAATCACTGGCCGCCTCAGCCCCTGGTGCGGCGTCTTCACAGACAAGGAACTCGAATATTACGAATACTCTCAGGACTTGCACTACTACTACGGCATCGGCCCCGGCTCTACAACCCCCACAAACCTTCTTTTCCTGCCTTTCCTGAACAGCCTCATGCAGCTCCTCCAAGCCGGTCCTGACCAAAAAGGTAAAGGCGTGAATGGCACCAGATTCGACATTCCGAAACTCATCATGGCATTCTTAAACGACAACCAAATCGCCGAATTGACAGCCGGAATGGGCATTTTTGACTCTGGTGCTCAGGAGAAACTACCTATCGATAAGATCGCCAAGGACAGGATCTACAACGTCGCCAACTTTATTACCATGCGCGGAACGGTCACCTTTGAGGTGTTGAACTGCACTTGTACCCCTTCATCGCATGGCAAGAAAACGAACCCTTATGCTGACTACATCCGCATCCTGCTGAATGATGCGGTTTACACTCTGCCTCAATGCAAGGATGGTCCCGGTGGAAGTTGTTTGCTTTCAGAGTATGCGTCGTTTATCAGCAAGCGCAATGCTGCTGCCGGTAACTTCAATGAGTATTGCAATGTTACCGAGGCTGGCCATCCGGCGACTGTGGGCGGTGCAAGCTTTTTCAGTGATTTGACGCTGGATTTCTTGCAGTTTGTTGCTCCTCACTAATCGCGTTGCAGATGGCGAAGTATGTTATATTCCTAAAATTCAATAGGGTATTGATTCGACTGTATACTATGGCATGAGATGTATACTATATTTACCTTTAATACAAGTTTCTTCTGTCCGCATACTTCAATATAATAAGTGATCCATCCCATTCCATTATCAAGGAGAAGATGAAAATTCTTAATAAGCACCAGTCCCGGCACTCCCTTGGAACGAACTCTTATACGTATTGCATGAACAATGTGTAGAGTGGAATATTTATTGATTATAATGCTATCAACCAGCGAATACATATTATACTCTCTCCCACCCCGTTTCACTACTATTCCCACTATCCGAAGTAGAATGCGACAGACTACCATGCCCCAACATCCACCCGACAAGGCTGGTCGGAATCCAAGCACCTATGATCCCATACGAGCGAGACCCGCGCCCAACATAGACGACAGCCTTTCGCCTCTTCTTTCTTCCAAGAGCAGATTTGCGGGGTGGCGCTATGCTGTCGAATATAGCGTTGTGTAGTGCCCTAGCAGGCGATCCGCGGATAGCATTTGGCCCCGCAGATGCGGCTGGCCGTTGTTCAACACTTGCTAGATAAGAAGGCCCGTATAGAGATCGGTGATGTTGACTCCAGGCCAGAACCTCTGTGCCGGCAACCTGAGGCATGCGGTAGTGAGGCCCTAGGTCGATATTGCCTAGCTTCATCTCCACGACGTCGACATTACATGTACTGCCGTTGCCGAATTGTAATAGGCGAAGTTCCTGTCGGAGGGAGGTTGCGAATCCGGATAAAGCTCTGGTCACAGCGACTTCGGGACCGGCGTATGGTGCTGATAGAGATGACGAGATTGATGGGTAGAGGAAGACGATGGAGCTGCTGTGATTTCGGTGTGTAAGGAGAGGGACAAACAGTTGCGTTATTAATATAGGTGACAAAAGCCGGGTGTTGATTGTATCAGCCCAGCTGGATGCTGTGATTGTTGGTATAGGGCCGGTGGGATAGTTCAATGATGGTAGTATAATGAGCCCACTCAACTGGCAAGTATGAGGCTGGATGCCGGGCGCCGGGGATTGCGGTTGCGATATGAGAGAATATATACCGTGTAGCGCAGGGTGGATTTCGGAGGGTGTCGAGGGTGTCTGTGCCTGTCAGTCTATGTTATTCTTAGGTAGAAGCCTCCACTTACTATCGTCAAATCCAAATGTAATGCCCGAATATCAGATCGGTTCTGCATCTGAATGGTGTGTTCTTCCTCCGCCGACTGCACAACAACATACACTATAAAGCCTCGACGTTCAAGATCCTCCGCTATCGCTCGTGTCATGGGCTCATGTGGCGATCCGGCGATGACTGATATCATGTTAGATTTCTATCAATGTTTGTCTTACGAGAGCACATACCAACTATTTCCTTGCGCGCCCCATTCCCCGCTCGCCGCGCTCTTCTCTTCTTATTATCGAATGTCCTGCTCCCTAAATATAACACTGCACCAGTCCCAAAGAAAGCGACAAAGGCAGCTGTCCACGCTCTATTCCGCATCACCCAGTCGTAAACCCGATCCGTGACGGATTTCGGTGGTGGCCGTCGTAACGCAGCGGCATTGTGTGATCCGACAGGCAATATGTTCGGGAAGTAGACGGTTAGGGTTTCTTTGATGACGCTTGCTGCATGTTCGACATGGCGATCGATTGTGTCGGCGACCTCTGCCGAGTATCGTTTCACGTCATGCGGGATGTAAGAGAGCTATAGCGTGAGGGTTAGATGTGTCGCAATGAAGATATATGGGTACTAGGCACTCACGAAGTCGAGGAAGAACTGATCGTCGCTCGTCATTTCGAGTTTGTGATGGGCTGGGTGTGAAATTTTGATGGAGAAGTCTAAGATGATTCCTATCAGTTCGCCGATAAGAGACTGGATATCTCCCATCTGGATTGGGTATAGCGGCATTTGTGTAATTTACTCGAATTGCTCCATGTAATGTATTACGTTACATTACATATGCTGTTCCCTAAACTAATCGACACACAGCCCCTAAGTTTAACCATTAGGCCTCGTACAGGCCTGTTTTGCCCGCGTATTAAACACCCCATGTCAGATCCAGGGTTCAATCTGAGTAAGTTTTCATCACTATATTCACCACCACAGAACTGTATAAAGAGTATTTCGAATGCTCTTTATGCACCTAGAAGCACGTAAGGTTTTCTCTCTGGGTATTTCAACTCACTCTCCATCTAAGCAATATATCATCTCTCCTTCGCCATCGCATCGCATTGATCTCACTCACTGTGATCATCAAGATTCATTTAGAGTTCGCGTTATTACAGAAACTCAAAGTAGCTACTTCTCCTATGAACTCCAAGAATAGGAAGGTTGTGGCTTGATTCTGTGGCTCAACAGCTATAGCACCGGGGTATCAGTTATTGGTCATCAAATGAACGAACTCCTGGTCTATTGATACCGGTCAGTCTTGAATTTACGAGTCAAAAGTAAGCCCCTAGGAAAACTCACAGTCAATGGTCCCATTTCCATCGGTATCAGCTTCTTTAATCATTTCTTCGATCTCAGCATCGGTCAATTCCTCGCCGATGGACTTCATTACGCGACGCATCTCATCTGCGCTAATCGTACCACTGCCATCTTGATCGAAGACCTCGAATGCGGCACGCAGTTCGGCCTCTTCGTCGGTCGCCTTGCCCTTGTGAACCATCATTGTGAGGAACTCTGTTGATACATTAGCAAGATGACAATGTATTGGGTCAAGGAGGCTGTATTACCGTCAAAGTCGATAGTGCCAGTATGATCCACATCTAACTCATTTACAATGTCTTGCAATTCAGACTCGGTGGGGTTCTGTCCTAAAGAGCGCATGACCTCTCTGAGCTCTTCGGCTGTGATTTCGCCTTTATGATTGATCAGGGACCTAGCAATACTAAGACTTGGCGGTTACTGCGCCGAGTTGCTCTACATACCGTTTCCATCTTTATCCTGTTATAGAGCATTAGTGGATATGGACAATGAGAATATGCAACGAGGCTTACAAAAACCGCGAAGGCTTCCCGGAAACGGGCTATTTGCTCTTCCGTCAGCGACTCAGCCTGGAGATAGTTAGTATAATCGTGTATTATCTGTTTCTTATACTTGTTGCGTACCATAATTCAATTATGATCTTGTAATAATGCGTGTTGGTGATGTTGAAAAGCAAGTGTTCAGTGTTGAGGAAACAGCAGAAGCAGGTGGGGCAGCCTCCGCTCAAGCTTTTCTTTCCCGTGTCTCGGCTCCCCTCATCAACACCACAACACAATGACGTTTGATTTGGGACAACTAGCAAGTTGCAGTAAACGGCTCCATCTAAGTCATCAAAGGTATGTTCATGCTCTGTATCTTCATTCACTATGATCCAGAAACTGACTTTGTCTCTCCAAAGGTAGACGGCAATCGCGAGATGCGGACGACAGCACCCGACGGCCTCACGCGGACAACTCATTTGCCTGCTGCTTGTTTCTGTCAAGATCGAATTGGGCGCAATTGACCACTGATCGATCGAATTTTTCCCTGTAGTCATCATTCACACCTACGGCAAATGACAGAAGACTTACCTGCTTGAGGTCGCCGCGTGTTCATGTCTATATTGTGCTGCGGCCAATGGTCTCCAGCAACAACGACCAAATGTCCAACTGCCGATAGCGACCTGGCCCGCACTCGATGAATTTGTATAGCAAATCAACGAAATGTGAAGACGCGAGATCAATCTCTAAAGATAAGCAGGTTTAGATCAACTCATCAACCGGACCATGCAAATGCAGCCCATAGCACTATAAGCGTCTATCAGGCATATCTAATCATAAAGCGCGTTCCTCCTGACCTAACAAGCTTATCGGGGTTACTCGCCGAAAGGTCAAGCAACTCCTAGATTTATTATCTATTTATTTCTGATACCGACTGCAGTCGCTGCTCTGATTTCGTGCTCATAATTTGTATAGCTTGTCTTATATTCACCAGCCATGCATTACAAGATTTGCCAAACCGGAGATTGTTCTGGTGATAGATCTAAATCGAATCTAGTAATAGGTATTCTATATCTATAACCTGGTTTGTTTATAGTGCAAGGCTTTTGCTTATGCGTATATTCCAATAACTAATCTAGACACATCTAGACGAACTAGCCAGAAAATATCAAATTCATTGTATGAACTAAAAGAATGAAGTATTGCACTCATGCAAAGGTCAGAGGGTAATTTTGGGGGAAATTAAGACTGCGTTGCATGGCTAGTATTTCTGGGGTTATATTGGTTTGGAGAGCCATCCCTACAATGTATTTTCATGCCGTCCATTATTCCCACCTCGCAAACTCTTCTCTGATGTGCATCTTGGTCGTCTCCTTGTCGAGATCACTCCTGTAGGTAGGCCGTTTCTGGAAGACAGTCACGATATCAGAGCCGCCGAACTGGAAGTACGAAATATTTTGTCCCTTCTTCAAGTAATCTCCCTCTTTCACGGTGACCACTGGTAACCAGCGTCGTCAGGTGCAGTAATAGCCAAGTCAGATATCACATTGGTATTTGGCTGACCGAACTGATCTAAGGGGCGATTATTGAGCAGATACAGTTGCTTCATGGCTTTGGTATTCTGAAGATGCAAATTGTTAACGTGTCGTCGCTGCAGTTCCTGAGGGCTGACAACAATATCTCGTAGAGGGGAGATGGAAGTTTGGCCATTCTCATCTTTGGACTGGGTGACTTGAAGGTACACCTGTTCTTGGATGTTCTTTGCTAGGACCACTTTTCCCTCCACAGGGCTGTGCTGACGGTGGTAATCAGTCGGCCCAAGGAAGGCATGCGTGAAGCTCCCGTTGTCATATGTTGTATCCCCATCGATGGATCGGACTAAATCTCGAATCGGCCAATCAATGCCCTTGATTGGAACAAACACTTCCGGAGAAGCTGAATTAGCCGGGTCAATACGGACATGCCCATTGTTAATGTCCCAGTAGCCGTCAAACACCGAATCAGCACCGTGGACAATGACTTTATCATCGCCCTCTCCATCGAGCGGGCGAGAGTAGTCGATATCGTCCCATTCTCGTGAAAACCATTGATTGAACGATGTCCAACCTCCTTCAGGGATCTTCCACTGCTGAAAGCGGTCTCCCTTGTCGTACCGAGTGCCTTTGTCTGCATCACCAGGGCCTTGGCCATACTTTTCACTAAGGTAGAAACTCCAGATATTTCCAACTGACGCAGGACTGGACATATATTGCCCTAGTTGTCTCGCATATGCAACAAGCCAGTAGGAAAGCCACGTCAGATCGGTATTGGTGTACTCGGGAGCGATTGAAGTTTGAAGGCCGTCGAGTTCTTGCTGGTTGAATGGCCAATAGACCACAAGGATCTTTCTCAGAACTTCGTCTCCCTTGGAGCTGACCGTAGGAGCCCACTCGAGGAAATTGTCAAGAAATATGAGATAATTATCCAGGTTCGTAATACCCTCGGCCCGCATTTCCTTTTCGCCATGAGAAATGGCGCTTTCAATCGCCAGGTTGAATAACTCTAATCTACTGAATAGAGGTATCTCCCTCTTTGAGTCTTCATCGTTTTTGATCGGGGTCCGACGATTGATGAAATCAATCAGATCCTGGACAATGGCATGTCTGGGTTTGTAGGTAATAGGTGTCTGGTTCTTCTTGAAGTCACTCATGAAGGGCAAAGTTATGGAAGATTTCTTGGATCAAGAGAAGTATAAACAATACGGTCAAGGACTTGAGATGATGGACTGGTTGTAAGTCTTGATTACAGAACATGCCTCGATCTGAGGAGGCTTTTATACACGAACTTGACTGTCAAAAGCCTCCCCGGGCCAGTGATTACCATGTCACAATTACGACTTCATCTCGTCGAGACGACAGTCTGTCCTACCTTACCGTAAAATAATGAGCATTAATGTAGCAATACAGACCGTTTTGGGAAATGGAAATGAGACATGCGTACGCAATCAATATCACTCAGCCTTCAAAACAGGATTACCCAAGCCTCATGGTCATAGACCTGCATCGGCTCCAGCTTTATAGATGATGGTTGCGGAAGTTCGTATACAGGCCAGTAGTGGTAGGGCGCCACTGTTTGAATCATAAGGTGGAAACAAACTTCCCATCATGGCCTCAAGCTCTATAGATGGTTGCGGAAGGACGCATATATGGCCAGAGGGGAAGGGAGCCACTGCTTGAACCAGGAGAATGAACAAAGCTTCCTGAAAACCCAAGGATATTACCATGCTACCGATAGTGAGACTCCACTATGGGGGCCAATATAGTGGTCATATAATACTTGCCACTTCCCCTTATGGTAAGCCATATGATGATCAGGTTGGAGGATTTTGAACACTTTTTACGCAGCTGAAGTGGGTAATAGGATATAGCGTTGAAAGTTGAAATTTCGAAGGAAAAAAAAGGAAAGCTGTTGAACTAGGCTGAGAACTTCCTTTGCTTGTCCTTATATTATCTTTCTATGATAGCAAATATATACACTACATACAAGTGAATGCCAAAACTACCAAGCATTCTTTTGAACATGACAGCGTATTTCACCGTCGAAAAGTAGCTACGTTATCTCTGCTCAATATCAATAGAAGAAGACTTGTTTCTGAATGTCAATGAATAATGCTGATATAGGTGTAATCAATAATCAGGACAACAGTGATAGAATGGTGATGGCTTTTCCCTGGCTGGTTAACCTTGTTAACCGGTTATAGTCAATTAAGCTTCCATTGCAAACTCATGAAGGTATGCACCGAGAAGCTTGGTCCCTTTGATATAATTGTCGACCGGAATATTCTCATCAGGGCCGTGGGCACCATCGTTAGCTGTTCCTATTGGGAGTAAAATCAAGCTCTTGGGGTTATCTCCCTCTTTGCCTAGCCCCTCCTGAATGTCTAATGATACCGGAATGCTAGTAGGTATTTAGCAAACTGGCTGGAGAGTAGGCATATACGGAGAGTCTCCTTACCTTCCACCTTCTCGAGTAAGGTCAGGATCCATATCCCAGACGGTTTTCGTGGCTTTTGCAGCTGCTTGAAAGTTTTTATGATTAGGATCTGTACGCCAAGGCTCGCCGGAATCGTTAACGATGATTGCAAATTCATTTTTGCTATTCAGCTTTTCCCATTCAACATTTAAGTAGTTGGTTACCAGTTTCGTTACTCTCTCTGTGGTCATGTTCGGTACTGTCCTTATAGAGAATTTACCCGTCACTGACGGAGCAATCGAGGTTTTGATTCCGGGGCCGAAATACGCTCCCTCGATCCCATGGATGGAGAGAGATGGGTATCTCCATCGGGCCATCAGTGTCTTGATAGAATCATCATAGATCGCGGTGCGGCTGCCGGTCGCGGAATACAGATCCTGCATTGTGTATTGAATGTCCTTGTATGTTAGTGCCTCTGCTTCGCTCAGAGGTTCCACATCCTTCTCAATTCCCGGTATCAAGATCTTCCCTTGAGAATTAACCAGCTTCGAAAGCAGAATGATTAGGTCCGTCATAGGCTCGTATACTGTGCCGCCAAAGAGTCCGCTGTGCAACTCATGCTTAGGCCCAGAGATAGTAATCGAGAAATAAACGATGCCTCGAAGTCCGTATGTTAGACATGGTTTAGAGGTGCCCAGCCAATAGTTATCAGAAATACAAGCAGCGTCGGCGTTTTCGAAAACCTTTTTGCCCTCGTCGGACTTTATGAACTCTGGAAGCCCAGTGGAGCCAGACTCTTCCATGCCCTCAAACAAGAAGCTTAAATTGACGGGAAAAGTGACGGCAGCCTTGCTATATGCTTCAATGACATTTAGCCAGGCAACAACGGGCCCTTTATCATCGGTGCTGCCCCGCCCAAAATAGCTGATTTTTTGGTCTGATTGCCGTGTGTCTTCCGTCAACTCGAATGGTGGGTGCTTCCATTTATCCGCGTCATCTGCAGGTTGGACATCGTAATGACCATAGATGAGTATAGTCTTTTTCTTAATGTCTGCAGGCTGCGGATATTGCGCAGTGACAACAGGAGGCAGACCTGGCTTGGCCAAGTTTTTGAGTTCTGCTTTCCCACCGAGATCGTTGATCTGTTTTGCAAGGAACTCCGCCATCTGATTTCATGGAAAGAAATATACGTTAGAACGTAGGCTACAACAACATTCAATCGACCTAAATGGTCTTTTGGGGCGAAAGGTTCAAGGGGAAAATTTCCAAAAGAGTATGAATTTCATAAAAACAAACCCACCTTGTGCTTTTCTCCGACATCCTGAACCGATTCGATCTTAATGGCATCCGATAATCCTGAGAGCAAGGGTTGTTGTCAATTCATACGCTGCTGTTTAAACATGGGATGAGGCTCAAACTCTTACGTTTCTTGAAGGATGGCTTTAATTCGTCGACCCTATGACGCATATTAGACACGTAATGTAGATAGCAGGTTTCTTTAAAGACTGCCCTACTTTACGAAAAACTTTTCCAAGTCACTAGACATTTTAATATGGAACATAGACGTGAGGGACGAGTCAAGAAGAGTTGATTGTAAGATAGGAAAAAACTAGAAAACCAGCTCCAAATCTAGCCACTGTAAAAGCAGATATCAAACCTTGGGTTGCTTTATACATGTTCATATCCATATACAATCAACTAACACCGTTTGCAGATAGGAAGACTCTCGTTTTTCTCGGCTCAGCTGTGCCAGTGCAGTTTCCCTTGAGCCACCGACCTCAAGGTAACGTTTCAATATATCATGTTTACGTGTAGTCTTCGTAGTATTCCAAATAATGTGGATCAGCGCGTCAATTGTACAATTTGTCATTGTTGCGGGTCACTATTGGAGTAGACATGAGTCTAATACAGTATGAACTGAACCGGACAAGGTATGTGAGCTTGGCAGGACTATTATATGGCTGTCCCGGACATGCCGATTGAAATGATGGACATATCCCGCTTTCAAGTCTGGTACATCAAAACATACTGGCTACAGTCAATCCACTTAATCCAAGATATGCACCTAACTTGGTGGGCTAACAAACCGGTTAATAGCTATAGGCATCCAACGGTACGAAGATACGGTCCGAGCCAGATGAACCTGATTGTGGAGAAATGTATCCACAGAAAGTCTTTGTTTTGCATGTGCGTGCTTCGGGATAATAACCAAACGCGGCCTTTTTCGAACTTCTATGATTCCATCCCTTCTAGTTTGTTACACAAGTTGCAGCATCAACGCGTAAAAATGTTCTGCATGCAGGACTCATACAATCATAACTATGTCTTGACAAGGATAATAGGAAGCTATTGTAAAAGCCGTAAAATATCTCCTAACGTAATCTATGGGTCAGTGGTCCATTCTTGATTCCCCTACAAAACTCCTATCTTATATATCATAATATTGTAGTGAGTGTGGTGCCTCATCGACTAGGCAAGTGCTAGGTAGGAAACAGCGCCAATATGATAGAATAAGACGTGATAGAAAAAATCCAATACAATCCAATCCAATAGAAACCAATACGTGACGATAAGAGCCAACATAACTGCATGAATGTGCTCTCAGCCTGTGGGCTAACTCCGGTGCTACATGTATATATCCGATGCTCGCCGGCCAAATTACTGGTAAGCCCGGCTCCCGAATTCCTACATGTATAGCCATCGCTGCAATATCTCAACAGATAATTATACCGCTAATCACCCTATGCCAAAAATAGAGTGTAACTTTGAGGGTCAAGATCTCTATTAATAGGTCTTCGTAATGACCGGGTGATGACCGGGTGAACCATAGTTTGTATATGTTGGTACGGGCTAAAGTATTCTTGCCAAAGCTGTTCCTAGGCGGCGTACTCAAAGTGAGATAAAATGCAATTTTTTACAAAAATAAATATTTGATCGCTCTCACGATTGACTAGGAATCCTGGGTCTATGTATACCTAAGTAGTAACTAGCATCAACCAATTGACTATCATTATTGCTATCAGGCGTATCTAATCAAAGTCGCGTCTCCTTCCCGATCTGGTAAGCTTTATCGGAAGGGAGCGGGGTCAGGGTTCTGGTAGACTTCGAATTATCACCTCTATTATTTTTAATACCGCAAGACTTGATCTGATTCTGTCATTATAATCTGTATAACTGGTCTTAAAAGGGTTCGGTACGGCTGTAAAACCGCGTACTGTTTGGCGACACCTAGACAAAAATTGTGCAAGACCGGAGTACCCTAAACAGATAAAACAAGATGAGCCGCACATGGCAAGAAATTGCGCAAATAGCACAGGAAGTTCGCGATAAGTCCATCGCCCTGGTTCAACCACCAGTTCCAGAGGTGCCAGAAGATCTTCCGTTGAATGTTACGTCCATTCCCAAGAAGCTGTTGACCCCGAGAGAGATTGAAATTACCGAGACTGCACCGGAAGTTCTCGTTCAAAAGCTTGCTTCGGGAGAATGGACATGCGTGGAAGTCACTAATGCCTTTCTCCGCCGTGCTGGATTGGCTCAAAAACTGGTATGACCCTCAGAATTACTGAATAATAACAAAAACTACCAACATCCACAGGTCAACTGCATTACTGAACTCATGCCCGAGGAAGCCATTGAGCGAGCAAAATTTCTAGATAACTATCTCGCGAAACACGGCAAACCAATTGGCCCTCTGCACGGCCTACCCGTGAGCATCAAAGAACACCTCCCCATGAAAGGCCGCACCATCAACTGCGGGTACGTCGCATGGTGGGGACGCATCTCAGACGTGACTTATAGTGGCACAGAAGTTCTGTACAACGCTGGCGTTGTGTTATACGCCAGAACCACTCAGCCTCAGTGTTTGATGCATCTTGCGACCTCGAGTAATCTGTATGGAGAGACTGTGTGTCCGTACAACCGACAACTGACCAGTGGAGGAAGCTCCGGTGGCGAAGGCGCATTGATAGGCATGCGTGGTAGCGCTGTCGGTATTGGCACTGATATTGGCGGCAGTATTCGTAGCCCAGCAGCAAATTGTGGAATATACGGGCTTCGGCCGACCAGTAGCAGATTTCCATATGATAAATTTGCTGCTGCGCATGGTCCGCATGGGATTCCGGCTGTTGCGGGGCCATTGAGTACTTCTCGTGGAGGGTTGAGGCTTATAATGAAGGCGGCTATAGATTCAAAGCCGTGGCTGACGGAACCCTCTCTCTTACCAATTCCGTGGCGTGATGATGTGAGCTATCTCAGCCAGGGAGCGGCAGGTAAGAGGCTCAAGATTGGGGTTTTGTGGGATGATGGAGTTGTAAAGCCTCATCCTCCTGTTATACGGGCTCTGAGTGAGGTTGTGAGCAAACTTCGCGATGTTCCCGGTGTTGAGATTGTGGACTGGAAACCATATAAGCATGATTACGCATGGGAAAGAATAGCATCCATGTATTATGCCGATGGCGGAGCTGATAACTTTGAAATCCTTGCCCAAGGCGGCGAGCCATTATTGCCCCTGACACATTTTATACTCACCGAGAACAAACATCGAAAACGTCGACAAATCGAGGAGATATGGGAGTTGATGGAGAAGAATGCTGAGTACAAGAAAGACTATGCCAATGTATGGAACGACACAGCCACTGGAGTCGATGAGCGAGGATTGCCAATTGGAATGGTCGATGTGATTCTTTCTCCAACAGGACCGGGTGCTGCTCCTCCGTTAAATCAGGCAAAGTATTGGGGATATACGTCGCAGTGGAATTTGCTTGATTATCCTGCTGCAGTATTTCCGGTTACTCAAGTACAGCCAGAAATCGATAAGAAGGAGTACGGCTATACACCTCGGAATAGCAAAGATGAGTTCAACTATCAGCTATGTAGGACATTATTACGGTTGCATTTGGGATTACTTGATGCTAATATTGGAAAAGATGAGCCCGAACTATATCGCGATGCCCCTGTCTCACTTCAGCTAATCGGACGTCCTTGTGAGGATGAAAAGGTTCGGTTTTACCATTAAGATCTTTGGTTATGCAACAAGCTAATGACTGGGACAGGTTCTTGAAGCTCTTGATTTCATACACGAGCACGTTTCGTTCTCTTCTTTCAAATGAGCCGTGTACCCATCATCTCACCCAGATAGAGAGCCGGCCCAATCATAGCTAATTAACCTATCTCCAGTTTGGGGTTTTGTGTTTTTGTATCATTCTTTAGAGTGTTTTATATTATATAGAATCCAATTGGTTGCATCGGGGTAAATATCAAGAAAGGATAAAAGTGTAAGATTGATTTAAAGGAATCGTCGTTGTTATAGTTAACTAGCCAGCTCGGGGTAGGTTTCAAGTGACAACAGGCAGGGTTGTAGATGGAAATCTGGATATCCGACCAAATTTACTACCATACCTAGGCATTATATAGTAAAGAAAATAATGAATGACTGGGACTCTCTTATTTGTCCCGTAATGCCAAAAAGAATGATCATATGGGTCACTGATTCCAGGGCTATGCAAATTCCAAACTCGCGATCATCGCCTGGATGTGTGCGCTCAATCGTCGTTTACACGGCAATAGCACAAACGCAGGAGATAATACTGGCAATCGCCCAGTCAAGGAAAGATCGTTTGCATGCAGAGGGATATTTCACAATGCGAAAGAAGGACGAAAATTCGTTGGAGAGTATGGATGAGAGGAAACAGGAGGCTTTGTGGAAGAAGACATTAGGGTGAGCGAATATAGGAAAGAGGTATACTCTTGTTCCTGTTTAAGGGAATTCTTTATATAATCCTCAAGTGATATGTCAATGTTTTCTACTATGGAGAAGTCCGAATGAGGCATAATTATGACTTAGGGTTAGGGCTTGGGATTCGTTGATTACCTAAATGCTGGGTTTTTAGGAATGACCGCCGACTGATTTCCTTTTCAACCTTGCAACTATCTCTCCAATATAACTTACTCATTGCTCCATAAGCGAAGCAATTTCTTGAATCATCAGTTTTCTGTAATATTGAACTATGAATCATCAGATACCATAAATGTACGCCCCTGTTCCCCCTAGACCCAAGAAAACGAACATCGTGCGGTCACGCAGCGGGTGCAAAGGATGCCGTGAGAGACGCACAAAATGCGACGAGAGAAAGCCCGTTTGTGGAACATGCATGAGGCTGAAGAAGGCGTGTGAGCCAGTTAAGTCTAAGTTCGAGTTTCGTGTATTGACTGATAAGAGTCAAAACTTGAAATTAGAAGCGAGGAGACTTTCAGCAAGAACGCAGAGTATGTTGGTTGATTTACAGGTAGAAAGAAACCCTTTGTCTAATATCGCTCTTACTGTGTCTTTGCACAGGTCGGCGAAGGAGGTGTTCTATTCCGCATATTGGGAAGATAAATGTCTGCCTGCTTTGCATCCAATTTTTCAATCGACGTTGAAAACGATTGGGAAATTTCCGGCATTGAATGACGCGGTTCTCGCATTATCATCTTGTAATCTGAGTCGTAATGATGCCGAACATCGAGTTTGCAACTCAATTGACTACATGGGCAACTACTGTCCAAATGCGACTCATCAATCAAGAAGCCAGCAATATTATTCATCGGCCATTCAGCGATTTACGAAGCTCAGTGAGACTGACTGTCGAGAAAATCTTACAATGGTGTTGATAATTCTACTTCTGTTTGCTCATATAGAGTCAACTAGAGGCAATCTTGAAGGATTTAACTGCCATGTGAATGGATTGACGGCCTTTCTTGGATACGAAATCGACAAGCTGAACAGAGATCAGTTTTTGAGAAATTTGATTACTGCTTGGATGCAACCACAATTTCAAGTGTGGTGGGCTCGGTCATACTTTAGCACGATCGATATTCAGCAAAGGCAACCTTTCATAGCGTTACCTCGCCTTCTTCAAGGGAGATTAGTGTCGATTCATGAGCGACGGATTGCGGTGTTGAGTATCATGTGCGAGTCTCACCGAATGAATGTCACAACCATGCTGGAGCACTGGCGATACCGTGCCCGATCTGACCAGCTCGGATATGAATCAAGACATAGCACTTATTGCCATGATGGTGATCACTGCCGTATGATGTTGGCCGAACAGAGGGAGAAGCTGAATAACTGGCTGTTATACCTCCCCATTGAAGAGCAACCTCTCCAGAATGACATTTGTGATAGCCGAACCGAGTCGGCTATGACATTTCAATCTCACGATGCTGCCTTGAATTATGCCTACTATGCCTTGGCTATGATCATGCAATGTACTGGTGCCTTTCAACTTTTGGAAGCTCCTTTTTGTCACAATTGGGGTCACGAATGCTATGAAGCGGAGCCGTGGGTGCGACTTCTGCTCCAAATCGCAGAAGGAATTGACATGAAACGATGTGTTCGCCAAAACAACTACACTATTGGCTTCTCAGGTCTTTTACTGGCCGCTTTGCTTCGATGCCAAGAATTAAGCTCTGGCCGACGGATTGAACGATGGCTACAAACTTTGGTCGATATACACCCAACAGAGGAGGGGAGTTTCCCAGTTTACCAAGCGCTAGCTGTTACTAAAGCCATCAACAAACAGAGGATCATAGGAAGAGACGTGTTTGCCGTGTCTCAGCCAGTCGACGATGGAGGGGGTACTCCTAAACTCCGTTCATATAACAGCCAAATCATCGATACACTGTTGATTCATGGGAGATGCAGAGTAACGGGTGATTTGTTTACGGATTGCATATCTATTGAAAACATATAGAAAAGCACCTTTGTTCTGGCTAGGATGCTGAGTCATTCGATGGCGGTGAATTTGCCAAAACTCTAATTTTACTCTTGTCCCACTTTATATTGAGGGATCAATAAAGGCGCGGCATAGTTCTCGTTCACCCGATTCGGTTAGGTCGAACTGTCTCGTCACAGCCAATTAGATGGCGATGATCGATGACATTCGAGAATTGGCTTATTGGATATGGCTATGTTTTCTTCATTAAAACACGTCAATATTTTGTCTATGAGGGGCAAATAGAGATAATTCCCTCACCTACATGTGTTGTATCCACAGATCGCTGATCGACTATATATGGCTATGGGAAAGGAATACTTAAGGGGAGACGGTGGACGCTTTTGATAAATTGATCCGTGTCGCTACTCACCTGAGCACGATACAATTATCCGCTGGTCAAAATTTCTCTTGAGAACAGAGGAAAGGTATACTGGCAAATCTCATATAGTCCCAAGGCGAGAGCTATTGCTGAAGAGGACACAAAAACTAAAGGAAATCGCAATGAAACAGAATAGCACAATTAAAGCATCGACAGATGACTGTGTCGTCACTTATCGAGGCGATATCGTTGAAAACCGCCATACTGTCCACGCTGCCGTTATTGATGCAAATGGAAACATGCTTTATACCGTCGGAGATCCTTCTCGCGTGACCTTAATTCGTTCAGCGGCGAAGCCAGCTCAGGCATTGGCAATCCTAGAGACAGGAGCGTTTGAAAGATTTGATCTCGACGATGCAGACCTGGCCCTGATGTGCGCATCACATAGCAGTGAAGATAGGCATATTGCTCGAGCGCGATCAATGCTGGCAAAAGTTCAAGTCAAGGAAACAGACTTGCGCTGCGGAGGACATGTCGCCATCTCAGATGCAGTGAACAAAGTATGGATCAAAGCCGACTATACACCGACGAGCATCTGCAATAATTGCTCTGGAAAGCATGTGGGCATGATTGCTGGTGCACATTGTCTAGGGGCGGATGTCTCAGACTACCATATACCCGAGAAACCCATGCAATTGTCGGTTAAACGTATCATTGAAGACTTGACTCACCTGAAGGAGGATGAAGTCAAATGGGCAATAGATGGCTGCAACCTACCGGCTCCTGCTATACCACTCTACTCTTTAGCGCAGATATATGGCACTCTCGCTGCCGCCGCCGACCTACATGCCGAAGATGGGTCACTGGAAAGAACCCCAAATCTGGCACGTATCTACCGTGCGATGAAGGAATATCCCGAAATTGTTGGTGGCAAAGGCCGGTTCTGCACTCGACTCATGACAGCGTTCCAAGGAGATCTCGTGGGTAAACTTGGAGCAGAAGGGTGTTATGGCGTTGGCATACGATCTACGGAACAGACCAGAAAGTTGGGGACAGAGACAGCTGTGGGAATTGCAATCAAAATCGAGGATGGGAGCATCCCGATTCTATACTCAGCAGTGATGGAAATCCTTGAGCAAATGGGAATTGGTACACCGGAAGTTAGAGAAGAACTTGCTGATTTTCATCATCCCAAGCTTGTGAATACGGCGGGTGTAGAGGTAGGCCATGTTGATTGTGCTTTCGAAGTACGAGCTGTATGATCAACACTTCTTTTACTTTGATATAATCAATAGTAGAGATTGCCTCCTAGCGGCAATGTCAGGTGTTTCAATCAAATAGTCCGTGTCAGCAGTTGAACCTTGAAGTTAGGGTTTTGCTTGCCCATATAACCCTTTTGGGAGATCACGTGAGGTCGCGTCGCGGTTGTGGCGGAGTGGCCGACATGTTTATCTTCGAGATCCGTCAACCACCTTAGCTTTAGTTAACGGATTTTTCCATCTCTCTCATCTAAGTAGTCGTATTTCAACCCGTTAACGACAGGCTTCTACTCTCAAAGTATCATTTCTCATTGCGTTGATTGGCTGTGGCAACTGGTGCCTGGCGTTCTATTTGGTTCTTCCAGACTTCGCCTCCCGAACCGTGACCAAAAGCAGATTACAAAGCTTTTTTCTAGATATCTCCATCACATAGACTAAACACTTTCATCCATCGCCTTCATTATCATGCGACTTTCATCACCATCTTGACTGGGCTTCATCTCGCATTTGCAAGCAGAGTGCTACTGTGATCAATATGCGCGAGATCGACCCGCTCGTCCTCGAATATCAACATGACAAACACCGACCCCGAGAAGCCGAAGCGCTTCACATGCTCCGGAAAATAGCCTCTCTCGTCAAACCAATCATGAGACAACGGAGCTGGAAAGTTGGCACTTTGTCTGAATTCTATCCATCACAACGAAACCTTTTGGGACTGAATATCAATGGGGGGCAGAAAATTTGCTTACGGTTGAGATATCCAAGCGATGAGCGCCAGTTTCTGCCTTTGGAACAAGTTGTTGATACTATGCTGCATGAGTAAGTTAATATGTTCAAGATTTTGAGTAGTAGGATGTTGAAGACTTGCAAGGTTATGCCATATTGTACATGGACCACATAATCGTGATTTCCACGCCTTGTGGAACCAGCTTCGTGACGAACATGAAGAACTTGTCATTAGAGGATACACAGGAGAAGGGTTCCTGTCCCAGGGTAAACGACTCGGAGGTCGTCAAATCCCGCTGGACGAAGCACGGCGGTTGGCTCGTGTTGCTGCTGAGAAACGGCGAACACTATCTGCTGGTTCTGGACAGAAGCTGGGCGGTGCACCGCTCTTGAAAGGATCGGATGTACGAAAAGTTATTGCAGATGCCGCGCAACGACGTATTGACGTCACCAACGGATGCGCGTCAGGCTCTAGCGACAGCGAGAAATTAGCAGATGAAGCGTCTCGAAATGGCTTCCGTACAAAAGCCGAAGAGGATGACGCCAATGAACGCGCTATTATGCAGGCTTACATTGAGATGATCCAGGAGGATGAGAAGGAAAAGTACGGTTCCTCGTATGTTCCTCCTAGTCAGGCGAATCCTGCTGGTCCGAGAGGCAAGAAAGTGTATCCCAGTAAATTGAGAGCACCGCCGGTACCTACACACTCAAAGCCTATTAAACGGTTTGCTAGTTCGGGGACGTTGTCTAGCGCGTTTGGGACTTCGGATCAAAGTACCGAGAATACTATCATAAATAATGATATGCCATGGGACTGTCAAGTGTGTACACTCCAGAATCCACCAGCATACCTCTGCTGCGATGCATGCGGAACGGAACGTCCAGCCCAGTCGGTAACAGCCCAGTCACGACTTGTTACAGCGGCCGAAAAATCTTCATCGAAGCGAGCAACCTCGAGACCACGAAGTCGTCTAGCCTCAGAATTGATCACCAGAGGCGATGCTCCCCGAGTAGTATCATTCAAAGGTGATACCTCTGAGAGGATCACTAGTCTTGATCAAAATAGAGCTAAAAAGCCTCTTGGATGGTTGTGTCACATGTGTGGTGCATTTATGGAGACGGAATGGTGGACATGCTCAGCCTGTGGGACGATGAAGACTGCTTCCTGATGACAGCAAACTTACAATGATATGTTGGGACTAAATGATGACTGTACCTATACACCCTTTTCTATGAGCATATTAGCGCTTGCGTGGCTCCTTTATGATTATTGAATACCTTGCTCTTTCCCATCCAAAGCCTTGGTCCTATCCACCAGCGCGTTAGATTATTTTCCACTGCACTATCATTGTTATGGCTTTCTACATTTCGGACGACCAGCAGAAACTGGATATGTATCTAATTTAGACCAGCGATCACGTCACGTCTCGTTGGTTAATCCTTCATTGCTAAATTAGAATTTATGCATTATTAGTTTGACTAAGGCATATACGGGAAAACAGGCTGTTCAAAGGCCAACGATAGCAGTCATCAACAAAGTGATGAAGAGTATGTACATAATGAATCAAAGCTGAGAAGCCAATAGCATGCGCATAATTTGTCAACGACTAAACTTCGGTTGCCCCATGGGATGATGGTTTCCGGGATAAGCCAGGTACCGCTTTCTAGGCTGCAAAGGCGCGCCTCCTTCGACACCCAAGGCCAATTGTCTGACTTTGTCATCTGGGCCGGAAATATCTCTAATCACACCAGGTAAATTGTCCAGAGCTTCGATCTTCCGCTTATTCTTTCCGACGAGTAATGGCAGATCTTTCTGACCGAAAGCTGCCCCCATTCGTAACATGGTGAAGGCGTCGAGAGTATTGGTCCAACGTTTGCTGAATGCAGCATAGACCGCCAAACACAGCAGTGGAACCATATACAGTCCAAATAGCACAGAGCAAGCAACCATGGCTGGAAAGGATATCGAGGGCAAGATTGTCTGCTCTAGAGGATTATTGTACGATGAAATAAACCCTTCGGGAGGCTGATTGTCACTGTCGAACATGGCCTTGATGGCTAGAAAGCTAGCCTGCATTAAAGCTGACGAAGCCTCCGTTGGATATAAGGAGAAGCTTCCGATCCAGTCGTCAATAGGGAAACCACTCAGGCCCGCATCTTCGAAACCGAACGGTACAAGCGGCCAATAAGCACCTTGATTTCCAATGGAGCGAAGGTAGGTCGTCAAATTCTCATTATAGTTTGTGTCGTAATCAGACGCAGTTTGTGGACTCTCCGCGAATGACCCAGGTCCAAAGATGGCAAAGGCTATGGTAGCCAAGGGACCAGTAGCAGATGGAAAGGAAGAAGGATCGTAATCCCTGCGCTTTCTTGTAAGGACTCTATCGTTACCAAATATATTATTCTCGCTTGATGATTTTGATAACAATGGGCCAGGTATTTGGCCGTTTTTGACATTTGGCAATTCGAATAACCCGGCGCTCGTGTTCATGATGATTTTGAAAGGTTTCATATAAGACTTGAGTGCTTCATCCGACTGTTCAGGCGACAGTGTCAAGCTGGAATTCAAGTTAACATAGAGCACCTCAGTAAAATCCTGGCGGCCGTTGGTATCCAACCACGGAGATTGACCGTCGCTTCCTGGTAAGCAGACCTCCAGCGACAGATTGAAGTTGCTATTGGGGTATGTGTAGGCAGCATAAAACACTGAATTTTCAGAGCAGTCCGACGGAAATTCATCTGCAGTCATATTCTGAATTTCAGCTGAGCAGTTAACTCTTGGAATATACTGATTAGAGGTTAGACCGGTGCTAGTGTTACTGGACAGCGGTGCAAACCAGCTGCCATCCGATGTATAGCCACTCAACTGAGTGGTATTCCCCCAAAGGTTGTCTTGATACCCATTGTTTCCTAGTGTCTGTGACTCCTGACGCACCGTAATAATACAAGCCGCCTCGTTTGATGTGGCTGATCCGAGTGCGCTTCGCATTGTCTTCACTTCAATGCTGCTGTAGGCACCTGATCCAGGCGAAATAGAGACTAAACGGGTCGAGAGCAACAGAGACTGAATCGGGTAGGTAACAGCACCAAAAATATGAATAAAGATCGCTATGTAGAGCATACTACTGCCATATCGTTTAAAGCCAGAAGGATAAAATAGCAGCCGCGCATATTGCATAGGGTTTGCCCAAGCACGATCCGCCAGGGTTACTACCTGGCGCAAACGCAGACTGTAGGCATCGCGCTGGTTCTGTACGTAGACGGCGGCAGCCCAAGCACAAACCAACGAGATGACTGGAAGTGTTGTTATTTTTGTGATGGCCTGAAGGATACGAGCAGCTCTGTAAGAGTTGGCTTTGGTGCCGCTTTCGTCGGAGACGTAATCTTGTACTTGAGAAAGCTTGCATATGGTTACCCAGGAATAGATCGCTATAGTCGCATAAAGCATAAAGGGAACTAGGATGCTGAGATCTCGGTGTAATGGCGTAGAACGGATGCGTTCAGAACGACGCCGCTCATACGGTGGAAGCAGCTCCTCGTCCCTCTCTTCATAAGGCGGCACCTCAAGTCGGCCATCAGATACGTCGTTTCCTTCATGTTCTTCGTGCCTAGATGTCTCTCTAGACAACTGTTGCAAGAGGACGTCATTTCTTGCCTCCATCTCGATGTTCTCGTAGCGTTTGGCTTGAGCTCAATGCTCGGGGGACGCGAGTCAATTATCTCTTCTGACAACGCTGTGCCACAAAAAAGGGACCAAAAACTCAGCCTCGACGCTAACGATGCTGGCAGACTTTTAATCAAAGTACTATGAGCCCCATGTCAGATCTGTAATTCTGTATGGTTGGCCTTTGCTGGTTATCTATCAGGCGCTCCAATGCGGGGCATGCAACCAGTCATAGCGTCGAATGAAGTCCTTGGAGCACGGAGTCAAAAGTATTGGTGAACGCTAGTCATTAGTGTATACACTAGTATTGTTAGATAAATTAGAGATTGATAATTTATCATTAGCTGTATTCTAACAATGTATATATTTCTATACTAGCCAAGGTCTAGCGTGTTGCCAACACTTTTGACTCCCACCTCCGTACTAAGCACTCCCTCTTTTTGATTAACGAAGCCTAGCTAGGGGTTTTAAGTGGAGCGATGCCTTCTTTGATCGGTGGCATACGTTGTAGTTACTCCACTCCAAAAGGCTTGTTGTAGCAGTTGGTCATCAACAAGTAAGACATTGTTTTCTTGTACGCTATGATCCGTACACATACTCTGTTGTATGTACTAGGGGATCAAGAGAGGAGGTGCGTGAATGGCTAGGATGGAAGTAGCAATATTCAACTATCAACTGCTAATGGTCCCTATATCGTGCATTAGCGTATGCCCGAAAGCAGTGAAGCCAAATTAATCCATACAAACGTGCTTTTCGTGCGGGTCCAACCATTCCCGCTGAAGTTGGGCTCTCTCCGAACCGAGGCTATCGATCAACAAGGATATTGCCCTATAATGACTTTCAAGGCTTGAAAATCAACTTAATTTAGAGTAGTATCTTGAGGAGAAGCCAAGAGTAAGGATGATCTGGTACTAGAAGATTCGCTGCTTGTACGCTCGACTAGCAACATATGAGAGTGGCATGTGGCTAGGTTGCTCTATCTATGAAAGAACTTTGAAAGCGGAAAAAAGGCTTGTCAACATAAGCTTAAAAGGTTGAGTAATGTTAATGTGAGCGGTTTTATCGTCATCTCCACTTACAGTCAATTTCTCATCAACAGATTTCGCCAGTGGAAAACCATGCCAATTTGTCCACCAGGAGGGACTTTTCAAAGGCTAAATCCGTTTATAAACGGCATCAATCTGTGTTGATGTAATTGCTACACGAAATTAAGTTATGGATATTCCAAAAATACAAAAATTTTTAATTGTTGCTCATATATGGGGCTACAATGGTTTGAAGTAGCCGCTTTCTGGTACCCCTCTCGTATTCTCCCACTAGCAAGGATTATGAAGCAAAAGAAGTACTCGACCATGGTAAGGAAAAAAGAAACTAAAAAAATATACACTGTGTCCAGGCTTACTTGTCATGAAAAACTAGGATCGACGGTTGACACTTTAATTCATATGCATGATGCATAATCATGGCACATGCGGGATGCGAGTAGAGAATCATGCTGGGAACTACCTAATAGGGAAATCTAGAGAAGGAAGCATCTAACATACCTAGGTAATGAGAGGCCGGCGGCTAGATAAAAGACCGAAGCCAAGAGCCTCATGTTACCAATAATAAACCAAATGCGAAGATCTACAATACTCAGCTTGGCCTTGAATCCTTCGGAAGCCGGTGGCCCCAATGTTACCGCGTCCTACATAGACTTAGTACTTGATGAGGCAATCCTTTGCTCTTTGAGGCAAATTGTGCTCACCGCTCGATTGTTATATTTTCGAGGAGGCGTTTTCACCCGGGTCTTAGCTTGTGAATGATGGATATATAAGCTGGGGCTGCATTCTAGTTGAGTATCTGGGAGTTTCCCCCTGCTTACAACCACTTGTTACCAACTTTTCTTCACGCAAAATACATCCCCAAATTCACCTTTCAGCCAAAATGAAGATTGAACCATCGGTACTCGCGATCTTTGCTCTGAATACTGTAGTATTTGGCTCTGCTGGTACGTCATCTGCGATTTCGCAAACATTTGCAACAAGATAGAAAAGTCACTGGCACTGAATTGATCTTCTTCACAAACAGAAAGAGCCGGCGACTGTAACGTTGAAGGAAATCTATTCCAACTAGAAGCATGGGTGCAAGACAGTGTGGGCTTGATTGAACTTCGTCAATGGGGTGATCTAGGCACCGATTCCATTGCTGTACTGGACGGCAATGCGAACACCAGAACTGCGATCCACTATATCAACAAAAGCAACGGCCATTTGATCGTTCTCGACCCATTCAGCTTACTGACTGCGGCCAATGCATACACGGATAGTCCGGAGGGTGGAGAGCTGAAGTTCACATATTACAATGACACAAGCCGAGATTATTTCTGGCCCTCCTTTGACATCAACGCAGATGGACACTTGACAGTCAAGGGCTCTAGTAATATTTTCAGTCACTGCGGATCGAATGATACGGATTTGCTTAGTGGAACGATTGGAATTGGTTCCGTTGGCGGACAGGATTGCAAACCTTTGGACTACCTCAACGTGATGCCCGTCACGTCTCAGTTGAGCCTTGAATAGGTTCTAGTAGTTGGTCTGGACATGATAGTATAGCACATAATACATGGTGGATTTTTCATTTCTACCAGGGTTGCTGAAAAGCGCGATACTAATCCTTTAATTAAGTCAAACAACACAGAACTTAGATTCTCTAAGATCAGATATGAAAATGATGAAACAGAAAGATACCAAATTGCCTAAGCACATTTTTACGCATTCGCGCTCCCGTTCGTCCCCCAGAAGCCATCAGACAGTACTGGAATTGATATCAGCGCCTACGACGTCAAACTAAGTTGCTGATTGGTTGATCGCTGTGGGTCAGAAAGTAACAACCTCAGCAATCGGCATGGATTGTTTATGTATGAGTCTACGGCGCGAACAATGAGCTACGTAAAAAGCGAGTACACACGACTATAACCCTAGCTCATGATGCGATCATGACAGTGGTGTATTTAACACGCAACTCTATAATACATTCTTAAGAGAATGCTAGCATCATTTGCAAGATCTCTCCCTCAATTCGGACGAACGTGGAAGCCACTCAACTTCACTAACCTGAATTTCGTTCGGATTGCTGCAAACCAAAAAATCGAAGAAGAAACGATCCCGGGCTATGTTGCATCTCGGTACTACCCTGTTCATATTGGCGAGGTATTTAGGGACCGATATCAAGTTGTAGGAAAACTGGGATTTGGGGCCAGCTCGACCGTGTGGCTGGCTCGTGATATGAGGTATGATTTCTGACTTAGGTCTCATTCCATGCTCACTCGCGATTTGCAGTCATCGCCGCCATGTGGCTCTCAAGATATACATCAATTCTGCCGCGATGGGGCAGCATTTGGATGATGAGCTGAAGATGTACAAACGCATGGAAAAAGCCTCCCTTAAACATCCAGGGCGGAAAGCCGTTAGAAGATTACTGGACTCCTTTAATATCAAGAGACCCGAGGGAGAACATCGCTGTCTTGTTCACCCTCCATTATGGGAGAGCGTACTGACCTTTTTACACCGAAACCCGATACGCAGACTTCCCAGTCCGGTTTTGGCGTTCATCCTGCAGCGTTTATTTCTGGCCCTGGATTATTTACACACGGAGTGTCAGATAATACATACTGGTCAGTACTGCGCATATTTGCCATTTATTCTGAAAACCGCTCATCTTATACCAATAGATATTAAGGCAGACAACATTCTGTTCGGTATTGCCGACGACACAGTCTTCAGTGACTTTGAAGAGGAGGAGCTTCAAAGACCCATTCCAAGAAAAAAAACGGAGGGTCGAACAATATATATGTGTCGTGAACTCAGAATGCCCAAAGAATTGGGGGCCCCTGTTCTATGTGACTTCGGATCAGCGGTGCCTAGCGATGTAGAGCACTTGGAAGACGTTCAACCTAATATTTATCGCGCACCAGAGGTGATTCTGGAAGTGCCATGGACCAATAGCATCGATATATGGAATGTTGGGTGTATGGTAAGATGGCAGTCCTCCCATCTTATTTTAATAGTTCTTAACTCCGCCTGATTGCCAGATTTGGAACGTATTCGAAGGTGGATCTTTGTTCACAGGACAAGATCCAGAGTTCAAGACTTATCGCAGCCGAGCACATCTTGCCGAAATGATAAGTCTTCTTGGTCCGCCACCGCCTACTTTACTTGCCCGCGGACAACTCACTAAGAAGTTCTTTTCAGATGATGGTAAGTCTGTTTCTTGGGTAAGATGGAGGATACTAGCTGATTGTTCAACTCCTTCTAGGTAAATTTAACGCGGGGGTCCCAGTAAAGGAGCAAATCCCCTTAGAAGAGAGAGAAACAACTCTGGAAGGAGAAGACAAAGCGATATTCTTGCGTCTGATAAGGAAGATGTTGCAATGGGAGCCAAGCGAGCGTAGCTCTGCTAAAGAACTGGCTCAGGATGAGTGGATATTAAAAAACTTATAGGTATTATTCGTACTGGGAAGACCCAGCAGATGCAAGAAGCTTGAGCGAATGCGGGAAATTATACCGTTGTATATTTATTTATCCTCGAATAACCTTAACTTTGGGTCGGAGTATGGGCGCACGGATCAGTTAGAAGAGGGAAAGCTTTCTTGAATGGTATGATCCTACAGCTACGCCATGGCAGTAGAATTCCGAAAGAATAATATTGCTAAGCTCGTAAGGGCAGGAGTGTTCAATACCTAGGTAAGCACTTAACATCTTCAAACATACTTCGTTGCTCAACTTATATGGCAAGAGCCTTTCCATCAATTCCCCGAGGAGCATAACCCAACGTCTCAAACTGGAACTTCGCAAGCTCCTCACCACATTGCTGAATCAGCCATTGAGCAAACATGTCCATGCCTGTACAAGCCCCGTTGGCAGTCCAGATATTTCCATCAATAACCCAGTTGACTTGCTCGGTTTTGGCGACCCAATTGACGGCGGGATACATTTCATGCGCCAAGTCAAGCATTCCGGGATTCACAGTTGCGCGTCTTCCATCTAGAAGGCCTGTCTGTGCGAGCACCCCAGCTCCTGTGCATGTAGTGAAGATAGTTTTGATCTCGTTCTTCGCCACGCGGTCTTTGATGAAAACCTTCAACTCATCTGAAAGCTTGTAACTTGGCATAGGGCCACCAAGGAGCAAATAGTCAATTGGTGGACAGTCTTCTGGGGTGACTGTTGCCACGACATCGAGGTTCTCGAGTTCCAAGTTCTCGGGGTTTGATTTACTGCTGGTCTCACTGATATGGTAGAACTCAAGCTCGAGACCCTTTTCAGAAAAGCCTTTGGGCACAAAGCCGCTCTCCTCATAATTTTTTAGCAAGGACACGTTTACGCCTGCTATCACGTCAAGAGGTCCTATGACATCGAGGGCTTGGTATTTGTAGAGAGGGATGCCGAAGCGGATGGGAGCCATGGTGTTGGAAATTTGGAATTGAAAATCAGTTCTTTGTAACAGTGGTAGATTGAGTATTAGATGAAGTTCAGAATGACTGGGGAGCGAATTCAGGGAATTTGAAGAGGCTTTATACCCAAGTACCTTTGCCAATGGACTCAATTCTGCTCACTGATACAACTTCACTTGTTGAGTAGCTGCTCACGTAGGTGGACAAGAGTTGGAATGTGGCAGCCTAAAATCGTGAATCTACGGAAGGAAAGTGCAACCTCATTTCTTTTTCTTTTTCTTTTTAACCCCATGAAGAAGACATCTGGACTTCATACTGCATTTGTGATTCGATATACAAACTGTATGCATGGATCAGCCCGCGTCCAACTGCCATCCGGAATAATAATTAAACAGCCCTAGGCATCCTTGACTCGGCTATTCCTGCCATCCGAGACAAGAGTATCAACCTGGTCTGATATGCAAACGAGCACTTTTCTCCAACAACATCACTCGTCTAATTGGATTAATCAATCTAGAACGAACCAAATGGATTCAGACGATACCAAATTCATATGTCCGAGGCCGAGAGCAGCCCGTGCTTGCGCTTCGTGCAAAGCGCACAAGACGCGATGTCTGCCATCCGCTCGTTCGGATCAATGTCGAAGGTACACTACCACTAGGCAACCACTGCTGCGCTAGCATTGGTCAGAGCTAAAACTAGTACAGGTGTGAGAAGATTGGAACTGTATGTGTATACAGTGACGTTCAACAATCAAAGTATGTTCAGAGCCATTCGCCTAGTGACTATGGACTTACTCACGCTTCACCAGGAACAAGCCACAAGCCAGACAAGCCCAAAGAGGAAAGTCAGCTCTGGAATCTATTCTGGCGCAAGTAGCCCCTGCAGCCCTAGATGTCGACTACGAGGATCAAACCGAGGAAGTGGTTCAGATACATGGCAATCTCTTTGGGTGCCCTGCAACCACTAACTCGACGCCAAAATCTCAAACCTCTCAGTCGGATGATACAGCAATACAGAAAGGAAGTTCCAAAAGTAAATTCAAAAGACCTCATATAACCATGACCCAGGTCGACAAGATGTTGCAGTCATATCAACGCAAAGCGGCGTACTTCCCTTTCATTTCCATCCCTGAAAGCACAAGCGCAAATAAGCTTTGTCAGAAATGGCCGTTTCTACTGTTATCGGTTCTGGTGGTAAGCTCTGTAGATGAGCCAATACTCCAAAAGTCTTTAGATGAGCGGTTTCGCAAAGTTTTGGCCACGAGGGTCGTTATGCAGGGCGAAAAGTCGTTGGATTATCTACATGGTTTGCTTGTTTATCTCGCTTGGTAAGTCACTATACTTGTAGTTTTCTGTCGACACATGCTGACGATGTCGTGTAGGCATCCAACTCATTTGAAGCCAATTAATAACCAGATATTCCAGTATATGCAGCTGTCAATTAGCATGATATCGGACTTGGACCTGGAACGGAAAATGCAGTCTCCGACAGAAACCGTTGCCAATCAAGTTATTTTCAGGAATTCAGTCTTGGGCTGCTACTTTTTGTCTGCAAGGTAGGTTTATTCATCAATTCGAGCGTTTCAACTCCATGTCTAATAGACTCAAAAGCATCGCAATGGGCTTCAAAAAGTCGAATAACTTTACATTCGATCCTCCTGATGAACTACTGAGATCAATGCTATTATCGAGCGACCAAACAGAATCGGATATTGCTTCTGCTGTCCTGCTATGTAAATTTATCGAAAAGTTACATCGTCTCAACCTACAGACCGAGATGGCAAAGCTACCCAGTTGGACCGAATGTCCTTTACAAAAGCTTACGCAGTCTCTTCTTACAGAACTAGGACAACTAGAGAGAAAATTCCCAACTTCAGTTTTTGCAAATGGTAAGTACCTATTCAAATGCCCAACTCATCCATGAAACAATATTGACTCAGTCAAGTCAAAATTGAAATCATGCAAAGATTCGCGCGAATCAAACTCCATGCTCTTCCCCTCGAGCAAGAGAAGGCACTCTCACAGCATCAAGTCAATCCATTCACTTTCTTGGATATATTCTCCGTTTGTGCTACTGAAATCAACAGCCTGCTGGAGTACATCGTGAAAATACCCACTACAGAATCTAGGAATCTTTCACTCACTGATTGGACACTCGTTATATGTTCAGTCATTACATTCCCGAAACTGTGTCAATTCTCGATTCTCGATTCCGGCGTTGCGAGCACGTGGCAAGCTATGATTGAAAGAGAGCGTGCTACTTTTCTGGCTCATATAGACCGGCTGTGCGATCGTCTCGAGAGCATTTCGGTAGCGAAACGCGCGACCGAAAAGAAGCTACCAGATCTATTCTATCTCTTCTGCACTGTCCTGCGCCTTTTCAAGGATAATCAGGTACGCGAGGTTCAGCGTTTACCAGCCAGTCAAACATCCCCAAAAAATAATGAACAAAGCAACAAAAGACGCCGATCTCGCTGCCCGGTCATCAATGGCGACATCCAAGGAACCGATTACTGGACGATGTGGATGAACAGTAACAATTTCATAAGTGATGAGGAGCTGTTTAGTGTTCCAGGCGGAGGGTTGCCAGAGTTTGATATGAATGATCCGGCCGTTTTTGATCTGAACTCTTGGATTGACTTTTCTGTCTGAAATTTTCTTATCAGGCGAAAGTTGGATGGAAATACTAAAGGCTATGCAGATATCTTTTCTCGATACGTAATGTGTTACGAATGAATGATTTCGATGAAAAAAGTGAAGGAAGATGCAATGTCTATGTGTAGGTTCTATAAGCTAAATCTAAATCGTGTTATATGATTCATATGCTGGTTAAAAGTTATTCTAATATCGCTAAACATGGGGTGTATATCATTTAAAAAGCAAAGGAAAAACAGTCATCTCTTCGGTATTTGGCTTCCAGCTAAACAGTAGTATTCCTCGCGGGTTGTATGCGTAATATTCGATTATTCTTTCCTTCTGGTACACTGTCCAATAACGATACTAATATCATCCATTTTGCCTAAAACTGGAAGTTAGTAATTTGTCACTGGACCAAACGTAGAATATACACACCTCCTTCAATGGTAAGACCTTCATCAATAGCCTTTTCCATATAAGGACTATCAGCAAAAGGATCCAGCGCAATCGTAAGCGCCGCATTGAGCAGCCTTCTGGCTGAAAAAACCATACAGTCCGCCAGATCATTACTAGCTTTTTGTCCATCTACAGCGGTGCCGGCAGCAGTAACGGTAGTTGTGGAGATACTACCCACATCTCCGGTTGCCCATTTCTCAAGGCTCTCGAGGACATTTTCCATGATCTCATGACTCCAGAGATTATCTGTGACACCGTCCGAGACTGCGATGACGATGTCGCCTTCTTCTAATTCGATGGTGCTCAGCACCGCCTCGGTGCGGGGTTGGTCCACGCTGTTTGTGCCGAGCTGGTACGGGCAGTCGAACCAGTGCCATTGTTCACGAGATTTAAAAAGGATCTTTCTGTCGCGCGGGCGTATAACGGTGATTTGACAGTCGCCGATGTTGGTGACGTAGAGCATAGGGTTTGTGCTTTTGTTGCAGTGGAGTAATGCCGTTGCGGACGTTGTTGTGCCGAGCCAATTTTTGGTTGCTGCTTTGGTTTCTTCGTAGGCGTTTTGTAAAAATTGAATGGTGTCAGGTTGCGCGGTGCAGGTGACCTGTCGCTCGCATTCGAGGGCCCAGAAATGAAGAATCAACCTAGACCACAGCCTATTTCATATCAGCACAAATATGAGACAGCAAAAAGCAGTAGACATTGAAACATACGCAGCATGACCCTCAGGTTTCGTCTGCCAAGCACCAACACCATCATTAACCCCCAGCAAGAAGTCGCTCGCAAGGACTGCATCATCCCCATTCGTCAACCCCCTGATTAGCTCGTTTTTCACCTTCGGCCGCCTATCCTGACTCTTGAAGTGTGTTGTCAAAGGATCGGAGAATGAATTCGACGGTATTGATAGAAACGGAGGCGGAAACGGCCTTGACGGCCGTTTTGGTTGCAGGGCGTACCCCGTTTCGAAGTAAAACGGACTCTTGCATGATTTCTGATTGTCGGAAGGGGTAGGCGTGCGCGAACCATATGCGGATCGGGCAACATGGTATCTGCGACACTGCGAGAGGAATAATAGAAGCGGAAGTTGGTGCGATCGCAGAACTCGGCGTCCGATCACGGTCGGTCTGGTCGTGGGCAGAATTAATGAGTAGACAGCCACCATGCCCATACAGGGGTGCACCGAAGGCGCACGAGGATGGGTACGATCATAGCATCCAACCGTGATGCATGGGGGGGTATAATAACTTCCTGCAGAATGTGTCTGCAGAAGAAGAGGAAGCTAAGAATGTTGCAGTATCATCGTCGGCGCTCTCTTATCCGATAAGACCTCTCCATTCCTGAAACGGACTAGCGCCGGTTCTACTGTGATGAACAGCCTCAGCTCTTCCAGAACTTCAAGCAAATGATACAGAGTCAATCCACACTTTGCGACAGCATTAATGCTTGCAACAGACAAATAATTTGTCGTATGAGTAGCTCTACTGGTATAATTGACCTGCCCTAGAGGCAACACCACTCGGGCACATCAGATAAATGAATTATGCTACGTATTCTGATTCCACACATACGACGGACAGGCTCATGCGGGCGCTCTGTAGTATATTCATATCTCAGCTCGTTCGGCCAGATAGGGTGAACCAGCAATGCGGAGGAGCACTCGAAAGTATTGCGACGAGATACCAGGACAGACCCTTCAATATTTTATTTGAAAATAGTTTTGTTGGCAAGAGCTGCTTCAAACTTGCCGCCGTGCTGTTCTGGCCGTGTGTTCATGGCCACTTGGAGATCAAGGTAGGGATGATTGTCGCCATGTTTCTTCTATAACTGTCGATGAATGAGACTACTTTGTGGATTGTTCGTAACTGGTTATCAATGTCTAGACCGCGCCGAGCTGTCGAGAGGACAAGTCCTGGATGGATTTTGTACTCGGTGCAAATACCGTCTTGTTTGTGCGGAGCAAATTCTCGAGTCTCATACAGACCTTGAGCGGCCTGTGTTGCTTGCCGGGAAAAATCCGGGATGGATATGTGGCTGCGTTGATACCCGGTGTATCAAGGGATAGATCAATTTACTCGGAATCTTGGTATACGACGTCAAAGAGGCATTGCAAGCCTGGTATCATGGTTTCCACGATATAAATCAGTCGTTGATTGAGCAACAATAGCTGGTGCGTCCATATATGCGTTCATCGAGACAACACCAGTCAAATTCACTATATCCCACGCTGGCCCAAAGACGCTATTGAGCGCTATTTATACCTAGATAGAGTTTAAAGTAATATAATTTCTGGCTCTAATATAAGGTTATAACGATCTCTATATTAATTCAAAGATCTAATAAAGGTTCTGCTTTATTAATATAGATAATATAAATAATTAATTAAGTGACTACTATAGTACGTCTTGCTCTGTCATGTATTAGAGTGGATATTCATAAGAGGATTAAAAAATCTTATTATTTTCTGTAAGACTCCATAGAAGAGAGATCGCGCGGGATCGGCATACCACTAGATTCTGTGTGCGCGCAACAGCTATACTGCTGAATGCTTCAAGCGATTTGAGTAAAGTAGGGAGGGAACTACCCCCGTCAAAGGTGATGACCTGTTCAGTGGAATAACATGCGCGACATTGGTAGAACCCCAGTAGTCAAGACGATTATTTCCGTCAGTTAACGTCCTTGAGATTCACCTGCGTAACGGGAAAGAATGTCGTAAAACCCGAAGCCCTACATCACCGTCTTCCGCAAACCTATCCAAAGCCTGCTGAAGCGTAACGTTTCCAGAGAGCACCACGTGCGTCATAGGCGGCAAAGCGATTGCAAAGTCATCGTCTGGCACAATTTGCCGTTCTATGGTAGCCAGTTCGCAAGTTTAAGACACTCGTTCCAACTCTTGGTAACGATGCCCTGCCTCGGGCTTTCTAGATCAACAGCGTCACGGTCCGTCTCAAATCACGTACGCCACCAGCGGCATCGGCATCATTACTAGCCCAGTACATGACATGCAGAGCAAATGCCGAGCACGCACATGTTGAAACGCGTGGTCCTGCCAGGTGGAGACTATTTCTGGCCCTAAGGCGAGACGACTCGAACCATTTCCTTTCCAGGAAGCTCTTCCGCGTGGGGATTTTGGCCAACGGGGGATCGGCGCCAAGACATGTGTATAATGCGTCGTTCGAAACTTCCACGACCAAACACCGCTGAAACGATCTGAGACTCGACCAGCTGCCCATTGATGTGTTGAAGCCCTATGTGCCGTGTGGAAGGAGGTTGGTCCAGGATGACTCTGATTTTCCATTTCCCCGCGAGCTCGCTGTCCTGTTCGTTCGCCGAAGAATGCCGTCCACAGTTGACATGCACACACACACATACCAGAAGTACCCGTATAAAATGCCAGTTATTTGCGAGACGTACGTAGCATGCTTTCAATGGTCTGGCCTGGTGATCTGCTTGGAATATGACAAATTGAGGACTGCATCTCTTCTATCGGCTTCTATGAAGACATCTGCAAAACTAACCCACATTTTAGAGTTGAGACCAAGAGCTCCAATCATTATAACTTCCGCAGCCATAAACCCTGTTAGTTTGCTTCAAATATTGTCATTCCATTCTTGTATCCGCCTGCGGCGGTCCACCAACTATTTCTCTAAGTGATGATAGGTCCTTTCTTCCAAATGGTGTGCCTCTTGGTTTCCGTCGATCAGCGTCGGAATGCCTCAAAATTGCAAAAACTACGCGAACCAGGGAACGGTGAGGTTGGCCGTTATGCTCAACTTGATTGCTCGTCTTGATACTTGGAAGAGATGGCTCCCCCGCCCACATGCCAGATGTTTGTGTATATAAAAGGCTCATCTTCTCTGCTTGGCGAGGAGGAAATTTCAAAACGATATCAACAGGATCAGAAGTATCAAAGCCTTGGAAACCAGCTCGGCTCGGTCATCTGATAGTGCTTGAAATTCACCATGTCTTTGTCCACCTTGAAGCTTTCTCTCCTTTCATTATGCGTTGGGGTATATGCTTCTCCCCTTTTAGTAGACAGGGCAACTCCTGGTATGGACTGAACCATCCCAAGATGTATTCCATCTGTTCTTACCTCATCGTCAGATCCTGATATCTTCTCCGAAATGCAACGTGCTGCTCAATTGTCATCAGCCGCCTATACAGGTTGTCTTGGCTCCGCCTTTGACGTGACAATTACCAAGCAGATCAACAATGTCGCCACTGATACACAGGCAAGATCCGAACTACATCTATCGCCAAAGGAATTCTTTCAACCCATGCTAATGTAACCTAGGGATATATCGGTTACTCGACCTCCAAAGGCCGGATTACAGTTGTCATGCGAGGATCTACCGATAGTAAGATCTATAATCTGCCCAGAGATATATCTTACATTCATGAATATTGACGACACATGATAGGCGAGGATATCATGAACGACGGTGACTTGGTCATGGTCACCCCCACGTTGTCCGGAGTGAAATTCCCCGACGGTGTTCAAATCATGCAAGGCCTAACATCGACCTGGGGCTCCGTCCACGATGAAGTGATTGCCGAAGTGGCTTCGCTTATTAAGCAACACCCAGACTATACCTTGGAGACTACTGGACACTCTCTCGGAGGCTCGTTGACCTATATGAGTTACATTGCCCTAGCCCAAAACTTCCCCGACAAGAACATTACCAGCAATGCGCTGGCGGCCTTCCCAATTGGAAACGAGGCATTTGCGGCCTTTGGAACTGCACAACATGGACTTCTTCGACGAGGCAATAATGCTGGTGATGGTGTTCCGGTGAGTAGCCTGAGATGTGATGCTCTCAACAAAACTAGGAAGATGATGCTAACCCAAGTGACTAACAAGAACATGTATGTTTCGTTTCCGACCAATCTAGTCCACTACGGACAGGTATGTACTACCATTTTAATTATTGCCCAGGGTTGAATCCCCTCTAGTCGTCGTACTAACTTTGTGTAGGAAATTTACAGTTCTGGCACGGCAGCAACCTGCGTTTCGTGCTCAGGGGAGCGTGACCCTCAATGCTCCGCTGGAAACGGCGAGTATGGTGTCACGGCGGGCCATTTCTCTAGCTTTGGAGTTGGGCTAGGCCTCGCTGGTTGCGGGGGTTTCTGAGCTTCATTGGAGGCCAGAGATGAGCCGGTTTGAAATAAGGATTTTTGGGTATGAATACTGGCGTGCATCCCTACCTCGAGAAAAGCGCCAGTTGAAAGAAACCTATCTTTTTCGGGATAGAAACAATTGTAGATTTTCCTAGCACCTCATTGTTATCTGTAGCTTCGGACAAATTGGCCAAGTTGCGGTTGCTAACTAACTACTAGTATAACCAGTGATTCAATCTAATTTATGCATAGTCTATCAAATCAAAACCACTCCTCTGCAAGTAAGGCTAGGCTTATTCTAAGCCGACTTAGAATCTTTTTACAAAGTCCTTAAAAATGGGAATGATATTCTTCTAACCACGTGGGTAGAAATCAGCATATATGTGGCTATACTTTATTTTCTGTCCAAAAAGCCGAGAATACGACAAGAACCCAGGAAGCTGCATTCTGTTACTATCAGCTGAACGAGAGTATTGAATACCCAAGGATTTGCTTTATTGGCCTGTCAATCTGAGAATGAAAAAAGTTTTGTATAAATTCTATGCACTAAATATCATCGGTCTGAAAGCGAACAGTTGCGATTTCGTAGCATCATAAGTCATAACATCATTTGAAATCTTCATAAGCAATCCCCACTGAAACCTGTGAAGGCAAAAAATACGAATTCATAGACTGCTTCAAATTGTCGATGTCATATCAAGCCGCGGTGAAACAGTTCAGGCATATCCAAAGATATCATATTCGGCCTGTGGAATAACGATGTGCTGTTTGATCATTTCTTCCCTGATGATACTTATGCCGGCAAGTAGTTCACGGTGAATGAGCTGTTCAGGCAAATCGCGCTTTAGAGCAACAAGAGACTCATAGGTCAATTCACCCATGACTGTGCTCTTCTCTCGAAATGTAGCCTCGTAGTCTGGTTGATAAAGGTGGAATCCGCGTATCCATCGACCGGAGCAGGGACAGCGAGTGTTCCCGGACCTGGTACATAATCGAGAACAACTGCACACATCAAGACAAATGCACTTCTCTTCACTGGCGTACCGCAAAATGTTGAAACTGTTCTCTTCTCGTCGCAACTGCCCGACTGCCTTACCCTCGATCCTCGCCAGGGCGCACATTCGATGAGCGCATTTCATGTTTTCTGCCCAAGAAGCAACCTTTTCTGCGCAGTCGTAAGGACCAGTTGCAGTGGAAGCGGTATACCCATACTTGAGATTTGTTCGGGGATACATGCAAATGTACTTTTCGGAAAGCAAAGCCAAGATATCGACGTCAAGACGCCCGAGTACAGGGTAGATTTGACACCAGTGTCGGAATGCATGAGATCTAGGACCTTCAATCCTCTCATAGATATGCGCACGAAAGCCGGTGTGGTCAAACGGTAGATTTCCCTGTACTCGATATCTTCGTGTCATTTCCGCAACATAATAACACTGGTGGTAGCTATTCATGCGGTCATCAAATGCTGAACAAATACTCTCGTCTTCCAAGGCGGCCTTGCACATAGCCAGGATTGAATAGATGTGGTCTGGTTCGGGCAATTGAGGTTGACCCTTAGAACGCCGCTTCTGTCCATTGGTAACAAAAGAGGAGCCAAAGTGAATAAGGCCGATCTCGATATCCAATCTAGCATACAAGCAGGAATAGAGGTCCTCTATAGCAAAGATAAAGTCTATCACTGAACCTTTTTCGAACTCTTTTTCCGCTTTTTCGACGTAAGCCAAGATACTGCCAGACGGATTCTGAAGCTGCGAAAAATTAGTTTGACGTGCATAATTGATGACGAAACGACTCACATCGATACGGAAATCCCGACACATGGCTATGAAAACCTTTGCAATGCCGTAGACTACCCCAGTTGCACCATATACGCTCTCCCATTGGTAATCCAACTTCTTCAACTCTTCAGGCAAACCACTTTTGTAAAGATCGGCGGAATGCGAAAGCTCATAGCACCATGTCTTCGAGTTGATAGTGTACAGAATGCGGCCATCCTTTGGTGTAGAGAAGAGACGATGAGGTGGTTTGAGCACGGCAAGTTGATCGAGATCCAGAGAGCATTCATTTTCTTCTGTTTCCTGGCTCTCTATGGAGTATACAGTGTTCTGGGTTAAGTCACTGAAATGCTGTCCAAAGGAGTAATTTGATGGGCTTGACGAAGGGGTGGTCATTGGCGAATCCATGGTGCTCTGGGCAAAGGTAGAGATCTGATGAAGCTGTAGCTGGACCTTGTGTGTGTATGATTTGTAGGAGAAGAGATGGAGCAGTTCAGATAGAGTATGGAGATTCTTGATCGATGACTGGATTCATCCTGTCGAGGGGCATTGGGTGAAGTCGACCCTTTTATATCTCATGGTCTGCGGACGAGATCTGCTTCAATGATGAAGCAGCAAGTAGTAATGAATAGGTGAATAGAATGGTGTTGCCAATTGGGTCGCGTATTGTGTTTCTTCGGCGTGATCGGACAATCAGGGCAACTGGACGAGGAGGAGCACCCTGACCGGTCTAGCCCCGAGGGAAGGTGGCTCCTTCCCTGTTGGGAAATCCGTGTGAATCAAAGAGAAAGAGCAAACAGCCAACCCACGTGATATCCACAATTCCTCAATTGGTTTTGCGTCTCAACGCGACCTCGTTCATTGTTGTTTGTAGAGCCATTGAGCATTGTCAAGGAGCCCACCTCGTGACCCAGCTCATTTCTATTGTACAAGCTAGGCGACCTATCAGGCTTAGGATTTATACCCATTGTACAACAACTCAACTGACGTCAATATCGTACAATGGCAAATTGTTCAGGTCGATCAGAGGTAAAGAGGATCAACTTCTATGGGAGAAGAGAGTTCGTAATTTGGACTGATTGAGCGAGGTAAGTAGAGATCTGGTATATGCCACAGCAACATGTTTGCCTCATTGACGAGTTTGGCATCAATATTGCGGCAGTTGCGAAGAGACAGAGACTACAGCACAGCACAGCGATTAATATTTTCCAATAGACTTAGCTTCATACGAACTCACCTCAAGTGACTTCAAATTACAAATCCACTCCAGCCCTGTGTCAATATCATGACCCAACGTATTGCTTGTTGACTTGGTTGTGCGAATGCCATCGGAGTTCTCCACCCACAGCACCGTGAGTGAAGCTCCAGGGACTTTATTCTCCTCATCGTCTTCTTTTTTTTCTCCCTCTGGATTGGAAATACCTCCTAACCAATTTACAAATTCTGGCTGTGCAGCGGCGCAAGTCCTGAGCTTCAGCACCTTCAATCTTTGGTTTCGCTTGACCAACATACGAAGTTGCCATGGCGTGATACCCGCTCTTTCGAGGATAAGACTCTCCAAGTTGATTAAATCCATTCCCCTTTTGACAGGACCGATTCCAATCAACGAGTTCCATGAAGGGCTGCCATGAGCGGGTGCTGTCCAATACTTATAATGCAGAGAAGTATCTTTCACGAATGGGTGTTCGAAACGAAGTGCCAGATATCGCAGCTTCGTTCCACAATTCGTGCCGATTGCTGTCGCTCCCTCCTCATTTATGTCGTATGCCAAAAACTCCACTTCGTCGAGCGAATGACCATATCGGTTGACTATCTCGGCGAACGCTTTGTTTTGTGCACGAATCGTCCGTTCCGTTGGTATTGAGTGAACAAATCGCTCATCGTCTGAGGATACTAAGCGACAGCATTTTCTCGAGGTACGTTTTGATACTGGAAACTTTGTGGCCACTGAGTACTGGCTGTTGATCCTCAGAGGCATTTGACATACATCAGGACTTGTGTATCGAGTGCCTAGAGGTAAATTGATCCGAATTCGATGACTTTCTGAGATGCTCTGCGCTTTTGCGGATTCTGGACTGTGTTGCATGCAGTTACCAAGGAATGCCACAGTTGCATGAAGTTGCTTGTGAAAGACGGCGAGATGCAGTTTTCCCATGCATTGAGTATGGAATATGTAATTGGATTTGGAAGTTGCGCCAAAGGAAAGCAGCGCAGGAATTGGCACATATGTGAGGATCATGAAGATAATTTCCACGGGGAGTCTTTCAAACTGGTCGGCCATCATAAACTTCCGAATTGCAGCAAGTCAAGGTAAAGCTGATCTGCTGTCTTTTCCTGGAGCAGCTGAAATGACTTTTTTCAAACGGCATACAGGGTTGTGCAGCAGGCTGCTCTGTCATTCAATTTGCCATCACATATACAAGTGTTAATCACCTATTGTCAGAAACGAAACTGCGAAGGAAAACATGTCAGAGTTCTCTCTTCCTTCATTAGATAGAGGCTAAGACTATTGGACCTTCTATGTTGCTATGAATACTTATAGAGTCATCAGCTGATGTTCTACACTCCAGGGCTATATTTGATCTTATAGATTTAACCTGTGACACAGACCCAAAGAAAATCTGCGCGTATAATAGAATTGATCCATTGGTCCAACGTGCGTTCTTGAGCTAGTCCTCCAATTAGATTTGCGCTTCGAGCAACTCCTGATTCAGTCTACAGATGATATGGCTGAAAATAGGCACGACTGCGTTACTAGAACACGAGTGCACATCTACGTCGTTGGCCAATCTTGGGTATTGGGAATCTAGGCCATATTGGATACTACCTACAGGAAGCGAACATAGGTAGTTGCCGTGGACCTACGCACATGTACATGTGACACACACCATCTCAGTTCTCCAGATGTCGGGGAATACCTAATCCAGTCACGACATGCAGCTTGAGGTGGTGTCAGTGATTCGAGATTGTCCCACCATCCTACAACGACACCCACAGAACAAACGAATCACATTCAAAGATGCAAGGTCTGGACTGGTTAGTAAGGCTTGTAGCATTTGATGCACCAATATGCGGTGCAGTCACAGTCTATCTGCATAGACCGGGGTTTTGCAACCGCCGAGATTTGCTGCTAGTCATAAAACAAATTTACATGCATGATCCCAACGAGCAAGCTATTAAAAAATGGAAAGAGATCAAAATCCCCACTTTTTGACGTAGACCAAATAATCTCGAGAGGACCAATATTTCCCCGAGAAACTGATGAGAATGGTTGAAGCTCTAAGCATTTAAGCGCTTGCTATACGAAATAGAAAAAATTAGCGCTGGATCATGAATCGCACGCGGTGGAGCCAAGTATTTGTCTGTGATATGACTTGTATCGATGCGATGATTGGACATGATAAGGTTGAATGTCGATAGACACGTGTGCTACCTAATTTATCTCATGACTCGAGTCCTGGAAGCGCGTGAGGCGGCCACTTGATTCGCTAGATCACATCCGATTTCGAATGCTAAAAGCGACAAAGGAATTCAACTCATCATGCATATACAATACAACTCGAACCAATGGTTATTGAATATGATTTACGCTCCGTCGTAAAAAGGCTTTTGTTTTCTCAACAATAATCTAGCTCGTAACGAGGCATATATGCTTGGATCACATAGCGCCAACACCCAAAGCTTCAACCGACTGGCACAACTTTAATCGCACTAATACACGAAACTTAGCCCTGAACACGGAATGTCCTTCCACTCGCCGTCTTTCGTTCGCGCTCCTCGTTTTCAGGTCTCGCGCGGTTCAGAACTGGGCTTGTTAGCAACAATGAACGACATTTACTGTATAGGGGCCGTACCTTGGAGGAAATCAGCAGTACGCTTTCGCATACGAGTGTGAATGTAGGCCTGTAGAGCAATCAATAACATGAACTTTAAGAAGAGCATTGAAGCACTCACCTTAGATGCCTTAATATGGTAGTGGAAGTAGTCGCGGAAAGTCTGGATGTGAGAGATGCTGTCATAGCGGCGTTGAGGTGTCAAGTGTCGAGGGAAGAGGACTGAGGATATATGGTTAATAACCCCTTTCTAAATGGCAAAAAAGATGACCAACCAAAAGTAATATAACTGTATTTTCCATCGCCCGAGTTCTTCAATCCTGGGATACCTTGTAGCTCGAGAGGAGGGTCGTTTCGGAAGAGAACTTGAGGAGCATTTTGAAGTGACTGCACTCGTCTTCGGGCATCGACGAATTCCTAGCACAAGTCAACATACCTCTATAAAACCGTACATATAGTCATAAGCACATACCTGCAAGAAAACCTTGCCAAATATACGATCCGTCTCTTCGCGGAAGATTGTGCTGAAAATGACCGTGACTCGGTCATGGCTAGATTTTATATAAATAGCCTCCTCTTCTCGATAGTGAATGGCCATCACTTCTCCGCCTTCCTTAACACCCTGTGGCGCGGACTCTGAAGTATATTTCGACGCTTCCTCCGACAACTTCGCAAATTCGTCAAACGCACGTTCGAATGGAGCAGCCATTACATTGCGCTTAAGCAGCGATAAACGCCCAATCAATTCCTCTTTGCCCTCCGCATCTGCCGGTAAATCCTCCAAGTCAATCTGCACAGAGAAATCGTATCCAGGCTCCGTGTTGACGATGTATGGGCCATACTCGCGCTCGAGGACTTCCTGGGCACCGTACTGGACCAATTCGCGGAAGCACTTGAGGGCAATTGAAATGAGGATTTTGGTCTTCGATTCGGGTGTGGAGACGTGGAATGTGACACCGTCAAAGTCGGAGACGACCTGATCTATCGAGACGGGGGCAGCACTATAATGTTCGAATTAGCTGGTGCCTGAGCGATGCGTGGATGGTTTCTGCGGGGCTGTTACCCTGAGAAGCGCTCTGTGAGAAGCGATTGAATGAGCACATTTTGGTAGTCGAGGAGAAGCATTATGGCAACTTGTTCATGACACTATAATCCTTCTGCAGGTAAGGGAAGAATTGGAGAGAGCTCAGTGCGGCGCTGCTGTTGTTATTGTGAAGCGTATAGTGAGTGGGTGTTCGTCATGGCAGCTTCCAATGCGACCCGCACGATCCCCGCACACCGCCTTTGCCAGTATGGTCGTTGTAGTGCGCCGTACGTGCCCTCCGATTTATCGATAGCAGAAGAAAAAAAGTGCGGAGGCAGATTTGAAGCTGCCAGAAAAGTTCTTTTTCTCAGCACGCTGTCAAAATGGTCAAATCATATTTGTAAGTCATCGCAGAGGTATAGAAATAGTTACTAGTGTTATTCCTAACTTTCTGAAGGAAATTTGAGCATTCAAAAACTTTTGGCCTTGTCACTTCGTCTTCCTCGAATGCGGTCTGGACCAAAGACGAAGATGTCCCCGGTACTGAACGGCGCACAGGTGCAGGACGGGCTATAGTCGGCGCAAACGAAGAGGTTCTTTGCTGGGATGTGAAAAAAGGTGAATTGCTAGGCCGTTGGCGAGACGCAGATTGCAATGCCCAAGTTACTGCGATTACACAAAGCAAATCAGACGAAGATATCTTTGCTGTAGGGTATGTGTTTTCTGACAGACTTTACGGGACGCCGACTGACTCTTCTTACATTAAGTTACGACGACGGGAGCATTCGACTATGGGACTCGAGAATAAACACAGTGATCATATCCTTCAACGGTCACCGGAACGCAATTACACAGCTCGCCTTTGACCAGTCCGGCGTTCGGTTAGCCAGTGGCTCGAGGGACACGGACGTCATTGTATGGGACTTGATTTCGGAGGCTGGGCTATATAAACTCAGAGGTCATACGGATCAAATTACATCTTTGAATTTTCTATCACCGAGGGACGAAACCAGCGCTGGCTTGACGGACCCCAGCGAGACGGGCGGTTTCTTGCTTTCTACCGGCAAAGACTCTCTTATCAAGATTTGGGACCTCTCTTCACGACACTGCATTGAGACTCACGTCGCCCAGAGCAATGGCGAGTGCTGGAGCTTGGGTCTGTCTCCGGACCAGACAGGTTGCATAACGGGCGGTAATGACGGAGAGTTGAAGGTTTGGTCAATCGATGAAAAAGCTATGCAGGAAATTGCCAAAGAAAGAGAAGGTTATGAGAACAAAAACATTCTTATTGAACGAGGAAGCTTTTATCGACAAAATAAGGATCGAACAACTGGTATCACTTTTCATCCTCGCGCAGACTATATTGGTATGCATGGGGCGGAAAAAGCTGTTGAAATATGGCGCATTCGTTCGGCGACTGAAGTACAAAAGAGCATTGCAAGGAAGAGAAGAAGAAAGAAGGAAAAGGAGGCAGGCGATAACATCGAGGATAAGGATGAAGCCAATGACAATACGCCGCCGCCAATTTCTGAAGTGTTTGTGCCGCATGTCATTGTACGCACTACAGGAAAGCTAAAGTCCTTTGCTTGGATAACGACAAAAGTGTCTGGCAATCTACAGATTTTGACCGCGACTACTAACAATGAGATCGAGACCTACCGTGTTGTAGCAGCTGGAAAGAAGAAAAGCAAGGATACTGAGGAAGTTGAGTACAGTCGCAATTTTGCGATTGATCTACCCGGACACCGGACTGATATACGTTCCTTGGCATTGAGTTCAGACGACAGGATGCTAGCATCGGCATCTAACGGTACTTTGAAGATCTGGAATGTACGAACACAGAACTGTCTCCGAACTCTTGAGTGCGGTTATTCTCTTTGCTCTTCTTTTCTGCCCGGTGACAAGATTGTGGTTGCCGGCAACAAAAACGGCGAACTAGAGGTCTTCGACATTGCCTCTTCGACGCTTCTTGATACGATCAAGGCACATGAGGGCCCAGTGTGGACCTTACAGGTTCATCCCGATGGAAAATCTATGGTAACTGGCAGTGCAGACAAAACCGTCAAATTCTGGGATTTTAAGGTGGTGCAGGAAGAAATTCCTGGTACGAAAAGGACGACACCAAAGTTGAAGCTCGTGCATACTCGAACATTGAAGGTCTCAGACGACGTTCTTAGTGTACGATTCTCCCCAGACGAAAAGCTGCTTGCGGTTGCTCTGCTTGATAATACTGTCAAGGTGTTTTTCGTCGATACGCTAAAACTGTTTTTGAATTTGTATGGTCATAAGTTACCCGTCCTCAATATGGACATTTCTTACGACAGCAAAATGATTGTTACATGTTCTGCCGATAAGAACGTCCGCCTTTGGGGCTTGGACTTTGGTGATTGCCACAAAGCATTCTTTGCACATCAGGATAGCATTATGGCGGTGGCATTCATGCCGAACAACAACGAAGGAAACGGCCACAATTTTTTCAGCGCTAGTAAAGATCGCGTGATCAAATATTGGGATGGAGACAAATTCGAGCAGATCCAGAAGTTGGAAGGCCACCATGGAGAGATCTGGGCACTTGCTATGAGTCATTCAGGCGAGTTCCTCGTCAGTGCTAGTCACGATAAGAGCATTCGCGTATGGGATCAAACAGATGAGCAAATATTCTTGGAAGAAGAGCGTGAGAAAGAGTTGGAAGAACTATACGAGAATACTCTTACTACCTCTCTTGAAGACGAAGAGAATGGCGAGGAGAAAGCCGAAGCCGTTGACGCCAACAAGCAGACTGTCGTTACTCTCATGGCTGGTGAAAGAATCATCGAGGCACTGGACATGGGTATGGAAGACTTGGAGGTCATGCGACAATGGCGGGAGACCAAAGCCCGAAATCCAAATGCAGCACCACCACAAAGAAATCCCGTTTATCTGGCCTTGGGTAACCTCACAGCCGAAAAGCATCTACTCAACATTGTGCAAAAGATCCCGGCTGCTTCACTACAGGATGCGTTACTGGTGCTTCCGTTCTCCAAGCTTGAAGCTCTTTTCACTTTCCTCGAGATATGGGCTAGTCGCCAATGGGAAATCCCATTGACATGCCGTATACTTTTCTTCATGCTGAAGACACACCATCGCCAGATAGTTTCAAGCAGGTTCATGCGACCCATGCTCGACCGAATCCGGTCAACGCTTCGCGAGGTTCTTGCAAAACAAAAGGATGAAATGGGCTTTAATCTTGCTGCGTTGCATTTTATTGGCGGCCAGATCCGCGAGCAGGGAAGCAAGAGTTACATTGATGTTGACACATGGGAGGATAAGCAGATTTCGACAACCTCTACTGGTATCAAGAGAGGTTATGTGAATATTGCTTGAATTCACCGCAGGGGCAATCGCATTTCCGGCGTCAAGTTCATATTTTACACTTTTATTGGAAGGCACCAAAAAGTTTTGTTCATATAGATAGATATCCTGGATTGAATGTAAATTAAACATTGTGAATTATCCCATCGAGTGCCTCGATTCCATATCGTCTGCGTGTAACGTCCTTTTCGCTGATCGACCTACACTTTTTGTTCCAGTTAGCATTACCGCACCAAATATCATGGCATAAAAGGTAGACTGAGTAGACAGAATAAATTTGGGATAATCCATCAGCCCGAAACCCTCGTTTCCTCTCTTTGTCACAAAGCAACAGCACACAAAAATTATCCTCAGCAGAACCAATTCTAAGCACCGACGACAAACCAACCTAGCCTTTTTTGAGATCTAGGTTCGTCTGGCATACCTTTTCCGGCTCTTCCTAATTGATTAAGGTTCAAAATAGTTCTCATCATGTCAATTGGATGATCATTGTGTGCTGCGTTTGCGCTTTTTTTTAAGTGAACCCCAGAGGAAAGAGAGGATCTCGGTTGACGGGGTTGCTCGTCAGTATTGGAATATGTACCTTAATCATATAAACAGACAACCATCGAGTCTGTCGGCTGCTATGAGTCGTCGTTGGCAGTTCTTTAGGGTAGGCATGTTTGTTGAGAGAATGTCGACAACAGAAATTTTGAAATATGATAATACGAGTGGGGCTCCATCACCACGTGACTCTTCAAAGTCCTGTCCAATCAAAAGGAGCAAATTCCGATATCATCTTCACGATCACCTGCAACTTCTACGGTCCTCGGGATTGGGTCGTGGTCATCAGGTCTAACGCAGGTGCATATCTTTCTTCACTTTTAACCGTTTGATTTTATTAACCTAATAGGCTATATACTCTGTACTCTGCCCGATGAAGCGGAGCGTGATCCGACAATGCTACCTAAGCAGCTCTCGACCATTCATGCTAGTTACCACCTGATAAGGGCTTAAAAGGAACCTACGGCATGGTACCGAATATGCCAATGAGAGCGCTGAATGCCCATGTTTTGAAGAACAGTTAAATGCCGGCGTGGCTCCGAGCCCCATAGTAACCCAGGAGATCGTATAGACAGCTGGCGGGGTAAGAGTAACATCTTCACAGTCTTGGTACGGTCCCAATGTTTCGATATCTCCCGAGGTTTACTCCGCATCAGCACTGGTGCCGGCGTATCTCCAGGCTGTACTTAGTCCGGACTGTATCGACGCTATCTATCGACTGGTGGGATATTATTGAAACAACGTAAGACTAAGAAGTTCCACATACGGTGATGGTCTGCATTAGCCCGACTTCGATTGATATAATGTCACCATGGACATAGTTCCTGTATTGGTGGGTACCCCTTTCCTCCCCGCAACTCGGTTATATTATTCGATTATATTGTACAGGGATCCATGGATGCATTGCATCCTGCAGAGCACTTGATATAAAACCGTCCTCTCTCCTCTAGTAGCGAGATGAAGAGACTTAGAATTGGCTCAAGCCGACATTTCGTTCAAGGACTCAACCTCTAAACGAAGTAGCTAATTACAGAATGGGTGTATCTCGATTGATCAAATATGTAGCATGGGTGCTCGCTTCTGCGACGCTCGCTAATGCATCCCTCCAGATAGTCCCTGGAGCAACTTGGACTTCTGTAAGCATTCACATCTGCTTCCAGATGTTGTTCCCACTAAACTAACAAAACTGATCAAGCCCAACACCCATGCGCACGTCCAAGCTCACGGCGCTGGAGTAATCGAGGTGGATGGCACCTACTATCTAATCGGCGAAGATAAGACCAACGGCACATACTTCCAACACGTCAACTGCTACTCCTCCAAAGACCTTGTGCAATGGAACTACGTTGGTCCGCTGTTGACCGTCACCTCAAGCGGTGACTTGGGTCCCGAGCGAATCGTCGAAAGACCGAAAGTCATATACAACTCTAGCACGAAGAAATATGTTCTCTATATGCATATTGATAGCTCGAGTTATGGGGAGGCAAAAGTGGGCGTTGCGACAGGGGATAGTGTCTGCGGAACCTATAAGTATTTGGGCAGTTGGCAGCCATTGGGGTATCAGTCGAGAGATATTGGGTTGTTTCAGGATGATGATGGGTCGGCTTATTTGCTCACTGAGGACGTACGTGTACCTTTTCTGGATTGAGGTTACCTAATGGCTGATTTGTGTAGAGAGAAAACGGTTTGCGCATTGACTCGTTGACAAAAGACTATCTCAATGTTTCTGCACCTGTTTATCTGTTCTCCGACATGGAAGCGCCCGCAATGGTGAAGCTGAACGGGTACTATTTCATGTTTGCTTCGCATCTGAGCGGCTGGTCCGCGAATGACAATGCGTACAGCTACGCTACGAGCTTGTCCGGCCCCTGGTCGAGTTGGCAGACCTTTGCGACAGTAGGGTCAGACACATACCAGTCGCAGACGAACTATATACTACCGTTCCCTGGCAATAAAACAGTCATGTATATGGGAGATCGCTGGGTATCAACCGATCTTGTCGCCAGTACCTATGTCTGGCTCCCACTCACATTCAGTGGCACCAATGTCACTATGGCAGATTATACAAGTTGGGTACCGAGTGTTTCATCGGATAGCTGGTCAACCGCTCCCTCTGCGAAGAGTTATTATGGTGTGAACGCCAGTCTCACCAAAGGCGCCGTCGTCGTGTCGTGTTCTGGGTGTTATGATAACGAAGCAGCTGGGTATATTGGTGGATCAAGTGGAGGAACAGCGACTTTCACTGGCATCACAGTTGCTTCATCAGCACTATTGACTGTGCAGATTGTGTATCGCAACGGAGATAGTACACCTCGGTATGCTAATGTAACGGTGAACGGTGTGACTCAGCTGATTGAGTTTTTGCCGTCTTCATCTCCTGGGACAAGTGTGATTAATTGTAACCTCAAGGCCGGTTCGAGTAATGAGATTGTTATCACGACGACTGATGGGACATATGGACCGGATATTGGGACGCTGATTGTGCCTCAGAAGTGATGAACCATGTTCAAATAGCATGCAGAATGTATCTAATGTATCATGACCGGTCGTCGATTCTACCGATCTTCTGTTATATAACATGAACATCGAATGAAGACGTTTCAATTCGTACGCGATCCAGCATATTAACATAACCAGGTAGCAAGGGCAAAGACCTGTGAATTTGGATCACATTCTGAATAAAGTACTACAAATGGTCATGCCAAATTCCAGAACGTGTAAGGGATAAAATAATTGTCGGCGGCTGCTCATGCAGGGTTGCAGATTGTACGTGCCTAGATGCATACCTACCTAATGTGAGCATCTTGGCTTTGACTTTACACGCTTTTGGCCCTCGTACATAGGTAGTACGAGAACAAGCGTACCAGATCGGTAGATGAACCGAAAAAGGCAGAAAAAGCAACGAGAAGCATGAGGAAATGAAATTCAACAGGCGCCATGACTGGCTGGTTGGCTGGCTCGGTCGTTCAAGGTCTGAATATGAATCGATCAGAAGAGAGGAAATATGTTTGCTCGAAAAGAGAGAGATCCATCACTCCAACTTTGGGCCATCGTCTCGTTAACAGATCCCTCTAAAGTGCCACAACTCCATATATTCATAGTTCTCTCGCGCTTGATGATATTGAAGGGCTTCTAGACTACATTGTTTGTTATTCGACTCCGGATCTAGCTGACTATAAGCATTACTTCTTTTTTGAGCTACAGCGGTTGAATTGGTCGTAAGGATTCTTTTGCTTCATACTGCATCGCTAACAGTATTGCCCGGTTTCTGGATAAGATGGTGAAAGAAGGAGAGGCTGAAGTTGGACAAGTCACCGAGAGAGAGTTAAAAATGCGTGGAGATATCATTCTCCTCCCACAGCCGAGCGATGATAGCGAGGATCCGCTGGTCAGTTCTGTACACCTGTTCTTCAATGCTTGCCACTCGACATGGAATATGTTCGGCTAACAGAATGTGTCCAGAACTGGGGCCAACGTAAAAAGTACATGACTCTGGGCATCCTCAGTCTGGCAGCCTTTGCTTCACATTGTGCTGCTATTGGAAATCAGCAGGGCATTAGCTCACAGGCTGATCTTTACCACAAAAGCCTGAATGACATGGCCGATACGGTAGGACCGATACCATCTCTTAAAAGGTGTCTTTAACGTCTTGTAGGTCGCTACAGCCATAGCTGGTCTTCTGGCTGGGCCTCTGATTCTCATGCCATTGGCGCATATCTTCGGTTGCTGCTCCATACTGTTATGGAGTATGGTGGCAGCTACTGGCGGCACTGTATGGTCGGCTCTGATGACCAAACCAAACCAATATGTTGCATTCAAACTTTCTCGTTTGTTTGTAGGGCTGTTTAGCGCGACACCGACTATTTTGGGGCCTCAGATGCTAGTTGAAATATTTTTTCTCCACGAGCGAGGAACTGTTTTCAATACCTTCCTGGTATGGTCGACAATTGGTACAGTCATAGGACCGACGCTGGGAGGATTTATTGCTGATCATGCCTCTTGGCCTTGGGAGTTTTGGTGGACTGTGGCCTTGCAGGGTGTAGTTGTTCTTCTCAGTGAGTATCATGGTACAGATAAGTAAGAATAGAACTCATTATGTTTCACAGTATTTTTGTTTCTAGAGGAGACTGGATTCACACGGAAAGACGGTAAAGTGTTTCCGCTTCGCCCTGCAGGTTTCATACGGAATCGAGTGGTCACATACTTTCCTGGTACGCAAATCGCACATAATGGAGGTTTGAAAGCAGCAGTGGGTGATCGTCTCAAACGTATCTACCTTTCCTCGGCTCACCGTATTTAGCTTCACTCAGCTTGGGCGCAGATATTAATTGGCATCACCCCAGTAACGATCCTAGTTGGAATCTTTCTGCTAGGTTTGTCCGGCTGGTTTGTGAGTTTCAACACTCTTTTAAGTGTCATCTTGCAAGAACCTGTCGAGACTGGAGGTTACGGGTTCTCGGTGCAGCAGAATGCAGCATGTAAGTGCTGGTATCCCAATGATCCCGGATCAATTGCTGAATAACCTAAGTCACCTTCACGATGTGGATTGGAGCTGCTGTTGCCCTGATATGGGGTCATTTCTTCAACGACCGCATTCCATTGTACTTTGTAGCTAGGCACTCCGGTACCTGGAAGCCTGAATACCGGCTTCACGCACTTTGGGTTCCTGCGTTTCTGGTCCAGCCGATTGGGTTAGGTATAGTGGGTGCCACCTTGCAGTATCACCTACATTACATGGTCCTGGCTGTCGGCACGTTTCTTGTGACGGCCTCGTCGGTCGCCATCGTTCCTGTCGCAATAAACTACTTGGTTGAATGTTTTATGAAATATCCGACGGAGTTGAATTGCATCCTGGGAATATATCGTCTAGGTATCGGCCTGGGAATTCCGTTCTTCATTGACGCTTGGGTAGCACAAGTCAGTGTCGGTTGGGTTTTTGGGACGATGGCCGTCTTGTGCTTGGTTTTGTTTATTCCAATTGTCATTCTTATGCTATATGGTCATGCGATCCGACAGATGGGGTTTGCTGACTTGCACGAGGACGAGGAGGGAGCGCAGGTTATGAAGAATGGAGGAAGTGAGGATGTTTAATGAAGGAGTCGATATCTTGCATGATACTCTCTTACCCTAGTTCTATCCAGAGAGCGAACACAAAGAGAAATGTAAAATAAAGCTGGACGACCGAGAAAAGTAGATGGCAATTGCTGCCTCAGGCCGTAATATGTATCTTATCTTATCGGTCGCAGATCCCACGCACGGGCCCACCTGGCGAGCCAGCGGCAGAAAAAGTTTCAACTCCGAAAAGCTTCGATTACAGTCTCGACAGCCTTCCACAACACCAATTCCGCCATACAGCATTCGAAATGAGGGCGAAACGTTCCAAGAAGTACCGTAAGCTCATGCATCAGTATGAGCTTACATTTGGTTTCCATGAGCCTTATCAAGTTCTAGGTATGGCCTACACTAAATCGCAGCTGGTTCATGGGATTCATACTAACATTCACCGCTTGCAACAGTCGACTCGAATTTCTTGCGCGCAGTTCACCAATTTAAAATGGAACTCATACCTGCCCTGGAGCGAACACTGCAAGGCAAAGCCAAGCCATGTAAGTGCGGGACAACAGGTCGCATGAACTACACTGACTGGAAAAAAAGTGCTTTCGAAATGCTCACTCGCTGCTATAATGGCCGCCCAACCTATAAACCCCAAAACAAATAAAGCGTACAGACCCTGGCACCTCCCTCCGCCAACAGAGCTACCGCTGCGCCACTGCTCACATAACGATGACGATACCCCCATTGACGAAGTCGAATGTCTTTTATCCTTGCTCTGCCCGAATACGAACACGATGCGCAATAAGGAGCATTACATCCTTGCGACCGCGGAACCTGTAGCATTGCCTCATGACGATGTAAAATCAGATGACCCAAAGCAACGAAGGCGGGCGGAAGCAATGATGGAGAAACAAAACGAGAAGGCGCTTGCTCTTCGATCGGCCGCGCGCGCAATCCCCGGTGTTCCCATTATATACGTTAAGCGATCAGTCATGGTCTTGGAACCATTTAGCACGCCCTCCGAGAAAGTACGATTGGGAGTTGAGAAGAGCAAGTTCAAGATTGGAATGGAAACAGCGTTGGATGTGGTTAGTGGTTTGAAACGGAAGAGGGAGGAAGAAGGCGAGGGTTCATCGGCTGCATCTAGAGACCGACATGCAAAGAAGGCTAAGGCACCGAATCCGCTTAGTATGAAAAAACCGAAGAAGAGAGAGAAGCCGAAGCCGGATGAGCAGGGAAAGAAAAGAGAGAAGAAGCAGGATCGAGATCACGAAAGCCGGGTTGATGGTGCCGAAGAGAAAGCGGCTGAGTCCGAGGGTGGACAAGTCGTCAAGAAGAAGCGCAAGAGAAAACACAAAAGCTCTAAATCTGGAAACGGAGCTGTCGAAGTTGGCGATGAATCCGGCCCTGATGAAGGTCCAGCCTCGGCGGATGATTGATATATTGCTGGTTAAGGCTAAATCATTAGCGGCGTTCGGTGTATTCCTTCTAGAGATTCCAAAAGTGTACTTCCAATTGAGGCCGATTGAATATTCATGAGATTGGAGAAGTTTATTTACAAGGAAGATTACTCATTCCAATGGTATGATACAATAGTGAAAAAATGCAAGCCAGCCCAACACCTCGTTTTGATCGTAAAACGCCCTGTAAATGCCGTGGTTTACAACCACTCCCATACATCGATCGAAGTCGCTCATCCGGAGCAGCAAACCCTAGATCGCCTTCCTTCTTCGTCTTGTTTATTGCTTCTGCAATGTCTCGCCCGATTCTCGCAACCTCTCCTCAGCCCAAAGCTTTTCAACCCTCGCCCTCCTCTCCATGGCCTCGTCACGATTCTTCTTTGCGCGCTTTGCTCGTTCAGCGCCAAGACACCGGTTGACGTCGCGCTTTATGTCGTTGCATTGACCCATGGCTTTCCAGAGAAACCCGCGAGCGTGGCATTCATCGAGGGCATTCATGATTTCTTCGCAGTCTGTATTACACATGTTAGATCAGCTTATGGTTCGTATGAAGGAGACATGGTAGGATACGTACTTATATTTTCGGGGGTGTGGAGATGGGAATGCATTTTGCCCGGTCTCCTTTGGTATGTTTGAGACTGTTCGTTTCGTTCTTCTGTTTGCAATTGATGATAACTCGAATTGATCTCGAAAGATGGATGATCGTCGCGAATTTGGCATTGGCTGTTCCGCAGGCGGTGAGCGATATGAACCACAATCTTTGTTTTCTGCCGGGTGGAGAGCCTAAAAAAATATTATATTTTTTATTTCGAGCTTCACAATTTCAGTCAGTTGGGCCGAAATCATTTTTCTACTTCTGCGAGTTACTCTTCGGTAGAAGTATCTGCTCGCTTCGCTAGATCTCTGGGACGTCTCCGACCAGATACTTCCGACTGGACCTGTCTGAGTCGAAATCTTAACCTGATTTCCCCGCTCTAGTGATATTAGGGTTGTCTCAACATTGAAAAAGGTTTCATTTTACGATCAATATGAATTCCATGATCACGACGACGACATGGGTGAGGCGCGGGGTTGCCGCCCAATTTCCCACTAAATATGAAATTGACGAAGCAGAAATCAACCGTATATCAGAGATTGCCCGGATGCAATTGGAAGACGCAAAGGGGGATTTGAATGCAGCAAAGAAGGATGCCGATGTAGATGCAATGGATGAGGACGAGACTGAGAAGTCAACTAAAAAGAATTCAAAGTAAGGACCGGCCAATTGTTCTAGAAGGTGATTACTAACGACGGACAGAGACGAAGATCATGACGATGAAGACGACGACCTAAAAGAGTACAACCTCGATCACTACGACAGCGACGAAGTTGATGAAGACGGCGAAGAAGTCACCATGTTTGGCAATGTCAAATCGCTCGCTTACCACAAACCAGGCGAGAAGGATCCATATCTCGAGTTCCCAGAAGAAGACGACGAGGAGGAACGGGAGGAACTACAAATTTTGGGAACCGACAACTTATTAATAGCCGGAAAGCTGGAAGATGAGGTCGCTCATCTTGAGGTTTATGTCTATGAAGACTCGGCGGATAATTTGTATGTGCATCACGACGTGATGCTTCCAGCCATTCCGTTGTGTGTAGAATGGCTGGATTTCCCGGTTGGAAAGAATGAGGAAGGGCGCACAAGTGGAAACTTCGTCGCTGTGGGTACTATGGAGCCGGATATTGAGATTTGGGACCTCGACATTGTCGACTGCATGTATCCAAACGCCATTCTAGGGTCTGGCGAGGGTGATGGCGACAAGGACCTGGGCAAGAAGAAAAAAAAGAAAGCCAAGAAAGCAAACGACGAATATCACGTTGATTCCGTTCTTGCGCTGGCAGCAAATAGACAGCACCGAAACCTCCTGGCGTCTGCATCTGCCGATTTGACTGTCAAACTATGGGATCTCAACACGCAAAAATGCGCGAAATCGTACAACTACCACAAGGATAAGATCTGTGCCCTTGATTGGAATCCTAGAGAATCTACAATCTTGTTAAGTGGAAGTTACGACCGTACCGTAGTCGCGGCTGATATGCGTGCACCGGATGCCAAAGCGCCTCGTTGGCAGGTTGCCTCTGACGTTGAGAACTTGCGTTGGGATCCTCATGACCCCAACTTCTTCTACGTCACTACTGACACCGGTCTCGTCTACAAGTACGATGCGCGGAACGCACCCACTACACCAGCTGATTCCAAACCGGTCTGGACATTGCAAGCCCACGATGACTCTGTTTCGTCGTTTGACATTAACCCTCGCGTTCCCGGGTTTTTGGTCACTGGTTCTACAGACAAGCAAGTCAAGATCTGGGATACGGCCAATGATCGACCCAACATGGTGGTGAGCCGCAAGCTTGAAGTTGGAAAGGTATTTTCGACATCGTTCGCTCCGGATCCAGAAGTTAGTTTCAGACTTGCTGTTGCCGGAAGTAAAGGTGTTGTGCAGGTGTGGGATACTTCTACCAATGCGGCTGTGCGTCGCGCTTTTGCCAGTCGAACTCCGGATCTTGCCGCTGGACAAGAGGGGGAGATAAAAGAAAGAATCTTGGGAGTGAATCAGAATGATGATACTGATTCGTCGGATGGCGAGGAGGGTGGTGATGGCGAGAATAAGGATGGATGGGAGTCGATGGAGGAGGATTGAATGGGCAGATAATTATCGACTTATATATGTATCGCGCGAAAATGATACCCGTGTGTATTTCCATTTTATGTCGCTTTGGATTCACATAATTCCACGTGCAAGGAGAAGCAGCACTATGTCAGGTAGCCTCAATTTATTGTTATAACGACTGGACAGTCTCCAAATGTTAACAGTTAGATTAAATGTGTTCGTTCTTAGTATCATTCTAGTATCTCATTATATAAAACTCGAAACACAGCAACAATTTGTTTGCTTGATCAAAAATGGCCAATGAGTGAGGGTAATCGGCCACATCCATCCTACTACCAGTTTCAAAAGGCCGTCAAATTAGGTAGCCTCGGATGTAGTCACCTGGAGAGAGTCTCCGAAAGACCGCAATAGCCGGGCAGCGGCGCCATGTCCATGTCGCTCTGCAAGTTGTATAGCCCGTTGATAATGTTTTTCTCCATCGCCAACAACCAATGCTCCTTCATCGAGCAACAGTTGCAACATATCGAGTCGACCATGTTCAGCCGCTCCTTCCAAAGCCGTACGTCCATTGATGATGGCAGGGGGTTCATTGACACTTGCTCCCAAGTCAATCAATCTCCGTGCAATCCCAATGTATCCTCGAATCGCTGCAATTTGTAAAGCTGTTGCCCCCCTGTTCCTGGCAGGAGGACCGTCAACCCTAGCACCATGCCGCAACAGCAGATTCATGAGATCGATGTCTCCATTCTCAACTGCGTGTTGCAGGGCGGTACGGCGATGAATGCCCTCACCTAAATAATTCACGTCGACATCCTGGACAAGTTTCTCTGCGGCTGAAAGCAATTGATTCTTGGCCGCTGCCTGCAGGGGAGTGAAGTGCTCAGACCAGATTTCTTTCAGATCATCGTCACAGTATAATTTGTGTTTGATGCAAATCTCCTGCTCTCCATCACTGCCATATTCCAAGAGTTCACCCACAAGGTTGTCGCGTCCCAAGAAAATTGCGGTGGTCAAGGCACGACCCGTCAGCCTTTTATCCCAACGTGCCCAATGAAGAAGCAGCGTCAGATCTTTTTCAGACCCGAATGCCACTGCGATCTCAAGGACTGATACAGGGGCCTCTAAGGCAACGGGCGCAAGTAGATGCATCCAACTGTACTCAATGGCCCCGGCCAATACTGGGACCCCAGTGGGATTCACACCTGCATCTCGAAAAATTCCAAGGAATATCCGCTTATGGATCGCAGTTCCTATAGCTGTTGGGCCGCTTCCGCGAAACATACTGAGTAGTTCCTGGAAACATTTGGTATTCATCACATTCAGTGCAGCAGCAAGATCACCATCAGTGACCGTAGCTCCGCGGTCCAAGAGAGCTTTAATCGAACTAAGGTTACCCGTCTCTATTGACGCTCGTAATGGAGTAACCTCAGCTGTGGAACCTCTAAGGTCAGCATAATGCTCAAAAAGGTATTGAATCAAACTTTCATCTCGCGCCATTAATGCCCCAGCCAGAATTTGCTGTCCGGAGGTGTCCAGAATCCTCTGAAAACACCCAATTTCGTGAAGATAGACTGCAGTATCAAGATTACCAATGCGTCTGATCTGATCTTCTCTTATTATCCTAGCACCTGCAGATAAGAGCTTGTTGATCAGCGCCTGATCTCCAAGTTCAATTGCCGCTCCCAAAATAGTACCAGGAGTTTCACTGTATATATCATTCAACCGCGCATGTTCGTTGATTAAGAGATCAACAATGTCAAATGCCCTTTTTTGTATAGCCACAAGGAGCGCGGAGGATTCCTGCTCTGTGCCAGATACCTGTTCATCAATTCGAGCACCATATTTGATTAACACCTGACATAAGACTAGGTTTTCTCTCTCCGTAGCACGTCTGATTAATGTCGAGCTATCTGCATGGTCGGCAGCTTCAACATTAACACCTGCCCGAAGCAGCATTTCCGTTATCTGACTTTCTCCAAGCTCCACAGCTAGCGTAAGTGGCGACACATAGTCAAGGCCATCAACATTGGGGTTAACATTGTCGCAAACATCAAGTATGAACCGTATCATTTCTAAACTTCTCGATCGAACTGCGACTCCTAACGCTGTAGTGACGGCGACTTCACCTTCGAAATCCAGTTCGATGAATTCACTTACTTCAGCGCCCCTTGTGAGTAATAGGCGTGCGATTGCAACTCTACCAGCATCCACGGCTCGGGCAAAGAAACTAGAGCCGAGCCGTTTCGTCGGTTCATTCCAATTGGGACAGGCATCTATGAGCTCTCTTAAAATGGCATCATTCAACCGATCCATAGCTAAGGATAAACATTTCGCCGTCACTATCGCTCCATGGGCCAAGAGCAGGCTAATGAGACTGTCATCCCTGCTTATGATAGCATTGTTCAAAGCAGAGTAATAATCGTAGGAGAAATTCACGTCAGCCCCATGGGCTAAAAGAAGCAGCACAAGCTCCACGCTCTTGCCCTTTGCAAATATAGAAGCAAATTCTAGTGGCGTTAGGACGATTCCCATCACTGTAACGGCTGTGTTTGGATTCATCCCTGCCTTAAGCATGTTTTTCACGGTCTTGAGATCACCCAATTTGAAGGCAATTGCAAAAAGCTTCTCTGCCATTGCTGAAGCTGTCGGTTCATGACTCGAAATCAGGATTGGAAGATATTTGTCATTGTTCCATCCAGACTCATCAAAGATTTCTAGGACCCGTTCTTCACCCAATTTGATATCAGCTGCATTGAATATCAGGTTGTTGGACAATAGAAAAAGCTCCAGAATTAGACGGCCCCTTCCCATTTGCTTAGGATCGAGGAGTTCCGACGACAAACCAAGATGTTGGCCCTCAACCTCCTCTGGCATCAGGATCGTCAGAGCTGTGGCTGCACGAGAGCTACTATGTATGTTTGGGGGCTGGCTGAGTTTACTCCACGGCACAATTGAAACCAAGCGTTGTATGGACTCCTGAGTAGTGATTTGAGAGGGAGCATTGAGCTCTTGGATTGAGGGTACTGTGAGCGAAAATGACGAGAAAGGTGGATCTGCGAGGTGGTATTGGGGTAAATCCAACAGCAAATAGCGTCTGGGAGCGTACCTGAGCCCATTTCAGGCTGTAGGAGCCTGGCGAATCTCAACCAAGGAAGTGAGGGATTCCACGCGAGATTCATGCCCGGTGTTACCGGGGTGCAAACCACGACCCCTTCAGGTGTATCCGGCGATGGAGCTTGACATGTGTTAGCCAGAGTACCGTCAGGCATGTCCTAATATCTATCTCACCAGAGAATATCGCCTCGCACGTTGTAAAAGCTTCTCTGAACTTTGCTTTCTTGAGCTTCTGAGGAGGAATCTGGACTCCATTGATGTGGACCTCGCTATCTTTCTGCTCATATAGCTTTCTTTTCTCTGTCCGTCTGCCAATAAACGACCAGTTAATGGAAGATGATTGTAGGGATTTCTTAAAACCCCATTTTTTAAATTGTCTCTGATATTGCCCTTTACTGTTCATGGTAAGTCAGGTAAGCCTGTTTGCAGTCGTCACATCACTTACGACTTGTTCAATGCGTACGTGGATGCCATATATTGCATCAGGTCATGTAGTGTCTTGTTTTCATGACAGTAAAGCCGTTCAATTTCAAGCTTGAAAGGCTCCCACTCTGCGTCCGTCATGGCTGCTGGCTGCTGTAAGATAAGATATAAAAGTGAAGGATCGATCGGACGCAGATACGGTCTTGCCCTGTCGCTTTTAAAGGAGCACCCGGCAATCCTCAGCCTTGTCATACTCAGTCTTGTCACAGTCAATTGCCTATTTCAAACCAGGCTGGGTCTAACCCAGTTTGCCCACATTACGCCGGACAGGTCGATGCTCATTGGAGGGTGCACAAATATCGCCTCCTAGGTGCATATAGATTCGAGCTACTTTCGAGGCCAGGTAGACTACAGTATTAGTTTGAGCCCGCCACGGTAGCCACCGACAGAACTTTACGTTTCAGCGGTGTGCAGCAAGTAGCTGCCACCAAAATGCATTAGAAGCATAGACCAGCACATTCTTGACTTCTTGGGAAAAAGCAAATAAGTGCTTAAGTGGCACGTCTCATTTGCCGATTCTCAAATATTTTCTCCACCGTCCATCTCGCCGATTTTGGGCAATGGCACAGCATCCTTACAAAAAAGCTACATACTAGACACAAGGCGAAGCGGCGAAATCCTGTACCAACTTCCTAACTTCCCAAACTCGCAATCCTATACCCAGGTATATAAGATGATATTTCTTTCCCTGATTGTGGGACTCCTTTTCCCGAATTACCTTTGAAAAGCAAACTTTTCCGTTCCATTAGTATACTATCACCTTTGCTCCTTCGATTGAAGTTCTAGGCAGGCTCATAATGGCTTGGCCACTAGACCAACCTACCTGGGAACAGGACCAGATCTACGGAAACCCTCTAGCGGATGCTTCCGACCTGATCCCGTTGTTTGTCCCTGATATTGAGTCAACCGTGGCTCTGGATTATAGAGGGTATTTGAACCCCCCTACCAACGAACCACATTATTTGGGACATGGCAACCCATATCACGCGATGTCATCGAGCTCCTCTCCCCAACGGGCTGCAATAGCCAGTCCAAATATACCAACTCCAAATTCTGATGTTATGAACGAGCCTCACTCTACGGGCAACCAGTCCCCAATCGTGTCAGCCAGCCGTCATCCCGGCACAAAGCCTCGGATTCGAAAGAAGAATTCGAGTCGAGTCACAGAGTACGCAATTACTTCTGCCAGCCCCACCCCGCAAATCCAAATCTAATCATTGCTTAGCTCATGTACCCAATCCCGTCCCGCTACGACTTTCGAATGCAAGTGGGCAGGCTGCCAATACGTGGGTTCTTTCAATCGGGAGCATGAGCTTCTCCGTCACCTTCGGACAATCCATATCGCCCCCTTGGCTCACTCATGTCCTGTGGAAGGATGCGGCAAGGTCTGTAATCGGGAGGATAATCTCCTGCAGCATATGAAGAATCGTCATGGGTCTTGGTAAAAGTCAAGCTCGGGCTGGAGTTGAAGTCTCGTTCTGGATAATTTTTATTGTATTAAGACTTTGAAGTTTGCCCTTTCTTCCCCCCTTTTTTCTCTTTTACGTTTGTGGCCTCATTGTGGTCTCCTATTGTTTGTTTGTCAGGCCGTCACTTTCAGAGGAGAGAGGGGATAAATACCGGTCCATTCCTTGTCCGCCGGGGACAATTAGTTGGCTAGGTTTTAATATAGATAGGAAATCGTTTCATGATCTGCCTACAGCAGTGAAGACACCTGTGAAATGCAACCAACAATGAGACCACCATTTGGCAACCTGGCACATGCTAAGAAGAGCGAAGAAGTGATCTGAACAGGATTTAACAATTGGATGTTGACGAATACAACGGGTATCGTCATACAATATCATTGTCCTAGAAACGAAGAACTCTGATTATCAATCCGTCTGAATTTCGATACGGCAACATACGCCGTTTGCATTGATATCTCTGAAACAATAACAAAGGCCTATCAACGAGCCACTGGCAATGACTGTTCATGAGTCACTGTTAAGTGCCATTGACGCAACGGTCATGCTGAGAGGGTGGCTACCTGTAGAAATAAATAGAGAAAAGAACCTGTCAGACTTAGAAGAGGTCTCGTCAGTCACACCATATGTTGGATAACGAAGACCGCAAACCATACACTAAGCACCGAAAATGAACCCAACACCACTTCAGATGCGAGAGAAATGGCTACGTCTTTCCATCGTCATGTCCAAAGACATAACCAAACGATCCTACATTCCTAGGGAGTATCAAGACCTTCGAAAGTTCAAGGGTTTCCTCTCTTACCAAGTAATGCTCAATTGGCCTGGCCTAATAGGGTGGTACGGTTTGCAAAGCCAGAACACCACTAGATACGACATAGTCTTGCGGTTTTTAAGTGTTCCGCCCATGCCATATACACCCGCGGAGACCGTCATAAAGAAAGCGCACGAGCTGTTCAATGGGGAAGTTTGTGATGAGGTGGAATTTATTGATTATGGGGACCCGTCGGTTGATATGGTGCCTCGACAGGAAGACCTCCGATTTGGGAAGCCCTTTGGCGTGTTGCCGCCTGAGTTGGCTTGTCTCTACACAGAGTAGGCGGCTGTCGCGAAGCCAGCTTATTTATGAGAGAATGATTTCACGGTATTAGCGTGGGGTTTGACTTATATCCAAGACACTGACATGGAGTCGAATTATATACCTACTCCAGAAGCGCTTGGCGAGGAGATCTAGCACAACATGTTGAACAATTGAAGGTTTTCATGTCATGAAATCATCGTCGCGTAGGAGCACGTTCTTAGTTCTTCCATGTTAGACACATGATGCTCGGGATACTTGCTACTTTAATAAACCGAGGTCATATCAATGCAAGATGATAGATATCTGATATCCGCCGAGACCCAAAATTGCCTGTTTTGAGAGCTCGCGAGAGAAAGTCTACAAGAAAGATCCATCTCTTTGGCCCTAGGACCTTTGATGGTGCGAATCGATATCGGAATGAGTGAGCTGAGACGGTGTCTCCTCAAGGCGGGGTACCCTAAACAAGAACCGTTGAAGGTGTCTGGCTTTCTTCTACCTAGAGAAGATATTCGTTCGAACAGAATTGGCTGGTTCACCGACTAAGTAAATTTAGTGGGGATTTCCCATGTCGCGGAATCCGGGGTATGTGATCCTCGGCGGGGATTATCGGACTTGAAAAAGGGTCATGTCGGAAGTTGAAAATGGTCCTCTCGAGAAAAATATAATCCCACATTACTAGTTGTAGTTATCCAAATAGACCCTTGATATACACGTATCGGACCAATGCAGTATCAGAGGCTGGAAGATCGCTGAATCCTATGGCCCCCTGCCCCCGCCACTATGGAGTAGACCCGAATCTTTGATAAGCTCACTGATGAAATTCTGCTCCCTACGTAACATGCAGACAGAAGGGATGTCGAATGTCATCATAGCTTTAATGGGGATTCGATCATGCCAGGTTGATCAAATGGGCAGGTAGCATCGCTGCTGACCTTGATGTCTGCTTACCAGCGCAGGTGACCAGCCATGGGCACGGTGGTCCCCCCATACAGTGACCCTTGCGACCGAGATTCCAGCCACCCGACATACCAATACAGTAGGTGGAAATTGCCCCCATCATGTCACCTAGGGTTACTCCGTTGTAGTCGACGTTGAGTTGCAATTGCTGAATCTACAAGTTGGTCATCGTCAGATTGGCCCGATCCGTGACAAGGGGGCTAGTCCTGAAATGGCTTAGTGGAAATACAATCTACATTTTAGTCGGGACTAGCGTGGATGCCTGAAACGAGGGCAATATGCCTTGGGGCTCGGCATGTAGGATTAACAGTGCCCTGAGAGTCGAGAAGTTCAGAGTTAAGTATGCGAACATCCGACAACGTGCCTGCAAACCAGCGCTATGACCTGTCCTGTTAATATTATGTTCTAAACATTGAAACACATATCATAATCATGCTAGCGAGCACTAGGAGGAGTCATGTTACAGTCCGACACGCCAGTGTGCCAGACCCCTGCCGTTTCTGGGGTTTCTGTAGAATGATTGGCTGCAAGGCGGAACACGCGATTCCTTGCTGGTCGACCACGCAAGGATCTGCACCGTTTCGGCGGTTGCTGTTTCTGCTTTTCTCTTGGGTTTTCGGTCCATGCCAGCTAATGATTATGCGCCGGGTATGGATTCAGGGAGCAACGTCATGCATGGACCGATGTATTGGAGTGTGGTGTAAGGGACAAAGAATGTGCAGACTCGGAGGAAAAATTGCATAGTACTCTGTAGACACTTCCCCCACTCGACGGCAACAGTGATTGGGCGCGCCGTGAAAAAAAGGTTTTTTTCTTAGCGTGGGAAACAGCCACGCAGCGGGACACTTCAGCTACTTCTTCCGTACCGCAATGGTACTCTGGGCCCTAGCAGCGTCCCTGGCCGTACCATGTACCATGTTTGTACCATGCCTGTACCACCCATGGATCGGGCACTCCAACGTTCCTCCGGGCGACCAGTGAAAGACGACAATCCACCGACTGGACCTCGCCACCAACCAGCACTTGCCAAAATCGCTCACGAAACGAACGCTTCGTTTCGAAGTGGGTGGGCCCCGACAAGTCCAGAACTTAGTCTTACTACGACGTGCTATGAAGTGTTTGCTAGTGTTCCCACCCTGTACAGTGTGGACGGACGGCCCAGTCACGGGGACTCGCCCCGTCATCCTCCATCCTCGTTCTTGTCAAAGTTGCTTTTCCCTCTTCCAGTCCTTTCACATGGTCGCTTCGCTCTCTAGTAGCCATCTTCATTCTTTTACTTCTTGACCGAAGAACGCACTGCATCCTGCGTGCCCTGCGAGAGTGTGGTATTCCTCCCTCTCTGCCTTCCCTTCTTTACTGCGTGCCTGGTTGTCCGCTCCTTTCTCAACTATCTTATCCCATTACTCCTGCGTGCTTCGTGACGACACACTCCTTGATTGTTGTCTGTTGTGTGCTAAGGCATAACAAATATAAACGCATTCGACCGATTGATTGCAGAGCAATCTCACCTTCCTTTAGTCGAACTACCGCTGAGTTACTCGAGTCCCGCAACCAGAAGCTCAGAAGCTCGACAACACTTCGTCGACCAAATTAAGATCTGTGATCTTGCGACCGCTCAGATCCTAGACTGGACTTTAGGATCATTGCTTTCGACAGAAATAAAAGAAACCCGAGACAGTCCATACCCATAGCTCAGACACCATGGCAGCAACTCTGAGCCGTGCTTTCACCAAACGCAGCAAGCGCCCAGAAATCTCGACGCCCATGCCATATCGCGATGGCCTCGTCAAGTATGCGCCCGGCACCATCCGTCGTGGCAAGATTTCGGGACCCGTGGAACTCTTATCGGCCACCAACCCCCTGGTATACAACGCCCCGGATCTTGCCATTGCCTCTGGAGTGTCGTCATCCTCGTCCGCCTCCTCGCTTCGATCTTCAGATGACAGCGATGTGGCTCCCTTTTCTCCCATAACCCCAGTATCAGCTGAGCCGGAGGTCGCCATGGAGCCAAATCATCTGTCTGGATACTTTCCCAAGCGATCAGCGACGGTCGCTAGCACGCCTCGCTCGTCGACCTCTTCGACTGGCGTAGATGCGCCTAGTGTGCCGAAGCGCGCGCTGTCGCACACCAAGAAATCGCATCAGGATCTTGCGCGAAAGCGTTCGATCTCGAGAATGTCCCCGCCACCGTCGTCTATGGCCACAGCCACCACCACGATCAGACGCAGCCACGAAAAGACTTTTGCGCCTGTGCCTGAATACGCCGAGCACCCTTTCAGCCGCGAACTCGACAAGGTGAATGAAGTGGCGGAGGATTTTGGTGCATTGAAACTCTTGGCAGAAGAGGAACAGATCCTCATCAACAAAGGCTTGAAGAAGTTTTCGCTCAACGACTATCTTTGCGAAATCGAAGAGCTCTACGGGGGCGTGTTTGACGACGACGTCGGTCCTATGGCAACTCATGCGTGGTTCTAAGGAATTCCAATGGGGCCATGTGTGTGTGTTCTGACCACGATTATATTCGATGATTCTACGATAATCCTCCTACACCACTCTGCAACAAGACTTGCGATAAAAATTTGTCTGCTCTTGTTGAAAACATAGTGAATGGTTCTCACTTTACGATCTCTACTTGTTTATCTTTTTTATCTGTTTCGGAAGTACATACCATGGGGTTTAAGTTTTGTTTTGCTTTACTCCGCCGTGAACAAACGGGCGTCTACTTATGCTCGGTAAGGGCAGTCTTCGTGCACATATTTACATTATTTTTACTTGATCTCGTTATATTATTCCCCGTGGTCGCTCATCAAGAGCTCAAGGCATGCTTCTTGTACGAATAACAAATGCAATGCACATATCGTTGTCATGTTCATCTACTTTTGAAAGCAGTACGTAGACAGACCACTTGTATCATCGGAGGACTCTTCCGAGTAGAACATCGAGATGTCCAAACTGCATTTTCATGAAGTTCAAATAAGCGCAAATCGAATTCCTCACTTATCAGTCTTCAGATAACAAACCAATTTTACCTCTTTGAGACAATCACATTCCTAGCGTGACGAAGCGAGCAGCACACAGAAGAAATTTGCCATTCACCGCCTTTGTTACAGTATGGAGTGGAGCGTAAAGTAGGTAGGCCCCACTCCAAATTTTTTCTTCCTATCGTTACCCGCGTTGGTCCTGTCAACCTCATCATCAACACGAACTGCTGTCTGTATCTTGTCTCGATTATTGCACCACCTTTTCTAGATTGTCTTTTTTGTTCTTTTATCAATGATTTCTATGTATGCTTTCTAGGTGCTGTCAAGCAGACAGTGCCGAGTTGACCTACACTGTGTGGGTTTGTGCAGTCTGTCGTGTGTCTCTTGTATCTAATCAGGACGAGACGGCTTGAATGGACTATCCGCCTCGACGACTTGACAGCGACATCAGTCACAAGGCTTGCTCTTTCTGTGGTATTCTAGACTGTGATGGCCGTCTTCCCTCCGACGAGAGCAACATCAACCGCCACCATGCCTATCACATCATCACCCCCGCCCTCCATCCTCAAAACATCTAAATCCAGCCACAAAAAAGGGTCGTCGACAGCTGGCAAAAAACGCAAGATAGTAGTCATAGATTTGGAGTCTTCCCCCGAGCCATCTTCTGCGCCTCTATCCGATGCCGGTAATCGTGATGTCCCACCTCCAGCAAAACGGGCTCGGGTGCAGTTCGACGAGACGGCAGATACAAAACGAACAAGCAGTCGACCGGTAGAAGATGATCCGCCACAAGAAAAGAGCGTTGCTCTTGTCCGAGAAGAAATTCGGAGAGCTATTCAGCGACATGTCTCCGGTACAGATAGCGAGGGATATGATCAGATCAAAGAGATTTTCACCACGGACCCGAAAGCAACTCTCAGTGAAGAGAATCCTGAGATTCCGAGTCCTACGTCGATGAAGAGACATATGATGGGTCTGTTGTCGAATGTTGCTGCGTTGAATCGCGATTGCTCGGGACTCGTTCATGCGGTTTTGCGTAGTGAATGGGTTGGTCGGGATGAGTCGTATGTCAAGTTATTTGTTCGATTTTTAGGAAATCTGGCTGCGACGCATACCGGGTATATGCGGGCCGTGTTGAAGATGCTGGTTGATTATTTTGGAGAGAGTAAGCGTCCCCTCCACCCTTCATGAGGCGGCTGGCTGACGGGAGTAGTCCCTAAAGGAACCGGCAGACTTCCCGGATATGCAAGCGTATCACATGAAGATATCTACGACCGCGTGCATATGGCATTACGATATATCATGCAGCTGCTTCCGGCGGGTAGCAGCACATTGTCGCCCCTTCTATCGCAGCAATTTCCTTTTGATACTGATTCTGCAAGAGCCAATGTGTTTTATACTCGCAACCTTATCAAGTTGATCGACTACGCCCCGGAACTACGTGGTGATATTTTGTCGTTGATCACCGAAAGGTTGATCAAAATCGACGTACAGATTCAGGTCGACATGGAAGATTTTGAAGACGAGGTGGGCGAGGATATCCTCGAAGAGCTTTCACGTCCATTTGAGATCGAGTACATTGATGAAGACTCGGACGATGAGTCCGTGTTGAGCGACGACGATGCAGATCCCGAGGATAAACGCTTGCAGACCGTCAAAGAAAATATCAGCAAGGTTGATGCGATGATTGATCAGCTGTTTGAATATTACTCGTCGCCGTTCAAGGACGGCACAGACGACGTAAAACTTCAAACACTAGATTTGTTGATTCATCATTTCGTCAGCTTCATTCTCCCGACATATCGATCCCGCCATACGCAATTTCTAATCTTTCACTTTTCGCAATTTACGACTGATCTTGTGGACAAATTTGTCACATCATGTATGGAGATTATCAACAGCAAGAGCCGGTCGGCAATTATGCGTCAATCGGCCGCAGCATATCTAGGAAGTTTCGTGGCAAGAGGAAAACATCTATCCTCTCGCTCTGTGCGGGATATCTACGAAATGCTGGGCAAGAATATCTCCAATCTGCTAGAAACCTACGAAAAGGGCTGCAAAGGGCCCGATCTTCGCCGCTACGGACCGTTTTATGCCTCCACGCAAGCACTCCTGTACATATTCTGCTTTCGTTGGAGGGATTTGACAACTGCAGCTGAAGAAAACGATCGCATTGAAGACGAAGACCCTGACATGGAAGACGTCACATTCCCCGAACCCGTCCGGGACGTCTTGTATCGGGCCATTCACTCCAAGTTGAATCCATTAAAAGTGTGCTCTCCGGCTATCGTGACCGAGTTCGCCAGGATATCTCAACACTTTGGGTTCATATACATCTACTCACTACTCGAAACAAACAAGCGCCTCCGCCTATCCTCCTACAGGAGCATCACGACCCTCTCCGACCCGCGGTTCAGTATTGTCGAACGCGAGACTCGGGCAGGCAACGACAGCGCGGATGTGCTTGATGCATACTTTCCGTTTGACCCGTACCAACTACCGCGGAGTCGGCGGTGGTTGGAAGGTGATTATATCGAGTGGCGCGGCATTCCGGGCGTTGATGATCGGGCGGATGATGATTCGGATAGTGCTGCGGAGCCGGATGTGGACGAAGTTGATGACGATGACGATGATCCTACGGCTACTGATGAGGAGTAGCATTCTCAGATGGAGATCTGATCCATGTATCTGGTACAGTAGGATGAATAAAGTATAATTGAATAAAAATATGAATGTACACGTAATAAATCTATATGCTATGTCTACATGTGTCCCAGAATCCAACCGAAAGAAACGCTAACCGCTGAATGCAACCAAAAAAAAAATTCACACTTCTCAAAGAGGAAAAAAGCTAAGCATTGTCAAAAATAGCCTTCATCTCGGCACAAGCGGCCTTGTAGAAGATATTAATCTTGCCCTGATCCCTAAACGGGTTGGGGCTTTTGTCCCACGCATGCGGCACTTTCTCAACCATCATTGCGCGCACCTTTTTACCCATTTGCTCCAGACGGCGGACGAAGCGCTGCCCTTCTTGCAGGAGCATGTCCCATTCACATGTATACAGGAAGATGTCATGCGGCAGGCCCGCAGCGAGCATTTCATCGGGTGCCCTTTCGGGGCTGGCAAAGGGCGATGAGCGCTGTGTGTGGTCCGGGAGGTAGGATTCGTCGAAGAGCGTGGTGAGAACCGCCGGCATCGTCTTCCCCGGAATCACGCTCATGGCCCGTCGGTGTTCGCGCGAAGCCACAAAGTCGAGAAGTGGGTACCATGCGAATGTCGCCACAATCTGCAAGTTGCCCTGATTATTGACGAGATGCTGGGTTGACTCGACGGGCTCAATGTTCAGGATGTCGCTTCCAGCGTCGTTTTTCAGTCGGTCTTGTAGTCGCAGCGGAACGGTGATGGCGAGATTGCCCCCGGACGAGAACCCCGTGAGCACGATGCGGGATGCGTCGATACCCAGTTCGCCGGCATGAGCGGCGAGGTACAGCAGAGCTTCGACGCCATCGTCTACCGCAGCGGGGAAAGGGTGTTCGGGCGCAAGTCTGTATTCGACGCTGACAAATACGGCATCGGTTTCTTTGAGCACGCACTTCGCCCAGTAGGAATCATCCGTTGCCCTCCCCAGAGTGAACCCTCCGCCATGAAAGTTGACAACCACCGGAAATGGGCGCTGAGAAACTGCTGATGAAAACCGGCGATGACGAGATATACTGTTCTTGTAGGGCCAGTAGGAGGGCGGGCAGTAAAAGTAGAGGTCGACCGTTCGCCCCTTAGTGGTGAACGGGATGCGGCGAACAAACGACGGGCGCGGTGGGCGAGACCAGGCCACGGTATGCAGGAACATGCCGATGGACATGAGGAAGCGCCAGATGACGGCTTGCAGGGTGAGACATGACCTGCTATGGGCGGGTTTGTGGTGGCTTCTCATGGTGCCATGTTGGGTCTCGTCGAGGCGGGTGTGCGAGGATTGGGCCGATTGGAGGTCCAATGCAGAGGATGAGTTTTTGACGCTGGAGTAGGGGTAAGATTGGTCGCTGAGGGATTCGGCCATTGCGAATTGCAGTTCCGCGGTTGAGGTTGATTTTCTGGAGTTCTCCTGCGGGAGCGAGATCGTGTGACTGGTACGTCAGACGGTGAGCGAGGGAATTCGGCTGCCGGCTGTTCCGATAAGCTGACCCGAATCTTTAGCTAGCGATCGATTAGTTATCTCCGGTATCGAGTATGTGCTTGTAATTCCTTCAGAATTATTTGTAACGCCGGAGTACACAACATGCGATGGAGATGGAGATAGCATCAGGTCAGGAGTCTGGGGTATGGCAGATATTAATATTGTCAGGCTTAGTAGGAGCACACGTAATGCGTCTCATTCTGTTCCAACATCATTGGCAGATGGGCGCAATACGCGCAATACGACATGGTTCTCAGCCACAGTTCCAGAAGGAGCTTATTTCATCCGAGGGTTCTTACTCATCTGCTACGTGCTTGTTGTGTCTGGGCATACAAGCCATTCCCAATAAATAAACAGCCTTAATTGGGAGGAACAACACGGCGGTCAGGTTATATACTACTCGTAGTACAATACCGTAGCCGATAGTACACGACGCAGCAAGCACTCCGACGTCATCGCCAAGCCCTCGCAACCGGCGCTCGCTCATTGACGGAATGCTCCCGCCTAATCCGGATCTCGGATGCTCGCATGTCCTGCTCGTAGCTGCGACAGTCCTGGACGGAAACTGTCTGTGTTTCAGCTAAGAATGCGCTATCCTTGTTTGCACCAGGTGTGGCCAGTGCAAGACACCAAAATATGACATATTCGCTGCAGTAGCCGCATTACATCATCCGATCGCGTCCGGCCTCGCGAGAACTCCAGACGGCCTCGGTTGAAGCTTGATTTGTCGACGAGAATAGCATCAGGCCCTCGAGTCAGCCTGACGTCGTCGTGCTGCTGTCTCGACTACTTGAAGAACGCGTCCCCTCGTTGACTCTTCGACCTGAATAGTTTTCTGTCTGGTTATCTGATTATCTCGACGACAGCCGTCGCGCGGCCCAGACCATTGACTAACCCACCGATTGGCTGTTCCATTGATGTACGCTGCCCCTCCAATTGCCCTGCACCAGGAACCCGATCGTATTGTCTTTTCGCCGCGATTGCTCAGCAGATAAACCGCTTATTCAGCTATTAGTTGTCCCTGATTCAGCGGTCTCATTCGCCTCATTAGACCAGGAGTGGGTGGGCTAGATAAAACTGCTAGTCCGGACAACCCCGCCAGCCTAGAATCTCCTGCTTCATTCCTCCAGCCTCTTCTCTTCTGTTCCCACAAAAACAACACAAACACAAATCCACAGATTCTCACACCCACACGCCCTTGCTATCCACGCCCACGGGCAGACTCGACACAATGTCAGGCATCAGACGCGCCCTCTCCAAAATCCGCGGAAAACATGAAGGCGTCGCTGCTGATGGTGACAGCACGGCCACTAGCGGCAGCGGCTCGCACTCCCACTCCCACTCTCACTCGCCGCGCCGCTCGCTGGTCGGCTTCCTGCGCGATCGTGACGATATCTCCTCTTCCGATGACTTTTCGGACGACTCGTCGGGTCCCATGAGTAAAAACCAACAAAAGAAATTGGCTCGCCAACAAGCTCGCCAGGCCAAAAGTCGTCTCAGTGAGGAACATCGAAATGACTCGGAACAACGCCGGATCGAGAAGGAAGAAGAAATTGCGCGGGAGGAGACACCTGAAATGAAGAAACGCTATGGTGATTTGCCGCTGGTCCAGAGTCAGGAGCGCACTGGCGAATCGCGGTTGAGGTTGAGTGATATTACGACCGATTTGATTGGCAAGGAAGTGACTTTTACTGCTCGTCTGCACATTGTCCGTAACATGAGCGCCAAGCTCGTATTTTTGGTGTTCCGTCAGCAGCTGACTACCTTCCAAGGGGTGCTTCATGCCGAACAGGGCAAGAAGTCGCTCGGTATGGTCGATTGGGCTGAACACCTGCGAACCGGAACCATTCTGCGTGTCCGTGGTATCATGCAGACTCCCGCCGTGCCCGTTCTTGGCTGTACGTTCCATGATGTAGAAATCTCCATTGAACAGCTTCACGTCGTCGTCCGTCGTGAAGACTCCGTTCCTTTCTCGGTGTATGAAGCTGAGATTCGCACCGAAGAAGAAGAGCGTGTCGAGGGTCGCCATAGCCACATCCCCGATCGCACGCGGTTGTCGAATCGTATTCTCGATCTTCGAACTGGTACTTCGCAAGCTATCTTCCGTCTCCAGTCTGCCGTTGGTAATCTGTGGCGCGCCGCACTCGACGAGAGGGGATTCATTGAAATCCACACGCCCAAATTGCAAGGGTCAGCGACTGAATCCGGTGCAAGTGTGTTTCAATTGAACTATTTTGGCCGCTCGGCTTTTCTTGCGCAGAGTCCTCAATTGGCCAAACAAATGGCCATCGCTTCTGACTTTGAGCGTGTGTACGAGATTGGTGCTGTCTTCAGAGCAGAAAACTCCAACACTCATCGTCACTTGACGGAATACACTGGCCTGGATCTCGAAATGGCCATCGAAGAGCACTACCACGAAATGCTCGAGACCATCGATGCCGTGCTACGACACATCATCAGCGGAATCTACAGCAAGTATCGCCGCGAAGTCGAAGCTGTCAAGCATCAATTCCCCTCGGACGACGTCGTGCTCGCCGAAAAAACCCCCGTCATTCCATTCAAAGAGGCCGTTGAGCTACTCAACGCTTCTGGCTGGCGCGGTGAGGATGGTGAGTTGGTTCGTGCTGACGAGGACTTGCACACTCGCGACGAAATCCGACTAGGAGAGTTGGTCAAGGAGAAATATGGTACCGACTACTACATCATCGACAAGTTCCCCGTCTCGGCTCGTCCGTTCTATACCATGCCCGACCCTAAAGATCCGAGCTATACCAACTCCTTTGATATGTTCGTCCGCGGCCAAGAAATTGTCTCGGGTGGTCAGCGTATCCACGATCCCACAATGCTAGAAGAGAATATGAAGACCGCCGGCATCAACCCGAGCGACATGGAGGATTACCTCGAAGGCTTCCGATGGGGAGCACCACCCCATGCTGGTGCTGGTGTCGGTCTCGAGCGCTTCCTCATGCTCCTGCTGAAACTCGGCAACATTCGTCTCGCTTCTCTCTTCCACCGCGATCCCAAGAGCTTCCCACCCAAGCCGCCAATCCTGCAACTTCGCCACCCCGAGTCTTCCACCGTCGAACCAGCTTGGCAAAAGGAAGATCGTGGTCGCAAAGCCACCGATGAAAAAGAATACCAGCCTCTTGTCGAGCTCATTGCTAATTACGGCGATGCAACTTCCACATCCTGGACGGACGACCGATACCAAATCTGGCGAGATCCCTTTACTGGCGCAGCTGTTTCGTACATCCCCAGCTACAACTATGCCATCATTCCTGGCGACCCACTCTGCGATCCCAGCCAATACAACCGAGTCATCAGCTCATTTTTGCACTGGCTTAAACGCGAAACGAAGCTCAAACCCATCTGGATTCTTATTTCACCTGCTGTCGAGGAACTCCTCGGTGAGAAACTTGGTTGGCGAAGCTTGTCTTGCATCGCTGAAGAACGTGTTGACCCCAGCCGTAACCTGATGGCTTCCGATACTGAAGTCGCCCGAAAGATTCGCCATGCAGAGAACGAGGGCGTCAAGCTTGTCGATGTTCCTCATGGCGAACTTCCATCAGATGAGATTCGAGCAAAGATTGACCAACGCATCAAGGACTGGCTTGCCAACCGCAAGGGCACGCAGATCCATCTCTCGGAAATCGCTCCCTGGCGCGACCACGAGCACCGCTGGTATTTCTATGCTACCGACAAGGAAGGAAACATCGCCGCATTCGTGGCTTTGGCAATGCTCGCCCCTCGCCAAGGCATGCAAGTGAAGTACAGCCTCGATTTCCCTGGCGCACCCAACGGCACAATCGAGCACATCGTCACCCACGCGATCCAGACGGCAGCGAGATCCGGCGTCAAATCGCTCACATTCGGTGCTGGTGCAACTGCCCAGCTGACACCGGGTCACCACATGAAGGGCGCGAAAGTGCGTATGCTGCAGCATACCTACGAGGCAGTTGCGAAACAGTTCCATCTAACGCGCAAGTCTGAGTTCCGTATGAAGCTGGGCGCGCACGAGGAGCCGCTGTACATTGCTTATCCGCCTCATGGATTGGGATCGCGCGGTATCCGGGCGATTATGAATTTCTTCGAGGATTAATTGCATCTCATGTGATTTCTGAATCGTATATGAGTTATTAGAAGAATCGCGATGGGCAAGAGAAAATATGCTACTCATGTTTGACAATGTTTTATCTTGTATTCGCTTTTATCGGCCCAAGCATATTCCCCTTTCGTATGTTAGTTCCATGTTGCTTGTTGCATGTACGTATGTGTAATGACTCTTTCTTTAGTCGTCGATAAGAATAGATATACTTTTCTGTCTATTAATCTAGTGATTATGTCAATGATTGCGACCTAGACTGTGCAATTACATGTGTACCTAGGTAGTGTTATACAAAAGGACCAGCGTTGACTACACTTGAATGTTATATGTTCAACGCCACCTACATATATTTCTCGATTAGGCTTAGCTCTAGGGTTCGAGTATATGTGTTAAAGGGGGATTTCAGTGTTACTTCGAACTATCACGTCGCCTTTCGATCTAAGGACACCATTTCAAAATTCACGGCCGCTTGCCAGGTTCATACCGTAAATGAGTAATGAGATTCCAGGAACATCACGGCTGATAGATGGGTACGAAGCACGAAGCAATGGAAGGCAAGGTACACAAGGCAAACAGTTCAGCAAGTACTGATTAATTTCAGTCTGGAATTCTAATTACATTTTTTCTGCATTGCAAGTCGAAGCAAAGAAGCTGGCTTCTAAGAGCCGTGAGCAGTTTACTCTGAGAGGACTTGTCCGGATTTATCAATGTTACGTATTCTGGAGCAGACATCCCAAGAGCTGATACGATTACCGACTCGACTACATGTATCACCGCAATTCTGACTATGTCAGCATTGGATATGACTCAGTTGAGGCAAAGATTGCTCATTGCTTGAGTCAGGGTTTCTCGTCTGATGTTGAAAAGGAAGTCGAAGAGGAGGTGTAACCTAGCATATACAACTTTGAACGTTGGGCAAAGAGAATATGTGTGTCACAGCAATTCACCCCCAGATCTGTTCTTAGAGAAGCATGCTACTAGAGATTCTGTATGATGTTTCATAGATTCTTTGACAATGTTTCGACTATATTTCGAGATAGTGAATGGTTTAGACTCGCGGCCACATTCACACCGCGCACCGCGTCACATCAGAGCAGCTGATTTCGCAATATTAAACTGTCAGAGAACTGCCAGAAAGAGCATTGTAGAGACAAACCCATAGACAAAGATCAGATATCTGACTCAAACGACTAAGAAATGTGTCAGAGCAAGCCCTCAGGGCATAAAATGGCTGTTGTTCTTCCTCTCCTGGTCTGCTTTTGATTTATTGTTCTATCATCGTGAGCAACAGTTGTTCAAGCTTCTAATATCGACTGTCAAAAGATATTAATTGTCCTTTCAACAGCTTTCTGGCGAACGTCGAAAGTTGATCACTGATCAAGATGGCAGGTGGGCGTATTGGAGAGGTCGAACAAAAGTACCTCGTGGAGAAGAAGAAGCTGTTCCCACGAGACGTCTTGCAGAAGATTCTGGAGGCTAGACAACGGGGAGATCGCAGCATTGAGGTTCCGGACTATGTTGAGGGAACGTATACTCTTGAAGTAGATCTGGGGTACAACTATGATACTGGCAGGTAAGTGAACTCACTGTAATGATCATTCATATTACGATAGTCGTAGAACAGTGTACTAAGACTAACTCCCGAATCAAGCGTCAAGATGATACAGTACCTTCCTATTCAACGACTCATGAACCCCGGGCTGCATCAAACCCTCATGCTTTGGTGGGATCGCGATGTTAATCCCATCCACAATGTCGTACGAAATTCGCAATTGAATTGTAATTTCGGTGAATCTCTTCATTGGAAAGGGTTCGAAGATATGTGGAAGGCCTCCCGGGAACCGTGGGATAAAAGTACCATAAGAAGGTTGCTCATGGAGACTTTCAAAAATGTTCCCCCTCAACAACTCGGGGCTGTCAAGCAAATAGTTGCCTTTGGGTTTGGCTCTTTTGACATTGTCTTTCAGTGGAATAGAACTCTCATGTTGGACCTGCCACGCCATGAGCAAATGAATCTGATAGTTTCACGGCACCATGCGATCCAAGACGTACAAAAGATCGTTGAACGGACGGGTCATGAAGTGAAGGTATTTCTCCAAGACGACGCTTTTACCACAAAGGACAAGGAGATGCTCTCCAAGCTCCAATTTCGTTCACTGGAGGATCCCGCCGGCTATCTGCAAATCGATAAAAATACCCTTGTCGTCTTTTTTGACGAAGAAGTTCATGATCACATGCAATGCTCAGTCAATGCCGGCATGCAAGTTCTGGCCGATATTGCAGAGACTGAAAATGCCCCAGCAATGATACTCCACAAAAAGATTGAGCAGGAAGATTGGAACGACTACAAGACTGAGGAGGTCGTGGATGGGATTCCGGGTCCTAGCAAAGGCCGGTCGATAGACTCCACTTCCCCCAGAGTGCAGGCGCTGATTGAGCAATATGAGGAAGTGGACTTTATGCCCGAGGAGCTTCAACGGGGGGATCCTCCTGTGTTTTTCCCTCATGCGAGACTTTATATTCGCAAGGGACTTGGCGGAGCTGGCCACTGATTTATCACAGATTGTCATTATAGACTCAAGACAGACTAATTGATTGACTACCTAGGTATCATGTATATGTATTCTCGATTAGGCTTAGTTTAGGGTTTGGATCAGAGTCCACCACCATGAGCTCCGTGCATTTAACGGTCCTTGGCTATAAACGTTGCATGTAACTATAAATATATTCTAGAAAAGACTGAAGGCTAGTCAATTAGACGTTCTGTTGATTCTGGTACAGCCATTAGCCGTATGGCGATCCGGGTCAAGCTGGAGCTACGTTCATCAGCTGATGATGTTGCGGTCAGACCATATTACGGTGTGTACGGAAAGCATCAGGTCACACAAAAAAGATAGCATAGAGGGAAAGCTATACTTGAAGCCTTGTCCCAATTACTTTTCGTCATTTTACATATATACTGTTATCCACTGGCCTTGACCAACGCAACTTGTGCAATGTCTGAAATGTTTGATCTGCAACTTACGGCTATCTGGAGCACCGAGGCGAATAGTCACAAATGACCAGTTCACTCATACTATCCCAACCCGAGCTTAATTTCGTAGCTAGGATGATGTTTACGTAGTTAACGAACTAAACACCGGATGTTCAGTCATTGATTACTCAATAGATCACGAATACGTAGTCCGCTCCGCCCCGGTAAAGCCCAACGTGTATTGTTGTCTACATTGTTGGGTCAAATTAGGTACCACCGATTATTGAAAATAAAGTATCACACGTAAAAAGCCGCTGCTTCTACGGAGTCACACGAATTTAAAGTAATGATTGGCACCTCTACGATTATCTAGTACAACTCCATCCGTGCGCTGTTCCTTTGGCTCCCGACAAATTGGCGCGCAATCTGCTGCACTCCATACATGAGCAGAGACTAGGAAATTGTCTGTATCATGTTTTCCCCTGGAAACTGGCCAGGATGCAGGATCCAGGCCTGACCGGTAGAATTTAGGGTACCAGACCATTGGATCGAGAATTAGCGGTGAGCGCTGGACAGATCAGCTCTGATTTGTATGTCTCTGGTCTTGGCCGCCGTCCGCTGATTCAGAGCTGGAGGGAAGAGACACCGCAAGAACGAAAACGCCAGAAGCTGGGGCCAACCATTTCCTCTCTTTTTTTTCTTTTTCCTTTTCTTTTTTCTTTTGTATCGGTCGATTTAAAGCGATGATTTTCCCTTGCGAAATCTCCGTCCTGTTGTAAGTGCTTTTGTGTGCAAGTGACTCCAGAATGAAAGAACGAGAACGCGGCAACGCTTTGTACAAAAGAGGTCACCTGACTGAAGGTTAGTCTAGGCTCGAAGCAGCTAGCTCGTCCCGAGGCAGTGGGCCTCCTCTAAGAGCTCGAGCTGCCTCAACTCTACCTAGGTAGAAGTTTTGATCTGATGAATGCTAATTGTGAACGACGGCAGCTATCAAAGCTTACCAAGAAGCCGCCCGCCGTGCCGAGCCAGACGACTATCTGCCATGGTCCAATCTCTCGGCAGCTTACTACGAGGTCGGGAGCCTGCACGAGTCTATTCAATGTGCCCAGCGAGCATTGGCCATTTGCGAGAGTCATGATAGTGACAATGGCCCTTCCCGTGCAACCACAGAGCTGAAACTACTTCCTCGTATCCTCCGAGGCTATCTACATACGCACCAGTTTGATGCTGCGAGACAATGGCTCCATCGTCTTGCTGACGTGCAGTCCCCATCTTCGGTTGACGATCTACGCCAGTACCAAGAAGCGCTTGACCATGCAGAGGTAGTATGGCAAGCTTGCCCGGATGAGGAAACGTATAGATTGCGACTCTCAGCCGAGTTGCCACGCTACCGCCCGGCTCCCATACAGACAAACGGCAAATCGAACTCGGGCGAAGATGTCCATCTTGACCATGTCACTGCCTTGGTCGACTTTGTAGTTCATTCCAATGTCGACAGGAACCTGTCTATATTTCTTGGATGCCTTGGTGATGCACGCCATTTCTATGCTCAGATCGCCATTCTTGGTGCCACGGAACGCATGATTATGCATACTACTACATCACCCCTGAAACGAAAATATCAATTTACTTTGAGTGACAGTAATTGTACGGCTATTGCACGAAATCTCGTTCTGCTTGTGCTGTTAGATGAGCTGGCTTGTCTGACAGACATTCCGCAAGCTGAACGGACTGAAATCTATACCACTGTGTATTATTTGTTTGCTGGTGTAATCATACCGTGCTACGCTCTGGACCGTCTTCTTCAGACAGTGGATTCAATTGTTGGTCGATTACGAAACAGCGAGCCGGTACTTCCGTGGTTACAGATCCATGATTCGGAGCGGCTGCATTTGATTGATGTCCTAGAGTCCTGGCTCGATATCGAACCGAGCGATCGACTTTCTGCGAGCAATGCGGTAAACAAAACAGTGGACATTCTAGATGATACCAGCATGTCCCATAAAAATGGATGTGACTTTGATGGCATTCCAAAAGTGCCTCCAGGTTGTCAAAAGGAATTTGAAACATATTTCAATGTTCCACTCTTGCAAGCTCCACGAAGTGTTATGAGGGAGCACGAACCCGAACTTCTTCATCTCATAGAAACAGAAGCCTCGATCGAAAACCTGCGGAATTATGTGGCTGGAAAATGGTGTGTGAATCCGACTCTCGATGCCTCTGGACAGACCGATGGGTCTAATCCGTTCGACGTCTGTCGAGCACTATACAACATAGTCTCCATGCAAGAGAGAGGAGGTCCGAAGAAGACCAAGTTGTTTGATTATGCTTCATCATTCTTTCAGATGGTGGTTATCGCTCTTCGAAAGATCCGCGGACGACTTGGCGTCGAGTATATTCTTCAGGATGCTTTAGTCGCCATTGATGAAATAGGGTGCAATTCACGACAAGACCGACCAAGTGCAACACCTATTAGCTATGATCTGGTGTACCTGTTCGATTCTTGCGATATCCCGACAGTCATCAATGCTAGTAAGATTCTTAACGAGTCCCAAGCCGCAAGACTTATGATCAGCGTGCCAAATCCCGATTTGGACTTGGGAGAACGTGACGCTTTTGCTAGAAATGACTCAGTAACACTTTACAAACTAACTCAGATGCAAACGGTCCTAAAGAAAAGTCAACATGGATCTTCCCATCCATCATCAAATGAATATTTACTGGAGATGAGACGCGATAGACTGGCGCCATTCCCATACGAGCACTTGCTTTCGCGCGCCGAGCTCTCACGCTTCTTGTTCTCTCAATTCCTTAAGCTGGCTTTGCCATGCAAAGGAAATTCAACATCTTCAGCCGCTGCCAATATGATTTATTTCTTCGACTTGCTCATTCATTTGCACTCTATCGGCTACCCAGCTCATTGGCTTGCAGATGGACTTGCAAAAATACTCGGTGATGGAGTCAATGCATCCCCGTCACCACCTAGGACACCAGACGAGGCCGCACCGCGCAGCCATCTTTCTACCAACACGGCAGCGAGAGGTGCACAGGGTAGCGTAGCACCGTTCCTCCCTCTTTTTTCGACACTTGCCAGTATGTTTCAGCGTCTCTTACCGTTCAATCCAATCACCAGCCTCCCGCCTCTTGGTTCGATATATCAGTATAGCATTGATCTCAAGAGCGACAGGCAGTGCCTCTTGCCAATGCCGACGGTACTGATGATCTATAATTCAAACGCCTATATACCCACGACAACCCTCTCCCTTCCCGAAGAAGGCTGTATAATCATATCAACATTCACATTTACTTCGCGAACTGATGATGCTCATGCAAGCGTCAACTTCTGGATGAGAGAAGACGTCATTTCCCAGTTGCAATCCTCTCCCTCAAACGAGACGTGGCATTGCACTCTTCTGCGCGCAATCGATCCTTCTTCCGATAACAGTGATGATGAAATATGGAAGCCACTCATCGAACATTCTATATCAGTCGACAACGTGATTAAAGGCGTACAATGGATATCAGCCCCGGCATTTGCTACGCACGACGACGGCGTCGAAGCCGATGGTGCAATGGAGTTAGATGCTTGAATTGAAAGTGGGTGGTTTGTTGGTTTATTCATTTTTTGTATGGGGAGCTTTCTTTGAAAAAGGCATTCCTGAAAGCGTTAAGTTAAATAGAAGGCTGGACGCAAGTCGGATATCGTTTCTCTTTTCTTTTTCTCTTGTCAGATTGATGCTGGCTTGAACTGGAGTTTGGTGTGTCTAGCTATTTTACGAGATTGATGCCCTTCCTACTATAAGTTTGTTTCTTTACTCCTACCAAAAATTACATCCTAACAAACTTCAAAAAGTATATTACCTAAACTATCAACTAGCGAATCAAAATAACGACAGATAAACCAGTCGTTGAAACTCAGACAGAAAGCCGCCCCGTAGATCAGATCATTCATCGTATACACCGGAACATTCGTCAAACAAGAGGTGGAAAACATATCCTCAAACTAAAGAGCTGCAAATATTCCACCAAACACAAACCACAAGCCGAAATTATTAAAAACGCCTCTTTCCGAGTATACAGTTGCTGTGTTGAAGAAATTGCTGATTAAAAAATTGAATTGGATATGAACAGAAGGTATCAATTCTCTGGAAGCAAGAAATAGAGAAAGCCTCCCATATCTCAGAGAAAAAGAAAGGGTATCAATTGGTTGGAGAGGGTTCGGCTTTGGTTGGCTGACCAGGTGTATTGTCGTCTGCAGGAGCGACTGCACCAGCCAGCTTGCTTTCGGCAGCGTGTAACTGTGCCTTGGTTTCTTCCAACTCCTTCTTAAGCGCTTTGATGTAATCAATAGCCATTTCAACAGTGCTGGCTTTGCTAATTGTAGGCGGTGTTGCCTTTTCCTTTGTGTCTTTTGTGTCCTTCCCATCGCTGTTCTTATTCGGCTCTTTGCCCTCTTTAATTGCTCTTTCTTGCGCAAAGACTGGCGGGAGGAGCGCTTCGATTTCTTTCAACGCCGTATTGATACGATTTCGGCGTCCTTGTTCTGCTAGTTTGTGGTTCGTTCGTTTGCTGCTCAGATTCTCGGCAAGAGTCTCTGGATATGATACACCGGGAAGAACGGTGCCGTCTAGAATATGCTGGTAATTCGATTTTGACGCAAGATACAACGCCGATGATTCACTTGTCATGCCTAAGTCATGTCAGTATTTTGGTTTTCTAATCGATTGGAAGGTAGCTAATTACCATCCCCGCGTACAAGAGGCTGTATGCTAGGACTTATCCTTGGCCGAAGAGCTGGACTGGCGTGTGAAGAGCTGATGCTCTGTCTTTTACGCGTTGATGCTTTCGATTCGGACTTTTTAGGCACCGGACCACTGGGCGACGGCATAGCAGCTGAGCGCGGTCCTGGTGTCAATGAGCCGGATGGCTGGCGAGAAAGTGGCCCCATCAATGGAGTATTCGAAGCAGACTTGTTATTCGATGGCTCCTTGGTGATAATGGCAGTGTCGATGCGGCTAGGTCGTCGTCGAATGTCGGTCGCTGCCTCAGGTAACACCATATCCTCCATTGGCTCATCCTGTAAATCACTTGTGACCAGACTTGCCTGTCCTGAGAATTGTCTGGAGGGGTCCTGTGAGTGCTGTGGACGATTCGTGATTCTCATCAGTGTCGCCGGTGTCGCGGGCGCATTTGTACCAGCATTGGATCCTTGTGGCAGTATTGCTGGTGATTTGTGCGGTAGGGCGGGTGGTGGCATGAGCGGTTCGGAGATAGGTTCGGGTGACACGGAATCTTGAGAGCTTTCATTGCTGCTACAACGTAGTGAGCTTGGTCCGTTGTTTCCGAACCGATTGGAGCCAAGTTCCTGCACGTTGGCGTTGTGACTGCTATTGACAATATCCTCCGATATGAGCTGAGAATTCCGGGTTTGCTTCTTCCAATTTTTCGCATGAATTGACGGCGATGCTTTCGCGGCACGGCCACCAGTGCGTGTTGCAGTCGACGGCCTGCGTCCCTGTCGCTGTTTTTTAAACACTGCGGGCGATGGTGGAGCAGATGTCATTGTAAGCCCATTCGGATCAAGCGGTGAGGTGGCGTATCCTGCATTCTGATGTGGCTGCGTTGTTTGAAAGGGATAGTTGGTGGAACTGTGATTCTGAGCTTCTAATGCAGGTGATGTGAGCGGAGTGAAGTATTCGCCAGGTATGGTATATTCTGGTACGCGGAACTGGGTCTCCAATGGTGTCATTGCTGGTGATACAAGAGGAGTATAGAAAGCAGCGGCCTATCACGCAGAGAATTAATTAGTCCGAGGTGTCCAGTAGCACTTAGTATTTCAAGGACAGATAAGTATTGTGTTACCTGCTCATCGCTCATTTGCCCGTAGCGTTCGTACATATCATTGCTATTCTGGTCAACACGCTGCACATAACGAGCCGCACCACCGTGAAGTTCAACACTATTTGGCGTTGGAGGAATGATAGGCTGGCCTTCCTGGAAAGCCATTTGCGAGTGTGGGTTCTGCGGGCGTTGTTGATGATGATGTACGAGCTTTTCTTGATGCTGATTTTGTTGTTGTGCGCGCTGCTGGTGATATTGCTCCTGTGAGAAATGGAAAGACGGATCCTCTACGGGACGATTGTTCGCGATGCCGAGTCCTAGATGCTCGCCCATCATGGATGCATATTGAGGTGATTGAGTCGTCGCAGCCATACGAACGTCGTCTGCCAAGGTAGTTGCGATATGTTGATTGGCATGCTGCATTACTTGCTGGTGCTGGACAGCAGCAGCGGCGGCATTATGGCTGTCCAAGTCGGCGAAATCGATTCCGAATTCGAGGAAGTTCGAAAAGTCATCCTCATTGCCAGTTGCCATCAGTGTCTCCTCAGGCATTTGCTCCGACCAGCTCATAGCTGTATCATGATCCATTGCCATTTTGAATCAACCCTGGCAAGCCAGATGGCGATTGGGGGGTTGGATGAGAGCGATACGAATGGGACGATAGAAGATCGTGATCGTGGGAGGGGACTCGGGAGCGGTTCCGATTATCGCGATTAATTTACCGGTGCTTTGCTTTTTTTTCTTTGATTGTGCCGCAGGTGGCACTGCGGGTTGTAGTCGTAGACTGGGGGATGGGTCTTGTGAAAGACAGAAGTCTTAACCGGGAACAATTGGTCGTTGTGAGAACGAGAAATCGTAAGGGAAGGAAGAGAACACGCAATTGTGGTGGTGGTTGAAACTCGTTGTTCTTCCCTTCTTGGTCGAACCGGCTAAATCCCGGGCATGGGCAAGGGAAATTTTCGTAGTGGAGCACCGAATACGACACCATCTACAGTGGTCCATAGCTGGGTCTGAGGAATGCTTCTTTTTTGTACGGCTACTATAGTATTAGACGCTACTCTATTCATATACTTCGTCTTGCAAAGAATTCGGCCTCCGCAGAGCATCAACTGATCTTTATAGACCCATGCAGGGAAGGATCAAGGGACCACGAGCTGGTGTTGGCCTCATTTCCGATTCCTCAAATGGCGCGGCAACTGCGCCAACAGCCTCTTAGTGCGCATACACTCCACCCCACTTCCTGTCGAAGGAGAGCTGCATGATGCGCAGTCTGAGCGCAAGTCTAAATTGAGAATACGTAATGATAGCCTTCAGGGATTTGCATCTAGAAAGCCGAGAAAGACATTAATTCATGCCTTTTAAGACAATGAATAATGGTTTTGCACGGGCGGACGCTGAACAATGTCCGCTGCAAGCCTGTCTTTTTGACTGGTATTGGTGGTATTATGGTGTATCGGATTTACCTCTTTTAGGAATGGTTCTCTGACAAAGATGCCAATGCGAGCTATGATTGGCTGCATACTAGCACAGGGCGTATTAATGCATGTAATAATAATACTGGATTTCCGCTGCGGGGAGAACTGCTTGCCAGCCGCTCATTGGCCCGCCCGCCACAGCCCACCTACATGTGACCTTATCATCATCGTCAGCCGATAACAATAACAGCATCACCAGACAACGGCCCAACAAACTTACCGACCTCCATCTTTTCACGACAATGGGCTTTTATTTCACATTGATTATCTTGTCTGTCTAGGTGCCTTCAGAATGCGCCCTGTCGTCCCCGAGTTCTCTCCTTCACCTCCTCGCAAGCTCTCATCCGCCGACCTGCCCACTCCATCATGGTCCGATGCCGAATCCGGACCTGGTGTCCCGACTTCATTTTTTCTAACTCGAGAGACCGGTGATGATATGGTTTCTTCACGAGATAGTACATTCGGAGTCCAGAGCCTAGAAGATACAATCAGCGCTGCGGATACCTCCTCCTTCAAAGCCGATTCCTATTGTCGTGAGGTCAGCCATGAATCTACCGACCCAACCTTGAAACGTAGGACCACCCTTAAGCCATCGGATCTACTCCATCATATCGATCGATTGGATACGCCATTATCGAAAGCCGCATCTCGAGCTTCGCCGGCACCCTCGAGACCACTCACTCCGTTCAATCTCAACGACGGCCCGTCTTCTATGCCGAGTAGTCCCAAGTCGATATCAAGTCGGTCTTTCAAACCCTTAGATGACATATCGATCACAGATGAAATAAATAGCCAGCCTTTGGTATCGAGCGGCGAAGAGGAAGACACCCCGGAGATGAATGAGCATACTCATCATGGAGTAGGTGACAGCTCTTCACAGTTGATTATGCCCAGCATTCGAATGCCAAGCCGACGGCCGTTTACCGAAAGAGGCAAGAGCATTGGTCGTTTCAAAATTCTCGTAGCTGGATCAAAAGGTAATCCCACTCTTCATATGGCCGTGAGAATGTGACTCATGGCTCAGCAGGTTCTGGAAAGTCGTCGTTGATCAAGTCAATTGTCCAAGTATGCGATGACATTGTTCACGTTGACCCTGTCGAAAGCTCGAGCTCCGTTGAATATGGCCGGCCTCACTCAAGAGCCAATTCGAAAAAGCCCAATGCAGTCATGATCTCTGAAATCCATGCAAGTACCAAACCATATCCGCCATGGTGGTCCCATCTCGAGGATTCGCGTATCCTCAAACGACGGAAGAATAGCGGAGAGGTTGTGCTGGAACGAAACTTATGTTTTGTCGATACCTCGGCTTTAAAGAATAATCAAGATCAACCTGATCAGACCACGGATGTTGTCATACACTATATGAAACAGCAACTGTCTCGTGCCATTGCCTCCATCAGCCATCCTAGTTCTGATCTTCAAAGCATGCTGAGCGGGAATGGCGGCTCCCAGGTTGACTTGATTCTTTATCTCATCTCCGAAGGTCTCCCAGCCCTTGTCCTCGTACGAGCTTCATATATCGCTAACAAGTCATAGATACCATTTCATGTGATATTGAATGTATTCGGAAATTATCGGAGCTTAGCAACGTCATCCCTCTGATATCGAAAGCAGATCTGTTATCAGAATCTCAGATAAAATCGTTCAAAAGCTCCTTTAATGCTCAAATTTTGCAGCAAGGCGTGCGGTTATTCTCCTTTGAAAATCAGAATGTACCAGAGGGCGAGCAATCTCAGTTGCCGTTCGCCATCTCCTCAATACAATCTAATGACGACGAAAATATGGACGCCAGTGTGCTGATGAGTCCAGATTATGTCCCGCCTCTGGTTGCATCTGAAATCGGCGACTTGATTGATAAGATCTTTAATAGCGATACCATGTCTTGGCTTCGCCATAGTGCCGCTAAAAAGCTGACCCGAAGTGGTGCCGTTCTGACTCCCCAGCGTGCCGATACTGCTGTCAAACGTACGAGATCTAAGAGCCCTGGGAATTTTTCTGCGGCTCCTAAAGCATGCTCCAACAATACAATGCTTGCTCCCTGTGGTAACTTTGGCAGAGCTCCAAATTATGCTTTGGCACGAGTGAATGATTACACTCAGCATGAAGAAAAACTGGCACAAGTACGGTTGGCAAAATGGGCCGCCGATCTACAACAGAGTCTACAGAACGAACGGGACAGATATGCTGCCCTTGCGCGAGGAGAAAGAGCGGCTTGGCTGACCGAGCGTCTTGGAGAGTGTGTCATTGATGGCACGCTTGTTCCGATTCAGCAGACACCTGGCTTCCCCCGGTGGGACGTTAACACTGATCAACAATCAGGTGCAGTTGTGGTGCGGACATCAAACGGGCAAACCGCAAATTACCGTTTTACTAAGCTCAACCCTGAGGACCCCCTAGGACTGGTTCGATGGAATGAAGACCTTCGCCGCCGTGGGTGGGCAGTTGTCCAAGTAGTTGGCAGTTTCGGAGTTGTGGGCGGTCTGGCACTTTGGTTGGCCAAGCTTTGGGGGCTCCCCTCTCAGAGTTTATTTGACTGGCACTTTCATTGGATCGATGCGCACGATTAGTTTGCCGTCATTGCACGCTCTAACTACTGCCGCAAACACGACCCAGCAATGGGGACCTTGGAGAGCCGGTTACTGGCCGATAGACAAAACGACTCAAATAAGATATCTCCATGCCTCTTGAATTGATACCCCTAAATGTAAGCTTCCTGATGCTGAAACATATAAAGTTGATATCTCAACGCCAGTGGACGATTTAGTATGATTCGACTTGGTTCTATGTACCGCCAAGACATGCATTGACAAGAAACGATATGACGAGCAATTAGAGTAGCTGGTATCATAGACTAGACACGCAGTGACAATTTGATGGCTTTCCCCTTCTTCTTCTCTTTGCATGTGTTGACTGCTCTGACCGTTGCTACGCCAAATGCAGAGAGCCCGAGCTCGGCGCTAAGAAAAATCAATTTAACCCTTTCGGGACACGATGGATGCTTAGCTTTCTGAGCTACCCAGGCAACGCCACCCCTCTAGATTGTTGACCGCCACATGTCCAGGATATCTAGATAGCTTTGACAGAGGTAGATATCACGGTTTCTGTATAGGAGCTTGCGTTAAAGTTCACAAATTTAAAAACTTAAGTCCGGCGATTGCCTTGGAAGACTACTTTCTCTCTAAATATCGAGTGGTTGCTGAATCTGCAAGGCAGACTGTGGTCGGTCTCATTGGTTCTAGACAGAACGGAAGTGGGGAGCTAGTCCCGTTACGGCAGGACACTAACCTAAAAAATAAGGCAGCTTTCGACATGCCGTCCGTAAAGAATCTCTTTTTATGTGTCGATTGAAGGCAGACATACCCATACAAAGGAATATCCAACATGAAAGACAGCCAGAAATAGAAGCAGAAGCGCCATCTTCCCAGTAGCCAGGACGTTCTGGAGAAAGCATCGAAACAGATCGAAAAGCTGAACCCTGGAGCACTAGGCCAGAAGCAGACTAGCGGCTGGCGGTAGAATAGAATCGATTCGAAGCTACAGGAACTGCTCCTCAGCCTGGCCGGTCCTCCACCTCAGAGTATTTTAGCTTCAGTCCTCTTCCTGACTTCTTCTTTCCTCCATACATCAATCATCCTCTGTCAATCTTAACTCTCTGTTGCTAGACATCCTCTCACTCTAGCTCCTTTGACATCTGTGACTCTCGTTTCCTATCCCTTTCTACTTTGTGAGTACCCTCTTGAACGTGCGGAGAAAACTCTATTCTTGAGACCCCATCAGACTAACTTGCTGTCTGACAGGATACCCTTTTCGCCTCACATCCACATTCGTCAAAATGTCGTCGGAGACTTTCGAGTTCCAGGCTGAGATCTCTCAGCTGTTGTCTCTCATCATCAACACTGTCTATTCCAACAAGGAGATCTTCTTGCGAGAACTCATCTCCAACTGTTCTGATGCTTTGGACAAGATCCGCTATGAGTCCCTCTCAGACCCATCCAAGCTCGACTCGGGCAAGGATCTTCGTATCGACATTATTCCTGATAAGGAAAACAAGACCATCACCATCCGCGATACCGGTATTGGTATGACCAAGGCTGTAAGTTCACCTAGTTTGCCACATATAATTAAAAAAGGCAACAAAAGCTAATGATTACAGGATCTCATCAACAACCTCGGTACTATTGCCCGCTCCGGTACCAAGCAGTTCATGGAGGCTCTGACTGCTGGTGCCGATATCTCCATGATTGGTCAGTTCGGTGTCGGTTTCTACTCTGCATACCTCGTCGCCGACAAGGTCACCGTCATCTCAAAGCACAATGATGACGAGCAGTACATCTGGGAGTCTAGCGCCGGTGGTACCTTCACCCTCACTCAGGACACTGAGGGCGAGCCGCTCGGCCGTGGTACCAAGATGATCCTCCACTTGAAGGATGAGCAGACCGAATACCTACAGGAGAGCAAGATCAAGGAGATTGTCAAGAAGCACTCCGAGTTCATCTCCTACCCCATCTACCTTCACGTCTTGAAGGAGACAGAGAAGGAGGTTCCCGATGAGGATGCTGAGGAGAAGGAAGAGGAAGACGCTGAGAAGAAGCCCAAGGTCGAGGAAGTTGATGACGACGAGGAGAAGAAGCCCAAGACCAAGAAGGTCAAGGAGTCCAAGATCGAGGAGGAGGAGCTCAACAAGACCAAGCCCATCTGGACTCGCAACCCCGCTGACATCACTCAGGAGGAATACGCTTCCTTCTACAAGTCGCTCTCTAACGACTGGGAGGACCACCTCGCTGTCAAGCACTTCTCTGTTGAGGGTCAACTTGAGTTCCGTGCTATTCTTTTCGTTCCCAAGCGCGCTCCTTTCGACCTTTTCGAAACCAAGAAGACCAAGAACAACATCAAGTTGTACGTCCGCCGTGTCTTCATCACCGATGATGCTACCGACCTCATCCCCGAGTGGCTCAGCTTCATCAAGGGTGTTGTCGACTCTGAGGATCTCCCTCTCAACTTGTCTCGTGAGACTCTCCAGCAGAACAAGATCATGAAGGTCATCAAGAAGAACATTGTCAAGAAGACTCTCGAGCTCTTCAACGAGATCGCCGAGGACCGTGAGCAGTTTGACAAGTTCTACACTGCCTTCAGCAAGAACATTAAGCTCGGTATCCACGAAGATACCCAGAACCGCCAAGCTCTTGCCAAGTTGCTCCGCTACAACTCCACCAAGTCTGGCGACGAGCTCACTTCTCTCACTGACTACGTCACTCGCATGCCGGAGCACCAGAAGCAGATCTACTACATCACTGGCGAGTCTCTCAAGGCTGTTCAGAAGTCTCCATTCCTTGACACCCTCAAGCAAAAGAACTTCGAAGTTTTGTTCCTTGTTGACCCCATTGACGAGTACGCTTTCACTCAATTGAAGGAATTCGATGGCAAGAAGCTCGTCGACATCACCAAGGACTTTGAGCTCGAGGAGACTGATGAGGAGAAGGCTGAGCGTGAGAAGGAGGAGAAGGAATACGAGGCCCTTGCCAAGAGCCTCAAGAACATTCTCGGCGACAAGGTTGAGAAGGTTGTTGTCTCACACAAGCTCGTCGGTGCTCCTTGCGCCATCCGTACTGGCCAGTTCGGCTGGTCTGCCAACATGGAACGTATCATGAAGGCTCAGGCTCTCCGTGACACCTCCATGAGCTCTTACATGGCTTCCAAGAAGACTTTTGAGATCTCCCCCAAGTCGCCCATCATCAAGGAGCTCAAGAAGAAGGTTGAGGCTGATGGCGAGAACGACCGCACTGTCAAGTCCATTACTCAGCTCCTTTTCGAGACATCTCTCTTGGTCTCTGGATTCACCATCGAGGAGCCTGCTAGCTTCGCTGAGCGCATCCACAAGCTTGTTTCTCTCGGCCTGAACGTCGATGAGGACGCTGAGACCGCTGAGGAGAAGGCGGCCGAAGAAGCTCCCGCTGCCGAAGCCACCGGCGAGAGCGCTATGGAGGAGGTCGACTAAATTTCTGTAGCAAAAGCTGATTACGGGTTGATGTGACCACGAAACTTTTCTGGCATGTATTTTTTCTGGACGAAAATCAGGGTCATGGTCCAAGTGGCGGATTGTGATCGGCGTTTGAGCGTTTTATACTTTTCTTCTCTGTCTTGTTTAAGATAACATAGTTTTATTGCTCAACAATAATACTCGTTCAAATGATTTTTTCTCTGATAGATCCGTAATATGTAGACAAATCTCGTAGTATGTATAGGCTTCTTCTCTGGCTTCAATATTCCCTCCATTTACTGTATACTTCAATCACTATCTAGACTGCAAAGTCGAAAAGAAACTTAAAGAGAGGTAAGTAACTTTTCCTGTTCACAAAATAGCGTTCATATCGTCGGGTTTCGAAGGGTTTAGTTGCCTATCGCACCTTGCTCTTCGGATCGACTTGACTCTGCTGGACAGAGCTTTTGGTTTCTCGCATTACTCCTTAATCCCTATTGCGCAGCTCACATATTCCTGGGGAATGCGGTCAGTTGTGTAACCGGACCGGTTACTTAGTGTTGTAACAAGTCTGCATGTATGTATGCAGTGTTGCCGAGAGGCAAAGCCCTAACTATATATGTACGTACCCAGCTCGCCACGACTCGCGAAGGAGTGAATAGATATATTCTCGCAGTCGTCGCCTTCCTTACATCACTGCTGGGGTTTTCAAAGAATCCGCTCTTATAACCCGGAGATGGGTCTTCATCGATTGATAGGTATCTTTCTACGTGGGTATGTAGCCGTGCATGCCCGGTGGCATTTGTGATGGTAACACGAAATCAATCCTGGAGACATGTGAAGCTGCGTATGTGAGGTAACATTTGAAGACAACCCTGAATACCAGTTTTCATGGATTAGTACCAGAATTGCGCACATTTGTTCAATGTTACCCATCTCTGCGCGTGTGCAGGTGACATAAGGCTGCCTAGGGCAAGCTGATATAATTATATATAAAAGCATCCCGTCGAGGCTACTATTTAGGTACATCCACGTATATAGGGATGTCGCCTACACCAGAAATATATATATATAAGAAAGAAAAGCATTTTGAAGCAAAAATGAAACCCCAAAAGGTTTCCCAGCTCCTCTTTTTCCATTCTCTAGGGGTCCTCCCACTTCTAGCATCTTCCGACCAAAGCCCCGTTCCAGTACCCGGAAGCGTCGTATCCTACAACTTCACCAAAACTGCCACTATGCGCTTCACCAACTCTGAAAATCAGACTGAAAGGTCTTTGCTGAGAGAAACATGTATACTTACTGAATTCGGGTTTTCATGCAGTTAGTGCCTACCGATATCCAAGAACGCCCTTCCAAGGTTACCTTGAAGAGATGGAAGCTGATAAAAGGATAGCTACGAATCCGTGCCAGTTGGTGCCGACTTTTTTCGACTTTGCGTGCCATACATAGGGTGAACTGGAAAAATGGATTGATGCTTTTCTACTTTTGGGGCCTTGCTTTGCTGTTTCGAACAACAGGCCTACATATGTAGCATTCTCAGTGGCCAAACATTTCTGGCTCTTCGCGCCGGAATCTAAGCAGTGGAGTTACATGTCACGACAGAGTCGGATCTCAATTGGGGATATCAGCTTGTCTGGAGTTTAGCAACCGTATAGTCATGTTTTCTTCGGGTTCTCTAGTTCACAATGTCAAGACAGTTGTCAATCTTATTACGGGTCGAAGTTAGTTCTGGACATATACATATGGATCCGCTCAATCTCAAACAAATATCAGTCTCCATCTTCAAAATACATAATTTAGTACAGACATAAAATCAACGTAGTCAAGGCTAAAAGGTAATGTTGATATCATATGCTGTTTAGCTTATACATCGTTCGACATCTATTGAATCAACAGCCACCAGACTTGACTGTACGTCATGGCTCTCACATGCCAGAACTAGGATAGGTCAATGACACTCACCACCTGCGTAGACTCTGACAAGCAGCTTCAAGATCCAGAGAGGCTCCCATTGGATCTCAGAATTTATGTGCATCTTGATGACATGCTGCCCTGCGCCCTATATTCCTAAGGGTCCACAATAGTGTCATACAGTAGCTCTAGTACCACCAAGATTGATGCCGTCTGAAGGCTGACAAGATACTGGGCGCTGTGTGACGATGGACTCCTCGCGGATTCTAGATTACAGATCTCTGAAGATAAGTCGTGACACTGCAGGTTAGGGCTCTGATCAGGGCAGTCCATCAAATGACATTGACGCTGAAATAGTAGGACTAGTTATCAGGGAGGTGGTCTTAGAACGTGCTACTGATATATGGAGTGTCTGTTCTACCTGGTTCGTAACTTCGTCTCTTTGGTCTATGGGACAGTGGATCCTTTTAGATATGGAAGATCCTGGCAGTATAGATGATGCCCTCACTGGCCATCTGTCTGGCTAACCATAGGGCGCATGTGATATCAACAACCCAGATAATTAAATTCATCTTTACTGATAGTTCTATCAATCCGTGCAGGCAATGCTTCAGTCCAACTATCACACTCAGTTCATTTGTATGTTTCTTTGTAAGCAGACATTCCTCAACAGACAATATCAATCATGGATTGGAAGAATATGGTTTCACGTCTGTGGTTTCTGTATGATGTCTCAGGACAACGTTGTATTCGTCCTTCCTCACTGTGTATAAGCCTGTCTTCTATCCTTGATTGTCAGAAGAGAAAGCTCTGGGTAGCCATAAATTTCTCTCGCTCAACGATGTACATGCAACCCCGATTCTTAGACAATTTTGACGGTTTGGTGCTGTCGGCTCAACTGCATACACAAAATGTATGCAACATACCTACTTCAGACTTCAAGCAACGGATGGAGCTGTATGATCCTCCATTGAGAAGTAACGGTGTGGCAAGTCACACACATGCTCATGTAGCACTTGATCGGGTATAACTTCATGTTTTCAAAACCCTCATATCCGTCTACCTCGCGCTTAACGATGCATGTGAAAAGACTATCCCTCATCCATTAGGCATATAAACGAGTTCTTTTTTCCTCCTCTTCTTTACTCCTTCTCATTCGAACATCCACCCCAGATCCAAAAGCAGCCTTCCAATAGCCAACTATCAATCCAACTTCATCCCCCTACCCTGAAACTCCGCAAACAACCCAATAGCCTTCTCCATCAAAATGAAGTTCTCATTCGCTCTCGGCCTCATCTCCCTCACCATCGCCGGTGTCTCCGCAGAGTCTCACGGCAAACTCCCAGTTCCGCTTAACACCGATACCATGGGTGCAGTGATCAAAGCTGCTGGCAGCCCCGGCGCAGCCTCCATCGATCCCACACTTACCTGTGACTCCGACTACGTACTGGGTTTCAACTGTAAGTCGAGCTGCAAGTCCTCTTCCTTCCCCCCTCCCAAAATTCCCTCCCAAGATATGGGCTCATCCATTGATTTCTTTCATTTACCCATCTAACACGTCCAAAAAGGCACCGCAGCCACTGGTCCTTGCACTGTTTCGGTTGCCTCCATCATCATCGGCAACTGTACTCTTACAACTCCAACCCCTGTTCCTACTCTTATCGCATAAAGAGAGGATCTTCCTTCAAAATGAGGTTTTTTTTAGGGAGATGGGGAGGGATTTGAGGTGACCTTTCCACCACCGAGGCAGAGCGAAGGGCTAGCATTTTCTGGCGGTTAACGTTAACTATAGTCGCTCATTTCTTATTGCTATGGATGTATGTACTGCAGTGAGACCTATTCAACATAGGGTGAATCAAATACAGTCAATACTTTCTCTGCTTATCTTGCTTACTCTAGTGCTTCTTGGGTGGGAAGTAGCTGTCATCCGGCAGACAGGTATCAGATTTACGAAATTTTTGCTTTGTAACAGAGGTCAAAGATTTGTTTTAGTTGTACACGGATTTTTTCGGTCGTCCAGGGAAATTTGATGACAGGTGAAACGGACACAAATAAGAAAGACTAGAAGAAAAGAAAATGAAGTTCCCCTTCTATTGGAACTCGCTATGCTTGAATAGAGTAAAACAAGGGTAGAATGGTAGAAGAGAGAAAAGAGAAAAGGAGAAAAAAAGAATAAAAACCAACATGAAAACAGGAGGTTGAGTCGTCGCAGCCCATTAAGACAAATAGAAATGTATTCTAACATGAGAAAAAAAACATGAATAGAAGAAGGGCGAAATTTGATACAAGAAAGTTTCTGAATCAATCGAATTCACCGAACTGAGCAGTCCGGCATCAATTGAAATCGATTGCACAAAAGACAAGAACCTGCGCCTGTAAAGACATAGGAAATGGAAACAACGAAACAAATGAAGAAGAAAAGAGATAAATAAAGCGACTTTTCCCAAACCGCTAACATGCTCGTTGTAAAAAAAATCATCACCAAATGAAAACACTGCCTGTCGTAAAAATGACATATGGAAATGTCTTTGGATGTATGTATATGCCGTAAAATACGTGGTCGTACAAATAACCTGCGAATCGACAACCAAACCAAATGCTTATTAAGGTTGCTTTTCTGTATCCCTTGTGTTTCATTTCGGCATCAATACGTGAGAATAACACGCCGCCATTTAAGCAGCTTGTGCCTGACTACGTTTGTTGCCGTTGACGTTGCTGCCGCCACGGCCACGACCTGCAAATCCACCACGTCCCTGGTCGCGCTGAGGGCCGCTGCCACCGCGACCCTGGCTTCCAGCCCGACCATCAGCACGACCGCGATTAGCACCGCTACCACCACGGCCAGCTGCGAAACCGCCGCCAACATTACCATTGCGAACGCGTCGCTCTTCGACAGTAACCTGCTCGGTTCCGATCTTGTGGGGATTAGCCGCAACAGCAGCGTTGTATGCAGCTTGGTCGGCGAAGTCAACAAAAGCGCAGTTCTGTAGCAGATTACTGTTAGCAACTACCCCAATGACAAAAATTTTATTATCAACAAGGAATACATACCCTTGAACGGTTGACATCGAAATGAGTAAGCTTTCCGAAACGAGAGAGAACAGTGCGCAACAAGGAAGCGTCAACCTTGTCAGTGACGTTCTTGATGTATGCAGGATACTTTTCTTCAGCACGAGATTGCTTCTTGTTATGGTCGTGTCCAGCAGTCTGCCACCCAGCACCGTCAGTTGAAGCAGCTTGGCTGCTAGTAGCAACGGCTTCTGTTGCGGGGGCAGTAGAAGGCTGCTCCTGCTGTGATTTGGTGGACTGCTGGGACGAGGTTGCAACTGTGGCAGGCTTGACCTGAGGTGCTGCAGCAGGGGTGGTAGCGGCATCGGCGGCGGCGGCGGCGGCAGCAGCAGCAGCAGCACGATTGCTGGAGGCAATTGTAGCCCATGTCTTAGGAACAGCCTTGGCAGGTGGAGCAGCCTCTTTGGGGGCTGGCGTAGCTTCCTTGGGGGTGCTGACGGCTGGTGTATGTTCCGGAGTCTCGGGCTCCTCTGGCTGCACAGTCTCAGGCTCAGCGGGAACAACAGGGACGGCAGGAGTAACAGGGACGGCGGTCTTCTCGTGATTAGCATCACCATTGACCTCTGCACGAGCAGCAGGTTCCTCGACTGTCTCTGGTTCGCCGTTGGCAGCGATAGCTTCGAGTTTGGCATCAACCGCGGCCACTGCCTTTGGGCTATCCGCTAAAGGCGCAGCCTCTTCAGGCTCAGCTGTGTCAACTGCAACAGTCTCCGCTTGCTCAGGCTTGGTAGCTGCTTCAGGTTCAACAATGGGAGCATCGTCAGTGGGAACGATCTCTTCGTCGTCATCTGCAAGGTAGCGGAAGATGTCGTTCAAAACATAGTAGCCATTTGGCTGTTGGGCGAGAACGAAAGTCTGAGTGAATTTGCGGGAAGGCTCGGCGCGGTTGGAGATCTCTCCAATCACAGCGACAAGAATGTTGTCAAAAGAGGCTTGGGAATCGACATTTAGGACACGAACTTTGCACTCCTGGAAGTTGAGTTCCTTGATCTTGTCGTTGATGGCCTAAACCATGTTAGCGCCTATGGTCAAGACAACGTTACGAAACTTGCTCACCTTTTGACCAACAACAACGGGGACGTTCTCAGCCTCATCGCCAGAAACGAATTGAGATCGACGGGAATAGAAAAGGTGGAGCTTCTCTGGATTTCGGCTCATGGTGGTGTAGTATTGTTCGACAAAGTACCAGCCAACCTCATCCTTTGAAATGTCACTCTTGCTTTCGGGAGCTGGTCCATTTGATGGTGTAGAAACAGGACCAGGGTGGTAGCTGGGGGCAGCGTTGTTCATGGTGTTCTGAGACATGTAGACATCGGGGTAGGCGTTGGGAGGAGCAGCGTAGGTGCCGTTAACTGGAGCCTGAGTTGTGTCCGCCATAATTTCTCTGATGAATATTCAAAATAAAGTCTAATGAGTACTTTCGTCTAGGCGATGTAGAGAATATTGCGTTCCGCAAGCAAAGGTCAGTTGTAGTGTGGAAGACGCCGGGGATGACCGTTAACTTTAAATGGGGCAGAAAAGGGAATGGACCGATCACGTCGCTTGCGACCTGAAAGGATGTCATCAAGCGTGTTAGCCAGAAACAAATAAAGATATTTGAAATAGCATATGCGACACCAGCTAGACAAAGAGGGATTGGCGAAAATTTTCACATACCCGGAACAATGGATGATGTCTGTACAGAATCGAAAAATATAATATCAAGACTGTGGGATGCTAATTGCGATGATGAATACGAACTCTGTCGGAAGAAAGGTTCGAGTCAGGTCAGAATGACAATGTCTGGTTGTATGTCGACGAAGAATGGAGATCGAAGATATTTCGTGTGAGCGAAGAAAAAGATTTCGGTTCGAAGAGGGTTGGTTGAGAACAACGAATCGGCAACTCGAATTGGTTGTATAAAGTACGAAGCGGGAAGAAGATGGGGTAAATGAGTTTCGTCAATAAGGATGACAACGGGCTTTCTCTAGGAGAGGCGGAAGAAGAAGAGGAAGAATTAATGAACTGAGTGGTAAGAGATGAAGTGGGATGTTTGATTAATGAAGAGGATGGAGCGAGAGAGAAAAGAAGCGGAAGGAAGAAGCAAAGAAGAGGAAAGAGTCCACCCGGGTATCTCGAAGCTTGTGCGGCGTCGTGATTGGCCCGTGCTCTGAAGACTCTGACTAAGCTGCAACTTGCGCAACTTACTTTTATAGCGATAGTAAATGTACTTTCGATTCAGAATGAGTCTTCAAAATGATGACGGTCAAGGTAAGGATATTGCCCGCTCTCTCGTGTATCGGTGCTGCTAAGCAGTGACTGACTGGAGCTGTATGGTGACACAGAGACTTAGACTGTGGTCACGCGAAACCTTCAAGCTTTTTGAATGTATAACTAGTAACTACTCAATTCGTCAAGTATGTAAAATATAGAAACGACAGAAAAGATAAATCCAGTGTAGTAACAGATCAAGCGTCAATATGGACATGTAAAGCGTGCTATTTACAACATGGTGTAATCATGTGAGAGCAAAATAAACAAAGGAAATCTGGTCCCAGAGTAGTGACAGAAAAGTTGAAAGGTGAATCATGCGACTCCGTTGAAAGTATAGCGTCAGACGCGATTAGCCTGGGATGACGGACTGCAAATGCTCAGTATACAGTATCATTACCCACAAAACTAAGAGAAGAAATTCATAATCAGCAGCGAAAACGGAGGATAACCTAGTTCTCCAACGCCTTCTTCTCATCGAGGACGCCCATAGCGGGCTTTCGCATAACAGCATCTTGTCCAGTCATTCTCCTTCCGAGCGCGCGCTCAACCTTGGCGCCGAGAGCGAGCTTATTCAGATTGTCTGTCTTTTCGGCGGAAGGCACGAAGCGCTGCTGGCTCAGGGGCTTGTTCTCAAGGCGTTCCACGCCATCGGTATAATCTTTGATTTCGGCCATGCTATCGCCACTGGGAAGAGTGCTGGTGGTAGAGGCGAGCGAAGGGACTCCGCTGTAGGTCGAGAAGCGCTGCGAGTTGCGATTCTAATTTCGAGAGTTAATCAGAAACGATTCTTGTCCAGTTTGCGCAAGCTGCCATGTAGCAACTTTCCAGTTCAGCAAAAAGTAGAGGTAAAACTCATACCGATCCAGCAATGATGGGCCGCTCAGATTCCAACGAAGTACGGGCCATCGTGTATATGTGATAAACGTTCGTCTATCGATAAGACTGTGTATAGATATATATTCTTGCAAGTAGTAGAGAAGAAGCCAGTTGTTCTCCGCGCAGGTTGTCGAGAAAAGATTGCCCCTTTCGTCGCTCGAGGTAGTTCTTCGACAAGGAATGACGATCAGCGGCTAGCGAGATGGGACCGAGCGTAATAATTATCGTAGAATCTCAAGTCGTCGCGAGAGGCGTGACCAAGCAGGCCTGCAGCTGGATATACAATCGTCAAGCAGTAGATGCGGATAAATGGAAGAGAAAGGGAGAATATGTGACGATTGCAAGAGTCACAAACAGCCAACTGAGAAAGGAATGTCATCCGAGGATCCTCGTCTTTTTCGCTTCTTGAGGGGCTTTGCTAGTTTCGTACTGTCGTCTTACTGCCTCGGTACCGTCCGTATTTTACAGGATCGAACCAGATTCTGATCACTATGATTTGACATCTAACTTAGGTACTTGGTGGAGTGGATAATTCAGTCATCGAGTGCGAGGTTAAAGTCATTTACTCGAGCCATGCCCTTTAGGCTATGTATTCTTATCTTCTGCGCATGAGTATCATCGTAAATCAGTGAAAATACTGGATGTTGAAGCGGAACCAACAACCAGGGGTAACAAAGAGCACAGATTACTGGCTCGTACAAGGCGATTCTGCCGCAAAGCCACGTGTAGGCCTAGTTTCAAGTGCGGGAAAAGCCAATCACAGGCCAGTTATTGGTACACTAAGGTATGGTAAGATATGTATACGGTATTACAATTACAAGGCATTGCCATTTAAGGCCGGCTGCCTTGCTGCCTACTCCGCTCCGTTTCATCTGTCAGGTAACTCCACGTTGTCTGTATGAGGTGCTAGACTAACCGGGTTAGCTCCATGTTTTGTCAATTTTCGAGCCAGTCAATCAACAAACTGTGGTTTTCCTGTCGGCAAGGATTATCTAGAGAGACAGTACTGTTTCACTACGGTGGAGCGCATGTGTGCAATTCGATTCTTGAGCATATCGGTCGAGGGAAAGGCTAGTGACTTTACACGTCGCACTGTTCCTTGGCAATTGTTCGAGATCCAAAGGAAAATGACAATGACAACCATGATAAGTTTGGAGTCAGTCTATTGTTATATTGGACAGCAGAGATGCAGACAAAATCTGGGAAGTTCCAAGCTTTTAAATACATACCTTATAATTAAGGTTATCCTCGACGAACCATCGAGCTTCCCTCCCCTATTCTTGAGAAAAATAACCCTACATTTGCCGATGCTTCCGAGAAAAAGGGATGCATACTTCAGTTCGTCTCAGAATTGTATTCCTAATTGCCCGATCTTTGTAGACTTATTCCATCTCCGCACGAGGGAAGGGGAAACACCACATATGTCTGAAAAACATGGAGACCTTCAGATGAGAACCATTTAGAATGGCGTCACAAACAGAACGATATTCCTAGTGAATAGGTCTCCGGTCTTGATACGTAGGATCATAAATCCTTTTGGAGGAAAAAGATACTGTCCCCCACCAGCACGTGACAGGACACTCCGAGAATTTCCTATTTTGGAGAATGGAAGCGATCGCGGAGGTCTTGTCTTTGGCGTCCAATTTGCAAAGAGCTCTATAGTCTGCGAAAGACATTTGGAGTAAGCTGATCTTCTGTGGTGGATGAAGATAAACTGCTACGAGGTATGGTTTTCCGGGCGGGGTGTTTTAGATAGGTTCAGCCCTCAGGATAGCTATGTTATCGGAGAAAGGCATGGGAGAGATGGATAAGTTAATAGAATATAAAAGGAACCTACTCCCGTCGTACGAAGTATCAAAGTCATTATTTTTACCTGGATCAATCCGATATACAATCTAACCACTCACCCACTTGGACAATTGTTAGAATGGGTTTGAATCTACATCCCCAAATTGACAATGGTCTGACTAAAGGCCAACCCAACTTCACCGGAGGCAAACTCTACTGCCACTGTCCCAGCAACAAGGTCGAAATCACCCTCGGCTCTAACGTCGACCACAACCATGCCTGCGGCTGCTCCAAGTGCTGGAAACCCGACGGTTCTCTCTTCTCAGTTGTTGGCGTCATCCCAGTCGACAAAGTGTCAGTCACCGCCAACGGCGACAAATTGACTATCATCGACACAGAGGCTCTCATTCAGCGGAACGCCTGTTCTCAATGCGGTGTTCACATGTTTGGTCGCATTCACAAGGATCACGCATTCAAGGGATTAGATTTCGTGCATGTTGAGCTATCAGACACAAAAGGGTGGCAGGAGCCGCAGTTCGCGGCGTTCGTGTCGAGCATCATTGAGCAAGGGTTTCAGCCTGAGGGGATGGATGAGGTACGTGGGAGGTTTGAGAGCGTGGGGTTGAAGACGTACGATGGGCTGAGTCCGGCGTTGATGGATGCTCTGGCTACTTGGACGGCAAAGAGGGCAGGAAAGCTGTAATGATATCTGATCAACTCAGCTGGATGTAGTTAATACCGAGTCCTCACAACATACCCGATTAGGGCATGGATCGTCTCTAACCAATCAAAAAGCACACAAGCCGTTAATAACTCCACTTCGCTACTCGTGTTTGTGTTTGAAATTGTCTCTCATAGCGCCGTGCTAAATACACAGGAGTTCATCTTTTGTCTAATTATTGAGAACTTGTCCTGGATGTAGCATCTTATGATGATCCCAACGGCCGCTGTTGAAGCTCTTTCAAAGACTGTATACCGGGCCAGACCCTCGAGATCAAATCTTCCGTATAGCATTTTCCTAATTTGTATTTCCAGCATGCCAACTAGTAGAAGGTGGCTATTGCGATCAAGCTTTATGCACGGACATACTCCATAAATAGACCAGACCGAACTACCGGTGCTGGTATACCATATGCTTCAGCCTCCCTGCTCAATGATAGATCCATGGTAAAGAGAGGGATATAGTGCTGATAGTTACAAGCAGTATATTTTCATCCAATAACTATTCAAAGAGGCGATGCATTTGGCACCAAAAAAGCTAACAAGGATAACAAAAACCGTGCCAGAAAGGAAAAAGCTAAGCCACCTGTTCGAGATTCCCTTTCTGGCCATCGCACCAGCCAATAGCAGCGATCCATTCTCTTCACCCCTGCGAAAAAGATGGGTTTCGTAACACTGTTTATTTTTGGGTTTTTACTCTTTCATATGCACTGCTGGTCAATATCCGTAGTATTAAGTTTCAGCTCGGCTGTGTCGGTAGTCTGATAATTGGTTACTGCGCTCCGGCTTCTTTGTATGCAACGTGATACACTGCTTAATCGCGGGCGCAGGTAACTATACAATCTATGATGCGTTGGTGTTGTACGGCATTTTCAGTCACTTTCGGAAAGCAATGACTCAAGATTTTGACTTTGACTAGTTTTGTGGAGGCTGGATCTGCAGGATACTGGCTTATTAAGAGTTTGGCTTTCGCGCCTGATCCAAATAGGTATGACAGTGTTTAGTATCATGTAGCACAGTGAGTCCGTACCATAGCATCTGGTACTTAGGTATAAGAGTAGCGCGACACCCGCTTTCGCCCGATTTCTGTCATTGTTAGTTACTGGGAACAGTACTACTTGAAAGCAGAAAGTCCATTTCAAGCGAGAAAATCTATTCACTCTGCTCTTCTCCGGTTCAAAGAAGACGGCACGATGCGCCAAAATATCGTTAACATTGCTCTCTGTAGCTTCGCAGCTCTCTCAACAGCAGCCCCTGTCGATCGCCGTTCGAATAACAACAATGTTAGCGACGAATTTCAAAGTATCGATGGCTTCCCTACCCCAAATGATCAACAAGTCCTCAACATCGAGCACAGAGCTCACGGCTCCCTATCGAATAGTACACCGCCAGCCTCTGTTGACCCGGATACAATTATCAGTCTGCAAGTTATTGCTGCCCAGGAGCAATTTGAGGCTGCATTCTTCCAACAACTGTTGGCAAACGTTACCAATAAGGAGCCTGGATATGTGATTCGAAACTCAAATGCATGGACACTTGGAGTTGATGCATTGACTGCTATTGTCGCGGTAAGTGACACTAACTAGTCATACTACAGAAAGATTCCATATACTAAATGATGCCATAGCAAGAGGAAATGCACGCCCTCGACGCCATAAACGCTCTCAAACACTTCAACCAAACACCTATAGAACCTTGTCTCTACAACTTCCCCGTCTCTACACTTGACGAAGCTATCGCCCTAGCTACAACATTCACCTCTGTCGTACTCGGCACCCTACAGAATATCGTCGTCAATATGGGTCTCCACGGCGATGCCGCGTTGACACAGGACATTTCTTCTGTTATCGGCCAGGAAGGCGAACAACAGGGCTTTTTCCGGGTGCTTGAACGTAAAATCCCCAGCGAATTGCCATTCTTGACAAACTCGGTCCGCGATTTTGCGTTTAATGCACTAAATCAGGATTTCATTGTGCCTGGGTCATGCCCGAATGCTGATAAGATTGACGCTCTTAAGAAGCTGCATGTTATGCAGCCCTTGAACGTTACCCGCTCCTTTGATCCGAAAAAAAGTACTGAGCAAGTCGTTGAATTGAGCTTTGCTCTACCAGATGGAGCGCAAGCAACAGAATACGAAATTGCCTATATCAATCAACAAAATGTTCCCTTCGTGCTTCCTTATACCGTGTTGAGTCAACAGGGGCAAACTGTCTCTGTGCGAGCGCCGTTTCCTCATAAGGAGCACATGTTGAACGGGCTTACTATACTGGCTATCGTGCCTAAATCCGCTGCCGGAGGGTTGACTTCTAATCAGGCTGTGGCCAATGCCACGCTGGCAGGTCCGGGGTTAGTACTTGTTAATTGATTTTGGCGCCTCTTTAGTAATTTGATGTCTTTCTTACGTTGCAATATGTACCTTGCTTAATTATAATGATAGTTTAAAGTTCATGAGATTCATGTGTCGTACTGTATGACCAATCATTTTCTATGTTGTTTGCAAATTCAATAGAAGCTACTGCCATCAAATTATACTTCAGCCACGTAGTTCTCGTTCTCCTTCTCCCGACTTCTCACTCTCTTCGTAATTCTCTACTCTCGTCCTGTCCTCATAGACCATCACCAGCATTTTCATCATAACTCTCAGGATTAGCCTCTTCAGGGTTGGCGAATATAAACCGAATGTCTTCGAGAGGCTGTCTATTGTAGAGTATCCGATCATCTCTATCTACAACGTCAAGTTATACATCATGGCAGATCTCCAGATTCGTATTCAGAGACACGGCCGAGTTGAGCGTGAGCCTGTCCGCCCTCATACGTCACGAGCATTAATCACTACGACACCTTTGTATTTTAAAGAAGCACTCTTAACAGTCACAAAATATATACGCAGGCTGGCCGTGATAGGTCGATTCATCTCCCAAGCGTCGCAAGTTACTGGAACCTTCTCCCTTTGTACCCTGTCCGAAGCATTTGCATTCTTCACAGATCGGGTATGTTACCATTTATGGTAGCCACAAAGAATCCGTCACCTTGGTCCAAGTAGGAAAAAGGTCTTAGCGAAAAGTCGATCTTCTCTGCAGCTTGCTCCCACAATAGCTTCTGTAATAGTGGCTTATAAGTTCCATGCTCTATCTGAACGGATTCAAGTAGGGAATTTTCAGTAGCACCAGGTTTAGTCACTGAATAAAGCGTTTTTTTAATGTCTGATTGTTGGCCATTGGTGTTTATTTGAGAATTTTGTAGAGGACGTACCGGATCTAGGACTCAGGTCCTCGCTTGCCCTTAGAGCAACTAAGTAACCCGTTAACGTCAACCCTAATCGCAAATGTGGATGCTTCCCGAGATGCGGGGGTATTGTCCCCACTTTGATTCGGCAAACCTACCGCTTGGGGGGTCTTTCCTAAATAAGAAGAAGCATCCTTTTCGTGTAAGGAAATTTAAGCGTGTGAGGGACTTGTATAAATCCAAATGAATTCCGCCAGCTTTATGATACTGCTTTATAAGCTCTTATCACACCACCCGAGACTTGGAAAATGGCCATTGCCCGACGTCTTCTGAACAAAGTTGCCATTGTCACTGGTTCTTCCTCCGGTCTTGGTCGTGCTATTGCGATTGCCTATGCTCATCAGGGCGCTTTTGTAGCTTGTGCTGATCTGAGACCCGAATCTCGACCACATATCCATGAAGAAACCGCAATTAATACGGATGAACTCATCCGAAAGTATGGCGGGTCAGCCATATTTGTTCCAACGGACGTTGGAGATGCCAAGATGATGGATCACCTTATCCAAAGTGCCGTATCAGAGTTTGGGCGATTGGACATGTATGTAGAACTTTGCAATTCACTATTCTTCTCTCATCTCGGGCTAATAGCGGGTGGAATTAGTATGGTCAACAATGCCGGAATCTCAATTGAGGCACATGATCCTCGGCCACTCCATACAACGCCTGATGATACTTGGGATACAACCATGAGAGTTAATGCCAGATCTGTATTCTTGGGAACAAAATTTGCCATTGCGCAGATGCTTAAGCAGGAACCACATCAGCCTTCCGGTGACCGGGGATGGATCATAAACATCTCGTCTATAATGGGATCTATTGCAACTGAGGGGAATCGTACGTTATCGCGTTTTCTTTCTACAAGATTTATCTGGTCTTTTCTTCTTATTTTCTATACTCATCTAATTATTTTTCTAGCGTCATATTGCGCTTCTAAGGGTGCTGTGACTAGTTTGACGAGACAGGTTGCAGTGGAATATGCAAAGCATCGAATCCACTGTAACTCCATCAGTCCCGGTTGTAAGTTTTCTTCTCGAGGTTCTATGAAATATATGACATGCTGTTTCTCTCACGCACAAGATGACGGTTTCATTGTGGGTTATGCTAATGCCTGTTTAGACACACAAACAGCAATATTTGCAGAAACAACAGGTAGCGGAATGTCATCTATTGATGATCTCCATCGCAAACACCCATTTGGAGGACCGGGAAAACCTGAAGATATAGCGAAGTTCGCTGTTGTGCTGGCCAGTGATGATGCCGCCTGGGTGTCAGGCGCTAACATGTTCGTTGACGGTGGTTATACTGCGAGGTAGATATCGTACAAATTGAAATATCTATCAAATATAGACGCAGAAAGTGTGCAAACTGAGTCAAGAGTAGACGAGAGTTTTTCTAGGTTTGTGGGCGAACGGTATTTCTTTGCTTTCAGTATACTTTGGTATTCTTGATATTACTATTTCCATTTACTTATCATAATATACGAAATCCTAACCTTGGTGAAATTAAAGAAGATTGAATAATAGACATAACTTCTTACATCGATAGCAATAATCATGATAATAATAATGATTCAACCCCAAAATCAGTTCATTGGGGTGAACTAAGTCATTCACAATCTATCCAGTCTAGGTAGTAGAAATAACGTAGCAGGCACTGCCAAAAGCTCCCACCCAAGCCACCACGCAGGTAATGGCTTGCGGAGCTTTCTGACACCCTCTCCTTGGGAAAAGATCTATCGAGAAAGGGACTGGGATGCTAAATTGTCCAGCTGGCTTCGGATATCACAGAGCTTCACGTCTGGGCTCCTCTGAATATAGTGGAATACGGCACGAAAGTCATCCATAAACTGCTCCCAACAATACACACCTTTCATCGTGCTTTCACTGAGGCGAAGAGAGATGGCTGCAGATCCAGGAGACAAGGAACACTGCATCAGAGCGTTTAAAGCGCAAATAGGACCATAATATTGCATGTCCCGCTCTCGAAACATTTCAGGGTATGCCATGTCTAAATCGGGTTGTACAGCGAGCAGAGTGCCATATTGGAATGCCGCTGCATTTTCAGGACTTAGTTGCTCGATAACCCGGTCATCAATGCCTTCATGTGAAATCAAGGAGAGAAGGTTTTCCTGATCCTTTTCCAAGTTGTATCTGAGCGTCTCTTCAGGCTCGAGTTTGATTCGGTCAGGGAGCATTGCAGCAGTCGGGACCGCTGAGTCATTGATATCCATGAAAGGCGCCGATCGCCGTGCCAGGACGGCTCCAAAGACGACATCGTTTGTACCAAAATGCCAGGAGACGGCGACAGCAAAAGCTACTCGGATCTTGTTCGTAGCGGTGAATTCATCGTTTATGACTTTGAGCTGTCCCGTGAGTTCTCGGCTTTCAACCGGCTGAAGTGATGGATCCAGTACTGGGGGGAAGACTCTGCCATCGAACCCTGCGAATTTCTCAACCCAGAACTGACGCTTGGGGGCAGTAAGATTCATCGACCAGCGGATAAATGGGGAAAAGTGTTTCAAAGGCAACGCCTGGCCTTGATATGCATTGGAGATATCTCGAAAGATAAGAGGTAAAGATTGGCCATCATAAATAGCGTGGTGTATCAGCATCACAAGCAGGTTTTCGTGAGCACCGACACGCACTAGACGCTTTCCCAGTCCCCAGACATCGACACCTGGCTTATACTGGGCAGCATTCGGCCCATTGAGATCATCCAACGGAATCGTCTCTCTCATGACAGCCTGTATATAATTATTCTCCGTCAATTCAACAATACGTGTACGAAGAATCGGGTTGCAAGCAACCGTCATCTCCCATGCTCGTGCGAGCTGTGCTTGATCAATACCAGGTGGCAATTTGAATTCGAGTCGTAGTGTATAATTGTAGCCCATTTGGATAGGCACAACTGACGCGTCAAGCTGGAGTGAAGTGATAGGATAAGCGTCCTCGATCAAGTCCTTAGATACTTGACACTGATCTACGATAGTATGGAGGATTTCTTCATCTTTAAGATGATCTTTATGTAGAAGCACAAATGGTTTGATTTCCTCCACAACGTCGGAAACGTCCGTCTTGAGATTCTGACATAGCGTAAAAATCTTCTTATGACGGAAGATATCAGGAACTGTAAGAAAGATTCGCTCTTGACGTGCAAGTGATGCTAGTTGCATAGCCACAAGAGAGTCACCGCCCAAGGAGATCCAATCGTCATCTATTCCAACTTCATGCAAGTCTAGGTTGAGCACTTCTGCCCAGAGTCTTCTCATCTGCACTTCTGCTGAAGTAATTGGCATCGCTTTTTCTTTATTTTCAAGACCAAAGTAAGCGTTTCTCTGGCCACGTGGGAGGAGCTCAAATTGCTCCCGCAAACCCTTGCGATCTGCTTTTCCGGACATTGTCGAAGGGATGCGACTGATAAAGACGTATGCCTCCGGGATCATATAGCTGGGCAATTTACCGCGTAGTAGCGACTTTGTCGTGGCAATTTGATTTTTCACATCCACATCTGCCGGTAAGAAGAGTTCAGTAAAATCTTCGGGAACATCTTCCGCGAGAATGAAAGCGACTAGAGACTTTGACGGTCTATCCGCCGCGATCGCTTCGACAATAACGTCTTTGTAGCCTCCCAAAACCGCTCGTGTATGATGCTCAACTTCTTGAAGTTCGATCCGCTGACCGTTGACCTTTACCTGAGTGTCCTTGCGGCCGACAAAAAGAAGAGAGCCATCCGAAAGGTAACGAACCAGATCACCAGTTTTATATAATCTTCGTTTCATTCCATTTGAGACAGAAAGCCAAATGGGATCTGAAATGTATGACTTTGCTGTCTGGTCAGGATCATTGATATATCCTTCACTTAAGCTAGGGCCTGCAATCACAAGCTCACCGATCGAGCCAGTTGGGGCAAGAATGTTGTGATCATTCTCGTCCACCACCCAGCAGGTGACGGCATAAGGGAAGCCAATATTTGCAGGAGATTCTACCTTCCTATAATCGGATGTGACAGCCACGCATCCCGCGCACTCTGCCGGGCCATAAATGCCTATGATATCGATGTGTGACCACATGTCAATATCCCTCTGTGCCACAGGTTCCCCTCCCAAGGCGATGTATCTCAGACTTGGTATTTCACGGGGGTTGAGTACACGAGCCACAGCAGGAGTGAAAAAGGCCCAACTGACCCGCAATTTCTCCATTGTCTTCATGAGGTTGTTTTCTCGGTCGAACTCAGACGGAATACAGAGACAGGCTCCAATAAGGAGTGACCAGAAATGCTCCAGGAAGCTGACATCGAACGCGTATGATGCGAAGTGCAATATTCGAGCATCTGCATTTAGGTGCATTGGTTTTTGGCCATGGAGGATTCCCGCAACCAGTGCCTGATGGGAAACAACGATTCCCTTGGGCATACCCGTAGATCCTGAGGTGAAAGCAACATAGGCTGGTTGATTAGGAGCAACATCTCCTAGTTTCTGGTCTGGAAGTGAGGTTGCTATCAAACCCTCGTTCACCGTAAGAACCACCGGCCCAAGCTTCGTCGCAAACTCGAACTGAGATTCGCTAGATAGCACAACCTTGGCATTGATATGACGACACATGTGCTGTAATCGAGCCAGTGGGTGCTTTGGCTCTAGGAAGCAAAAGATGCCGCCGGCCTTGGAAACCGCCAGCATAGCCACTGCTGTCCATAGCGACCGATCAAAGCACAGTGATACGGCAACGCCAGCTTCGACTCCATTCTGTGCCAGTACTCTAGCTAAGGCCGACGATTTTTTGTCCAACTCTCCATAAGTCAGCTCCCCATCCCATGCGCATACTGCAGGCGCCTCAGGTCTCTCCAAGACACGGTTGCGGAAAACATCCTGTATGCAAATGGGCGTTGCCTCGGGAACTGGGATTTCTCGACACATACTCGTGCTGGGTTCTATGGATTGGCTAACCCTCATTTTTCCAGTTGACGCTGTTCTGCATAAAGGAAATGTTGTTTCATTGGAGTGATGAATGATAATGATGAAAAGCGGATGCTTTTCAGGTGCCTGTCTATGAGAAAATTCGATTACTAGCAATCGGGGAACAGACATTCGAGACTTTGCGATCAGACATTGTACTAGCTGTAGTATCTTTGTATCAATAATACAATGATAAGCATTCATGTGCGCTCCTCGGCGAATCCAATTCCTTCTCTATAGTACGGTAAGTTGTACTCCGCACGCACGGCACCCAACCAGTCCAGAGGTGCCAACACAGAAAGTTAGAGCAAGCCATCTGAAATACCTTCTCCTACGTGATTCGCTCATGCCTATGAGTGGATCGGCGTCAAATTGACGTACTAGATCGATTCGTCCCGACGATGGTTTTCGGGTAATGCTTTGGTATCTGGCTAAGCACGCCAAAACTTTATGCATTTCCCTAGTTTTCCAAGGATAATCACGTACTAGCTTTGTGGAGTACAGATCTCACAGGAAATGCCCCACAGCGAAGTTTATGCACCATGGACGCTCCGAGTCTAGCTCTTTATTGGCATCGTACCAATGAAGCATACGGAGCCTACGACGCGCCCACGTACCTGGGCTATTGATCGTCAAGGTTCACGAACCGTCCTGTGATGGCGACTCAGTGGGTCTTTGAGTTGGGTTGGAGTTAAGCGAGAGCTGACTGCGTAGTACATGCATAGCACAATCGTCATACGGCGTAACTCGGTCACTTCATGGCCAGTTAGATAGTGCATCGGGGATTGCTATATACTAGTATAGTCATGCAGAATTAGTATGCGTAGGGTGCAGATGAGCCATGAGGGGCCGCATAGAAGCAGCTCTTGAAGATCTACTATTTGGACCTCACCAGAGGTAACTTCGTATCCCCTCAAAGTAAAAGTGCTAGTTTTAACTTACACCGATCAAGATTGTAGATTTCAAGACTTGAAAAAAAGTCTCTTAACAATAGAAATATGGACTTCTGCAGGTTTATATTGAGCAACAGATTGATAGAAGGTTCTGGATCATATCTCGGTCTTGATTTTCTTAGTATGCCTGTAGCTTTATCTATCTAGTCTTTCTAGTATAGGAAAAAGAAGTCAATCCTCGTGAACTTTTGGCTCCGTAAGCTGCTCCAAAATATCAGAAGAGCTCAAGTTTTGACAGTAATTTCTTCCTTGGGTTCGCTGCTCATATGTGTCGCCATCTTCTTTGCTTCCATCAACTCCTGTATGTGCGGATTCAACCAGTATTGACTAAGGACAGAGGCGTCCATGTCTTTACTGCCGGAGATAAGTCCAAGGCAGCCCTGCGATCCACAATTACAGTTGAATGGTTGGACCATATCCCATTCGGTACTTGGGTAGAAGAATGTGAGCTCATCGCCCACTGATAGTGGTCGGTCCCGGGAGACGCGGACCTCAAATTTCGACATGTCAAACTCGAGGGAAGGAGAGCAGGAATGATTGCAGTACACTAGGTCGGAGCACAGCTCAATGTTCAGTCCCGGCCCCGTCTGGACAGAGGTGTAGGTCTTTTGGGGTGCAGGAACAGCCGTGGTGATCTTGCTGAATAGTGCACCCGCCGGTAATGCCACGAGAGAGCGGGCATATGATGCAAAAGGAGCCCCTTTGACAACCTCGAGTGTCTCGGGGTGACTAGGCTGCATCCAAGTAGGAATGAATTCAGACATGGCGCGCGCGGTGTTCTGTGTGATATTAGCATGGTCTGATCTTATAGAAGCAATGAGCTATCTCACGTACTGCGGTTGTAGAGGAACTGAAGGCAAAATTGGGATATATGAATTTTAGGATTCTAAGAGACTTCACTTTCGAGCGTAATCGAGTATATGGTGGTAGAAGAATCTATACCTAGGTAGAGCATAGCAAAGAATTTAAGCAGAGATCACTTCATACCAAACTATATATATGATTAATCTGTCGCCAAGCGGGCTGAATCGATGAGACATGAAGTCTCCGGTCAGTGACTTTGGGGCATTGCACGAAAATCGCTCATGCAAACACGGGATGATCTGTTTTGTCCTGCCGAGGCTACGCAATACAATGCTAGTCACACTGCTCATTCGTCATAGTCACATTCTCCTATGTTCAGGCCTTCCGTCAACTGCTTTCCAGTCGCCTTTCTCAGTATGCGGGTTTCCAAGACCACCAGAAAAAGTAAATCACAGTAATACACACTTTGGTACAATAAGCAAGACCGCAAGTCTAGCCGGAGCCACGAATTCACTAAACCTACTACTGCAGTCCGATCATACTATCATGCGGAGACCCTAATGCATGTACTAATGCACCATGCAATACCTAGAATACTGGAGCTTTTCGCGTATTGAAAACGCATCTCGATACACTAGAAGTAGGAATTATCCCGGTGGCTGATCCCACCAGACATACAGATCACGACGATCAATCCAGCCGCGCTCTAGCTATTCACTTCCGATCAGCACCTTCTGGTGGGGTTCAGAGGGCTCCGAAACTATGAGATTTTCATTGATGACATATGATACGAATGTTTGCATGAATTTTAGTCATAAAGAGTATCAGCTTGATTCTGTATGCATGTGTGTAATATTCTCGTAAAATATATATGGCTAGGTGCGATATTTCAATTGCGTAAGATCTCCCGACACAAAAGCCGATATACCGGCTGACTTAGGTTTCTACACATTCCGTCCGTATATCCGAAGGAATAGCCGCATTGCCGGAGAGCTCATGGCAGGATCTGTGTCGCAGATGAAATTCCGCTGTAGGCTCACTAGACACGTAGATTGTTTCTCTGTCGGAACAAAACCCATTGAAACTGGTTGTAAGACAAGTTGAATACGCTTGCGTAGGATACATCAGTCCAGGAACAGCAATGTAGGGACAAGCCGCGGGGAAACTCACCACCCATATCTGGAAAATAGAGCCAATCATCAACCACAAGCGACTTTGGCAGGGCTATCGATTGGGAAACACAGTCCGTTCCATCACATGTTGGACCCCATATTGTGTACACCTCGTTGCCATCTTCGCCGCTTAGAGGATAGAAGTCTCCTGATGCGCGAAGCACCTTTGGCTGTGGACCCGGCTCAAAAATATTGCAGAGGAAAGCACCGTATACACCATCATTGAGATAGATCATATGTCGGCTTTCTTTGTCTTCAGTATTTTCAGCAGCATCCCGACGCCCGATGATTCCACAAGCCAATGTCAGAGCGCCTGCTACAAAATAACGCCCCGGCTCTGCTATGATGTCCACGCGGATATCACAGAAATATCTGCTAATAGACTGCCGGATGGAGCCGGCCATAGCATCAAAGATATGCGCTGAAAAACCGCCCCCGATGTCTAACACTTGCATGTCGTGACCGATACGTAGCCCAGCATCGAACACCTCGCGAGAACTTCGGATGGCATCGTCGAACGCCGTTGGATCTTTTGCGTTGGATCCAATATGAAAGCTCACTCCTACCACAGAGAAGCCCAACGACTTTGCGTATTGTAGGAGCTTTACCGAGGTCGATGGAGAAGCTCCGAACTTGGAGCCTAACGAATAGGTGGCAGATGGGTCGGATGCTGAGATCCTCAAAATTAATTGAGCGCCTGGGTGCCATCGCCGGATTTTTTGGAGCTCTGCCTCGTTATCAAAAGTCATTTTTCTCACTCCCGCCTCTCGAGCAAACTCCAAGTCGGATATTTTCTTGCATGGATTTGCAAATATTATCCTCTCTGGTGCTACTCCCTGCGAGATCACCTGTTCCATCTCCTTTTGTGACGCGCAATCAAACCCACTATTCAGAGCAGACAGTACTTTGATAATATGAGCATCTGGATTGCACTTGACAGCTAGACGCCATTGTCAGCCCGGGAAGCCAAAAGAAGAAGGGATAAGTAGTGAGAAAAGAGAGTGCCTTCTTCAAATAAGCCTACCATAGAATGGTTTTACGTCTGGTAGGAGGCTGGTCCACCGGTGATATTCTTTGTAGACATAACCAACGTCCAGCACGCAAAATGGTTCAGATCGGTGTTTTTGTGGTGACTGCAATAACTTCTCCTTCATGGCTCTTAAAACTATGTCGTTTGTCTGTAGCCTACATGTTGTGGTTTCGCCAATGCTCTGCTCTGCAAGGCAGGCCTCAGACTTTTCTTCTGTCGCAGATGGCATTTTCCCGTTTCCCCCCCAAAATACTGAATGATCTGTAGTAGAAGGGCGTCCGGCAGAGCAGCCAGGTTAAGGTGAAACGTATAGCGAACGAGAAAGGATAGAATTTCTCAGAGGGAATAATCCGAACCGGCATTCAATGTCATGCCAGAGTATCCAATGCGGTATGAACCTTTCGTCGTTCGTGCTTGGATGATCTCCCATCATTCCTTCGCCGAAAGTTGAGTTAGCCGTCCATATCCACACTCGTCTCACAGTTTGGTATGCTATGGGTGGCAATGGCTTACGTACTAGAATAATACTACAGCGATCAGAAATCCTCGTAATCCATGTCCTCGAATCAGTAAACCTGCAGGGTCCACATACACCGGAACTTGGATGCAGATAGCTCCGTGTTAGCTTGTTACTAGTGTGCTGGTATGCTTCGTATATTATTACCACCGAATACGGGTGGACGGAAACATCGATCTCTTTTCATAGTTTCGATAGTTCTGCAGCCACCTGGGGCCCAATAACATGAGGCGATGAGATTAAATCTGATCAGTACGAATCCATGGCTAGCTGAAGGCTCAAAAACATACTAGGGAGATGCAACCAGCGTAGGTTCATGCGGGTCGTAGGCCATTCTCATATTATTGGAAAACTCATTCCAAAGTCCCATTTTCAGATTTGGTAGGTAGTGGCATCCTCTCCGACTGATGTCAGTCAATACACGTCACTCCGCATGGGACACGTAGAGGTTGGATGGTGATCCATGAGGACAGATACCTAGGTATCTGGCTATTTATATCCAACTCTCGTTTAACTCTCGTTTAATGTTGTTTCTTTGCTCCCCAAGCACATCCCCAAGCTTTCGTACCTTCTTCTGTTCTCTTCAAATCATTCCACAAAACTGCTGATCAAGATGGCCACAACCCCAGTACACCGCATCGGGGAAAATCTCCGAAGGCATTCAGTTATGCTGGATCGCAAGCTTTGGGAGAATGATCCGATCTACTTCTTCAAAGTGATTCCCCCCTATATCAGCAAGTACGCTCAGCGCGCAGACGATGCGTCGTTCCAAGCACAGATCGATGTGTTTGGGAAAGACAATGTCGGCGCCATGCCGGGTGCCCTGGGCCCTAGAGGCAACTTCGCTGCGCTTACCTTTGCAGAGAGCTTCCCAGACAGAGTCGCTATGCTGGCCTATACGAATGAAGTGTTGAGTTTCTACGAGTGTATGTTATCATTTTCTGTCTTGTACTTGGATAAAGGCTATTTGCTAACGAATTATACTCTATGAAGGCTTCGAAGAACAGATGACGGAAATGGTACAGATAATTCCCTCATATTATCTCTACATGACTGAAATTCTCTCTGTCTTTATTCTTGTTGGTCGCTAACTATTGCTTCGTAGTTAGGCGCTAATCTCACTGCGAAACCCGTCCCCAAAGATCCAAAGTTTGACAATCCCGTCTGGCAAGAAAATTATAAAAAGACGATGGCCAAGTGGCCCAAATTCCTCGGTGAATTGGATCCTGAGCTAGGTCCGAAGTGCGTGAAGTCCCTCGTTGCGCTGGTCGAAGGTATCGATATGGAGCCCAAAATGGCCCAATACAAAACGATGAAAGAATACGCCATGGATCGTACAAACTACATTGCCTGGCCGTAAGTTATAAGTCAAGCGAGATCGCTATTAAGGCTTCATTACTAATATATTATTTCCAGAGTTGCGTGCGACAACGCCGAATTCGGCTCCAAGCTGAATTTGACGGCCGATGATATGAACTCCGTTCGAGACATCTTCATTCCCCTTTGGATACATTCATGCTATGTCTACGATTACTACCACTACGATAAAGAAGCGGAAATACACTCTACCTATGGCAAGGGACGTAGCCAGATCAACGGAGTTCCTCTACTGCAGAGACTCAGGGGTCTGTCAGTTGAGGAAGCAAAGGCATGGCTCAAAAACAGGTGCTATGAGTTGGAAAAGGAATATCTTCGTCGCAAAGAGGATTACTTTACCGAGAATCCACCTGAGGGCGTTCCGGAGGACTTGCTTCGCTGGTTCGTGGCTCAAGAGGATCTCGCAACCGGCTTCGCGATCTGGTGCGCCACAACGTATCACAACCACCCTCCTTTTGGAGAAGGATATGCGGCTCCATATGAGAAGCGCCGCAATGAAGGAGCACTTTGGTTTGACAAAGTGACTGACTCTGATCGCCTTATGACTGGCGGATACGAAGTCAAGCTCGCATCCTAAAGGGAGAGTGAGCATTAAATAATGGCCACCTGGTATCAGCGCTATTTTCGATGTATAAGGTTCCATATTTATTCGGGTACAAATGATTCAAAGAATTTGCTGAATTCCATAACTGTGAACGTTGTATACAATCATTCAGTTTCTCAGGCCAATTACATTTATTTTCCGTTCTGTATAGTATCACCAGTTGTAGAGTGATAGACCTCCATACTTGACACTACAAGTACTGCGGCTTGCCTATGACTATCATCGTAATTTGGGAGGCACATGACTAACTCAATATTCAATATAGCCACTGAGTGAATAGTTCATGCGTCAATGTACATATTATATCGAAAAGATGCGTGTTACTGTATGCTGATGTGGTGAGTCCTATTTTCTAGAGCGTAGTCGGAGACCAGATAGATAGATACAGAAAAGTCGAATTCAGAAGATAGCGTTTCAACATTCTATATTCACTGACATTCAAACTAGAAATAGCAATAAGAAACATGAAAAATGGATTGCTGCATACAGAAAGAGCCAACTGACACCTACTTGTGTCTAAGTAGTTCATAATCATTACCAAGCATTTCCCCTGTTATTGATCTACATGTAGACCTACCAACCAAGCAAAGACGATAGTTTTGTGACAAGACCCCCGACCATCTTAGAAACATTCACAAAAAGCGGTCCCTTGGCCCTTGTCATGATGTCCAAGTTGTGCTTGGGCGGGCTAGCCCAAAGGCTGAAGTCAATCCGGCCAATGCTTGTTGCCTCTTCGTAATATTCACGAAATTTCAAATCTGCCTCACTGTCACCGCACAGTTTGTAGACCTCTTCCATTCGGAATCGCGGATCGCAGAGATGCCAGGTCACGTAACCGTGAACGAAGGCACGAACGGTAGCCTCAACTTTGGGATCTTTGCCTTTGAACACGTTGACCAGCTGTTCGCAGTAAAGGATTGTATCAGAAGTTAACTGTTCAAAGGCAACTTCCCACGGAACTCCATTGCAGTGAGTCATGTTGGTGACCAAGTTGATCTGATCTCTTGGGCTGTCGAATTCTTTGTAGAACGAGATCAAATCGTTGCAGAGTGTGAGCTGCGGTTCGATTTGCGCAATTGCTGTAACAATTTCCTTGAAGACAGCCTCCTCGTCAAACTGAGAGCGGGGGAAGAGGGTAGCGCTGGAGATGCCTCCGAGCCCGTTCAGACGACGTAGGAAATGCGGGAAGTAGCTTGATCCAGGAAACCCACCGAAGTTATTTTGCTCAATCCAGCAGCCTTGGAAAAAGTCCAGTGTGCTTCTAAAGATCGTGATGGCACAGAAGCCGCCGTAATACGGTAGGAAGTTCGTCAGATGGGCATTCATGCGTTGCCAGAATACGTGGTTCTGAGGCTTTCCCTTGATCAGGTCTTCGCAGAAGGTGGTCATCTGTGCATTTGGCATGTCGGGGGAGTCATCCAGCATAATGATATATACGAAGTACACAGATACGCCAACCATGACATCAAGCGGACACTTTGCCCAGCAATACACAGTGACGAGGGTGCTGGTTCGCATGACGGCCTGAAGTCTCTTGGGACTGATCCTCAGAGCAGCTTTCTCAGCTGGTTGGTCGAAATGCTTGGCTGTATGATAGTAAACATAACGTAGACTTTCGAGGCGCTGCTGAGGACTGAACAGGTCGTCATGGTAATCTATTGTCTCCAGGAATTTGGCCAAAGCCGCAACATACTGATTGAGAGGAAATTGTTTGGTTGTCGTAGTGTTAGACATTTGGGAAGAATGGAAAAGAATAGGTAGAGTTGTTTGTTTTTGATCGAGTTACGTTCAGTTCAGATATATGAAGTGGATTGGAGGGTATTGAAGCTGTAAATTATACCCTCTGGGGTGTCTCCCATGCCATGTCCACTTTCACACACCGTAAAGAGACTGCTCGGCGACATGCTCAATTGGCAATTGGAATAAATCTAATGAATCTAATCCTAATTTTGCATTTGTAACTCAAATACAAGCACAATATTCTATACAGCTGTAAGAGAGTGGAGTCGACAGAGTTGGTAGAGGCGGATCAACAAAGCTATCCAGCTTACCTAGGGCAAGCACACTACTACGTGGGTCCAACCTGCATATGCACACGACATTCATGATCTGGTATCAGTATCTAATATTTGGAAAGTTACCGTATCTACTGAACCTGTATAAGGTTCGACGATGATCAGAGAGGCGTCCAAGTACCAATGCAGGTCGGTATGATTGTCACAAGCAAAAATACACAATTCCACTCGCCCACGGATGCAGATCGAGATGAGACTCGTATCAGTATCTTCGGAATTCTGGTCACGGGTGTTGTGGCAAAGATTTCAAAGCTTAAATTACAATAGTAGCTGAAAGTGCGTGCATTAGGACCTGTAGCAACGCAAATCGGTTATCCCGTGCCAGCTAGGTCCTGTTATGCCTACTTGATTTAAGCGGTCAATTTAATAACGGCACCTTCTGAATGTCTTCCGAAATTTTAAATGTTACAAATCATACATCTGATTCCTACTAGATCGTCAACTGCCTCTTTGAATTGACTCTTTCGTATGCTTGTGCGATGAATATTGGCTCAAGGATGGACGTCATTACAGAGATCAAGCAGAATAAGCTCGCAACTTTTGCAATTGTTGTTGGAGTCTGGGCGAGTTATCTCCTTCTCAAAGCGGCGTACAACCTTTTCCTGCATCCATTGCGGAAGTTCCCTGGGCCGAAGCTGGCCGCCATTGGCCCTTACTATGAGTTTTACTACGATGTAGTGAAAGACGGAATGTTTCTATGGGAGACGGAGAGGTTGCACAAGGAATACGGTAAACTGGAAGACCAATCCGTTGAGTATTTATAATCTAACAAGAAGTTCTTTCATTCATTAGGCCCTATTGTTCGAGTGAATGCCAATGAGCTTCACATTCGTGACCCGCACTACTACAGCACTGTATATGCTGGAAACCACCGAAGCACAGATAAATATGGTGCTGCGGTGGCCGCATTCTCGGTTCCCAGAGCCACTCTCGCTACTATACATCACAAAGTTCATCGCTTGCGACGCTCGATTCTGAACCCTTATTTTTCGAAGACTGCTGTCAAGCGGCTTGAATCTGCTATCCACGAGAGGATCGATCGACTGTGCTCGCGTCTGGAAGAAACTATGAAGCGTGGGCAGGTTGCGGATTTGGATGCCGCATTTGCCGCCTTGACCGCAGACATCGTGACGACGTATTTCTATGGACAATCATTCGACTATCTTGGAAATGAAGATTTTAAATTTGAGGTCAGATCGGCTATCTTGGGCCTCATTCAATTCTATCATTTCACCAGATTTTTTCCATGGGTCGCGGATACCATCAAGAAGTTACCTATTCCAATCATGCGATTGATCCATCCGGGGGCAGCATACCTTGTCTCTTCTCAAGAAGATATCAAGGCCAGCATTAGAAAGTCTCTAGAAAATGGCAAAACATCATCAAGCGGCTCTGTCATCGTGCAAGCACTAGAGGATCCGACCATTCCCCCCGAAGAAAGAGACCTTGATCGTCTAGGAGACGAAGGTACAACAGTCATTTTTGCAGGTACAGAAACGACTGCCAGAGCTCTCAGTGTCGGCATGTTTCATATATTGAAAAACAAGACCATCCTGAACAAGTTGCGTCAGGAATTAGATACGCTGCTAGGTGAATCGAATGGTGTATACAGCCATACTCAGCTCGAAGGTCTACCCTATCTAGTAAGTTCTAAGCCCCTATATTTGGAAAGTTGGTTTCTATTTATTCCCATGACACAAGATTGTGAATGCGGAGTAAGGACGAGAGGCTACAGAAAGGAAAATTGAATAACGAGTCTTGCTAGACCGGAGCAGTTCAAGAGAGTCTACGGCTTTCCCACGGCCCCGCAATCCGGCTTCCTCGCGTTGCGCCTGACCTGGACTTGAAGTACGGTGACTATATCATACCGAAGGGTGTAAGTTTTATATCTTTCATGATTTTGTGAGCGGCTTTTTAGCTAATGTACCTATAGACTCCAGTCAGTATTTCCACCATTTTGGTGCATCTAGACCCATCAATATTTCCAGATCCTCTTCGTTTTGACCCCGACCGCTGGGTCAGGGCATCCAAGGATGGTGTGAACCTTGATAAGTTCCTCGTTAGCTTCAATAAGGGCACCAGGCAGTGCCTCGGAATCAAGTAAGATCATATACACCGCACTCAGCTAGTTGATCTCAATGGTTGTGCGAAGTGCAGGGACTAACGGAAATTCTCTAGTCTAGCGTACGCGGAAATCTACCTGACCTTCGCCCGGATTATTCGCGCATTCGATATGGAGGTTCACGACACTACCGAAGATGATCTAATTGTACACCATATTCGACTGACTGGAGCCCCGAAGCAAGGAGCCGGGGAGGTCAAGGTCAAGGTTACGAAAAAATTATAGTCAGACTGTGTACCAGGCGGCAGCTAGACTAAGTTGCGATCAGAATTGACTGTCAGAATGTGATCTGGTATTGTTAGTACGTTTTGATTATTAGACCATACGGTAATGATACGGTAGTAAAATACGTGAGACGTGGATCAAGAGACTAGGAGCAAAGTATGGGCTCGATCAACAAAATTCTAAGCAGATCTCGGATCTCATCGGTGTGCAAACAGGCTGATTTATCTCACATGAACCATTGTCTCATGCGCAAATGGAGCCAACTCCTTAGATTCGCTAATGCTTGCCCACGTATTGAATCATCTAACCTTCTTAGGGTAGTGTTCTACAAGTGCCAACCTTAAATTGTCTCCGGCGCGGCTGGAGCTCCTTCAATCAATGTACTAGTATTAATGCACTCCAGTTCGATCCGGTGGAACGAGCGCATGCAGAGCTCCACTCGTGCCCGAATTTTTGGATTCCTCGGTATTTGTCGTTTTGTAATTTAGGCTTTTGCGATGCAGATTAAAACTCCGGGCGCGGGCCGCGTGGGGCCAGGAACGAGGAACATGGCGTGGCGTAAACCTTAATTCGAGCTACCTCTTTCAGCTGCGCCATTAATTACTAGCCCTAAGCTTAATCTTTGGCGATCGAGATTTCAATCTCTCGCCGATCTCACGCCATTGCCACTATGGGGTACGGAGTACATATTGTGGGGTGTTTCTCGCAAGCACCACCAAAATCTCAGACTGGATCAGCTAGCCACAGAGGAGAGTCCATGCACTATCTTTGCGGAGGGCCGGGTATATCCAGTCATGTCCCCGCCCTCTCTTACGGGGGACAGTAGAAGGAGATTGACAGTCTGACGACGTCTGTCCCACTACTGTCGGCGGCTTGTCGATCGTCACCTGGTCATTAGGCTTGATATCATTGGATCATGTTGAACACCGATCAGCCAGCCACATACCAGGAAATATGCATCAACTAGATACGTGGTAAACCAGCGCAGATACCGGTATCCCGTCTTCTGTACCGGAGGAAATTGGTATGCTTGAAGAGATGACGCTAGTTCAATCTATTCGTAAGTTAGCCCGACCCATTCTAATGTGACGTCAAATATGCGAGGCTTGCGAATTTGCGATTGTCTCCATAATAAATTACTCTCACTCTATGGAGAGCTTTTACATCTGCCCAGAGAGATCTGCTGCAGTTCTTCGTCGCGGCCTCGTACACACTTAGCCCCGCATCTATCTCCTCAGAGACACGGCTATGAGAATACTGGGTCCTTGCTGACCGCCAGGAGATACAGTCATAAATAAGTTGTAAATGATGTAAATGATCCGAGGATGTTGCCGGTCTCAATTCCCCTCTTGTCAACTACCTGCTACCTATACCGACTTTCTATCGACGTAGGTATGGACTTTGTCGATGTCCTTCATCGTCTGGAGCCTAAGCTCGTTCATGTCGTATCACCACCTCTGGCAGCACTGGTGCTCTACGGGATTTGCCGTGTATTAGCTCTTGCACTCTTCCACCCATTAGCCAATTTTCCCGGTCCGAAACTAGCAGCTGTTTCTGATTGGTGGCTGATTTACCATGAGGTGTTGTTGGGAGAGTCCTTGACAGATATTTTGGCAAAGTTACATGAAAAATATGGTAAGATGCTATCCTATGTTTCCTCTGTCCAATCTTAGAGTTAAGTAAGTGATCAAGTCCGACTAAGATGAATTATAGGACCTGTCGTTAGATATGGACCCCGTCACGTATGTTGTACAATCACTTCCATTTCACAGTGCATATAAATACTTGCAGCACTCAAAGGCTAATTAAAATGTGAAGCTGCATTTCTCAACGGCACAGGCGTACTCTGATATACGACGCGAAGTCGAAATGGGACAAAGACCCTGTAGTGTACAATGCTATCGTGGATACATCTTCTGCGTTTGGCCTCACAAATTACCATTTGGCCAAGAAAAGACGGGATATTGTATCACCATTCTACTCAAGACAGAGTGTTCTGCAGATGCAGCCAGCCATAAATCGCCAGGTATGGTATTGACTAAACATCTAGAGAGCGAATGCAATGAGTGACATTTCATTAGATAAGTATCTTGATAGACCGACTCGATAGCCAAAGCAAAGAAGATAAAATAGCAAACTTGTCGATGGCTTTTCGATGCCTGGCTCAGGACATGGTAGCTGACATATGTTTGGGAACTTCCTTGGGCACTCTCGAAGCGAAAGACTTCGAATCGCCACTATTCAGCGCCTTGGATCAGGGTCTCGAAAGTTATGCTCTCATGAAAAACTTTCCTACTCTGAGAAGGTTGCTATACTTTCTTTCCACGATGGTCACACTTCCGGGAGAAGCTGAATTTGCGGTGTACGGGAAGATGGTGGCAGACCTGGTTATTCAGGGCATGGAACGACCCCAGACCATTTCACCTCATTCTATGTTAAGCTTCCTCATCCCGACATCGTCAAACACTGCGAAGGGGAAGCCACAACCTAAGCTGAGTCAGGACCACATGATTCAAGAGCTTCAGACATTTATTATCGGCGGCGGCGAAACGGTAGCCAGCGCGATGACCCAGTGTATTAGCGGCATCCTTCAAAAGCCTGATCTCTACAAAAGTGTGTATGAGGAAATCGTTCAAGTGTGGCCGCAAGCAGATGGGCCAGTTCCCCCAGTGGAGGTGCTGGAGAAATTGCCACTTTTGACTGCCGTGATCAAAGAAGCTCTTCGATTGACACATGGCGTGGTCGCACCTTTGCCCCGTATTGTTCCTGCCGACGGCGCTTGGATTGATTCTCACTATGTACCAGGTGGCACAAGTGTTGGAACGTCGCATGTATTCATCCACATGTCTTCGAATCATCATGACTCGCCTAACGAATTTCGGCCGGAGCGGTGGCTGGAAGATCCTACGAACAAAAATCTAGTAGCCTTCTCCAAAGGCCCTCGTGCATGTATAGGGATCAACCTGGCCTGGTGTCAACTCTATCTTGTGGCGGCCAGCTTGATCAGGAATGTCCGAATGGATTACACTCCGAGCGTGAATGACTCCCAACTGAAATGGAGAGATTGTTTTCAACCACTGTATTATGGAAGACCGCTGATGGTGCGATGCTCACGTGGGGAACCAGTATTTAATGCTGCCAATACAGTATCTAGCTCCTTTACCGATTAGTCCTTAGCAGGGCTGTTGTCACGTTGTTTCAAACCGAATGAAAGTACTTCTACGTCTGAATCTTAATTAATCCGCTTTCATTTTTAGGTAGTGATTGGAAACCAGACATCTCGTCTATAGACGCATAACACAATCCAGCTCACGACGTTCTATCTGAAAACGATATGCAAAACCTAAGTTATCTCTACATTTAGCATTACAATAAATACACAGCTGCTGCTCTAGACGGTCGGCCCGATGATCTTCTCTTGGTAGTTAGGAAATTTTGAGAGATTATATATAGTGAACTTCACTGTTACCCTGGATATTCATTAACAGAAATAGTGAAAATGAGGACTCTGAAAAAGCCAAAGTGACATTATGCCCGAGTTTTTGATCCTTGATTCTTATGTTTATTTATTGTCCTCGCAAATGTGGGATGCATTTCAAGCGTACAATGTACTTCGGTTTCCTTCCGAGATCGTAGGAAACATGTTAACTTTTGAGTGTCGTTTCGTATCAACATTTTCCCTAGCATATAATCAATGTTAGCCTTCTCGTCACCAGAGCATTCATCAGAAAGCTCAGCACAAACTATACACGGATTACATCATCGGTACACAATTATTGTGAAGTGGTAGAATTTCGAGCCAAATACATCTGCCATTCCAGGACCTCTCCGGGAATCTCATCCAATGGGCCCCATGACGTTTGTAATCTGTCCAGAACGTAGGGAGCAACTCGTCCTTCCACAATGAGCTTGTGGAGGTACTGAGTTAGGCTTCTATAGACACTGTCCAGAGACCCGGAGATCCAAGCATGGTGAGCACTGCATGCTTCTCCTACTAGGTACATGTGACCATTGGCTGCAGGCCTGACAAGCTCTGGGTAGAAGTGGCGGAATTGTTCCGGTCCAAAATATGCGAAGGCTCCGGAGGTATAAGCATCGCTATACCAATCGTATGCATGATATTCCTCGAACTCATCTTTGATAATAGCTAGCATTCTTGAGTACCCAAAAGGGGTTTCTGCTATCGGGTCCACGTAGTCTTGGTGAACGAGGGCGAGGTTATGACATAGCAGCTGCACAAGCTCGTTTCTTTTCGTGCCATTCCCTATCAGCGAAGCCATCTGCTGTGCATCCTGACCCCAGGTGTATGAACAGAGAAGTATTCTGGATGGCTCATCGGAGTCTGAATCTGGAGATGGATATACGCATCTGCGGATAGGTAAGTCTGTTGATGCCTGGCCGCCATATATCCGGCAGTAACGTGCCCACCAAGCGGATTTGAATTTTATGGCGACTTTTGTTGAGGCATCATAATGAACCGACTCAATGGCAACCCGTTGCCCAGGTCGCAGGGTACCAGGACCCATGGTCATTCGGCGCATGCATGGGAGGCTCACGGTGTTGAAAACGGCCGAGTAATTTCTGTGCTGGGCCTCAGAATCGATTTGCACTCGCATCGGCTCACAAGAATCCTGTGATTGGTACGCTATCGATGTAACGCGTGCACCCAGTCTGGGTTTATGGGATATTCTCTGTTGCATCACCTCTATAACTTGATAAGTTCCTTCCGCCACGCGATACCACTTCACGTCCTCATCATTGGATGCTGCCGGGTACTCAAAATCCATAGCATCCAAGACAGCCTCGGAGAGTGACTGGTCAAAAAGTCCAGAGGCACTGTTTCGAGAAACTAGTAAGGAAAATGTGGGCTTCAGAGATTTAGCTGATGAAACTGACCTTGCAGTCGACTCAATGTAGCATATTGAATAAAAGTCTAAACCCCTGGAACATAGCCTCAGTAAAAAAAGTTTACATGGCAGTAGTTCGACCTACATCTCCTCCCTCAAGTATTGTCTCGTTGTCATATGATCATATTTCATCAGGTCAAGAAAACCTTCTTCAAAGTTCCGTTGAAGTTTAACAAAAAACGGGGTGAATGCTCGTTTCAAAATGCTGTCGGCACCTTCTTTGACAGTACTGCATGATATCTCGTTAAGTCGATACTGCAATTTAGGTGGCTGTCGCATCGTACCGATCAGGGACCAGTCCACCACTCGAAATGCCTAATTGAAAGGGGTCATTTCTGAGTTCACCATCTTCGCCATGAAGATCAAGTATTCCATTGAAAAACCTTGGACACAATTTCCCTTCATAGTGATACGGAATGAGATCAATATCACACATTTCAAATAGTCTAAAAGTTCTGTCATAATGTAAGCTTGTGAGAGTCATGGATCGCTTTGCAATATTACCTTGCGAGCGGCTCAATCTTGACCCGACGAAGAGTCAGTACAAAAGTCTACCAACATGTTTTTCAATGCTCACCTGGGGAAATCTCATGGCTCCGATGTCATAATAGTCTTTCTTGCTAGATCCAAAATGATGTGTGAAAACTCTTCCGCCCACTCTTTCACTAGCCTCAAGTATTTCATAACTAATATTGGGTAGCTGTAAGCTGTCGAGAAGCATACCAAGAAATAGACCGGATATCCCAGCACCAATAATACATATCTTGATTGGCTCGTCTGAAGTTTCTGGACTGCTTGGTACAACAGGTATTGTAGGTAGCCTTGACAACAAAGGCGATTCATACTCTCGCTGGGTAAAAAAGAGCGAAATGATCCATCTCCAGCCGATCCATGCAGATTGAAAATCATTCCGGCTGATCTCCTTATGAGCATGATTTTTGAGGATCTGTCGTGCGTATCTGGTTCGAAAAGAAAGAGTTCGATGGGTATCCTCCGGTTGTAGTTGTACTTCTTTGACCGCACGAGGAAGCCATGATTTGCTATTTCCGTGAATGACTCTCGTTATATCTTTCAACCAAGAGCTATGGCTATTGTTCCGACGGATTTGGAATCCTTGAGTCGGAAAATGAGTAGGGTCCAGTTGCGCCATTTGGTTTGGTTGTGAGAAAAGCCTAGAAAACAAATAGTTCATATATGAGGTTATAACCTTGGAAGATAATACAATGTGTCTACGATTGAGACCTCCATTTTTTTATTAACTCAAGGTAACAAAGACACTAGAGCTGCACCATGACGAATAGAACTCCGACAGATTCATTTAAGTTTGATCTACCTGAAAAGATGCGTCGCAGCAGCGTGATTGCGAGATATGGTAAGTGGCTCCATTTTAGCGGCCTAAGAAATGCAGGTTATGGAAAGTGATCAGTGACTTACGTCTTGACCACTTCCGCATCCAAGGTATTGAATCACGCGTGGCCAAGCTGACAAACAGATCTGACATGGATATTTGATAGTTTTTGGATTTGAGTGCCTGCTTCCCTTACTTAAGATTATAGAGGCTGTCAACTACTTATCGATTGATAGTTGTGTCCCACTCTTACAGAAATTCAATACTTTAACGGTCCGAAGCTGTGTTCGTTTTGGGCACTTACTCTTCCAACGTGCATGCTATTGTTGTGGCTAGCTCTGGTAGCTCTGGTAGCTCTGGCAGGTGTAGACGCCAAAACTTAATATTGCATTCAGCAAAGTTTGTCATCGTGATTTTCTTGAATCCGGCCATTCAAATGCGCAGTTATCGAGCGGCGTGGAAAAGAAAATTATCTCGGTTCTACATGATGTATGTGACCAAAATGCATGTACTCTGGCACTAGCAAGGTTGATGCTGGTTAAGCTTAGAGCAGCCGAGCAGCACTGGTCCATTACTTCTTCCAGAGCGCCATTCCAGGATTAAGGTTCCCATTCTCTTTCGGGCCCGTCTGCTTGGCCGATTTTGAAGCAAGCAATTCCTGTGTGAATACGAGGCCTGACAGCCACATTGGCAAGAATGAGTTGTCCCGCGTTTTCACATGGACTTTGTACAATAGATGGGCACATTAATACATTAATACGAGTCTGGATTCGTGGACAGCTGCTGCCCTTGTCTGGCGGAAACTGTGGTTCACTATCCTCTCCTCAATGCCATACATTGACTTTGAACTAGTCCTTGGTTTTAGAAAAGGATTTCGTGTACAGGCAGTGTGGAGAGACTGGAAGTGGCTTAGACTCGGTCAACCTCCCCTGCGTTAGATCTCGAGACTGAAATCTCCTAATGTGGTGGGCCAGTCAAAAAATCGGGTTGAACTTATCATCATCCTACTGTTCGGGATTCTTTAGGCTAACCCATGTAACCATTCGATGTCTCAGTCACTCTTCCCTGAACACACAAAGAAAAGGGCTAAGTAGAATGAATAATGGCTACACGTATTCATCTTGCAGAGTCAATATGAATATAGCCAGCTCTAGAAATTGAACTAAACGGAAAGAGTGACTAGAGTAAGACGAGAAAGTAAGGCATGACCGTTTGCTCATGAAATGAAATATTTGCCCAAACCCCCTGCTATCCTTGCGCCTCATCTGAGGTCAGCTTTGAGCCAGTTCGATGCCAATTGCAATGGCCAACAGACCGACTTAGGGCAAGCAGCCACAAGGGTTACCTAGGGTTAGACTAGTGTCATGGTGGGGTTAAGCTCGAACACCATTGGTCAAATCTTTCTCTCTCCAAAAAACTAATGACGATCTCGATAGAACAATTTATTTCTGAAACTCTCAAAACAACCAACGGTCGTACATACAACCCTGATATCAAATACAATATGCCAAAAGGAAAGTCTCTTCTCAAAGAAGTGAACAATGCAAAAAACAAATCCAAGAAGAAGGGCAGACATCAGCATGCTGTAAGTTAGTTGACTATTGCCATCTTCCCCGCACTCTCTCATCAGTGACTGACTGTCTAACTGATTGTAGGATCCCGAAACTGCCGACGAATTTCTAGCTGGTATGCATCTTTTCCTGTCAATTCAAGGCCTTCATTTACTAACGAGGCCAAGCCGGCGTTGACCAGGAAGAAGGCGGCGAGAAATGGCGAGCTGGCGACGCCGTCAAAGCCATGCGATTCTTCATGCGCGCCATTGAGATTTACGATAATGGGCTTGCCAAGTATCCTACATCTTTTGATTTGGCGTATAACAAGTAGGAATACAAATTTCTGGATTGAATATCGTGTAGGAGGTATTGATGATCGATAGAGCCCGCGTTCAATACGAAATCACCCAACATCCCAAACTAGCTACACAGCTCCCTGCGCCGCAGATCAAAATCCTCCATATCGCTCTACAATCCCATCGCGACGCGCTCGTACTCGATCAAGATAATGCAGATGTTTTGTTCAACACAGCGCAGGTTTTGACGAGTCTTGCAGAAGCATTAACTGAAGCGAAACGGCCCGATGAAAGTCGCATCCAGGAAGCGATGAAATACTTGCATGAGGCATTGGAATTGTTTCAGAGATGTTTGGTATTGCAGGAGCTGAGATATACCGAGTCGCAGGAACAGATTAAGATGATGGAGGCTGGTGAGGTGCCGCAAATCGAGGCCGAAGAACCAACTGGGGAAGAGATGGATACAGAGTCGGAGGCGCCTGCACAAGAAGAATGGGCTGCTGTATTGGAGCCGGTAACGAAGGATACACTGGTTGATACTGCCGTTGCACAGCTGGAGACTTTGGCGACATTATGCGGTCTGTTGGCTCTCGATGGCGGTAATGGGCTGGCGTGGGTAGAAGAATACTCGTACGACTTGTTGAGAACGAAAATCGCGGCATATGTCGAGGGCACAGATAGAGCACAAGAGGTCGCACTTGCTCGCGCAATATTCGTGGCAGCATTGACAGATGTGCTCTACCGAAGTGGAAGAGCAGATGTAGAGACATACCAAAGAGAGCTGAGCGGCGCATTTCCGCCTGAGCTGGACCTCTCAGACAACCCCGAAGGTCTTTGTAGTAAAGCAGAGGCCCTTGCAGCGTTTAACTCTGCACTTGCAGAGAAATCTCCAGCGGGTACTATGGAAGAAGTGCAGAAGTCGCTCGTTTCACGTTGGCAGGCATTGACTACAGCCTTGGAGGCGCTAACCGCAGCTTCAAAATTGGCCAGCGCAGACAACGTCCCGAAAATTCATATCGCCAGAGGAGACATCGAAATGTCGCGGTGGCAGCTGGGTAGACCTCCGTGGAGTTATCCCGTAGCGAACGAAAACGCGGCGACACTCTTGAAGAATGCGCAGACATATTACCGTGGCGCCGCTGCTTTGGCGCGCAGAGATGGCGACTCAGAGCAAGAAAAGGAGGGTTCTTGCAAAGAGGCACTCGCTGCAGCGCTCGCTGGAGATAAGTCCAAATTGGACCAATTGAGAAGTGTCAATTCTGAAAAGGTGATGAGCATCGCGCAAGAAATGATTGAAGATGGTTTGGTAGGACTGGCCGATGCTGAGTCACTGCTCATGTGAGCATGTCAATCAAAATTGTATATAGCGATCAGAACCATAATACTAAGACTCGGTCTGCATTTTCATCTCTTCATCAATCTGCAGACTTTCCTGTCGTAAGTTGTGCGTTTTGCTGTATTCAGTCGAAGTCTTTGCCGAGCTTTCCAAATCAGCCATCACAGCCTCCAGACTTGATAGCAACGACTCAATCTCTTTTCTTTGAGCTAGCACTTTCTCCGCTAGCGCGGCATTCTGCGACTGGGCTGCTTCGATTTTGGTATTGAGTGCAACTTGCACTTCTTGCAAGTACGGCGTTAAATGAGCTTTGTACAGCCCCCCAGCGTCGAGCATATGTGGACTATCATCTGTCAGTCTAGGTCCTGTTACAAGATGGACAGGTGGAGGTAAACGCACGGCACATCACTCTCACTCTCCCCCTGGCTTTTCCTCCTCCTTGCCTCTCCCACCAATCTATCCAGCTCATTCAACCCCTTGACAACCTCGCGCTCTTTGATGATCTCGTTAAACTCGGCTGTGGCGCCTTCCTCGAGTTTTGCGTTTAATTGCCGATGGACTGATTCCAGACTGGCGGGGACATGTCTGGCAGGTGTTGGAAAACAGGAAGCGAAATTTTCGTACGAGTTTGCTTTGAGTGTTGCGCGTAGAGCTTTGCTGTAGATGTCTTGGAGACGGGATGCGCGTGGTCCGGGGGTTAACTGGATTGGAGCTGGAGGGGGAGGAGAGGGGGAGGCGGCTGGTGCCCCTTCGTTTTGTTGTGGTTGCTGTGACATTTCAGGTATAAAAGCGCTTTCAATTGAAACGAATGAGTTGACTTGCGATCCAAGTCACAAGTTGGTGAGGAACGATAGTTGAGAGCGGAGAATTCATCTTAACGCGACGCGTCTAACAAATTACAGAAATTGGTGGCAGCCTTCCTATTGGCCAACTCTTTCTACTTCTCCGTCTTTCCTCAACTCACATCTCCAATTAACAATTTCTCAGGATTATTCTACTTTACATATAATTATATAGTTGACTACTGAATTAAATTACATCTGCTGCATCAATTAAATTCCTTGCACACCCTCCGCGTCCTTTGCAAAATGGGTCGTACTCTCTGTATCAGAGACCCTTCTTCCCACTTGACTCCCACGATTTTCGCTTTTGTTACTGAAGTACTGCTTTAACCTCATCTCACCAGCTGATTGAGGTGATGGCTGCCTCCGTGCGCGAAATTGATGCACAAATCCCTTTACAGTCGACCACGAGACGGCAATATAAATGATGCTATTCCAAAACCCTTGCAATGGAAGGACAAACGCAGATACAAACTCGAGGCCAAAGATTGCGTCGGTGGGGTAAATGAGGCTATATACGCGATTTATTGTCGAGGGGACCTATATGAACCATTATGTCAATACAAGCTGGTGTATTTGAAGTTGAGAGGGGATGTGCTTACCCATGTGATCAACAACACAACGAAATATAGCACGGCATACTTGCAGTATGCAAATGCCGCTGAACTTATATCCATACGCTGGTGGCGCCGGGACGACGTTGGAAATACTTTGACGCTAGCAGTGCCAACTGTTGAAGTTGCTGATGGCGATAATGGGAAGGCCTCGCCTCCGGCAACGGTGACTGAGTATGCCGGAAAGGCGGTTGTATTGCTGGCATCGTTGGTGTCATTGCTGGCGTTGACATGACTGCTACTGCCGCTGCTGCTGCTTTGGCTATTGATTTTAGTGGCCTGGGTTTGCCCGTTCGGACTCGACCCATTCGCAGCCTCGCTGGTGACATGCACAACTTTTGAAGCATGAATCTCGAACAACTTATTCAACCGATCATCCATCATCATGTTGGCTTCTTTGTTGAACCTCCGGAGCGTGCGTCGTTTCTGGGCAATATCAATGCCGACGCGAGCGTAAATGGCAAAAGTGAGCAGAATCACAAACCAGACTGGGCCGTAGAAGACGGCGATACGGAGTATGTCCCAGTCCACGGCGACCCAGCACCATAACTAGCCCATCCATTAATCGATCTATCCTAAAGGGGCATGGAAGATAGCAAGACTTACAAGTGCGGAGCCATACACAGGCCCTTTGGAACTGGTCGAAATGAAAAAGTATGCAAACGGCGGAATGAAAGGCAGACCATAGCACAAAACAAGATACTTCCATTCTAGACGTCTCAGCTTGGCGGCGTCGTATTTATGGAAGAAGGTTAGGTAGACATTGAACGCCATTGCGAAGGTCCACAATGCATCTGCTGGCATGAACCTTAAACAGTCTCATCAGCACTGTTCCTCTCTTCAAATGCGGGCGGGACATACCACTGAATAATAAACGCCTGAAACCGACACAGCACCTCTCCATGCTCCTTTTGCACAATCGCTGCCCTTGAGATCAGCGTTCCGACATTGGTCATGATATTTCCCCATGAAGCATAGAATACGACACGATTGATTGGTTTGCGAAAGGAGGAAGAGCTGAGGAACGTGCCGATTACGATCGTGGTGCCGATAACAGAGAGGATGGAGGTTGCTCTTTCGGCAGCCGTGATGGCGGCGAATTGGTCGTCGGAAAGGGACATTTCAGACGATTGGGTATGGGTATATGTCTGCAAGAAGAGTGATAAATGAGATCTTGACACACATCCGGTAGTCAAACTCGAACAATTGATCGATGCCTTGAGTCAATTATATGTACGCAACAAACATCTCTCGGGGGCAGCGAACACATGAACCCAAACCATGGACGATATGTTTCAGTTAACCACTGGAGGACAAAAAGGTCTCTATATTCCGAGCACGCATAAAACCTTCCACAACCCCGATTTCAATTTTTTCAATTTTTCATCTACCTTTTCCGAGCTGGCGCATGTGATGACGAGGCCTGCCAGTCGAAGCAGGAACGTATGTGATCAGATACAAGCTACACAAAGCCACTTGGGTAAGTGACACGAATAACGCTGCTCGCCACCTTTTTAGTTACCTTTTGAGTCCATTGGACTAAATCCCGATCAATGCCATATATAAGCCGCTCATTGGACTCTCCATAAGTGGAAAAAACCTCGTATCCCCTTCCAGGGGCTAATAGCTAGTAGTGATTGTATGCAAGACCTGACCCAAGCATCACAGCTGTACGACACTTATGCCGCTCTCCTATACGCACTTCAACTGTACCTAGATATCCGATTGGGCCATCTACTTGATCAAGCCGGGGAAGTCGTATTACCCCATATTATCAATGCGGAGGGCTCATGGTTACAGGGGAGTATCGGTCAAGCCAGGCTACTGCATACATTTTAGCCGACGTGCGGGGTGCACGCAATACATACGGTATATATACTGGCCATTGGCCTTCGACAACAGAGAAAAGATACGCCCATGTTTTGGCCTGAGGGGGTAAGTATTCATTAACATTCGTGACAGTAAAGAAACAGCGAATAAAAAAGTGTGCCCTAGGTAGGAGGATTTTTTATGATTCGGGCTGGGATCGGCAAATTAGGGCTTGTGCTACCGGGCCTGTCAGGATATGAAAACATCGGTCTAATCGACCGTTTGGTCTAATTCTGGTTCTGGATTAAATCCTGCCATAAAAGGGAATACTACCGAAATGGCAGTAAAAGTGTACCTAGGTACGTTTGCGACGGTGCTGTTGTCTATTTCTACTAGTCGATCGAGTATATACCCAGCCAGGTAGCCCTAAAGGGTGGGTGGTGGATGGTTTGACAATGGATTTGACTGTATCGCCCTGCCATACTATTTGCCTCGGGAATGGCATAGGCTCCAGGTAAAGGCGGCTGCGACGGTGTCGTCTAGATGATTGAGTTTCTCCTCAAATCGGAAACTATGCCGACATGCCGATACCTATGGTCGGGAAATCCTGAGCAACGCTAGCTCTCTAATAGCACCTAAGAAAAGTCTTATTTCTCCTATCTGAACACACAATAGAGAGAAATATTCTTAAAGAACAAAATGAATTGGACAATCATCACACACCGGACAACAAACTCAAACCGACTCTCGTCCTCAAATTTAAAAATTATAAATCAAACCAATCGGTGGATCTCCGAACCAGCAGTTATCCAAGCAATCCGAACGAATACCGTCTCAGTCTCATCCAGAACATTTGTCCCTCATCTATTTCGCGTCTAGCACGGCAATTTTCGAAAATTTCAAAGCTTGAGGCCTGGGAAAGAGGTTGCAACCGCGGTAGACCGCCTCGTGAAGGAAGATTGATTGGCGCTGGACGATATAGGTAGTTCATGTGTCACCGCACATCCTATTCCTATTTACCTCAATGGAGAGACTCTTCTTTGGTGTTTGACTTCAACGTTGTGCAAGGACAAATACACGGACCATATGTGGATGAGGCTGTCCCGTCATGAATCCACCTCGGCAAAGATAGGTGACACCTCCCTTCCACTGTCTGATTCTGGTTAGACAAATAAGTAGAAAGACGGACAGGCTCAAGCCATAACTTGACTTATATCATTGTATCATTGAAAGGATAGACTAGACAGAACGAGACCGAAGGAATGTAGAAATGCACGCCGAAGTAACGGTACCGAACATTATGACAATGAGATCAATAGTAGAACAGAATGTACCAATTGAAAAATTCTCGGGTATCACCTGTCTGTCATTTCCTTTCGTTGTCATCGCTACCCGAAACTGGCCAGACTAATAGCCCTGCTGCGCTGTCACCATGCCACCATAGCCCGGTAATTGCGATTGTTGTTGATGATGCTGCTGCTGGTGATGTTGTTGCAATTGGGCTTGCAACTGCGGCAGGTCATTGAACCATGGGTGTCGCAGCGCGTCTGCTGCGCTGATTCTCATCTCCGGTCGCAGTTGAAGCATGCGAGTAAGCAGGTCCAGGCCCAATTGATCGATTTGAGGCAAGATCAGTCGCAAGTCTTGGGTGGCATAGACGTGAAAGTTGGGCTTATATTCGGGGAATTGTGAAATGCCAGGCCATGACCTCTCAGAAGGGGTACCCATGAGTCTGAAAATCTTTTGCAGTTGATCTTCGTTTGTTGTTCCGGGGAATAGTGGTCTCCCGGTATACATTTCTGCCATTATGCAACCGGCCGACCAGATATCGATACTAGTGTTGTACGTTCTACTTCCGAGCAGAACGTCTGGGGCACGGTACCACAGTGTGACCACCTCGTTGGAGAATGTGTTGACGGGAATGCCAAATGCGCGTGCAAGACCGAAATCAGCGAGTTTGAGCTGTCCCTTCTTGTTGATGAGGAGGTTCTGAGGTTTCAAATCACGGTGCAATACCCGATTCTCGTGGCAAAACGCAATGCCGCGCATGAGTTGATGCATGAATGATTTAATAGTCACATAGTCCAGAGATCCGTGGTCTCCTTTTGTGTCCATGTATCGTTTCAGGTCTCTGTCCATGTACTCGAACACGAGCATGAGTTTATTTTCGGTGTGAATTACGTCGTAGAGCGAGACGATGCTTTCGTGTTTTAGTTCTTTCATGAGGGAGATTTCGCGGATGGCCGTGGAGGGGGTGCCTTCTTCGGAGTCGAGATGGATTTCTTTGAGGGCGACCATTTCGCCGGTCTGGCGGTTGCGGCCTTTGAAGACCTGCATAGGCCGTATCAGTCAAATACCCTGTCTCTAGCGAAGGAGGTGATATGCTTACCGTAGCATAAGTACCTTCACCAAGCTATGGCAAGTTAGCACGCAAGTAATATATTCACCGAGTAGATACGTACCTTTTCCAATTGCTGGAAAGAGCTCGGCTGCTGTGGTTTGTCCATGTTGGCTCTATGTGTAAGCGCTGATCGTGTCGGTCTCGATGTTTCAAGGGCTTGTTGCGTTGGTTGTCGGTGCGGGGGATTATTATACGCTGTGGCGGCAGAAGTCGACGGTTGGGCGAAAAGAAAAGTACTAGGAGCAACGAGAGACGAGACCAGGTGAGATAGACTGGACGAAGAGATTAAGTTGGGAGACGTAGCAACAGAAGTGGGATTAGAAGAAGAAGTAGTAGAGGCAAGATGATCCATGTTAAGCTAGGCAGGTAGTGTCTGTCCTTCCTGCGATAAGTTCAGACTCCGCTCTGTTTCTATCTTTCTTTGGCGCCGTCCTTGCTCTGCCGCAGCCAATCACAGCTCAGAATTCGGTCATGATTCTTCACTCTGAACCAGCTAAGCAAGGGTTATTTATATTTTCTTACTTCTATCTACTCGGGTTAATACGCGGTAAGTACAGGGAGCCGGGACGCCACTTCAGGCAGCACCGTCTCGCTCTTCTGGTCGCATCGTACATGGTTCTGTAGATCTCGCTGGCTGAGAAGATTCCCGAATATCTGCGCCTCGTTGCGGACGCCACCAACATTGATGATGCCAATAGCCATGCCTCTTTTATGTGCGCGTTCGACCAATCGGTACGCAGAGTAGGTCGCCAGACTGCTGCCCATGATAAGAAGCCTTCCAGCGTCATCAATCGCTTCTTCGGCTGCACTGCGAACTGCGGGATTTGTAGATTCGCCGAACATAATGACAGCCGGCTTCAATATCCCCGCCGTAGATGATGGCGACCATGCGCTATCAGACTCTATCTCGACCACCGCTTTTTGGCCGTTTTGCAGTGAAGGCGGCTTCTCTAAACAGTGCGGACAGGCTGGATAGCGAAAGTTGGAGTACGGAGCATGGGGCAGATCAACGTCGCCGTCGGGATTGATTTTGAGCCCTCGCTTACGCTGCTCTTCTGGATTATTAGTATCCAATGCTCCAGACTCGAGCATTTCACCTAAAAACTCTGCCCAGGCCGGGTTCAACTGCGTGAGTGACTGCTGAAAGTCGTCTCGAGGGACGAGATTGTGACAATTGATACAGATAACGCCTCGTAAGAAACCATGAAGCTCAATTGTGGACAAATCTGGATGGGCAACGAGATGGAAAGAGTCCACGTTTTGCGTAATCACATTGCTCACGTAGCCCTTTCTTCCAAGATCTGCAACCGCTTTATGCGTTGAATTTGGCTTTGCCTTCACCAACCCCGGCCATCCGACGTAGCTTCGCGCCCAGTACCGTTTCCGCGCTTCATGGCGGGTGATGAATTCGTGGTAATAGGTCGGGCGATACGACTTGTTCCGGACGTAGGTCCCGTTCTCGCCACGATAATCTGACAGACCCGATGCGACCGAGATACCAGCTCCAGTCAGAATCACCGTTTGAGCATTTTTGCCGACGTCAATGCCCTGTAGAAAGGGCGAGGGAGGGGCCGTGAAGAAGTCGGCGATAGCCTCGATTGCACCAGCGACGCTGTTGGCGGTTTTGGGGAAAATGATGGCAGGAGGGAAAGGTTTTGTGTAGGGGATTCTCAGCGGAGACATGGATGCATGGTGTATCGGTCAGAGCAATAGCTGACAGGGTCTTGAAAAATAAATAAAAATAAAAATAAAGACAGACTGATCTGATAAGCAGCTGGTAAGCAAGAGACTAACCAAAGCCGGAAATGGGCGAGGCCGCTGTGATGTCACTGGCCGGTTCTCGTCTATTTGCATTCTTCTATTTGTTGCTTCTTGAGGTGTTCAATTAATGCTTATGTTACTCCTGTTGCTGCTTTGTTATAAAGCGATCTAATCATCACGAACCTCTTCCATTCCAGGCATTTGGTCTGTCTGGCGACAACCCAAAGAGCCAAGCAGCTTAGCAGAGACGGCAAAACTTCACCCGCTTCGCAGCCGAACTCGGCCGGCGCTCGCATGTTGCAGTTCTGCACATTGATAAAGACCACAGACACTGTGTCCATCTGACTTGACGGAAATTTTGAATAGCACACAAGTTTCACACGTCCAGTTTCACACCGTGGCCGGCCTCGTCAGCTTGCTTGGAGCATGCCCATACGCACTGGCGCTTACGTATGCTAGTATTCTAGACCTTAGCGGCCCTTGATGAGTTTCCTGCCGCCGCTGGGACGCGGCGGCCAGCTGCAGCAATGCCACGTCTTTGCAAGACTCCGACGACACGCGACACTCTCTGCACATCGCAGTTTGTTTACTTATAGTCCCTCTAGAATACGACAACATTTCCCGAATATACAACACCCGCTTTCGACGTCTCTTGTTTGGTCTCCCGCTGCCGCCCGGGCGGCATTGACTATCAGAGCCCCTATGGCTGTCCAAACCAGAGGCCACGCCGACCACGGCCACCACCACCACCATCACGACAACGTCTACTTGACATCCTCGAACAAAAAAGATGCCGGAGTCCGTATCACTCGAATCGGCCTGTTCGTCAACCTGGCAATGGCAATTAGCAAATTTGTTGGAGGCTACATATTCCATTCCCAGGCATTGATTGCAGATGCCTATCACGCATTGACAGACTTGGTATCTGATTTTATGACGCTGGGCACTGTTGCCTGGTCTTTGAAACCACCGAGCGAGCGATTTCCCAACGGGTATGGAAAGGTGGAGAGTCTAGGAGCGCTAGGTGTGAGTTCGTTGTTGCTTTGTGGTGGTTTGTTTATGGGATTGGATGCCACTCAAACTCTCTTGTCTCAATTTGCGCCTGAAGCGCTTGAGGCATTGGAGCATGCTGGTTTATTGTTCCATGGCCACTCGCACAGTCACAATCACGGTGGCGAAGTGCTGGGCCCGAATATTAATGCTATTTGGTTGGCGGCTGGTTCAATAGTGGTGAAAGAATGGCTATACCGAGCTAGTAAGCCCCCCTCTCTGAGTCTGATAATTAGGTCGTCTAATATTTGCAGCAATGAAAATTGCAGAAGAACGAAAGTCGTCCGTCCTCGCCTCGAACGCAGTCCACCACCGTATCGACTCATTGACGAGTCTCGTCGCATTGGCTACAATTGGAGGCGCACACATCTTCACCAATGCAGCCTGGCTCGACCCTGTTGGCGGGTTGGTTATTTCCTTGATGGTTATCAATGCAGGATGGACAAACACAAAAACGGCTCTATTCGAGCTCGCGGATGCAACTGTTGACGAAGAAGTCAAAGACTCTGTCCGCAAAGCCGCCGCAAAGACACTCGCCAATTCGACCACGGCACAAGGTATCCAGATTCGGGATATTCAGGGACTGAAGTCAGGACAGAATTATCTAGTGGATATCGAAGTCGCCGTCACGGGATCCATGACGGTGGAACATTCGCGAGAGATCGAGGAAACCCTACGAACAGGCGTTGGCGCCAAGGTGCGCGGTGTGCGTCGCGTCAAAGTACGATTTGTACCTAGCGAGCTGGAAGGCGTGGATTTCGCGGAAGAATTCATTCCTGGGGATGTCAGTCCGAGGGGTAGTCCTGAGCCGGAAGGGCATGAGCATGAGCATGAACGTCAAACCAATGGAGAGGTGCATAAAAGGCGTTAATTTATCTGTCGACATAGTTCATGTACGGAAAAGACTACGAGATGTTACTCGCCGGTCGAGCTACGTCTTGAACCATCATTGCCAGCGCACTATAGACAGGCTTGATTATTGTCCCAAAAGAGGACGCATGTTGGATTGAGGCATCAAAGCAAGTCCATAAAAAGTGATATCTAGATAATGTACAATTTCGTTCAAATCATCTACTCACTGGCTTACAATCGTCATGCGGGTCATCGCACGGCGAACTGCACACTCCAGACCAATGCGTCACCTATTAGACTCGAACCTATCCTGCAAGTCAAGCTACAGGCTGTTCAGATATTTACTGCTAGTGCGGGGTTCTTGACCCCTGATCATACACCTACCTATACTGGACTGCGGCTGCCAATACCCTACCATGGCATCTATAGTGTAATCATGACCTCTAAACAACGCGAACAAAAACACTCCGTCGGAGGCGCAGACCGTCCAATTCAGGACCTCTTCCGGCTCAAGGGGCGGACTATCATCAGTGCTGTCTTCTTTTTCGATCTAGAAGAGGAATGAATAGAGTGGCTGAGAATAGCAACCTGCAGCGGAGGCTGCGTCGGCCCAAAGCGGCGCGCCATACTTGAAAGTAGCTGATGTGATCTGTCTCGGTCATCAAGATGAGCGGTTCCAGGATATCTGGGGTCTGTCTTTCCTGGCCTATCGATCTGGATCGTTTTCGTGGATGCGTACTATATCGACAGGCAAGGTCCAAGAAGGCCCCAAAAGAATTGGAAGGTAAAGTGTGGTACTTTCAACTCGACGCAAGAGACTCTGTTGATGTGCAAACTGTCTTTGCGACCGCATTTTCCGCTACTCTTTTTCGGCAAATCCGGCGAGGGACCACCCCTCTCCTTCCCTGTCTACCAAATGCGTCGTAGCATTGACTGAGCGTCATGGGCACATCTCTGTGCGCTCAAGCCGCTGCCAGACACATTCAGCATCAATATCAATTCCCGCAGCCAAGAAGCGGCAATCTTTGTGCTAATAGCAAGTATGAGAGCGCACGTCTCCAACAAAGGCGTCGATACAGTAGCGGACAACTCCTCAAGAGGCAGCTGTTGCGCAAATAGCGCGCTCTCTGGCGGCGGAATGGGGGAGTCGCGCAACCATATCCTTATGCGATCGAACTCGGTTTCACTAGGGTATATCTAGACACTCATGTCGGCGAGTTGATGAGCGACCCGGATATGAAGCGGTTGTCGACGGAGGGAGATGGGTTGTTTAGATTGAGTGAGTCGCATGGGCAGATGTGTGAGGGTTAATGGGGCCGGCCCACTGGCCGGTTAAATTGGTGGATTTATCCGATGGAGGGGCTGTACAGGGTATGTAGTAATGAGCTAGATATCACATGGCCTGAAAAACAAAGATGAGACTGATTAAATTCTGGTCATATAAATTGAGGATATTTTGATATAGCAGAGAGAGCATTGTAGTGTGTCTGTGCTAGCCTTCGCTGTACGTAGTGCCCCTACTGGAGCTGGGAGTGGGGTACTGACATCACTTTCGCTTTTATCTGTTTGCATCATCTCCATGCAATTAAAAAACATCTTGACTATATAAATATTGACTTTTACACGGACCCATAAACGCATCGCCAGATCCACGATCTATGGAATTGCGCTGAACGGCTGATTGTGATCGAATTTAGCCTTATATCCCGAGTCTGCTTTACTTTTTGTCCTGATATACCGACGTCGAATTTCAAGTCTGTCCCAGGGTTAACTCGGCATTGTTGCCGTATCTGATTTACTTGGCCTACCTACCGGTGCGGGCTGGATATATTTGTCCTGCCCCTCTTCACAACTTCCATCCTCCAGGTTTACCTATTGAAATACCTCAAATTCCATAGTCACGCTTTGAAGTCAAGATGACATCCCCATTGTATATCGGCTTCGACCTCTCCACGCAACAACTCAAAGGCCTCGTCGTCTCCTCGGACCTCAAAGTCGAATATGAAGCCAAATTCGACTTTGACGCCCACTCACACGGCTTCGACATCAAAAAGGGCGTGATGACCAATGAAGCCGAGCACGAGGTTTTTGCGCCGGTGGCCCTCTGGCTACAGGCACTGGATTGGGTACTGAATACACTCAAGAAGCAGGGGTTGGACTTTAGGAGGGTGAAGGGGATCAGTGGTGCCGGTCAGCAGCACGGGAGTGTTTATTGGAGTGCTGATGCAGAGAAACTGCTAAAAGAGCTGGACAAAGACAAGAGCCTGGAACAGCAGTTGGAAAAAGCTTTCTCGCATCCGTTCAGTCCGAATTGGCAGGACGCCAGTACGCAGAGGGAGTGTGATGAGTTTGATGAGTATTTGGGTGGGCCGGAGGAATTGGCCGAAGTTACAGGGAGTAAGGCGCATCATGTAAGTCTATATTCGTTCAGCTGGGACGAGTCTGGAGCTGATTCGTTTTCTTTTAGCGATTCACCGGGCCTCAGATCCTACGGTTCCAGCGCAAATACCCGGAACAGTATAAAAAGACATCCCGGATATCACTGGTTTCTTCATTCCTAGCATCGTTATTCCTAGGTAGCATCGCACCCTTCGATATCTCAGACGTTTGTGGAATGAATCTATGGAACATCAAAGCTGGATCATGGGATGACCGTCTCCTCAAGTTATGTGCAGGAAAATTCGGAGTCGATGATTTGAAACAGAAACTTGGAGATGTCCCCGAAGACGGCGGTCTTCATCTAGGCAAAATTCACAAATATTTTGTCGAGCGATATTCCTTCAGCCCGGACTGCACGATAATACCATCAACAGGCGATAACCCGTCGACCATCCTTGCGCTGCCGTTGAAGCCATCCGATGCGATGGTCTCGTTAGGCACCTCGACTACATTCTTGATGTCTACGCCCATGTACAAACCTGATCCTGCCACTCATTTCTTTAATCATCCGACCACACCAGGATTACATATGTTTATGCTGTGCTACAAGAATGGCGGACTGGCGCGAGAACATGTCCGCGACGCAATCGATAAGCAAGTGGGCGGGATCGCAGACAAAAATTCATGGGCCAATTTCGACAAAGCGTTACTAGAAGCCCCCGCTATGGGTCAAAAGTCTGATTCTGACCCTATGAAGATGGGTCTCTTCTTTCCTCGGCCAGAGATTGTGCCCAATGTGCGAGCTGGGCAGTGGAGGTTCAACTACAACCCACAGGACCGGAGCCTTGAAGAGACAACCTCCGGCTGGAATGTGCCACTAGATGAGGCCCGCGCGATCGTAGAAAGCCAGTTCCTGTCGCTGCGACTTCGCTCACGGGGGCTTACCACCGCGCCCGCTGAAGGTCTCCCACCTCAGCCCAAACGAGTCTACCTGGTCGGCGGCGGGTCGCGTAACAAAGCCATCGCCAAAATCGCCGGTGAAATCCTGGGCGGCCACGACGGCGTGTACAAGCTCGACGTCGGCGAGAATGCGTGCGCCCTTGGTGCCGCGTACAAAGCTGTATGGGGTATTGAGCGACAGCCGGGACAAACCTTTGAGGATTTGATTGGCAAACGGTGGCATGAGGAGGAGTTTGTGGAGAAGATCGCGGACGGGTATCAGCCGGATGTTTTCAGGAAGTACGGTGAGGCGGTCGAGGGGTTTGAAAAGATGGAACAGCAAGTCCTGCAGCAGGAGGGACGGAAGTAGTATAATAATAAATAGCGTCGTCTGTTTCTCTGTCGATGTATTTAGAGTATAGAGAATGACGTTGTGTACTTGGTACTTGACTAACCAGATTTGGCAACGGGGGACGTGCCTGCCTGAGAAGTTAGGCGGCTGTTCCACTCTTTTTTTTCCACAAAAACAACCGACAAACATCAACAATCTGATCATAGTCATGCACACCTTTGGGTTGGGAACAATATTCTTCTAGATTTATTCGCCAATCAATACATCGTCCTCCCCTGCATTAGAAATCCAGCCCGAGGCCTTAGCTCCATCAGTTCCGACTCCGTCTATCTTTTCCCCGCCTTTTGTCGTCCGGCACCGCCTAAAAATGGCCGTGTAAAATTCACCTCCGCCAACTGACATGACTCCCTTCCGTCGATGTGATCGCTCCCCTTTCTATCTGCTTTAAATTGATACTCGTCTAAATCAATCCTCGGAGTCCATTCGACTCGCCGAGGCAGCCTGGCTGCTCACAATGGAAGATCAGGTAGGTCGTCAATCCAGTGACGCATTGTGCCCCGCCCCCTCCGTGCATACATGAGCTTCCATCATCAGGTTATATATGCTAACAGCTTTCGAATTATAGGTAGTGAGCGCTATCGAGATCGCTTCAAATCCATCGGCGGACCAGACCCTCAAAAAACAAGCCTTTGAATACTTGAACCAGCTTCGTGCCGACCCGTCGGGGTGGCAGGTCTCTCTCGCCATATTCACCAGAACACCACGCCATACGGAAGTGACACGCCATGTTGCGCTCGAAGTCGTTAATAGCGCTGCCCAGGCCGACTTGATTGATCTTCAGGGCTTGCAGTATATTAAAGAAGGGCTGATGGGGTATTTGCGGCAGGTTTATGGAGGTGAAGGAACAAACCCGGATGGTCCTGCGATCCAAAACAAGATTGCCCAGACGGTGACGTATCTCTTTACAGCGCTGTATGCTTCTGGATGGGAGACTTTTTTTGATGACTTGTTGAGCTTAACAACAACCGATCCGTCGACGAGCTTGCGTAACAATCCCCTCGGTGTCATTTTTTACCTTCGAGTCGTTTGTTCGGTACATGATGAGATTGGCGATGTCTTGGTTCCCCGGTCCCGTGAAGAACAAGAAGAGGCAAACAAATTGAAAGATCTTATCCGCCAGAGAGACATTCAAAAAATTGCCGGCTCGTGGCAAGAGATCTTGTCTCAGTGGCAGGAGGGCAATGATCAGATTGTGGAAATGTCGCTCAGGGCCATCGGTACCTGGGTCAGCTGGATCGATATCGGACTAGTGGTCAACCAGACAATGCTCGATCTTCTCTTTAGACAACTCTCCCGTGCACAGAAACCCGAGCTTCGCGATGGTGAAGAAAAGGTCCGCGACGCCGCTATCGATGTGTTCACCGAGATTGTGGGCAAGAAAATGAAACCAGACGACAAAATTGAAATGATTTTGTTTTTGAACCTTGACAGCATTGTGACGCAGCTGTCGAACAGCCCACCGTTGAACGAAAACCGCTTCACCTCCAAGTACGATACCGACTTTGCCGAAACCGTTGCAAAGCTTGTCAATATTACCGTCATTGATATTGTCCGGGCGTTGGACAACGATGCTGTTGCTGTTGCAACAAAGGAAAAAGCAAATAATCTATTGCAGTCATTTTTGCCACATGTTCTTAGATTCTTCTCGGACGACTATGATGAGATTTGTTCTACAATCATTCCGTGTGTTACAGAGTTGTTGTCCTATTCCCGAAAAGTGTCCAAGTCGAACCCCGAAATCCAAAACCAACACGCTCCTATGCTCTTACCCATTCTTAAAGCAATTATTGCCAAAATGCGATACGACGAAACTTCATCATGGGGCGACGAGGACGATCAGACCGAAGAAGCTGAGTTTCAGGAACTTCGCAAGCGCTTGAACAATCTACAACAAATCATCGCTGCGGCAAATGAAGGCCTTTACATTGACGCTTTGTCAGAGGTTGTTGGAACAACATTCCAGAATCTCCGCCAATCGAGTGGTCAAATGGACTGGCGCGATCTTGACCTCGCTCTCCATGAGATGTTTTTATTTGGTGAACTTGCCGTCAAGAGCGGTGGTCTATATACCAAAAACAAAACCAATAATGTTGCTGCTGAAAGACTCGTTGAGATGATGAATAGGATGGTGGAATCTGGTATGTCTCCTTAGAAGAGTGTTATTTCTGTGCTAATCTTATCTAGATATCAGGTCATTCACTCATCCCGCAATCCAGCTGCAATTTATGGAAATTTGTGTCCGTTATAGCAGTTACTTCGAGCATCATACACACGTTATTCCTGGCGTACTGGAAAACTTCTTGCAGTTCGCACACCATCCCATGGAGAGGGTGAGAACGCGATCGTGGTATCTGTTCTACCGCCTGGTCAAGGCCCTAAAAATATATATTGGCAATGTCGCGCAAACGGTTATTGAAGCCGTGGCTGACTTGCTGGTAATTCGAGCGGAACTACCATCTGAAGGCGATGATAACGATGACATGTCATCAGACGACGGTTCCGCTGACGCCATTTTCAACAGTCAGCTTTATCTCTTTGAGGCAGTTGGAATCCTGTGCTCGATACCTATAGTTCCTGTCGATAAACAAGTCATCTACGCACAGTCTGTGATGAATCCTGTTTTCATCGACATGGAAAATAATCTGGCATTGGCAAAGTCCAACGATGAACGTGCACAACTACAAATACACCATGATATTATGGCTCTTGGCACTCTTGCACGAGGTTTCTCAGATTGGACCCCAGGCTCCCAAATGGCCAACCCTGCCGCCAAATTCTCCCCTGAGATTTCTGATGCGTTTGGCCAGGTGGCTGAAGCGACCTTGATTGCTCTCGAGTCTCTTAAAGGATCTTTTAATGTTAGGACCGCGGCACGATTCACCTTTTCGCGTGTGATTGGAATTGTTGGATTGAGACTACTCCCACAATTACCTAGATGGATCGATGGACTTTTGACTGAGACCTCTTCCAAGGATGAGATGGCACTATTTTTGCGATTACTAGACCAGATAGTCTATGGCTTCAAGTCCGAGATATTCGGAATCCTTGATACTTTACTCACGCCATTTCTACAGCGCGTCTTTGCTGGTATTTCAGAGACAACTGCAGGAACCGACGATGAGATTCAAATGGCTGAATTGAAACGAGAATATTTGAGCTTTTTGGCAGCATTACTGAACAACGACCTCGGGTCTGTTCTTGTCAGCCAGGGTAAAATTCCCCAACCAAATAGTAGAAGTGGATATACTAACATTTGTAGCCAACCAACCGATCTTCGAATCAGTCATATCTACCATTGAACATTTCGTCAAAGACGTTGACGACCCAACGACGGCAAAAATGGCGTTTTCGGTTCTGACCAGCATGGCCAACGCCTGGGGTGGAGCTGATACGGCTAATGCGTCTCAAACCGCTATACCTGGATTCAATCAATTCATGTTCACCCGATTCTCGCCGTTGTCCTGGGCGCTACCGATGTCTGCCGGATTCAATTCGAAAGACGGACAAACGAGACACGTGCTGCAAGAAGCAGGAGGACTACAGCAATCAATCTATTCCAAGGCTGGTGCCGAATATGTTGATTATCTTCGCGCTCAGGAACTACCTGGGATGGGCATGGGACCGGATCTGGTAGGAGAGTATACCAATGCTTTGACTCAAATGGATACCAAAGGATTCCGGAATTTCTTCTTGGTAAGTTACTCTTTTTCAGGTTTTACGAATCTCACTAACATAACCAGTCATTCGTCCAACGCCTTAGCTCATAAGCATGGCCCTATCTTACCTTTTCAGTTTTCAGCCAAGCAATAGAAAACACTTTTTGTGCTATTTAGATTCCCCTATTCTTTTCCTGATCGTTGTCTGCCATGTCATTTCAGTGCATTGCATAGTCCTTGCGCCTTCTACGCTCTTCCCCTTTCTTACAATGCACCACACAAAATATCTTCTATCATATTACGAAATAAAGCATGGATGTCTATCATGAGCTTCTTTCATGATGAATAATATGACGCTGCCAGGAGGATGAGAGAATGGATGTGTCGGTCAGTGTCCGACATCAACACCTTGATTATTGAGGACCACGATTGACATTGGGATATATCAATACATTGAGCAATACTCTAGGTACTCAATGAAAAACAATATACAATTCAATTTAATCAAAGATTATATCCTCGACTCTTTCTGTCCAGCCTTGACTATCGTAGAATCCCTGCTATACCTGGTCAGAAATCAGCTATATCACTCAAGTAAAGCAATCTGTCGTGTGAGAGACGAGATGGAAACCCACTAGAAGAGATATTTAGCAGCATGCTCAACATGATCATCCGAAAACGTCGCCATGGTATAATAACTATGATCATAATCCGGCTGATAGCGGATCTCGACACCCTTCACCCCCGCCTCCTCAGCGGCTTTTGCGAAGTTTTCGGGAAGTAGTTGGCCTTGTTTATAGAAATTGTCGCCGGTTCCCTACCAGAAAAAAGTAAAAATATCAGCAACCTATGTATGAAACAGCGCAAAGAAAGTCGAGGGAGACGTACAACGTCAATAAGTACATTAAGTGGACCCTTCCACTTCTTGACGAGTTCGGTAGCGTCATGCTCCTTCCACTTTTCTTGGTTTTCCTCGCCAAAGTAGCCCTTGAATGCCTTCTGGCCCCAGGGACAATTGATGGGATTTGTAATAGGCGCAAACGCGCTGACGGATTTGTATTTGCCAGGGTTACGGAGGAACTTTCCAACCGTCTCAATGTCAGTAAACCACATTATATGTACATGTAGGGAGAGTAGGACGTACGAGAGTAAGAGCTCCATGCCCACCCATACTATGACCTGTAATACTAACTCTGCTAGCATCAATCTGAGAACTGAACGCCTCAAAGACGGTCGCGGGTAGTTCCTCGGTTATGTAGCTGTACATCTTGTACCCTTTGTCATAAGGCGGGAGTGTGGCATCCACGTAGAACCCGGCGCCGGAGCCGAAGTCGTATGAGTCGTCTTCGCCTTGGATATTTAGACCACCTATTCCAGTATCAGTTCTATGATGCCAACGACGAATCAATTGAGGGGTCGGTTTTATTTAAAGGCGTACGTGGACTAGTATCAGGGTACAACACGGCAATGCCCTTCTTACTCGCGCCGTGCTGGAAGAAGCCCTTTTCGGAACAGTTGTCGGCTGTGCAGGTCAGACCACTCAGGTAGATCAGTAGCGGCACCTTTTGGCTGGCGGCTTGAGGAGGAAGGTAGAGGTTGAAGTTCATCTCGCAGTTTGTGGTTTTGGCATTGTGACTGAGTTTGAGCAGTTTGCCGCCGAATGAGGCTATTGTTGCTTTTGTTGTTACGGCCATTTTCAATTCTTTTTCTTTTTTCCTTTCTTCTCGATGTCTGTAAGATGGAAACGTGATTGTGGGTGAGGATGCAGGGGGAGAAATTTATCAAGAATCAAGCTCGTGAGGGGCAGCAGTGCGTAATGATGGGGTTATGTTTGGGCTGTGAGGGGAAGGTCCTCTCGTAGGTGGGGTATCCTGTGTTTTCCCAAAAGAGTAAATTTCTCCCTGCGATGACAGCAAGAATAGGGTAAAAATTCATGAACTGCGAGTACTATAAAAACGCTTAACGCTTCTTGATATACACAGAATCTAAATGCCATATCCTAGCCCAACTCCTCGTCCAACACTAATTGTACGTACGTAGACCGCTGGTGGGCTTGTTCGTAGGCTCAATATAAGTTCGTGTCCATACGTTTGTACACCAAATATGACACTAAGGGGGCCTCCAAATGTTGTAGGAAGAATCGTAGCCTAGACCGTATTAGCTAGATCAATTGACTTGGATTCGCTCACCATACTTGACACAAAGGAGGCCACGTACGTGAGCGTGCGTGTTAGCAAGATTAGCAATAGACTCCCTGGTCGAGTCCTAGGGGTAACTGATCTGGCCACACTTTAAGAATCCCATCCTTTGCAGCTGCAATCTGCACCGTATCCGCAATAATTTGATGCTGGTGTAATAGGTTGATCTGGTCGGTCGTCCAAAACCTGCAACCAACGCCGTTTGAATCGAACTCGTATTTGTGACGTCCATTCTGGACTAGCAAGTCATAAACATGTTTTACCTTCAAACCAGGAGCCACGCTGAGATCGAACTGGGCTTGAGCATCCTCTGCCACGACACAGTCCAGCTCAGAGATGACAAGATATGCCTTGGAGCCTCCGGGGAGGATGGTGCTTGGCACCGAGTAACTCGGCTGGCAATTGAAGCAGACGGAGCTTTCGTCGGATGTAACGAGGTAGAGACACCAGTGGTTTGTGCCCGAGTTCTTGCTGTGCGGCACGGCTTTTATGGATAGCACTGGTAACTCCAGAATCTCCGTCCGACGGTGTTTTGGTACGAAATGGATAGGTTGAAAGCTTGCCATTCTTGAATCGTGCAAGAATCACGAAGGATCCCACAGTTCCACCGAGATTTTGTGGATAAAGACAGTTGACGAGTCTTATATTACCACTAAAATTGACCACCAATCAACGGGACTTTGTTTTGGGTCGATGGTAATATTCTTGGTTTCTCAGCAATTCTGGCACGTGTTAAAAATCATTGATACATATTAACATCACTAAACTGGCGCATACCTCGTGCTGGGTAGAGAACAATTCGTTTTCTGAAGTCAGTCAAAGGAAGGAGTCTGGAGCAGGAAGTTGGTGCCTACAAACGGGTAGGCAGCCGTCCGCCTAACCGCCCAAGCCGGGCTGCTTCAGAACTCGCCGTGGGCATGCTGAATGAGGGTCTACAAATTTGTAATTAGTTAAAGGATAGCTAGAAGATAGAACTATATTAGACTATGTAAGATATTATTTACTAATAAAAGTATATGTAAGATGTCATACGCGCAAGGCGAACTATGCGGATATATACCCAGGTATTGCAAACCGGACGTGCCCTTATATAAATCTCTATATTGGATTCTACCTAGGTAGACTGACCTGGCACAACCAGCTCAAAGTTGGTGTTCCTTAGCGGTGCTTAGCAGTTCTAAATGCACACATGCAGCTTTCTAACACTGCACTTGGTGCGGATCATTCGTGCCTAGGTATTGGCTCCGAGTTTCACCCACCCCTCGTCTTCGCGTGCGGACTCTGACTGCCTTTCTTGCTTCGTCGTACCTTAATTAAGAAAATGTGAGGGACCCTTTTCACGTATTCACCGGCGTACTGGTGCCAATTCTTGAATTTTCTTCGTATGATATGAAATTTCGTACTGACAACCTCTACAGCCGGCCAGTAGCAGCTCAGATACCATATTCCCGTTGGACGATAAAGAACTCGACTCTCTTTCTGATGAATCACTCGCTGACCTCCTCAAGTCAGCCCCAGTCCTCCATGACCTCGGCGAAACGACGGTAGTGCGACCGTCCAAGAATCTAGTTTTGAAAGGCGGCGGCAATGTGCTGCCTTGTGAGACAGAGGTCCTTCAACTCCTTGCCTCAAGGTCCAACATTCGAGCTCCTCGTATTCATCGGTCCCTCCACCTCAAGGACGACACGCAATACTTCGGCATTATAGGGTATATTGTGATGGATTATATCGACGGCAAACCACTTGATAGCTGCTGGGGAGATCTCAGTGATGAAAAAAAATTGGATATCGCGAAACAGACTGCCCAGATGGTCATCGAAATGCAGTCCATAAGGCAACCAGAGCCAGGTCCGATTGGCGGGGAACCATGTCGCGGTCGTCTCTTTACGGATTACAGTGCCGGCCCTTTCAAGGACGTGTCCGAATTTGAGGGCTGGTTCAACCACAAGTTGGAAATCTGTAAAGCATACAAGCATGCGCCAGAAGACCTTCCACCTTTCAAATTCACCCAGTTTGTTCTCACACATCAGGACATCAGTCCGCGAAACCTCATTCTGGACCGGAATGGCCTCGTGTGGTTCGTGGATTGGGCAGATGCGGGCTTTTATCCCCCGGCTTTTGAGACGGCGGCTCTACGTGAACAAGCACAATTTGTCGACTTCAATGACATGGTGCTGTCATTGCTCCCGCGGTATCCTTTGGAAGAAAAGCAATTACACTCCATTGGATATGGACTCACAGTAGCTTCATTTGCTTGATATATTCTGCAGGGATCGCAGATGGATACTGGCTAAAACATCAAAGCCATACTAACTTCAACCCTTGTGTACGTTCCAGGAGTTAATCTTCTAACCTTCAGAATCAATAGCTATGGATTACTGCTTAATAGGATAACTGGAGAATGGATTATATTCATTTCATTATAAAACAGTCAAATGACAACTCCAATAATGCTTGAAAACCGCTCATGGCTCGTCCAACTCCAATGCAATGCTAAGCTCACTTGCTAAGATATACAGGAATACCATAAATCACAGGCGCCGCTCCGTTCAAATATTTCAAGAGACAAGAATTGCGAGATCGCGCAACTGCTTCATCCAATGCATTAGACAATCCAGTTTTCACGTCAACTTCTTTCCCCTTGGTAGACTTCTTCTTGCCCTTCCCCTTTCCACTGTCATCTTCATCCCCGGTTATTAGGCCCCATTGCTGAAAGGTTCTTTTCGCAAATCGATCAATATCCTTGTCTGTCACGTCCCATAATGTTGCAACCAAGGCAGGCGATCCGGCTTGCATGTAGTTCATCGGTGTGCCGTAAGGCTCTAACTCGCCGGCTTCGGTTAGACATCCGCTGCTACAGCCCATGAGAAAGGCCACTGCGCACTTGTCTAGCCGTTTGATTGTGCGTCCTCGAATGTATTGCGCACCGCTTCCGTGACCAAAGTAGAGGAAAATATCTTTTTCCTCCAAACCAGCTTTGAATTCCTCTTCCGAAGGAGTTCGTCCGATGACAGACGACCACCCTTCACGATGGGACAGTTCTTCTTCGAACGTGCTTTGTGTCGTTTTCAAGTCTCCGCTTGGATTTAGAATAAAGTGGCCATTGTGACGATTGACCTCGAAAGGTCGGTCTGACAAATCTTCTACCGATTTGAAATTGACGATTCGCTCGCGCAAACACTCCAGAGACGGCAAACGCGATACAGGAAATCCATGCAAACATGGCAACGATTCCCACGGGAAGGAATGTAAAGACTTGTCCAATATCAAAACCGTATGGTTAGGTTGAGCCCCCTCGCCTCGAGTAGTAGAGTGGAAGTTGCTCAAAATATCAAGGGTGTCGATGACCATCGCATCAAAGTCAATCTCGTCATACGCATTGCGCTCGCCTTGGAATTGAAGAATGTCGACCACAAAATAGAGTAGATCCAAAACCGAGTCTTCAGGGTTTTCTTGTTTGTCGAGATCCCGAAGGCCAATAAATAGACTGAGCACATTCTCATGAACTTTGACCTTTTCCTTCTCGTCTTTAGGCTTCCTTCGTGAAGGTAAATGCTTGTTAAGCACTTTTTCAAATGAACCAGCGAATTGCCTCAAAACGGTCGAGTCTCGAGGGATGGCGTCAAGAATACCGCGGAACCCTCCTAGCCAGATGTTCTCCATGTTCTCCAACAGAGTTTCAAGTCGACGATCAAGCGACTCACGTGTAGCCCACCACTGCTTCTTCGAGTTCTTGTCAATGCGATTTCTGGCATCATGAGCACTGGCGTTTGCAAGTTTGATAATTTCCGCCATTTCATGCTTTCCCCAGTCAAATGTGAAATCTTCTTCATCTTGAGACCCTTCCTCGCTTCGTTTGAGTGGTAGCCGGAGTAAGAAGGGAGAGCTACCACGGGACATCCGGGAGATGATAAACTCCGTGCGATCTGAATTTAATGAGATGGACAAGACGTTCCAGTCGTCGGGTAGTATGTCCACATAATCTTGTGTGAAGTTGGCAATAATCTCTGCCCTCTCCTGGCTGTCAGATAGCACAATTTCAGGCCAGCTCATCGGATGACAGTATCCAGCAAGACTCTTATCTATGGAGATTGCAAGACGCTCTCGATGAAAGGCAGTAATACGACCGAGTTCTATCAGATGTTAGTGGAAACCGATTTCCCGCACATTTTAAGATTGAACTTACCATTGGCATTCACCGGGGCCAAAATATCTTCATCAACAAGTCCCGGTGTGGTTGCATGTGAAAGCATCGAAACACGGCCCATGAGACTGGAAGCAGTATGGCCTTCTACTGTTGACCCGGTAGAGACAGCATCCTTGACCGTGATTCTGATGGCGCTTCTCGCTCGATACATTATATCGGCAACATCAACTTCCTTCTTCGCAGCCCTTGTAGCACGTACTGGTTCCTTGGTCGTTGACTTTCCCTTTCTTGCAACTGGTGTTTTGCTTCTAGTTGCCGCCGCTTTTGTAGTTGACATCACCGCTTCAATTGAAGGCATAGAGAGAGTTGATTCAGGTAGAACACAGTATACTGCATGCGCAGCGATACTCCTCATAGCATCAGCCAGCAAGTGCTCCGTCTCTTCGATCTGAATGGAGATTTGGGTAGCTGTAGGAGAAACATTTTTAGCAATTTGTAGTAAACGTGATGCTCCATCGAGGTCTTCAATAGCTAGCAAAGCATGAATTTGCTGCCTGATGATTTCGTTCCGCAATACCGTGTGAGATCGACAGTGGCATTTGTCTGTTGGCGTGACTATACTTTCCTCAAGCTCGGTCGATTTTGGCACCCCTTTAGTTTTCCGAGTTGTCCGGGTAGTCAATTTTTTGACCTCCTTCTGAACACTAGCTTGGCGTATTCTCAAAAGAGACATCTTTTCTTCCAGTGCGTCGACAGATGACCTAACATCAATTGAAGGATCAAGCCGAATCTCCGAGACTCGATCAAGCATAGCTTCAGCCTCATGCAAGAGATGTAAAACCTCTTTGTAGTTTCCTTGAGATCTACCCAAAGCAGCTTGGCTGATTTTCAGCCTCACACTTTCTATGCTGTTGATGAAGCCTTCCGATATTTTGGTTGCAGCGTCGAGAACGGTCTTAGCATCCAGCAGATGGTTGCCTCTGATCCACTCCAGGCCAAGTTCAGCTTGACACGCAAGGAGACGGACTGAGAGACCTAGCGTCTCGTTCACCTTGAGTGCTTGTTCACCGTAGTAGATGGCATCCTGGAACAGACCGTTGTAGGCGGAAAGGCGCATAAGGTTCAGAAAACACGCGTTATGGGAAGCCACATGCTTCCAAAAGACCGCTCCTTGAGCATATGCCCACGTACTTGACGTGTCCATACCAGAGAGGTCAATATTTGCAACACCATCGATCACTAGGTCCACATCTGATAATCGATCTGCCGGCTTTTGCGACTCCTTCTTCCTGCCAGCCGACCGTTCTAGCTTCGTCCATAGACGCGTGCTCAGTCGGACAGCCAGTTTGCCGTAATATAAGGCTTCATTTAATGACTTTTTCTGATCGGCCAGGCGAGAGTAGAGCAAAGCTCCATCGACAATGAGCCGCTCCCATGCAATCTTAGACTGACTGCGACTACCTTGCACTTCTTCCTGGGCCTCTCTACTGCGAAAGAGCTCTTGGCATTCTCGAAGTGCTTTCTCTGCGCCATCGATGTTGTTGGTTTCCATGTTGAATTCCGCAAGCACCATTTGATAGACTATGACTGCATAAAATGACACATCTCCACTACTCAGACGTTTCTTCGCACGGTCAAGGAGCTCAAGAGCTAACTTGTAATCTCCAAGCCGACAATACTGCAAGGCACATCTTGATTGCGCCAAAATCAGAGAGGAGCCATCACGTGATTCTTGCATTTCGTAGATACGAAGAGTTACCTCAGACGCTGCTAATTGCAGCTTCCAGTATCCACGCGCTTCAAGAAAGTCTGAAGCTGCTTGGGCTTGAGCGAGCAGAATCTCAGAATCATCGATAACAGCCTCGATGGATTTCCAGTTCTTGCAATCCCGTAATGTTGAAGCCCAAAAAGCTATGATGTCTTGAAAGTCTTGTTCTTTCATGTCACCATCGCGGAGCAATAGTAGCAATTTCAGGGAATTCGCGACAAATGATGCATATTGTACTTGTGCGTCGGCGGCGAAATTCGATAAAGCCAACCGAGCATCCTGGGCTAGAGATTCGGTAGTCGAAGTTGCGAGTACATCTGGATGATCGTGTGCAAAACGAAGCACCAATCGTACAACCCGTAGACGGCAGATCAGATACTCGTCGCCAGAGTAAAGCGACAGGATTTCTGAAAGCAGCTCTTGGAACATGTTCTTGAACCTTTCACTCTCCAAGTCATGGGTAGAGAAATCCGCCAACAGGCTCAGCTGCCATTCCAAAAGGAAGCCTCGAGTCTGGGCATCTAATTGCTTGCCTTCAAAAATACCGATTTCATCATTCGTCGGTCTGCGGAGTTGCATTTTAAGAAAAGAAGAAAGAACCCGCGTAAGATTGAAACCCGGGCTTTTGGAATCCTGGAGACAAATATGAGGCGGCTTTCCTGCAAGATAGGCTATTTGTTGTTGAAGCACCCCAGCCTCGATGTATTCCTGAATCGACCTTTTGAAACAGGTGATGGACTTGGCGCCCATTCTTGCATCCAGGTAGAGATGAGCCAGTCGTTCCAGCTTCAGAGTGGTAAATCCAGTGATCCTTTGCGGTATAGGGCAACCTTGCAATAGACTAACAGACTGATCCAACAGCGGTATAAGCTCTTCACAATTCGCGCCCGATTCCTTTCTTTTGAGGTAGCGAGACCAAAACAAGTTGGATAATTTCACGAGCGTAGTTCGCCAATCAATTCCCTCTGCTGTATCATCATCAAGTTGCTCAAAGCTATTGAGTAGTCGCGCAGCATCCGAGAAAACCGGCTGTAATTCTCCCCATGGTGGCAACTGATTCAAAAGTGACATTTTGCCCAAGGCGATCGCGGATTCCGATGCGGTCATGATAATATTTTTTGCGTTGATGAGCGCTTGCATCTGTACATCCGTCTCGCCTTCCGCGGCATTGGGTTGCTGGCGATTGATATATCGTCTTAGAAAGCGCATGAATGCATGAAGAAATTCCATTGTAGAGATGATCATTCCCTTAGGAAGCTGCTTGTCTGAAGAAAGTGTTTCACCAAGTTTCGCCATGGCTATCTTCTTCAACCTGGCCGATTCCACAAGTAATGCTTCCAGGTCGCTGGCGCTACCCCTAGTGGCGGATTTCAATCCCAGAGCTGCAGTTGTGAGCGATCCGACCACCGATGGATAGGCTTTGTCGCTCTTAAAAAGGTACAAGTGAATAATGGCGATTCTGCATTGAATCAGGCTCAATGCCATGGGTTCTTCATCCGTTATCGTTTCAGCTGCAGATGAGAAATATTCCAAGGCCTCTTTGAAGCATGAAGCTTCTTGACCTATCTTTCCAAGACTGTAAGAAATCTTCCAATGGTTTGTATTTCCTTTCATTTGGCATTTGGCCATCCTATCCTGTAGTCGTTGCACATTTGCGCCAAGTGTTATGAACGCTGAAGAATCAATGATCGAGTCCGAGTTGGCAAAAGCTTCCAGAAAGCGCCATAGAGGGTCCAGGAATTCCCGTCTCAACTCGCCTGCGTGGCCGGATAGCTCCCATGATATGACTCGATATTCCATTGACACTAGCTGTAAAGTAAGAGCCGACAGAAGTCGTGTGCCGCGAGCTGTTATCGAATCGGTCGCTGAGATGGCTGCCTTTTGCAGCATAGACGACAAAGATAATATGATGTTGGACGTTGATAGGAACTGGATTGTGGCCTTGTCTCTTTTGATATTCCCGGTCTCGAGAGAACGCATCATAACACCAGCGGGGCTGCTTGGATTAGTTGTCGTTAAAGCTTTACACACCTTCTCAATCGGCAGTATCTTCCTCTCAGCGGCAATCAATTTCAATACTTGGGACTGAAATGAAAGTACCAAAGCCAGAACTGGGTCCGCAGATTCTATGTGCGAGAACGTCAGGAGGTCTGCCATTGTTTCTTTTTCAGATTCTGCTTTCACATCCTTGGAAGAACGATCTTTCGGAGACTTTGTGGATAGAAGAATAATCTCCTGGAGTCTTCTCTTTAGACCTCTTAATTCCCTATAAGCAAGTTCATTTGCTCCTAATGCTATCAACCTCCCTGCCAAGATACATGCACCTTGTTCGAGTTGTAGATTCGCGTTATCGGTCTTGGGAGATTTTCCGCCTTTCAAGTTTCGTAAAGCCGTAAGGGCCACGATAGCACATTCAGCAGTCGGGATTAGGTCGGCTTCGGACGATCCGTTGACGATAGGGTTTGGTTTCGTTGGTTTGCTGGAGGATTTCTTTGGGGACACAAGTTGATTTGGAGACGTCGGTTGCAAAGGCGTTTTCGATGTGGAATTTCGTTGTAAAGCGTCTGATAATGCCTTGGAAGCTATGTTAAAAACTTCGGTAGCTAAAACAAATCTCTGTTGTAGGGACAGTGCTTCATCTGAAAGTGTTTGCGACACGTCTATTTTTGCTGTGGCTGAAGGATTGCGCGAACGGGTTGATTTTGTGCGCGTAACAGACTTAGTCGAGGTAGTTGCCTGAGATCTTTTGACTGATTTGGTCTTCTCCACGGCTGACGGCGTAGGTTGTAGCAGTGATTGTAGAGACGTTAATGTTGATGTCGTACATGTCGTAGTCGATTTGACAGCAGTTTTGATGGACATCAACCGCGACTCTATCAACTCTGTTGTTGCCGCCATCTTTCAATTTGAACAGGCGTATTGCGCGAGGGCGCCTCAATGACAACGTGAAATTGTGGAGTTTGAAGACGGTCATATCTCATCGATCCTTAAGATCACGAGAAAGTTGACCTTGCCAAAACGGGCGGTTACCGGGACAACCAACGAACCTAGCTGTTCGGGAAGGAGCTGAGGGGTTCTAGGCTAGTCCTTTCTGGGATGATCTCTTGGCATGGACATTTTAAAGATTCACCACCGGCTTCGAAGGAAGTTGATCATTTACAGTAATCAAGCACGATGTCGGCACCCCTCAATTTGGGTTTTTTCACCACTACAGCAACAAAGCGCCTTCGCGCAAACAATGCCCTTTATAACCCGTCATTGCGGATAATACGTATCCCAACCGTTGGATTAACAACGAACAATGCCCTCCATGCCCGACTTCTCTCAACAGCGGAAGCAGTACCAAAAATCGCTCAAGCTTCAACATGGCAATCTATCCTCCCTAAATTCCTTCGGGGCAGCAGTTCAAATACATCCCCAAAGGCAAAATCGAAGGAATGGAATCCCGCAACTTTCTACGTCGTGATCTGGACTCTTATAGGGTCCCAAGCCATCCAGATGCTGGTCTTGCGCAAGGATTTTGAAAATTATACGCGAAAAGCAGATGCAAAGATCCGGCTATTGCGCGAGGTCATACAAAAAGTGAATAATGGAGAGACTGTTGATGTTGAAAGGTTGCTGGGAACTGGCGATGAAGTGAAAGAGAGAGAGTGGGAAGAAGGTTAGACAATATCATTCAGCACATGAGAGCTTCAGGCATTGTAACTCGCTAACTCTTCTTAGTCCTCCAGGAAATCGAAAATGAAGACTCCATGTGGCGCCAAAGGTCCCATGATCAACGAAGTAGTGACAACAGCAATTTGAGTGACGAGAAGAACAAACCTCAGGACAATGTCGTGAAATCACAGAAATCTACACCACCACCACCTGTTGTTCCTGGAACCGAGGTTTCCAAAAATGCCAGATTCTATTAACTTGGCTTTGGTGGTTGAGGCTCTTTTGGCCTTCAAATAATGATACCCATGCGTTCATGCCTATACGACTTAGGCATTCGTATGTTGCTTTCCTACATGTGTGAGGCAACTTCACCTTTGTATACTGCTGTACATAGCTCTTCCACTGTAATATAGTCATCTTTCATTCATTTTTCCGAGCTAACGGCCACTTAGTATCGTTTGCGTAGGGGAGAATAACAAATTCCACATGTGTGGTATCTTGGATTAACCTTGGATAGTGAAGTGGAAATATATATAGTTAACCAAGGCGAACAAGCATCTAACCTTTAGCGTAAATGATATATCCGTTGCATGATAACCACATTGCAGATACAACTAGTTAGCGTTGGATATTTCGATGAGTAAAACCATGTCGGATTTAGCGGAGTTATCTCGAGTGCTGCCGTCTGATAAGTTGAAGTCGATCTTCCTTTTGCCCACCTGAACCCTCCTTAATCTTGCTACCTAGCCATCTAGCCATACTCCGCAATTCTCCTTTTTGAGTGATTTGGATTGACGTTTTATTTTTGCCCATGGCAAAATGGTCTACCGCGGTAAGCCGTCCAAATCCTGCCGAAACTGTCGCAGACGTGATATAAAGGTGAGATCCCATGGAACCCACTACGGATAGTTTCATTTTGTCCTCAACTCATTGAACTTTAGTGCGACCGAAAAGCAAATGGCTGTTCGCAATGCTCAAGAGCGCGTATCTCGTGCCCAGGCTATCCTAATCCCACTGATCTGATCATCTGCAATGAAACCATTTCAACGATCGAGAAAAGACGTCAAGCTGAGATCTCCCTCATGAGCCCTGGTTCATTTACGGAATCCATCCCAGCCAGACTCCTTCCCTCAATCGAGATTCATGCCAAAAATCTTTTCGTCTCGCAATACGTCGCAGACATAGACAGTACTAACCTATTCACCTATATGCGAGTCTTTTGGCCACCAGGGTCGGTCAAATTTCCCCTTTTATCTACAGTGGTCAAAGCTGTTTGGCTGGCTTTCTTTTCATTCTTGCATCAATCAGCTCCAGCTCTTCACGATGCGCGTGTCAATTATGGCTCGGCATTGATGCTCACAACTACTGCTATTCAATCGCCAACCGAAGTAAAGGAAAACTCAACCTTGATGTCATTACTTCTTCTCACTGTGTATGAAAGACTCATCTACTGGGAAGGGAACATCATGCCTTCAAATGCTCATTTACGAGGTGCTCTCGGTCTCGCGCTATATCGAGGTGGAGATCAATTCAGTGATCCGATCAGAATGAATATACTTTTAGGACTCTCTGAATTCATCATTCTTGACTGCCTTGCTCATGAGACTGATATACCTCAAGACTTATTGAAGTTGAAATCAAAAGTGATGGAAATTACAGCCACCTCTCCGAAGTGGCGTTTTCTAGAATTGCTGCTTGAATATGCACAACTCAAAGAGATGTTGAGATACGGAGCTCCTCCAGAAATGGCAATCTCCGACGCTGATCGACTTATGGGCAGATTGGATGATATATCGCTTGTCTTACCTTCATTAACCCACAGAAAAGATACGCGATCTCCCGAAGTGAAATTCACTTATCCAGATCCCAACACGCGAAGGGGTTGGAACAACATACGTGTGATCCGCGCTTTGTTAGTAGATATTATACGCGAACAGTGCATTGTATCTCTCAGCAGCCCCGATATAACGGACGCTGTCTTTCTCACCCAGAAACTCCACGAGTCAACATGTACTATTACCTCTGCCTGCTCGGAAATCTGCTTTTCTGCTTCGGGAAGCGGCATTTTAGGTGCGTCATCAGGAAATATCTCGAGCGTGCAGATCAGTACACTGTTTTTTCAGCTCTATGCTGCATATACTTTCACTATCCTTCCACAAGAACTCAAGCAACTACTCCATCAACGTTTGCAAGGCCTCAGTGAAGGCCAGTTCCCGGGAATCCAGAAGATGATGAAACAGTCATTACAGGAGACTAGTGTCTACCAGAAGAATTTTTGGAAAGTATGGCTTCGACTAGGCAAAGAAAACTTCTCGATTTGATCGTTCAACCCAACAAAGACTTCCCTCGTCAACTGCCAAGACCAAACCCGAACGGCAACAAGACGTCCAAGAAAGGATATATGTTCGCGATAATCTCAGATACATTATTGCACCTAGTACTCAGCCAATGCTTGATGCTTTTGCGGCAGGCGGATATCTGTCGCCCACAACTGGGTGGTTTTTCAGTATGAAGCTTAACTTTTTGATGTCATCGTTGGTCAGGTCAATGTCTTCTGCGTTCTCATAAATCCTTTCTACGGATCTTGCACCAGCCACAGGAACAAGAACGGGCATCCCCGGCCTTCGGGTCTGGATCTTGATCCAATTCAAAGCCAGCTGAGACATCGTGCATCCCTTCTCCAAGGCAAAAGTCTTCAACTTCTCCACAAGCAACAAATTCTTTTCAAAGTTCTCTGGTTGCCAACGCGGAAAGTGGCGATGATAGTCATTCTTTGGCACATCATCCAAGCTTTTGAATTGTCCAGTCAGCATACCCGCTCCCAGTGGTGTGTGAGCTACAAGAGCAATGCCCATTTCACCGCAGATAGTGGCCACACCGTTCTCAAAGACATCAGTAGCCCATAGACTGACCTCAGCCTCGACCATATCAACTTTTGAGACCGCTGCGGCTCGAAGAATTGTTTCAACGCGCACCTCGCTCAGCTGGATTCCTCTAATCTTGCCCTCCGCCTTCATCTCAGCCAACGTTTTAATACTCTCTTCCACAGGAATGGCAGGGTCGGTTCTTGCACAGCCAAAAATATCAATCTTCTTCTTGCCATCAAGGATTTTGAGGGCATTATCAATGGATTTCCGGAGAGCTCCGGGAGAACAATCTAGAGTAAATGTTCTCATGTCCTTTACTCCGCTCTTGATACACAGCACCACTCTTTCTGCATCTTCCGGATAGGCGGAGAAATACCGGTTCATGAGATGGAGAGAATTGTTGTCTGAGGTGCCATAAAAATCAGCTCCGTTCCAGACATTCACTCCAGCAATAATGGCAGCCTTGAGGACTTTGAAAGTTTCTTCATCCGTTAAACTGAAGCCGGGTTGCGTGAAGCCTATCAGAAGTGGTGAGGTTGCTATTGCACAATGCCTTTGACAAGGAGATGAGATACGTACGGCTCAGGCCAAGACCATTCTGAGTGATTTGCTTTCCTGCAAGGTACGGCATTGCGGATGTCGAATGAACAAGAATAATTAGATCCAACAAAATTGAGATTTGAATTGCCTTCAGGAGGAGACGAAAATAGAACACAAGAGACCTGGCTTCGACAAGTAAATCCAGACTACTTATAGCATCGGCCACAGCTAGTCCGCAGCTTTCTCTGACTACCCCAAATATTCCCCGGCTCCTATTTTTTGTTATGAGGTTTTATACTTCTTAGTTAAGTCCGCTTTAATGTCCGCAAAACCAGCTGGTTACTCTGTTTGGTCTAGTCTGATGCTATTACAGCCTATCAGGGGTCAAATAAGTGTATCCACAAGCGTAAAGCAATAACGATCTAAATCAACTTCTATATTTGTTATCATTCTGATCAATATAATTGGTGTTGACCACGCGGCTATGTCCGAAATACAATCTGGTTACAAGATAATTGAGGCAATCGAACCGTCCAATCCGAAATAAGCATCCTACACCTTTTTCCACATATCCACTCACTCGGTGTACATCTTCCGTTGGGATGCTCTGACAAGCAACCTTGAATCAATGCAAACCTAACCGCGAAAAGTTGGCTTCCAGATCCGTCGCATGTGTCACGCCCTCTACAGCTTGGTGATTCTGTCCACCAACTGGCTCTCCACATTCGGGACACACAGACCTCTGCATCGCCATACCGCATTCTCCAATAGTGAATGGATGAAGATTACGACAATAATACCAGTGGCCCGTACCACTGAACTCACGAGCCATGGCCGCAATAACTGCCATACGCTCTTCATTGGTTACTTCGGTGTAGAAAGTTGTACCGCGAAGCATCTTCTCCGCGCCTTCAATCTCGATTGTTAGACCTTGCGTTTGAGCCGGATGCTCGTTGCAAAGTGTTTTAGCTTGGCTAACTGCTTCTATGCCATGCGCCAAATGTTGTTCTGCCATTTCAGCCGTTGCAGGGTGTGAGCGCTCAAAGGCGTGGAGTTGGGCAAGAAAAATGTAGCCCTCTGCCTGGTGGAGAAGACGTTTTGATTCAAAGGCATTTCTGATCAATGCTTCACATTCAGCTCTCATGGCTGATAGATCAATATCAACTCTCGTTTTTCCGGTCCCGTTTGTATTTCGACACACTTCAAAAAAGTCCGCTAGCAATGCAATATCTAGCCGAAGGCTCAATGCCATTCCTTGAAGGAATCCCTTGGTTTGCAGGACCTCGCTCCCAATTTCAAAATCAGCCGGAGTATCCATGTCTTTCTGCCAGCGGCGTGCATTTGTCGCCAGTTGGCGAACTCTGACGTAAGGTTGCTCCTCCGGAGAGACTCTTTTCTGATACATGGTGATGCGCTGTTGCAAATCCAAAATCTCTTTCCACCTCCCATTTTTCCCCGCGGAGATAATAGGTCGTATGGAATTAACGATTTTGTTTCGTCCACCTGTCATGCTGATAGTGTCTGGCCAAGAAATGGGCCGTTCGTTTTTGGTATCCTGCAGTTTCTTAACTGCCTTTGGAAGCTCCTGGGCAAGTGGGACGTACTCGCGGTTCAGATATAATATGAGTTTCTTGGTAGACTCATCCAAAATAGCCCGGCGGACCAAGCGTCCATATCTAGCAATATCTCTCAGTGGTCCACGACAGCTAGCACATGTCTTTATGTCGCTGATGCTGAACGGTTCTGACGAGACAGAGATTCTACTCGGTTTCCCACATTCATCAAGAATGTAGTATTTGTTCATCTCCATCAATGCGTCCATATTCTCCATCGTGAGAAAATGTCCACATTTGGGGAATATGCACGGGTTATCGTCAAGGTTGATGTCTTTGTATACGTCTCCCAAAATGAAGTCGACAGGGTACTCCTTGATCTCTTCACTGCCGCAGGTTTGGCAATATTTCTCGGGAGGACAGGCTTCTCCACAAACTGATGGACATTGGTGCCCACATGCCAGCATCTTGCCACATCTTAGTGAGCATGGGACGTGATTGCATGGTGCAGCACAAGGCATGGAACATGTACTATGAGGGCATGCAGAAAGACATTTTTCTTCTGCGCAAGGAGTGCATGGGTCGGAGCACTTTCGTGGGCATCTGGAATGTCCGCAGTCAACTTCGCATGGTGACTGACATGGTGGGCATGGCTGTTCACCGTGGCAAGGGGTGTCACATGTGTGAGCGCATGTATTCTGCTTTCGGCCACATTTCTGTCGGCAGACTCCGTGATCTGTGTTGATGTCACCCGAATCCGTTTTTGTAAGACACTTGAAACATTCATTCTTGCACGAATGGCCGCATGTTAGGACACTTCCGCATTGCATTGTGCACCTGTACTGAGTTGAATAGACATCAACGTGGCATGCGACTCGAACTTTGTGGTTGCAGTTTGGAACCGTCTTCTCGACAAGCACGGGGCAACGTACAGTTGACAAATCCTGGCTCTGCCAGCAGGGAAGCCTTTGCATTAAATGACCACAATTGAGCTCTCTATCTGCCTGAAAGACAGTTTCCGTACATTTGGCGGGACATTTTTCGCCGCACTTCTTTGGACAAGAGTGGGAGCAACCTTTCCGTGCTCGCTGGCAAGGCTCCAGGCATTGAACAGCATTATGGAGAATCTCCGAGTGGCATTTCTGAATACATGCATGACCGCACGATAGCCGGTTGATGCAACGGAGATCACATCCTCCTTCTGGTGATACCCGTGGGAAGTCATCGGGTTTAGACACCGTGATTGGAGTGTCAGGATGGCGTGGACATTGCAAATCCAAGCTTGTGCTGATATTTCCGTTGCGCTTGAGAATATCGATGACATCTGCCCACATTGGCACATGCATAGAGGTCAATGAGTTTCCGATGATGTACATTCCGTGCTTCGCTCGAGAGAGGAGGACGTTGATACGGTTCGAAGTCCGTAGGAAGCCACAGCTGTTTTGCGGATTACTGCGCACCAGTGAAATCACAACCACACTAGCTTCCTCTCCTTGGAAATTGTCGATTGTGGCTACCCGGAGATTTTGAAGGAGTGTTCCTTTCACAGCAGTGGGGTTTGGGTCTTCTTCTCCGTCTTCTTGAAGACCAGCCTTGACAAGATCATCTTGATCTCGATCCCCTACAGTGATTGCAAATGACCGCCCAAGTCTCCTTCTCAATTTCTGTAGCTGGCCCAAGTAAGGCGTAAGAACTGCTATTTCGCCACTGCCATACTCTCCCTGACAAACCAGGTGATTGACTAGTGCAGTGGTCATTTCAACCTCGTAATCGTTCCACCGCGACGTTGCTGTTGCCTCTGCATTTGATGGGTTGCCTTCGAGTTCACGGTGGTCTAGCCAGAACAATCTCTTCCGGATTCCCTTGACTAAAGGATATTCAGATACTGCAGGAGCATCCTCAAGCTGTGGGTACAATGTCTCACGCACAAGCTGAGCGATGGATGGATGCATACGGCGTTGCGTCTGTAGGGTACTGTAAGGCAGTCCGCAGCCCATGGCGCTGTCCGTTTCGACAAGACGCTCAAAGAGAGACACGTCCAGTGAGTATCTCTCCCCGCCATTCTTGTTCTCGCGGGAGAGCTCATAGTTTTGCACCTGCGGGCGGAGCTGATAGTGGTCACCAATAAGGATGGCATGCTCTACCGATGGTAGCAAAGCAGTAAGAAGGTGCGACTCGAGAACTTCACCTGCCTCTTCGCACAGCACAACCTTGGAATTTAGTCTTCGCAACATGTCGAGATTTCTGGCTAACCCAGTCGTTGTGACGCCAATGACATCGGCCTGGCTGAGGCAACGCAGATCTACTTCACTCCGAATGTTGTCGAAGTCCCGTTTAGTATGAATATGCGAGAGACATATACTGGTCAATTCCCGTTGCATATCATCTTGTATCTGCAGCTGCCAGTATGCATAAAGCCTTTCTCGTTCAGGCTGTGACATTTGAAAAAAAGGGATTGATCCAAGTTGTTCGACATTTCGAATTTCTTTCTTTGAGGCTCTGCCACCCGACCTTCGCCAGCGACCAAGCACTTTTAGGGGATTATCACTCTGTGCCATTTGGTACCCCTCTTCATCAACTCCAAAGAGCTGGTTATAATGTGTAGGATTGCTGTCGCGTAAATAGGCCATCACACGAGCGGGGGGGATGCCCTCTCGAAGCCCAATTTGATTAAATTCCTTTTCACATGTCTCCAAGGATGTATGCTGACTCCACAAAGCATTCTTCTCCATTTTAGTCTTGTCGAATCGTCTGGCAAGCTCTCGAAGATTGTAGGGTTTCAGGCTTTCGGACTTTGACTGCCCTCCCATGCGAACTATTTGCTTCGTGACATTCTTTTCCAACAAAGACTCCAACAGTTGGTCAAGCGCATGGTTCGTATAGGTAACACAAATGATCGGACCCAAATTTTTCTTGCCAACACCCTTGTTGGCCAAAAGGACCTTGACGAGTGCAACGCCTGTATAGCTTTTGCCGGTTCCAGGTGGACCTTGAATCAAGCCGATCTTTCGTTGCAGCGTGTTGACAAGAGCAGATGCTTGGGCGTCGTCTAAGCTCGAGTTTTGACATAACTTCGGCAGATCAGTAGGATGACCAACACGAACATAGAAGTTGCTATCATCATTCATCAAGCAGCGTAGATTGAACTGGAACCCGGGTTTTGTTGCGTAGAGAGGAGGAGGAACATCGATTTGAGACCCGTTGTGGGAGCTGTTTGGGATGAGTAATTCAGAGAAAGGAAGGTTTTCACCTCTTTTCATCAACTGAACTGCTTTCAAGGTTGGCTCGAACGCTGGAAGAAGAACACCTGGGAATTCTACAAGAGCAATTTGGGAATCCTTCTGGATGTAATGCTTCAAGACCATTTCAATACTTCTATCGCTCGTACTGGTCAATTGAAGCGAGACGACAGCTTCCTGTGAGTCTTTCCATAAAGCATCTGAATCCTTTTTCTGTGATCTGTGATTATCCTGTCCTTGCTGCTTACGAGTTGGAGCTTGCGCTTGCTGGTTGACGACAGTACAGAAGACAATAAACTTCCGCTGCGTAAGGAGACAAACCAAAGCTCCAGATTGCAGACGTTTTGACATATTCCACCATTCCTCGCGTTGCATGGCAGACATTTTACTGACTTGAGTCGGTTGGGGAAAGCTAAGTTTGAACTGAAATCCATCCTGCCAATGGAATCCGAGCTCCACAATCCTGCCACCTTGATAAACGTGGGTGCGCTGTTGGTTTTTCTGCTTCTTCACGGTTCGTGATGACTCCAATACGGAATGGATGGCATCTCGGAGCAGGCCGACGGTATCCTCGCGCAGTAGCCGGAAGTTGCGATCCAATAGCCCATGAACGCCATCTTCATGCCACTGTGTCGGGTCATACGGAGGTAGGTACTCACTCCGACGACTGGAAATTTCTTGAAATGTTGGCATAATGCGGATTCGACAGATGTCTTCAAAGTCATTATCGTGGCGGCCTCCAGGGGGGTCGTAGTTGATGACGAAAGCTCCTCGAGTTTCTAGCTCTTTGGATGGGTCATTTTGATTCATATTTGGGAGCAAAATACCAATCTCGAAGCGGCGGAGTAAGCGCTCGAGATGCAATCGTGACTCAAGCAAGGGATTTTCTGGGTGATCAGTGACCCAAGTTTTGAATATCACCTGAAACTGGCTGGCACAGTTCTTTAGAGGTTCCTGAACAAGCGCTGTGGAGTTAAGATCCACGATCCTCGAGAATACTACAAGAGAGGCCTCCAACCATTCCGCAGTAGACTCGTCTTTAGTACAATGCATGAGAACTTCGGAACAGAACGTCAGGAGCCTCGAGGCTCTTTCTCCTCCTAGTCCAAATAGAAAATTGTAAATTGTTCCAATGGCGCGTTCGAGTATCAGCGATTGCAGCACATCGGGATGGGAGACGGTTCTGAGGAGAGGAAAGAATCCAGTTTTGAATAAATGTTCCTTCGTACTTAAAGGAAGTTGTTCGGAATTCTGCTCCACCAGCATCTTGATACAAGCAAGACCACCCTCTTCAGAGAGCTTTTGGATGACTGATTGACGGACGCCGACATCGACTTCAATCAGCTGGTGCGCTTTTTGAAATATCGAAGCAAGTTTCCCGCCATGCAGCACGACTTTACTGTCCAAAGGGATGCTGTACTGCCAGGACCGAAATTCTTTCTCCGAGTTGGATAAGCTTCTAGATGGCGGTGTGGTTCTTGTCTTGGAATCGGCAGGCTTCTGTCCATTTGCTATGTGCTGAAATTTGCACTTTTTTTGTATCTGCAAGTTCCGTTTCTCGCAAACTCATGGCAAACTCTGTTCAAATTAGCGGGACAGGCTTAAAAGGATATAAAATCAAGGACGAACCCTTGAGGTGCCATGCTAACGCCTTTTTCCACGAAATGTACCAGTGAAGGCCACCGACGGTGACAAATACCTCAATCTAGTATTTCCAGAGAAGAGCGTCGATTTAACGCCCACTTCGTTTGCGGCTTAAGGCTCGGAGGGCTTCTAGAAAATGAAAATGTGCTCTGAGATTGGCTATCAAGCAATCAAACGATGGTGGAAACTGATATGAGGAAGTAAGAAATGAAGAGAAATCAGTCTCCAACAGACTTGTATGCTCTTATACTAACGAGCTCGCAATCCTAGCCGGTAAATGCCGTCAAAGTATATCTCTTCTTGCAGCGAATAACAAACCTCTTTTTTCAAGTAAAATCATGCACAGTGAACGATCAAGAAAGATAGAGAAAAGCCAAGTCACCAAGGCCAATTACTTGTGGGTTTGTGATGCGAGGCTGTCACAGAAGGATGTGCCACATTGCATGCACGCCACAAGGCTGAATCTACCCAACTTGACCTCCAAGGCTATGCACTTCAAGCAGCTTGATTGGTAGTTCTACACCTTTATCTTGAGTAAAGCAAGTTCACAGATAGATACTCTCAGGCAAGCACATGATGAGTTGCATGGCCTAGTAACTAATTTCGAGGTTGTTAACAAACGGTTTGAACTCTTAATTTCTAACAGCTTCCAAATCTACTGAATACTATTATCATGGGATCATACAGCTTACATGTATCAACCCATGTAAGATAAGCGAGATTTATATATGTATCTGCATTGTTACTTTGAGTAGCTAGACAACTGCGCAGCGAGGTTATAATAAATTAGCCTTTTCTCACCCATTTCGAATGCTCGGCGGAGAAGGCAGGTTGATACTGTGACTAGCGAATCTGCAGGCCGCAACTGACTCTTTTTAAGAACTCAGCGACAACAGATCCCGCCTGTTATTTATCTCTCCATCATACATGCATAGTCCTTGATGGTTCCAGATCTCAAAAGTAAGACGTATCCTGGGACTCAGAAGATAATTGTAAGCAACCACTGGAACAGATTGATGAGTGTTTCTATACGTCAATTTTTTGACACTCGTAAGTTATCAATATGGCACATGTTTCAGCCACTGCACCTAGAGACGGCTATCATATGGGATCTTCTAGGAGAAACTTGAGATTGTGTAATGACTCATACCACCGCTTTTCTCCCCAATGATGGGGATGTCTTTTGCGTTTTGCTTCCTGTTCTGCATAGTCCAAGGGCGTCTTGTAATCCAAGTCTCTCTCATGGAGTGCATTGAAAATGTTTATCTCTTGCAGGAAGTCCGTCAAGTCTTTATTGAAGGCACCGTAGATTGCTCCGTGATGTAGTACATTACGGCCCTTGGCGTCTTTCGTGCTTATATCGAAATAGCGCAGGAAATGCTTGAGAATGAGAAAGTTATCTCTATGAGACTGGTGCATCGCTAGGTGTATTAGACTCTCACTCTCTTTGCCCAACCAGTCCATACTGGCCTCATTCCGGACTAAACAATCGAAGACATCCATTTGAATACCCAGGTGAGATGATCCTAGATATAGGCTAAGAAAGGAGTCGACATTCTCGCCCTGTTCGTTTGGTCCGATTCCACATTCCAAAAGTAAATTTATGATTTCAACAGAGCACAAAGGTGATTCTAGATGATGGCGTAGAAGTCTCGCTGGGGAAAAAGCACTTTGCTGACAGTTCTTCGATAGCTGCTGAGGATGTTGTTTTATAATCAAGCGTACAACTTCAGGGTTATTTGCTGTGATGGCACAATGAAGCGGAGTTGATCCACCTAGATCTAGCGAGGTAATGCTGCAGCCCATGTTCATCAATATTTGAACAGCATCCGAATTCCCCGCCTCACATGCTAGATGAAGGCATGTTCGACCTCTTTTGTTTCTTTTTGATGTATCGGCTCCTTTTTTGATTAGTTTTAGTAATATCTCCGACGCATAACGATTATTGAATGGAATCAAATGTATTGGACAATCCCCCTGCTCGTTGGAAATATTGACATCAATAGAAAGCGTACTCAGGAGTACGCCAACTATACGTACTCTAGTTGTATCAATTCCTTCGCAGATCTCAAAGGCTTCTTCACTTTCCCAGTCAGTGATGTAATTCCTTAAATCTTCAATAGAATATTCTCCTGTCGTCCAGTGATCCTGGTACCCTAACCCCGAAGTCCTGCATCGAATTGCTAAATGTAATGCCGTGTCGCCAGTCTCAGATACTGCATTAGGGTCGGCATGATGAACACATAGAAACTGGGTCATTTCAACGTTTCCCTTCAATGCTGAAAAGTGAAGCGCTGTCATCCCTGGAGCAAGGGACTTATTTGACAGGTTTTCTTCCTCGTCATCAAGCTTGTAAATATGGGACCGATCTATATTTTGGCGAGTCCAAGACTGCCTTCGGATTGCAAAGTTCACATCATAGCCATTTTGAAGAAGGAAAAGCGATAGATCCTGTCGTCCATTTGCGACCGCGTACAGAAAAGGGGTCATGTTCTCTACATCAAGTTCGTTGATGGAAATACCCCTATTCATGAAATATGCTAACAGTGTACAACTGTCACTAGACTTCTGAGCTTTGCAAATGAGATGTAAGGCATTCTGGTGCTTGTTATTGAAAGCGTGAATGTGAGCCCCAGCGTCCACCAGACAATAAATGCTCGCAGCATGCATATTTTCTACTGCAGTTAGCAGTGGAGACTGGCCATAAATATCTTTTGCCTCCAAGCTTTTCTGTGTACGAGTGAATAGCTGAATTAAGTTTTGGTTGCCAACTTCTGCTGCAAAGTGGAGGGCTAAACGCGACTTATTATCTTGCACATCGGGATTCGCGCCTTGCCTTAGCAGAAGACTGATGGTTTCATTATGGGATTCCATGATCGCCCAATGAAGTGGAGTTTTACCACTGTTATCAGTTGCGTCTATACAAGGTTGAGTGTTGCGTGCACCCTTCAGGTATTGTATATACTCTCTTATCAATCCATAGACGGTCGAGTCGGCGAATAAAAGAGAACGAAGAAGATGTTTGATGCCCCATCTCGCTGCAACATGTAAAATGGAAAAGTTTTCGGGAAGAGGACGGTGCCTGCGATACGAACTTAACCACGCCTCACGCTCAACTGAATCAAAATAGAAAAAGCGCTGATATTCAGGCAGGATATCGAATTCCATGGCAGCAGATGCAGCGTGCTCAGGCCAATAAAGAGTGGCATATTCGAGAAAGGAATCACGCATTTGGTCTCCTTCCTTGTCAGCTAGGCTGATATTGCCCAAAAGATGTTCGATACACCTATTTGCGAGAGATGCATGGACCCGCAGCTCGTTGATAGTGAATGGATGTTTCGACTCAGTAAAAAAATCCCTTACTGACTTGTGCAAAAGCTGTACAATTCCGTCTTGTACAATAATCAAAAGACGGGACATATTAATATCTTCCAGAACATACCTTATTCGATGTTCATTGTCTACTTCTTCGTAGAATCTGCAGGCGATAGATAGCTCTTGCACACTGAGAGGGCGTCTCGATGTTGCGACAACGGCAAATATTCGTGAAAGAGTGTGAAAGCTATCTTCATCCGCGTCCAGGGCCATCTCTAGCAATTTGGCATAGAGAGAATGCAATCCCCGTGGCAAGCTCTGTAATTTCTCGATTGCATCTCGCGATCGGACATCTGCCAATTCCTTACACGCAAAACCAACCCATAAAAAGGTTCCTTCTGCCTTCTCTTTGAGTATGCGTGATACGTCTCGTTTTATTCTCTCTGTGTAGCATTTTCTCCTTGCAAGCTCATCGACTTTCTGGTCGATGAACACTTGAAGATCACCTTCGACTTTCTGATAAGTGCACAAGTCTTTCGATTTATATGGATGGAGGTACTCCCAGATTTCAGACAAAGGTCGACTAAATAGCAGAAAATGTATTCTGCCGGTTGAGCCATCATTCTCATTTCCACAACTCTGAGTAATTTGCGTGAGCAGCATTCTCTGGGAACTTTGATCACATTCGTCCAAGCCATCAATGATACAGAAAATTTGGTCAAAGACATGGTCGTATCCTATATCAATGAATATGGCCCACAATGCATCAAATGAGTCAAACAGCTTTTTCCCACGCTCCTTAAATTTGGGGAGTAAGTGTTTCATCAAATGCGGGCGCTGCCCAAGCAGTTGGGATAGAAGACCACGTAATATGACTGGTGCTGTACAACTCTCTGGAAGATTGGAGTCGCAGAAGAAGTATGCAAGAACCTTTTTTTGGCCAATCATATCACCATTATTTGCTAGAATATCCACCAATGTAATCGCCATGGTTGTTTTTCCAGTACCTGGGTTACCATAAAGCCACATCAATCTCTCAGAAGACGCACTGGGCGATGCGAGCCAAGCTCTAAGTTCATCCGTATCTGTGATCCAGTCGCATGTGCCAGGAGCGCGATTTCCTTTTTCTCGCTTCAGCTTGTTCTTATATATTTCGGGGTCGACTATGAAAAGGCTTCGCCGGCACTCGTCTTCTTCAGGAGTAAATCGGTCTTCCTGTGGCCTTGTTAGTATATACATGACTTGAAAAAGATATGATATACTGTGTCTTACTTTCTCTTTGATATTGCCTGGGGCAATAACAGACAGCAGCTGTTTTGCATAAGCTGCCGCAGTCAGGGCTGCGTAACCCTGCCATTCTTTTCGCTTGTGAGAATCTGAGTAGTCACATATTCCCCGGACCACTAAGCATGGGAGCTGATCCATCAAACCTGCCGCCTCCATCTCAAAGCAGAGGATGTTTTTTCCTTTGGCGACACGATCACGTGTTTCCGCATCTTTCATAAGTTGATTACCGGAAGCGATTATTCCGTAATGGAAATCTGGTTCATCTGTTTCTCGTGGTGGGCGAGATAATAGCTGCGTCCGGTCACACGTTGAGCAGTCACGGGTACTGTCTTCATGTTGATATGTTGCATGAAATAGCAAATCATCAGTGGGCCGGGAAAATTGCTTAATCATATCGTTGTTGGATTCGAGTGCTCTTATGAGAGTTTCTTTGACAACCGGCTTCCCCTGCATTCGCTCTTTTTCCAAATGACTCACTGCTTCCAACAATATCGTGGGCGGTTTGTTGAGGTGTCCTGTGAGCTGGAGTTCACCCCGGATCGTCTTCCCATAATCATATTGTATCACACCACTTCCGTCCTCAGTCGGCTTGCTGATTACCACATCGCCTAGCCGAATATCAACATTCGTAGGTACTCCGCCTCCAATACCGACCATTACACCAAAATGCAGTGATGGGAATGTGGCGAGCATTCGTACTAGCACCGCCGTTGCCGATGTGGTACCGTAGATTCCTGCTGGCAAGCAAGCCATCACCACGTTGTGGCCATTCAAGCTGCCTAGAATATAGATGTTCTCATCACCACATGGCTGGGGAAGATGACCGTGCTTTTCATCTAACATGATTTCGGACGCAGCTAGCTCCACTGGTAGCGCGCAGATCCATGCTACGGTGTAGTCCCTGTGAGAAAGAGTCAAGAGCGTCATTGTAGTCAAATATTTGAGCGAACTGTATAAGAATAGTAACTTCTCTACGGTATTGAATGGCAGTTTTTATCACTATCGGTGGTTTGATACACTTATATAATGTTGGAATCCAATACATCGAGCGGGGTTGCTCGGCTGGAGTAATGTAGGTAGGCTGTGCACAAGGCTGACTGTTGAGCTAAAGCCAACGCATAAGCCAGTTATCTGGCAAAAGTGCTATGATCCTTGCAAAAAAGAGGCAGAGCCAGTCCAATTCCCGCGTTCAGGCTGAGATTTGCACTCAAATCACTGGTCAGCAACATTTTATGTTCGAAGAAAAGAATTTGAGGCAGTCTTGATATCTCCTGTCTTCGTCCTCTCCACCAGAATCTTTTTCCATCATAGGTTATTTCCCTTTGCCGTGTACTCATAGAGTCAGAAAAGATATCTGTATTGTACAGGGTTGTTCATCGCCAAGTTGAAAGTTTTCTCTGATTTTGGACACACCAAAGATAAATCTACCTCTGAAATATGATTAATACCAATCAAGAAATTTCGACGAAAACCGTTATAAGTGAGCGGCTGCATGGACGGGACTACTTTGTAATGATATGTTTTATATTAGCGGTTTTTTGTAGATTCAAAGATCCTACCTAGGTATTATCTTTTCCTTTCTATTAGCCAGTTATCTCTCTAGGAAAGATGGAAATTTATCACCCCGAGAACGCATGGAATGGCCTCTTATAATGTGGAAGTTACTTTATATTCCCCCATTAATCAAGATCCAATTGCAATTATCGCGCCTTTATCCACTCATGTTGAAGTAGATCGGCTGCTGACTTTCGACGATTTGGATCAATTGACAGCATGGCCTTTAGAAAATCAATGAATATGGGTACTTCTCCATCGGGCATATCGCTAGGCTTCAGAAACGGCTCTGTAGTGCCGTTTATTAGCCTTTCAAGGGTGGTGGATTTAATTTGTTGAATTCGATGAAGGTCTCCTGTGGCCAATAACAGATTAAGGTCAAACTTGAATTTATCAAAACACCGTTCAAAATCTTACCTCTTTCATTGAAAAATTCAGCAGTGTGTTTTCCACGTTCAAGAAGCTGGGGTGGAAAAGGACCAAGGACTTCTATCATTCTTGCTAAACGATCATCGTCGGCAGTCCAGGATCCCTTTGACGCTTGACCTGAGAAAAGGACAATATTCTGAATAAACTCTATAATCTGTGGAAAGAAAGGTAAGCGGCGTATAATGCTAAAGCGAGGCAAATACTTACCAAGCATCCCAGGCTCCATATATCCACCGAACTTTCCCAAGGAGCGCCAATCGTGACCTCAGGAGCCCGCAGTGCCGGCGATTGAATTAGTTCTGAAAGATGCCTGTCTTTCCAAGAAGCTATAACGTATCTCAGCTTTCTGATTCAAGTTCAAAGACTAGCAGGTTGTTGACTTACCTACGCCAAAATCAATTATTCTGATATGGGGGTCGCTTAACTTTGAAATTAATGGTGTCCTGATTGCTTCTCGGAGTGGCATCCCTTGAGGATCTATCCGGGGCGGCACCTCTGACAGGTATTGAGATATAGTCTCATCCGGATTCTGTACTTCCATAAGAATGTTTGTTGGCTTTAAATCTAGTAAGAAAGCCGTATGTGAGCATTTTTCTCTGGAAATCGGAATAATAGGTTTTGTCATACCAGTATGGATAATCCCACACACTCTGTGTAAAAAGTCCAGCCCCAATAGAAGCTGCCGCACGACCGATTTCACTGATGCTACTGGAATTCTTCCATCTTCATATTTGGCACTTTGATAACTGAGGTGGTATCCCATAACGTCAAAAACAAAACATACATGTTCTCCATTGGGCCCATTGTGCTGGAAGTGATCCAAAGCAGGCAACACACAGTGGCGGCCATCATGATTGCTCATCCTCGAGACATCCGAAATTTTCGAAAGAATATCTCGTTCGAAGATATCATTAATGCCGCCATAACAATCAGCTCTAAGTATCTTAAGAGCGACATATTTCTGGGCCCTGTATTCGCGTCAGCTCTACCTGCTCTCTAATGATGAGACATTTTCCTTACTTGCAATCTCTCGCGAGCCAAACAGTGGAATACTGCCCATAGCCAATTTTGCGCAGTATGGTGTATCTGCCAGAAGCAAATTTTTCACCTAGAGAAACTCGATGGAACCCGCCAGCCTTGTAGAAATCTGGCTCTTCAGCAACATGACGGAAATTTGGAAGCTCCTGAGTCGTCGGCAATGGGGTAGAACCAGAGACTCTGAGAAATCTAGACCGGAATTTCCCTAGATATGATAATACTTTTGACATGTTTCATCGTCTCAATGGAAGTCGATGCTCCAATGGTACAGTTGTAGAAAATGATTTTAGTAGTTGAGTCATGATGTCCAATCAAAATACTGTTAGACTTCGGAGATTGGCCCTTGATTGGAAGAACTTCGAAATCATTGCATGCTTTCTGCCACTTTTCAATAATAATGAACGTGATACAAAGGTCACCTAGGTGCATAATCATAGGTATTATTAACTGGTTTCCTATCAATTATAGAGATCGATCATACGATCTCTAAGATTACCTTGAGAATCTAATCTAGCTGATTCAACGGCTGACAGACCAATCCCCTAGCTTACGAGAGATTTCAGGTAAGTGTAATGCTTGCAGTATTGCATGAGTAATTATCAACATTAATGAACCATCAGTGGCAATGAATTCTTGGAGCTCTAATTATTCTCGGTGCTATTGATAGTCTAATAGGCATTACCCGTCTAAGTCCATCACATCGTAAGTTTAAATAGGACCAGAAGGTGAATCAGCACGTAAATGATGGATTCACAGCTTCAAAAGCACGCATCACAGCCATAGTCACAATCGGGTAGCCCATAACAACGTCATGCAACCCAGTCTTCAATATCTCCTCTCGAATAACGCCGTGATTCGTCTTCCACTCCATCACAGAGCCAGCAGCACCCAAATCTATTATCGAATCCAGCTTCTTCTGCTCGAGTTCCTCATAACTAATTCCACTGGGAATCGAAGCGTTCACCGTATGCCAAAACAACAATTCTGAATGATGCCACGGGATATCGTAGTCATCCTGAGCATGTATATAAGTCACACGGTATCGCTTGCCGTTCACCTCATTCGACCGCACGTACTGCGCAATACGATCTTTACTTGACCACTTATCCCGAATGAAACTCCGCAGATAGTCGAATAGTACCGGGAACCGTGCAAACGGCGACAGCAGCGGAACCACACCTGCTACACTATATGTCGAAACCAATGTCGCGCAATCAACAAATGGCGCAACCAGCACCGTACCCGCGAATACCACGGGCGGCGTCTGTAAGGCAAGCTGCTCCGAGACAGCGATGCTTACGGCGGTACCCATAGACTGACCAAATACGACTATTCGTGATGCGGGGATACCAGCAACGTTCATCGCCCAGTCCACGACGGTGAGCGCATCAAGCACCAGTCCATTCTCAGACGGCGAGCCTGTGCTACGCCCAAACCCGCGATAATCAAATGTCAAAACGTGGATTTTACCTGGTTGTCCGGCCGATAAGGCGCGATAATTGGAGACTCTGTAACCCGAGCCCACAGTCCCACCGGCACCGTGCATGTGAAGCACCAGACGAGCTTCTGGGTCGTCGCGTAGCAGTTGGAATGCATGTCGTGATTTGATATCAGAGACGAAACCAGTTGATTCCGCAGTAAGTGCCAGCTCATGCTTGCGGTACAATTCAATGGGTAGGATATGCCATGCATACAAACGCTCGCCGTCCGGAGTCAAAATTGAGAAAGGGGTGACTTGATTCTTCAAGAAGCGGAATGTCTCAGGAACATTGAGGTCTTTGAACCATGTCATTTGCACGGCGTGTAGGTATACTGCATGGGATTGAAACTTTCTTGTGGCAAGCAGAGCCAAAAGTGCCATGTACAGCGCTGCAACTGCAGCTATGGAGATGAAGGCATATTTGACGAAACTGGCTACGACTTTGCCGGCCCCCATGTTGAGGAACGTACAACTGAGTTCTCTTCGATGCATCGTACTGACTCAGATGGCGTGCTGGGCTTGCCTTATGGCGGCCCCACTGCGGGTAGCGGGTGCTTAGCAGATCCAGCCCACTGGATCAACGCGGTAGAAAGTCTATCACACCCAAGGAACATCGAACTGTATCTATTATGTAGCATGTACAGAGTTTTGGTCTATCTAGACACAAAGACCAGACTGGTATGATGTGAGTTCTGAGAAAACAGCATCAACCTCCACGTCCGTCTTTTCTAAAACACAAAGTTGTGTTGTTTGATACAGGAAATCTTTCTATTTGAAAGAGTACACAAAACGTCAAGGAGGAAAAGGGAATAAAATATAACAAGTGCTCGCAAAAACGAGAAAACAAAGGAATCCAATCAGGACTTGGACATAGAGTTGTATATCGTGATCCGTACCAATCCAAAGATCGCACGACAGTTGGCGATAGATGCAGTGACATTATGTGGAGTGAGAAAAATAGTAATGCCGTGCAATATTTAAATATGGATATCGACATTGAAGAGAATGTTATTTGCGTGTGTTGTAAGCAATGCAACATTTCTATTGCTTGGACCCCCCGAATATCTTGGGAAGGGAAGCACCTTCGGGCACTTTGATGCGACCAAAATTCTCGTCAAGATCAAGAATCAACTTCAATGCATTTCTTGAGCGAAGGTAAGGTAGTGGAGCGGTTGTGGAGGGTACCGAGGAGGTTTCGGCGGCGGAAATGGGCGCGCCATGATCGGAACCGGGCATCGGCAATGCCTTTTGCAGGACTTCGTATGCGGCTAGGGTGAAACCGAACTGAGGTGATGATCGGAGAATACGAGCAGGACCGCCCTTAAAGAACGCCTTGAATCCTTCCTCCTTCATGATGGTAGTAGCGCAATGACGTAAAGAAGTGTACTTTGTCTCTCCCTTGCGCGCTTCTACCTGCAGACGTGTCTTGATCACATCGCACGGCGTGGTAAGGTAGGCTGCGGGCATACCAGCGATAGCACCAGCTGTGAGAAGTTGCAAAACACCAAGCTTATGTGTGGAGGACTCTCCGAAGAAGTCTGATTTCAAGTGCGCGTAGGTCGGGAAATAGATAGCGGAGAATGGGACTGCCAATGGATTAGCATGCTACACCATTTATGTCAAGGATCTGATACTCACCATCACGGAGAAGACAGGCGCTTGCACCCTTGTACAAGCCAACAAGACCCAAATTTCGGACAATCCACATCGCAGAGCGCTTAGGGGTTCCTTCCACGCTCTTTGCAAGCTCACCTTGCACTTGAAGACGAATCTTGACGATTTCCAGCGGGTTGGTGAAGACCTGTCAATCGAGCAAAGTTAGTAACCTTCTCACAAATTGCCAGAACTGAAAAATACTTACGACTTGGCAACCACCAGCGGAGGCACCAGCCAAGATCTCCCAAGGTAATTTGATCTTGCCAGTCTCCTTATCGGTTGCAAATTCACGAACCAAGTCATTCACAGTCAGCTTAATGGCCTTTTCAGGCGCAACACCGATTAATTGGGGGATGACACCGGAATACAGACCACGGAGACCCTCATTCCGAATGACTTTCTTGGCGCAATCAATAGAGTTGTTGTACAGTCTCTCTCCAGGCCGCGCACTACGCTGATTTTGCATACGGGTCTTGACCAAGTCGATAGGGTAGACCATGAACGCACCAAAGGCACCTGCAATGCTTCCAAGACCAAAGTGATGAGCAGACTCGAGAACACTTTGCATGAACGACTTGGCAGATTCTTCCACCTTGGCGATTCCTCCCGAAAGGGCGTCGAGGCCGCGATCAGTAGTTTGCCACGAAGCATCAATAACCTTTGCGAAATCTTTCAAAGACAATCTCCCGCTGGGAGCTTCCAAGCCGGCAAAGTGGAACAGAATATCCGCTTCCATGGGTGTGAATTGCGAGAAACGGGTGATGCGAGCAGCTTCGTTCAAGAACTCTGCGCGAGTGATCTTGCCGTCCGAACTTTTCCTGGTCGCCTCCCGAATAATCACATCGATCATATCCATCTCACGGATGATGTTCTGGAAAGCACGGACATTGGCGTAGGAAATTTTGCTTCCTGACGAGATGTTGCACAAGGTAGGGAGGTGTTCGAGGAGGTAATCAGAGAGCTTGTGTTTCGACGTCTCGAGAATAATGCGCTGAAAGTCTTCGGGGGCGATATATCCATCGCCATCCTTGTCGAAAAGATGGAATGCCTGGCGAATACGCTCTCCTTGAAGTCCGCGAAGCATCTGAGCGAATTGAGGGTAGGTCATGTCATGGCGCGTTTTCTTTCTTCCAATATACAACGAAGCCCACTCGGAGTTCCAGTCGAATGGGATAGTTTCGGATCCCTTGTTCTGGTCGTACAACTTTTTGAATGTCTCGAATTTGATCGCGCCTGCCCCTTCCACATCGAACAAACGGAACGCGATTTCGTATTCGGCGTCGGGTTTTGCTAATAGATTCTCAAACGCGGCCCAGTCGGCCAGATTAATTCGTCCCGTTTTCCTGCGATCTGCGACGCTGAAAAGGATACCATATTGATCACGTCGGATTTTGTGCTGCAGTGCATTCTATCAGGAGGGAGCATTGAATGTGGTAACTGTGGGTACTCACATAATCCTGATCTTTGGGTGCAATAGCATCGACAAACTCGTCCTCAGTCATGAAAAGCTCTCCGGAGCTCTCATCCTTCCGCGCATGCTGTATAAAGTTGGTCTTGATCTGCTGCGACACTGCAAGCTCCCCCTCCTCCTGGGTTCCGACCAAAGTAGCCTTAACGGCGGCGGTGACTTTTGACATGCTGTTCTAATACTCTATTGCTCGGAAATGATGGAAACAATGAAACTGCGATGACCGATTGTTTATTTGGTGAGGTCGGTCAATTGGCGAGTAGTAAAGGGAGCAAGAAACGCAACAACAATAGCGCCTCTTCCCAAAAGCCAGACCACAGAGAAAGGAATAAGAAGAAAATGTTAAAAAGGAAACAGTATGAATCAGCAAGGAATCAGCAGCAACACGAAGGATACATGCGTGGAACTGGTATGAAGCGAAAGACGAGTCAGAGCAGAATCTCCACAGAAACAGCCAGTCACTCAGGGCAGGCTCCGCTTGGCGGCAATATCTGATAGAGAAAAGTTTTTGCCGAACCGCCGAAGGGACACACCGCCTTGGCCGGGTTGCTCCTTCTGTTCCTGTCCTGGACGGGCCACTCGGACTTGTAGCCGCACTCCTCCGTGCGGACCCGGCTGCTCAGTATTTTAACCGAGATCACTCAACCGACCAATCACTGTGCCATCATCGAACTACATGTACATCCTCTCGTCCTATCTATTTATGCTCGCATTGCAGAACGGATACGGATTTTTTATCCACCACGCCCCGGCTGTAAGGAATGCGGTATTTTCTCTCCAGTCACGCTGCCATCTAAGACCACGGCATGCCTCGATCGGGTAAGCAGACTGGGCCTGCTCGGAGATGGTCCGTTCTGCTTAATGCTGACCGGTTCGCTACTTTGTCTCCAGGTGTTCATATATAAGAGTCTTTTGTGCCATAAATTGTGCCATTGTGCAATTATAATGACTATGGCGGTCACCAAGATCTTGGCTGGTCTTTTCTGCACTTCCTCGTGACTCAAGACGGAGTCGAGTGTGGATACGTTTCCCCGCACCAACCTCCGATTTACTCCAATTCTAGATTCACATGCGCTTCATCTACGTAGTAGAACCCAAAGCAGATCGTGGCCATCATGCTCAAGGCTGCTGTCTGGCCCTGCTTGCATATCGTACAAAGTATCGTGTCCCCATATCTCTTGGCGATCTGGTTGTGACGGGTGGTCATACATCAAAACCCGGGGCGATGTCAAGTTTTATATCGCTTGAACACAGCATCACCTACGTTGCCTTTTAGATCTCCTGCGGCTAACCACCGTCTCGGCTGCCTGGACAACAAGCGCTTCTTTCTTGAATAGCTTGATATCGTCATCTTCAAGCGGCCGCTTGACGGCCACGGTAGACGTAATAGTCGTTTCCACTGGCACATCCTCTTCCTGCTTGACTTTAACTTCAACCTTAGTAGCCAGTCTGTCAGAGAAACTCCTGAGATCTGCCGTAAATAATACACTATGAGCCCATCCGGCTTCTTTGCCCCAAAGTTTGCGAAAGTGCGCTCCAACGGCATCGTAGGTGGCTTTTGTCAACGACTTGGTACCGCCCCTGCCGAACTTGTAATCCCGTTGCGCAATTTGCCAGACTGATTGGGTTCCCCGTTAGCCGATCTCACCTGGAGACTGGGTCATATTTCAGGTCACTTACCGTGTGTGTCGACTGGCACTGCTTCTCCCCAGCCAAGACCCATTAAACAAACACAGTCAGCTACTTTCGGGCCGACCCCTTGTAGTTCAAGAAGCTTCTCATGGGCGTCACGATATCCCTCTCTACCTTCAGGACGCATCTCACCACCCGGGCTCGGCGCAGTCCCAAAGGCAGGGCTTTCGGGGTTGCGCAGAGAGTCCAACCAGCCCTTCTCCTTCTCTGAAACCATAACTGCAGTCTGATATATATATTTTGCACGATAACCAAAGCCCAATTCTCTCAGCCGCGCTTCAACATTCTTGCCAGTTAACGCTTCGGGTGCCGGAAAATCGTGATACGATCGACTGCCAATAGTAGCCACCAGATCACCGTAGTTTGTGCATAGTTTCTCCACCATCTGCGATATGCGCGCTATGTTATTGTTGCTACTGCATATGAATGACACCAGAGCCTCCCACGCATCCTGACGCAGGATACGGATGCCCGTGAAGTTGGGTGCTTTTTTCTTAAAGTTGGGATCGGAGTCAGACCACTGATTGTATAGATCGGTAAGGTTGGATGTCAGGTTGAGGTAATGAGTGACTATTTCGCGCGTCTCGTCTGAAGTATTTGCTGTGCCATTCTTCGTGGGAACTGGGGGTGTGGTCAGGGGTGTACGGGGAGCGCAAGATCGATAGTACAAGTAGGACGGGTCCTGTCGCAACGATATAAGACGTCCACGGAGGACACACCGCCATTCGTCACTGTCAGGAAGTTGCTGCCATCTATTCGAAAGTTTATTAGCTTAACTCCGAAGGATTTTCAATAATTTAGTATCAACTGACCTGAAAGATTGGCCGCATCTCAACGTGGTGTTGATGCAAAGCTCACTTAGACTGATGGGCAATTTGCGCCATTCCGTGAAGTGTGCGGACATTGTGTAAAACGAGTGACTGAGAATAGGCTTTTTCCCAACTGCTCAACCCATATTGCAATAGAATTCTATGTCTCCAATAATTGGTTTGGTAGGGGTAAGCAAAAGAGCTCCGCAGAAAAATTCAAGCTCCGATAGGCGGGATAGACGCGACGCGCTAACTTACGCGCTAGACGCCGGGACGCAAGCTTTCCTCAGAATTTGTCTGGACCACCTGCCCCCAGCCGCTTGGACAAAAGATTTGTAGCGAAGAGAGCAACGTCGAACCACTGTTACTCTTCTTTCGCGTACACCTTGTGTTCGTCCATATATTTTACTCATTTCATCTTCTCACAGTTCTCTTTTTATCATCGCATTCGTACCAGTCGACTTCAAGTGGTGTGATCTTTTGAACTTCGATCTTGCCACGCTTGGACGAAGCCAAAATGAATGGCGACGCATATTCTTCGAGAGGTAAGCCATCAAACACGCATTCTTCTTCGATCGGATCGCGCTAACATGGTGTGCATCTAGACTCCGGTCGCTCCAGGGATCATTACGTAAGGATTCTTCGCACTTCCACTTACAGTTACTCTAGACATACTGATAACATGTACAAAAAGAGGGACGAAAGAAGGGACAGAGGTGAACGTGATAGAGGCGAACGACGACGCTCCAGATCGCCGCACCACGGTCCTGGACGGGGTTCGCGCCGCGACGTAGAAGGCGACTCATATTCGTCCAGTCGCGATTACAGAGCTAGAGAACGCGAAGACAGGTATTCGGGGCGAAGAGATGAGCGAGAATGGGACAGAGATCGAGGTGACCGTCGCCGCCGGGATCACGACGAACGGCCGGCGCGACGAGAACGAGGTGATCGGGGCGATCTTTTTGAAGACCGACCACGTCGCAGAGAGCGTGAGGGGCGAGACCGAGGAGACCGAGGAGAACAACGACGACGAAGCGCAACTCCTCCTAAGAAGAGAGAGCCGACACCTGATTTGACAAACGTTGTGTCGGTGTTGGAAAGAAATCGTCGTTTGACGCAATGGGATATCAAGCCTCCCGGGTACGAGAACGTTACCGCTGAGCAGGCCAAGATCTCCGGCATGTTCCCACTCCCCGGAGCTCCTCGTCAACAGGCTGTCGACCCAAGCCGTCTTCAGGCCCTTGTGAACCAACCTGCGGCGGCTTCTACCGAAAGTTCTGCCCTGCGACCAGCCAACTCAAGACAAGCTAAGCGTTTATTCGCTCACAACCTTCCTCCCAACGTAACCGATGCAGCTCTTGTCTCATTCTTCAACCTGCAACTAAATGGATTGAACGTGATTGAGGGCATCGATCCATGCGTCTCTTCTCAGATCTCGAAGGATCACTCCTTTGCCCTTCTAGAGTTCAAGAGTCCCAACGACGCTACTGTTGCCCTTGCCTTGGACGGTATCACTATGGAAGACCATGAAGCAGCAGCTACGTCCAACGGCGGCGCTCGAGGCCTGGAACTCCGTCGACCCAAGGACTACATTGCTCCCTCTGCCCCCGAGGACCAGCCCTATCAAGAGGGTGTGATTTCGAACCAAGTTCCTGACTCGCCGAACAAGCTTTGCGTGACGAATATTCCTCTCTATATTCCAGAAGAACCAGTCACCATGCTCTTGAAATCCATCGGCGAGTTGAAAGCTTTCGTGTTGGTTAAGGACAGTGGTACAGACGAGTCTCGAGTAAGTCAGATATCGGATCTTGATTTGGTCGGTTATTAACTTTCAAGCAGGGCATTGCTTTTTGTGAATACATTGACGCCGCAGCAACTGCCATTGCAGTGGAAAGTCTGAACGGCATGGAATTAGGTGATAAGCATCTCAAGATTACACATGCCAGTATCGGAGCGACCCAAGCAGCCGGCCTTGATATGGGCGTCAATGCGATGTCAATGTTCGCCAAGACAACGTCTTCTGATCTCGAGGCCACTCGCGTCCTTCAATTGTTGAACATGGTCACAGCGGATGAACTAATTAACAATGATGACTACGAAGGTATGTGAACCGTTTAACCCTAAGTATACATGCTAATGCGAAGCCACAGAAATCCTCGAGGATGTCCAAGATGAGTGCAGCAAGTACGGCCAGGTGCTTGATCTTAAGATCCCACGACCAGCTGGCGGTAGCCGACAGTCTGCTGGTGTCGGCAAGATATTCGTCAAGTTTGATACTGTGGAGTCGGCAACCAAGGCCCTGAAAGCGCTTGCGGGACGAAAATTTTCTGACCGTACAGTTGTGACGACCTATTTCCCTGAGGTGGGTTCTGTCTGTGATACTATTAACGGCGACCGCTGACATTCTAATAGGAGAGCTTCGAGGTTGATGCGTGGTAACTCGTCGAAACCAACATGATGTCTGCATATACCCTACTAGTAGCACATCTGAAATTCGTGGCGGTCCTTCAACTCGACGCTCGAGATATCACGCTCAGGCTAGGAGCATCACTCTAAACCTCAAGTCGACGCGATTTTCTTGTATTTTGCTACCCGAATGTACTTTTACGAGGATCATAGACCTCCGTGGCCTTATAGTTCCAGAGTCAATACCTACGAAAAAGAGACCTGTCCTCTACGCTTGCAATCAATGACTGGCTTTTGCTTTTTTTTGTGGTGCGGTTGAGTGAATGTACCATAGCCTTCTTTCACACTCATATTCGATGTTACTATCAGTTTTGGGCAATAGTGCAATGCTTAATGGAAAGAGATTCTTGAGCCCAAGATATTTCAGTGCCACAGACTCGGACAGATAGTGTCGGAGCTCATGCATGCAAATAGATTGACGTAGTGGCTGTTCTGGTGCACATGAGACTCTAATTTTCGAGAGGTGGTCACCATGGCTAAATACATAAGTGATGGTAACTAAAGGTGCATAACTCTCTGTCACAGATATGTTCCGAAATCATGAGATGCCGGTATGAGGTCTGGGATAGATTGATCGCGCAATTAATGCAAACAGTGACTTACCTGACAAGTACCTAGATACCGACAGTTGAATTCTGAAAAGCATACACAGTGCAAGTGAAGTCACAGCAGATTGTCCAGAAACTCGGCATTCTCTTGTCGACATGTTCTTTCACGGCTCCAGGAATTAAGAAAGCTTCGAAACCTAATAATATTATAACATAAACATCTAACTAACCATATGACGATGTCAAAATTGCAACATGCCACAATCCTATCGGCACTTCTGTCAGACTGAATTGATCCTGCGACCTGAAAACGCAGTGTAGTATATTGATCCTTTGAGATGCCACGCTACCACCTGTCAGATGCGTCGGCCCCTCTAAGTATATTCGCTTAAGCCTGCCCGCTCAGGTTGTCTCATCCTGATACATAGCACACGCGGAATGTTCCGACGGTCAACGATGGATAGATATAGATAGGGAAATGCTACGTTGAATGTAACGGTGAGGCTTTCTTTCGGTATCTGCAATGGCCCCTGCGTACGCGATAGTTGGCCGTCTCAAAGACGCAGCATGAAGTGGGTAAAATTAGTTGACACAAACCAATGAAGAGAGGGCCTACGATTTGATCGTTTGAGAACTCTTCTTTCCCTTCTCTTGCCTCTCGAGAGAAAGGTTAAGCTGTACGTCCTCGGTTGTTGTCTGGACTCATCATGATGGATTTTGCTGATCAGTTTCTCCAAGAAGGCGATAATTTAAACCACTTCAGGACATTACTTTGTGGGGAGAGTGCAGGTCTCAGACATTTTCACTTCTCCATTTCCCATCGAAGTGGGTATGTGGTTCAATATTTCGGCTTTCAACTTCTGTGCAGTAATCGAGATCGTAAATTGCAATACAGCGTATTGTACAGTACACATGGTAATACAGTCCACGCGCGTAAATTACCGAGCGGGGCGTTTGGCATGCCTCATGCATGGCATGGCCCGTGTACCCTGCGACACGCTAGACCTGTTTTGGCTATAAGGCCGTTTCATTCGTGTGCCGGCTTTTGGGTGCCTCCAATTGGGATGTGCATTCTACAGAAGAGAGCCCCTCCAAGAACCTGGACCACTAGAAACGAGCTAATCGATCCTAATGCAGGTTAGTCACCATATCCAGACGTTTTCGTGTTTTGTGCGGTGAAGTCTGCAGTCGAGGCACACAGGTCGTGTCTCTCCTGTCGCGTTCTCACAGCGGAGCGTGCCGAGTCTGGCACGGCGACATGGGCTGTTTCAGGCTGTGTGATCTGTGCTCAACCAGATTATGGATGGTTCTTCGCTTAGTCTCGCAGAACTTGGTTCTCGAACTCTTCCCTCTGACAAGTATCACCATCATCAGGAGGGAGAGACTAACTCCTTCTGCTATAATCCATGACCAGAACTGTTCATCTCAAATTGCGTCTAATAACGCCATGCCGAGAAGCGAACCCCCGTATTCGTGCTACTGTGCGCTACAAACCGCGCGTGGTGGCACGATGAAATTAGTCTCAAGCTAACATATCGGTTTCTATTGTTGTTCTAGAAGATTTCTCCGAAGGCTAAAAGTATTACGTCGTATGTAACTACGAACTCCGAGAACTAGTCTCGTCTACAAAGTATAATCGGATCGAGAGATAATCCAATTATTGAGACTAACATAAACTTTGGAGCTCGCTCTCTAATTGCATAACATGATACGTGCAAGGAAAATTAGAAACCGAACTGGCTAGTTGCGCGTTAGTCAAACCCTAAGCAGCACAAAGTGCATATGTAAGCCAAAGGGGCAAAAATCTCTCTACGTACTACGTAGTAATAATGAAAATGGCAACAATCCAATCAATTGGGTTCATCGATGTTGGCGACTCGCCAACTTCATCTATTGCATACGGCTGCTGGTTAGCGAGCTAAGTTAGGTTCCTTGGGGCAAGCCCTACAACAAAATTACTCCGCACTTTTACGAGCCAGCGCAATAAAACAGACGCTAAGCCGGCAGCAACACGTGAGTCATGTATTGAAGGTATCCGAGGTTGGTTGGACGCAATTTTATTTTACCAACTATATGGCATATGATTTTACACTTGGCACCCTCTTTCGCGAACTGACAAAATAGGAGACTTGACAAGAATCAAGATCCCGATGTGAGGTCAAAACTCCTGCAGAGCGGCCTACTACGATCCGCTCTGGGCACGTGCTCACGGCATTATTGACTGGGAATCGCCTACTATTCTGTTTCAGGGTCTGCATTTGGAAGATCGGCGTTCATGAGTTACTCTCTCTAGCGAACTATAGCAGACTAAAGCTGATAGATCCGCGGCATGTGCTCGACTTTCCACGTTTACTACAGAGTATATGGGTTGCGCAAGGACATAGTAAGTCTGGCAGATCGAACATGTTCAGCCACGGGTTTCATCCGTGAAGCAGACAATCGATTTATCTGTAGAACTCTAAATCGTAGTACTACCTACTACGTAGAAACCAAGTACCGAACATGGCACGTCTTTTCCTGGGATACCTACTTGGCAAATGTCAACATGAAACGAACGATCGTCCCTATCTCGCGTAAACGGACATATGGACCGGGTGGTGCATTTGCCCTAATTTCTGGACTTTGGGCCTCGGGAGTCCCCACTCGCGCTCATTTTCGTGCCTAAGCATGTGTACGTAACAAGTGCAGCACGCACGCTCTTGAGAGGTGGAAGACCATTTTTAATTATAATTAGTCTGGATTACGCAGCGGTGATTCGCGGCGAGATGAGTGTGGAGAACGAGCAGAATATGCATGACATGATTATGTGAATTATTTTTTGTAATATGATCATTCAAGCCCCTACCAACGTAGGTACTAGATACTATCTAATTGAACAGGTCCAGGCTAGACTAGGCAAACATGGAAGGACATAATTGTACATCTAAGCATTTTCCACTTTTCCCGACAGAGACCACATAGCTGGAAAATCAGGTAACAAAACACCCGCCGGCAACGCCATGCTGGAATGAAGTATAAGCGATCAAGCGCAGTGTACATAAAGTGGGTAATAGATAGAAAAATAAAAAAACAGTGAGTGTATGTGGGTAACGAAAGGATTATCTGTAGCGAGGGTTGTGATTGCTCATCTGAGAATGAGATCGGGCAAATGTACTAGTAGCATCCCAGTTGTAGGACGTAGGCTCTCGCTGTGAGGTTGGAGGACGCGGCGTCGAGAAGCTCATTGAAGGGCGAGTGTAACTTGCTTGCCGCGAGTGAGCGCTGAGCTCGATATCCTTTGCGTCGACTTCATCCTCGTCTATACGACCGTTCATGTACGCCGGTGTAGGTGAGCGCACCATCGGCTCAGGTGTCTTCATGGTTTTCTGGTGGTTGAGCATCTCATAGTTGCGCGTATCTCCGAATCGAGAACGTGCGTCGACGGAGACAAACTCGACATTCTTGGCAAAGAGTCCTTGCCAGAATTCGAGCCACCCTCGGAACATGGTAATGCGCACAGTAAAGATAAAGTTCCAGAAACTGGCTATACAGAGAAGCACCAGTGCTGCATCTAGTGCTGCCTCAGTAAGTCCGATGGCAGACGCTTCTGCGGTACATTTTTTGGGATCTTGGAACTCCACGAGGCAGGCCAACCACGGTTTTGCTTTCACAAGGTTGGCCTCATTTACAGCCACGGAGCTATCCAATTTCACGAATGTGACGGCCAGATAGATGACATTGGCAAGAATGACCATCACAAGGGCCATTGATCGCCACTGTAAAACGAGAACTCGTCGCACACGCCTGTATGCCTGGCGAGCAGTTGCCGTGCGCGAACTGGACGTATAGGACGGTAACCCGGAATTGGAGGTGTTTGTAGGATCCGACGGGTCGAAGAGTGCCTTGATATACACGTACATACAGTACCCCATGGTCACGAATTGAAGAATGAGCCCCAGTCCACCAAACACCAAGATTGGGATCCAGTAGTCATTGAGGCTGTCCGTGCTGTTGATATGGCATATGCTGCCGAAGCGATAGGAGACCCCAGTGAAAACCAACATCAAAGCGAGGATGAGCACCGGCAAGCCTAATCCTACTGCGAATGCGATCCACATGAACACGGGACCGATGAATACCTCCCAGCAGACTTGCAGATGGAGCGCAATTGTCCGCAAAAGACTCCATGTAACACATGCAATACCACCAAACAACAATATAGCACCTGTAAACGCACAGGACCAGTCCGTGTGCATATCATTTGGCGTTATGGCATCATTGCATTGTTGTGGTTTGGTGCCCAGCGGGATGATCATAGGAATTTGGAGGCAGACGACGGATAATGTGAAACAGACGGTAATGTAGTTTCGATTCGTGAATTTGACGGGAAGGACAGCCCAGGTAACGAGGAGAAAAAAGGTTAATGGTAGTAGCGCAACACCAAGCCACCCGATTGCGGTCATTTTATTGTTAACTCCTATGAACCTTTTGTCAGTATGCCGATGATATTTCCAGTCTTTGAAGTGGTGACTCACCATCAGGATATCTCCAATCTTCTAGTGGACATGGTAAACAGCAACTGAGTCCTTCCTTGATAGGCTGACAAAATCGACCGGCAATGTCTACATTGGGTGGTTAGCACTCCTAGAACCGTTATCTTCCCATCTACACTTCACTTACATCCTGAAGAATTTGCGAATAAACTCTCCTGTATAAAGGGTGGCGGGCAGAGGCCCGAAATGCTCGTCATTGCTATTGTCCTCTTTCTTCGATGCGCTGATTATGCTCTTGTATAAACCGGATGTTTGCTGGATTCTATGTAATGAACGGCTACCTCATAGTTCGAGGGTCAACGAAAGACTGCATCCAGGCAGTCAAGCAATGCCCGGCTCCTCAAGAGGGAACAAACAGTGGCGTCTTCACGATGGACCACGGCGTTGTTGAAATGTCGCAACCGGTAGACGAAGGAATTAGAAATTATAAATGTCGTTTGGGGCGCGGAAGTATTTAGACTAACAAGAGAAACTGGCCAGGGCTGTGGAGGAGCCAGGACGCTACTGATATACTAAAACCCATCGACAAGGGTGAACGGTCTGGAGCACAGATCCACTAGCTACTCGCTCTCCATATGGACTGACACTGGCAGGGGTAAGTGCATGTGTCCGGTATCGAAGCCCACCCGAGGGGAATCCATGGCTCTCCGAGTCTTGTAAGGCAACTGGGCCAGCCATTGGATGAGAGGAGGGGTCTCTGAGTGGTCTGACAGACAAATGCCATGCGTGCCGTGAAACTTAGCACTCTAAGTGGTCCCACAGTCGCAGTCGCGCTAGTTCAGAATCGAGCACGCCCATATTCTTGTACTTTTCACTGAGATCTTTCCAGCTGTTGTATGGTGGCAGTACCTGCATTGGCTGGACAAGCGGGATGTCTTAGGTGGGCCGTGGAGTGAGATTTCTCTCCAATAGACGCCATCGGCTATAAGCGGGACAGGGGCTTAGTTGACAAATACGGTCTAGTGGCTGAATAACCAATGTTCCATACAGAAAATACTTGTATGGCATGATACGATACCGTACTGTTTACGACGTGATACGTATTGCTTCGGTTTTGCGTCTACACAGTACTCTGTACAGTCTACTGCACGGTGCGTGCCTGTATCATCGGCCCACTCCGATACCCCACTATCACATTAAGGACCAATAGAAACCAAGTGCACAATGGCATTGTGTGTATCGTCTTGTCATTGTCCCGGTGCGGATATTACCCCTTTGCACCTGCCTATTCGCAGCCGAGCACAACCACGGTCAGGAAGGTTTCAGCGATTCTAGAACACGAATGAACAGTCGATCTTTCAGTTATCCTCTAGAGGCAAAGGTCGCGTCACTTTCTCCCTTCACCTGGAAGAGTATGTTTATCATGAGGTCAATGTATTGGCCTCTGCATCGATGGGTTTGAGTACGAAAGCAAAGCACTGTGGATGCAAGTCCAAGGCGCACTGGGCTATTGTATGGCAAGGAGAATCACCGGAGCAAGTGGAGGTACCCTAGGCTGAATTGCCGATAGAGCAATATACTACGTAGCTACGTAGTAAGATCTGGCTGTGGTCACTGATCACTGCTCAGAGAGGCAGGTGTCGAATTTCTGTTGAGACCTCGAACGCATCAACGGTTCTTTGACCCCTGCACATAGTCGAGTCGCGTTATGTACGCACCTGACTAAGCTGGCTATATCAGAGCCGCCAATACGGCTGTTTGCCACGACTCAGGTACGGTCCGGCAACTGTTCAGCTGAGCTTCCCGCAATAACATCATGCATTAAGATTAAAGCCATGGTCATTCAAGTACCTTTATATAGTTTTTTATGGGTACGCGAGTAACTTATCAGAAATTATTGTCATGCATGTCATTCCATGATAATCTAGCCCGTAGCCAGTAAAAACTGGCTTGAGCACTATAGGTTGACCAGATTAAATATGCCTCAGCCGCAGAGCAGGCGAACAAAGGCCGGAAAGTGATAACCGTAGCAAGCGTAACAAGAAGAAAGACGACATATCGTACGCCTAGGGGTTCAAACACGAATGAATGAATAAATAGCCACTGCTTACGACGCCAGATTTGTGCTTCGTCACCTTGCTGTGCGACTTGTGCCGTCTATGTGGAGACAAGTACACGGCAAATACTACTGCTTCCTCGACTTCAGCTGCGTTGAGGACGTTAAACACAGTTTCTAGTCTTTGTTAACGATAAGTAATCCATGTTTACGGCCAAGTCGAAGATTGTGAAACCACCGCTGTATAATCATTATCGTGGTGGTTCGTGGTTACTCCGTACACTGTACTAGGTAATCGGTAACAGGGACCTTGGTATAGCCTCCTTTTTCCCTTAATGGTTGTGTTTTATGGATTCTCGAGTCACCCTATGGCACCTGCCTTAGAGTTATGGAATGTCGCCAGTGCGACGCCATGTGCTTGACACTTGACAGTTTGACTAAAGCCGTCACCTTTTGACCCACATCATTTTGCTTTCCCTCTTTGGCCTCGATAAATTCGGACGTTGTTCCTAAAAGGAAATCGCAACACGCCTCAAACCCTAAGGTGGAAAGTTGAAAAAGATTGCCCACTTTAAAGCTTAAAGATACGATAGAAAGTTAGAGAATGAAACAGAGAAAAAAGAAAAAGTTTAAGATGTTTCAATCTGCGTTAACTCGGTTCCGGAGATATGAACACATTGGTATGATCGATGGCCTAATCCAGGTGTGACAAAATCCATCATGAACAAACAAGTCTACTGAATCCAAAGTGAAAATTTGGTAAGGTTTCGCAGAAAGTTTGCCTCTCTATGAGATTCCGCCACACGCAGTACAGAGTACGGTGACACCAGATGAAAAGATTTCCACTTGAAACGCTGCAAAAATGAAACCCATGTATTCTTATATATTTTACGCCTGAACTCAAGAAATCAATTAAAACTAGAAGCCTTGATATCCATCTTGTCAAGGCGACAAAGACAGAAAGGAATATATAACAAAGGGCTCTAACCCTATCTTAGGGCACACACCCTACATGATATATTAACCTATCACTCTTCATATACTAAATTCAGTATCACCTCAACCTCTGATGTCGGTGGCAATATTTATTTTACAGGACTCGGTACAATCGAATCCTCGAGTTTTGGTATTTCGTTTTCGTGAAATTGTCTTTCCATTGTATTGATTGAAGTGTATGTCAACGATCGAGTTAGTCGAGTTGTTGGCGATTTGGCAGAATCACACTACCATTTGCTTCTTCAATATGCACTACGATTCCTTCCATAACCGCAGTCAACCAATAACGACGATTTAAAGGCGGACGAAGAAAAAGCAAAAGGAAGGCAAGTGAGCAATGCCAGCTGATCTACACGTTCTGCTCTCCCAATGGACAATCGACTCGGCCGCCGCGCCTGTCCGTCACATCCAATCGTAGCCGCGTTGAGCCTCGTCTCCTTGACCATGACATCTTAGAAGCTTAGAACTTGTTTTAATGACTGTCACGCCTGTCCATTGGCTCTGTATAGAGACTGCCAAATAGATTCCCTGTTTTGACCATTGCTATTCCGTTTATGCTGTGCCGACCGGCTCAACCTGATGCGGTAATTTCCCGAGTTCCAGGAAAGAACTATCTTGGCATTCTTATCTGCGGTATTTTGTCGGGGTCATCCGACGTGATCACTGACCTTGACAATCCCCGCATTCGTTGAATCCGGGGCCGATGCGGTGTTTCTACTATCTTGCTCGGGATAGCTTCGAAGGAAAGAGGCGTGCTATCAAGAAAACGGACCTTACTATCAAAGCATATCTACTTGAACCCGGAAACTTCCATGCCATTGGAGCATCTGATGCATCTTGTCGACAACCACCAGAATCGCATTGGCTGTCAACGCGATTATCCTTTGGGATGAGGTGAAAACGTGGCCGGACGGGTCCGACTTGGCAGTCTCTGCTCTTTGACCCCATATATCTACAAACTCAACTGGAAGTTAAATAAATTCACCCACCAACCAACTATATCATTGCTACCCACTATTTTCAGCTTGGGGTTGGTTTGGCGACTAGACCGGGCAAATGGAGTCTACCAAGACTTTTCCCCCGCATCCATGGATGTCACTGAGAAGAGTCGGCATTATAAGTATGACCGTGGCCCCAAAGTGGCCGATATAAGATTGGGCTTTTGTCTAGGTTTTCCATTATCGTCGCAGAAACCGCATAATCACTGCCCATCATGGCCGGCGGAGCAAAAAAACCGGTGAATATCTTCCGCCTGAAAAACCTGGACGAGCCCAAGCAGGTGTTCAACTGGAGGCTATGGCTTGCAGTCATTTCATTCGGTCTTATGGGTGCTGCTCGGGGAGTTGACGAGGGTCTAATCTCAGGCGCCTTCAACTCCAAGGATTTCCAAAACTACATCCACTACCAATCATATAGCAAAGTCGAACAGACCAACATCAAGGGAAACGTTACCGCTATGGTTCAAATTGGATCTGTTGGTGGAGCTCTTTTGTAAGCTTGGCCCCAGGCATGCTTATAAGCTTCAATCGCTGATTCTCTGTGTTTCCTGATACAGTGCTTTCTTGGTCTGTGATCGCATTGGCCGTATCTGGGCAACTCGTCAATTGTGTCTTCTATGGATTCTAGGTATCGCTATATTCATGGGAAACGGTGGCAGCCTCGGTGCTGTTTATGCCGGTCGTTTTATTGCTGGACTTGGCGTTGGTCAGACAACTGTTGTAGCGCCTGTGTATCTCGCAGAGATTGTAAGTCTCCTGCATGTACAATGTAGACGGTGAAAGATAGTCTTGTCATTATGTGACTAACTTACATGACTAGGCACCCGCCTCCGTTCGTGGTTTATGTACCTGTGTATTTACTGGTTTTGTCTATCTGGGCATCGTACTTGCTTACTTTGCAAACTATGGCAGCCAGGTCCATCTCAGCGGAAGTAATGATCGATGGGTACGTGTGACTATCTCACTAATTACGTACATTTCCTGATTCTGACTGCATATAGCTTGTTCCGACCAGCCTTCACATCATGTTCGCAGGCATCATCTTTATCTTATCCTTCTTCCAATATGAGTCCCCCCGATTTCTGGTCAAGTGTGGCCAGGTTGAGAAAGCTTATGCAACTCTTTCAAGAGTTCGCAACTTGCCACCTGATCATGAGTACATTGTACGCGAGATTGGCATGATAGAAGCCACACATCATGCTGAATTGGAGGCTACGATGGGATCGGGTCCCCTAGGAGTTCTCAAGGAAGCCTTCTTGATTCCGTCGAACCTATATCGGATCTACCTCACTTTTATGGGTCAGATTTTGTCTCAGTGGTCTGGGGCTGGCAGCATTACTATATATGCCCCGGACCTTTTCAAGTTGCTTGGAATCACTGGTAACAACGAGGGTCTGCTGGTTAGCGCTGTTTTCGGTATTCTCAAATTGGTTGCCGCCGTTGTCTGTGCTCTTTTCTTGGTCGACGTCATTGGACGTAAGCGTGCGCTCCTGCTGGGCATCACCCTTCAAGCAATCTCTATGATTTACATTGCCGGGTTCTTGACTGCCGTTCCCAAATTGGGTGTTGTCAGTGGATTTCAGTTGCCGGCTGGTCAGAAGGGCGCCAGCATAGGGGCAATTGTGATGATCTACATTTCGGGTATTGGATGGGCTCTCGGTTGGAACTCTATGCAGTATCTCCTGACTGCAGAGTTGTTCCCTCTCCGAATCCGTGCTCTTTGCACTTCGATGGCTATGACTCTTCATTTTGCAAACCAATACGGCAACGCGCGCGCAGTACCCAACATGCTTCTACCCACAAGCCAAGGTGGAATTGATCCCAAGGGCACATTCTGGTGCTTTGCCGCTATTACTATTCTTGGTGGAGTCTGGGTTTGGTTCAGCATTCCAGAGACGGCTGGTCGCTCACTCGAGAGTATGGACCGGCTCTTTGCCCTACCGTGGTACAAGATAGGAAGGTATGGAAATAAGGATGCGGAGGAACAGGACCAAGTTGTGGATGAAAAGATGCAGATGGCGGCGCAATCTTATGGCACAGCTGAGCATGTTGAAGGGAATATTCCTTCGAGCAAGGTTTAAGCGAAACGCTAAATGATATGTTGCAGATAAGGCTGGAGCTTCAAGAGGCAGATGGTCGTTCCCCCTGTCTGACAGTGTATTCAGTCAGGCGACCTGATTTGATAACATACTTCTAGAGTATGCGAGACACATCATGTAGAAAGAACCTAGCTCTTGATTTAGCTGAACCTAACGATACGATGAGTGAATGTCAACTATGCCAATGAGATGGATGCTTTTGTAACATTTGCGCTTGTTCACAAGGTCTTTCAGAATTAACAGAGAAAGTAGATTGCTGGAGAAAACCCACAAGGTGATCCCTTTTTCAGCTTTGGCATGCACGAAGCTTAAACACTGCTCTGTAATTTATCGAGCTAACTTGGATTCTAATAGACTATTTGAAAACTGAGTCTTGAGATACTAATTCCGGCCACTGTCTTGTGTTATGCCTGTTGCACGCATTGTTCGGTTATTACGCATATTGTAGACTGATCCATGATAGCTGACCGACTCCCAGCTTTTTGAGTCTTGCAACATAGTTCTAGTTAGATTTACGACTCAAGAAAGCTATATAGATCATTTATCGTTTGTTGGTCGCTACTATGGACTCGAAGTTAGGATTTATTAAAAAGATACAAGTGTCCAATCAGGTGCGTTTTCTGCTCTTTCAGACAGTCAGGCTGGTGAGTAAAGAGCTCTGGGTCTGTGGTACATCCTTGACCTTTCCATATGCATCTCGCACGGTCAGGACTCGGGGGGGCCCTTCCTCGCCGAAGAGAGGTGTGATCTCACCCGAGTCAAGTTCCTGCTGTACTTTTGAACTGACTTCGTTCCACCGGGCTTGTGTATCTTCTTCAGCGTCGTACGGATATAACCATCGATTCTAGTTCTTTGTTAAATGCTTCGTTGAGATAGGACTAGCATATCCAATCATACCTTGATCTTGATGTCATCTGGGTCAAACTCTGTACCGTCATTCATATGCTTCAATGCATTATGCCACCTGTTCCGCAAATCTTCGCCGGACAACTGCGACTGTCGAACTCGGTCGAACCGCAGTTTCTCGTATACCCTAGTCTATGTCATGTTAGTAACTGCCAGAGAATGAATATCTCACAAAAAAGAGCCACGTACTGCCAATGGCACATTGCCCTTTCCAGCCAATTTCATGCACAACGCCAACACTGCCGAACTCTCTGTCGCCTGCGAAGCTCCTTGTGCACTAGTCGGAAGATGCGGATGACAACTATCACCCAGCAAAGCGATTTTACCACTCTTACTCACCCATGTCGGCAACGGAGCTCTATAGCAGATCTTCCAGTCAAGACAGCTCGGCGTGGCTCTAACCGCCGATGCAATCGATTCATCCCAACCCTGTACAAGTTCGCGTACATCATCCATGTTCCCCGGCTGAAACCAACTTTCTTTAATATCTTCTGTATCCTTGTGAGTGATGATCCAGTTGAACTCTTCCCCATCGCGTAGCGTGTTTTGAACGAGATGTTTGTCTTCACCGATCCATATATTCACACAATCTTCCTTCAAGTACTCTTGACATTGAGGGATGTCCTTGAGAATTTCGCCCTTGAAGTAGGCACGATAACAGGCGTATCCACTACTTTTGGGTGCGTCAGTGAAACCTAGGACGAGTTCCCGAGCCCTGGACTTGATGCCGTCAGCTCCAACAATCAAGTCTGCGTAGAATGTTCTTCCGTCTTTGAGCGTGAGACTCGGTGCATTCTCGTCAAACAAAACGACCTCATGACCCATGTGAATCGGTATTCCTAGCTGCTTCACTCTATTGATGAATGCGACGTGGTAGTCACCTCGGTGTCCGATGTAGCCTGCCATATCCTAGCAATCAAGCACACATAAGTTTCATGTCCATCATTATATAAGGAATTAGGGCAGGAACCCACCATAAGTGGTTGTGTCGCCATTATCTCCCCATTATCCCAGCGTCGAATATTCATGACAGGGTTTTTGTTCCCAATTGCAATCAATTCTTCATACAAGCCCCAGCGCTTAAGGAGTTTGAGCGCATTCTCCCCGAGACCGAGAGAGTCGCCAAGACGTAGGAATTCGCGCACTTTTTCAAATACAATAACTTCAAAGCCAGCGTAATGCATGGCCATGGCGCAGGCGAGACCTCCCAGGCCCGCACCGACGATAAGGACTCTTGTCTTCCCACTTTCGGGGTGAGATGGTATGGATTCTGACATCTTCAGACTGGTTCTAATTTCCGCTATGCTGCCAAAAATAAACGATTCGAATCTTGAGAATGAAATGAGTATCAGCAAGTCAAAATGCAAACCCAACTCGTTCTAGAAAATTTCAGCATAGGTTTATATACGCAACCCGGAAACGTTGGATATGCGGGGGTTACCCCAATGATGGATACTTTGGCCGTTGCGAAACCATTTCCCCGGACCATCACGGACAACTACAACCAATTGGTATTAGAGTTATTTAATACCGAAAGCATGATGCAAATTACGGAAGGAATACCGATGAGGCGTGAAGTCTAATGTGAAGCTAATATTGCTTTGCGTCGTCTTTGGCCGAATTTACGTAGAATCAGTCATGTGTTAGGGCTGAGATTCCCGCGGATTTAGTCCTAATTCAGCTCCTTGTAGACAGTCCGTCATTTGAAAATACAAGTACAACACTGAGATTTAGGGTAACCTGCTATTTGGTATTACATTATTCCCTCTCTCGAACTTCGTAAAGCTATATTTACTATCTCAAAATATAGATCAACTCCTCCATGTCTCCAGACTCAACCAGTCTGGCTCAACAATTGGGGATGGCCATGAAGATAACGAGAACCCCAGTGCAACAGGCTCATCTCCTTCTACTGGCCCCTGTCGCCGCTGTTGTTCAGCATCCATCATAGTCGTAACTGATGCCGCCGGCGCCGCAGCGCTGGCATAGAAGTTATAGTAATCTGGCATTGTATTTTCGACTTCATGATCGACACCTTCAATGATATGCAGTGTCCGTGCTGCACTCGACCATATACTCTTCATCTTTCGGCAGCAGTCAATGCAATGCATCAATGCAGATGGGGAGAAGAGCACGGGGTACGTAGCGCGATTGAACAGGTGCATTATAATAGCTGTGAAACAGTAGTAGTTGAAAAAAGGCGGGGCAAAGGTTGGATTATAAGAGGATGTGAAGTGTTCGAGAAGGTTCGCAATTGCGACAGCAGCAGATGTTGCTGCTAGAAGGGAGGGATTGTTGCTGTGGGTTTCATTTGGACTCGTCACAATACTATGATCAAGGTCAGTCTTTTTTACTCCGCTATATAGCTCCCGGACGGTGTGAACTCACAATGGGCGATGGAGGAGTACTTTACAGTTCCAGAATTGGGTGTGCATGGCAATAACTGGCACAGCTAATTTGACACCCTGTTTAATGGCGAGGAAATCCGGCACTCCTGCTTCCCATTCATCCAGGTCATTTTCTAGTGCATTTAGCGTCGTCCAATTCGGCTCGTTGACGCCCACCGAGTACAATTCCTTATGTATCCGTCCTTGGAGGATAGCTAAAAATCAATCAGTACCCGGCTGAGCCGAACGGGTTATGGAAAGTGGCGACGCACACAGCTTGATGACTTGTAGGAAGCATGATAAAGAATGATCTCTGTTTTCATGCAAGGTATCTTCGGGGAGTTGAGTATCATAATCATCGTTATGAATCGCACATGGTCTACCCTGCCATGCGGAAACGTATCGATCAAGCACAAAAGCACCCCACCATATGAGTCGTCGGATTTGCATCTCTACATTAGACATGTTTCGGAAGCATTGCGTTTTCTTCCAGACTGAAGGGTCCCGGTGTAATCCTAGGTCTTGGGCCTGAATTTCTGCCATGTTAGCTTGATATTGCTCGTATGAATGTGGTTTGATCATACCATTCGAATTGCCTTTCCAACGTACATCCAACTGACAGAACCGCCAGTGCCAATCTCGCGATATGCCATCATGATCAAGGCCAAGCAACAATTGATACTACTTTGCTCTGTTAAAGTAATTAGTACCCACCGGGCTAAGTAGACTGGCATGAAGAGAAAAAATGGATACTCACTATGTTGAGCAAGCAAAGTCTCTGCTTTGATCGCATACTCATCACCCGGATCGCTATCCTCGCGGGATTCACAATTATCAACGAATCGTGCCGACAGCGCGAACATTGACAGTAAGAGCACTTGTGGAATACGGCGCTCCAGCTGGTCAAATGCAGACCTTCCTTGCCGAGGCATGCCGCGGCGGTCTTTACTTAGTTGGAAGAGAAATGTCTCTCTATGGACGACTGGGAAGCATGGATGGACGAATGTCCAATACGCACTGCATGCCATTTTAAGTTAGACTCCGTCATCAAAAAATGAGAGGAGGACAGATCAAAATAGGATACTAACTCAAGTAGTTTATTCTGTAGAGGAATAGCAGGAAGAATCCCTCCTAATATTGCATCTGCCGCGGATACGATCTCGTCCTCTGTACGGAACGTAGTGCGTTTACTTCGTGGCCAGAAGCCAGGATTGGAGAAGTGCCAAAAAGGAGACACAAACACTCGTGATGCAGTCATCAAATGTAGACCAGACGTTGGCCCATGATACCGCATCGTCATGTTCTCATCGACCGAAAGATAGCCCAAAACCGTCGAAAGCTCTGAACTGCTATCCGATTTCCGAGCGCTTGATTTCCCTGGCAGAGCAATCTGCCGTTGTTGAGACTTGCTGTCATCAGCAGTTTCATCTTCTTCCAGCCTTCGCTTTCTATTGTAGTTCGTGTCTATTGCTGGAGAGACCAGGGCAGTATTGTCAGGAGGAATAGGGTCAGCTTCTGCCTGTCCTTCTCGTAGTTCGGCAACCAAACTCTCCAACGAAGCCAATCTCTGTTCCAAAGTATTCACATAGCCTTTGGGAGGTCCTCTTTTCTTTACCGTACGATTAAAGGTACAGGCGATGTTGAGGAATTTGCAGTTTTCGCAGGTTTTTGTCCCAGGTCTCAGGAGACATTTGGATTTAGACTTTGAGCCTGAGGGGCATGTATCAGTAAAACAGATCTTATGATAACCATAAATCTAAAACAGTTTGTCTTACAGTTATCACAAGCTCTAGAGACCTTTTCGGCTGTTTGGGAGTCCCGCCTCGTCGGGCTTGGAGAATTTGAATTCTCGGCGTTATCGCCGTGTTGATCTGCCATCGAGCCGGAGTAGTATAACACCTCGCTGAAGCTTGACAGCCTACAAAAGGAATGTTTCTTGTGATGTCCCGGCGGACAGGCCCTTGTTTCCAAGAGGAAATGGTATTCTCGTTATCCCGGAAAAGTCTATGTGATAAAGAAGATCGGGGTATTACCGGGACCTGGGGTAGGGTTTTCAAAATGCGGGGAAAGTATTTGCGCGGCGATTCTAGTATTGCCGGTGAGATACTCTTTTGATCTGCGAAACATATCCCAAGGAAGCTAGTAATCACGACTGGACATCAATCAATTAAAAAAAGGCATTGAGTATGGTGATGTGGTATCATTGGACCACAATATAGCAAGCACCAACAGTCTGCGGAGTGGAACTTAACATGCTATCCGAAGAACGCAAAGAGTATCAGGGCATTTTTCAATGCAATATCTACTTCTCACGCTTGTGTCGACAAGTATAGTAGGATTACTGGCGTATGGCGCCTCGGTTTTCCTGAAACATATATGTCACCTAACCAATGACTCAAGTCAACTGGAAAGCGGCTAGTCAACTACCAAAGCCGTACTCCGAACCTCTTAAGTTTGTAAAGAGCGAGTGAAGGCTTCAGTGCATCGAAAACTAGATCCATTGTAAACCAATTCCGATCCAGCACCAAGGCCAACTACATAACAGGTATTTTTCCAGGACACTTAGGTCTACGCAAGAAGTGGAAATAGCTCGATCCAGATCGAAAATCATGTTTCATTGTATTTGTATATTGCTATCTAATCGGCACTGCACACAGGTGAGCGATCATGCAGCCATGTCATAATCATCAGAACTGAAGACCTGGAACCGAGTGACTATCTTTAGACGGGTTAGCAAAATCCTCGTCAAATTGTATCAGGAAATCAATCAATCGAAAGCAGAAGAATCAGAAGTCCAGTTTGTACATCGAGGTAACATTGACAGAAGTCAACGCACCGCTAAAACAAGAGGTACCAGAAATAAGTAAACATTTAGGATGTGTCTCATCAGATGAGCTGCGAGTTAAATGATAACGAGAAGAGAATATACGTACCAAGTAGCATGTTTTCATCGTACTATAGGCGCTTTCTCGGTATTGTTGGTTGACAAGACCAGGTTAAGTGATAACAGCGGAGGGAAGGTGGAAAAAAAATCGAACACTTACTCGAACTAACCAGAAAGTGAAGCGGGCGGTGGAGGATTCTGCCGCAAAATGCCAACTCGTTAGCGAAGACGCCAAGACCGATCACATGATCCACAACTCCACCACCAAAAGTTTGCCGAAGAAGTTCGCGATCATTTCTTGAAGGCTTTCATTCCGTACTCGACAAGTCGCCCAACGCCTACCGACAGACAATCTTCTTCGGCACACCGCAGCATTCAAAATGGGTCGGTATGTATAAGCACCATCACTTGTGATGCCCTAGTCCGATTACGTGGATAGTCGCTGTGGTGTCATGTTCCAAGTCTCAGATCCTAACATCTATCAGTCTTCACTCCAAGGGAAAGGGTATCGCCTCCTCGGCCATTCCTTACTCCAGAACTCCTCCAGCATGGCTCAAGACCACTCCCGACCAGGTCACTGACCAGATCTGCAAGCTCGCCAAGAAGGGGTACGTTGAAAAATCGCCCATCGATTAATTGATCGCGATACAAGAAGCTCTCGAAATCTAACAATGATTACAGTGCCACCCCCAGTCAGATTGGTGTTGTCCTCCGTGACAGCCACGGTATCGCCCAGGTCCGCAACGTCACTGGTAAGCTACCAAACAGTCCCATTTCGGCATTACAATTTCTTGAGAGCGAAGACTGATCAAATTCTCAATAGGTAACAAGATCCTCCGTATCTTGAAGTCTAACGGTACGAATCCCCACATCCTTCTCCTGGTTACCTCGTAGATCGACGAAAGGTTTCGACCCGGAAAGCGCACGAGCACTCGCAAGTGCCCATCGCATTGGACAATAGTACATTGTGGAAAGATATTTTCCTGGGTTGCAGTTCTCGCTCGCCTTCCGTCGGCTCGAATACCGGTAGTCATACACAACGTGTCAATAGAGCACGAGAAAAAAAAATTTTTCTGCCTCTGCTTGGTCCAACACAAGGCTGACAGAGTGACTTTATTGTAGGCCTCGCCCCTGAGATCCCTGAGGACCTTTACTTCCTCATCAAGAAGGCCGTCTCCGTCCGCAAGCACCTTGAGCGCAACCGCAAGGACAAGGATGGCAAGTTCCGTCTCATTCTCATCGAGTCCCGTATCCACCGTCTCTCTCGTTACTACAAGACCGTTGGTGTCCTCCCTCCTACCTGGAGATACGAGAGCGCCACTGCCAGCACCTTGGTTGCTTAGATAACCAAAGTGCGACGGTATTCTTCGTTATGTTGTACGAGACAAATTTGGGATCAAATTCGGGTCCAGAATCGCTAGTGAAACGATATATGTTTCTGTCAATATTTCAAAGAGAGGCAATCCACAACCGAGCTCTTCGATCTTGGTCGGGTTCTCTGTACAAGCTATGAAGTTCACGATTACTATGTAGCCACTCAATACATTTCTGGGTCGGAGAATCAAAAAAGTTCTAATGGTCTTTTCATTACTTCCTTTCGACTGGATAGTTGTTTGTAGATACCTGTGACCTGGAGTTATGCATGGCGTTTAATCAATCGTATTTACCCTCCATCGATCGTCGTTTTTCGTAGACATCGTAAAACATTTGAGTGGCCCATATCATGTATATTTGACCTCTCTAGCCACGGCATTACACAATTCTACCTTGACACCTGCACCCGTCAGAACATGGATCCACAGCCTCTGCGTATCGCTCAGGCGATCATTCTCCGACTTGACTTCGGAGAACATGACCTCTTTCTTCTCGGGGTTCCACAAGAAGAGGTCCGGAATACCGCCTCCTCGCTGCTGGTATTCTTGTGCCATCACCTTGCACACTGTTGCCAGGGCCGCACCGCCAAAGCACTGCACGATTTCTACGAGATCGTCAAGTGCGTATGACCAATCTAACCCGACGATACAGGTTTGTTTCGGAAACTCGCTTTCATGAACCTTACGTATAATGGATTCAGCCTCGCCGTTAGCGATTTGGACCAGTCGGTGATTAATCTCTGAGGCGCGAGATGGGTAAAAAGCATCTGTGTGGAGGTCCAAGGGACAGGTTTGGAAGGGCGTTTGAAAGACGTTGGGGACGTAAGTGAATAGTATATCATAGAATAAATAGCCAAACTATAACCAGCAGTTAGCAAGGAGGTTGCCTTCGGTAGAGAGATTCAAACATACAAGTGTTCGTACAATGCCCCCCTCAGAATGGTAGCCCTTCCAGCCATTCTCTCTGTACCAACTCAAGCACATGTTCTCAACCCTACACTCTTCATTGTTTTCTCGCTCATCAATCCAGACCGTAGCGCGGCCTCGTCGTGTAGAGAGTCCTGGGCTCTCGCCATTATCTTTTGAGTCAACTTGGTTCAAAAGTTCCTCTTTCTCAACACGGATCCCCTCAACAGTCCTCTCCTGTGGTTTGACAAGAAGCACATGTCCAAAGTCGTGCTGTTCTCGCTTCACCACCTTTAAGGATCTCTCGAGTTTTGCAATTCGTTTCTGAAGGTCGTAGTGATAGATGACGTGGCAATCCGGATCTTGAAGCCCAGCTTCACATGTGCTCAAAGCAGTTCTTTTCCAATGCTTCTTCTGAGCCTCATCGGATCTACCGTTATTCGGTGTCAGTGCCCATAGGTAATGTTCCTCCAGTAGAGCTTTTCTTTGATACCATGCGCCGCGTCGCGCCGCGTGGAAGAGCTTCTGATCAAGAAGCTCAGTCAGGAGTTCGTGCTCCCGCTTATGTTCTTTGAAACGGCCCAGTGGGTAGAGGCCTTTGTGTATGATTCTTGTATACACCCAAGCGGGTGAAAATCGGCGCAAGTAAGCACCTTCGCCGCTGAAATATATGCTATTTTCCTTATGTTGCTCTTGTTCAAGCAGTAATTTCCACCTTGGATAAACCTTCTCACTAAGGTCTTTAATAGTCTGTAGACGTTGTGCAGTCGGCGTCCCATTGAACTCAAGTATGTTGTCAATTTCATATTGTGTTCTCAGGGCGGCTTCGAACTCAAGCAGAGCTGCTCGTGATGGGAATATTGCCGTAGATCGAGATACAACATAATCCGGGAAATGCTTCCGTGAGATCTTCGCTAAGATGATTGTGGTAAGAGACTTTTCCGTCCACTCTGTTGACCGGTAAAAGACCAGATGCACCCTTTCGAATAGCTTCAACGGAGCTGGCGACAGTCGAATACAATCGCCGGTAAGCTCCAAAATCCTACTATGAAAGTGACGATCTCTATTGTTACCTTTTCCTGCTTTCCACCTAAGACCTGTTTGGGTTTGGCTGGTCTGGAGTAGAGCTGCTACAAGCTCCTTCTTGTTCTTCCCCTGGACTTTGGCTTCCTTGGCCATTTCTTTGAGCTCCTCGAGTAAAAGTAAGGACGAAGCTTCTTCCAACGTAGTAATCTCCTCGATACCTTCAGCAAACCTGAAGGAATTACCCAGACGATACATGTCACCAGGTTGTTCCAGTCCGACAGGAAAATCATTTGTGACATGTGTACTCGATCCAGAAAGAGGATGAATCTCTCTCAGATCTGCCACAGCTTGATCCATATTGGCGATGTCCTGGTAGTACCCTAACCGATTTATGCGATGCCAGGCGGCCGTTTTGCGTAGAAAAAGCCGTACATATCTAGTAAAAAAACACAAATCAACACTCTATTCGAATTTGAATGATAACTTCTAGGGTTTTGCAGATTGACTAACAGGTACTGTGCCTCATAACTCAGAATTTTCCACCTTCGAAAGACGTCGAGCTCGGTTTGATCAAACAGATGTGCCTCCTCGTTCAGCACTGTCTCTAGTGCCAAGTTGAATGCATCGACATAAATTGAACTTTTCCCTTTGAGCCACTTTCTCTCTCCCAGCCTTTGTTCTAATGAGAGTTGTTCTGTCTCTTCCGCTTCCGCCGCTCTAGAGAATTCGTATTCTTTAATTGCACCTTCGTCGATCTTTACTGGAGGGAGCGATATTTCTAGGTCTGTTTGGCTGCTTTTGATGTTATCAAAGTCCTCGTATCCGATTGTTATGTCAGCCGCAACTGTGGAATCAGTATCCTTTCTGGACAACCTTGGTAAGTCTGGATGTGATTCGCTTGATTCTTTCATACTCCCACCATCAGTCTGAGCTGACGGTGTTTCCGGAGTCACCTCATGAGAGACTTTCTGGCGTTTTGCAGATGGACGGCGAGTCTCGAAAAAGTCAAGCAAGGAAGGCATTTTTAACAGCACTGGAGGCAGGACCGAGCAGTCAAGCCCAACAGATTCAATTTCGCATCCCGATTGGTGGCTGCATCAACAGAATGCAGGAGTGCAGCACAGACGAAATCAAATGTAATGAAGGGTCCGGAAGAAGACGCGTTCTTGCGGGACACGTCGAAACGAGGCACGAATTTGGCGCCTGATCATGTGACTAATATAGCCACTTTCAGCTAGTTACGATTGTTTGAATAGCAATTTCCACTGCCTGTTCCTCAATACCTCTGGACCTCATGAACTGCCGAAGAGTCAGATTCATGCTTAACTTTGAGAGTTGAGTCGAAATTTGATACTTGCTATATAACTTGTGGTTAATCACGACGGTCCACACTTTGGAACTCAAAAATAACCTCCACCTACAACGCCAAAACTCCCACAGCGCTCGACGAACTTGTCGCCCTTCACGTCGATTAAAAATCGCGACTATGAGCTCAAGCACAACGCCCATCGGCAACCACGCCGAATCTCACGTTTCATCCATAACCCCAGCAACAACAGGCGGAAATACTGCGGATCTTGACAACGTTCTCCCCAAAGTAGCTGGCGGTGCACCAGCACGTATATACTTGAATGAGAAGATTACCCCGTACCTGTTGGAGGGGCTGAAGGATATTGCGAGGGAGCAGTATGTCTTACAGATCGTTCGTATACAAGCTGCATGATGACTGATAATGGGTATTTAAGACCACAGAATCCTCTGAAAATTCTTGGGGAATATCTCATCAAGAAGAGTAATGAAGTCGAGCAGGGTCAGAATAATAGGCAATAGGCGACCTGCAGGATCATTTTCTCATTGTCACATTGCGTAAAATGGTGAGAATGTACATTGATCATTGTACAGCCTTTCCAACGCCTTTATTCTACGATAAAGCGAAATTCATGTCTTGTTGGTTAAAGCGTCCACGACTCGCTTTCGTACAGTACAACGGACGGAAGCCAATTTCATTCTGACTCTGGTATAATTCGGCACCTATTATCATGCCTCGGAAGGCATCGTGCCAAATTACCAACTATAGTACGCAGAGTATGGCTTTTCGAAAGTAAATGGTTTCAGGCTACATGTTTGGAACAACAGTGCAAATATCGCTTTTTACTGCAGAGGATATCAGGACACCGTTCCTCGAGATGATGTCATTTATCCATATGGCTATCGTGTCTGTCCTAACAGCAAGTCAGTTATTCATCTCCTCAGCGTTCGACCTACCTAGACGATCTGGCGATATCGTCATGACAATGCCGGGGACAATCGATAACGGCAGCATCGATCTCGTGACGGTATTACAACATGGATGATTCGATTTGTTGTCAATAATGCTATTGCCCAGAGAGGTCGAACACGACTAGTGGTGATGCAAGACAACAAACGACGAGATCAGGTCGATATCCAAGTGAATCGCAAGTGTACTGATGAATTGCCGAATCTGATTTGATGTAATTTAAAAGTGATTTAATTCAATAATTCGAGCTGTCTCTGTTCTCTGCGGAAGTCGCAATTTGAATGCAGTCGTTACGTATATTTTCGAATACGGGCGCACATAAGTTGACTATCGATTTAGGATCATACCGAAAAAGGGCTGCAAACGTAGCTGTTGCTGTCCAGATTACAACGCGATATTTTTAGAAAGCTGACTTTTTTTGTGTGTCCCTCCGTCGCCAAAAAAGACATGCCGTACGTAATCCTGAGAGAGACTGAAACAAGTAGATAGAGAAACATCATGGCGGAGCGCAAAATTTGTGTGGACGACAAGACTGTGTAGAGAGTTGATACAGGTCGATGGTGTGATAGATTTGTTCTGGCGATGTTTTGCGTACTGCCGACACACGGTAGACGTGCCAAAGCCGTGATGACTTTCTTTTTCTGAAATCCGAACGCACAGAGGTGATGGAATGAGGGGATATTATTAAGGCGTTCTGCCGACCGTAACCCTTCGCGCCTGAACCCAGCACGAAACAGAAATGAATATACCGAAGAATACAAACGAAGAAACGAAGCTTCCTTCGACGAATGAAAAATGAAAAGATGAAAAAAGGGAAGAGGGTGAGAGCCAAAACAAACCCTTCCAGGTTCCTCTGCAAGTCATATCCAGATCAACTGTCATCATCAACTTACCTGCTGCCGTATCTTTCCTCTCCGCGACCTTCGTAAGATCGACCGCCGGCACCGCTGCCACCACCGTTGTAGGGTTCGCGGCTTTCACGGGGAGGGGCCTGTTCGTAGCTGGGAGGGTTGGCATCACGGTCATAGTAGCCACCGCCACGGCGCTCTTCACCGCCTCCTCCACCACGGCGTTCTTCACCTCCACGAAGGTAGCGTTCTTCACGAGAACCATAGCGGTCACCACCGCTGCCACCAGCAGCACCACCTCGGTAAGAGCCATAGTCGTCACGGTAATCATCACGACGGTTATAGTCGCGCCCATAGTCCCGGCCGTACTCGCGTCCACCACCACTGCCTCCGCGGTATCCGTGGTCATCGCGACCGTAATCTCCACCACGGCGACCATAGGAGTCGTAGCGGCCATAGCGGTAGTCATCGTAGCGACGGCCACCACCGTACCCACGGCGATCATCATAACGGTCACGGCCTCCACGTGGAGGACCTCGGCCGCGGGGGTCTAAAGAATGTATTTAATTACGGCGAGCGTCAGTCCAGAATTTGGAAACTTACCTCGCTTAGGTGGGCCAAAGTATTTGCCAGGAGTGGGAGTGCGAGGACGGCTACGACGAGCCTTCTCAATGCTGAGAGTAAGGCCGTCAATCACTTCACCCTGCAATCCTTCCTTGGCAGCATCGGCTTGTTCAGCAGTCACCATCTTAACGAAACCAAATCCACGTGACTCCTTGGTGTGAGGATCGAGCATGATGGAACAGTTCTCGACGTCTCCATATTTTTCAAAAAGGCGAGAGATGTCTGCTTCGGTGAGACGAGGGTGAATGCCAGTGACGAAAAGATTGGATCCTGGGTTGACAGCTCCTTCATCTTCGTCGTCGATTGGGGGCTTTCTGGAGTCACCTGCTGGGGCTCTGCTCGATCACTGTCAGCACGAGAACAGCTTGATACATCCTTGTCTGAGCGGAGTAAACTTACCTATCGTCGCCACGGGCTGGAGAAAGGCTACGGTCCCGGTCGGCGCGTGAATCTCCACGGGGAGATGCGCTACGGTCGCGATCATAGCGACGGTCGTCTGGGGAGTCGACAGTTAGTCAAGACAATCGTTAAAAAAGCTTGTGGTAAAGCTGGGCAGCATAACTTACCATCGTAGCGACCGTTCTCGTTCTCGTACTCCATGGCTGACATTTTGCTGATGGATTGAATGGAGTTGATTGGATAAGTGAAAGGGAAGAGAAGGAAGAATTACTGAGTTCGTATCTGGAGTTATGAAAGAATTAATGTGATTCGCGCTAGGGTGGCAAGGCTTGGCGGGCTCCAGCTGTCAACGACCCCGATATCAGTACGTAACCAGGTAGGATCAACTGGCTTGACAGTGATGAGACAAAGGAGAGAAAGCTTACTGGTGAGAAAAGTAGTAGATTTTTTGATACTTTTTTCTTTGAAAAGGAGAAGGCAAAGAGAGGCAAGCAAGGCGGCTTGGAGTGTTTGTCTGCTGACTTGCCGTTTGCCTCACTCAAAGCTCTGACCCTTTGAGCCTGGGGCCGCTGTGCTTAGATCAACAGAGAATGTATTCTTATATCACTTCCCCTTTATATAGATTTTATTACATCTCAGTAGGGATCTTGAATTGCTAGAACAGGAGATGACTACTATTTAGGACACGACTGTATATGAATCTTGTTGACTTGACACTGGATACATACTACCTAGGAAGATGATACTATTAACATCGGCACGGAATCAGATACTCATTCAAATAACACTATCTATGACGCCGAATATTGTTAGTGCTACCCTTTAGACCCACGTACCTCACGCAATACGCCTAAAAAAGAGTCCAGTTATCATCCTTGTTTGGTTTTACCTAAATCCCCGGTAGCGCCGACGTGTCCGACGAACCTTGGCAGGTTCAGGACCACTGCCATTTACTTTGTTCGATTCTTCCTTGATCGTATCTCTGTTCTCATCTCCTCCCAAGTCCTCGAGCTCGTCCTCGTCGAGTTCGCTCAGCTCCTCGCTCATGCCACGCAGCACGTCACGGCCAGTCCACCGCTCCTCGTGGATGGTCGTGCCAATTGGATCGAAAGGCTGCATGTACCACTGTATACCCCCTTGAGCGAGTGGTCCCTGTTGTTGATCACCTTTTGAGCTCAATGGCGGTGTCAATGGCCCTCGTGTTGGTCGTGCAGCATGGCCGCTTTGTTGAGAAATGACACTTTCGTCGTCTTTTTTCACTTTACCACCTGCCATATCGTTGGCAATGATTTCGGATACCTCCATTGACTCGTCTCCAGCCCTGTCACTGGAGGGTGCAGTAATAAGATTGTTCATAGTTTGATTGTAGTTATCATCCGCATCCGGAATCTCAATGTCCTCATCAGCTGCTGGTGTATGTGTTTGTTCTGTCGCCCCGGGACCTTCGATCTTTGTAACCTCGTCAGACTCGGCACCAGGCAACCCGTTTGTGACCAGGCCATGGTCAGACGAAGCATCAAGGGCATCAACCACAGATATCCGTCGTGACAAGACGCCGTTATCAAAGATATGATCTAGCTCTTTCAGCTCCTTCTCAAATGGCAAGCCACTCAGTTCCGTTTCTTTGCGAATGGCGTCTTCGAGGAAGGGTTGGATGGATTTAATAACCCTTTTTGCTAACTTTCTCTTCTCGCGCTGATCGATTGTGAGGTCGGATGCGCGGCCACTGATTTGTAATTGGAGCTCTGCTGTATCTTCCACTGGCTGGGCGCCTATCTCACTAGTGAAGATATGTGCTAAGTCCGCAGAAAACACAGACACGTTTGTATAATATCGGGATTCCAAGCGGGCGCGGACGGCTTGTAGAGGTGTCCGAAAAACACCCTTCGGGTCAAGACTTACGGTAAGTTAGTAATAAAATCAGAGATTGAGAAGGGGTTGGAGAACTCACGTCTCAATCTTCTCAAAGATCGGCCACAACAACGGAGGTATAGGAAAGTAAACAGTATCGATAATGTTGCGGAGCATCTCAACGTCCTCGAGCTTAGCTCTCTCCCGTTCCTTGACATGAGCGCAAAGGGTACGAACTCTTTCAACATCGGAAGATAGGACTTCAGCGAAATCGATACGACGCTGCAAGCGCGAGAGACCAATGGGACCCATACCAGCAAAATTGCGTCTGGTCATTTCCATTGATGAGAACGTCTCCAACTGAAGCTGAAGGCGCTTCAATAGAGCGGCTCCTCGTCGAGCTTCCCGTTTCAAAGTCCAGTACTTGCAAGCGTCCTCGGCATACTGTTTCCTCTGACGCACAGAGAAACGCTGCAACGAAGCCACAACAGAGTTAAGCACGGTCTGAGGAATGACTGGCGCTCCGGAAGCTAACTTCCATGTTGGCTTCGAGGGAGTCGAGCGTTTTCGCTTGTTGCCTCCTGCGTTGAAGGTCAAATGGATGTTTGGACCACGATGAGCATGATTATCCATTGCTTCACTCCCATCTGGTAGAGACGGTCCAAGCGCAAGAGCAGCTGCTTGGCTATCGCCCCACCTTTTGCCATGCATTGTATTCTTGTAGTATTCCACCGCTTCGGCGTAGGCGGCATCCGTACCATGTTCCTTTCGCCAGTCAGGCGGGACATGCTTGTGGCAAAAAGCTTTCAACAGATGAGAATCCATAATTGCCGAGTTGTGTGTAGACTTCATTTTCAAATACAGCTGAGATCGCCTTGCACACGTGACATGGAACGCCACGAAACAGTTCTTGTTACTGCACTGAATTGAGGCACCCATCCGCTGCTTACATATGTAGCACTGAAGCTTCCATCGGCTCTTGGGTACTTTTTCGACGTCCGTAACAGGTTCCATGAGAGACTGGTTACCAATACCCACTTCCGGAATCCAGATTGAACAAAGCAAATGTGACCATTTCGACGTGTTTGTCTGCTTGAAGGCCCCCTCCGTATTCGGACAGAAAATACAGTTCGGAGACCCTCGCCCAATCAGTTGGCATTTCCGGCAAAGCCATTGACCCTCTGGGATATATGGAACGCCGTAACATTCTTGATGTACAGCGAGGTCGCAGCCGTCACAGAACACGATAGCATTGGAGTTTTCGCAATCTCCATCATCGCAGACTGCACATTTGCTGTCCTGTTCTTCACCATCTCCCACAGGTTCGCCGTTGACAGCAGCGGCGGAGCTTGATCGCGGACGCTGTGTTTGAGGCGGCTTGGGATTTGGCTTTGGAATCTTCTTTTCTAGTGCATACCACTCTTTCTCAATTTTGGTCATTGTAATCTCGAAAACGGCCGGCTTTATCGGTTCGAGCTGATCAGCCTTCCGCCTATTGTTGTAATCTTCTAGCCACTTCTCGTCTTGTTCATCCATGTCGTATTCCACCCTTCCGACGCCCAATGAGCCAATAGCCGCGTTGGTATCACCATCCGTAACAGGTGGATCCAGATCTAGATCTTCCTCAATGGCCCCTTCTGCCATACGAATAAGTCGACGATCGTGACGTACAAACAAGTCGCTCTCTTGATAGCCAACGCTGGCCATAGTGCGGTCCACATAGTTTTGCTGGTTGACTCCTTTCTGTTCATAGCGGACGAATGGATCACGAAGGTGAAAGTTCGGTTTGGGAAGGGTGAGTCTTTCGCGAGGGTTCGGGCCGGGAGGCGGGACAACCTTTGGCTGTTCAGGGCTTATGATAGCACTCAGCATCGCATCTGGTCGTCGTGGAGGGCGACCCGGCCGTCGTTTGGGAGGTGTTTGCGGGACGGGTGAAGGGGCGATTGTAGGGGCATTGTGCTCTTCGGAATTTGAAGATACACCATTGGTAAGCTGATTATTCAAAATAGGTTGCTGTGATTTGCTGACGCCATCCACTTCTTCGGCACTGAAGACTGCAAATTTGGCTTCGATGTCCAGGTCCGGATGGAACTCCTCCCAGCCCCGTTCTTCACGAGGTTTATATCCATCGCCTTGTTGGAGCGCCAAAGCAGCAGCAGTCGCGGAACTATAACGGCCACGGCTCTGAGTGCGTTCTCTACGAGGACGAGTAGAAGGCGGAGTTGCCATGGGAAGCGGGGTGCTGACGACAGCAGGAGCTATTTCGCGTCGAGGACGTGGAGAAGGTTGACTCTGGGCTGGAATGACCGGTTCCGCGACAGGAGCTGGAGGTGGTTTTCGTTCCACAACAGCATCAATTTCGATAAACCTGCCTCCGCCGCCAGGCCCACCGGGGATGTATTTGCGCTTCTTGAGTGGCGGTCCATCGGTTGGACTCGCGTTGTCATTTCGAGGATTTCGTAGCGGCGCCATCGATCGAGCCGAGAATGTCCGTCTCCGTGACAATGGAGCCATTGTATATATCACCTTCCGAGGTGCTGGGCAGTTATGTTCTTGTCGCGCTTCTTGTTCGTAAAATCCAGGGGGAGGTGGCACAACTCCCAAGCTGAAGAGAGCAGAACAGAAGGCAAAAGAGGTGTCAAAACCCGCCTTAATCAACCGACCCTGAAGCTCAAGAGCTATCGGAGAAAACTTAGGTCGATAGAGTTGACAGCGCAAGAGCTATGGCTCTATCGCAACGAGTTCTGGCAGACGCGAGGCTGCGACGTCGGCATCAACGTGCTCAATGTCGAAGCACGGGGTAGTCATGGCTAGCTTCATTCGGTTAGCGCCTATCTGACTAATATGACATTTAGCCAAATGAGGACTAGCTCGACACGCTCGTTGATACTAAGATCAATTCAGTCTCTTGGAAGTTTAATCTTTGATGTGTATCGTCTCGTGCAATCATAAACGGTTTTTGGTTTGTTGTGAAGTTCTAGTGTACGGACCATTTGTTCTCCGGTAACGCAGACATTCTGTCCAACCCTACAAGCCCTTCGTCAGAGAGACTTATGAAGACGCTCACTCATTAATTTGGGATGCTATAATGCGGGGGAGCCACCGTCAATTCTTTGCGACGAAGTAATCTATGGTGAGAAAATCAAGTATTCACTCCAGATTTCGAGTAATACCTTCAAGAATCAAATCAGCTCACCCTCCCACGCCATGGTAAACTTAGTCCTTGAGCGTGTTCTACTTGAAATAATTCTTACGCCTCATTAATATGATGAGTATTGCTGATCCATTCCTTGCGAATTTGATTTGCACAGGTGGGAAATTTTGTCGAGATCTCGTGCCACCAAAGACACTAGGCAAGCTATACGATTACGCTGGGAGATCGTGCTTCTAATACATATCTCAGATGCCGTAAATTATATCAATAGCGGATTCTCCATCCGGCAAAACGTAAGGGTAACAAGTGAGACAAAGATACAGCGCTGGCTGCAGAGAGGTTTCAGGACTTCGGAAGCAACTCGTACATCGTCAGCATCTTCGACACAAAGCGAAGGATTAGGTACAGCGCTCTGATGAACTGGGCAGTAACATTTCCCTTTGTGGTCCTCTTGTTTAAGTTTTATTCGAAGTTCTTCAATTCCGTTGTCACTATTCAAGTCTGTTTACTACTACTTCCAACTGCCATACCTTGAACTACCGAGATCAGACTGGAAGGGTCCTTTAGTATCTCCATGCAGGGCATTCATAAAGAGCATACAAAGATAGCCCATATTCAAATTACGACACATTGGCAATATCATTAAAGGTCTGTAACAGCGTCGCTGTCAATGACAGCTTGTCTATATTTAGTATACAAGCACATAGCCGGCGCCATGCACAGCGGGTGACGCCCTACTAGAGCTACTTAATTTCCGATTTACCAAGCAAATGAGCGCGGACTTTGGTGACTTGGGCCTTCTTGTTAAACTCATATTAAATCCTGTAATGTTTGTTTGCACTACGTAGCCCTCCTGCAAGTCAAGACATTACTGCTAAAGACGTGCTCATTACCAAAGATTTCCACAAACTCACATAGCTGAAATGCACTTGATCTACATTTTGGGACCTCTGCGTGATTTCCTCCCAATAACTTTGGAGCATCACATACGTAAGCGCTCGGTCAGAATTCGCGGGCAATATAGAAAGTAAAGTCCACGTTGGACGAGGTGCATACATATGAGATACGTGGTAGGCAAAGAACGGCGCAGTGCGGGACAAGCCCTGAAATAAACGGACATGAAGAAAAGGCTAGAATAAATCCAGCCCCAGTGTCTGAATCGTAGACCCTTCTCGCTTGTTTGAAACGAAACAAATGCCGCATTTGGAAGTGCATTGGGAAGCACACAACGAACTACATCGTCATGTAGTATACTCTATGAGGCCACCAACTTCAAAAAATCTAATAGCAACTATTCATTAGCACCAAAATTGCCCGTTACGATGGTTACCACGTGGCCTTCGTTGACTATCTCGGTGAAGTAAGCGGTAAGGTATCACTGGATCCTCGGGGCTTATACGCGGGCTGAATCACTAGGCATGGAGCTGAATGCGCAACAAGAATCGGCCGCCACAATTATGAGCGAAACCGGGATCTTGCTAAAATGAGCTATTTGATTATGTCTCTATTTTGAAGGCCATGGATTTCAATTGCAATTCGTATTTCATCACAGAAGTTTGAGACAGAGTATCCTACTTACATTAACTGAGTACTGAATCATGCCTGTCAGGTTATGAAGTTGTTATAATATGATGGTGGTTTGATTGGTTGATATCCTACGCGAACATCTTACTATTCATCGGATTAGCATTTGTCATCGATTTTTTTGTGGACTTTTCAGAAGACATTTGAAAGCACTTCGTAGCTGCGCATACGATATTCTGCGTAGAGATGAGGATATATTCCGTGGGCCGCGTTCTAAGGATAACATTGAAGCGAAGTCTTCTCAAACGTAATGTAAACTCAGCTTGGCGTATTCCGGGCGTACTACAGGCAACCAAAACAAGTCATCTTGAATCTATACAGACATCGTCAGACGATAGTAAAGTGTAGAATTTAAATATAGAAACACTCTCCGCGCTGGGTCCGATTTCTAATAATGGTAGCAGCCCAGCCAATCAAGCTCCCCGAATAGACGGCCCCACGAGTCATGGCCGGCCCCAAAATTAACCTACTGTGGATGCCTGAGGAGTTAGTTCGCTTTGAATCTCACGCGATCTCGAAATAGCCTGCTCTGCCCAGTGCAATTGACACGAACAGGCCCACCAAAAAGGCCGACCAGACGGCCGCGACACAGCCAACCCCGATTTCAAAATATACGCCCGCGCCCCGGACCTGCATTTCTCGGTGCATCGCCCCCAACCGGCGTCCGAGTTGCGGCTAAACCCCTGGTCAAGGGTCAGTTGCCAAATGTGGTCGACTCCGTCCTTGCAGAGTTGTGAAATCTGCCTTGGGCTTTCGAAACTCAATTCAGCTGGGAGACCGGATTTGGGTACCTCAAACACGCTAGGAGAGGTGAGCCTTTCTCTTTCCGACGCGTGCCTGGTCATGATCCCGCTATGGTCAACGACTCAACGGCTAGCTTTGTGACTAGTGCGTAGTTCAACTGGTAGCCAGCCAACATTCCGTGGTGTCGCCTGGCTGCGATGGGCCTTCAGGTCAGAGCCAGATGTATGCGTCCCAAGAATGGGGTCCAATCATATAGTACGTGCTGCCGTTGTTGAATAGGGTGTAGTATCCTGAAGGAGGCTGTGAACATTTGATCTTCATCAGTTTGATTTATTTCAGGATGCATTGTCATCTATCAGGGATGGTGTGTATAGAACATTGACTAGCCTGTGGTCAACAATCTGGCTATAAACAGGCACGGACGGCCACCAACATAACAGCTTACTTTAGAGCTTCGTTTACCAACTTAGTTTGAGCATCACCTCAGTAACCATTACTACTCGGTCAGCCTTCAGCCTCAAATACTTAGCCGTGTTGGAATACAATCTCTATTGCGGCTGGTCTATGCTTTGATATTCTTTTACGCCCATAGCCAGAACTTTAGTGTATGTGCTTTTTACGACTCGTACACTTGTCATGATCAACCTACCCGCGAACCTTCCTATCGCTTGAATATTGAAGCATTTGGCCCCATGCAACGGTTCTCCCCGTCATCACAAGAAGAAGGTTCGCCGTCACTGGCTCTGAGTGGTCACGATTGTGATTTGGCGGAGATCACAAACGGCTTCATTCACGGCGGGCCTCTCGACATATCGTGTCCACACTCTCCCGATCTCCTTAGGAGTCCACTGAGAGAGCATTTTATCGTGGAGATGGGCTCCACCTCGCAGCAGACTACTACCACTTCTCCTCCGGAAAGCGTAAAGAAAGTCGCGAGGCCCGGTAGGCAGCGATCTCTCAACGAGTCAGGGGCTAATCATGCGTCGAACTGGTCATATCATGATGACAATGTGCTCATCAATGCTCGGGCCAAGGGCCAAGGATGGAATCAAATACAAAAGGATCATTTTCCGAATAAGACGGCAAATGCTTGCCGAAAGAGGCACGAGCGTCTCGTGGCTAAACGGAGAGGAACAGAGTGGAATCAGGAAATGCTTGAGAAGCTATCGACTGAGTATAGTCGACATCGCGAGCAGATCTGGCAACCTCTAGCTAATGCCATTGGAGAGAAATGGCAAGATGTCGAAAAGGCTGTAAGTCTAACCCTGCTAATACCTTTTGATGTGTCCCCAGCGCTGATGTTTAAGATGAAGTGCTTCGAGAAAGGGTTGAAGTCATTAATTACGCAACCGCGCTCTCAAAAGGGGAGAGATATTCTCCATACTCAGGTCCAGCCAAGCAACGTCTCGAAATCCAACAGCGACGAGTTACCCCGTCGGACCAGCTTGCTTCCTCTCAAAGATATCCTCGCACCCGACTAACATCTCTTAGTCGCTCCCTCTTACTCCTTTCCACATACTTTTCAACTCTCCCCTTTACATTCACACGAATAATAATGAATCACGACGCGACGGATTTGTATTTGCTGATAGGCATGGATCATTGGACAGGGTGTTTGATGCTGGGTGATTGATTTTTTAAATTCCTGCGTCCCATCTGCATGGTGCTGTCATGTATTATTTCTTTCTCTTCACACCCTTTTGCTTTCCTCGATCGTCGTCCTTTACTCTCCACTTATTGATACTGATAAAAGCATATATTTCCATTCTGTACTCTGTTGTCTCCTGTTGAGCGCTGGAAATGTTCTGGGTTATTTGAATCTCGGTATAGCATTATGCATAGCATGGAAGATAGAAAATGTGTATTAGGGTCTACATCGTTTATAGATCGTTTTCTTTCGAGACTGCACTCTCTTGGGGTATCATTCAGTAATATGTTCTGGAACGTACAAGGGTATCACTATAATACATGCTTCTATATTCTATAGTCTCCTCACCTAGGGGTTTGCTTTATCTCCCTTGATCCACCCTTCTGCCCCTAGGATGCCACCATCCTCGGCATTGGGGTCCAATGTCCACTTCCGAATTGCCCGGCAGCTGAGGTCTGTAGAATAGCCTGCTTCAAACATCTCTAGCCCCGCCCATCCAATCATCGCTGCATTATCTGTACATAGGTACGGGGGCGGAGCAATTATCTGGACGTGTGAGAATCCACGCACATCCAGGAACGATCGCAGGACCGTCATGAGAAATTGATTAGCAGCGACTCCGCCGCTGACCACTAATACGTCGACTTCCCGACGGCGACTAAATTTGGATTGTTTCTGTAGATGTTCCAGAGCGATGATAGTTCTAGAAGCTAGATGCTCGAAACAAACCCTCATTGACTCACGTGCAAGAGCAACTCTTTCGTCTTGCGTCAATTCAACACTTGAATTGACCTTGTCTGATATGATTTTGCTGACCATACTAGAAACGCTCGAAAAGCTGAATTTCAAATCTCGTGTGTTTGCATATGGAGTGGTAAAGTACCAGTCCCAGGGAGCATTATCGCGCTTCACAACTTCCTCTCCGCGGTTCTTCGGCGGTTGGTAGTCGGCGTAATCGGCAGGTCCATTCGGGAACGCAAACTTCTCCAGCAGTTTGCCATACATGGTTGTATTCGCCGATTCTATTACAGAGTCTGGGAGTATAAGTCGCGCTGACTTATCGAGAGTCTCGCCAATGGCAATATCAGCGGTTGTAGCGAGAATCTCGTGGTTGAGCAGCGACTTTGTATGAACGAGCATGGAATGTCCGCCGGAAACAAGGATGGAAAGAAAAGGGAATTCGGGCTGTAAACCGGTAGGTGCGGAGTTATCGAGAGCGGAGACAAGTCGAGGCGTCAAGAGATGCGCTTGCATATGGTGTACTCCTACAATAGGAATCTGCCATGCGACTGCCAACCCCTTAGCTGTATCTAAGCCGACCGAGAGGTTGGATCGCATTCCCGGGCCCCGTGTCACGGAGATAAAATCAGGTAGACGACGTCTCGTAGGTTCTCCGATTTTGGGTAGTATATGCGATGCCACTACAGCATTATTGGTTGAACCATCTTGCTCGACAGGCGGTAGCGAACACAGCGCCTTCTGAACGAGCTTCCCTAGGCTCTCCTGGTGTGATTGTAGTGCTTCGATTGGGTGGATACCTCGGTATTTGCGCGTGTCCGCTGTTATGTTCTCGAGGAAACGGACCTTTGCAGTGGTATGTGCATCTTTTTCGACTATTGCGACGGAGGTATCGTCACTGCATCAAGATACAAATGTCAACCAATGTTCAAGGTTCAGTGAGGAATTCTTTGAATTTGTTTCTCACCATGAACTTTCAATCGCAAGAGTAAGTAATCCTCGGCGTCCTGCTTGAGTAGAGGGAATAACGCATTCTGAGAACGATGCGGAAAGTGAATGCCGAACAATGTGAGTATCAATGCATGGCGGATTTTTGAATCGCGAATAAGTCAATCTCAACATTGAGATAAAGTCAATGTTAGTGTAAAGATTCCTTTGGTGATGTAGAAGGACAATAATCTCCAAATTTTTCTGTCGGAGAAAGCGGAGGTGATTATCTATGCCGATCAACGGACCCACACGTCCATGGATTCGAGACATGCGATCAAACTCAAATATAATTAACTACTTACAGGCTCTGATTGAGTCTAAGACTGATCATCAATAGTTTATATATGCCGTGTGGTATACCTATTTACCATTTCGCATAGATACCTTATTGCTTTTTGTGCCTACTTCACTTGCGAAGTGTGGGGCTCTTTCTATGATATACTCATATCAACAGCTGCCTTACCCTTCTTCACATCTCTGACAAGCTCATTGAAATGAGATAAAGCACACTTTTTAAAGACAGGTATTATACATTTCTCTGCAACTACGTCGAACATCTCCAGTAACCCAGCCGTACATCCCGGCAGACCGCGGACGATCTTGACTACATCGTGTGATGACACAGGAAAGTCTTCTGCAGGCGTTGATATCATCCCTGGCAACGTATGATTTTCAGTCCATATTCAAAGACCGTCTGAGATCGAGGCAAAATCATGACTGCATCAACACCGAGCTCGCGCGGATCTAGCTCATTAAAATGTAATTCTAAAGGCATTCTGGGATGGTGCGTTGTCTAAATGTGGCGTGTCGATCTCCTGTCATAGTCTCAACAACCGGAAAGATTTTCTTCCTTAATCAGATAATGGGTTCTGAGTAGTGAAATCATGCTCCAACACTGTTTCTGTAACTGCATTACAAGTCGTAATTGAGCGTAATGTTACCGCGTTTTGCTCAGTAACGTATATTACATGCTCGTCCTGTCATGTCCCTGTCCCTGAGAAGGAAACAAAGAACTCACAATTCCCATGATTCCTCAAATCTAGATCATCGGGCTCCTCGCTACCAAGATTCAGTATCTCTAGATTCAATTGTCATTCGGCCATCCATAAGAATATCGCTGAAACCAATCTCTGGGCTTGAATTGACATGATCAAGGAAACCTGGGGTAACGATGTACCTAGCGAAAGTAGAGCACTTACTACTACATGATGGCCAAGGATTGGTCGATAAGGATGGACGGAGGACTAGGCAACTACCACCGTTCCACAACTGATGTATCTAAATAACTCTTCAATTGTAAAATAAAACAATATATTGAGGAATGGTGAAGAGAATATCGAATAAGAGAGATATGCCTATCTTTGTTGTGTGCAAGAGTAGCGCTATCTGACTGCCAGTAAATAACCTCCACATTACTATAAATCCATCCTAAAGAGAACCCAAGATTGTCTCGCTCAAGGTCCATAACCTCGGAGATCAGGAATACTGAAAGAAAATAGTACAGCGACATCACTCTCAGTTATTCTTCACTTCAACAGATTTGACAGCCTCCTTCTTCTCCTTCCACTCTGCAGCAATGGCAGCCCACTGCTCGACTTCCTTTTCACGCAAATCACCCGGGAAAAAAGTACCCAGCATGCTTTTACCAAGCTTCTCGTATCTCTTCTCAAGTTCCATGAGTGTGTTCATGACCTTGGCTTCGCCGATAACATCAACAAATTCAAGCGGGATTCCATATGCATGTGGAGTACGCTTCCAACCGGCGACAAAGATGTTTTGAAGCATTCCAATACCGCCAACGGCAATCAAGTACCACGAGTCATCCGTCAGACCAGAGGCGGTGATCAACAGGGCAACCCACAGAATTCCTAGGACAATAACGGAAAGCTGTGAAAACAGGGAAATTGTGGGAGAGTCGACATTGGCAAAGCCAGTTGCAAGATCCTCCAAATCCAGGCCGTGTCCATCACTAATGATAGCAATCGCATGTTGAGCTCCGTTGCCGCGGGTCATGACAAAGTTCTTATTGGTTCGACCATCCAGACGGCGACAAGCCCATTTTTCAATTCGCCATTGCTTTAGGGCTCCGGTGAAGTAACAGAGAATAGTAGCACCCCCAGTAATCAACAAAACTCCCCAATCGCCCGTCAGACCTAACGGTATACAGGCAACTCCCAACTGGACAATGGTAACAATAATCCCGGACCAATGAAGTATATCATGTCCCGGCTCACCATGCGCTAAATTTTTGCTGGGCTTCCAGATGCTAACCACCAGGCCAGCCTGAGCAGGTCGGGGCACTGTGATATTCGATCCAGGGTAGTCTCGATTTTCTTTTTCTTGCTCGAATTTCCAGCGCGCTTCAATCAGAGATTCAGTCTTTTCGGCAACCGCTTTCCCCATCCAATACTCATAGTCGCGCATCATTCGTCCGAGGACCCATGAATTGTTTCCCCGGACGTAGCCGTTCTTTCCATTGATAATGCAGCATCCAGTGTCAGCGCTGGGCATAAGTCTGTACTCCCCTAGAGCTGCACAGACAGAGGCGGTTGCGTAAGAGACCCATCCTGCGCAAGGGAATGTCAACAAAAGCCATAGGAAGAAGTAGTCGTTACGAAATGGAGATATGTACCAAATGAGAAAGCTACTGGCGTGATCCAACCACCAGCCAGCTGCGCTAGAGCACGATTGATTAAATCTCCTCCTAGCAAGAGAAGAATGGTAAAAGCATAATTGGATGGCTGTGACCACTCCTGAGAGAAAGCGTCGGCCGGAGCGCTGGTATTGAAGTCCCGACGCTGAAAAATCAAATCAAGTATTGGAGCCATTGCAGCTTGCTGTTTTGCTTTAGATTATTCCTGACTGAATCCAAGGTCGGATAATAGATTCCGCTGCTAATTACTTTCGGCTTCAATGGTCAGTCTCAGAAGTCGAAAGATAGCAGCCAAGTAACGAAAAATTAGATTTCTCGTTCCTGGAGAACTTTCATAGATCCGCCGGCCGCAAACCCGAGGTTTTTCAGTAGAGTATAAAACGTAAACAAAGACTGATTTCTCTGTCTCTAGATAATGTGCCTGAACCCCGCCGTACAGGCAGATTTTCTAGAGCAGTAGTTAATTTTTCATGCAGAGGTTGAATAAAGCGCTGGTCAAAAAATATATGGACTGAACGTTTCCGAGCTGGCGAGACGAGACGGCTAACGTGGCTGGCTGTTCAGCCTCGCACTAAAGTGAGTTTATTACCGTATAGCGTATATTATCATGCACCTTGATATTGTATTATCCAATACGCCGCTAGTAGCGGTATCCAGAAGTCACATTACAGCCGTTACAATTTTCATGGATATGGTGTAACATGGATTACAATATCTTGACATGTCGATTTGTAGGCCCGGTTTTTATCATAACACAAATGACTGGGCAGCAATTGACGCATACGGTTGATAATACAGCATTAGGAGACTATTCCAAGGTTGAGAAAGTAAAAAGAACACTCAATGGGATTCCCCCTGCTGTACGGCTGACTACTCATCAACATACTCCTGCCACTTGGTCATGCGACTCTGTAGGTTGATGACTTCACCGTCAACTGTGAAAGTTCCATCCCCTCGGTGGTGTACTGTCTTGCTGTCTTTCAACCCAGGGTTAAGCCATGCCTGAACCGCTTCGAGGACAAACATATTGTACTTCGACACCATACGAGTATCGGCAACCCGACATTCAATATTTGCTTTGCATTCCCCGATCACAGGAGCGCTAACTTCGCTGCCAGATATCTTTGTGAGACCATATGTTTTGAATTTGTCAATGTCTGCTCCAGAGCAGTTGCCAATATCGACGACAGTCTCGGCTTGCTCAACGGTGGGTACGGCAATGACGCATTCTTTGGTGGAACGTAGGACCCCGAATGTGTGATCCCAGGGCCCTACTATGACCGCAAAAAGAGGCGGCTCATGCTGCATGACCATCTGGAAACCACATGTCATGACATTCGTGGTCCCATCTTTGTCTTTGGTTGATATCAAAATGACAGGGCCGGGCTCGAGAAGACGATGTACTTTATTGATGGGATACTGCTCCATTGATGCAATCAGTTGTGCGCGTGGTTCAATCATGTATCTGCTGTTCTGAATTCAGACGGATCTATATAAAATCAGCATCAGGGCATCCACAAAATTGGTATGCAACTTCCTCACAGTGTTCGCTGTCCGCTACAACAAATCGAGTTCTACTGCCAGGCTGTGCAAGTGTAGTAGATATTGTTCTGAAGCTGATGAGTCTTGGTGATTGCCCAGTGGGGCTCACCCCACAGCCCGTTCCCCCGAAGCCTTCAAGCCATGTATATGCATTTATGCCTGTATTGCGATAATTTGTTTATGGGCGCCAAAGAATGCAATGAGGGCTACTTGAGGCATAAAGTTTTGGCTAGCCTCGAGCTTAATGAAGGTAAACTCTTGGTCGACAAGGCGCCCGGCTGTTGTCTCTTTCTCTACTTTCTTGTTACCACGACGAGGGCATACAGGGAAGCCGGAAGAACATAAGGATGATAAAAGAGCATATTGGCATACTAGAATAGTCATGCCCTAAGCCCTAAGCCCTGGAAAAGGACGAGGGAGAACAGAGGGGAGAGGAGAGGGACTGTACGATTGTCGACGTATGTATTGAGGCCGTTCTCGGAAAATGGATTTCCTGGATTTATATCCATATTGAGTGAAATAATTGGCCAAACGTCAACTAGTGGTAATATATTCTCCACTATAAGTAACGGAATACAATTCCGTTACTTTTAATTACGATGGAGTCCTTTTGCTAGGATCGGGCCAATAAGTCATCATTCCAACCTGCTGGACCAAGATTCAAACAGTCCCATCGTGTTCAGACGAACCGCCATGCCCTTGTTCTCTACTCTTAGCCTAGCCTCTGTTACACTTATATTGTCTATGTTCCCTGCGTGAGTCGCTCTCCCATTCTACGATCTCCTTCAATCCTTCTTCCTCTTGTCCCGGCACAACCGACGCTCAGCAGATAAAACCGGACCATCATCTCAAGACCTACTCAATCCACAGTTATTGGGACTATTTCGCTGCGCTAATGGCTCCATTCAGCCGTCGGAACGGACATCACTGCCCGGATTGCAGCAACGAAGATAGCATCCAAGACCCAGATATCGCCGCACTGAGGCTGGCTCAAGACGAGTTGTACCTTGTCAGTCAATCCGTTGAACAGCTTCTAGATTTATTACGAACCGGAAACAAAGAACAAGTGGAATCTCTTCTTGCAGTTACCAGAAGTGGTGCTTCGCAAGACAAGATCATGGCTGTAGTCAAGCAGCACGCCCAGGAGAGTACGCAATCGAGATAGAAACAATACGCAATACGGAACTATTCACTGTCGACCATCTGTTCGAATTCCTTCTATACCACCGACGCCAGTTCAACCTGGTCGGTCAACTCGATTGGGCCACAGAAGTATGTTCACACCGGGTTTCGATGACATTTCGCTTCACTATACTGCAAGAATACGAGATGCAGAAACAATTTCTTCCGGGATATCCTCTTCAAACAATGGGCAAGGCGACGATCCGCCTTGCCTTTGGAGTTTACAAACGAGTTGTGGGTGTGAGACAGACATTACAGAACCACTGTAGCAGTATTCCAACCGATGGGTTTCGTCGGGAATAGCCTCCTTGGTCTATCGTCTTGTTGCATTGATTGCCTTTGACTCTCTCTCCATTGGCTTATCTGAAATGTATGTGCTTCAAGAGCGGTGTCTAGATTTCGAAATTCTTAATGTCCAAGACTTAGCACTTCGTACCAACAATGATCCTGCCCGACATGATTTCTCAAAAGGCAAACGCCTGCCTACACTCCCCAAAGCATATCAACATTTGCCAGTGCTCAGCATTAGATCCACTTGTAAGGGTCCAAGCTTGAGCTTGAACTTAACAGGACGTGTTGAATGTTGAAGTAGTCTGATCGATGCAAGTTCAAAAAACTTCGTACGTGTCTAACACCGTCCCGGTGAACTGAACCTTGCTATGCCACGACTAAATGTACGTCATACTGTGGTCACAGTAGTTAGGGCTAAAGGGCACGCACCGGCAGATGAATTGGGGACAGGGCAATTGGGCAATGGAAGATAGCAGACTTGTCAGTATTCAGGTGTAACAAGGCCCTGTGCTTCATGACTCCTCTTGCAATGTATCAGCGAAGGAAGATTCCTTGGCAAAGAAAGAACCCGTCGTCTCAGATATCGGTCTGATGGCCATCGGATAGTTTTTCCGGAGCATGCTTTTAGGGTTTGGGCCCTAGCAAGCAATTGATATCGTCTCTGGTCTCAAATCCCTGTCAGATGTGTCGTCACATTCTCTAATCATATTACTCGAGTGCCTGATCCTTGCTACTTACTCATCATGCACAATGTATCCTGCAAGATGCATGCTCTATGTTGAACGTCTTGTACGTAGGCAGGTCAAAGAGGAGAGTCGTGTTGACCTCCTGCATGCCATAGTCAACCTGAGTGTGTGACAGCAAAGTAACGTGCATTTCATTAAACCTACTTATCGCACTATCGATAAGTCAAGACCCCAATCTGAGCCAACACCAGACGGAATCTGTCACATCTTTCTGCAAGAACACCCTGAGACTCAGAAAGCCCCGACTTTTTATCTTCTTGGCGGTGATGGTCCAACTGTCCAAGCATGTTGCACTTTCATGCAGAGTCGGTTGTTCCGACCTGATTGGCTGTTAAAATAAACCGCGTCACGATGGCTGGTGGTTAGTGGATGTGATTAAGCAGCAATGTTGCATCTGCCCGGCGCTTACGCCTCTCTAACGTTTCGTGATTGGGTCACCACACCACAACCCCCATCACCATGCACCACGGGCAGCAACTCGACACAAATGACTGGTGTGATATTCTTATCAAGTTCAAAGAGGTGTGTGAGTCTACCCCGCTCCTCCTCGACTCTTGAGTCTTCAGCAGCGTCTTCCATCGTGAGTATATAGCCGCCCTCACCACCCCCTTCGCTGCTCTTGCATGGCAACTGTTTCATCAGTTACTATTTTTTCTTTACGTTAGTTTTCTCTTTCGTCTTTATTCTAATTCACTCCAAGATTGGCTGGTCCAGTCGTCCATATACACAAAATAAAAACAACAATATAATTCAACACCACCACAATTCTTTTCTGAATTTCCAAGAGCTATCTGCGTCATCTCTTCTAAGAAATACATTTGTTGATCAAATCGTATTTCTCAATTTTTATCCTGCATTTTTGATCTGATTTTCCCTGGTGGATAATTCAAACACGTTATAAATCCTACTTTTGTATCTCGACCTTATCAAATTTCCCGTCGAAACAAGATCAAAATGTACGCCGCACGCTCAGCCAAGCCTAAGCTGTCTCTCAGCATCTCTGCTGCAGCAAACACTACTCGCCCAGCTCTGTCTTTGCGATCACCGGGCCCTATGCCACGGACACCTGTTTCTCCATCTCCCCTCAGCCCAGTATATGCTGCGGCACGAGACTTCACCAAACAGTCTGTCCCAATGTACTCCTACAGCAATTCTAGCTCTGCCAAGAGCATTCTCAAGAAGGGTTCTACCTCTTCCACTACGTCGCGATCCAGTGGCAAGGCAATTCACTTCCAGAGCACGCCTACCGTGTACTGTGTGACCCCAATTGAGAACAAAGACGAATACTACGGAGGCCATGTCAAGATGTCGCGCGACGAGCGACGATGGGGAGCCAGGTCTTGAAATCAAAACAGAAGATTTGAGATTTTCACTTGACAGCCGATATGTCTCAAAATACTCGAGATATCAAACCTCAACATCCAGACTCGGTTTGCGTCATCCATTTCCAACACCGCGTCCGGCTTCGAGTGAAGTAGTTTCACATCGGAAGAAAAGTCACTGTCTCCCTGTTTTAGAGGGTTTCGAAGACATTGCTATGCTGATGAAGGAAAGGATTTGTGACGGCCACTGTTCCTTAGGGACAATCATGTATATAGTGCAGTTTAATGATGAACCGAAGACTCCAAGTACTCCCTGACTTTTTATATTTGTGTTCTGGTAATTTTTGTGCTTTGTAATATCCAAGCAGTAAATCGCAGAAACCAACAGTTAGCTTGCCTTGAATCGAATTTGTAGCTAAACTACTTTGGGTCATATATCACGTGATCTTAGTCAGCAATTGCTCGATGCGGAGTCTCGACGACCGCAGCGGCAAAGACAAAAATTGCGCGACGACTTCACATCAACAATCATCATCGAGCCATCCAGCAATCTGATTCTCTCAACGTCGCACAACTGCTGTCGACGTTACTACGCTGAATGTAGCGTTCTCAACTTAATTTACAGCTCTGAACCTTCGCTTGAGCAACTTCGCAGTCAAACGTCCGCGCCATGTCTGACTGTATGCACCCCTCTCGCATCGCAACTTCATCAAACATACTAACAACCATAACAGCCGATTTTGAGCAGGTCAGACGGCTTCAAGCCGAGCGAAATGCTCTCGCTGCTGCCAAAAAAGGTTCAAAAACCTTCGACCCATCCGGTCAGCGCACTGACTTTTCCACAAAGGCCTCCCTGACTGAAAGTTTTGATACCGATCTCTACGAACGCAATGGCGTCGATAAGTATTCTGGCTATAATACCTCCATCCCTGTCGATGGCGATGAGGATATGGAGGATGCAGATACAGGACATCGGTTGGTCGGTCAGTATACAGCTAGCAGGGATCTGATCAATGAAATGGCAAGTGGCAATGGTGTTGAAGAGGAAGATATCCTGCTTGGCCGTGAAAAGTCTGCCAGGATTGCCGACCGCGAAAGCGATTATCAGAAACGCCGGTTCAATCGTGGTCCACTCACCCCGACACGAGCTGATCCCTTCGCTGCGAATACACATGCCAACGTCGAAGCCGAGGGCCAGACGTATCGAGAGGTCATGGCGCTCTGTGAGCTTGAGAAAGAGGAAGAGCGCGTTCAGAAGCTCATTAGTGAGAAGCGGGACGCAGGTGAAAGTGTTGAATACCAAGCCACCTTGAAAGATGAGGCTGACAAAGAAAATGTCGATGCTGGCTCGACCGTCGCCGTCGCCGCTGGACGCAAGAGAAAGCAACGATGGGATGTCACTTCGGAAGAATCTACCGCCGCCGCCGCTGCTGAGGAAGAAAATAAGACCAAAGCCAAGAAGTCGCGATGGGATCAGACTCCTGCCGTACCGACGCCAGATGGAGAAGCTCCTAAGCGACGCTCTCGTTGGGACCAAGCACCAGCTGCACCGGCTGTTGGCGCAACGCCTGTCGGTCAGCCAGGCCTTGCGACACCGGCGCATCCGTCGATGGGTGTAGCACCGATGGGGATAGATCTTGGTCGTAACGTTGTGTGGACGGACGAGGAACTGGATATGATGCTTCCTACTGAAGGATATCAAGTTCTCCAACCTCCACCTGGTTATGAACCGATCAGAAACCCTGCACGAAAGCTTATGGCCACTCCTGCTGCTATGCCTAGTGCAAGTGGATATGGAGGTTTTATGATGCAAGAACCAGAGAGTGCTCGTACTCTTGGTAAACAACTCCCGACAGACATTCCTGGAGTGGGCGATTTGCAATTCTTCAAGGCTGAGGATATGGCATACTTTGGCAAATTGGTCGATGGCGCAGATGAAAACAGCCTATCTGTCGAGGAGTTGAAGGAAAGGAAGATTATGAGATTACTACTTAAAGTCAAGAACGGAACACCACCCATGCGTAAGACGGCTCTTCGCCAGCTTACCGACAACGCTCGCCAGTTCGGTGCGGGACCACTCTTCAACCAGATTCTTCCGCTTCTGATGGAGAAATCACTTGAAGATCAGGAGCGTCACTTGCTGGTTAAAGTTATCGATCGTGTTCTTTACAAGCTTGATGATCTTGTTCGCCCATATACACACAAAATTCTCGTTGTTATTGAACCTTTGCTTATCGACCAAGACTATTATGCGCGTGTGGAAGGTCGTGAGATTATTTCGAACTTGGCCAAAGCCGCAGGTCTTGCACATATGATTAGTACTATGCGCCCAGATATCGATCACGTCGACGAGTACGTGAGAAACACCACCGCCCGAGCTTTCGCTGTTGTTGCTTCCGCTTTGGGTATACCAGCTCTGCTTCCTTTCTTGCGTGCTGTCTGTCGCAGTAAAAAATCATGGCAGGCTCGACACACTGGAGTCAAGATTGTCCAGCAAATTCCTATTCTCATGGGTTGTGCTATTTTACCTCATTTGAAAGGACTGGTTGATTGTATTGCAGACAACCTCAGTGACGAACAGGCCAAGGTCAGAACAGTCACCAGTCTGGCTATTGCTGCACTAGCCGAAGCGGCCAATCCTTACGGTATTGAGAGTTTTGACGACATCCTCAACCCGCTATGGACAGGTGCCCGCAAACAACGTGGAAAAGGTCTTGCAGGATTCTTGAAAGCGGTTGGATACATTATTCCTCTAATGGATGAAGAGTATGCCAACTACTACACGAGTCAGATCATGGAGATTCTTCTTCGAGAGTTTTCTTCTCCAGATGAGGAAATGAAAAAGGTTGTGCTGAAGGTAGTGTCGCAGTGTGCTCAAACCGATGGTGTCACATCGCAATACTTGAAAGAGAATGTGCTCCAGGACTTTTTCAAGAGCTTCTGGGTTAGACGTATGGCGTTGGATAAGCGCAACTACCGTCAGGTTGTCGAGACTACTGTCGATCTTGGCCAGAAAGTCGGCGTAGGAGAGATTCTGGAGCGTATCGTCAACAATCTCAAGGACGAGAGCGAGGCCTACCGAAAGATGACTGTGGAGACAGTAGAGAAGTTGATTGCTTCTTTGGGGGCAGCTGACATCTCCGAGAGACTGGAGGAACGTCTTATTGACGGTGTCTTGCTTGCTTTCCAGGAACAAAGTGTTGAGGACGTTGTCATCTTGAACGGATTTGGCACAGTAGTCAATGCTCTCGGAACTCGATGCAAGCCCTACCTCCCCCAGATTGTCAGTACTATTTTATGGCGATTGAACCACAAGTCCGCCACAGTTCGTCAACAAGCTGCCGACCTCGTTTCCCGAATTACCATGGTTATGAAGCAATGCGGCGAGGACGCTCTTATGGGCAAACTCAGTGTTTTGCTGTATGAATATCTTGGCGAAGAATACCCCGAAGTGCTTGGTTCTATCCTCGGTGCGCTGCGGTCCATCGTCACCGTGGTGGGTATCAATCAGATGCAACCGCCTATTCGCGACCTCCTCCCCCGACTCACCCCTATTCTTCGCAATCGACACGAAAAAGTACAAGAGAACACAATTGATCTAGTCGGTCGTATTGCAGATCGCGGCCCAGAATCCGTCAATGCTCGAGAATGGATGCGTATTTGCTTCGAGTTGCTGGACATGCTCAAGGCTCATAAGAAGGGTATTCGTCGTGCAGCCAACAACACGTTTGGTTTCATTGCCAAGGCAATTGGTCCCCAAGACGTCCTTGCAACCCTACTCAACAATCTGCGCGTCCAAGAACGTCAGTCTCGTGTCTGCACGGCCGTCGCTATCGGCATCGTCGCCGAAACCTGCGCTCCCTTCACCGTCCTCCCGGCCCTAATGAACGAATACCGCGTCCCCGAACTCAACGTACAAAACGGTGTCCTCAAAGCCATGTCATTCTTATTCGAATACATTGGCGAAATGGCCAAGGACTACGTCTACGCCGTAACACCACTCCTCGAAGACGCCCTCATTGACCGCGACCAAGTCCACCGGCAAACCGCCGCCAGTGTGGTCAAGCACATTGCCCTCGGGGTCGTCGGCCTCGGCTGCGAAGACGCAATGGTCCATCTCCTCAACCTCTTATACCCCAACATCTTCGAAACCAGCCCGCACGTCATCGATCGGATCATCGAGGCCATCGACGCTATTCGCATGGCCGTCGGTACAGGCGTGGTCATGAACTACGTCTGGGCAGGCCTGTTCCACCCTGCACGCAAAGTGCGTGTGCCCTATTGGCGATTGTATAATGATGCGTATGTGCAGAGTGCGGATGCCATGGTTCCGTATTATCCGGACTTGCAGCATGATGGGATCTCGCGCGCGGAGCTTTCGATTGTGATATGAGTCTTGTGTCGTCTCTTTGCTTTTGTCCTCGAGACATTCCATTCCATTCGTGTATTGCAATATAGTCTAGTTCAGGTGTTTGGCGGTTATTGATACTCTTTATCTAATTTTGTTCAATGCTATTGTATGATATACTAAGATATTCTTACTAGGTACTACGTAGGTTAAGGGCTTTGGAAGTGCATGTTGTTTGGTTTGATCTTTATATTTTGATATGGCAACCGGGTCAATTTAGGACATATGTACAATCTTGGAAGCTATTCCGGACATAATGACACAAAGAGATTAATTTCCACCATCACGACACCAAGAATTAGTAGTAAATTAGTAGGAAGGAGTGTTCAGAAGTGAATGTTGTGTAATGAGCGATGTAATAGAGGCTCAAATCCATCAATAACAAACTTCTCCTGACATCAAAACCGAAAATAAAAAAAAAGCAACGTCTGCAGATGGTATCAGAATCAAAACGTAATTGCAAGTCCATGCCTGCTAGAAAACAAAGTCCTCTGTCTCGCGAGGCTCATCAATGTATAAATCATCAAATGGGAAGCCGCCTATCCCAGGCGGCTGGAAATAACCTCTATAGTCATTAAGAATCGAATTGTAATCAGTGCAAAAATCCCCGTTTTGATTGGCCCCCTTTTCGGACCATATGCCTGCCCATTCATCAAACAAATTCGGGTTGGGGTATCAAAAATAAGAGTTCTGTGGTCGAACAGAGTCTGAACCAGCAGTATGAGGAACGCAGAAAATCAAAAGTCTGTTGTACACGGAAATAAAAAACCATCTGGGACAGGATATCATGATGCGCACGACCGAAACCGAGTGGACGCCGGGAAACCAAAACAAGCATCGAAGTCGCTCACACAAAAACACGCCATTTTCGTATGTGCACAAAAAATTGTACCGGAAGAACGAAGCCTAATCTTCATCCTCGCCGGAGCCAGTTTCCTTCTCTCCTTTGTGGACCTTCTTGTGTCGTCGCAAGTTGGACACAACAGAGAAATGACGACCGCAACCTTCGACATCACATGCGTACGCTGTAGCATATTAGCATTGCATTTAAAAGAGCAGGCTCAAAAGGGGGGCTTACGCTTCTCGCCTGTGTGGCTGTACATGTGCGTTTGAAGAGAAGACGGGCGCGTGAAACGCTTATCGCAAACTTTACATTTATGCTTCTTTTGTGCATTAGAAGGCATCTTGGAACTGAATTGGCCCATCATCGACTGGGGACCGGCAGGGGTTGCGGCTCCCATAAGACCGCTTGGTCGGGGAAGTGTTCGCGAAGGCAAGCCATCGTATTGGTCCGAGGTCGAGCTATATTCTGTGACGGATGAATCGACCGATGCGACGGAAGCACTGTAGTATGGGTAGTTGCTGGCTGACGACATTGATGAGACCGAGGAATGTGTCGATGGGAAGCCATATGAATCTGCTGATCCTCGGGAGCTGCGAGGGGCGTAGATGTTCCTGGGAGTCAGATCCTGGCTCAGAGCGACCATTCCACGACTCGCATCGATGGCATCGTTGTATGAAGCCGGCTGCGACATTCTGGCCTCAGAGATGCGGCGAGCATCTTGTTGAGCGGCCAACCCCGAATACGCCATGGGCGTATAGTTGGCGGGTGTGAAGCTGTTGATGGGAGCAGCGGCCGGGTAAGAAGGCGCAGCATCGAAAGTCGAGCGAGGCATCTCATGGTGCATGTTCAACATTTCTGATCCGGTGTATCCCGCTGACGGGTAGCCGCTGCCGGCCACCAGTGACGGCGCCGAAACGGGAATGCTGGAGTAGGGCATCGAGATGGCTGTTGGTCTAGCCACGTCGTCGTGCTTGACAGGATTCATACCCATGGAGGCGGTAGGATAAACAGGTGGATTCGAGTGTGATGAAGTGTGTGCTGCCCAGGGATCGGTGAACTGAGGGGTCTGGGTATGGTGCATGTTGTTTTGGTAAACATGGTCGAAGCCTCCCATGCCGCCGTACTGGCGGTTCTGGTTCTCAATGACCATCGTCATGGAGGGTGATTTTGCGGCACTGGATATGATTCGGAGAGATCTTTTGTTCTCTCTCTCGAAATAGAGAGAGGTTTAGGGAGAAAGAATTTAGACGTCGTCCGGCTACAGACGCGGCAAGGCAGGTGCGACGCGGGTGCCGAGGAAGGAGCAGGGGGGGGAAGGACCTTCTTTCCTCTTCTTGTTTCAAAGCCGAGACGAAGTTAAGCAGACACACTCCCACGGTATTCGATAGCCTTTGGTCTTGTGTGTATAGATGTGCAGTGTCTGTTGCATGCGACGAGACCGTACCGCACTTCTCATAGAAATTGCTGACGCGACAGTCGACTGCGATGGAGACTGTACTAGTGTTGTGGTGGTGTAGTGTTCAATGTGATTGTCATTCAATGTGTGTGTGTGTGTGGTGTATGGATGTATTGTTGATCGCAGAGAGTAGATGGAAGAAGGAAACAGAAATTGGAGCTGAGGCTGTCTTGGGAAGGGGATCGACGTAGCTTAAGAGGAAAGAAGGGAACTGCGAGAAAATAAGCATCATCAGAGATGCAGCATTATTCTGGTAAAAAGGTACGTCGAGGTAGACCATAACTGCGCTAACTCGTTCAACCTGAGAACGATCTGCAGCCTCCCCCGACGGAACGTCGTCAGTGGCACAGGCCTTTTTCTGTTAGTGTCCTTCTTTGCTTTGGGGTCTTGCCCAAAAAGGGGAAGCCCAAAGAAAAGGCAGAAAAAGGCCTGACGCGGCCGGTGATTGGCTGGAAAAAGTGGGCAGCGTTGATTCTCCTCTTTGCGAATGTGTGCCCCAAAAAGGGTCCCCTCAGCCAGGATGGAGGCGCGCTAAACCGCTTTGCGAGCCGTGTCTGTGGTTCGGACTTAGTGTGACTGGCAGACGGGGAGATTTTGGCCAGCATAATGCCATAATACCGTATTATTACATAGTCGGCCCTCCTTCACGACTACGAAGTACTAACTAGCACGACAACTATGTGGTAGGGTAGACTGATGGTCCCCTCATCATCTGGACAGTCCACTGGTCGGGGAGGAGAGACCTGGTTGTTGCATACTTCCAGCATACTCGCATAGCATCGGCGGCGGCGTGAATTATTGGCCGGGATGGCGGCCATTATTGGGTCTACTCGTCCAACTGTTCAACTTGCTGGATGGACACATCGGAGCATATGTACCTCGGGATGACCCCGATGAGACGGCACACCGAAAGAGGAAGGAAGCGCTGTGTTCACAACAAGAACCCAAACATGGGAAAGAAAAAGAAAGTTGCCAAGAAACAATCACGACGCGATAGAAAGGATAGAAAAAGGCAAGGCTACTCCTTACTGACCATTCAGGTGTATTCGACAGTTTGGGAATCGGGGCATCAGCTGGACATTGATAGTTTTGATTTCGCGCCGTGGCCAATCAGACACACAGCCCCTCGACCGGATCCCCAAAGGAAGGATCGAATCAAGACCCAAATAGAATACCGATAGGGAGAGATTCAAGTGACGAAAGAATCAGAAGTAAAAAAAAAAAGGGCGCTAGTCAGAGAAAGAGAAACGAAGATACTCTGCCGTGCCCATTTACTATGTACAGAATTGCAAGCAGTGGGGAACCAATGACACGCCAAAGGACCAGGCAATGCGCCAATCAGCGACACGGCAGCAAGCCACTTTTTTAATCAAAGGGAGGAGTCATTCCCAAACCGATGGGCTGGCTTGTTTCAGCATTGCGGGGGGTTGGCGACTAGTACCGATGGGGAATGTGCGCGATTTGTATGTGTCGGAGAAGAGTGGTCCACCATAGTCGAATATACTTTGTGTATGAAGAACTCCAAGTATACTGGCCAACAATGTTGTGGTAATCTGCTCATACGAGTATGATTACCAAACAGCCAGATATTGAGCCTGCGACTGGGCATCCGCCTGCAAGCCTCTCAAGCGCCAAGCCTCTAAGCCCAGCCGGCCTGCGGGAGATGCCACTTAGCACAGTGGAGCCCCGGCATTTATTGGTGATCCTGCTTAGTGTTGTTGCTGCTGCTTAGTGGCAAACTGCACGGGATATGCTGAATCACATGTCATCTATGTCCTCGTAGCGTCTGAATTACTACGATGTATGGATGGATGGATGTACGTCGTCAGTCGTGGCTGGTGAGTCGAACTGACGATAGTGTTGTGCTTGACAACTCGGAATTTCTGGAAGGGCAGGAACTATAATAGAAACAATTGCGAGGTACGTACCATACACCGGCAGCTTATCTAAGTCTTCACGTACTGCAAGGGAGGGGCGGACCATAAATCCGGGGATGGAGTCTACCCACTCTGTGCCGTTGCCAACCTGAATATGACCAGAGCACTGCAAGCCTCCTTTTCCAGTTCACTTGCTCGAGAATCAATCTTATTTTCTATTGGTTATGCTTCTGACGCGTATTTACTATCTGAGGCAATGGAATGGGCGGCGGGGACGGCCACTGGGTGCTAGGGATCTAAACACACTCTGGTGGCTTGATGGGTGGCTGCATCGGTGTGCTTTGACAGGCGAACTACTGATCGTGTTATTGATTAAGAAAGATACTTCTAAATCAAAAAAAATTAAAATAAAGAAAAAATAAGGAAGTCGTTTTTCCATCCACCTTATGCTTGTGGAGACGCGGTGAGTGCAGTGTACACGGAATCCGCCAGATGCATGTACTAGTAACACCGAGGTTAAGAATCTTAGCGCACGTGTGGGAGCCATCATCTGAACACTTCGATTCCCTGGAAGTAGGTCGCCAAAACAAACAACATGGCAAATGTCTTACATGCTGACGAAGTTTATTCACGACGCCTCTCTGTCCCGGCCAACCATTTGCAACAGTACGTACAACAGTTGAAGCAGTTATGTAGCTAGTGTTGTGGTCACACTCGTGCAGACAGGAGGATGTATTAGGTAAGTTCGGTTCGCACGCAAGCAAGCTGCCCGCCGACGTCAGCGCTGAAATGTAGAACATGTCGGCTAGTGGTTTACTTGTTCCCGATTATCATTCTAAAGAGCCGCCGCAAATCTTCATGTTGATAATTCCATCTATTAACGTGCCATTGAATCTGTCAACACAACTAAATACTCTTTGCAGCCATCGAACTACTACGACTACACGCCGTTGGGGCCGTAACAAGCCCTGTATCGACCGTCCACGATCTGCCGCCACCATGCAGACGAATGGATTCGGCAGCCCCGCCATGGATCTGTGGCTTTTTTAAGAATCAGAATGTGAGCCACTGGTGTTACATTGCGGAAGAGCAAGTGAGACAAGCAACGATATCGAGATTATCTGATGATTTTGTCCAACGATAGACAGGGACCGATCATGTAAGGAGCGTGGGTACATGTCGATCCGTTGGACCTGACAGTTCACTATGGAGTCATTTGATAGTTGTCCTCTGTCCATCGGAATGGCGGCGGATAGATTGGGATACAACACACTGTTGCAATTCAATCAGCTTGTTTCGATTAGATCATGTAAAGAGGCATGACATGACGACGCGTCGCATCCATCTCCTTGCCTGAAACCTATGCTACGAAAAGAATTCGAGAAGGACGGATCCATCCATGCGACGGCTCTAGGATCAATCAGGGAAGCCGGGCACGCTGGAGAAGACGTACGTAAGCCCATCTCTTGGCATCACAGCCAAAAAATGCTTGTCCGCCTTTTTTTTTCTTTCTTGTCAACAGCAAATGAGCGTGGTCGCTGGCACTGCCACGAAGTAATCTTACTGACAATATCCGGCAGGGCACGGATCCTTCCAACATCAAGTTTTGTCCAAGTGGGAGTTTGGATAATGGATCCGACACCCGAGCTTGGACACGGAACAGGTCGAGTGGCCCCTCCTCGTCCAGTGGTCGAGGTAATGCTCCAAATAGGAAGTCAATGAAATCCGCACCGTCACTTAGTGTTGTGATATTAATGATAAGCAATAGAGGAATTAATTCTAACAATCTATCGAGTATTCTGAAACAACGTTTCAACGTCCACAGCATGTTTGATCGCCCACGGTCGCAGATCACAGCATGTGTTCCTGAAAATCCGCCCCGGCGATCCCTGTCATGTCATCGCAGGCTGATCCATCTTGATCTGAACGATCTGTATCTGACAGTCGATGCGACTGCAACGGTTAATCAGATGGTCAAGTCAAAGGATCGATACCAGGTAGCGGGATTCTGTTACGATACATCTCGGCATACCAAGACGTACCGGGCCGTGATACCCTACTTAGCCCAAAAGAGTCAGTACGCACACCATGCGGAGCGCACTCGAGTTAGGTCGCTTGGGAAAGACAATTAAACTAAATCTCTGCGTGGCGCTCTGACCGTGCGCCTCCATTCAATGCAAGACAAGAGCGATCGTTGAATTAAGATTGTGCACTCTACCCCTATTGTCGGGAAACTCAATTTTCCTTGCCAAGTGGCTAGTACCGTATACCACGAATGTAATTCCAGATTCAGACAGTTGACTTGACCCATGGTCTTGCCTTGACCCGGTGGTAGTGCCAACCTGACTCGGACAGTACACTATCCCAGCCGCTCAGTAAGTACGGCGTATACGGAGTGTATTCCCAATATATTGCGGTCCGATATCTGAACGCGCTAAGGCAAAGTCTGATGTCCTTTCATGCCGCCAAGTTGGCAGTAGCCGAGGGTAAGAACAATTTCATATGAAGCCGACTTGATCGCAGCACTCTCGGATCCGGGACTTGGATGCAACCGACCAAGGCAAGGCAAGGCAGACTCGTCTTTCACCGCTCTTTGACGAAGACTCACGGTGCTGCAGCCTCCAACAACGCTTGCTGTCAATTGGTCGGGGAGATGTAGAAAGAACATGGGCTGCATATGCAGTAGGCATCACCTTCAACTCTTTGACCACACACACACACTATCTACGCTCTACCGTGTGCATTATTGTATCTTCTGGTTCCATACTCTCGTGCGGTGTCGAAAAGCAATAATCATAGGGCTATGGGTTGCTAGTGGATAGATGGTGCAATCCGTCGGCCGCCACGGCAGATCACGACTCAAGCCTCCAAGTGTCCTCCAGTACGAAGAGGCCCACTGCACAAGGGTGACCACCGTTAAAGGAGTACTCCGTACGATGTACTATGTAACGCTGAAAGACCATTGCCCAGAACCAATTAACGCAAAAGCTTTGTCTCAGCCAGATCGGTGTTGTACGAACTCCTGAAGAACTAGTCAAGAAAAAGTGCTCTCTCCTAAGCCAGTTTTGGGTTCGTCTGCTGAACCGTGGGATGGGAGGGGCCCCACGGCGACCGAACTTTGGGGGGCGTGCGTGCCTGAGGAGACGACTTTATGCCTGATTGAGTCAATACTCTTTTCTCCACTCTTGATATCTTCAAAATGCCTGTATTCACGTTCAACCAATACTCCGCACCGTGGTGCATCGAGAATGAAGATATTGACAGACAGCTGGGATGAATGACTTGGTCGTGATATTGTATTGATGTGCTACACCACATCGTCAATGCCTGCGTGGGTAGACGCATACCAAGCTCTCTTGTCTGTGTTGGACGGCAGACCTACCCCACTCTGCCAAGACCTGACTCATCAACCTGAAACACGCGGTTGAGTCCCAGTCAGATTCACGACAAGTAGTTGTATGTCGCAGAAGCCGGCTCCCTGGTTGTTCTTACTCCATTCGCCGATTCGGCGACCTGATTCTTCTGCTACTAGCACAGTAGCACTAGTAATAATTCCTGCTTCTATGGAGGCAAGAAAGGGGCATGGGTTTTGACAGGACTAGGGAGGAAGCTTGACAGCATCGGACGCAAGGCATTTTCACGCTCGCCTGGCTGGCCAATAGAAACTGGCTCGTGGCAGACCAATCAGAATGCGAGCTCCCAGCAGGAATGTCCCGTCTTGGCATGACATCATCGGCTTGTGTGGTGTGTCTGGCAGGCATGTCAACATGTAACATCACCACGCAGAGTAGCAGAATCATGTATATACCATCCCCTGTCGCCGTCGCCGTCGCAGTGCGGGACTCCATGGAATCAGCAAGTACGAAGAGCGGGCGGCACACTGCCAAATCGAGTGTGCCGACATGGACAGTGCAATTGTCGCGGGGGTCATCATCTGACAGCTGAACATGTAAGTCAGTCGACTATCAGATTGGCCGATATGACGTAACGTACGTATTCCATCTAAACGAAGACACCCCTCGCTTCGTGGAAATAACACGATGACGACAGGCAGATCGGAGACGCAAACCGGTGGGCGGCTCAGATATTACTAGATCATCTGGACATGGGACTTGACTCGCCTGTTCTTGGCTTACAGCATTATGTGCCGGCCTAATCCTTACTATATAGAACCCAGTATAGCACCAACGGACGGGATCAGCGTCAACGTGTCGAGACCCCAGTTAGTACGTATGTAGGGACTTTAGGTCCGCCAGTCTCCAGGAGTATAGGGGAACCATGGATAGGCACGCACATGGTCAATGAACTAAGTGAGGCTGTCGAATGTGGTGACATCATATCTTAGTTGTTATCACTTAATGTCAAAATAGTAATGAATGCATTTTGTATTCCGCTGCTTTTCTGTGGATGAGAGGCATGACGTCTGGACTCGCTGTTGCAATTGACGCCTTGAGGAAGTGACATATCAAACCGCCTACATAGGGATGCTATTTCAGCAGTGAATGATCATCGCAGAGGCTATAGAGTATGACAAGAATACAGGAACTCTTTGAGACCAGAAATAGTGTCAGTCGCCTACATACTAGTAATCTATACCATAAGGATAGAAATCATCTCTCTCAGCTGATATAATGTTTGTCCCGGAAGCCCCTGAGATGGCCCTGGTATATATCAACAACAGAAGCCTGGGGAGAGATGTTATTCTCTGTACTTCGCTAACATAGAACCGAATACTGAACAAGGAATCTACTATTCCACGACTTAGCCTTGCAAACGGCGTGATGTCGATATGAGGGAGTCCTGCGACGACTCTAACAGGCTCATGCCTTGTATCGTGGACAAAGAACTGAAGCAAAATCCGATACGCATCCCAGCTCCTAGGACTGAGGCTCACCAAGCAATAGTCCCTAGAGATCATCTCCTGGGGTGACAACGTGCTAAGGGAAGTTCCCTCTCGATAAAAAATTGTTTTCTGTGATGATACGATCCTCCTCGCAAACCCTAATAGGCACTTCCTAATCGGGTAGTAACGTAATCATGACAGGCCAGCTACATCAGTCTTGCCTTTCGTAACCCTAACAATAGCCTTCAAAGGCTTCGTTTAATTAACTATCGATCACGGTTAGATCTGAATTGATGATATCTGCATTCGCGAATGTCGATTGGTTCAACGACATATATATAACCAAAGACTTTTACCTCAAACTTGCTCAGCTCTTGTTTTGTTATATTGTTTAGCCACACTGTTGACAAGGTACGAGGAGTCTCTCTCCAAACCGATCTTCTGAGCAGCGTGGCCACTAAATAGCATCATCCCAGGCATTATCGAGCGCAAAACATATTCTTACGTCTCTTCTCATACGCCGTTGTTCCCTACAGCAACAACAACAACACAACAACATGGCAACGCCATCCACATCCTCGCCCCGCACCGGCGAAACGATGCCTAACCACTTACCCAAATCCACACAGGGCGGTGCCAGCGCCGTCCCTACCGCGGCAAACAATACCGGCGGAGGCAGCGGTTGGGGAGACGAGGGTTTCTTTAAAGGCGGAGGAGGATGCGACAGCAAGGAGTCGGTGAGTTCGATTAGTTGCTTGTTTGTGGGGTGTTGCTCAGGCAGTGAGGCTGATATATGTATCTGTTGGGTGCATGTGGTAGGATGGTGGAAGCTGTGTCTCTGGAGAACACTCGTTTGCGAAACATAAACCCGGTTGTCGGCAGGGGATAACGGGGAAGTTTACGGATTTTATCAATACGTGAGTCAGCTCTTTCCGTTGTGTCTGTCGGAAAGGGCATGATTGCTGACATGGACAGGGTGCATGGACAAGGACGGTAGATTCCGGAGGACCTGGAAGTCGGGCGGCGCTGTTCTTTCATGACTAAATTGTTTGTCCAATTATAATGTATTATGTATAGATAGAGATATATATTCTATGCTATTGATTCTTACGAGTCTTTGCAGTATACCATGATACTTACGTCTCATCTGCAGAAAGCGGCCTCTTCGTCTCGACTGGGAACTTGTCCAGACTCTCATACCATTGTATCACAGACCCGATCAGAAAAGCCCATGAGCCCCAAAACGTAGCAAGGCAAGTCTGGTATTCGACCCCGGAAGATGCCGATGCTGGGCCAAGCGCCCCGCAGAGCTTTCAATTCATATTAGTCGTGTATGTACGTGTTGAGGTGAGTGAGAACTTACCGTGAAGCCGATTCCTCCAATGAAGTTCCAGGCTCCTATGTGCCAGCCTAGGACACTTGGGGCTGGCACGTACCATTTCGGTTGTGTTTCGATAGTGAATAGAAGACTTGAAATCAGCAAGAATGCAAATCTGAATAGACTGTGATAAACTCACCCACTAAGAACGAAACAAAACCCACCCACGATCTGCGGAACCCAATACACACCATCTGTCAATCCCTCACTCATATGATCAATGATTCCCGGCAGACCCGTGAACCCAGCAATCCAAAAGATCGTGGCACCAATCATCTGAACGAGCGAAGCCAAAAAGCCGAGTTCATGAAAGTAATGAGTCCGCAATTCCTGTAACGAGGGTAGCCATTCGAACGACCTCTGCTCTTCCGGGGAAACTTCCTTCAACCCATCGCGCAGTAAGGTCCGTTTGTTGGAATGGTGATGTCCGCACTCACCAGACGGAATTGGTGTGACCTCTGTCGTGCTAATCAAATCTTCGTGAGACTCTAGTCTTTTCGCGACTGTTTTAACGGCCCAGCCAAAACAGGCGGTATGGTTCTCATTGACTGCTTCAAGCAGCAACAAGACACTGCCGACTTCGAAAATAGTAGCGCCGATAAACGCAGTGACTCCTCCGCCGACAAGAATCTCTCCGGAGAACTCGGTCGAAGGCTGCTGAAGCGGTAACCATACGAAAAACGCATTGATGACCCATACCACAGATCCCAGCGTAAAGATCGTCGCGACGAGCCAGGATACATCCCAATACGGGAAATAAGTTAGCATTCGGCCGATGCCGCGCATGACTTCTTGAAAAGTATTCGTGCCTGATGGGAGGTTATGGCCCGGGCCATGATGCTCAGGAGAGTATTGAACGTGAACTGCATGACGACCTTTGCGATTGTCGCGAGAGCGCCAGAGATATTCAATTCTGGGCTGTCGGCGAGGTTTCGCTTCTTTACCCTGTTCCTCCTCACTGACTGGCTGTGCCAGTTGCTCTTCTGTGCTGGGCGCGGGTTTGATGTGTACTCGCGTTGGGTTCAGAAACCCAACCGGTCCCGAGATGTGTGTTGTCTCGAGGGAAGGATCTATTTGACGCCTGAGAAAATGTGTCCTAGGTATAGAGGACGATTTACGCGGCATCTTCGCGTCTTCTGAGCTGCGCAACGCATACAATGGTTCCCATCCCAGAACGAAAAATGTAGAGATGAATTTGGCGTATGATATCATCCACCGACTTACATGTAACAAGCGGAGACATGTCGCCAGCCACGTGGTCCGTGTATCAGAAGTTAATTTTGGCTCTGATTGGTTGATGAGCGCCACCAATGCGTCAAGGGTTAGGGTTGAGCTATTACCTGAAGTTAGGGCTTCAGTACTTTGGCCTCATTAATAGTTATGGATTAGATGGTATGCAGCTGTAAAACTAGGTAGTGATCCAGTTAAGGAACTCTCTGCTTTGGTATCTATTTATCGGCTCATATTCGTCGCCTTGTACCGCCCATGTTCAAGCTGGTATCTTCACGAGTATAACCGGCTTACCACTCTCAATAGAGTCTCCTGGCTTGACTAGCACCTTAGCTACAGTGGCACCGGCAAGATGTGCATCTGCAAGCACGTTGATCTCCATCTTCATGGCCTCTAGAATACTGACAATCTTGCCAGCCTGCAATTCATCTCCTTCTTGCACAAGGACCTTCCAGACATTTGCGTTCACTGGAGCCTCGATGACTTGGTACGCCGGATCTATGTACTTGTTAGCAGCCTGTTAGACTTTGCTTTATATAGAATTCCACTAACCCTCGAGCATTGACCGAACTTCATGTGTGCTGCTTCCATGTGCTTGCTTCTCAGCAAGCCACTGCTCAAGCAGCGCCTTTTCCTTTTCGGCCATCTTCCTCTGAGAAATTGCCCTCTTATCTTGTAATGCACGAGCTTCATTCATCGTGTTTCGCAGCAACTCATTGTGTTCCGCCATATCAAAAAACCCCGGCTCCATTTCAAACACATATTTACCGGCCTTGAACTCGGCAAGCTTGAGATCATATTCTTCCTCATCAACCTCATAGAAACTTATCGTATCCATATCTTCAAACAGCCACGGGCGCTCCTCGCTGAATCCAGGTTTTGAGCCATAGATATCGAGGCCGGGAATAGTCATACCCGTCGGCATGTAGCCCCCGGGACAGTCAACGGGGTATATCGCAATAGCTGATCCACCCCAGGAGACTGTTCCCTCAGGTGTAAATGTTCGACTTGGATTCATTTTTGGACTGCGAATTCGATAACGTGGATCCGTGGGCATGATTTCTGGAAGAGCCATGAAGAACCCAACTCCAATGATTACAGATTGTAGGGTTAAAAACATGGTTTTGAGTTCTTCTATGGTCATGCCATTGTTTTCTGCGAGGAATGCCAGAGGATCGGGTAAGTAGCTGGCTATAGAACGCTGATTAGCCATATACCGTTCAATGGAGTCTTCGAGTTTCTTGTGTCTGAACGTGAGTGGGAGTTTGAAATGGCGGTTCGGAAACTTGGCGCTTCGCATGTCTCCAAGATTGTCCTCAATTGCAACGAGCTCAGTCAGTAGCTCTGCTTGTGGAAGGGCAAGACCGTCATAACAAATGGCCAGCGAGTTGCCGCAGCCTACCATGTTGAAAATTGCGCCACCACTGCTTCTGTTGGCAGAAACCAATCCCGATCGGGTTTGTAATTCACGCGATAACGCTGTTGCTCGGCATTTGAAGTTCAAATCTGAACAGCCGTTGCCGTAGTCCACTAGGACATAGTCATCTGCCCCGGCGCGGTATGAGACCATCGGTCTCTTGTCAGTCTCCTCTAGGATCTTCAACACATCCTGCCCAGGATCAGTGACCTCTGGTCCAACACTGATACTGTCAAACCCCTCAATCGCTTCCCAGGACCCGGATTTTATCGACGCGGCTATATCTTCCAGAAACATTCCATTCTTGTGACGGCATTGCAGAGCACTTTTAAGCGATATACGATGAAATCTGACTTTGTCTCCAGCGCGGAGTTGGCCAAGTTTCCACATATCTCCCTTGATAACGGTCAAGCTGCAGATAAACCCTCCAAAATCAGGACAGTCAACGGGAAAAATGACAGGTTCGTCGCCTGTCCAATTGAGTCCACCGAGGGGATAGCCATATTCAATCACATTACTTGGATGAGCGCCGCCTTCTCCGCCATCCGAACGACCAAACTCAGGACGAGGGCCGATGAGACGAATACCACCGCGTGCAGCATTGTGGCTGATCGTCCAGGTTTCCGAAAAGAACATCTCTATATCCTTGGCGGACAAGTAGCCCGTCTCATAAGGTCCAGGCATGACCTGGATTGTCCAATCGCTCGTGTATTGAGGACGCAAACTCTGGGGAATAGAAAGAAAAACGTCTTCGGGAAGTTGAGAGGCTTCCAAGATACTGAGAAAGTCGCCTGCACGCAACGGTCGGCCTTGATATCCGCCAACATTAACCATAGGGTTGGTAGATTTGCTTCCGAACCACTTTGATACGTTGAGTAAGCCCCCGTGAATGGCGAGGTAGACCCTACAATTGGCGGCCATTTTTCCGATCTTTAGACGCTGGCCAGCATGGATGCGGACTCGAGTCCACTGTGGCATTTCTTTGCCATCTACATCGGCTGGTATGGGAGGGCCGCAAAGAGAGATAATGCCATCTCCCAGAAACAAGAGCTCGGGTCCAGTGAGAGTGATTTCAAGAGCTTCAGTCCCAACATTATTTCCAACCAAAAGGTTGGCTGCTTGGAACGCAATAGGGTCCATAGGGCCAGCATGACCAAATCCATGGCCGACTGTTGGTCGACCAGGAAAATCCTCGACTAACGTGTAGGAGCCTCCGGAGATGACATCAATGGCAGCAGGTATATATTGAAAGGTATCCAGGAACTTAGTGATGGTGTTACCCTTTGTGAAATCGCCATCTTGAATGATAGCCAGCAGGAAACCGAGGTTGATTGGCGGCCCGCAAATGGAACTTTTGCTGAGAATCTCCTTCATGCCTGCAACTGCGGCCTCTCGGGTAGGGCCATGATACATTACCTTTGCTAGCAGAGGATCGTATTCGGCGCTGACAACAATTCCTCTGCGTATCCATGTATCTATACGTCCCCCCTCAGGTGTGTGCCAGGACACTTGCTGAAGTAAACCGGGACTGGGAGCGTAGTTTCTCGCTGGGTTTTCAGCATATACTCTTGCTTCAATAGCATGGCCTTGGGGCTCGAGGCATCGGGCTTGTAGAGTTTCCAGCTCTTCGGCTGTTAGACCTCCTTTCCCACCAAGCTCGCAGTCTGCTTGCCTCAGCATGAGCTCAACTAGATCGACATTATAGCACATCTCGGTAATACCGTGCTCGACCTGGAGGCGAGTGTTCATTTCGAGGAAAAAGAAATCCCCGGTATGATCATCAACAAGATATTCCACTGTCCCTGCAGATCCGTATTTGATTTTTTCTGCCAAGCGAACAGCACACTGCGTGAGTTTCTGACGTAGGTCAGGGTAACGCTGTGAGACTAGCGGACTGGGGCACTCTTCAATGACTTTCTGATGCCGTCTCTGGATTGAGCATTCTCGCTCTCCGACACTTATGGCTTTCCCTTGTCCATTTCCAAAAACTTGTACTTCGATGTGATGGCTGTCCGGGTAATAGCGTTCTAAAAAGACGCCAGCATTTTTGAAGAGCGACGATGCTCGTGATTTGACTGTTCTGAAATTCTCTCGTACCTCCAACTCATTGGCACAGGTCAACAAGCCCATGCCACCTCCTCCGGCAGTCGCCTTCAGCATTACTGGATAGCCCAAGCGAGTGGCAGCCGCAGCAGCAGCTTCCTCATCTTCGAGCAGACCCTGAGTACCAGGGACAACCGGTACTCCCGCAGCCACAGCCAGCTCACGGGCTGTGTGCTTTAGTCCAAATGACTCAATCGCTTCTGGTGATGGACCAACAAAGATCAATCCGGCCGTCGATGCAGATCTCGCGAAATTCGTGTTCTCCGAAAGGAAACCGTATCCGGGGATAATCGCTTGGGCGCCATTATCCTTTGCTATCTGGATAATCTGATCTCTGCAGAATTCAGCAAAAGCGCTCATTATACTGCGGGAAATGTACATACCCATCTATGTATGCCGTTCTTGCTTCACCTTGTAACAAAACAGCTGTGTCCGCAAGACGCACATGCTCTGATTCACAGTCCGGCTGTGTGTAGATGGCAACTGTTCTGATTCCTGATTTTCTGATCTTGCCGTTAGCGCAAGTATTACTACAAAACAAGTAGAAGCTACAATCCTACTGTGCAGCTTTGATCAGTCGACAGGCGATCTCGCCTCTGTTAGCTACTAGAACCGCTTTCAGGTATTCCATGGTGATGCTGATTGGAGTAATGAACGTTTCATTCACGGCTCACCGTTTCGCAGCATTCAAGGGCAGACCACATGACTAAAGGATTCCTAAACATCCCATGTATAGAATGGGATGAAGCGGGGTATTGGGGTGGATCAGACGGTTGATTGTATCAAAGATAATTCTATAATGGGTTGTCGGCTCCGAGAGAAACGGGGAATAAAACGTTAGATAACCATGACTCCTTGCTATCGTAATTAATCTTTCCAAAGTTGGTATTTACTTGTGTTATCTTTTAGGGGACTTGGCGTAGAGTCGACTGGTTCTGATTTGCCTTGAAGGCAATTCTGCTACTCTGATTTGAGCTACAATATTCGGTGGTGCCACTAAACACAGACAGGTAGATTATGATGGAATTTATTGATCGATTAAGCCGAGAGATCTTAATAAGAAATAGGCCAGTAGATAAGTAAGTATAATATCATCATAGCAATCTTGTTGACTTCTTCCAGATCACTCAGGATATTCCTTCCCTTTCTTTGAATAGGCCGTGGTTCTCTCAGTCGAAGCAGCAGCTGCTTCCTCAAGCCCTTCACGAGTAATAGTCACTACGCTCCGGCCCTCCGCCTTCTCACCTTTGCCCATCATATGCTTGAAAATAGTCATCATAGCACCATAGCCCTCCCAAATTGGCAGGAAGATAATAATTCCCGCAGCAAGGAAAGCCCAGATAAACAAGAAAGCAACCCAGCCGGTGAAGAATCTTTGACTGAAGACGTAGCTTGATGCATACATGGGGATAGGCCATAGAATAACAAGCGAGACAGTGAGGAACCATCCGAGAAAGAGGGAGCGGTTCCTGGCCTTGATAAGAGACTTTTCGTTCTCCTCTTCTTCGTGTCTCTCCTCTTCGAGCAGTTCTGCAGCATGTTCTGGACTCGTGGCACTTATGGTGATGTGCTCGTCTGAACCGCGTTTAATTTCCTCCTTGAGGATGTTCCAGTCAAAGTTCTCAGGGCTGATATAAGTGATGACCGGAGTGAGAACCAGAGGGGAACCCAAGGCGACTATGTTTCCCGCTACCAAAGGGAGATTGCCACTTAGAGTATCGATGGTGATGTCTCCATAAGTGGCATAAGCAAGAGTAAACCATGCGGTGATTCCAGCTAAAGAACCTATCAGAGGCACCACAAAGGCTGCGATACGAGAGTGCTTCCTCCACATGATGGTACAAGCCATGGGGACAATAGCACTGTCGACGAAAATTCCGATAGCAGTGATGAGAAACCCTACGCTAAAACCCGCATGGTTGAATGCGACAGCAATAGAAGAGCAGAAAATGGCAAACCCAATGGTGACGAAGTGTGAAAAGTATAGAAGCTGTCGACCGGTTGCGTCAGGCTTGATGTAGGCTTGGTAGATGTTGTAAGTGATAAGAGCAGTAGTTGCAACAGTTTCAGAGGACATTGCACTTGTAACAGCCATGAATATCATGAGTAGAACAGCCACTGCTCCACCATTACCCATTAGTGCCAGAGCCGCATAAGGCATTGCAAGACCCGACGAGATTTCGTAAGCATTCATCCTGTTCGGGTATGTAGGCCAGCTGGGTAGATGCTCCAGAGCTGCAGCAGCAAGGCCATATGTGCTTGCTAAGACGAACGGAATGGTGAACCAGGAGAGACCACCGATTATATAGCCCATTGACGTAGTGCGCGGATCAGATGCGATGGCTTTCTGGAAGAGTTGACTGTCGACGCATGCTGCGAATCCTGCTCCAATAAAAACTAGTCCAATATAGCCTCCTTCTTCGGATCGCATGGTGAGATATTGTCCTTCTGCATTTCCAGCGACGGGGTGAAGAGTAGCAGCCTCTTTCAAAAGCCCCCAGACTCGAGTTGGAGATCCGGCGATATCAGAGGAAGTATAAAACACGAATAACGACACCAGCATGATGACGTAAATGAGGACGGTGTGAATCTAGAAGACCCTAGTCAGACTTTTCTTCAGGGCAAATTCATGAGGCAAAGCATACCCAGTCGGTGATAAAGGTGGCCTTGATACCTCCTATCAGGGTATAGATAACCACTCCAATCGGTAAAAGGTAGCAGATAGCATCTCGGTTAGTTCCAGTGATAGCGGCAAAAATTGCAGAACCGCCAACCAGAAGGTTCACAGTTGTGATTATTTGAAATACGCCAGAATACAGTGTGAAAAGGATATGGACAGCATTTCCATGCCGCACTTTGATCACTTGCAAGAATGTCTGTGCATTTGGAGCCTTCCGTTTGAGCTCTACAGCCGCGACAGAGAAAAGAAGAATCTGAACACAGGCTCCAGCTGCATACCAGAAGGGACCAGAGACGCCATAGCTATAACCATAGGTAGTGCTAGTGAGGAGTGTAGTGGCGATTGTCCAGGACGAGACCACGGCGGAGGCAGTTAGACCTGCTTTCACGGAATGTTTGGCCGTCATGAACATCTCAGAGTCCTGTACTTCATTCATATAAATACTCAATAACCAAGATACCAAGGACATGCCAATGGCAAACAAGGCACCGACACCCACAACGATGCCATAGCCCACCCCTTCAGAGAGGGGAGCGGCGATTTGGAAGACATCTGCTCTTGGTGACATGGTGGTTAGACGACAGCAATGAGCATCACGGATTGATGGAATGAGTAGAGAGCAGCTAGTCGTGCAATCATATACTAATAGCAGTTCCCCATTTGGAATATTACATCGAGCGGGATTACTGGTTTATCAATCCCCATATATATCTACATATCGGTGGCATTTGGAAATATATGATAAGACACATTAATGCAATGATAAGAAACAATACATTTGGAGCCGAAGACTGGGAGCTCATTGGAGAGGAGACTCATGGTCCGCTAAGGCTTGATAAACACGTTTTTTGTTTCAGATTAGGGCAACTGTCGGCGTCGGCTCCGAGAGAGTGGGCTGCTGCTGATCTTATCCGCCGATCTGATAAGTATTGAATACCCCTCACAGAGTCGGGATTATGTGCTATGACCTCTTCTAATGGCTTTTCCTTTTCAAGTGTCTTTCCTTGACTACTCTTGCCTTCTGTACTGATACTCGATTTGGAATAATATACCTAATTACGAAGCAACGCAGCGAACATGGCTCCAACCACAAAGAAAGCCCTCATCAACGTTGACATGGGGGAGGCTTATGGCAATTATGTTTGCGGTCCTGATAAAGCCTTGTTGCCTATGATTGACCATGCTAACGTTGCGTGCGGTTTTCAGTGAGCAGAACTATACATGTTACCCCATTTCGCATCGAACTAACACAACACAGTGCCGGTGACCCTCTGACCATGGACGAAACAGTCGCTCTCTGCAAGGCTCACGGTGTCAAGATCGGTGCACACCCAGGGTTGCCTGATGTCCAAGGATTTGGTAGACGTGAGATGAAACTGTCGCCGGAAGAACATACGGCGAATGTTGTATATCAGATCGGTGCCCTCACGGCCTTCCTTGACCGGCACGGCGTCGAAATGCATCACGTGAAGCCACATGGTGTTTTATACGGAATGATGGTTAGAGACATTGAAGTGGCAAGAGCCGTGTGGGCAGCAGTACCAAAAGGTATGCGCGTCTTCGGATTGCCAGGGACACACATGGAGACCGCAGCCAAGGAGGCTGGTCTCCAATTCTGGGCCGAATATTTTGCTGATGTCAATTATCGAGCTGATGGAACCCTGATTGTGGACCGTAAGAAGAAACCATGGAAAATCGAAGATGTTAAAAAGCATGTCAGGAAGCAGCTGCAGGAAAGCAAAGTTATCGCCATCACGGGCGAGGAGGTTTATCTCCCGGTTGCGGATCATCCCATTACAATTTGCTGCCATTCAGACTCGCCTGGCTGTATTGAAATTGTCACTGCTACGAGAGAGGTAGTGGACGCGTTTAATAAAGAAAGAGGTTTATGATGAATGATCATTGAGCTTATAGGAATGAATGTACTACTCTCTACATATCTGGCCTTATGCGAACTTGAAGTGTAATACTAAACTTGGAAGTGTGATAAATAGTACGTAGGTATGTCAAGTTCCTTACAGTTTCATCGCTAGTTATGATATATCCGCTGGAAACCAATACAAGCCTGCGGTTCTCCAACAGTAAATACTCAGTCTTAAGCGACAGGTAAGAACATCTTCTATCTACAATCGTGCAAGTGCTCGAGCATTCAATTCCCGAATGACTTCAGCAGCAGCGCGCTCTCCACTTTCAACAGCTCTTTCCGTATAGCCTCGCCGATTGATAGCCATATCCGTCCCAGCGAAATGCAAGCTCCCAAATGGTTCTCGCAGTCCACCACCGACGGTGTTGATGACCCCTGGTACGAGCGATACGCATGGACAATCCCGACCCAAGTATGGATCCGATATCTACCCGTAGGCAACGCGTTGGCAACGAGATGCTTCGGCGCCGGAGTTGAAAAATTGACCAAATTGTTTCACAGGGGCCTTTTCTCGGTCTTCTATGACATCCATGTTCTCTAATTTTCTAAGGGACAGTTGGCGAGGGATCGACGATTGTGATGGGCGGGCAATGACTGACAACCAAGTGGGTACAGCCAAGTGGGTGACAGGGATCAGTGTACCTAGGTAATCGCTGGACGATATCCCGCTGAAAACTTCTCCGGAGGTCGGACATGTTTGCGTTGTTTTGGGTCATAGTCCACGATCATAAGTGCGAGCATAAGAATGTACGTCACTGTAACTCCTCCAGTAATCATGATTAGCTCATAAGAGCCAGATGGATTGGCACTCATAGTCTGTGGGCGCAATGCCTCCGCGTGTGCTACGTGGTTTTTCTGAACAATATAGAACTTTGGTATTGTCAGTGCAAGTGTTGCTGGCGCATAGTGGCCGCCAGAGATTCGGCGAAGTCTACGATTTTGACGCCAGTCATCGGGTCAGTAGTAGCAGAATTGGGAGTATCAATGTAGGGGTCGAATGCGAGGGTAGAAGCAGGTAATGAGCAGAAAACATATATGTTTACCCTTAAATAAAGACTCCAAGAAAGGTTTATGGGGTTTGATTCTAAGTGCCCCTTATATCGTATGGCGGTTGATGCTTAAAACAGTTACTACATGTAGCCCTCTCGTCGGCTCCGAGAACGATTCTTAGGGTTTTGATAAGATCCCGAGGAGAAACGGCCCGTACTAGCGCTGCCGCAGCCGGCTGTTATCATATCATTTCGGCCGATACATCAACAAAGCCTAGGGGTTTCTCGCGGCCCATCTGATTGTCATGTTGTGCTCGTCGATAAGCATGGAGTTCCCTATGAATCGGTCGTCTCAGTCGCTTCCAGCTCAGCACATGCGTCCGCGCAGACAACAGCGAAAAGCGTGTGACCTCTGTCGTCGCCGCAAGGTGCGATGCGATATTGTCGGTAGACCCGGAGGATGTTCCGTCTGTGAAAGGTCCAAGATCGCATGCCGGTATGTATATTCAATTCTCAGTGCTGGTATCGGAACTGCGACAGTACTAGCTTTGTCAGATCCACCACTCAGTGGGCTAAACCAAATCGCCAGCCACCACGTACTCGTCTTGCTCGCTTGCAGCCTCTGGGCGTTCGGCCAGCTACTTCCACTGAGAATTTGCGCTTATCAAGCCCTACTCAGATTGAGTGGAGTTCCGTAGACAGAGATATTAACGCAGGTCAGGATAATGCAGGTAATGATAGCGCCCAGAGCGTGCAAAGAAATGGCAGGTCTCCATTAACATTGAGTACAGCAACAGCCTCGTCTTCGTCTCGTCAATCGCCTCCCCTCAATCGCATACCCTTGTACACTTCGGCAGGCGAAAGAGAGAATTTCGCCCGAAGTGGATTGACTCGCCTTTTCAAACATGGAATCAATGCAGGAGCATGGAGTGTGTTTGCTTCGTTGAATAGCTTTGGTATTGCGTATGTTGGCACAGCCGTATCCAACTTGGTTCATCTAGTCCGGCTTCATCGCACATCTACGCACGCATCCGGCTCTAGTCCTACTAGTCATATCAGTCCAGACCAATCACCTCCATTCTTAATATCACCCACGGATTTGGACGAGATCGTACCAAATGATGCCTGCGCGTGCAATGACCTGAACTGGAAAAACAGTGCGGTTCACTACCCCTATCCCCCACTACGTCCAAGGAATGCTTAGAAGCCAGGACTAGACGCATGGAGCGGCATGTTAGCCCACGACCTTGCGGCGGAAGTCTCATCTTTTCCGGCGCTGGAGATACGGGATGCTTTGGTGGATGCGTACTTTCAACATATTCACCCGTTCCATCCAGTTATCTCTATGCCCGAGTTTATGGCAGCATATAACTCGAAAGAAAGCCCTCCACCATTATTGCTATTTCAAGCGGTGCTAATGGCCGGGGCTCACGCCTGTTTACATCCATTAGTTGCCAGCGCGCGACATGCGGTGAAGAACACTCTCTATCGCCGAGCAAGCATGCTATTTCACATGCGTCACGAGACGAATCCGGTCTTTGTGATGCAGGCTGCAATTATTTTTACGCGACACATAGGAGACAGCGATACAGTAACGGCCGGCCCCTGGTATTGGAGCGGTATTGCGGTCCGTATCGGATGTGGCCTTGGGACGCACCGACACAGCGCCATCTTACCTCCAATGGAGAGCTCGCAGTACCGACGTTGCTGGTGGTCAGCTTTCATTTGTGAAGTTTTCTCTTCGCTAGAGACTGGACGGCCATGTGGCGTTCGTGCTGAGGTTATGGATCAACTACCCCTATCTGTTGAAGACTTGAGAGTCACGGCTTCTTCGAGCAGAGACTCATGCCCGCACTCAAACTTTCTCATACAGATGGCTGACCTTGCCCACATAGGTCTGGGTATATTAGCTCTGAACGAACCTGTCCAGCGGCGCGTGATTGATGTGCACGCAATCAATGCCCGCCTGTGTCAATGGTCTCTTCAATCTGGTATACCCTCTTTGTCCGACGATGACAATTCCTGGGACTGCCAGCTGCAGATGCACTATAATCTCATGTTGCTGCATCTGCACCGAAACTTTCCCAATGGACTCAGGAGCCAAGATGTATGCTCCGTAGCGGCTAGCGCCATAATCAGAGTTTTTGAAAGACTCGTAGCCCTAGATTGTCTTTCCCAGTGTCACTTTACTGCCGTTAGCGCTGCCACAGCGGCCGGAACTCAGCTTGCTAATGAAATCCGCCTCGCAGTTACTGTAGGGTCCTTTCTTGTGGCTCTCAACGGTCTTGAAAATCTGAGCAGACTGCTTCGTTCTGCTATGTTGTTAGCCAAGTTCTGGCCCAACGCAGAGGCAGTGCACAGTTTGTTTCAGGAGATATATCATGAATACCAGACATACGTGTCTAAGGGTCTACAGGGTGAACATGTTCTAATTTCTGAGATTCAGCCAAACTGGTATCGTTTGTTGGCGGAAGCGCAACCAACACAGCCGCATAACTCTGTTCCACCGGATTGGATGAATATTGCCCACGAGTCATACCCCTTATAACATAGTATACTGTTTCAATCCAAGGACAATCTATTTAGTTTAGAACACAACCTTAAGAACATTCCCAGTTCGTACTGAGATCTATCTCTCTTCACAGAGAGTAAAAGGCCCTAGTCTCGGCCCTGGTTTGCTAGGATGCTCATTATTGTTGGTAGTCCGAAACGGGTAAGTCAAGTTGCCTTAGGGTTACGGTCATCACGGGTCCTATCTTAAATATACCTTAGTCATGAACGAATCAAGAGAACTGGGTGTAAGACTATGCAGAATAAAGAAACTTATTGAATAGGGAGAGTGATGTTAAAGATAGTACGCTATCAGTGAGTTGAAAGAAATATAAAGAATAAAAGCAGCTGCCACTCTCCTACCAACCTTGGAAGGTTAGGGATGTAACACCTTGAGAATAGCTTACAATGCTCCACGTAGGTCCAAATAGCATATCATACAATAAATGCAAGATGCATCACGACTTTGGAATATCTATGACTTTTATTTAAAGCTCGATACTCTGTATATATCGAGCCAGCTTTGTAACTATGCCCTTTTTCTGACTTGGCCGTCCGAGTCCAGCTCATGTTTCAGTAGAAAACAAAGATAGGGCTTTCTAGAATTTTTATCCTGATTCAATAGGGCCGTATCTGATTCCAGGAATATTGAGCTTCTCATTATCACGTATGTACTTGTGAAGAAGATCTCGGTGAACAAGTGATAAGGGATGCGGCATGGGTACATAACGGGGTGGATAAAACTTCGATGGATTTAGCAGTCATATTCGAGTCATTAGATACCAACAATTCAGTCACGTATGACACATATAATGACCTTTGACGTGGAGGCACTTGAATCGAATATTGCTTGACCATCTACTTGGGTATTTATTCGGGATATATACTACAATCATTACAATACGGCACTGTTTTAAGTGCAACGAGCGTGCATATCAATGTCTGGAAAGATACAGATAAGTATTATGATATTGGGGGGAAATTATTAGAGAAGCAAAGTATTCTTTCATGCCCTTGCCTATAACATACATAGTTCGGAAAATTCGGAAAGTCATTGGACTGCCTAGCCTTGTTGTACGACTCAAATATCTACCACTCTTAGCAAGCAATTGGTGCACAAATATAGTTCGATTGGGATAAGATCCCTCTATGTCAACTATAGCTAACTCCAATTGACATCAGCCTGCCAAATTGCACGTCTGTAACGATAATTCGGTGAACTGTCCTGTAAATGAACAACCAATCTTTCACCCGGCCCAATCCTCCCACTGGAAGGGGCTTGAAGAAATGGCATGGCCTTATGCCAATCCGTTAACTCTAGAATCATTTCTAGTAGTACATAAGTGTCATCTCCATGGATAGTTGGTTTGATAATGTTAATAGCCATGTCCTCCGACTTGAAACTTCGAAGGTATTCTGTCCTCTGCTCATTTGCCCTTAACCACTGGATGCATATGCTGAGATGACACTGTTGGCTGATTTGAGCCCTGCTCTGGTCCTGCTCCTTTCTGTGTTTTACCACAAACCAGACGGATGGCTTAGACGAGGAAATGCCTTGTATTGAACCATAACGAGCTTCGAGAAGGTCAATATTGGGGTTGGAACCTTCTCTGTACCATTCAGGAGCTTGAGGAGGATCGGAACACTGGTGATATGGTCCCTTATGGTTTCGTACGAGTGGCAGTTTGCGCAGCGGTAGTGCTATGTCGGTTCCCCATAGATTGTCCAGTGTTGTCCATAACTCGGGGGTCACTCCTCTCGGACAGATGATGTCGTCGGCCATATCTAGTGTTATCTGAGTATATGTCGACCGAGATGTATGAAATCAAAGAAAGATATTTCTTGCATGCGTAGAATAACTGTAACAAGGTCAACAGCATATAAAATATTGGCGGTTTAAATATCCAACAGAACAGTCAGACAGACCACTCATAGACGAGTCATTTGCTGTCATAATCATAGTCATAACTGCTTAAACAGATGAAAAAAAGTATCTCTTCTGTGATTGATACTTTTTTGAATCAGAAATGACTTGATCATCTCAACTGCAAGTTCATCTAGATTTCCGGAGGGTACGAGTTGCAGTCATCGACTAGACGTATCGTAAAAGAGAAAACAACAATGACGCCGGTTTGGCAATTTAAATATCTGAAACCAGCAGGGAAACAAAAAAGCAAGCTCTTTCACCGTTGTACGCCCCTAGCCGTCAAAGAGCTGAAAATTATGACACAGCCGGGTGAAGTTGTACAAGGATTGACTCTTTCATCAGACGACTATAGAATATCTACTTGCAGAAAATACGAGAATGACATTAATCACAGACTTACTCGGAGTCACTCTTTTATCTGAATATAAGCGGCTAGTTGCCAAGGACACGCTTGATCATATTGTATTTGAATATGAGTCGTTTTCATCTTCTAACTATACTCACAGTTTCTGCCCAATCTAATCCGTTTTGTGACTATCAAAACTCCTCCTTACGGTATAAAAAGGCCACCTATATACTAAGAGCTTGTGTGATTCTTGTTAGTCATAGCTGAATCTTTATATCAACCATGATATTGACAATTGATGGGCTTGAAATGACCTGATCCGATCTACTTTATAGAAAGATCTACCGGTGGATGTAATGAAACATAGGATGAGATTGGTATTGTGCTATATTGTCATTCCAACAATGAGTTCTGATTACTGCCTTATAATCCTGCAAGATCGTAATTACTGGTAGTCTTCATGGCAAGTCGAGGGTAGTTAGGGTTGTTTTGAAATCGCCAAATAGGGCCTAGCGGTTGTCTTTGAATTATTTGAGCTATCTAATTGGTGGACTTCACGTGACATCATTGGGAAGCTTAACCAGCTAGTGACCGCAGTCGCGCGCAATGTCAGTCTCAAAACAACAGCCCCTTGTCTCAACTATCGCTATTCTTCTCTAAGAATAATTTCATTTCATTTTTGGCTGCGACTATTTACGGACACTTTATTAATTTTATGTTTTAGCACCTCTTCCTAATATCTTCTCCTCAGCGCCTCTCGGTCGCTTCCTGAACGCCCCTTGCGCGCAAAACGACGTCACCTCAACTCATTTCCTGCGCCCAACAGGAACAACCTCTAACATTGACGATGGCATCAGAATACGAGAAAAAAACCGTTGCGCAGCTTCAAGAAATACTCAAAGGCCGTGGCTTGACCACTAACGGTAAGAAGGCCGAGCTCATCGCTCGTCTTCAAGATGCCGATAAAGCATCCAACGACACCAAATCAGCCGCCGCCGAAGATATCATCGACTGGGACGATGAAGCGCCTGCTACTGAAGCGCCCTTGAAAGAGGCCGCACAGGCTTCGACAGAAGCTGGTGCCGCTACTATTGCTGCCGGCGGACAGGGACAAGTGCCTAACCCGGTTGCTGTTCCCAATCAGACACTCGGAGAAGATCCCGCGACGACCTCCGATCTTCACGTCGAAGGAGCCCCCAAACAACAGCCTGCAGTGGAGGAGAAGCCCGCGGTTGACTACAGTATCGGTCTTCAGCCGACAGAGATGGAAGAAGAGCTGAGGAAACGAAAGGCTCGCGCAGAGAAGTTTGGCATCGTCGCCGAAACCGGCTCGGATACCACAGAGGCGGAGAAGGTCCTTGAGCGAGCAAAGCGATTCGGAACGGGTACCTCGAACGATCAGGGTGTGGGTATCAACCGTTTGGACCAGGCTCTCCCCAATGAACGAGAACGGAAGCGCGGTCGAGGACACGATCAAGGTGGTCGGGGAGGCAAGCGACGTAATAACGGTGGTGGACACAACGGTGGACGTAACCGTCCTCAGAACAACGCTCGCAAGGGCAACAACCCAACTGGTCGAAGCAACGCTCCTAAGCCCGTGTTTAGTGATAAGGATAGAGCTGCGGCAGAAGCGAGAAAGAACCGGTTCGCTACGGCTGCTTGATGATGTCGCTACTACAAAAAATTTTTCAACCCTTGAAAAGGAATTACTCTTATTTTTCTTACTTGTATTTCTAGTATTTCCTCGATATAGTTCTAGGCGTTCATGGAAGGAAGATATGTTTGCAATATAGGATGAATTCTGGAGCATGGTACACACACATGTACGTAAAACTACAGTTACCGCAGTCGGATGATCTTCCCACCTCCTCTGTATAGTAGCTTATGCAATATCAAATCTATTGTGATGTGAGACTCCTCTTTTCTGATCCTCAATTGGATGAGAGCAGATCAGGTGACTTTCATCGCATGCGATGGATATCCCATCGTCACATTTCCTCTACACCCTCTTTGCTCTCGGATGTAGGCAATTTGCTGATACTAATGATATTCCGGAGAATATACACCAATCAATAAATGTGGCGCTTTAATATGCTTAAGCCAAATCGCTCTATCCTCATCGGGCAACCACTTTATTGGGATATTAATTGAACTGGTGGCGACATGTAATGTGCTTTGAAAGAAAAGTGATAAAGTGTGGTTTCCTCCGAGTCCGTATATGGTAGGGAGCCTATTCCAACCCCGACAGCGTGATGCATCGGAGATTTTACCTATTTATGCCTTTCTTTTCTTTTCTAGGGTCCTTCTGCATTTTCCTTATAGTGCAGCACAATCAAAAGCCGAATGTCACAGTCTGTACGGAATATTAATAGGTGCTTAGGCATTCACCACCCAAATGCTCGAATCACTTGCAGGTGGATCTGAAATGGCAGAGCGAGGCTCAGCCGGGCTCAGCCCACGCTAATGCACGGTAAGGATCGAATCAGATTTGCATATGCCTATTTGGCCATCTGACTGGCCTAAAGCCAGCCAATCGTTGCCTAAAGACCCCGGGGTGAAAATTAAGAGTCTTTCCAAGTTTCGACGGTCCTCACTGTCGTTGTTCGAAAGACCGGTTCGCGGAAAAGGTTCGGCTCGAGTTTGGTGAAAACCAGAACCAGAGAAAGATGGGCGAATAGGATTCATCCGAGGGGTTGATGGATGTTCGTCGACCAGGACAAGGTCTAGGGGCCATGAACGGTCGCGATATCAATGTTTGGATATCCGGGTTTCCTGAAATCCTGGGGAATTATGTATCGAGCCATACTTCGTATAGTGGACTTCTCTAAGAGTGATCATAGCACTGGGAGCATTGACTGAAAAGCGGGACCGATGTCACTGACTCGCCGATATCTGTAGCATGAAATACTCGGTGCATGAATCACTCGTCGTTTCCACGGAAGAGAGAGAGAAATAACCAGTCTGAATGCAAATCTCAGAGTCTCGTGATGGCACATGATCTACATAGTGTAATCTTCGTTCTTCGGAGGACGCCGTGCCACTGAAAGGGAAAGAGCTATTGGGCCATCACCTGACCTGCCTTCCATTGTAAAAGCAGCAGCCAAAAACCACGACTTGCTCCTATACGTGATACCCTTGCTCCGGTCATTGAACACCAGTCACTTCTTGTTGGGACTATTCTTAGCAGTGCTATATGCAGCTAACTGCCAAGTGCAACTCTATGCACCGCACTATGTCGCCAACTTGACTTCTCACTCGATTATATCCTTCTCCACCCGCGCCGTGCACGGAACTTAGCCTTCAACGCCTCTTCGCAACGCCACTTATTGCTCTCCTATCAGATCCCGGATCCCTGCTAGAAAATTTGAATTTTTCTCGCGGATTTTCTTCGACGGCCCGCTAGACTGATTCCGCTCTTCATGCCCCATCTTCTAATTCCTCCAACAAGACACTTTAGATGCTTAGTCTCGAGAGGGGTGGGGCCTGGCCCTTCGCATTCCTACTCTCTACGGACGAACTAAACCAACAGGCACTATCAATAGCCTGTGAGAGGACGCACTCGTACTTTTTAACCGCCCATTGCTCACAGTCTAAGATGTGCGCCGCTTTTGGTGCTGCTGACTCGTCGATAGAAAAAGGGCCTAGCTTGTTTGACAATATAATGAGAAAGCGACTCAGGAAGCACCATATGAGTGTCCTATTAACCCGATAGTAAACCCCGTCGATCGCTCTCTTGCGTCTTTGCGCGCACTCTTTCTTTCGTATTTATTTTGATTTGCCAGAAAGAACCCCCTCCCTGCACAAAAGCTAATATAACCCTGGAGTGAGCAGCCGACGCGTGTGGGATTATTCTTTCTCATTTCTTTCCTTATCTTCTCGCTCGAACTCACCGCCAACTCAAGAAAGATTTTAGTGCCACAAGGAACAAGATTTTCGCATAGTAAGCTGAGCTCGAGTGACGTGTCAATCCTTTGCCTCGTTCTCTGTACCGGTGTCGCCTCATGTATGCTGCACTAGCCACGATTTGCCAATGTGGAGAGTAGGCCGGTCCGAAAGTGTGGCGGAGTCTGCAGGAACAACTGTATGCCCTGCTCTAATATATACAATATGAAGCGCAGCACTAATGATCATACAGTAAAAGTTGATGAAATTTTGAGCGGTCAGGAAACCATACTTATAAACGTCATTTCTCGAAATCCGGTGTTGCTGCTTATATCAACCCTTTACACATATACACCATTAGACATTCGTGAACTCCATAGTTCATATACACAGACAGATTGCCGTTATGGGACAGCAAAATATCAACCTTTAATCCAATCGATGCTAATGAGGTTATCTGGCCTGGCGCTGGAAACCCGATTGTCGTCACACAATGTCCTCGCACAGAATAGACCATGCTCGGGCAGAACGATTGCTTGAATCAGGGCCAGTGGACAATGCCGTGATTTCGCCACACAACAGATCTCAAGTCAAAGGACATTTTGGATATGCGCCTTCAAGACTCCCGACCTCATCATCCGAACGCAGGATTCAATCTCGATCTCATGTCCGGGAAGATCAGTCGATAGGACGACCAATGTCGAAAGCTTCAAGGTCACTCTCTAGCGATGATGCCGTACACCCCTCGGGGTTACCACGAATGGCTGGTAATGGTGCATCTTACCGACGTCCTTCGGCTCCGTCAATATCCACTACTCGCTCGGATTTACCACAGTCGTCATCTAGTACCACTAAAATGAAGATTAGGATCCCTGGCTCTACCATAGACAGATCAAAAAGCATCAGCGATCGCCCACGAAATGTCCTTCGCAGGAAAGGGAATTTTAGAAGACAAGAACAAGATAACGAAGCGATGGCTGATCGACCGACTTTCAACAATACCACACCGCTGTCTCGATCATTGGCTAAGTCAGAACCTGACTCTAATTTTACTGCTCAAGATACCCAACATCAAGAGAAAACTTCAGCTATCGCAACAAATTTACCGACAACGGACACTCCCAAGACAATAGAAAATGGCCAAGTGCGGCAGATTCCCAAAGAATTTATTGGACTCCGCACCGTGATCAACACAAGTAACCTCCCACCCCCTCCAACGCCTATCTTCGCTTCGGCCAGCACCCCTTCCACTCGCTACTCTGGATCTCCCGGTATGTGGAGTAGTCGAGGTTCTACTCCAACTTCTCTGTCGTCTTACTCGCCGGGCATTACTCAGCCTGCAAATTACAGATTCAAGCAACAAAGCCCCATTCATCTGCGTCATACTCCTGGGCACCAAATGACAACAACCCCTATATCGCAAATCGACCCTGATGAACCTACCATGCTAGGCCCTATAGCTACGGATAATTATGTAAGATCTGTGCGCGTTGCAATTCCTCCAATGGAAAGATCCGACGAGGTTTTGACCCCTACAACAATTGCATCGCCTGAACAGCAACAGCCTTCTCAGAGCTCGCGAAACAACAGCTACGATGATCAGCAGCAGAACATCAATCTTCTACCGGCTTCAAAGAACACTTTGTTAGCATCGCCTGATATGGGAAGCAATGGCTTAACCAGACCTCGACGACCGAGCCGCGATGGAACTGATAAGCTAGAACAAGCCATTTCTCCAGTGATTCAGAGCAATTTACCTGCTTTGCGGACTAATACCACTCACACACGTCGGAAGTCTGCAGAAAAAGCAAGTTCTCCCGAGTTATTGCGTGTGACTCCAGTCAGATCGGCTGCGACTTCTGTGGAATCTCTTCAATCCAATAATTCAAGCCGCATTCCCTCTCACAACGATGCCACGCAGATTCCGCGGAAAGCTACACGGACACTGGTCAAGCCTCCAAGAGAGCCCAAGCTTCCCGCCAACCCAACTTCGGCAGGCAAGTTCAGTTTATTCAGCAAAAAATCAAAAGTCGACCTTTCTTCCTCCCAATCCAATACAACAGAGAAAGCTTCTCGCAAGGGGCCAACAGCCGGAACTGGGCACGAAGGCTATGGTAGGTATGCTCATCGGGGACGCAAACCGAGCATTGGCGGCAGCAGCAACAGCAGTAGGGCGCGATCCACAAGTACTAGTGATGGGGCATCATTCGCAAATAGCAAGGGCTCTAAACGTCACGATGCAGGGATTGATGATTTTCTTCGTGAACGACTGGAACCTGTCATCATCAATGGAGGTGGAAAGGATCGTGATGAGCTTGTTCGAACGCAGAGCGGACAAAGTTTAAGTACACTGAGCGTTACATCGGCATCCATCTCGTCAACAGCCAATGAAGGGCCTATAATGGGAGGATACTCATCTGAGTCTCTAATTTCAGTGAACGACCAAAACAAATCAGGTGCTAGAATCTTTAGTTTAGATACCAGCCTCCCATCTCAAGTTGGCAAGAAGCAGCCCGTCAAGCCGAAGATCACACGGAATGAGTCTGCACCTGCTCAAACCTTGAGTCCAGATAGCAGGAGAAGCTTGTCTGTCACGCAGACTAACTCTAGAACAAGCGAGGATTCAAACTTCTCTGCACTACCGCAGATCAGTAAAGTTGCTTCCAAATCAGAGAGCCTTGCTTCAACAAAATCATCGACAACAAAACCCAGTCGAAGATGGAATTTCTTCCACAGGAGCCAGAAGAACGAAACGAAACAGAAGGCTCCAGTGTCTGACAAGAGCGCAGTTGCTGGAGCCCAGCTTCATGCACAGGTTACTACTGTTCTCAAATCTCGGCCTGTCGCTCATTACGCGCTTCTTGATGCTGATTCGGACTCTCTGGAAGACATCATGCATCGGGTGGAAGAATCACCTCCAAGTGAGGATGATGCCTTTCTGCAAATTCAACACGATCCCAAAAGTGAACTGTCTTTGACTGCACGCCACGGAAACAGTATCTTGCTTCCGTCGCCTCCTGCTATCTGGAAAGAGTTCAATGCAGAACGCCCCAATCCCCCACGGAATCGGCCAGCCAGTCCTAAAGTATTCTTTCAGCAGGAGGAGAAGACTGAACTCCCTGAAAAGGAGGGAACTAGGCGCAGCAGACTGGCGCCAGTTGGGCGTATACCACGTGTGGTTTCGAGAAGAGACCGAGATCGCAAGCCCCCCCTCCAGTCATATTCGCGACCCTTTAGTCGTGATGAGGCGCCTTCCTTGACTATCACTGCGGGTCCTCCGCCTAATATTCAAGACGCCTTTGACAGATCAAAGCTTGGCATAGCGACAGATTCTCTTCAACAAGGACCACTGTATACGGTTCCTGGAGCTTCGGGACCTTTCAGCGCATCAGCAATGGAACATACAACATTCATGGCAAGCGCATATGCCGCCAATGAGTTTTTGCGATTCTCTCCTCGAAAGCCATCCGAGGTCTCTAGCTCCACATCCGAAGGAGATTCCATTCTTGCCACTGTAGCTGCAATGGGTCTTCAGCCCAATGCAACTACAGACGAAGAGGAAATATGGGCCGAATACGATGACCTAGTAGACACCATGTTGGCCCCGCACAAGGATACAGTGTCAAAGCTCAAGAACATGGGATCATTTGAACTGGCGAAGAAGGCGAGCAAGACTTTGCAAGCTGAAATCAGTGCCGCGGACCTTAATCCGCGAGTTTCCGCCGCTTCAGATACTCCCGGTCTTACTGTTGCGGATGGTACCTCGTCTACCCGATTGAGCGACGCATCAGTTCGTCTACGTCGTTCCCAAATTGCCGCTGCATTGCACACTTCCATAGCTCCGTCACCACAGGTTTCTTATAGTGAGCTTATTGCTGGCTACTCCGAGCGCAATAAGAGCCTCTCTGATTTCATACCACCGGACAGTCCTATAAAGCCGTCGCAGGAAGATAGTTCACCACAACCCGACGATCTTCAGTTGCCCACGCCAACCAACACGCCTGACTTCGAGACGACTCGTCGGCGAAACACGATGCTGTTTGATATGGCCGAAAGAATGAGGGAGGGAGCAGCAGCACAGACTAATCTCAGGTCTGCCTCTCTTATGACCAGCAGATGGCTTTCCTTTGGGCGCGTGCTCTTCAGTCCGGCTCATAACCGCATTCAGAAGAGCGAATCAGAGTGTATTTTAATTCTCGATGGCTTGGGCAATGATGACTGGTCCTACTACTGCGCGCTGACATATCCTAACGCCCAAATTTACAACCTGAGCATACGCTCTGGGTCATCTTCATCATCACCTCACCCCGAGGCATGGAAGCCGCCATCCAACCATCACCTTGTGCACCATATCATCAACGGCACTGCATTCCCATTTCCCAAAGGATTTTTCTCGGCCTGTGTTCTCAGATTTCCTGCAGCATCTTCCGAGGATAGGCAGAGACATATCCTCTCGGAATGCAAGAGAGTGCTGCGACCTGGCGGCTACCTGGAGATGAGTATATTGGATTTGGACCTTGTGAATGTGGGTAGTAGGACACGAAAAGCAGTGAGAGGTCTAAAGGAGAAGATCTACCTAGCCGATCCAGATATCAGTCTCAAGCCTGCAAGCGACAATATTCAGAGACTGCTGGGCATCTGTGGTTATGACAACCTGAATAGATGCATGGTCAGCATCCCAGTAGCTGGAATGATTGGAGGTTCGACCGGATCTTCGAACTCAAACAACACATTATCCGATCTTCCCAGCGCAGGAACCGGTTATTCATCCCAACCTTCCACTGCGACAAATTCATCGCAACATTACACGAGAATACCATCAGCCGAGGCAGAGCCTTCTCTCGGTGACTTACTTTCAGACCCATCTCCCTCCCCTACGAACGATGAATCGATCGCAAAAGTGGTCGCTAGAGTGGGACGATGGTGGTACACGCGATGCTACGAGATTCCAGTCCTGTCTGACCCGACTACTGACCAGAGCATATGGTCTGAACGACGGCTATTGCGAGAATGCCAGAAGCGTGGCACTGGGTTCAGGTTACTTATTGCTTATGCTCAAAAGCCAAGCGAGAGGCGGAGGACAGTCAGCCTATGACGGCATATTCTACATTTTGAATTTAACAGCGATAATCCAGCGTTATTGACATTACGAGAAAGACGATTTGATATTGTTCTTTATGACACCGACGAATTGACGATATGATACCTATTACATTATACTAATCTCATGAATGATGGTGATGACTATGACTTTATTTTTTTACAACGATTTCTTCTTCGATCGCCAGAAACCAGTCTGGCATACCGGCCCAGATTTTACATCCTCTTCGAAAGCTATATTGATGAAACTATAAGACGCATCATGGACCTCGCGGTCCGTTCCTCATGTTTGCATGGTGGCTGCTATGAGCGCGTTGCACTTTTATCCGAACTATCTGCTTCTTACAGTTTGTGTTCTCTTTCGGATACCAACTTCTTTTTCTCTTCTTGTCCCAGTGATTCTCTTATAATATCTGCCACTTTTATTTTTCTTTGATCTTATGTTTAATTTGTTCTATTCCTGGTGGTCGGCTTTTTGTTTTCTTTTCTTTCATATTGTACCACGTTACTCTTTGAGGAAGTCTGTTCAGGCGGGTCTATGGATGGATGGATGGATTTAATATATATATATTGGATCAATTTGATATGAATTTACCATTGTCAAGGAACTAAAGATTAATCTAGTCCTTAAGATATATAACGAGTCTTTCTAGCGAACTGTCAATTGGTATTTGTTTGATATGCAAAACGGGTTAAGTAAAATACAAGATATCGAAGCAAAGAGGTCCAGCATTCGCGCTTGAAGTTATGTGGTCAATGGAGGAGGGGTTTGTTCATGTCCTGGATTCTTTGAGGTATGAAGTGGATACCAGGTGGCCTGAAGTAAAGTGGCTCTGACTGCTCGGTTTCAGGCCATTTGTCTATACGCGACAGACCGAAAACCTATTTGCCGACCTTCGACTTCTTCTTCGGTCTCTCTTCCTCCTCTTCATCATCCATTTCATCCACTGCATCGTCATCATCATCTGCATCATCCATTTCAGCATCGCTGCCACTTCCGCTACCACTACTTTCATGTGCCGAGTCATATTCTTCAGCGACGTCTGAGTCGGAGTCGGCTTGAAAGTCTTCATCTACAGATTCTTCATCTTCGTCGGCTGAGCCACGGTCTGGGCGGACGTCGTCGTCGCTGGACAGATCGTCGTTTTCCAGTGCTGCTTTGATAAGGGCCGCGGACTAGAGAGAGTTAGAGATGTTGAACAGGAGGATAGGATTTCTGAATACTTACGTCGTCGACCATTTCATTCTTGATACGGACGTTCTTTGCTTTGAAAAATTCTTCAAGAGGCTGCTGTTCCTCACTGTAGACAATGTTAATTAATGCAGCTTCTTCACAGCGAGAGGGCATGAATACATACCGATTGATATTGCTGAACTGATGCTCTCCCAAACCTCCCTTCAAACTGACTGTGATATCAAATGTCCTGCTGGCAGAAATGGCGCCACCAACACGGGACATGGTAACCACCGAAATATTCTCGATCTGGACATATGTTGCCGGCTTGGGTACGAACATAAGACTCTTATCCAAGAAGTATAAAGAACCCTCGTTTGCTTTGATCGAGCACTTGACTCCGCTGTGACCGTGATGGCTGACAAAGTCCTTCGATGGCATAATCACTTTCTTTCCTGACAACCCGCGGAAGATCTTTGTGATGACCTGGTGAATAGGTTCCTCATATCGTGGTTCTAGCTTGTCTTTGTAGCGCTCCTGTAAGAGCTCCCTAGATGCTGTTAGCCAATAATTTCATCTATTCGTGAGTCTGCGAGTACGTACTCTGTCATGTTCAGCTCGATGCTGACTTCTTCATCCAATTTCAACTGCATAACCAAAAAGGGGTATCTTGTCTGACCCTGTCGAAGAGGTGGGTCCAACCCAAGAACAATCAAAGTGTGCATTTCGTCATTCTTAGGAAGCAAGAAGAATTTCTTTATCGAAGAATATTGAATCTTGTAATCGTATGTCTTACCACGCAGCCGGAATGACGCCTCGTACATATCAATATCGAAACGACCTCTGCAGAATTGATTAGTAAATGCTGAAAAGTAACAAAAAACAACGAACACATACCTAGGTGTAAGATGCAGGACATCCAGAAACGTGGCGTATGTGTCTCCTGCAACATCTCCAATCTCGGCCTTGTCCATCAGGGTCTCGTAGAAGAGATTGGCGGCATTTTGTTCCTCGCCTTCCTCTTCTTCGCCTTCTTCCTCACTTCCTTCCTTTTTAACTCCGTCACCTTCAACCTTATCCTTCTTGAGCGCAGTACCAGGTATATAAAACCGCATCTCAACCAATTCATCCGGACCAGCGGCAGCCTTGCGGCCACGATTTTTTGTGCTTCCTTCAATATGTCCGTTGGTCTTCTCATCTGCTGGGAGCGCGAACTCGACTGCCACTTCGTTTTTGCCGGCAAGGTTTGTGTTGGAAATTTCAGAGTAAGGGATTTCAAAAGCAGGGCGGTTTTGGACGTTGAAGGAAAGTTCAGCTTTAGTGAATTCTGCTTTCCCCCAATTCCATCCTCGGATAGCATGTTCTCGTTGCTCGATGGCGACTCCGTACCAAACTTTGAAGGCTTTGCTCAGTCGCTCAAAGTCCTGTGTTAGAAGTGAATATTAGTGGCAGGTCAGATTATAGTATTGAAAACTGAATCTCACTTCTTGATCGAACCCATCGAGTTGAATGACACCTGATGTTCGCGATAAGATCTTCAGCTCAAATCCTTTCGCAGCTCGGCTCCATTGCGCAGCTCCGATGTTGCTGCTATCCAAAGTGAATGTGTCTCCGCCGCCTGATGGTCGCCATCCCATACCACTCTCTGCAAGTTTACATTTGCCAGGCTGCTTGGACAGGTCGAGATAGATGTTTTCGAAGCTCTCCCTAGGTGGAATGCATTAGCTTCAAGAGTCGATATACCAACCGCAAAATAGTGCGCTCACATATTGGAGGTGCGCCGAAGCAACGAGTCAGAATTGCTTTGCTATTCAAAAGAGTAGAAATATGGTATTAATTGAAGTGAGTCAGTCGCCTTGAGAGTATTTGTAGTTAAAAGGTGGTCGATGAAGTGAAATCGTTGTTCTTGGAAAAAGTGAAAGCTTATGCAAAAGCTCTTTCCTCTCGAGGTTTGCACGCGCCTCAACGAGACGCGGCGCGGCGAACACCACTTTAACTTCCAGATTAGGCTAAGACTGCCAAGACTGTTGGCAGAGTCACATGACTTAGCTGGTCATCATAGTCTAACTCAGTCTCTCAGCTCGGAGCTCTCACTTGTACTTCATCTTCTTGTCATATCCAAGCATATGGACAGCGTTGTCAAAGGCTCTACTCCCATATGCGAAGAGTGCGCAGTAGTAATTGTTGATGCGTATGCTCTCTCTCATTGTCAAGCGCGACCAGGCGAGGGCCCACAGCCAGGAACGATGCGATACCATTATTGTGTCAGAGTGCAACCTTTACAGATTTACAACGCGGTGCAACGAAATTTTGTCGCAGGTAGCGATATCAGCTTTCATCTATATTAGTGCCTCTCAGTCAAGGATGCATGCCGGTATAAAATCAGTTGGAAAGCAGCAGAAGCTGTCCAATCAGGTACTCTTTGATCCGCTCGAATGAGAAGAAAGTAGTGAGTGCTGCTCGAAGCCCTCTCGATTCTCCATGGTCATATTCATATCGAGAGTGTTTTCAGACCATCATCTCGCCTTACCAAGCACAAGTATTGCAAAGGCTGAGGCACCGTGCACATGCTCAATCTAAAGCATCTAACTACCGTCGACGGCCCACAAAGAGCTTCGTATTTAAGTCGTGCTTATCGTAAGTACGGAGCTGGTGTATTGCCATAATGACCTGAAAGACTTGAGTATAACAACCCTTGAATAATCAAACTGCGACCCATAATCAAAATCGCAGCCATAGTACAATCACTGATATCATCGCTGACACCATAGCTTGGATACGAAATCTGTCAGTGTTATAGTTACCAGAATTACAGATGTCTGTGACATTAGCTGTTTATCTTGGCACAGTGGATCTCTCTCTGTACTACTGATTGGTACAAGTCTTCTATGTCTCGAAACGGCACGGTATCAAAAGGATCAAAACACGCCGATGGACCTGCCGCGAGTCTGATTGGCTTTTACCAGAGTCTAGTGCCACTCGCAATTTTATTTAGTAGCATTAAAATAGGCTAGTACGCACTTGTACTACGCAACCACTGAGCCACTCTGATACGGTCACTAAGACTAGGTACCCGGACGGCGTCCAAGTCTGGGTCAGGCACGGGAAGGCCATCCATTCTTTCCTTTCGACATTCCTCTTCACCATTCCGCCTCTCAGGCTTCAGGATCCTGGCTATTGCCAACTTCAGTCCCCTGTTGACCATGTCGTTCGCTTAATTGTTTGCTGACTTTTTTTTCTCTCTTTGAATTTACAATTTAATCGATTTGTGTGTTTTTACCAACTACACCACGCTCTCTTTCAAATCTCGCCACGCCTCAAACTCGCCGTATCCATACACCAGACATCAGTCTCCATCACTGATTCTCGAGAGTTCTTGATATTCGCTCGATCAAGCGTACTGTGAATTGATGCAAAGTACTTTTCTTCGCGTGATTTTATTTGTCACTGCCACTGTCCAAAATAGTAACAGCATCACGGATTTTTCAGATCGCCTCACGCCTCATTCCCATAGCATTCCTCACGTCCTCGCGTTCGGCAAGCCGTTTCTCTAAAAAGGCACTTAGACCTCCTCCCTTGACACTTCCCCGTGTGCGAATCAGGATTACATCAAAGAGATTTACCATCCTCGTGCGTACGAAAGCCGGTGTTTGATCGGTCGTCGCAACCTATACAATGAGGGGTTCCTCACTGTCTAGGCCTGCGACGGCAGTTGCGGTATCTGCTCTTCTCAGCACTTGGCAGTTGCCGACCGTCAATGCGTTCTCAGCTACGCCAGTCTCACAGCCCAATCTAGATTTATCGCCTTTAGGGAGAGTTGCACTGACGGGTAACTTCGACTCGATACAAATATACTCCTATTTAGAAGAGACGGAGTCTACTCCTTCAAAAAATGGCTCCCAATCACTACTCACAACTCTTCCCAACGGGGACATAACGACATTATTGTCCGCAGACGCGGATATTCTAGCAATGTGTTCGTGGACGCGTAAGGATGGAAGTTTCGAAGGCGTTGTCGTTGGGGGGAATTTCACAAGTTTAGGAGGCATTGAAGCAGAAGGCCTGGCGTTGTACGACCCAGCATCAAACAGTGTGCGGAATATGACGGGGTTGTCCGGCGTTGTGCAAGCGCTACTGTGTGACCAAGAGTCCGATTCGGTCTATGTTGGCGGTGATTATACCGTGAATAATTCGACAAACGCTATGATCTGGAATGGTACCACCGGTTGGCAGGCGCTTCCCTTCGAGGGATTCAATGGGCCGATCTCATCCATTGTTAAGAACTCGGAAGGGCATATCATTTTCGGCGGAAAGTTTGATAGCTTGGGAAATGTATCGACGTCCACTGCCACGAACAGCTCACAGGTGGTAAATCTATACACAGCCAACATCACGAGCGACGCCCAGTCAAGCCTTCCTGGCTTTATTGACCCTCGAAACATCATCTGCAAGACAGACGATACGGATAGCTCGGGCAACACTTGGCTGCTCGCAGACTATTCTCCTGGTTTCTGGGAAGCACAGATGGGTTTCACTTTCTACCCAAGCAAAATTCGCTTATATAACACCCATTATCAAGGAAGAGGCACTCAGTCCTTCCGCTTCCAAGCTTTGCCGGATACAGGCATCATGAACCTGACCTACACTGATCCAAAGACTGGTCAAAAGGCATTCTGCGACTTCGAATGTCCCCTCTCTAACGACACGTCCGAGGCTTTCCGCGATTTTGAATTGGTCAATCCCGTTGGTATGTCTGGATTCATGATTCAAATTCTGAGCTGGTATGGCCAAGGTGCCGGTCTTGACGGTATTGAGATCTTTCAGTCTCAAATATTTACCTATGCTGTCAACGACTTTAACGAGCCAGCATGCACTGGTATTGAGTTTCCGGCTACCTCCAACACAACGGGCATCTGGACGGTGACATCCGCTGGCGCCTCAACGGATTATCTGATTGCCGATACTTCCCAGTCTGATGCCTCGATCACATTCAAGCCCGATATTCCTCAGTCTGGAAATTACTCAGTTCTTCTGTACACTCCTGGCTGTTCAGATGCGGGCTCCTGTTCATCCCGAGGTATTGTCAACGTTACAGCAACTTTCACATCGACCGAACCAAATGCGAACCTTGAAACGTCGATAATCTATCAGACCAACGACTTTGAGAAATATGATACCATATACTCCGGTTACATTGAAGCGAATAGCGACAGTTTCCGGCCGGAGATTACTGTCAAACCCCTCGCAGGACAAAGCGACATTCAAATTGTGGCCTCCCGTGTAGGATTTCATCTACTCAACTCTACTAATGGAAATTTGAATGGCCTGTTTGATTACGACCCTTCGAATGTGACAGATTCCAACTTCTCATCCGACAGTATCGACTCCATTGGAACCAACCTGAATGATGGAGCCACTATCTCTGCACTTGCTCAATCTGGAGACGTGATCTATGCGGCAGGAAACTTTTCCGGATCTTCTCTTAACAACATCCTGTCATTCACATCTAGTGGCAATGCTACTTCCCTCAGCAGTGGCGGTTTGAATTCTTATGTGAATTCATTGCTCCTACACGAGAACACGCTTTATGCTGCAGGAAACTTCACGAATACTGCCCAAGGAGGTGTGCAAGGCTTGAATTACGTTGCAGCTTATTCTCCTTCTAGCAACACTTGGTCTCCTCTGGGAGCAGGTGTCAATGGACCTGTCACTTCCGTTCTGTCATTTCCTATTAATTCAACAAACGGAACAGTTGAGACAACAGTGGCAATTAGCGGCTCTTTCGATCAGATTTTGGCTTTTGGATCTCATCCATCTATCGAGATATCCGGCTTTGCCGTTTGGGTACCATCTCAGAAGAACTGGTTGCAAAACCTAGACGATAACTCGATGGCTTATTTTGGAGAATTGATGGCAACCGCTGATGCGGGGAACAATACTACGATTCTTGCCGGATCTCTTGTATCTGACGGCGTCTCTTCTAGAGGTGCTGTATCTCTTACAAGTTCTGATGGTTTGGCAATCCAACCTCTCCCCGTGGACATTCGAGATGCACAGACGAGTGGCTCAGCATCGAAACGGGATTTAGCAGCGCAAAATGTATCTGAAGTCTTTGTGGGCTACTTTGATACCAGTGGGGGCCGAAACCTCACGATTCTCGGTGGACAATTTACTGCCGTAGCTACTGATGGCACCACTATTCAGAACCTTATCTTCTTGGACGGCACCAAAAACGATACTGTGACAGGTCTTCCTTCTGGGGTTGACAGTAACTCTACCTTCACTACTCTCGCGGTTCACAAAGACACTTTATTCGCAGGCGGATCAGTTACCGGTAGCGCCGGGCCATCGACTCTCAATGGCTTTGTAGCCTACAACCTCTCAACACCAGGCTTTGCTTCAACACAACCTCCGGCATTAACTGGAAAGAATGTCGTTGCGAACAGTATCGTCGTTCGCCCTAGCTCGACCGAGGTCTACTTCGGCGGCGTCTTTGATGCCGCTGGTGCCTTACCATGCCCTGCGGTTTGTGTGTGGGACACATCTGATGGCCAATGGAGTCGACCTGGCGCTGGTATGCAAGGCTCAGTGACCTCGCTTCAATGGGCTAGTGATAGCCAATTGATCGCTGCCGGTAACTTGACCATTGGCAACAATCAAACAATGGTTGCAACATACGACACCAGCTCCCAAGAGTGGTCACCAGTGGATGGTGCCTCGCCTTCTGAGATTCCTGGTCCGATCAGCGCGTTCGGACCCGCTGCTACAGACATGTCTTCATATTGGATTGCTGGACAAGCATCAAACGGCTCCACATTTTTGATGGAGTACGATGGTTCCAAGTTCAACAGTGTCGGACAGCTCTTCGACCCGTCTACCACGGTCCTCGGCTTACAAGTAGTCGGCCTCAGCACCAATCACAAAAGCGCTACTTTATTGAACGATGACCAAATTCTGCTCATCACTGGACAGCTGGTCATCCCCAACTTTGGAAACGCCTCTGCCGCTCTGTATAATGGTACCGCATTGACGCCTTTCATTCTTTCATCAACTGCAGATGGAGAAGCAGGTACTATTCGGGAGATGTTCACAGAGAAGCAGAATACATTCAGCGGTAAAAGTAAGTTATCCTTTATTGGCCTCCAGCTAAATGGACACAAAACTAACAACATGAATAGAATCTCCACGTCTCTCGGCAGGTCTTGTTGTCCTTGTTTCTTTCTGCATTGCCCTTGGATGTGTCTTCTTGATCGTTGTGCTGGGCATTATCCTCAACAGAATACAACGATACCGACAAGGATATGTACAAGCACCCACGGCCTTCCAAACAGATCGGCCAACTAGCATGCGAAGAGTACCACCAGAATACCTTTTCGACTCACTGAGGCAACGCCATTCCGGTGTTCCTACACTATAAAGCGCTCTATTTTTCACTTTTTTTATTTACTGTTGCCTCTGTGAATAGCGAGTGCAAGTCTCACTGGGCTGATTAATCTCTTTCCATCTAGCGTTTGACATTGTTGCGCACTGAAATTATACCCTGCTATTGTTGAGTCAATCCATTCCCGTGTTGTAAGGGAATTTGAATGTTCGTGCTCTCGTTGTGAATAATACTCGGTTCGTCTCTTGTTAATTATCCGAGTTTTACCATGTACATATCTGCAATATCGTTGTTAGTTTAATGAAAGTAATGTTAGGTCAGTGACTCGAATCAAATTTCAGCTAAGGTCTACCTGTTGACTAGGTGCATGTGCTATATTAGCGCCTCATGATCACGGGGTAAGCAACCTGCGGAGTGAAGTAGACAGGCCTTGGCGCTTGGCCAGATCTTTCTGTCGGGCGACTCGTATTCTCTCACCGAGTTTACATCTCATTTTGTCTTTTAGATATTCAACAAATTGTCTGCGACCTGACAGTAACTTAAACTCACAAATGCACCGGTAGTAGTCGTGGTCCAACGACGCTCGGCATGCGATCTCGAACAGGTTGGTAAGTCTAGCAAGCTCTGCCATTCTCAGCGCCCCTCTGCGGGGGTCTCTAGGTATGTCGCATTGTCCAATCAATGTACTAATCAAGACAATACAGCTTGACATGCCGCGCTAGGAAATTAAAGTGCGATGAGCAATATCAGGTAGTTGGCGGTGTTGATGGCGGGGATGGGGAACAGAAACTACAATGTGCGCAATGTCGCAAGGCGTCCAGGGAGTGCCGACCCAGTGAGGGGATTGTGTTTCGACATCAGCAGAATGCGTCAATGAATAATAAGACTGCTGACGGCGAGAGTGGTCGCGAGTCTTTGAGGGGTTTTTACAGTTATAAGAACACATTTGGCGAGGATAGTGTGTGGCTCGAGATTCCGAAGAACGGTATGAGATGGTCTCGAACTGAATTGGCTGTTTGTCGCTGATGAATCGATAGTCATTTTCGTGGATAATACAGACCCTAATGCAGATGAGCTGGAAGCATCAATACTGGCAAGTGATCCTAGTAAACAGGAGGCAATTGCCAATGAATGGAATCAACGAAATTCAATGCCCACACCTAACGCTACCGCACTGGGCTTGAATGCGTTGTCAACTGCTGCCGCTGCGCAGCAGTCATATTTTATTCAGCGCTCGTCTATAGCATCTCCAGTAACACCCGGTCTACGACATGCTACCACTAGTAGCGAACTGCGCATCCCCTCGACTTCAACCACGGTTCATTCTCCCATCAGTGAACTGAATACATTGCTTCCTCCGACTTCCCCGCCATTGTCTATCCTTTCTTCCTCTAATAATAATAATATTAATTTTCTACTTAATCCTTCGAATTCCGGTTCACCTTCTGTCGACTCTGGCTTATCGACATCAATTGGCCGCAGGGACTCTGGGACCTGTCATCCAATGACGGCAAGGCATCGAACTGCTTTGTCAAATGCGCGATTGGACGCGAAAGTAGAGACTGACCATGAGGTTGCTTTCCTGATGAGACATTTTGCTGAGAATCCGGGTTACTGGTAAGCAATTGTCTTATAGACCATAGGTGCTCTATGTTCTAACCTCGACAGGATGGATCTTTTCGATCTCGACTTCTACTTCTCATCCCTAGTCCCTATCAAAGCTCTATCAAACCCGCTCCTCAAGTACGCGGCCTGCGCCTACGCTGCCAAACAACTCAACCGAGTCAGAGGCGCAAAAGCTATAATGGGCGGCAATTGCTCTCAACAAGCCTCCATGGAAGTATGGCCCGATAGCGAACATGTGGATTGGGAATGGTACGGTGCAAAATATTACGATAAGGCAATCCAACTACTTATGAGAGAACTACAACATGACGCTAAAAGTCCGGCACCGTTGAGTACGCCGGAAGCTTTTGGGCAATGGCAAGCGGCCGAACTATGCGACGATGGGGGACGGGCTCGGAAAAGGAGAAGGCGGTTTTCGAATAGTCGTTTCTCGAGTTCACATTCTGACGAGGTCTTGGCGGCGACGGCGATTCTTTCGGTTTATGAGTTTTTGGATGCCACGGGTCCTGCGTGGAACGGACATTTGAGTGGGGTCAAGTCACTACTTGATATTGCAGAGATTGGCATGATGCCGTTGGAACAAGATTCATCCCCGGCAGAGGATGTACTATCAAGGGGGAGACCAGGCTTGTCGCGAGCTCGAAGGGCGACATTTTGGAACTTCGCCCGCCAGGACTATATTTCTGCTTGTAAGGCTTACCCTTTGATCATAATAGGTCTATTTTTCTCTAATACGTTTTTCAGTCATTAGTGAGGGTCAAACACGACTGAACCCGGAAGATCTGCTCCTCTGGACCGACGCTGGGCTACAACTCAACAGTAACGGATTTGTTGTTCCCAGCAACACAGATGCAGAGAGTACCATGAAAGAAGACATGATATCGAACGCGCTAATATGGCTTTTATCAAAGATTGTCAATTTTATCGATGCTGGTGATCAAATCCAACTGTCCCCTGGCGGCGGGCCGAATGAGCAAGGTCCCATAGGCGTCTCACAAAACACGTTACTTGAACGTTGGTACAGGTTAAATAGTGAACTAGATGCTTGGTACAAGGGCCTTCCTGAGACATTTCAACCATGTGCAAGGCTTGAGCCTGCTCGACGCCCGCATTCGGCTACCGGCGCTGACGAAGACTGTCCCTTCGCCGAAGTATGGTATAGCATGCCTATGTGCGCTTCCACTATGCAGCACTACCACATGGCCCGTATCATCCTCCTCATCAATAAACCGCATGAATCTACCGCTCGTCGAACGACAGTCACAAACAGATTAAAGTCCTATCGCTCAATTGAGAGTGAGATTCGACTTCACAGTTATGAGATTTGTAATATCTCCATGTCAAGGATGGATGCTTCGTCGAGGATTCATTCCGTACAGCCATTATTTGTCACGGGACAGTGTCTCACAGAGCCGCGCGAACGGAGGACAATTTTGAGCCTGCTCAGAGGTATAGAGGCGGACATGGGTTGGGCGACGGAGTATAGGGTGAAGCAGCTGTTGAAGGAGTGGGAGTGGGACGAGGCACCTACCATGTCCTAGCATCGAGTCGGGTGGTAAGTGACAGCTCGGTATTGACCTATCAGGAAACACTCGGTGAAGCTTAAGAGCTGAGTTAGCTTGATGACCGCGACAGTAAAAGCAGTGCGGGTCACTACCCAGTAGATCTCGGTCCTCGGATCGAGTTCAGACGCAAATGACAGACGAAGCGAAAACCAAGGAACTGGCCTGAGACTTTCTGGCTTTCTCTTTCGAAGTTGTATACATATCTGAATTTCATAAATATGTTCCTTCCTACTTTCTACCTGAACTCTCTTTTGATCAGATAATCGCCATACCTTCTCTATCTGGTTCAGTGAACGCGTCGGAGTCTTACCCCACGTTCACCCCCTGATGACCCGATCGTGGAGAACCGCCAAACAGGAAAGTATGCCGAACTGGATCTTGTATAGTTGTGTAGAAAACGAATGCACCGAGTTCACTGCCCTGATTGATAGGTACGTGGTATCTCTCAAACCTTGGTCTAAGCGATAGCTGCATGATGAGGGTACATTGTGCAATGCGGGGAAACGGCTGAACGGACAGTGTTTCCCGCTAAAGTTGCCCTTATTCAAAGTTTGAGGTTATGGGGAATGTACTTATATTGGGAAGCTCTCAATACCCTGGAGCCGTAGTTTCAACTACCTATTCCTTGACAGCAGCGGTCAATATGGAACTAGACACAGACGTCCTCATCCTCGGCGCAGGCATGTCCGGCCTCAACTTCGCCATCCGCCTCCAACAAACCTATCCTTCCACAACCTACACCATAATAGAAACTACCGCTGACCTGGGCGGAACTTGGTCTTCAAACACGTACCCTGGCTGTGGCTGCGATGTGGCTTCTCATTTCTATTCTTACTCCTTTGCGTTGAAGCCAGACTGGAGTCAGAAATTTGCGCTGCAGCGGGAGATACTGGAGTATTTCCGGGATGTTGCGAACAAGCATGATATTGTGAGGCATATAGAGTATCATTCGAGTGTGGAGAGAGCTGTGTGGGATGAGGCATATGGGATATGGGTGTCTGAAGTGCTGGATAAGAAAACCGGTCTTACGCGAAAGGTCAGAAGTAGGGTTGTTGTTTCTGCCGTTGGAGCGTTGTCGATACCCAGAGAATGTGAGATTGAGGGCGCAGACATTTTCAAAGGAGCATTGTTTCATTCAGCGAGATGGGACCATGACTTTGATTGGAGTGATAAGGAGGTCGTTGTGATCGGTATATCTCTGTCCTTCCTTCTTTCACCTGAAGCAAACTACTAATGATGAACAGGCAACGGCTGCAGCGCAACACAATTTGTGCCCATCCTCAGCAACGGAAGCACATCCCACAACTACATCAAAGTACGCTCCCCAGCCAAACGCGTAACCCAGTTCGCACGTCAACCACACTGGCTCGCTGAACGACCTAATCCCGTCTATTCCGATTTGTTCAAATGGAGCATGCGCTATATCCCGCTCGCGATGCGAATTTACCGTTTCTGGCTATACGCGGACATGGAGAAGGATTTCTTTGGTTTCAATCTGCTCAAGGGCGTAAAAATTCGTCGAGATTTGACAAATGAGCGATTAGAGTATATGAAGCGTGCGGCACCGGCAAAGTATCATGCTACGTTGACCCCGAGCACGGAGATTGGATGTAAACGCAAGGTCAATGATACGGATTACTTCTCGTGTTTGCACAATGAGAATATGGAGTTGGTATGGGACGATCCCATCGCTGCGGTGACGGAGACTGGTGTGCGTACCAGGTCGGGCAGAGAGGTTCGTGCCGACGTGATTATATTGGCAAACGGATTTCAGACGCAGAAGGTTCTGTATCCGCTGGATACTGAGATTAGGGGCGAGGGTGGTGTTAGTTTGGTTGAACATGTCAAGTCGCCTTCTTTCCCTTCAATGTAGGTATGTGCTGACTGGTAGACAGTGGCAACAAGTCTCAAATGGCCATCCACAAGCTTACTACGGTACTTGCGTCTCGCAATTCCCCAACTTCTTCGTTATGATGGGTCCCAATACTACAACGGGGCATTTGTCGGTTATATTCTCGACAGAATGTCAAGTGAACTTCAGTCTTCGCGTGCTCAAGCCCATTCTTCAAAACCCACATCCCTTGTCTATATCAGCCAAACCTACCAGTGTTGCTGTTACGCTCGCAGCGGAGCAGACCGATAATACCTGGATTCAGCGCCTGTCCAAGAAGCTCGTCTGGGCCTCAGGATGTACGAGTTGGTACATCGATACCAAGACCGGACGGAACACAATGCTCTATCCGGATTGGCAGTTCAAGTTCTGGCTGAGAAGTATCTTCGTGCCTGTTAAGCGTGACTTTGTGTATAAGCGGAGCGTGAAAGAGGTTGCACCTTCACCGCCGATGCGAAAGAGGAACCAGGGAAATCAATTTTTGCGGACTAGTGCTGTGTTGGCCTCTGTTATTGGGGCTGTGGGTTTAGGCGCCGGGATTGTGCATGGCAATATCAGGCTTAATGAGGTTGATGAATTGGTGAAGAGGATATCGAGTGAATTTAACGGGGTGAGCGAGGGGATGTTCGGATTTTTGACTTTTAAAACATAGACTCCAAGACTTCCTCTAGCATAATTTGCTATTTTTCTGCTGTCATATCGTGATTCGTCATATTCAAGTCTATATGGGCATGGCGTACATAGCACATTAATGCAACCTCCTCAAAGCCTCAATCATCTTCTGCACCGACTCCAGATCACTACTACCAACGACCCCTAGTATTTCTTTTTGAACAGCTGTATCACAATCCAAGAATCGTTCGATGAGTTCTCCATCAACAAATCGGAAAGGCTCCTCGGCCTCACGTACAGTCGACCGGAACGCTCTGAATTTGTTGAATGGCATCAGTCCGGGAGAATCAACGTAGGCTGAGATGGCTGCTTGTAGTCGCATCAAAAAATCTTGATGCTCTGGTTGGATTAGTGCGAAAAGGTAGATTGATCCCTCGACCTACGAGTTATCAGCATCATGAAATGGCTTGATACTAGGTAAGACTTACTGTTCCCAAGAATGCCTTTGGGGTTACTGCCATGGTCGATGTTTGAGGAATATTCACTGGTCGAATGCGATTGACCATTTCGCCCAATAGTAATTCACTGGTCACCTCCAGTCGTCGACGATCTTCCTCCGTTATACCATCGACATTCCGACGGAGTACAATCAGGTTTCCTTCGGCGTCGCTGACCAGCCACTGATTGGCTCCGATATCAGCCACAGCCGTTGTCCATACAGTTGCAAAATGGCGAGCGACTTCCTTTGCTTCGAGTGTTAAAGCATCCGCTTTGTTGCTCTCAACGATGGATATACTCTTCATCAAATCGGCGACAACAATCGTTTTATCAGTAACAGCGATATCAACAGGGGCAGTCGATGTGCGATAGGAGGCAACTTTCTGTAGCGAGTACCTTCCTGTTTGTGGTTGGCCTGCCACCTCGAAGATGACCACCTATACGCTATTAGTTTATGCACTGTCCAGCGGATGATTTCACTTACAGTTTTTACAAGAGCTGCAACAATATAATCACCCATCATACTCAACGCTCGACATGCTCCCTTCACCGGATGCTCCAGGAACAAGGATAGTTTTCTATTGGAGTCAACTTCAAATAGCAGAATACGCCCACGTATAGACTCTGCTGTCTCATCGTCCAAATATGCTGTTCCGACAATGAATCTATCTTTGTGGATAGGCTCATCATACCTATCCTTGCCGACAACCATTTGAGCTCGGATAACACTTTCAACAAGCTCGTCTGGCTTGAGATCAAAGGAGTCTAGTTTGCGGAACATGATCTCATCGGCAAGCACAAATTGACTTTCGACAACTTCAGCCCCATCCTCTAAGCGACGCTTGATGGTTCCGATTCCAAAAGCCTTTTCTGTTGGCGAATATGCTACCCTTCGCGCAGTTGCTTCGATGGGCAATGTTTGAATTTGAGTTGTGCGTTCCTTGTCAACAAGGGCGATTTTGAGATCTTTCGATGTTGCTACTGCGATAGCATCTGGATATGCTTCCGCATTGAAATGACAGACACGCGAAGCACCCTCCGAGTTCACGGCCGAGTAAATGATTCTCCCCTCGGAAGCATATATCAGACTCGGGTGCTCGCATGTGGTGAATACGTTATAGAGCCCATCGCCGCGAGGCAGTTTCTTGAAGGTCGGTTGTTCAGAGCCAAGAACCAACTTGTTAGTACTGGTCAGAGAGTGGGTTTTCGAATCATAAGAGAATGTTACTACACTGCCGTCCGCCATAGAAACAAACAATGTCGAAGGACTGTCTGCCAAAATTTCTGCTAAAAGAATAGCCCGTGGGAAAGCTTCACTAGCGACGCCAAGAGACTGACTGTGTAGCTCTTCGAAGCCCTGTAAAGATAGAACAGCCACCCGGGCTTTTTGAGGAAAAGCGGCGATGCAAACTTGTGATGGTGCTGGCGGAATAGTCACTCCTGAAATTTGGTTATCTTTACCGTAATCCTTCTGATAAAGAACCTTGAGATCCCCGGTGGTATCTAGGGTAGCTAGAACTTGTCCACCAGTCACAACCACCAGTCGCTCATCATTGCTCGCCGCAGCAGTAATCATCTGGCCATCGGGAGACCATTTCGATGTGACCATACCACTGTCTGTATCAGCTATGCTCACGCCACTTTCTGTGACATGAATGACACGACCGCCGGGTAGGTTGCTAGAGAGTATGGTGTTTTCAGCAAGATTAAGACCAAGGAAGTCGTCCAACTCTTCCACTTCTCCATCCGAACTGAACCTGAACACTCTAGTCTCGTTGACAAAGGTGACTACCAGCGTGTCTGAAAAGTCCCCTGTGCAAGATACCTGCAGAGCCCATATATCTGTGATATGCTCCATCTCGCCCAAAACACCCAATTCTTCCATGCCCACACCGCTCCGCACGCTTCGCAAAGTGCCATCACTAAATGCACCAGACCCAGTGACGATGCGGGCCTGACCTGAGGAAAACTCATGAGTGTAGCTCTCTCCTTCGCGTGTACCGAGGTCCATGATAGTAAAATCTAAAATAGGGGCAATATTTGATATCGTCTGGATGATCTCAAAGGAACCTTCACTAATTCGAATAACCTGAGAGTCGCCTTGATGGGAACCGACAAAAGTCATTCCAGCGCCCAAATAGATAAGAACGGATGCCCTTGACGCCTCGCCAAGGTAGTCGAGCTTCCAGCCTTCTACCTCATTCTCAGAATCTAGGACCAACATCAAGAAGAACAGGCGGCCATAGTCGTCGGCGAGAAGCCATCGCTGACCATCCACCTGCACCCATGCAACAAATATTGTAGCTTCGTCAAGAGGTCTTGAGATTGTTTCGTTTTTGGCATCGTCGATATACTTAATACACGTCTCGCCGAGAACCAGTAATCCCCCTAACTTGTCAGAAAAAAAAAGTATCCCATTACCAAGCGAACATATAACTCACCCAACGGAGCAGGAACAGGAATCAAATGTGATGCCCCCAAATCCAAATCCTCAGTAAAATCCTCCGTCTCCTGAAAAACCGGCTCCGAAGACGCCTCAAAAGACAATTCCCTAATTTTCAACTTTACTTTCCGCTGATTATCTTCATGCAACAATGCCAATCGAGGATGTGCTTTGCTTTCCACATGCAGGAAAGCCGAAGATCGAACCATCAATTCGTCTATTCTCGTCATCATGGGTTCACCCAATTCTCCAATCTGCGGCGTGGGTTCGTCGGGGTTACTGTAATGCGAGGTTTTCAGAACGGGTGGTTTGCCGCGTTTCTTGTGTGGTTGAATAATGGGTATGACCGTGATGATGCCCTCAAATATTTCTAGCGTCATGTATTTCCCGCTTGGATCGATCAGGCATCTGTCACCATTCTGACAGGCTCGGGAAGCCTTGTCGGCGAGATCTACGTAGCTTCGTTCCGTGCGGACTCGCCGTTTCTCGTTGTCCCATTTCAATGTGAAGTAGGTGTTCTGATCTGTGCCGACAAAGAGGTGGTCTGTTATTGAATTGGCGGGGGTCGGTAACCGGGCCAGCATCGAGACTTTAGCGTACAGGGCACGCGATGTGGTGAGTGTGAGGCCATCGGGAGTTATGGAATAAAATTCGAGGCGGGCTCCTTTGCTATAGAGATCATGTCAGTATACACATCCGGCTTATCAATGGTTGGTGAGAATTGGCGGTCATACGCGACCACGAGACAATCTTCTTCTGGCTCGAGGAAATTGAGCTTCAGCGCGTGCCGCACGCTGCTGGCACGATGAATTGGAACAACGTAGGCCATATTTGAAGTACGACGATAGTGACAGCAAGTTTGGAGCACTATTCCAGACTGAAAATATGCTACCGGTCGGCCGGTGTGATGTCTGGATCGAACGGATCGTCGAGTGCTCTATTGAGCAGCTAGGTTTGATTGTAGGGCCTATCGAAGCAGGCCGCAGCAGAGAACAACTTCAAGCCAGGATGAAGTATACTTGTGGGACTCTGCTTGTCAGACACGAAAGTAGCGCGCTAGTGGGGTTGATAAGCATTTGAAGCAACAGGAAGTTGCTAAGCAAGTTGTTCAACTGTACGGAAGACTCCAGCCGCCGCTAAGTTTACCATGACGTCCCGCTCTACTCCCGTTAACTCCGATGTCTCTACAATCCTACCAAAGGAGATATAAATAAGATAAATGAATCGAAACTTGACTATAAGAAACGCACAGAAGTTAAATACAAATGAGAGGTGCAAACTCCGGTCCAGTCCATCGCCCAAAATGCACGCATCAAATGCTGAAGAAACGAAGAAACGGCCAATTTTGAGACGGGGGGTATCAGCGTTATATCGTACTCGCATGGTATCACCGACGAGAAATATCGCTCAAGTACTTGTAAACAACCGAAAAATCCTTTCCAGGATGAATATCCTCGACGGCATCGTAGAGACCGCGTGCAGTAGCAGCCAATTCCAATGGTGCACCCGCCTCTTGGGCAGCATCAATGGCAAGCTTGAGATCCTTGCGCATCAATCCTATCCCAAATCCGCCTTCGTAGTCACGACTAGCGGGAGATTTTTCAACAACCCCAGGAACGGGATTGTTGGTTTCGCTAGGCCAGCACCGACCAGTTGAGGAGTTAATCATTTCAGACAGCACCTTAGGGTCCAACCCCCAGCGAATACCGAGATTCATCGCCTCAGCGACAGCAATATTGTTGATAGCCAGGATGTAGTTATTAGCCAGCTTGCCGCTTACGCCCGTTCCCTGCTCACCCAGATGCCAGGCCTTCTTGCCCATGAGCGCGAGAACGGACTTGACGCGCTCAACCAGCGCGCCCGTTTTGGACGACGCGCCGAACATGAATGATAATGTTCCTGCTTCTGCGGCAACAACGCCGCCCGACATGGGTGCATCGACGAAGCGACCTTGATTAGGCGCTTGGACGGCATTGGCAACTTCTTTGGAGGTGACGGGGTCAATGGTGGAGCAGTCGATAAAAAGGCGTTCTTGGTCAAGCTGGGGGAGAGGACCAGGCTTAAGAATAGAGTGGAAGACGTGTCGAACATGGACTGGTTGGGGGAGACTCGTGATTATATTTGTCTGCATTGTCTCAGCACGAGATTGAAATTTTGCCGTAGACATGAAAAGAATAACTTACAGATTTCTCGGCCACTGTTCTAGCACTGTTAGTAAACTCAACAGGTCCGGTACCTGTCGTCTTGGCCTCGTCGACGAATTGGCGCATGGCTTGTTCATTGACATCGTGCACGATCAGCGTATCCGACGCAGGGATCTTAGCCCGTAGATTCTTTGCCATTGGGTAGCCTGTTGTCATCAGCCATCTAACACAACTTAATGATGGTAAAGTAGAGGTATTCAGATGAGTACACAGTACATACCCATGTGGCCAAGTCCAATAAACCCCCAGGTGGCATCTCGGCGCAGCGAAGTCGAGAAAAGCCGTTGCGCGCGAGAGGCAGTCTGCATTGATTTCCCCAGAGGGAGAGCACGTGCGGGAATCATGGTGTAGTGTGAGAGCTATACCAGCTTAGAATATACCAGGGAACCTTTCAACTGAGAGATAGGTGTTGAGGAAAGGGCGAGAAATGGAGAACACAAAAATTGGTGAGAGGTGAAAAGAGAAGAAAAGAGCAGGCGACCACACGACTTTTGTAGCTTAACTACACCAACTTGCGTCCTCCATACAATACGGCTACTACGGCTACAACGCGGGGACGCCCAATCACGAAACACATTAAGAGATTCAGGAACCGAGTTCTCCGATGGCTCTACGCTGCTACTTTCTATCCGAAAACGGGTATAAATGCCTCGAGCACCTTGAAGATATTGGCTAATTGAGGGTGGATGCGGGGACAAGCGCGGGACAGTCTGCTCCGGAATTACTGCTACCACTACGGAATACATAGTAAGTAATACCAGGCAGGAGATGATAACACATGTGCAGGCAGGGGCTTTCCGGTTCTTGCCGACCGAAATACGATTTACACGGGTGTAATTTCACTAACGAAATCGTCGAACCCGAGATTGTTATCAGCTAATATAATCGTCTCAAAGTATTTGTAAATTCATCCATTTGAACGATACCTTTGTAAAGGGCCCTGTATGCGGGGGATCCGGAGAAGCTGGGGATGCGGGCCTCTGCTGTCGGGGTTGCTGATGCCTCAGGCCAGAATGGATAAAGACGGCTAGATGCGGCTATGGCTCGGACAAGATGCCGAAGGTATTGTTTTGTACTAATTGATATATTGATTATATGTATATATACACGAACACATTAAATGCTCTCATTAATTATACTCATAGATACAAATATTACGCACCTAGTATATGCAAACAATTCTATCCAACACCACACAAATCACGGCAGATGGGAATCTCAACTCTGGATCTTCTATACTTTGATCGCACTCTGTTCAAGACATTCCTCCCGGCGCACTACCTTGGCCCGGAGACGTTGGACTACTCACAGACCCCGTAAGATACTCAGCCGGAACTTTGGGTACCCTCGGCGAATTCGCTGTCTGCGCAACTGCGCGCTGATGAGCACGTAATAAATCACGTTGTCGCTCCTTGTCACGACTTGAGGCTGTGCCGCCCGTGAGACGCCGCATGCCGCTGCGAATCATGGATTCCAAGGACGACGTCCCCTCTGAGCCTTTTCGGGCGAGACTTGGGGCCTGTGCATTGCGTGATGTTGACGGGTGTAGACCGGTACGTTCGTCAATGTCAGAGAGACTTTCTTCGATTTCGCTGTCAGATAGTACGGTTGATTCCATGATAGGATGAGGTGACATGCTAGTAGCGGACAGACTCGGAGTATGATTGACCAGGTGGTTGGCTGGCGATGTTACAGATCGACTGTGCATCACAGGTCGTAATCCACCGCCAGGTGCAGAAGTAGGCGCTGGGCCGAGGGCAGGCGAAGTCATCTGAAACACGCCCTCGAGTCTAGTCGGCGGCCGTGATGTCTCGGCAAGACCGTTATGGAATGACGACGAGGAAGGGGTCCGGGCAAGAGACTTTCGAAGGATTGGTGCCGTCTGTTGATCATAAAGACTGGCTGATGTATCTGCAAAGCTACCAGGGTAACCACGCATCTCCGAGAAAGAGTTCATGGATGGTGTTTGGAATCCAAAGTCGTCCTCATCGAAAAAGTCGTCCAGGCTGTCCAGTCGCTGGACAATTTCACCCATGTTTCCGTCGGTTTGCGTATCTATAGATTTCATCGTATCCGCTCGCATTGACGATGGGTAGAAAGATTCGCTATAATCCTCAGTACTAAACTCAACATCCGGAGTTGCCACTCTTTGCGCTTCCATGCGATCAGCTTCTGCGCATGTATAAAACACAGCGTGGACATTGTGACGTGTAGTAGCTGACTGTGCAGCGGGTATGGGAATAGACCACCCTGTAGGCTCTGGAATTCCATACAGACTCTGTATCCGTTCGTATTGCTTTCGGATTGCCCGTGAAGAGGACGAAGACGCCATACTCATGCGCAAGTGGTGTTTTTCCATTGGGTTGCCTGAAACAGTCATGATGTGATCCATGACTTCGAGTGCCTGAGGACATAACTCCGTCTGGAGCAATCGTAGAAGGGGGGAAATCAAATCCGGACCATGGGAAGTTATATCGGGTCGTCGCATGTCCATTTCCGGAATCAATACACTCAGTATGCTCAACGTCTTAACTCGGAACCACTGCGTAGCATTCGTCAAGCAGCCCATCACGAACACTAGACTCCGTACCTCCTGCGCAGGAAAATAGTATGAGCAGATTTCTGAAATTATATGCTGCAAAAAATCTTGTTCCTTTTTCCACTGCGCGTTGGCGAATCCAACCAAACAAGCAGCAAGGCGTTCAAAGCCATGTCGGTCGGCTACTTGGCCTAATAGATTGGCCCTCTCCATGATCTTCGGATCATTTGATTCTGTATCGAATTGATGAAGAAAGTGCGGTATATTTGCCAGAACCGTAAAGAGCAAACGATTACTTTCACCCACAAGTGCATTATCCGGTAGGGGTGTCAAGCGGTGCAGCAAATTCAAAGTCTCATTAAACGATTCTGAAGACTTTAGACCCTTGTAAACCAGATCCTGAATCCCAGTAAAAGCTCCCTCCCATCGAGGAGGCTGTGCGCTAATTAGTGTAGCCACGACTTTGGGATCGCCCATATCAATCTTGTCAAGCAATTTCTCAAGCATCCCGATGCTTTCCATAAATTCAACCTCATGTATAGTATTCAAACAAGCACACGTAGTCCAAAAGAGTTGAGGATATTGCATCAGGTCAGCCGGTGCCAGGGATTTGATTATAACCTTCAGAGTAGTGAGTATTTCCATGGAAAACGTCTGATAATCGGTTTCTTCATCGGCTATCGTATTGGAAAGTCGCGCAAGCATATCTGCTAGCATCTTTGGTTCCAAAGATTTCGAAACACAGCGGAACAACTGGAAAGAGCGGCAGGCTAAATGTCGAACAGGGCATGATGTGGCCCAATTTAAAGCTTCCTTGGACCAGTGGTCGCTAATATCCTCATGGACGAGGTTAAGAAATTTGACAACTTGTCGCGTCACAAAGGTCATGGCAGGCGGGACTCGAGCACCGTCATCTTCATCTTTGCCATGATTATCCTCGTACTCCCAGATAACCGACGCCTCACTCTTACGAATCGAGTCGACAAAATGCTCGATGGCTTGTCGAGCTTCGGTGGAAACCTCATCCTGAAGCTTAGAAGAGACGAGCTCGTGAATAAGATGGACAAGCATTTCCCGAGCCTGCTCTTGCACCGTAAAGGTGTAATGGTCCCATAGAATTAGGACCACATGTAAAAGCTTGATCACATCTTGTACGGCTAGGGTAACCGGACCGACTATTAAATCCACAAGGAATATCATCGAGAGCTGTCCCATAGACAACCCAGCCTGAAAAAATGTGTTAGCTAAAAATGTCCACATCATAGTGCGTATCAAAATATCTTACCTGCTTATTGCCAATCGGTAGTATCTCATTCAAGTTGGCAACGTAGGGCAACCCCGGGCAATCTGGTGGTGACTCGACTTCATCCTTTCGTTCTTGTATCATGTACTTAGGTGCGACGTGCAGCAAGAAGAATTCAATGACTTTAGAGCCTGCCGGAGTAGACGATAGGAAAACCACGATTTGCTTAGCATACTCAACAAAATTCTGTTCTTTGCGTTCCAAACAGAGGCTAATGATAAAATCGAGAATGACCTGGACATTTCCTCCGTGAGGTCCCGTAGCCAGTGATTGCCAAAGAGCTTGCACTTCGTTAGGAAGAAGTTTGCACCGAAGGATGGTTATCTCGAGCATATTGACAAGAAGCATATACGACCGCGGAGTGGGTTGTTGGTTGGGGTCGACTTGCAGCTCCATCGCTTGGACCCAAGGAAGAATCGCGGTCACTACGTTTCGTTGATCATCAGTTGACATGGTTCGAGTGAAATGCCTCGAAAATTCAGAGAATATTAGAAAACCGAGGTCGGAATATTGCGATGCGAGCCGCTTCGAAATCTCAAACTGGGCGAGTTTGTAGACGGCTGTTGTCTTATCGGAAAGACTGATATCAAAGTCCTGGAGCCGAGAGTTCTTCTGTTGCCGTTCTTCCAGAATCCGAATAAGCTTTACTGCCTTCATGCGGATGTCTCTTTTTTCATTCCCCAGCATGTACATGACAACCGCCACTATTCTCCAGAATGCTACTGCGTAGTCAGTTTCCTCTATAAGGACTTGGTTGACGACTTCAAAATAGCTTTCAAGAGCCTTGTCCCCAAGACGCCTATCTCGGTCAACACCGTAGCACAAATCTACCATACGTTCAAGTAGAAACGGATACTCCTTGTTATGAGTAATGAGATTCTTCAGCGCTCGTCGACCAATGGCATGCAGCTTATCGCTAACGGTCTCGAAAATACTGCCGATCCAAACCAGCATTCGGCCCACATCGAATTGCAGAACTGACCCGCCTTCTGTTGTCGTACTTATTGGTCCAGCCTATACAGGAGTTAGCTTTTCAATTCAGTTCCTTTCGGGGACGTTGTGGAACTTACACATAACGACGACATTGCACTTAGCGCCGCAGACTGAAGGTTCTTCTTCTCTATTTCTATCAGGGCTGCCGGATTCCTCAGGTCACCTGGATCGTTGTGTTGCGCGATGGCAAATCGCCTCATATTATCCTCTCTTTGTGAAATTTGTGCTTGGCTTGGCGAATATCCACACCAACCTTCCATCAAGGAAAAAGCAGACTTCCGAGACTCAAATGGCATCCAGCGAGATGGTTCTTTGGTACGATTAATACCTTCAAAAAGTTCCTCCATTAGTCCGCAGTAGTGATAACGCAGGCGTTGGAACTCCCAGTCATTCTGTACTTCCGCGTCGCTAAGAAATAGACGCAAGTCCTTTGCATACGTTATCAGATTATTGACGATCCAGTCGTCATTAAATATATCCGCTTCTCTGAGGAAAGTGGACGTAAGTTTATAAACGTGGGTAACTTCAGTTCGTAAACGGTCTGTCTTGCGACTACGACGAGGACTGCTTGGAGTGCGATTGTGGGTGCCGATGCGCAATTTTGCCTCTTCATTGCATGTCGTCACTGCATATTGCAAAGACTCAAGAAGCGTCCTATATAAGGCTTTATTTATCGAGCCAAGTGCTGCAACGATAGCTTCTCTTATCGAATCAAGTGATGCGGAGAGTAACGGTATTACAAATGCAAAGAGAGCTCGAGCAGAACCGATTTTGTCCTGTGCGGTTTGCGTTCCTTTGGACGTTCTGCGTGCATGCTCGGCGTTCGCTAGCTGGCTCTGAGATTGAGCTCCAACATTGCTTAATGTGGTACAAGCCATCAAAAGATAGAGCTTCCATTGCTCAATCATAATCTCTGCCGGGGATCTAGCTCGACCTAAGGATCGGCCTTGTGCCATGTCGAAAGTTGCATATTGTTGAAGTCGTTGGCTTTCTGCTAAAGCAGTAATGTTTCTGTGCATTTGTACAAGCCTGGCGCACACAATTTCTCGAGCGAGAGTGACTGCAACTGGACACGTATCAAAGCTGACACGGATGATGTTCGGGAATACTTTGACCCACAGACTGGAATCGTAAGAAACATCGCTGCTACAAAGTTCGATCAGCGTGTTCTGGGAGGTACTCCTTCGCTTGCCTTTCTGAAGACGACTCCGCTCCGCGATTGTCAAGTGTTCATCGTTGAGGTCCATAATCTGTTGCGAATCTGCCTCAAGAATTCGAATTATTCTAGTATTCTGTTTACCTAGCGCGCAATCGAATTCTGTGACTAGTCGGAGCACAGAAATAGCAAAGCGGCGGACCCTGCGGGACTGGGAGCACAAGAAGAAGATGCCATGTGCTTCAATTTCCTCGACGTAGGCGAGAACGCTAGAGAGATCAAGTTGCAGAGCCCGCGTGCCAGATCCGGCACTATTCTCCGCCTGATCGGCTGCGATATCTTTTGTCTTTTGTTGAATCTCTTCGATCCAAATACGCAAAAGTTCAACATATAGTGTTAAAGTAGATTCGATATGACCCGGTCCCAACATCCCTTCATCCGACATGGTAGAGTACCGGGCATCAAAATTGAATATGAATCGAGCAAATCCAATAGTGACCTGTTGAGCATGCATCTGCCGTGCTATTGATTTCAAGGACTCTGCCGAAGATCGGGCTATGTTGGGCTGCACATGTGCCGTTCCTGTGCAAAGGAGATTGATAAGGGAGTTGAAGGGTATATGGTCGGACAAGCATTTAGGAAGTACTTGAACCGCCACATGGAGCAGATCGTAGAAACTCTGCCTTTGCTCAACAAGGCTCGCATGATCATCGCGACGGCTGAAACTGAACGCTTCCGATATTGGAGTTTTGGGCGTAGAACCACTGAATTTCTCATCAAGGGCTGCCTGGCCACCAAACGTATTATCACAGAGTATAGTGATTTTTCCTAATATTTCACAAAACTGCACGTAATAGTGCTTAGCTACTTCGTTGAGTTTGGAAACATTCACCGGGCGTGACAAAGATGGAGAATCCGAAACGACTGCGCGAGGCTTCGGGTCTGCTAGGAGTTGCGGTCGAGGCGGAAGTAAGAAGTTGGGAATATCGACAAAGTGGGTGGAGATAGGACCAGCTGGAAAAGGTGGATATAACTGATCACCGTTTTCTAGGTCGCACATAATCGAGAGGAATGAGCGAATTCCTACCACCATTTTCTCCGGCTCCATTTGTTCTATCTTTAGTTCTCTTCCGGACAGGAAAAGATCCGAATTTATCAGAGGGGAAATGATATTACGGAAACATAGGTCTGGGAGCTTGAAACCTATCATTCGAATGAGCTGGATCAAAGGATCAGCCACGGACGGCTCTGTTGTAAGGTAGGTTCGCTTTCCTGGTGGCAGGGCAACTTTTATGACTTCTTCAACTCGTTTGAGTGTAATATTAGGAGAATCGGGGTACCGGAAGAGATAAGTCCATAGTAATCGACATAGAGCTTGAAGTGCCAGACCTCGAGTAGGCCGATCTCTGAGACGCGCCGGCAAATTGAGTGCGATGGAAAGCCATTGATTAGCGAAAGCATCCTTTGAAGAGACACAGAGCAAGATTGTTTGTAAAGGAAAAGCAGTCATCCAATGTCGGGGTTTGGCAATCATCTGTGAAAGCCGTGGAGTTATGATTTCTAGAAATTCCTTCCACATCGGATGGCCCACGTCGCAGGCGGGATTAGCTGCAACTGAGATCAGAACTTTCTCAATGATATAGCAATAGGCTTGTTTGACTCGTTGCCCGTGAGAGTTGACAAATAGCCGAGCTAAGCATCTCATATAATCGCACGACTTGGCCCACGCCTCTTCGGGATAGGTTTTGATACTGAAATGCCGCATGCCAAGTATCAACAATTCTGCTTTCGCATCAAGCTCTCTGGTCTGACCTCGCATAGCAGCTTCTTTCTGGTACCGTTCAAGCTCATTGATGAAACGTGTCGTGACACTAATGAAATTGATCTCACTCATCTTGCCCAAGAGCTGTCCGTAAATCCTCCAATTCGCCATACGTAGCGGCGAGGCTGCTATTTGTTCCGGGTCAACCGCCTTCAATTGTCCAAAGACGATATCTTCCAGACGCTCTGTCATTTCTGCGCCGATCGCCTCAACAGTGCTTTGGTTGAAGATCTCAATCAACACTCTACACACGAGGTATACCGAGACTGTCGCTCGACGCTCGAGAAGTTGAACACCGTCCTTCTGTATAGAGGCCGACGCGGCACTCTCGGAAGCCAGATCTGACTCGGAGGTTGCCGGTTGAATAGGTTCTGTGTTTCGACGAAGAAGCGGCCCATTTTCGGTGCCCTGAGATTTCTATCGAGTTCTATCAGTTTTCTGACTACGGACAGCAATAATACCATGGTTGGTAAAATGAATACCTGAGGATTCCTGGCTGAAGTTGCGGCTTCACCTTTGGCTCTCCGCCATAGCATAATAGTATCAATCAGAGGTTTTGGTTTGTTACGAGCGATATGCCCCAAAGCGGAAATGAGCTGGTCGAAGACAGGATCTGCACCTTCTCCGCAAACCTCTTCTACCGGTGCGTCGACTTCGCCGACTTTAACGATGCTTTGGTTGATTTTGTTGTCCGCGTGGGCGACGAACTATTGCCAGGGATCTCATCAGCAAGAATAGAGGTATACTCAGGAGATATAGACTTACGGAATTAAAGAGATGGTGCAGAGCATATTCGCCGACCGTTTTCGCTTCTTGATGATGTTTGGAATGCGCGCGGCTGTGTGAATGCTCTCGTCGCAGCTTGCTATTTGACGGCATCTTCTTGTGGACAGAGTTGCTGCTTCTCATCACCGTCTGGCCCAACGTCAAATGTTCAACATCATCTTGTATCGTACTGAGACCGCTGGTCGATGAATGCGCCGGCCCATTATTTCCGTTGGCTGAGAATTTCAAGAGAGCCTCCGAGTCTTCAGTCCGGCTGGGAAACATGTACTCCGATCCCAAAGATATACCGGCCATGCTACCTGAGCCTGCAGACGCAATAATTTCGGGGCTTAGGGGACCCGCGGACGTAGGGGTATAGCTTGGGCTGCGCGAATGCTGAATGCCATGGACAATGGATGTTTTGCGATGATGTCCGTAAGAGGACAGAGAAGGTTTGCGCTCGATAGCACCGTCAACACGACCAACATTAGATTCGGGACTCTTGGAATGAGATTGGCCGCGACTCCGTGATTGTGGTTGAAGTGTTGCCAAGCCGCGACCAGATGTATCGAGAGGTCTGCCCCTAGCACCAGAAACAGATGACTCCCTACTGTGCAGGCCGGTGGCAGCTTGGGAGGAGGCGTTTCTCGGCGTCAGTCGATCCGAGGGAGGGGCGGGAGTATGGTGCGACGTGATAGGAGTCTCATCGGGATCGAGGGGTATGTTTGTCTGAAGCGGCGCGATTGCCCGACCCAGTTGAGGAGCTGTTCAAACATCAGTACCAATCCATCGGCTTATATCCGTAACATTGTCTTGAAACGGTAAAAAGTGCACGATGGAATTGCGCGTATACGCGCGGCGAGGTCACAATCTGGGCCGAAGTAGGGTGGTACGCACCGTTGGGCTGCTGCATTTTCAAAATGCTTCAAGCCTCTCAGCAGCATCAAGCATTCTAATTGGGTTTAGAGCGTCATATGCGACTCGCATCCATGACAACGATAACGAAGTGGAATAAAAACAAAAAAATCCAATACCAAGCAGGAATAGTACTTGTCTTGAATACTAAGACGGAGTTAAGGCGGCTAGGCTGGTGTTAGCTTCGGGCGGGCGGTGGGCATCACTTTTAGTCGCCGCAGCAATAAGCTTCACCGCCACGTGGAATTGCTGCTGCATCCCTGTCAAAGCCCGCAGTCAGATTCCTTCGTATCTGCTGCTTCTGGTAGTATTCTTTTTAATAATTTACAATAATAGTGTTTTACATGCTCCAGCCCTTCACGTGCGCCACAATCTCACAGGCGCTGAAAGAGGGACCCTAGACCGAGTTTCAGCATCACCTGACAACTACCACTTCGAAATAATTGGAGCTCGGAGAATTTGTGGATGTTTAATCATATACATGAAATTCAGTCTTCTGACTTATATATGCAACCAGCGTATATTCACTCCTTCAGCCTCGTTCAAGGCAGGCATTGAGAGTACCACTGATTCACCGCTTGACAGGTGGAACCGGCTGCACAAACTGTCGCTCCAGTCCAGCCACTTCCGCCGCATTGTCCGTACGCCGTCTGCGTAGCGCCAGCTGAACTCGATGTCGATGTTGACGTGCTGGTCGATGTCTGCGTGTGAGAGGCCGAGGATGAGCTGCTAGAGCCAACTCCGCTTGTTAATCCCACGGGCGTGACGTCTGTAGCTGTTTCTCCATAGCACACGCACGTTTCCCAGTCTGAGGTCGCCTGTCCGGGGCATGCCACAGGTTCAAAGTTGACAACAACGTTATCGCCAAATATCTCGCTCTGTGCCATGATGTCGAAGTGGTAGCTATATCCGTACTGGTTGGTGCCCCCGACCTGTGGACACCATTGCTCGTTACCGTTGTATGGACAGAGGTTTGTAACCATGACGATGATGCTTTCGCCAGAAACTCCACCAAGGCCACAGCCATTGCATGGCGAGCTGCCTGTGGAGGTGAGGTTATAACATTTTCCGCACCCGGCACCGCACCAGGTAGCACCGGCCGTGTCATAGAGGGCTTGGGATCCTGCGGCGGTGTATACGCCGCTGCTAATACCGAGCTATGGAGAATAAGTCAATTGGAGTTGCTTCAATCCTTTTGGAAACACCAAATATTAACCTGCCAGGAATCTAAGCCGGAGCTCGTGCCGCAGCCACAGGCGCCTTCCTGTCCGTCATAGTAGCGCTTTACCTTTGTCAGTGACCGTATATCAAACCTATAGAACACAGAACAGGATACTTGCAGTTGTCGTTGCTAGATATGCGCATGCCGTCCCTACCAGCACAGGAAGAAGTGCTAGCTTCATTCTTGTTTCGATGTAGGTTATGCCTGGTTTGAGCTGAAAGGTAGTGCACGAAACGAAACAAGTTCTCGAACGGTAAGAGGCGAAACCTTGGAGCTTTCCAATTATTTAACATGCTATATAACGCCCGAGTAGACATCAAGCCTGGGGAAAGCATTGCGGAGTTCATGCGTCGTTGATCCCCAGGTACGATATTCCCCTAGCGCGCATCCATGCGGAACGTCGGGAGGGACTCACGATCTTCTTCAGCCACTTATTCCGCTGTAGTCACAGGCTTCTACCACGAACTAAACTATTTGGAGTTCCGGTGATCAATTTGAGTTTCATTGAACCTGAGAAACAAAGTCATCTTATAGGAATAGTTGCTTGATTGTTCACATTGTATACGTCATAATCTTCATCTTGATATAGCGTTGCATATATTTGCTCTCCAGCAAAATACAGTAGGGCCCAAGGTATTATTAACGACTATAGAGAGTGCGCCGAACCGTGCATGCGATTGAAGACATGCTATTGTACCAGAGCGCTCTTCGGTCCCATTTAGTTTCGCGATATCAGATCTGAAACGTAGGGAGACCTTCCGTTCGATAGCCAATTCCGACTGTATTTTCTGGTAGCTCTGGCAGATCGTACAGCGACCAGGGGTGCGTTCGTACTGTGGATCAAATTTTGTTATAAATATGCACGCCGACCCCAATCTGTTCCATGATGAGTATAAAGATTTGTGTCATCGTAGATACATTGCTATGGGCTGGCGAGAGTGGGTGCTCTTTGGGGCAGGCTATCCGGTAGGTACCAACGCACAAGCAGGGACTCAAGAGGTGGTTCGGTCAAAATCCAGACGGGACTGTTTCCATCTCCGTCGAGCGCCCAATAGTGCGTTCCTCCTTAGGCATCTGTGAGATTAGATTCGGAGTCATTACACAAGGTCCGATCATTTCCCTGAAAACAAGGTAAGAAGAACATACTGTTTGACGGTTTCTAGCTCAGCAGTTCCTTTAGTATGGTCATGGCTAAACCCAAAAAACCCTTTTCTAGCAACAGACTATAATCAAGTGTATATAGAAAATGGATGAGTCATTATTGAATTTTGTGCATCTATCATCTATACTCTATACTCTATACTCTCTAGACAACAGCAATCTAAAGAGGAATGATCTGTCAAATCTCCCTATGGTACATCGCCTCGACTGCCCTTGTAATTTATGCTGACAGCTCAGTGCTGGGTGCCGTCCTCCGCTGAATAGTCGCACCGCTCAAATCGAGACTCGACGTTGACATGCCGTAATAGTGATACCGTTGATATAAGAAGGTAAAGTGAAGAGGAGTAAAGAACGAGCTAGTAGTGATAGGTCGGAATCACAGTCATCCAAGAGGTAAGTGCGTCGAACTCCTTATATGCAATGTCCAATATCCGGCAACCATAATCTTCAATCCGAAACCCAAATGAACTAACTCCATGTATGCGTTGATGTATCCTCTGTCTGCCTCCCATAGGTGTCGCCATAATCTCAAGATCGGCTAGGCACAATACATGCCCTTGGAGTCATCTCGTAGGGCGGTGGAGAGGTTCGCGATAGATTTTAAGCAACCTTTTTCTGATTGATCTGTTGCAAGACGCGAAGATGCTCCTGCTTCAGAGCTTTGAATTCATCGTCTAGCTTATTGTGCCATGGATATAAGACGAAGACTTGGAATGCCAGAGCCGACGAGGCGACCGTGAAGTTGACTAGTGAGATGCCGCGTGTGATCAACATGGTGGTCGTCTGGTCACAGCCTAAAGTGGTAGTATGTTGTGGGTAGGTAGGGACCCTGAGGGAAATGTTCACGATAGGTGGAGAAGCCAGAAAACCTGACCTAGGAAGGCAGCATCATATTATATATCCGTTGTAATCACGAGCCTGACCTATCTCCCAAGGTAATTCAGCTTCAGGAGGCAAGTTTCATACAAATGTAGCTGTTCGGTTATCAGTCCGATGTGTTTGAGAAATGCCGAGATTAGGGTTAGGTACGGTGTTTGTTCGGAGATGGGCCGGAGATGGGTCGGTGACATGAGGGATTTTTCCACGTCTTGGTCTCTTGGAGTCAACCTAATGAATGGAATGAAGGCTGGTGACATATCTAGACTTCACTTCTGCCGAGAATGGTGATCGAGAACCTTCGAGCCCTTTAGGCAATATTGGGCAGGAATGCCGACCAGGAAGACCCTGAGTCGTGTTGATGAGAGAATTATTTGCAGCTGTTAGTGTGCTAAGAGCTTAGGGCAATCGGATGCTTAACTATGACTCGCAGCTTGTTTCATAGTTAATAGTTAAGTTCCGAGATATGCCCGCTTTCGTTCTGATTCTTAGTGTTAAGGTGCACGTAAAAGTCCCTGCCGAGTTTTGACCGACCAAGGTTTGCCCTGGTTGGATATTCGTAACCAGGTTTCTACTATTTCCTTGTTCTTTTTTCCCTTTTCTTGAGTATTTTACTATAGCCTCAAATACTTATAAGCTCGTGGGACGGACTTCAATTGTTGTTCCCCTTTTTTTTTTTCGATTCTATCCCCATGTTATCACCACTACGGGTCTCCTTGAACACTCTCCGCACAGGACTCACAACAATAAACAAACCAGTACACATCGCAGCCATGGGTCAACGACTTTTCTCTCAGTACCAACAACAATCGCAGACACCCAACTACAAAGTAGAGCCCATACCAAGGAACCTCATTCCTAGTCTTGGTCAATCAAAGCAGCAAATCTTGTGGCTCGGGTGCTCCGATAGTGGGTATGAGGAGACAACGACGCTGAATAACCTGCTTGAGGATGAGATGATTGTGGTGCGGAATTGGGGGAACATGGCTCTTAGTACGGATCTGGCTTGGGCAAGCGCTGTGCAGCATGCTGTGGAGATGTTGGAGGTAAGTCGCATCTACATCTGGCTATTGTATGAGTTTTCATCCTCTTACGCCGTTACAGGTCAAACATATTATTGTCTGTGGACACTATGGATGCGGTATTGTCAAGACAGACTCAGCCACCAATTCAGCATATCCTTGGCAGAAGTATGTCACTTTCCCTTATTGCCATTGATGTCTCGTACTGACAATACAAAAGGAAAATTAGCACACTGTGCTCAACACATCAACACGACCTCGAGAGCCTCACAGATAATGACCGAAACAAGCACTTGGTGGAACTGAACGTCATCAAACAGATGGAAAGCGTCAGAGATCTGTTGGACGTTGTCAGCCCGCAGAAAAACCGAAGAATAAACGTTCATGGGTTCATATACGATCGCAAGGGTCATAGGGCAGACAGGATCCTTCTAAACTGATTACACTTTTTATGCATGGTGTCCAGAGATTTGTAGAGGCCTGAACACTTCTGATTAATGTTGAATTTATGAGTCTATTACTTCTGTTTGAAACTTGGGAGCATTGGCGGGAGTCGAATACCCCAAACTGTATACTTTTACCTGTACCTGTTCAATCGCATGCTCTATTACTTTTTCAATAAGAATATAAATATAAAATAAAAATAGCTTCGTGCGCTTTCTGCATGTTACAAGCCCTGCGTCTTGAGGAACTCAAAGATCATATCAAATGTCCGAGGGGCAATCTTATGCAGATTGAGATCATGGCTATAGTCGCGTCAGCGTCAAGTCCAACTCGCAACGGTCTACTCGATCAACATACCCAGCTGGTAAATCATCCACGGTCTCAACAACCTCCGAACCCGTAAACAGCGCCTTCGTAGCATTCAGTAACCCAACACAATTCCCTGCACATGCCGAGACATCGTACTGTCCCTGCAAAACCAATACCGGAGCAGTAATATTTCCATACTCAATATCCGTAGCCAACAACGACGGCAACTCACCCAGAGCAAACGGCTCACTGGCAACTCTATACGTCCACTCCGCCACCGAGTGTTCGAAATACGGTTCCGCAAAATAGACATAACTCTCCGCGTACAAATCGGAAGAAATCAAGTATCCAGAATCGAGATCACTCCAGCGCCCTGGGTCCTGAATATTCGCGATTCGAAGGCCGGCGCCAGCGAGGAAGGAAGTGAAATAGGTGAACGTGCCACTGAAACCGGTGAGGACAACCGCGTCCACGGAGGTCTGGCTTGCTGATGCAGATGAAATGTAGGATCCGTAGCTGTGCCCAATAAGCGCGATTTGACTTGCGTTGGCGGTTTCGCGGGCGTAGTTGATGAGGGAGTTGAGGACGGCCGTTTCGACCTGGAATTGGGCGTCGGATAGGGAGTTTACTCTAAGAAACTCTGCCGCATTAGCCACGTACTTAAGTATGTGAGTGAACATGAAGACTAACTTTGAGGAAGAGCCGACACCGATCCGGTCATAGTTGAGAACAGAATACCCTGCAGCAACGGCGGCGTCTACAAAACTGTATGTCTTTGCATTGTGGAAGGAAGGTTGCCAGTATCTATCAAGACATACTCGTCAGTGTAGTACGTCCGCATCTTAGGTTTCTTTAGTATACAGCTTAGACTCGATGATCCCATGGGTCAAGACCAGCATCGGACCCCCTGTTCCACACAACGTCGCTCCAACAACATAGGTGCTTTCAATTGCAGAGGTCATGTTGCCAGCTATCGGAAGCGGATCAGCTGAAGTGCTGAAATCTCTTCTGGTGAGATTCAGAGTGAGTGCTGCTGCATCCCAATTATCGTGCACAGTTGTGTTGATGTCGAAGCGAGGCACAGAAACCGTGATGGGAATTTCGATGTCTTTGCATGTTGATGATGTTGTATAGGGGAGGGGTGATGCAATTACTACCACTGCATAGATGACAGCCAGGAGATGGGTGCGCATGACGGCAATATTAGAGTTTCTGAACGCCTAGCTAGGTAGATATTGTAATATGGCGAGTGTCGACTTTTAGAAGTCACTGGAAAGCCATGATTCCATTTATATATGCAGCACTACTTGTCAACAATTGAAAATGCTGATAAATCATATCTTCGATTTGTCTGCAAGATAGCGAAAGATAAAGCATTCTCCAGCTAGAACCCATCGTTGGAAGAAATTTGATTATCAATTGGTGAGCAACCTCCTCTTAGGTGGGTGTATTCCAAAGGATATACTCGTGCATTAACGAATAATAAGTTTGTATCATTTCTCAACTTTTAAAATCTGCACTGCAATAGGGATTAAATTTCCTTATTAGGTAATTTCCATCGGAAAAAAATCTTATTCGGCGAGCTCGGCGAGAGTACATTGAGTGAATATAGTTCCTCAACTGCTTGATCTTTTGACCCTCAAATTATTAGTTTCGCACAAACCTCGGTCGATGAGTAAGCCCTGAGCCGGCACTGTAAGTCATACACTACTCTCCAATTGCTCGAGGAGAAATGTAGGGCTCTGTCTGTCTGTAGCTGTAGCGTAACATTACGTTTTTATGTCGCTATCTCACATTCAGCTTCCAGTACACCCTTGCAACAAGATCCACGAGATCCAGAGCTCCGGTCTGTTAAATCACCTGTATACAGTTCGCATTTGATAGGCACCATTTGTAATCTCGGAGGATCCGCATCTACGTAGATATTGCGGTTTTGTGGATGCGAAGCACAATATATGTCTGTTACTAGGGTTCTTTGGTATATCGGTCATTCAACTTACTTGATGGCAACCGACGAACTAGCCCTGAGGTTCTTAGCACGTTGTCTCCCACCACATGAGGAATGCTAAAGATCGGTATTCCACTATTAGCCCTAGCCCTGAGCCCTAAGCCCTATAGACGTTTCACGTCAAAGATTGATTCTGGAAAACTAAGGGTGCAGATAGTCAACCCATTCTCGAAGGCGCACATCATGCAATCGATCCTACACAAATAGCGTTGCCTAATCTGTCACGATCGAATGTATAGGCCGGGCCCCGTTGGGGGCCGTTGGGGGCCAGGATTCCGAGATGCCCGCCCGAATTGCGCATCACTATCATCTCGTCTAAGGTCTAAAACTGATTGTATTCCATCTATGTGCTATGTACAATCCAGTTCAAAGGACTACTCGGTTGCAAATAATTCTCCTTCCGTACCGATCAACGCTGACCGCGGAACCGACGCGGAATTTGGGGCAGAAATAAAGATGTGGAGAAGTCAGATGTTTGTTGACGGAGAACTTATTCCGTCTCCCGCTGAGATCTCAGCCGCCAAACCGGTCACGTGACACAGCTTGACCACTCATTTCTTTGAGAAGGATCGACTCTCAATGGATACGGAGTGTAAAATCTGGTGCGTACGACTGCAGTTCTGGATAAGTATGTCACGTATTCTTTAGATTTGAGTGTGCAGACCATTCATGCCACATACCGTCACGGAATTCAATAGACCAAGTAAGGTTGTTCGGGGGTATTTGTTTGACCAACGAGAGCTGTATCTGCCGTTGCACAATTATAAACCTTAAAGTAGGCCTTGAGGCAAGGAAGAGCAAATAGAACGATCAATCGAATATAACATGGAGAATGCAGCGATTTGGCACTTAATTCAGAACGTCGGCCAAAACGCGCTTGCCTAGGTTAACAACCGGGACGGATACATCGGCCGGCACTTTCAATGCGGCCTGTTGGACATTATAGTATAGATCGATATCACGCCAAAGCCAAAATGATCTTTTTTTGATTTTTCTTCTTTTCTTTTGAACTAGATTCATCTCCAAGTGTACATCTTCTCCCTTCTTTCCACCACCGACGTAGCTCCCTCACCACTTCGAACAGGAAAGTCCGGCGCCGGGCGTGTCGTAACTGGCGTTACCCGAGAAGAGGGCCTCCGCTCTACGCATGTGATTGGCTGCTCGCCGTTGTTAGACCACCTGGCATCGAATCTTCCGCCCTCACCGATTGCCAATCCCGAACTGCCCTGAAATCAATCCTTATCTCATAATCTTCTCCTCTCACTCGTTCAACTCATTTGATTGTGTTTGTGTGTGTGTGAGTGTGAGAGACAAGAGTGAGAGATAGGCAGAGCGTGAATAGGAGGGTTGCTCGTGAATCCTCCCTACTTGCTTCTTATCTCCAGTCTCCCCCCGCCGTTCCCCAGATCAACCACCGTCACGATGGCGCAAATCGATACCCTGGATCTGATCGTCCTGATTGGCCTGCTCCTTGGAACAGTCGCTTATTTTACCAAAGGAACCTACTGGGCTGTTCAGAAAGATCCTTACGCCGCTGCGTCTGGCGCCCTCAATGGAGCCAAGGCTGGTAAGACCAGGAACATCGTCGAAAAATTGGATGAAACGGAAAAGAACTGTGTAATTTTCTTCGGCTCTCAGACAGGTACCGCCGAGGACTATGCCTCTCGTCTCGCCAAGGAAGGCTCCCAGCGGTTTGGCCTCAAGACCATGGTGGCCGACCTTGAGGAATACGATCTCGATCTATTGGACACCTTCCCCGAAGACAAAATCGCTTTCTTCGTTCTTGCCACCTATGGTGAGGGTGAACCGACCGATAACGCCGTGGAATTCTATCAGTTCATCACTGGTGACGATGTCACCTTTGCCAGCGGTGCTACCGCTGACGACAAGCCTCTCTCCAAGCTCAAATACGTCACTTTCGGTCTCGGAAACAACACCTACGAGCACTATAACGCTATGGTGCGCCAAGTTGACGCTGCCTTGACCAAATTGGGTGCCAAGAGAATTGGCAGTGCTGGTGAAGGTGACGATGGTGCTGGTACAATGGAGGAGGACTTCCTTGCCTGGAAAGAGCCAATGTGGACTGAACTCGCTGCCGAGTTCGGTTTGGAAGAGCGTGAAGCCCAGTACGAGCCCGTCTTCTCCGTCACCGAACAGGACGACTTGACTCCCGAAGATCCCTCTGTTTACCTTGGAGAACCAAACCTCAACCATTTGGATCATGCTGGCAAGGGACCTTACTCTGCTCACAACCCGTACATTGCCCCCATCGCTGAATCTCGTGAACTGTTCACCGTCAAGGACCGAAACTGCTTACACATGGAAATTGATATTTCTGGAAGCGGCTTGCACTACCAGACCGGTGACCACATTGCTGTCTGGCCCACCAACGCCGGCCTCGAGGTTGATCGGTTCTTGAAGGTCTTCGGTCTCGAGTCCAAGCGTGACACTGTCATTAAGATCAAGGGTCTTGATGTTACTGCCAAGGTTCCTTTCCCTACTCCCACCACCTACGACGCTGCTGTTCGCTACTACATGGAAATCTGCGCTCCCGTATCCCGTCAATTCGTTAGCACCCTCGCCGCATTCGCTCCTGATGAGAAGGCCAAAGCTGAGATGGTACGCCTCGGAAACGACAAGGATTACTTCCATGAAAAAATCAGTAGCCAATGCTTCAACATCGCCCAGGCTCTCGAAAGCGTCTCGTCTACTCCTTTTGCTTCTGTGCCGTTTTCGTGTCTGATTGAAGGTACCAACCGTATCCAGCCTCGTTACTACTCCATCTCTTCGTCCTCCCTTGTCCAGAAGGACAAAATCAGCATTACCGCTGTCGTTGAGTCCGTTCGCATTCCTGGTGCCACCCACATTGTCAAGGGTGTTACCACCAACTACCTTTTGGCCCTCAAGCAGAAGCAGCACGGAGAACCCAACCCCGATCCTCACGGTCTCACCTACACTATCACCGGTCCCCGTAACAAGTACGATGGAATCCATGTCCCTGTTCACGTCCGACACTCAAACTTCAAGTTGCCATCAGACCCTTCCAAGCCTGTTATTATGATCGGACCCGGTACCGGTGTCGCTCCTTTCCGTGGCTTTGTCCAAGAGCGTGCCGCCATGGCTGCGCGAGGTGATACAGTTGGCCCTACAGTTCTATTCTTTGGGTGCAGAAAGAGTACCGAGGATTTCCTTTACAAGGATGAGTGGAAGGTATTTTCCCTTGACAATCTCTGTTTTCAAATACATATGCTAACAACTAATTCGACAGGCCTACGGAGAACAGCTTGGAGAGAATTTCAAATTGTTCACCGCATTCTCCCGAGAAGGTGCCGAAAAGGTCTATGTTCAACATCGCCTACGTGAGAACGCAGCTTATATCAATAAGCTCTTGGAACAGAAGGCCTACTTCTACGTCTGTGGTGATGCAGCACACATGGCTCGCGAGGTCAACACTGTTCTCGGACAAATCATTGCCGAGCAGCGTGGTTTGACACCCGAGAAGGGTGAAGAGATTGTCAAGCACATGCGCAGCAGTGGAACGTACCAGGAGGATGTTTGGTCATAAATATCCCTGCAATCTACGAAACGACTTTTCTTCTCTCTTCATGGCTTTTCGGCTTATAGATTGATTCACTTCTCTATGTTCATATGACGAGTGGATTTAAGTATGGTTACTTGAAATGATCATTTTCCTGACTTCATCCTCACTTTATTGTGCTTAATTGTTGCTCCTTGGATTTTTCTTTCTCTTACAAGTTGTCCATATTCAAAGCAGTCGAATGAGGCTTATGCAGCCCATCAGAAGGCGTCATGTCTGTCCGTGGGTGTTAGTGGAATTGATACTGGCTCATCATTCCGTTTCTTTTCCTCCTTGATGTCGTTGGTGTGAGGTTGTATTTATGATAGAATGATCTGGGTTAAAAACTGCCTCTTCGATAATATAATATACCTATTTCATTGGAGTCCTCGGCCTTTCAAGTGGACTAATCCCTTACTACATGGCCTACACGGTACGAGATCAGTAAGGATTCGATCTTCCTCGGCTATAGGCAAGTCTCCTATCTTTTAGGGAACAAAAAGTCCTGTGTTAGGGTCCCAAAATCACCTGACTGGCATGTTGTCGTGGTTGCCCTGAGACCTTTTATGCAGAGACAGTAGGCACCTTCCTCTGCAGTGGCAGTTCTCCATAAGTGCCTTCCTTCCATTCTGGGAAGCCATGCCTTCCTCTTCCTCTTCGTTCCTTCTATGGTATCAAACTGTGTAATTTTTTCCTCAACCCCCTCCTGCTACTCTTCCCTTTTATCCTCTCTTTTCCTCGTTCCATCACTTCTCTTCACATCAATTCCCATTAACATCACAATCAAATTCAGTCTCTCATCAAAATCTACTTATTGGCCGGGTCATTCTACTCCTACTCTTTTTCTTATCTTCCTTTCTTATCGTTGCTCTTCGCAGCTTCGTCTAATCCGACGCCTTTGGTCTCTCGGGTTAGTCATTACTGTTGAGCAACACGAGTGTTACAACTCCTTATTCTCGGTTAATCGTTCAATGAAACAAGAAGTAAGCCACAAGTTTGTTTAAAGTGCCTTCTTTCCAGTACTTGTTCAGTAACCTACTGTCACTCGCTCACCATATTCAAGGTTACTCTTGTCAAACGCTGACATGGCCATCTAGATCATTATGACTCCCGTGGTTGCACCCCCTGAGATCAAGAAGGACCCCGTTTACGATCCAGGTATGGTTTCTAGCTCTCATTTGCAACTTCCTTACTGAATTGCAACAGGCAAATACGTTCCTCCGGCTGGGAAGCTGAACTTGCCTCTCCGTACTCGCCCCAAGGGTGCAGAAGGAACTAACGGAGCTCCGCATCATCCCAACTCCGACTTCGCCAGCCTTGCTCGAGATATCATGTACAATGCTCCGATCATGGTTGGTGGAATGAACCCAAATGGTCATTTCAGTCAACGTCAAATCACTCCTCCTGGTCCGTCTATGGCAGGAATGCCCGTTCCTCCAACCGTGTACTATCCCGGTTTCGTTGGCGGTGCGCCTATCACCCCGGTGAACTTTCCCTCTATGGCATGGGGAGCTCAAGGATCCGGCTTGGCCCATACTCCTGCCAGTCCCTGGTCTTTTGAGGAGAAGAACTCTTTGAGTGACTATCCTGGAGTCAACAATGGCTACCATTCGTATGGCTCAATGATCGATCAGCGTACTCCGATGGGCCCTTACCCAATGTTGCAAAGCGTCCAATTGCAGCAACCATGTCTTCAGTACCAGATGATGAAGACCCCTAATGGCTATATTGTTCAGGATCTCGAGCTGCTCACCCAACAGGATCCCCCGATACCTCGGGCTATTCCTGCCATGTGGACTAACCAGTCCGACCTGACCCTTGCTAAATGCCTTGAAAACCGCGAAGGCATCACCAATGTCTACATTCGTGGCTTTCCTCCTGAGACTACAGACGAAATGCTTCATGCCTATGCGTCTCGCTTCGGCGAAATCGATCGATGCAAGGCTATTGTAGATCTAGACACGGGACTCTGCAAAGGGTGAGTTCTCTTTGTCTCAAGATGATTATGTCCATTGACTTGAAAGTTCAGATTTGCGTTCGTACAATTCTACAACTTCGAGTCGTGCGAGAATTGCATTCGTGGGTTCTACTATCTCGGCTATCAGGCTTCTTTCGCTCAGGTATGGGGTCTCTTATTACTTGTTTAGATTATACTCATATCTTCCAGAAGAGTCGCAACTCTCGTCTCAAGGATTTGGAAGACAAGAGCTCCACAAATATCTACTGCACCAACGTACCTATTGAGTGGTCAGAGGCTGTAAGAAGGTCATCCTCAACCGGTTGACGAGTCCAATTTTCTGACCGATGCTTAGGATCTACGTCGCCACTTTGAACCATACCGTGTAGTATCCGAGAAGATCAGTCGTGACGAAAAGACAGGGGTCAGCAAGGAAGTCGGGTTTGCGCGGTAAATATTCCCACAGGCCAATCCACGATCTTGGGCTGATTATATTTTCAGGTTCGAAAGCCGCGAAATTGCGGAGCGTGTGATCGATGAGTATCATAATGTCGCTGGCAAGGACGGTCACAAATTGCTTCTTCGCTTCGCTGATACGAAGGCCCAGAAAATTTTGAAACAGCAATCCAACGAACGTCGTGCCTATCGTGCCGGAGAGTACAATTACTCTGTTGAAGTAGTCCAAGGCTCGACTCCCTCTCCTGCAACATCCCGAATCTTGGGTAATGAACACGTTTCACCTTTGTCCTTCCAGTCTCCTGTCGGTATTGGCCCTGCATGGACTCCCGCTACAACAATCTCTCCTTCGTGCGTTCTCTAGACCACTTGACCTGCTGAAGAGCATTAGCTGATATATTGAGCAGGATTCCTGTTAAAAATGCTGGTGTTCGTCGTGCATTGAATGGAGTTCATCCTTTTGGAGCTCGCCCTTCGGTGAATGGTGAGAATGTTTCAGCGACCTCTCGTAGTCGAGTTGTTGTAGCTGCTCCCAGTGCATTGCCGGAGAAGGGCGCAGTTGCATCACCTACAAAACCAGCAGTCACCGTGAGCATCGCTACACCTCAAACCCCTACCAAAAAGGCTCCTGCATTGCGCAAGTCGAGCTCCGTCTCTCCGGCTGCATCCCGAAAGAACATCGAGAAATTCTCTCCGCAGTCTGCTGCTGCTTGAGTGCAACATGTGGCTCTTCAGGCCTTCTTTTCTCTTCCCCTCTTGCGACTATTCAACGTTTTTCAGAAACAGATATTATTTCGATATGGTAAGCGACATCGGATTATATAATCTGCGAAGTATATCTATGTCTTCAGTACAATTCTGTATTGATTCGTAATTTACTCGTCTATTATACCTATATGGCAGCAACGGCCGTATCGAGGCTCTACTCCTGCTTCGAATCTCATCTGCGTCGATCATATGCCGACTTGTGTGATTCTCTTGTGCGTCTTGTTCTCGACTTTCCGCAGGGATTTTGAGCGCTTTTGTGCGTTTCGTTGATATTTCATTGAACTAGAGATGGCATACTACTACCTTGATGGCTGTATATGTTATGGTAATAATGGAGCGATCAGCAGATGTATGACAATGCATAATATAGACTTATACAGACATATCAAATTTGAGCCATGATGCCGCAACATTGAAGCTTTCCTCGCAATGAAGAACTGTCGTATGTCAGCCGGTCGACCGGTGGTCTGCCTATATTAACAACCCCATTGAATAATGACGTCGACAACATGGAATGGTGTAGAAGCCTGACATACTATCATAGGAATAACCCAACATGCTTGGTTAAGAAGCAACATTTCTTTCGGTTTATAAAGCAGCTAATACTTAGACTTTGGGCCGTGTATATGTCTCTTTATGTGACGTTGTGTGTATTTCTTGGTAATATTGCAAGATCGATGTTTGTTTGCTTAATTGAATTATTTCGAGTGGGACTAAATATCGATCACCTGTCTAGCTTCCAAGTCTCTCAAGATGAGAAGCGGCTTCTCGTGCTCGTATAAAACCCACAGGCAGTATGAGCTCTTCCTTCAGTTATTGATCTCTATAATTTTCATAATATCATGCGCAATGTGTAGTCGTCACGAAACATGGCTATCCCAAAACTTTCATTTTCTTCTTCTTCTTCCCACCTTCTTTATCCTTTGACTTGCCCTTCTGCCAATCCCTCCAACTACCTATCCTCTCATCTCGCGTGGCTTCCCAAGCCTGGTCTGCCTCCCTCTTCCGTTTCCGAGCCTCCAGCTCCTCCTCTTCCTTTTGCTTCTCACGACCCTCCTCCTGCATCCTGGCTTTCATCTGCCGCCTCCTCCTTGCCTCATCTTCAAGTAATACCTCAACAGTCTTCTTGCGCCACTCAACCTTGAACTCATCGGTCTTGAGTTCCGGTGAATCGAGAGTATATTTGTGCTCGCGTATTAGTAGCCGTCGCGCATCGGCGATACATTCATCGAGACGTTCGCGAGCTTTTTCGTCGAGGAGAGTTGTTTGCGCCTTTTTTAAGCGGTCGAACGCGTCCGGTGCAAGAGGGTTTTGGGTTTTGTCGGGGTGGATGAGAAGGGATTTTTTGCGGTATTGGAGTTTGATGTCTGAATCAGGGACGCCGGGTTGGAGGTCCAGGACGGCATAACTTGTTATGAATTAGTATCTTGTTTCTTTTGAGCGAGAAGCAGTAGTGGGACTCACGCATCTAATGGGAATGCCTTTCGAATCCTTTCAATCTCTGCATCCTGTATTGGAAGCTCTTGTCAGTCGCAATCCCTTCGCGCCGACACGGACAATGCGGTACGTCATACCTTGTCGAATTCTTTGGCTTCCTTTTCCAGCGCATCCAGCGCGGCCAAATCTTCGTCAGCCATTTCGATTATATTTCGCAAACTACACAACACGCAAAGATAGGTAGAGGAATTGGAGAAGACGTGGGTCAATATGGTCGCGATAAGCCAAACGGGTTACCTTTTTCTCCGCAAAAGCTTATCGACGCTGATAGGATGACTAAGCGCCCCGCCCAGGGAAAAAAAAAATAACACATGCAACGGAAGCACTTTCTACAAGAATAATACATTTGCAAACACCAAGTCATACAGTCATGGCGCCGGCTAAAGATCACAGGCACCCAAAGGCCGCTCGAAAGCCGATTGAAAATAGTCGAACACTCAAACGAAAGCGCAATGAGACGGAAATATCGACAATCACGCAACGAGTCGAAGAGCTCGATCCTAAAGTTCGACTCGAGTCCTTTTCGGAACTACCGCTCTCCGATCCTACAGCTTCAGGCCTTGCTGCATCACATTTCAAGTCCTTGACGGATATTCAGTCCCGATCAATTCCATATGCATTGAAAGGACGAGATATTTTAGGCGCTGCGAAGACTGGTAGTGGGAAGACATTGGCTTTTTTGATTCCCGTTCTGGAAAATCTTTATCGCAAGAATTGGACGGAATATGATGGACTAGGCGCTATTATTCTATCTCCCACTCGGGAGCTGGCAATCCAGATCTTTGAAGTTTTGAGGAAAGTCGGTCGTTACCATACATTCTCAGCAGGCTTGGTTATTGGCGGGAAAAGTTTGAAGGAAGAGCAAGAACGGCTTGGAAGGATGAATATTCTTGTGTGCACGCCGGGACGAATGCTTCAACATCTCGATCAAACAGCGGAACTCGACGTATACAATCTTCAAATGCTCGTTCTCGACGAGGCGGACCGGATCATGGACATGGGATTTCAACAAACAGTGGATGCGATCGTTGACCATCTGCCCAAGACGCGGCAGACTTTGCTATTTAGTGCAACTCAGACGAAGAAAGTTTCTGATCTTGCGCGATTGAGCCTGCAGGATCCTGAATATGTTGCAGTGCATGAAGCTGCCCCCAGCGCAACACCATCGACACTTCAGCAACATTATATAATAACGCCGTTGCCGGAGAAACTAGACACACTGTTTAGTTTCATCAGAAGCAACCTCAAGTCCAAAACAATTGTTTTCATGTCTTCCGGGAAGCAGGTTCGATTTGTCTACGAATCACTACGGCATCTTCAACCCGGTATTCCACTACTACATCTTCACGGTCGTCAGAAACAAGGTGGACGACTTGACATTACAACTCGATTTGCAAATTCCAAGTATGCGGTTCTTTTTTCGACAGATGTCGCTGCACGAGGATTGGATTTTCCAGCTGTTGATTGGGTTATTCAATTGGACTGTCCGGAGGATGCGGATACTTATATTCACCGAGTTGGTAGAACTGCTCGCTACGAAAGGAATGGACGTGCAGTGCTATTTTTGGACCCGAGTGAGGAAGAAGGGATGCTGAAACGCCTTGAGCAGAAGAAGGTGCCCATCGAGCGGATCAACGTCAAAGCGAAGAAACAGCAAAGTATCAAAGACCAGCTGCAGAACATGTGCTTCAAGGATCCGGAGCTCAAGTACCTTGGGCAGAAGGCTTTTATATCCTACGTGAAATCTATCCACGTGCAGAAAGATAAGGAGGTTTTCAAAGTCAAGGATCTAGCACTAGACGCATTTGCAGCTAGCCTCGGTCTTCCTGGTGCCCCGCGAATCAAGTTTATCAAGGGAGAGGATACCAAGATACAAAAGAATCAGCCTCGTGCTTTACGATACATGTCCAGTGATGATTCTGATGCTGAAGACGGTGAGAGGAAGACGAAAAAGAAGGAGGTTGTTCGCACAAAATACGATCGTATGTTTGAACGACGCAATCAGGATGTCTTGGCCGACCATTATTCGAAACTCATCAACGATGACGGCACGATGGTGGATCAGAGCAATGGTATTGATGGTGATGCGGATGAGGATGAAGATTTCCTGTCTGTCAAACGGCGGTTTACAGCGGGCGACGATGCTCTTGGCGACGGCGACTCGGACGGCTTGGCCGCTCCCGCGACTGACGGTGACAAGTCTAACCCTGGAAGAGAAGTCAAAGTGGTCAAGCTCTCGGATGCTGCAGAACCGCTTATCATTGACTCCAAGCGCCGAGAGAAACTGCTTCAATCCAAGAAGAAGCTTCTCAAATACAAGGGCAACAGCACCAAACTCATCTATGACGACGATGGGGTTGCGCACGAAGTCTATGAATTGCAAGACGAAGAAAAGTTCCGAGCTGACGGGGATGCACAGACCCAGCGAGCTCAGTTTTTGGAGACGGAAGCAGAGAGGAACCGGGTGGCAGATATCGAGGACAAAGAACTTGCCAAACAGAAGAAACGGGAGAAGAAGGAGAAACGGAAGGCAAAGGAACGAGCATTGGCCGGGGGAGAGGATGGTGTTGCTGTTTTGGCTGGCGATGAGGAATTCATTGATCCATTCCAGTCAGATGATGGCAGTGACTCTGATGAGCACAAACGCGTGGAGCATGTCTCTATTGAAGATGAGGAGGATTCTCGCAAGAGTAAACGGTCTAAGAAATCTCACAAGCCGGCTTCTAAAGAGCCTCTTGAAGTCAACACATTGGAGGATTTGGAGGCCTTGGCGACCGGGCTTTTGGCGTAAGGGGCACTTGCCCTGGCAATGATTGTATATATCTTGGTGTTGTCCATCAGTTTTCTAGCCCTATATAAAATAGCATTCGAGGCGTTGAGTCTTTTCACCCGATCAGAGAGTCGTTGTTCGGGCTTAACTCCAGGTATTTCCGTATCGGGACTAGCCCTGACTTTTTCGTTCTTTCCTTCAGTTCATCAAGAGACCAGATTAAAAGGCCATAGCATTCTCACACCTGCCTCCCTACTCTCAAACTAAGTGCTTGCTTTATCTACTACCCTCATACACGAGAACCATCGCAATGCCCTCACAACCGCGCCGCACCAGATGCAGTCGCACACTCCTCCACCCGGCCCACAGCAGATCTTGGGAGCGTGGTTGACGTCTCCGCTGGTTGGTCGCCCGCCGCAAGCACGCAATAGATTTTATCAAAGAGAAACTGAAAATCTAACGTTGAATTTGATGTTTTTCTTCCGTATGGGGACTAGCTTTGTTACTGCGAATCCTTCGTACACTGCACATATTGTCAGCACTTGATCTTTTCTTCTCTTCTTTCTCTGCAGTTTTCAATAGTCGCGATGTATCTGGAGACCGACCGCGACTCAACACACGAAGAAGAATGAGTGCCGACATCGAGAAACGCCCGCGGCGGTACGAAGTCGGTTCGGATGATGGCGTACACGTTCACGATGGAGAGGACTATGCGCCTCCTATCGTAATAGCTAATAAGCTGAGCCGAAAACTGTCTGCGCGTCAAGTTCAGATGATCGCTATTGGTGGCACCATAGGTTAGTTGGCAGGTGTTGGATTTGACTTTCCAGTTTTCTTAGGGTTATGGTTAATAATCGCTATCCATAGGAACTGGACTTTTTCTGGGAACGGGCAATTCTCTGGCCAAGGGTGGCCCGGCATCGATGCTTATTTCGTATGCGATTGTCGGCGCAATTGTGTTTGTCACGATGCTTGCGTTAGGGGAGATGTCGGCTTTCGTCCCTGTTGCTGGGTCGTTTTGTACTTTTGCTGGGTGAGTCGGCCTTGACATTGCAAGAAGCAGGAAGCCAATGCTAATTGTTGATAGCCGCTTTGTGGATGACGCTTTTGGCTTTGCGTTGACCTGGAATTACTGGTTCAATGATGCCGTGTCAACCGCCTCTGATCTTATTGCGCTTCAGCTCCTGCTGCAATATTGGACTGACAACTTTCCCGGTTGGGCTATTAGTCTGATATTTTTGTTTGTTGTCATCGGCCTCAACGTTATTTCTGTCAGAGCCTATGGCGAGGCGGAATACATTCTCAGTATCTTAAAAGTCGTCACGATCGTGGTATGTACGGTTCTTCAATTTGCACCAGTCAAGTCACTGACCTTTGCCAGATATTCATCATCCTTGGTATCGTAGTCAACTGCGGCGCAAACACCAGTCATCAATATATCGGTGGGCATAACTGGCATATCGGTGATGCTCCTTTTGTTGGCGGTATTGGAGGATTCGCTTCGGTGTTTGTCACTGCTTCTTTTGCCTAGTGGGTTCCCCTTCTAAAAAGGCCCCAAGCTGCATGTACTGATTCTGACACAGCGGCGGAACTGAATCCATTGCAGTTACTGCAGGAGAGACCAAAGATCCAGCCAAAAATCTTCCTCGCGTTGTGCGCAACGTCTTTTGGAGAATCCTGCTCTTCTATATCCTAGCAGTGCTGATTATCGGCCTCAACGTGCCATACAACTACCCGGGTCTGAGCACGAAAAACAGCCACACCAGCCCATTCACCATTGTTTTCGAGCAGGCCGGAAGCAGTGTAGCTGGTAGTTTTATCAATGCCGTCGTGATGACGAGTGTGATTTCTGCGAGCAACCATGCACTCTTTGCAGGTTCACGATTGCTCTACACCTTGGCTACTGATGGGTATGCCCCGTCGTTCTTTGGCAGACTCAACCGACAGAAAGTCCCTTGGGTGGCGGTATTGGCCACATCAGTCATTAGTGGGCTCTGCTTTGGCGCGAGTTATATTGGTGCTGGTCAGTTGTGGACATGGTTACAAAAGTAAGTCGACCAGCTTGAGGCGACTGATACACAACTAACGAAACCTTAAAGCATCGTCGGCGTTTCCAACCAACTATCCTGGATAGCAATTTGCTTCGCCTCTCTCCGTTTTCGTGCCGCCGTCAAGAAACAAGGTCTCGAACACCTCCTCCCCTTCAAGAACTGGACCTACCCCTACGGCCCCATCATCGCCATGCTTCTCAACATCGTCCTTGTCCTCGTCCAAGGATGGTCATCCTTCAGCCCCAGTTTTGCTGCCGTCGACTTTGTCAGCTACTACATCGAAATCCCTGTCATGATTGTCATGTACCTCTTCTGGAAGATCCTCAAACGCACACGATTCGTCCGGCTGGAAGAGATGGATCTGGTTTCTGACCGATTTGATGGTGGATTGAGTTCTGCGGAACGAACTCAAGTGCTGGAGATTGCGCGTCGAAGTCCATTTGCTCGTGGGCAGCCGTGGAAGGAGAGGGTCGGGGCTGTTGCTACGTACTTGTTCTTCTAGATGCCTTAGAAATACTAATTTACTCTAACTTATCAAGTCTAAATTGATGTATATGCCATCGTGCGTAGGTTTTTTATTGGATACGAACTCCGGTCTCTGGAACCTGAGATCCATTTAGCATTCACATATATGTATGGAGTGCTACGACGTCTACGAATAGCATCGGAATCACAACACTGAGTCTAGACCGGGATTACGACTACGTTCGGTTTCCAATATAACTGACTCTCGTTTTACTGATAGCCACCCTGCTCTGATGACCTCAAAAGCTCGGATGCCAGTTGGGTGTCAATCCAACAGGCCCAGCACAGTGCATTATTCCCGGCTCCACGATTCCTTTGTCGTGGATATAGGGCCCAAAAAGTCTCACTTCCTTCAGATTGCGATCCTACGTACATCTTTGATATATTCGTCGGGTGGCGTCAAGCCCTACGTCGCACAAACACTCATATTCACACCTGGTTCATGCACCTCCCTGTCGAGTATCAAGCAAACCGCTGTATTGTCCCCTTCCCCCGGGCTTCCGAATGCGCAAAATCAAATTATCCGGTAGGAGTCACAGGGCCTATTTCCCTCACACCTCATTCCAGACGGGGGAGACCTCCACAGATGTGATACCACAGTCGATCACTATCAGTGTATCTACCAAGGTAGGTACCAAGAGCTCATTGAAAGTCCAGGAGTCCTTGTCGATGAGATGCATGGATTACATGGGTGCATCCAATGAAAGTTCTGGAGATTGGTGCTTGCGATGAACACGAGTTCGTTTCTTCGGTACAGAAATTTGGATTTACATGCAAGAATATATTGTCCGAGGCCGGCATCCTAGGTACAGATGAAATGATGGGGTACCTGAGACATGATGGCGATGTTACATGCCATAGTCCTCGTACGGACCCCGTTAATCCTAGGTGCTACGTAGGTACCACTTGACACAAGGTAGAATTCGTGCTTGGTTGCACAGCATTGTCGGGTATAGTGTTGTTTTATGCCTTTCTCTTCATCTCTACCTTGATACGTGGAATCGGGGTCTTCATTCATGACGGCTGGTCACACCAAACCCCGATTCTTGCGATTTACGTATATCAACTCGCTTACAGCCTGTTGATCCCATTCAGGCATCATGAGAATTACGTTTCAAGTCGACAATTGACGATATTTTCCGTTCATAAGCGCATGTAGCGTTATTGGCCGACAAACCAGCTGGACACTACAAGCCAATACCATCTCTTCGTAGAATACGTTGTACAACACGGCCCAACATTCTCCCTCGGACTTAGTCTGCTATCGCCAGGATACTTCCGAGTTCATCTTCATGTCATGTATATCGGGAACTTGAAGTAACGCAGTCACGTCTTTGCTCCAAATCGGAACGGTCTCACCCGGTTTTTGTTTACTATCTCCATGGTTACTGTTGAGTCCACCTTATGTAGTATGTATCTGATATACTGAGACAACTCACCGAGAAAATGATGTATTGCGGGCTGACGAGGACCCTCGCATAAATCATGACGTTGTAGAGATTTCCCGCCTCTGCATATCAGAGATTGTCGTCTTGCATATACATCGAAATTTATCGGTGTGCATTATGAGGCTTGTCATTACTTGATCAGAAGCCTAGCGTGACCCGATTTTCTGGCATTTATTGCACAATAGACGTTGTCATGGATACTTTGTGTGGTTGTTTCAGATGAAACCGGAAGTACACTGGAGATATATCCCGCATTTCGTTGCGTTGAAGACCTTAGAGGCTGTTAGGGATCAGATTATGTAGTATGAGACAATCGATAGTCTCCGTTGCATGCTACCCCATGACAATGAGCACAAGACGTCCGTTCTCTCGCCTCATCGACTGATTATCCAGGCCTCACCGCCACAGCATCAGATACACCGATAACTAGAGAATCGGATGTATTTTCGTATAACTAATGCCAATGGAATATCATGCAACTCTGGAACAATACATATTTTGAAACATCCAACGTCGCCATATCGAGATCTGCCACAGAGATCCATTGGCGGCATGTCAGGTTGTATTGTTTTCCATTTGTGAACACGTATCGCAATCGACGGACCCGGAAGATGACGGGTTGATAGGAGCATGGCAACCGTGGAAGACAGAAAAAGAAATGAAAGAGATGCCCGACAATATTCCGTGGCATTTCCTTCATCGTAGCATAGCACAATACTTGCTCTGTGCTACGTTTTACAAGGTTGCCTATAGTATCCGTCAGTACGCAGTGATGCTACTATCGATGCAAGCTGACCGCTGTCTGACCTGCTGCAGGCTCGAGTCAGATCAGCCTGCAGTCTCGACGCAAGGTGCTTTTTACCATGTCAAGGAACCAATAGCTGTGAAGGAAGATTGAGTTGCGCCTCGAGCGATTTTAGATCGCTGATTCTCACCTTTTCTTTTTTTCTCCCTCTCCCTTTCCGTCACTCTATTGGCTTGGTAGTATCAGGCCTTATGCACGTCAATGACCGTTGTCTGAATTCAATTTTCTGAGGATCCATTTTTGGGGCCTCTTTTTTCCTCGAGTAGTGGAAGAGCCACAAGATAGACTTCAGCCGGCTTTGTCGTGGAAACATAGAACCTCGCCAGACTGGTCATATCGATTATTTGCTTCGTCGCAAATAGTTTGTAGGAGTGAGGTTGGAACTAACGTAAGGGAAGGATAGCTTTCGGAAGGGACGACCCGTGGTGCAGGTCGACCGTTGTCCATCATCCGCGACTTCCTTCCGACGTCTTCTTCCAACTTCATCTTTACATCCCTTTTCATCCAAGTACACATCATCAGAATAGTCGAATTACAGTTTTTCGGTTCGCAAAACGCAGCCGCTCATCTAATACACTATTGTCCGCCACCGAGCACAGAGCCTCGATCTAGACTATTTAGGGGTACCACTCAGCCTTGCCATGAAATCGTGTCACCACGCACGCCGTACCCCGTCCTAAACCCACACTACCAGCTTAGGAACCACTAGTCTTTGCTCGGCCATAAGCTGTGGCTGTGACTGTTGTATTGCTCATTGCCTGGTTCAACTTGGTCTCACCGTTCTCTTCCATTACAGTGGCAATTACACCCCTTGCTACTTTGCGACGCGGTCTCATGCTTCGGACCCAGTTGGGTGCAGTGTTATTAGCCGATGCTATAGAGTACTGTGCGTAAGTAGTTCGATTTTGCCTCCTACCTAGGTAATTAAGGCCCTAAGAGTTCCGCGCCTTCGAGGTTGCCGTGTTGACAGTACTTACAAGCTCAATCTGTCATTTAAGCTCGAAGCGGCCTACTGGACACCCAATTAATGTTAAGTTTAGATACCGTGGAAAGACCTAAAATCCGGTCAACTTTTCTCTGCGCATGATGCTCGGAATATTTATCACTGTGTACGAGTTGTGCCTGTCTATGACAAGGTTGTTCCCTGTTTCTGTCAGACCTTGTGGTAAAAGTTCTCGCTAGTAAGCGACTCAGTTACACGGAGTAGAAATGCTTGTGTGCCACTGTACAAAAAAGGTTCATGAATCATGGCATTGATCTGCGCATAACTAGACTCGGAAATTCTCCCATCTCTAGCGGGACAGATAACACAACTCCTTGCGCAGTGACAGAACGTGGCCATGACCCAAGCATAAGACGGGTACAATGTGAAGCCCATATCGGGGAAAGTCTATAACATACTTTTCGACAAGTGTGAAGGATGGCGCGATTATGGGTAATGTTGCTGGGCGAACAGGCATCTGTGTTAAATTCGAGTGGAGTCCTGCAAAGAAAATCATCTAGCTACATAGGTCACGCATGAGGATGAGTACTAGTACGCATTTACCAATGCTCAGTGAATCTGGGGATCCGCCTCATATTCCTTTTCCCTCGTGTTTAGGACCGATGCAGTGCTTACTACTATCATCTCTGTACAAACTAGTTACTGTCGGACTCAGCAAAATCCCGACCCTCCGAATGCACCCTATCTGACGCTAAACCGACGATCACTAAGGATCTTTTTGACAGGAACGCTCTGTGGTGGGGTGGTCGGGTTTAGTTGACTCGTCTGACTATGGCCGCAGAATTGAGAAGTCATTTGACTTCCAGCCGCGACTAATCAAACTAGGCTGGAGTCTCGCTGAAAAATGCAGCTTACTCATAGTGCGCTCCCGCGTACAAGGGTTTACCATGATCAAGATTTCAATATTGTACCAGAATGAACACCTCTCGGTCTGTTTTGGTCAAAAGATAGCGCTGTATGCCAGAACATGATGGCTGGCCACCCCGCCGGTTCGAACACCAAGGGCCTGTTGAAAGAGGAAGTAAGAAAGAAAGAGAAACAATAAGGGAGATTACATCTAGAGCTCCCCTCTCTGTTTTTAAGTGACAGTGTGGGTCACTTTAGATGAGGTGGAGTTCATACACTTTGACTTCGGCTCAAGCGGTTTTCGATTGCCGGCTAAAATGAAGGAAAGTAAGATTTCAATCTTCTCAATCACCACGGCAGATGTTGGCTTACAGCCATGAGAGCTGGTTAGGCATCCCTGGCCCCTTATCGATTTTCACTTGGCGCCCTCGGAAGGAAAAGGACTATTGGTACCCATATTGAAGAGCAACGTTCCGAGGTACGTAGAATCACCTGATAATGGGTAGGGCTCACGGATGGTCGGAATATTCAACCTAATCATCCACTCAACAATCTATTACTCCGTAGTCGAAACTCTCTCATGCGCCGGTGCAATCTAAAAAATCTCCAATGGACCTTTACCAAAGCGCCGGGAAAGCATGGTGAGGATTCAAGTGCGCACCCAATATGGGCTCACCGGGAGGGGATACCGAAGGAACAGGCGCCACCATTAGACTAATAGTCTGTGGTCAGCAGTAACTACAGAGAGTCTATTGTATTGGGACGTTCATTAGATTGCGTGCCTTTGTTGGATCGCTCAGATTCCAAGGATCAAGGATTAAGGAATTGTGGGGATCCGGTCCGCGACCATGGGCGCCATGCTGAGTTCATTTCTCCGTATGTACGCAGTTTTCCCGTGAATGCCAGTGCAGTTTCATGCTTGCAATGATCGAAAAGGAATGCTAATGACAGCATTCACTTCACATACCAGCTATTTTCATTGGAGTATGCATACCCTGTCACCGAGTTCCCAACCTCAATACCGAAACATGGTGTTATTATACGAGACTGCAAATCTTAGTCGGAGCATTACCCGGCATGATATCCTGTACCACAAGCCAACATACCTTTCGCTTTATTCTTTTCCCTACTGCTTAATCGACATTTCTCCTCACGGCAAAAGGAGAACACGAAGGCACTATTGACGAGCCCGATGGAAATCCAGACGCGCGATAACGTCGATCCGCCATAGTCTTGCACATGTGTGTCTCAATCCGGACTTGAAGCGTGCTCACTGGCCAGTCAAGTATTCCGTATGTACTTAGTGAAGGTTCCGGCCAACAATAAGGGCTCTCCGATTGGCTTGGTAACAAGTCTGTTATGAGACGCCAAATAGAGACAGCTCTCCACTACGTTCAGTTCCTTACTAACGACGCACTAACGACTAACTAGCCATTAGCTTAGCCTAGCTCCTTAGCTGAACTCATGTTCGAGGAGCTCGCATTTCTCCACTATTTGAGTCCAAGAAATCAAACCCATGTCTATGGGCCGTGCGCTACATACCTCTTTAGGCCAACTACTAACTCTTTTGGTCTCCCGTTGAGCCTGTTCAGCAATTCTGGCTGACAGCGGTAGCCTTTCTGTCACTTTGGTGAGCGTTCAGCTACTGCAAGCCAGTCTGCAGACCACATCCCCAAGAGGATAAGATCAGAAATAGAGATTGCCACACTGGCCAATAAGATGCGGAATCGTCGGAAATTTTTTTGTACGTGTTTCCTAATTAGTGTATTGGCTATTACCGATGCACTTATCCTCAAATTCCCCAAGACAGGTTAGTCCCGTCGAATCACGAGCCACGAACCGTAAATTACTAGCCCCCCTCATCCATATAGGCTATAGACAAATTAAGGGGACGACTCGAGATTAGGACAACCCAAACATGGCAAGTACGTAGAGCATGGCGGTACTTCCATTCTTCGCGTCACGTACACACCTCAGTGAAGTACATAGCGCGCTGTTAGACTACTAGCGAGTGGATCTGTCTGTTATGAAGATCGGATTAGGAGACCAAGGACACCAGAGAGACGACATGGGACGAACGATGTGATAGGTAGAAAACTCAGAGATGCGTCCGCCTACCAACCAGTAACAACAATGACAGAAGCACGGTGAAAAGAGCGAAAATCAATAGTTAGCTAGCCGCAGCGCCTGCTCTTAGGTCAGTAGCTGGCACCATGTAAAGAGAGGGGCCTGTTTTGGCGGCCTTACAAAAGTTCCAGCCAAATGATCATTACCTGCAGCAGAAGGGGGATGACACTAGTTACTGATCATCCAACGCGTTCTAAGCTTTGCAGATCGCGGGCAATGCTCAAATCCTTCCCCTCGCACATAATTCGTCATGGGTTCTGAGGTAAAAAAAAAAAAAAAAAAAAAAAAAACTGTGGGCTCTGGACATGCCTCCATTTACTGATTATTAGATACCGCAGTGATCCACATATCTTCTCTTCTGGCTCCATACGCATGTATGTAGTACGTACTACGCCGTACTGAGGGTCTCTCGGGTCTTGAAGCCTCTTGCCATGGGCTTGAGTTTAGATCTCGATACTCTGGACTTTTCCCCATTCCACCACCTCCTTGGGTCCGGTCTGCGACGTGTCATTCATTAGACTCGAGCTGCCCAGACGCCTCGTCGATTCTCCACCACCTTAACAATGCACCGGATCTCGTTTCGGAGGAATTGAAACGAAAGGGAAAGGAGACAGGGCTACATACACATCGTGTCAACTGGAACTGACCTTTCATAAATTTTTTTCCTTATCCGACCAAACAATTAAACAGCAAATACCCCTCGCCGACTCACGCTTTCGTTGCAGGGCCAACACTGATATCGGAGCTCCAGCGCTTTTTTTCCTGCAGGACCAAGATCGCGCGGTGAGTTACCGGCATATACTGATTTCCAAAAACGGCAGGCGTCTATCAGAAAAAGGAGAGATCAAGTAGAGGAAGAATAAAAGAAAAAGAAAAGAAAGACTAGTCTTCTGCTTGGTTGGTAGTTATTGTGTTGCTTTACAAGGCTATACCAGCCCACAACCTTATCAAAAAGCTCAAAAGCAGTTGATTCAAAACCACCACAACCCTGCTGTCTCAGTCTCTTCTTAATGTCACTGCGGCTTCTGTCTATAGAGTTGTTATAGCTGTGCTATACAGCCACCATCAACATCAACTTAATTCGGGTTAATATTTGCGAAATCATACGGCATCACTCCAATGCAATCTCTACTTCTTCCCGCTCCATGGTTTTCCAAGACGCATTTTGGGCCGCACAGATTCGATATTGATCCTGGCCGCGTGTCTGTCCACCTGCGGCCAACGTCGTCTACCGGGCCAAAGACCAGTCTTACGGCGTCTTATTCGGCTCTCCCTATGTCTGGCACTGTGCCAACGGGCACCCAAGCACCACAAAGTGCAGACAACAATACCTTCACAACACATCGAGAGCAGCGAGAAGGGGAGAGGGCAGAGATCCCACGCCTGGCAGACCCAGATCGCTCAAATTTAACCCCAAGGTTACCGACGTTGATTCCTGTTGAGGGGCCGCGTGTCGTATCTACTCGACCACCGACGTTTCTTCCTACCGAAGAATTACTGGTCAATCCGATCACTCAGGTGCCCAGCATCAGCCCTGCAGTTTCATTATCGCAGGTTACATCGGGGTCACCGCAACTTGGATTTCATGGTGTGCCAACCTCGGGCACCATACGCAGTTTGCCTCCAAGGTCGACGAGACGTGCTAAGGCGCATGTTGCTTCTGCCTGTGTAAATTGTAAGAGGAAGCATTTAGGTTGCGACTCCGCCAGGCCATGCAGACGATGCGTTCTGTCTGGGAAAGCGGTATGTTCGTTCGAGAATAAATCTGGGGCTATACTAACAATATCATAGTCAACATGTGTAGACGTGACACACAAAAAAAGAGGGCGCCCGCCTCTCAAAGCGGAAGAAACGCCGTTACGGGCAGTGTCTTCACTAGACAGCTCGGTCACGCCGCGAGAACAATACCAAACAACACCGAGTACCCGCGGACCCAGTCACCACAAGACGTCTTCACGAGAAATACGACCGGTGACCGACCTGCAATATTCCCGACCACTGGAACATGGACTGGCAGGATTAGCTAGCAGTACCAGCCCGTTAGCCGCGTCTTCGGGAAGATGGGAGCCTTTTACGTCGCCTCAAATGCTTCCGTCCGGTCACAATCAAAGGCCCGGGTCATCTGCGGGTCCTTCGCCCATATCTACCATCAGCTATGGACAGAGTAATCCGTTTGTATCTTATCATATGACAGCATTTCCGCCACCTCCAGGAGCTTCAGATATGCCGGCAGTGTTGAACTACAATGATCATCCGCCTACTGCCACACCGCCGACTGTGTCCCCCCAACAGTATCAACAGCATTTCCCTCCAACATTACAATCACGCATAAGCCCACAGACCCCTAGTCGTGGGCTGGAAATTGCTCCAGGCCCTTCTTCGTTGGGGTTTCGAGAGCCTTACGCCGAACAAGGCGTCCGTCTACCTCCTATTCTTCCTTCTCCGCCCACATTTGCGGCTCCTACCTCGACACATCCACACCGACGAAGCGATTCATATCCTAATATTCTCACCTACCAAACATTGAATGCCAGTCCGCAGCAGCATGAACCACCTCTGTCTTTACCGTCGTCGCAACAATTCACTCGTCCCCAGGAGTCTCCGCGCTCCATGTTCGAGCTTCAGTCACCATATCCTGCGGTTTCTGGGCCTGCTGCTGGGCCCCATGAGAGAAGTCAACCATATATTCAACAGACACAGCGGCCACATAGCATGGTTATCCCACCGACAGCCACCGCCACTTCTACTTCGCCGCTCCATAATGAAAGGCGACGAAAGAACATGGCAAATGACAGCGAAGAGAATCCACAACCGACGAAACGACGACGGATGGCAGTGGATGATATCGTGAACGGCTAGCCGATGATGATACTTATATCAAAATCTACTATTTAATATCTATTCCTAATAACTATTACAACAACCTACTCACCTGCTATATTGGAGCCGGGACTCCATGGTGAGATCGATCATTGCCCTTGAAGGGCAAGCTTGCAATACCATACATACTAATCCGTCTGCATTTTCGGGGTACTTCAACAAATATCCAATATTGAAGGTTTTCGCATTCAGTTCTTGTGCATTTCTTGCCCGTTCAACTTTCAGTCATGAGATAGACTTTCATTGCCTTGTTGATTTCTTACAAGTTGCTAGATTGGGAAAAGCCATCATTCGTTGCATTACACTTTTTGGCCTATATTCTTGTTTTCATACACACACGCAAGGCGTTGTTTGTTTATGTTTCTGTTTTTAATGTAGCATAGCGATTCCCCTTCTCTCGGCCTCATGCTCTTTTTACTCTTCTCTTGCTTGATCATACATTATTCACTTGTTTAATATTCCTCTTTTTCAACAACGCATGTTTGGCGATACATTTATCAAACGAAGTGCGTCTTTGTCTCTCATATTCGAACTCTCCATCTATCTCATGTACCTGGAAATGGCAGCGTTTTCATCAATCTAGAGAAATAACATCTCTGCGAAACAATGTGCTTTTCGTCCTGCAATGTAACATACATACATTCGAATCAACATACATAAACGCTCACATGCTCGATTAGAAGATCGAATCTTATGTACAAGGCCCAATCAAGTATGTTTTGACTGCGTGACCAAAAATAAAATACAACACCCAACAATAACAGTTGCCATAACCCCAAACATTGCCTGCGTTTTCCACCCACTCTGCACCAGCGCCGCTTTCCGGCTATACTTCTTCACCGTGATGACATACAACGAAAGCCCGCTTGCAAGACAGGCAAGACTCATGCACCAAAACACAATCCCCAAAGGCAGGGCGATATGTCGCTCAAGATGAGTAGGGGCTGAGGAGAGATGGAACGATATCAAAATCGCGGACGAGACTATGGCGAGATAGATGGCGAGTCGGAGCCAGGAGAGGAATGTGCGCTCGTTGGCGAGATGGTCGCGAGCGTCGGATGCTGTGTTTTCGAAGAGGAGGGGCCCTAGTAAGGGACGGGCGAGGAATATATTTTCTGTGAAAGGGGATTCACTAGGGTAGCTTTATGGTTAGTTCAATCCTGTAAACTATGTGAAACAGATGCATGTAATCCTGAAACATGTATCAGCTCGACTCATTGACACTTTACACTACAGAGCTGCCCGCGCATAGAGGTTTGGAGGGATTTAGGCATAGATATTCATCATCATTCAAAGGTAAAGGCTGTGGCATACTTTTCAACCAGGACGGGCCTCGAATTAATTGGGGTAATTAGCGGATTAAATCTGCGTGGTCGAATGGACTCCATTTCTGGAGAAGTCAACCTAGCTGAAATATAATGTCGAAGGGTTTTAGATATTGGAATCCGGGGCTGTATAGCAAGAAATGCAGTTGCAGCGCTCGAGCGAGCATTTATCGAATGGTAGAATTGAAGATGAAGTTTAGGCTTCAGATAGGCGGTGAGCTAGCCCTGTTAGAGAAGCTACTTCTAATAGCTAAATCGTCTCGGGTCATATGTCACACTGCGTAATAATAACTTTCTGATGTGCAATTCTCTGCGATGCTCGGGTCTTGCAGCGGCAGCTTGATGTTTATGTCGAGTCACTATAAGCGCTAATAAAGCAGCCTTCTCTTGATGTCTCTTGGACTGTGAAGAAATTGATCTTATCATCGATGCTCGATCTGTCCAATCAGAACGGAGGAACTACAGGGCTGTGAGACGTGATTGGTCAATCGCAAGGACTTTCCCAGTTGAGCCGCGGGGCCTCTTTTTTAATCTTCCTTCACCTCTTCAACTTTTCCATTTCCCTTTCTCAAAAACATGATTTTATTCATATTCGTCCTATGTATATACCTGAGAATTGTTCAATTGCATGCTGTATACACAAATCCTTATCTAGCACATGACATTGGACAAAAGAGCACCAATTTAAGGACATCTGCGATGTCCAATTTAGGCGACGCTAGGGATTGATAAGCCTTCTGACTCACTGACTAATTAGCATATATTGCCGTCGATTGCGGAGTCTTGCTCGATATCCGCTCGAGTTCAGATCAGAGTCTTTATCTTCTCTCTATCCTCGTGATGTTTGTTAGTGGTGCTTATACCGACCAATACATTTGATAGACGAATGCCCCGAGTGTATATACCGGCATGGCGCTGAACAACTCTGCTCCTCTTGCGATTGCTCGCACTGAACAAGACGGCCAATCATTAATGTCTGGCGCTTCAACCGCTCAGACCGTGATTGCGCGAGATGTCGCTTCTTACAGTTCTCGCAACGCAACGAGCCATGAATTTGATGATGACGATAACGATGATGACCTTAACGGTTTGGCGCGCTTATCAAGCAATGCTTTAGGCACCACGCCTCACTCTCTGGTTAGTTCTTATCGTCGTCCAGCCCACTTCACAGCTGGACCGCGTGGAACGGTTGTGCCGCATGGTCATGGCCAAGATCAGTATCTGACGACAGAGGAATTGGAGCGCGCATATACGGAAGAAGTAGACTTGCTCAGTGACAATCATGTCATTACGCCAGATCCATCGAAGCGAGGAACCATGAGCAATTTGACAAAGCAGCTGAACGCCGGCTTGCGGCGCGCATCTTTTGCGAGCCAGAGACATGAAGGCAACTCGTCAATTCCGGCCACTGCCCCATCAGAGACATCGCCTCTACTGGGAGACCGACCTCTTGACAGTGATGAGATTGACCGCAAATGGGAGGAAGCAGTCGTTGCTGGTCTGATCCAGTCTAGTTGGCAGCGAGAAGCTCGCGTGATTGGACAATATTCCCTACCACTTATTGTTACTTTCCTTCTTCAGTATTCCTTGACTGTAGCATCCATTTTCACAGTGGGTCACTTAGGAACTGTAGAGTTAGGAGCAGTAAGCTTGGCAAGTATGACCGTCAGCATCACCGGGTCGGCTGTATATCAAGGTCTTGCGACCAGTCTAGATACTCTTTGCGCCCAGGCGTATGGATCAGGGAAAAAGAAACTTGTTGGTCTACAAATGCAACGAATGGTGTTCTTCCTGTGGGTAGTCACTATACCAATCGCCATCATCTGGTTCTTTGCGGATAAAATTCTGGTGGCAATTATCCCAGAAACAGAAGTTGCACTTCTTGCTGCGCGGTATCTCAAAGTTCTAATCTTGGGGGCACCGGGGTACGCCTGCTTCGAAAGCGGGAAGCGGTTCGTTCAAGCGCAAGGAATATTCACAGCATCCTTGTACGTGCTTTTGATCTGCGCGCCATTGAATGCGTTCATGAATTGGTTCTTTGTCTGGAAGCTCGAGTTGGGCTTCATCGGGGCGCCTATCGCAGTAGCGATTACAGAAAACCTTCTCCCATTATTTCTTTTTCTATATGTGTACTTTATCGGAGGTCTTGAATGTTGGAACGGATTTACATGGAGGGCATTTCACAACTGGGGTCCTATGATCCGTCTTGCTTTGCCAGGGCTTATCATGGTCGAGGCCGAGTGCCTCGCCTTCGAGGTTCTCACTTTGGTGTCCTCTTACCTCGGAACAGAAGCTCTCGCTGCACAGTCCGTACTCAGTACTATCAGCAGCATCACTTTTCAAATTCCGTTCCCCGTGGCCATCGCAGGTAGCACACGTGTCGCGAACCTGATCGGTGCAACCCTGGTCGACGCGGCACGCACTGCTGCCAAAGTCGCATTGACCGGCGCCGTGATTGTCGGACTTCTCAACATGTTGCTTCTTTCATTGCTGAGGTACTCGCTCGCCGGCCTGTTCACTTCAGACGAGAACGTCATCGAAATGGTTGCTGCCATTTTACCCATCTGCGCAGCTTTCCAACTCTTTGATGCATTAGCAGCGGTTTGTAATGGTATCCTCCGTGGCCTGGGTCGGCAAGAGATTGGTGGATACGTGCAGGTATTCTGCTATTATGTGGTTGCAATGCCAATCAGTATGGGGACTGCTTTCGGATTGGGATGGGGCATTTCCGGCCTATGGACAGGCGTAGCGATTGCGCTAGGATTGGTGTTCTTCATTGAGATTATCTTCCTGAGCAGGACCAGTTGGCAGAGAAGCGTGGAGGAAGCAAGGAAGAGAAATGATGTCGCGTGATCTAACTACCTGACATACCGAGGTGTTTGCTGGTACATTAGGCCATATATAAATCAACTCGTTGTAGACAAGATAGTTTCAAACTACTCATGAAGCAAAATTAGAGTCTTGGAAAAGTAGATAAGCGATACTTTACACAATTTTTCCTTATTGGCTATCATTACACAATCGTGTATCGTCATTATCAATCATCAGCAGCATACAAGTGCCGGAAAATAATAATGCCTCTAGTTTTGAACACATGTAGAATAATGCACGTAATCAAATAAGTTTAGAACTCCAAAATAGCCCAGGTATATTCGTCCATTGTCGAAAATATCAGTCCGGCCGATAACAACTCATCGCCCGCCTTGACAACCTCCGTCGATGGCAAGCCCAGCTTTGCAGAGATATTTTGCATGTGAAGACCTTCGTTGCTTTGAGGTTCGTTTTTGAGTAAGTTATACACTCGTCGCGCTGATGCCGACATGGGTGGAAGAGGTCGACCGCCGGCTGCTACACCACCGTAATCATCTCCACCTTTCATACCACCGGCAGTATTACCACCCAAGCCAGCACCCGCTCCGTTGCTATCAGTGCCACTTGGTGGAGGACCATGCTTGAAGAATAGGTGTGTGGCGGTCGCTTCCAGGAAATGCACATGAATTTCATTCAGGTCCGACACGGGTCGCACAGTATGCGCTGTAAGGAACCTTTTATTCCCAAAAGACTTGAGCTTGCCAAGCACCTTCACGAAGCCGTTCAATTCCACCTTTTTGCGTGTACTCTGCTTAACCCCCTGTCCATCCACGTCCATGTCATCTTCTATGCGCATCGTGGGCGAGTCCCACTGTTTGGCCTCGATTTCGCCGGTGCCGTCGTCAAGTTTGTATGTTATGTTTGTGCTTTGTGAAGAGATGTTGCGGACTTGGCCAATACAGTAGAGAGAGCCGATGTCTGCACCGTCGATTTGAAAGGGGGCTTCGGGATGTGCTTGGGTTGCGTCGAGAATTTGTTTGATAGTTACTCGTCTGAGAGTTGGGTTTTCGCCTTGCTGTAGCCAGTAATACAGTCAGATAATTCATTACCATCTTAGCAGACCAAGAGAAGCAAGATAATACTCTTCCACCGGCAGGACTGTTCGTTTCGCCAGGCATAAAGCCTCCTCCTCCCATACCACCTTGCCCACCATAGGAGGTGGTTGAGTAGTTTCCGTAGCCACCATCTGGTTTATTAGAAAAATGATTATATATTAACACAAAGAGAGGAGTTCAGTCCTACCCATTTTATCTTTCAGTCCCTGATCTTGAAGTAGTAACGACAATTGTTGGATGAAAAATCAAGTTGTTGACTTTTCCATTTAACCCTATCTAGATAGCAGGTAATCGCGGGGTGGGACGTGTCGCGCGTCGTGGACGGCCCTGGGCGGTGATAAGCGGCAGTACTGATTATCTTCCTCACCGCCTTCGGATATCAATTAATTTTTTCTGATAGCGCCAAAAACTGTCTGGCTGTACATGCTGAGCATCGTCATTGTTGCTCAGACCAGAAATAGTGCGGAAAATGCCTCACCGAGCGGCCTCTCCGGCCTTGTCAGAGAATGAATTTGATATTTCATATTCTCTGTTCAAAGGCAATGCAGGTTCCGATTCCGAAGATGGTTGGGACTCGAAACCTAACAAGAAGCAAAAGAAAAAGCAACCAGTGATTCCTTCTTCAAGCTTAAATCTGTTGGACGAAGACAATGACGATGTCGACGGCGAAGATGATGATGCATTCATTGCCGCGACGCAAGCTGCCGCCAACCGAAAGGCTTCCAATCTCAAAGGTCGCACAGTCAAGAAAGGTGGTGGTTTCCAAGCCATGGGGTTAAATGCCCAACTCCTCAAGGCCATCGCACGAAAAGGGTTTTCGGTTCCAACTCCGATTCAACGAAAGACTATTCCCGTGATAATGGACGATCAAGATGTTGTGGGTATGGCGCGGACAGGTTCCGGAAAAACTGCTGCTTTTGTTATCCCAATGATTGAGAAATTGAAGAGCCACAGTGGTAAAGTTGGAGTGCGAGGTTTGATCATGTCGCCCTCTCGTGAGTTGGCTTTACAGACATTGAAGGTTGTCAAAGAGCTAGGCCGAGGCACAGATCTGAAGGCTGTATTGTTGGTTGGTGGTGATAGTCTGGAGGAGCAATTCGGTCTGATGGTCGGCAATCCTGACATTGTCATTGCGACACCGGGTCGCTTCTTGCATTTGAAAGTGGAGATGAATTTAGATCTATCCAGCATCAAATATGTGGTCTTCGATGAAGCTGATAGGTTGTTCGAGATGGGTTTCGCTGCGCAGTTGACTGAAATTTTGCACGGATTGCCCGCTACCCGCCAGACTTTACTATTTTCAGCAACACTTCCGAAATCGTTAGTAGAGTTCGCCAGAGCTGGTCTTCAAGATCCTACTCTGATTCGTTTGGACACTGAAGGCAAGATTTCTCCCGACTTGCAGAATGCATTCTTCACAGTCAAAACAGCGGATAAAGAGGGTGCACTACTCCACATTTTACATGATGTTATCAAGATACCTACTGGGCCGACCGGGGTCAAATTTCGTTCAAACGAGGAAGATGAAGAAGACGGAGAGAAATTCAACAAAAAACGCAAACGTTTCGACTCCAATAAAGCTGGAAAGAATACCGAGTCGCCTACCAAGCATTCCACAATCGTGTTTGCTGCCACGAAGCATCACGTTGACTATATAGTTGCTATCCTGCGTGAAGCTGGATTTGCCGTCTCTTATGCGTACGGTTCTCTTGACCAAATGGCAAGAAATATTCAGGTTCAACGATTCAGGGCTGGAGCTACACATATATTGGTCGTCACAGATGTTGCCGCCCGTGGTATAGATATCCCTATTCTAGCCAACGTCATCAACTACGATTTTCCTTCTCAACCTAAGGTCTTTGTCCACCGTGTCGGACGAACTGCGCGTGCCGGACAAAAGGGCTGGAGTTACAGTCTTGTCCGCGATGCAGATGCCCCTTATCTTCTCGATCTACAACTCTTCCTGGGCCGAAAATTGGTTCTTGGGAGATCGGAGACCGAACCTAACTTCGCTGAAGAAGTAGTCGTTGGAGGCTTCCCTCGAGATACGCTGTCTGGCCACTGTGAATGGGTCACAAAGACACTAGACAACAACTCGGACATTCAAGCCCAGAGAGGCGTTGCAAACCGAGGAGAAAAACTCTATATGCGAACGAGAAACGCCGCATCGTTGGAGAGCGCCAAACGAGCAAAGGAAGTTGTCGCTTCCGATAAGTGGACGTCTGTACATGCTCTTTTTACCGAGGAAAACAATCAAATGGAAATTGAGCGCGAAAAGATGCTTGCTCGGCTAGGTGGTTACCGACCACAAGAAACTATATTTGAGATTGGTGGTCGTCGAGGAGGTAAGAAGGGCACAGATGAGGCCTTTGAGACGATCAAGCGAGTACGATCTACGCTAGACAAGAAGAAGAAACCATCAACCACTACGACTGAAACTCCTGATGCCGATTCTCAGGATGGAGAGGACGTCGAAATGGACAAGGGGTTTTCCGATGACGACGAGGATACCCCTCAAGATAATCTTGATAATATGTCGATGGCGTCCGAGTCCGATCTCGAAGTTACATTCTCACAGTACTCTCAGTCCAACAAAAACAAGACCAAAAAGGCCTCCAGCAGTGATGCCACCACCTTCCAGAACCCAGACTACTTCATGTCCTATACTCCGGCCGACACATCTCTCGCCGAAGACCGCGCATACGGAGTCCATTCAGGCTCCAGTTCTAATTTTGCTCTCGCCTCACGCGACGCAACCATGGACCTGACCGCCGATGAGAAAGCCGGCTTCGGAGAAGCCCAATCCTCCATGCGCTGGGACAAACGACACAAGAAGTACGTTTCCCGCCGCAACGATGAGGACGGTTCCCGGGGTGGCTCAGCCCTTATTCGGGGTGAGAGCGGTACCAAGATTGCCGCTAGTTTCCGAAGTGGTCGTTTCGACGCTTGGAAAAGGGGAAAGCGAATGGGCCGCATGCCTCGTGTTGGCGAGATGGAGAACACCACGCTTGCCGGTGATCTGAATGCTTCCATCTCCGGAGGACGAAAGTATAAGCATAACAAGCAACAGGCGCCGAAACAGCTGGATAAACTTCGTGGCGATTACGAGAAGAAGAAGAAGAGACTGAATGCAGCAAAGGAGGCTGCTGATGCTGCTGCTGGGAACGAAGGTGGCAGGAAGCCGAAGAATGAGATACGGAATAATGAGGATATTAGGAAGGCGAGGAATTTGAAGGAGAAGAGGAGGGAGAAGAATGCTCGGCCGTCTAAGAAGGGCAGAGGAGGGTTCAAAGGACGGCGGTAGAGAATATGATACATAATAGTGAAAGCCACAGGCTACGAATATAAAAATATATTGCATGACGACATGGAACATCGGGGGTTTTCCTCTACAGGTGTACGTAGTTTGGATGGAAGATAGTGAGCGTGCGCAACCGCCTCAAGTCACCCAGTCGCATAATAAATGGTGATACGTGATGTGTACGTAGAAAATGACTGTATTATACCAAAATATATTAATACTCCGAAATCATGTATAGACGGCTAGTCTTGTAGTATAGGCTCAGATTCTCCCAGACAATAGTGGTATCATAACGAACGGTTTAACAAGGACGAATAGTAAGGGAGAAGTGACCTGCTCATATAACTTGTAGCAGTCTCATATCACATCCGACGGATCTCCTTCTCCTGCAGGTATTTATTAAAAGTCGAAGTGCCAAAGTGGCTCCACCATTCAAAGAGCATAGTGTTGCAAATCAGTTTGAACCAAGGAGTGAATTTGAGCTCGGGGTTGGCGAACATGCTCTTGAGGTCTTCGGGGGCGACGTATTTGATATCTTGAACTTCATTGGGGTTGGGTACGACATCGACGTCGGCTTGGATGAAGAGAATGTAGTCAACTATAGGAGGTAAGAAGTCAGAAATAATCTTACAAGGAAAGACAGGAGCAATGGCTCACTTTCGTGCTCTCCCCATTTCCCATCACTGGGGGCAAGGTAATGAATTCGAGTCAGGAATTTGAATTTCTCGAGAGGGATTTGTTCGGCTTTGATTCCCAGTTCTTGGTCGAGTTTGCGCACGGCGGCTCTCTTGACGCCTTCAACGGCAGCGGAGAGCTCTGCACCGGTCTCGCCTGCAATTCCAAGGGGGTGCTACACACTCACGTATTAGAACTCGAAGCAATGACTGAAGCGAAAGAAACCGACTCACCGAGCAGCAGGTATTCGTCCACAAATCGGGGAAAGTAATCTTCTCGGCGGCTCGTTGTTGAAGAAGCAGTCTGTTTTGCGAGTCGAAAAGAAAGACGGAGAAAGCACGATGCAAAAGTCCGCGGTTTATATTCGTCATTAAGTGGCCTGCATAATCAGTCGAACCATATTAGTAAGTGGCTTTGTTGGGGTCTCTTTCGACGAGCCGCGAAACGACGGCAGGGAAAGGGACGAACATACAAGTCTTTTTGCTTGCACTGCCAATTGGCTTATCGTCGTTGTCCAAGACAATGCACACTTCCTCCATCAAACGGACCTGCTCCTCATCGTAGCCGTCGAGATCTCCACCCTGGCGCACAGAGGGGTCGTTCGAAGAAGGGAGGATTGAGCGGGCGAGAGATGTATCAACATCGGGGAAGAGAGTGGCGACGTTCTCTGCCGTGATGGCGACGTTCTCTGCCTTGATGGCAACGTTCTCGGTGACAGTTGTTGTCGACATGTTGTTTGGTTATTGGCGATGGTTGTGATAGAGCAGACACCAGGTCGTTATGGTATCCAGATCAGCGAAGCAGGAGCGTGAATTGTGGTCAATTGTCCAGGTTCTTTATTTTCTTTTTAAGTTTGAGGGGCTCGGGGACTTCATTCTTTCTTCGGAGTTAGACTCAGACCTGCCCAATTCGGACTCTCCCGCCACCCTCTGCCGCCACCGGCTGTGGCTAGACTTCCGATGCACATGACTTAGGGTTAGCGGGCTTTCCTTCTTCGCACCGCAACACACAGCTTCTTCCTAAAAGACATTTCTCAGAATATTTGAGATTAAAAGACAATGCCATGATCAATTTTTCGAGCAGTTCTAAACAATGCATTGCGGTATAGTGTCATTGCAACGATCAAGCTGCCATCAAGAAACAGCGTGTCTCCGGTATCACAGCCTATAAGCTCTCGGAACCCGACACTTTCCATCTTCAGAACGAACTGAGACCGAGTTCCCAACACAAAAGATGATATTCGGTTCCATTGCTGCAGACTGATCGATTTCCTACTACTGCTACTACTATATCTTGCATTCAATCTTGTAAATCGCTAATCGATAGGCACTCTTACTGCCACGTCCCATTTGCTCTTTACACACACGGCATATAAATAGGGCTACCTCATCTGTCTACCCCTAAATATCACGGAGACTCGGACTCCGGTACGCCGTTTATCAAACTGCGTCATCCCGGTAAGAATAGTATAGAAGCATGTATATGTAGCCAGGCAGGGATCTTGGGGTTTGCTTCCTAGCTTCATTTGTGCCCTTTTCGAACAGTTGCATAACGTTGGCTTAGATCGCCAAGCTCACAATGTGACTGTTGTGGTCACCAACCAATCACACTCTTCAGATCATCACATAGTTGCCGACATCAAGCGATGACTTCGTTTTACTCCAACTTCGAAAGGGAGGGTGGGGGGCGACAGTCTGCATTGATGCTGTTGGGGGTGGCGGGAGTTTAATTTATGCAGTGCAGGGATTATGATGAATACAAACTGAAAATGGCTAATCCTCAATCTCCAGTGAGATTCTATCATCTCTCTTTCTTCTTCTTCTTCTTCTTCTTCTTCTCCTTCCGTCAAGTCCGGGGTTTCTGGCGAGAAATTCTGTGCGTCGTTTTGCTGGCGGACCAGCCTAAACAGCACTTTGACGCAACCCAAAATAAGCTTGAACGGGGGTTTTCGGGGTCATCAAGAGTATATTAGATCTCGAACTTAGCCAATCCGGATGAGATAGACGCGCCGTCTGTTTTGGCTTTGTCCAATGTACACGTATCACCATGGCGTGCGCTTCCACTCAACCTGCGCGCAATATCATTGGTAGGAAAGGGTACTTGAATAGACGCCGAATATGATCAACGATCAATTAACACCTACCTAGACAATCCAACCAGGAACCAAGAAACGCATGAATAGTGATATTACTAAAACCCGTCAACTGGACTCAACCCAATAACGATTGAGAGCAATGTGTTAGCCTCGCGCGATGTCACGTCGGAGACACGGGATGTGTGCATTCAATCTGCAGCTGTTATCACCCCTCTAGTCCATATTTTCCACAACAGCTCAAGTCTTCATGTTGACTTTGACTGAATGAAATACGTAATAAACCAACCAAACGACTTGCCATATGATTAAGGCCGTTTTTTTTTTTTTTTTTTTTTTCCCCTTTCCAAACAAAGCAGGGAGACACGCTTCTCCATCGTATTTGGAATAGACTAAATCCAAACCATTCCCGAAATGTGTAGACTATGTACGAACCCGTGAAGATCGCGAGTCATGCATGCACTTTTTTTCGACTACTTGCTTCCGGGAAACGTACAACGAGAAAGCTGTACTTGGATTCTTTCTCACCGGGAATAACAGTATTCTGGCGGTAGATTTGCTGAGAACAGTACTAAGGTTTTGGGACTGCAGAAGCAGAAAAGACTTGCGGCTGATTTGATGTAGAAGCGCACCCCGCTCCCAGAGAAGTAGCTGTAAATTGATTTGTTGACGATCATTTCAATCCAGCGCGTACCGATAAAAGTTGGAAATGATCGTCCTTTTGTATGTTTCCAATTGGTGGCGTCGAAGAAAAGACGAGAAAAGATAACGACGAGCGGGCATAAGATTTAGTTGCTGGCTGGGTCTCATTGAGCGCTTAATGGGAGGCGGTAAGGGTACTGTTAGCCTTGGGTAGTTGGACTTCTAACTTACATGTGCAGCTCTGGACTTGGCAATTTTGAGTATATACTTCGTGTCGAAGACAGTAGTACAGTAGGACAATAATGATAGGCTATCAGATCATTATTGTTTCGACGTGTCTGCCAACCCAGAAAGATGCATTCGCGAATTGCAATATCATCATTAATCCATATCCAATACATGCGTATTCTGCGTGATATCTATCTAGATGTAACAAGTTCGGAATCAATTCCGACTCAGAAGACCAGCTTCAAACTTTCCCGCTGTGACGGGCATGCCATAATATGTTACAGTTTGGGTTTAAAAATCAAAACAAAAGAGCGAGAAAGAAACTCAAAGATCAAAAACGTCAACTTAGCGAGCCACTCGTTGCTGATGAGACGAATACCAGTTCGTCCATAAAAGCAGTGCAATTCTCCAGTTGCAAGTCGTTGGTAGATTCAGGTGTAAACCCATCCAGCCTTAGGATGATATAGTCGGGTACTATCAAACGAGTCATCCGTCAGGAAGGAAATTGCTGAGCACCCTTGACCGCACGCACCGAAGATCCGTATCTACCCGTTTGGACGTCAAACTTTCGCTCTAGACATCCATCTTTTTGTTGGTGTCTATAGATATGAATCAGCACTCTGCCTCGGTATGAAAACTGGAGGGGCCTTACCGGTGCATAGTATCAAGTCGACTATACTGTCGCCCACATAGATGACATGTGAACCTTTTCCCTCCGTCATGAATTTTCTGTTAATCATGGTCAGTTAATCTGCGAAAGTCGGGCAGGTAGCATAGAATAGACTTACTGTTAAGTAATGTCGTTTCAAGTCAGTTTTCCGTCCGAATGTCTTCCCACAGCTACTGCAAGGATGCGCCTGTCTATTGCCGGGCTCATGGCGCTTTATATGCTCTCGGCAGTTGGAACGTCGCGTAAATATCTTGCCACAAAGCGGGCAACGTAGTTTGGGGTCCAAATCCGCCTGGATCTGGTCTCGAGTAGCTGATACCCCTTTGCGACTTGGTCCGATCTCTGTTGCAGAAGTGCTGGGGGAAACCGATCCAAAATAGGACCTTTCTTGACTTGACTCAGAACTAGATGCCGACTCGGTTTCATGTGAGGGAGACCGCTTAGGAGATTCCAGATGCGCTTTTAAGACATTCTTGTTACTCGTTCTCTTCTTGCTCTGCGCGTTTTCGCCCGACACTATCGGCGACGCGATTTTTGAAGGATTGGGGTGCGGTGTTCTTTCGGGTGTACTGATATGAGACTGAGGAGTCATTGGCAACCTCCTTGAAGGTATCTGCGCATAGTCAGATTGGCTATTCTGATTGACACCATAACCCGGCTGATAGTAAAGCGCTTGTACCTGCTCGCTGCTCGTGAAAACCGGGTATTGTATCGAAGCCGGGTCGATCATGGAAAGGCCTGTGTATTGTTGCTCCGGGTAGTATGTCAGCGTACCGTAGTCCGGTGCGCTCACTGCAATGTTGTAACAAGCCGTCGTGCTCGGTATGGATTGATCTTGCCAGTCGTGCGTCGAAACGGTTGGTGTAAGAGGGAGGCTATGAGCCATCTCATAAGGGAATGCTGTTTGAGGCGCGTAGTCTTGTGTTTCTGCTTTGACTTGCACTGACTCAGACGAGGTCATGTAGGAGTCGTTGAAGTCGAACATGTCCGCAGAAGATTGTCGCCCACGCTGGCCAGCAGTGGCCGATCGCTTCACAGAGTCATACATTGTGTTAGAGCCAGCGAATTGGCCGCAGGAAGTTGAGCACTTTGTTGGTGGCGTATACTGAGCGAGGGAAAGAAAAAAGAAAGACGCTGTAGAAACACACAGCTGAAGGGTTCGATAGTCGTGTTATCAACTCATCGAAGAATGAATAGAGTGATCCGAGTGCCAAACAATCTATATTTATAAGTAAAGTTAAGCTAAAATGATGAGGAGCACGGCTTGGGATGATATGGCACTTACAGCAGGTGACGACGCCGTCCGGATAATTAGACTGGGGGGCATGTCCAAGTGATGGTGCCATTGCAAGGGCTAGTCGTGACTCAAAAGTGCAGCATGGCAGCATACACAAGGCAGAATCTGCATGAAAGAGGGATTTGCTGAGTTCGGGCGTTACTCTCGCATCAGTCAATAGGCGCGACAGGCACATGCAGGATGAGATGGAGCGGTGCGATGTGGCCGTCCGTACGTACCGGCAACCAAGGTTTTCAGCGGGTCCTGCGCAGGGAGGGGACAGGGCTGGGTTGTCAATGGATGCGCAGAAAAGGACTAAAAGAGAGTGGGATGATGAAGTTCTGCGCAGAGGGAAAAAGAGTGTCAGCCCGGGGCAGGGGGGTGGGTATGTGGTGGGAGCCAACGAATTCTGGGAGCCCGGTCGCAGCTGTCGAGAAGACTTGAAATGGCAGCTCGCGGCGGGCCGGAAACACTTGTCTACGGAGTGTGACTCCCTCATTTTTGAATGCGTCTTGAAGCAGTTTAGTTCGGACCCGACAGTCTGGATAGACTAGTTAAACGAGGCGGCTGTGTGTCTGACTGGCAGAAATCGTCGTCCTGCTGGCCACCAAACAGCGGGCGTGCATCACTAGCCAGGAATGAGAGAAATGACTGCAACAAGACGCTTCTCTCTGGCCCAAGAATGCACTGATAGGCCGAGCTGAGGATGCGAAGGTGTACGACTTTCCTAAGCTGGCTCTAGCTTGCTGTTGGCCACTTGACGCTAGAGAAGCAGACGAAAAGGAAACCAGAAGGACCGCGGGAGGGACAGAAAGATGGATTCCAAGAAGAAGCAAAGAGAGAAGATCTACGTGACGAAAGCTGAGGAAGTGAACAAAGAGGTTGATGTTGTGTCGTTGGTTTAGGCAATTTTGCGTTCGTACCTAGGGTTAAGCTACGGACGGACCTGACCCTAACGCGCTTTCTGCTTTACCCTTCTTTCCGTGTACCAGAGCATGCTTCAGTTATTTTATTCTCTTATTAAAAAAAAGAAATAATTAAACAACGATGCATTTCATGTATACATCCATCCGTGTCGTGTGTTCTGACAGAAGGCCAAAAGCTGCGGTCGTTGCGAATACGTCACGGCCGGCGTGGAAATTAGCCAGTCACCAGTCACTCACTCTCTTCCCCAGCGCGATGCCCCTCATCCCGATTCAATTATTTGTTATGCAGTCGCTAGAGTCACGCTAAGACGTGGGCACATGTCCCTGAAAACACGCATTAACGTCCTGGTCTCAGTGTACACAATACAGATCTCGTAAGTAAGCACGCTTGACCCCTCTTGCTTGATGTTAAGCCAGTCCATTTAACAATATTACCAAAGCGTCTCTTGATGGGCGCGAACAGGCACGGCCCACACGGTTCGGAACAATTGCATCTCGAGGGCCCAATAGGGGGCACCGGAGACTAATGCCAGCAACGAAGGAATAACTCTTGGTTCGAAGTTTGTGCGAATCGGTGATAGCGCAACCGACGACAAGTCTTTTGCCAAACTCTCTTTAGCCCACTCATGTTTTGACTGGTTAGCCGGATGCGACGAAACGATCAAAGGTTCACATAAAAATCTACATTCACTTCTATCAGACGGCGCAGGCTGCAACTACCAGTTGATTGATCGAATTGTTACAACTATGGGTACAACGGCAGGGGAGCACGTTCAGCCGTCGATACACATCATAAAATGCGTCAGCAAAAAGCGCCTTAACCGGCGGCAGCTAATGATTCCGAAAAGTTAATCGAATGTCTGATCGTCAAATAGCGGCCGCGGGCTGAACAGTCAACAGTCATGCCGTTTACACACTAGGAACATAGGTAAACCATGGTTCGTCGTGGGTCAATCAATATCTTCTCGCGCAAGTCTTACAATGCAATTTAGGGTGGCAAGCTCGGTCAATGGTAAAGTGAAAACAGAAATCGACGCGAGGCTCACTCCCAGCAGAGGCTTCCATGCCGTTTACAATGGTGAGTTGAAGCAAAAATATCCTGCCAGCAAACAAGTAGCCGCCAGAGACCTCATAGGCTTCTGGTATGCCCGGCGTTCGCATTCGGCTCTAAGGAGCGCTTCGCCTCACCAAGGGTGGGACGATAGAAGGGCCAGGAGTAGACCGACTTTTAGTCCCCTCATTAACGTGACCTGAGCGACATGCGACTCTCCGGTTGCTCAATGTTTGTACCGAAGCAAAGTGCTACGATGCTTTTGATGGCCTATCCCGCATCCGCGTTAAACCATAACGGGATGCGGGACTCGAGGAACTAATTTAGACTGTTCAAAAATCGTGCATCGACAGCCAATCGATTCTGGAAAAGTCTCAGAAACTTGATACTCGACGAGCAACAGCCACACTTTACATTCAGAATGATGCACTGACAGCCAACCATTCCAGCCACCTGAGAACTACTTGAAAGTGTCTCTACTACAATTTTAAGAAGGCAGTGCCATGAAAGCGTTGCGGAGCTGTGTCGGGAGCGCCGTCATGATAAGCGCCTGCATAGGATATCTGAGCACAAACATAGCGCGTTCTCAATGTCTCTTGCGGCGCGCATGGATCACGAGGCTATCGGTAGACGTGCAAGGGCAAGGATCAGCGAGGGTTTAGTTCAGGCACCAATGTTCAACACAGCCTTGGCTTACCGTCCTGACAACTGACCGACAGTTAGCCTCAAAGTCATATCAGTCCATACCTTTTAGTATGATACTAAGAAATCGGGGCTGTGCCAGACGGCAGAAGACGCAAAGAAGATTCCTTGAAACAGGGGTTCAAGCTGAGGAAAAGAGAGTACTAATTCCCTAGACCGCATCAACCCTACATTTTATGCAGTCCCCAGGATGGATCGCTGCTGAAACTAGCGGTCTCCTCAGTTGCCCCTGAAGTCAAATATAGCACACCTATCGGCCACGCCGGAATGGTGATTCAGCTGTATGGTTCCTGAGATGAACGTACCCACATGCGGACCCTGATGCAGTGAAGTCTGGCCGTCGATGACGAGGAAACATGCACTGATCAGCCAAGGCAGACTCCTGGCTCCCAGCTGCCCATAAACTATGACAGTCATAGTATCAATTTAGCCATCTGGACTCAATGCGCTGGTTTTCGCTAGGTTGGGGAGTCAGGTCAGAATGAAACATTCCATTGGCTGACCCAGAGATTACCCCCGTGAGTCATTCCAGGTCATTTCAAGACGCTCATATCAATCTAGCTGTTTTGGTTTATCTTTCTGAAAGACCTTTATCTGGTATCTCTGACACACAAAGGACAGACGGTAGAGGGAAGACCACCAAGGATTATTGACTCATTTTGATTGTTTTACGCAATGTCGAACAGGTAAGTTGACGGTAGAAACCAAGGACATTATTGGAACACAAACTACATCTTTGCCGATAAGATTAGATGGCTTCTAAGCTGATGAGTCTTGAGTCATCCCTCGATGCCGTTGGGTGTTGCGTGTCTCGGTGTAATAGACAGGGGTGCTTGGAAATGATGACCTTCCTGGCCTGACACACTATGCATGATTCTGTACCAAACGTTTCTCTTGATCAAAACTCTATTTCTACTTGTCGCATCTATGGAATTGGATTTGTTGCCGTCAAGAATACTTGGCTTTGAAGACACGTTGTCCTCGACAATCTGACCCAAATAGTCACGCCTTGGCTCTTAATGATTCTTATATTCGCAGACCTGTTTCTAATAGTTGGCTTCGCGAGTAGTAAAATCACTGCAAACTGTGGGCTTAGTCACATCAGGCATCCTTGACACAGTTTGACAGGATACAAGATCATCCGAGTCGGTACACGGACTGGAATTAATTGCAGACACCAGGAAAATGATAGATGACCACAGCTAATATGATGGAAGCGACTTGAACCCCAAGAATGAGATCTATACATCAATACAGAATGCCTAGAGTAACATAGAAGGTTGTATGTATATACTTCGATGCGCTGGCAACCAATCAGAGTGCTCGGATCGCGAATCGCCTGACGTCTTATCCATTCTCCACCGACGCGGAACCGCCTCAAGTCAATATCAGAGACGTCGCCCTTTCTTACTGGCAACAACAGTTCACAAAATTGAAACTCCTCAAGTGTGCTCGTACCTAGGCACATTTCATCATTCAAGTTTTTGTACTGGTTGGGATGATGTATGCGCACAAAACATGATTTTGGCGATGACATCGATTCGCCTATATTACCTTCCCGGCATATAAATACTTTTCTTAGAGATACCCTCTCCCTCTCATAATGGGTCAGGGATATTCTTTAACGACCTTGTCGGCCGGCTCGGCCGGCATCGATGTCCCGGAGCTCTCTGATATGGTCTACGAGAAATCTCTGGGCTCTGCGCGATTCATGAAAAGCATCAGAGCTCGCCAACGGAATGGTCTCGCATTTGTCAAAGTTATCATGAAACCCTATCCGAGCATGCAGTTGGATCCCTACATCAAAACGATAACGCGTATGCCAATCATTCGTGTGTCTATGTAGTTTTTGAGTACTGATTATTGCTACAGGCGAAAGGGAGCTTCTGGCCAGTGTTCCGAATGCTCTCGCTTATCAGCGAATCATTGAAACTGGTACTAGTGGATACTTGGTTCGCCAGTATATCCACAGCTCATTGTATGATAGACTGAGGTGCGTCACAGACTGAACTAATGTAGATGCTTCACTTGGCTGACGAATTCAGTACGCGACCATTTTTGGAAGACATAGAGAAGAAATGGATTGCTTTCCAACTACTATGCGCACTTCGTGACTGCCACGCACAAGAAGTGTTCCATGGAGATATCAAAACAGAGAACATCCTCGTCACTTCTTGGAATTGGCTTTACCTATCTGACTTTTCATCATCGTTCAAACCGACATTCCTCCCAGAGGATAATCCCGCGGATTTTTCTTTCTATTTTGATACCTCTGGTCGACGCACCTGCTATCTCGCTCCCGAAAGATTTCTGGAAGCAGGCGAAGAGCCAGGAGATCGACAAGTCAACTGGGCAATGGACATCTTTAGCGCTGGCTGTGTTATTGCCGAACTCTTTCTTGAATCTCCTATATTCACACTTAGCCAGCTCTACAAGTACCGAAAAGGAGAATATAATCCCGAACATAGCCAGCTCTCAAAGATTGAAGACTCTGATGTCAAGGATATGATATTGCACATGATCCAAATCGATCCAGAATCTAGATACTCCGCAGAGGAGTACCTGAACTTTTGGAGGCACAAAGTCTTTCCTGACTATTTCTACAGCTTCCTCCATCAGTACATGTCTCTTATAACCGAACCGGGTCCAGGGAGAGCACAGGTGGATGCCGAATCTGGGAACTTTGGAGAGCCCGATGATCGAATTGATCGACTCTATCTAGACTTTGATAAGATATCCTACTTCCTGGGATCTACACCGGTACCTGTCAAGGATGGATCCAAGTTGACAACGGCGAATCTAATCAACCAGGCTCTTCCAGTGCAGCTGGACTTACCAAATTCGCAGCATGAGACTGCGAATCTGGAGCCTCAGGAGGGCGCTTTGATCTTCCTAACCGTGGTTGTCTCGAATCTACGAAATACGTCAAAAGCCTCTGCCAAAGTCAAAGCCTGTGATCTTTTATTGGCTTTTGCCGAACGTCTCCCGGACGAATCGAAACTCGACCGTATTTTGCCCTATGTGATGACTATGCTTAATGATCGATCCGATATGGTCAAAGTAGCTGCGATTCGTACGCTGGCACAGCTCTTATCGATAGTTCAAGTGGTGTCACCCGTCAATGCATACCTATTCCCAGAGTACATCTTTCCGAGGTTGCAGCCATTTGTTCCCGACTCTTCATTCAGCCCCAGCCCCATGGTTCGTGCCGCCTATGCTTCTTGTATTTCCTCATTGGCACATTCATCTCTCAGATTCTTGGATCTGATTCAAACTCTCCGGACCGACACACGTCTGCGCTCAGTGATACCAGCTGGTTCTGAAGCAGATTGGACGGAAGAAGCAACTTTTCATAATCTCTACGATGTTGCAAGAGCCGATCTTCTTGAGTATTTTGAGGCCCATACGAAATCTCTCCTGACGGACAGTGATCCCTCCGTTCGCCGCGCTTTTCTAGGTTCTGTCTCAAGTCTTTGCGTCTTCTTCGGCAGTGCGAAGATCAACGAGGTCATTTTAAGCCACTTGAACACGTACCTTAATGATAAAGACTGGATCTTGAAATGTGCCTTCTTTGAAGCTGTTGTTGGCGTTGCTGCTTATATCGGAAGCACAAGTCTCGAGGAGTTCATATTGCCCTTGATGGTTCCGTCGCTCACCGACACTGAAGACTTTGTAGTCGAACGGGTGATTCGATCCATGGCGGCTATGGCGGATTTGGGTCTGTTTCAACGGTCAACGACTTGGGAGCTGCTCAGTATTGTGGTGCGGTTCTTTGCTCATCCAAGCATCTGGATTAGGGAAGCCTCTGTTTGCTTTGTCGTCACATGTTCCAAATACCTATCATTCGCAGACAAACATTCCATCCTCACACCACTTATACGGCCATTTTTGAAAACCAACATCATTACTGTGTCAGAAGGTGAAATTCTCGATGCTCTTAAACGTCCATTGTCAAGGAGTATCTACGACATGACCATAATATGGGCTCAAAAGACAGAAAAGGGCAATTTCTGGAAGGCGGCTAGTCGAGAAAGCACGTTTAGTCTGACTGGCAGCGACTCCATAATCGGTAGAGGATTCCCGAAGAATGTATCTCTTACGGCAATATCAAAGAACGAAGAAGATTCACAATGGGTATTAAGACTGAAGAATCTTGGTATGACTCCAGAAGATGAATTCAAAGTGCTGGTCTTGCGAGAGTACCTGTGGAGGGTTGCTATGAAATCGCGCAAAACCTCCGATGCGACAGAGCCGACCCCATTGAACGACATTTTGTCTCTGACGCAATATGGAATTATACCACAGACCGTATTTTTCGACAAAAACCAGGATGTTAGACAACGCAAGGCGTCAGTTGATACCTTGTCTACTACTCAGGAACCGAGACCTCATACAATAGCCGACGCACTGCTCGATGCGTCGACGAGTGTTAATTCAGCAGCACGGCGGAAGAATCAGCGATCAGCAGCTCAACGACCGAAAGATAACAACCCAGCACGAAGAAGCTTGGCAATTGCAGGAGGCATGAGAGCCGACTCAGAGGCAGCTTCCACTTCATCCTCACCGACAACGCAGCCAGCCTCCCAGGATTCATCAGCTCCCAACTCGGATATAGAACGAGTGACTACTAAAATCTCTGTAGATGTGGATAAAGCGTCGGATCGGAGCAGCATCATGACCGAGACTGGCTCTCTATCACGGATTAACTCGCTGAACAGGATCGAGAAGAAGCCTAGTGCTATCAATCTATTGAACCGCAAAGAAACAGCTAAAGCTTTCGCTGAGACTAGTATGAACTCGGTAAATGCATTTGGAAAAGTGGATGTTCATTCTCAGCAGGCGAAAGCTTCTGGTTCGCCTCTAGCAATGGCCAAGGAATTAAGCCCACTCCAACAGCCAGTAACGCCGCGATATCGTGCGGGACATTCATACAAGGGTCGTGACCCACGAATCTTGAGGCTGCTAGATGATGTGTTCGCGGAGAACTACCCTACGGACCTTTTCGATCTCGGTCCCTATGTCAAAGAGATTGATTCGCGGCGCCCAATCCGAAGAGCTGGCGGCGAAGAAAGTGACAAGCCCTGGAGACCTGAAGGTGTGCTCGTTGCGTTATTTGGTGAACATACCGGACCGATCAATCGGGTGGTGGCTGCGCCAGACCATGCATTCTTTGTGACCGCCTCGGATGATGGTACTGTCAAAGTCTGGGATACAACACGGTTGGAGAAGAACTTGACTCCTAGATCGCGACAGACTCATCGGCATGCTCCCGGCACTAAAGTGAAATGTTTGACGTTTGTTGAGAATACCTATACATTTATTAGTGCTGCAACGGATGGGAGCATCCACGCTGTCAAGGTTGACTACCAAAATGTGAACGACACAGTACGATATGGGAAACTGCAGGTAGTTCGGCAGTATCAGCTACCAGTAGGAGAAGATGGCTCGGTCGAATATGCGATGTGGATAGAACATTACCGGTCAGACGCGCAGTCGACGTTGTTCATCGCCACGAATACATGCCGCATCTTAGCACTCGATATGAAGACCATGTTGCCAGTGTATTCATTGCAGAATCCGGTGCACCATGGGACGCCGAAAGTGTTCTGCTCCGACCGTAAACACACGTGGCTTATTGTTGGTACATCACATGGCATACTGGATCTATGGGATCTGCGATTTAGAGTTAGACTGAAAGCGTGGGGTCTCCCAGGAGGCACAGCGATACACAGGCTGCAAATACATCCGACTAAAGGTCGCGGCCGTTGGGTCTGTGTGGCTGGAGGAAGTGTCCATGGCGGTGAAGTTACGGTTTGGGACGTGGAAAAAGTCCAGTGCCGAGAAGTCTACCGAGCAGCATCGGCATCGACTGTTGGAAGCAACAACCCGCCATCGTCGAATGGGACTCCTGGGAGTCATCGAACATCGGTAGTGAATAACTTGACTGCAATGAATACGGTCACCAAAAGCTATGAGCCATGGAAAGTAGATGAGGACCGCCCTGAAGGCATGCTTAGCCGATTCGCAAATACATCTGCCGCAGGAATTGAGCCAAATGTGAATCCAGCATCACCCACCTCTCCGGGCCTGGGCGATCCCAACGGCATCTGTGCTTTGCATGTAAGCTACGACATGCCGGCTGATGGGAAGGAGAGTACCAAATGCGGCTTCGCAATCTCAGCCGGATCGGATCGTAAAGTACGCTTCTGGGACTTCGTCCGACCTGAGCTATCAAGCATCATCAGCGGGTTAGATATTTCCGCGACCGAGGCTGGCGCAGCCGCCAAACCGCGCTACGAGATTGTGCAACCAACGACAAGTCTTACGGTCACGACGGAATATTCGCCCACCCTCGCGACAGCAGCAACTAGCAGTGCCGGCGGACGCAGTGGAGGTTCTGCCTCCGCCAAGAAGGGGCACAGTGCGAGCGCCTCACGGCCTCCTCGTAGTACAGTGATCAGTTTGCAACAGCAACAGCTACTGAAGAGTCATCTAGACTCGATTTTGGATGTGGCTATTCTCCGAGCACCGTACGGGATGACTGTGAGTGTGGATCGGGCTGGGATGGTGTATGTGTTTCAGTGATGTTTATCGAGGATATTACGTAGTAGCCAATTAGTTAGCATAGAATAATCCAGACATATTCACCTGTTTTTTATGTGGATGTGGATCATTGACAGGCTCCTCGAAAATGAGCACTACGTAGTAAATAATATACATCATAGAACAAAGACAAATCCATACGTATCATTATCATTATTTGGTATGTTCCAAGGTGGAGGCGCTATAGATAAATGATCATGCATCAGTGAGGATGGGAAACAAAAACCACACCGCCTATATATGTAACATTGAAACCGGGAATAATACTGCCAGCCCAATTAATGCTTACGACGGAAGTTGACCCCTCACTACTGCACCATGCACATGCCATGTATGACGCATGCACGCCGACGGGATGTATCGAGTTTGGGGCGATGAATCTCATCTGCGAGGGGGCGTGGATTGGTGCGACGTGTCTGGAATCGCGGCCAGAAGCATTCGATGCATCGCAGTGGTTAAGGTTGAGAGGTGTTTCATCGATGCGATGTGGATCGTTTTGCGACGAAGAAGGGGATGGATATGACTGGATTCATCAGATCCCGCAGCACATCGTATATATTACTCGATAACCACTACCTTAACTACACAGTCACTAGGACATGACTGATTCATCCTTGGAGAGTTGAAAGTTGAGATATCGCTTTCTCATGCAGATCTCTTTCAACGACTTTCCGTTGGTCTTTGCTCCTCGGGTTCATTCTAGCCAGGTACCACCCGTCGATCCCTACTGTTGGAGGACGAGCCATGGTGGGACCGGAACGGACCTTTTTTTCTTTTTTTCCTTGGATAGGGGACCCATGGTTCTGTACAGTGTACCGGCCTTGCACTTGACTGTCCTCATTCTCACAATTCGTTGCAGCGGATAGTAGCTATACCACGTTGTATTATTGTAGAGGGATAGTTAATGCGACTATGAATATTTTCTATCAGTGCCGGCCGAAACAGAATCGACTGGTCATATCATTTGCAGCACGGAACATTGGTCTCTTTTCTCCGAGGGACAGACCAATCCCTGTCCGTGGTTGAGCTCAAGCGGGGCCGGAGAGCCGGGAGCTGTATTGGCATGTATTATTAATCTTCTGCTCGATACGTGGGAATACAGGAGGTGCCTGCTGAGGATCCCGCATGAATTACGGTACGGTTACGATGGACGAGCTTGGTGCCTGAAACACTCCTGAATCCGGAGCATACTATGTAAATCTATCAAGATTGTGCATTGATTGAGAAACAGCTTTCATAGCACTAACTACACAAGACGCTAAGGATGCGTTAGTTCCTGGATCTTGGTTGTGATTCCAGCTGGTTGCAACTCGATTCATCTCATCTACAGCCGATTCGTTCGCAATAGACTAATAGCCTGGGATCGTCACCTTGTACGACTGTTGGATCAGTTGTGCAGGGGCATGCGACCCGATACCTCGCAGCCAGCTGTGCATACTACTGTATGCTGTCAATGAAACTGAACAATAAACATTGCACCCCGAGATCAACAATAATCCAATTGCATCGTCAAATTCGGTCTACCGTGAGATACGGCGAGTTGAGAACGCTAAAGCTTGTATCGTCTGAAGTCAGTTTTTGTCTCGTCTCCTCGTCCATCTCCAGTCCCCGTGCGGGTACTAAAGCACTCCTAAACCGCATTAACCACGCTACTGTCGGCTACTGCAGCGCTAAGTGGGCTGCCCCTTCCGTCCGCCAATAAGCAACCCGAGCCCCTGAGCCATCAGAGAAACACTAGACTGGACCAGGCAGTCTTAGTTGGCAGCTTTTAATGAGCACTGATCCCAGGCGCCCGGCCATTGGCTACTACCCAGTAGTCTGCAGAGTTGCCCTCAGTCAGTCCCGCCCGCTGTCGGTCGGCTCTCTAGTGTACTGCTCACGACTCCCTACTACTACTCTGCTGCTTCCTCTTTTTCTTTCTCCTCCCATAGCCTGATCTCTCTGTGTATGGAGTATCCGTTCTCTTCGTGGTGCACAGGATAGACAGACTGACTGCGGTCCCTCTCCGTGTGCTTCGCTCCTCATACATTATTGATATTGATACCGCTATCACTGTTCTTCGCCTCCTGCAGGCCCCGAGACTCATCCAGGAGATGTGCGTATAAGTCACGCTAGCTGTGAACCAGGTGTTTCTTCGTTGCTGGGCATTGTTACAAATCAGAAGGTCCCCAATCTTGAGATTGCCTTCATTTTCATCTCCGGAAGCGCCGATTACGACTGCCACTCTTTGCTCCTTTTCATCAATTGACACAACATGGCTCCCTCACTCAGAGACCACTCGTCCTTCGTTCGCCCGTCCACTCGGGACCGGCCCGTCACTAGAGACCAGACCGACAATTCTCTCGTTATTCCCAGTCGCACTTCGTCTCTGCATTCACGTATCACGCAGCCGATTCCCTCGACATTGAACCTGAAGCCCGCCCAGCGCACCCCCAAGACCTTGACTCATGCCTATATGGTCTGTGGTGTGGGCCGTGAGCCATCCCAATGGGTCAAGGCGCCCGCGCCAATTCAGGGGAAAATTCAGCACATGAAGGGTGCCGTTGGCCAGTTCTGGCTGCCCGAGATTCTTGGTAGCAGCCCTCGTTTGGAACAGGACAATGAGATTGCGCGGTCTTTGCACGCCGCCATGAGGGTAAATCCATTTTTTTCGCACTGGCGTCGCATATAACTAACTTCAATAGGCATGCTTTCCTCATGATGTGGAAATTTGCACTGGCAAATCACAGCCCCATTGCGTCCACCACTCCTTTGTTCTGCAGCAAGATTCTTCCCACACCCTGTACGGTATCGCATTGCGTGTCTGGTCTCGCGCTGACGAGAAGCGTGCCGAGACTATTCGCGACCTGCGCAAGAAGACCGAGTCCGACTACTATGACAACCCGGACGAGACCTACTGGATTCCTTACTGCTTGAGCTTCCTGTCTCGTTATCCTCTTTATGATCTGTTAGGAGATTACCTTCGTGGCATGTGGATTCACTGGAACAAAGCCACCAACTTGTTCCACGCCGAGGAGGTCTCCCGCATCCTGAGCTTTCCCGCTCCTCGCCTCAACGACTTGGTCCGAATTGATATGAAAGATTACGCACTATGCTATCAATTCCCCTCCTCTCCGACTGGATTTCAGAACTTTTCCATGTGGCCGCTGTTCAACTGTCTCTCCATTCCCAACATTGTAGGTGTTATCGAGGCAGCCGTGTCCCCAACTCGCCGGATCATTTTCGTCAGCCACTATCCCGCCATGCTCACAATCGCCGCCGAGACTATTCGATTCTGTATCCGTGTCTATGAATGGAGCGGTCTTTATGTTCCAGTGGTGCATGCCCGTCATGCCAAGGAGCTCGTTGAGGAACCCGGTCCTTATATTCTCGGTATTTCCCCTGAATGCCGTTCGTTGTTTACGGCACCATCGGACGCTTTGGTTGTCGATTTGGACCGAAACTTTGTTCTCACTTCTATCCCACCCAACGTTCTCACCCCGGGCCAGCGTACCAAGTTCATCAACCGTCTAACCCAGGCTTTGAACGGCGAAGTCACCCCGTCCGGTGTCCCTCAGCATTTGCGTTCCGCGTATGGCGGTGGCAAGTTGATCCCCGCCGGTCAGATTATCGTGATGAAGGGCGAAGTGGAGAGTGTTCAGGATCCTGCCTGGTGGAACCAAGATGCTGTTATGAGCGTTACTGACCACGTCTGTGAGAAACTTGTAAGTCTGATTTGAAACTCTTGATCTCAGAACACGTCTAATCCGTACAGGGACGCAACACTGGCGTAAAAGCCATCTTTGGAGGCTCCGTGAAGAAGCCGCTCATGACTAAGGTTTCTATGAGACACTTGAACGAAATTGTCCGCGAGCGCAACCAATACTCGCGCGACACTGTCGAAGCCTGGCAAGACTTCATCAACCTCAAGGGACGCATGGATACCGAATTATCCAAAGTCACCAAGCGCAACAATTTCTTGGTCGAAGAACTGGAGACTTGGAAGCAGCAGGTAAGATTCGACTTGGATTCCATTTTGTGCTCATAATACTGACAATGTGTAGTTCCTCAAATTCCAAGCGTTTGCTGAGCAGCTTACCAAGGAGACCTCCGAGCTCAAGGTCAAGATTGAAGGGCACAAGCGTGAGAATCGCCGACTTACTGGCCTCATCGACACGCAAAAGGATGATATTACTCGTCTTACTCTTCGTCTTTCTGGCACTGAGAAGCAACGTGACGATGCTTTGGAGGCCTTGGTTCTTCAGCAAGAGATCGCCGAGGAGCTTGAGCGCGAACGTAAGCGCAACCAGAAGGAGCTCTCAGCTATGGAGCACCGAACCTCGACTCTTACTCGTCAACGCGATGAGGCTCAGAGAATCGTGGTGCACTTGCGCAGCCTGATCGATGGCCAGACCCACCACATGCAACATATCATCCGCAACCTCGCCAGCTCTACTGACCTCGGCGAATACATCGACCAGGCTCTAGAGACCTCCGCTCAGGAGTCTAACGCTACATCGCCGACTGGGCGGTCAATGACTGATAGCCCCAAGTCTGTGAAACGTCTTTCCCGACCTGGGTCTCGCGTCCGCCTCTCCAATGCATTCAACAGCCGTTCCAGCAGTGCAAGCGACAACGTGAGCCCTGAGATAGATTCCGTCATGGACAAGGCGCAACGCCGCCTTTCTCAGATGAGCATGCCTGATGTTGCTGACCGCTATCTCAAGGATAAGACTGATGCTATTGCTGCTATTATTCGCAATATTAGTGAACAGTGTGCTGCTGCCGTCGAAGGATTGCACCTTGCCCAAGATGCCGAGAATGACGAGGAAGAGGAAGCGAAGAATGACACACACCTGGCACCTTCCAACTCCAGTAGCCGTGAAGAAGGCAGCGAAGCTGGCGAGAGCGAGAGCAGTTACCTCCATGCTGACAATCGTGCCTCCAGCATTCCACCAACACCAGATCTCGTGCACAATCGGTCTAGTACCTCCATGTCAATGGTTAGCACATCGACCATTGCCGAGCGGTCCAGCCAGCAGTACAACCCTGGAGACCTCCCAACCAAGATCGTTGAGGATGAAGACGAGCACCTTCACGAGTCGGAAGCATTCGTTGACTCCAATGAAACGCCCACAGTCTCTAAGAAGCCCAGTCAAGGCATGATCAATGCCGCAGCCTCCCGTGTTGTTTCGTGAAGCGGATTGCAGGATCAAGTTGTACCAAAAGAGAACGAATAACGTGATCGCAGTGGCAACCTCTCAAGGTGCTGCAAACTTTACCGGCTTCTTTTGCAGGCGTAGACGGCTTTTCTTTTACTCTATATTTGCGTCCTTTTATTTATTTTTCTTTCTCCTCTTCATTTCTTGTTACATCTCTTTCTATTTATTCCCCGCAGAAAGTCCTTTTGATGGTCTTTGTCAGGTTTTGTATTTTGATGCCACAGTTTGAAGAATACATTGCGAATTCTTCCCTTGATCCTGGCAGCGAGGGTGATCCCTGCAGTCTCTCCAATCACTGCCGAATCTCGTTCGCCATCTACCTCTTATCCTCCACATGTCTGTCTCCTGTGTATATCCGTCCACATGCGTTCCCAAGCGACATGCCCCCTTTCTGTACAGAACCTTCCTCCCCGAACTCAGCTGCACGAGTGCAAGCCAACGCTGTTGCAGTTCCAAGCGATCCAGGGTGTATGTATCGCAGTTTTTGTCAAAATGTCTGTTTTTATGTTCAAGTTTTCAGGTGACCAGTGCCTAGTCTTGACTGCGTGTCAACTCTCATATGTGTGTATTTACTGAAGTCGCGGGATCAATTTGAATAAAGTTCCTGGGGATGTTATCTTGATTCGCATCGTAAATGTTATTTGCACTATTAACTGGTACTGGGCCCATATTTGGAAGTCCACAGCCAGAATTATAATAGCTTAGTTAAGGACCGAATAATACCTCGGTTCCCCGCAAGTTACCCGCTTAATTAAGCTGGGGATCCTTCAAGCTCGTCCAATGTAACATCAATTCATCATCCACCTGATGATCTGGCTGTATCTGTCAGCTTTGTTATCTCCTTTGTGTTTTATTTTCCGATATTTCGTTCCATCTTGTTTACTTGGCACTATAAGCTTGGTTGAAAGTCCATACAAACTCAAATGACGGCATCTGCTAAACGGCGCCTGCAGGCGCTCAGTCAGCAGCTTGTTGAAGGGATTCCGGATGCTGGTACATTTGAGGGGATTCCTCGAATTCGGACAGTGGCCGGGGATTCCATTGGACAGTAAATCTTCTCAACCCTTAATCTTTCAATCTACAAGTTGCTGATCAGTCGCTGTCTGTTAGACGAGTTAAGGGCAAGGTTGTTATTGTGACTGGTACGTTTGAGCTCAAAGAACTCAATTTATCTATTCTTCCATACATACTGACAAGTCGTACTGTAGGAGCCAACTCCCCTATCGGCATCGGACGAGCAAGTGCCCATCAATTCGCCCACAACGGTGCCAAAGCCGTCTACCTTTGCGACTACGACGACACCTACCTTCCCGTCCACAAACGAGAGATTGAATCCTTGTACCCGGATGTCGAAGTACAAATCCGCCAATTCGATGCTGGGGATGCGCCCTCCGTCAAAGCTGTTGTTGACGATGCGATTGCTCGTTACGGAAGGCTGGATATATTTTTTGCTAATGCGGGGATTGTCGGGTCGATGACATTGTTCACGGAGATTGAGCCCGAGGATTTCATGCAGACTCTCAAGACAAATACATTAGGGTGAGTTATAGAAAATCCTCACTTTGGGGCTTGGGGATGTATGTTTCTAAAATGGAACTGGGGTAGGGTATTTCTCGCTGCCAAATATGCCGCTCCCGCCATGCAAATAACGTCTGCATCTAAACCCTTTCCCTCCGGATCCATCATCTGCACTGCCTCAGTCGCAGGCCTACGCTCCAACGCCGGAGCAACAGACTACTCCGCCTCCAAAGCCGCCGTCATCAACATCGCGCAGACAACATGCTACCAACTCGCGGGCACCGGGGTCAGAGTCAACGCAATCTGTCCGGGGGTGATCGAGACGGGCATGACAAAGATCATGTACGATGCTGCGCGGGCAAAGGGAACGCAGGACAAGATCGGCCAGCTTAACCCCTTGCGCAGAGGAGCGGTGGCAGACGAGGTTGCGCGTGTGGCTCTGTTTTTGGGGAGTGACGAGAGCAGTTATATGAATGGGCAGGCTGTGACGGTTTGTGGGGGGTTGAGTGCTGGGCATCCGTTTGTTCCCGGGAAGCTTGGTTGATCTTACCTTGATTTCCCTTATACTAGGCAGTTGTGTAAATATGAATGTCAAGTTGTTAGTATTTCGAGGTAGCAAATAAAACAGACAACAAGATTGACGTGTTAAGCGGGGAAACATGTGACCTGCAGGCGGCACGTCATTTTGAGTTTTTGTCGGCGGGAAAGAAGCGGCCAGACTCGAAGCTGCATTTTGGGCCGACAACACACCAACAACAAACGTACTCCTCCTACACCAATGTGAATTCACGAAGAGAAGCGAAAGTCTATCCGTGCACTCCCGGCATTGTTGCTCATACTTACTACTCACATCAAGTCGACCTCTTTGAGTCTTGGATTCTTGTCTTCGCGGCGTCTCGCCATCCCTTCCCATCGCATTCCTGATCCTTGACGGATCTGGACGCACACTTTTTCAACAAAATCCTCGCTTCAGCGTTGGTCACTCTCGTCCAAGATTAATCCTGCATCGATATCCGGCTCCCATGAAGTTTCAAAAATCTTGTCTTCGTTCCCATTTCTCCTCCCACTGCCTTGACCGCCAGTTGAGTCATGGCCGATCCGACTACCACGCCGCAACCACAGCTACAACCACGACGTTCCTCCTCCCAGACCTCCTCCTCATCTCACAAAAGCCAAAAGGCTAATGGAAGCAACGGCAAAAATACAGCCGCCGTTCGCCCAAAACAAAACACAAAACGGCTCTCGGCGGTATCCACCGTGTCCTCGAATGCAGCCGCGTCGGGGATTCCCGCTGATTTAACGTCGTTCCCATCCCTATCCCCGGATAGCTCGCCTCGAGAACTGCGCGGTCAGCCCGATGTGGACTCATCGTTGACGGAACCGCAGCAGAACGAAGAAGAAAGTCGTCGAGCTGTAAAATGGGGTAGACAGGCTGCTCTCGAAAGGCTCACATCATCGCTTTCACAAGGATCGGGCAGACCAGCTTTATTCGACGATTCATTTTCAACATCTGAAGTACCTGGAGCCCTGCACTTGGTCGACAGTGACCATATAGAACATTTACTGGAAAAGAACGGTGCAGTGCAAACAGTCAGACAGTTCGCGCGTGATCTCGCAGTTAGGGATGCCGAGATTTCGAAGCTTCGAAGGAGGGCCGATGCTCGGGAAAGGGAGCTGAAGCGCATGCTTCGAGATGTCGGGGTGTCTAGCCAGGATATTGAAAGACGTCTATATGACATGGAGAATCCCTCACCGAAAGACGTGTCACCTGGGGAGTCGGATAATATCCATAGACTCGTTTCTAAATCTAGTGTTGGGAACCTCATGGGCCAGGCTATGCTAGACCCTGTTGGCGAGTTCGATTCCGAAGATACTGACCTCCAAGCGACTCTCCGCCCACATCGAAACGATAGCGACGCGAAGTCCGGGACCTCAAGTATCGAATCCGGTACTCAGCGGAGACAGGGAACGGTCCGTATGTGGCAGGACTACATTTTCGGGACCACAAATGCTAGCCGCAGAACTAGTCGGGGTAGCAGCGTGTTGACGGATGCGGATGATATTGACGAAATTACCGGAGCTCCTCGTATTGCATCGAACATTACAGCAACTGGCCGTCGGAAAGGACTGGATGAGAGGCTCTTTCAACCTCCTCTGAGCCGGGCAGCTTCCCCGGCAGGAGTGAAACTTTCGAACGCTGGAGAAACGTCCAGCGTTCATTCACGGAAATCTTCAAAGTCTGTGACATCATGGACAGTCAAGTTATTTGCGGGCAATTCTCAAAATAAGGATTCAGCGAGCGCTTCTAATGGAGATCGCAGCCGAGCGTCTTCGTTAGGAGAGGATAAGCTCAAAAATACTGGCAAAACATCAAACCTCACTGGGAAGAATGGACTTTCCGCTGTAGCTGCCCTGAAGCGCATCAACAGTTATAGCGGGGTTAATGGCCTCCCCAACACTTCTACGACTCATGGTCCTAGTAGACTAGGTCTACAACGACGTGTTACGGGATCCAATACTCCTCAAGCACCCAATGCAGACCGCAGCAACGGTACAGTAGCAACTAACCTTGGTCCTGTTGAGATGGATGCCATTCTTCCTATGGAATCACGGCCACCAGCTTTGAGTGAATTCAACTTTAATTATCAGTCTGGTGGTTTGTTGACAGATCGGTTTGGCTTCATATACGACCAGCGGCGGAAGAAGAGACAAAAAGAAGCTGCATTATTGAGGAAAAGTGCCAATAGAAACAGTCTGACTGAAACGATCAACAGCCATCGCAGTGGTGATTTGGAGGAAGGTGATGATGAGGATGATCACCAGCAGACAGGGCTTGGCCTGACAATTCCAGATCATTCAGAAACACCCATCTCGGCCGAGGAAGCTGATAACGAGGGTCTCACGGCGAAGCGCTGGCAAGACTATCTTCGCATTGCAACTCGGCCGACAGAACTGTTGTCTCATACTCCTTCAACCGCACCTATTATTGGCGTCTCGACTCCTGATGAACCTCCTAAAAGAGTGGGATCTACAGTTGCTCTTGACAAGGCGGGGGCACCGTCAGTTAGTCCGAGTTCACAGCCTACAGCCTCGACTTCGGTAGTTGTAGCAGACACGCCTGAATTTGCCAATATACCAGCTCGCTCACAGATGACGAGCGCAGTCAACATATCTAATGAACAAGAGCCGGTCAAGCTTTTGCTCGAGCAATTGACAGAGCTGCACGACGCTCTTCAACGCGAAAGAACGACTAGGTGGAATGAGTTTCTTCGTAAAGTTCGCGCTGAACGCCGCCGCGAAGGCGAAGCAGCTGCAGCACTCGATCCTGAACGTGCAAACATGTCACTGAACATGCCCGAAGCTACGCTGGCTGATGGTGAAGTTGTTGGTATTGCTGGTTTGGGCAACAAGGGCAAGGTTGGGCGGAACAAGTGGCGAGAATTTCGGTCGTTGGTGCTCTCCGGGATCCCTGTTGCTCATCGTCCGAAGATCTGGGCAGAGTGCAGTGGTGCTTCGGCGATGCGTATCCCTGGCTACTACGATGATCTTGTCAATATGGTTAATGTCGTTGACGTCGATCCTACCATTGTCGCTCAAATTGACATGGATATCTACCGCACGCTTACTGACAATGTGTTCTTCCGTAATGGACCGGGTGTGGCGAAGCTACGAGATGTTCTGTTAGCTTACTCTCGCCGCAACCCTGAGGTTGGATATTGCCAGGGCATGAATCTCATCGCAGGCTCTCTTCTGTTGACTACACCAACGGCCGAGGACGCATTCTGGATTATGACTTCCATGATTGAGAATATCCTGCCTCAGCATTATTATGACCATGGTCTTTTAGCCTCTAGAGCAGACCAGCAGGTTCTTCGGCAGTATATTACAGAAGTTCTTCCCCGACTTTCAGCCCATCTGGACGAACTTGGTATCGAACTAGAGGCCCTGACTTTTCAATGGTTCTTGTCTGTGTTCACGGACTGCCTCTCTGCCGAAGCTCTTTACCGTGTATGGGATGTGGTATTGTGCCTAAATGTTACTAGCACGACTCGCGAAAGAGCGGGATCAACGGCCGTTGCAAATGGTTCGAAAAAAGACGCAGAAGAGGACGCCGCAGCTACAAGTGGTGGTGGCAGCACATTCTTGTTTCAAGTCGCGTTGGCTTTGTTGAAGCTAAATGAACAACAACTTCTCACAACCTGCCATACACCTGCTGCAGTCTATACCTATGTCAACCATCAAATGACCAATCACGCGATCAGTATCGATGGTCTGATTCAAGCTAGCGAGGCTCTGAGAAACGTTGTTCGACGAGAGGACGTCGTTGCCAGACGAGCTGCCGCCTTGCGATTGATGAAAAATAATGGGCACTCCTACCAAAGCTCGACCCATCCAGATGATTGAATTGTCTTGCTCAACGATGACAGAGCAATACAGTCTAGACACTCTTTCTAAAGATTTCCTTTCTTTTTGCAAAACGGGGCGCAATATACCACTTTGATTCTTCTTTCCTTTAGCACCATATCATATGCATCAGGCGGGTTCGTTCCTTTAAATGAGATGGGAAGTACATGTAAAGCATACGGTGATACCCAACTCTTTTTTCTAGAATTTTACACTTTTTCGATTTTGTACATTCGGGATTGGGAGTCAAGAGAATGCAGCATTTTGGAAGGCAATGCCATTACTTTGGACTGATTGTTTTCTGGTTCAGCATCAATAAGAATTATCCAAATAAGTATATTTCCTTAGTAGTCTCAATAACTTTCATCAATGGATGAGGTAGATCGTGTTGATATACAATGAGTCACGTGACTCTCTGCTACTCAATGTAGTCGACGTCACTGGCTTCTACTTATTTGGTCAACTGAGCCATATTCTCAACTACACGATTGACGGTGACGAGTGTTGATACCCACGCAATTTCCACGAGGCAATACATTGAGGCTCGAAGATACACAGTCATTTCTTCCTAGAGACGCTGCAAAATTCAAGATGGCGTCGTCATCCAAGCCATCCAGCACTCTTCTATAGTAAGATCTTGAACAACTACAGCTTCTTCTACTCTCATCAATCAACTGACGAATCTTCGATAGTTCCTGCATAGCCCACGGCACCACAATATTGGCCGAACATTCCTCCCCGGGCGCCTCATCTACGTCTGCCTCCTCACTCGCATCCATCATCCTCCCCAAGATCTCACACGACAAACCTCAAAAACTCACATATACGCACGACCGCCTGTTCGTACACTACATCGCCGACTCGCCCTCCGGCAGCAGCAAAAACTCATTGCCCCAAGATAGCAACAGCAAAAGTCGTGTTCCTACTGGTAATGGAGAACCAGACTCCCACTCCTCCCTAAGCTACCTCGTCGTCGCAACCGCCGAACAAGGCCGGCGCATCCCCTTCGCATTCCTCCTCGAAGCCAAACGCAAGTTCCTTGCTGCTTATCCCCCCTCGACAACCGATTTCGCGGCCTTGCCGGCCTATGGCTGCGCCGCCTACAACTCTGAGTTGAGGGCGTTGTTGCAACAATTCAATACTGCGCCGCCGTCAGACTCACTCGCTTCTGCGCGGAGGGAGATTGATAATGTGCGCGATATTATGACTGAGAATATTGAGCGGGTTTTGGAGAGGGGGGAGAGGATCGATTTGTTGGTTGATAAGACGGATAGGCTTGGAGGGAGTGCGCATGATTTTAGGATGAGATCCAGGGGTTTGAGGAGGAAGATGTGGTGGAAGAATGTCAAGGTTATGGTACTACTGGGCGTGGTGGTTATCTTTTTGATTTATTTGTTTGTTGGCATAGGGTGTGGGCTGCCGGGTTGGGGGAGGTGTGTTGGGAAGTGAGTGATCATCAACTGCTGTTCGATGATGATCGTGTATATGTATATTTCAAGTCTGCCTGGCAAAATACGGAGTATTTCCTTTACATGGTGTGTATTTAGCATCTCAATTGCACATTTGTCTCAATTCCGTTTCTACGATATGTCCCTCATCATCAAACCCGTGATTATCATGGAGATTCTCAAGACGAGTCTGCAGATGAGCCAGTAACAGTTGTGATTCATATTTGTAGTTACTGGGTATTCGATCTACGCCAGCCGTATACCTCATAAACCATGAAAAATGATAGGTTAATGCGGAGATATTCTGGCGTCTCTCATCGAGAGAAAGAGAGAAATGAAAAGGGAATGAAATGTGAAGATTTTTTTTTTTTCCGATTTGATTCAGCTGTAGGAAACGCCAGGGTTGCCAAACAACTATGACATTAAAATAGTCTCGCACATCCCCATGCTCGCGAGAGTCCTGATGATGGTGGCCATGAGATGAGACATAGGCCCTTTTCGACTTGGTTTTTTTGTGTAAAGACTCGAATTCGCGCCTTTTCCCCATTTCATGACCATGTAACAGATAAAAAAAATACGCACAACACACCCTATTTCCACTCCGTCTGTTTTACCGTAACGACATGATGGACGAATAAAGATGGAAGAGAAAAAATTTCAGATTTTTTCATTTCTGCCGCTTGCTAACATAAATCATGCTGAAAGAGCGGCCTTCCTGGTCTCACGACCCTTGCCAACGCGCTCCAAGAGGTTTTCACGATCCTTGTCCAACTTGAGCTTGGTGATGACGACCTTGGAAGGGTGGATGCCGAGGGGAACGCTCTGGCCGTTGGACTTTTCGCGGACAACACGCTCAATGTGGATGGCGTACTTGAGACGGTAAACGCTGGTGACCTTGCCCTCACGACCCTTGTTGGAGCCCCGGACGATGGTGACTTCGTCGTCTTTGCGGATGGGGATGGATCGGACCTGAGTAAAATTATGTTAGTGTTGTCCTTCAGTTCGAGAACCCCCAAAGTTTTAGTAGTCGTTCCATGATTTCAACGGAGAACACTCCATATGAAAATAGTGCTTTGTGAAATCTCGAGGGGATGTCGGGGGGTGGAAGGGCGGTTCGTACATTGTGCTTCTCACGGAGCTCTTTGCTGAGAGGGGCGCTCATAATGACTCGACGCTCGCTGGAAGGAGCACTGAAGTGAGCCTTGCGCGACTTTCGTCGCGAGGAGGCGACGGCTGTTGTAGAAAATTCCATCAGTAACTTGATTCCAAATCGTGCACTCCGAGCTTGTCCACCACATCAAAAATCGAGAAATATCCCAACAGAGATATGATAATCACGTCGAAAAAACTGCTCCAATGGATTTAAAATACATACCGTGGTATGTCTTGGTCATTTTTGCAGAGCCGGTGTCGAATGGCAAGAAAGGGCTCTGTAAAAGGGTGTTGTCGTCTGCGTCGTCGTGATCGTCTAAGATCTTGAAATGTTAGCCGAAAATGTGCGCTTCGATAGTTGCTCAGTGTGCGTCACATGACTACGCTAAGCGGACACGCGGATTGGACAGCTAGGTATCCACTGCACTTGACTGTTTCGGGAGCGCCAAGCCATTTTCAGATGCTCCGCGCTTATACTTCGATACGGGCAACAATCGCGGCTGTCATTGTTGATCATCTTAACTTTGCATTCTCTCAAGTCTTACGCTCTCGCTCCGAGAAGTCAGATCTGGGGGATTAATGGAAAAGGCCAAATATTGCTGCGAGCGGTCATTCTCGCAAAACAATGTCGTCGTATCCCAATTACAACTCATTCCGATACCCCAACAGTCAGATTGAACAGAACCTCAGAACGAATCGCCAGCCTGTACGGCAACCACAGCAGCGGCCTGTGCAACCTCCCCAGGGGTATATGGAAGCGAATTATTCTTGGAATAATGAGAACGCAGACCGGTCATATTCGAATTCTAACGACGCGTACTCGCGCGCTCAAGATCCCTCGAGTTTTGCGCATTTACCAACTGCACTCGGTAGCTACAGCCAACAGGGCACGCGTACGGATGAGAACACGCAGAGAAGTACTGGAATGAATAGCCTGGTTTATGCTTCTTCACTTCATCAGAATTCAGGGACGCCGCAGTCGAATATTGGTGCCCAGGGTTCGAGTAATTCGGATAGCCAGAATCAGAATCCGGGTTCATATAGTTACCAAGCTCAGTCAAACTCAGCAGCAAACACCCAGACCCCAAAATATAACCAGCAACCTCAGCAATCCTCCGGCGCTACCTCGCGGACATCTGCGAATTCATATACTTCCCAGAACGCTGCGGTAAATAATGATGGAACAAGGTCATATCATGCACAACCTGCGCATATGTCACAACCGGAACGGGGCCCTTCACCGATAGTGAACCAGCGTCAAAAAATATCTGCAAATTACAAGAGTGCGCCTGTCACACAGTCTACTAATGCATCTTTGAACACGCCCACATATTCGCAAACGTCTCACGGATTCAGCTCGTATACCGCCCGGACCTCGACCTTGGCCAATCCCAGTCATACGGTGACCTCCACTGAGACTCTGCCTACGGTCACGCAAGATTACCCTCAAGTTGCAGAAAGTCGGACTGCCGATCAGATCTCGCCCTCAAAGGTCCAATACATCAATCCTACTGATCTCTACACGCAGCAATACTTCCTCGCCCAGGAACGTGCTAGAGCAGAAGAAGCAGAAAAGATGGCGGCAGAGGAAGCTCGGCGGAAAGAAGCCGAAGCTCAGGCACAGGCACAGGCCGAAGCTGCCGCAAGAGCTGCAGAAAATGTGCAAGCTAAACCTACGACCACTGCTGAACGAAAGGCAGCCAAGGCTCAACAGGCCAAGAATACATCTAAGAAGAGAAAGTCGGTAACGAAAAAACCTGTCGAAAAGGACGTTCCCCCTGCAGACGCGTTAGAGGGTGATGAGGATATGGCTCTTCAGATGAGGACGATGTTGGAAAAGCTTCGTGGCATGCGGAGTAAGGATCCTTCATTGTTTGCTAAGTTATGGGACGACTTTAAGAAACCGGCTGCAAGTGCCCAGGCAAGTGCAACTCCAGAGCAGTCAGCGGCAGGCCCGAGTCAGTCTGCGGTCCAACCATCTCCATCTACTAGCACTCCGAGGAGAAACCCGAAGGGCCACGGCGTGAGCCAGGAGAAAGAAATAGACGGCTTACCAGACCTCGGAAGATTCCCTGCGCAGCGACGCAGACGACAAAGGAAAAGTGACGCTCCAGAGGCTGTTGCCGCCAACTCACAGTTGGATGCTCCTGCATCAGTTGCTCAAGTCAATGTCAATTCCATGCTGAACCAAGAGCATCAGCAATCTCCTGCACCCACCTCCGCATCTGCCACCAAAAAAGCATCCACAAAAGTTCAACAGAACGCATCAACTGCAGCTCCCTCAATATCCAAGCCCAAAGCGACGCCAGCGCAAGAAGCTACGTGGCCTGCGGCGACTCAACAGAAGCTGGCCCATGCTGCATCAGAGTATTTAAGCAAAGATACTGCAAATAAAGGCAAAGAATGCTCCCCAGATTCTCTTATGCTTCTTCTACGAAACAACCCGACCTACCCTGATCTCTGTGCCCAATTGGAGTCTCGGGGGTTTGTCTTGGACAGACAGGCTATGGCCAGGTTTCTTCTTGCAGCAGTCCCTGCGCTTCTAGGCGGCAACAATGGGCAGGAACAGAAGAAAGCAGAAGCAAACAAAAATACTCCTCCAGCACAACCGAGCCCGCCTCCCCCTTCAACTACGACACAATCTCTTCCACATCCCCTATCCCTACCGGCTCAATCAACTCAAGCATCTCGACCAGCCCCACCCGCTCAATCTACAATACCGCCTCCTCATTCTCATCCACTTCCTCAAGGGGTGCCGACGTCTGACTTGGATGTCGTGTTTTACCAACCTGGAGCACCGGCGCCCAAACCACGTGCACCCAATCGAAACTCAGATGCAGGTGACCAGAAAGGAAAACCCCCTTGGCAGCGCCCGCGGAGATCAGACGGGGCATGGATATCGAATACCCCGGTTGGACCAAAGGCTGAAATGGCTAAAAAGAGACTGTTTTCTGAGATTGTGGATATGTCACAATTGAGCAGTGATGAAGAGGAAATGCCAAGCGATTACGATGATGACGGTGAAGATGGACTCTCCAACCGTAGAATGTCCAGTATGAACATGGACGTTTCCCAGCCACCAAACTTTCCAGATCCGGCGAGTTTTATGGATATAGATACGGACTCGTCACATGCAGTCGAACAGGATTTACCTGATTCTCGCAACGAAATGCCAGAACCTGATATCGAATTCGACCCTGATGATGAGCTTGTCCTCCGCGAGATCAAACGTATACCGAACATTTGCAAACCTTTGAACCCATCAGCTGCCTTGAAACGAGTATATTACAATCCGAAATCCATTGCAAGAGATATCATGCTTGCCACAGGCCGGCATCCGTCTGAACGGCCGCTGAATTTCCACTTGATGCACTTTACACAAACGTTCTTGGGTGTCAACATGCGGTCAGATCTTGAAACTTTCAGATGGGACCTTGTTGACCCCGGTGAACCTTCCATGCCAGTCGTTGAGCTCGAGGACATTCTCGTCGAGCCTCCCCAGCTTACTCGTAAAAAGCGCCGCCGCCGTGACGAATCACGTGATGACCCGGATGTCAAAGGCTCCACTTCCGATAATCGACCCCAGCCGAGCCAAATAATTACTACACCAGGCACACCGCTTGCTACTTCTGTTTCCACACCTGCACGCGATTCAATGGCTGGCACACCAACCACTGGTCAGCGGACCGGTCGTCGCGGTCGACCACCTGGCGCCAAAAATAAAATCCTACGAAAGCTGCGTTGAAAGCTCTTGCTAAGGCTACCGCTGGATCCTCTACGAGGAACTCGCTATCCACTGTGCCTGCACCTGCTACCTCCGTTCCCGAACCGTCCTATCCTATATTCACGTGTGAGTGGGCATCCTGTCCTGCGCAACTCCACGACGTGCATACGCTGGAGCGTCATGTTGTTAAAAACCACATCGCTGGTCAACAAACATGTCTATGGCAGAATTGTCCCAATTCCCCAACAGAGTATGTCGGCGAAGGGCTGAAGGAGCATTTGGCAAAAGCACATATCCAACCTCTGGCATGGAAGTACGGAGACGGGCCGTCCGGCAACGGTACTGGTGAGACAGAAACTACCTCGCAGGTTGCTGTTACTGTGTCGTGAATAAATTATTGAGGTTAAATTCTCTTTTCAATGATCTTCTTTCTAGCCAATTTTGATATTGATCGTTACTTGAATGCGAATGGCTTGATTGTGACCCCCGATGTTACTACGGCCTGCGAAAGCGACACCCTCATTTTTCCGGTTGAACCCACCCCGATCCGCGCGTTCAACAAGTTGCACGGCGACCAAAAGCCGACTGATCGAGCGCGACAGGTACTGAGGGCCGTGCAGAAGCGTCGCAGACACGTAGGTATCGGCCTTGAGCAGGAAGGCTGCGAGTTCTCGACGACTGTGCGAAACAAGCTGTTTGTGAACGACGAGGAACACTACGAAGTGGTGACTGACGACGAGGAGGGTACGGACGACTGGTTTTCACAAGGCGATAACTAGGAGAGGTAGGCTACATATTAGATTCTCATGGAGTTTGGCTGGTCGGATAGGTTATGGGATTCAAGGATAGTGTTTGGCGCTGGTGGCACGGAATCAGGTAGCCATGAAAGGCTACAGTTGCTTAATCATATATCATACAAGATGCGAATATTATTGAATGTTTAATATTCCTGTAACGAATAGACAAAACTTAATAATTGCTTGTATGTCTGACATTCATATCAATCGACGACCATAGTATTCAAGTTGTCTTCCCAGCGCTCCCCCTCGAAGCCACCGCGGCAGCAGGCGCAAAAACAACAGGATCGGCGCCGACTGGAATCTTCTTATCTGTTGATGCTGTGGAGGATGTTTCGAGAGAGGATTGCGATTCGTCTTTGGCGTTGATTTCGAGGAAGTGATAGAGGACGATGAGGAGCATGGCGCATGAGCCGAGGAAGATGGCAAGGCGGTAGAGGTCGTCGTCGGAGATCATTTTGCTTTTTATACGTTGAGCCTTAAAGAGCGTAAAGTATATGTATGTGTTGAAAGGAGAGGGTTCTGTGTCGTGGTGTGTCAGTCAATTGTCGCTTGAGTGGCCAGCTTGCAATTGCGGATGCTGGCCGAAGGGAGTAGTCGCGCTCCAACGCACCTGGGTCGCCGCCAACGAGACAAAATATTGGCAATTCAATTATCGGGGAGGAACCACGTCCTTCTGAGCTGATCAGGCGATGTTCGCAGTGGTCTTGGTGGTGTTGTACAGCGTGCGAGCGAAGTTAAGTTAAGCTAAAACTAGAGACGTAACCAAATTATCACCATCGGCCTCTAATAAGACTAGATCCACTATTTAAGAGATCGACCGTCAAAACTTTCAAGTGCATTAGCCATCAGGTTATTATTGCTTTAATTTAAAATCCTACGATGAACTATGTTAGACCGATGTTCTATGCTCGTATATCGCGGCAAGTGCATATCACTGGTACGAGGAGTTTCACTACTGCATCAGATTCACAGAACATACATAGTGGTATAACGGGAGGATGCTTACGGAAAGCCGCTGCAGTTACTACGGCACGAGAACCAATCTGAGTGGACAGTTACATCTACATGAGACGAGCAAGTGGCGCTGCTCGATCTGCAACCTTTTTTCTCGGTAAGCTCGTTGTTCCCGCCCGCTCAACTAACTTTCTCTGCGTTGATTGTAGCGACATCGACCTCTGGACTATCTCTTCTCTCCTTCCCTCCCATCAACCCAGCCTTTATCTACAACTCTCCATACCATCAATTATCTTCACCGACAACTCCCCGCCCTTGCGGTATTTTCGGATGCCGCCTGTTGTCCACATCACTTCGCAACCCACTGTACCGCCAACGCACGTGTTTCCGAGCCTTGGCTTTCGCGCCCTACTCTTATACAGGATCTTCACAAGTAGAAATTGATTACGCGGCCTTTGCATGCCTGTCAATACCAGCCACTAATTGCAGATCAGCGCGTCGTGAATTTGACGAATGTATAGTCTTGCACCGACGTTGTCCTTACAAAGAACTAGATCTTCACATTATCCGCTCGTTCCGTCGTGCATTCGAGTTGATACTTATTGCGCCTCACACCGCTGCTCGAGGCGACGTAAGCGAATCAGTCACATTTTGCAGCATCGATATATGACACCGCGACCATGAATCCAGGCGCATTCGCTTACTCGATTGATCCGAATGTCTACAATGATTTCACTCCAAGCAACAACGACAACAGCGCTCTTGCTATTAATGGAAACTACAATGATAATACGAAAATGAACGAAAATTGGAATGGATCTGTCAATGGAGTGACTACGACTTCAAATGAAAAAGCCAACCAGAAATCTGCTGGTCCCTCGCCGCTGGCCTGCTTAGCATGCCGGCAGAAGCACCTCAAGTGCGATGGTAGACAACCGATCTGCGGCCGGTGCCAGTCCGGAGAGCTTACATGCGAATACACTCCGTCACGAAGAGGGTATAAAGGTCCCTCGAAGAAACGCCGTGCTAACCCTCAGCCGACCGAACAACAACTTGGAAATGTTGATCCACAGATATTCAGTCTTGACGGTCGCCCGCCAGAGATCTCGCCGGATTGGCATATCCCAAGTATTGTACCTTCGTCAGCGCCATCTGCTGCCCAGGCATTCACACCTCCAGATATGCCAGGAAATGCGATGGTTGTTACGGAGGCTCCTACCTTTTCAGCCGGTTATGCTACCTCAACTACACCACAAGCTGGAAGACTGCAATCACCAATGACTCCAGAGTCACCGCCATCGGCACTGGGAAGAGATGGATATTTGGTCGATGTGTTTTATTCTAATTTCCATCCCGCCCATCCTATTCTCCCTCCTCCGGGCATGCTCTATAAATACAACGTACCCCCTTATCTTGAACTGGTGATCAAGTTCATTGGCGCCCACTTCCACCCAGCAGCTTCTCCCGAGTCATATCGACAGTCTGTCGTTTCCGCAACGGTGGGCCAAGATCCGTGCCCTGAAAAGGTACAGGCATTACTATTACTCACAATTGTCCTCCATTCGCGGAACGAGCGTCAAGAGGCTGCACAGCTTCTGACGCAAGCTGTGAGTTTGGCGTATGAACTTGGCATGCATCGCAAAGACTATGCAGAGAGTCTGGCCGAAGACCCCATCCGAAAAGAGAGCTTTCGCCGCACTTGGTGGGAACTATTTGTCATTGAAGGCCTGTTGACTGCTTTAGGTATGCGCGCCTCCTTCACAGCCAGCGAAGTTCCCCTTGAAGTGCCGCTTCCATGTGAAGAGCGCATATACCATGATGGATTGACCCCGCCGCTTCATCCGCCTACAATTAAACAGTTCGACGATCGAATATTCGCTGAAGAGGATATAACATTTTCATCATTTTCCTACCGTATCGAGGCTGTCCGAATTCTGGGACGAGTGGTAGCATTGGCGGAGTCAGCCTCCGGTCAACAGCAGCAGGAAGAGGTAGAATCTGTCGATGCGCGGATTGCTTCATGGTTTCACCACATCCCAGACTCCAAAATGGAGCTTATGCGGCCGGACGGGACAATCGATGAGATGATGTTTCAGGCGCGTATGGTGATTAACGGTGCTTCTATATACTTGAACTTTCCTCGATCAGACCTGCTATCGTCACCGGCTGTAGCTGCAGAGGTTATCTGTGGTCATTCAGGCGTATGCTTGATGCCCGCATTTTCGCACCACGCTCACGCTATGAGGGCCCTCAATGCGGCAAGCGAAATCTCGACATTGGCAGCACTCCGCATGCCCGTCACAAAACACACCCCGTTCTTCATCTGTGCTCTGGTTCTGAGCTCGATCGTGCAATTGGCAGGCTACTCGGTCAAGGCGGGACAAATGCCGGATCCACGACGCGACCGTCTCACCCTCACGATCGGCGTTTTCAAGTCGTTGGGCCGGACGTGGGCTATTTCGCAGTCGGTGATGAGACAGATCAAGGCTGTTGCGCGCGATGTGCTCGAGATTGGCGTTCGGCCACAGGCCGATCAGAACAATCTTGACTTTACTGCGTTTCTGGAGGGAAGTCAATTCTGGTTACCTACTACTTTACAGACTGTTTAGTTGTCTCAACTGTCGAGCAACCCGGAGTAGGACTGGATGTACAAATTACTTTATGAGACTATGATGAATTGAACTTTTACTTTTTTATTGCAATATATCACATACTATTTGGACAGATCAATTGAAACTCTTTCGGGCTTGACATGAATGCGTATGTTTTCCGCGGCAAATGCGAAGAAATCGGGCGGAACGAAGCTTTGGTGGTACAATACAATACAATACATACCAATACAGTATCACCGCCAAGCCGTCCACCAACCCCGCCGTTATCAGCATCGCCGTTTAGGTTATCAGCCTTCGGCGGACTGCCTAGACCACTGACTAAGTCTTATCTCTGTACATACCACTCTGTATTTTAGTGTTTCTCCGCATAACGTTACCATACCTTTACATCAAGGTATGTTTCCCCTCACACAGCGCCATTAGATTACACATAGAAATACATATCAAGGCTCTTTCCCCCTTATCTTTATTTTCCTCTTTTCTCTTCGTTTATTGTGTCGCATCGCGGACCCTCGAGGAATTCGTTTCAACAGCCAGCCACATCCAGAAGCTGTATCAATCAACTTGATATTTCGGGTCGTCTGGAGTCTCGTCTTGTACGTCATGTCTACCTCTTGATTGCGCTTTTGCGCCTGCAGAAACCCTATTGCGACGATAGTCTTTCTAATAGATATGTTTTGAATTTAGAAGCGCTGATATCCAGTGTTCAGTGAATCGGAGAAGCTCACAGCCTTATAAGCTCGAAAGATCTTTGCAATTGTCGTACAAAATGTGCAGAAAAGCTACTTGCTCCACTTGCCGTACGTGTGATCTCTTCCCTTACCCACGCCCCTCGGGGACTCCTTTTCAAAGTCTTTTTCGGGAGTTCTACAGGTGCTAACTAACATTCGCATAGATAAAACTACCTGGTGGGGCTGCGGCCAACACATCCCCATGGTCTTTGAATCCATTCCCGAGGATGAGTGGTGTGTCTGTGCGCCTAAAGTCACTGTCCAGAGCAAGGAGTATCCGCCCAAGGGGACGACTGCGAATTGACTAGCTTCGTTGTTTGGGTGGTGAAGAGCACTCAATCCATTTGGCTTAGGAAATCGGGGGAACGGGGGGGAAGGTTATTTAGTGTTGTTTGTGTCTTTACTCAGCGAGGTGTTCTTGCGCTATCTTCGGTGGGAGGGTTTAGTTATTTTGCCTGACTTGAGATCTTTCATGTGTTTTGTGGGATGGTCAGAAAGTATGATAATTCACCTTGAATCTGACAGCAATACCCAGGTATTTGGATGGACGTCAGATACATATTTATGTAAACCATGCAACAACGCCATTAGCGTCTTAGGCGACGTTAGTACGTGCATTTAGCCTACCATATGCTATTATACACTAAAGTCTGACCTACATATTTGAACAGCGACTTAGTATTATGCATAATATCGGTTAATATTAGTAGAGAGATCTAACTATCGCATATCCTCCATATCAGATAAAGCCCCAACCGTATCGTCGTCATCGTCGTATTCGTCATCAAAGTAATCAAACTCATCTTCCACACCACTCTCGTTCATTTGCACATCACCATCGCCACTCACCACGGACCCATTCGCACTCTTAATGTCCAAGCCATTTACACCCCCGACAAGCTCAAAGTCAGAAACGGACTCCGATACCACGGATAAAACCGTTGTAGAAGCATGGCTGTCAGTAGCTTCATGCGAAGCACGTTGCACCGTACTAGCCGCCTCGTCGGGACGAATAGAATCAAAAGAATCCATGGAAGCAACCTCATCTGGATCTCGGACACTGCCCAAATGCACGGAAGGACCTGCAGTTGAGAATCCTCCTTCTTCCAAGATGGGAACGGACTGATCGTCAAAGACACCGCCTGTACCATCATCGAAACCCCCAGCCCAGAGGGGTAGGAACTTGAATTCATCCTCCTGTAGACATACAAGCGTATCGACGATATCGAAGGGGACATCAAATGTCGAAGGAGCAACCGGCTCATATTGTGGAGGTCCTGCGATATGAGTTGTGACTTTTTCCAGATGCTTCTTGATAACCAACTGAAAGAGAGGAAAATCACACCAGGTCTTATCCACCGTTTTTTGAAATTTACTAAAGACCCGATTGACCTCTGCGTCTGATATAGGCCGCACGGTGGCACTGTCTTGGTATTTCAGATTTGGTATAGACGGTGCCAGTTCCTTGATCGATGAATGGATATAGACATGTGCATCCGTTAGGACGGGGAGGCTTGCGGAGACGGTTTTCCAGAATCGTCGCGTCAAAATGCGACAGAAAAGGGGCATGGCCTGGGCGGTGTGGTATAGAAGTCCCGGATATCCCGTGGGATCATTCGAATGGTATCTGAGCTCCACGCCTGGCGGCGTTTGTTGCATCAAAACCTGATATATCTGACAGCGAACATATAGTTTGCAAAAGTCAACGAGTTCGTTAACGGCCTCTTTGTGTTCTTCCCAATCGAGAAGAACCCATTTGTTGAGGTTTTCCTTCACTGCTTCTTCAACCCATTCCATTCGCGAACCGGCAAGGTTGACGAATTCGTTCAGTATTCGGTCGAGGAAGACTTTGCTCGCGTACTCTACTCGTTGGACTTCGGTGTCGTCCAGCGATTCGCGATTGCGCCCGTGTAATGTGACCGCTTTACGCTTTGGCATTTCACCTTTGATCGATGACTCGAGAACCATTAAACTCTCCTCGCCGACCAGGATGGCAAACGAAGTCTGGCATAAAGCACGGCATTGTAAACTACACCCGATTTGATAAGCTAGCTCTGGGTTTACTTCAATGAACATGGTGTTCGACCGGTTGTATAACCAGACCAAGATATGATCACTGACTGCTGGGTATGTAGCAACTTGCAGGATTTTGGCCAAGGCAAAATATGTCCATAGCTTTGGAGCTGTATCGAGTTTCGGATCGAGGCCCTCAATGGCATGCAGGAAACGCTCCAAGCATGTTCGATGTCGGATAGGCGAGTAATCCAGAGGAAGGCCAGCCAATCTCTTGATTACCTTCTTTGGAGAGTTCGACTCTTTCTGCACTGTGGCTGCCCCTTTGTAATTATCGTCGCTTTCTTCGTAGGAAGGTGGCGGATCCAACTCATCTCGTAAGGTAGGCAAATTTCCCTGCCAATTCAAGACTCTACGGGGTGCATTCAAACGCTGAGGTTTACCTGTCACTTCTGCTTCCTTCTGTGCTTGCTTCTTGGCCATTTCTTCTTGCTCCTTATCCTCCTTTCGACGATTCCTGACTTCTTGGTTGGTGGTGTTCTCTGCGTGCACGACTATGGGATCAGGCATCTCATCATCCTCGGTCATGATCCATTCAAATTCGTCCTTTCCGCTTACACAAGACCCCGGAAGGCCCCAGCGAGGTTGCATACTTGCCCATTTCCGTACACCCATGGGACACGACAGCTCTGTCATGAAGATGACTGCCTCATCGCCCTCGGAGGGGGGAGTCAGATCGATAGCGTATTTGACGCCAGAAGGCATTTCGTTAGTGAGACCATAGCGCTTGCGGACGCGCGCTTGATTGCGAGGTCGAAAGAGCTCCTTGAGCACCTCTGAGCCTGTTTCGAGAAGTTTCCGACTATGTATTCGATGTGGGATGGGCTGTACTGTTGTCTGCGTCCCAAATACCCAGCGATGAGATTGGTGATTGCTGGTGTCATCTCGCTGCTGAGGGCCAGGGTCGATGTAGACAAGAGTGTCTGCTTCGTCATCGGTGAATAAGAGCAGAGGCATTCGTAGGTTTTCGTTGAGAAAGTCAGGACTTCCCAAAGGGATAGTGGCTGAAGTGTCCTGAGGATGGCCGAAGGCCGTGCTAGTGGCGGCCTGAAATGAGACTTGCATCTTGATGATCCTCACGGCGTAAATTGATCTATCTATATCTTGTGATAGACAGCGACAATAAAATAAAATACTGCGCTGGGGGTCAATTGACCAAGACCTCAGGCGCCAGCCTGTCTCAGATTTCTAGAATCTAGATCGCACTCTGCTTCATGTATCATGAAGTCACACAGGAACACAGATTTGTTGCTAATCACAATAAAAATGGAATACATCCAAGCAGGTGGGCATGAATTAAAAAGAATTGCCTGAATTGTTGCTCAAGGGTCTTTATGCGGCTGTGTCCGCAAGGCTGTGGTGCAAGCATTCTGATTAGCCAGGATGTTCAGCTAGCTGCACTCATTGGCGCTGTTTGACCAGGGTGTGCTGCTAGTAATCAGGTTCTTTAGTCGAGGATCTACTAGGTACAAGATGAGTCAGGCGGTGTCATGTCGGTGCGCCTTTTGATTCGTGGATGCGTGAGAAAGAAAGCGTGTTATGCTGCGTTGCGGGGTTGCTTCCAAGGCCGCGATGTTGTTGCCTATTCATCTGCACAACAGCACTCACAAGACTTCGATTCACTAATTTTATTGACTCATGAACGCATCGTTCTTTACTCTTTAGTATATCAGAATTCAAGTAACACTCTCGACCTTTCTAACCAACTCCCTCAACGCAGCCATATCCTTCCCCTCTCCCTCGCCAAAAGCAATGCAAGCACGAAGATGATCCGTATCCTGCTCATTAACCTTCCCGCCGTGATGATACCGATTAAACGCCCTATTGTCGAGCGGAAGTAACTTTGCATCTATATCTGCAAATCTCTCTGCCATAGTCGTCTCTGTGGTGGACTGTGCCGCTTGTTGACCAAGCTCTCCGTGAATGCTTAGGGCTAGTATTTCCTTTGCAGCGGCGACCGCAAGACGCCAGATTTCTCCCTCCGTATCGATATCCTTGAATCTAGGCCACTGGAGGAGTGCACAAGCGGCGTATATTGCAAAAATGGGATTCATGTATAACCCTGCCTGCGCCTTGGGTGTGATGCCGCACTTCGATACGCCGCTAGAGTTGTACAACTCCGCAAACGCATTGGAGACTCTGGGGGCACTGTCGTCGACACCGAAGCCGTTACCGAGTTTGTCAATCCATGCGATACTAGCTTTGGATAGTAGCTCCGGGTCGGTGGGAGGGTGTAAAGGTAGTGTAACAGCAGCAGTGGCATAGGCGCGGATCGTGAACCACCCGAGTACCACGGATTCTTGGGGTAGGCCAGATACTTCGAGGAACCAGGAACGAATATTGAAGAATACAGTCCCCAGGATGACACCGGTGTGTTGTGAGGTGGATTGACGTACAGCGGAGCCTATAGTTCTGACTAGATTTTGGCCAGTCTCACTTTTCAGAGCAGCACCGTCGAGAGTGATTACGATAAAGTCGTATTCGTTTCCTAGGATCTGGGATGGGTCGGTGAGGTAAGTATATTCCTTGAACTCCTTCAGCGAGTTGTCATTGTAGTAGTAAAGTATCTGTGGGTGGTTCAGTGCTTCGGCGCGATGTGGACGTATAAGAAACGTTATTTCTGCGCCCGCGAGATGGAGGATGTAGCCTGTAACCATGCCCATGGCGCCTGCACCGACGATAAGCACGCGCGGTCTAGTCATTTTACTCTTCAATCAGTTGATCACTGGTAAATATGGGTGTTGCTGATAGATATGAGAGTAAGTGTAGGAGCGTCGTAAGCCTTCAGTGCTGATCTTTCTCCTCGGAACGCCTCTGAATCCGAACATACGAAGATTTTTAATATTCAAGCATGAAGGTTGCGAAGTACCATTCAGAACTAGTTGTATTGAGTCTTGACTCAGTGAGTTCGTATAGGGTGGGGGTCAAAATGTCCTCTGGCTCCGTAACATCAATTGACTATCTAAAATATCAAGCGTGGATTGGTCATCACATACCGATGCAATGCTAGTCAAAAGTGGGAAAAAGATGCTAAACCCACTAACCTACCAGAATTCAATTACACCAGTTGATGATATGATCAAGTATCGCCAGCAACTGAAAGCTTCTTCAAGAATTACCTCTTCCCCAGAGTGAAATGGAGAACGAAACGGACGACCTAAATTCGTCGAAGCAGGGTTCGAATGCGTCCTTGCTGCTTGAAGGATTTTCTTTATCAATGCTTAACAATGTACAATAATCCTAAGCTATTTACTAGGTAGGAAAAACATCGCATGGCATTTATGGATATGAAAAGGAAGTACTTTCCCAGACAGATCATTTATAATGTCAACTGATGAAACCCGGTCATCGTAAACCCCATCCATCACTGAAGTCTACTCGAGATTTAACCCAGCTATTGTACGTGATTATTTCAACCAGTGGGCGCGTACTGTGTGTGAGATTGAGCAAGGGGTTTCTTTTCAACGTGCCTCGCGTGCACTGACAGCACGGTACAGACTCTGTATCATGGTTGATGAGGAAGCGTTGCTGTCCGTTCTAAAGATTCCACCTGAAGAAGTAGACGGCTATAATAAGACTGGTTTTGTAATCCTGATCAATGGTCAATGGGAGCCAGAGTTTCTGTTTGACAGTCCGCTGCCAGAGAACAATTTCGAGCCTGTGAAAGAGTGTATACTGGAAGATGTGGGCTGGATGAATGTCCGTTATCACCGGGCTCAGATAGTGAGCTCTGCTTTTATGAACGATAGTGGCACATGGGAGACTTATATGTTCGTCCTCCAGAGATCAATTACAAGATCTGGCCTGGAATTTTCCTGTCTGGAAGCTTTTGTAATATTCGATTGTTCTGTCTGACTATGCTAGCCAATCTAGTGATACGATAGTCTATCTTGGTAGCCTGGTTACGTGTATCTCTTGTACGCATTTAACACATAGTTGGTAGATTAGAAATGCACTATCTTCACTTACTTGGTCCAATTGGCTAAGACCTGGATAGCCTAGCCGAAAGCCGTAATTTGTTTCCAACCATAAAGTCCATGTTAGGGCATTCGTTGGTATGTATCACATCCCCCTTTCGGCAACTGTATATCATGCGTCTTATCACTGAGCTCGACAATCCAACTTTAGCAACTTGAATGGATTCAGTTCCAGTCTTTTCCAATTCCATAGCCAGATTACAGCTGTGATGACAAATTCAACTCTTGGGACAAATAAGTTAACTAGGATCATTAATATTACTAATCAATTTGTAGTATTTAACTATATCCATGAGATGGAAGAACATGTTATCTCACACAGATAAACTACCCTACAAACTTCAATATGACAGACAACAGTGGGATTATAGAGAAAACTGCGGGGCCGATCGATTCACTATCAACGCATCCAAGCGATGAAGATGCTCGTATATCAAGTGCCATCAAGCCCCCTGAGATACTCTCGGTGGCAGCGTCACAGGTACCACCACCACCTGATGGCGGCCTGAAGGCATGGATTCAAGTGCTGGGTGCACATTTTCTATTCTTCAACTCCTGGTGAATAAAACATCCTACAGCTATTCTATCAGAGTTTCCCAATTCTAATTATAAATGTACAAGGGGACTCGTGAATTCCTTCGGCGTTTTTCAGACATACTACGAAAGTTCACTTTTAGCTTCCAAAGGCGCGTCAGCCATCTCATGGATCGGAACTATGCAGGGCTTTCTTTTGGTATCCCTTTCTCTCATAGTCGGACCGTTATTTGACCGAGGTTATTACCGACACATGATCGTGCTTGGCTCATTCTTGACCGTTTTTGGAATGATGATGCTTAGTCTGGCAAGAAAATACTGGGAAGTGTTTCTGGCACAAGCATTGTGCACGGGATTGGGGACTAGTTTTCTTTTCCTGCCTAGCGTGGCTATTGTCGCTACGTACTTTACGACAAAGCGTGGTCTCGCTATTGGTGTGGTAGCTTCAGGTGGCAGTATCGGCAGTGTGATATACCCGATTGTCTTTGAGCGACTACAACCTCGAATAGGATTTCCATGGGCGACGAGAGTTATTGGTTTTATTTCCTTAGCCACTCTCCTCGTCAGTATCGCAACATTGAGAGCACGTCTACCCCCAGCAAAGAAGGCTCGTAGCTTGCTGGATCTTCCGGCATTCAAGAGCCCACCATTCACCCTCTTCAGTGTAGGGCTTTTCTTATCTTTCGCTGGGCTTTATGTCCCGATTTTCTACATTATCAGCTGGGCTCAAGAACACGCACGTATTGAAGCTACCCTGTCTTTCTACATGCTCGCCGTGCTCAACGGCGCTTCAGTTTTTGGCCGCATAATTCCAGGTATCCTGGCAGATAGGTTCGGTGGGCTAGAGCTTATGATTGCAACTTGTACCATTGCTGGAATTCTTGCTTTTGTCGCCATTATCATTGACAACTTGGGCGGTGTGGTTGTATTTGCTATATTGTACGGTTTTGTTTCCGGGGCACTGGTTTCGCTTCCAAATGCGGTTGTCGCCACTCTCGCACCCAACATAGCGTTGATAGGAACATGGATGGGAATGAGCTTCTGTTTTGCAGCTACTGGCATCCTGATCGGAAATCCAATTGCTGGTACTATCATTGACGTGCCTGAGAGGAGGTTCGCGCGAGGATTCATATTTTCCGGCTCTCTGATATTCGCAGCAGCAGCCTCGTTTGCGATTGCAAAATGGTCTAGAGACACCAAAGATAAGAAGTGAATGACTAATATATTCATGGAAGCCAGTCGGCAATAGAAGATACATCTTCAGTCATCTCTCCGAGGAATATTTCTTTTCATACGAAGCTGCTCATTGTCCCACTCATTCTCCTTGTTCTTTTCTCAAGTATTGCTCTATTAGATTGATCTTCTGATCATTTTTTTATATCTTATCTGCATCTGAAACAGCAACTGTACCTAAAACAATTTGTCTTCTTATTGTTCACATCCAATGTCCTTTGCATATCAACCAAATCTCCCGCAAGTTTCATTCTTTTTCTATGTATGTTCATTCCAAAGATGGCTAGAGATGGATGGATGTACTTCTACTAACTCGTGACATTCTCCAATTTGAAATTTTCGATAACAGTCGTGCCGGTCGAACCTGCTCCGTTATTGCTGAAACTGTCGATGACAATTGTGCTAACCTTGTAGACATGTTAGCAATTTCAGTCTATAATTGAAGATGTACCGTTTGACTAAAAACGAGGTGGTTTATTTATGCATTGTTGGGAGCACCCACGGAGGACGGCCCAATCAACTGGGCCAAAAGTGATTACTAAACGGATTTCCAGCTGACACATCTGATGCTAACCTTTAACTAGTAACTATGCATTAGATACCTCCAATTTCTCAGCTTCTTTGCATTATAACTCATAGCCGCGACAAGAATAATAGTTGGAATGGCTGCGGACAATATAGAACTGGATACCGAAGCTGACATCTTATCCACCGACAGCAATAGTGTGCATCGCAGAATGAGCAGCGACCAGACGCAAAATCGTCCTTCAATCAGGAACCGGCAGCGTAAACTGCTTGGTAATTTCCATTTTCAGACACCTGTCACACCTCTAAATAAAGGGACGACCGGCAAATCCCAGCCAAACGTAACGTTAAATAAACGGCGGGAACAAACCCTGCGGGCACAACGGTAAGAATGGTATCCAGTTTTCATACGCAGAGCAGCTGAGAGAGCATGTAGGGACCACCGAAAACGCACTCATGATTATATCAGCGCATTGGAAGAGGAAGTGACGCGTTTGCGATCCGACAGAGCGCGCTTGCAGCAAGCAGTTGACGACTGGATGCAGTGCTCGATGACACTGATGCGATCTTCACATGCTCTCGACACGCAGGCCCCATTTGGCCCGGGTGTATTCCTGTGGGTAGTTCGTGATGCGCCTGTGAACGAAGTAATGGTTTCATCAGACCGGACGCCGTGGAATCTTTGGTTGATGCAGCAGTTGATGGCTGCATCAAATTCGACCATATTGCCTTGACTCGATATCTATGCTTCTCCAGTGTGTGACTTACTCCGTAACTGTAAGTAGTAACCGTTCAAATGATGATGGTATATGTAGAACTGACTGACCGCCTAAAGTTTGTGATAATATTGCTCCCAGTCTGAGTCTTACCGAAGCCTCAGGTCATGACTATGCTATTCGCATTATTCCTCTAGCGCTGAGTGACGAAGCTGTTCAGAACTCTTTCCTTGCTGCGTCTGCGAGCCACGTACGCGCTACGCGAGGTACATATAGAACCAGTGATATACTAAAGTACAGATCAGCTGCAATTCAAGGCTTGCAAAAAGCATCTGCAGATAGTTTCCATGATGTTGGAACTGCTATTTCTACATTAGCCACGATTCTCGGGCTATTAATAGACGATATGATCAACAATTCGAAGGAATATCCAATACTAATAGGTTTGTTTGAATTTTGGATGCGAATTTATAGAAGCGATGGTCTAAGACAAGACGAAAGCTTGATCCAGTTTCTTCTGGACCAAATCCAGATGTATGTTTCGGTCTCAATTAGATATGCAGACAGAGTTGACGCAACGAATAGTATCAAAACACTTGTGCATCCGCTCTATCAGTTCAATGAATTACAACAGTCAACCCAGGAGATCCGAACCACACCAGATGAGACTTCGAAGATACAACTTAAGGTGTCTAATTTTCGCACCATATTCTCAGACATACAAAAGGCCGTGACGCAAGCTTGCGATATTCATAAGCTGTTCCCAGCGCGAATCTCTTCTACTGAAAGTGAATCCTCTGTGAACCTTGAAACCTCACTAGGACTCCTTCAAACCACACTCATGAATATCCCTCCGTATTCTCCCGGGGAGAATCAGTTGATATGGGTATGCGCAACCGCCATCTTACGGAGCTCAAGAGGTGACCAAATCGCATTCTTTACGCGGCGACTAGCAGAACTGCTACATCGCGCCGGATACCCTGATATACCAGAGAAACTGGCCTTTGCAAGATCCCACAGTATATCTGCCTCATTGTTTGGCTTTGAAAGTAGATAACCATGAAAATCTCATTCTTGATTGAATCGACTCATTGAGTCCAAAGAGACCACCAGGATATTTCAGCTATTAGACCCTAACATACCGAAGGTCACACCACGTGTGCAATGGCGTCTACGCCTTTTCTGTCGGTAGTTCCAACATTCTGCTCCAAGCGAACTGGATGTATTACACGCTGCTGTGCTGCTAAGGGTATCGACACAGGAATTGCGTGTCACGGATCGCACTGTTGACCAGATACCTGTCGAAAAAGCAGATAGTACTGTACAACGAAGGCCCTCGATGCTGGATGAAAATTCCGAGGCGTATTGACGAAAGTTGAATTAATGCCTTCCTAATGATGGAGCTGGGCTTTCTCACAGTGGGATGTAGGCGAACAATCGACCAAAACGAGGCCCCGTGAATGGTGGTGATGTAGTATAGCGGGGTAAGAACCCCCGATTAGGATGCTTATGAAGTGGACAACCGTCTTACTAAAAATGATTACAGCATCTCATTCTCAGGGGACTAATCGATTGCCTGAGCGCTGATTTCGTCCAGAAATATTTAGCAAACACAGTCGTGCGTTCAGGCCAAGTGAAGTCATAGAAAGGAGCGTGACCATGGACGCAACTTCCCAGCATGAACAAAATCGCCAAATAGTCGCTCGGTACTGGCAAGAGTTCTGGACCAATGGCAATACCAGCGTTGTTGACGAACTTTGTGCCGAAGACGTTACGGTTTTCTACCCCCTTCACGGTCAATTTGTGGGTAAACTGGCAGTGAAGAAGATGCTGGAGGATTTCAAAAAGGTTTGCATGAGCTAGGATTCATCCAGACCCGCATGGTAGCTGATTTCGCAAAGTCATTTCCGGACGTGTCGTTCAGGTTATTTTCACCATTCCCACTTATTGCAGAGGGCGACTATGTCGTCGCTCGTTGGTTTGGAGGGGGAAAGCATACCGGACAAGCTTTCTACGATTTCCCAGTAGGCAGTCTACCTCAACCTAACTCAGGAAAAGAAATGCGATTCTCTGGCACTACAGTCTTTACGCTCCGAGATGGAAAAATTGTGGAAGAGCTTGGAGAGGAATCGGCCCTGTCCGCGCTTCAGCAATTAGGTCTTATTTAAACTGGGATTTTTATGAATTGTGATGCATTTTGTGTGTATAAAGTCCGCTAGCATGCAGCTACTTAGCGTTGAATAGAGTATGTTCCGTAAACAACCACTTTAAGGCATCCATATCTCATCACCCTATGCCTTGCGCGGAACCAGAAAAACAGAAGCAGTCTAATTAATCTAAGTTTACAGCGAGCTTCCCAATCCTTTCGTCTTCTCCCTCCAAGCAACCAGAAATTGTCCGACTCAGCGGGAAACTAAACTACCGACTTAGCTCAAACAAGGTTTTCCCAACATGGTTGGGCTTAGAATCAGTCAGCGCACAACTTGATCGATTAGCTTTCAGCAAACTTGGATCTGGCCCTCAACTGCTTCCCAAATACGTAAATGGCCGCGGTTCCGAAGATGCCAGCAACACTTAAACCAGCTAGAAGTGTCACGCCACGGGCAACGCCGAGGTTGACGAAAAGTGGCCTTGCAAAAGCTACGCTGCCAACTGCGATCCCAGATCTCCAGATACTGTTCCCTGCAAAGAGAGAAGCAGTATACTTTGGATATGATAGTGGAAGATAGATAAATAGTGACTGCATCGTCCAGAAATGGCCGATACAAAACACTGCTGTACCGATAAGGGGAGCAATCCAGTGGACATCAGGTCTGGAGGTCCAGGCGAAGATGAACAGACCCGAGGTAATAAAGAACGCCCCAACTATAGCCGGAACGAGACGATGTTCTTGCTCGCGGAGGCCATTCTTTTTGTTATCCGGCACCATGTAGAAGTAGAGGTACGCGAAATAAAGGAGAAGTGCAATCACAACGCCAACAAAACATGATAAGAAGGTGAGGCCGGTTTGACTGAGATCAAACCCATACATAACTGGAAATACCAATGGGAAGACCTCGAAAAAAGTATAGAATACGCCGTAAAAGAATCCGGTGTAGAGATTGACGAAGAAAATTGACGGATCTTTCAGCATAATTTCCATGGGTCGGATGAGAGCAGTGGAAACAATGTCAGAGACCTTCATATGTCGCTGATCAATCTCACTTTGGGATTGTAAGTTTTCGTTCCCAGTAAGTTTGCGGAGACGCTTGGCTCGCCTCAGTAGGATATTCGGAGATGATGTCTCTGGCATGAAGAATAATAGTGCGATGAGACTAATGGAGGCCATCCAGACTATCTCCCACATTGGCCATCTCCAGCCCTTGGCTTGTGCGGCGAAGCCTCCAATTACCGGTCCAAAGGCAGGTCCGGCCCACGCAGAAAGCACCCACCAAGAAAGCCCGAAGGGAATATCGAATAAATCAAATAAATCTCCCGCTGTTGCTCCTCCGTTTGCGAGAGCCGGGCTACCGAAGAACCCAAGCCAGAACCGTAAGGCAAGTAGAGACCCAAAGTTCTCAATAACAGTCTCAGGAAAGGTTAGAACCCAAAAGACGATGAAGGGAACCCAGTAAACAGGATTCCGTCCAATAACAGGGATCTCGCTCAAAGGTGCAAAGAGCAGATCTCCAATACCGTATGCGAGAACGTACAATCCCAGACCCAGTGATGCTGCAACTGCAGGAACGCCAAAGCGTTCTTGGACTTGCTCGGCCGCAATAGAATATGTTGGTCCGGCGCAGTAAACTGTGAATGTGTACACACACAGGACGAACATAACGGATGACTTTTTCAATGATGACCAATTCTTTGGATTGGCCGGATCATCGTTGGTGTACCAGTCGACGAGGATGATTCCATCGGAAGTCTTTTGAGGAGTAATAGGGATGGACTTTGTTTGTCTCACTGCAAGGCTGTTGTCTGCAGTATGTACTTGTCTCAAACTCTCCACATCGTCACCTCCCTGAAGGGAAGATGATGATGGAGCACCGAGATCTGGTATGGCAGTCTTCAGTGCATCTGGTTCATTCACATGGTCTGATTTTTCCGTTCGGTCAAGTTCAATGAGGTAGCGAGGAGGTATTTCGAAGTCGGGCCTCTCTTCCGGATATTGAAGGGGCCTGTTCCGGGATACTAAACGGATTGCCTGACCGACAGGAGTTTCTCTGAGGAAATCTGACATGTTGTAAGTAGTGTTACGTCGAGTCGTAAAAGCTCAAGTAAGTTCTGCGCCTTGGAGAGATGCTTAGATGAGTATTGAATAGAATAATAGAGAGGAATTGTACTCAGCATCCAATATATAGTCACAAATATATGACTATATGATATCTCCGGCATTTTGAACGCGAACGATAATGTTTGACTACAGGAAAAGGATTTCTAAGCAGCATGTATAAGACAGGATACAATATTTTATGCACCATGCTCCCAAATAGGTGTACTCCCACAGTACAATATCGGGCTTAACCCTGTACGGTAGGAAGATGACGCGCATCATAGCCTCAATAGACCAAACCAGTGCCAATCTCCCTGGTTCAAGACGAAAGTATTGGTCATTGATGTGCCGGGCGGGATGTCTGGCATGCAGGATTTTGCTTACGAAGCAAGACTATAATGATATTGGTGAGATAAATTTGTCATCTTCTTTTCCCTTCTTCATCCTCCTGGCCCGATTACCGCGGCAGACGTTTAGGTACGAGACCTGCTAAGTAGATTCAGGCTAAAGCTGGTTTCTCTAGGAATCTAGAGCTGGAAAGCATCCCGAGCTTGGCATAAAATTTTCGGGCATTGGTTGCCTACTGACAAGTGACCATCGACATGAGTCCTAAGCTCCTAGACAAAACGAGGTGATGACAAATTTCATATGGCGATCTTGAAAATTCGAAAAGTCGCGGTTAAGGTTGGGTGTAGGGACGCTATTCCGGAATAGGCAATTAGATTTGGTATTAAATTTCTCTTTCTGAACTAGCGTATATCTAGGGCTAGCGATATCAATGCCAAAACACATCACACGTAATGTAATGCAGAAGAGCGCTTGCTTTGAAAGCATTCTTCGTAGAAAGTAATGCATGTAATAGACCGTACAGAACGCTTCGTAAGCCTTCTATTGACCCCTGTGTAACTCCTTGAACGGAATGGCGTTACGCCCTATGATTAAACTTTAAGCTGATTGATTGAAGCGGGGTCCTAGGACGCTACCACTAGGTATATAAGTACCACCTGTGACTCTTCATCATTCCTACCTAGATCGGTCACTACGGCAGCGCATTTTCTTTACATCCAACTTCTCCGGAATCGACAGATCAGTCTCAATCGTGCTTCACATACTAAGATGACCAGCACACAGAATGCTCTTGCAAAAACCTTCAAGAGTCTCCACAAACCTGGCAATCCTATCATTCTTGCGAATGTCTACGATGCGGCTTCAGCTAGAGTAGTTGCATCTTTGCCAGCAGCCAAAGCCATCGCAACGGCAAGTCACGCAGTTGCGGAAGCTGCCGGCATGAAAGACGAGACCCTGACCCAAGAAGAGCTCGTGCGGTCTGCCAAAGTGATTGCAGCCTCAATCCGAAGCTCCAACAAGCCTTTGACGGTCGACATCAGAGATGGATACGGAAGTATGCTTGAAACCACAGTCAAAGAATTGGTTGAAGCTGGAGTGGTTGGTGTCAATCTAGAGGATTTTGACAACGACGCAAACAAAATGTACAGCATATCAGACGCAGCTGATCGGATCAAAACGGTTCTCGAAGTGGTAAAGGCAGCTGGAGTACCTGATTTTGTCGTCAACGCCAGATGCGACACACTTGCAAAAAATGGGAAAATAGATGAGGTTATCCAGCGTGGTAAGGCGTACCTACAGGCGGGAGCTACAACAGTCTTCGTTTGGGGAGGCTCCTCTCGAGGAGGCATAACTCGTGACGAAGTGATTGAGCTAGTCAAGGCTTTCGATGGACGCTTGAGTGTAATGATGCCTTCTGAGAATGGCTTATCTACGAGAGAGTTGGCCACAATTGGGGTCTCTCGGATAAGTGTCGGTCCTAGGCTTCATTTTGCCGCTCTTGGAAAGATCAAAGAAGTTGCTGAATCTATTCTTGATATCTAGAAATCATCAATTTCTATCAAATGAAAATATGTGCGAGAACGTGACTTTCAATGCTTATTCCAGATAATGAATAATTTAGGGGTTGTTTCTCTTCTTGTGCTAGAATTTTAAAATTAGACATTTTTAAAGACGAGTACCCTTTTACTCCGAATATCTCTACGATTGACTTCATAATATCAGTATTAATCTGGACATGTTATTCGGAGGTCCAAATATTTCAGGAATTGCCACCGGACATACAGCATAGAATTCAATGTTAGTTTATATGATTTGCATGCATTCCCAAGATTTTCCCAACTGATACGTCTCTCCGACACGAGAACAAATTCAAGCGAAACGATGATGACTTAAAGAGATTGTTTCATGGCAAGGTGTCGTATGCTTGTAGATTGACATCAACATTGAAGTCGACATATGACATACACGAAGGCGAATGGATGGCAATATCGCCCTCAAAGTTTACATAGATCTTTCAAATTTCCATTTTATGTTGTGCTTCGAATCTACCCAGTCGATACGAAACCTCACAGAAAGCTCAACCGAAGTAAATCATTGTACACATACCTAGTTAACATCTACCAAAATGACTCTCGCCCAAGAAGGACTCTTAAAAACAACCCGAAGAACCATGATGACGTGCGCCCCTTCCTTACATTCTCCCCCGATCATCCAGCTCATACTGACCACTTGGGTTTTCTACAGGAACAGCCGCAACTTGGCCTTCGTGACCACTGTCGGCGTCGTGGGTGGCACAGTGCTCTTCTTCAATCTCCTCAAAGGCCGACAACCAATCGCAAAACCTGATGAACGTTATGCATATAATGGAGAACTTGCCGGTCCGAGTGGACAGACAGATCAGGGGCCATCAAAGCCAGGGAGGGTGAAGTTGAAGAGCTATAATGAGCGATAGCTCATATAGATTGGTGGATGGATGGAGAGTCGTATAGATGAGTGATTGGCAACTCATGCCGAGTGAAATAGCGGTATTATCAAACAAGAACAAAACATAACATATGGGTATCTAATGCAATGGTAGCAATGGTAAAAGCTCGTAGTGTAATCCCTAATACTCCGTCTTTATCTTCTTCTCGTCGTCTTCTAATTAAGCATTGCACGTTACATATCATTGCTAGCGGGTTTACGGCCCAAATATCTCGATTCGCGAGCCGGTTTCCCACGTAAATCCTTAACCTCCTTCAATACCTCCCTGAATCCAGCCTCTATATTCTGCATGCGTGATAGAACCAGTCGCCCAAGAACGTCGTCGGTGGCGATCTGAGTGGCCAGACTCGACGGCAAGAGACCAATTTCGCCCATGTCAGACCCAAGGTGGTTGAAGTTAGGAACTGACATGTAGCTTGTTTGTTGCGGAAGAGTCGGCCTCTTCATCTCTAGCTTCAATGGCGACGCAGAAGATGGACCGGGCATGGCATCGTCCGTACTGTCGTCAGCATCGCGAGGATGATTGTGCAAGACTGTCACACTAGAGGCATTGCGGGCGTGAACATGGCTCGATGTCGGACGGTGACGGGTCGGACTATTTTTGCGAGAGTTGAACACGGCAGTGGAAGGGCGCGAGCTGAAAAATCTCGGAGTAGATTTGCTGCTTGGCCGAGGTGTTTGACTAATATATTGTAATTCAGATACTGAATCTCCCGGATCATCATCCGATTCCTCGTCATGGTTCTCATCGCTAGACTTTTCATCGTCACCTTCCACATCTGTCGCATGAGAAGCATGCCTTCCTAGGCGTTTATGGGTATCATTTACGACGAAATGTTCAGGCACCGGGCGGAGGTTCCCACGAGTTATGAACTCTTCCGGATCAGATGCCGCGAAAGATCGATTAGTCTCTGTATAATTGCGGTGTGACGGCGATATCACTCTGCGCAACGCACTGGGCTGGCGCGGCGTTATCTCCTCTATTGTTTCCATGCCTCGCATCCAATTCGCGACCATCGTCGATTTGCGGCGGCCATCTGGACTTTCCGTGACGTCCTGCATAGATTGTTGACGAAACGGTCGTCGGAAAAGCTCTTCCAATACACGGTCCTGTTGATACGTGGCAATGGAGGGCTCCCGTGTGAGACGGTGGAATGTGTCAAGTCGACTCTGTCGTGCGTCTCTTGCACGCAATACTGCTGTTGATCGGGCGCCCAGACGAGTAGTCCCTTCAACTAGGTCCGTAGGATCAATGATGGACGGACTCAATATGAGCTTTTCGTAGAAGCATATCGACCACAAGATTGGAAAATGTGTAATTTTGATAAGAGTGCGATTAAGTTTGACAAAATCGCGAAGCGGGATGCAGTAGCGCAATGGTGTCAATATCCAACCCAGAATATTCGAGGGAGCCACGTAGGAAAATAGTGCATCGGATTTGACCATGGAAATGGTATTAATTGCAAACAGAAACTGGTGCTCTTCATGTGCATTCTGCACGATGGACATGAAAGAATTAGTCAAAACAGTGATTAGTATCGTAACTACCACGAAGTGACAAATGAATAGGAAGACGGTCAGAATGATACGCCCCAAGGAATTGTATTCCTCCCAAAGACCCCACGCCGTGGGAGTAAACCCCATCAAAATCTGAAATAGAGCGTAAATGACTTCCTGAGGCGACTGAGACGAAGCGGAAGAGAATGAGAACGCCACTAAGAAGCCACTACATGCGACAACAATCAGAAGAAACACAGCCATAAGGTCGGCTGCCATGATCCGAAATGCGATGAGCAGTTGCGAGAAATATTTGTAATGGTCGAGAACTGAAAACAGACGCGGGAAGAGTAAAACAGCTCCAGCAGACAGTATATCATATGCTTGATTGGCGGCGGTCAGTTGCCGAGCATCAGGCATAGCCATAACATATAACCGAAGTATCGAGTAGCAGAAAAGTAGCAACAAGATCCCCAAATCGAATAGATTCCAGAAGCTCATAAGATAAAGGCTAAACCCTTGTTCGTTAAAGCCGACAATCTCGTCTAGCATGAAGCCGGCGCTCCATAACCAGAAAACAACCTCGACTGTCGTAATATGTAATGATCTCTCAATAAGAACAGCGACGTAGAGACACAGTAAAACCGCGAACGAAAGTGTAGACAGAAAATGGCGATATCGCGGTACTCGTAATCGAGATAGTTTGAAAAGAGAAGCATCTCTAGGGTCGTAGAGTGTTACAGTTCTGCGTGGATTTTCCTCTGACCGAGTTTGTCCTTTTTGACGGAAACCTTCCGAATTATTTGTAGCCCCGTAGCGTGGTAGTCCCCGGCCTGCTGCGGCGTTCGGACGATGTAAATTGTCGGCCGCCGAGTGAAACACAATGGTACCAGCCCATATTGCTTCTAGGTGCTGGACAACTAGAGGATGTGCAATAAAACGCTTGGCCTGGGCGCGAATGGCAATTTCGAGACATGAAATCCGAGTATCCCCGGTGGCATTCTTGCTCTTGGAATTCTTGGAAGAGTTCTGATTCCAGGTTGGAGCGCGGAGGCTGGCGGCGGAAATAGGAGACTGTCCTTGAAGTGGATAAAAGTCGTAGGATAGCGCATCAATCAATTCCCTTGTCGTATAGTCTTTGAGAATCTTAATCGCCAAAAGCTCACTGACAAGCGCTCTCGTTCGGGAGGTGCCGCTATTTCCGGGATTGTAGTCGGCCTCTTTGTTGAATTGAAGACAATTGGCCATCAGCGCATACAATGTGGATCGATTGAACTGGGCGTCCCGAATCTGCTGCTGGATAGGCTTGAGAAGGAACTGTGATATTTGTGGAGACCGTAACTGCTCCCATGTCAAACTCGTTTCGCATCTCGAGACAATGAGGGATCGTATGGAGTGCGTGATAGTGTAGACGGGGATGAGATCTGCCGATAGAGTTGTCAATTTGTCTTTCCAGTCTTCAATAAAGTGTGAATGGTTGCTCACCTAAGTGCGGTGACGAGAATATTGGCAGGAGGTGCTCTTCATCACTGTCGTCATCATTTAGCTCAGTTCCTTCGCCTCCATATAAAGGTCGCTCATCGCCATCATCTAGATAGTCGTCGGGTTCGGTAGGGGCGAGGCTTCCATCCTCGCGCAGAAAGCTCCTGAAGAACGGGGTTGTCTCATGAGGCGAAGCGGAACGAAGTACAGGCTGGCGCGATTTCCTCGGTCGCAAGAGCGAGGCAAGCATGATGGTGTGTCGAGTATGCGGGGTAATGTCACAGCATTGGAATTATAGAGTCGCTGAAAAAAAAGAGCAGGTGTGCAAGAAACACTGGAGATGCAAAAACTGAGCAAAATAAACACGAAGCCGCCCAAACAGAATAAAAGAACAACGCTGAATCTAAGTAGAACAAAATCAGGATTTCCACATAAGCCTAAAGGACGGGGAGATCATTACTGCGATTATATGACAATGACCGCACTGGGAAGAGCTGGAGGAGTGATTGCGATAAGAAGTGTTCACATGAACACGAGGTGAATGGAATGTTGAAAAAGGAGACGCTGATTGGCCGCGCGACTCGACTCTTGTACTTGGATGCCAGGCTAGAGCCAAGTTGGCTAGTGCGATGCAGCTCGCAGATGGTCATTGGGTCAATTGGTGCTTCCGAAGTACGGACATTGGCCCAGCAGCAGAGAGTTTGCACCGATTGTTCGCTATAAACATTGGTGACGCTTGTCAAGTATAGCTGGCAGACGGCAAGAACAGTCTATTTCGAAGCTTACATCTTACATCACATAAGTGCTGCAGCTCCCGACGCTATCTAAACCAGCTTTCCCGGTTGGGAGGTATAATTACATATTCCAAGAATCCGATCGACCGGACACCAAAGTACGCGATGTTATTGCCCGTCACCTGATTGATGGAATGTGTGGAGAGAGGATGTCCCTGCCGCATCCAACGCCAAGAATGATGTAAGAGGACCGGTATCGCCTGTAGCAAACCTTATCGCGGCCTAGATCCATCCGTATGGAGGAAGCGCAGCTCCAGTTACCGGATTGAATTTCAGTATCTGTCCTTACCAATTGATCTACGTTCGGTCCGCATGCAAGTAATACCAAGCCATTCAAGTATTCTGTCAATTGACTCACTGCGAGGGGTCGAGAAGGTGAGAGACAGCCGAGAAAAAAAAGAAAAGAAACAAGCGGGGGAGGAGTAAAACATGCTCTTTTTTACCCGGTACCGCGCTAAGCTTGCATTTGCAGGCGGTCAGAGTTCGCCCTGGCGCTAGCCACAATCCACTGGGGAACTGGTAGACCGCTTTCTGGGCTCATCCTCCAATGAAAGCTCGTACCCGGCACGCTTGATCCCACAACAGCGGGTCTGCATATACAAAATTTTTATTCTGCCGCTCAGCGGTAACTTTGAAAAATACCTGACGATCGATCGTCTTTTTTTTTTCTGCCCGCCCTCGTACCTGCCTACCCTGCTGCAACTTTTTTCTCCTCCTCTTCTCTTCCAATCTTCCATCTATTCTTTCCCCCTCTACCCTATCCCTCATATCCCGTGCAGAAGTGACAGACGAGACACATCCTTGGTCTTGGAGGTCGCTAATGCTTCGGTAGAGTGATACTTATTCGACTTTGTCCCTTGGAGGACCCTCTGAATTCGAATCACTTCATATATACAAAAGACAATGGCGCAGCACGAGGCCACTTCCCCCCGCGCTGCTCGTGTGAGCGACACTGTAGCCCCCTCTAGCCCGTCAACTGGAGGCGTTGCTTCATACCAGTCAGCCAACAGCTTGCAGCCGCTGCCCGCTATGCCTACAGCTAGCATGGGGGCCTTCATTCCTGCAGCGACTTCCCCTATCGTGGGCAACGCGGAAAAGAAGATGGCCTTGGAGCTCCAAGACGGCACTGTCTATCAAGGATACAGCTTTGGTGCTGAGAAAAGTGTCGCTGGTGAATTGGTCTTCCAAACCGGAATGGTGGGCTATCCCGAGTCTATCACCGACCCGTCCTACCGGGGACAGATCCTTGTGATTACCTTCCCTTTGGTGGGCAACTACGGTGTGCCTTCACGGGAGACTATGGATGAAGTTCTGAAAGAGCTTCCCAAACACTTTGAGTCTTCTCAAATCCACATTGCCGCCTTAGTCGTAGCTAGTTATTGTGGCGAAGACTACTCTCACTTCTTGGCTCAGTCGTCCCTCGGTCAATGGCTCAAGGAACAGAATGTCCCCGCCGTGTATGGTGTTGATACCCGATCTTTGACCAAGCGGATCCGAGAGGAGGGTAGCATGCTCGGTCGGTTGTTGTTGGAGTCTTCTCAGGTGCCTAATGGCGCTGAGCTCACATCTGCAGCTGATTGGAAACAGCATTTCGAGAAAATCGAGTGGGTCGATCCCAACAAGAAGAATCTTGTTGCTGAAGGTATGTTCTACATAGTAAGCCTTGTCTCGTCGGACAAATATTAATTTGCATCATCATCATAGTGTCTATCCGAGAGCCTCGACTCTTTACTCCGCCAGAAGCTGTTGCGTTGAAACATCCTTCCGGTCGCCCGGTTCGTGTCTTGTGCTTGGACGTCGGTATGAAATACAATCAACTTCGGTGCCTCTTGTCCCGTGGCGTTGAAGTATTGGTCATTCCTTGGGACTATGATTTCCACACGCTCGCTGGAAGTGAATATGACGGCCTCTTCATTTCCAACGGTCCTGGTGACCCCGCCACGATTGCGACGGCTGTACAGAACATCACCAAGACTGTGCAGGAAGGCAGAATCCCCATCTTTGGTATCTGTCTAGGACACCAATTGCTTGCCAGAGCCGTTGGCGCCAACACGATCAAGATGAAATTCGGTAATCGAGGCCACAATATCCCCTGTACTAGCATGATCTCTGGAAAGTGTCACATTACTTCTCAAAATCATGGATACGCGGTTGACGCAACCACTCTTCCAGAGGGCTGGGAAGAACTCTTCGTCAACGCCAATGACGGCAGTAACGAAGGTATCCGCCATGTTAGCCGTCCTTATTTCAGTGTTCAGTTCCATCCTGAAAGCACACCCGGTCCTCGCGATACGGAATACCTTTTTGATGTCTTCATCAACACGATCAAGTCTGTTATGGCTTCATCTGAAGCTTTGACAAGCCCCGTCTCCTTCCCCGGTGGAACTATCGAAGAAAACACGAAGAAGGCGCCACGCGTGTCGGTCAAAAAGGTCCTTGTCCTGGGCAGTGGTGGTTTGAGTATCGGCCAGGCTGGTGAATTCGACTACTCTGGTAGCCAGGCCATCAAGGCGTTGAAACAAGAAGGCATCTACACTATTCTTATCAACCCCAATATCGCCACTATTCAGACTTCGAAGGGTCTTGCCGACAAAGTCTACTTCCTGCCTGTGAACGCCGACTTTGTGCGCAAGGTCATCAAGCACGAACGGCCAGATGCCATCTACGTCACATTCGGTGGTCAAACAGCCTTGCAAGTTGGTATTCAATTGAAGGACGAATTTGAAGCACTCGGCGTCAAAGTGCTCGGTACTCCAATTGATACCATCATTACCACAGAAGACCGAGAGCTGTTCGCGCGAAGCATGGAATCTATTGGCGAGAAGTGCGCCAAGTCTGCTTCTGCCTGCAACATTGACGAGGCTATGCGAGCCGTTCAGGACATTGGCTTCCCTGTCATTGTCCGCGCGGCGTACGCTCTCGGTGGTCTGGGTAGCGGTTTCGCCGAAGATCCTAAGCAGCTGCGGGAGCTCTGCACCAAGGCTTTTGCCGCCAGTCCGCAAGTTCTTATTGAGCGAAGTATGAAAGGCTGGAAAGAAATCGAATACGAAGTTGTTCGAGATGCTCAAGACAACTGCATTACTGTTTGTAACATGGAGAACTTTGACCCTCTGGGCATACACACCGGCGACTCCATTGTCGTTGCTCCTTCCCAGACTCTTTCAGATGAGGACTATAACATGCTACGAACGACCGCCGTGAATGTTATTCGTCACTTGGGTGTGGTCGGTGAATGTAACATCCAATATGCCCTCAACCCATTCTCCAAAGAGTACTGCATCATTGAAGTGAACGCACGTCTCTCACGTTCTTCCGCTCTTGCTTCCAAGGCCACCGGTTATCCTCTTGCCTTCATTGCTGCCAAGCTTGGTCTCGGCATTCCGTTGAACGAGATCAAAAACTCAGTCACAAAGGTTACCTGTGCCTGCTTTGAGCCTTCTCTGGACTACGTTGTTGTCAAGATTCCTCGCTGGGATTTGAAAAAGTTCACTCGTGTTTCCAACCAGCTTGGTTCCTCCATGAAGAGTGTGGGTGAAGTCATGAGCATCGGTAGAACCTTCGAGGAGGCCATCCAAAAGGCCATTCGCTCTGTCGACTACCACAATTTGGGATTTAACGAGACAAATGCGTTGATGTCGATCGATACTGAGCTCCAGACACCATCTGACCAGCGTCTCTTCGCTATTGCCAACGCCATGCACAGCGGTTACTCTGTTGACGATATCTGGAAGTTGACTCAGATCGACAAGTGGTTCTTGCGCAAACTCAAGGGCCTCAGTGACTTTGGCAAACATCTTTCTGCCAAGTACAATGCAACCAACGTCCCAGCCAACCTCATTCGCCAGGCTAAGCAGCTTGGTTTCGCTGATCGTCAGCTTGCCAAGTTTTTGAGCTCAAATGAATTGGCTATTAGACGTATGCGTGTGGAGGCGGGCATTATTCCAGTTGTGAAACAAATCGACACGGTCGCTGCGGAGTTCCCAGCCTATACCAACTATCTATATCTGACTTACAATGGCTCGGAGCATGACATTCCATTCAATGATCATGGTGTCATGGTGCTCGGATCTGGTGTTTACAGAATTGGTTCTTCCGTAGAGTTCGATTGGTGCTCTGTTAGAACTATCCGCACACTCCGTGAACAAGGCCACAAGACGGTTATGGTCAACTACAACCCAGAAACTGTCAGTACTGATTACGACGAGGCCGACAGGCTCTACTTCGAGAACATCAATCTAGAGACTGTTTTGGACATTTACCAGCTAGAGTCATCCAGCGGTGTTATCATGTCCATGGGTGGTCAGACTCCCAACAACATCGCATTGCCTTTGCACCGTCTCAATGTCAAGGTTTTGGGAACATCCCCTGAGATGATCGACAGCGCTGAGAACCGATACAAGTTCTCCAGAATGCTTGACCGCATTGGAGTGGACCAGCCTGCCTGGAAAGAGTTGACTAGTATTGAAGAGGCCACTGCTTTCTGCGAGAAAGTCAAATACCCAGTGCTCGTTCGACCATCTTACGTTCTTTCAGGAGCTGCCATGAACACTGTTTACTCCAAGGACGACTTGGCAACATATTTGCAACAGGCAGCTGACGTTTCTCGCGAGCACCCAGTTGTTATTACCAAGTACATTGAGAATGCCAAGGAAATTGAAATGGATGCAGTAGCTCGCAACGGTGTCATGGTTGGTCACTTCATCTCAGAGCATGTCGAAAATGCCGGTGTCCACTCTGGTGATGCCACTCTTATCCTACCCCCTCAGGATTTGGATCCCGAGACTGTTAGACGTATTGAAGATGCTACACGCAAGATCGGAAATGCGTTTAACGTTACTGGTCCTTACAACATTCAGTTCATTGCTAAAGACAACGATATCAAGGTCATCGAGTGCAATGTCCGTGCTTCTCGTTCATTCCCATTTGTTTCCAAGGTCATGGGCGTCGACTTGATTGAGATGGCAACAAAGGCTATGTTGGGAATACCATTCCAGGAGTACCCCCCAGTCAGCATTCCCAAAGACTACGTCGGAGTCAAGGTGCCACAGTTCTCCTTCTCTCGCCTCTCTGGTGCCGACCCTGTCCTGGGTGTTGAAATGGCTTCTACCGGTGAAGTTGCCTCTTTCGGTCGTAACCGTGCAGAGGCTTACCTCAAAGCTCTGATCTCAACTGGCTTCCGTCTTCCCAAAAAGAACATTCTTCTCTCTATTGGTTCGTACAAAGAGAAGTTGGAGATGCTCCCGTCTATTCAGAAGTTGCATAAGATGGGTTACAATCTATTTGCTACAGCCGGCACTGCAGACTATATCAAGGAGCACGGCATCCCGGTCAAGTACCTGGAACTTCTCAATGGAGAGGAAGAAGACCTCAAATCTGAATATTCCCTTACACAGCATCTTGCGAACAACTTGATTGACCTATACATCAACTTGCCATCCAGCAACAGATACCGCCGTCCTGCCAACTACATGAGTAAGGGTTACAGAACCAGACGTATGGCTGTTGATTACCAGACTCCTTTGGTTACCAATGTCAAGAATGCAAAGATCCTGATTGAGGCACTTGCTCAGCAGTTTGAACTTGAGGTTCTCACCATTGACCATCAAACCAGCCACCGTACAATGGTACTACCTGGTCTCATCAACATAGCTTCCTTCGTTCCAGGATTGGTCACACCGGGTTCAAAGGACTTTGAACAGGTAACCAAGGCCTCGGTTGCTGCAGGTTTCACCATGATCCGTGTCATGCCTGTCGGCGTGGATGCGTCTGTGACGGATGCCGTTGCTTTGAAGGCAGCCCAACAAAACTCCAAGACCGGAACCTACTGTGACTACAACCTCTCTGTTGCTGCTACAGCTACCAACGTGGAACAGATTGGTCAGGTCACTGGAGAAGTCGGAGCTCTTTTCATTCCTTTCAATCACCTGTCCGGCAACATCAACAAGGTTGCTGCTGTTACCAGCCACTTCGGAGCCTGGCCCGCCTCCAAACCCATGATCACCGATGCCAAAGCCACCGACCTTGCGTCAATCCTTCTTTTGGCAAGCTTGCACAACCGAAACGTCCACGTCTTGAACGTTTCTTCAAAGGAGGACATCAACTTGATTGCTTTGAGTAAGGAGAAGGGTCTCAAGGTCACCTGTGATGTTTCCATCTACAGCCTCTTCCTTACACAGAAGGACTTCCCAGACTGCACCGGCTTGCCAACCGTTGAGGATCAAAATGCTCTCTGGGAGCATTTGAGCACAATTGATGTTTTCTCCATTGGCACTATTCCTTATCAACTCGCTGGAAAAGAAGCTAGCCCTACCGTGGGTATTGCTGATGCGCTGCCTCTGTTGCTCACTGCAGCTTCTCAGAACAAGCTGACCCTCGACGACATTACTTCTCGTCTTCATGACAACCCGAAGAGAATCTTCGAGTTACACGACCAACAAGACGCTTTTGTCGAGGTTGAGATTGACCGTCCATATGTCTTTAACAGTGGCAACGTTTGGTCCCCATTCAATGGCAAGCCAATGAAGGGCTCGGTTCACCGTGTGGTCTTCCAGAACAAGACATCTTGCCTTGATGGCGAGATTCAAAGTGAAGCTGCGCAAGGTTCAGACATGTCAACCCATCGTATCGCGCCTCAATCGCCTTCCGTCAAGGCCTTTTCTCCACGAGTGCAGCCCAAATTTGATGCTATTGAACGTCGCTTCTCGAGCAGCACTCCTGTGCGGCCCTTCCGTTCAAAAGCAGCTGATGCTGTTCCTAATGTTCCTGAGCTCGGACCGCCGCTCTTCACTCCTTCTTCCCAGACTTCATCTTCTCTGCTTGAGCTTCTTTCGCGCTCGACATTTAAGCAAAAGCACGTCGTCTCTGTGAACCAATTCACCCGTTCAGACCTTCACCTTCTCTTCACTGTGGCTCAGGAGATGCGTCTTGGAGTTGAGAGACAGGGTGTCCTTGATATTCTCAAGGGCCGTGTCTTGTGTACTTTGTTCTACGAGCCTTCTACACGCACTTCGGCTTCTTTTGACGCAGCAATGCAGCGTCTCGGGGGCCGTACTGTCGTGATCTCTACTGAGCACTCTTCGATTAAGAAGGGTGAGACACTTCAAGACACCATTCGTACCTTGGGTTGCTACGGAGATGCTGTTGTTCTTCGTCACCCTGATGAGAAGAGTGCTCACACTGCCGCCAAATTCTCTCCCGTGCCTATTATCAATGGTGGAAACGGTTCCCTTGAACACCCAACTCAGGCGTTCCTTGACCTTTTCACCATCCGGGAAGAGCTTGGCACGGTCACTGGCTTGACGGTCACCTTTTTGGGTGATTTGAGATACGGCCGCACTGTGCACTCCTTGATCAAGTTGCTTCAGTTCTACGATGTTCGCGTTCAATTGGTTGCCCCCAAGGCTCTGTCCTTGCCGGAAGATGTGCGCAAGTTGGTGGTCTCTTCTGGCCAATTGGTTCATGAGTCGGAGGAACTCACTCCCGAGATTATCTCTCGCTCTGATGTTCTCTACTGCACTCGTGTGCAGAAGGAACGGTTCGCTGATTTGGCGGAATACGAAAGGCTCAAGGACAGCTTCGTTGTCGACAACTCGGTCCTGAAATACGCAAAGAGCCATATGGTTGTTATGCACCCATTGCCCAGGAATGCTGAGATTGGGGAGGAGGTTGACTTTGACCAGAGAGCAGCCTACTTTAGACAGGTAAGTCTCACCAGTACGGAGTTGATGACAAGTATACTGACATCTTTCAACAGATGCGTTACGGCCTTTATTGCCGCATGGCATTGCTGGCTCTTATTCTGGCACCTTAAATCTTCTCGACACTCTAGTCGAAGGTGGTGAAGGAATTAGAAGTCGTAGCCATGAATTTCCTTGTTTCGTGACGTTTTTGCATGTACCAAAAGTTATTGTCTCTTTGTTTTGTTTAACTATACAAAACGTAGATTTTTTTAGATTCTTGGATAGGAACAGATAGATTCCTAGATTGTTATGTATAATCTGTGAAGATTGGCATTAATGGGTACTGTATGTATATGGATTTCGTCATGATTTATGTGTGTTACGCGTTATGTGTTATGTGTCGTGTGTCATGTGTTTGGTGTTTTGTGTGTGGTTTGGCATAGCGTTGGGTTTGGCTTTTTGCATAGCGTGGTTGGGACTGGTCTGGGTTATGCATTGATATCCATTCAATTCATTATATTTTCTTCTTCTTCTCTCATCATTATAATCGTCTACCTGGTGTAATAATAATTGTGGTTGGTAATTTGATATTGTCACGAGTTTGGAGAATCAGAGTCTGCGAGCTCCACTAGCCAAATATAGATGGCTTCATTTCAATACGGTCGGATTTTTGATTATTAGAATGGAGCCTGAGTTGAGATTTAAATCAATTTACAATCATTGGATTGATAACCAGGTAGAACACCTTGGATGCCTAATTAGAAGATCCGACAGGGCGAAGACAATACCAGCCCCAAGGCGGAAAGAAAACTCCACGCAACGAGATCAAAAGCACAGCTTCTAAGCTCAATAACTTAACCACAAATACTCCTATTATCTGTCCGACAATCTCCCAATGACATTCCCAACTCCTTCAACATATACCTTGGACCGCGCCATCATCGGCTTAGCGCTCTCCCACTCCTTCTCCAGTAAATGAGTCATCTCCTTTAACTCTTCCATATCCTTCCTGTATCCCTGACTTATTTCCCGTTCATGTTTTATTTCTCTGTCTCTCTGCTCCAGAAGGAAGGTTAGGCGTTGGATTACTTCCATATTTAACCCCAGTTGTATCTCTGTTCTCTCCTGGTAGTAAAGTCGCTCAAGTAAAAAGCTGAGCTTTTCGAGCAGTTCGATTAGGCCGGATGAGCTAAGGGCGTCTAGACAGGAGGGGGGTTTGTTTTTTGATTCTGTGAGATGGGCGATTCCGGCGATTAGGATGTCTTTTATGGTAGGGTCTGTTTGGTTATTCGTATAGCCAGATTGTGATGGTACTTGGGTGGTTTTATCATCTGATTCGGAAGTAGGAGTCCTCGTTGAATTTGGCGTTGCAGAAGACAAGCCCGAGAAGAAGGTAGAAAGAATTTCTTCCAGTCGCTCTATCTTTTGAACAATCACTGGTTGAAGGTCAAATGGTACCATTGTTGGTGGTTGTTTCTGGAAGTTATGTTTCTCAAAAACAACAGAATGACCTTCCAATTCTATCTGTTGTTCGCGCTTCAATTGACTCGTTGGATGTCGAGTACTGGCATCCGTCTTCCGAGACAACCATCTATACATCTGTTAGCATATTCACCTCCCTTCTATTTTCTTGATATTGCAAGCCTCACTTGAACGGATTTTTTTCACTGGTATCCCTTTTTCTCAACGAAGAAAGCCTCAACACTTCCTTGAGCCCATCACTCTTTCGCCTCTGTTCCTGCGCAGACTTTTGGCTATATTGACTACTCTTACTCACACTCGTCGCCCCCACGGAACTAACAATACTGTTCGTACTCTGCTGACTCCGGGATACAATGCTGCTCCGTGCACTCATCTCACTGTTCGTGGTTGTCATTGTATAGTGCCGTTTTGAGTTGTTTGTCGGTTCTGCGACTGAGGAATATACAGATGATGATGAGGAGTGGCGGGAGTTTGACTTTGTCAGCCATGATCCGCCGATGGTGAAGTTGCTGTTACTGTTATTTTTTAGCCTTGGAATCTGTCTCAGGGGCTGTGTATGTTCGCCCGTGGGTGGTGGTTGATCGCGACATCGAGATGTAGAGGTTAACGGGAGGGAGTCGTCGCTTTGTCTGAGGTGGCGTTTGGTGAGAACGCTCAGGGGCATTGAGATTGAGTCCATAGACGACAGTACTTGAAGGTATATAGCAGCTTATACCTTTAAATTATCCAGTCTGAAGCTCTGGTTGGCAACATTTGAGTCGGATCGTACGAGCAGACCGATGTACTGGATACCACACCAGTTGCTGTAAAATGAATCTTGTTGCTAATGCGACATGATTTTGTTCTTTAACAAGAAGGTAAATTATGTAGGTACAAGCCTGATGTAATGTCTTTCCGAGCCATGGATGTGTACGTTGGACAACCACGGTATACCCTACATGATCCTCAACCTTGAAGCATTCCACATCGACCTATGTAATCCTTAATCAAGCAATCTGGTTGACACACGCTCACGTATAAATATTGGCTCATGATCCTATATAGGTGGCCTCCTTGATTCAAATTTAGTGAGCGAATACCCTCACCTAATCTAATTGGCTCGCGCTCACGTACAAATCTAAGGACACGAATCTATACTGGGCCTTCGAACGAGCTTACATACGTACAATAAGGTATTGATGTTGAATGTGGTTTGGACTTGTCTATATTTAGGAGCGTTAACGCATCTTGCTTAAGAATACAATACGCGAATGTGCTTTACCGTGCTCTTACTATGATATGCCATATCACTGCTGTATCTAGGCTCCTGCTTAGTACATAGCTATCACTTATGCAATACCACGTCGTCTAGTCATGGCGGCCTGCCATAGGATCACTGTCAACGGCTGTCACCCAGACCTGCCCTTACGAAGATCCATAACTAGGTATATTCCCGCTACTGTTGGTTGTGAATATTAAATTAAATATATACATGTGTTCAGGCGAATTACTATAAATCTACGTATAAATCTATGTTGACATTCCTGGCTTCTATATTCAAACATCCGGCCAGTACTTCTTCAATAAATCCTTCTTATTGACCTTGCCCATCGCATTGCGTTCTATTCCATCGACGAGTTTCAATATCGAGGGAATCTTATAAGGCGCCATTTCTTGTTTCAGCTCTGTTCTTAGGGTTGATAACTCCAACGATGTGACCTGTTTGTTGTTTCAGCTAGGTTGTATCGAATAGAGGCAAAGATTGATCGGAAATTAACTCACGCCATCTCTTAGTTTAATAACAGCAGCGACACGCTGACCCCATTCCTCGTCCGTAACGCCGACAACTGCTACTTCTTGTATATATTCCAAACTGAGTATCTTCCGCTCAACTTCTAGCGCGGATACTTTGTAACCACCCGTCTTGATTAGATCGACCGACTCACGTCCCTGAATGTAATAAGCGCCATTGTCTTTCGAACGCCTAGCAACATCACCCGTCTTGAACCACCCGTCAGAAGTAAATTCCTTCGCGGTGGCTTCCGGCTTATTCCAGTATTCGAGGAAGACGTTATCGCCCTTGATCTCGATCATGCCATCCTCTTCATCTCGTTCAATTATTTCATTAGTCTCTTTATCGGTCAGCCGTACCTGAACGCCGGGTAACGGCCAGCCGACACTTCCATCTAGTCGCTGAGAGACGTCAAGACCACAACTGATACCCATTCCGATTTCAGTCATGCCATATCTCTCAAGCAAGACCTGGCCGGTAATTTCCGCAAACCTGGCTTTGATCGGAGTTGGTAGAGCAGCAGATCCACTGACGACGAGGCGAAGTGCCTTGGCGCCCTCTCTTGCACTGGCCTCCGCAGCTGTGGACCGAATATGTGCATCAAAATAGTCAACCAACCGGGAGTAAATGGTGGGTACAGCCATGAACATCGTTGATGTGCCCTTGTCCTGCCATCTCTCCCAAATGACTTTCGGATCGAATTTGGGGTACATTTCCACCGTTGCGCCGCTGAGGAATGACGCGGTCAGGCCATTGATGATGCCATGGACGTGATGTAGGGGTAGGACGTGGATCAAATGATCCGACGGTGTATATTCCCATGCTTTAACTAGACAGTCGGCTTGAAATGTAATGTTCTTATGCGTCGTGACGCAGCCTTTGGGATTGGATGTTGTGCCGGATGTATATATCATGAGAGCTCTTCGGTCGAGTGGAAGAGATTCATGGAATGGCGGTAGGGTTACTATATTTATATCGTTTGCGCTCGAGAGTGGAACGAATCTTGTGAATTGAACATCGTTGACTAGCTCGCGGAGAGCTACATCGATCTTTTCGAAAGATGGATGGATCACGACCAATGAGGGCTGCGAGTCGCCGATTGTATAGAGAAGTTCTTTGACGGGATGTGACGTACCTGTACAGATCAAACAGTCAGCCAATCTATGCAATTTACATTTATCTAATAGAAAGGCATACAAAGTGGCACGCAGACACCCCCGGCAGCCCATACGGCCCACTGCATTACAACATAGTCATAGCCATTGGGAATGAGAAACGCTATCCTCCTCTCGTCCAAATCACCTAGTGACAAATGTTCCAACAGCCATCTCTTCTTTTGTGACACATCTGACAGTAATTGTCTGTATGTAAAGCTCTCTCCCTTTGTCCGGTCTATCACAGCTACCTTCTTGCTGTTGGTAGTCGCGTGCTTCTTGGCTTCGACAAATAGCGGTAGTGAGGGGATCGATGTAATCTCTAGCGGCTTAGATGCGCCGCGGCTTCGCAGTAGGACGGTTGTTACTACAGGGGCAGTCATTGCGACAGCAGCGACGGCTATGAGTAGAGGCGTGAAATGTCTCCAGCTGATGGAGACCGGGAAGTTGTTGGCCGGAATTAGGGTGTTAGCCGCAGTCGCAAGAGACATGCTATGTATTTATCAACCAGCAGCGCGAGCATCAGACTCGATGAATCAGCTGAGTTTTCACCTGGTCAACTGGCAAGAACATAATAAACAAAAAATTGAAGAAAATGAAACGGAAAAGACGAAATGTAACATGATCGGCTGCCGAACCAGATTGGATGACCGATCCCTAAGGCACTAAATCCAGGAACCCGCAAAGCCGGCTCTACTTCTGGCAGCCGCTGACTAAGGTGTGGGTGCGGAATTTAGCTGGCTTGGCAGGGCGATATCGGATGAATCTTTGAAGCTCGACGGCTCTGCAGATATCTACGACGTCTTCCATTGAGTGAGCCACACAGTCGCCAGACTCCAGTGCAGCAATGCTGATACAGCCTGCGCTTCAACCGAGAATATTCAAAATCTCACTACCGCGCCAGTTCCTCCGCTATGCCAGTGCGGCATCAAAACCAAAAAAGTACCAACAAAAAACGAACCTACACAAACTCTATCAGCTGAAATGGCGACCTTTGATCCATATCCGAGACGGAACCTTCTATCGTGATTACCCTGCTTCCGCAGAAGCTTCCGGATCAGACAATTCCCCGTTGTTCATAAAAATCGACTTTAGTCTCCCGTCCAGACCGCCGCAATGGCCAGAGCTTCCCCTGCCGAACAGCTCTAAACATGCGAGAGAACGTTATGAGAAGGGCCTGCGCCAGGAACAAGCGATACAAGAAGAGGAAGGCCCGTTCCATTGGGCCGTAATTGGAAATGATAAAGCAGAATTCTTTCATATCCTTCAAGGTCGATATATTGCACAACCGGCTAAATCACGTCAATATCCGCATTTGATTTCTCGGAAGTTTAATCCAAAAGACCCCAGCAAAAGGTCACCTGAAAATGCAATCGCATACGTGGGTTTTAGTGGCGAAGGTTCACAAGCAACGGGTGGCACGCGAGGTGCCTACCTCAGCGCAAGATATGAAAGTCTCCGGGAGGATACAGATTGGACGGTACGGCAATTCTTACTGGGACAAACGGAACTCAACCCTATGGAGGACGAGAATGCTGGGAAGAAGCTTGATGAAGCTCAATTTGAGAAAGTTGTGACGGATTTCAGGTTGCAAGAACTTTTGGAATTGCCCGTGTCCAGCCTCAGCAATGGCCAGACGAGACGTACACGGATAGCCAAAGCTCTACTATCTTCACCGGAGCTACTTCTGCTAGATGAGCCTTTTAGTAAGTACTTCTGATAAACCAGGCAAACTTATGTCCCGCATTAACTGGGTGTTTAGTGGGCCTTGACCCTGCCACAACTGAAAGCATATCTTCCCTCCTTCGGGATGTCGCATATCGTTCTTCACCAAGGGTCATTATCTCACTCCGTCCACAAGATCCCATTCCAGAATGGATCACGCACGTATTGATTCTCGACAATCACCGAATAGCTTTCAGCGGACTCAAAAAAGACTTCTACAAACAAGCGACTAAAGCCAGTGGAATGTCTACAAGTGCTGCCAACAAAGCTAGAATGTCCCTGCGGTGGCTCTTTGCGCCAGGGGGCTTATTCGAACTGCAGCGATATCAGTTTATAGATGACAAGAAAACTAAAGTAGCCCAGTTCTCAAAGAGCAACATAGGTGTTGCGGATCCGACAGCTTTGACACAAATTACTCAGACTGGCAAACCGGTTATTGAAATGGAGGGTGTACATGTTCAGTATGGAGAGAAAGTCGTTCTCGGAAACTGGAAGCAAATTATCCGTGGTAAAAAGGGGGCCAAGCCAGGCTTGTGGTGGCGAGTCCGCCAGGGTCAAAGATGGGCGGTTCTTGGTGCCAATGGTTCTGGCAAGACGACGTTGCTGTCTGTTATCACGTCTGATCATCCACAAGCATATGCCCAACCGGTTCGTATGTTTGGTCAGTCTCGTTTACCCGAAAGAGGAAGGCCTGGTATATCAATATTCGATCTTCAAGCTCGAATGGGCCATTCCTCTCCGGAGATTCACGCCTTCTTTCCACGTCAACTTTCAATAAGGGCATCGATTGAATCTGCATGGGCCGACACATTCCTCTCCAAACCAGTTCTGACCTACGAACGCGACACAGTCGTCGACGCAGTTTTAGAATACTTCAAACCAGAGCTAGACCCTTCTGCAGAAGACCTCCAACCAACGGCCTCTGAAGCAGTTGACATATCCTTTATTCCCAAAACGTTTCGCGCAAACTTGGGAGATGCAACCCCCGTGGATAATGGATCAACACAGTATTACCCGAAACACAATGTCGATTATGCAGATAATACAACCTTTGGCCAGCTCTCCGTTGCGCAGCAGCGCCTGATACTTTTCATTCGAGCCATCATCAAGAAACAAGAACTTATTATCCTGGATGAAGCCTTCTCAGGCATGCCGGCTAATATGCGCGAGAAGTGTTTTTACCTCCTGAATAATTCTGGACCGCCAGAGGACGGAGAATTAGCCAATTCACCCTTGCCATACCTAGGACCCGACCAAGCTTTGGTCGTAGTGAGCCATTTACCAGAGGAAATACCAGACACAGTACGATTCTGGATGCGCCTTCCCTCTGAAGTTGGAGACGGCCAACAATTAGACTTTGCGCAGGGCGTCTTACCGGATGATATTACTTTTTCGGCAGACCGTAAAGCTTGGGAGACGATCTGGTCCGAAAATTCATTGTCCAAGGCCATGTTTTTGTATGGAAAGGATAGTGAAGGGAAACTTAACGATGGCGAGAGATATCGCTATGTAATTCCTCGCAAGACACAGACGAAGACTAAGCTTAAGACGCTGAATGATGGCGCAAATGAGGATTCAGAGGAAATGGAGGAGGACCATGAGGAGGAAGACTATGAAGAGGAGGAGGATGAACCCGAAGAAGCTGAAGAAATCGAGTCTGACAAAACGCGTGCTTAACCGAATTTGCACATATTACTGTATACTACGGCAAAATATACCCTACTTCTTGCTCGCTATATGCATATTCTTAATGTATATTGAAATGTTCATTGACTGAGTAGCAAATTCTTGACCTCCTCGTGATTACCAACCACAGCCAAAAACAAAGGAGTCAACCCGCTCCTGTTTTTCGAATCAATATCAACCCGGTTCGTTTGAAGCAATAGTTTCACTACCGCAGCATTCCCTTCCCTTGAAGCCCAGGACAAGGGTGTGGAGCCTTCTGAATCCTTTGTGTCTACTTCTACCCGTTTGTCTTTGAGTAGGAGTTTGACGACTGCATCATGCCCGTTTTTCGCGGCGATGGATAGTGGTGTTCGACTATCTTCGTCATTCGAGTTCACATTCACTTGGCCAAGTTTCAGCAGTATTCTGACGACTGTTTCATGGCCATTTGCAGAAGCATGAAACAATGGCGTACGACCCTGAGAGTCCTTCGACTCTACATTCATCCGTCCATCTTTCAGCAATGCCCGGATGACGGCAGAATGACCATTCCCTGCAGCCCAAGAAAAAGCCGTTCGACCTTCGGAGTCTTCGAGATTTATATTCATTTGTTCATTCTCTAGCAAAAGCCTTACTATCGCACCATGTCCATTCTCCGCGGCCAACGACAGCGGTGTCCGGCCCTCGGAGTCTTCTGAGTTGGCACACACTCGACCAGTCTTTAATAACAATCTAACAACCTCCCGGTGCCCATTTTCTGCAGCCCGGGAAAGGGGTGTTGAGCCTGTGAAGTCTCTCAAATCCAGGTTCTGTATATTCCGGGAAAGAAACAGTTTCACAACCGCCCCATGTCCGTTCTCGGCAGCATACGACAGGGGACTCATGCACATATCATCTCCCATCTCCAAATCCACACAGCCTGTGTCAAGCAAAAGCTTCACTATGTTTCCATATCCATTCTCCGCAGCCCAGGATGTCGCTGTTCGCGAATTGTAGTCTGTGGAATTGATATCCATATCTCTTCCCTTCCTCAGGCCCAATAGTAAGATGACCACTTCCTCATGGCCCTCTCTAGAAGCCCACATCAACGCATTCATGCCAAACTCATCTATGGTATTGTTAACGTCGCATTTACCGAGCGATATACTCTTCTCTGCCGTGCCTCTGAGGCCATGTTTTGCGGCCCAGAGTAACGCAGACCCATTCCCCTCGCGCGCATTGCGTTGGTATAAGAGATGCGTATAAAACGAGTAAAGACTATGGTTGGCTTGTGAGAGGGAGTTGATGTCGCTGTCCTTGTTGAGGAAACTGGCGACCAAGGCCAGGAGTTCTGGGGGCAGAGAGAGGAGGGACATCTTTTAGATGAGAATCTGCTTGATCCCTTCGTGGATGCTCTTCATAAAGGATCTACTGAAGAATCGAGCTCTTTAGATACTCGTGGCCTTTACTTATACCCTGACTAAGTGCGGTCATTGCATCCATGAATTTGATGGCCAGAGGTCACGTCTCCTGGGTAATGCTAAGTTTGCACGCACTACTGTACACGATTACAACGCCTAGCTATAGTCTTCCACGCTAGGTCGTAGTGTGGCGGTCTAACTGATTCCATCGCATGAACTGTTTTGTATCTAGAGCCGAAACAAAGGTAGTTTGTTGACTTAATCTATGTCACCGCTTGGGAACTAAAATGAGCAGTTCTGATTGGACGAACAGGGGTCAAGAGTCGGTATCATCGACCCACTAACGTGGCCTAGCTGCAGGAACTAGCGTGTTGTTAATATACGAAGTCTATATCAAAATAGTATGTATAACGAGTATGCATGTACGCATTCAAAAGCCATGACTGCATTGAACCAACTCCGATAACAACAATCACTGCGTCTCGGCATCCCCCGGCTCTCCAAGCTCAACTGTCCCTGACCCATTGTTATTCCCATCAACAAGACCCCTCTTGATTAAATCACTAAAGTCGACTCCAACCTCAGTCAACAACGCCGCCTGTTCGTCAAGAGTATCCATGCATTTTTGCCAAATCGTCGTGCCACGCTGTACACTGCTCAATTGCCTGACGAGAATCGCATTAAATTGATCCAAATGCTCCTTCGCCCATTTGATGCTAGCACTGGTCATCATGGGCGGGAAGCATTGTTGGTATATACTAATAGTGTTTTTCACAAGTGTGAAGTAAACGAATGATATTTGGAAAATGTACAGTGGTAAGTCGCCTTCGAAGATGCATTGGCGCGCGCGTTTGTTGATGACTTCTGACCGAGCACGGAGGTAGGCTTCGCGGGCCCGATCTTCAAATCCTAGGCGGGCTAACCAGCCAACATGTGTCTTTGTGGCTACCAGGAATGAATGTTTGTCAACTAACGCACGAGACAGGATGCTGGCGAGGTTGGTCGCTCGTTCATCCACTTTCTGGTTGATAATGTCTTGAGCGAATGTGTTTCCTTTTAGACCTCGAGCGAGCTTCCTAAGCCGCTCGACACTCGAGACAGCTTCCTCAAAGTGTTGCAATGCAATGTCGATATCAAGCTCGTCGATTTGTCCTTCAACCCACCGCAGGTTTTGCTGTTTACCATCCACATCGATTCGAACTTCGGGCTTATCTTTATAGGTCTCAGGATTATCGAAGATTCCAGATTTACGGTGTCCTTCCAGCTGACTCAGAGTGCGTAAAGCATCGCCTGCTCTGCTTGAAGTTTCAATTTCAGACCGAAGCGTTTTACGGAGATCTTCAACTGTCTTGCGGAAAGTTGCTAGAAGCTCGTTCTTGGCCGTATTGTTACGTTGGTCGTATCGGTAGGTGTAGGACTGAGAACCAACGCGAATATTGATTGCGTGAGCTACACCTCTATGCTCCGCTTCGGCGCGTGCTGCACCCGATCCAAGATTCGCGCCCAAGTCAATCATATCAATATCTTGAAGTTGCCAGCATTCTTCAGCCACCAGCTTAGTCGGCGCTGGGCCACGATTCTGGCTCGGGCTATTGGGATCAATCCGCTTGCGCTTTTTGGCAGCGACCAACAAGTGATCGTTGAGCAGGACGATATGTACCGGACGACGTGGTTTCCATGTCGCCGAATCCAGCTCGACCCAATGTCCGCTTTCTAGGACTATATGCCTACCGGGAATTGCGGGTAGAAACTTTTGAGATCCTTCGACTGTCTTCCATAACGTCTGCAGCTGTATGTTCCACATGTTCTCCAGATTCGCAACAGAACTTCGGTTGCTGCGTTTCGATGCGCGATCATCGGCAGTCAACAATTGATTCGATCCAGTCGCATCATGAGTCTGACCCAGTGTTGTAGTCAGTTCCGACATAAGTGTACGCAAGGTACGCATTTCGCCTTTTAGCTTCTCCGCTTCTTCGCTGATTTTTATGAACTGCGTCCGATTCTGGTATACATTTTGCTGTAAATCGGTCGAAGTGCGGTTTTTGACCCTGCGTAGGCTCTGTTGGTAATCTCGGATCTCCTCTTCGGAAGCATTGGCAAGGAGTCCCGCCACATCTATTGACAAGTCAATGAGCTTTCATACCATAAATTTACGCACAAGGAGGCCGTGTTTCATACATTTCTCAACCGGCAATGATGGGTCTTTCAATGCTTTGAGATCAACCTCCAGCGTGACAACTGGTCCAGCTTGCAACCCGCTAGGGGTAGCGGAGGGCCCATCTCGATTCTTGAAGACTTGTAAATCGGACGGCAGACTCGGTATTGGAGGAGCATCGAGAGACGAGTCGGGAACGGGATTGAATCGCGCGGAGTAGCGGCGCTTGACGAGATCCGATGTAGCACCACCACCTGGCTGCGCGGCCGAGGGTCTCCTTTCTGACGGGGTCGGGCCGGAGATGGGCTGCGGCGCACTGATTTGCGGTCGCCGGCGTGATTTATTCCGTAGAGTCAAATTACTGAGCTTGTCGAGTTGGGAGGCCATTGTGCAAGCCAAAGCCCAGAGGGCAAAGAAGGAAATAAGCTGCAATGACTCTCAAAGAAGCAATGCTTCAAGTTGTCTCGGGTCTTGACTGACGTTGTTGTCCTTCCCGGGCGGAGTCGAGCAACTGAAACGCCGCGGCGGAACAACAATGATCCACCACAGCTCAAAATTAATTTTAGCCGCGACGCATCGAGTCCGCTACTTAACATCGCATAACAACAACCATCGTCTGGAGTTATAGCAACATCCTCGATCTATCTCAATCTCTCTCGCAGTCTTGCCCACGCCCATACCATCATGAAGACTTCCACATTGATTGCCGTCTCGACGGGCACGGTCATTACAGGCTTTCTCGGTATGTTGTCTCCCGAACGTATCAACACAACCTAAACATCGAACTAACCATCACTATTACCATCAGCATATGCAGTATGGTTCGACTACAAGAGACAGTCCGACCCGGAATTCCGAAAAGCTTTAAAGAGAGATAACCGCCGCATGGCCCGCGCCGCAAAGGAAGAGGCTGAGGCTCAAGGCGCCGCTCAACGGGACCAAATCAAGAAAGCTGTCAACGCCGCAAAGGAGGAAGGTTTCCCCACAGACCTGGAAGAAAAGGAGGCCTATTTCATGGGCCAAGTTGCCAAGGGAGAGAGTCTCTGTGCTGAAGGTTCGGACAATATTGAAGCCGCTCTTGCTTTTTACAAGGCGCTCAAGGTGTATCCTCAACCCAAGGATTTGATTTCGATATATGATAAGACTGTGCCCAAGGAGGTGTTGGAGATTCTGGCGGAGATGGTTGCTTTGGATACGGGATTGAAGCTTGGTTCTTTTACCACTGAGGGTGCCAGTGCCGGTGCCGACAACCACGGCGTTGAATAAGCGTTTCGCTCGCCTCGCTGTGCTGACGATGACTTGGGGACGAACACATAATAATTGACACCGACTAGACTTTACATCCTTCGACTGGCATATGCCTCGTCAACTCGATACACGACAACTCCACTTCTCCACTGTACACTTCCTTGCATTTGTTTCATTTCCTTTTTCGGGCAGGTTTACGAGCATTCCAATATTCAAGGTTCTGGCGCAGTCTGATGTTGCATGTGTTGGATAAATGTCGAATGTCCGTCCGGACTAGGGGCCGATTTTTGTTGTACTACACAGGCAGCTTGATGCTGGTACTGTATCCTTTTGTTGCCTACTATAAAGACGCTTTATAATTGTATTTTATCGTGCGAATTATGATTCATTTATTTCTACTGGCCATTGTTTACTTACGAAAGATAAATGGTATTGACAGACTAATAGGAAACAACCATTGAGATATAATGAAACATCATCGGACGCATTTTTTCATCGTTAGGTCAAGCATTTGGACTATCCAGCACAGCCCGAAATGGGACAGTTACTTCCTTCTGCCTTCCGCAAACCCCCTCCTATACGCTACAAGCTCCTCCTCCTCACCGCGGTCAGTCCCAATTCCGCACCCACAAATACTCCCTCCTTCAAATACGAAATCAGCGTCCACATCATCACGCCCGCGCTCACAATCAGGTACACTGTAATCCACACCCTCCATGCAATCATCTCCGACACAGTGGCGACCCCCCGCCCGATTTTGTGGAAGCGTCTAGCGGCAACAATAGCAACGCTTGATACCTCGTCTCGGTCGTCCAACTGTCAATGTCGTATACCGCCACCCCAGGTGCGGCGCCGAGCGAAAAAGTGCGCACGACGTCGATGTCGATTTTGCTATTAACGGTAAGGTATGTTACGGCTAAGACGCAGGTGAGGGCTGCAAGGAGGAACAAAATGAGAACAGACATGGTGAAGACGAGGGTTAGGAGGACTGATTTATGGCGCTGTCCGTCGATCAGCTTAGCTTATGTTTCTTCGGCTACTCGGGCGCAAGACTTTCAAGTCGTACATGTCCTTCAAGCAACTATGTACAGAAAATGAAGTTGGCACGAAAACACTGGGGAGCGTTTTGGGTTGCGCATGGGGACTTTGTTCTGTAGATATCCACAATTGACCAGAAAGCACAATGACGAAGCTATGTTTCACCTTAAGCTAAGGTTAGGCAGAGAGTCCGCATATCTAGGCAAACTACTCAGGGTTGATATCATTCACTTTCAGAAATCTATATGGAAGTATCCATCCAGTTCCAGAAATGGTATCCATGGATGGCTCTGCTCAATTTCGCATATCGGAAATATGCATACATTAGGTACTCCTAAGCCCGTACATGCCTAGATAGAAAGAATTCAGTGGCGGGGACTTGGCTGCTGATTGCCGTTTGCAACCATACCTACATACGATGAATTCCAGAAAGTCTTATTTATCAGCCGTCAAACCCTAAATCACAACTTTAAGATGGAATCTAAGGTTCGGCTGTCTGGCCTCTCTATGTAGTACTGTACAACCATCTTTGTGGGAGCCGTGTATCTGGCCAATTGAGCGTGTCAAGTGTGAGAATAAAACATCGTATGAATGTCTAGTCTCATAGGTATTATGCAAATATTTATGTACAATATGCGTCATAGACCGTATCAACATAGCGACACACTTCTCCATATGTGCGCTGGCAGAAGCAAACCCAACGCCGTATAATGGGTATAAATGACAAAGAAACCCAAAGTAAATGAAATGTAGGTCAAAATGAAACACATGTCGTGATACAGTTTTGGCTGCAGTAGCGGTTGTACCGACTACGTGAGTCGTAAATCATTCGAAAATCATCCGGTAATATCGCCCGCTAGCTTTACCCTGCTCGTAGGCGGTGAACGCCTCTTGATGTAAATTAAATCCCTCCCAGAATGAATAAAAAGCATGCGCGAGAGGTTTGAGGTCAAGTATTAAATGTGTATAAATGCATGGAGTTGCGCGTGGGTATGGACCTACGGTCCGATCCATTTCAATAGTACCGATATTAGATGTTGACGGTGAACCGGCTTCGCAATGTAATCATTCATACCATTGGCGAGATACAGATCCGAGTCACCCTTGAGCGCATTGCCCGTCATCGCGATAATGGGCACATCTCGACTCATTGCGCGAATGGCTTTAGTGGCTTCCACGCCGTCCATGACTGGCATGTTGATATCCATCAGGATCGCGTTATAAGATAGAGGCTTCTGTTTGACTTTGCGCACTGCTTCGGCGCCGTTCCAGGCTGTGTCTACCTTTTCAAATCCAATCATGTTGAGCAATTTTAGCATGATTGTTTGATTCATAATGTTGTCTTCAACTAGCAAGATCTGTTTTCGAGGAGCTAATCCTTGAATTTGGGCGTTCAGATCTGGGCCTCGGGTTTCGCTTAGCCGTCGACCATATTGTGTATTGTCGACTGTGCCCATTTTGACCGTAAGCCAGAACACACTTCCATGATTGTCCGGATTTGATGCAAAGCCAACGAATCCGTCCATGAGTTCGGCCAAGTTTTTGCAAATAGATAGACCTAGTCCTGTACCTTGATATCTCTTTCGACTGCTGTCTGCAAACCGAGTAAACGGGGTGAAAAGTGAGTTAACGGCGTCTTCGGGAACGCCAATACCAGTGTCGACAACCATAGTGGTTATTTCGAACGTCGAACTATCTTGGGGGTCTTCGTTGACTTTGACGGAAACATCAACACTACCTTCGTCTGTGAACTTGACGGCGTTGCCGATAAGGTTTTGTATGATCTGCCGATATCGGAGAGGATCTCCTTTCAAAAGCTTTGGCAATTGATCGGAGTAGTTCACGCGCAAATCGACGCCCGGTTTCAATGATGATTGACAATTGCGAGCGACGGCACCTACAAGCTCTTTCACGTCGACCACGCCGGGGGTTATGGTAAACGTGCCCGACGATAATTTGGAGTAATCGAGTACATCATTGATGATTTGCAACAGAACAGAACCAGTATCTTCAATGATGTTGATATATTCTTTTTGCTTCTCGTCCAGACTCGTGCCAGCGAGCATCTGTATAGACATCAGCATACCGTGCATTGGTGTCCGAATTTCGTGGCTCATGTTGGCCAAGAAATCCGATTTGAGTTTGGAGGACTCCTCAAAAGCGGCTATCAGTCTGCTCTCGGCTGCTTTTCGCTCTGTCAGATCTCTTGTGACTTTGACAAACCCAACGTGGCGACCAGCGGTATATATCGGGGTGATCATGACATTGGCCCAGAAGCGCGAGCCGTCTTTGCGATACCGCCATCCTTCATCTTCCACTTTGCCTTCTTTCAAGCACACCTGCAACTCTTTACCTGGCTTATCCAAGATGCGGTCATCTTCGCCATAAAACATCGAAAAGTGGCGACCGATAATCTCATCCGAACTGTATCCTTTTATCATGGCTGCACCGGAATTCCAGGTAGCCACACAGCCCGTGGCGTCGAGCATGAAAATCGCGTAGTCTTTTACGGTATCGACAAGAACCTTGTATGTTTCATTCATATAGGCCAGCTCTCTGTTGATTTGTCGGGCCGACGCCTCCTTGGTGACATCGTGAACCGTTAAAACTACGTAGAGCAACTTGCCTTGGTCCTGGATGGGCAGAATGTGGACACTGTATACTGTATAATCAGCACCGTTGTCAATGGCAATATCGTCTATGATTTGCAATTCGCTTGTCTTCACCGCGTGTGTGAGCGACCGGTGAAGACTAGTAGTGTCAGTCGCCGGAACCTTATGGGCGGGCAGGTCATAAATGCTGTGGCCAACTATTTCACCACGAGTATAACCGCTAAAGGCCATATAACTCTCCGAGATTTGCGCCACTCGCAGATTTGCATTGAGCACAATTGTCGGCAGTGGAGACAAGGAGAAAATGCGGCCCAGATCTGAATCGGTAGCCGGAGATGATGATTCAAAGGGATCCAGCGGTTGGATACTATGCGAATGTAGTCGCTGCACAGGCTCTGGCTTCTGTCCGTTGACTTGTAACACAGTCATCTTGGGCGAGGAGGGTTCTTTGCTCTGCGGCCTCGATCCGCCCGTTTGTAGAGAGAGCGGAGCGAAAATGTTGGCCAGTGTTTCATCGCCACCTCCATTGATGGCCATGGAGGCTGACAGTTGGTGCATCAGTGATCGGAAGAGGCGGGCAATATAGTCGAAGAGCGAGAACATTCGCAGTATTGTATTGCGCGGTATCTGAGTGGGGAAATTGCCCGATTGGAGGTATATTGATGGTATTATGCAGAGGGGCAGCGCGGTTGCGGGTTGATTGATTCACGCAACACTAATTCTCAAGCCAGGCAGTCGACAGTCTGAACTTGGTCAAAGCAAAACGAAAAGGCAGAGAGAAAGAAAATCCAGATTGAAGACCGAAGAGACCGAAGCAGTACAGGATGGGTTAGGTGGGGGACAGCCCGGTTTCGTCCCAAAAGATGTGCGTGCCACTAACTCCAGATGCCGAAGGACGGACGAGGAGCTATAGCCATACTACATAGTAGTAATCGTTCAACTCAGCGGATGGACAGTGAAGCGTTTGCCAGATCAATCATCCTTGTTGTTACTTCTGGGTGCTTTTAGAATCACAATGTTTGTGTCTGAGATATGGCGAAGGGAGGACAACGACGAAGAAAAGTAGAGTTTCAAGCTTACAAAGAATCCAGTTTTGTTCCGAGTGGATCCCAGGGCCCTACCTAAGCCCAGAATGGTTAGCAGTGACAAAACAGGCTACTATCATTGGTTCCCGGCGTTCGGCTCATCTGTCAGGCTAGGCCAATCCAGGACTAGCCAGTATCAACGCCAGAGATTGGCCGGGAGAGACAGCCTGACAGGTCGTGGTTGACCGGCCTGGAATCTGGCCTGTTTGGATCTGCGCTCGAGAAAATGCAATCGGCGATCTACCTGTGGATGATGCCATTGGCCATGAATAGTTCACTGATGGATCCTGACGAAGGCCAGTTTTACTGGCTATGTATATCGTGAATCAGTGTTCCCTTCACGATGGCCGTCGCTATTAAAGCATATTTACTGTCCTGCATGCAAAGCACTGTTCTGTCGTACTCTACGCATTACATTCATTCGGTATTTTTTACAGTAGGTCCGCGACTATGACGACATGTCAATGTTGCAGTGGCTATACTATATGCGGTCTAGCCCCGGCTACGATCGAGATCTCCGCACGACACCTCAATTGGCCAGACCTCCTGAGTCATGCTCCTTCTCGGCTGTGTTAGAGAACATCAGTTCGGGATAGCTTGCTAAGTATAAGGCAAACTGATTCTTGCTAACGTTCCTTGCCCAGACACCTTTTATTTCGGTGTCGCAAGGCTCATCGAGTGCCCCGGTGGTTGCCTACTCTCACGCGACTCGCTGACTCACGAAGACAATGTATATAGAAAGACTCTGACACCGGGAATTCAATCAAAGTATCAGTTGATCAGCGATAGGACATAAACCATACATCGAACATAAAACTAGAAGTCTCAGATGCTGCGCAATGGCCACCAATAAGGCTGGCTCCTCACTCTACAGTTACACCGTTGCGCCTCACCTAGCAGCCGAATATGATGTCCCGTTCACCGACTTTGCGCTTGCCCATCCAAAATACAAGTTCTTCGTCATAGCAGGCTTCGTATTCGCGCACCGCTCTCATAACCAACATCTTCCGGATTCAGCATCAGACTACGCCACCAAGAAACACATCTCATCATCCATGTCCGGAGCGGAGAAAACTACACATCTAATGCTCATTATTCAACGTGCCCTGAACGATTCGTTCGGTGGGTACTGGGATTTCCCCGGTGGCTCACTCGAGCCCGAGGATCAAACCCTGCTGGATGGCGTGGCGCGCGAGGTCTTCGAAGAAACAGGCTTGCACGTTAGCAAGATCCGCGACTTAGTTCGCGTCGATGAGTGGATTGAGCCGAAGAGCTTAGGGGTAGCGGGAAAATGGAGTTTTGTCGTGGATGTCCACGAGGCGGCTGATACAGTGGAGTGGGAGGAGAAGATCAGGCTGGATCCGATGGAGCATGTGAATTGGCTATGGGTGGACGAGGAGGAAATTGCGGAGAGTGCCAGGCCGAGGAATAGCGGGAGTGTACCGTATGCGTTTGTGGGTGTGCAGGGGGAAACGGCGTGGGAGGCGTTTAAAGTTTATTTGAGATTAGAGAAGAGAGTACCGAGAGTAATCGGAAGCGGGGATGTAGTTGGGACTGCTAAGGTATAAATGCGGTCTTGTCTTTTTTGGCATGGGCGATGATCATATCTTGCATACCTTAAACGTAACTTTAATCTATTAGGGGCACAATACCTTTGATCTAGGTTGACGTGATAAATAACATCGAACTATATACCTATGATGTATGGTCAGCACACGAAAATAGCTATATAACAAAAGTATGACGAGACAATCTGATCTACTGCGTCACAAGGCACAGTCTATACAGAAATCATATCACGCCAGAGGAGGAATATCGTCTTCTGCCGGCAGCACGCCCTCAGCCTGCAACTTGAGAGCAACTTCGTCCACCTTCTTCCACACCCGTAGCAAATTTCCTCCAGCCACTTTGGCAGCATCAGAGTCGCTGACTCCGCGTCTAAGTAGTTCCGCAATCAAATCCGGATACTTGGAGACATCTTCTAGACCCTCGGGGGTAGACTCGATGCCGTCAAAATCACTACCCAAGCCGACGTGGTCATATCCAATGAGGTTACCAATATGCATAATGTGGTTTGCGACTTGAGCAAGTGTCGCATTTGGTGCGTAAAAGTCGGGGATTCCATCGTCACGGTCGGATGCAGTACAGCTTATGAACTCAGGGGCAAAGTTGATCATGACAACCGAATCGGTTTTCTTGACAAGCTTCAACGTCTCATCTGTTGGATTGCGGGGATGCGGGCAGAGAGCATGGCTAGAACTATGGCTGAAAATGATGGGCGCCTGGCTGCCGATCCAGTCATCCTTCCCGGCACCGAGAACATCACGCATCGTAGCCTCGCTGACATGCGCAAGGTCGACAATCATGCCTAGTCGATTCATCTCAGAGACTAGAACCTTCCCCTTTTCACTAACACCATTCCAGACTGGGTCCGCCTTTTTGACTCCGCCGCTGGGAGTTTCGACCAGAGCTGCATCGGCATAGATGTTATGGCAGTTGTGTGTCAATGTTGCATATCGGACGCCAAGCTTATAGAACGAGCGGAGATGCGTGAGAGAATTTCCAATAGAGTGCAAGCCCTCAATTCCAAAAGGCGAGATGATTTTACCTCGACGGAACTCTTCCAGGGCTGTGGTGCCATTTGGCGAATCCGACAGAATTCCCTTGAATTCCTGTTGAATTCTGGTCATAACATCAACCTGTTCGTAGGTCATCCTCACACTCTCCGCGTAATTTTCCTTAGAAAAGTCCGCACCATCTGCAGGGCAAGGAACAAACACGCTCCAAAAAGTACCGCCCACTTGGCCATCAGCCAAGCGTGGTGCATCAACATGGCCGGTCAAATTGCCAAATGCAAAGCGCTTTATGAAATCCGAGTTATATATTTTGTTGCCATAACTAATTCGCACGAGAATAGGCAGATCATTGTGGCCGTCTACTGAATTAGCTAGATGCTCATGTTCGTGTCGCAGTAGTGTTTACCTACCGATAAGAGGTGTTTCGGAGAGAATCTTGTGAACGCGCTCTTCTATACTTTTCAGCGGCATGACTTTTTGGCAATGCTTGAAGGATGAAGTTCCCCAGAAGGTGAACGCAGTCATCGTCAACAATGCAGCGAGTCCGAGTGACCACACTCGAGAACGGAATGAACGGCATGAGCGTCGGGGAGTAACAAGAGTAGGCAGGTCATCTTTGCTCGACATAGAGTTAGAGCCAGGATGTTCTCCGTAGGCCAAAAGCCCATGCTTCTCGTCTTGCGAATCCATCTTCACTTGGTACAATTCAAGATGGCGATCAGGGAATGTAACGGATGTTGTTGATGCTCGTAAGCACCCCGATAATGCGATAAGGAGGAACCACAAGCCTGACCAATGATATGTCTAGGAGCGGCCCCACCCTGATCAACCGCGGAGGCACAAAATAGATATCTTCACCACGACAAGAGACTCAACGTTGGTAACTCTGGAAGGTGATTTTTTGTATGCCTTACTGAGTCTCTAAGAAGAGCCGCCATTGCTCAGTACGCACTATATTGCCTTTACCTACTATGCTGGCCGACTGAACAGCACCCGTGACACTTGTGTGCCCCGCCAGTATCTAGTCTAAATTTTCAATCAGACCGACAATATCAACTCGATCACGACGGAACGAGATATCGCCCTCGATTGACGATAGAAATCTCAATATGGCAGACTCTTCCTTTGTAGCCGGTAAGGTCATGTTTGAAATCATATTCATTGATGCCTGTACTAATCCAATTTCTGGCAGGTCTTTTTGCAACCTGGCATAATTTTCGCATTCCAATCATCGTCTCGCTAGTAGTGTTCTTCCTCTTTGTACGATTTTTCAGTTCCGAACGACCAAAGAGCCCGCTATCTTCGTCACTACCTTCGTCGCCGCGTCTTGAATCAGCCACCCCGAAAGAAAAACCCGTCGCTCCTTTAATTGATCAGAAGTTAGTTACTGAGGTCAAGTCAGTTCCAAAACCCGTTGCATCCGGCCCGAAGAGAGTTGTGGGTAATAAGGATCGCCGCGGAGGGAAGAATGCACAAAAGACTACTGAATTCACCGGTCCTTCATACCTCAAACCGATCATATTCTTCGCTTCATTGACCGCTTCCACCCAGACCCATGCGAGCTGGGTATCAGAAGAACTGCGCAAGGCAGCGCAAGAAAAGTCACCGGAAAACGACAAGGAATGGGGCATTCTTCCTCCGGAAGTCTACGACTTGGCTGAGGTTGATTTTGATGACCATTTTGTTACGGCCCCCAAGCCACCAGCAAACTCTCCTAATACCAGATATGTCTATTGTTTCTTGATTCCAACCTATAATATTGACACCATCATCGACACTTTCATCGCCCATTTGGATGAGACTCATCACGACTTCCGTATTGATACTGCCCCGTTGTCGAGCTTGGCTGGATATTCCGTATTCGGCTTTGGTGACAAGGAGGGCTGGCCTACGGAAGAAGATGGTTTCTGTTCGCAAGCAAAGGAAATTGACCGTTGGATGGCGAAGCTTACTGCAAAGAGGCGCGCATATCCTCTCGGTATGGGCGATACGAAATCCGATGCACTTGATTCGTTGAAAGATTGGACAAATGGGTTGGCTGAGATTCTGCTCGAAGTAGCACAGACCGGAAGCCTAGGTGAAGGCGTCCCGGGTAGTGGCGACCCATTGGAAAGTGATGAAGAGTCAGCAGCAGAAGATGAGGATGAAACGTCTACGAAGAAAACGCAGACGGTAGTTGACCTGGAAGACATAAAATTTGGGGCCAGTGCGAAGAAAAGCAAGAACGACCCCATACCTGTTGACTTCACAACAATATCGAAGGGACAGACAGGTCAGGCAACTCTGAAAGAAATGGTACCATCTACATCACCAACATACGCATCTCTCACAAAACAGGGCTACACAATCGTTGGATCTCACTCTGGAGTAAAAATCTGCCGTTGGACCAAATCTGCTTTACGAGGACGGGGCTCATGCTACAAGTATTCCTTCTATGGTATCAAGTCACATCTTTGCATGGAAACTACACCGTCATTGTCTTGCAGCAACAAATGTGTCTTTTGCTGGCGCCATGGCACGAATCCAGTGGGAACAACGTGGAGATGGAAAGTCGACCCTCCAGAAATGATCTTCAATGGTGTCAAAGAAGGCCATTACAAGAAGATTAAGATGTTGAAGGGTATACCCGGTGTTCGTGCAGAACGATTTGCGGAGGCTATGCGTATTCGACACTGCGCTTTAAGTTTGGTCGGAGAGCCAATCTTCTATCCTCATATTAATGAATTTCTCGCAATGCTTCACAATGAACAAATATCGAGCTTCTTGGTATGCAATGCACAACACCCCGATCAACTGGCAACGCTTCATCGCGTAACGCAATTATACGTCTCTATTGATGCGAGCAATCGTGAAAGTCTTCGAAGAATCGATCGTCCGCTGCACCGTGATTTCTGGGAGCGATTCCAACGTTGTCTCGACATTCTCCGCGAGAAACGACATGTCCAACGTACTGTATTCCGCTTGACGCTTGTCAAGGGCTTCAATATCGATGACGAAGTCAAAGAATATGCCGATCTCGTTGAGAAAGGATTGCCGTGCTTTATTGAAGTCAAGGGCGTCACATACTGCGGCACAAGTTCAAGCGCAGGAGTAGGCCTCACCATGAAAAACGTGCCATTTTACGAGGAGGTTGTCGCATTTGTCGTCGCATTGAACGATGAACTCGAAAAACGGGGTTTGGGTTACGGAATTGGTGCAGAGCATGCCCATAGCTGCTGCATTTTACTCGCCTCAGACAGGTTCAAAGTCGATGGCAAATGGCATACGAGAATCGATTATGATCGATTTTTCGAATTGCTAGAGAAAGAGAAATCGGAAGGTATCTCATTCCGCCCCGAGGACTACATGAGAGAGACCGAGGAATGGGCTCTTTGGGGTAATGGAGGCTTTGATCCGAACGACCAACGGTTTCGAAAAGTTCGAAACAAAAAACCCAAGAATGACCAACCTGCTGAGTAGGAGGCGATTTTGTAAGAACAATCATTGCGGATATCAGTCATCAGATGACAGTATGAGGCATATATACGAGTGAAAACGAATATTTGCAGTTGTACCAAAATTCGCTACTGGATTCACTTCAGGGCTTGGGAATGCAGACGCCGTTCAATTTCCGTTCATATGAGTACACAACTGAAATACGTCGAGCTTATCCGAGCATGTGTGTTCGCGCTATTCTATGTTCTACATCCAGGAAATTATGCGCCAGCAATCAGTGGGACTCGTGTTCGGCTTTTCGCGACAGAACCGGTTGCTTCGAACTCCATGGCTTGCGATTGATCGATATGAAGACCGACCTGAGTTAACCTGATACAGAAACTAGGCGATGAGATACTCGGCTGTAGCATTATATTATTTCGAGTCATAAGATCGATTCACTTTAGGCATTGCTTGGCTTTGCGGAGAGAAGTCCGGATGGTGCCGTCCCCAGAAAAGCCTGGGGAAGTGCGGAGTTTGCTTGAACAGTATTAGATCATGAAAAACTATAGGATCATTCATCTGAAGAATCTAAAATTGTACTATATCTTTCCTTCCAGCTACTGTGTGAACAAGATGCAGTGATACAGCCAAGTCCCAACCTAGTACCCCTTGACAGTCTTAACATGCTGGATCTTTTCCCAAACCCAAGGCGTAAGTGTTGAACTGAAATTATTACTAAACTTGATGTTGAGATAGTTGTATCCTTCATCAGGCACCCATTCAATCGCAAATTTAGAGTTGGCGTATTCCTCCAGCTCCTTGATGGTGGGACGAAGGGAGACGGGCATGGGTGTTGTGGCACCGTTTTTATACCATCTTTTGATCTTGTGTTAGTATGTATATACGACAGACGTAGTAGGACAGGGGGCACCAACGAAGCGTAATAGACGATGGCTAGCATGATGCGGACATTAGAGGTTGGATTCGGCATACCGGCGTGCCTTTCACTAATATTAGCCCCGAATACATCCCTAAAGAAAGAACGTTGTGTCCTCACCATAATCTTAAATCCCTCAAAACAATAGACCCCTTCTTAATCCTCGGATAACAAGGCGGCCTCACCTTTCTCCTCTCCTCCAACTTGGCCTCTGCAACCATCGGCTCCCCTAGCTCCCGGTGACAATCCAGATTCGTATTCTGTGTACCAAGCCACAACTCTGTGGTCCCATTCTCCGGACCGACATCAACCAGGCAAGTATTGAGGGCAATTGCGAAGGGGTGCTCCGGGTGCTCAAAGCGAATATCGGCGTGCACCATTTGTCGTTCTTCAGTTGCGAGGAGCGTGTTGGAGCGGATAAAGTGTACCTCAGGGCTGGGACCAAGGATGTTGGAGACGATTCGAGCACCGTGTTTGTTGGCGTAGACTTGGGGGAAAAGCCATTCTGCAAATAACAGAGAGATTAGTTGTGTAGGGAGGTATTTTTAAGCAGTTGGATATGTATACCTTTTTCCAAGGGTGGGACTTGTGAGAGGTTTCCGCCCGCAGCTGCGCCTTTGGTAGTTGCGTTTACATTCAGGTGACTGTCTTCCATTAGCTTATATTCACCATGAGAAGAAAGAACCTCGAAGACTTGCTTGAAGTGCACCTCTCCATTACCACTAAGCAACTTCTCCGTGTCTTGCAACATCCTCTCATTCAACTTGTCAATAATCGCGGTATCAATGGCATTCTCAATCACGACAAGGCCGTCCGTGAAAAATGCCTCGATAGCTTCATAAAGCTTCATGTCGCTCATTGCGCCGCCGTCTCGCTCTTCGTCAGTGAGGACAATGGCCTTGGGGCCATCAACGTGTGTAGCTGAGGGCATGGTTGTGGTTATCTTTTGTCGATTATACGTTACTAGTTTAGTAAAATGAAAAGGAAACGAGTCCTTGCTTTTAACTTGAAAAGCGTCGATACCTATTGGCAATTATTTCCCAAAAAAGGTGCTCAAATTCAGTGTTAGGTCTCGAAGCCATCAGCTGGTGCGGGAGACATCTGGGGAATTACAGATTTTCAGGACATTTGCACGATCTATACGACGCAAAACTCATGCATGATTCATGTCTGTAAATCTGTACGGTTACGGTACTCAGCCGACCTGTCTCGCTCACAACCCCGGCTCGGCACAGATTATGATTTATGCGGAGTAGATATTTAGTCCCCCTATACAAGATCCAAGAACCCCCACACTCGGACATGTTCGGTAGAACCCCGAGCTGATCCTGTCAATGCTCATGCTCATGATATTAATAATCTCAAATTACAAACTACCTGGAGTATCTCTTTGTAGGCACATAAGACATATTGACAAGGAATCAATAAACATGGCAGAACAACACGTCTCCTTCAAAATTGAAGACCTCTTCTCCGTAAAGGGCAAAGTCGTCGTTGTCACAGGTGGCGGATCCGGTCTTGGTAAAGCCATTGCTGAAGGGTTTGCAGTCAATGGCGCAAAGGTATACATTTGTGGTAGACGGAAGGACACTCTAGAGACGGCCTCCAAACAGATTGGAGGGAATATTCATATGTGAGATGATATTGAGATGATATCAGCTGTGCAACTGTTGTGATGAAACTAACTTGTTGGGTTTCGCAAGAATTCAAGGAGACGTGCAGACAGCGAAAGGATGTAAGGCTATTGTTGAGAGTATTGCCGCTCAGGAGACCTTTGTCAGTTCTCTTCCTTGAAATTTCTACTACAATAATATCCATACTGACAGGGATTTCAAAGATCGATACGCTGATAAACTGCGCCGGAGTAAACAGCCCCTGGAGAGTAATGGCCAAAGATCACAATGATCGTGAGTCTTCTCGGTACATGCCGTGGATGAAAGATTGCATGTTGACATTTTGCAGCCGACCAAGTTGAGAATATGCTCCTACATGGACTTACTGAGTATGTATTTAAGTCTACCTCAGAGAAGCCCCGGGTTCTGCTAACAGTTTCTACAGAGAGGACTTCGACAGAAGCAACCAAAGTGAGTGCCAACACTCATTTAGAGTATACTCTATGATCTAGATGCTAATACTAATCAGTCAATGTCAATGGTGTATATTTCCTCACAGTCAATTTCATTCCTTTGCTACGTAAATCGAATGACCCAAATGTTTGTGTGATTGCATCGTTGGCTGGACTGGGTAATATTAGGTACGAAACATGAAATATTTCTCTCGCCATACTTACCAACACAAACAGATCAATGGGATCCCTGACATACGGTGTCTCTAAGGCTGCTGGTGTGTATCCCCGACCCTTATCAATGGCATTACTGACCATCATACAGTCATTCATCTTTCAAAGCTCCTTGCAGGTCGGTTCCACCCGTAAGTACCACAACACTGACAAATGTGCCACCCAGCCAACCCTCATATAGAATGAAAATTCGTGTCAACACCATCTGCCCCGGCATCTTCCCCTCTGAGATGACTGGAGTTACCGCTGGCAAACACGAATACAACATCAACCATCAAGCCGAAAAAGCAGCTCTGCGAAGTACCGCCGGCCGTCCTGGCCGTCCCGAGGAGATTGTTGGACCCGTCTTGCTGTTGTCTAGTCCCGGTGGAGGGTATATGAATTGTGCGCTGTTGACCGTGGATGGAGGACGTTTGATGGGTGTCTCGATTAACGATGGGATTCGAATGCCCGATCATTTGTATACGTAAGTTGTCGTTGTGCCCATTAGGCTTTTGCTAACTTTGTGGCTGTTGTAGTGATGAGATTTTGGGCTAGAATGAATTGTTATGGAAGAAGGAGAGGCTGAAACGCAGAGAGCATAGATTATATATGAATTGGAATATCTAGTAACATACTCTGAATTTCTCACTAGGATTTGAACCATTATCGTCTAAGCCTGGATAGTAGTTCGTACTGTGGTGGTGACTTGACCTCTAATCAATGTCCACTTTGGTGGTCTAAGACATTGATGAGATCAGAGAAATAAATTGTGATAAATGTAGTACTACAACATTAAAGTCTCTCGGCAACTCAAGTACAGTATATGTCCGAAGCCTTCGCAGTGCTTTCTCTATGAAAAACGATGGAATATAAATTATTTACAATACGAGAGAAATATCAGACCGAGAAATATTAGACCAACTTCATAACAGTGACCCGACCTGAAGCATGTCCCATAGCAAGCATGCTTTCATAGACAGCGTAACGAGTTGGTCGATACTCAGCTGGCAACCAAATAACATTGATGTCATTGCGAGTCACCCATTCATTCTTCACCCCTATATGGTTATCGAGTGTTTTTACTGGTAGGGAGAGATTGCGAACATGAAGAGGTTCAAAATCGAGTGGCCGTGGCCCGTATTCCGTCACCAGAAATTTGCCGTCAGGCGAGAATTGCACTTCTGAAACCCGACAAATGAATTCGATGGTATGCTGTAGAGTGCCAGTAGCCGGATCCCACAGCTTAATTGTTGGATCCTCAGAGCATGAGGCTAGCAGTCTGCCATCAGGAGAGAAAGCCACTGTTGTAACTCTCCTAAAGTGCTCATAGATGGTATCATCATAAGGAGTCTCCTCGTAAGCGCTAGAAGCCAGATCCCACAGCTTGACTGTCGTGTCTTCGGAGTATGAGGCTAGCACTCTGCCGTTAGGAGAGAAGGCCACTGCTAGAACCTCTTTAGAGTGGCCTTTGAGCGTCTGCTGGAGGGTGCCAGTAGCTGGATTCCACAGTTTAACTGTGGTGTCATTTGAGCTCGAGGCCAGCAATCTACCGTTAGGGGAGAACGCCACCGCCCTAATTGCTCTGATGTGGCCTTTGAGAGTTTGCTGGAGGGCGCCAGTAGCTGGATCCCATAGCTTAACTCTCGTGTCAAAAGAACCTGAGGCCAGCAGACTGCCCTTAGGAGAGAATGCAACTGCTAGAACCTCATCGGAGTGGCCTTTGAGCGTCTGCTGGAGACTGCCAGTAGCCGGGTCCCACAGTCTAACTGTGGTGTCATTGGAGCCTGACGCCAATAGTGTGCCGTCAGGAGAGAATGCCACCGTCAGAACCTCATCAGCGTGGCCTTGAAGAGTCTGCTGGAGAGTGCCAGTATCCGGGTCCCACAGCTTAATTGTCTTGTCACCGCCTGAGGCTAGTAGTCTGCTGTCAGGGGAGAACGCCACTGTACTAACTGGACCAAAGTGGCCCATAAGAGTCCGCTGGAGAGTCCCAGTAGCCGGATCCCACAATTTAACTACCATGTCTCCGCCTGAGGCCAATTTACCATCAGCGGAAAATGCCACTGCCCAAACCCTATCAGAGTGGCTCTCGAGAGTCTGCTGGAGAGTACCAGTAGTTGGATCCCACAGCTTAACTGCCCTGTCACCACTTGAGGCCAGTAGTCTACCGTTGGCCGAGAACGCCACTGCCCAAGGCCAGCTAGAGTGGCTTTCGAGCGTCTGCAACATTGCACCCCATGATGATTCCACGTCCGGTAATGTTTGAATCCAACGAGGGATTTTACCTGAAAATACATTCCTGATTATACTTCCTTTTGGTGTAAAAAGAAGTGCCGATACATAGAGCTGGAGAGGCGCCAGGTCTATGACTGAGATATTCTTTCGAATAAATCGCATTGCGTCATCAAGGAATCTGCATATGATCGTGTCCTTATCACTCTGGATAGATTGTTAGAAAAAGCAACCCTATATAATTACTTGCTTGGAAATACATACTATAGCAGACTGCAATATCCTAATTAGGTGAATACTTTCTGCAATTCTTCCTAGAAGGGCCAATGATTCCAGCCAATGTAGAAAGTGGTTCTTTAGGAATACATGGACTGCTTCGTCATCTCTGATACCCATTTGGCTTTCTTTTAGATGGTATACCCAGAAGCGGCAAGCATATTGTAAATCTAGTGGCAAAGAGTCAGTTATTATTCTACCATCGATCTCCGTTCTTAGGGTCCCTGGGGCTGACAGGTTGCATATATTCTTTTGAAGGCTTCCCGGTTGAGACATTCGTTTAAGGCATTTAGCCATCACCATCTTGTGGATTTCCGTCTCATTCACCCAGAATGGATTCTTGTGGCGTTTCTCGGGATCGACAAGAAAATCGCGGAAAGAGAGGTGCAACATCCTTATGGCAGAGTCTGCAGAAGATGGTACGCTGAAGATGGAATGGAGAGATGAGAGCTGACCCTCAATGTGTTGGCTGTCGATATTGAGCAAAGCGGCCAGAGATGACCGTGAAAGTGGCTCAGCTAAGTGAACAATCGTGCCCACAATGATGTGAAATCTATCTATCAGTAATTTCTGCGCCTTCCCTGGACGTCCATCGATCATTTGATTCAGAATGGGAGAGTAGGTTGCATGCAGCTTATCCATTTCGGAACCACTTTTCATATTTTGATACCGAAGAACCTTCGTCAGCTGGTCTATAGGGTTTGAATACACTTCATCTTCAATAAATCGGCATAGGGTGGCAGCAAAAATAAAAAGTGGAACTGCCATTTCGACCAAGACCGACATCGCATCTGCACCCGGCCAATCGAACGGAAGTGACCGGCCTTGCTTCATGTACTTCTCCTGAATCTGGGCAAATCTGTATTCGAGGAAAATGACGATGTCTTGCTTGATGATTGGTTGTGGTATTTCATGAAGCTCTATACTCTCGCGTACAGCTTCTGGTATATCCGCAAATCCATATCGAATTTGCTGCTCTGGTCTGCTCGTGATAAATATCTGTAAGCTTCGTGACCAATTATCCCTCGTTTGCGATAAAATTTGAAGGAGAGTGTCTGCATCTCGCGCACATTCATCTAAGGCATCGATCACTATAATAAGTTTCTGGGCTGAGGAGAGTGAATGTCGAGACTGTGACAGAGGCAGACAGATGAGCTTCTCAAACTGCTCCGCCATCGATTTGTCAGATATATTGGGATCAGCTTCAATTGCCATTTCAACGTAAGTGACCAGCGATGGAATCTTGACCAAGAGCTGGGCACATATTGTGGTAAAAAGCATAGCCACACTACTCCGATCAGCCTCTCCTCTTTTGAAGAAGAAGCTAGCTCCTAATTTTCTTTCCTTGTCAAAGGATTCGGCTACTGTCCGAGAAATTGTTGATTTTCCTGTGCCAGCCATTCCTTTGAGCCAGAATATTGACTTTTGTCCGTCTTTTGTCCATTCTTTGATATGACGACGCAGCTCAACTCTTGTTTCTGGATGGCATCTTGGATCAAGAACCCCATCAAACGAGTCGAATGTGGAGCCTTTCGCATACGGCAGCTTTGCAATCACTTTGTCGCTCCGTCGACCTCTGTCTAGGATCTCAATTGCAGCATTTGTCTTTTTAGCAGTATTTTGTACTTCTTTTATGCTGTTCTCAACTTTCAAATTTAGTTAACAAAAGACTCGCACAATGTCCGATGGAGACTGACCCGAGGAGAGTACATCACTGATCTTCTTCTCCACTTCAACCTTATTTGGCGGAATGCGAGAGAGGAGATCTTTGGTATAGGCAGCAGCAGCCATTGCCGCATACCCTTGCCATTCTTTATTCTTGTGGGAGTCAGAGTAATCACAGATGCCCCGTATAATAACACACGGAAAATGGTTCATCAGCCCTGCAGCTTCCATTTCAAAGCAAAGAACATCCTTCTCAGCGGAAAGCCTGTCTCGAATCAGTGCATCCTTCATTAGCTGGTTCGCAGACGCAATCAAGCCATAATGGATCGCCGGGCTATCATCTTCATCGTTTCGGCCAGGCCGCATGATCAACTTTGATCTATCTTCTCCACATACTATTTCACACCTCCTTTCGTCATTTAAGGGGTGCACAATATCTGATTCATATAATCGATCGCTACTTGAATCTGGTCGCTTATACTTCTTGTAGAGTCTCGGCCGCTTTTCAAGCACGTTCTTAATCATCTTATCAAGCTGATGGCCTTCCATTTCATACTCAGCTTCAATGTCACTCATTGCAGCTCGGAGCAGGCTAGGAGGTTGATCTAAGAAACCTGTGGTTCGGAATTCCTGGTCTTGTATAGTTTTACCAAAGTCATACTGAAATAGACCACCACCCTTGCCATTGTGTGGCGCGCTTACTACAACATCACCGAGTCGGATATCATGCCTGTTACTAGGTGCGCCGCCGGCGATGCCGACCATAACGCCAATTCGAATATTGGGGAAGGTACGTGCCATATCTCGCGCAACGATGGCTGCAGCTGCAATTCCATACTCCCCTTTTGGCAGCTGAGCGATCACAACATTGTGCTTGCCCATCTCACCCAGCGTATAGATGTTATTGTCGTTGGCAAATAATCCATACCTCAGTCGCCGGTCGTGCTCTTTATCGAGAAAAGCTTTCGCAGCGACGTATTCCGTAGTGATCGCAGTGATCCATCCAATAGTGTATTTGTGGTGGTCTCCCATCCCTAATATGCCTATAGGGAGAGTTTCGCGACAAGCGGGCTTGAAAGACTTGCTTAAACAAGAACGGTAAGAGTCTTCAATATAAGAAGGGAGACTCAGCCTGATACAATCAACCCCGCCCACCACGTGATACCTTTCTGCAAGGCTGTCCCCTTCCACGCATCAGGGAGCTTGTTCTACAAGCCGCAATACATGTAGCGAATACAGCATCCAGTCGTACTCTTTGATTACTACGCCTGCGTGTCGAAAATGGCCCTTTGCACTTTCTTCTCGGACACCCACAACATCTACCCTCGATTCTACTAAGGTGTCAAATCCTTGCGCAGGACTTTCCTCGTAGAGCCAGAACATATGCCGAATTAGGAGAAGTTGTGACATGGCTAGTTGCGGTGTCATGATTCGAACTCCTGCCATATCTTGGACATTGATACTGTATGATGTACAAGTCTACATTGAGGTGATGAAGGCACTTCACCAAATGCTGAAGCGGATGAGGGACTGATTCCTGTTTCAGCAACACCTAGAGGCCAGCTGGTAATTTATTACATATACATTGTTGTGACACTATGCTTGGGCCACATCTGAATAAATATGGCTGGCCTTATAAGGAATTGAAGATATCATATCGAGCACCCTTCTGCCCATGATATCTACAGTTCACAGATTTCAACTGAGCTTTCTGAACAATCTAATAACCTAGGTAGCGCCATCCCAAATCAACTTGTTGTTGCGTGACACCACTCTTCATGGCACGACGTTGCTCTTCTGGGGTGCCCCCTAGAAGTTTATTCAAGCGTCGAACGTGAATTGTGTAGCCGGTAATGACTATGAAGAATGCAGTTGCGCAGCCGATCACTATGAACATTACGTTAGTATATTGCCTTTAATCTCGTCAAGCAGCAGAAAACTCACATGTTCCGAACGCAGCATAATAATGCGGCGAGCTAAAGTAGAGATAACTTGACCAGACGTTCGACAGTCCACCGATGGCATTGATCATGGCCACACCAGCTGCACGCTTGGGATAAGGGCGGGCCATGTGAATGTTCAATGTCTTGTATAAGAAGATCTGGGGACCGGCAACGACGCAGGGCATCAACATCATTGCGAAGTATCGACCACCGAGTTTCAGTGTACACATAGAAATAACGTAGGCGACTACTGCGAGGGCGAGACTGAATAGATGGACCGGCAAAATCATGTTTGTGCGCTAGATTAGCCTCGTTGTTAGTTTACTTGCTTCTGTTCATAGTCAAGGGGGGTAAGAATGCCTACGTCACTGATATAACTGACGATGTAGAATACGATAGTAGCAAGGATATAAGGGGGAGCAGTGAGTAGCAAAGTAATGTTCTTGCTGAAACCCAATGATCCGACAATGGTGCTAGCCCAGTCAGTAAGAATGTACACTACGCTCAGTATCAGTAAAATACTTACGGAAAGAAGTTGACAGTTGAACCCATAGCCTGACTCATGCCCATACACCAAACTAAGGCCCAGACCTTGGGGTCCATGATTGCGAGTTTGAATCCCTTAAGGGCAGTAGTCTCTTCGTGGGCTTCACCAGCACCGGCTTCCATTTCGATACGCCAGACTGCATAGTCACGTTCAACAGGCTTGAGGAGGCGAGCGTTGTGCGGATATTCGGGCATCAGCATGGCGGAGATAAGACCGCAACCGATTGTCGTTGTGCCCTCCCTAGAAAAAAAAACAAACATTAGCAAAAGTTGTGAAATGAAAATGCATTAGAATTTTGGACGGACGAAACACATACACAATGAAGAGCCACCTCCAGCCAGCAATACCATACCGACCGTCGAGCGTCAAACACGCAGCAGCAATAAACCCTCCAAAAGCACTTCCAATCATCTGAAACATGAAGAGAGCTCCAAGGCGTTTACCCAGTTCACTCTTGGTATACCAAGCACTCATGAAATAAATGACGCCAGGGAAGAACACGGCTTCGGTAACACCTAGCATGACACGAACTGCCAGGAGGCCATGATAAGATTTAACAGCGGCGGTACAGGCACTGACGCAACCCCAGATGGCGGCTGCACTGCAAATGTCTTTGGCATATTAGCGTAATTTTCCTCAATAGTCCCGATATAGTCACTCACATAGACCAGGACGAGAAATCCTGGTCATGAGCAGATTCGAAGGGATCTGGAACGGAATATAACCCGCTGTGTGATGTTAGAGAATCATAAACGTTGCACTTAATAGATCATGCTTACCAAAGAGAATAGAAATGGCAGTCGCAAAGTCGTTGGTGCTCATATGTAAATCATCCATGATACCGTAGACTTTGGCAGCAGCAAGCGCAGATCGATCGACGTCTATGAAGGTGATACCCGTTAGTCACCTGCAAGCATTATGACCTGGCAAAGGAAAAATCAACTCACAATTAAGAAGGTAAAGGATACCCATAATAGGCCTGGTAAGATATTGTGAGTATCAAAAAGCCAACATGAGAAAACATCGCCGCCGGGACATACATGATGACCATATCTATCTTGCGAACCATTCTGGTCTCCAATTGCTCGAGTTCTTCGGGAGTCAAGTTCCGGATACTTTCCGGCTTCTCGATGACATTGTCGACATCCTTGTTGTTCTCCTCGACCTCAAGATGAGCAATATCTTCCTTGACGATGTCCTCGCCTGCGCTGGCTGGGCGGCTAGTCTCTTTTCCGGCTGCAGTCATGATGCACTGCTTGAATCAACAGCTTTTCAAAAGGAAGGAAATATTCAAGACTAGTCAATAACAAATGCTAGTAGAGATAAGCGGAAAGATCGCTGGGAAAAATGCGACTTGAAATAGAAGCCCTAATGGGTAAAAACCGGTGAATTCTGCTTCCCGCCTAGCAACATCGGGCTTTTCCCCGGTCCCCCAGAAACCCCCAAAAGCCGATCCCCACGGGGTAAGGTTTAGACGGTCCAACTGCGTCGCATGCGCTAGTGCACTCTACTGTGTACTAAAACATGGGCTAAGTCTTATCTCGGGGCATCCTACTTTCATGCGATAGGCTCGTTTCTCACTACTAGAAGGCGATTCGATCGCTAGATTTCCGGTCTTGAGACAAAACGCCTTGGCATCTAGCTAAGTCAATAAGACTGACGTGATTTTGATGCTAAGGCAGCTTTGGATATTTGGCGAAGAGACAGCCCCGCTTTATACCTATTATTCCCATCCATGGTTTCAGCGGCTGGAGGTCGGTAGGAAGGTCAGGCGAGGTACGGGATATGATTGATCAGTCATTCGGCTCTAAGCACTGCAATTTTATCTGATTAAGTTACTAACTATTCACCACGTGCATGTCAGAGCTCAAAGAGACGAAATATGAGCAACAGGTCGTGTTCGATGTTTGCCAAGGGCCTGTTCGAGTGGGTTTCATTACTTGCATTCTTTCCATTCTAATGTTCTGCATATGTTGTGTATCGAACGCTAATGCCTGACATGCTAGTCAGTATACTACTGTACAGAGCTCAGATGATCACTGAAGCAAGGCCACTTGGTTTGTGTTGCCTCAAAAGCCCTGTTAGCGCTGAACCCAAATAGCCCTGTTGCACCAATGTCCATACATTTCACAGCAAGCTAGCAAAGTAATAGCGTAGATTAACCGCGACGAAACTCCCTTTGATTCAAGACTTCGAGATCTATCTCGTTTGTTTTTCCAGTGCCACCATAAACCAGAAGGCTCTGAATCACCACCTTGCTAAACCCATATTGACGCAATGTGCCCTACCATGATGAACAGGGACTTCCACCACTACTATGACACTTATATATTCCGCAACGATGCCAGTCTTTCCTAATAACTGTAGTCCCGCGCGCAGTGCCACCTGTTGAAAGCACATCATCCACCAGAACGGCAACCTTGGCTTTGATGCCTGGTGTGCCATCGAACCACTTATATCCCTACGGGTATTTACGTACCAGATGAAGATGACAAATTAGACCAGTTCTTATCTTTCATTGCAGGACTCACTGTGGATGAGGACGATGCTCTTCGAAAGCAATGACGTGAAGGCTGCCGCGCCTTGTCTCGACGGGTGAAAATATTTCCAAATAAGCTTTTATTCAGTGTTCCAGACGTCATGATTGCTTTCAACTCTCATTCAGGCTCGATTTCGGAGCTGACACAAATAGTACCAGTGGCTAATGATGGCCGATACGAGGCGATCAAGGATCGCCAAGCTTGCCTCCGTCACAATACTCCCATTTTAGACCCACAGAAGTCTGGCACATACAGGCATGCATACAGTGGACTTTGAAACACGGTGTTAGTCTGACTATTATTGTTGGAAGTCGTATTGGCCATTTTCTTCGACCTAACGTTGTCGCAGTCGATATGGCTGCCTTTGACAAGGTACATATTGTCGCCGTGGGCGACGGTAGAGGCATTCATGATGAACTTCGTTTCTTAGTCGTAGCTGAAGCTGGCTGCAAGGCGGCGGACATCATCAGCGCGGCCATGCAAGCTGGCCTGATAGTACCCCTCGGCGCACGGCCGAGCGTAGGCTCAGGGTCATGGCTACAGGCTGCTATCGGACATCTAGCTAGGCTACACGGGCTTGTATGCGATGCTCTTGTCGGTGCCGTCGCTGTAAAGTGTCAAATCCGGGGCTGTATTCTACGTCGACCGAATTCCAAATCAACACAGACTAAGGAGGTGCTGTTCGCTGGTTATATATATATATATATATATATATATTATTATTATTATTATTATTATTATTATTATGCTTTCTTACATTTTGATTTCCATCTACGTTGCCTCCCCGCTCCATATGTAAGGCCCTGCCATGGCTACCCTTGGTCAACTACAGCAACAGATAGATGCGGCGGGTGGGCCCCCCAATACTTTGGACGGCGATGGATTGTGCCTCTTATCCATCGATGGGGATGGCGTTCGCGGCCTTGCAAGCCTCTATATATTGAAATATGTGATGGATCTTCTGAGCAGTGTGCGTCGCGAATATGGTGACAGACTAAGGGGATGCACTCGAAGGCCCATCAAATACTAAGATGACTACACTCAAGGGCCTCAAGTTGGTCCTGTGGCAGAAGGCCGATGAAACGACAACGTCGTCTGCAAAGCAACCGTTCCCTGACGCCCAAAACACAGCTGGTCTTGATATCCTACTACATGGCTCAGGATGGCTGACATATCAAGACTCCGTTATCCCTCAGCTATTGGAGCAGTTGGCTCCTATCTTCAACTCGCTGGACCGTATCTCTGTGCTGGAAATTGGGCCTGGTCGGGAAACTATTCTTGCCCATTTTGCAAGCTCCTTCAGACGCAAAGTCTAAAATTACACGGCGTACGAGCCTAGTCGCTCCCTTGCTTCGAGATTGGAGGATTGGGTCTCTCCTGCTACGGGGGCAACATTGCCGTTTCCTTGTCTGAGTGGCTTACCCAACATATATCGAATGCCGTTCGTTCTAGACAATGGTACAAATCATAATGATGAAAAAAATACGATGCCATTTTGTTCTGGGATGGCATGTATGGTTTGGAGTGTATAGAAAAGTTCATCGAAAAGGCGATCAGAATGCTTACTCAATTCGGAATACTGACTCGGAATACTGATGATCTTTCATCGTGACGGATGGCATCTTGCTTCATTCCAACCCGCTTCTCTTTTGGTTATTGATCGCTAGAGAGGAAATATACGAGGATGACTTGATAACGGAAAACACCGGTCATGATACCAAAATTAGACCCGGCGCCTTTAATTGCCCAGAGAAGGTCGGCTTCGTTTTCGGGGCGAACAGTGAAGTTTTAGCGATACACCGATGCGTATGCGAATACTGGGATATACTGAGATTTTTAAAAGGGAAAGCGCTGATAGCCAGAGACTATCATCTCGCCAGTACATATAGCACCATGGCCCATAAGACCCGGGTCCGCCGTGACTATAGAAGTGATGGCTTTCATTCACTGTTGCTACAAAGTCCGTCATATCAAAAGAAAACCAAATAAGGTTAGTATCCATATGGACTAACCGTGTTTGGGGTGAAATGAACTCTAATTGAACAGCTCGTCAAGAGGCGCCTTGGCGTCATGCTAGCCGCCTGATAGGCGCGACCTTCAATTGTTGTCTGGCAAGACTTCAAACAAAACCAGGAAAGAAGTAACTCAAAATGTTTGAAATTTCTCTGAGAAAGAAGATGGCGATGCTTGGAACTTTAGAAACTGCATGATTCTATTCAAAATCAACGAAGATACCGTATCCTGTTGTAATCTGCACCACCCATCTCCCACGATTTATTTCGGCATCCATGAAAAACACGTCTACCGAGCACACAAAGTACCGCTTTCCATTTGTAATGAGAACTCCATTTCTATAGCAATCAGTTTGTCTTGAAGACAAAAAGAAGCAAACATACAAAACATCAAAAACCGAACGAGAGAAAAATCGACGGAGCGGTGTCATTGGCCATGCACCAAGCGTAGCGCCAAACAAACACGCCCAACGGAGCAAACACAGCAAACAATGGGCCCACACAGGCTGCAGAGTTTTCTTGCCGCAAAAACTTATCCGAAATTAGCCTAGCGCCTAAGGAAGTTTTTGTCTATATAAACAGCTCTCCTCTCCTCGCTCTTTTGGACTTTTTCTTTCTTTCTTTTTTTTCATAGCGACTCTACTTCAAAGAATCATTTCATTAGTAGACGTCTTCCGCTGTTTTTTCGAAAATAGCCACAAATCCCACCCTTGCTGATGACCTCCATGTCCTCGATACCCTAAAGTGAAATTTTGTGGCATTCTGTTTTTTAGCAGCTTGTCCGTTTACTCCCGCCTCGAGATCGTGTAGACTTCTTGTTGTCTTCGGATATACAGAACGACGCACTTTTCTCCAGGGAGTGGTGATGATCTTTACCTTGTTTTGGCGTCTTGACTTCGGTCGGCTGGACTTGGTGGGTGTCGAGGAGGTCTGAAAGGCCTTTCTTTTTACAATGTTAGCTAGTCATGATAGTGTCGAATCGGATTTGGAATTATTGATATTCTATCGTGTCTTCCATACGTAGCCTGCGGTAACTTGATGCTACTGTCATATCTTCCTTAGCTGCTGTAAGTCCTAAGCACGATTCTGTACACAGCAATATTGCACGGTGGTTGTATGTCTCGGGTCTGGGTATCATTTCGTGAGAACTATGTGGTACATCTAGGGTCATGTCTCGCTAGTCCCTCCCGTCTCAACTTTTCCTGCGCTTCCTCCTTCGCCTGCTGCTTTCCCCTTGCCCCTGCCTCCTCGACTACGAGGACCCCGAGACCGTTTTTGAGTTCCACCACCAGGTTGTTGAGTAGCGGGAGCTGCAGGCGATGCCTGCGAAGCAGTCTCAACAGATTTAGCAACTGCCTTGGCTTGCTGTGCAGGTGGATTTTTCCTTTCAAGAACCACCACCTGGCTCTGAGCCACAGTCACAGGACTAGCTGCAATAGCCTTCTGCAAGCCCTCTGCTTCGGCGAAATCGACATATCCAAAACCCTTTTTTTTGTCTATTTCCACCTTGGTCACTTTACCGAAAGCGCTAAACGCGGTATCCAGCAATTCTTCTGTAACGCCCTGCGAGGGATTCGCGTGTTTGAGGAAGGCTTGTGTGGCGGTTGGTGATGCAGGTTGTTGTTTGGGCTTTTGTTGTTTTGCTGCTTTCGGTGCTCGAGGCGTAGCTGCTGGGGCGGCGTTATCCGTAGTCGTAGCAGTGCTGGGCTCTGTTGGTGTCGGTACTGTGGTAGCGGAACCTTTCGTAGTGGGGACTTTCGACGTGGTATCCTTGGCCGCTTTTGCCCTGGAAGCTTTCGGCCCTGTCGGCATCGTAGGCGTCGAGGGAACTGATTCTGATTTGGCCTCGTCTGCTTTCGTACGTTCAGCTTCTGCAGTAGCAGCAGCAGCTTTTCCACGTCGTCGACCACCAGATGGCGCTAGACCCAAATCTCGCTGTAGTATCATTGCCGCAGCTCTAGCGTCACCTCGTTCCCTTTTGCGTTCAGTGATAGTTGTTTCTGCAGTAGTCTGTGATGCTTCTTTCGCGGACGCTTGTTTCGTTTTAGTGGCAGAGGCTTGCTTGTTAGCGGCTTTCACAGCTTCCTTGGTGGCCTTCTCAACCTTGGCTATAGCTAGCTTCTTTTCAGGCGACGCTGGAGTGGAACCTGCAGCTGCTTCTCGATCTGGTCTCTTCAGAAGTTTCTTGCTTTCCACCTTCTCGGCCTTGATCTCCTTCTCTTTGGCGCCGCCTCGTTTAGAGGACTTGCCCGATGCAGAGTCTTTGGCTTTGCTTGCTTTCTTCTCTTTAATGAACTGGACCAAGGGAGTAATGGTGATTTCCTCTTCCTCTTTCTTCTCCGCTTCGCCTTCGGCCGGAGTGGGTTTCACGATTGGATTCGTCAAGCTTTCAAGGAATGTAACAAATTCAGGATCCTGATCGATTGTTCCTTGTCTCCCATCCTTCCTCGAGCGACTGCCTGGCACTCGTGCGTATGGGGCAAATTCGACGGATGGTGGTCCTAATAGGACAGGATCATTCGAGGTATTTCGTGCATCGTGAAACGATGTAGCTCTAACTTTCTCCGAGAAGGAACCGATAATTTCTTCTGATAGCACATGTACGTAGGCCCGGGCAGGACGAGATGGTTTGGCAGGACTAATAACATACTGTTAGTTTCTAAAGAAAAAGTGACAGTGTCAATGGTAATGCACACTCTTTCGAGATCTTGCCTGGTTTGAACTGAAACCAGTCAATCTTGCCTTGCCCTACTTTCCACTCATCGCCCAGACCGGTCTCAAATTCGGCGCAAGTAAGTCCAGGAGGAAGACGGCGGACGATTAGCTTGAGCCTCGGTGCAGCAACCTTGGGAGCACGCTTTGCTGGGGTTCCTTTTTGTGTTGCTGATAGTGGCAGCGGGATAACGCCAGCTTCTTTGGTCAGTGAAGATTGTGTCATAGTTAGTGTGTAGGGTGGTATCCCAGAAAGGTGACCATGTAGGCTTCTCACACTGTGAAAAATATAATAGCCAGCTTCACAACTTCAATAAAATCAATAAATCAGGAAGCTAGCAACCCGTAGTGGGACAGCAAGATGTTCCTCAGAAATGTCCCTCCAAGGATAGATTTGATAGTACGGTGCCCGAAACAGACCAACCATGCGGCACTTGCCGTCACGGATAATCTCCCCGCAGGACAATCCTTTGAAGACCGTCACTCCAACCTTTACCCTGCACAGGCTGTTTATGTCTGGGGGTTTTTGAACTTCCAGTGTTGTGTACTTTTACTACTCACTTCTCACTCAATCCTTAGCATCTGTGTGTGTCTGTGTGTGTAGTGTGTGTGTTGTTGGACTACGACAGCTGCCACCCCTTTGGTCGCCAATTACTAAACACATTACAATGACCGAAAAGACAATTCCAGCACCTGGGCCAGCCAAGCTGAAACGAAATGCTGGTCCAGATGAATGGCTGGAAGCAGCCAAAAACTGCAAATACCTATCAGAACACCATATGAAACAATTATGTGACATTGTAAAGGAATTTATGATGGAAGGTTGGTGCAGAGTCTTTCTCTTTTCTTTCCGGTTGAGTTGCTCATTTCAGCAGAATCAAACATACAACCAGTCTCTTCGCCTGTCACAATATGTGGTGATATACACGGACAGTTTTACGACTTGTTGGAACTCTTTCGAGTAGCCGGTGGAATGCCGAATGAGACGAACGTCGAACCTCCCGCAAACACACCGCCGATCATCACATCTGACGATATCGAGCCCCCTTCGACGATAACAGACCCGAAATTGCGGAAGAAAATTAGAAATTCAGATAGTCTACATGATGGCGATGATAGTGCTTCTGGCAGAGGTCGTTCCGGCAGTGGATCGTCGAAAGAAGTGACTGGACCTCCTCCTGGCAACTTTGTCTTTTTGGGCGACTATGTTGATCGGGGATATTTCAGCCTGGAGACTTTGACTCTTTTGCTATGCCTCAAAGCCAAGTTAGTCTTCTTTCGTATCTCGAGTATCATGTGCTGACGGATTAGGTATCCCGATCGTATAACGTTAGTGCGCGGAAATCACGAGTCACGACAAATCACGCAAGTTTATGGATTCTACGAAGAATGCTTTCAGAAATACGGCAATGCGTCGGTGTGGAAAGCCTGTTGTCAGGTCTTTGATTTCATGACGTTGGGTGCTATTATTGACGGCAAGGTCTTGTGTGTGCATGGTGGGTTAAGTCCAGAGATCAGAACGCTCGATCAAGTCCGTGTAGTTGCTCGAGCACAGGAGATCCCGCACGAGGGAGCGTTTTGTGATCTTGTGTGGTCGGATCCGGAAGATGCGGCCGACGTGGAAACATGGGCTGTCAGCCCGCGAGGAGCTGGTTAGTATTCCACCACATTTTAATTCTCTCTTACTGACTCTTTTGTAGGATGGCTATTTGGAAACAAAGTCGCCGAGGAATTTTGCCACGTCAATGATCTAAGCTTAATCGCACGAGCCCATCAACTAGTTAACGAAGGCTACAAATACCACTTCGCCAAACAAAATGTCGTCACAGTCTGGAGTGCGCCAAACTACTGCTACCGCTGCGGCAATTTGGCCTCCGTCTGCGAAATTCGCGAAGACCTCAAACCTACATTCAAACTTTTCAGCGCCGTCAGTGATGATCAGCGACATGTGCCTTCGTCGAGACCAGGACGAAGTGAATACTTTTTGTAGATTATCAAGACTTTTTGTGTCATTTGTCTGTCTCATTTACACTGACACGATTTCTTTACTATCGTCAAATGAGGGGAATGGTTTGCATGGCGTACGGCGTGTGCTTGTTGGCTTTTGGCGATGGAACAACGACCAAGAGATGGAGGCTATATACCATTATGAATTTACGTGATTATACTTGATATATCGTCTTCATTATTTGCAGCATCGCCTTTTTTGCTTTTTTGTGTAGATGTTGGGGGATTCATGCTGAAGAAGACACATGACTCGAATATATCAGCTGGTGCTTCAGATTCGTCGTCTGCGCCTCGTCACGTGTACATTTTTATCCCTTCAACTAGCTTGTTCTTTCGATTAACTTCCTAATCAGCTCCCCGACTCTCTTCAATGACTATAAAAGCAAAGTCTTCAGATCCATGTATCCATCTCAGCAATTGCGACATTCCTTACACAACCCCGCATCGCCATCTTCACCATCACCGACCAGAAGTCAGGCGTCACCGTTAACGGCTCACGGACTTCGATGATAACAAACGCGCCATAATGTCTGCATTGCCATCAAAAGCTTGAATACTTTGATCTGAAGGAAATGAATCAAGATGGGGCGCCGAACCCAAAAACAACTTCTGATCGAAGGTCAGGTTCCCCGCATGAACATACACAGCACACGTTAGGCGATGACAGCAAGCATATCAGCAAAAGAAACACTCCAGATCTACTCACAAAATGCGCGAAAAGCGACAGGGGTGGCGGAGTAGGGCTGAACCATGAGATATTCGCAATCTACTCAACGGCTGCATTACCGCCTCTTTGGACGGATATCTTGCATTCATTATATGCCGCTGGGAATGTATCAAGTACTATAGAAAGACTACGCGCCCTCGCAGATCAGATATCTACAACTTTACCGATATATACCTCCTGGAACGACATATCTCACTCACCATCGAACCACAAAACGCTGGAAATCCACTCTCTAAACCCATCACCTCCAACACCAACCTCGACTAATTTGGCCCATAATCTCATCCACCGCAAAAAACCACACTTCCTCCTCAACGCCTCTCGTTACAAAAAACACTGCATCATCGGCCAGCACAGCAAGACTGAGACTTTGCTAGCTGTTCTCCGCAGACCATGGTGCGTTCTCGAGATTTGTGTCAGCAATGTACATGATGTGGGCGTTCTGGAAGCAATACGAGCGTTTGCGCGTGTTGCGCAGGAAGTTGATGCTAGAGGGTATGGCACGGCGGAGTTCTTGCTGGGGGGTGAGATCGAAGCCAGACGGCATCATGCTCGTTGTCTTCAGACTGTTACCATGGATCATAGATGGAATGACAGCCATCTTCACGAGCGAAAGCTTCCTTCCAAACGACTATATGAACTGTGCAATACAGCAGTCTTTCTACCGAGTCTGAAATCTTTCAATTCCTTCTGGATACGGCTTATTTGTGTATGCGCGGTTGAGCTGGGGATTAGTTTTTCGTACATTATTTATATGCTTTGTGATCAGCAACAAGTGTCAGATCACGTTAATCAGGATGTCGGATACTGCAAATCTGAAATGGTCTTTGCTGGGATTGATATCGCCCATTGCGGTGGTCGAAGACATTCGACAGCCAACATGAGCTCCTCTCGGCCTGGGGTCGAGGAAGAAGGAGATATTGTTCAAAAGATGTTGGATTTGTACAAGCAAGTCATGAGACGGACGGAGAACTACATATAGAGAACTTAGACTCGCCATTGCAAATTTACAGTCGACAGCAATATCCCTTCCTATATATAACGAAATATACGTCGCAGATAGCATTCACTTAATACCCAACAATTTTGTATATTCCCAAATAAAAGATCAACATTAACATTGAAAGCATTCCTCAATGGATACTCGCTGTGAACTCCGGTGTTATTAAATACGTCACCTCAATTCATCCACTTTCTATCTATATGCATTTACGTACCATACCTCCCAGATACATACCTTCATGGGTTGAATACAGACGAGTTTCGTCACATACAAAATCTTTCTGCCCCATTCTACCTCTACAGACATATTCGATACATGGCAGTAATACGTACAAAAATTACACGCATACATACATGAAACGATTAGTGAGGTATAAAATATCATCGTTGGTGTTTCGGGGTAATGCTCCACCGAGAGCGAGGGACGGACAACAATGTCAATCCGAGACGGGAATATGGTGGTTATGGTTCGGTGCTTGTTTATGCCTGATAACTACGTAATCCTTTTCTTTCTTTCTATTTTTTGTGGACTGACTGAGTAGAGCAGACATGCATAGCACAGTTCATCATATTCATAACTACCGAGGCTAGGTAGAGACTAATCGTTACATGTAACCAACTATCGTCCATTTTAAACGTTTAACCAAACAGAGCATCACCAAGGTGAATGCGCACAGACTTGATTTGAGTATAATTCTCAAGTGCATAAGATCCAAGCTCTCGGCCGATACCCGACTCCTTGTATCCACCGAAGGGAGTCTGGTAGTGGGTCGTGTTGTACTGATTGACCCAGACTGTGCCGGCCTTGAGGCCGTTGGAGACGCGGATTGCAGTGTTGAGATCGTTGGTGTGAATACCAGCTGCCAGACCGTAGGTGGTGTCGTTGGCGAGCTTGAGGAGCTCCTCCTCGTCCTTGAATTTCTGGACAGTGCAGACAGGGCCGAAAATTTCTTCTTGGACAATCTTCATCTCGTTGTTGACGTCGGCGAAGATGGTGGGCTTAATGTAGTAGCCTTTGTCACCAAGTCGGTCACCTCCAGTAACGACCTTCGCGCCGGCCTTCTTGCCCTCGTCAATGTATCCCATGATACGGTCGAATTGAACCTGCGAAACTTGGGGACCTTGGTAGGTACCCTCTTCAAAGGGGTCGCCAACCTTGTTCTTCTCAGCGCGGGCCTTGAAGGCTTCCAAGAACTTATCGTAGATGGCCTCGTGGACGAGGACACGAGATCCAGCACAGCAGCACTGGCCATGGTTAAAGTAGATGCCAAAGTTGATCCAAGAAATAGCATTCTCGAGGTTGGCATCCGGGAAAACGATATTAGGTGACTTTCCTCCAAGCTCGAGAGTGACCTTCTTCAGGTTACTCTTAGCCGCAGCCTGCAAGATCTGACGACCAACCAAGGTCGAACCGGTAAAGGCAATCTTGTCAATATCCATGTGCGAGGAGATGGCAGCACCGGCGACACGACCAAAACCGGAAATAATGTTGATGACACCAGGAGGGAAACCTGCTTTCTGGATAAGGGTAGCAGCGTACAGAGCAGAGAGAGGGGTCTGCTCGGCAGTCTTGAGGACAACGGTGTTACCAGTAGCAATAGCGGGGCCAATCTTCCACGACCACATCAACATGGGGAAGTTCCAGGGGATGATCTGACCGCAGACACCAATGGGCTCGTGAAGAGTGTAGTTTAAGCTAGTAGAATCTGTGTCAATTGTTTGACCCATGATTTTATCGGACCAACCGCCGTAGTAGCGAAGACAGTATGAGCCGGCTTGGATATCACCCTTGGCGAATACTGTGGCCTTGCCGTTATCCAAAGACTCGATGCCGGCGAGAACATCGATATGCTCTTCGAAAAGATCAGCGAGCTTGGTCAACAAGCGGCCTCGCTCGGTAGGGGTGATGTGCTTCCAGGGACCGTCGAGGGCCTTGCGGGCAGCCTTGACGGCGATGTCGACATCCTTTTCGGTGGCTTCATGAACACTCGTGATGACCTTTTCGTTGTGAGGGTTGATGGTCTCGAAGGTCTTGCCTTCGACACCTTTGACGAACTCGCCGTTGATGAATCTATGCAGTGTACGGTTAGTAGCCTCCACTAAGAATAGGAAAAAAGACATACAAGCCAAGAGGCTGCTCATATTTGATCCCGTTAGGGAGACTGATTTCTTGGGTGAGAGACATGATGCTTGTGGATAGTGAGGTCTGCGATGAAGTGTGAAAGAAGACGGGAATAGCAACGACTGAGGGGGAGGGGAACCTTATATATCAGACAGCATTGCCCCAAAGGTTCCTCAGGACAGTGGATAACCCAAACTATCCAGATAGCTCGTACGTACCTACCTGTATGCACCGGACTAGACTCCGTTACGTCAAAGCCAAGAACCGTATGGGGTACGGTAATGAATGAAGTGCACGTATGGTCCAATGGTACAACGAGAGCGATGCTGGAATAGGAAAGACTCTGAAGAAGAGCGGGGTTGCCAGGAGGCAAGACCCCGCGCCGATGATGTAAATAATACTGAAATACCGTACTTGCTTACTATATTACTGTACTGATACGGCGTGTTATCTTCTCTGTTACCGTACAATCAAGAAATACCATAGCTAGAAACTTGTACGGTCATGGAGAGATTCACAGGCATGCGGGGTACAGGCATTTTACCCAATCCGTACTGGTCGCCGCGCTTTTCTTCCTGCAAAGAGTTTATTCTCACCTAAGAATCCTCCTTTGTTGGAAATTTCAAGTACCACTAGTAAATTGACTATGGGGAGTCTGATACATCTGATACATACATTCATACAGTAGTCATCAAATTGCTAATCCGGGTAACTATGGGTTATCCGGATACGGGAAACAGCACTTCCCCGCATACATGCAGGCCGAGATCTCGCCATAATGTGATTGAGACCTCCTTTTTCATCGGTCATTCTCGACAAGTGAAAGCGACTATCCCGGGACAAGGTATAGACTACTCTCCGTACTCCAAAATACCATCATGTCTGAGATTCCACGTGCTCGGTTTTAGGCTTCTCCCCATCTTCAAAGAAGAAAACCGATATCTAATCACTCAAAGTGATACTCAATTAGATAGGGCTTACAATCCAAGATGGTATGTCCGGTCCATTCATTTTGCCACATGGCAAATTTATCTTAGAACAGCCTCACATCCACGTCAATAACATACGTGGGTGAGCTTTGAGTAATCAGATATTGAAATTGTGATCCGAGTCGAGCAATTTTACAGCGTTTTTACGTTGATAGTAAACAAAGGCGGAACGATTACGTCTGTATTGAATTACTAGGCGGGGTCTTGATGTATTCCTGGATCAGTTCGGCAGGTAACACCATGGACGCAACCTTCATATTCCGCCTAAGACACAATATGCACTTGGCTGACACCCCATATGCAAGAGCCACGGAGCCAGGCATTTCGGCGTCTTGGTATCAAACGAATCTCAAGGCATCGGGCATCCAGACAAAGCGGCGAACTATCTATGCCGTTACCATGGTTCGTCCTACGATCTAGATACTCACATGTTCATCGGTAAACAAATATACATCAGATAGTTACATCAGATCGAAGAAACCAGCATCTAAACAGATACTTTATACAATCATCCAACATTTAAGAAAAAGCAACGTTGAAATAAGCAACCAACAATGAGGCGAACTAATGCTCTGGACCGTGCGCTAAATGGGCTTCAATTGTGATAGCACCTCAGCCGCACCTGGGGTTAACGCAAAAATTTCCAACTCCCTCTGTACCACAACACTGTATATACCAACACTGCTTAGCATAGTACATACTCACTCGACAGAGAAGAGAATGTCTTCATGGCACACAGCAGTGGGTCTCATCTACACCCTAGGTCTCAACGTAGCCTCGGCGCGGGCCGCAGGCGACCTGCCCTTAGCCCCAAACTCCAAACCAGAAGCAACCCTCAAGGACTCGACCGATGTCACCTTCGACCCCTTAGGCGTTGCCGCTGTTCTACACAACCCGCGGGCCAGTCTGAGTGCTGCCCGACTCTACACGCAATATGACCGGAAATTCTTCATATGGCCGCACACCATGATGATGGGCGCAAGCCTGATCCCGGTCAAGGTACTCGTGGAGCATTTGACAGCTACGTTCCAATCGATCCACCCGGCAATCACGTTGTGCACACAGGATACGCAACTGTTGAGCGTTGTTTCGAATATGGTGTTCAAAGAATTGCCGTTGGATTTTAGCAATATGTGGCTAGGGGATGTGATCGCGTTCAAGGCTTCAAGCAAACCTGCGAATGATTTTATGATTGTTTGCATGGATGACGATGACTACGAAGATACCTCCTTACCCACTACGAGCGCCACCATTAAAAGAAAAAGCGGTGGAGGGCCGTCAAAGATGACGAGGTGGTGGGGCTGTTCTGCGCTGAATATGATCTCGTTGATTAATGGACTCATAATCGTCGCGGGGATAGTGCTCGGTACCCTGAGCGCGGACATCTGGGCTTTAACCCTCTTCTTTTTCTACGGCACGCACTGGCTCGCTGGTCTTGCAATCTCAACAACGTCCCTGGTCACCCCGCAAAAAATCTCTATCAAACGGGACCCAACAACCAGATATGCAATCTACCAACGACCCGCTGGCGGCACGGTGGTTTTCAAGGGCCGCCAGGATACAATGGAAGCCTGGGCGCGCAGCACTTGGGAGTTCAATCGTAGCTTGAAAAACAATTCTCTGCACTGGTTCTGGATATTTACGGGCACAATGTCTGCCATTTGCTCTGTGGCGTGCATGGTGAATATGATTGGGTACATGCAACTGGCGTTTTTGGCATTACTGGTTTATGCATCTCTCGCCGAGATTGTGGCCACGAGGATAACGAGATTGTTGCAAGGGGAAGCGAAGGCGAATAGTCGGATGTGTTTTGTGCGTGATAATGCGTACAGAACGCAGGGCGTTATTAGGGCCACGGTTGAGTATGGGCCCAAGTATAGGTTGACGGGGCTGGATTGGGTCGCGCTCAAGAGAATGCCGCCAGATCAGATATTTGTGGATATGCAGAGGCTGCTGGAGCGTTTCAACGAGTTTCAGGAAGCGGTCGAAATGGGAAGAGAAGTTGTGCCTGCTGATGGGCCGCAGAAGCATGAAATGATTACCGAGGCGTTTAGAGAATTCACCAAGGACAGACGAGAGGATCCAGATTTGGTGAAGAGAATTCAGAGAGAGGCGACTGATGCATTGACAGCATGGTGGGTGAAATTGAGTAAAGAGGATGTTATCATTAGTATGGAGAAGGCTGTTTCTCCTTAAGCTGCCAGCAATGCTGGGAATAATTGATGAACATGAAGCTTGATCCCTTTGATGTGTGGAACGAAAGTATTCTACAACCTTAGCAAATAGCGGTCATATAAATTTTAATGCATTGCAAAACGGCATGAGCCTAACTCCAAGCTCTTTTAAAATACAACGCAAGGATATACCGTGCATCCGAATAAGACATGTACAAGAATCACTGACTCGGAATATAAACTGATGCCAGGTTCTATGGTTTGTTATAAAACACAAAGAATGAAAACGAAGTGAAGCAAGACACGAAAATTTACAAAGCCAAAAATGCCATGGCAGTAATAGCACCAAGACCGGTGAGAGCGCTAGCACGGACCGATACGGCAGCGCCAGTCTTGGAGGCAGACGGAGAGCTGCTGGTGCCGGTGGAAGAGCCAGAGCTAGACGAAACAGAGCTAGAGTTGCTGGGAGCGTTGACAGTGCCGTTAGAGAGGACGTTCAACATCAAGCCCGAAACAACATTGCCATTGTTATCGTACACAGTCTCAGTGAGCTTGGTGGAAGAGACGGGAACCAAAGCACCAACAGAGACATTTTTGGTGACACCATTCTTAATCATGTCATCGATTCCGTCAACACGGTCGGGAACATCAAAGCTCTTGGTGATGTTGGAAGTAATCTCCTTAGGGTTGCAGACGGGAGCGGTAATGGCGGTCTGGCTGGAGTTAGAGGCAGTGATGGCGCCGAAATCAAGCTTGCTGTATTGAGACCTCAAGTTTTCAAAATCGATGAGCAAGCTGACGGTTCCGTTGTCGTTAATGCTGACCAAACCGAACTCGTTGGCTTCCTGGCTGTATTCGTACACCAAAGCACCGGAAAGAGCCTGAGACATATCGGGCCCGTAGATGGCTTGAATCTCGCTAAAGACACGGGGCTTAACTTTGTTGCAACCGGTTTCAGAGAAGAAAACAGGCACAGTGATGTTAGTGAAATCCTCAGTAAGAACGTCGTAACCGCTAGAGTGGTAGGTCGCGTCACCGCACCACGAGTACGAGTTGAGACCGAAGAAGTCAGAGCGAGAAGCAGTCGAGTTGGTAATGTTACAAGTCAAGTAGTAGGCAGAGTCAACCAAGAGCGGGCGGACATCGGCGGCAGAGTAGCCGACAGGGATGTCACGCTCCGAGTTCTTGCTGATGTAGTCGTGCATATCACGTTGGACAGCCTATAGAGTTAGTCAATGCATCATTTGCTGTTATTCATAGAAGACCTACTCGGATGTAGTTTGGAACCTGCTCCACACTGTCCTCATTGATAACTTCGTTGCCAGAGAAGAAACCAGCAGTGTTGGGGTAGTTCTTGAAGGCCTCAATGACACCAAAGACTTGGGCCATGTAGATGGGGTTATAGGACTCCCAAGGAGCAACACGGTTAAGCGAGCCGTTCTCTAGCGGAGAGTTGACGTCCAGAATCATATAGATACCGGCGGCATTGAAAATGGAAGCGCAGTCATCATGGTTAGCGGAGGGAGCCAAGTTGTACACACGGATAGTGTTGACCTGAGAATTGTTCAGTAAGCGCAGAGACTAGACGGGAGTGATCATACACCCAGGTATTGCAAGATCGCAGCATCGCGCATGCAAGCGGCCTTGTCGCTCAGAGGGTCAGCGGTACCCTTGAAGGCAGATGAGCCACCAGGCTGGTAGTCAACTCCAACAATCTGGTAACGGTCGCCGGTGACGGTGTCGACAAAGTCCTTTCCTTTCACAACGACGGGGTTGACGGCGGCGGCGGTGGAAGCCAATCCGCACACGGCGGCGAAGAATTTTGCATAAGACTGCAGGCATCAAACAATCAGTATTCTGTTCCTTCGTAAGCAAAGTGAGAATGAGTGGGTCGGTACACACTGGAATCATTGTGATATTGCTGTGATGAACTACGGAGTAAAGTGCTGGAGTATGAGTGAGGTTAGGGGAGGAAGAGAGTGACGGCGCTCTGAGCGCAAAATAAAACGAGCGACGAACGAGTGACGAGAAGATGAGTGATACGGAAAGAGCGATGCTGAGACACGGTGAAGAGAGAAGATGAAGCAGGAAGGAACAACACGGCCAATTAGTATGGGACGGTGTTGCGGCGGAAGGAGGGGACCGGCACTAAATTAGGAGTCGACACCACCAGGCAGTTGCCGCTCCCACCCCTGTCTTTCCCTCAGCATTGGCAGTAGTATTGGCACATTGGCAATTGGGCGGTGCTGACAGTCTGCTGAAGTTCTGTCTGAGAACTGATCCACTACGCGACTTATTTGCTTGGACGAGGTCTTGGACGCCGGACTTGTGAGACTCTTCGGTGGAGCACAAGCTCGCATTCTTCATGACGCCAAGTGCAGCATGGCTACTTTTCTCCGTATTTTTCGCGGCATCCAAGCCTCGTTTCTTATGCTTTCTTGGCTGGGTAAGGGGTCATTCACTCCGCGCGGTGAATAGAACAGATCACAATCTCGACTGCTGCTATGTACACGGGTATGTACTCTCGTAGTAGTACTCTATTCATTCTCGATTTATTTTTACTCGCTTCTTCATCTCCGGAATTCTTGTAATAGGAATCGATTGACTATGAAACCCCCCTGTCGATCGAATGGATCTTGGCGTGATTGGCTAAGAACCATCTCCATGTGAAACAACCCGTCGACGAATCATCACGTGCGAAGAATATTCGTTTTTCATCGTCAACCAATCAGATCAACAGAGCTCTCGATATGGGTAATCGATGATTTCGACCCAGCTGAGGTGGCAGAGAGATGCACGACAAGATCGCCTTGATAGATGATATTACTTCGTGCGGCGAAACAGGATGACAAACTTATCGATATGTAGGGATGCGATAAGCAAGTTTCGACAAGTAAGGAATCCGACTAAGCAGTATGACGTATTGGGCATACTTTGATACTTCATATTCAACATCTGTCAAGGGATACATAGTAAATCTACCGACGTTTACGAGTAAGCGCCACTGGCTCAAACGCATCGTCGTCATCGTCATCCTCAACATCACTCATTTCCGTAAAGCCGGCTCTTGCCGTGCGAGCGGCATTCCGTCTGGTGCCCGTTGAACTGGCCTGCGATGCGAAATTCAGGGTCGTCTGTTGCGTCGATTTTGTTCCTCCGCGTCCGCCCCGTCGTGTAGATGATGCGCCTGCCGTTACTGATGACGGTGCTGGAGAGGCTGCCTTTTTCGCGCGTCCTTTGGATGCTGTGCTCGTAGCACTTGCAGCCGTCTTTCGTGCAGTAGTTGTCGCCTTTTTGCCACGCGATTGCTGGACGAAGAGTGCCTGCGAGTCCTTCTCCTCTGAGACGACTGCGTCGGCTTCCTCCATGGAATCTTCAACCATAATCACATCTCCATCGTCATCGTCATCCGACACAGTGGTTTTCTTGCCTCTACCTCCGCGTGATGTTGTGCCAGCTTTAGTAGTAGCAGCTGCTGTAGTCTTGCGAGTAGTAGCGGCTGCACCTCGTCCACCGCGACCCCTTTCTCTACCCCGCGTAGATGGTGCGGCTCTTTCCGTTCCATCTTCAGCAGCATCTTCTTGAATCGGGTCACCGCCTTCATTATCAGAATGAATCAACGCTCCAGGCTGGTCTTCCCAAGCACCATCAAACTCTGAATCCCAGCCGTCTGGTTTGGGCTTGAATTTCTTTTGGCCTCGGGTTCGTTTTACTGCACCCTTGGCGAACATGTCTTCCATTTGCCCGCGATACTTTTCCATTGCCGTCCGTAGTGATTGATGTGCCTCGTCTTCATCATCGAGGTCCGCATCGCGTTCAAGCGTCAAAAGATGCTTGATCTGACTATCGAGTGACTCATTGACGAACATTTCCATCGCATGCTTGTCGTCTTTGTCGACAAACTGAGTAACAGCGTCGCCAAAAAGGTTCTGAGGCAAAATAGTAAGTGATTGCGCAGTGAGTAGCTCCCGTACTAGTTGTTCCACTTTTACTGTATCGAGGGTCGAGAGATGCGACATGGCTGCCTCCGTATCCAAGTCGTCCTTCTTGCGAGTCGTAGTGGCTTTTTTCTTCCGATGGAATTGTACAACATCGTTCACGTTGGCTACCTTGCCTACAAAGCGGTTCGAGAAGCGTTGTGGATTTTCGCAGTCGAAACTACCGCCTTCCGGCGTGGAAGTTTCCACACGGAGGCGGACAAGAGGAAGGGGTATTTCTGGCTCTGCCCCGTCTCCAACGTCATCTGCATGCGTTTCCAGCCATTCTTGCTTGGCTTGCTCAATTAGGTCCTCAACGTAGGTCATCAATAAGCGTGTGATTTCTGTGCGGTTATTCTCCTTTCGTGCCAGCTTTTTTGCTGTCTTGTCCTCGGACAGTACAATCTCCTTCATAACGAATGGTCGTACCGTCTTCAGCGGGATAGGCTCATTCTTGAACTCTCGCCCGGTAATAGATAGAATAGACACTTTCTTAGTAACGGCTTCACCTGAGACTAAAGACGTAGCCACTGAAGAACCCGGTTGCATCACATGGAAATTGGTCTCTGGATTCATTTTTGGATCAATAAGACACTCGTGTTCGTGGCCCCAGATGACCAAATCAAGGAACTCTGGAAGAAAATTCTCTGGCAAATATCCCGTCTCCGTATGAGCATGGTGATTTTGATGGACACAAATCAAATTGAACCAATCGTCTTTCTGTACTGAAGGTTGAAAAAATTTCACTTTGCCATCCCGAAACGTTCGGAACAGTCGCTCATCGCGCACATTACTCAGCCCATATAGTGCGAGTTTGGTGCGGCCCTTCTGTAGTAATACAGGCTTAACCTGTATATTGTCAGACTCTGGCGTTCGTCCATAGTAATTCAGCAGCCCCGAAACCTGCAAAATATCCAACGCCGCCAAATGCCCTTCTCCTGAAGGATCATCATGATTTCCATGAATCGAAAACACCGGAATCGCGACATTGATATCCAAGTCCTCATAATTCACGTGGTTAAAAGCCCCTTGGAAATTCTCGCTAGCGTCACTCAGAAACTCTAATTCACAGGGCTTGTCACCCAGACAATTCGCGCGCAAGGAGCGCATGACTTGATACATGGATTTGCGGGATGGTTTGTTTTCGTGGAATAGGTCACCAGCCAGCAGGACCATGTCAACGTCGCGCTCCTTGGCGAGACACATGATTTCGTGGAAAGTTTTCCAGCTGTCGTCCCCGCGAATGGGGTCGCGCTCGTTGTAGCCGACATGGTTGTCTGTTGAGACGAGGATGCGGATTGTGTCGGCGTCTATTTAGCTTTAGTATCCCTACCTGGAAAAAAATACATGCCATGGCTTACCTCCTAAGGGCGGCATTTCACAGATTGTTTTAGATGAGAGTTGAGGATGAGAGAATAGGAGAGCCGCTCTATTAATTGATGAACCGGCGGGTGCTGCCTGGAGAGCTAGCTGCAATAGAGGATTGTCGACGCCACTGATTACATGCGACATGTCATTCTGATATTTAGCGACATGAACGTAATGCTAGTTGGCCATGATAATTACTGTCTCTCCTGGTACGTAGTTGAAACTGGTAAATATCAAATTGCGATTGCCACGGCCTCGCAAAAAGACGCGTGATGCATCAAATTATACTTATCGGCTTATCGCTTGATGCCTGAGGCAAGAAATTTTATATAAAATCTTTCTGCTGTCGTGTTGAGTTGACAATGAGTGCATATGCAGTTCAATTCCGATTTAAAAAAGAATTGCAACGCCTTAATGCCTTTAGCTCCATACACTACGAAACTATTTCACGACTCGTCTTACTGTCTACTTCAGTGGTTTGGAAGTCCTGAAGGACGACCCCCGATAACACCCGCCGTTAGTCAGCTCCGCGTGGCCAACGCCTGGCTTAAGTCATTTTGAACTTCATCCTTTCCTCCACCTTCTCATCTCCTGTACCATCGATTTCCAACTTCTCGGCTCAGTTTGTTACTGACACGGTCTCAACGAACGCCCACTTTCACGCGCACTGCCTCCTAATATCAATTACCGACTGACTCAGCAGATTCTGGTCAGTCGCGCTCCATTTGCTCAAGTATTATCTCGAAACGTTTATGCCCTCAGAGCCTACTATCGTCTCGCAAAATTCTCATCTAGACGCCCACACCCTCCAACCTACAACATCTTCCCAGCATGGCAATGACCATCGTTGTGATGAACCGGCCTTCGACATTCTCCATCGCGAGGATGTCGGAGACCACATCGCGTCGAATGACCCGCCACCTCCCCCTCCCGCAGAGACGCACGCTAGCGAAGACTCATTACGACGATTGAACGGGGCTGACAACGGTGTCGCAATTGCATCTTCGCCATCGTCGGTGCCTGGTGGTGTTGAGAACGGAGGTTCATTAGATGACGTCTTTCGGTCTTCACCAGGATCGCATCGATCAAAAAAGTTTACGTCCTGCGACCCAAACCCCGCCAAACTCTTGAGGATCTTCCAAATGGTACGGTAACCCGGTAAATCTCGAAAACAGTTGCTTTTGCTAACTTTGAACCAGAGGTTCTTACTCATATCCTCTCCCACCTTACTCCTGCTGCTCTCACAGCTATTGCTCTCGTATCCCGCCGTTTCCACACGCTAGTCACTACCCCTCATGCCTGGAGAACCGCGTTCGGGCGCTACTTTCCAGGTCCCTATAGCATCGACGAGGATGTAACATCCGAAGGGTTGGACTCGTCAAGGCGAGCTTTTACTAGGCTGACTGCTTTGGCGTCCTGGCGTAGCGAGTATATTCTCCGAACGCGGCTACTGCGTTCTCTCGGTCGAGGAAAGCCGGCGCTACTCCCTTCATCTGGCAAGCATCATGCTCGTGCTGGAGGTCTTCAAGGTGGATCAGCTCTTGCGACGTATACTTCTCAACTTCTATACCCCATCACCCACATCGATGCCTTGTTCACACCAACAAATGCCAAGAAATCCCCTCTGTTCATCCATGGAGCGGCGGAGGAAGGTGTTGCTTCCATGAGTGACCCTTCCGCTGGAAAATCGGGCCCCTGGGGTCTCTATGGTCACCCTCTTTTCCAGCATTTCGCGGATTTGTATTCCGGCGAAGCAGAGTATGGTTTGGGATCAGGTGATATGGTTGGCGTGCCGAACTCAATGGACGTCAGTCAACCTTATGGCATGATCTACGGCGAAGGATGTCCTAGAGGCCGCAGCTACTATGTGTCTTCTGATGAGAAACGCGGTCGTTTCCTAGCTGGCACTGAACTACATTCGGAGCCTGCGCTGGGTATCCCGGACATTCAGAACTTCGCGACTGGTGTTAGTTCGGTCTGGATTGCCAAGTCTCCGAACGTCTTGAAGATGACAAGCAATATGTTTGGTATCTTGTGTGGCTCTACCTCTGGTGTGTTGACTGCGTATTCTCTTGGGAGTAGTCATTTGCATGAACGTCGTTTTGAGCCTGGTCAGATTACAGCCAGATGGGTGCTCAGTCCCGGTGTCCCGATCATTTCTATATCGGTTGATGAAAACTTCTCGGCAAAACGATACTCTAGTCGCCGGATCTGGGCCACAGTCTTGAACGCTTTAGGCGAAGTCTACTATCTAACGGAGCTTCCGACTCTGCCCGAGTCGAACCAAGCGGTGTTGCCTGAAGTACTGGAGAGGAGAGCATGGAAGACTGGCCGTAGTGTGCGTTGGGAACTCATTGAGTCTACTCGCCGTATCGCTCGTCCCGATCCATTCAACCGAGATGCAGTCGACGGTAGCTACAGCCCACGGTCTTCCACTGATTCGATGGGTCTGAGTGAGAGCCAAATTGCTGCAGAAACAAAAGAGATTGAGAGGTACTTGGCGCTAAAACCTAAGCATTTCCGCAAGGCGTGCGAGGGCTGGGACATGCAAAGACAGCTCAAAGTCGATTTTGCAGGTGACGATCTGAACGGTGCTGGTGAACAGGTCTTCATTTTCAACTGTGGGTTTGATCAAAACCAACCTGCTTCGATCCGTCGCCACGTTCGTCAGAAAATATCAGGAGTCTCGCTCAGCTCCGAGAATTCCCCAAATGTGTCAAAATTCAAGCCAGTGTCCTCCCTGTTTGGTGGACCAAGCACACCACAATCATCTCAGCCGACCAGTCAGCCTCGGTCTCGAGCATCAAGCCATGCCAGTCATAGCCCCTCGACCATTGCGAATACTGAATGGAGAGCGACTGATTTTATTTTCAATGGTTCCAAGCTTGCTCGATTGACTTCAGTAGCAATTGACATGTCTACTTTAGCACAACTCACTGTCGCCGAAGATCCTCTGCTCGGAATGTCAAGTGCTTCTAACCTGTCATCACCCGCCTCTTCACCATTGCCACATATGCACGCATCAGAGTCGGAAGCAGATGTTCCCGGACAACGAGCTCGATTCTTGTCTGTGGGAACTGATTCAGGATCTATATATGTCTGGAATATGCGTGTACCGCCGAGCCGCACTGCTGGATTGATCAATACCGTTTCTCCAGTGCGGATCATCCAGACAGAGTCTCCTCAAGTCGCATGTCTTGCTTTGACATCACTCTACTTGGTACATGGCGGCAACGATGGTTTGGTTCAAGCGTGGGATCCTTTGGCATCGACGACTCGACCTATCCGCACATTACATTCTAGATTCTCATCCCGTGCCCGTCGTCGTCTCATTCAGGCTGAAGCGTCTATCTCAGGTGTTGGCAATAATTACTTTGCTGCTGGCGCAATCTGTCTCGACCCAGATCCAACTGTATTACGAGGCATTGTCTCTCTTGGAACGCATGTTCGCTTTTGGTCCTACAGTTCATCCGCCGCCGATGAGTACAAGTCCAATAAGCGGCGGCGACGACGGTCTCACCGAGGCAGCAACTCATCTTCAGAAGGACAACGCTTCACTAACACCGGTCGCGGTGCTTTGAAAGACTTTATTGAAGATGAGCATCATGAGATGAAACGGCAGATTGTTGAGGATGAGAAACAGAGAGAACATTTGAGCTATCGGTTTGGAACTGACCTTCTTGGACCAGACGCAACTGAAGAGGAGCTTGTCGCTTATGCTCAGTTGTTAAGTGAAGAGAGTTTGAACAACGATACCTTCAAACAGAAGGGAAGTGGGATCAGTACTAGGGCCAGTAGTGTATCTAGTGATACTATAGCTGCTTTTGACAGCTCTTACCCGCCACGCGAATTCTCTTCCTCATCTTCACCAGCTCTTGAGACTGTCGAGGAAGAACTTGCGCCAGACATCGCAGAGGCAATTCGCTTGAGTCTACTCGACGATGCTCCACGCTCCCCTGATCAATGGCAAGAGACACCATCCTCATCATCGTTCAGCACTTCATCAATTCCAATCAAATACGCCAAGGGCGCAAAGTCCAAATTTAGGCGTCGTCAGCCATCCAGTTCTCCGCCCGATACCGCAGCCGCCGAAAGCAGCAACCAACAGGAGATGGATGATCTGGAGTTTGCGATTCAATTGAGTCTCGCAGAGGAACAGAGTCGGGAGACCTCATATCAGCAGGAGGAGTTCCCGGAATTGGTTTCTTCGGGTGGTGGCAAAGGGAAGGGAAGAGCATAGTCGTTGTTTGTTTATATCATTTTTGTTTCTATTCATCTTCATAGGATCTTAATATCCTCTAATAGTTTTCAAGTACTTCGATCTGCTTACATATTAATTGACATACCTCGTGCTGGATTCGATTCACATATTAATGCATATGCCGGACATACTCCCAACTGCCACTCCAGTCGTCCCACTTTCTTGTGTCGGCATACAGGCGTGCAGCTCCGAGAGCTCGGCGTAAGCAAATAAAGTTCATCGTGTTCTTCAGGAGCTCAATGAGAAGCGGAAGTTCGCATAGATCCAAAGCTCACACTGGTCCCCCCAAAGGGTTCATCACGGGCCAAAATAAACATTCTCCAAGAGTCAGGATCACTGTTATAAGAAGCTATCGTAAACTAGTAAGGATACAGTGGGATGAAAAAAGTGTTGGCATTCTCCCATGTACCGTAAAGTCCTTTTGTTGACGCAAACGCGTATATCATGCCCACAGATAAATATCTATAAGGCATACGAAGAACGTGGGCTCCTTTGAGTTTTCCATTCCCCATTTCATTACTATGTACGAACAGACGCCGCTAGTGTCATAGCTTGGAGTGGCGTGCATAACCGGTTATGTCCTACCTTGATATCAACGTCAATAGGTATATGGGAAAGGATAAGGTTTAAGAAAACAAGGCTTACTAGCTTTAACGATTTTTGTTCTCGATAAGTACTCATGTAGTCGCTTGAACATGGTAGGGTATACAACTGTAAATGTTCCGTAGTACTGGGCTTTCAGGTTGTTGGGATTTCTTTCCAGTCATTGTTCGAGAATGCCGAATCTGGCACGCGTCTCCGGCGGCAGCACTTTTACAGCTTTACGCAATTGTCCTCCTGGTAGTCTAAACACCTCATGCAAAAACAGGTCTCCCCATAGAACCACTGTATTAGTCGTGTTGAATTCGGCGTTCGTGGGATGCCGTGAGTATCGGGCTGTGTACTTCTTACACAGGGGCCCAATTCCCAAAGCTTCTTGCCGTCTTCCGTCCCAAATACAGAGACCAAGGTAGTCTAAGAAATGGGGGTTATGGCTATCTGGGTTCGGTGTGGTACATCCATACCATTTTTCGAGAGGGTCCCCCCCCCCCCCCCCAAGGACTCTCTATATTTGTTATTCGCCTCGTTCACACTGGAATCATGTTGACCATATTTTTTGGCATCTATTCCAGCTATTGGCTTTGGTTCTTCGAACTTCCAATTCAAAGTCTCCTCCAAAAGAGTGGGAAATGTCGATTTTTTAACTCGGAACTTATGAAAAGCCTGATGGCCTGTGAATGGCGTAAAATGCTCATCTGATGGGTAATCCAAGAGATCATGAGTGGCTGTCAATATACATTTAATCTCTTGGATTTCATGAAATGACTTTTCCCTATGATTATAAATCAGCAAATCAGGTCCAACGCATGGGCTGAGATGCTGAAGTTTTTCACGATATCCAGAAAATCCATAGTCATCCATGACTATCGGACAGATCGCCTGGATATTCCAATATATCACCACTTTCCAAAGGGCTCGGGTGATTCGCCGCTTCTCGGCCCATGACGGTGACCACCAGGCAGCGGCCTCGAAGGAAACATTACCATTGGAATGCTTTAAAGAGTAAATATGTGACTCGTCTGTGGATTCCACAGGCCAAAGGACCTTGTGGATATTCTGGAGGAGATAGATAAAGCATAGATGTTGGAGAGTCTCAATGCGATATGCTGTAAGTACCAGGTAGCGGGAACCCAGCCCATTCCTGAAAACAGACGATGCCGGAGCTGTAGTCAAAACACCTTCCGGCAAATTGTGATAGTTGTCGACAAGTTCCTCGAATGTTGGGTGTGCAGATGATGCTAAATATGAACCCAGGATAGCAGCCATGCGAGCTAGGTGCTTGTGTTCCGGAATCGAGCGTTCTATGGCATTCTCCACTATACAAGCTCGGTCGATTTGGAATGCCACATTAGCTCTCGCAGATACACATATGAGTTTGTAGATTGATGGGAGATCTGGTGCATATCGAAGAATTATAATCATAATCTCGAGAGGAAGACGAGTAAACGAGCTAGTCATACTGTTGGTGGTTTTTATAGGCATTCGAATAGGTAGGGCATCATATGAATTGATTCGAATGAGTGATCATTGGATGATTCTGAGCGTCCCAGATGAGGTCCTGCCGAGATGATCGAACAAATGGAGCCGACTATTGGTAAATAGTGTGGAAATGTTTGATGGCAACTTGCAGAGAAATACGATAAAGGACTGGTGTACGTATAACTTTTGAATGAACGTCTGGAAGGGTAAGTTTGGTCTTGTCTTATAATGGCACAATCATGAAGCGTACGACCAGTGATTGTGTCAATACAAGTATTCCAGGTTGACAGCTATCAATCGGTGGCGAATGTTCTTGCCCACACTTCTCGTAGGCATTGACTGGCGACACCGCAATCAGGAAACTGAGAAGCCTATAAATAAGTCGTAAAAAGAATTAAGAGTGCAAGGATTGTAATAACCTCAAGTCACGGCTATTGTCCACACTTCTTGTAGGTTATGACTGGCACGCTAATTGTAGAATTGTGGAATTCGAGAAGTTGACAAATAAGGCAGAGGCCAGTCAATCTCAAGTATAGATTTGAAAAGGTAGATCTAGCAGAAAAATTTCCTCTTCTCGCAGGCAATGACGGTTGGAGCAAATCGATGACGTGAGCAAGTAGGCAGAAGTCGAAGTATCATAAAGACGGCAACTAGAAATTTTCAGGATAAACAATAAGCTTCAGGCGAACCAGCAGCGGAAGGTGTTCGACTTCAAATCTAGTTGACGTAGTTGTGAAAGGTTCAATAAAAATAAACGAAGGCTATAAACGGGAGAAGGTGTCGTGAATAGATGAAGGGCGAAATATGGCAGTGGTTGGTGCAACTGTCACTGGCCGCGCGAGGTGAAAGGAATCAGTCCCCGCCGAAACAGGAAAGCATCTGCTTAACGCTCACGGCGATTTAATATTCAAACTCGCCAAACGGCCATGACCCAGTACATTAATCCAGTTCTTTTAGTCCTCCTGGAATTTTTCACTCGGGCTGCTTGGCTGTCATGGGTGCGCAAAGGAAACTTCGACCGGAATTCTTCAACTTAGATCCTGAGGTCTATATTCGAGCAAGTACCTAAAGAAGATATATGATATTTCCATCTCTAAGTGCGGGTTCAGAATCAACGGATATCCATATGCATTGAATATAAAAATGCCTAGGTATAGGTACTTTGTGCTTAGGGATACTGAAGTGCGCTACTCATGGATATTACAGAATTATGCCTTGTTCTGCACGTTCTCAGACCTCATATTCCCCTAAAACTAAAATTACTACGTTATCTCAGGGTTTAATGCACGCCTCCATCCCGTGGCTCAAGTCAATTCTTAGTCCCGAAGTCATGAAGAAGCTCATTCATGTGGCAACTGGCAAGCAGGGGCGGGGAATTCAAGTTCATCAGGGCCCGGTTGATAGGCTTATACCTTTGAAGAGACCGAATTGTGTTCCAGCCATTGCTAGATTCTAGGTGGCACGATGAATGCTGAAAACCCCAGTTGTTGAGGTGTTCAACACTAACACATTGAATCTTAGCACACCCAATAATTGGAATTTTCAAATGGGACAGGAGTGTGTCAGCTCGTTTGAAAGTATACTTAGGGTTATATTATCAGAGAGCATGTGCATCTGCAGGGGTGAGGGTCGCCCCTTCCGGATTAGGAAAGAACAACCACGTGAGCAGCTCTGGTATGTCCCAGATTATAATTATTTCCTTCTAGATTAGGAAAGAACAGCTATATAAGCAGCTCTGGCGTGCCCCAGATTATAATCGTTTTCCTTTTGTCAAGAGGCTTCTTTTCCTTCCTGTAAGCATCATCTCACATAGTAGGTTATGCACCTGACGCTATGTCTTCTTGCCTTTAAATTGTATGAGATACGACCAGCACCATGATCACCTTGGAAGACTGTACTGTTTGTAAACCTGATAAATTTCTCATTGAAAACGGATATGAATACTAAATTCTTGACTCGAAGTAGTTAGGCTATGAACCGCCTGCAGATATAGGCAGCAATACCTAAACGGGAAAACCTGTAATTACTAGCTGCTTAAATCTTTGAAACGGTAGTCGTCTAGATCGAGACGCTGGCAGAGGCGTGTTGATTATCCAAATCCGGGAAGGAGTGTTTTGAGTGAAGGAAACAAATGTCCGCGTGAGATCTACTGGCTGGATTATAGGCATATATACGAGGACATATCCCGAAAACAACCGAAGACAATAACACATTACTCCATAACGACCTTCCGGAGGACCAGCTTTACTTGATTGTATGGGAACACAGCACTTCAATGGGATCATTTATTATTCCTGGCAATAGAGGGAAAGATGTTGAAAAAGACAACATTCCATATGATGGGAAAAGGAACAACAGCGTACGCGTGTCTCCCTATCTCTGCTTTTCCTCAGCCGGTGTTGACTACCGATTTCATAACAAACTCCAATATGACAACCCCAAATGGTCGTCAAGAAGGGAAAGTAGATCGATCGTTGATAAGAAGTAGCCCAAGGAGGAAAGGGAAAGTAATTCCCTGCTGATAACAGATGTCGACGGAAACCACGTGATCAGCCGGCGGTCTCCGTCCCGTTTTGTCCTCCCCAAATTGCAAAGTCAGCGACCAATCGTCCGGGGCGCAGTGGGTCGGCAATATTTTTTCTAGAGTTGTGAGTGGCCAGTGTAGATGCATCTGCGTCATTGCACATGCCAAGGTGGGCCCACCGGTGCACATTTTTCCGGTTGAGGATCCATCCCCGACCATGCGCTTGTGTCTCATTGGCTGGCAGCCACACTCCACGCGGATAATGCAGGGCTAAAATGCCCGCCAAGATACAGAGCCGCTGCAGTGCTCCAATCAGCCGAGGGATTCCCAGCCCAGAAATGGAAAGTCTTTGCGCATGGAAATTTCATGGAAGTTGGAACTAAAACTCTACAGAGCAAAGTAAAACGAGCTCTGGTCCCGCTCTGGGATCGTACATAGTGCAGCTACGTCGTAGCCATCCTTGTTGCTGCAGCGAAAAAAATTTTCTTCTTTATCTTGCAGACTCTTCCCCTCCCCCCTGTCCGTCCGGATTGATCGATCTGCATCCCAGCTCTACTTAAGATAGCTTCAACCCCGTCTCTGTGCTTCACAGAGTAGATTTACTTTTGCTGCCCACGCGACAAAACAAAAGTATCTGCTTTCGACCAGTCCATGGACCGAGAGACGCTGATCGACCTTCTATCACAACGCAAGAGGATAGTCCGGTACTTCAAGTGGCGGTAAACGCATGTATAGATCAGAATCAGTATATACGGAGTACTTGCTTAAGGAAACACCGCACGCGACATCTTTCTAAAGCCCCACTGCGCCACGCTCTGGTAAACAAAGAACAAAGACTGCCAAAATGTCGGTTTCGAATTCTAGCGAACACACGTCTTTGGACAAGACCGTTGCGCCCGATGCGCCTGTACCAATCGAAAAGGCCGAGAAGCGCATTGTCCCGCTGGACGAAATGAGTGCTGCGGACAGAGCTCTCGCGGAACAGTTTGGTTATCAACCGGTATGCCCAATGCAACTCTAAAGAGAAAACTCCAACCTCAAAAATCCTCACCCTATGCTCAATTGCAATATTAATAACGAAAACAGGTCTTCAAGCGCGAATTCGGGTATTTATCCACCTTTTCGTTCGCTTTCAGTATCTCCGGTCTGTTCGCGACTATTGCAACAACCTTTTCATACCCGCTTTACGCCGGTGGCTCCGCCTCCGCAGTGTGGTGCTGGCTCATATCCGGTGCGGGATGTATGTGCATTGCCGCGTCCGTGGCGGAATTGGTCTCCGCATACCCTACCAGCGGTGGCCTGTACTTCACCGTCTCGCGTCTTGCGCCGCCGCGATGGGTGCCGTCGGTCAGTTGGTTGACGGGCTGGATTAATTTGCTGGGTCAAATTGCTGGTGTTGCTTCGTCCGAGTATGGATCGGCACAGATGTTGCTTGCTGCCGTCTCCATGGGTCGTGACTTTGAGTGGGTTCCTTCGACGGGCTTGACGGTCGGTGTCATGGCCGCCTTGACCGTTTTCTGTGGTGTGCTTAATTCGTTGCCTACTGGTTGGATGGAGAAGATGACTCGGTCATATGTTATTTTCCATTTGCTCGTTTTGGTGACTTGCTGCATTGCCTTGTTGGCCAAGACAGAGAACAAGCATAATGCGAAATACGTCTTTACCAATGTGGAGCCGGATTCCGGTTGGACACCTACTGGATTCTCATTTATGTTCGGCTTCTTGTCCGTTTCGTGGACCATGACTGATTACGATGCCACTGCTCATATTGCTGAAGAGTGAGACCCTTCCTTGACCTGTGTTTCGTTGACTGCGTACTAACCCCACGTAGAATCCTCGATCCCGAAATCAAAGCTCCCTGGGCCATCTTCCTTGCCATGGGCGCCGTCTATGTTCTCGGATTCTTGTTCAATATCGTCCTCTGTTTCTGCATGGGCGATGTAGCTTCCATCCTCGCATCCCCCATGGAACAACCCGTGGCGCAAATCTTCTACAACAGTCTCGGCAAATCGGGAGGTCTCGTTTACACCGTTTGCGCCTTTATCCTGTTGCAGTTCATCTGCTTCACTGCCACCCAGGCTCTTGGCCGTACCGTCTTCGCCTTCTCCCGTGATCGCCTCCTGCCCTTCTCCTTTATTTGGCGCAAAGTGAACGCAACGACTGGTACCCCTTTGTATGCTGTGTGGTTCTCCGTCTTTTGGTGCATTGCCATCAACTTGATCGGTCTCGGTAGCTACGCCGCTATTGAGGGTGTCTTCAACATCACCGCCATCGCGCTTGACTGGTCCTACATGATCCCCGTTGTGTGCAAACTTCTCTGGAACCGCTTCGAGCCTGGCCCATGGCACATGGGTAAATTCTCCACTGCCGTTAACCTCTGGGCCGTGATCTGGACCACATTCGCTTCTGTTATCTTCTTCTTCCCTACGTCCCGACCTGTGACTGGTGAGACCATGAACTATGCAATTGTGTTCATGGCATTTATCATGTTGTGTGCCATGGTGTATTGGTATGTGCGAGGGAAGAAGTTCTATGCTGGTCCACTCAAGGAGACTACCATTCAGGGCGAAAATACCGGTGGTATTTGGGAGTCGGTTCCTGTCGAGACGGAAAAGACAAACTAGTGTGCACGTCACGAAGTACGGCTTGATGAGGAAGAATGCTTGCTTGTAACTTGTAAATCAATAGTTCGAGTTGGTTTTGGCCACTTGCTTAAGATTATGTAGTTAGCGATGGAAGGAGAAGACATTATCTTCGCTTGCTAATTCGATCGGCTCAATTCGTATCTCCTAAAGACCATTCTCACCAAGTATTAGTACAGTCTATACAAAATACCGAAACTCTGCATGTTGCTCTCTACATACATAGCGAGTATACCATCTTAGCCAATCACGGCACAGTCACGGCTCGTTCTTAGGGTTGTCGGACTTAGCTTAACCCCACAGCATCCGGCTGGCCTCGGCAGTTTATTAGCCCGACTGGTCCCCACCGACTATTGATGCTTAGCAGAACCGAGCTTTGTGAATGGATGCCTTCGACTGCGACAGTACGAGTGATCGTCGAGGTGGAATGATGTGATGTGATGTGCAGGTCGCCAGCGAGGGTACTTAAAGCCTGCAGACGGCGTCTGCTCTGACAGCCCGAGATGCCTTCTTAATTATTCACATACACACCACTCCGAGAGTTTGAACATTGTCCTTGCAGATCAGGATGCCGTCGTACAAAAATATCAACTCGTACCTGGATCAAATCCAAAAGGGCGAGACTCCCGTCCTTGGATTGACGGTCGGAAAGCACTCTGTGACTCCGGGCCTCAAGATCCCCAAAGCTGGTACGTGCTCTTCGTGCCAGGCCTGGAGATTGTGACCTAACTATATACAGATGCCCAAAACCCTCCCGAACTCCGCCTCCCCCAATCTCTGTCGTCCTCAACCGACACCTACCTCATGATCGCAATCGACATCGACGCCCCCTTCCCGTCCTGGCGCGGCCTCGGTCCAATCTGGCACTGGGCTCAACCAAACCTCAAGGCCGATCCTGCCACCGGCGTACTATCAGCTCCAGCGGACTCTTTCATCGCAAACTACATTGGTCCTGCGCCACCACCACCCAGTGCACCGCATCGCTACTGTTTCTTCTTGTACAAGCAGCCCGCGGAATTGGATGTGAACAAGTATGTGGCCAAACGCGGGGGAAAGAAAGTCGGAAATTTGGCGAGAATGTGGTTTGATTTGGAGAAGTATGAGCGGGAATTGGGACTGAAGGAGGGGATTGTCGCGGGGAACTTTTTTGTTAGCAATTAATTTTAACATCTTTTGCGAGCTCGCAAGATGTGCTATTCGCGTCTTTTGCGTATTTGTTGCTTTGGTTGAGATATCCCTGCTTTTTAGGTTATTCAAATTGATGTAACTACATGCTTATTTGTAATTTGCTCGTTGATTCTCTAAAGTCCCGCTCTATAACTCGTAAAGCTTCACATTCCATCGCGCCCGAGTCCCAAGCCCTAACGCGTCCAGACTCGTCCCTTGCATGATAGTACACACTCGACACGTTAGAACGACCCAAGAAACTTTTATGTAGACGTGCATATCAAGCAGACGCTAGCACCAGGCAAATCCAGCACGCGTAGCCTGCCACACCCTGAAAATCATCAAAGTATCGTCCAGTACAAGCAACTGACCGACGACAAGACAGGACTGAGAGAACTCTGAAAATACCTGTCTTCGAAGTCTGCGCCAATTACTACACTACTCTCCACGGATACTTCGACGAATTGAAAAGATAAGAAATGCTCGCGAAACCTCTCGCTTTCATCCTCCTCGTCACAACCTTTCTATCAACCGCAATCGCAAGACCACTGCCTACATCAACCACCGAACCAAAAGATGTAAGTCAATTGCCACTGAGGATGAAACCACGACAGTAGAGAGGTAACCACTAAATTATAACAGGCAAAAGGATCAATAAACTCGACTCTTGGACCTCGCTCGGAAATCGAGCCAGAAGGTCTAGGCATCGCTCCGGCAATTCTCACAGCATCGTGGCCCGTGATTGCGCCACTGATCGACTTGCTACCGACGGAGAAGTAAAGGTGAAACAGGAAATATAGAACACGGCATATATGAGAGACATGGTCATGGGGATTCTAGTTGATAACGAGGAAAGCATGATGATTGCGTGGCTGTTGGCATAGATGTGATAGGTAGCATCTAGGGATGTAGGCAACCTATCTCTCCGGATGCCTATCCAACTATTTCATTTGATTGCCTAAAAATGATATGTAGATAGGCGGCACAGCAGGGATTACTCTGCTGTCAGACGTGGCACCATTGATATCCCACACACACATGCATGTATCAATCAATCATATCAATCATCCGCACACCATCTATATGAAAAGAAAGATTCGATCTTCCAAGTGTGACCCAACTCCCAGTATTTTTCTTTATTATATATGTGCACAATCCCAGTATAATCCCGGTACTTGAAAAGATTGTGCTGAGATCTGTCGACGCCCACATTTCGACATCCAAAACGATTATTACCAGACCCAAACAATCGTACTACAATCTACATTATATACACCTCCATCACCATCATGGAACAAATATGCTACGTCTGCCATCAAATGGCTACCAGACGACCAGCAACACACCAATCTCTCCTCCAAAATCCAACTTCTAGACAAACATCACAATGCCTTCTTTGCTCCCGCCAGTTCTGCACAACGCACAAATCAGCTGAAAATGAGCAAGTCTGCGACGCCAACCATCGAACTTATTATGTGAAACATCCTGGTATGACCGGCATTTTTCCGACGCTCGAGGAGCGGGAAAGGAGGGTTGGTGCAGAAGAGGATTTGTGAAATGCTCTTGCTGTGAGCGAGTCAGGCATAGTGGACTTATTTATATTATATCCGCCTTCAATGTTACCTAAAGTTGAGCTACCAGTGCTGTTTTGAGGGATCGACTTGGCCGTAAGACAAGATCTTACCTATTTGTCCTCTTTGTTCTTGAATTTGGATGCGAGCTACAATATCTGATGACTTCTCTGGTGCTGGAATTAAATCGGCTTTTTGAGCATACCTAGCTAGTCTCTACTCAGCGGTTCACTACTGGCAAAGATTGATTGCATGTAATAGATGCATTCGACTAACGTATTTGGATGCAGCATGTTTGACAGAAAGTGGAGAAACAGTGTTGCGCGTTGAGGCTCTCACATGCAGAAGGCGTATACTTCAAGGGGTCGTTCACGCTTTTGGTAGAGAAAAACATCTTCACTCTGTCTACATCATTTTTGTGTGCTTTTTATAATTTGTAGTCAAGATGAACGGAACCATCTTTTATACAGGAAATACTCGTGTTTGTCGCTTGGCGCTGTACTTGTATCATGATCCACCCCGCTTCAATGTCTTGGACCGCACAAACGGCACTGCTTTTCCATTCAATGAAGGCCTGGACAGTTGGAGAATCCCAATTTTGCTCTTGATATCGAGTCACAAGCTAACATAAGTCCCACGGACCGATTTCAATATGCAACTCGCCCCTGAAATCTACGACCTCGTAAGTCCCTTACCAAAGTGATGATTATGCATAACTCTAAGCCAGATTTATACAGATTACCTTCTATGTCGAAAATGCTGGGTCCCCGCGTGAAAAAAATAGAGGCATCAGCTCCGAGAACAGGCCACGGCGACAACTTGCAAAGCTACGCCTCGTCAACAAAGCTTTTTGGTCTAGCGCATCACGGCGTCTGTTTCGACAAATTGTCATAAGACTTTACGGCCGGCCTTCTACGATCATGGCTGTGCCGCCTTTGGTCCGGCTAATGGAAGTTTCCAAAAGCCCACTTGTGCGGCATGTCCGTGAACTTGAATTTCGATTTGAGATTGCTTACAACCGCGTCGATGATAGACCTGATCTCGAAGCCTTTGTGGAGACGTTGTCACCGTGCTTGGCTCGGTTGGCGAATCTAAGAGAACTCTCATTCGAGAGACCACAATCGTATTTTTCCCAAGAAGAGACGAGATCATACATAAACAGTATTGCCATGGCTCTTCTCTACGTGCCCCTTCCGAATCTCACAGCACTCGAGCTGCGTTTCCCGATCTGCCACGATTTCGGCCAATTTTTCGCTCCGGCATCGAACACAGGACATACACCTATCGCAAGTGTCCTTCGGAAACTCCAAAGTCTCACATTAGAAGTCTGCTCGTATAGTCGTAGTCGACGATACGGGCGCTCGCCAATTCTGCCAGAACATGCAGCTTTTCCAAACGAGATCCATGCTTCATACTTATATCAAATGCTCGAACCCGCAATCAACCTCACGTCTCTCTCAATAAGTAGCCGAGACATTCTGAACCTCGATCCCGCCAACTTTTCATCTTCTGTGCACCTTCAGTCCCTGACTTTGTCTGGTGTATCCATATCCGCACACACTTTACTTGCACTCATAGACCAATCCAGTTCGACGCTAGAATGTATCCAGCTGAAACTCGTCAAACTGAACAGTGAAACCTGGGAACACGTGCTGCTCGAAATAGCGAAATTACCTCGCTTAACGGACTTTTGCGTTGATATAGGAGGATATTCGAAAACAGGGGCAAGCGCTCATCTAGCAACGGTCACAGCCCGTAGGCCAGACCGTCAACCTAACATTGAGACTTCTAGCAGGGATGACCTTGTCGCTCTCGGTGCCTTACAATGCACCGTGAACGCAAATAGAGTCAAAAGTGGGCTTGAGCCGTATCGGACGAATTATTACCTCTATCTTGAGAATGTTCCACAGATGGCAGAGTTCCAAGCCTTCTTCTTTTGACGAAGCGGGGGCCACCTGGTAATATGTCTGGAAACATACGGACAAGTTCTTTTTCCCTAAGTATTTTGACTCAATTTCAGGCTTCCCGAGAACAACGACAGAGTGGAAGTGCACTGGAAGTAAATATGGACAAACTACCACAGAATCAATTTATTCGGATGTGAAACAGTGCATCCATAGTCGCCTCAATATCCGGACTTCAATCAGCGCATGTTACGGAGATATAAGTTGCTTAAGTAAATGTGATAGTTTGTGCCTACCATTCAGTGGTAATGCCCAGAATTTTGGAAGTAAGTGGAACTTGAGACTGACCAAGTGGGTATACTCCAGCATCTACAACTTTGCCCTTGTAATCTGGTGGCGCTGCAAGTTCATATCATAAGTGATATTGGTGTCCAACGTTTGCTCTTACTATGTATGCATGACTTTATTGGAGGACTGTTGCGGCGCTGTTTCCGGTTCCCGCCTCCATCCCTGCCTAAATCTTTCTCAAGCGTCACATGGTGTACTTTGTGGAGACCAGACATTTTACACTCAAGTGCTTGATAGTCTGCACCTGATTGGCATTCAGAGACCCTTCCACAGGAGATGCCATCTCATTGGACATAATTTAATGCTGTTGGCAGGCTTGACTTTTAAGGTTTCTTTGTTGGATTATCTGAGTACTAGCGCGGGACTCCGGATCATCCCTACTTGAGCTTGTTCATGTTGGATTTATCTACGTACTTTAGAAACTTCTTTTATGTTCATCAGGCAAACATATCAACGCAACAACCTCTAGGTAACCTCAAAGGACTCTATCTAAAATTCTTTCTCAGTTGTGTAACTGATTCTAAAAAAAAATAGGCACATACTATTTCCTGTGGAAAATGAAGAGGGAAACATTTTTAACTGTGCCACAAAATTATTTCCGAATAGGGACTTAGGGCTTTTCTCAAAAGTCGGACCTGTTCTTAGCGCAGCTAGGCCCAACGATAAAAATAGCCTATCAAAGTTCATTAAAAAGACCCGCATTTATTTAGCGTCCAGGGTCGAGATAGAAAGCATTTAGAAGTAGGTTGGGCAAATGCAAGCAAGAGAATCATATCACCAACAAATTCTAGACCATGCAATCTTACTTGTCGCCTATTTTCTAGATTCAGATATGCAATGTAACGTCGGCTCACTCTATAGTGTTAAGTGATGCGCAAAGAAATTCGAAATCGCTCAAATTCGACGATGCAGCAGCAGTGGATATTGCTCAGAGGCATTTTCTCACTCGTGTATACATTTTCAATCCCTAAACCCTAAAGTAACGAAGCTGCATGGGCTTATGAATAGTAAAAGCTCACGTACTGGTTATCTTACGCTGTCATCGTGAGAACGATACAAACTGAGGGATATGTTAGACCCCTGGCTCGCGTTGGGATCGCTGGTGTAAATTAACAACACACGCCAGTCTAGTGGCAAATGAATCAACTGACCGCAAAAACCTCGGCCTAGGTCTTGTGTCGCTGTGCAGTAACTGTGCCACATGGGTATCGTTGCATAGGCTACTCGAAAATTGTTCATGTGTTGGCGCTAGAGATATTATCCAAGATTGTAGGCACTGACTTATGGGAAAAATTACTCCGTCAATCCACGCCGCTTGATTAGTTCCCTTGCTAGTTCTGTACTGAAATTCACATGAACGTTATGGAAGAAGCAGACCTCCTTAGCAGAATGCACAGATTATGCTAATCATATGTCAATATTTCAGACGCCAGACCACGAACTATCTGTTTAGTGCCATCTATATTGGGGTCTTTCAGAAGGCCAGATCCCGAGGTTGTATTCCAGAAGAAACCGAAGGGTACTCATTGATCTCGGAAGACTTTTGACGCGCTAAATACAATAGAAAGCTTCCCATTGCTCCATCTACTCGGTGCCACTTAATACGTACATATCCTAACTAGGCTATCCCGGTATTCGAATCAAGTCTAGGACACAACTCTAGGCCATCAGGTATTGATCGGAATCCCGAATCGAGTGAAATGAAAGGGCACAGAGGAAGCTTAGTGAGCCACTGGCTATTTACCTGCATGAGTTCGAAGATTGGATCAGAGACCACGATGGTAAGGTAGGACTGACCATTTCAGTCATGCGTGTACCCACATCACTCCAAGAGCTCATGAGTTACCTATGAAACCCACGGGTGGCAGAAAAGTTATATAAAGGCTTAGAATTCCCAACGATGAGGTTGATTAGAATCAGACAAGTCACTCTTCCTTTTATTTCTCTACAAATTACTGGTCTTCATTTCCTTTCAAACCTTCGGAACTCTCTTTCTTTTCAACTAAAATCACTTCAACGTGTAAAGATTGAAGTGGAACAATCATGCAATTACTGGCTCCTGCCCTCGCGGGGCTGGCTGCCTGCCTCGTTAGTCAAGCTGACGCCACTAGTTTGGAGGGAACATTCAACTCTCCAGCTAATGTCTCTGCTCGTGCTCGCGTCCAGAAGCCCCCTCGATGTCCCAGCCAATGCGACACCTATGATACCTCTCAGTGGTTTGTCTACCCAGGAGTTTCAAGGGTTGCTCGGTGCAACGAAACGATGCTATTGGACTTCATGGTCTACAACCCATTGAATAGCAGTGACAGTCGCAACTCAATTCGCAGCTGCGTTTCAAAGGGAACCGGCATGCCGGACAACACCCCTGCAGCTACATCATGCTATTCAGTTTCTTCCAAATCTGAATCTACCTATCAGGTTGGCTTTTGGGATGGCGCAGGCTCAAAGGGCCCCGGCAACTCTGGCGAGGGCTCATCCATATTGGAAGATATATCATCATACATAGTTGGAAACTGCCAAAAAAAGTCAATCTTTGCATTCTCGGAGTCTGGAAACATAGCAGTAGGAATGTATGTCGGTGGTAGTGTTCACCACCCTGAGAATATCAACTTTACCGTGCAAGAAGTGGCCAAGGCACTTCAAAGCACAGACGCCTATCAGAAAATGGCAGTGCAGCACTGTGGAAAAACCGCAAACTCTACTCTGGGTATTGCGGTAGATTTCACCGGTGACCTTGCAAGCGTACAGCAGCTTGTGCGAACTTGGAACGATGGCAATTGCGTCTCCGAGTTTACTACAAGTAACAATGTGTCTACAACCCTTTCTTCTACTCGGTTCTCTGATTTATCTGCTCCTGCCCACTCCAACAGTACAACGAGTAAGAGAACTTCTCCAATGCATAGATCTTCCGCAAGTCTCCATCGTCGTTCAACCTGCTCCTATGTGCAGGTGGTCTCAGGAGACTCATGTGGCTCCCTGGTCACAGAGTGTGGTATCACCGCCGCTGAGTTTTACGAATACAACCCGGCACCTAATCTGTGTTCAGGCCTTGCAGTCGGCGAGTATATCTGTTGCTCACCAGGTGATCCTCCTGATCTGGCGCCATCTCCCTACGCGAATGGCACTTGCTACACGTATGATGTGAAATCCGGGGACACATGTTCTGCAATCGCAGCTGAATATACAATTACTGAGGACGACATCGAGAGCTTCAACTCTCAAACGTGGGGTTGGTATGGCTGCAGTGATTTGCAAGCCGGCTCATCAATCTGCCTTTCGAATGGCACATCACCCTTGCCGCTTCCCATGGCCAATGCTGTTTGCGGCCCGCAGGTACCAGGGACCGACTTCTCAGGCACCAGTAATGCGGATGAATGGGCCTCCTTGAACCCCTGTCCTGTCAATGCGTGCTGTGATATTTGGGGCCAGTGTGGGAACACTCCTGAGTACTGTAACTATACTCTAGCTGCCAGTGGAGCCCCCGGTACGGCGCCGCCCGGGTCGAATGGTTGCATCTGGAACTGTGGAACAACAATCATTAATGACGCCGATATGCCAGCCTCTTATGCGTCTGTGGGTTACTTTGAAGGAACAAACACTAAACGGCCTTGCCTAAACATGGATGTCTCTACCATCTACCTAGCTAACTACACCCACGTTCTCTTCGCGTTCGGAAATATCACGTCGGACTTTACAATCAGCATCGCCGGTGCCGAACGACAATTCAAGTCATTCACAGAATTGATCGGCGTCAAGCGTATCATCTCCTTTGGCGGCTGGGATTTCTCAACAGACCCTGACACCTACATGATCTTCCGTGAAGGTGTGACTGCGGCCAACCGGGATACCCTTGTCCAGAACGTAGCCAACTTTGTCACAGAAAATGACCTTGATGGGGTGGATTTTGACTGGGAGTATCCAGGTGAGCCTGATATTCCGGGAATACCTGCAGGCAGCGATGAAGATGGCTCCAACTACCTTGAATTTCTCACTGCGATGCGCAAGGCTTTACCAGACAAGTCCATTTCTATCACCGCCCCAGGATCTTACTGGTACCTGAAAGCATTTCCTATCGCGGAAATTTCCAATGTTGTTGATTTCATCACCTTCATGGTCTACGATTTGCACGGTCTTTGGGACCGCGGAGAAGACTATTCTCAATCCGGCTGCCCAGCTGGGGATTGCTTGTTCAGTCATGTCAATATGACCGAAACGATGTGGGCCCTTTCCATGATCTCCAAGGCTCCTGTGGCCACCAATATGATTATGGTAGGTGTTGCAAGCTATGGTCGCTCATTCGAAATGACCACAAAGGGCTGCTGGACTTCGTCGTGCACATGGGACGCGGCTGGTGCGGAAGCACCATGCACACAAACAGCTGGTTACATTTCCAATGCCGAAATCAATCAGATACTGGCTAATGACTCTAGCGCGTCGTCACTCTATAGTAGCGGCGACGACAGCAATATCTTGATCTACAATGAGACGCAGTGGGTAGCCTACATGAGCAGCGAGAATAAAGCCAACCGCACGTCCTACTACAAAGGTTTTAATTTCGCCGGAACTGCCGAGTGGGCGATCGACTTGGAGTTCTTTGAACCGAATACCACTGTTGTCATCTCAGAACCTCAGACCCTTGCTGGCGAGGTTTCTTAGCGCGCAGATATGAGCCCTGTAAGCCAATCAGAATCCAATTTTCGAGCGCAGCGAGAAACCTCGCCAGAGGGTCTGAGGGACTGTGGCCAATTTTGTTTGGGAAAACTACTTTATAAGAATACAGAAGACCCTAGAAGAATATGGAAGACTTCACAAGAATATAAAAAGATATAAAATTGAGTGTTGTAGCGATAATCGACGCTGGAAGGTGTGCGACGGAGGCAAATGACCAAATCGGTAAAGTTTAAGTCTGTATATGTACCTCAATTATATGAGCTTTTGTACTTAAGATGGTATTATTTTATAGAGAATTGACTACTCTATAAATTGAGTCGAGCCAAATTTTCGTAAAATTCAAATATCACTAGTTGTATGAATTTGAAGTCAAAAATAGTGTTTTATAAGGGGGAGGGCCTCCACGTTGTATGGAAAAGGCGCCATAGCCACTCAGACGCTTCTATGAAGTTATTTCAAAATAACCCCAAAATGGTTTAGTGGGCACCAAAAAAACGTACTAGTAAAGAAGCGTCTGAGAACCTGAAATAACACTGTTGGTGGAATCGATGAATATGTTGATCCAGGTGGTAAGGCATTGGGTGTCAATTACGACATCCCATGCTACAATGTTAGTACTACCGACAATACTACTACTGAACTGGAAGAGGTTGTTGTCTTGGGAGCTAATTCAATCGATACGCTTCTCAATGAGAGAGCGGGTAAGTTTTCCCACTTCGTAAGAAACACGAAGCTGACAACTAATTTTTCCATAGACGACCAATCCGATTGGTACCACTGGCTGACGAGCGGTCTCTCAGACACCTCATGCTCCAACTTCCCATCGACAGGAGAAAACGATGGCTGCAGTGTTCTTCAAGAAGAGTATTGCTTTGCTGGCAATATCACAGATGGCCAGTTTTGGGCGTCTTTCTTAACCTCAAACCTTTACGCCAATTGGGTTCAATGGTACAACGCTTTCGAATATGCGACCTTTATGAGCTCCCTTGACATCTCTAAAATCGCAACAATCTTCACGCCTTCAAAGACAGAAAGTATATTGACCGCTGAGCAATTTCTGAATGGCTTTAGCACCGGACTCAGTATAGGCGCCAAAGTGCTACCCGATAGCGGCGGCGAGGCATTTTCGGAACTAGGCTCTGGAGTGGACACACTACAGAGCATTCTTAGCTACTTAACTGATGGTTCCGGCTTTGCGCTCCCGACAACAGGAGATATAGAACTGATCATGGATTCGGCATTGGGGAACCTCACAAACGCGACTTACGACGCTATCTTTGATCTTGCCACAGCAACTTTTCAATATCCAAACGAAACTCAGACGTGTGAATCGAATAGTCTATATTGTGGACCATTCAACTACCCCGTTTCTAACTATATCTACAACGTCAAACCTGTAACCATCATTGATACTAAGCATTTCCAGGAGTTGCAAAACTCACTTGCCAGCACCATAAAGAAAATCTTAGTCGGGGTGGCTCTTGCTAGTGGCGACTATTATGTGATGAAGAGCACCTATGTCACTGAGGCTGATTGCGGTGCTGAAGCCGAATATTACATCAATGGTGCCTGCTACCTTCTGGCCTACCCTGGCGAATCCTCATGTCAGCTAGATAACGGCTTTCAGAGACTCGCCAACAGTACCACCATCAAAAACATCGAAGGCTACGGGGTAAACATTACAGAAATGTTTTTGAACGCCGAAGCCTGCCAAAACCAGACTCAAATGTATTACGGTACTGCGGGTGTCAATGTTACCGAAGTGGCTACGAGTGGCAGTCTTCCCTCTTGCTTTTACAACCTCCCTGTCTTTGAAGTAACCGTCCTTGGTAGCGAAGGTCCATCACCTTATTCTACTCCTTGCTGGATTGCCTTTCGGAATGGCACAAAAGAGACCCCAATTGTCGGCGAAACCTATTTGCCACCCAATCTCGCACCGGCCTTTGCTAAGCAACCTTGTACTTGTTTGACTTGTAATCCCTGTGGTGGACAAGGCGGCGGAGCCACCAATGGGACATTGGATGGAAGCTTGATGGTGTGCTAGTATTGCTCTACTTGCTCTATTGGCTATACTGAGAGTCAAGATTTGACGCAGTTGTATGTCAACATGAAGCTTGAGAACTAATTACGCAAGTAGCTAGTCAATGGATGACATTTTTACCCGATATAAATAACTCTAGAATAAATAACCTACCCACAAGGTAGCTTTTGGTTATACGGAAATGAGAATAAGAACATGGATTACTCTGAGTTCTTCGACCAGTTGAAGCCAATGCTGTTATTAGCTAGACACCGAGATCGATATCAAGAAAGATCAACAAGACTGCCGCCATTACAGCAAACAACCAGGCTATTTCCCGCCATTGATGAGAATTAACGCGTGGCATGACTAGAACGGAAGGAAAGACCCAATGTACCTCGAACCGAATAGAGAGTCATCCCAATATCCGAACTTGTATTAATATTGCCCTCCACTCGCCCTCACACCCCTCAGAAGTATCGGGGAAGAGGCAATTGTTTAGGTCTAATGGGATCATGCGTAACCTGAGGCCGGCCCCGTGACCATGATAACCCTACTTTCTACATCGGGAAAGTACTATCGACTAGTGCTGCTCTGACAAAGCCGCTAGCAGGGGTTACGACTTACGTTACGGATTTTTGAAGAAATACGGATAAGAGGTCCAATAGACCAAATAGATGAATTGATTATTACAACAGGTGTATCTTTTCAGTCAACTATATTGCCAAATATGACCGGACATAGCATGCATGTCAACCTCTGATCACCCCAGTTACTACTGTACAGGACTCTTGCAGGTGAAAGAGGTGGTGGCCGACGAAGCGAAGGCCGCCTTCAAAGTCTCAATAGATGAATAAGCACCAAGGCCGCCAAGGGCGAGAGCACCGAGGAAGTAGAAGATGTTGAAGACGCTCATGTAGAAGTACTTGCTGGTAGCGAAACCGGGGAAGAAGAAACCACGCATGAAACGGCGGAAGCCATAGTCCTGGCGGACAACCTCACCATTCTCCGGTTGGAATCCTTCACCTTCCCGGAGGGCGTGTTTCTTGGCCCAGAAGGCAAGGGCGAAGAGGGGTGGGAAGGTGTAGGTGAAGTGCAAGATACAGAAAGCGGAAACGACAGATGTCAAACCAGAGAAGTTAGGAATGGCAGCAGCAATGACGAAGGCAATGGCCCAGTAGATAGGGATGAAGATAACCCAGGCAATCTTACCGCCTCTGGTAGTGAGAGGAGGGAAGCGGAAGAGCTCGACAAAAATACTGTTGTACAACACCTTGACACCAATGTTTCCGTACAAAGCTGCAGCAATGATGGCAGACAAGAAGGCGAAAACGTTTCCAGCAGTCTGGATGTTGTAGGAGCCGATACCCAAATAACTGGGGTTAACAGTCCACTGTCCCTGGTATCCGTACATGAAGAGACCGTAGAACATGTAACAGAAGTAGATAAAAACCTGAGCAGCCCACATGCCAGTCAAGAAGTCCTTGGGGCGCTTCATTTCAGCCATGAATTCAGGGAAGACCATAGCACCGCCGTAAGCGAAAATAGCTTGCATGGCACCGGTGACAGTACCGGCAAAGCTATTGGAGTGAGGGAGACCGCCAGATGTCTGGACTGGTGGATAGGACCCGTCGGGGAGTTGCTGGACAGATAATCCACCATTTATGACGCTGCCAGCCGCTGAGCCGGCAGCATTGTAGTTAGGTGGGTAGTGGGCAGCACCACCCATAGTAATGAACATGCAGAGCAAGTTGAGCCAGACGGCAAGATTGGCAATCCAACCGAACTTCTGCAAGGTACGAATCTGACCAACGAGGAAACCAACAATGGCCCAAATCAAACAGCATACAATAAAGCAGAGTTTGAACTTGGACACTTGCGATAGAGCCTCTCCGTTGGAGATGACGATCAAACCAACGTTGAGGATCAGCTGGATACTCTGCAAGACGTTGATCAAGTAGCGCATCCAGGGGCCATAGAGGCGGAAACCAATATCACCAAAGTGACGAATAGGGTAGTGGAAGGAGTCTAGGCCCATGAACGTGTCCCAGAGCAGGTAACCAGAGTAGATAGCGAGACCGGCGAAGACGGTGAACAAGGCGACACCGGGACTAAGACCATTAGTACGAAGCATTTTCAATCGCTTTTCGTGTGAGACTCACCCCCAACCCATGGTTGCAAAAGCATAAGGCAAGCCAAAAGGACCCAAGATATCGGTAGTAATCAAGTAGAAGATGGCACCGCGGGTTGCGGTACGGAGAGCGCGAGAGGCGTTCGTCCACTCGTCGTCAGTGATGGTGGCAGTGACGGCCTTGTCGCTGGTGTTGATATTGGATGCTTCTTTCAGTTCAGCGCCATCAGACTTGGACGGGATGAGGAGAGATATCCAACCACGCTCTTTGTCGTGGTCGGTGTAAGTGTCCTCCTCAGCACGAGCCAACTGAGCATAGTAATTGTACTCCTCGAAGGTGACCGAGCTGTCATGAAGAGGGCGATGCTGCGGACGAATGCCTGCGCGAGCTTCACGAAAGTCACGGGCTTCGAGGGTGTCGGCGAAATCGCGCTCCTTCTCGTGGAGACGAGGATCTCCACGATCCCCGAGGACACTGGCAGGCTGGGCCATGATAATCAAACAATTGAAAGATGGGTCGGGTCCCAATTGACTCTGGTTTTGGCTATGTGACTTGGCAGCTGGGAAGGAAAGGAAAAAAAAAAAAAAGAAGAGACGGACAGGCGACGGAGCGACCTTAATAGTCTGGTGTAGCAGGTAGGGTAAGCACGACCAAGAGACGATAAAGTGGGGAAGGAGCGGCAAAAAGGCCGGGTGGGTCAGGACTCGACATGCAGGACTCGCAGGGAAGGTGATCACAGGGAGCAATCTGGCTGCGCCGGCGTCCGATTGGTGCGGCTTATCAGGATGCAGATATTGCTTTGCCAGCTAAGTTTTGCGCGATGCCACCTCACTGCACCAGTAGAGTTGCAATGCTCACTGAGCGATTTGCTGGGGAACTCGCGTGCGCGCCACAGCATCTTTCCATGCGGACGGCCAATGAACAGGCAAAACCATATCTGAGAGCCTTAAGTCATCGGTCGGAAGCCACCCGCCTTACTGTTTCCGACCATCAATAGCGTGGTGCTGAGATAGTTATGGGGCCTTTTCATCAGACAAGCCAGTAGCGAAGGCTTGTTTCCCCGGGAGCGCACTAGTCACGGACTGTTACCCTCGTTTCGTGTTAGGTCTCCTTCAGTGACCGTCTAAATTCGAGAGGAGCCACCGAGGCTCAACCGTGTCACATCCAAGCCATCCAGCCATCGAGATGTGGTTCGGCGACCCCGTCCTGGAGTACTTCTTTGTGCCAGGTGTTCGGAACGAGGAACGGTCTTCCATATTCAGCCGAGGAAATGCCTCTAAGGACATAATCTCTGTTTGAATGGTAGAATACGCGGATAAAGAGCAATACGGTCAGCGAATCAAGCAGGAATAATTACAGAGCATTGTCGGGAGCATGTAACACTAACATGTATGCTACGTAAGGAGACATTGCCGCATCCGGCCAAACCCGACCCACAGCACCAAGCGGACTGACCACAGATACAAATCAGCGGAACCAATCAGGCCACGAATCTGCTCTATCCACGCAGAGAAAAAGTAAAATAAAATAATATCTGTGGAAATTACCAATCTCATGTCAGAAGTGTACGTACACTTCGTACATTCGGCGACTGCGACTTCGAAGGTGGCCGAGTTGGGACGGGAGACACGTGGTGGTGCCGCGAAATCAGCCTTCTAGAAGCCAGAAGAAGAGGACAGGCTCCGCACATAACATGGTTCGGTCGCTAACGGGCTAGATTAAGCACATGCAATTTGCTAAGATTGAAAATAATATAATCACGCGAATACGCAAAGCCTGGACGTCTTTGTAAGGGTCTCTTATCACCCGCCAATAGTCACTATCCCGAAGCATCCCGTACACTGCTTCCTGCCATGACTCGTGCTCAACAACGAACAAAAATCCTATTGTCACGTCACCTGCAACTACGGAGTTCACATAATAGAACTGAGTTCCGTACCTGGTTCAGCAGGAACGCTATTTCCGAACTTACGCCTCGTCGCGGACTTCAACCATCACCCAAAAGGAAGAAGCTTTCGCCAATACGGGTCGCACGACTCGGCGAAAGCTTGATTATCTAATTGACTTTCTGGCCAAGTCCTTCTGGACCTTCCTTTTCCCTTCTAGCGCGCCATCTCCCATTTTCCTTTCTCGGATCCGCACTGCGGCAGATCTCTTTCTCTGCTCTTCGGCCCGAGCAGGCCGACTAATTAGATGATGCATTCAACACCAAAATTATCCCCAAGTAGATTTCATTGCGCTCCAGTGACCTTTTAAGATAACCGACGAAACATGGGGTAAATCGGTACGATATCTACCACATCGCTCTGAATGCGACATTAATCTCAGTTTCCATTGTGCGTCTTGACGACTTAGTGGCGAGCTATACTCTGTCGAGGAATCCATTACTAGAAAAAATCCCAAACGAGCGGCACCTTTATCCACCAGTAACCGTGTGTAGCCGCCCCGCCAGTATCCTGACACGCACAATAACATCTCATACGATCTTGATCTGTGATAACGTTGGCTCCCCCGCAATTTGTTGCGTTTCTGTTACTCATCTTTGACGCTTGCATTACATATTATCAGGGAGAAGTGGGTTTGGGCAGCGTGGCATGGGGGATAAGATCCCGACTGCGCATGGCTTCCGGTGGCTGCCGTTCGATATCACGGTTGGTCTTTACGATGCACTCAAAATTCAGCGTGCTTGATACTGCATTCGTACTGTCGCTAGTCTGATCGCTAACCAGCTCAAACCAGGGTTTGCTGTTCAGAGTTGGATCGTGTCAATTTAGCCGAATGAAGTGCAGATGCACCGCTGAATTGCTGTAATAATTTCTTACTGTTATTGCCGCAACACTAGTGACTAGACTCGCAACCAACCACCGAGGCTTGATGCATGGTATGGAGTCTCGACTGACGGACGGACACACGTAGTAACACTAACTTACATATCGACGCTCTCTGATTTGTCGAGTCATAAAGGCCACGGTCGCATTACATGCTCTACTAGCGCGCAACAATGATAGCCGCGTCGGTGATCCCAGCTAACTAACCCATGATTGACGGCTGATCAGAGCTGAACGTGCACTGTACATTGTCTCGGATCTGACTTGACTGACTTGATTCGTGATGATGATACGCACCTCGTATCGAATGCAATCAAACGGAAGCGGCCAATCGCGGCTTCGTATTAGGCTCGTATTTTCAGCCTTTATAGTGCCCAGGGGTTGCAACATAAGGTGCAATTGTTGGCACTTATGATGAATGTAGCTGGAAGACCCCTGAAATGGGTCCACAACGGAGCTATCGATTGGGGCTAAATCCGACATTTTTCTACGATTCTTTATAGAGGGATTTTAATATGCCAAGACTGCGATCCCCGAAGCAACTCAACTTGACAGTTTTCCACATCGACATGATGAATCAGATCCTCGAGCGAGCAGCCATTGCATAGTTCAATAGAGCCCTCAATATGCAGAACATTCCATTTAATTTCCTGCTTTGATTATGTTCATCACAACTTATCAGTTTTTCTTCTCATACCTACTTGTAGCTTCCAGCTTACCCCAGAGCTTACCCACCTCTGTTTAATAATTGCAACCCAGCAACTACCTTTTACAATCACACCACTGAACATGTTAGACGTACAGCCAGTACACAGCACTACCAGGTCGACCCATTACACTCGCTGAGATCATGTACGAGATTTCCATCCTTGGGGCATCCGAGGGATACACGAGCTCTGGATCTGTGGCGGGTATATACTTCGTCGAAATGGGGTGGATTTGTCGCGAAACCTGTCGTAGTACGTTAAGGACATCCTTCGCGTCGCCAGATGCTCAGGATGTTCCTCCATGGCTAGATTTTGTGATTTTCATCTCACCACTAGGGGAACGACATGCCATGAGGCCCAACGACTCAAAGATGAAAGCTTGTATAGAAATGTGCTGTGGAATGCGACAAATGCGTAGCTGTGTAATGTTCTCAATTGATCGGTTACAACTGTGGTATTGCCTGTCCGAAGATACTTTCACAGTCAGCACAAATCAAAATACCCAGCTAGAAAAAAACAGGTCATTTCTCTCGTTATATCATCTACAAGTAATAGTATGTGCTACGCGGATAAGACCTTTATGATTCGTATCGCGGGGCACACGATGCGGAGAGAATGCCGTGCGGGGATTGAAAGTTTGCTCATGACGAATTCTGAAAGTCAACAACGCTGTATTACATGGCCATTCACCTCATCAGTTTCTCGGACTCTCAACACATCAGATCGGTGAGTGAATCCAAAGAACAGCGAAATGGCATCTTACAGGCCTCACGAAGGCAAACTGGGCATTGTCACTGGCGGCTCTCGAGGTACGTAACCGAATACCTACCCTACCCCTTTTGACAAACATCAAACCTAATATGTACAAGGAATCGGGGAGGCAGTTGTGAGGCGACTAGCAGCACAAGGCTGCAATATCCTGATTGTCTATACATCAAACTCATCCAAAGAACTCACAGAGAAAATCTCATCTGAGCTTACAACAACCCATAAGATCCACATTTCCAGCGTACAAGCTGATCTCACTGAGCCTGCCAGCGCAATACCAAAAATCGTTGGTGCTGCAAAGGCATTCTACAAATCACTCTCTGCCAGGAGCAGTAAAGAGTTGCAAGTCGATATTTTAATCAACAATGCCGGTGTTGGATCTAATCAGTTTCTCAACGATGCCACAAAGGGACCCATTGATGTCACCGAGTACAATCGCGTGTACAGCGTCAACGTCCTCGCACCGCTTTTGCTCACCCAAGCAATTGCGCCGTTCTTGCCGACGGATCGATCCGGAAGGATTGTCAATGTGTCCAGTGTCTCATCCTCAATCGGATACCAGGGTCAATCCGTCTACGCTGGCACCAAAGCTGCCCTGGAGGCAATGACGCGTTGCTGGAGTCGCGAACTATACAACAAGGCCACCGTGAACGCGGTCAACCCTGGCCCCGCTTGGGGCGACATGTACGCAGAGGCGGGTGAGGAGTTCTGGAAAATTAATCAGCCGTATGTGGATGCCGCGCCCTTGGCTGCTTATGATGGAGAGGCGGATGTATTGAAGGCGGCCGGTGATGATGCGGAGAGGTTTGATAAGACCGTTAGAGAAGGGATGGGTGGTAGACGGCCTGGGTTCACAGGTGAGATTGCGGGGACGATAGTTATGTTGTGTACAGAGGAGAGTGGGTGGACTACCGGTAGTGTGGTTTGTGCGAACGGTGGCATGAAGATGACTATTGCATAAGTGGCTACCCTCTAGATATTGCTCATCGCTAATACATGTCTGATCTGGCTTGCTATGCCTGCAGTGCCTTGCCAGCACACCAAATTCCATAAAAGCAGCTAAAGTTGTTAAGATGCCACAGAAAAGACCGAATAAAACTCAGTTTGTAGTCTTCAACGCGGACATACGCCTGTACATAGCCTATGCGAAAAATAGAGTAGGCCAAGCCGACCTTGTTGATGGTCCCGGCATCGAGTTTGGCCACGTTCATCAGAATGACTACGAAATGTCAGTATTCTGCAGTAGACAGATCAAGGAAGGGAGAACACGCACTGGTGCTAGCAAAAAATGCAAAAGTCTCGATAGAGTTTGCATGTGCCGAAGAAGCTCGCTGTATCTGCCCAAGCTTCTGGCGGGTTATTTTACCTTCTGCGACGGCGCGCTCGCCGTACTTTTCCAGATCATACCGCGGGTTGGCATTGTGGTCAATTCCAGCTCGGACTTTGAGGACGCGGGTGGATGTGAGCATGTACGCATAGACGTAGTTCCAGAGGAGGAATGCCGATGTATAGTTTGTGGTCGTGAGGCCGAGGTTCGCGATTATTGAGCTCCTAACCCGAGATGTTTAGCTAGTGTTATGCAATCGGAGGTTCTGTAGACTTACATTTTCTCGTCGATAATCCTGGTCAGGATATGATGCAGACAAATTTGAAAGAAGAGGGGTGAAAAGAGAAGAAGAAAGCTATTCCAGGGCCAATTTAAGAAGATGTCGACCCCAGCATGCCCGGGACCTCGGCTAGTCACCCGCCCCTATCCACTCAAAGTCTACGTCAGATGCGAGCTCTCATTGGACACTACGAATATTAAAATGTTCTTGATTCAAGTTGTTTCGTTATTCATATTTATTTATCATCATCATCATCATCACGACTTGTGCAACGGTAATAACAGCGCAGTTCTTTCTCGGCTTTTGTACCGAATGTGCAACGTACTCAACAAAGTCAACAGCCCGCCAAACCCGCATACCCCTGCCAGAATCCGAAACTGCGACCGGGACAATTCACTGCCCGTCCACGCCGGCTGCCATTCAACAGCATCCGCGTAGCCTAAGATCTGCCCTTGTTGGTCGAGAGCTGCAACACGGAGGAAGTAGCGACTTTTGCCCTTGAGTGGTGGGACTTCCAGTATGGTCTCGAATCCGGTCTTTCTGTAGCGGCCAATTTCGTGATAAGAGGCAGCGTCGGCTTTGGATGAAGGACGCTGTTCTTTTAGATCAAGCTGCCATCCAGCGACTTCAGTGGCTCCATTCCAATAGACGTGCAATCCGTGTCCCGAGGCCTTGGTCGTTGGTTTCGTCAATGGCTTGCCGGTCCATGCATGTTTAGTAACACGAGACGGCGTAGCTGTTTTCAAGAAGCCAAACACAGAAAACGGGTCTGGGAGATGATGGTCGCACAGGGCTTGACCATCAGCAGTAAACTCGCTGAGTCTGCGTCCTGCACCCCAGCTAATGAGTAAATTCTCTGTAGTCTGAGAAACCTGCATGTCTCCATCAAAGAGATCCTTGAGCTCTGTCGGAGCATTATAAGTATGTTGAAGAACGGCTCCTGTCGTATGTAGATGTATCTGAATGGCCATGGCACGAAATTTAGTTCCTGGTACCTTCTTATCCATGACTATCAGGGTTTCATTTTCATCCCATCGCGCATTATGTGGCCACGCAAAATCAACGACCGGACGATCACCAAAATCCCGAAAGGTATTCGCGCGGCCACCCAAGTTCCATTGTACTCGACCAGTACTAGGATCAACTGACATCACTGAGCGCAGATTCCCCGACGAAACGAGGTAATCGCCCGACGGGCTTTGATCAACACCGCTAATATGAAAGTAATCGAACGGATGCTCCTCCGTTCCTTCCCCCTTATCGAGCATTTTGAATGTGTCCGCGATGGAGACGTGTTCAGCAGCACGCCACTCATACAGCAAGTTACCCGTGACAATATCGATTTCTTGAAATATCCCATCCATAATCCATCCATCTACGGGTCCGCCGATGGCAGAGAGGTCAGCTCGGCGTTTGTAGTGTGCTGCTATCAGAGCAGCGCCGCGTCGTGTCACTGTAAAATCGCGCAGTGAATCGACCATCATGCCAATAGGAGATATGGCATATCGTTCGGTATAACTGGTATCAAGCTAGCGACCGAATTAGCAACGTCCATGAGCTTACGGTGATGATAAATTTACCATATAATAGCGACCAGGACCGAATGGCTCTTTGGCCCAATATGTGAGGTAGTCTTGACCGCGGAAGGTCTGGACGCGGAGATTCTGCGTCAACACATGGCGTCTTTCTTGCCATATCAACTCGCCACTTTGATCATGGATCGTGAGTGAGTGACCGTCCGGAATAGAGAACAAATACCCGGGCGAGCAAGGCTTATCGGATGACAACCCGGCGCTTGATGGCGATACATGCGCTTTGATCGGACCGAAATGGTACGATCCGAAATTCGATGGTAATTGATATTGTAGCAAATCTCGAACTGAAGGATATGGCTGCTCAACGAGCAGTAACAACAACGTCCCAATAATAGTCAACAGTGCGCTCGCTCTCACAGTCCACCTCCGCAAATATGTCTGGTTTGTCTGCAGGCGTGGCGGCAACATTGCTATCTGCAAGGCCGTTGTGTTACCTTGACCCTAAGATACTGAAATTTACTCTCAATCGTCTTCCTGACGGAGACATAAAGCCCAGTATATGCATACTGGAACAAGTCAGACCATAATCGTATCGGGGAAATGAAATTAGAAGATGCTGGGATTGTCGCATGCAGGCGATAGACAATTATAAATCCTTCGCGGATCACTTCAGTAGTGACAGTTTAATAACATGATAAACTCAGCCTTTGCCCGTTAGGGACGGTCGACGTGATACCACTAGCTGCGTACGTACTCTCTACGAACTAAACGAGGTCATAGCTACAGCTAGTCAGATGCTTATTTGCTTGGCACGAGCCGAGACATCATTTACTCCAATTGAATCAGTAGCAGCTGATTAGCTTGGAATTAGTTTGTCCGCAAGTACTGGAACATAGCTTTTCTTATCTTGCGGCACACACTAACTCCGCCGCGAGTTGAGAGAATGGCATGATCAAGTGATAAGGATAAATTCCCTGGCAGACATTTTCAGGGAAGATTGGTACTTTGTACTTACTTGAGACATGTCTCGTTGGCGTTGAGCTAGTCAGGTAGCTCTAAGACATTGTATCTTGGCCGACGGTCTAGTCTGGACCCTTGGTATAACTGAGCCGACGAAGAAACTGTGAGCTGCCTATGTCCAGCCCACTGCATAAAAGAACTATTAAGGTTATCGTTCGTTGGAAAGGTTTCTAGCTCTGGATCCCATCACCTGGTCTTGGGTTCGGACTTGTGGGGGTTTATTGGTTTGGCAGTCGGAACTTCCACAGGTGTGAAAAGGTGTAAGATGCAGATTCGACCCTCCGCATAGAATGAGCAAAATGAATAGAAGGGCAATATTGAAAATGGATAGATCATGCTTTGGATCGTAGGATTAATATTCGCAGTGGACTGAGGTGGTTCGGAGTACTTTGTGCCTATCTTTAATTTAATCTCGGCCAGTTTATGACTTCGGAGTTCAAGCGCACAATCTGCAACTCCGAGAGCCGTACCACGCCTATTCAAGCGGAACAGCTCCTCTTCATCTCAATTCTCGACAATTTCGGGGTGAAAAAGTCAAGTAAAAAAGAAAGAAATGAGATCGGATCTCAGAGTCTGTGGATAGAAATTATCATGTCGACGACAAAAAGGCGCAATGGCCAGCTTTCGTCCTGCGAGCCTTGTCGCAAGGTATTCTTCCAACTCCGCAAACATAAAGTTTAAGTATACTGACTTAGGGCTAGGCCAAATTACGTTGCGATCATGCAACTCCCATCTGCGGTCGATGCACCCAGAGACGCCAGGAAAGCACTTGCATCTACCATCCAGCGCCCATGACACAGCTTCGACCGGCAGTCAAAAAGTCAGATCTCAAAAAGAAAAGGAAACGGGAACCAACCCTCTTGACAGAGAGGGGGATAACCTCGACCAGTTTCCTGCAGCGATATCGTGTTCCTGCTGTAGATCAACAACATTCGCCTCCAAATAAACGTCAGGCGATAGACGAGACAGATCAAAACGACACTGTACCCGATAATGGTAGTAGCGAGACAGCTCGATTTAGAAAATCGGTGTTTTCAACTGGATTCTTAGGTCCTTCCAGCTTCTGGGCGGCATTTGATGAACCCAATGACAGTAGCAGTCGCAGTCCAGCAACTGCGTCGGGCTCAACATACCCTACTCCCTCTCAGTCCTCACCATACACGGAGCCACCGACCACGGAAACAAGCATGGCTGGCGAGTCCGATTCCTCAATCGCAGATGCCGACCAAATCGAGTGTGGCGCAAGAATTCTCGTCCTTCTAGAAGACTTGTCGCTATATCAGAAACTTATCCAACACAGATGCGCAATCACGGACCCTTGGGTCTTTGGCCAAAAGCTAATGGGCGAAGCCCTTGCCGGGCTGTATCTACTTCGTCAACAATGGCGGCAAGGCAGTAAACTATCTCAAGCCAAGTTACTCACCTGGTCTGAACGATTGTTTGAAAACAGCTCCAAACCTATTGTGACGCATGCAAACATGACCATCACAGAATATTTCTCGTCGGCAGCTGCAAGATGGGAAACAATTGGGGCGTTGTTTTCCTGGGTTGGCGTTGCGGCGCTCATTATTCCGGAAGACCATGAAGCACTTCGATCGGATGATGGGTCAATTGTCGATGTGCAGAAACTGACAAAACTTGCTGTCGAGGTTATCGAAATTTGTCTAGGGTTCTGTGACAGCGTGGGCACACTGAGTGATCCTCTCGTCTGGCTTCTTTTGCAGCAGACTATATTACTTGGTGAAGTATACGGCGACAGCGGTAAGTTGCTCAGTCTCCAACTTCAAGGCATCTTGACTGAGAGGATCGTTAGACTATAGGCCCTGGCGGAGATTGGGGGATCTATCAACAATAGTCTTTGCCCTAGGCTTACACCGTCCAAAGTCCGACCCGTCTATCCCCTTGTTTCTAGTGGAGATACGCAAGCGTGCAATGACAGCTGGATTCGCTCTGGATAAGCAATTGGCCACTCTTCTTGGTCGACCTCCCCGAATCGCTTATCAGTATTGCGATATCCAGTACCCACTAGACCTTTCATACGAGACGATCTGCATGATCTCCGAGGGAAAAGATGACGTTGCTCGGCACATCGGCCCTGATGGCTGGAACCTGGAAGAGGAAGTGAATACCGGGACTCGAGGAAGAGTTTATTTTATGCTGGCTATCATTCGGGAAAAGGTGCTTGCATTATCGCTCTCTCCACATTCTGATGATTTAGAGCAGAGAGTCTTGTACGTCTCCCAATACCACATGTTGATGTATCGGGGATCTGACTATATTTTAAACAGAGCCACCTGCGCCGAACAGGACCAAATGCGGCAATCCCTCCGCTCAAAACTAGGATGGCGATCCGACGTCCGCAGCCCAGATGTTTCCTACGACTCTCTCTTGGATTTTCTCAACCTGGAGTTTCTACACAATGACTTTATTCTCTACTCAGTTGTGATAAGATTGACGGGTAAACACAAGGATAAGTTGATACAGGCGGCACGGAAGATGTTGAGTACGTTAGTGTCGTTGGTTTCGTCTCGACCACCGTCTACGCCGACTAGTTTTCGGTCGTCTTGGGATGTACGTCTTTCTTTCCTGTTTCATATCTAGTCCCTGCTATATCAAGGAATATGACTGACCCACCATCTAGCTCTGCTGCATCGGCCTCCCATGTGCAGGCGTCCTGGCGCAGGAACTTCTCCAACGCTCTCAGCGAAAACATCGCCAGCCCATGCCCCCTACTTCTAGCAATACACCCACGACACCATTCCCGCGCTCCGAGATCATTCAAAACTTGAGCGTATTTGCTTCAATGCTGGAAACGACAATTCACACTCGAGATGGAAATTACGGAATCGCTAGGAGGGGGCTCGACGCTATTCGGAATATATTGGATCGGGTTTTGTCGGGCGATGACTGCGACGAGCAACAACATCAATCATCGCGCCTTGATAATCAACATGAGAAAACACTGCAACAACCGCATAAAATTGATCCGGATCCGGCTACCGCTCGTTTTGATTTGCATTCAACCGACCAACTTACTCTTGAGCCTACTACTCAGCAGCAGCAAGATATATCAACTAGTCAGCAGCAGCAGTCTGTGATGGCGCAAGAAAGCACAACGCTCCCAACATCATACACCACGCAGGCCGAAATGGTCGCACCCGGAGTTGCCGACGGTCCTTATAGCACAGATGACAACTTCCTACCCCTAGACTTTATGTCATGGCTCGATACTTTCGACTGGGCGCAGGAGTCGTTATTGAATTATAGTTGATGCACAAACGCACGCGTGGATGACTTCGTTGATATCAAATTGCGTTTATGAATGATGATACCCCATTTGTTTTGAGATTCGTTACCCCGGTGGTCCTGGATAAATCTACATAGGAGTTGAGACTACGCTTAAGACTAGGAAATACATAGACATGAGATATTTCTCTGGGGTTCGTTTTGTCTTTGTTCGAGAAAACGTATGAAATAATATAGCTACACAAATGATCGCCTGGCCCATACATATGAAATACATGCCATCCGTAAATACAAGTAAACGCACAGAGGGAATAGAGAAAAAAGCAACATAAACCCATGGGTATATGACAAGACACGAAATTGAAACACAGCCAAGTAACAAAAAAAACTACAACCAAATATCACCCTCTTCGCCCTTGACCCAAGCACTCCAAACCTTTTCATATGCATTTTCCAAATCAGTAACCCAACGCCTCGTGTCAAATAATCTGCTTTGCCATCGATGAGTAAATAACATGCGACGTAAATCGACCAGACGGCCTGTGCAGTTGCCGTCATTTTGACCGGATTTAGAAGGATGATATCGCAAATCGCGGCAAAGACGGCTTGCCTTTGCGCGGTAGTCCTCGTCAGAGATCGCCACAAGTTCTTTGCGAGCTTGTCGACCGGCTTCTGTGTCTGGCAAAGCACTACTCAAGATACTTGATGCCATGCGCGAGCACATCTTGTATTTGTATCGAGGATACGTGAGCATTGGGGTGCCGCTCCATAGTATGTCAGCTGCTGTCGTATGCGCATTGCATTCGGGTGTGTCCAAAAACAAATCAACCACCTGTGCCCGTGCAATGTGCGCTTGTTTGGGGGCAACATCCGTGAAAATAATTCGCGACGCAATCTCTTCATTCGCCCACTTGACGGCACAGTCTTTGAGATTCTGCTCGCCAAGTTCTGGAAATCGCAGAAGCCATAGAACAGCCTTGGGAATGTCTGAGAGAATGCGAAGCCACGTACGGAATGTTGTCGGTTCAATCTGAATGTGTTAGTCTAGATTGGTTTTGAGTCCAGACGGAAGAATAGTGGGTGAAATTACCTTGTAAAGTTGATTGAAATTCCCAAGAATGATAGCATCGTCTGGAAGAGATGGGAAGAGCTCCTTCCTCATCCTCCACCGTCTCTCTTGTTCTCTGTCCCAACCAATATGTGGGTTATCACTGTCCGGTGCACTCTGTCGATGGTCACAACAGAAAAATGTGGCTCGTGTATAAACGATTCTTTCGCCATACATCCAATGTTCCATTTCTTCCGCATGGTCCTCTTCAAAAATACGATCTTCAATGCGGTAATCTCGTCTGCCAGGGCTTAATGTATCACGTGGAATGGATAGTTCATCTGCGAGGATGTAATCGCACCACTCAGCTCCTAGCGTTCCAGCGAATCCCATAAATGACATCTGTATCGGGGCTGGACGGGCAGCAAAGACTTCGTTCCGGGCACCTCTGGTATATCCATTGAGATTGACCAAAATATGGATTCCATCACGCACGATCTGCTCTACTAGTCGATCAACTGGCCACCCACTTGCATCATAAAACTGCGGCGATTCGCGTTCTATCTTCTGTCGATGTGTAGAATTGTCGCTAGCGGTTGTTGCGTAGCAGTAGGCCTTGACGCGATTGGGATTATGAAATCCAAAAACAGACTGCATGAGGTGTGCTAGAGGATGGTTGTTGAAGTCTGAAGAGACGTATCCGACTTTGAGATAGGGCTGTGGCGGCTTTGGCGGTGGATATACCGTTTGTGGAAGCCAAGCGGAGCGGAGTGTAGCACTGGAAATTCGTAGACCGTTGCGCTGTGAAATATGTCGGATCTGCTTTGCAGAGAGAGGGCAAGTGAACGTGTGGAAAGGAAGCACCGTGGGAGCATTGGGCGCCGAGAGACCAGGTGGTAGTTGGGGCCGCCTATATCTAGACAGTGGATATTCTTTGCCTTGGACATGAAGATCCTGATACCACTGCCAAGTGATAGAACGAATAATGCGCTCCACAAGTTTGACGATCCTCGAACCTTCCCACTTCTGGCCGGCCCAAGACTGTAGCAATGATACCAACTTCCGTGAGTTACTGTTATACTGCGACATAGATGACACTTGCGCACACAGCTGTTCGACCACGGCCGACGTGAGCATGCCACGACCCCATATTTCTCCATCCTTCAACTGCTTATCGACAATATCAACGACTCGCTTCATCCATCCAAAGCCAACTTGTATGCTGTCGACATCCCGAGGTAGTCCTTTGTCATCGACATGCACCTGATCAACAAAGCCAAATCCATTTAGGACACCCCCACGACCAGTCCAGTTACAGACCGAGTTAAGCGCATTTGCCAGACCACAAACAGCTTCAGCAAAATCGGGGTTGACTTTGACTGCTCTCTTGTAATAGACGATGGCATCGTTGATGCGCCCAGCATCTTTGACAGCGTTGGCTAGGTTCGCAAGGGCGATGTCAAAGTTGCCGTCATACTGAACAGCCAGCTCGTACATACGAATAGCGGCATGAAGTTGGCCAATATCCTTCCACAAGCTGCCTAAGTTCGTGTACAGATGTGCATGTTTTGGGTCAAGGGTCAAGCCATACGAGTAATACGATAAGGCCAGGGCAATACCACTATCAGGGGCAACACCGGGTATTTCCGGTATAGCCATCTTACCAGAGACACTGCGAGGTCGTATCTTTGATGATCCATTGTGCTGAATACTTGCGAGGAGAATGCCGACATTGTTCGCGGTGGATGGACTGGGTTGGAGCGACAAAGAGAGGTAGTACAAAGCCAAAATATCTCTGACACCATTTGTGGTCGTCTTTGAAATACCACTGGCAGATATGCTCGACATGCCGTCTTGGTATATTTTGGCCAACGAAAGTAAGGAATTGCTGGTAGTTGAAATGGCAGCTTTCCTCGCGAGACCTTCAGCGACATACTCGAGGCCTGGAGGGTATCCGTAAGGCGGGAAAACTAGGGTTGCTGTTTGCGTTGCTCGATCCGGAGGAAGTAAGAGTGGAGTCCTGGTCGTGTCGTCTTCGTCAATCCGGCCATATCCATGGCGGGAGAAAGCATCCACGATTTGCTTAATCAAGCCTTTGATTCCGCGACACCTGCGACCCGAAGCAATCAAAATAGCCTCCTCAAAGGCGGCGGCGGCACCTGCATTGTCACCTAGAGCATAGAGCATATTACCTTTGGCGTGGACGAGTGCTAGAATTCTGCCATTGTCAGACCCAGGGATTGCAAATCCACTAGAAGCAAAGCCAGCGGAGATAGAGTCATTGAGATTGATCTTCATGGCCAGTGCGTGATCCAAGTCATTATCGTAATCGAAAGCCATGCGATCATAAGAGTTCGTGCTTTCGGCATCGCTTTCACTTTCACTGGTATGCTCATCAGACCGGAAGTATTCGCCATTTCGTGGCACACGAAGACTGTTTTCGACGAACTTGATGATGTTGACGGCTTCTTTTCCTCGATGACTTGTACATAACAGATTGATCAGGTGTTCAACTGCTTCAAAATAGCTCGGGCGTAATTTGACAGCGCGCAGCCAGTGTTGAAGGGCCTCTTCTTTTTGATCCAGAGCGAGGAACGTTGCAGCAAGGTTGCTGATAGCCTCAACATGTCTAATAAAAGTTAGCGAGAAGAAAATGAAATGGAAAACCACGACATACCTGGCATCCCGGGCTATAATTCTAGAATACCACCGTGTCGCCTTTTGGTAATCCCCCAGACCATATGCCAAGCAACCACCAAGCAGCATACCATCAATCCATTCCCAATTACTCTCATTGCACAAATGAGACAGCATTTCCAAAGCAGAGGCAGCGCTTGCCATGGTTGTGCGCTCCGATAGAACGGGCCCTGTTGATTGCCCCAAGGGAACACCAGAAGATTTATGAACAGTATGGAAGCCATCGCCAACTTGCGAATTCGTATGAGTGCGTTGATTAAACATGAAACCAGTCATGGACCTCTCCAACTGTCGATTATTAACCTGACGACCGGAGCCATGAGGGGCCAAGTCAAATCTAGACGAAGGATAGCTGTTGTGACGTGGCATGTCGATTTGAGCAGAGAAATCTAATCCAGGTTGCCGTGGGGGTTTAGGGAAAATGGCGGGCTTTAGATTTCGCTGTGGTTTCCCGTCTGCAGACGCGTTGCTGTTTTTCCTTGCGTGGTGAAGACTTGCTAAAAGATCAACATATACACCATGAGCCCACGACAGAACCTTTTCCTTGAATTCGGCGGTTTGAACTCGAGCTTGGGAATCTGAGAGAGATGGAGGAATGCTGTAGCTATTGTGTGAAAGAGGAGCATTATTTAGACCGCTGGCAGCACGGACATGGTAGGGTATATTGTTGCGATGCTGGTCTTTGATATGACCCAAGGACGGATGATGGGAATGTCGTGGAGGAAATTTATTTTGCTGCAACAAGACATCATGTTTGCCTGGTAATTGATTCCATGAAAAGCCAGAATCCGAAAAGGTCGACACGGGGAATGAGTTGTGATTCAGCATTGGATTCTGTAAGTCGAACGAATGGGCTGAGTGTCCGTCGGGCGAGAAAGCAGAGCCCGCACCAAAACGAGAATCTCTCTGAGCAGCCGGACGGTATGGTATATATGCACCATCCGGCCAGTAAGGACCATACGGCCCAGTACCAACCGGCGCAGTGGGACCGAGAAAAGATTGAAGCGATGCAGGCAGAACGGTAGGTACCGAAGGGCCATTATGCAAGTAATAAGCTGGTGACTGAGGTATGGGCGGTGTTTGATGAAGGATGGAATCCGCCCCCGGTTGCAAGTTGAGAGACCGAACCCAGCTCGGCCCTGTGTTTGGCTGATATTGGTCGATCGACATGTTACCGTTGTTGTGATTTGCACTCAAGTCCTGTTGAAATGCTGGGGGAAAGTTCTGGTAGTTTAGCGATGAAACCTGCTCCACAGGTACAGGCTGCCATGTATAGCTGTCGACCGACGGAGTGGGATGTGAGGATGGGTGTTGTTGCCGTGAATCGGACACTATGATATGTTTGGCGGCTGGCGGCTGGATTGCTCTATCACCAGGGGTGCCGTCATAACCTGCCGCCAAAGTTCCGTTCGGCGTCTTCCTCCTCAATGTATGTTCACTGGTCTTTGTGATCTTGGTCGCATCAGGCGTATCTGGAACCGGTCGCTGAACAGGATATTGATTTCGGGACCTCGGTACAGACTCTCGGTTGAAGTCTTGTTGCAGGGAGGGACGATGCTGCAGGTCATGAGGGCGGCCTACTAGGTCGTAGCCGAGACGGCGATCCATATGGCGGTGTGGATGGAATTGCGATGGAAGAGCCATGGTGGGTAGCATCTTGGTTGTAGTCAGCACCCACAGAACCGGGTCTGCGGTGAATGTCAATATTGTTGTTGAAGCCAAAGGTAGTTATCGTATCACTGGAGACGAGAGCCTTGTTTGGGCGATAATCAGATAGTGCACTAGTAAGATAAACCTTCCTAGGTAAGCACTCGTCAATCATTCACCTCTTTGAGTCGTTTTCGACACCGCATCATGAAGTGGGCGCTTTTGGGGAGACAGTCGGCCGTGGGAACATGTGCGATACGCTTTCAGTACTTCTTATCCTCGTGAAGTGATGATAGTCGGCTGGTTTGTCCGTCAGATGTTCCAGAAGGTGTCAAGAAAAGAGATCAAATCGCAGGGTAAATTCCTGGCAGACAGGTGTCAACGTAAGGAGGGTCAGCGGCTAGGGCGAAGCAGCATGCCAGCGGACCAGTCAGAGGGCGCGATGCAGGTATCCGGGGAAGACGAGCAGCCACTTTGCAGGATGGCGTTGCACACCGAGAATCAGGTCAAAGACCGGAGAAAACAAGAACGGTACGTAGCGGAGGTGACGATCCCAATTGTCCAGATGTCGCTACCGCTCGTTCAGCACAACACAATAGACACGAACCAGACCGCGGATTGGCAAGCAAGGAAAGAATCGAAAAGAGAAGCACACAAGTCACACGAAAGTCATGATGATCTGTTCGTTGGTGAGGAAAAAACTAGTGATGTACGTATATCGACCGAGGAGGATGGGGAAAGAGAGAGAAACAACGGCCAGGCAGATCCACTTCCAAGATGATCCCTCACTAAGACTGATCACTGGATCAGTCTTGGCATTGGCTCTTGCTTGAAAAGAAATAAAAATAAATACCTACAGGGCCCGGGATGCTGCGAGGGCGTTTGGTGTGGAAGGCACACTAAAAGCTATCTAAAGCCAGAGTGGGCGGCTAGCGGCCATTGGACTGATTGTCCGTGACAGGTCGATCCACGCGCTGCGATCCGATAGCTAGCGTATGTTGACGGACCACTACTGTCACTATACGCAGTCGGAGCAGTGCATCCCCAGAATGATGACAACTTATGTACTTTTTTCTAAGATAGAGAGCATGCTCTTTGAATCGAATATCTGATACTAACACATTGACATCCATATTCATCGAGATCCAGTAGCAGTATCGAGCGTAAATACCAGGCAGTACCCCACTGCGCTACTGCGCGCTATTCCAGTCGTCATCAAATGGGCGGCGATCGCTTCCCCTCGATCGCATGCGCGAGCCCTCTTTGGGAGCTTGGTGAAACGTTCAGTTCTATGCATTTTGCATATATTATATGACTCTGCCTTAAACCAGTTTCGCGCAGTTCCCTGTCCATGGTTCCTGCCTTGGTCTCTGTCGAAGATCGCTCCTTCCCTCTGGCTTCCGCTCTGCCCTCTTTCCTTCCCTCGCTCTTTGCTTTTCTTTTTCATCGGTGGATCGGCCATCCCCACAGCCCCACTCCACCGTCTCCATCCGTTCCATCAAATTTCCATTCGTGCTACATATAATAATTCGCTTGATCTTCCTGATCATCGCTCAGGCATTTGGCATTTTTCGTGTCCTGCTTGGTGCGCCTGCCCAACAAACAGGCTCAGAAGCAATGAGGCTGACTGATCATGACTAAGACGACCTAAATCCGAGACGGTAGGGATAAGGGCTCCTAAGGGCTGAGAGAATACGTGTGGCGTCAGCCCTTGTGGAGGAGGGCGGCAGCCGATCCGGTCACAGCGAACGCTTGGCTCCCCACCATTGGACGGTCGAGCCGGCATGGACCAGCGCTGGTTGGCTGTGGCTTGTCAGGCTGTGCGGGTCCTCGGCCCCAGTATCATTACCCACAGCAACGCCTGCCTGTGACTCGGTATAATGCAATAAAAGATGCAGTTGGTGTGGTATTTGCTTTGAGAATCATCACGGAGATGGACTATGTGGTAGGATGTTGTGCATTTGCGATTTGCAGCAGAAGCAAGATGTCGTACATCATCTCTAGTCAGCCTCAAACAGTGGCCCAGTGTACTCATATCACGGAAAGTTCATGCTAAGCTCGTGTGGAGATGAACAGAGTCTCGCCTGGTCGGGGATCCACCCCGAATTTAAATTGAATAATTTGCTGGATAAGCGAATGCCATGCCATCGTCATGATGGAATGCGTCACGCATTTCCGAGGCTTGAAGTTTAATTTGCATCGTGCCATAGGCCCATCGGCTTGTCGTTGAATGCCTAACTCGTAAGGCAGCCGGTACCACCATCTTTCCAGCTTCGCCGCTTCAGCCTCAGGTAAACCACGTCAACGTACTAATCACTGGATCCGACATATCGGAAACATAGTAAGAGCTAGACCGTCTAGTTTCGTTGACGAGGAAGTTACTGCTTACTGCTTAGGGCTAAGCATATACCGTGGTATACCTCCGAGACATCCCTGGACCAGTTGTCAAAGCGCACGCAACACATTTTACACCTGATGAACATGTCTGGTGTCGTACATAGCCTCGGCATTGTCCGGTCGGTGAAATGAAAATGATACGTAAAATGAGATGCTGGGGTTCTGCATGTTTTGTATATACTTCGTACTATGCCGGTACAGTATTATGCGTTTGATGCATGATAATCCTATTAAGCTCATGACCCACCTAGATCCCCACGCTTTCTGAAGATCTACATTATTGAAGTCGTTGAAGTACATATCGGAATCCATACGACAACACACCACTACAGACTTTCTGTGGGACTTGAGAGAATAGTAGAGAGTGAAAACGATTGAATATAAATATTGGTGGATCTCACGGAACGTTATGTGGAACCTTCTTTTCATGCATACCTTGCCCTCATAGTGCTAGACTTGGCAAGTATGCCAAACTCCTTTAATCTACGAGATCGGAAATCCTTGGGTGAACGTTGGGCATTTGGTGCTGTCATCGGTATTTGGTTTCTCATGCTGAGATGTTACGGTAGTGCTCGATCATTGCGGTGATTATCGACTCCATTCTTTCCTAAAACATCCCAAGTGTACGGCCCTTTGCATCTATCTCACTACCAGTAATCGTTGTCGTACATGTAGTCATAGCATAAGGGAATTCTCTAAATGAAAAGCGAATCCAATCAGAATAGTCGCCATTATTAATGCGCCTCTGTATTCAACACATTATCATCTAAACTATCCGACTCTGCGACAGTAGGGACAAATACTTCAAGCCAAAAAGAGTTCATCTCACTTTGGTTTCGGTGCAGTCATTCAGACCGGCATGTTGTTGAATATGCTGTTTGGGGTAGACAAGATCGTCAAATATGCGTGAGAAGATGAATATTGATTCGACTGCTTTGGATCTTGGGTGCTGTTCCTGCGTTACCTCGGTATTCTGTATTGGTTTTGAGAAAAGGGAGGAGGTGATTACTGAGATACACCTTCCACCATCAATTTTCGACACAGGTTGCCGGAATAGAATAGTTTGTTCCGCTCTTCAGAAACGAACATTTGAACTCAACCTCAGGGTGCATTTTAATTCATCCGGAGACAATCCTGTCGATCTTCAGGAGCAACAGTGTGCGTTATTTCTGGCATAATAATCAATTCTCATACCCTGAGATGCAACCATACCAACGATAGAGATTCCGGGTGCTCAAACACTTTCGCTCCTAGAATAACCATTCCTCCCGCAGAGCAGCCGAGATTTTAAGCATTTGGCTCGATTTTGGGACTTGCCATGCCATCCTGTTGTACCAAGACATGTCTCAGATAGGGCCAGCAGAATTGGTGCAAAGCTTCTAGTAAGTCCCAGTAGACTCATATCTTCTCGTTGGAGATCACGAGCCTAGCCCAAAACTACCGGGAAAGGAACACAACTGCATAAGTGATAGAAAAAACCAGTCTCCATTGATCCAACTATATAATATCTCACAATAAATCCTACGCATATACTACGCATTGCATTCTGCAATAGACATGTAGACCATAAAAGATGGACCACCATATCCACCTCAGAAAGAACAGATTCCTTCCAAAGAGATATCGCGGTGAGTAATTGGACCAGAGTTTTATCTTCTTTGCGTCAAAATAGGCCGTTACCGTGGAGCTTGTAATTCCGATCGAGATCGGACGGTAATGGCCAGAGTGTGGCAAAGGTCGTTCCATCTTCCGTCCATTTGGAGTTGAGATGGAACACCAGGAAAAGGAAAACAGAAAAAAAGAAAAGAACTAACGGAAGCAGAAAAGAAATGTTCACATGGAGATGGTCGTGACTCATTAGAATTATTGTTTTGGTATCAAATCGTCATCAATTCTCGTATCTAACACGACACGACTCGCTTTTTGAGCGAGTGTAGTGCAAAAACTTTTTTGAAAAATTTGACAACAATCGCTTACTCCTCAGGGACTGCAAACCATTGTTAGCGATTGGCCACCTGTCAAAATGTGAGCAAAGGAAAACGTACTGTCAATCTCGCCAGCCTTGACATCATCGCTGACGTCCTTGGGGCTGCGTCCATCGACCTGGCAACCACTAAAATCCAAATGTTAGCTGAATATTGTGGAATGTATCATCACACTTCACGTACACAGAAAATGCGGTTCCCAAAATCTCCAACACAGTTCCACGGAGTTCCTTAGCGAGAGAACGGGAGCGCATGGTGCGAGCGATCTCAATGATCTCGTCGAGGGGGATGGACTTGGTGTGCTTGATGTTCTTCTCCTTCTTGCGGTCACGGGGAGGCTCCTTCAGGGCACGGATGACGAGGGAAGAGGCGGAGGGAACAACAGAAACCGCGGCTTGACGGTTCTGGATGGTGAGCTTGACGGTGACACGGAGACCTTTCTGTGGATCGCATAATTGCGCGTTAGTGACTAGGTCCCCTCGTTCGGTCTACTATATGTGTTCAGGGACAAGAGATGCTAACCCAGTCACCGGTAGCCTTCGCAATATCTTCACCTGTTCAGATAGTTAATACATGCAAACATATTCAATTGCACCAAAAACACAATTACTTACCAATCTTCTTGGGCGACAAACCCAAAGGACCGACCTTGGGGGCAAGTGCAGACTGAGCACCAACCTCACCACCGGTGGCACGAAGGTGGATAATCTTCACCTCATTGGGGTCGAACTTGGGAGCTATTCACAGAGAAAAAAATTCTCATGTCAGCAATCGCCTGGCAAAGAATGCCGCACCAAGGAGATGATACTTACGCATGGCGAAGGCGTAAGGTAGTCTATCGTCCTCGGGGAGAAAGAAGGAGGGAAGTAATGGTGCTTGTAGGAGAGGCTCGCAAGCTTGAGAAGAAAAGTGTAACAGTCGACGGAAAATTTATTAGAGGAGACGTTGTGTGCTAGCCGAAGCACGTGACCCGATCGAGGAATTGGCGAGACTAATCTTGACACGGTTAGATCTAACTTACGGGGTTACTGATGCTTAGATAATCGATTTTTTTCTGCAACGGAGATACTGCACATGAACCATTTACTACTCTTATCCTGTGAATAGTTCGTCTACCTGCGAAGGGTTGGGTTTAGGTGCCAATAATAAGAAATTTATCAATCGACAGTATCGTAAAACAAATGACGGATGAAAAAGAAACCGCTAAAAGGTACACACAGCCTCACGAATTCATCGCAACTAGCAACCAGTATTTGTAGGACTTCACTATTATTCTGTGTTTAGTTGGTGCCCGAGACAGCAAGCCTAGTTGTCTGTTAGTACCTTACATATGATAACCGAGGGCGACTCGACTTACTTCATCAAATGCTCCATGAAAGTCTGTAACGACACATCATCTGTAAAGATTGTTTGTGCCGTTACACCGCCGCCGTATCCTCCAGTAGAGTGAGTTGTCGAGGGGTTTAGTTTTGATAACAAGAAACGAGCTTGTGAGCCACCGGCATCACAAATGATGAATCGGGGTAGTGGGAAACGGTCCGCGATTAGTTCCTAAAGGCATTGATTAGCACTTTCTGGGAGTGATAGTAATAGCTGTACTTACTCTAGCATCCTCCTTTGGTTGTTCCAAAATGGCTTTGAAGTTCTCATAACCTTCTTGGTCCTGGTAGCCAGCTTTCCTCCATTCTGCCATAGTTTCTCCATGGAAAATGAGAAGGTGGAAGAAGGTATCAAGGAGGAGAATATGAGTGGGTTGAATGGAGGCAGAGTCGAGCAAGACAGGCTGGCTTCCCTCCTGTTCCAAAGAGTATGAGTCGAGAGTCGGCTGAATCATGATCAGAGAATTGCCAGTGTCTTCATGATTCAAGACATGTCGGTAGAAAGCCGTCTCATCTGGAGAGTTGTTGAAAACTTGTAAGAACTGACTTCGGCGAAGATGAAACATGAATTGTGGGTAAAGAGTAAAGTTCTTTTCAAGTCGGAACGATGTCGGGTCGTCCTTTCTGTAATCCGCAAAGCGGGAGCATAGTCGAATAAGCATACGATCAACCCATCTCAGGACATCTGGGCCATCATCAACCTCGGCCTTGAAGACAGCGATACGGGACATCAGGACTGCTGCAGCTTCTTGGTCGAATGACTGAGCAAGGGCTGGGTCACCGGCTGGGCCACTAAGGTTCCTAGCTACAGTCGTTACGCGGAGGTGGAATTGACCAGAGGAGTGCTGGTAATATGTGAGGAATTGCATCATGCCTCGTTGAGGGCCCTGTTGCATCGGCGCTGGTCCGCCTTGGTTCGCAATCTCGAAATAAATGCCGTAGCTCGCAGCAGGATCGATACCGCACATCTTCCATGCGCAAGTATTACCAATACCGCACTCAGTTTCTCCGACGCTGCTCGATTTCTTATTCAAGGAAATAGCGTGACCAATAAGTCCTGTAACTTTGAGCTCCTTGGTGGTAAGAACCTCCAGAGAGGCGTTGAAGCCCATGAGGAGATTGTCGTTCTCGTCCTTATCGAAGACTCTGACAAATGATTGTTTGAATTGCGAAGATGTGAAGCTGTCGGTAAGCAGGATATGACCGCCGGTGTGGTTGGCCATGTTCTTCATTTCCAACATGCCCACTTGGTCGAGACACCCAGCAAAGAGATCAATGACGTGACCGTTGTGTGCGGCGCGTTTGGCGAGACTGTCGTAGAACTAAGCTCATTGTTAGATTGAGTAGTAGAGTTAAAGGGTTACACGAAACATACCTTTACTGCCTTCTTGAAGTATTTGATGTTGTCCCTGTCAATGTCGTGATGAGATCGGATAGGCTCCTTCAACTCTGGTCCGACGACGATACCAGGACCCTCAGTTGCTGGGCCACTGGCGAAGACCATGATACGTCCACCTGCGTTCTGGAAAGACGTTTCTAGCAAGCCAACCGCAACGCTGACAGCGACACCTGTACATCTCAAAGCACGCTTATCATTCGCAACTGGCCAGGGATCACGCTGCAATTGCTCGAGGATGTTGGTAATCTGGAATTCGGCCTGCTGTACGGGGAGGAGGAATCGAGCCGCAGCACCCATGGGAGGAGGAGGCATGCGACCAGGCTGCTGAGGAACACCGGGACGAACGCCAGCATTGAGCAGTCCAAGCATCTCTTGCACCTGCTTAGCGGCATAGTCCTTGCTTCCGCGGAAGACATAGGACTTAGCGCACTCCCCGTAACCGAGTTCATGGACTTGCGCCTATGTCGTCCGTTAGTTACTCTCATGCTACTATATTAGGCGCGATATACCATACCATGGTGCCGTATGTGATCAGACCAACAAGTGCATTAGGCGGAAGCAGGGACAAGCTCATAATGAGGGAGTCCTTGAGAGCCTGGAGACCATCATCTTCCTGACAAGTGTCTACAACATACACGAAAATCGGAGGAGCAGGTGCCGGACGGGCCAGTCGGTATTCGATAGTAGTGCTCTGGGGGTGAAGCTCGGGAGGTATAGCATTCTCCGTAATGTCTTTGTAGTGTGGTGGAAGAGGGTTGCGCATCAAACAGAATGGGCAAATCCAGATTCGAGCTCGGATATCGACATTTCTACATGTTCGCGCGAACCGGTCAGCATCATCATTGCGTTATGAGTTCCCGAGATTCCAACATACGCATAAGGGTTAAGGACCGCTTTGCAAGGCGCTTTGCAAGTCACCGGTTCATATTGCAGTAATGGAGTATCGGTCTTTTCTTTGAGGGGCGTATATATTGCTCCGATGGGGACAACTAAGCGGGATGCCTCCTGCACGAGACAGTCAACAACAACCTACATTATAGATGAATCAGACGTTCACTAACCATGCGCGAGCTTGGAAAGGTATTCCAGCTGAGTCTAATACCGTCACGATCCTCGACATCGCTCCATTGGTCCTTTAACGCCTCGTAATCCATCTTGGCCTTCTAAGAGCGGGAGCAACAACAACCAGAATCGGGTGAGAACAGGGAGGAATTGGGAGTCAACAGAAAGGAAAGTTGGTGCTTGAAGCACTTAAGAGCCGTGAAAAATAAAGAAGAACTTGGTTTTTTTAGTGCATAATAGATGCCTGCGATAGGCAACGCCTTAGCGGTCTGATTTGTAGAATGGTGCTTCGATCAACCGGAGGGGCGTGGGCTCATGTTGTGGGCGCTCCATGAAGCCAGGTTGCAGCATTCATGGTTGTTATGGTCCGCCGCAGTAAGCAGTCCCCACAACCGACCGCATAAATGACCTCGGCCGCTTTTTTTATTTCTTTTCTCTTCTTTCCTTCAAAAACATCGCCGACAAACAATTCACATTACTGTCGACAGCCTCATGCAATTTCATTTGTGAGGTTGTTTTCGCGTCGAGCGTAGACGGATATAACCCATGGCTGGGCACCTGGCTTGGAAAGGTCATTCTGATCCTTCTTGATGATTTGGGAATCAGCAGAGGTTACATGTCAATTATCAGGATTTCTTAGATGAAGTCTCGAGTTTTTTTATATCAATGGATAATCACATTATTTCGTTATCACAATCAAAAATCGAAGATACACTGTCTGGTTCAACAACTCGTATCAATAAGCTGTCCTACCCGTTGAATCCGTTACGCCCTGTTCTGATGCTATTATTTACGAAGATTGACTCATCAAGCATTCTCCTTATATGGCTTTCCCGAGGTCTTCAGAAGATAGCTTCGCTTGAAATACGTATTCGGATGAACGATCGTATCCAAATCAGTTTGACTCCATGAGCCATCCTCTTTCACCCTCTTGATATCTGCCTTATGCGTCCACTCGAACACTCGGTTACAGGCAATGTGGTATCTCTGTTTTTCCACGTCTTCTCGTACACCGCGTAAAAGATCTTTATCGTGGACACCTGTCGATTGAAGTAATGCGGTCAGATTGTCAACAGAGAAGTGTCGATATGGGCATCCATGGGTTTGGCCGGTGCTGGGGGCACTTTCCGAAAGAATCCTCTGGCAAGAGTATGGTGGATAGCCACGACCACGACGATTGGCGTCACCTCCGACATCTCCGTAGCTGTGACGGATGTTGTATTTATATTTCGAGTTGAATTCATCATCGGAGAATCCCTTGAATGATTGACGCCAAAATAGGATGCACTCATCGAGACTAAGACCGATGCCCTTAAGGAAGAGTGTATATTGTAGACGACCAAAATGCTTTAGGTGATTGTTCTTCCGGAGTGTCATGTGCAGGCTTCGCATACACAGAGGGAAGTGTTGCGATAGAGGATCAATAGAAGCTGCGGTGATTGGAGCGCCATCGACAACACCTTCACCCTCGGAGTAAACGGACTCGGCGCTTCCGAAGTTCTTGGACAGATGATTCAGGATAGGAGTAAGGCGGTCATCCTCGTCCAGACGGGGTAACGCGCGGCTTGTCAACTAGGATTTATTAGCATGTAATTACCCGACCGTTCAAATTGCACGTACCTCCATAGCCTTCTCTAACCGAGCCGTAAAGTCTGCAATAACCATACTTAATTGCTCCCTCTGTGGAACGTAAGCCTTGCCTCTCCGAATGAAAATAGCTCGGCGTTCAATCAATTCAGGCACCTTCTCCCAGTCAACTTTGAACCAGGCTTCGTCCTCGGCGCGACGTAATCCCGGTGTAGATGTAACCAGTTGTTCGGCGAGTTCGGATCTCTCCTCCTCGCTCACGGCTTCCCAGTTCAGATTGAGGCTTTCGATAAACGCGCGTCGTTCCTTGCTGTCATCTTTCTGAAAGCGGTATTTGAACAACATTGTCTCCGCGCGGACGAATCGGTGGCGCAATTCTTCGGTTGCGGAAAACGCAAGTCGTAAGATAAAATGCGAGTAATGATCCTTCTGTCGCTCATTTTTAAGTTGCTGGCTAACAACACCACCGGCAGCTGAGGAGTTCGGCGACAGGTTAAGGTATTTCTTCAACACCGGTGCGATATGTGCTTCTGTTTCTTGTGGAGTTTTATTGCGATAAGAACAAGCTTCGATTTCGGCCAGCACTATGTAACGAACAGTTAGACGGTATGATCTTTCTCAAAATGACATAGAAGAGCATTATTGTACCTTTCAATCTGTCAATAGCCCACTGCTCAAATTCTTCGAGCGTGATCTCTGACGTCGGAGGCACATCGTAAAAGTTGAGACGGTGAGGGTAGTCCTGTTGCTTGAATGAGGGTGCCGCGAACTGCTGTTTTTTGTGGTTGAGAACAGCCCTACGTTTAGGATCAATTCTGCCAGATTCCTGTCGCATCATTGTGTGTATGTCGCCGCGAGATGATCAGCACACCGATGTATGAAAGTCTCATAGATGGGGTTGAAGGTGCCTGGTGACTTGTATGTTGACTGAGCACCATCGAATAAACGCGACAAAGACGCCCTCAACGCGTCTCGCCAGAACAGGTAGTATTGCCAGGGCAGCCAATCACAGACTTGCCCTGGAGCCGATGGGCACTAATCCATAAGCAGTAGAATATCATGGGGAAACTTAAGTCACGGGATCACGCCCGGAGTTTGCGGCGAGCTTTCTTCATTCTAAGCTTTTGAGAACAAGCGAAGGAGATTGTAGAGATGCGAAGATAACTCAATATCCGGCAATTTGTATACACAGTCGATTGATTCTCTACGTTTGGGATCATCTACTCACTCGGCGCCGAGCTCCCCCGTGATAAAATCAGCGCGACAACCCCGACTCATCAACAAGATGTCTCCGCTCACCGAGAGACCCAAATAGAGAAGACCGGCCAAGCCGCGGGCAACGATTTCATTCCATCCGCGTTTATTAAATACATAGTTAATATTCAAGATATTAATCAACCCTTTACCTGACCTCTGATAAGAGAATATTTGCGCATCCATATCTAAGCGCGCAACACCAGTGCGCGGATTGATATCTTCACATGATTGAATGTTGTTGTCTCTTCCCCGAATCCGTCCGTTGCCCCAGAATTCGCATGTGCCTACCGCTTATCGCACGGTAAAATAGACGACCCTTGATATCATTGCCTACCGCTCCAAAAGAACGGTCGCATATTACGCTGTTTGAAGCCCGACATTTCATAGGCATACAGCTCTTCATTGAGTGTTTCCAATGACGTCCGCAACAAAGCGGCTCAAAAAGGCTGCTCGCATCATTCTCATCGGAGCTCCGGGCGTGGGAAAAGGTACACAAACAGAAAGATTACTTGCGCGATTTCCACAGTTAGCTGCAATCAGTTCGGGAGATTTATTGCGAGAAAATGTTCGAAACAAGACTGCACTAGGTGGGTGATCCCTATCATTCGATGATTTTGTTCTAAAGCGCTAGACTGACGGAACCGATACAATAGGCCTCCAAGCCGAAACGTTCATACAAGCTGGAAATCTTCTCCCTGACGCAGTCATGCTCGATCTGATCGCTTCAGAATTGGTCAAAAAGGGATGGCTGAAGCCATCCCAGCCTGCATCAACACGCCAACCGTCTTCAGCATCCTCATCTTATAATCAACACAAACAGCCACCATCAATAGCACCCTCTGCCTCATTCATCCTGGACGGCTTTCCTCGTACCGCCAGCCAAGCCATTAGTCTTGATCGAATCGTGCCTATAAACTTCGTCGTACACCTCTTCACACCCCCTTCAGTCATAATATCACGAATAACGAAACGCTGGATCCACGCGCCCTCCGGCCGAGTCTACAATACACATTTCAATCCGCCCAAAGTCGAGGGCAAGGATGACATTACGGGAGAACCATTAACGCAAAGAGCGGATGACTCAATAGACACATGGAAGCAGCGATTAAAGAAGTTTGAAGAGTCGAGTAAGGCGCTTATTGAGCATTACGAGGAGCAGGGTTCGCTCTGGAGGGTGGAGGGCAACTCGAGTGATGAGATTAGTCCAAAATTGTTTGCGGAAATTGAGAGAAGGTTTGCTTAAATTTTCTGGCCCTATTGTCTTATTTCTATGATTGATCTGTAAATATACATGTACGATCAGAATTTGAATTTATGGATGAGCGATCTTATTCGCTATCTCTCTCAAGATGCAACTATGAATCTTCTGGATACTGCGGCTCGATCATTTATAATATCCTAGCATAATCATTCACGTCATAAGCGAAGCATAAAGGGGTATATGTTATTTGCTGTTCTTCTTGGAGCCAAACGGCCAAGCCCTCCTTAACAACGAGAAAACCAAACCCGAACTCTTCTCTTCCTGTGAAGTAGCATACGATGACTCTGCCGACGGCGTGTCCAGAGACTGCATCCTTGTCTTATACTCTCTTGGACTCTCGAAATCGACGCTGCCCTTTTTGCCAAAGTCCTTCCACAACCCTTGCCGTCGGCTCTTGGCCAGTTTCTCTGCTTCATGATATTTGCGCTCATTTTCGGCACTGCCAAACTCAACTCCGGATTTGGCTTCGTATACCGTTGCTAATCCACGTCGTAACATTTCGTACGAGACATCTCGTCGTCGTAGTGGAGGAAAATCAAGCCAGCGACGTACGTAAACTGTCGCTATAACACGTTTGTACTGATCTGCTCGATGCACGTAGGCTCGTACTCGTCGGTTTATGAGGTAAGATGTGAGCCACATGTGCGCTTCTTGGGAATATGGTTGAGCCGGGCGGCCGAAGTGAGCTAGTTCTGGCGCATCGATGCCTGCAAGGCGAATATGAACCTAGCCGAAACCATGAGCAGCCAAACATAAGTATATACTTTGCAGATTGAGTGATAAACATACAGTTTTATCTTTCAACTCCTTCCTCGCAGTCGGCACCCTCATCCATGGCAACCAACCCCACCCCACCAATCGACCACCGGGAGTATGATAGATCCTAAAATTATCGCCATCTCCAACACTCGTAACGCGTCCCAAAAGCGATCTTGAACGGAAGTAAGAGGACGTGATGTCGGTAGCTTCGGGGAAACGGCGCAGATACCGACGCTGAACGTAAACAACAAATAATATGCCACCCGTCAAAAGCGCTGTCGGGATGAGATTTCGAGGTTCCTTGAATTGACTCCAGTCAAAGGCGTTGAGACTTGAATTCCAATCTGTGCTGGATTTAGATGTAGAAGACGAGGAAGAGCGCGACGTCAACAGTGAGGGGATGAAAGACGGCTCCTTTCTTTCTTCTTGATGCCTGGTGGATGATTGCGAGTCATTGAGTTTTGGATCTGACTCGGATCCAGACGACCCGAACGACCACCATCCCATTCCAAGGCTTCAGGTTATAGGGCCGTTGACTGGTGAAAGTGAAGACGTGAACAAAGTCATGTTGTTGCACTAGACGACCCGGCGGAGGTATCAACGGTTAGACTCGGCCGCAGTCTTGGCAGCGGGTGCGAGTGCTATTAGGGTTATGTCCTCGATCTGGGATCCTCGGGTAGATCATCATTCAGATGCTGTGATCTCTCGCAAAATTATTATATATAGATAGACATATATAAAGAGTAACTTGTGTGGTATGTTCGATAGAAGGACCCTATTCTATGTTGAACAGATTATCTACACCTTAACTCGAAAAAGGAAGAAACAGCTGGTGCGGGATCATATATATTGCAGCCAAAGTTGCACATAAACTCTACAGAAGTATAAGTGTAATGGAAATTATAACCACCCCAAGGAAGATTCAAATCATTTAAGCGTAACGGGAAGGCTCGTTTTAGCGGTCGTGGCGGCTTTTTCTGCGTACTTCTTCAGTTTTTCTTGCTTGAGCTTTCGAAGAGATGCGAAAAGTAGAATGAAGAGGAGTTCCATTCTACACAGTTGTCAGCACCAATACAGCATATAACCCGAGGTGGACGAAACATCTTACCGTTCTTTGGTCATCATGAGCAAGCCTTGGACCAAAAGACCCTTTGTAATCTGTGGACCAATGCCTTTGAACAAGCTTAATGGACCCTCGTGTTCAATGATATATTGCATCACCTCAACGAAACCCTTGAATGGCTTTCCCTGCCGGCCTGGTGGAGGCTTTGATTGCAGGCCGACCTTGGCAACAATCAATGGCTGCGTAGCCATTGTTGCTAGGGCCTTGGACATTGCTCCGAGAACTACAAATCTTGTTAATGTTCTGTTTCATGTCAAATCCATAGTGAGTTAAATTCTCACCGAATGCTTCCCAAGGACGCAGATTATTCTTTCCCGGAAATAAAATCTCCTTCAGTCTTTGATATGCGCCGTATGTGATTGCAGGGTTCACAACCAAAACCAAACTTGCTTTCAGGCCTCTCCACAACCCGGTCCAGCCATCTTCGCCATCAATAACCTCACGAGCAGTTTCGATCAATCCCTTCTTGTCTTCCCTAGATTGTGTCTGTTGGCGAGTCGTCACAACCGATACGGGAATGGTGAAGATCTGAGCGATGGCGCCAGCTATGGCACCGAGTGACAACTCCACAGCTGTTCCAGGAGTATTTGACCCTCGACCCGAGGCGACATATGCAGCACGAACGACCGAGTACCAGTAAAAGTACGCAAAGTTGGTAGATGCGACTCCAATGAGGGCACCATTGATACCATTGTATAGACCCGTCAGTCCTTCATCTTTAAAAATCTTGTTGATCGCGTCCAACGTAGATTCATAGTGAGGTGTAGCTTCGAGGTCGCTATTGCTGCTCGTTCCTTTTCGACTCTTCACTTGAACCTGAATCTTTGTTTTTACACTAGATCGCGCTATTTGTCAGATATCGAGGAGGTAGACCGGATCAGCTGGGGATACCACTTACATATCGAGCGGATATACTAGCGCATTGGCGAGCACAGCACCAGTTGCTCCTGCGATGGCACTTTCCCATGGGGAAAGTTTCGATTGCCCGGCCATGGGTAGTATACGGAGATATGAATATAAGAATAACGTTAAATAAGACTTGTTACCGGCAGTACAGAGAGTCACTCTGCATGGGGTTATATAAGCGGCGGTCTTGGGACGGTGACCACAACCGAGTAGTGTACAAGAACAACAAGATAAGACTCGAGGATCAATCAGTACGGGCCTTCCAGAAGGAAATCAGATAATCACTCCACAGGTCATTGCATATAAGTGATACAACAAAGGCCAAATCCTCGAAACAAAGAATAAAGTAACGGACCGACCCCGGAATGGCCATGATGGAAATGGACCGAGAGAGCCGAGGTCCAGCTTCCAGACTGCCGCAAGCCGTTCCGTCGCAACATGTTTAGGCGCTACTCCCAATGTAGTAAGCCGGTTCTTATCGATAGTGATCGCTAACTTATCTACAACTAGTATGTATTTCTCTTGCCCTGAACTTCAACTCTATCTGATTTGCCTGCATCGAGGAGAAGTAAATATATAAACCGTAAACTAGCATTGTCTTAGTTCATGAAATAGATCATCGGTATATGTAATCGTACATGGGCTCTGAATCCAAGCGTCCTTTTATATGGTATGTCCGTTATCGACAAATTCGAAGAAGATTGACCATATCCTTCCTGGAATATCTATTAAAAGACTCTTTCTAGCTGGTAATCCACTCTCCTATTTCGACTCGCTCCTCGCCAAGAGCTTCCACATCAACACAGTCCGTCACCTGCCCAACCGGTCCTCCAATCCTCTCAATCACAATCCATATCCCTCCTTTCTCCGCATCCTCCGGGCGTACGTCGAAATCAGGCACCCTAATCCCAGAAACCGCGTCACTATATTCGCCATTTTCTGATGACGCCAGAACCTCTTTGTATGGTCCCTGGCCAAGCTCGACGGTCAACAACATTGGGGATGAAGTCACATGGCGCGTTCCGATAGTAGAGTTTCGGCTTCGTGCAATCAATTTGAGTCTTGTTAGGCGCGAAACGGTCAAAGGTGCGAGAATACGATCGACGGCTGGAGGTAGGATGCCCACGTCAGATAGAACGGCCAGTCTGCCTGCTGATTCGGACGGTAAGGCCTTGACATGGCATTTCCTTGTGGAGAAAACCCAGAAAGTGAATTTTGCGATTTGGTCAGGGAGGAATGTTGAGCAGACCAGGGTGTACGCACCCGGGCGTAGCTGTTCTGTCTCGGCAACCACACAGCCGGGGCGATAATGGCCGCTGTCTGTGACAATATCACGTTTCTTCACGCTAGATATACGCTTGCCATCAGACCAGAAAAGCTTTGCATGGACAGCCATGTCTGGTTCTGGTGTCTCTAGGAGTATCAAAAGATCTGCTGTCTCTGATAGCTGCAAAACGTGCTGTGGATTGGACGGGTATCGGGGAGACTCTGTATTTCCACCGGCAGTAGTAGGACTCCATTCACTTTCCACCCGTGAGGTATGTAAGAACTTGTCTTCGGCGGGTTTGAGTACGATTTCATTCCTTGTAAAAGCGGAGAGCGTGAAGTTCTGGGATACCAATGGCAGCGACTGTTCAGCTATAACAATCGTATATGTCGAGTTTGCCTCCATGTCAATCTTCGCCAATGTGTTTGGAGAGTCCACAAACGGCCCGCGATAAAAGGCATCGTCGCTGGTGAATATGCGATGCCCACCCTTCCTTGAGACATAAATACTAATGAATCCTGACTCAGCACTTGGATTCGTGGCGCTTCTGGTGCGGAAATGCTTGCTGAGAAGCAACCAGACAGGACCCCCTACCGCTGTTGATATCGAGAACTGCGGGCTATTAGCGAAGCACGTTGAATTGAAATGGCTTTTTGACAAGTCCCATGTAAAATGTATATCTTGGCGATTAGTGAAAAGACCGGGGTTCCAGTTCAGGTACATATTATCAAAGTTCTGGAAAATCTGATCGTAGTCCATCCAGAAGGATCCAGGCAGAAGAGGGGTGGAGTTTGTATCCAGTACGCTTTGCTCGGAAGCGTGGCGATGACTCTGTGGAGTGCTAGAGCTGGAATCCGCCCATGGATTCTTGATCAGTAACCGGTAATATCCCTCACTCTCAGTTAGGTCGAGGACAGCATAGTCATGTCGACCGATGAGGCCTTGGAGGCGTTCCTCACGAGAATTCAGTTCCCCTGTTCCCAGCGTCAAGACGACATCTCCGTATTGAAAAGCCGAAGATATACGTTTCCATAACTGATCAGGCGCTACATCTTCGTGATGAAGGAAAATTTGCTCCGGAATCCAACCAGTGAGCACCCACAGATCAGTGCCTGAGTTACTTCCGGGAAAATCATAGCCGCCACGAACTTTCAGATAAGCCTTCTCAACCAAAGCTGGCCAGAATGATTCCGGTGCATTTCGATCGAATGCAAATAGAGAGCGTGACGTTTTGGATGAAGGAAGTCGGTCATCAATGACCACTTTCCTATAGCAGCCGTTGAAGTACAGCCGAAATATGTATTTTCCAGATATTGAAGTAGGCGGACTACTTTTGCTGCAACCAAATGGAAATATCGCATTGTGGAATAGCTAGAATGGGAACCAATTAGTTCTGTGTAACAACAGCACGGATGAACGACGCACACAGCCATGACCTCGTTCAGAGCGAGCAGCCGCCGCGCAGAGACTTGCTATCACAGAGCAGTCTGTCGTGATATCTTGCACAAGGTCCATCACCAAATTTGTCTCAGCAGGGTTTGGTGTATCGGGAACGACACTGTCCCGAATATGCTCTTTGACGAGTTCAGCAGGGCGTTTCCAGCCATTAAAGACTTCTTTCTGGGGAACAGAGAGCCTGAGTGTTTTATCCCTGTCAAAACTGGTCAGTCAAAGCTAAGGTACAGATGCCGTGAAGACGACTCACTCAAATTGCCCTTCATTACCTATCAGCTCAAACTCTTGCGGGTTCGGGTCGTTTCTCCAAGGCGGAAATAAAAATCCATTAAGCTTAGCGCTTTCCAGAAGGATGATTTCTTCTCTTGTCGAGAGCTTGCGCTTCGAAATTGGCTCCTTCAGCGAACGATTCCCAACTTGAGAAGATGGCTGCCATGATTTGTCACGTTTGATTTTTTCTGCGCGTGAGATCCAATCTTTGCATTTTGAGTCTAGCAATTGCTTTTCCCGAGGCGTGTCTGCTAACTTCAATGCACGCATGTAATTCTCGGCGGCAGCAATTGCAGCTTCCAATGCCTGGGGCTGAGTCCCAGCTCCCAATACTTGACGCTCATATTTCTGTTACAAACGAATTAGTCCATGTAAAAGATTGGTGGGAGAAGGAAGAAGGAATACTATAGCTCTGTCCAGATAGATGTTCGATGTGTGCTTAGAGGTGGAATCTGACATGGTATCACATACAACCACATCCACCTGAATGTACGTTGCATCCGACCATCCAGTGGCGGGTATCTGCTGAATTCTAGTTTTGATGAATGAAGGACTGATGTGCCCGGCATATGGGGATATGAAGTGAAGGGAAGGTGGGAGCTAACTGGCTTATCGATAATGAAGATGACTAAGCAAGGGCGGGGGAAAATTCATGGGGTTTTCTCGTAACAAAATGTCTACTCCTGACACTCGATTATACCCGGCTTTTACCTGCTTGCCCTTATGTGGTGCCGTGCAGAATACATATTGGAGAAGCTAAATTATCATCATTATAGTAAGCGGTATAGGTTTGACGAACTGCAGTACACCAGACCCACGAAGACCACGGATAGTGCCCACGCATCTGCCTTACACGCATTGCGAGTAATAGGAGTTAATCGCAGTGCAGGTGTATGGACTCACACACGCCGTTGCACCTGTCCAGCCCTGCCCACCACATTGGCCCCATTCCGCAACTGTCCCACCTCCAGTACCAGTGGTGGTATTACCAGTAGAGGTGCTACCAGAAAGTTTGCTCTTAATAAAAGCCAAAGCCTGATTTCCGTATTCCGCTCCATAGCCCTGATGGGTTGCCGCGTTGTTGCCATTGCAACAATAAGGATCTGAGGCGTCGCAGTAAGACTTTATCAGACTAGCTGAAGGGCAGCTAAACCCTGCTGGGCGTTCGTCAAACTAGAAATTACAGATTAATAGACCCGAAACCCAAGGAGTTGAATGGTCCTTACACCACCGGCAGCACAGGTTCCAACTTCATAAGGCAGACCTGCCCTAAATAAGGGGTCGCCCATGAAAATTGCTGCTTTCACCATAGATACAGCAGATGCTGACAATTGAACTGCTGTGTTGGTATAGCCCTGATTGGGGTCTCCACCGCCGCATAGAGCAACATCCATAATTTCAGCACCTTGAGAATATCCGACCAATATGATTTCGCTGCTAGGGCACTCTGAGTGGAAGGAATTCACGGCAGATGCGACGGCTGCAATGCCTTGCGCAACCGAGCTCGAATAGCTTATACCACCGCATGAAGACTGGCCACCACATGCAGGATAATTGATGGCCTCTGCGGTAGAGCCTGGATAGGAGTTGAGGACATCGTCCACGACAGTAATGGAGGAGCCGTATCCTGGGGAAACGGTTGTTTCTCGTGCACCAAACACGTGGATGTTAGGGCATGCGCGCTTTTCAATTGGGATGGAGAGCACTCCTCCCACAAGAGTGGATAGGGTCAGGGCTCGAGAAAGCATACTTGAAACGATAAAAGATATGGAGTTCGTTTTCTTGTTGCTCAAGGAGAAAATGAGGTTCTGGAATGGTTAGTGAGCTCATTCATATATGAAACATCTTGCTCCGTACCGGATAAAGTCCACATACAGACAGCAAGTAAGCTCTTTCGCGAAGGGACTGATGAGACAAACACACACCAGGTTCATCCTTTTGTCCGGCAACAGCACATATTCGTCTAGATTATAGATAGCAGATGTCAGTGGACATCGGGGTTTTGTTCCGCTTAAACGGATTTAGCCGTGAAGAAACAGAGCTATACGCAGTGTGCAACTGGATAAACATCAGGCCTGACGAATGAGGCAGTTGTATACCATTCACCCCTGCGCCTGTAGCTCTCCCCGCGTTTTTCATGCCGGTAGGAAAATTCGGTTTATGCTAGGCTAGAAAGGAACGGGTCATGCAACGGTATGCCCCGGATAAATGAAATGCTTATTTCTGAGGGATATTTAAGGGGTCCCGTGGCTGGTGTAGGCGGTCCGACACTCCGCACAAGAGTTTCTTTTTGAGCTAGCCCCGGTTCTTATTCCTGTCAAGCTTGCTTGTCTAGACTTAAGTTGATGTCGTTCTACTCTGTATATCAATAGCAAGGGATCGATGATAAATTGCTGCAGCGGTAGGTGATACGGAGCGAGACTTCTTATAGCAGAACAGTGTACTCTATTTCCCGTCATAGTAGATGAACTTTGATAAATATTGAAGCCTGTAGCTGACACACGTTGATAAAAAGCTTGCAGGAGGGAAGATAGAAGCAGCGAAAACATGCTTATACGAAGAATATATTCTACAAAATAGGCCATAATCTCATCCTTGATATGAGGGCTATGCCTCTTTGCTAGTCTAGATTTTGTAATTTTATATCTTATGTAGCGTGTGCATATACCCTGCATACCCTGCATTCAGTAACAAATCCAAATTTGGGGAAATACCGTACACACCGTAACTATTTCCCAGCCCTAATTAGAAGCCAACAAAAACCAATGCTTGTAATTTGTGCTTTTGTGTACGGCTTGACTGTGTAGTAGGCACGTAGTAGAAAGTGAGACGGGTGTTCTCCGCACACACTTTTGGATCGAACGTCATCCGTGGATAAATCTACCCCACACCAGCTTCTTACACCTCCAACTTGCTACACCCTCTACCACGTCCGCTCTTCACAATCTCAGCTAGTCCCCGCGGAATCATGGCGACTACAATTCCAGACAGTTTGAAGTCCGCGGACATCGGACGCTTCGTCACTCGAGCAGCGCAAATCGAGCGCGCAAAACCGGTGATTGCATACTGGTGTTGGTACTTCTCGTTTCTTTCCTATTGCAACGTTGGCTGACACGGTTTCAATTGATGCAGGCAATTACTGGGTCGTGAATCAGATTATATCGAAGGGCCTCCACTCAGCCGATGCAGAATCAACGCAGTTTACGACAGATTTGATGGATAAGCTGGAACGGGTACGTACTGCCCGTCACAACGATACGGATCGTCCTAATATATTGGTTCAAAGTTTAAAAATGAGAATCCCGATAACGACGCTATAACGGATAATGTTGCTGGTCAAGCTTACGTTGAGCAGTTCGGGCTCGAGGTCTTCACAAGAGCTGATAATGCGGTTCGCGCTAACAAGGCTACCAAGTAATTGCCCCGCGTGTTCACATTGAAAAGGCACATTCTAACGATTCTTACTTATTAGACAAACTGCCGACACGTTTCTCGCAGCAGCCACATTTCTCGAACTCTGTCAAATATGGGGCGACGTCGATCCCGACGTTACGTCCAAAATCAAATTCGCAAAGTACCACGCTGTTCGAATTGCCAAAGCTATAAAGAACGGGGAGGATCCGAACTTATCGAATCCCGTCGTAGAGTCTCCGACGCCAGATAGCGACATACAAGCTCTGAACCCGAATGATCCCGAGGTACAGGCGCTTCAGGGTACTGCGGGACGAGAACGGCAGCCTTCTGTGGAAGAAGTGCCTGATGAAGCGGACCGTATACAAAGAAGTCTTGCGCAGCAATCGACACTAGATGAATCGCTTCATCCGTCACGATCATCCTCGCTACCACGTCCACCTACAACTGGTGCCTCCAAGGCTGAAGATCTTCCAGCCGTGCCGTCAGCTCCTGACCTTCCATCTGCACCGTCAGACTTGACGCTTCCACAGACCCCTTCCGCTCTTCCCCATACACCAGGAACATTCACAAACTCCTCCGCTGAGTTCCAATCTTTCCCGCCACCAGCAGTCGTACAAATGTCGCACGCGGCCGATCCCTCTGAGCAGCCCCCATTGCCTCCTAGTATCGCTCAACAGCCAGCTATTCCTCGAGCTTCAGCTGCCGCTGTAGCTCCAATAGCAGCTACTCCATCAGCATCACAAACATCGCGATATGACTTGACCGCTGACGATCAGACCATCACACAAGCGCAGAAACATGCGCGCTGGGCGGTTTCCGCTTTGAGTTTCGACGATGTGCCAACGGCTATTAAAGAACTGAAAAATGCGCTTCGACAATTGGGTGCTGAGTGAACAAACTTGATCCGTTTTTTGCTACGATTACGTATACCACACTGTTATTTTCACACTGTGTAGAACAATTGATTTCATCAGAATGATAGTGCCCTGCGAACAGACACTCAACCTGAAACTTTCAATCCGGGTGCTAAATTAAGAAGAGCGGGAAGTCAAAACTCTCCCTGCTACATACGGCGAACTTTTGCGATCTCTGGGCCAAGGGATTGTTAGTGGAGAAAGTTAAGAAGTTCCTTTCATTTGTCGCGAATACCCCTTAGTGGCGATCGATCGTTTTAAGGTCCGAGAGAGGCCCGGTCAGGGGTTGTTTGATTTTTACGTCTGTAGTAGATAGATTAACGCTGATCGGCAAAACGTACGTTTAATATAGAGAGTATTTGGAATAAGATAGATACGTATCCTTGTCAAAGGACGTGTAAATCGATGTTGATGTTGTCGTTGTTGTGTGCGGCACGTGGTCAAGCGAGTCTTTTCGCATTGATTAATCTGCAGAATTCTTTAGAAGAAATTGGTCTCCTTAGCTGCAGAAATGCTTTCCATCATAGTCGCCTCCTGCATGCACATCAAGTCCCATGTACCAGGCACTTCTGGCGCCACCGGGCTAGTCTCAACAATGAGTAATCTGTGCAATCTTACAGTAGTAGCCTGTTCGTTGCATGGAGGGGCTCTATCTGCGCACCTTTTTTTTTTTTTTTTTCTCCTACCGTCTGCCACACTAGAAGAAGTGGATTCTCGAGATAATCCAAGCCCCTCTCCGAAAAGAAGAGTCGAAACTAACGAACGAACTAGCAGTCATAGTGTCAGCCTCCTTCGGCGTATCACGTAGCATATATCAACCCGCTCAGACCTTTAGTCTTTCTTGAATAAACCAATTTTTCTGACGTCTAAATTCATCTTCTGTTCTCTGCTACATCGTCTTCATTTTCCCTTTGGTTCAATTTGCGTTGCATGCGTCTTACTATCCTTTCCAGCTTAGCACTTATAGCGCTCCTTTCACTGCATGATCAGCGCACAACAGGAGCCACTGTTGCTCGCTTATTATATCCATATCTTTACACGCGAGGCCATTCCGGAAGACAAGGTCGATTTCAAGATAGCATCTCCTTTTTGAATTCGTGAAAACTTCAACATCTTCAACATGGCCACCGATAAGCCCGCCGTGCTAATCATCGGCGGCCTGGGTATGTTAATATGCTTCCCAACAAGCAGTTGGTAAACCAATCTGACCTGGAAATTCTGCTGTAGGCTTCGTGGGCCGACACCTCGCACTCCATATACACAAAAACAATCTGGCTTCCGAGCTCCGGATCGTGGACAAATTGCTTCCACAACTAGCATGGCTAGCCCCGGAATTCGAGGAGGCATGCTCCAAAGAACAATTCGTGCAGGCTGATGCCAGTCGTGAGCGTACGCCCATCTTCCCCCTTTTTTCTTCTTTGTCGTAGCTCACTGATAGGCACAGAATCATACCCCCGAATATTCGACCGCGCCGACGGTAAACAATTCGACTACGTAATCAACTGCGCCGGCGACCTTCGCCTCGGTCAACCAGAAGAAGTATACCAACTGCGCAACCACGCAATGTCCATGGGCCTCGCGAAAGAAGTCGCCAAACGCGGTATCGCAGTCTACGTCCAAGCGTCGACCTCATACATCTACAAAAGCGGCTCCAAACCCGCGAAAGAAGACGACAAAAAGAAACCCTGGCATACGCTAGCGAAATGGCAATTACAAGTTGAGGAGGATCTGCCAAGTGTGGAAGGGCTGAATTGGGCTTCGTTGAGATTACCGCATATATGGTGAATATGATAGGGGGTATACGGCAGTGGCAATTGCGCTGGCGAGAACGCATCAGTATCTCCAGACGGAGTTTGATCAGTTGGAGAGTAAGGACATGAAGTTCAATACGCTACATGTCAAGGATGCGGCGCGCGCGTTGTGGACGGCAGCAGTTTGGCGTGCGGGCCAGAAGGAGAATCCAACTGCTGGACCCCATATTTTCAACGTCGTCGACCACACAAACACAACCCGCGATCAGATTGGCGCAGCCCTGGCAGAAATCTTCAATCTCAAAGTAACTTTCGCGGGCACATTCATGTCCCACTTGGCGCGAATGCGATTGAATGAGATCGTTGATGAAATGAATGAAGAGATGCTTCAGGCATGGGCCGAGATGTTGGAAGACAAGGGTATCACGAGGCCGGGCCCAATCAGTCCGTTTGTCGAGGTTGATATGCTTTCCGAAAATGACTTGTGTATTGATGGATCGTTGTTTGAGGCCACCACGGGATTTCAGTTGGAGTACCCTCTGTTTAGTGCCGATTCTATAAGAGAGGTTATAGCTTCGTATGAACGGATGGGATGGTGGCCTTGAATTCATTTCGTTTCATACTTCATTTTCTATTCTTTTCTCTCTCTCCTTCTACACGCATGATCAATTCCATAATGTGCATATTTTGATATCATCAGAACCACGTCTCTATGTATTACTAATATTTTCTACTTGACTTTTCTTATTGTTCTCACCGTCATGTTTTCCCCTTCTTGGATATACCAGAATTCTGTTCGTTTTGCATAGCTTCGCCAACCTACTTATACACCATTTATTGAGTTGGTATAAAATTACTGTAATGCCAATGTTGGTGATAACTAACCCGAGCTCGCCGGATATGATTTGCATATGGCTGATGTAAAATTGATACGTCTGAATATCGATATGAATTGCATCAAGTACTCTCCAGTTCCTAGATATAAGATAAATAATCTTGATATTGTTCTCTATGGTTAACTCGTCTGCTAGATGAGATGACAAGGACTTAGGTAGGAAATAACCAAAACAATAGACAAGGTGCTCTTTAACGAGTGATGGTCGGGTTTTGTGCCGGGCCATCAATCATCCTGCTTCAGCCAATTTCTTCTTTCTCCTTTTTTCCCAGGCTTTTTCTTTCTTTGTCTTCGCTTCGCTGGCTGAACATATTGGTACAGATGCTATATAAGTTAACTCCCCTAAAATCACCACCTTCGCAAAATGCAGAATTCAATTTGAAAATCGCAAAGGCCAATCCTCTTAGAACTCCCAGTCCTCGTCCACGGACTTGATAGCCCAGTCGAACTTCTCACGAAGAGTCTTGGAGAAGAACTTTTCAATAGGGACGTTGAACTTCTTCGTGAAAACCACCGTGAGACGAGGATCAATATAATTCTGCATGAAGCGTTAGCATTCGTTCAAGTGGCTACCGGGTTGGGTGCTTACGATTTTGGAAGTTCCAAGGGCGACCTCCTTGTTATTCTCCTTGTCCTCGGCCTGGAGTGACATGTTTTCAATTCGCTGTTCGAGCTTGGCGACGTTGTTCTCAAGTTTCTCAACCGTCTGTCCCTTGCCCTCTACTTCCACTTTGCCAGTCTTGTTCTCTTTTTGGAATTTCTTCTCCATATCCTTGAGGACTGCAAGTCGTTCTTCCAACTCCTTCGGCTTCATCTCCTTTTCACCCTCAGCTGCCAACTTCTCGTTCTCCTTCTCGAACTTCTTAGTAATCTTCTGCTTCTGCTCCTCAATAAGGAATGCTTGGTGCTCTTGAATCCATGCCTGATCAAGGTCGTCGTCTAGTTCGAAGTACTTGGCGCCCTTCTTCTTCTTCTGGCTCGGATCAATGTCCAACATCATCATCTTGACCCTCCATTTCTGATAGCGAAGACCTTTGATCTATAGAATGTTAGTATACAGTATGTTTCATAGCGGGCAGACAGAATCATACCCTGTCGCCGAGTTTCTCCATCTGGTTCGCATGCCCTGCAGTCACTGTCCGTTTATGGTTACAAAGAATTGCGACCCTGCGGTTAGCATCGTTGTATTGTTTCACTTTCTCCGCCACCGAGCCTTCCGCCTTCATGTCCTTGAGCAATGTAGCAAATGTGTAAGAGGCGTTGTAAGTACGGAAGACCTTAGCGGTCAGACCTGGCATGTAGTTTGAAAGATGCTTGTTTAACGTAGATGTCTATAACAATAATTAGCACGTGCACAAACCGCCGATGAAAAAGCGCCCTACCGTCAGTCGGTCAAAATCTCGTCGCCCTCCTTCTTCGGTGCTTTCTTGAAAATCTTCAAATTCTTGAAGACTTGAGGGTCGACTTCGACTTCGTCATAAAAGCGAATACTATCTTTACCAAGGAAATCGAAAATGACAGTATTTGGTGGCCGAAGTGAGACGTTCTCATACTTCAATGAGCAGCAGCCAACAGTGTCCGCTTCATCTTCGCCTTTTTCATTCCCAGCACGGAGAGCAAATTTATCGATCAGATAAACTGCTGTTGCGCGTTGCCGATCAGCCATGAGCTCAGACTTGAGTTCCTTTTGATAGTCGGCCCGGATCTTATCGATATGTTTCTTTAGCTCACGAGCTTTCTCGAACTTCTTATAGTCGCTCTGGCCCTTGACGTCAGAATTGGCAGCAAGCATGACATATTTGTAATTCCCGTTAACGTTCTCTTGCCACATAGCCAGCCAAGTACCTTCTTGATCATGCCTGACCTCCTTCCATTTATGCCCCTCAGGAGGCGGTGGAACTTTCGCGTCCTTGCCAATGTTGATCGTGATCTGCTCAGGCATTACACGGGTCTTAACTTTGCCGGTTTTAGGGTGCTCACCACGGCCACGAAAGAGGCCTGGGGGCTCGACGCGGAAGTTACCAACTTTTTGCTTGCGGCCATCCCATATGCAATACATATAAGGCGCTTCTGCTTCATCCTTCTGGGCCTTGAGCGCTTTCTTTTCTGCTGCCGACATATTTCTCTTCTCGATGCGTTTCGCTTCGTAGTATTCGAATATTGGTTTGAAATCGCACTTCTTGAATTCCTTGATGTTGACTGGCTCGCCCTTCTGTGTCTTCGCGCCACCAGTCTTCTTCAAGATGGCCTTGAAATCCTCGAAGAAGTTCTTCTGAAACGTTGGATTTTCGACATTGTGTGTAGAGTTCAACATGGAACCAAAAAATCCCGCAACTTCCTCAGCTTCCGGATGAAGAACCACAGGAACGCCATCATACTTCATCTTGACATTCTTCGGCAAAGGCTCGTATTCAGGTGGGAACACAACGCCATTGTGTTCAAGGGTTGTCCATTTGATAGTGCCATCGCCTTTGGTTGGATCCTCCCACCAACGATACTCTTCCTCCTCCTCGGCTCCTTCAACATCTTCAGATTCTGCCTTCACAGAAGTTACCTTGCCCTTACCCTTCTTCACTGGCGTGGCCGGTTCCGACTTGATAGCTTTTTTAGCGCCCACCTCATTTTCCGTCTTCACTCCGTTTGCTTTGGGCTTTTTACCGTTGGCCGAAGCCTTTTTCGTAGATGTAGTCTCAGCTTTGCGAATTGCCTTGGCTTCCTGTTCGGCCTTCTTCTCGATGTTCGCTTTCTGTTTCGAGAGTTTCCGCTCAATTGGTACATCCGAATCCGAATCCTCGCCAATCGCAGTCTCAGAGGCTTTGGGTAATCTGGCACCGTTCGCTTTTCGAGCCAGAGGAATATCTTCTTCCGAGTCGGAATCAACCTGTTTTTTGCCTGAGACACGGCGCTTTTTGCTCTGTCGGAGTAATTAGCTCTTGAGACATAACAAATCAATGCTAGTTAAAAGACAACTAATGCATACCAAGGGCTTTTCATCTTCGCTACTTTCTGCTTCGGCGTAGGACTGCTTCCCTGTGCTCGCCCGTGCCCTTCTCTTGTGTCCATTCACGCCATTCACCGTGTCCTTCATTTCGACATCCTCATCGTCAACGGGTCCGAAGCGGATGGAAACACCCGGGTCCAAAGCGCCAGGACGGCTGGCCTTGAGGAGAGGAGCATCGTCATCTGAAGAACTCATTATGCGAATTGAGCCCTGACTTCGGATTTGAACCGAGTAGGAAGGATTTGAAAACCGTTTGGAAGCGGGTAACCGTCCGAGTCGCGGTCTGCACGCGAACAGGGTCTGAATGAAGGATCGGCGAAACGCAATCTTGACGAGACTCGATAATTAAACACGAGTAAATGTAAAGATCAGAACTGAGATGAACGAATGAAAGCCAAAGAGAAAGGAAAGAAGAGGGCAAGCTTGAGCTAGTGATGGAGAAGGTAGATAGACCGACGAAGGCGTCGTCAAGTATGAAGTGGAAGGGAAGAGAAGAAGTATTGGGAAGATCCGACTAGCCACTCGGGGCTGGATCCGCTGGAAGAACTTCACTTTGGTTGCGCCTATCCGCATCGCATGCCTAATTCATAAGGCAGCTAACAGCAAGAATCACGTGATGAGACCAATGGAATGCTGGCTCCGAAGTAGCCCGGTAAGACCTCATTCAACGCCCGCGACCGATCTTTGCGAAGTCTGGTATCAATTGATTCAGCTGCCCCGTCACTGCAGCTTCTCTCGGCGTTATCTCGTCACTGCTCATTTCTCTCTCACAATGCTTTCTCGCACTGTTCGCCCAGCCTTGAAGGCTGGCAGTACCGTTGTGGCCCGGTAAGTGTTTTTCTTCCGGGGGAGGGATCATCAATTCTCGCGGCACAGCAACTGCAATCACGACTGGATACCTAATTGCGCTGCTGGGAGTTGAACTAAGACATTTATCTTCATTCACTAACAAAAAGTAGCACTGCTCCCACCAATGCCGCCAACTTCGCTACTCTCCGTGAAATCGAGGGCCGTCTCAAGTCCATCCGTAACATTGAGAAGATCACCAACACCATGAAGGTCATCGCTTCTACCCGTTTGACTCGTGCCCAAAAGGCTATGGAGGACTCTCGTGTTTACGGAACAACTTCCAATACCGTCTTCGAATCCGCCGAGACCAAGCCCGAGGAAGGAGACAAGAAGACTCTTTACATTGTCGCCAGTTCCGATAAAGGTCTTTGTGGTGGTATCCACTCCGGTCTCAGCAAGGCTACTCGCCGCTTGTTGGCAGAGAACCCCAGCGCTGATCTTGTCATCCTCGGAGAGAAGGCCAAGGCTCAGCTCAGCCGTTCCAATGGTCAGAACATCGTCCTCAGCTTCTCTCAGGTTTGCAAGGATATTCCCACCTTCGCCGATGCTCAGGCCATTGCCGACCAGATTTCTCTCCTTCCTACCAACTACGGCACTGTCAAGATCATCCACAACAAGTTCTTGAACGCCCAGAGCTACGAGCCTACCACTGTTGATGCTTACTCTGAGGAAGCCATCACCAACTCCCGTAAGTTTCCTTGGTCACATCTTTTGGCGCAATCCAAACTGACAGTATGTTCTAATCAGCCAACATCTCCGCTTTCGAGGTTGAGGAGGAGGCTTTGGGCAACCTCCGCGAGTACGCTTTGGCTAACAGCTTGTTCTGGGCCATGGCTGAGGGTTTGGCCTGTGAAATTTCTGTGAGTCGAGTTCCTCTGCCAGACTCGTCAGATTATAGCTTCTAATGATATTTACAGGCTCGTCGTAATGCTATGGAGAACGCTTCCAAGAACGCCGGTGAAATGATCCAGAAGTATGTGATATTCCTGCAGAAGTTTATGTTACCACAAAAACTAACCGCGTTCTCTTCAGATTCCAAATTCTGTACAACCGACAGCGCCAAGCCGCCATTACTGGCGAGTTGGTTGAAATTATTACTGGTGCTGCCGCTAGCGAAGACCAGTAGACTCTATATGAGCTTCGTCATAGCTGACACTGGATTCAAATCTGTTCATATAAATACCTAGACGTGTTTTAGGCATGTAAAATCACTTTACTTCAGTATTATTAGTCAAGCAACATTTCCTTTGTCTAAAATTTCATCCCAGTTTCATCCCAGTTTCTTTGGTATGCTTGCGATGGAATTAGTAACTGTCACGAAATGCACCTTGCGTCTCAAGTTCTACTGGAAGACTTAAGTATACCTATATGCTATTGGAACCTTGGAACTTTCCTAAAAGATACCTTGTATGCATGGAGCAGGATAGTGAAAGTTATCTTAGTCGCTGAATGCCTGTATTCTACAATACAATGTCTATGACTTCATGCAGAACGCTCAACTAGCTACTATACATACAAATTTAGACACTAGAACTTCATGATCACTACTTGATTATTATCGTTCTCACCAACGACAAAGCGCTCATTTCCACAAATCTTGCCTTTGGAGGAAATCTCCCTGGACAGATCCGGCGGTAGGGTCTTGATCGTTTGAGGCGTATGAATGGTTACCATGAGCGGGTCCTTTTCATAGCCTGCTTGTGTTTTGGATGATAAGTACGAAAGACAGAACGACACACGGGCTTTCTCATCGGTACTCTCACAGATAGCCCAATAACATGCCCATGGCCATGTGACTGTCCAGGGAGTAATCTCCATGCAGCAGTTTCCGCGGTATGGAGGATACAAATCTGTTACTGTTCGCTGCGATGCAGGGCCTTGGCCAATAAATGGTATAGATGTGACGCGCACCCGGGGAGCATGTTCCAAGACGTTATAATCCATACGGCCAGTGTCTCTCACTTCCGTGATAGAAATGGAGGTTGAATTGCTGTCAATATCCATTCTCATGATTGCCGGGAAACCCCTTTGCCTTACTGAGTAGAAATCGAGTTCCCGGAAGGCAAAGCTGGCAACGTGGCTAGGTCCGATATCTTTCAATCGACCTGTCGGGTCCTGTGATGGCCTGTATTCAGAAGCCGTGGAGATGTCCCAGATAGATAGAGATTCGATGGGTGCGTCTTCATCCGCAGTGTAGAGACTACGATTCGGCTGCCAAATATAGATCGCATAGTGGTTGCGGTTATGACATGAGTAGAATCGATCACGTTCACCTAGGGGGTGCCCCAGAAACATGATCTTCCATTCGTTGCGGAATACGATGTCCCAGCCTCGGCCAACGGCGTTGACTTCAAAAGATGTTGCAAAGTGACGGTGAACACTGTCTCGGTCATTCAGCCAGTGGAAAGCTTCACTTTCAGCCCACTCGATCACAAGCAATCGGTCACGCAGGCGTAGCCGTCGTATGACTTTATCCGTATTGACGAACGGAACCATGAACTTCTCTTCAGTCTCCACATCGAAGAGCACTAGGCATCGTTCATGTTCATCTGGATAAACAAGCAGTCCTTCTTCATATGTCCAGAATGCGTGCTCAAATAGCATGTCAATTCTATCCCCGGAATGACTTGAATGATTATCCCAAGGTGCAACACTGAAGAATTGATAGTCACTCCCAACCATCTCTTTTTGAAGGTCGAATTTCTGTATTGACCGAGGTATGCAATTCGCCAAACGATAATAACGCTCTGTAACGACATCGAAAATGGCCCGCCATATATTCGAGGGTTCCGTATAAAGCGATTCAAACGGTGATGTACCATTGATCTGACTGAACAGGTCCCTCACCTCTTTTGCTCGAGGGAAATTGTCTTTGAGCACCTGAAGTAGACTAGCTGGATTTGTAAATGCACGATACCACGCGGAGGATATGCGACGACAACGGATGAGATCGACAGGTTCTAGGTGCTGAATGATCATCTGGAATATCTCTTGAGGGAGATATGCCATATCCCCTTTGTCGGTGCAGGCCATGATCTAAAGCTCGTGATTCGGTACATCTAGTCTGTAGTCGAGTTGAATATAATAATCAGAATTCAAAAGAAAGAGCAAAAGTCAACAGAGAGTTGAGACACCAAGTTGAACTTGCACGTCAGAGCGTGGTTATCAGGTAAGCAAAGAAAGCTCGGTAATGCGGAGAAGAGCGAACTCGGGTTTCCCCGCCAAGAGCTTCAATTCAGGACACCTTGCAAAGAGAGAGAACAGGGCTGTCAGGCCACCGTTTCCATTTCTCTTCTATAATTTCCTTCCTACTTTCGACCAGTCTATACACTATGCCACAGTTATAGGATAAATCCATCTAGAATTGTCGTTTTGTGATCAATACTACTGTTAGTGTCTACATACTCTACTTCGACATGCCAAACCATCTACAATGGGCGCTGTTTGCCTCCTTGATGTCAGGAGCATCAGCTGCTGGACTATACACTAAAAGCTCACCTGTGCTTCAGGTGGATGCGAAGAACTTCAACTCACTAATCAACAAGTCAAATCACACATCAGTATGCAGTCTTCTTGGTCCATACAGCGGAGCGGTAGCTAACGGTTGAAACTCCTAGATTGTAGAGTACGCAATATCCTCCAATCCACCTCCACTGCTGAATGGCATTGATGCTAAATGATAATAGATTCTATGCGCCATGGTGTGGCCACTGTCAAAACCTCAAACCCGCCTACGAGAAAGCTGCCAAAAACCTCGAAGGTCTAGCCAAAGTCGCCGCTGTCAACTGCGACGATGAAGAAAACAAACCTCTTTGCGGACAAATGGGAGTTCAGGGCTTTCCCACATTGAAGATTGTGGTCCCCGGTAAAAAGCCCGGAAAACCACGCGTGGAAGACTATCAGGGCCAGAGGTCTGCAAAGGCCATTGTCGATGCTGTCATTGAGAGGATCCCGAATCACGTCAAGAGACTTACAGATAAGGATTACGAGAGTTGGCTAGCAGCCGATGAGTCTCCCAAGGCCTTGCTCTTCACTGAGAAGGGCACTACGGGTGCCCTCCTGCGCTCTTTGGCCGTTGACTTCCTTGGAGGAATCAACTTTGCGCAAATTAGAAGCAAGGAGACCAAGGCAGTTGAACAATTTGGAATTACTTCGTTCCCAAGCCTTGTGCTCATACCCGCCGGAGACTCGAAGCCAGTAATATATGAAGGCGAATTGAAGAAAGCGCCCATGCTCGAATTTCTCAGCCAAGCTGCTCAGCCTAATCCCGATCCAGCCCCAGCCGCGCCGAAGAAGAAGTCAAGCTCACCGAAAAAGTCTGCTTCGTCGTCGAGCTCTACCGTTTTAGACAGCGATATGCCCACCGACTCGCCGGGTCCAGAGGTAGAAATACCGCCAGAAGAGAAGCCAGTCAAAATCCCAGTCAAGGTGCCCGAAGTCCTCCAACTCGCTACCCCTGAAGACCTGGAATCGAAGTGTCTCAATTCAAAATCAGGCACCTGCATCTTGACCCTCATACCAGAGACAGAGACACCGGATTCTGAGCTCCCTGCCCCCGCAAAAGAGGCTCTGTCCACCGTCTCGGAGCTCTCGCATAAATTGACCGGTCACCATCTCCCTTTTTATAGTGTACCGGCAATCAACTCGCACGCAAAGATCCTGCGCACTGATTTGGGGCTTTCCGGGACCAGCGCTACAGAAATAATTGCGGTGAATGGTCGACGAGGCTGGTGGCGTCATTATCCTTCTGAAGATGGATTTAGCCTCCACAATGTCGAGGGTTGGATTGATGCGATTAGACTCGGTGAAGGGTCGAAGAGTAAGTTGCCTGAAGGCGTGATTAAGGTTGAGGAAGAAAAGGTAGAACAAAAGGTAGGAGAGCCTGAGGAGGAGAAGGTAGAACAGGAAGTGCCACATGATGAGCTCTAATCGCTTATTGCATGTAAGCAACCCTGTATGATACGGAATATCCATGTGAGTCACAGTCTGTAGTGCTTAGGTATTATTTCTTTCAGTACGTAAAAGGCGCATCTGGAAAATTCTTGAAATATTTATATCGTTATTTACAATATGCTATACGTGTGATAAGTATCCCCAGAATCTGTCTCAACGCCGAATGCTCTCATATCCCGTAATAACGCCTATCATCACATGCAATGACCGGTTTCAAAACAGAACTTTTTATCTCATTCCATATCATTCACTTTCTCTTCCCCTCTGTCCCCTTCTTGATCTTCTTCTGAATCTTGGAATCGATCTCCTGCTCGTAAATCTCTCGTGCAGATTCACCTGCCTTGCGCTTAGAAGTCTTATTACTCTTCACGCTCACAGTGGCGGCGCCGCCCTTGCGAATTTGTTTTTCGGCCTCCTCCCAACCGGCTGTTCCGTTATTGATCTCATATCTGGAGACTTTCGATCAGTTATGTTATTCTTCCTGCTGGCTGTATGCTTTGTATGAAGGTTCGGTATAAACTCACTTGTCAAGGGGGAGAGCATCGATCAAGGCTCGTTGTTTCTCCCGCAATTCTTTATCGATTTGCTCTCCACCTTCGCGCAACTCCTCTTCTAGGCCTGTTTCGAGGGGTTGGAACTTATCATCGACGACATCATCATGGGCACCGGAAGCGTCAACGGTATTCGGGTTTTCGGGTAACGTTGCAGCGACAGCGCCTTCAAGTAATCCTCGGAAATGAGTAGAGATCTTCCTGACGATTTTGATGAACATGGCCAAAAGCTGAGACGAAGGGAGGTTCAATTCTTTCTCCAACTCGTCAATGTTCTTTCGCTGGAGACCAACTGCGAGCAAGATGCATTGTTGAACACCCGACAAGTTAACTTTGCCTTGAAGACTACCCAGGAAATAAAACTGAGCAATGGTAGGGACCATATCCAATATGACGTGATAATCGAGCATGTTATTGGCATAACTGTCAAGACGTTTGAGATCGAAAGGAGAGAAGGCAGCATCGAGTATAGCCTTGGTCAAAGGTGATGGAGAGAATGAAGGATCTAGCTTGGATCCAGCGGTGGCAGACTCGCAGATACTAAGCGACAGAACAGACGGGAACTCTTTGAATTGGTAGGACAGAAGAGAGAGGAAACGTTTATGGAAGTCTCTAGTGTATGCACTGAGCCAGCTAATGTCATTAGATCCTGCAGCCAGTGCTCGTAGCATGACGCATGAGTGTTCGCCAGTAAGCTCATTCGCAGTCTGACGGAGATAGACAGGACTAAAGGATGAGCGCTTCCAGAACTTGTGAAGGGACGGCGTCAACCCGTAACTAACGCCAACGTAGTCGAGCGTGTCAGGCCGTTTCTCAGACAGTTTTCCGAACAATGGAGGCATAGAGCGGATGTCTCGTACATGGATATCGTCATCCAACAAATTGGCATTCTCGAGTTGATCGTCTGTGACTCGGACCATTTCTTCTGAAGCATACGAAAAATCTTCTGAGAGATTTGCGAACTTTCCCTCATAAAAATCAACGAGAAGTTCCAAAGCTCGCGAACCGTACCCCATATTCAAGTATTCTGGATTCGTAGCTATACGAACGACGCGAGCTCCTGATAATCCTGCAAAGTCTTCATCTTGGAACTGCTGACTGACGAGCCATGGGATAAGATCACCACCAGCACGTTGACCTCGACTGAGACTGTTCATGACGCTTTCCCGACTAATGCGTCCTTCGAGAGCGACCTGAATGACACACAGCGGTTCTGGAAGCTTTGTAGCTTCTTCGTCGATGGGAGGTACCAGGACAAAAAGCTGGTGGGCAGGTGCATCGCTCATAAGTTGGAGATCGTTTGGCGAGTTTTTGTAATGACTAGCTACGTACAAGGCCATCATTTGCTGGAGGAATTTTTCAGAAACGGGGTGGAAGGAGAAGAGTGTGTCACGGTTGACGTGCAACAGCTCACACTGAGATGGATGGGGGCAACCCTGAGTGTTCATCTTTGACTTCGGAAGAGTAGCATCCAAACACAGAATTTTGTTCAGCCATTTCTCCACAGAATCGCCCGCGGCGTAACGGATTGGTTCGGATAGCGTGACCTCTCTCAAGGTTCTGCCACTGATAATACCCTTTTCTGAATTCTTTGCAGACTTTCCTGTTGAGCGGTCTGCAATGTCGGTATCGGCATCTTTAAGACTAGCGCCACGACTCTGCTCACGAAGCTGTTGAATGAGCTTCAGTGATAGCGATCGGCCGGTACCCTCGTAACCATTAATCGTTGACGCCATGAACACCAAATAAGGTCCCATAAGCTTTCGTACAAGAGGCAGCGGGATTGCGGCAGCTTCGTCAATCACCAAAAGTTCGGCTTGCCCGAGAGCATAAGCATCTTGCGGCTGGATATACTGAATGGTCTGACGATGGTTCCGATGAATGTTGACGCGGACGATAGCTTTGTTGAAAGCTGGATTCGTCGACTGAAGAATGGTATAATCAACATGGTCCATATATCCCAGAGTGTCAAATCCCTTGAATACAAACTCAAAGAGAGTTTTCAAGTTCTCTGGGCTAGGAGAAGTAATGAAGATATTGCTGTATCCATGGGCGACGGCGGCAGCTATAGCGACACCCAAAGCGGCGGACTTTCCTCGACCACGACCGGCAGTGAGTGTAACAGTACTGCGTAGCGTCTTCTCAGCAATAGCGTCGACGAACGTAAGTAAAGCCTTCGCTTGGTCCACTGTTTTGGCGAGTGTGATTAACGACCCCACCGGCTGGGAGTCTGCTAAGCTATCCTTTATCTCCTGCAATTCCTTCTGTGCAGGTGACTTGCTGTCCTCGGTAGGGTTCGGCGGCGGAAGAGGCGCAACGTTCTTACCGCCTGAGATGGGGAGAACATTCAATTCATCGTCCACCACGAGACATGAATCACAGCTTCCTAGAGACAAAATGAAACGTTCATTGAATCGCGCGATGACATCGTCATGAGCCTCTGTTCGATACCGCGAGTGGATATCCATCGAAAGTGTGTATAGCTGTTTCAAACTTTTCATTCCCTTCAAGAGCAGCAACACAATGCCACCACCCTCGACCGTTTCAATCGTCCTCGCCAACAGATTTGGCGTTATAGCTTCAAAGTCCTGCAAAATACACATTCCGTATGTGTTACCCAAAATCTTCTCGGTCTCTTTATAGTAAACATATCGAATCTGATTCAAGCTGATAAACAGCTCAAAAGCGTCCTCGGAGTTCGGTTCTCGAATGCCCCGTTTGATTTCCTTCTTGATTTTGGCTTCTCGTTTCTTGCGGTGACTGCTGAACCCGATCAGATCCTTCTTGTATGCCCAAAGCACGGATTTGTTCTGCTTGACGTCTGCGCCGGACATGATCCAGTGGAGATTGACGATTGCTTCCTTGGCACGATCGCCGACGACGACGAAGAAGCTTCGCTTTTTCTCCTGGATGCCATTTCGAATGAGGGCGGGGATGCGCGAGTCAATAGCTTTACGCGGCATCTTCAATCTGTGGTGACCGCCTTTGGTCAGAATGAAGTGTAAAAGCAAAGACGTCGGCGAAGGTTTAACAGACTTGGTTATGAACAAAATTTCTGCTGATCTTTTTTTTACTGCCCATACTCACCGCTGTCAGTCAATGTTGATGAACGATTCCTGTCTCTTATTGGACTGTCTAGCTTGACCGCTTTATCACATGATGGCTACACTCTGATTGGCTTTGTTCTCAATTGGCTATTGGTCAGATCTGGACCTAACTAAATGCTAACCCTACCTTTGAATCGTCGATAACACGTTACTTTTGAACAATTCTGTAATAGGAATAAAGGGAGCGTTAACGGGCATAATACACATCTGGCGGAAATCGAAAGGTATGCGTAAATGTAGAGTTGGTTTCATCCAAGTAAGTCTTCAATATATACAACGAAGGTAAGAATCAGAGTGGGAGTGTTGAGCGTCCAAACGGTCACTCGAGCTTGCCCTCTCTTTTCCAAGAATAGAAGCGAAGAAATCAAAACGTAACAAAATGGGGGGTATTTTTGAAGCGAAGGAGTCTACAAGTTGACATATGCGTAGAAACATATCAGCCTGTACTTTCAGAAGAGTCGTCTAGCTTGAGTAGACCTTGAGGGAGTTGATGAGCCAGTAAGACTCAGAAAAGGCGGAAGGGTTGTTTTGGACGTAGGCAGTGCAAGTGCTTGCCAAACTAGAGCAGGTACTAGAGCCCCAGACATTGCTGTTGCCAGCCCAGTCACCGCAAAAAGTGATATCGAAGACCTAAGCTGATCATCAGTTGACTATCTTCTAGACATGTATGACTATAAGGGGAGTACGTACAATTTGGTGGGAGTTGAAGTGAGAGTCAATATCGCAGTCCCCCGCAAAATAAGCTGCAGGCTCACCCCAGTTACTTGGGTTAGGAGTACCGGCAGTAAGGTCCGCAGGAGCACTGGCATGGGTGAATTCAAAGACTTGAATGTAGTCGCTTGTCCATTCCATGGCGTAAATGCCGCCACCAGCGCTGTTGAACCCATCTCCGTACGTTGCAGAAGACGTCGCATCGATACCGCAACCCGCATTGCTGCTCTGGCCCGGAGCTTGGGTCCAGCAGTTGCTCGTCGATAGATCACCACTAAAGCCCGAGTCATTGATGGTGCAGCCCTCGCTGGTGTGTAGGGTCATGGCATCAGCAGTTTGCCGGTTGACACCTTCGATGATGTCGATTTCGCCGTTGTTCGGCCAGTCACCTCCAACAGTCCAGCTAATAGCTGTTAGTTCCACCATTCTACCACATGATTATTTGCGAACTTACAAAGCAGGCCAAGAACCACAGACAGAGCCTGGCATGTGAGCCAGATCAAGAACGAACAAGCCATGGGTGTAAGTAGCGGTGCTAGTCAAACGCACGCTTTGCCGACCACTGCTGGAGGCGACGTTTTGGTGATCAACACCAATATAGGTGGCATCACCGCTCGCATAGATTAACCCAGCACTTTCGGCCGTGTTCTCATTGACATAATCAACGAAACCGTTGGTGGGGTCGCTACTCTGACAAGAGAAAAAAAGCATTAGAGGACATTTCATCTAGCAATGGCACAATAGGGGGAAAGGATTCATACAGTAAAGAAGGTGAACTTGGAGAAGAAGTCCATCCCAGTTGGGTAGTCATCGTACAAAGTGTAGGTAGTAGCACTGCTCAAGCCGGCAAGAGCAGCCAGTTGAAGGAGAGTCGAAGTACGCATGTTGATCGAGCTGTTGCAAGGAAGAGCCGAATATCAAGCAGATGGAATTTTCCGAAGAGCACAAATCTTTATTCTTTCTCGAATGATTTGTGCAAGGAGTGTAAGACCTCGTAACAGAGAAGTCAAGACGACAACAATAGTAAGGAGTGAACTATCAGAGCACCAGGCTCGGATGAAGTCTAAAGGAATGAATGGGCTACTCAAGCACAGCGCGAAAGGGTTGTGACAGAAAGGAGAAAAGAAGAGCACCGAGTAGACAGGGTCTGGATTATTATATAAATTTTATATACAGATACAAATTCATGCTCGACTAGTTCAATGAGGGGCCAGCGTCTGCCAGTCCCAGGAGACTAGAGACAGGCCATGGGCCAGAGCCATGAGCTCTGGCAATATGACTAGTCAGTACCCCACAGAGAGCGTCTGTATACCGAGGACAAGTGATTGGACGACCTGGAAAGGCAAAAAGATAAGAAATGAAAAACAGCCCGACGACTGCAATGCTAGTCAGGGGAATAGACAGGTAATCCGGGATTGGAGCGAGTCAGCCAGACGACAAACATGAAACTACTATGTACCGAGTACTACTATGCAAATGTACACTAACTACAAGTCAATTAGAGTATGGCGCATGTACTACAACAGCAGCCGGCAAAATACCGGACAGGACACTTGATGGGGCCTTCCCATGGCCAGATCGGATGACCGAAGTTCTGGACCAACGCAACCGGAATCAAATTTGACGGCTCGGAACTAGGTCGCAGTGCTAAGGAAACAGAAGATGGACGCGCAATCCGATTGCTCTGAAACGAGAGAAAGTGCAATTTCACCGAGATAAAACAATAATTCTATTTTGAAGAGGGTCCGGCAGCTGTCGAGTGAAAAGGCAGAAGTAAGCAAAGGCAAGAAGAACATGAGCGCTTGTTCCCGTTTCACCTTAGGTGGTTTAGCCAATGGCGGTGGCTAAACACGTATTTTGGAAGATGTGGAAGCCCTAAGTAAGCCCTGATCATACGCTACGGGCCCTGAATAGACTAGCCCTGCGCAATGGCCTCTGTTCGATCAACATGCACCTACAGTAGCTTGTAGTCTAGTACTGATCAGGATTCTATCTCCGTCTTCTTTTGCTTTTGCTGAGTAGCTTTATGGCGATTAGCTGGCATAACCTAAAATAACCCGAGTACGGCCTGGAAAATCGAGATAGCGGACAATCTAGAGTCTGAGCAGATCCCGCGACGGATCATTAGAATTGCCTCCGGTATTTGCTCGAACATATCTCTTTGATAATGCTAATGAAGGCGCCTGATAGCACAAAACATGCCAACGCAGCGGTGTACCTCGAGTATCTGCATCCGACATGGTCATCTATTCCACTTACCTTATGCCCTGTACCGCGCGACTCCGACAGACGGCAAGAAGAACGTCTCAAAATGAAGGAGCGTAGTAACGAATCGGCATCAACTGGCTGAGAATCGTCGTCGCGATACCCACCATGCAGCCACCACTACATACTCTAAGTGGTAAGCGCAACTTAGGATCGCCGGCATATCACTCGTCCTGACCATTGAGATGGTCGGATCGGTTAGTCAAGCTTTCTTACTGATGAAAAGTTTTGTTTCATGTATATTTCAGCTACATCTGTAACAAAATTGGGAGGGACATTTCGATGAGTGCGGCACATGCCACGAAAACAATCATCCCGGTCCATAACGTGACTGATTATATACATTCTCGACACTTCTCAGTCGCCGTGAACGAAATTTTTTTGATCTCATCCCTGTAGAACAAGGTACGTTTCAAGTCTGCGCGTGGCCTTCCGTACAGATCTGAACCTCGATCTTGTCAGATGTTATGCATGTCGAAAGGGCGGGAAAATTATCCTGGTCATTTATTTTTATAGATGGCGTGAACCCCTCAAACCCCGTCATTTGCGACGGGAGAGGCGTATGCTGTGTAACTCGTGGTTTACGCAGATGATTATATTACGTTGAAGAAGAATAAAAATTCCCGCAATTTTCTGGTCATCATGATAGAAACCGTGCGCGCTATTGGGAAGCCCGCGAGATTTATTGTACGTTGGCGCCTAAAGAGCGCTAGTGTTTCATGGCTGCAAACCCCGAAGTGTCGAGACCGTGTCATTGATTCTATCTCCTGCCCGATGACTACATGCGTACCAAAATCTTTGGCGTTGTGATTCATATACAATATCTGATCAGATCAGATTACATTACGAAGAAGTGTTGATTTGGTATGAACGACTATCATCTGTCGCAAGGTTCAAAGGCTCAAAATCTCGGCATTCTATTTGCGAACGCACTAAACCATGCAGGTACACTCAAAGACTCCGAATAACGTTGCATCGAAACCAGAAAGAAAAAAAGAGCACAAACCCAACTAGGTACGCTCGATATGCACTAAGAGACAAAGTCGGCACTAGTACGACCCTTCATGTTAGTGGAAGTTCTTCGGAATGGTCAAGCCACTTTCAAGGATGACAATACCTGCATAAACTACTCGGGAACTACAAGTCGCTACGGGAAAACGGTACTACCTACTACTGGAGGAATATTAGCATAGGATATACCAACAAAGAAGCCTACGTGTCACCGAGTCACGACCTTCCTGTTTAGGTTAATTGATGGATTGTGTACTTGTTGGGTTGTACCTGGCTACTCTGTTCTTAGTTAGAGGGTACAGTATACTAAGCTTCTGGTTTGAATATGTATGACTGTTGAATTGCACCTACCATCATTCTAAATTACGTTCCTACGCGGTTCTAACGCTGTCATAGGCAGCCGTGTCATCGTATATCACTATGTAGCATGACTCAGATAACTTCATGAACAACTAAGTATCTTGATACCTCCGAATATATACAGATATATGCTAGACAGGTTACATTGTAACGTCGTGACGCGCGCACGGGAAAATTAAAAAGCCCAACAGAAAAGAGAAAAAGGTGTTATCATATACATATCGTGCAGGAAAGTTCCCGACTCATTTCGTGTCCGAGTTTGGGCATTTGTTGGTGTGACTCTGACTTCACGTCTTTGGCGGCATTCATCCTTGTCACCAGACAACTTCGATGATAGAGATGGCGACATGCGAAGACTACTACCGGTCCTGAGCCTAATTTCCGGGGGTTCTCAGTAGTGTCGTCGAACAATGTATTGTTGTCGTCGTCATTTTCACCGTCCATTGTCGTATCCACGTTACTGTTGCCGCTATTGGTTACAGTCAAATTTCCGTCGCCTTCATCGGGGTTTTTGCTTGGCCCCTTGCCTTTGGAAAGTGCGCTCCGATCATCTACCTGCCGCTCGCTTCGTCGTCGCTCTTCGTCATCTCTCTTTCTTTCCCAGGCAGTCCACAAAGATGCGCCTGCTCCAGGTCCCCAGATGCGACGATGGCAGATCTCACATACCTGCCCTCTAGGTCGCCATCCGTGTTGTCGGAGCTTGGCGACTTCGTTTACATGGATGAACAAGTCCTTATCTAGCATGCCATTGGCCAGAGATAGTAGAGACTCTTCGTATGTATATGCGGAAAAGATGGATGCGAGGACGGAACGCAGTTCGGATAGTGATGGTGATGTAGTCGCCGCTTGGGTAAGGAAGGCCCGGAGGATGCGTAGGAACGAAACACCCGTTTGCTCACCTGGGGAGGGTCCGCCGGTCGTAGTACTGGTCAGCAGCGCAGTAAAGACTTTCTGCACCAACCGCCTAAATGAAGAGATCAACTCCGCGTCTCCATCGGCGGCTTTATCCTGATCTTCGGATATTAGCAACGATTTCAATTTGTCTGAAGTTGACGTCTTCTGTAGAAGCGAAGAAATGCTGCGTGCCATCCCCACAACTGCATTGATCACGTCTAGCCAAAGATCCTCCTCGAATGTAAGTGGCTCCTGCAAAGCCAGAACAGAAGCACGTTTGTTGCTTCGTACATTGCCATTGCGAAGGGGCTGCGCATTCTTTGTTTGTCCCTGGCACAACCATATTCCAACTCCAGAATACTTCTCCACGCTCTCAAGAAGGTCTCCAATGGCCTCAAAAGTACCAGTATCATCAGGCGCCTCTTCTGCGTTGGTTAGGATTCCCACCAGGCCGGACTCCAGAGTCTTTAAGTAAGCCAGAAGACGGTCCATGGCTTGACGGACCTGCCCTTGTCGCGCTAAAAGAACGACTGCCGCGTCAACAATACCACTCCCCTCCATCGCTGGGAGGACTTCATCTAGACGCAATTCGTTGGCTCGCAGAGTGTCGACATAGTCTACCACATGAGAGCGATTGTATCGACACAGTAACTGTACATAGAGCTCGACCATTGACCTTTCGAGCTCTGCAGGAGCGGCAGTATCGGAATCCTGTGGCTCGAGCAACGTTGACAGATAATAATATTGCTTGTAGTCATCCTGACCCAATGACTTTAGAAAAATTCCATGTAATGAAGGCATGAGTTCTTGGACTATGCGTGCTGCCTTCGAAACATTGATAAGCACCAACTCGCTCGCTCGACTTTTGATCACTTGCAAGACATCTTCTTGTTGCTTACTGCTCAGCGTGCTTCTCGATCGCAAGCATTCATATATACACATGAAAACGTCCTCTCGCTCGCTCGTGTCTTCAAGGTAAGTATTTATCAGCTCCGCATACTGCTTCTCTGCACGATAGGTAGACTTCAAAACACGATAGTATCCCGCCTCTCTGAAAAGAGGTATCAAGCTTTGAAGGTCAGGGGGATGGTAGGTAGACAACAGATATTCCACACTGAGTTGACAGTCCTCTGCAAGCTCTTGAGTAGGCCATCGACATAGTCGTTCAAGCACATGATATAACGTGGAGCCAGAGAGTAGAATGTATTGGGGGTACTTTGGCAGGTTTCTGGCAATAAACATATCGAGAAAGATGCTTTCATCAGGGCCGAATTCGCTGTTGCTCATAACATCTAACAGAACGCTAACGAGGAATTGGCGGTTAATGGTCAATCCTGAGGAGCTTGGCTGTTCAGGCTCTCCATTACCAGCATCAGCTGAATCGTTCAAGAAACTATCTTCAAAAGCCTCATTCAGCATGCTCATAAAACTAGAAGAATCGAATTTGAGGATCGTTCGAAGTGCGCCAAAAGGTTTTTGCTTCGAGCCAGGTAGATGAGTTCCTGTGAACAGGTAGGTGTACAATGTCTGTTTCGCATTGACTGCTTGATCTTCAGTCATCTCTTCTCCGGTAGGATATGTGCGTCCGGTAAAAATAAACGAAAGATATGGAAATGCTTTCATTGCATTCTCGTATTCGACCGACGGGACATGCGAGTCAGTAGACTCCATCATGCGAGTTGCAAATGCCAGGAGTTCTTCCAAGGGCCCTATATAGTCCAATAGCACACGATTCCAAACATAAATGAAAGCATCATACAGGTTATGTTGCTTGCACAGTGTAGTTATCTGTTCGATATCCATCGTAGTAGGATCAAGAAGACAGATCACTTCTTCAAGACGAGTGGATGTATATGTAGCTGAGTAATGATTGATCAGAGCCTTCAAAGCTGTTGGAGGCATAGCGTTGACTTTGTTGTCTCGTATGAAAGGTTCAAGGACATCCAAGAAGATACCTTCTGAATCATGTTCGTCATACCAGTCATAGACCTCGTCCCATAGAAAGTCAAAGTTCTCCATGGATATACATGCAGTTATACTTGCATCAGCAAGAGCTTCCAACTGCGATTTCTGAACACGCTCGGTGCCTGCATCTTCGTTTCTTCCAAAAGCGAATTTGAGGGAAGCCGATATCATCTCAAGTAATTTTTCTTCCACCACCGAGTGTCGCAGATCGTCTTCCTCGGGTAGCCCAACGGTCAACTTCTCCACATCTCCTTGATAGTATGATGTCGCTAGTCGGATTGCTGATACAAAGTCGCCGGTTTCCATATACGCAAGCAAGCGATCAGCCCAGTTGGACAGACTTCCCACAGACAAGTCATTGTAGCCTAGCAGGAATAGACGACCCTTGTAGGCTTTTAAGCTCTGGTAAAAAGCATCCGCAACCACTCCATGCATGTTCGCATTCTCTTCATCGTACTGTTCTACCAACGTACGAAGGTGAGATGAGAACAAATCAGTATGATAGATATGTTTGTGAATAAGATCAAAAGAGTCTGTCACGCGAAGTGTTTTGTCTTCAAGGATCAGCAACTGTTGAGTGATAGTCAATACAGCCAGAACAGAACGACTCAGCCACTGTACTGCAACAATGGCTTCATTTGCCCGCCAGCGACTTCGACGATGAAATTCGAGAATAGGCGGGCGATCCTTGGATGGTTCGCCATCCACATCTGCTTCATGAACGTCTAGTACAGTCAAAACATTCGACCAGCAGTAGACGAGCTTTGTATGCGATACCTCCTCTTTCCCTTTTAGTTTGATGGCAGGAAACCATGCTAGTGCAGCGCTCATAACACTGTGAGATCCTACTTCCTTTGGTCGCGGCGCTTTGAACTGTGTATGTGCTACGGGAGTAGTTGACACAACAACAAGTAGATATGGTGTAAGCATTGCGACTAAGCCAAGCCCGTCAGTTGACTGGTCAACATTGCCTAAAGGCAAAGGTGCAAATGCCAGAACAGAGCTGGGTTTTCTTGGCTTAGCTTCTTCTGAAGGAGGCTCGGGATATCGTCCCAGTATCCTGGTTGTTTTGACCGTTCTGGCAACTGCACCCATGCCTCTAGTTGCCAAATGCGAAAACGCCATACCACGATCATCGGCGGAGACCAAGGCCGTTCGTCTGGTACCAAGGAAGCCGATGTGAACGACAGCAACACCGCTGATGTGACCATCAGAAGCGCCACCTTGAACATGTTGGGTCATTGGTATAGGCTGGATATGAAGGAACGGCCGCGAAGCTCTTGATATTTCCCATGTGAATATTTCACCCTGTGCATGTCCTGACGCAACAGTTGTATGATCCGCAGATATAGCCAAGGAGGTGACGGGGCCAGCTTCCACCGCTGTTATAGTTGATTAGTAAAAGGCCACACATAGAGAAAAGTGTACGGACCTTTTGTTCCAGGACCAATAATCGTTTTTAAATTCTGCTGATAGTCGAAAACAAGAACAATGCCTTTGGATGTCCCCAGCACGATAGCCGTCGACACACACATACAAGTGGGCCGCCCAAAGTTCCGTCGACCAATTTCCGAGAACGATTGTCCTGCAATCTTGCGCAGCTTCGTCCATCGTACGACCTCCCAAGGAGCTTGTAGTGCTTCTGGCTCGAGGTCGGGTGTGCTGGAAGGAGGGAGTTGACTGGCAAACGAGGAGTTGCGGGAATGCGTGTGCAACATAAATGGAGATGACGGCCGAGGGCTGCTAAATGATGAGGATGATAGTCTCGATTGAAAGCGTAGGTCGAATGGACGGTGGGCGGGGCTGGGACTCGATCTGGTAGATGCTCGAAAGGCTAGGGCGCTGCTACTCGGTGATGATTGCAGAGAGCCCTAAGCTGTTAGAACCGACAGTATTGAGTGTGTGTTCGTGTTCACTCACATGTAGAGATGGTGTATCGTCCGGTATGGAGGAGAGCTCGTCGGCGCTCCCGGGTGCCTGCAGCGGGAGATGAGGAGTACCTTCATCTTGCTGGTCGAAGTCTCGGTCCACATTCACCGAGGGCAGGTCATCTACCGGTTCCTCTACAGTGTTGCTTACTACTGTATCCTCGTCTGTATCCTCGGATTTCCCAACATGTGTAGAGAGCTCCTCATCTTCCTGGCCGAGATCAAGCTCATCCTCGCGGGCGCCTTCATCATTCCCCTCGTTCGTGGAGCTCATCGGCAACGCAGTCGAATGCTCATTGCTTCGCAAGACAGTACAAAAGTGATCGTAGCTCCCGGAAGTAATTGAAGCTTGTGAGATTGTTTTTTGATCAGGAGCTATGGTAGCCTTGAATGTGGTTGGCTAGATCAGCTCTATGACGTTGCGGGGCGGTAGCAGAGTCTGTCGACATTCAGATTTCGTAAGAGCCGCAATTACTCTCTACCCCTCGATTCTGAAGCGAACCTTGAACCTACTAGCATCGACTGATGTAAACACGCTCGTGTGTAACTAACTATAGGCAGCTGTCAGCCGCTGGTGGTTGGTTGCGGTGGGCGGCAGCTTGGCCACCGCCTTCCCTTTCGGTTTGCGTAAATCTCGGGTCCGCGGCAAGCTGCCCGGGGACTCAGCCACAACGAGCGCCAGCCACAGTACCATTCCAGCCTCGTGTCTCCACAGGCCTCTGTTGACTCTCTATGCGCCAAGACATCTACAACTGCCAAAAAAGATCTCATATTTGTGCTTTATATAGGCAGACTGGGTGTTATTGTTACCGATTATCGAAACGCTCGTATCTCCTCATCGTTGTCATCCCCTCACACTGCATACGGGTTGTCATATCCGCAAACCGTCTATGGTAGCATTCGGCCCAGAACAAACACCTAAGCATGAGGGGAACGTGGACCAACTTGCATCTTCGATCCTCGTGCACATCTTGCTCGGCTTTGACTCTAAACTTTGTTAGTGCATGAATACCCTATGTGTGTAGGTACGTAGGTACATGCAGCATGGTAGCATCAAGCGTACGGATACATACATGTCTCCATGCACGTGTTAACACCCCTCGAAACATTCGAACCTCCTCGACCAATCGCCAAGCATGCTCCTCACATGCCTCTTTAACACACGATTATGCATGACAAAGCTAGCAATAGCCATCAGCCAGGGTAGTATTGCGTTCCTTATTCATTCAAAAGTCATGCTAAGTGACTCGGATCTGCACGTTCGATCTGATGACCAATCTTTATGCGTTGATTTTGTTTATTTTTTCCACTTGCGCAGGTGCAAAAATTGATGCACGATAATGTTACATGTGACCTCCCTCGAGCATGGGATTAAATTATGTGTAACCCTGCGAATGGGACGCGCGCGTGTTATGCTCATTGGTTCGTGTGATAGGCCAACTGCAAATATGTAGGCATATAAAGATGTGATCAAATCCCATTTGGATGAGATGGGACGGGGTTAAGATTTTGCCAGTACTTATAGGTGCATACCAACATAGCTGGGTACGGCTGGTCGCGTATACACTACCACATCACGATAGCAAACATCTAACAAGCTTCTAGACAACAGACAAAATGCATATCAACAACCTCCTAAGCCTGCCCACCGCAGCAGCAGCGGCAGCAGTCGCCCTCATCCCAACGGCATTAGCACAATGCAACGGCCAAACCGCCTACTGCGACCGGTCATGGTCCAACATCACCACCGTCGGCGCCCATGATAGCCCCTTCGTCGGCTCCGGTCTCAGCGACAACCAGGATATCAGCATAACTGCGCAACTTGAGATGGGCATTCGCTTCCTACAAGGCCAAACGCACTACTTCCTCGACGAGCTGATGATGTGCCACACAAGCTGTTTCCTCGAGGACGCGGGTACACTTACAAGTTTTCTCTCCGAAATCAAGACTTGGCTGGACTCGAATCCGCAGGAAGTGGTGACGATATTGGTTACAAATGGCGACAGTGTTGGAATAGGCAATTTCAGTGCAGCGTTTGAATCGAGTGGCATCGAGGAGTATGCGTACGTGCCTAGTACGAGTCCTGGGGTGTTGCCGATTGGGGATTGGCCGACGTTGCAGGAATTGATTGATCAGGGGAAGAGAGTGGTAGCGTTCTTGGGTGTGTCCCCTCTGTCTTTCCATTTCCAGGTTAAAGCGAAGAGAAGCTAACGAGGATGCAGACTACGGCGCAGACATGTCTTCAGTCCCCTACATCCTCGATGAATTTTCCTACTACTTCGAGACTCCCTACGACGTGACAGACGCCACCTTCTCAGACTGCAGTATTGATCGGCCTGCCGGCGCAAGCGCCGAAGGTCGTATGTATATCGTCAATCACTTCCTTGATGAGGATATTCTGGGAATCGATGTGCCCAACAAGGATGCTGCCAGTGCCACCAACGCGGTCTCTGGAACCGGTAGCATCGGTGCACAAGCGGCGCTTTGTGAAAGTTTGTATGGGCGTGCGCCGAATGGGATCTTGTTGGATTGGACTGATATTGGGGACCCGATCGGTGCGCAGAATGCAATCAATGGAGTGTAATGCGAAAGCGAAGATGATGTTATAATTATGTTTTTTTAGTCTTGTATATACGATGACGTGATACGCACTGGTCCATCATATGCATCTATTCCTCGTCAATTTCCACCTGCATTTGGCGCTCTTTAACATGTCAGCCAGCAATAAGTGACAAGTAAGAAGACAGCACTCACCATATACCTTATTCGCAGATGCAATAATTATTTCCGCTTTGCGAGTCATCTTCGCGGCGTACCGCTCAGCCTCTTTTTCCGAGTTCGGATGAGACTGAGTTTTCCGTGATCGAGCCTGTAGAACGTCAGTATCGAGCATGCAACAGCCAAAGGAGATACCATGGGGAGGATTACCATCATAAGAACAGGGAGAATGTCCTTTGCATCCGCATCTGCTAATGCCCGGACATTCCGAAAGCCATTCTCCCATAATAACCTCGCTGTCCAACTCTTCACATGAGCGACTTGGGCCATTTCGAGAAGGTCATCTCTAGCACCCGCCTGAAGTCGGTCGCGCATATGTTCAAGGACAACGGCGAGCATTCCCCATCCCATTCTCTGACAGAATTTGACCATACCTGCCGCAAAACCGTGACATGTCTGTGCCAGAGTCTGTACGACGCCTCTTGGAACGTTATATCGACTTGCGATGGTCGATAGTGGGACTTCGTTGCTGAGATCACGCAGTTGAAATGCCGCGTATGCGCGACGATAAGTTCTGGACAACTGCAGCTGCTTTGGATCATCTTCTTTGAAATTTCGACCAGTTTGTACCCTGTATCAAAATGAGCATTGTTTCTCTGTCCTTTGTGGGAGTGGGCACACGTACATATTATTCACAAATCCAGGCTCAATTCCAACAAATAACAATGCGCGAATGCCACTCTCGTCCAAAAGGTCCAACTGATCTCGAAAGATGAGCCAATCAATATTCGTATTCATAGCTACACTGAGAGGAGTAAACATGTAGAATATGTGCATCTCGCCATCCATGACAAATGCCTGGAGAGCCCGTTTGAGTTCCTCATATACGAAGATTCCGTCATCCGGCGAAAATGACGAAGCTACAATAGCAGCGCCAAGTTTTGTTGATTCATAAGAACCATCGTCACGGAGGCGGATCAGATCTGTGGCAATCAGTTCCTGCAAGCTGGTTTCGATAAGTTTCTCGATCTCAGCTGCTTCGCGTGTTTTGCATAAGAGAGTGCATCTCATGAACTCATCAATCGCTTCACGCCCAGATACCAAGCGCGTTGCAATGCCTTCTAGGAGTGCTCTAAGATACATATTAGCCAATTTCAACCACGATAGAAAGTAGACGACGCACCTCTTGACACCCTTGTTATCCTGTGCCAGACAGCTATCAATAGCCGGACTCTCGGCATCCCAAATCTCGGAGATCGCTTCTACATCCGCTTGCTGACAGATGAGATAGGTCTCACCAACGGTGTCCTTTCCTTTGCGACCTGCGCGTCCTCTCATCTGCCGTCTGTATTGGTCAGTATACCATGTGAGTCGAACATCCGCTAGGATGAACATACAACAACGCCGGCCCGACAATATCACGGCCCATCCTGGCACCTTGCATGATGACCCGTCTTGCGGGCAAATTTACGCCTGCTGCAAGGCTGCACGTCGCGACAATCACTTTGATAGTGCCTCGGTCATATGCTTCAGCAACCAGATCACGCTCTTCAGCAGTCAATCCAGCGTCTGATGGGCAGATACATTAGCAATAACCTCGTAACCACTTCCACGAGAGTCTACCTACGATGGAATGCAACCCCTTTGATGATAGTCTTCTTGAATACCGGATCCAACCCGCACGGTAGACTTCCCAACTCAGCTAACAAATCAAGTCGCCTTTCCAAAAGCTCTGCATCTAGGGTCGACAGTGAAGGCATCGCCTCGCTGATCAATTGTGCGTTCATCTGACAAGAAAGTCGACTGCCGCAAAACACCAATGCTCCAAACCCAGCAGTGGCTGTCTCGATTGCTAGAGAGACCATTGCGTTCATGGTGGGAAGACTCAACGGCTTGTAAGGCGATGGATCAATTATCCTACAGGGCGGTACCATATCCTGTACAGAACCGGATTGTAGCTTCATGGCTGTCTGGAAGAACTCCTTGGAACTTTTGGCCGAATATATTGAATTCTCGTAGACCAAGTATTCGTCAATCGGCACAGGGCGATGAGTAGATGCCTGAAAAGAGGCGTGAAGCCAGTCAGCAAGTAGTTGGGTATTCTACTCCGTCAGCCTGGTATTACATCCAGAGGTCTTGTTACTTACAGAAAGAGTAGCGCTCATGCCAATGATTTGGATGTCCTGTTGCAACAGCAATAGTTTCGTGACCATCAATTCCAGCAGATAGCCACGGCTATCGTCATCTAGCATATGTATCTCGTCCACGACCACTACGGCTAGGTCATCGATATTACATTCCTCAATGGCCGTATTGACCAGAGCATTGGCCTACACGAAAGGATGAGAACAAAGATACAGAAATTCTACAGAGGCAAACCCACCTTTTCAATCGTACATACTGCGATATCAGTGTCGGCCCATGTGGCTCGTGACTTACTGCCTCCAAAAAACCCCGTTACGCGGATCTCCTTTGATGGTTGTTTCCATCGCTGTTTCGGAGATGCCGAGATATCAACGTTCTTTTCGACATCCTGGACAATGCGTCGAAGCCATTTGAGCTTCTCCTGCACTAAGGCGACATATGGTAATACCAAAATAGCTTTGCGATGCGGATTTTCTATAACTCTCTTAAGCATCAACACATCAGCCACCAACGACTTGCCGCCTCCGGTAGGCGCCGTATAGAGCAGATTCTTTTCGGCGGTCAAATGGCCGCGACCAAGAAGACACGACGCCTGCCATGGATAAATGCTCTGGATGCCAACAGCCTGAAAATTGGCGACTAGTGCAGGCGGCAGGCCATATCTGGGATGTTGAAGGGACAGCAAGGGGTTGTGAGTCGGCGGCGGCGGCGGCGCCAAGGGCGGGTTTGCAGTGACGGAATTACCACCACTAAGCAGAGAGCGGATCGGGCTAGCCGCGATGCGTATCTCGTGAGTGGCTGCCGACGCTCGAATGAAATCCACCGGCCGTCGTTTGGAATCGTTGCTGTGTCTGACCGCTGTCGTTGCATATGTTGTGACAGAGGTGACGGGTTCGCTGGAGGTCGGATTTTGGTGCGGTCGCTTCAAACCAGTAATTGTCGTAGTCTGTTGGCGGGCTGTGTCCATCGAGGTTTGGAAGCCATGACTCTGGAGAGGCCCAGACATACTACGCTAGTGCTTCAGCGCAACAAGACGAGGTGAAAATAATCCAGGCGTCAAAATCAAAACTCCAATTTGTATCATGTCAACATGGTAATAGAATAAACATTAATCCCAGGTTGACCATCGTTTACCAACGTCCCGAGTATTGTGTTTTTTGTTGGTGTGTTCCTTCCCGCAATGCGGTCGGATATTTGGCTGAGGCTGCCTCCAGCGGCCAATCATGTGATACAGGCTCTGGGACTTGTTGGTCTGACTACGTATAACGTTAGGTGAATTGCTTACTACGTTGAAGTTTGAGATATACATGATGAGTCAAATTTGGCTGGCGACAGGCGGTGACCGAGAGGGGTGACAAGCGCTAGTTATGACAACTGGGAACAAGGCATGCAGAACTATCAAGGCAATCACCGTGATCAAACCGGTTAGCCACAGCGACTTAACAAGCACTAGCAGTATGAAGACTGATCAGGCAAAGTTACATAGTCAGGAGGGCAGTGCCGCATTATGGCTGGTGTCAGTGCTTGAATGGAATCTTCAAGATATGAGTGGGAAGTGGGAACAGGGCTAGTCTATTCCGGCCCTAGCCTCGGCGCGGCTTCTATTGGTCTGTGGATGCTAACTTACCATGCAGTAGTACAGAATAATACCTAGTTAGAATGCTTGGAAGTTAACTATGGCATTTCAATCCTGGTAGACGGCTGCTTTGATAATTGTTTGTATATCTGTCAAGCATCTGTAGTCGATCGAATCAATGCGCATGTATATATTTCAGTACCATTTTGTATTTTTCTGCGACTCTGCAAGTCTCTACTCGTTCCATATTCAAGATTAATCTCTGCCCAAGTCGTGGACTCAGACTGACCCGATTTATATAGATAGATTATGGCTCTTAGCCAGGTACAGCAAAACTTGCGCAGTACTCGCTCGATTCCGGTCACTTGACCAAAACGCTCGAACACTGATAAACTTACTTTGTAGACCTTGATCCTAGGCCTTTGAATGTAGGAACCGGGCTACACAAATGCCGAAAACACTCCCCAACCCACCGAGTCCATCTGGAACTGAAGACCGAAGTGAACTTGACCATCTTTTTTCGAGAAAACCTCGCCAGTATAACTACGCCATCCGAACCGAAATCTGAATAATAATCACGGAAGCAGTGTTCACAGTGGCAAAAGTAAAACAGCCGCCAGCACGGAGCAAATTTTGTGATTCGCGGTCGCTGATTGGCCCGAGGGACCCGAGACGACGTGGTCAATGACCCCCGGCTTGCCCCTTTAGCAGGAAAAACGGCTAGTCAGAACAACCTCGATAGCTCCTCAGCCTATCATCGATCCGCTCACTCAGCGATATCGACTTACGTACAACCTTACCACGCACTTGGATCGGTGGGTTCTGCCTCGGGTTGACGATATGTTGGGTAGTCCGGTGGAGATCGTCTCGCATTGATCGCATTCGATGGTCGAAGAGGTGTGATCGGAGAGCAAGAAAGTGACGACGATAGTGTTTGAAACAATAACGACTATCTGGTATTCTTGATAATCATTTTGACATGATCGCCTGCTGTGTATCCCCATGAGGCCACGGCCCTAATGGGGCATGTAAAGGGCAATGGCTTGGCGCCATGCAGGTCAGTCCTCGTTGCGCATTGTGAGAATATCCCTCCACTCGTATTCGTCGTCTCATTCAAATCCATATTGTCGGTTTGCTATTTTTTTTTGGATTTCAGCAGACATTAACAATAATACCCACTCCGCTTCAACCGTTGCCAACAATAACCAGTCGACTCATTCCACGGGCAAACGAATTCCACCAGACGGGAGGGGGATAAACGTGTGACGGCTAGTCGTGCGTTGCTTTGGCATCCACTTTCTTATGTCCACCACGACTCTTGTTTCACCAGTGCCATACAGTACTGCTGCGCATTGTCGATTAATACTGTAGAATCTCTATAGAATCCCACAATCTACCTGAAATACGCCCTCGTAATACTACTTATCTATCGAGACATATTAAACGAATGCCACAAGGCTCGCTCCATCACGCAGTCTTGGCAGTTGCATTCCTCATAGATGGCAAGCCTTGACACGAAAATAAGCAAGAAAGATTCCTCCATGGTACACCCGCGTCGTTGCTCCATTATCGCGTGCACAGATTCTCCTCTTCGTTATTCTTCCCTTCTGGGCCCATCCAACCGATTTTTCACACGGTCTTCCTGACTTAGGTGTTTGATCGATATTCCCTCGCCGGCAGCCCGGCTAAGACTGTCCATTCACGAGCAAGGGACCGGGGGAGCCAAGCTGACCTATTTATTTCAGTATTCCAGGCTATCATCATCGTACACCGTCTGGTTATTTGACCTCCTCAATACCTGGGTCGACCACCGCAAGCTCCAGGACTCAACCGGAGGGGCACATTAATAGCCTGGGTTATTGCAACGTACGTTCTTCGCACTACTGGTCCGTAAGATCATGATTATTCATTCGGACTCCCAGCCCTAGCTGGATAGTATAAGATTAAATCGAGACTATCGGGGCTAGACTGACTAAGGCTCCCAGGCAATAAGGCAATAAGCTCCAACGAACGCACGTCGAAGGTTGGGCGGAACTTCTTTTTATTTTACTTTCCCTGGATTTGATTCGGCGCTCATGTCATTCCCTTCTTCACCTTCCTCCCAGGTATCCATCCATCCATCCATCATCCATCCTCTTCTTTTCCTCTCTCTCTCTCTTCACTTTCCCTCTTTTCTGATTATTCTTTCTTTCCCCCTACAACCTCTTCCCCCGCTGCCTTCCTCTTCCTCCTACGTGCATATCCTACCGCTCTTTCCATCCGCGCCATTTGTTCTTATTCTTTTGGATCTGATATCCTCATTTGCCCTTAGCATCTACGCATCGCCAGGCTTGAAGCCCGTACATACATTCGCGAAATTGCTCAGTCTGACGCCTATTTCTCGTAAGTGTCACCCGTAGCCTTTTTTCCTGCCTCCCTTTCTTCCACTCCATTTATCTACGCACACCCACTTTCTGTGCCTTTTTGTCTCTGGTCAGGTCCTATTCTTCACTATTGATCCTTGCCCCCCTCTGACCTCGAAATTGCATGTACGCTGGCGCTTTCCTCTCTAAATCCTGCCCTGTCGCCATACCTCCTGTTCATTCGTGTCTTACCAGACTGGGTTGGGGTTTCTTTTCCTTCTCGCCGCGTTCCCGCTCCACACGCGCCGGCGTAGATCAAACCTAAGCCGCTGGTGGCTTGCATTCTCTGGATCAATTTCCCTCGTCGTTCTGTCGTCTGTCGTGATGCTGCGAACCTGACTAGGAACACACTAGTACGCTACTAAGTGGCTCCTCCTCACATATTATTCTAACATTTCTTCCCGTACGCTCCACGCGCTTCAATTTTGTTATGCCCTCTTTGTTCTACAACAGCCACGGCCTCCTGTTTCACTCTTGCCCTGTTCTACTTTCGTTATTGTTATCTCATTTTCGCGGCCCACCTGTCGAACTTGCTTCCCTTCCCCCAATCTGGTCTCTGGCCCTCGCCACATCTGCAATCATCTCACCCATCCCGTCACCCGCACTTTTCTCTTGACCTGTTCACGCCGAATATCAACCTCATTTTGCTTTTTTTTCTCTCTGGCTCCGTTCGCCGCCACCACGAAGCACGTTCGATTTCCTCGCAAATAATTGTTCACCCCCACATCGCATCGCGCTCAATTTGTCCTTTACAGCCCAGTTTTACTTACTTGTATTTGACCCAGTGTTCATGTCAGTGTGTCCATAACGGATACGACTCGTCATGTCCGAGGACACTCAGTCCACAGAGTCGCTGCCGCCGTCGGCTGAGCAATCCGACTCTGCTGGTCCTGCAAACGCCAACATGATTAATAATAATAATGATTCCTCACCGGCGCGAAGCAAGTCTCGCAATGCCGCCCCAGCCACCAAAACTGGAACTCCCTCCGACAAGCCTGAAAAGGCTGAGGAGGCCAAGACCACCGACGCTAATGCCAATGGTGCTGTGTCACAGCCCATGACTGTATCTAATTCTACTTCATCAGAAATGACTGACGCTGCCAGCAATGCGGCCGCTCCTTACAGCACACGCTCGCGTGGTCGCCGAGATGGCGCACCACGTCCCAACTATGCCGAGGATGTTGAAATGGACTTTGAATCAACAAGTCCTGCTCCCGGCGCCAAATCTGCTGCAAACTCTACCAAACGCAGCACCGCGTTCTCTAGTGTCAATGGATCTCCCTCAGGAGGTGCAGACAGCGAAAAAGGCCCAGCCGCCAGCACCCGGAAAGGTCAGTCGACAGCTGCTAATGCCACCACCAACGGCACTCAAGCGAATGTTGCCGCCAAGGAGCCTATTCCCGGTACCTCGACTTTTTCCGCCACCAACAGTAATAACGCTTCATCGACATCGCGAAAGCGAAAGCAGCCCCCCACTGGTGCTGCTGGCTCCAACCCCAGTGGGTCTGCCAAGCGGGTTCTCAGTTCGACGTCTGGGTACAAGCACGACATTCGACTGTCCAGCATGATGACATTCGAAAATTCTGGTGCGCGCTTGAGGAACGGTAAACTGAAGGCTGATGATGGTACCACTCTCGAAGTGAACGGTAAGCTTCCTATCAACTGTCTTCTTAGCATTCATCTGCTGACGCTACAAAGACCATGTCTATTTGATCTGTGAACCCCCAGGTGAACCATACTACTTAGGTCGCATCATGGAGTTTCTACCTGCAAAAGGCAACCCAACTGGTCCCGTCGAGATGGTCAGAGTCAATTGGTACTACAGACCCAAGGACATTCAACGCAGAGTCCCGGATCCTCGCTTAGTATTTGCATCGATGCACTCTGACCCGTGCCCGCTTTCCTCTCTCCGGGGCAAGTGCACTATCAAACACGTATCCGAAATTGAGAATCTGGATGAGTATCGCAAGCTACGAGACTGCTTTTGGTACGACAAGATGTTTGATCGATACATGCTCCGTTATTATGAAGTCGTTCCCACGAAGGAGGTGATCAACGTACCGAGTCATGTGAAGCGAGTTCTTGACGAGCGATGGAGATTTGTGCTCTGCGAACCGGCTAGGAAGAAGGAACTTACGGGTGCTGTCAAAACCTGTGTCAAGTGTGCATTGTATGCAGCTAGGTAAGAATATCTTCCACATTCTAACATGTCCTTATTTTTGAACTTTGTTTGACCAAGTCTTTAGTGCTGATTCAGTTGATTGTGCTGTGTGCCACAACACCTACCACATGAATTGTGTGAGACCGAAATTGACCAAAAAACCAGCTCGTGGATTCGCATGGGCTTGTGCTTTGTGTAGTCGTGCGCAAGAACGCAAATTGGAAGCTCGCAATACTCCTTTGATTGGTGAGAGTCTACCCGACATCGAAGAAGATCTACCAGAAGAAGAGGAGGAAGAGCAGAACAACAATGGCACTGGACGGAGCAGCCCTGCAGCTGATGATGACAAGAAGCCTGCACCCGCCACAGCCGCTCAAATCGCGCAAGCGAAGATGTGGCCATACCGATATTACGGCATCCACTGCCAGTTGGAAGATGCTCTAGACTACGATGATCGCATTTATCCTCGAGCCAGTTCCCGCATTGGCACTCGGCATCAAGCTATTGTCAGCCCGTGGTACGGAAAGCCCGTTGAGTATATCAAACCAGTTGATCTCAAGAAAAAAGCCAAATCGACCAAGAGTGGAACCAGCAAACTTTCTAAAGCAACACTGGCAGCTATTGAAGCTGAAAAGCAGGAGAGATTGAAACGTCCTTGGGTCATGGATGAACCTGCGGGCTTCATTCGCCGAGGTGAAGATGAACCTGTTATGGTTAACGGGAAAGAAGTCCGTACGGCAGAGGTACTTTTTAAGATGCCGGAGCCCGATCAGATACCCTCCAGTCGAGGAGAGGATGACCATTCAGCGCCCGAATTGAGCCAAGCTGATCGCGAAAAGTTCATCGACGAATACATGGCAAAAGCTAAAGACGTGGCGGCGGATAGAAACCTTCCAAGATACCATACAAACTTTTTGGATAAGGCTCTTGAGTATCTTTACGCCGAAAAGTTCAATGTTGAGAGTGCATTGAAGCGTCTGAAAAAAGCAGATCTGTACAAGGACCTGAAAGAGCCAAAGCTTAGCAAAGAACAAAAGGCTCTGTTCGCAGAGGGCGTTTCAAAGTATGGATCGGAATGGATCAACATCCGCCGTCATATTGGAAATATCGAGCACCGACACGTCGTTCGTTACTATTACATGTGGAAGAAAACACCAGAAGGACGGCGAGTTTGGAATGCCTACGAGGGACGTCACGGCAAGAAGGAGGCTAAACGTGCAGACTCTACATCTAAGTTACTGGACGATATCGCCGACGAAGCCGACGACTCGGCATTTGACAACGAAAAGGCCAGCGCGAAGAAACGCGGTTTCCAGTGCAAGTTCTGCTTGACTCGCACATCGCCTCAATGGCGCCGCGCTCCGCTTACACTCCCTGGTGCCACCGTGCCAGCGGAGCCATCTTCAAAGAAGACAGATAAAGGTGGGCAGCTCGCAGTAGCACTGTGCCATAGATGTGCTATTTTGTGGAGGAAGTACGCAATCGAGTATAAAGATGCCGATGAGCTAGCGAAAAAGCTCCAGGCAAGTGGGAATAAAGCTTGGCGTCGCAAGTTGGACGACGAATTGTGTGCTCAAGCTTTGGTTCAGCAGGAAACACCACAGATCACAACTGCACCCGCTACCGGAGCCGTTGATGAAACTCCCTCCATTACGGAGACTGCAGCTGAGCCAGCCAAGAAAAAGCGTCCACTGGATAAGGATAGCGCCAGCGCGTCCGCGAGAAACTCTGTTGAGCCACCTCCAAAGAAGAAGGCTGTTGAAAAACCAGTGGAGCCCCCACCAATCGTCCCAGATCCGCCTCGCGCGAAGGTGTTACCCTGTGCTGTGTGTCGAACACCTGATCCGACGGGAGAAACTAGCGTTACATGCAGAGATTGCCGGCTTACTGTTCACCGCGGCTGCTATGGAGTACGGCCAGATAGCTGTCACGCAAAATGGCTTTGCGATATGTGTTCGAACGACCGCAATCCAATGGTTTCGACTCTCTATGAATGTGTCATGTGTCCTGTTACTTTGACAGAGCAAGAGCTAATGGAAGCCCCCAAGTCTTCGAGCCATAAGAAGAAAACGGAACGTGACCGGGAGAAGGAAAGACTGGAGAGGGAAATGGTAGCCGAAGCCGTCAAGCTCTACCAACAACGACAAGAAGCTGTCGGCAAGCCTATCCATCCCCGGGAGCCTTTGAAACGGACTGTGGGCAACAACTGGGTTCATGTCAATTGTGCAATTTGGCATCCAGAAATCAAGTTTGGAAAAGCCGAGGAACTGGAACCAGCTGAAGGGTTTGGACTTATCCCACGAGAGCGCTACCGTGAGACGTGCAAAATATGCAAGATGACCGCTGGAGCGTGTGTCCCGTGTCATCATCCGAACTGTAATGCCAAATTCCATGTTGGATGTGCACTCCAGGCAGGCTATACCTTTGGGTTTGACGTGACGCCTGTTAAAGGCTCACGCAAAGATTCGACAATCACCATGAAAGTTGGCGGAGAAAGTGGATCCGTTTCAGCAAGCATTTGGTGTCCCAATCATGCTGTCCAGTCTGTTGTTCATGATATGAGTGAACCCACTGAGCAGAACAATTTGACTGCTTTGGAGTTGTACGTGCGGACGTATAAGCAAGCAGATCTCAGTATGACGGGAACAGTTCGCAAGGCCGCTCACGTTCAGCAACAACAATTACAGCATGCTCAATCTACCATTCAAAGCAATGGTCATGGAACGCGACGAGCATCTCTCATCAATAGCGCTGGATCAGCAAGTGCGAGCGAGAGAAGGAATTCGACGTCCACCATTCAGGACTCGACCGAAGCAGTTCAGCCTAGTACACATGTAGAGCGTCCACAGTCTGAGCACAAAACCTGCATATATTGTAGGTCATCTTGCAGTCCCCGGTGGTGGCCCGTCCAACAGTATCCACCTACCAGCAGCATGATTGGCAACGGCATGAATCATTTAATGAACGGAGCCTCGCCTATGCACACACGAACTATATCACAAGCGTCAAACTCTTATGTGAATGGGGATACTGCGAGACAGAGCGAGCAGGTCTTTGAATGCCACAAGTGCCACATCAAAAAGCCCGCGGTACCGTTACAACCTTCCCCAGAAACGATTCCTGCTGGGCCTTATGCAGCGCAAACTCCGCGAGGCAGTCTTTTGCCTGCACCACGACAGCCCGAATACACTCCGTACGCACCTCATGGGAATCCTGGTTCATTACAAAACGTTCTGGCAAGCCGTCCTCATGGACCTCCTCCACAAGGTCCAGTTCCTTCAGGCCCTGAATGGTACAGCAGTTACGACAAGCGCCTGGGTCCTCATGGAGGTCCTCAGACTAATGGATACGGGCATGCTCAGCCTCCTCCATTCCCCGGTGGTCCCTTGCCCCATTTGAATGGTTATGCCAGCGGTCCACCGTCTGGACCACCACCACCAGCCTCTACAACTACTCCTCTACCTGGACCTCCACCTCCACCTTCATCTACACCATCGCATGCTCATCCTCTTCCCAGTTCTGGTCCTGGTCCAAGCCCCCACATGCCTCCAGTGAGTACTCACCATCATCAGGCGCCAGGCCACTACGGACCGTTGCCTCCACCTCCACCTCCACCGCCATCGCATTCTTATGTAAGCTCGGGGATGGGCGTACCATCGATTCTCTCACCACGAGCACCGCCGGCTCGACCGTTTGGTACATCCATGTCCCCTCCTGATTTACACGCGAGTCTGCATCGTTCACCACCAACACACGGGCTTCCCACAGCACGGCCGCGGCTGTATTCTATTGATCGTTTCGGCGCGGCTCCTCCGTTGGCCAAGCCTCATTCAGAGACGCAATTACCGGGCCTTCTTGATGAACATGCACGACCGCCAAGCAGTGGACGATACTCTGCACCTGGACCTAGTGGTAGCACAACAGGTGGGACGAGCGGCACAAACGGCAGCAGCGGAGCCAGTGCAAGTCCATCCTTGAAGAACTTGCTTTCCTAGACACCGACACAGTCTTCTAGCATTTCTTGTCAATTTTTATTTTATTTTTTCTCTTGAAAAAAATAACGCCTACACCAAAGAATGAAGGTGGATTGTACAATATTAGTCCTATCGTTTGATCTTGTTTGAATTTGTTTGGTGCAACGTAATGCATTGCCCAAAAATATGAGCCTTGCATTTTTGGAAAACTTTCATTTATCTATTCTTATATCCTTGTATGTGCGTCGTTGGGTCTTCAAAGACGGACAAAGAAAGCTTCAATTAGCTATTTACTAGATGTTTGCGAGAAGATTTGACCTTGACATTCCAACTTTTGGACTAGGGTTTGGACGATCATTTCGTTATCACTGACGGATTATTTATTTCAAATTAACGGGCAGTCGAATTGGAAACAAGCTGTATTTGACGTCATATCATCACGATACCTACCTAGAAGTAGTTATTGATGTAGAGTAGCATCAGGCACGACCGAGTCTATTTAATACTTAACCATCTTAAGACTGATAATCGTCACAAAGTTGAAAATCATGAGGATATTCGACACGATACATACAGGCACTAACCCTGTTCCGAGTCTAGCGTGGATCTGAGTAGAAACCCGAAAGAGTTAAGTCTCCATTTTTGATGCAGGCCCTAGTCCTTAAAGGCTAGGAAGGGAGGAGTATGGGGGAAGAATCCTGGCTAGTTCGTTAGTCTAGCGTGGTAACTAGCATCGGAGTACTACGTATGTATGGTATGCGCTGATAACATGCTAGTAATTACTAGCTCTGTACAGAGGAGGCGCGCTTTAAGGATTAGAGTTGCGTTATGTATACCACTAAGCATCTTAGGGCGGTCTCGTCTAGTCTTTCTTGCTGTGCATGCTCCTTTAGTATGTATGGAGTTGGGTAGTTACATAGTAGCTTGGTTAACTTACTCCGTGGACTCGGGATGATGAATAAGCGATGATGGGATGGGGCCGAAACGCATTCGCTTTGTGAGGTCTCCTAGACTTGAAGTGTGCTAGTCCGGTAACTAAGTCTTGATGAGAATGAGTAGAGGCTGATATTAGCCTTTTTCAAGGGTTAGGCCTGGGTAAACTGCACTGGACGTTTTGGACTATCAATAACGTGAGAAGAGCACGGAATGTATCTTATCTATCTTCCCTTATCAGGTCTGACTATGAACTTGGCTACTGTCAGGCCTGAATAGAGTTTCTTTGAGAGACTGATTTTCTGCCTGTAGTCTTCCACACGAAGGAGCTGCGACTCCGTAGTGACTTGTTGATGGGTCAGAGACTAACTACCTAATCAGTAAAGGTGTGTAGGGCTGGGGGCCAAATTGCGCTGGACCCGGTTACTATCTGAAAATGAACAGAGCTGAAGGCGGAGCGTGAGATTCAGATGTTGACTTTTAGAGATGGAGATAAGAGGTTCGTATTTTGTACCTGTTTTCGCAGGGGGTTGTTAAATCGTTGTCGATTTATTAATTCCCTGTCGGAGATGTTCCATGTACATCACATCCCACGAGTATTTTCGAGGAGTGGGTGCTGCGTGGGTGCTTTGCGGGTGGTTTTGTATGCGATCGTATTGCTGAGCAATTAATTCTTGGGTTTGAAATCGTCGATTTGTGCTGAAGAGCTATTGATTATTATCCGCAGAGCCAAAGTAAAGCAGAGAGCATACGTATGCTTTGTTGGTTTCTCGTATGGATCCTTCACGATCGTCAATCAACAGCACATCGGAACCTATCCACTCTCTGACATCTAGATGAATTAATATTCAGACATTGCAATTCAACACGGTAAACGTACTACTTCCGGCCTAGTCAAATCCCTTGCTTTGGGTCCTCCCTCCTCTACATAATAACACTACTTCTGAGTAGTCGCGGACAAAAAGATGGACATCCGTTCGGTCCCGAACATTGCAGGACGGCTGAAATTTGCGCTTTTAAGGTTTGAGGCTAGGTTTGAAAGCAGATTGTGCAAGGACAACCTGGTTAAGCTTATTCAGGCTTATCGTGCATATTGGAGACTTTGAAAGAGAAGTTTAGGAGAGAGAAAAACCAATCCAAATATGTATCGCATCGGACATTGATTTGTGTTTGAGTTTTCCGTTGCTTCAGGGTTTCACGCCGTTCCATCCTCTTGGGTGGTAACTCAGGCTTAATGATACGGGATTTGAGTGTACAGATAAAACTTGTGTATTCGAAGATGCCACAAAGTATTGAGGATGGTTGGAGCAGATTGATGTCTCACGATAGTCTAGGATACAGAGCTGAAGTTAACACAATTCAAGATAGTAGCGCCGGAACATGTATGCTGACATGATTCTTTAACAGCTGTGTCCAAACGATATGTCCGATATGTCCGGGATGAATAATATCTACAGGACAGAAATGTATGTCGGCGCCTAATGAGACGCCTGAGCACGTCTTCGTGTATGCAACCAAATAAGATAGCTAGCGTCAGATGGGACAGCATTCATCCGAACGCGCCTGATTCGCACCAACAACATGTCAACTGGTCGCAGTGACGATGAGAGACGGCGCGACTTGGCGGCCCTTTGGCCCCAAGTCAGCCAGCCCTAAGTCGGGTCAATACGTACTACCCATCAATACATGTAGGTGTCAGGTGCAAGGATAATACGGTATCAACAAGGTCGTTCCATCTTGCATATATACAAGTCCAGCGGTGTTTGCGTTTTCGTCGAATCAGCGGGGAGAGGCGTTGGGGTTCTAATTATATACCGTGGCTACCAGGCAATGTGACTACCCCAGAAACTGACTCGGTTGTGCAGGTGTATACGAGAACTTAGAAGGTAGTCGCCGCCTGATATATATTTTTACTGGAGAAGTGTCCAAGCGAACAAGCGACTTTACCAACGTGGCTTCACTGATCTCTCTTATGTGTGGATGACGCAGCCAGTTATAACTAACTCATATAGCATTGTCCGAAGGTACAAAGTCTAACCATGAACGTGGCAAAGCCCTTGCTTAATAGTTCAAATAACGTCCTCAGCTAGTAGTCCGGAGACTATGCCAAGTTTCCGTTACGAGACTAAACGTCTAGCTGCATGGCGGGATCGTAACCTCCTATACCTTTAGGGGTCAATCTTATCCTACCCATAATATCCGCGTGCTAAGCAAGGTACTGTACACACTAACGGCGTTGGTTTGGCGGTCATTGAATGGATATGAATGGCTGTATATCATCGCATGCATCGAGGTGACCTATGCGGTGTGATGTACATAGTAGTATTGATTTTCCTCCCCTGCATGCATCAATTGCGTTCACATCATGCGTGCTCATATGCGCTATGCTATTTCGGGAAGTAGCCTTGAATGCTACCTGATACACATGTACCTAGCGCATCATACTGCCATTCTATTAATTGTTCTTCACAGAGTAGAGTTCATTGCATTGCGCAACGTCACCCGAAATGAGGTTTCCTAATGCAGCTACCGTCCAGCGCAGCCATCAAGAGTCAAGACCACACTGATTGTCCTAGTTACAGTCTGCAAGTATTAGGGACCGACTGCTCGAGTACATGTTACGGATGCCTCGTGGCTGAGTCTACCCATGATTGGCCGCCACCCAGCCTCCCAGAAACCAAACCCCGTGATCTACATCCACGTTTATTGGTCGTCCTCGTTTATCTGCAGGATTAGGCCTCTACGCTAAGGTGCGTCGATTGAGCGCATAGTAAAGCTTGGGTTTCATGTAAATTACCGTACCGTATCTGCTTCCTGTTCTGACAGCTTTGGCTCCGTGCACGCCGAGAGTTCTTGCCAAAGCCCTACCAGCCGAACTTTTGTCCATGACAGATCGATTGCTGCTCGTATCTGCGTGGAGGGTAGTTCGTCGTTTGTCTGTTAATGCATGACTTATGATCTAGCGATCCGTTCACTCGTTGGATCAACTCCAGTCGTGTCATATGTAGTAGCAAACGTGGAGCGCATTCCTCTCTTACGCGGTAGATAGGATCGTTGGACGTAGACCCCATGTTGCAAACCAACATTCCAATGTGACTACTTTCTCTAGCTAGTCACGTACTGACAGCAGAGTCCATATTTATTACGTAGCATATGCTGTCATATCCAAAGTATGGAGTACAAAACATGATTTGCGGCACAGACATCCTTCTAGAAAGATCTTTATATTGATACCAAGTCGAGAACAAGACTTGGAATGAAAGGAAAAAAAAAAAAAAAGAAATGAAAAAAACACGGCACGGGGGAAAGGTACCAGGACCCTCCTAAGATTTAAGTGGATAAGAGGGAATTTGCCGAGCTCCACCCGATATCGCTTCGTCGTGATGCGTTTGTTTCGTTCGTTTGTCTATTGAGAAGTCAGATACACGTGGATAACTCGGATTGTGAGATGGGCAAGTCTGCGGTATTGTTGTGAATAAATGGTCGCCTGTATTGATCGTTTATCGCTTATTGTTGATGTACGTAGCAGAAATGGGATAATTGAATGCCGCTAAACGGAGCCCGAATCGCTGAAGCTTGTTTGCTGTCGAGATCTTGGGGCCCACTCTCTCTCTGTGTGTCTCTCCACATGGCATGCCCTCACGTCTTAACAGCGATGATATTATCGCATTATCGACTGCGGTTAGTAACACACCGGGGGCTCCGAGTGCACTCATGCCCTTCCTTCATGGAGCCTACTGTTCTGTATATACTTCTACACAGTGCGGTGGTAAGAATCCCGACGCGGGACCTGAGGGCGTTCATTGGCGGGTTGATTTTCTGGTTCTGCAAAGAAGAGAACCAACCGTGTTCGGGATTCCGTCATTCTCAGTGGATCGGTGGGCAATACGGTAACATTACACCGCGACCATCCCCTGTCCGCCCGCAGTACAATAGGCCGTCCGTATTAATTAATGGTTTTCATACCGCGACGTACTAGTAAGTTTAATATTCTTTGCTGACTCGGTCGCCGGCCAATCACTGCAGCGCCCCATTGCCCGCCCCGCCCCTGCAGACCTTCTGGAAACCCAGCAGAAGACTTCCAAATGGACCCTCCCCAAACCTTGCTCCGGTCCTAATGCGCGCGACCAACTAATTATTAGTGCTCACTACTAACACTCCTCCTTCCCCCTCCACCCTCCAACTCATTCCTTCCCTGCAGCCCCAGCGACAGAAGTGACCAGTCTGCTCCTTCCCTGTTCCCTTCGCATGGCCCGACCACTTCCTTCCTCTTACTAGTCCCATACTGCGATCATATACATACTAGCGTCTCGCTATCTCTCTTCTGCTTCATACTCTCCCCATTCTGCTCCTTCCTCCAGCCTTACCTGTTTCAATCGTGCCCAGTATATCCTTCCGATTTCATTACGAGCCTCGACTGCATGACCTGCAAACACTACTTTTGCCTTCCTTTGTCTCTCTACTGACATCCTCAATATTGCACCTACCGGCCAGACGACTCCACACTGTCACACACGAGTATACACTCTTTGCAGCCAATTTCTGAATTTCAACATAAAGTGAGTGTCACCTACATCTACGACTTGTCTGGTTTTGGTTTCCCGGAATACTTCTTTACGGCGTCACACTACCCACGTTCACTCTTACGTTCGACAATCATTCAATTCTTCGGTGCGCTTACCTTGCAGCTCCAGACACCAAGCCGCTACTCCGGTCTATATAACACGACGTCTCGAAGAGCGACTGATTGCTCGGAGACAGCAGACGAATTGGGTACAGGCAACAGCAATTTTTCACTCCCGCCAAGACATAATCTTTGCGAGCAAATTCTCACATTGCCCGCAATGAACCGCAGTCTCTGAACAACTATTCGTGGTGGGCAACTCAATACTTCAAATCAACTTGCATGCAGAGGATCTCTCATCTGGATGAGTAGCGTGCTTCATGCCCTGTGAATCCCAGCTGCAGCTATAGATACGAACGGTCACCCGGTCAGCGTACGGAACAAACCACGCCTTGAGCAATGGCTGCCGATCTGTGCGATGCGGTCTATATTGACGACCGATTTGGGACGGAGCGATGGGTGTACAGAGATGAGTTATTCGACCACGAGGCCGCAGGCGAACTCTCTGTCATACTTCCAGATGAACCAGAGAGGCTACGGTCAACAGTGAGAGTGCTTTCTAATATTTGCAAGAGAAGTATGTTGGACCATCGAATGTCGCCTTTTTTTCCCCTTCCGCTAATCTCATAATCTCAACAGTTTACCTGTGCCATTCCAATCAGTCATTTGCAGCCGCCCTAGCTGAATTGAGCGACCGAACAGGACCAGAATGCACACCTATCTTCGCCTTTATTGATGCTGAGTCGACTGGCAGAGCTGCTGTATCGCGGCGACAGGAAACCCGCGATTTCGAAGGCAGTTTAACGTTAGGTTCCGTGACTCCTTCATCGGGCCGCTTCAGCTTCTCTTCGGAATCTGCCGATTCTTACGGTGTTCAGCTGGTAGCCTTACTGGCATCAGATTTGCAGCTACAAGATGGACCAAAACTCATAACGCCTATTGCCATGTTGAGAACACCAGGAGGTCTAGGAGAGGAAGCCGAGAAGATGGAAAACCCTCAACTGTCGCAGAAAATGTGCGCTACATCATTAGCCTTACCGAGCCTGCCGTCTCGCTGCCTAGATGCAGGTGCTGCAGATGTGCTTTGCCAACCTTTACATGAGGCACGTGTCCAAGGGCTTCTTGTGCATGCATATCGAGTGCGTCGCACTGCACGGAAAGAGTTGGCCAGATTTTTGTCTATCAAGAAGGCCAGAAAGCAATCATGGGTTGGCGTTGATGTCGAAAAGCCGTACTCATACCTTCGTGAAGCGATGGTTTCTAAATTACTCAAGTCGATATGCCATCCCGAGCAAGTCATTGAAGAATTTCAATATGGGTACGTCTTTTCTTTCTCGTGCTAACTACCTGTACTCATGCCCCTGTGTAGGGAGTTGAATATCACACCCGAACGAAAAGAAATGATCGAGCGCGAAGTCGGTTTTTGGAGGTTTCCGGTTCATCACCTCACAGACGACGAACTTGTATACGCCGCGTGTACGATGATTGGACATGCGATGACGATGCCCGAGGTAGAGCCTTGGCGATTAACCAAAGCTGAACTTCAGACCTTTCTACTTGCTAGCCGGGCAGCATACAACTCATTCGTCCTATATCACAACTTTCGCCATGCAGTCGATGTCTTACAGTCGGTTTTCTACATTCTTATCACAATCGGAGCCCTTCCCACCTACGACTTCTCCGACACCAATACCTCAGCCTCGAAATCGCCAGTTGCGTCGCTGATCACACCATTTGACGCCTTGACACTTCTCATTGCAGCAATTGGCCATGATGTGGGTCACCCAGGTGTGAACAACGTCTTCCTAGTCAAGCTGAATGCGCCGCTTGCCCAGCTCTATAACGATAGCTCTGTCTTGGAAGCTTTCCACTGTGCCGCCTTTTCTCAGATTCTACGTCGTCACTGGCCTGCTGCTTTCCATGATGCCAATTTGCGAAAACTACTCATCAGCTCGATTCTTGCAACTGACATGGGTGTACACTTTACATTCATGGGTCGCATGAGTGAGTTGCAACGCAAGTATGAGGAGAGCGGTGACATTACCTCGTGGACACCCCAGGACCGTGATACATATAAGACTTTATTGTGCGGGTTGATTATCAAATGCGCTGATATTAGCAATGTGGCCCGACCATGGAAGATCGCGGAACAGTGGACCAACCTCCTGCAAGAGGAGTTTGCTCATCAAGGTGAGATAGAAAAGGAAATTGGTATGGAGACGGCACTCTTCGGCGGCCCGCCTGAACTCGGCAACCTGCACAAACTCTCGCAAGGTCAAATCAACTTCATGTCGATTTTTGCCTTGCCCCTGTTTGAAGGAGTCGCCAGCCTCTGCCCAGAGATTACATCTACCGCCGAACACATCAAAATGAACAGGTCTAAATGGCAAGAGTTGGCTGGCTCTGACCAAAAACATGAGGCACCCACTGATAGTGCGGAACATTCTCCACGGTCCCTTAGTCCAGCAAGACGAGAGGGTCTCAAGGTGTCTACAGTACAAGAAAACAACGTTTCAACAGATCAAGATACGAATGCTCACATCATCTTGGATCACCCTCCTGAATTTACAAATACAGCACTGCCACTGACGGACCAGAGGGATTATGCCAGTGATCATATAGACTTGTCGCAAACCACGATTGCGGGTTTCAAGACAGCCGCCAATGGACCAGTACGAGATAACCCCTCTCCCGAGTCTCAGTCAAGTGATGATGAGGGCACGGGCGAGTCATCAGGTGCCACGCTGATGGCACACAATAAAAGCCACCATGATCGGGCCTCATCTACTCGTGGTTCACGCCCTACTAGCTCATATGGAGTCGGAAGGGACACTAGGACGCAGAGTGCAAGTACCACCTCGAATACCGTTGCAACTCCGGTATCTCCGGCTACAAATGCAACCAGCTTTGTTACATTGGATAGTGATGACAAGGAAAGTCGTGGGAGTGGATTAAGCAGTGCAAGTGACGTTTTCCCGCTTGACGACAATCAGTCTCGCCCATCTTCTTCGGGAATGTATGGCCAACGGCTTCAACCGAACGGCCATTCCATTCCCCCCAAACCACGTTCGTCTCAGGGTTTCGAGGAGTTTGGAAAATCACACCACCTGATGACGGCCTTCATAGGAACCGGCCACAACGGTCGCGATAGTTCATTAGAGAAAGTGCGGTCTTCACACCGTTCACATGAGCAGCTTGCATCTGTACCTCGTCACGATCTCCCACGGAAGAGGAGCCGTTTACGATTGGCATTCTGGAGACGAAAGTCATAGCGGTGCGAACGTAAATGGGTTCTGCTTCGCGCGTTGAGCATTTCAGGAGTTGCGGCTGGTTATATTTACGATTATAGAACTGGATATTGGTGTTTAGGGTCGTCGACATTCATTCGAACTATCGGTTGTGAATCGATAGTTTCCTTACATTCTCTGTTTTCCACTTCTTTTTCCCCCTACATTACGTCACTAGAAGGACGTCGAAAGGATGTCTGTTGACAAACATGCAACCTATGTTGCATACTATGATTACGATTCGGACTTGCGCTATGTGCGGACTTTGTACCATCTCATATCTCAAAACAAGCAAAACTGGGCGGATGATACCATTTCTATTGTTGTGCATCGGATGGTCTTTAACATATCGGCGTTTTCTGTTTCTGCTTTTTGTTCTTTGTACAGTGCCGAATCGGGGCGGGTCTACTGTGGTTTGAGCGTGCATTCTTGTGTTATATATCCATCCCATTCTGGACTATGTGATCTATCTGTATAGTGAATGATCTCAAGTGCCGTTTTTAAAATATGTACAGATATCATTCTTCGTATTTATCTTGGAATGTTCAAGTCACATGTGGTAACGAGTTGAGGTGAGTCCGTGTGATAATTTACAGCAGAAAAAAGGTATTTTGTAGCTATTGACAGTCTTCGCACGCCTCTTGAGACTTCGGAGGAGGATTAGCCTCTTCCTCAACCACGACTTGGTGTTGCTCAACAGTACTTTTCGGCTTTGCTTCCTTACCCTCGACAGACGCAACGCCCTCCTTCTCTTTTTTCTCTTTATTCAACGCCCTATCAACATGTCCCAGATTCCTAGTTGGATCGACAATATTCCGAACCAGGGCTTTGAGTTGTTTAACCTCTATACATCATCAGTATCCGCTGCACTTACTCCCTCTTTCCTAAAAGCCAAGGGGAATAGGACGGGCATACCGGGAAATCCACCGTCCCTCTTCCGGTCCCAGAGCAAGGTCTCTTGTGTGCTCGTATCCGGCACGATGGTGACGGTAAATAGACCGCCTGTGGCTGGTCTGAGTGATACTTCGCCTAGGGTTGTGCCAAATGTTGAGAGGAGTTCTTGCGCGAACTTTACTCGATTTAGCTACTTGTTTCTATATAAGGAAAAGGCCTGGGAGGAAGAACGGTGGACATACATATGCGGCCCGGAGCATCCATTTGCATTGAGTGCAGTATGTGATTGTGATTCGGGGAAGATGTGTCTTTTCTGTCTCCGTGGGTGGAGGGGAGTCATTCTCAATGGGCGCTATTGGTTCTGTCATTTTGGCCAATTTTTTTTATTTTTCTATCCCGATAATGGGATGTGATGATCAGACCAACCTGCGATGAGGATATCTCGGACATGGCAGGGGCATGTGACGTAAACCAAGCCAGCCAATCAAAGTCCACCAAACCCTCCCACACGGCCCTCCCACCCGGCAAAGATTTTATTAAAGATTTGTTCGCGTTCTCTAGTAGTCAGCGTCTCAGCCAGAAATTTCATATTTCCCCCCCCCTCACAGAACACAATGTTACCTTTACTAGCAAATCTCTACGGGGGGAGATCGAACATGTCTTTTCAAAAAACCCGGCCATACATATGTTCTGATCCGGAGTGTGGCGCCAGCTATACTCGCAGAGAGCATCTGATCAGACACGAAGCGCAGCATAGTAATGCGCAGGCTCATGTATGTAAAGTGTGCGGACTTGGGTTTAGCCGAAGGTATTCCCTTGATATTTAAGCTTTATTGCCGACAATATGCTGACTGCTGCTAAGTGATTCTCTTCGCCGCCATGAGAGAATTCATACCAAAGACACGTCTAAGCCCGCCCCCCGGGTCTCAAGAGCCTGTGATCGGTGTTACGCCATGAAAGCAAGATGCGAAAATGGTGACCCATGTGCAATCTGTGCCAAGAAGGGTCTTCAATGCACTTTCGAAAGAAGCTTTAAGCGAGAGAGTCGGAGTGAGAGTACTCTGTCGGGGACTGATTATGAAGATATGCGGGTATGTGCTTCACTTGGACCATTACAGGTATGTGCAAAGTGCTGATTTGGAGTAGGGTGGAAGGAAACGTAGACGTGTTGAACAGGATATGCCAGATCGACTGGTTGGTATGAATAGTCTAATTGATGCGGTGGCCGCTTCTTCATCGTCATATACGCCTACACCAACACCTGTTTCTGCACCTCCAAGCCTTCGGCAGGCACAACCTCAAGCCAAGGACGTGTCAGTGCAAAGTCTCCGTGTTGCCGTACGGCAACAGGAAGCTCAAATCCAGCATGACTTAATGAACATCAGTGAACAGCCACCACCAACCCAGGATCAAAACCAACGACAAAACGAATACAATTCTACTCAACCTAGCTTACCTCTATTTTTCATCTATTCAAAATCAAAACCTTACCTAGCACCCGATAACATCTCAACGGACCTCGAAACCGACGAAATGATTGACCTCATGCACCAACTTGACGCCAAACACTACGTTGGACTCTACTTTTCGCATTTTCACGGCCAGTGGCCCTTTCTAGCGAGATCACAATTCCATCCAGAAAGAGAGCCGCCGATCTTAGTTCTTGCCATGGTGATGTGTGGACTTCGAATGACTGAAGAAAAGACTTTGATGAGACTTGCTTGGGCACTTCATGCACATTTACAGGCTATTTTTGTGACGCAGATGGTTCGGTCTCCCCCCTTCTCCCCACTGCTGAAATCTTCTGGGTGGTGTTGACGAGCAGGACAGGATAATTGGACGGTAAAAGAATACTCATCCCACCGCTGGCCAATAGCCACGTATCAGGCTATTCTACTCTTCACCATTTTCGCAATCACTGCAAACGATTACACTGAATTTTTCAGTCTTGACGATGACGAAAACGAAGATGACGTGCTAGATCGTATATTTCCCATCTTCACCTGTCTCGTTGACACATGTCGCGTCCAGCGCGTACTGCATTATCCATCTATGCTCTTACAAATCCACGCCGACGATCCACTAGTCTACAAACTAGAAGCGTCGGAAGAATTGAAATTCTTCGCCTTGACTCTCTTCAAAGTCAGCAATATACTTTCAAAACTCATCCAACTCGGCAGAAATGACGACAACGACGACGACAAGCCAGAATTTGGATATATGGCATTGGCGGTGTCAGAGCTCCAATTTCCGCCGCCCGTGAACAATTATCTATGGGAAGCAGACGGTATTCGCGAATTACTTCGTCGTCGGATGCGCCAGTGCCGAGATCCATCGCGTTTGTCAGATGTATATAGTGCGGTCATGGCTGATGATCGGGAGAAGTCGTTGAATCGGGAGCTCAATCCTTGGATTTGTGATCTTTTAGGTCCTGTTTCGGCAGAGAGTAAAGAGTCTGGGGCAATGCAGGGGGGGAAAAGCCTGAGAAGGATGAAGAGAAAGGCTTGGATGAGTTTGGGTCCTTGGTTGGGATATTTGGTTGGCTTGGATGTTGGGTCTGTTACGATGTAATCCTTCAATGAACATTCTAATTACCTACGATTAGGGAAATAGTTGAAACTGAAACGATTATAAACTACTATATCCTAATCAAAACATTCATAACAGTCGACTGCAAACGTAACGTCAATAAGTAGGAAAGAAAGAAAGAAATCTATTATACAACGAAATCAATATGTAAAGATCCAAAGAAAAGAGTCGGGCGCCCCTCCGAATTTCAAATATCAGAAAAACAATTGCCGTGGCCGTAAATGACAATAGATAGCACCGCTAGAAAGCAGGCGCACAGGTGAAGGAAAGAAAAAGTACATTTTTTTGCGTTACGTCGAATTGCAGACGATCAGACCAGCGTAACTTTCAAAGTAGGTCTATGACTTTTTGGGTCGGTTCGAATGTCTCGTCATCAAGAGGAAGCAAGCAAGCAATTGGACGCCAAGCTCATACCAGTCAAGATAGGAAAGAATCATTGTTGTTGTTTTGATTTTGAATTTATGCCAGACCGTATAGATTGAAAGGTCCAGCAAATCATTAGTCCATGTTGCATGCATGCATGCAGGGTGCGTTGATTGCATGGTCTGTGAATGTCGATCGATCGATCGTCTTATCGAATAATGCAACAACCAATCGAATGGGTCGCAGATGGAGGGACGTCAGTGTACAATTACGAGAGAGCGATGAGAGAGGGAAAGGTTGTTATCGTCGCAAGAGGGGGTATGAAGAAAGAATCGAGGAAGAAGCGATGAGGTCGCAGCAGGAAAGAACAGCGAGATGGTCGAGTCACCAACATGGTGTAGGATGGGATGAAGCACCGACGAGATAGGCCTGACTCATTTACATCACGGTACAGCAGCCACCGGATTGTTGAGGTGCGTAGGGGTCTTCTCTTTTATCGACCTAGATGGAGTGAGCGGATGGTTTCCGAGATACCTGCAAGACAGAAAAGCTGAAACATACCTGACCCCAGACGGAAGGGACCATAAAGTCACGGGTGTTGTTGCAATAATTAATGAGACTATCGGATTATCGAGTCAATTGATGTTTTGTAAGATCAGACTATAAGTATGTAGGCTGGTGGTGGGGTGTTGGGATAGCTGTAACGACGCCAGGGGAGACTCACGACAGAGCAGCTTCGGACACCTTGACGCGAGGACGGTCCAAGTCTTCCTTCAAGCGACTATTCAATTCCGTCAACCGGCGATATTTGAGATCTGCCATGCTCTGTTTCTTATTCTTAACATCGCCGGAGCGGAGTTCGTAGGCAGGCATCTTGATGGTTGTGATGGCGAAAACGGCAAACGGCTGACGACTCTCCTTTGGCGGCGCTGTATTCCTGTCCCTCGATTTGGACCCTGGGACTTATAATTTATCGCTCTTTCTTATTCTTGCACAACCAAAATCGAGTACAAGCGGATGTGAAGTCGTTACAATAACCGCAGGGGAGACGATTGGCCTGACAACCGGGCGAGACAGAAGAAAAGAGAGTGAGATGTCTGGGTAGTGGCAGGGACGCAGAGGAAGGGAGCGACGAAGATAGTAGTGTAGGAAGGCACAGCGAGGACAAACAACAGGGCACACAGAGGGAACAGACAAAGACACACAGGACACAAGGTGGACCGGGAGACACACTATTTCTGCGACTAGTACACACTCAGTCTAAAACGACGAGTTCGAGTGCGGTGCGGAATAAGCCGTAGGGGGGAGAAAGTGAGCGAAACAGCGAGGGGAACAGGAGAGAAGGTCGAGAAGGGGAGAAGGGAACCTTCCCTCGCCCAGGCGTCTGGGTTGAATTGCGCTAGACCTGATCGGGAAATAATGGCCAGCAGAAAACCGGGGCTGCTCTGAATGTCGATTGATGCTCATCGCCGAGGATCTTCATGTTCTACTTCTCAAGAATAGCTCAATATGTATTCACGCTGTTCTCCATCCTAGCCTCATATCTTATCGAAGTATTGCGCTTCGCAGCCTCGGTCTCAGGATTGCAATTCGAATCCCAAACCCCAATTTGATCCAGCAATGCTCCAGATGGGCCCTCGGCCAATCACAGCGTCCACAAGCCACTAGTTCGGCGACTATGTTGCTAGTGGCAGTTAGCCGATGCCACTATGCCTGTCCAACGGTCTCGAAACGGTTCATGTTAATTGCAGACAAGACTTCAGAGGGTAAATGAATAGAAGTACTACGTAGTAAATGGTGGATGAACTTGAAACAACTGCACAGGTACGGAGTTAACAATCGATTACGTACCAGGATATTCAAAGACGCACATATCTGATCCATGCCTGTGGCATCCAACTCGGAAGCGTCGTCTGAAAAGCGCCACCCTGATGTACAACATGTTTTACTACATAGTATTGTCCGATGCTGATATCGAAGCCGACGAACAAAGACAGGAAAAGTGTCCGCCCGCAATGTCTGATATCACGTGACTACCTTATCTTCACTCAAACCAAGGAATTGAGCCAATCACGTGATACAGCTACACTTGTTCTTATTTGGTATAGCGCATAACCCAGCTCTTGGCACAAGTATGCCTAAGGCAGTAACAAACATTTTCCTGGGAATCGCACAACGCTATTCTCGGCTCCAGCCAGAATTTGCCTCGAAGTTCCGTCACGGCCTTTCACCCCGCTGCATCGCCAGGTTCACCAGATTCATTTGAATCTCCAGATACCTGCCGCAGTTGTGTGATCGAGTGTAATCGGCTGATTGTCAAGCCCGATCATATCTTCGATCACCTTCACGCAAAAAATCTACATCTCGCCTAAGGGGCAGACTGCCCACCATGCCTCCACCACCTCATATCAAGCCCGAAAATGTTCTCAAGGTACGACCCGACGATGTCTCTGTCTCTCTATTTGGATCGAGATGGAACCTTCTTTTTTGCAATGCTTGGGACCACACAGAACTTTTCACTGATAATATTCCATGTATAGAGGGCTAGGGAACTCATTGCTGTGGGCCAGGCTCCTGCCGCGCTCACAGTTCTTCACGAACATGTAACCTCGAAACGAACCCGAAGCAGCCCTGTCGCGTCCTTGGAACCGGTGATGATCCTCTTTGTTGAACTGTGTGTCGATTTGCGCAAAGGAAAAGCCGCCAAAGATGGTCTCTATCAATATAAAAACATCGCACAAAACACCAATGTGGGAACCATCGAGGTAAGAATTAGGAAAGCAGACTATGAAAATGAACTCGTCTAATGCCTGTCGTAAAGACCGTTCTCAAGCACTTCATCGAACTCGCCGAACACAAAGTGACCGAAGCTCAAGCCAAAGCCGATGAAATCCAGTCCTCGCTCGAGTCAACCGCCCCCTCTACCAACGTGGATGACCTCGAAGCCATCGAAACCCCCGAAACTATCCTTTTGGCCACTGTTTCTGGTGAACAATCCAAGGACCGTACCGACCGTGCTATTGTCACTCCGTGGCTCAAGTTTTTGTGGGAAACCTACCGTACTGTGCTAGAAATCTTGAAGAACAATGCCCGCCTCGAAATCATGTATCAGACGACTGCCCTGCAGGCCTTCCAATTCTGTCTCAAGTACACCCGCAAGACTGAGTTTCGCCGTCTTTGCGAACTTTTGCGCAACCACGTCCAGAATGCCGCCAAATACTCTACTCAGATGCATGCCATCAACCTCAGCGACCCGGATACCCTCCAGCGTCACTTGGATACCCGCTTCCAGCAGCTTAACGTGGCTGTTGAGTTGGAACTATGGCAGGAAGCTTTCCGCAGTGTAGAGGACATCCACACATTGTTGAGCCTTAGCAAGCGCCCTGCAAAGAACGTCATGATGGCCAACTACTACGAAAAACTCGCTCGTATCTTCTTGGTCAGCGAGAACTACTTGTTCCACGCCGCCGCCTGGAACCGTTTCTACAACCTTTTGCGCCAGTCTGCTGTTACCCTTGCTTCTGGCCAGGGAACCAAGAAGGACAACCCTTCTGTCACAGAGGCGGACATGACCAAGGCTGCATCTTTTGTCTTACTCGCTGCTCTTTCCATTCCTGTCATCAGCACTTCTCGCTCCCGTGGTGCTCTGGTAGACGTCGACGAAGTCCGAAAGAACAAGAATGCCCGTCTTACCAACTTGCTCGGTATGGCCCAGCCTCCTACTCGTGCCGCTCTTTTCAAGGATGCTTTGAACAAAGGCTTGCTCAAACGTGCTCGTCCTGAAATCCGTGACTTGTACAACATTCTTGAAGTCGACTTCCACCCATTGTCTATCTGCAAGAAGATCACTCCTATCCTTAAACAGATTGGTACCGATCCTGAGATGGAAAAATATGTCGTCCCCTTGCAACAGGTTATTCTCACACGTCTCTTCCAGCAACTTTCTCAAGTATACGAGTCTGTTGAACTCAAGTTCGTCTACGAGCTTGCCCAATTCCCTGACCCTTTCCAAGTCACCCAGTCAATGATTGAGAAGTTCATCATGAATGGTTGCAAGAAGGGCGACTTGGCCATCCGCGTTGACCATGTCGCTGGTGTCCTCACTTTCGACTCCGACATCTTCTCATCTGCTAAGGCTCTGCACCCAGGTAGTGCAGCAGGATCCGCCGAGAGCGAGGTGGGATCCGTCCAGCGCCTACAGAGCACACCGGCTGAGATTGCTCGATCCCAGCTCACACGCCTGGCTAAGACTTTGCATGTTACCTGTCTCTATGTCGATCCTTCTTACACAGAAAGCCGCCTCCAGGCTAAGCAGCGTGCACATGCCCGTGCTTTGGAGGGCGCCGCAAAGGAACACCAGGACACTTTGGCTCGCCGAGTGATTATTGAGAAGAAGAAGGAAGCCGCCACAGAGTCTCTACAGCGCAAACAAAGAGAAGAGGAGACTCGCAAGAGAATTCGTACTCAACAACTCCAGGAAGCGGAGAAGCAGAGACTGTTGGATGAACATCGTGAGCGCGAGAAGAAGCGCCTCAAGGATGAACAAGACCGCATTCGCAAGCAGGAGCTCAAGAAGCAGCTTGAAGAATTGAGCGGCGTCAAGGGTATCGACATCAACGAGATTGATCCCGAAGAACTCGACAGCAACCGTCTTCGTGCCATGAAATTGGCTCAGCTCGAGAAGGAGAAGAACGAGCTCAATGACCGCATTCGTATTACAGCCAAGCGAATTGACCACTTGGAACGTGCCTTCCGTCGTGAGGAGCTTAAGCATATTCCGGAAGATTACGAACGACAGAAACAACACGATATGGAGGTCTATGAGCGTCAGAAGGAGGAAACCCTGAAGGAAGCTCAGTTGAAACACAAGGCTGATGTCGCTCTCAAACACCGACTAAGCCGTCTCGTTCCCGTGTTCACCGAGTTCCGTGACAGCCTCAACGAAAAGCGCCATGAAGAGTTTGAGAAGCGCCGCAAGGCCGCAGAACGTGAGCTTGAGGCGAAGAAGAAACAACGTATCAAAGAGGTCATGGAGCGTCGTCGTCGTGAGAAAGCTGAACGTGAGGAGGAAGAACGTCGCAAACAAGAGGAAGAAGAACGTATCCGTCGTGAGGAGGAGGAGCGCGTTGCACGCGAGGAGGAACAGAGACGTATCATGGCTGAGAGGAAGGCCCAGCGAGAGGAGGAAAGGAAGTATGTTACCTGTGTCTTGTCTAGCGCACCTGACTCATTGCTAATCAACCATCACAATAGGAAACTCGACGAGATTGCCGCCAAACAAAAACAACGTGAAGAAGAAGCTGAGGCTCGCCGCGCAGCTCGCAAAGCGGGTGTCCCTGCTGCACCCGAGCCGACTCGCGCCGAGCCCACCGCCGAGCGCAGTGAACGGACTGCTCCCAGACTCAACCTCGCTCCTCGTACTGGTACTGGCGGTGCAAGTTGGAGAGAACGTCTGGCCGCCAAGGAGGCTGCAGGAGAAAGCGCTGCTCCTACTCCCGCTGCCGCTCCCGCTGCTGCTGCTGCTTCTGCCGCAGCCAAGGAAGAACCCGCTGCCCTCCCACGCAAGACCGGTGGCTACGTCCCCCCTGCCATGCGTCAAGGCGGCGCCCCAGCCAGATCAGAGGCACCTCCACCAGCAACAGAAAAATATGTCCCACGCATGCGGCGTGAGGGTGGCGCTCCCCCTAGTTCCAGGCCCTCTGCCCCTCCAGCAGCAGCAGCCAGCGAAAGAACCGAGGAGGGCAAAGCAAGTGGCGGTAAATGGGTTCCTGCATGGAAGAGACGTGAACAACAGTAATAACTTTCCTTCTTTCTGTCATACACGGAGGTTTATTTACGTAAACTTTTGGGGTGTCATTTTCGTTTTTTTCTCCCTGCGAAAAGTACGGTATTCTTTTTTTCTTGATTCATGTTTTATGTGACCATGTCCATAGTAGCATCATTTCCACTTTTCTCTTTCCTATCTCTTTCTTCATTGAAATATGAGGATGTTTTACGGAAAGAAACCTCTACTTCTCCATTGCTCATGATCCTCTTCCTGGAGTATCTACACACCTAACGCCTTTGCATACCATTCATTTACTTTCATCTTACCCTCCCTACTCTTTTCATGTTTTGTGGATGAGACTAGATTGATTTTGAGAAGGTTGTTGATGAAGGAGAGTTAGAAGGAGTAGTAATGTACATCGAGTTTCAATATACGTCTAAAGTGAATGGACATGGCATTGCTTTTAAATCATTCTTAAGAGAACAAGTTATCGTTCAGGGGATATCTATGTGTATGATATATGATTATAAAACAACAATGGATAAAGAGCAACAATGTAGATCCGTGGTCGTAATGCAAATCGAACAATATAGAAGGGAAGAAAGCGGTAATATCATCATTAAACAAAAGTGACTTTCATGGTATTGCGATTGATATGCGGACTGAGCACGCTGCGAAAGTCAATCATGCAGCTGCCTCCGTAGCCGTAGCACCAAACAGCTTTCTCCTCCATTCACCACAAACCGCCTCAAAGCCACTGACGACTTCCCCACAGACTCGGCCTGCCTCGCGCTCCTTGAGCTTTCGATCCCATTGCCCGCTTTCTATCCAACGATGGCCTTCTTCGCGATCCTCGTCTTCGCGTTTGATTTCTGCGACTAGTTCTCGTGCAGATCGGAGGCGGCGGGAGGCTGTGGAGGTGAGTTGGCGGGATTCGTGGAGTGTGTCGCTTAGTGTGCGGAGGGTGAGGGTGAGATCTGATGTTTGACTTAGTAGGGCTTGAAGAGAGAGGAGCGGATCCATGGATGCTGTTGTTGCTGCTATCTGGCTTTGTGTTGACCGTACGGAAGAAGCGGATTGCGGTCTTAGGGAGGGATTGGGGTTGCTGACGTGAGTTTGTTGTGTGGGGAAGGGGAGAGGTAGGTTCGGGAGGAGGCCTTCATCAATTAAGGGTATGAGGTCGTCCATAGACTCGGTGGTTATCAGAGGAAAGTGAGAGAACAGGAGGGGATGTATTAATGTTTGTAACGCTCGGGTTTGGTGCGTGAGATGTGACGTGATGGATGTATGCGCGGTTATCAATCTGCATGAACTTTAGCATCCTGCAATCTTGGGGTTTCTCAGATAACATACCTCGCTGCTCCATTTTCAATCCCGCTCTGTGCACCTAGATCTTTGAGACCTTCCACAAACCGCTGTATAATCTGATCATTCGAACTCCCGTTCTCTTCTATACCACGTCTAGCCAAACTCTCAATCCCTGCTAGCCTCCTTTCTAGGTTGGGAGAGAACTCGCTCCCCTCCTCAAAGTCCGAGTCATTGCCATAATCCGAACCGTCATATTGAGACTCCGTACGTCGATGTCGATTTTGTGTTTGTTTCTGCCTATTCCTCGGTAGCTGTAGGCTGTTCGCATGAGTAGGCGACGTCTGTTCGCGTGGTGTCTGTTCTCCAGACGAATGCTCATCTTCATGGCGTACATTGTTCACTTGATCGTTAACCTCTATACCTGAAGCATCGTCGTATCCCTCGCCATTACCCCACGCATCAGCCAGCTCGTCTGCCAAATTCCCCAATCCTCCACCGGAATCAACGGCGCCCATATATTCTACAGACATATGTCGATCACTAGTTGACGATATAGAATGTCGCTGGTGCTGCCCGTCTGCGGAAAGGGCGCCGGGGGAGTGAGGGGTTTGTAGATAGAAATATCCATTATCATACGTATCATTTATTGTTGGTGTCATATCAAAGCTGGAAGGGTGTCGACGATGTCTCGGCGAGACCGGCGAGGATGGTGCCGACATTTTGGCGGCCTGGATGTTCGATTCGTACAGTCGAGCAACGAATTAATAGACCTAATGGAATTGAGTATCACGATAAAATCGCAGCGTGCATATCCTTCATTCAAGACGAGCGGGGCGTAAAGCCCAACACCGGATCAACAGCGAGCAATAGGGGCGAAATAAGTCCGAAAATAGTAGAAGACGAGAGTTAATTTAGTGCCATCTGTATTGGGGTCGGACTGTCACAGATAAAGCACAGGAGGGAGGTACCGAGCTAGCGCTTCTTGTATGACCCCGTGGTCTGTACGCTTGATGATCTGTGTCGGATTGCTTCTTAGCATCAGCTCCAAATCTCGAAGAACTGCCGTGGTTGGAGTATTTGTTGACGGTCCGTTTGCGGGTTATGATGAAGAGGCGCTCGGTCTCACCCGTGAGACACCTCCAAGGCGGTCAGATCAGTCAGGCCGACTACCCCCGCTTTTGTCTATGAGCTACATTTTAAATAGGTTAAGATAATTTGAATGATATTGTGTTTTTTTTTCAAAAACACAGGGAGTAATCGCATTACTGCAGACTCGACCGTACCATTTTCTGGTCCCTCTTTTTGCATCCATTCATTCCTTCCGAGCCGCAACTGTAGGAGAAACAATCATCTGAGCAAACAAAAATGAGTTATATCCGGCGCATGACGCCGATGGACATGTTCTCGTTGAATTTGACCAATCTCGACGCTCTAACGGAAAATTATGACCTTGGCTTTTACCTGAACTATCTTATGCGCTGGCCTTCGTTGTTCAGCGTCGTGCAAGACCGAGATGCCGGCATTGTGGGATACAGTAAGCCAGAAGGAAGAAACCTCCCAATACAAAGGTTCGAAGCTAACTGCCTTGCTATAGTTATGGGGAAACTAGAAGAACAACCAGCAGCAATGCGCCATTCGGAACATTATACACCCTGGCACGGTCACATTACGGTCCTAACCGTTGCGCCTGCATGGCGAAGACTTGGATATGCGCGACGGCTAACGGAGAGTTTGGAGCATTCGTCTGATATTAATGATGCGTGGTTTGTGGACTTGTATGTTCGAGCGACGAACCGAGTGGCAGTGGATATGTATAAGGGCATGGGGTATGTTCCTCTCGTCCTCTGCTATTAATAATATGACTGACATGTACGTGTGTGTGATCTCAGGTACTCCGTCTTCCGGCGCGTCGTGAATTACTACCAAGATGATCCAACCGGAATGTCCGATCAAGGCGAGGACGCGTTTGATATGCGCAAGCCTTGCAGTCGAGATAAGGATCTTATACATGTCCGGGAAGATGGGGAGAACTTTTTGGTGAATCCGGAAGATGTTTATTGATAGGAGCATATTCGGCTTTGTTTGCAATTCAGCAAGTGGACGTTTCGCGAAGGCGAAGGACATTTCTTTAAATAGACTCATCTGGCAGGTGCATGTGGGTAATTGATTTACGAAGTTTATGTGTACATATATTCACCGGAGTTGGAGGTTTTTTCGCTGAGAAGTGTGTTCATATATAATGTCTATTAATGTTTACACATACTTATTAGATACATGAAACCAAGAATCTTGGCTCCCAATCATGTTAAAATTTCGCTAATGCTTTTCCATTCGCGAACAGAAAAAGCAGATATAACATTGAATGATCCAAACCCGAGAACAGCCACCCATATGCCTCTAATGTATGGGATTTTGCTGTCTCTTTGACAGCCGAGAGTGAATAAATATGTAAAACATATGTACTGCAGAATGTACCATGCAAGTCGAACCAAAACGTTCCGAAATGACACAACAAAGCGCCGCCAATGTATGCTATTGAGAACGGTCATCAACCTAGACTGATAACCACTTGATGATCTCTTATTATATCACGTTTTAGCAGTTAGACTCCATCCAACACGAATAAAGCGAATAGCCAGGATAACCGCTGCACAAGTTGCGAGACAAGCTCCACAGAACAATTGTACGCCAAGGTATGAATTACTGGCAGACAGAATCGAACCGCCAATCGGCGTGCCAACCAAGAGAGCAATGGAACAAATGCCGAAAGACATACCCAGTCGGGTTCCAAGTTCTCGAAAGTCCTTTGTGATGGTCATCATGACGACGGGGGGAAGAGAGACGAATCCTCCGGAGAAGAATCCATAAAGAAGAGTCAGAATAATGATACCCGCTGCCGAGTGAACTGCAATCCAGCAGAAACCCATTAGGGCCGTGATACCAGCAGCAGGGAAAAAAACGTTGAGTGGGCCTGTATGATCCGCTATTAGATTCGGTGTGATACGGCCAAAGATCGAGGCAGCGTTTAGAATGGAGACTAGATAGAATCCAAGGTTTGCGTTTACAACGCCAGTCTGAATCGCCCAAGGTTGAACATAGATTAAAAAGTTGTAGAACCCCAGGAACCCCATAAACAGTGCGAGACAGAATAGCAGGTAAGGGATTTCTTTAAATGCGGAGAGCTGGATTAGAGATCGTCGTTCTGTTGGAAGGAAACGTGCGCGTAGGACGAGACATGAAAAGGTACAAGTTGCGAGAGACACAAAAGCGATGGCTCGGGTTGCCCAGGCAAAGCCAACTTGTTTCTGGAGCTGATTGAACATAATTGGGTAGATCACACCGCCAAAACTGCTACCTGAAGCTGCGAGACCATTTGCTAAGGCTCGCCTCTTTCGGAAGTATTGCGGTAGTAAGGCCACCGACGGAACGAATATGAACCCAGCACCGAGACCAACGCAGACACCCTGTGCCATCATGACTTGATAGTATTCTGTGGCAAGACTGGTCATCATATAGCCAAAGATTACCATGAAACTACCAAATGGTAGCATGATCGGGAGATAGCCAGCATCGAAGAGAGGGCCCGCAAGGACTCCGACGAACATGAGGAGGAAAGACTCGATGGAACCTATCCAGGAGATTGTTGATGGCGATTCATGCGCTAATACTTGTTCTTCGTAATAAGTCTATGTGTATGTTAGTTGGGCTATCCACCTCAGTCATATGAAGTGAAAGGGAGGTTACCTGAAATGCACCCCATGTGTTTATCAAGCCCCTGATCATTTCAAGTCAGCTCGAATATCGTCGAATGAGGTGATTGTATCCTGAAATAGACATACCATGAATTAAAGAACAGAAAGAAAGACCCAAGCACTTGCAACCAGGCCGTGAAGCCGGTATCAAAGTCATGCTCTGCATTATTGTACCCTGTATTGTTCGCCTGTGGAGCCACTGGGTTTTCTGCCCTGGGAGTACTGTCACTGCCGTTTACAGAAGAATTTGATGTATCAACGGCCTTCTCGACCGACTCTGTCTTAACATCTTGTGCCATTTCAAGGTCAACCAAGACGTTAGTCTAAGGCTTGCTCTCTCGAGGAATGCTTCTACCGAGAAGCTATTCTTGTCGCAATGGCCTGATAAATGCGGGGTCTTTGGCACATGAATGAATCGGGCAGGCGAAAAAATGTTGAAACTTGAATAATAGTAGCAGGGGCCCGAGGCTCGGAAACAGGTCCGGCAGACGTAGCTGACCGCAACAATTGTTCGGTGTGTACTCACTTTTCTTGAGAGCATGAGTTGGGGCAGAGGTTGTTATTTCAACTGCTTCAAACGTGAACGACGAACGGGTTCTCCACCAGAAAAAAATCTCTAGAACTGGATCCGTCCACTAAACTAACATTGTATTCTAAGGTACTAGTAGGTAGTCATAGTAGCTCCGTCCAGTGGCACTCTAGCATTACCACAGCTCCATCGTCGCTACCTTCCCCTTTAGGTGGCTCGTAATCCTCTTAGCAAACCACACTAGATTTCAGGGATTCCACAGTCAATTTGAGTGTTGCATCGATCATTGGAAGCGTGTGCGATAGGTCGATCTGTGCTTGTTCCACACTCATATAGCTTGGGAGTTGGGGGAAGGTTTGCGGCGGGCTCCACGCGCTGTGCCGATTTCCGGATTATAAATCTGGAATGAGTCATGAATCACTTCCACGCCATTGTCAGCATTATGTTCTTCGTACTTACAAACCGAATTACATGGATTGCTCATGGCAGTTGACAATTAAACCACCATTCCCGGTGGTCTGAACATGCCACTATTTACGGAGTAGACATGACTTACCACGTGCAATATTCGCCGCGGATTCCTAACCAGATAGATCCCTAAAACCTGTGTATGCAAGTGCGTACCGCATGCGTATTGCTATTCTTCAATCAGGACTCAGCGGTGTAGCACATCAGCAACCTTAGCATTCTAAAGGTCCACTCCTTTTACCTTATATTATTGGACCGACGAGGTCTTGCATGATACTGTAGCAACAATGGTCCGGAGCCCTAAAGCAATATTGTGTTTGTCAGGTAGGCCGGAGTATTTTCCGTACCCGCAATCCAAGAATTCGAGTTTATGTTTTCTAGTTGATGGACTCTCACATCGGGCAAGGTCAAGGGGATTACGCTCAATAGCGGCTTGATGCAATGGACCAAAGAGAATAAGAGCTCTTGATCTTGACTCAGGCAGAATGAAGAAAGGTTGGGAAGGCGCCAGATTTGCTAGTTTCCTTGTGTTTCACTAGGCAAGAGCAGTTCGAGCTCTTGACAGTTCCAGAAAGCCATATGACCTAGTCTATACTTCATAAAGATGAAGGTCTCAGGAAACCTCCTGATATCCCGTTCCATTGGCAAGGGCAAGTATGGGATCGCATTGGACGCCAAAGCAGCATTGTTCTCTATCTTGGACGTACCGAGAATAGGACATTGGGGAACGCACTCCCAGTTTTCTTATCGCGCACATTGGTATTCCTTCATTGCAATTGTTGGTTGATAGCCTTTCCCAATATCCAAATTTCTCGCGGGACATTAAGTTTATAGCGACCTATAACATCCTACCATCCTCAAAGAAAAACGGTAATGTAAAGTAAAATATACTATGAGATATCCAATATCGCAAGTTGACCAAGCTTTGTCGACTGCTGTCCTGTGTGTGCTAAATACACGAAGTTCCGGCTTGACCTCGACCGATCTTCGCACACAATAACATCATTACTTCTTTCATGTGATTTGATTCTTTTATATCTTTTTTTCAGAGAACCATCCAACACCAAGCGCTATGCAAATAAGAAGCTGACTGACTGAATGCCCTGGCAACACCTTTTTATAGAAGTTCCTCGCAGGTCCAGTCCTCGTAACTAAAATAGACAAGTCAGATGAGTGATCCGCTCCGCAGCAACTCAGAAGGAGACTTACTATCCGTCAGGCAGGTACCTCCTAATGATCAAAGGAATTTTCTTCTGATTAAGTTCCTTGAGAGCGATCTGAAGAGGGTCGGTCTCGCCTTCAAGATCAACTAAAACAGGAGCATTCATACTGAAGAAAAAAGGTTAGACCATCATTAAATTGGCAACTTAACAGGATAGCAAGTTTCACAAACCTGATCTGAAGAGCCCTAGTACCCAAAACACGAGCTCGCTCATACTTGGTCATATATGGCGTAGTCGAGCGCTGATCATTGGGTATTTTCTTCTCTCGGGGCTGCTCCATCACACCTCTACCACCGCCAGCATTTGGGTCACCGGATATTATGGTTCGCTCGCCGTTTACTGCATCCTGGTATACGTCCTCGGCGGCGGCAGCGGCTTCATCGCCTTCCACGTCGACATCTTCGGGTTCGAGGAAGTCTTCTGGCTCATTGTCATCGTACTCTGGCTCACCGCCATCGTAGTCGTAGCTAATGAAAGCACTTAGGTCAGTAGATTGTCTTGAAGTGATGTGGCTAACTACATAAGGTGAAAGAAATGTGCTTTATGCGACTTGTAAATTTTTTCTGACTGCAACTCACCCGGTATCCTCGGCCTCGTGATCACCGTAATCGGACATTGTAACAATAAAGTACTACAACGTAATCCAAAGGGACGCTCGAAGCAGAAAGATAGCGTATGAGGAGGCAGCCGTTGTAAGCGACCTTCTTGAAGTTTTCGAAGCTGAGCTCAAAGTACGCGGATCAGTCTTCGTTGTCGCAGTCCGCGGGAGTCTAGAAAAGATCCTATTGCACTAAATACAGTCCAATCACCGTGCGGCTTCAGCTTCACCGCCTCCACTGTCACAAAATGATTATTTTTTGTACGTCACAATCGATTTTAGACTTCTTAAAAACACACGAATGAGACTCGACTTGCTTTCTTGAATGCATTGGGTGAAATGCCACTTCGATGATTCATCTCAGCATCCTCGAAGATGCCGATCAAACGCAAAGCCGGCGATGCGGCAGTCAAGCTGCCTGCCAAATTTGCTAGACATACACCAGGTGAGCAAGCTTCTGTCAATTTGGTCGATTTACTTCTAATTAATTCCGAAGAAACCGAATATATGATTTCAGACACTTCATCGAAATTCGACAGTGAAGATGACAGAGACGAAGAGGTCGGTGGCCTCGACGACGAAACACCCGCTACACCTTACTCCCGAACCTCTTCGAAATATCCATCAGAGCTAAAGACACACCTGTGCCCATTCGATGGATGTACAAAAGCATTCAACAGACCAGCGAGGTTGCAAGAGCATCTACGGTCCCATAACAATGAACGTATCTTCCAGTGTACGTACAACAACTGCGGCAAAACCTTCCTACGCGTATCTCATTTGAACCACCACATCAAAAGTGCCCATACTGCTGTTCGTGATTACGTCTGTGACCGTCCAGGTTGTGGGAAAGCATTTGTGACCGGGACCAGACTCCGGAGACATCTAGCCGCTCACGATGGAAGAGACAAATTCCGCTGCACCGAGTACCCACCGTGCAACGAGACATTTCGCAAGCACGCAACCTTGGCGCAACATATTATGTCAATACATCTCAAACAGAAACCCTTTCCCTGTCAATACATCAATCCAACTACGGGCGAGAAATGTTCTCAGGCCTTTGATACAGCTGCGCATCTACGCGGTCATGAGAACCGTGTTCATTCAGAGAGTCGTTTTACCTGTGCTGAGTGTATGAGCGATGATTTGAGTTTTGCTTCCTATGCGGAATTGCAGGCGCACATCAAGTCTGTGCATCCACCTGAGTGTCCGCACTGTTCGTTTCAATGCGAGACCTCTCGTGAACTTCGGCGCCATTTGGAGATTTCGCATGGTGATGTCAGTCTGGAGGACCGGCGTCAGTTTCCTTGTACAGTTTCCGGGTGTGGACGAAGTTTTACCAAGAAAGGCAATCTTGCTGTCCACGTTCGGACGGTTCATGACGGCGAGAAACGTTTCGTTTGTGGCGAGACGGACTTGTCGTCGTCAAAGAAAGTGGAAGGATGGACTGGAGCAGACGCATGTGGGAAGCGTTACAGCAGCAAAATTGCTCTAGAGGAGCACGTCCGCACAACGCACTTGGGTCTGATGAATAGTAAAGCTGCACGTCGAGAGCGACTTGGTCTCAACAAGGGACCAAGCAAACGCAAGACAGACAACAATGTTTCGGCCATGACGCTTCTGACTGGCGAGGGATATGCCGATGAAAACGGTCGACACATTGCTTGTTTTGCCTCTGATTGTCAATTTCGCTTCTACCGGGAGTATGATCTCTGGGTGCACATGCGTAGCAAGCATGGTTATGAAGAGCGGGACATCGAGAACCTATTCATGGAACGGGCTCTTGTGGCGCACGAGAATACGGACACAGTTTTCGGTATCTACGGGCTGGAGTTTGATAACTCAGAAAATGCTAGTAGTCACAATCCTGGCGACGGCAGCAACCCGATCCCACCTATTGATACTCCAGAAGGCTCTGTGCCGCCGCCTTTCTTCCACAACTCACAAAGCATGACTAACGAATTTGATGAAAAAATGAACGACATCGCATTCTTCACCTCCTTAGATGAGAGCATGGCAGCTCCAGGAAACGCATCCTTCGGCTTCCTAGGAGATGATGTTCTTCAGAGCAACAACGGTATATCATTTGTTGATCCAGCGTTGCCTCATTGATACATTTGACAATTTTGGACAATTTGGTCCATATTTTGTTCTACAGCGTATGCATAGCGGCGGGTTCATGTACGTACATCATGGGCAGTATAGATAAGCCCTAAATTACAGCTCTTACAAGCGCCTTACGAGAAACTCACATAACATCGACGCATTTGACACGATGGGATTCCTTTTACGTTGGGTAGGACCCACTAGCCCCACGACATTAGCAGAACAAACGGCTAAAATTACCACATTCACCGTAAACCTCGTGTAATGAATCAAATGGGGGCTAGTTGTAAGTATGCCTTTGTGGCGCCTGTGGCGTTGAAAAAGACACATTAATTACTAAGCGACGAGCTAGAGCTCATGCCATGTCTCGAGTTTCGTTTTACCACGGCTGGCGATGTTAAAACAACCCGTGTTTAATGAAATGTGGGGGGAATGCCACATGAGGCTTTGCAAGCTTCACCATGCCACACTGATTCAAATCTCAGAACATTGTACGCGTCAGCATTAGCGCTATTGCAGGTCCATAAAGCCTTCCAATAGTGTGTGGCCCTCTGGTTTGACGTTATGGAGACACAGTGGATATTCCACGAATCCATCCGTTCTGAGTAAAGTCAGCAATCCACTGCCTTCTTCATCTTCGTTTTTGCCGGGTTTGTATTTAAACTACGTCGGTACCCATAATTATCCTTTAGTGCACCCTTTCGGTGGAGTGTATGTAGCATTTGGTATTCCAATACGGAACGGTAGTTGCAAATACGTACTCCCTTTTCCCCCCAGTGACCAGGTGGCTCTATAAGTTTGGAAGCTTAAGGAAAAGGAGCAGAATTCCGACAAAAGGGTCACCTGGCTCTGGTCGTGAGGATAGAAGTCAGGTAGTGTGTTGTTAAGACCAGCTTGGCGCCAAACAGAATAAGTGAGACATGCGACAATCATTCAGGCTTAATCCATAGCGTTGCAGCGTCTACTACGTAAAAGAGGCCAGCTTGCGGTGTATTCTTCCGTTCCCTGTTTGGCTATTCTCCAGGGCCAAGCAAGATTGAGTTTGGGCGCAGTCACTATTGTCGAATTATGAATAGAGGGTGAGCGTACGCGCGGTATCCAGCACCGACGTGGAAGATTGTATGGTGTGCTTGCTGCTACTAGGGAACCGTGGATCGCTGGGGGGCGACGTCATCCGCTCACTGCCGCTACTGCCAGAGTGACACTTTTTTTGACACCCGTGTACAACTCACTCTCTCTATCCCTTTTGCTCTCTCGCTCGTTTGATCTTAGGAGCAAAGAGTACACACCAGCTGCCATACTCGAACGTCGCAAAGCACTCGGTGAACCTAGCTATCCTTTCGCTTTGCCGTGGACGTGTCGATTACCCGACACGGAGGGGGGACGATTATATCTAAGACATTATTTCAATCGAGGATCTTAGGCTTCAACGGACCCCTAAATTCTACCACGCCCATCGTTCCTTTTTATTTCTTTTCTTCTCTTTCAGACTCAAAACTAAATCGTTCTTTCAACAACTGTCAGCGCTCTTTTTTTTTTTTTTTTCCTTTTTCTTTTCTTATCACGATTTTCATCCGTCGTCCTCTGTTCTGATCTCTGGTATTTTGTTCGGCGGAGATTCGATCTAGACAGGCGGCCTGCTCAAAGGCTAGCCCACGACTGCTCTCAGCATGGTTCGCTCGCGTGGTAAGTTCTCTCTATTCGATACGTAATCGACAAATCCATGTGTATTACCACGTTTCTTCCTCTTGCCGTAACCGTTCGCTGATCATAGGTATCCCTTGCGTGTTCTACAGTACTATCGTTCATAACGGCCTTCGGCGCCAAGGGCGACTCAAATACCAAATCTCGGGAGACAGAGTCTTACTCAAATTCGAATTCCAGCAGTCGAACGAGACTCAACAAACCGCAAAATGCGCCTCCCACAGAATCTCCTTCAAATGGCTTCAATGCTGCGAAGACATGGGCGGCTCCAGATCGTACAAGTCTTGCGCGGCCAGCGTCGATGGTTTTTACGTACCAGCCTCCGCGGACGGAAATTGCACAAGATACACTACCGGAGCTATTACCCATCTTTACGTTCATGAACAGTCACTCGAATAAGATGTACCAAGAAGGGTATTTTCTCAAGCTGAATGATTTGGATACTCGTATGTTCTGTGTGACTCTGTTGTTGATCTCGGAATGTATGCTAACTGCTCCCGTAGAGGGTCGTCCTTGTGTAGATCGGAGATGGGTGGAATGCTTTGCGGTGCTGACGGGAACTGTGTTGTCCATCTGGGATGCTGCTGCGCTGGACGCAGCCGAAAATCAGGATATTACACCTACTTTCATTAATCTTACGGATGCCTCGATCAAGATGGTGCGTATATCGTGGTAGCAGTCAAAGTTTGTGAGCATGGCTGATTGATGTATAGCTTGAGACACTCCCCACATACGACAAAAATGCCAAACCATTGCAGAATATTCTGAGCGTTTCAACAGCCGGCAGAAACCGATACCTGTTTCACTTTAATTCGTTCAATTCGCTAACCCAATGGACTGCTAGTATTCGACTTGCTCTCTTCGAGCACACGTCCTTACTGGAGGCGTATACAGGTTCCATCATCGCCGGTAAAGGCAGACAGTTGAACAACATTCGAATGATCATGGAGCGCTCCCGCTACAAATACGAGGACTGGGCGCGCGTCAGATTTGGTGCTGGTACGCCATGGCGACGTTGCTGGTTTGTGATAACACCACCGAGTGAAAAAGACATTCAGAAACTCAATAAGTCTGGAAAGAAGCGGTCTGCATACGATCGTACTACGCCAATCGTCACTGGCACCATCACCTTCTACGAAACGAAGAAGACAAAAAAGGCACAGCCGATTGCAACCATTACTGATGCCTACGCAGCCTTTGCCGTGTATCCTCAATCGGTTGCACTAATTGACCAGTCGACATTAATCAAGATCGAGGGCAATATCGCATTCCATTCGCCGACACAGCCCAACTCGGAGGGTTTTATCTTCATTATGCCAGAGCTTCATCCCGCAGTGTCTGGTCTCGAAATCATGCTACGATTTCTATTCCCAGTTTTTGACACATTTGGTCTATATGGACGGCCGACTCGACTTATTGCGGATACGAATAATGTGAAGAGTTTGATGTTTGCATTCCCTAAACAACAGCCATATGGTTATCTGGACGTGCTTGATGTCGTCAATCTGATCAACAAATCCGGAAGTCAAGGCTGGTCTGAAAAGGAGTGGAGGAGGCAACTTAGGGAGGCAACCGGGCAGCGTATGTCAACTGCCAATAGCCCTGCGAGCAGTATCAGCGGTGGTCGACCGCGCCAAAGAGGCAGCATTCTTGGCCGTCATGGAAAAACTCGATTCAAAGAACCGACTGCTCCTCTATCTCCCGGTTTTAATCAGTCTGCCGAGGCTATCATTGAAACTCCTCCGTCGACCACCGTCTTCCCCGCCGAGTCTGCTCCATCCTACGGACATTATCGAGCAGTATCGGATACTGGCGCTTTTCTGCCCACGAGTTCTACTGGCAGGTCGTCATTCACTCCTTCGCGTCTGTCTATTCAAGATACACCACCCGAGCCTCCCATACACAGAGTTGACCCAGCTACTGCATACCGCCCTCCCACTCGCCGGTCCAACGAAAGCGGTTCCGACGGTGATGCGCAATTACATGACGTATCTCAGGCGGAGAATCTTGCTCAGGAATTCCGTCCCGATGTGTCTCCAGAGCCTGTGGCCGTTCCACCGGCCTTTTCACATCAACCCGGTGCAGTTCCCTCTAGCAGGCCCCAAGCTTCGAGCGAACTGCGACGGGCCAACAGCCGCATGTCAAGTTCAACCCTAGCTCAACTTGCTGAAGTGGGCAAGCTACGCGGCGTTACAACAAATACCGTCTCGAATATCCAGGAGAGCTCCCATTCAGAGGATCGTTACGATAGCGATTCGCCAGCTCAGATGGGCGAACGTTCTTCATACGGTGCAAATGTGTATACTATCCAAGAACAAGCGCCTCCCGTACCAGTTCATGGAACGACAAGCAATAGCCACATGCAGCAGTCATCACCACAGCGGCCTGTACAGGAAACATCAAATCTACACATTGACACATCGCAGCCTATTAAGCGCAAACCGCTTCCTTCGCAGTCTACCTATTCTTCTGACAGAGACTCTGCTCAGGAGCCAGCATCTGCGTTGACCGACCCCAGCCTCAGGGATTTGCAACATACAGTTGACGAGGCCGCTCTGAGTAGAATATTACCGATGCAGCCAACTTTTACTCGTGAGAAGAGTGCACCTCAACTTCCTCAACTTTCTCGAATCGATACAGGAAGCGTGTATGATGACGATAGCTCTACCACCCCCGACTATGCGAGTCGCAAATCAACCGAAACGAAGCGCTCGGAAGTCTCAATCCCTCGTCCTCGAATGGGTGTCTTGAAGACTGTGGGAGGTTCCAGCACTGAGAGACAGGAAGTCACCATTGGTGATGCACACTACTTTGCCAATCAAGAGGCACCTAAAGAAAACCCCGACATTCCCTCTATTGACTTCGGTCCAACCTTGGCGCACAACTTACACACACGACGTCCTAGTATGTCTGATGTACTGAATCATTTCGGTTCCGGCTCCCCATCACCGACCCGTCGGGATGGCGCAGAGCATGGTCATGCCCGTAAACTATCACGATCTCCTGGTGGTGAAGAGAAGCGCAGAAGCGTCGTCTGGCAACCCGGTCTAGCAAATCATCGTCCGGAATCTCCTGCAAATCGCACCGTTACACCTGAACAGTTTGTTCATCACCGATCCACATCTAACTCTCACCCTCTAGACTTCCCTCTTGGTAGTCCGTCCACTAGACCACGGTCAGGCGATTGGACACTTGGTACATCCCCACCGGTGTATGGTCGAGAGTTGCCCCCTCGACCGCGCTCTCGAGGATCGACTATGATGTTAAACCAGAGCGAGATGCCTGTGCGACCACACTCCTGGAATTCAACGATGATCTTGAACCAAAATGAAATGCCTGTTAGACCCCATTCTCGAAACTCGACAATGTTATTGAACCAAAATGAAATGCCTGTTCGACCCCATTCTCGAAACTCGACAATGTTATTGAACCAAAATGAAATGCCTGTTCGACCCCATTCTCGAAACTCGACAATGTTATTGAATCAAAATGAAATGCCGCCTCGTCCACATTCTCGTGGATCAACCGCTATTCTGAACCAAAGTGATCTTTCGTCGCATCTGTCAGCTAGAGAACAGGAACACGTCGCTCGCATGACCGGGTCGTCCTTTTTCAATCTGTCAAATAGTAACGTGAAGCCCGCCGTTAGCCCTGGTGGCCTCATTGGGGCCATCGACGCTCGTGAACGCGAGCGTCAATACATGAAGGAGGGCCTCAGTAACCAAATGGTACAGCAAGCAATTGCACAGCGTCAACAACAGCAGATGTACGAAACACAACAGATGCACCCGCAAGTTGGCAGTGTCTATAATATGCCCGGTGCAAGCTACACGTGGGATGCTCTGAATCAGAATGCATACAGTCAGCCGCAGATGGTTCCTCGTCCTGCTACAAGCTCAGATTGGCATGTTTGGAATGGTCATGTCGGATCTCAGACGGCTCCACCCACTCCGCAACATTCAAATCAATACTTTCATCAGCAGCAATATCACAACTATTGATTGCGCTTTCCTTTTCCCTATCAGTCAATTCTGTCCTAGCCATCACCTTTTTCATACACAAAGTACATGAACCCTTCTTCTATTATTATCTCAAAGAGAGTCTGATCATTTCATACACCCCTGCCACACGCCAGCAGATCTTCGGTATCGTACAAGCTTAATTCGCATATGCCACCCTTTTTCTTTATGTAATTTACACACATCCCTTACCAGGTCACCATCATATATTTATCATTCATCTGCATAGACTGGAGTTGGAAAGAGAGGCAGAAATTGTGCTTGATTCGGTTTCAGCGCACCTTCATTATTTTTTCTGTTATGTTATCTATGTTCTCGGAATCTCCTGTTTTGTTACAAAATTGAAAGAACGTACATGATTCTTCATTATTACATTTTTTGACGGTTTCAAAGTATAATAATGTAGAGAGCTCCAGAGAATGACGGAGAACTATGTAATCAGTCCTTGTCAAAAAGATGCTTAAAGTTTAAAAGCTACACAACAACAGGTATCCGAAAGCAAAGCCCAAGCACAAGTTCAATGCTAAGCAGCTAAACAAAACTGTGGCATAAGGGAGATGCACACACAAACATAAAACATTTTCATAAGCTTTTCTGTATCTTCATTTATTCAGTGTGTGCCGCAGACTTCCTAATCCTTCTAGATCCTTCATACAAGAACCGATCGACGGCCGCAGCAACCGTCAAGGTACCTCCAATAACAGCACAAACACCGGTCAAAAATCCCGTGAAAGTCTTGGGACGAACCTCACGATTGACCACTTTCATAGGCGAGATGTCGTAATTGAAAAACACGCCAGGAATACCGCCCTCAGCGTGGATACGCTCTTTGTGGCCTTCAGCGGCATCGTTGCCACCATTTAAAGAGCGCTTATGCGATGTTACGGAGTATTGGTGTGTTTCAATGCTGCCTGCTGTACCGTGGGCGGCGCCATGAAGACCTAGAGGTGTGAATTGGTCATCTCCGTGGAGCTGGTCGGAGCGAGCGCTGTCCCAGCCGAGGGGGAGATAGGAGGTTGAGACGACTTTGATGTAGTAGTTATAGTTGTAGGCAGGTTCATCTGTGGATTGTTGTGTGTCATCTAGGGGATTAGTGTGGTGGTGGTCGGTCCATTGCCAGCGTCGAGATACTTCATCGGACAGCTGAGGCCCGAAACGCAGTTGGTGGATGATGTGCGACATGGTGTGTCTTTCATTATTCGCTAACTCCTTGTCCAGATATGTTTCTAGATCGTGGACGTGCATGTTTCCGCTAGAGAAACTGCGACCAGGAGCGATGTGGAAGTTTCCAATGACCTTGTTCACTCTGATGTCACCCTCGATACGACATCCCTCCCTGCGCTGGGCATCGATTTTGTCAGCGTAGCCCTCGCGCTGACATTGTTCAATGTTCTCGCCCTTGCCGAATGCCCATGATTTCATTGCATAGGCTTCCCTGACCTCTTCACACGTGTTGCAGCAACCGGGCTTCTGTGCGTTTGCTGGCGGAGGTGCGCCTCCACATTCGCCGCAATAATCGGGGTCGAGGTGGACGGCGACTTCGTTTTGGGAGTGTCTGATTTGAGGTCCAATCAGTATACTGCTCAAGACGTCCAGTCGATGAATGAGGTACTCACAACTCAAGCCTCGAGACATCTATAACCCTACCGCCCTCGGCAACCGAACTGAGGCGGACTTTGTTCAGACCATGAACGACGCCCATCTGCTGTTCTCCCGAAACGTCCATTACATCCAGCGTCAACAATTCGCATGGTAACCGAGGAAAGGTCATGTTCAAATGAATTTCCATTCGTTCACCTGCAAATCAATTGGTTAGATATGAATCGTAGACACGCTTACATACAGCTGGTATACCTCGCGACTTGTCCACTATGAGCTCTGGGAGCACCACCACCCGGCGGTAGTCGGCCCATTCCCCCCATACTAACCAGAGTATGGCAACCAGGGATACTATAGTGACAATTCCACCAGATGTCGTTCGCACACGCGCATCCTCCACCGTCTTAGCGAACGCATCGAGCCTCGTAAATCGTGATTTGGCGGGCATCTCCGTATGACTTGATACGTATGAACTATACGACGAACAACACTGACAATGAAAGCATCAGCTAGCTCCTGCGGTGAGGGCTACTGGTGGAATTTGTTATAGAAACACAACCATGTAAGAGATAGTCGATTGGGAAGCAATTGCAATCAACGACGTGAGTAATGAGCGACAATGCAAAGGCGCAATGGAGTATGTATGTAGAAACTCTGGAGTCGGAGATCTGGCCAGCTTGCGATTACAGAATTCCATATCGGGAAGGCAGTGGGGCTTCAATGTGCTTCTTACCTGATCCGGACTAGTAGAGCGTTTATATCACGTGATTACGGAGGCCCGCCGTTGCCTACAAACGTCACTAATTCATTCAGCTGCCAGTCGCCCTCATATTCTTTCCGTGTCTCATATCCTCATTTATTCTTTACCGGTTAGATCCTGCAAAACCGCAGTCTGAGCCTGTTTGACTTTCTATTACTTAAATCGCATGACTAGGCCTGAGCGACGGCCTTGATTTTTCGGAGGGCTATATAGCCTTCAAGCCCGCGACAAAAATCTGCGAGATCAAACGACACATCACCGGACAATTCCTCCACGCATTGAGCGTTTCCACCGATATTTCTCTTCAGTTTCAATTTTGCGGCGTCATCCTTAGCATTATATCGCCATAAAACTTTTATGATTTGAGTATCAGCGACGCTCCGGACTTTTAGTACCACTACTTTTGATCATGCCTATGTTAGGTGTGCCGTCAAGGAACAGTTCGAACATGGCAAGATCTAAGGTCGCAGGGCCCAGTCGAGGGGGTATTCGAAAACGAAGCGCTCCCACTAGAACGGACCGCGATGGCGATCTCGATATGGGTGCGGCCACGCAACGAGGACGTGGTGGTAAACGCGCTCGTGGACATGGTCCCTCACGAGACTTGGCATCTAGGATGGAACTCGACCGTGACCGCATCCATAAGGCCATCAGCGGCGGCGATGCCACTTCCCAAGCCAACATTCGACAAGGGGTGACCAAGACGCGTACTGAGGAGTTCAGCATCACCGGCTGGAAAGAGAGCAAAGCCGCCTCAAACCCGGATGGGGGCATTCGAAGCCTTGTCGACTGGCTCGAAAAGAAATCATTCTCAACAAAACCTGGCCGCAAAAATATAATCAAGGTATGTGCAACACCAGCATTAGCGGTCACCAATGCAGTATCCGCACAGAGTCGTATAATCTTCGGGGTGTACGGGTGATTTCAAAACGGACATTCTCAACTACGATCGATACTTCTCGGGATCTCTCTTCACTTCCATTCGGTGACTGCAGCGTACGTATTCTTTTTCGCCTTACTAACGTTCGATAGCACCGCGTCGAAGGGGACACTCTTGTAGTCACTGTTCGACCGGAACTAGTGGACAGGATGTTACAGATTAACGGATTTACATTTGCTGGAGCGGAATTGACGGTGGAAAAATATGATGAAACACCTTCGATATCTACAGACGAGATGAAGAAGCGTTTGAAAGCTTTCCTGGCCAACCGGTTCTTACCAGCAAACAAAATTCTGAACCTACAAAACCTGGCAACAGATCCCATTCTTGTTGAAATGGGGCTTTTCAAAACTCCTACAAGCGAAACAAAATTCTATCAGGCCTTGATGAAAGTCTGGAGCCTAGAGTTCCCATCCGAACAAGCCAGCCGAGACGCCGTTGAAAACCTCAGTCTTGCCAACAATGGCCTTACAAACATAAACTCAGTCACCACACTTTCACAAAACTTTCCGAATCTGAAAGCGCTCGATCTTTCCAACAATAACATCCAGGATGAAAAGGCTCTGGACAAATGGCGCTGGAAGTTTCGTCAGCTAGAGTTTCTTGACTTGACCAACAATCCTTTCAGCTCACTTGGCAGCTTCAAAGACACCATGATGAAGTGGTATCCAAAACTGAAGACCCTCAACAACATTCAAGTTCGCACGGATGAGGAGGTAGCCGCTCAAAGCAGAGCTCCAATTCCCGTTCAGCCGCCTTTCTTCCAAGACGAAGGCAACATCGCGGAGACATTCATCCGCAACTTCTTCCTTGGCTTCGACAAAGACCGCAATGGTACCTTGAATCTCTACTACGATAATAACTCGTCTTTCTCATATACAGTGAATCCCGTTGCTCCACGTTCCGCACAAGACGTCACGACAACACCTGCACCCGGTTGGGACAGTTGGATTAAGAACAGTCGCAACCTAAAGAGAATACATCATACTCCCGCGCGAATGCAGCGAATGTACGTTGGTATTGAAAAAATCCGCGATATTTGGAACACTATGCCACAAACCCAACACCCTGGTCTTGACCAACCTGCGCAATGGTTATTTGAATGCCATCTGATTCCCTGTCTTCCCGACGTCACTGGCCAAAGTCCCTCTGGCGTCGGAGGGTTTCTAATTACCGTACACGGTCAATTCGATGAATCAAGCGGTGGTAAAGTTGAAACACGCAGTTTTGACCGTACGTTCATTCTCGGACCTAGTCCTGGCCCTGAAAACGTTAAGGTCATCAGCGATATGCTCACTCTCAGAGCATATGGCGGTTATACTGCCTGGGATGTCAATACCAAAATCGATACTGCCCCCGCTACTGGTGCACCGCCAGCTCACCCAGAGGCACCACAAGGTTACGGCATGCCAGCCCCCGGAAAACCCGATATCCAAGTTCAACAGGAACAGCTAGTCCTCCAGCTCAGCTTTGCAACACAGTTAAAATTGGAATTCTCGCAACGGGCTCTTGTGCAACATAACTGGAGCATTGAAGGAGCTCTGCGAGCTTTCGAGGAGTCGAAGGTAGGCCTGTCATTTCTTATTGACCATACACAGAACACTAACAACTTTCATATAGGCTCAGAATCAAATTCCTACCGAAGCATTTGTTGCTTTAGCCTAGACATATTGTATACACAACATTTTTCATCGCTTTCCTCATGAGCAGATCCTCTTTTAATCTTGTTCTTTTAATACATGTGATATCTCGAGCTAAGATCAACTACGGCGCTGGGTGGTTCTCTTTGTTTTTCCAAATAAGACAATGTACAAAATTGATATGTAACATGACGACGAACTTGCATGGTTTGATGGAGCTTGGTGGTATGTCTTTTTTACCTATTATCACAAAACTTTGGCAATGGTCACATATAGCTTCCAAAGCACATGGTTGTTGCTCTGGCAATCACAATTTGAAATCTCTTCTATTCAGCTGATTCCAGTGTTCAAGTAGTACCCCATAGTGGTTAAAAAAATTAAACAATACCAGCTCGTAATAAGTAGGATCAATCAATCTTGACGTATGCTATGACCATTTCTTCAGTTTGCTTAGATTAGCTCGTGATGCTGCCAAGACCCTCTGCCGCGTCAGACATGTTCACCACGAAGCTCCCCGAACCATGTGCGCTTGTTGACAGAACTATATTTGCCTTGATCAAACTCAAACCTGGGATGTTATTTACGAATGGAAATCTCAAATTTACTATTTCATGGTTTTTGATGCCTCAAGCGCTACCATCCGCATATGTTTCTTAGCCAACGACTATCCGGCTTGCGGAGGCTGTAGCCAGCTACAACCTATTGATATTGACGCTCAGCATATAAATTGGTCGGACGACGACTGCCAGCCACATGTCCGCCAACGAAACGCCATTTATTGATCCTCTGGATGCAGGTATGCTATAAAACTCCTTCCAGAACTCAATCGTTATCTGACTTCTTGGTAGTCGACTATGATCCGATTGCGCATCTGAACGACATATTCTCCCACCCTTCCACCCTCTCCTCGGTCTCGCAAACTTCCGAAGCTCTCCGCAAGTACCAGAATGAGCTGGACACCGACATTGCTCGACTGGTAGAGGAGCAGGTCACTTCCAATGCGGAGAGTGTGCAACGTATCCAAGCCGCCAAGGCGGATTTATCGGAGCTGTTCAAGAAGATAGATGACGTGCGGGAACGTGCCTCTAGGACGGAGCAATCGATCACGGATATGACAGCGGATATCAAACAGCTGGACAATGCGAAGAAGAATTTGACGGTCTCTATGACAGCGCTGAAGCGCTTGCAGATGCTGACGACTGCCTACGAACAACTACGAGCATTAGCGAAGACGCGGCAATATCGTGATTGCGCTCAATTACTCCAGGCAGTAATTCAGCTCATGGCGCACTTCAAGTCATACAGGTCGATAGATCAAATAGCCGTCTTGAGCAGGAATGTGGCGGATGTCCAACGCGAGCTCCTCGAACAGGTCTGTGAGGATTTTGAGATCACGTTCGCCAAAGGCGAAGTCGTACAGCGGCGAGTGATGCTTGCGGAAGCATGTCTGGTTATGGATGCTTTGGGTGATAATGCGCGGTCGAGATTGACAACCTGGTATTGCAATACTCAACTTCGAGAATATCGGCAAGTCTTCCGTGGCAATGAGGAGGCCGGGTCTCTGGATAATATATCTCGGCGTTACTCTTGGTTTAAAAGGATGATGAAAACATACGACGAAGAGCATGCAAATATCTTTCCGCCGTCATGGAGAGTGAACGAAATAGTTGCCAATGCTTTCTGTGAGTCCACTCGGGACGATTTCAAAGGTATATTATCGAGGTCCGTCCGAAGTGGGCAGACAATTGATGTCAATCTCTTGCTTTCGTGCCTACAGGAAACTCTCGATTTCGAGCATTCCTTAGATCGAAGGTTTGCCCAGGCTTCAAGAGCTTCGACTGATACGGTAGCATCTTCTATCGAGTCACCCTTCTCTATACAGAGTATTTCCGAAGCTTTCGAACCGTACCTAGGTGTCTGGGTTGAAGCACAAGACAAACAGCTAGCTGGCCTACTACCCAAATATCGAAAACAGCCACTAAAGCGCGAGGATGAAGAGTTCCATGCTCAGCTAGTCATTTCGTCTTCTACAGAACTTTTCACGTTCTATCGACATTCGCTTGCTCAGTGTGCGAAGCTTTCCACCAGTAGCAGTTTGGCCGAATTATCAAAAGTCTTTGCAAAGTACCTAGACCAGTATGCACAACAGGTACTTCTCCATTACATTAGCGAACGGGCCACGACTCAGACGCCGTCCAAAGTACCTTCGATTGAAGATCTCATTCTGGTGCTGAATACGGCAGACTATTGCTATACTACGAGTACCCAATTAGAAGAGAAGATCAAAGGACGGATTGATGAGAAGTACAGAAATTCGGTTGATTTCGAAAGTCAAGCCGACGCCTTTATGGGTATTGCCAGTGCTGCCGTTCGAGGTCTTGTCCGGAAGCTTGAAGTCCAACTCGAGCCTTGTTGGCGTGAAATGCGAAACTTTCCGTGGAACAAGCTGGAGAATGTTGGCGATCAAAGCCCTTATGTGGCAGAACTACTTTCAAAGACTAAGACGCAAGCTGAAAATATCCTGCAATCTCTTCACAAGCAACAATATGCAAGGGCATTTGCCGACAATACTGTCGAATTCATATCGAACACTTTTATCGCAACTGTCTATTCGTGTCGACCAGTGTCTGAAACTGGTGCTGAGCAGGTAAACCGAACCCTTATGTAAGCCTCACTACTTCTGATTGCAGTCCTAACGTTTTTCCTAGATGTTGCTTGATCTCTACACTCTGAAGAGTGGTTTAACGTCATTACTTCCTCCTCCTGCGCCTCCCGGATTCGTGAAGCGAGTCAACTCGAGCTTCACAAAAGTCGACTGTCTTCTGAAAACGGTGCAAGTTCGTCCATCCCCACCCGAAGCTCTTGTCCAGGCGTACCTCATTCACATCGCGGACCGAAGCGAGCCCAACTTCCGTCGACTTTTGGAAATCAAGGGTATACGGACGAAGCAAGACCAGAGTCACCTCGTGGAACTATTCAACCTACATCGAGCCTCTGAACGCCATGCTCCTAATCTACAACAAAGTAATCCACTGTTCGCATTGTTACAACCTTCAGCACCAGCACCAGGCCCCGGTGGACCAGGCTCTACTGTCTCTCAGGGACTGAGCAATTTAGGTACAACTGCAGCCACATCAATCACCGGACCCGGCCGATTTGATCCGTCCACCCTTGGCTCTGCTATTATTTCTGCTGCAAGAGACGGGGTTGAACGATTCCCGCTTGGGTCTGTTGCTGGTCACACGGGCTCTGGTCCTACCTCCCCTGGACCGGAAGGACAACGCGTGATCCATGATGGGTTTGACGCAAGTGGCACGTCTACGCCTTCTTCAGCTACTACGCAGCTAAATGAGAATCTAAAGAATATTGGCAAATTCTTCCGGCGTGATCTCGGAGGCTTCGGTGGGAGGTTTGGTCGTTCGGGTGACGATTCTAATCGCTAGTTAATCGTATATGCAGCAGAGGCATATAAGGCAATGTAAAGTACACTGTATTTCTGCATATATATTCTATTCTACTTTCATTTCCTCTGAGAGGGAATATCAGGATCTCGCCGAAGAACTTCAATAAGCCAACACACCCAGTCAAGGTTCAATGTCGTCCAGAGCTTCCGGAGAGCAATTTCAATAGAAATAATTGACAAATCGTAGGTATCCATTTGTAGCCTTGCAATAGCAGGCGCTGCACCCGGATTCCCTCAAGTTCATTTTTGTTCCCCTTGACAGCATTGCTGCTGCATTCGAATTTAGGGTTAAACAGACCGTCTACTCAATTAAACATTGCTAGAATTGTATTTCTGCACACATTACATACAGTCGATCTTCGAGGTTTGAACTACTGACAAATTCTAACACCTTTTAAGCAGTAATAAAATTGTATCGATCCACTTTAACGAGCGTTTTAATACAACATTATTACGCCGACTACCCAAGTGCTTACCGCCTTCTGGATACAGTAATAATTCCAACAACGTAAAATCTCTAAAACCCTAACGCTTCGTTTATGCTGGCAGAATTTGAGTGACCCGTATACGGAAGGGGGCAACATTGATTTCATCCCACTGTAAGATCCGGGTGGATTTATCAGCACCTGTTATTTGGGTTTACATGATTTTGCTACCCTCGGATTTCTAATCAGTCACTGGAAAGTTCCTCGCTGATGTCATGACGGATACAAATCAGAAATGTGGGTACATACATATATATAAATATATATATATATCCGCCTCGGTATTAGACATAAATCGTAGATCTATATCCCTGTCAACTTTATCAATAGACATATCCAAAATCCAATCACCTTACTCACATAGGTATAGCCACGACAATGGCACCAATAAAAGTACTCATTACTGGTGTAACGGGCTACATCGGTGGCTCAATCCTCTCCTCCCTACTATCCTCAACGAACCAACCAATCAAAGACCTAGAGATAGCCGTCCTCACACGCAACGACAACCGAGCAGAATCTTTCGTGGCTGATGGACTCAAAGTCTATACAATCAAGGACCTCGATGACACCGATGCCATCAAAGCTGCAGCTTCAGAGTGTGATGTTGTCATTCATGCGGCATCCGGATACCATACAGCGAGCGCGAAGGCGTTGATCGAAGGGTTGGGAATGCGCCGGAAGCAGAAGCCAGATGCAGAGCTATATTATATTCATACAACTGGCACTTCCAATCTTGCTGATCATCCCATTACCAAGACCTATATCGAATCACGCAGATTTAGCGACAAGGACTCGGATATTTATGAGTATTTGAAGAAGAGGGAGAGTATGGAGGCGTATGCTCAACGTACGACAGACCTCACTGTTGTGGAGACGGGGAAGAAAGAAGGTGTGCCTACGACACTCATCATGAGTCCTACTATCTATGGTGTTGGGTTAGGCAAGTTCAATCGCTTGACCATCCAATATCCACTACAAATCAAGGGAGCGTTGGCGGGAGGTCAGCCTGCATATGTTGGTGATGGTGCTGGGGTATGGGATTATGTGCATATCCAAGATCTCGTCCAGCTGTACGAACTTGTTCTGCTGAACTGGGTCCAGGGGCGAAAAGGGTTCCCAACCGGTGAAAAGGGTATCATATTTAGCGCCACAGGATCTTTTACCTGGAAGGAAGTCGCGGAGAGAATTGCAAAAGCCGGTGTGAAGTTTGGAAAGTTCGCAAATACAGAGACAAAAAGTATTAGTCTCGAAGAAGCAGCCGAAAAATGGACTGGTGGTGACAAACAATTGTGTGAACTGGGGTTTGCGAGTAATTCCAGGACGAAGGCGGAAATTGGAAAGGAGCTAGGTTGGGCGCCAAAGAAGACTCGAGCAGACTGGGAGCAGTCTTTCTATGAGGAGTTTGAAGAAGTCCTAAAGAAGACGAATTCTGCATAAACTTGGATAGACCTAAAATTAAATCGTTCAATCAGAGCCTTGCAATAACATACTCCTTGTTAGCTCCTATGCTACATCTTTCCTATCCAGAATAGAACTCTTCCCGTCCCTCAAAGATGGCTGTTCTCCATCTTTGCCTCTCTTCGACTACTTTCTACTTTCCCAATTCTGCACACTCTCCGCAATACAAATTAGATCATTACTTGCCTGCTGGACAAACTCATTCGCTGGTGGTCTACCCTCGTAGAGCGAAAGAATCAGAAGTAGAAAAGTAACTATCCAGGAGGACCGAAAGACGGGACTGAGAAGTAAAGCAATAACAAAACTTGTGTCCATGAAAAGAAGGCAATCATTAGCCGCAGCAACGCATGCCAATAGACTGAGTCGAATCTCGCTTGTTGGACCAGGTGAGGATGAGAAGGGAAAACAGGATCACTCCCTGTTAGGACACGATCCTCGTCACTTTCAGTTTCTGGTGTACTCTCTAAGAAACTGATTATCGCGATGTGGTATTACACTATATTGCCTATTTTGTGCTTCGTAGTCCCAAGAACACTGAACCTTGGAAGAATCAAATTGTGTAAAATATAAGGCATCGACCTCAGGCGACTGATCTTTCAAATTGCATCTATCCTTAGAACCCACGCTAAGCGGTGGTCTGGCTACTCCAGCTTTAAGCTGAAATTTCCCTGGCTATGCAATCAACTGTTTAAAAAGATCAAATTGAATTTATTTCGAATTCTCATTTCAGAGGACCAAGGGGAAAGAAAGTCATGGTAGCTGGGTTGGTCGGTTGGCAACTATTGACGAGACCATCGGCTCCAATGTCCATCCGGTCACCTGCTTGTTGATATGAATAGCATTCAATGTTGTAATGTTATAAAAAGAGCCTTTCCGCGTTTGCAATTTCTGATTATAAGATTATAGAAAGGCACTCTTCTATTGTGGTGTTGTAAAGATCAAGCCGCATTGCATATATTATATAGAAGTCATGTTTTCAACACTGTTAAACCCGCTACCATATCACATCCTAGCCTATGGCACATTTCTAGGCAGTCAACTCTACCAGGTTTCAAGTGCCCTCCCAAAATATGATCGAGGCTGACACGTGCTGACTGAAGTATGGGCAGTCCTTTATCAATACAAAAATCTGTTACCGCTCCCTTTCCCCGCAAAGCTTCAATAACCTCAACAAACGCCTGTTTCCAGTATACTTTCGCTGCCAGCTTGGCCTTGCCTTACTCACTTTCGCTACAAGGCCGACAACAACATGGCTGGTCACCGACGCTGGGAGTATGTTGTTGGTGTTAGCGACGGTGATGGCTGCGCTTAATTGGCATGTTTATGGGCCAAGGACGAGTGAGGCGATGACTGAGAAAACAACGATGATCAAAGGCACGTTATTTCTGTCGTTTCTATTGTTAAAGACGTACATGCGTACTAATCAATGATTTTGGATAGAGATTCAAGATGAGGAAGACAGGAATGGTGTGAACATTGAGGACGGTAGAAGCCCAGAAGAGACAAAGACACTCGTAGCCAAAGTGAAGAAAACATTCTCTAGAAACCATGCGATGTCAATTCATATCAATCTGATAGCCGTCATCGCTACCATCGGGTATAGCTTTGTACTGGGTGGAAAGCTGCAAATTCAGTGACAAATCTCGATATGAAACACGAATTCCCCATTTCTGTACAATATCATGTCATTGAACATATCATTTAATACTACTCCGTGTTTGTTGGGAATGACCTGAAGGACCAGGATCTATCAAAAGGGGACTACGAGTGGCTGTCATCTTGAGCATAACCTGGCGGTATCTGGGCTACAGGATGATTTTGCTCAAAGACATTGGAGGCTTACTCGATCCTAAAATGAATACTACTTGAATTAGCCAAGTCTTCACAAGTAAAAGAGAAAGACTATGCATGTTGTGAATAAAAGTAATTGGTTGGGCGTCAGCAAAAAATTAGAGTGTTGTTGTTGCTATTTTTGATCTTCATAGCTGCTGAAGAACAACAGCTTGGGGTTAAAAAGTTTTAATCATCCGCCGGGATAACGAAATTGTGCATAGTGAGTGAATAAGAGAAAAAGAATCGAACTAACCTTATACGTAGATACTCATGGTCCGCTGTTGTACCGAATCTACGGAAGCAATTGCTGCTAGTTATCATCGAATTTCTTGATGTTCATTCTTCATCTATCACGAGTATCGATCCATGCGACTCATGTCAAGTACATTTCATTCGTATCCCGTAACATAAAAGTGTCTTTTCAGACGACTTAGTCGAAGAGACCACCGAAACCTAAAATCGATTAGCACTGCAGTCACTGAAATACAATAGGACAAGTCTTACCTTCGTCACCAGACTCCTCCTCGGACTCCTCCTTCTCCTCAGCAGCAGCAGGGGCAGCTTCACCGCCGGTGGCAGCAGCGGCAGCAGGAGCAGCAGCGGCGTAAGCCTCGGGGTTGGCAATACGGTCCTTGAGCTCCTCAATCTCGGGCCAGCTGAAGTCGGTCTCAATAGCAACAGCCAAGACCTTCTTGTAGCTGTTGACAAGAGAGTGCATGACGGATGGCAGGGTGGGGTAGGAGACGGCCAAAGAGACGGCGGAGATGGTGGCAATTGCAGAGCTGAGAGCCTTGAGGAGTTGCTCGTCCTCAATATCCAAAACCTCGGGACCGAAGGTCTGACCATCATCGTAGATCTGAGTGATGGACATACCGTAGGTGAAGGGGGAAATGTTCAACATGTTAAGAAGAACGGCCTCGGAGGCACCGACCTTGGCACCAGCCTCGACAAGCTTGAGATCGGTGGTAATTTCAATGGTACCACGAGCAATTTTGGTGGGGACACCGAGGGCCTGGAAGAAAGAAGTCTTACCAGGTTCCATACCAGTGTTACCGGCAGGAACGAAGACATCGAGAGGAGCGACGGCACCAGCACGGGCGGGAGCGGCGACACGGTTGGAGAGAATCTTGGTACGAATGCCCTTCAACTCGGCGTTGGTGAAGATGAAACCAACGTTGCCTATTACAAATTAGCATGTATCTCATCAACCGGGTTTCTATCTGTGATGTATAAACACACCCTTAACGTAAGGAAGGAGACGCTCGTATTCGGGGTTTTCGGCCACGAAGCCCTTGAGAGCACGGCGGACCTAGACAATCTCAGTAAATGAATTATCCCGGGATGATCAATTGAATGTATTACTAACCATGGTGTTCTTTCCCATCAGGACGACACCCTCGCCACGGAGACTCACACGAATCTCGTGCATCTGCTGGGAGCTGACATTGTCGACGGAGACGATGAAGATGGTCTTGTACTCGTCGAGGAGGCCCTTGAGCTTATCGAAGTAAGCGGCCTTGCTTGCAGATTTGCCCCCCATGTCTTCTTATTGTTGTGAAGAGAGGATGTTTAAGGGCAAATGATATTGATTGTAACCTGGGTAATGTCTCTTTGGACGGATGATGTTGTATCGGGATAAAAATGTGTGTGTTCCGGGATTTTGGCAAACATTGTGGTGCTTTCGGCTAACAGGCCCACTTTGGGAGCAGTGGCCAATCACACCGGAGCGCATGAGCTTACCGCCAAGAGATGAAATCATGAAAAAGAGCTTCAATTTTCGCAAGACAAAACAGTTTGGGTGCCTCAATTTTGAGCATAGTTTGCACAGTCCGCGCTCTACCTTTCTGTTTCTGAAGTCTCAATTTGCAACAATTCAGTCCGCAAACTCTAGATCTTTCAGCAGTGCAAAACTAATGCTTCCCTCAGCGCAGTACCCATTCACTTGCATTCGTTACGTTGGCGGAATTATTGTCGCATCCGCCGGGCAAAATATCTACACCTTTTCAGCCACCGACGGCCATAAAATCTCGACATGGCCTGAGGATAAGTCTAGCGCCTCTAACAACCCTGAGACGAATGAGGATTCGGTTGAGCGCAGTGAGGAGCCACCAGAGAAGAGAAGGAAGCTTTCTCCCACCGGTGCCGAAAACAAGCCTACCAATGCATGGCAGTCTGTGCCCATTCTAGTCATTTCCCCTTCGGGCCGATATGTAGTCGCAGTAACCGCAGAGGACAAACATGTGCGAGTCTTTGAGATAAGTACGGGAGGGGTGTTGACGGAATCTAGTGACAGGTAAGAACAATTTAACCTTTCACCTGGTAGAATGTCGGAACTAAGACACATTAGGCCCGTACCCCGAAAACCTTGCGCGGTGGCATTCACATCTGATGGCGATACACTGATCTGTGCCGACAAAGGCGGAGATGTCTTTAGCATGCCTCTGTTACCTGGCGAAAGCGGGGAGTTCGAACTGGTCTCCCGGACTAGGAAGGTCACCAAACCTGCGGCCAATCCTCTCGTCGTGCATACCAAGAGAAACTTGGACTCTTTGCGTCAGCAACTAAGTCAAAAGACCCCAGAACTTACTCCAGCCGCTCCTACTGCGAAACGGGATGTGCTTTCCGGTCAGGTCTCTACTCTCACCGATATGGTCTATGCAATCGTGCCATCAAGCACGTCAGTCAGTGGTTCGTACACCTATATTCTGACTGCAGACCGCGATGAGCAGATACGTGTGTCTCGTGGGCCGCCTCAAACGCATGTCATTGAGGCCTTCTGTCTGGGCCATGAGTCTTTTATTAGTACTCTTTGTATACCACCCACATTGCCGCATCTGTTAGTCACCGGAGGTGGCGATGATTCTATCTTTGTTTGGGATTGGAGAAATGGTAAAATTCTACAAAAAGTATCGATTCTTCCTGAAGGAAAGGACCAGATCGTTGTTAGAGGTATATGGGCAGTGGAGATTACTGGAAGTTCATTGGTCGCTATTTTTGTGGCTATCGACGGGTGAGTAAGGTTGCTTTGATAATTACAAATTAATCTAACGTTGTATGACAGGTCGCGCGAGCTTTTGAGCTTCGTATTAGAGGCGACCGGTTTAATAGCTCCTCAGGATTCAATCCAAGCCTCCGGAAACATCCTCGACGTGGCCTCTATAGACGAGAACGACACGATTCTCGTTTCCGTCGATTGTTGCCACGAGCCTGGCTCTATTAAGGACTGGAGGAACAAGTCTGACGAGGCGCCTGTTCTTGTCGAAGAATATATAGTTCGCCTGAAAGGTGGGAATCTAGTGCTTGACCGTGCAGCAAGTCAGGTAGTCAACTACATCAATAAGCAGGGCACAGCAAGCATTCTTGCTGGTGTGGTCGAATCCTCATGGCCCAAGAGCCAAAAGGCATTCAGTGAGAGACTTTATAGCTTGCATAATCTCCGCAAAAGGCCGACAAAGGATCCCAGATAGTTAGTCCATCATATAACGAAAACGTGCACCAAGAAATGAAAAAGAAAATATACATATGTAGGTCAGATCTAGTCTGGCAAATTGACCGTTATGATTGGGCGTAATTAGAGAGCTAAGATAAGGGCTAACCCTTATCACCCCGCTTTCTGAGTCAGGTAAAGATCTCGACCTCGGAAGTGGTCGGTGAGCAGATAGGGCCGATGTACATATGTTTCGTCAATTGCTATTCTGTTGTCTCATATCATCCATTGTGTGACTAAGAAGTCAATAATACCGTGACAAACCTATAATAGCCAAAGATGCAGGAGCAGTTTGAGCCGTTGAAGAACGACCTCTTGTTGAGGGCCGCCAGAGGTACACTCCGAGCTCTACAAGAGCTATCATCAATCGATATTAACATTCGCCAGGTGAAACTGTCGAGAGGCCTCCGATATGGGTGATGAGACAAGGTATTTTCTCCGCTGAGCCTATTACAAGTTCAGCGAATTAACCTTACGATTCATGTACAGCCGGCCGATATCTCCCAGAATATCACGAAGCCAAAGGAGATCGCGACTTCTTCGACTGCTGTCGATCGCCCGAAATTGCATCTACACTCACTCTCCAGCCCATCGAGCGCTATGCCGGACTCATCGACGCAGCCATCATTTTCTCCGATATCCTCGTAATCCCTCAAGCAATGGGTATGGTCGTTGAAATGATTGATAAAAAAGGTCCTTCTTTTCCCGAACCTCTTGTTTCGCCGGATGACGGACAGTACGAGAAAGTGCTCAAGAAGGATGTTGATGTTAAGAAGGAATTGGACTATGTCTACAAAGCCATTACATTGACTCGATTCAAGCTCAAGGGTCGAGTGCCCCTGATCGGATTCTGTGGTGCACCGTGGACTCTGCTTTGCTACATGGTTGAAGGCGGCGGTACGAAATTATTTATCCAGTCCAAGAAGTGGATCTACAAATATCCCAATGAAAGCAAGGCTATGCTACAGAAGATTTCAGAGTTATGCGTCGAGTACCTTGCGCTGCAGGTTGCTGCAGGTGCGCAATTGGTTCAGGTGTTTGATTCTTGGGCTGGGGAATTATCACCTGCTACATTTAAGGAGTTCTCCTTGCCTTACCTTCGTTATATCTCCGAGCACCTACCGAAACGTCTGCAGGAGCTTGGCCTGGAGCGCGTCCCAATGACTGTCTTTGCGAAAGGGGCTTGGTATGCACTTGACGACCTGTGTGAAAGTGGATACAATGTCGTCGGATTGGACTGGTTGCATGACCCGGCTGAGGCCTACAGTATTGCCAAAGGCCGTGTCACGTTGCAAGGCAACGCTGACCCGGGCATTTTGTATGGCGATCGTAGCGCTATCACTAAAACAGTTGAGAATATGGTCAAGGGCTTTGGGGGAGGGAACAAGAGATGGATTGCTAATCTTGGTCATGGTAAGTGAACCACAAAATTACGTAGGCAACTGCATGCTGACTCAAATGAACAGGGATTACTCCATTCGTCAACCCGGATGATCTTAAATTCTTTTTTGAAGAGATTCACCGACATTATCGGTGAAATGTTTGATATCAAGTAGATAGATGCCACAGATAGCCCCCCCCATCGCCACGCTGCAAATGCCTGTCAAATTGATAAGCTTCAAGTCTATCTAGACCGCAATATCCTCATTCCTATTCGTAAAAGGAAATGTTAGCATCAATCCAGAAGAATTGAATAATGAGATTTAAAAAAGGACTGACCATAATTCAGGCTTCTCACGCATAAAATCCGTCATCAACTTGATACATTCCTCATTCTGCAAGACAACAACCTCAATACCCCGATTCTGCAAGTACTGTTCCCCGCCTAAGAAATTCTTGTTCTCTCCAACCACGACGCGCTTGACCTTGTACAAGATACAAGCACCCGTGCACATGTCGCAGGGTGAAAGGGTCGTGTACATAGTGGCACCTTCGTATGCAGAGGCCGGAAGACGGCCTGAGTTTTCAAGGGCGGATATTTCACCCTACATTGTCCATCAATATTATTTTAATTTTGATTTTTTTTTTTTTAAAAAAAAAAAAACAAGGCTAGGTTTGCCTTACATGTAGAGTTGCGCTTCCCTTCTGGAATCGCATGTTGTGGCCGCGCCCTAGGATCTTACCATCTTTGGAGACGAGACATGCACCGATAGGCACGCCGCCTTCAGCCTGGCCCTGGCGGGCTTCCTCAACAGCAGCGATGAATCCTGGATCGGTCTCCATTTTGATGCGATATGATTCTCCAAAAGCAGTTCAGTGTCTAGTAGCGGGGTATATTGTCTGCTGGTAACCTCGGGAAGGGGCTTCTTATCAGGATATGGGACTCTGGAAAAGAAAATTACATTGGCTCCACTTCTCCTTTACTGTGGTGGAAGTTTTTACTACGTAGTACTACGAGAGGAAAAGAGATACGATGAAGAGAATACTCGAGAAATGTCATGATAGAAGTTGCTCGGATAATCTTCAGTATCAGATTTACCGATTGCAAGAAAGTAACTAAAGCCTACTCTTCCAAAGAGAGCCTATTACGGTGTGGTGTGCCTTAGGGCGACAGAATGAGGGGCGGGGCAGCCTTATCGATAAGACACTGACACAGTGAACCACCGCACCGCCACAACTGCGGCTGAGTGTTAACAGTAGAAATGGAATGCCGACTCTTCTGACAAATGTATGTCCCTGAAATCGGCCTTTCTGACAAAGAGGGCAAAACGAAAAATAGCCAAATCACCGGCGATGCTGGAAATGCGGCCGTCCAATCAAGGGTACGGCGGAGGGCATACAGTGGCAAGACAGAAGGCTGTGGAAGAGGAACAAAACGATCGAAACCCATCGAATTGTTCGGAATTTGCCTGGATCCCGCGCTAGTCCTCTTTTGGCGGCCTTCGATGCGACGCGAGCTTATGGGCTGTCTGACTTGCTTCACATTATTTGAGCTGGAAGGATCTTCTTTCTGTATTAATTGTCTCTCACAGTATTCCCTCCCTCTGTCTCCGTCGTGGACGTATTTTAATAAATAATTATCGAACCCGGTCATCGTTCCTGAACACCTGTCAGGCTCCAAAGACGGTACGATCTACAAGAAGCTTGGCGCTCCTACGTTCACTGGAGGAGCAGAACACTCAGAAAAATCGATTTCTCCGATCCAAAAGCTTTCGTTACCCTAGCGGCCCTTTATCCTACCCCATATCGCTACAACTGTTTCCTTTAGTTGGGAGATTTTGCGCTCGTCAGTACGATATCTTGACTGCCGTAAACTCACCCTCGCCTCGCTTATTCCCAGCCTTGTTGACCTACCGTTCGTTCGGCGTGTTTTTGTTCCGATCATTTGCGCAAGTTGGTAGACAGTCATCATGGTGAAAGATACGAAACTCTACGATGTTTTAGGGGTATGTTTACTACCACAGACCCGATTTTACAGCCTTGAAGAGCGTTTTGTTAATTTTTCTTTTAGGTTGCCCCTACGGCCACTGAGGCCCAGCTGAAAACTGCATACAAGAAGGGTGCCTTGAAATACCATCCTGGTATGTATATGATTTGCTCTCAGCCAGGGCTAGATCAGAGTTTCTAACAGATTAAAGACAAGAATGCGTCGAATCCCGAGGCCGCCGACAAATTCAAAGAACTTTCCCATGCATATGAGATTCTTTCCGACCCCCAAAAACGTCAAATCTACGATCAATATGGTGAAGAAGGCTTGGAAGGCGGTGCTGGTGGTGCCGGAATGAATGCCGAGGACCTGTTTGCTCAATTCTTCGGCGGCGGGGGTGCTTTTGGTGGCATGTTCGGTGGTGGTATGCGCGATACTGGCCCAAAGAAGGCACGAACAATCAACCACGTTCACAAAGTCAGTTTAGAGGATATCTACCGAGGAAAAGTCTCCAAGCTGGCCTTACAGAAGTCCGTTATTTGCCCTGGTTGCGATGGGCGTGGTGGAAAGGAAGGTGCCGTTCGCCAATGTACCGGCTGTAACGGTTCCGGTATGAAGACTATGATGCGTCAGATGGGTCCCATGATTCAGCGATTCCAGACTGTCTGCCCCGACTGCCAAGGTGAAGGAGAGATTCTTCGCGAAAAGGACCGCTGCAAGAAGTGTAACGGAAAGAAGACCATTGTTGAGCGTAAGGTCCTTCATGTGCATGTCGACAAGGGTGTGAAGAACGGTCACAAGATTGAGTTCCGCGGCGAAGGTGACCAGATGCCGAATGTCTTGCCTGGTGATGTTGTATTCGAAATCGAACAGAAGCCTCATCCTCGTTTCCAGCGTAGGGATGACGACCTCTTTTACCATGCCGAGATTGATCTTCTCACTGCTTTGGCGGGTGGTACCATCCACATTGAACATCTGGATGACAGGTGGCTTTCCGTTAATATTGCACCCGGCGAACCTATCACACCTGGTATGTATCTCTGATATCTCGTGATGCCAGTCGGCGGCAAACTAACCTATTCTGCAGGTGCTATCAAGGTCATCAAGGGCCAGGGTATGCCTTCGTTCCGTCACCACGACTTTGGTAACCTGTACATTCAATTCGATGTCAAGTTCCCCCAGGGATCCGAACTACAGAACCTCCACCTCCTTGAACAAGTCCTGCCGCCCCGAACACAACAGGCTGCACCTCCAGCAGACTCCATGGTTGAAGATTTTGGCTTAGAAGACGTCGATCCTAGCCAGAGCGCTCGGGCACATGGAGCCGCTTATGATGAAGATGATGAAGACGGAGTACCTCCTGGAGCTGAACGTGTGCAGTGTGCTTCTCAGTAAAGGAGGAAAGACAGTGGGAGATGCTCTCGGTCTGAACCTGTGTTGTCGATGTCTGTCCTGCGAAAGCAGCTTGTCTCGTGTCTTGTTCTCTTTTCTGAGATTCAGGCGTTGGGCAAGAGAAGGAACTTAATTTCATGTGGACATTGCCTTGCAATCTACGAGTATAGCAAGCGGCCTCTTTTCATGCATCCTCGTTTACATTCAGCATGTTATGCGGGTGGTGTGGTCTGAACATGTCCATTGTTCTTGGAGCGCTTCATCACGAATTGCAGAAGAAACCTGATCTCTCGTAAAGTTTCCGCTCAAAATGGGAGCAGCCGGGTTGCGAGCAAGGCCTCGGCCCTCAGACCTTTCCACCAGCTCACTTTTCTTCTTTCCCCTTTTTTCTGGATATCGTTATATCTGGAACTGGAGCGAGGGAATCTCTCATACTCCAGTCCTCCCTGTTATGTTGGATCACGCCGGTCACGGGGTCTTGCTTTCGATGAATTTTCCTTTCCTCCCTTTTGTCATCCCTGGTACCTGCTACTTTTACTACTTTGCACTATTACTAGTATCACGGGCGTTTGCATCCTTGTTTTCTTCCTTTAGTAGAATGCATGGCTTCGGTTTTCTTTTTCTTTTTTTAAGCTGGGTTGCGGTTCATCCCTTTACACATAGAAATCTCGTAATTGTAGCGCTTGCCATAGATGATTGGGCATGTGAGAGTAAAGTATAGAGCATCCGCACGATTGGTCCTGATTGAAGTCAAGTTACGTGCTTGGATCCTGATTCAATCTCTTACCCAGTATCAGGAATCAGAGTGTTGGTTAGAGTCCGACACTAGGGCACGCTTTGACGGGTCTGGTCGATCACGCAATAGCTTGTGCATATTTGCTATTGAAAGACCAATGGGCGAGAGCACGCATTAGAAAGCCAGAGGTTGCTGTTGGCACATACCGGCGTTAGGGTGAATTAGGGTTTGGGGCTAGCGTTATCTGCATGGGACTAGGCTTGAATATATAAAAGTGTAGCAACGCAGTAACCCCGATTACCCTAATTCACGACGTCCTGGATGGTGCTTCCTGCTTATGCAATTGCTGGGCAGGCAGTGGGGCCCAGTTACGCAGAGCAAGCATCTCTTCCATCATCGGTGGAGTCGATCACGCCATCGAGAGCTGCCGAATGAGCTTCAGGCTTGGCATCAGGTTTCTTCTCCAGCCAGATGCCATCCTGTGTCATACAGCAGGAAGTACAGGCGGATTGCTGCTGGATGTTGGCCCTGCTGGGAAGGCGCAAGATGGCAACCGCGCACGTGGATCTCCCCGTCCATGCTCCTTCTGCCGTAGAGCCCTGTGTCGTTCTTTCCTCGTCATCTTTCTTTTTCTGACGATAAACACCTGATATTTTCTCCTTCACGACTCATCCGCCAACCAGGCTGAATCCGTGACATTACAATTTCGTCCTTTTGAGCATCTCATCTCGCCAATTGACTCGGATCCAAGCCTGGCCTCCAGCTCCTCATCTCTATTATTGTACTGGTCATTTGCGCCGTCTCCAGTCGTCGGCTTGATCACGACATAGTTCTCCGGCGTCTGAGGCGGAAGCTAATCTATTCATTATCGCCTCCGTTTTCTCCTCGCTCTTGCTCCTTGCAAACAGGTTGAAATACCGACAGTTCTCCCACCTCAATCTCGCCATTTCATCCTAATCTTCATCATCATCTCTCTCTACTTCAAGATGAGGATATAAGTGGACTAGCTTTGATCCTATTCTGCTATCCGCCGCCTTTGCAAAATTGTATATATACCTGCATTCATATTTAGATCAGCATCGGTGCCAGCAGATCATGTCCAGCTCGACTTCCAAGATTGGCCATACCCTAGCCAAGGGGCTCGGCATCAAAGTCCCCTACCGGGATCCTCTAGGTTCAGAAGCTGACCCTGTCACCCGAGGAGAATCCGTCTTCACATCCGGTACTGCAGAGACATACATCGAACCGGAGCCAACTGTCGTTGGTTGGATCCAGGAGCAGATCCCGTCTGCTCACGATGTCTACACCTATTTTGTTAATTTATTTCCATTCCTGAAATGGATCACGCGATATAACACGCAATGGCTTATTGGAGATTTAGTTGCTGGTTTGTACCTGCCCTCCTCTCCCATCGAGATATATCATACTTACAGGGTACCGTTCAGGTATCACTGTCGGCGCAGTTGTCGTACCCCAAGGAATGTCCTACGCTCAACTGGCAGATTTGCCTGTCGAATACGGTCTCTACTCCTCGTTCATGGGTGTTTTAATCTACTGGTTCTTCGCCACCTCCAAGGATATTACTATCGGTGTAAGTTTGTACTTTCGCTTCCACGATGAATCAAGCTAATACACTTAACAGCCCGTGGCTGTCATGTCAACTCTAACTGGAAATGTCATTATTTCAGTACAAAAAGAGCACCCAGAAATTCCTGCGCAGGTCATCGCTTCAGCATTGGCTATTATATCCGGCGCTATCATCACTTTTATTGGTCTAATCCGCTGGGGTTGGATTGTCGAGTTCATTCCATTGACTGCAATCACCGCTTTCATGACTGGCTCTGCCCTGAACATTATATCTGGCCAAATAAAGAACTTGATGGGCGAGACTGACAAATTCAGTACAAGAGGCGCAACCTATAGGAACATCATCAACTCACTGAAACACCTCCCCTCATCCAAGGTCGATGCAGCTTTAGGGTTGACGGCTCTTTTCATGCTGTACGCCATTCGATCTGCGTGCAACTTTGGTGCTAGGAAGAGACCTCACAGAGCAAAGACATTCTTCTTCTTATCAACACTTCGAACGGTGTTTGTGATCTTGTTCTACACCATGATTAGTGCAGCAGTCAACATTCATCGCCGCAAGGATCCCGCTTTCAAGGTCCTTGGCAATGTTCCTCGTGGTGTGTACACTACCCTGTAATCCTACAAGACCAACCGCTAATCATCTGAAAGGGTTCAAACATGCCGCTGTCCCATCGATCGATACCACAATCATCAAGTCTTTCGTCAGTTACCTTCCGTCTGCAGTTATTGTCCTCTTAATTGAGCACATTTCGATTTCAAAGTCCTTCGGACGTGTCAATAACTATACTATCGATCCTTCCCAGGAGATGGTTGCCATTGGTGTCACGAACTTGCTTGGGCCCTTCCTTGGTGCCTATCCTGCCACTGGTTCTTTCTCCCGTACTGCCATCAAATCAAAGGCTGGTGTCCGCACTCCTCTTGCTGGTCTCATCACTGCTGTTGTCGTGCTTCTTGCCATCTATGCTCTTCCTCCACTTTTTTGGTACATCCCTCAAGCTGCTCTCTCGGCCGTCATCATCCACGCAGTTGGTGATCTGATCACTCCTCCCAATGTCGTTTACCAGTTCTGGCTGGTCTCGCCTCTGGAGGTTGTCGTCTTCTTCGCTGGGGTGTTGGTCACCGTGTTTGCCAGTATTGAAGATGGTGTTTACACTACGGTTTGCATGTCCGTTTTTCTATTGCTGTGGCGTCTCGTCAAAGCCCGCGGTGACTTCTTGGGCAAAGTCCGAGTGCACTCCGTCATCGGAGACCACTTAATCGACGAGCAAGGCAAATACGGGCCCGTAGGACCTACACCCGAAAAGACTTTAGCAGAGGATGACGCAAATGATACATACCGGAATGTCTACCTGCCAGTCACACATGGTGATGGATCCAACCCACAGATTTCCGTTCAACATCCTTATCCTGGAGTGTTCATTTACCGATTTTCGGAAGGATTCGTCTACCCGAACGCAAATAGTGAGACCGATCATCTTGTTCAAACGATTTTTAAGGAGACACGTCGTACAAACACTGCAACTTATCCTACTCTTGGTGACCGTCCTTGGAACGACCCTGGCCCACGACGAGGAAAAGCTGCCGAAGACCGGAGTGATTTGCCAACTCTGCGTGCTATTATCTTGGACTTTTCCAGTGTGGACCATGTCGATGTTACTTCAGTTCAGAATTTGATTGATGTCCGCAATCAGTTGGATCTCTATGCAAGCCCTGAGCCAGTTCAATGGCACTTTGCCAACATCAACAACCGCTGGACCAAGCGCGCTCTTACATCTGCTGGATTTGGCTGGCCGAGCCCTTCGTCTCCTGATGGTTTCCACCGCTGGAAGCCTATCTTCAGTGTCGCCGAAATTGGTGGCAGAAGCTCTGCAGCTGCCGTTGCTGAACGCGAGCGTCTCAAAAGTCAGATCAGGGCCGATGATCTTGAAGGAGGTCGCCCCAAGTCTGCTACTATCCGCGAAGATATCGAACCCGACGCCAGCAGCAGTGAAGGCGATGACTATATCAAGCAACTCGACACCACTACAGCATACAAAGCCAAGCACAATAACCTTGCTCTGGTTTCAGGCTTGAACCGACCATTCTTCCACGTGGATGTCACCAGTGCTGTGCACAGCGCTATTTCCAATATTGAAGGGTCTGGCTCTTTTGCTAAGATCATTGAGGAGTAATTTAGCGAGAGATTTCGTTGGTTGTTTCTTTTTTGGTTTAATTCATATCATACCCGCGAAGGTAGATTTGCAGGCGTTGGAGTTGGGTTATTTCAGCGACCCATTTGAAAATACTAGTTAAAATCGAATTGCTTGGTATACGAACACATGCGAACAGGATTTTCGTAAAATACTTCCTTTTAGTCTACGCCGTATCTCACCTAGGCCGTATACTCAATACAACGACGTTCATAAATCATCGCTTATTCTCTGATGACACCAACTTCACGAGATCATTATCGCGACTATGCATCAATTCTTTGCCCAAATTACTCCCCCCATCTCCAGTGCCTTTGTCGCCACCTTCCAACGAACTAGGTTACCACACAGAAAATCCCCATCACGCCTATCATCAACACAACATCAAACATTTATGTAGTCACTCATACCGCAACAAATGCCAATCGTTCGCCTTAAAGTATTGCGCAAATCTGACAATAGAGCGGATCGTAGTCAGGATATTAGAGTAATATCATACAAGAATATCCAAAGCAACGATGTGGCGACGACTTTCACTGGGGAAGTTAGGGTTGTCCGGTCAAGTGACTTCCACTCCTGCCACCAGCTAATTCTCCCAGTCTCAAGAATTAAAGTAAAACACGCATTATCGAGCGCCGGCAGCCCCATAGAACTATCCAACTGTTGGTTTCTACCATATCAGCTACTTCTTCCCAGCTCAGTCGATGTGGCTAGCTAAGCGACATATGCTCTTAGGGCGGTGTATGACTTGTTTCATTGAGCTTGCCAATACTAGCTGCCCGGCTAGTTGTGCTAGGATTGATACACTTTCACTTGAACCAGGATGTAATGCTGGTGGTGCTGCAAAGGCTGCTGGACGGGGACGTAGTCGTGGGTCGTGGTGGAAAATGAGGTTAGAAAACAGAGGCGTTGTGTGTTCTTTAATTTGTTTATGGACTGTCAATGGTTTCATTGTACCCTCAGTAAATATGGTTTGCCGGAGAGTCGTGATCAGGAGTTGTTATTGTTATTTGTCTGTTAAGGAAGGAAAATTCCTGGGCCAAGTAGTAACTTCATTTCTCTTCTTGAAACCATAGAGATATATACATAACAATCCCCCTCATTGCTTTCCCTCCCTCTATCGAAACGGATCCTAGAAACAAATCACCTCAAAACGCCGCCCACGCCAGCCCACCCAAGCACAAATCCACTCAAAGCCTCCCCCATAACACCGCCACCCAACCACACATCCCTCCACGCACCTTTCCTTTGAATCGGCTTCCCTTGACCTTGATTTCCACGAGTGCGAATCTTCCCAAAGTCATCGATCCCTTCAATTTCACCACCGCTTGCACCGGGAAAATATGCGCCTGCCCCTCCTGTCGAGGTAGCAGACGGACCGAGAAGGAGGATTTGTACGAGAGCGGAGACGAGGAGTGTGCCGGCGAAATAGAATGCGAAGCCGGCCGTGGATTGGAGACCGAGAATACCAGCCGAGATGCCTAGAATGAAGGCTGTGAGGGATCGGAGTTGGGATAGAACCTGTTATATTTAGCTATACCATCGTAATATAAGGGTATATTGAGGAACTTACTCGTCTGTTATGTTGAACAGATTCCGGGACGAGGGGATGAATGAGGAGGGAAAGCTCCTGTCTTGTGGGTGGCATTTTTGATTACCCTCTCTGGTTATAACGAATAAAGACGAGTGTCCTTTCTTTAGCACCTTTAAATGCGCAGATGTTGGCTTGCATGCGTAATTCTGATTTTGTGATACAGGGTTGATAGTCAAGGTGTTTCGTTGCTGGGAGGTGCCATCATTATGTTCGAGGGTGAGGTTGGTGGTGGTAAAGTATTTGCCAAGACCGGTATTGATCCCAGATAATTACTCGCTGCGTTACGGCATGGATACCATGATAAATACGATATCCCACATAATCCGCACCAAAATAAAGCAACGTCCAAAATATTTAGCTAATCTACTGTGGATAGCTTTGAAATTTCCAATCGAGCTATATGTCAACTACTTTTCAAACATTAACTACTAAAAGATAACATCATGTACCACCTATCCTTTTCAACACTTCAAGTCAAATCCTACATGAAAACATCAAGTCGAATTGGTCATTCCACGTCACGTCACATCTCATAACATCACATAACTTGGTCCAATACAGGCAGTTCAGTTAGATACAGTCAATTTTCGGTTCACAGGGCGAGACAGGTAAGGGAACCTGTACATAGCTCATCCTTGATACTATTATGTATGCATGATTAAGCCTATATATCATGCGAATACTCTCCCAGGAGTAATATCAGTTCTTTCTGCTCAACAATTATGAATTGTAAACCTCAAATGTACTTTGCAAGCTTATGCAGAGGTATCGAGCTTGCCGTCGGCTTTGGCTTCCTTGACTTGTTCAAAGACCTAGCATAGTTGTTAGCTCTCATGCTTTTTATTATAATATGGATAGAAACCCACCTTCAGCATCTTGTTTCGGGCGCCAAGAGCATTGACTCCGCGGTCTTCCAGTCCCTTATCATCCAACTCGATCAGGTCCGTCCACTTAAGGTCTTTCAGGTTGTCCGTATACTTGTGCAGACGGAGCGAGCGCAACCAAGCTGGAATATCCTTGAGCAAATTGGGGTCAGTAGGATCTTCGGGTGGCTTTGAGCTTCCACGGCGGCCACGAGGTGATCGTCCACGTTGTACCTCGGAGTGGTCAGAAAGATAGCCTTCAGATCCCATAGTATACTGGCCAAGTCCCAGAGAGTTCAAATTGTTTCCGAGTAAAGCATTGTTGGGGTCATAGGCCGCAAGGAATCCATTGTTCTGAGGGGACGTGAAGCCGACTTGGCCAAGGGGGGCTTGCAATGCAATACCAGGAGAACTCGGGCGCGATCTACGACCAGCCAAAGCAGCTTGCTGCTGGGCTTGGAGCGCAGCAATTTGCTGCGCATTCAGAACCTGACCGGCATCATTGACCATAACGAGGTTCGCTCCAGGTATGCCAGGACCCAGACCAGGAGAAAGATGTCCGGCGTTGGAATTCTTTCCATGACCGTCGTTTGAGCGTGCACGGCGATATTTACGAGCATCATCCAATGCAATGCGATTATTCACCGTGGATAAGGCTGCTAGTTTCATCGCGGTAGCGTTTGCAACCATGTCAGCTTGAGTGGCGCCGGCCTGTTGGGTATTGAACGTCGGTGCCATTGGGGTGTTCGTCATTGATGCCCAGCTGGAGTTTCCAATATTGTAAGGCGACAGTAGAGGGGGCTCGTGAGAATTCTCTGGAGCGGTAATGGTTTGGTTCTGCACATTTCCGATATGTGGAGAGCGGAGACCTCCCGCATTCGGTTGATTGAATTGACCCATTGGTTGTTGCTGCAATTGTCCGGACGAGGATTTAGGACGAGCAATTGGAGGCTGCAACTCCGGTGCTCGCTGAGCCCATGGAGAAGATGGCGGTTTGTTGCTGTCAGGAGCGGAGATAGTCGGTGCCACCAGGGACGAACGATCGCCGCCAAAGACAGCACTATTCCGGTTTGAAGCAGGAGGATTGCCGGTCTGTTGAGTAAATTCAGCCTTTTTCTTAGCAATTGCTGCAGCAGCGTCGGGAAACATTGCGTTGATGGTAGATGAATCAAGACCGGAATTTCGTTTCGCACCGGGCGATGGGGGAGGACGCCCCAAGGAATTCCGGGAGCCATCGGCGATGTTCAGTTTGGACATTGCATCACTTAAACGGTTGGACATGGGATCTAGAGTCTGTCAGTCCCAATAGAGCAGAGCTAGAGAACATTTATCAACTGACCCTTCTCTCCAAAGTTTGCCGGAGAGAGCACTCCGGACATTGGGTGGCTCTTTGCCATTTGTTGCAAGACTTGTATGAAAAACCGAATCTGCACTTGAGTAGTCTGCTGTAGCAGAGCATACAGAGCTGCAGTCCTTTCAGCCTCACTCAAGACACGAAACCATTGCTCGATAGCACTCAGTTCGTCTTTGAAATCCTGGTCAATGGTGGCGGCTGCCATTTCTTCCAAGGTGGTCTCAAATTGATCGATATCGGCAATCCATTGTTGAGCGGCCTGATCCAAGGCATCGTCAGCATTACCCTGACCTTGTGATTGTTGATTGAAGAACACTTCGGAGGAGGGACGGATGTTGCGCGTCGAGAGCGGGCTCGGGAATCCAGACATGTCCGCAGAAGCTCGTAACTGATGAGAACCGCCGAGATTACGAGCAGATGAAGGAGGTCGCAGAGTGGCTTTAGACGCCTCTGGGGTGCTGTTTCTATTTCCGATAATGTGACTGGCCATTTTCTTTGGATTGCGTATATTATCAACCTGTTGTAGGTCCGTCGGTTCTCGGAGGATATCTTAGTATACGAGTCACGCAGTCGGTCAATCGATCGTGGGCAACCCGGGCAATAGCGCCTGAATCGTCTTAGCAGGAATTAGGGTTAGGTGCAGACCAGACCAGTGGCTGCACAGAACGTATTAAGTATTTGCACGAGATTAAGTCGAGCACTGGCTGTTCAAAGTTCGATAAAACGAGGCAGAGGCCGGTCAGAGCAACAACAGGTCAAGTCAAGCGAGACAACGAGAGGCACCCGGACGCTGGCAGCGTGTGTCAAACACAACAAAGTGCCAGTCTTCGGCGGAGATAAGAAAAACACGAAAAGAAAATAAACAGGCAGAAAAGAAAGAAGGATAACGGAATGGTCGAGAGGATGAGGAGCGTTAAGGCAAGAAGAGAAGAGGAGGAGGAGGAGCAGCACGAGGAGCGATGTGGAGAGGAATGAAGAATAAGTTTGCAGGGGGGTCAAGGTGAGTGGTGGGTAGGAGAGAGAGAAAGGCCGACGGAGGGAAATCGAGCGGGCTAAGTCTCAACTGATCAACCCGTCAAGTTTCAACGCTACGACGAGCCACCTTATTAAGGCCACAGCTATGCTTTGCCTGGCCGAATGTCTGACTTCGTTATGGTAGAAGCCAAACTTTTGAGACTGTGTTGATGTTTACTTCGACAGATATCGTGCCCAAATTAAGGCAGGGTGATCAACACTTGGCTGTGGCTATGATGAAGATACAACTACCGTCATCCAGGCTGCATATCAGCCCACTGGGACAGATGCACATCAACAAAGGCGTTCTTTCTGTCCTCAGACTCATGCGACTGTCTCATTGAATAACCTACATAACTCAATCCTCGTAGACTAGACTCGTCAACGTGACTTTTTGATGTGGATACCTCGTGCTCGCTCTGATTGGCTACCACGGGAGACGTCTCTATCATCAACTTTCAAGCTTCCTTCTTTTCTGCTCCCAACCCTTCCTTCCCTTGTAATGCGCCGCCTGGCTCGCTCGACTTCAAATGCCATCTACACACGCCTGTATCCCAGATGGTCAAGTAGGTCAGACCGCGCGCGCCATTTGAGCGATGGACGGTTATGAAAAATCCCATGGTCGCATTGGCGATTACGCCGACTCTTCATACCAGGAAGTGCAGCCGCCAATAGACCCCGCTATCGACCCTCGTCTTTTCGACTCAAGCTATCTTACCTTAGATCCCGGCTCAGAGGATGTGGCTTTCGAAGATTATGGTCAACATGGCCCCCCTGACACGGCGTCTATGTCCATCGGCCAGCGGAGACTGCTTCAAGAACAGGTCGATCTAAGTGGTTCCGATGATGAGTCTGACGATCTTGATGATTATGATGACGACGATGACCGGCCATGGAACGAAGGAAAGGAAGTGTAAGAACATAAACCATCCAAATGTCTTTCATTATGCTTGTGTTATCGACTCTTAACACGTTATAGATATGATGGCTATTCTGCCATGAGAGCGGCTCCGGAAGACCCGGATTACCAGGTTTCTACTGAAGCTGAAAGTGAGGAGGACGATGGCTATGACGCCAATGACGCTTCACCACGTCCGCGCAAACGTCGTCGCAGAGGCCGTGGCCGTTTCAGTGGTCGTTATGGCGCAAGAGGAGGAAAAGGCATCAGGCGAGGACCAAGACGGCCGCTTGAGCCCAGTCCAGAGTTCAAAATGCTTCATTCCCAAGCTACTGAAGCTTTTATCGACGGAGACTATGACCGCGCAATTGAACTGGTGCAGCAAGCCATCCTTGTCAATCCTGAAATGTTTGCAGCTCATTCTCTTTTGTCTGAAATCTTCCTCGCTCGAGGAGATAAAGATAAGGCGGTCACGGCTCTTTTCAGCGGTGCTCACACTCGTCCGCGTGATCCTTCTGTGTGGTACAAAGTCGCGAGACTGATCCAAGAACGAGCTGGAGAGGACAGACAGAAGACGCTAAATGATATGATTTACTGCTATAGTCGTATTATTGAGATCGACGGGAAAAGTTATAATGCTCGATTTCAAAGAGCTGCCGCGTACCGTGAATTAGGATACAACGGCAGAGCAGCGAGCGAATATGAACGCATTCTTAAAGAGCTTCCTCACAATATTCGGGCTCTTCGACATTTGGCCGAAACGTACATTGATATGCAAGACGTTCAAAAAGCGCTTGATTACTACCTGGATAGTATTGATTACTATATGACCCTTGATAACGATGAAAATATCGAATTCTCATGGTCAGATGTGAACATCTGCGCAGAGTTGTATGCATATGTCGGGGATCCCAGGAAAGGGTTGCAACTCCTGTCGACGGTGTCAAGATGGCTCCTCGGCCGAAAGGATGATACGATATGGGATGCTTATATTGACGATGATCGAGAATGGGATGCTGCTGATTCACCTCGTCGTATCAAGACTGATGGTTTTATACCTGATACCTATCCGGTCGACTCATACGGTTTGGGGCTTCCGATGGAGCTGCGCATCAAACTAGGCACGTTCCGCCTGAAAATGGGTGATCGGTATTTTGAAGAAGCATTGGTTAGTGTGATATCCTACCACAGTTGTGGAGCTTTTTATTTGACTAACCAGTTATTACAGGCTCATTTTGAGTGGCTTAATCCGGAAGATGGTTCAGAGACTTCTACTGTCTTTGACTACGCCGACCTTTATAGGGAGGCTGCAGATGCGTTGAAAGATGCAGGGCTGTTTCCGGAAGCACTCCGCTTTTATCAGCCGCTACAGCTCACCGAAGATTATGCCGATGTCAGCTTCTTCCTAGCCATGGGTGAATGTGCTTTTGCCTGCTCAGACTTCAGCCTGGCTGAATCTTGCTATCTCACAGTAACAGAGAATGACTCTACAAACTTACAATCTCGAGTCAATCTAGCTAAACTCTATGAGACGACCGGCGAAAGAGACCAAGCACTTTTTTACGTAAATCAAGCGGTCTTACTAGGTCGCGAAGCCAGGGGTCGCAGTCGAAGGCGGCGCAAGGATCGTCGGATAGCACAGCTCGCTAAAGAGTTCCAGGGCGATACTCACATCTCAACACGTATCGTGCCCAGACATTTAGCGAATGAGGTAGCTCGGCACGAAGTGTTACAGGATGGTGATGCGAATCGTCCACAGCAGGTGCAATATCTTTATTCAAAGATGAAAGATCTACAACCGAACATGCGGGCCGGCGATTCCGATGCGACAGAGGATTGGCTTGACATTGCGGATGCACTGTTACATGACTTTCGGACTAATCGCGCATTCTATCCTTTACAGAAGCATATGATATTCCTTGGGTACTCGCGGGAAGAACAAAAAGGGGGAAAGAAAAAAGGGACAGTCATGGACGAGGTGCAGGAAGTGGCTGACCGATTACAAGAATGGCTGGGTATGACTTTCCAATGTGTCTCAAGCCATGCATTACGGACTAACGGTTTGTCATAGGCCAAACTAATGGAGATGCAACTCCGACAAGTATTCCAAACGATTATTACGGAATATCATTTGACGAATGGTTTGAAATCTTCCTCGAATACGCCTTTGTTGTTTCTGGACAAGGTGAGAAGGACGAAGCATATGACGTTTTAGCTGCCGCTGCAGATGCCAGTGTATGGTATCATTACAAAGATAAAGTACGACAAATTCACATTTGCTGGTTTAGTGAGTCAATTCGTGATACTATCGTCCATTTAGCTTTCACTAATGACTTTGATAGCATGCGCTCTTCGCGCTTACGATGAAGAAACACTGGTCAGCGAAGCGCGATGGTTCACCAAAGACTATCAATTCGTATCAGATACATACCGATTATTCTCCATCTTGAGTCGACTATGCGGCGACCCCAATAGATCCCTCTTTCACGCGTCGCCGAGTATGAAGTTTATGCTCCGACAAGTCAAAGCTATGGACTCTACTTTACCCGAAGATCATCACTTGATGAAGGCATCAACCACAAAATCACTTATTACCAGACAGACCACTGCAAAGGTAACGCGAGGTTCGAAGAATCCTCCGAAACAGGTGTCTTTGACTACCCGCCACGACAACGGCGACCTAATCATGGCGAGAGACATGGATGTCGCTCTTTTAGTCCTGTATGGACATATTCTTTACTCTGGGAACAGTTTCTACCCAGCTTTGAACTACTACTATCGAGCCTACGCACTTGATCCGGAGAATCCAGGAATCTTACTCCCCATCGCTTTATGTTATATTCATCATGCTCTCAAACGACAGGCGGACAACCGGCACTACCTAATTTTACAAGGACTGTCATTTATGTCATTGTATCGAAAAGTGCGTTGTCAAAAGAAAATAGATCAAGATATCAAAGACGATGTCCTCGAAAATATAACAACCGATGTGTCGTCGCTAAGCGAATGTCAAGAGGTGGAGTATAACTATGGGCGTCTTTACCATTCCCTAGGGCTGGTGCACCAAGCTGTACCGTGTTACGAGCGTGCATTGGAGTTAGGTGATCGGATCAAATCTGCGCAAAGGAATAAGAAAGCTGCCAGCAAAGATAAAGGAAAGGCTGTAGGTCGCGGCGAGAAGAAAGATGAGAAACCAGAAGACATTATTGTTGAGGACTTCTCTCCTGAAGCGGCTGTTGCGCTGCAGAATATTTATGCGCTTAGTGGCAATGCTGCAGGGGCTCGAGAGGTTACGGAGAAATACCTTATCATTTGATATGTTATTTATGTTGGAGTAAGCTTGGGATAATTGGTTTTAATACCCCCGATATGTACCATAGAGGAAATGCAACATGATCATTTATTCATTATCGGTCAATTCAATCTGAATGTCTGCTTCGGTCTATATACACATATCATATCATACCAGGCCAATTAATCCCTACTCTTCGGCATCTTTGGCAAAAGTAGCCACACCCCCAAAACAGCAATCAACAACGCCAACGCAAAAGGCTGCAAAACCTGCACGCCCTTTGACTGCGCGATTGCACCCACCACAAACGGGAAAACAGCTGCACCTGTGCCACCCAGCGCAGCCGCAAACCCAATCGATGAGACATGCAGATGTTTGGGGAGGAGTTTTGTGGCTGCGACCATGGCGGCGGGGAAGAGGGGGCCTAGGAAGAAGCCTTCTATAGCAATTGCAACGGCCGAGACGTAAAATTGTGGGACGAGCCAGAAGATAAGTTCAAAGGCCATTGCGGCAGCTAGGTAGACCTACATATGCATTCATCAACCACCCGGAATATGAAAGAGAGAAGGGAGGGGGAGCAAAGGCAGTGACATACGATAATAGCAATCTTCTCCCCAATCCTCGGCGTCACAAACCCCAATACAACTCTTCCAACTGTAATGCCAATCCAGAACCCCGTCGCAGTCATACCACTCGCAAATGCGCCACCGTGACGCACACGCATCATGAAGGTCACAATCCAGCCACCTAAAGCAACTTCGGTACCAACATAGCCTAGCAGAAACGCTGAACAGAGCCAGGTGACTCGCGCACCCGCTTTTGAGAATAGAGCTTGTCTCAGGAGATTATCTTTTTGTTGTTGGCCGGAGCTGTTGTTGGTGTATGCAGTGCGTTTGCGGAAGTCGTGTTTATCTGCTTTCCGGAAGGCAAAGATTGTTAAACCGAGCTCGAGTGCGGCACCACCGATCTATCCTTCCATTAATACATACACGGGGAGACCATGAGGGGATGAGGCAGGTGTGCAAACCATCAAATAATAAAATGTAAACCACGGCCACTCGGCTTTGGTAACTAATGAGGTCGCAATCAATGGACCCAGCACCGCACCCAGACCATAAAAGCCATGCAATAACCCGAGCAGCTCATTCGCATTCGCAAGATTTGCAATCCATGCATTCCACGCAGAATCCGCGAAACCATTGCCCAAGCCGGCGAACATGAATGAGACAACCAAAACTGGGTAGGGCGGGTGCACTGAGTTTACAACATAAGCGAGCAAATGAGCTGAGGAGCTGAGGGCTGCAACGCCACGTTGGCCGAAGTTCATGTGAATATAATTGTTGAATATGGCGGCTGCAGAGTAGCCGACGACGGGGGCGAGGAAGACGAGGGATATGATTGTGTAGCTGAGATTGTAGTATGTTTCGAGCTGACAATCTCCAAGTCAATATACATAATGTTCAAGAAGACAATCAAGATGGTGGATTTACATATGGAATCAATGCCTGGATTAGTTGTTAGCTAGAATTCCAAACCAGTCAGAAGATTGAGCTCACTCCATAAGCAGCATCATTTGCACCCATGATCACAAAGGCCCAAAACGTAGCGAACAACCGAATTATGTTGACCGATGGCTCGTTCCACTTCTCGACAACATGCGCAACCATGGCAGGTGGCGACTGTTGTTGCGACTCTGCTGTTAGTGTTTCGAGATCCGGTTCTCTTTCTGGAGCTGATTCACTATGTGCATTGGAGGCCGGGTCGGATGATGTAGAACATTTGACATTAAGTCTCTGATCCTTTGAGTGGAACTGAGAAGTTCTTGACTCCAATTCAATTGCACCGGCCAAAGACCCGGTAGCGTGACTGTCTTTCATATTGATTCAATATTCAATATCAATGAGTTACATAACAAGTGAGGTCTTTCCTTGGTGGCTGCTCTTGGAAGGGAATTGACTGTATTGGCCACACCTCGACAATTCAAACCGCCTTACAAGGCTGTCTCTGGATGATCTCTATATAGTATAAACTCGCTACAATTCTCGGGGTGACTCACCAACAGTGAACTAATCACAATGAGCTGTTGTCTTGGCCCCGTCGCCTAGATCGAAATGGTTGACGTTCAGGGTTGCGAAGCCAGCGAATAGTTTAGCCGAAGATTAGCCGTGGTGGGGAAGCTCGTTATTGATAGCGTGTCCATTTATTCAAACTTGTGGCTTCACTAGTCATAATAATATATACTATAAGCAAATGAGGTATCTTCAGCCTGTCTCAACATATCAAAAAGCAATTTCGTAACCAGAAAATCTGGGCTTGCCAGAAATAAAACATAACTCCAACCGATACTCCCCGATAATGCTGATATTTAGCAATCGCGTGATGATTCTCACTGACTCTTCCATAACGCCAAATAGTAATGAATGCTCTGTGTTTCTGTTCGCCCTCGCTCATACTTAGAGCCTCATTCGGCGCGTAGATTTTGCTTTAGTCATTTTCTTGCTCTTGGAAGCCACGGGCTTTCTCTCCTTTATCTTTTGGTCTCTCCACCATTTCACAATCACGCCCTTGGCCCATAGCAGACGATCACGCGCGAGAGCAACAGCTGCACACTGCTCGGCAATCTCTTTGGCGAGCACATGACGCCTTGCATTTTCCTCGGTCGTTATCCGCCGCCACGCTCTTTGAATGACAATAGCTGCCCGAATGCGTTTTGTTGACGACAGGAGACGAGAACACAGAAATGTCAGAGCCCCAAGCACGAAATCTCGATTGAATATGCGAGATGCGGAAGTTGGCCCGGCGATAAGAGATGCTGATAGATGTTAGTATTGCGGGCTGAATCTAATGTATCCTTGCGACTTACCGAATTGAGAACTACAGCCTAGGTATTGCAGGCGTGATTGCCATCCCTGCTGGGCTCTAGGCTGTTCTTCCGAAGACACAATTCCCTTTAAAAGATAGACTTCATACTCATCCACGATGCTTTCGAAGATTTTGCCGTCTGCAAAGCTAGTCGTGAGATTGTCGAGCTGCAATCCTTTCAGCTGCGCGAGACTCGAAGCCCATTTGATAAGCAAGCTCTCATGTGATACAAGCTCAAGATCATACAACCTATCCACGTTGTATCCTTGACGATATTGGTCAAGCGCAAGTTTCCTCTGCAGACGCGCGATTTCGCTCCTTACATCACTCCAGTCCAGCATCGCTGCCAAGCCCCATTTTCCAACCAATACCCACAACAAGGCCATGGTCTTCTCGCGGTATCCATCGACTATATGCTCTGCGTTGATGTCTTTCACCATCGCGTCGATGCCGATGGTCCCTTTAAGAGCGTCAAGCGCTATTTGAACGTTGAAAATTTTGGCTGCTTTGCTGACACACGGAACCTTGAGACTCTGTGAAAGCGGCCATTCTGTGGTCTCTTCTTCTAAGAGCGATGTTCCCTCAATAAATTCTGTCGTGTCAGAACTTTTCCTGCCGCTGAGAAATTGTGAGGACTCGGAGTAAAGCAGGATCTCGACGAGTCTCGTTAGAAGAATCCCATCACGCAGATCCACTGCTAGATTACGAATTCGAAATTCGTGGTCCTGCAACGGGTGTTGTTTGTAGAGTAGATTACAGTTTAAATGGTTAACTTGTCGATTGATGTCTCCCATTGAAGGAAGCAACACGCCAGCCAGTGCGTGCAACGCAGCCGAAGAGGATTTGTGCAGAGAACTGTCGGTAAACAAACGCCGCGGTAATGAATTCCCTGGTGCCAAGCGGGCCTTATCAAGAAGAATTATAATCATAATACTCCGGAGGATGGTTCGTTGGTAAGGTCCGGCGATATCTCCTTGAATATCTCCATGGTCTTGCTTGTCCATGTTCCGGATAAGGAAGGTCTCTAGGAAGGCCTCTATTGCACGTTTCAATTTCTTGTGTTGCTTTGCTGAGGGTTCTGAGGTTCCGTTGCCAGTTCGAATTGGGTGGATCGTAATTTGTCGGCCAAATACGGTCTCTGCTGCCGCTTTCAAAGCGTCCAAGTCGTAGGTATTCGTCCAAAAATCCAGGAAGGACCTTTTCATGCCTAGATCATCGGGAAGACGGCTGCCTCGGCGTAATATTTCCTGCGACGGTGCCAAAGCACCGTAAAGTACTGAAGCTTGGACGCGCCTGTAAAGTAGAACAAACGAGTCACTTTGATAAATTTGAAGAAGTTCATGTCGAAGTGCTTTTGGGTCATGTGAACGCAGTTTTCCCCCAACAGAGTCAAACAGACTGTTCACTAGCTGGGTTATGACAACTTCTTGATGCGACAGCCAGTCGTCTTCGTACATGGCTGGATTCGAGATATCGTTACTAAGCACGGGATACTGTTGATCGATGCTAATAGGGCGAGCCTTGGGCAAAGAAACTTGGTTGGGCGGAATTGAACGAGTTTCTCCAAGTGATTCTTTCGAAGGCTGAGACTGGATTGCAGAACGGTTCCTGACACTGGTGCCTTTGATGTCTGCTTCTTTGTGTAAAGGAACTTGGTCCTTTGGTCCGGTCTCCGCCAACAAAGTCATTGAATTCTTATAGCCAATGTTGAGAACTGACTCTTTACGTTTCGACTGAGCCGTGTTCGCTTTGGTGTTCTGCATAGCATTCGGGACCACTCTTAGCCGATCTTCAGATTCATTTTTTGATTGAACGAGCGGCTCTTTCTTTGTAAGTTCATGATATTTGTCCATAAAATGACCTGGCGGGATGTTCTCCTTTCCTCCATTCTTTCCCACGGCATCCCTGACCGTTGTAGCTAGTTGAGTAACTTTCCTGCTGGGTTGCAGTGGCGCCCGCCTAGGGTTTTCCACTATGGACTTTCTTGGTTGCTTCTTTGCTGCAATGCGTGCTTCCGAATTGTAAAGTGGTATGGTCTCTTCTACCTCGCTCGAACCGAAGTCGCTCGACTTCGTCGATTTGACTGGGCTGAAAAGACTCATAAAAACCGTTGGCATAGTCGTATCTTCCGTCGGAATGTACACCGTGCGACGTCGAGTATCCTTCTTCAAGATATCATTATCAGAGCGCTTGTGGCTCAGGCGTGCTTTGTCCTCTGATCGCATTTTCTTCTCCAGTACGTCCGGTTTCTTACTGCTGACGATAGTGATTTTAGGCTCTAAAGAGCCACCATTGTGTGCTTCTGTCGAACTGATGCGCGGTCGCTGGAAGCGCTGGGCTGGTTGAGCAAGAATCGATGAAGCCCTGTCCTGTGGCTTCCGTTTCAAACTGGTTTGTCTTGTTGATATCGTGGTAGCACTTGTCGTATTCGGCTTCCTGTCCTCCTGAATGGTGAAAGAAGCTTTTTTTGGTACTCGTCGCGGCTTCGCTGTGGCCAGTGACGTGGTTTGCGGTCGTGGTGGAAAGTTGATTGCAGCTGTATATTCGAGGGTAGCGAGGGTATCCTCTTCACAGGCGCTGGTCAGACTGTCATACTGGGTGTGACGAGAACTGAGTTTGGATCCTGGGCAGGGACTTTCTAAATAGTCATCCATACTTGTCTAGTTGCGACGTCCATTAGGCAGAAACTGTCCTGCCTCTACAAGTCAAAGTTGTCGGCGTACTAACAGAAGGCGGATGATATGATTGCGAACGTGGTATGACTGCTCTTGTATCGAATATTGAACAAAGGGCTCGGTTAAGGTGCGAAAGGCAGTGTAAAATCCATCAAAAGTCTGGAGGTATCAAAAGACCGTGAGGAATGCTTAGTTGGGGCTCGTGCCAATCGGGACGTTGTTTACGCGGTTGCCCCCGCAACATAGCCTAGGCAGAAGCTCCCCGCGCGCCTTCCCTTTTTGTCTAGATTTGACATGGAGAATTTCTTCTCTTTAATCTTCAACATTCCCTCTTCCTCGTGGCGACCCATCCTCAATCTCGCCTTGATTTCACAGATTACGTCTTTTGTGCGGGGGAGTTTAGCTACTCCCTGACCTAACAATGAAGAGGGTGCAATGATGAAACAAATAGCCGCCACTGTTTAACTTGTCGAACAGGTGTTCCCTGCATAATACTCAAATCGGACAAAATTGCAACCAAACCCTGTCGCCTACCTTTACAAAGCATCGCTGCTCTTTTATAGGTCTGAGAGCAAGAGTTCACGCAAGGGTCATGCATCAATCGGCCATGGTAATTACTATGTAGACGTTCTCAAATCGGATAGGTCCGAGGCAAGGTATGGCTTGACTATGCATGGTAGATCCTTCGATAATCCTCGGGATCTATACCACAGACAAACAGCACATGGAAATGATATCAGTTTCCAATCTTTTGAAGAGCTTCTGTGCAAAACCTTTAGATATAGAATTGTTGGCTGATGACCCGCTACACATACAAAAAAATACGCACTCAATACACAATACAGCTGGGAGGAGGCTCACGAGATCTGCGCACGTGGCCAGATTCCGTACGGTATCGTACCGAGCACCATGAAGTGGCCTCGCGCATGATGTAACATCCCTTGCACCTCAACAGCAACTTCATTTCGAGTATCCAGAGCCACTGGACACTTTACCACTTCTCAAAGCTCTTACATATATCACAGCATCGTCTCACTTCGGAATCTTGTCGTTTCAAGATTCATTCATTCGCCGAAACGACTGGCCGCGCCGTTGCGACTAAAAAGGTCTAATTAGACCTATTCCAGCTAGACCCTCAGCCCCAGGTCCAGATCTCCCTCTCCTTAACTAAATAATTGAATGTCACACCCAGCACTGCCACTACTGCTGCGTGTTCCATTCAACGAGTCGGTGCATATTCGAGAGAAATAGGCCGGAGCAAGCTGGATAATTGAATTATTTGTTTTCGTTCTCCGTTACCCAAATACACGTCATAACTCTCCCAAGGCTTCTTAAGTACCTGCTTGCTGCCGGTCTGTGGATGGTATCAGCAACGTTGGTTCCGCCAATGTCCACGGACCATGGAATCCCTGGTCTATGAGGATTCGCCGCTGGCAGATTATCTCGAAGGTAAGCTCCAGTGGTTCCATACAGATCCGAAGAACACTATTAACATCTTTGGATGTTGGCAGGCGAAGGCGAACGTGATCAAGATTGGACGCCGCCGCAGGACGAGACGAATAGAGATGCACATTCACAAAACTTTGCACCGAAAGGGATACCAACAATACAAACACGCGTTCGGGACACACTCGCCGCGACGAGCGACAAGAATCCTTTACAAGAGCAGGGAGTCGGAGTGTTTGGCCGCATACATCACGCATGCTCTGTATGTCATGAACCTAATGACCCGTTTGGCGGCAGTCTGTGACAGTGGGCTAATTGTAGCAGTCGGCAGTCAGTTCGCGGATCGGAAAACGAGACAATGAGAGATTTCTGGAACAATTCGGCTACGTGATAGTCGCGTCGCATTTACTGGACGAATATAATGCTGCATCACATACAACTGCAGCAAAAGATGCGCCACCGAATATACCTGGCCATGACACGATGTCTTTCTCTACCACTGTCGGACTTACCGGAGCCGTCGTCACTGCAGTGACGTCGTTCTCTATAGTCGGGGTAATACACTGGAGCCGGTCACGGACAAGTGCAGGATTCAATCCAAGGAGATTAGTGATTCTTCTCGTTGTGTTACCCCTGGTCGGGGCAGTCTTCTATGCCTTTGCGAGACGACAGTGGCTCAAGTTTGTGAGACAACAAGCGGTCCAGGAGGCTACCAACTTTATCAATGGAGCCCAAAGATTCGACTCGCTAGTCTCCTCGTCGGTGCTATTCATACAAGAGGTGGAACTTGTATCTCGAGGATACAGAATGTAGGTTACCCTTCTCTGTTTTTGGAAGGGCAACCGTCTGACATCTTATGCAGAAGCACGCCTTTACCCCCTGTCAGTCGATTAGAAGAGTCGACCCAGGTCCGTCGGTGCTTGCGATTGCGACGTGCCGTCTCCGAAGGGTTGTCTCTTGTTCTCGATCGGTATATAAAAGCACAGCACACTATCGGACTTCTTACAGATCCATCAAATTTAGAAAAGTACTACGACATCTACGAATTATCCATGGCGGAGCTTGCCGAGGCTCGGTCCTCGTCTTCAGAAACGACGGGTGAGGATCAATACTCGCTAAAGTGGCTCCGAATAGTCTTTAGCAGATTGTATATTATGAGACAGAGCATTCTATGCTGTCTTTTGGCGTTGAAAGCAGATGGAAGCGGTAGCGATATCCCGCCATGGACTTGTGCTGTTGAAGAAATGCGGGACCTTGCGGCGGTAACATACGAAGCCGCAAACAAGATTGCAAACATCTTGAGTGAAAAAGACAGTCAGTACATTACGTTTGCTTGCAGTAGAGCTCACTGTCCAGTTTTTAACTTAATGCAGGACCTGTACCGCCTCTCTCACCGTTACCGTCTGCATCCACGGGTCGTGATACCCTTCGAGCTCAAGCAAGGCGCTTAAACTCCCTATCACAGGGTATCCGGGCTCTTCACGCCAAAATGCATCTAATGCGGGAAGAATCAGACGAGAGCTTGACGCAGGACGCAAGCGAACAGGACGTCGGAGCGTCCTTAATGGCGCAATACGAATCCATTGGTGCCGACATTCGAGGTCTTCTACAGGAATGGGAAGCAGGCAAAATTGCCCTCATCAGTTCCTTGGAACACCCAAGCGGACTCCCATCATCATCGTCGTATGATCGCTTCTCACGATCATCATCCAATGACCTGAAAATACCACTGTCACCAACCAGTAGCCTAGGCGGTGTTACAGCAGTAGACGGGAGCCCGACTGCAGCACTCATGGCTCTGAACGGAGAAATTGCAGAAAACGTCGCCGACGCCGAAGCAGAAGAAATTTTTGAGGCGATTGTCATGCCATCGTCCCGAAAACGACAATCTCTAACCCGAGAAGAGCGCATTGCACGCGTCAAGGAAGATAGAGCTCGACAGGCAGCTGCGAGAGAGAGAGCAGACGCAAGCACGAATATGCTCCGAGAACTTGAGACTGTCATCAAACATCGACCGACGTTGAAGAACAAACCGCAACGAATAACCAGCATCTAACTACTTTATCGGAATCTTTTCTTATATCCTATTTTTAGCCAGCACACGGTACAACGTTTTCTTTACATATTATTCTCTCATTGTACCTGCCTGCTCTTCAATGTACATAATTTGATTCGGAGTTGGCGTTCGGATGTACCCTCCGGGAGCGATATATTTGCAGTCTCTTTTTTCTCTTATTTGTCCATATATATATTATACAATCACAATATAATTTCATCAAGCAAACCCAGTGCGATATACTTGAGGAAGTGCATATATTTTAAAACTCAGTCGTAGGCTGTGCCTCCATTGCCTAACTCCTTAATCCAGAGGGCCCCAATTCCGCACTCCACGAAGACACAGGCCGTTGGAGACGGTTGTGATATGCTACGAAACGGTAGCAGAGATTCGTATCTGATTGATCTTGATCTGACGGATCCGCACCCACACAGTAAACAAGCTAATTGCCCAGAGGCAATATCTCATGTTGTATCTCACTAGTTTCCTTTTCATACCATCTACCGAGGCAAATGGATATTCGGAATCAACCAAGTATCACACGGCCTGATGGTCTACAATTGAGCTCTGGTGGAGAGTCGTGAGAGGTATGACGTTATCTCCGCCTTATACCGTTGAATATGCATGAACATATAGCAAGGGGTATCAAACGTTGCGTACGAAACTCGCTACATGAAGTCCAGGTTGGTGGACCAATGGCCTTCCAAGCCTGAGCACCCCGACAACCTCACGGGCGATCGACGTTGCCGATGCCACGCTCATTCATATGGTTGATTGATACCCAACGTATCTTTGTACTTGTGGATACTAATCTTAGAGACTATGCTATCTAGAACAACGAAAATGCCATCATCATCATCATAATACCCTGGAACAGTCTTCCGAACGATATACTGCTCCCCTCAGCCCTAGCAGAACAACATACGTAGGTGGCCCCCTCCATCGGAAAAGGTTCGCCAGCGTCCCCACGCTGTCGGGATATGCTGGCCATGAGGTAACATGTTATGGTTGCAATAGAAGCATCAAATCAGTTTGACCTGATGTCGAGGGTATCACCTGAACAGTTATGAGGGTTGTTTGTGGCCTATCGTTTGCGGTGGGGCGAAGTTCGTTGATTTACGTTTTGGCCTTTGGTACAGAATTGCCGCGATATAATTTAAGAAAACGAGGTTATGAGATGAATACCGTTGCCAGACTAGTAAAGGGCTGCACTGATTCAATGTTGAATTTCAACGTATGCATGGTTAGGGTTCACGCTCTGCGTGGACTTGCCCAATACAGTAAGACTTGCCTAAGATTTTGCACCTTCAGATGGCTGTAATTAATTAACAGTTCATGGGACCAAATTACCAGCGAATAACCAGGCATCGATTACTTAGCTTTGTTAGTGAGGGATTTTTGTCTTCCATTCGTGGATGGTAAGTACTCACTCCGTCTCGGTAGTGTATTCAGAATACGCAAGCGAGCCAACTCTTACTTACTCGTTTGAGACTAATTTCCACGCCGCATGTGCATGTATGTATACCACTAGTCGCTGCAGTGAACGTACAGTATGCACCTCGCCCAAGACGGATGTGGTCTTGGACGTAAGTCGTCAATTCATATAAGATGACCTCGGATCTTTGATCGCGTGGTACGCTGGACATCTATCTACATTTGGAAACCCAGATTAACTGCTCAACATATTGAACACATCCCTGCGAAGTTCCACAGACTTCAAAAACCGTAACGATCAGCCAAACTTGGCTTTTACTTGGCTTCCGTGCGCGGTAGAGTTTCGGTTGAAGTATACCGACGAGTAATAACGGCATGTAATAATAATTCTGTATGTGCGTGCTCTGTGTATACGGTCAGTGCGTAGTCGTATCACGTCAAACCAACTTAATTACAAGCTTAATTAGCCAGTGTATCGTTATGTTTCTCGTGTTTCCTTGGTTTCCTTGGGTCGGCTCGCGAATTTCAGGGACAAACTTTTCAATCAGTGGAGATTCCACGACTTGACCGCTTCTTCTTCTGACATTATAGACGGAGTTCCCAACAACCTATGTCGAGCGTCAACTCATTCATTTTTTGGTCATCTGTATATGAATTAATCGGAGATTCCTTCCTGCATCGAATACTCCCCTCTTTCGGAAACAGCGCTTGCACTATGTATAACTAGTACGCAAAGTGCTGCGGAAAGCAAAGCTCGTTGGTACGTGCACTCATCAATTTCGCACTAGAAAACCTAGTGTGGAAACTAACCCTCATAGCGATATGCGATGATTGGTGTACGGGATGCATAACATGATCGATCGGCTGCTACAATCTGCAAGGCTACTACAGTTTGGTATTAGCCTGCTTTTTGACCTCGAAGTGTCACGGTTACTGTTCGGTTGTGTTTAGTATTGACCTATTCTAGTATGCTTTGCTTGTACTAGTATGCAGGTATACTGCATATTTTACCAGAATGGCAAGGAGCATAGCTGTTGCTTGACTAGCTCGAGGATTTTCTCCGAGGCATATCAGATTCACTTTTAGATGTTGGAGCTTGATGTGTTGTTCGCCCTTAGTCTCACGATCTAAAACGTCTTGACGCTCTGTCAGTCCGTGGTGCATGCGTGCCATTTCTGACTACGCAGGAAAATAGCATAGTATAGCAATTTTGCTATCGTGGATGAGCTGGAAATGTTTCTCGGTGAAACCAAACTTGTGGTGACCGCTGCGGCTGGGTAATATGGTTTCACCGCTCTTCTATCCTCTGCTCTAACGCAGTGATTGAAACATGGTGGAAGAGATGTGAAACTGATACCGTTTATTATTCAACCTTCTGCTAAATAAAACCCCTGTCAATCCATTGGGTGTAAGTCGAGCCGAACCGTGCGTTTCGATGCCACAAATAATCGGAGATCTACTACTTCGGAGTATCAATTCTGCTACAATAGCAGAGGTCCCGTGTCTCGTGATGTCATGTTATCACACTCAGAATCGCAAATCCTAAATTTTGAATATCACCTCAATGCCTAATATGCGTCGCATGTTTTATATGGTTAAGTGCCAATCTACTCGCCTTAAGTGGAAGGCTGCTGCATTCGGCAAACCACGAGGAGAACGAGTCATTCAGCGATTGGCAACTAGTCAGCGCTGATCGACACCCTTTCATCTGGTATGTGGCACGTTGTTGTCGTCTCAGATATAAACAGAACAATGGGATCTGATCGGCCCTTTGTTTTGGCTGCTGACCGCTGGCTGGGGACAATATTATCCACCGTATTCATGTCGTTGGCTGGCATTTTTCAGCTTTGTTAAGCGCCGCACCAAAGGAATACAACAAAAACAGTCACATACTTGGCAGTCGAAATGTACGTATTTTTACGTACGGAAAAGGGCAGCGAACATCGAGTTTCCTACAACTAACACCGCCAAATGATCAAAATTACGTCGTATACTGAGCGTAACGGAAGGCGATTACATAATGTAATTCTCGTCAATTCACGAATCGTAGCAATGAACGCTGGGTGCGCAGCCTTCGTGGTAATGTTTCCGAGCCGTGACAGAATTACCATGACGGAGTAAGGTCATCCGCCTGTGCCAGTCGTCACGTGACTGCTGCCTGTTTGCAGGCTTTAAATCGGTATTTACGTATCGTAGGGAAGAAAGGGCATAGTAAATCAACTCTGGAGTCTCTGCCGAGTATTGAGCCAACAAAAGAAAGCCGTAACGCACAAAAGAAAAAAAAGTGGACAAGCGAAGGGCATCTGACAAACGAGAAAAAAGCCGCATACAGAGGAAGACAAAACCAGCAAGTCAGCATGGGTCGCGATACGAAGATGTGAGTTGGCTGAGTCTCCAGTTTTCGTTGTCCAGGTACATAGCTCAGTACCGGGTCGTATCATAATTTGGTAACTTATGAAACGGATGGTAAAGAACGAATGAAACATGATCGTCTTTGTAAGCAGTGCCATTGGCGAGCATCTACGGGGGGCTTCCTGAACAAGCAAAGCGTCTTGCTACTGATGAGATTAGCCGCATTGAGAACCCGAGGCGTGGTGGCGATCCAGTCGTCTGTATCAAGGGCCCGTAAAATACCGGTAAGGAAAATTCTTTCCAGTATGAGTCCGCCGTAATCTTACCAGTAAGTACTAGGCAGCAGGAGGCACCCAGGCATGTAACTATGTGTATGACTTTGGTAATCATACGAGTGTATCAACTCCCCCCAGTTCGTTTTTACCACCCGTACTTGCCCTCACTCCGTACCACTCATTCATCATTCTGCTTTCCCAACTCCAATCCTCTTTCTATTACTTTTCCTTTCCGCACGACCACAAAAAACCCACTTTCTCCCTCTTAATTTACCTGGTCGCTGGCTGCTGACTGTCTGCTTGGATCTTTGCGCTCTGCACATCGCTGCATATCCTGCGACTATCATCCGCGTGTTGGGAGACTTGTCAACCTCCAATTGCCTCTCCTACACGCTCCCCTCTGTGACTGTCGATAGTCCGGCCAACTCAACTTGCAAACCTCCTTCAAGATGTTGCCTTACATATTATGACAATCTGCGTCCTGCTTGGGACATTTTTCAAAAAACCTTTCAGAAACTTTGTCGGTTCGGTTCAGCGTGTCTGACGACTTCACTGTGAGAGAATCTATATCTCTTTAAGCCGACCAAATACCTACAAAGATACACTTTTGACTCTCGATATACACACCTTTGAAAGGTCACCTTACCTCTACACACAATGACTCACCATCAACGTCGTGATCGTCAAATACCAAAACTACAAACCATCTTGAAGATGGTCTTTTCATCAGATCAGCCCTCTTCAGTCTCTGGAGGGCAAGAGGTCGAGGTGGTGGACGACTGCGACGAGCCTCCTGATCAGAATCATTTACATAACCGCCCTAATAACGAGCAAATATATATCAAATCACATCCGGCGCCTGAGAAGAAAGAATCATTGCTTACTAGAGCTCTGAAGAGTCCCGATCTTGGTCCCGTTGACCGTGTTAGGAAAGCCTCCTACCCTACCAGCAACGGAAGCGGTCACTCTACTGCTGAGCTGACTAGTGATGGCGATCTTACCAGCCCCGCCTACTCGAATACCTCTAGTCCACCACATATCTCGACTCTTCAATTGGCACCCGTGTTGGAAACAAGAGTAGCTTCACCACCTTCAGATCCCAGTGAATCGAAGATTGAAGCGGATCTAGGCCGCAAGCGTTGTATTAGCTTCGCCTGTACAGCTCGGCAACCAGAACGACCAAAAGAACCAGAGAAGAAGCCGAAGACGCCTGAAGATAGCGACACGACTGACGCGCCACAGCGCAAGTCGAGATTAACTTTCGTTTGTCCTTCACGTCAAAATGAGACCAGACCCACGAACAAGAGGTCTCCATCGTACACCTCTCGTGCAACTCGCTCACCTCCGCCAACTTCTCGCCGTCCTTCGCCCGACGCTAAAGAAGCGCAGACTGCTCCGGCTCGTGTTGCAGAGCCAGCAATCGTGAAAAAACCTGGCAGCATACATATGACTGGTCTAGGTGAATTCAAGCCTTCGGAAGAAACCCGCTTCCACGAGTTCGCCAGTTCCCTCGACGAGGTGGACGAATGGGTAACGCAATCGACTGAGCATCTGGGGAAAATGACATTGGCCGACTGCATGAAGAAAGAAATGGCCATTCGGAAGCTAGGAGAAGAAGCCGAGGCTGAAGCCATCGCTGAAGAAGAGGAGGAGGATGAGCTGGAAAATGAAGACGAAGACGACACGGTCGAGCAGGATGACGAGGAAGATGACACAGTGCACGACTTTTCTGATGACGGCAACGAATCAGATAACGAGGCTGGCTTCGCTGACTCGGATGACGAGAGTGACGGCAATTCTGAATACCAATTTTGGGCACCCTCGACGACAACCGCAGCGACAAGTGCTGACAATCTGGATATTGGGCGTCTAGTTATTGACCGTCGCAATTCTAGCACATCGATCGACTCTCTGAAATACGAATATAGCCGACCACCTTCGTCGACGGCTGGATCCAGGAAGAACCGTCGCCCCATCAACATCCCTCGAGCCCAAACTCCAGACTTGCCAGATAGCACTGACTTCGTGTGCGGGACACTTGACGAGGACCGTCCGTTAGAGGCGGCCTATATGTCATGCATTGAAGAACGACGTCGCAAAAAGCACATTCTCATTCCTCAGGACATCGACCCTAGCTTCCCGACGACGGATCCTGAGGACAATGATGATGACATCGAAGAAGAGAACGAGGATGAAGACGAAGATGGCGATGTAGCGGTTGCTGCTCGTATAGAAGATGATCTTTTACGTGGCAGATCCAAGGGAACCGTCAAAAAGCCGTCTCGTATGTCTCCACGACGCGTTCATTCTCCCGCTCCACGTGCACATGGACAGGTTTCGCCCAAACGCATGAAATCTCCTGCTCCTAAAGCTCGCCATGCATTGGCTACTGCACTCCCTACTATTGCCATTCCAGTTCCCAGGACAGGTGTCAATATCACCGGCCCCGTTCAGCGTCCTCATTACAGCCGTACCAAATCGCTACCTCGCACTCCGAACCCATTCTTCAAAGGCTTAGAAGAATCGAGACTGTCCGGTCAGCAGATATCCACCTCAGGCAACTCTGTTGACGGACCAGTCTCGCGCAGCCGGGAGCTGCATACGCGCGGACCCATTGATATCATTCAAGGGCTGGAGCGCAAACGACAGAAACGAAAAGAAAAGTTCTGGCGCCAGCATTGCCGCAAAGCCGCTGCTAAAGAACAGTCTGAACGACGTGCAACGCGCGGCAAAGGCGCCGAACGCATGAAAGAGCTTGGTCTTGAAGTGGCCGAGCGATTCAAAGCATACGGCGTTGGCCAAGATACCCAATTGATGCTGTCTGTTTAATTGACAAGAATTGTCTCTGATTTGAAACCTTTTCCCTTGATGTACATACTAACATCTTTTTTTATTCTTACTCTTATTCTTTTACATAAATTCATCAGGGCGTGATGTTAGTTGACTTACAGCATCGTTGATCAGACGAAATATAAGCATTATTATTCACTTTATCTTTCTTTTCTCCTATATACTTTCTATGCATTGGTTTGGTTTGGGTTTTCCGCATTGCACGATGATTTTATGAAGCGAACAATTTGCAGATATATACCCCAACATGTCGAGGACACTTATAAGAAAGGGCACCATGAAGCATGAATAACGAATACAACAATACAACAATCAATCAATGTTTCTCCATCGTAGTATTAACCTCGCCACATAAGCAAGTGGCAATTCGGGCAAATCATTTGAGGCTGACTGGCGGCGAGACGGAGCCGAGCATCGTACCTAGGTAGAGTTCGGCAGAATCGCTGTGATTGGCCTGGACAAATCAACGTCCGACACCTCGCTAGTAGTAGGACTTACGATTCTAAGTGTTTCTCTCTCTTTTCGGTCAGTCAACACAACGTACGACAAACGACGAGGCTTATTCTCTGTTTGTTTATTATCTAACGCACGTACGCCGAACGACGGATCACGAACGGGTTATACGATAGGAGTTTTTTTCTTTTCTTTGGAGGACAAGTAGCGTCTAGACGGCATCATGTGGATTATCAACTGGTGTAAGTCTTTACGTCGATCTATCGACAGATCGAGTTGCATCGATCTTCTTCCGGTTACAGAAAGAGAGAAATGGATTGTTGACTTTTTGGTTTGCGATTAGTCTACGACGTTCTGGCGTCACTGGGCCTGCTCAACAAACATGCCAAACTTTTGTTCCTTGGACTCGATAATGCGGGAAAGACGACTTTGTTGCACATGTTGAAGGTACATCCTTTCAGAAAGAAATGGCACGAGAGGGGCTTTGGTGCGATGGATGCGATACTGACGAGTTCGGTAGAATGATCGAGTGGCTATTCTCCAGCCCACTGCTCACCCTAGTACGTATTATCTATCCACGGCACCGACAAAGGAACACGGACTAAGTGAATGAACAGCATCGGAGGAATTGGCTATTGGAAACAACCGCTTTACGACCTTTGATCTCGGCGGTCATCAGCAGGGTAACTCTCCTCCCTGCCTTTGTCTTCTGCTCAACACTCTCAAACAAATGCTAATGCATCTCACATGAACAGCCCGCCGCCTCTGGAAAGACTACTTCCCCGAAGTAAGCGGCATCGTCTTCCTCGTCGACGCCAAAGACCACGAACGCTTCCCCGAGTCCAAAGCCGAGCTTGACGCGCTCCTTGCAATGGAAGAACTCTCCAAGGTTCCTTTCCTTATTCTCGGAAACAAAATCGATCACCCGGATGCTGTGAGTGAGGATGAACTGCGTCATCACATGGGTTTGTGGCAGACGACGGGTAAAGGTAAAGTTCCTTTGGAGGGGATCCGGCCGATTGAGGTTTTTATGTGTAGTGTTGTTATGAGACAGGGTACGTCAATTCCGTCTTCCCATCTGTCAGACAGCCTGAAGTGGATGCTAATTTAGTGTAGGATACGGAGAGGGTATCAGATGGCTCTCGCAATATGTCTAATTACTCGTCTTACTGCCAACCCTGCAAAGCTGTCATGGGCTTCAACTTGGAATCTACCATGACAGTATTCTGAACCTCAAGCAGCACCTAGCTACTATAATCTAGATCCTCCCCTTCTTGTGTCCTCTCAGTCTTTGTTTTTATTACGTCTTGTGCGACCCTTTTTTACTCTCTTGCTCTGATTATTCATTTTTCGTCGTTTGAGAAGCGAGTCTATCAATCAGCCAAATCGACCAAACTAAATGATGAACAATTTCAAATCCCACATCCGTATTTAGGTTTAAGTCTTAGGAACTGAAGAGAAGTTGGAGTAGGCGATGAACAGTGCGTAGTCCTTTTACTCAAGTCGAATACAATTTGCTACCATTGACAAATGTCCGTTTAATTACGTATTATTTTATTTCCTATATAAAAAGCCGAAAGGAACAAATCGAACGTCGGGATTAGATACCATGGCAATTGGCATGGATTGCATGACATAAAGCACCTAACCTAACCTGAAGAGTAAAGGAAAAGAAAACCAACACTCACATAAGATAAAAAAAAATCGGAGAAAAAAAATGCTAAATCAGTCGAAAGAGAAGAAAAAATACCAAACACTTGTCCCCATTTCCTATCCTATCCTATATCCATGTCCATATCCTATGCACTGCACCACATGGAATCACACACCACACTTCGAGATAAAAACACACAAACACAGCGCCATAACTTGCAAGTTCAACTGATTCCTTTTCTTTCCTTTCTCATGATCACCACCCCCAACTCAGAACATAATCTACAATATCAAATGTTTATGCGCTGTAATGATTCGTGTCGGGGTCTAACTTTCATCAAAAGGAAAAATGGGGTTGCGATCCGACCCAGAGGAATAACGATAAGGTGACGATTAGTCGGGACCAGATCCATGGTGACGAAAATAGTAAAACAAGGTAATTAATGAAGATTGGTCGTCCGATCGAATCGAGTATGCGGGGTCGAATCGGTAGAGTCGGTTGAGCGGTTGCTGAGTCGGTCAAGGTCATGGCGAATCGTTCGAGTCAAGGGAAATCGCATTATTGAACCGAAGTGATGTCAATCTGCTGTTCTTATTTCCGTCCGAACCTGCTGCACATGGAAAAGCTCGTATTTACTTCTTTTTCTGCTTTCGCGGAGGAGTGATGGGTCTGCCAGTGCTTATACCCCCGTGAACGTACTTTTGTTTCTTTTCGGCTGGTTTCAGAATCTATATCAATTAGCCTTGATCTTCAACGCCGAAATATTCGAGAAGGACAACGAACCTGGAATGAACAAAGCAAGCTCTCGTCCACACTCATCATCGCACCGGCGTTGTCAAATTCACCGCAGTAGTTGGGCGCACTGAACAACGTCACTAGCTGGCGCTTCGAGAAGAATTCGTAACCGTCCTCGACGACTTGGTGAGCTCGACAGATCAAGTCCATGTCGTGTTTTTGCAAAAAACGAGCCACCACGTCTGGTCCAAACGTGAACGAAACACCTCGATCGTTCTCGCTCCATCCAGTAATGTCTTTATCGGGATCAGACCAGAGGAGATCGCAGAGCAAACCGCAGTCGGGAATCTATTAAAGTCAGCATGTTAGGTTGAGCCAAAGCTCGTTCCTCCTTTTCCCAGTGGATTGTTTTCATTCTTTCGCATTGACCAGACCACAAAATAGCAATGACTTACATCAGTTGGACGCATCACACGGCGGATCTGCTCCATGGAGTTGAGATCCGGACTCAAACCTCCGTGCATGGTAAAAATCTTCTCATCGATGATGGCGGCAATTGGCAAGCAGTTGAAGCAATCGGTAAAAGTCTTCCAGAGCTTGATGTTGTAGCGGCGTTTGCACTCATCGTAGAATCCGTAGATACGATTGATCGAGGCGCATTCGTGGTTACCGCGGAGAATGAAGAAGTTTTCGGGATATTTGATCTTGTACGCAAGCAACAAGCAGATGGTCTCGAGGGACTGCTTGCCACGGTCGACATAGTCACCAAGGAAGAGGTAGTTTGCCTCGGGAGGGAAACCACCGTACTCGAAAAGACGTAGAAGATCGTAGTATTGACCGTGAATATCACCGCAAATCTACATCGCAACAATCAACCTCTGACATCATGTTTTGCAAACGAAGGGCATACGTACCTTGATTGGCGCTTCAAGTTCGAGCAGAATAGGTTGTGAAATGAAAATTTCTCGTGCCTTGGTACACAAATGACGAATCTCAGACTCCAGCAACTGCACTTGTTTTCCAGGCCGGCTACCCCTCACTTCCAACAATCTATCAATGATAGAATCCAAATCCACGTCCTGATCAGCCATGATGTGCGGCTTTGAGAGAGAAAATTAGGCGGGGAAAGGGAGAGAAGCGGAGAAAAGAAAAACGAATGGATGGGGAGTGCCCGGCTGATCTGTTGCATGTTAGGAAGATGGTCTGTGATGTCGGTCGGCTCGGATCACGCGAGACAAAGAAACGCAACGAGCGTGCGTAGGACGCTTTATGACCGACAAAGTAAGAAGGGGAGACAAATCGACTGACCTAGAAATCAATACCCGATAGAAAGAAAGATTAAAGCCTCCCAGACAGATGTCGAGTCGCAGATCACGCAACGATTGAAGTAGAAACGTCGGCAAAGATAGGCCAGTAGGCCTGCCTCGAGTTGCAAAAACTTCCGCTCCTTTCAGTAGGTGAAAAGGCGAGGCAGCAAATGAATCGAAATTCAAGTCTCGAGTCTAGAATGACGAGCGAGCAGCCCAAATCAAATGTTTTCTGCGATTGACAGCAGCGAAATGGGTGCGACGGAAATTTGATGGAGAGTATTCGATCGAGACAATCGAATCGTGCGCCGAAGACGTGTGGTGATGATCAGTCGGTGTAGATATCGACAGAGCGATAGTCAGTAGCACAAGGGAAAACCGGGTTTTGAGATTCTTATTTTCTGGCGTCTTCTCGCTGAACTCGACGATGTTAATGAGCCTTTGAAGATGAAAATTTTTTTTTCTCACTCTCAATGAACACTAGTTTTTGAACTCCGTTCGCTTTTCGAGGTTGTGAGCGATGGAACTGTCACGGTGGGTGGCGTGTTGGAAGGAGCAAAAATCAAAGTAGGCGGCAGAGTAAGAGTAGAAGAAGAGACTTTCTGGTCCAAGGGCGCGCGCGCGGGTAACGGCGAAAGGGAGGCCAAAAGAAACGCGTATTACTGCCCGACGTTAGGAGTTAGGGTAGTAGTCGACAGATACGATTCCAGGTTGAGGTGAATTGGATCTAAAGGGGTGACGATGTAGAAGTAATTTGCAAAAGGACCGTCAGTGATAAAACGGTAAAAGTCTTGCTTGACTGAGGAGAGACGAAGGATAAGCTGAGGGGCGGCCTGGATGAATAATGCGTCAATCAATCACGCCGCTGCAGAGGCAGGCGCTTGGTCGGTCGGCCCTTGCCTTTCTACACACTACTCCTCTCACTACAGAAAAAAACGACCTTTCTCCATATTCTATACTATAGTCTTACTCGTTGTTTGTTTAATATTTTCATAATGATTGATCTCTTGACACACTTGTCGACAGATGGACATGAGAAAACATCAGCCGACAAAATACAACATTCGTCACCTAGCCTAACGCGCAACCCATCTATCTCCATCGCGTTCTAGATTCTGTTCCTCGACAACTTGGGATCAATAGCCCCTCCGTCCCCTCTTCTGGTATACCACATCTTCTGTTCTAGTCCACGGACATGAGATTCTAGAACTGATCGCCATTTTGAGTCGCCAGTGAATCCTCGCTACGAGAAAATCAGGTACCACTCGTTATCTGTTAATCTCTGGAGGGTGAGCAAGCGACAATGAGATAAGAAACAAAAATAGCTAGATATCGCTCTGATGTTTAAATATCTGATGCTAAGACGAATGGACTGAGTTGATTCGTGAATAATAGCCGCCTAGAGACCAGCCACTTCCTAGATCTTTTTGCCGTAATTTAATTCATCTCATTAGGGCGATAAATGCATCCATCATTCATAGCTATCATATCTAAACACACGAAGCAATTCTCTGTATAACAACTAGCACAAAAACCAAGCTTACAATCAGATAGCCGAACCAAATGGCTTGATGATAATCAAGAATCAATTCCACTGATGAGAGGAGACAGAAACAAAAAACGACGCTATTAGCAGCACACGAGCGGTCTAACCAGAACGACAAGCCAAGACGAACAAAACTATTTTTGTGAGCAGAAAAGGACGAGTACTAAATCATCAGAACATGCCCACCCAGATAAATGATAAAGCGGCAAATCAACAAGAAACTCCGTAACATGCATATGCAATTATACAATCAAAAGTCCATAGACGAGGGTATAATGTTTCTTTCATGCCCATGGGTATATGTAATAATCGACTCGTCGATATAAGTTGTGTGTGTGTGTGTGTGTGTGTGTATGAGACATCAGCCTACAGTTCGCCCACTAACCAGCAGGTGGCTCTCCGGACGACTAACGGCGTCCGGTCGAATCAAAGATGCGTCAAAGACTGTGCCTGTTCGCGGAACAGCCGACAAATTTGCCTGCGACCTGGGGGATTGTGTCTGCCAGTTCCCTTCGTTCAGCACGCTGAGCCAGCTATTGCTGCTGCTGCTGTTGCTATTGTTATGGGCAGCTTCTAGTCGCGGACGAAAAATATTGCTTTCACCACCTAAATTGAAATTGGCGTTCCAATCTAAAGAATCCTGCTTAGCAGGTACGACTCTCTGATTTGGAGACATAGGCTGGGTGATGGGTTTCTTTGCCGGTTCAACATCAACCGGTGATATTGTTGTGTCCTCCTTCGGTCTCGTCGGTCCGCTCGTTTTGAATGGATCGACCAGAACAGGAGGATCAGGGGGGAGGGGCTTCTGCAGATTTTGTTGGGAAGAAGGAGAAGTGAAAACTTGCGTTATAGATTCTTCTCGAGACAAGTCGACGATGCGTCGACGATTGCTCCTTTTGCGGTGCGTAGCCCCAGGGACTCCGGGGACTTCAGTTGCTGCTGCGGTGGTACTGTCTTGCGACAGTAGTTCCTGACGCATTGGTGCTGGCACCTTGCTCACGGTCTTTGCTGGCTCGGAGTCGACAGGTCGGACAACCGGTGCAGACTCTGGTTCAGCAACACGTTCTACCAACTGCTTTCGTTCGCTGTAACCTGGACCAGAAGCATCAATTATGATGTCTTCGGTGAACCCAGGAGTGCGACGGAAGAGATTGAAGATCGTGACCCGATAATTTGAGTGGGTTTTAGTGAAGGGATTGCCCGAGACCCAAATCTCTCGTATTTCAGGGAGACCAGTCAGCCGGGCAATTTCAGTAGGATCCGTCAGATTGTTGTCTCGAAGGTCGAGACGTTCTAGCGAAAGGAGTCGCTCAATTCCAGCAAGCGATGATAATCGGTTTCCACGAAGGTTGAGAGCAGTAATGGCGGGTAGGGGATTCTTTGCAATCGACCGCAATGAGTTGATCATGCAGTTGGAGAGATTCAGTGCCCGCAGCGCCACCAAAGTAGGTAAGCTGTCTGGGATTTCAGCAAACAGATTCGAAGACAGGTCAAGTGAGTGCAACATGTTAGCAACGGGCAGGAAGCAGTCAGATGGCAAGGTCATCAAAGAATTATCAGCCAATCCCAGATGACGCAGGAAGCGCCACTTGGTTGGAGGTAGCACCCCAGCGAAGAGGTTTGATGAGCTGCGGTTTCCATGCAGGGAAACTTCGCTCGAGTTCGAGCTGCCCGAGCTAGACCGCGCCACCTTGTTGATCGAATGCCCACGAGAGTGCCGGTTTTGAGTGTGCTGCCTCGCCGCAGTCTGCGGTCTGGTAGGAGAGTAGCTGCCCGTTCGGCGGTGGCCTCGTTCACCTTCGGATCCCCCGCGAATCATGGGGACAGATTTGGGACTAGTACTAGTCGCCAGGTTGCTGCTAAGACTAGGAGAGCCTGGCGCCGAAACGGGCTTATGTGTGTTACTAGTACTACTGGCATCGTCGTATTTGTAGACTGGCTGCGGTGTGGGTGCCATGCTGCCACCGGGAATAGGTGAGGGGTGGGATTTTGATGAGCGGCGACGACGTTTGTCAACATCATCTAGAACGATCTTGGTCAACAGGTCAGTCGGGTTATCGACGTTGGCCCGTTTCAAGGTCAACGTGCGTAGTTGCTCAGACAGCCTGTCCCATCCATAAAAGGAGCGAAAGTCGATATCAATGATCTCGAGAGCACTCAAATTCTTGAACGCGTGCAATGGAACTGCAGTATCCAGGGGAAATTCCTCGTAGCCACGGATGAGACGAGCTCGGCGATCCGGAGCGAGGCGCAAACAGGGGATCTTAGTGAATGCGGAATACAGATACTTAAGGTCGGCTTCCAAAGCAGCCTTTGCCTTTTCGGATTTGGCGATGGAATCTTTCGAGCTGAGTCCAAAGGAAGACCAGACGGCACTCATACCAGACATGACACTACGAACGCTGGATACAGAGTGGATAGAGTCACGATCGCCACGGGTACGGCGTGGCTGATTCAGGAATGACACATACGAGGAGGATGAGTCATTGTGAATGTTCTCTAGGCGAACATTCATCGATCCTACCGCGATGGAGAGGTCCTCAAACTGGGAGAGTAGGTAGAATAGGTGGTGTGGGGTGAGGGTCAGCTTGGCTGGTTTCACGTTTTGCGAGGTAAACTTCAAGGCGCCAAAGGAAAGGGCGGCGGCCAGGGTAGATGAGGTAGAGGATGCATAGTTGTTGGAGGGGACGGACTGGCGTCTCAGCTGCAGAGCGTTGGCCAAGGCTTTCTCATGAGTTCGCACAAAGCTGGCGAGATTCTAAATCAAAATATAAGCAGCCGTCCTGGAATAGCAGAAAGACATCACCCACCTTGATGAAAAGTTGACCATCCTCCGAGTTAAGTTTCTCCATTATGAGGGAGAGTGTATCTGCCTAGTCCACCGCACAGGATCCAGGCAACAAGCGCTGAAATGCGAGCGCTCAAGGAAAACAAGAGAAACGGTTGCAAGGCCCCGTAGACATTTTCGCTGGTCCTGCCAGGTGCGTATGAATAGTCTAGAAGAAAAGCGACGGTTAGCAAAAGGAAAATACAATAGAAGAAAAGAAAACAGCAGGACGAAAAAGGAATGAGATCGAGGCTGTACCTGCTTATAAAAGAAGGAAGGAGGGCGCCCACGAGGTTCCTTCCGCGGCGGTTCACGAGACCTGCGATGTTTGTCTGGCTGACCCGGGCACAGTGTGATGTCTCAGCAAGGATGCAAATGAGACGTCGAATATGAAAATAAATATTGCTGCGAATTCAGATGATGTTGAATCTGATGTCCGTCTCGTGTGGCTGACTGGCTGTGCCTTGTTTACTTCTGTTTCGCCCTTGCAGTCGACCTTTTCGCGATCAAGTCGACCGACCGAAGAGACACACAGGCGCGAACGTAGCGATTCGATGAAATCAAGAACCACAGAGAACCGATATAAGACAGCAAGAAAGGGAGAATCGAGGAAATAACGAAAAGCAAAATATTGTTGTGGTGGTGATTGCTTTTTCTGCTTAGGCAGAACAAACACGCTATCAAAAGTCAAAGCAAAAACAACCGTCGGGCGAGTCAGGGGGAGGGGTTCTTTTCTGTCCCGAGATTTCCAGCCTAGTTGGTTGCAACACGGGCTGCAAATTGGGAATGGCGTCGTGTACGGGGATGCAAGAGAAATATTTGTATAGACCTGCAAAATAACAGTAATATGCAGTCGCAGGGATATAGAAGCAGCGAAGAAAAATAGAGAATCCAAGATGCAGGATGGCGTCTGTCAAGAGTTACATTACCTTACTTCTTTAGAGTACACTAGTGGTTTGCTACTACTCCCAAGGTATCCATAACTTATCTGATATCCAAACATCCGTCAATTTGTCAGTCCGTCCTCGGGCATAATAATCGAGATGATGGCGAGCACACACCCCTCCACCGCAGTAGTGCGACTCCACCGCTGCTGCTACTAATGCGCTACAGGCCGCTAACCGTATCACAATACGCTGCTCAGCCTGCCTTTGGCGCTAATCGCTGCACCAGTGATGGGAGGGGTGGCATCTGACTGCCCGCTGATTCGCCGCCTGTTAAGATGATTCTATTCCGTTATTCGCGCTTTTGGAGCAGATGCACCGTACGGAGGCCCCGTGCCAGTGGTGCAAGTGCTGCAGCTCGACGAATCCTTCCCAAGTGCTGATCGGATGACAGAGTTTATTCTGATTCAATTCTGATTTTGGGTTTGATACTGGCCCTGATACCGAATATACTTTGCTGCTTGTCTTCCGTGGTCGGCCGGCTTGCCTATCTCATGCGATCCGGACAATCTTCTTGTAGACGGTTGTACGTACTTTGATGACTGTCAACCTTCTATCATTACTATCCAAGGCGCAAAAAGTTCAGCTTCTGACTCTCGGGCCTTTGCATATTTGTTGATATACCTATTCCAGGACGACTATCTTAGGAGCATCTGAGCATTTCGGTATCAGCTAGTGAGTGGCTGTCCAATCACGCAGGCCCTTTCGCCGATGTCCTCGAACGATGCTTTTTCTGTTCAGCCACGGTGGAACGTGATGCATTTGATTTCTTGGAATTTCACGTTTCGTTATATGTTAAATATATAAACGGCTATTACCGGGAAGATACTTTTTTTTAAGAGAAAGGGATCATTTAGAGATTGGTTCCGTGGTTCAATCAATCAATAAGAGGTTACCAATCACGTCGACGGCTGCCATCATCCTCTTCACCGTCTGTTTACATCCATGTCGGTATACAGATGATCCTCAAGAAAAGCTTCAAAAATATTTTTAAATAGTACGTCGTATCAGCCAGCCCCGCATGAATCATTTCATTCCTGACCATCTTAAGATCTATCCGACTCGCCGACTGGTCAATTGTGCCGCCTCCCAGCACCAACGGCTCGGCCAGGCGGCACTGATTGGTTGCAGGGCTAACATCTGAATGAACGTAGGCCCTTGCCCCGACCATCATTGGCCGCCCTCATACAGGTCACCTGCAGTGTGCAGTCTGCACTATGTAGCTGGAAAAAGAAATGAAGATGGAACAGAAAGAAAAAGGGCAAAAAGAATGAGAGAGAAAAAAAAGCAAATTCGGGGATTGCTCAAACATCGCATCAATGCGTTTCTTCTCTGGCTGATATACGAGGTGCATGTGCATGATGGGGTGCGATTTGTACCTTGCCCTCGATCGCCAATTCCCAGATTGGGTGATTGGCCGGTCCATATACGCCATACTATGCCCTCCGACTCGAGTATGCATAGAGAAATCGAAAGAGAGTACTGTGTATGCACCCTGCACTCATCTCCTTAGATCCACAAATCGTATCCCTCGCTCCCTCATACCGGCTCTTGAGCTAAAGGGCTTACCGTTTCATCTTTCTGCATATCTCATTGGTCTTTCTCACTGTCTCACCCCTCCATCTCGGACCGGAAATATGTTTAAAGAGTCTGGGAGGATTTTTAGTGAACCCAGAATCCAGCGCGTTTTTATGTTTTGTTATACATATTTTGGAAAGGTTTAACTTTTATAAACTGGCGGTGAACGAGATTCTAAGCTGAGGGTGGCCCATTCTGATCGTTGGTTGGTGCCGGGATTATCAGAACGGAACTTGTATCATGATAATTTCTTCGAATTGGTTGCTCTGTGTATTCATAGACTAAAGTTATATCTTTCACAACATGAAATACTTAGGTAAGAGAAGAGGTATCTTCAGGGTCTCGTGACCATATCGGATTGTAGTGGGCGCGCACGTTCCAATCAGTACGTAGTACTAAGTACGACTGCGGGAACTTATCTCGAAAATGCAGCCAATGAAAATTATCGTGGAGACGAAGAGATCTTTTGTGCATGCCCATGAGCGGACGCCAATACGGAGCTTTTGTCTCGATGACTTGCTGCGAATGTATCCTTCACTGCCTTTCCTCGTCTAATGTAGTGGATCAGTGGAGCTTCTAACCAACTTTCACCTTGGTAGTGTAGTTCAAGATGGTAAGCCTCGAGCCCTAGTTTATGCCATGGTAAGTAGTATGATCAGATCAGCAGTTCATCCATGCAAATCCCCAGTTTTCTTTTCTTTTTGCGTTTGTTGTGTGGGTTCAAATGTGAGAATAGCCTCATTATATGACAACCAAGGTTCGTTAGTGCAATGGCATAAGGTTAGGGTCTCCGCATGAAACTGGGATGTTCCTTGGTCATATGTAAGGATACGTACTCTTATTCCTTGCGAGGTTGCGTTATACCCTACCACATGTAAAAGTATCGACTCGGTAGGTAACTTAAACTTCACATACGGGTTGTTCAAGCAGCCTATAGGCTGTGATACATACTAGTGGTACACACTCGCATGATCGGCAGTGTTCCTCTACAACCCGTAACCAGCAACCCGAGATAGGACGAACTCTGACGTCAAACCGCCACTCTGTCTGAGCTGTACTTTTGAATTTGCGAGTGAACAACGTGTACCTTTTGAGTTGATCGAAGAAAAAGATGTACAAAACACACGACTTGCGTCTTTCCATTGCTGACCGTTACTATCAGGTTTACTGCTAGTGGTTGAAGTACTGCTCGGCAACTAGGACAAAGTAAGTAGGGATGTGTCCTGATCCCTTTGCCACTTTAGTATAGTACCCTACACCGGTCTTCTTATCGGCTGATAAGCAATGGAGGGGTAAAATATCCCACCTGGACACCTTGAATGCTTTCAGTTTCTTGCACCGATTTGCACTGGGTTTACTCGTGGGAGAAATGTGAGTCTTCCCGGAGCGTTGCGCCTGTATCGGAATTATTTTGGGCTACTCGAGATCCCTGGAGATTGCCATAGCCGCCGCTCTTATGAAGCCTCTGACGTAGCATTCATCAATGCCGCCCTGCACAATCAACTCTATCCATACCGACATACCACCACACCACCTTTGGCATGAATACAGTACTGTAAATCATGATATCTCTTGTCAGGAGTATGTCCGAATGACGCAGTTCCGTTTCAGTTTGATGTATCTGGCATAGCGAGTATGGCTACGAAAGGAACGTTCAGTGGCAGATAGTTGATTGCGCGGTTTGGTTTTATACTTTACAATAATCTGTCTACGAACTGCACATTTGTATGGAGAGACTTCTGTGAACTCTTTCTGGGATGTCTTACATTCCAGATGTCTGCACACGCCGCGACAACCCTACGCCGATGCAAGTGGTAGCTCTTTCAAGGCCTCACAATCCATTCACCTGGCCAAATATTCTGTTAGCATATAAAATCTGACCCCCAGATAACTCGCATATAAAGCCGGCGTAGGGTTAGGGCTGACATAGACACCAGCCACACATTGATCCTCCACATGACTAGTGGCTGAGCTCCACATGCCGTGGCGCAACAGGTGACGACGTCATGCTATTTCAACATCAAGGTTGGCATGGACTGATCTCTGTTGACCACGATACAAACCCATCGACCATGGTACACAAACGAACACAATATGCTCATTAGCTTGCGATGACAATGAGTACCCGCGACAAAGCCTCATCTTCAACAGCGTCACTTCAAGGTCAAGAGTCCCTTAAACCGGGATATGACCCATCTCTCCTTCCCGACTACGAAACCCAATTTATCACGGACGATGACCTTCGTGCCTTCGAAAAGGCGCTGAGTGCTCCGGAAGTTGAGCCTCTGGTTGCTATAAATGACTGGCGCCCGATCCGTCAGCGCGTCCGACGACCGTTCCGTTCCCGTGCTGTATCGAATCCCAACAACCCACCCCGAAGGACCAAAGATGAGACGCGTGAAGGTTTCTTGTACACCGTTCTTAAATACCCATTTCTAGCGACTGTGTTTGCATGGATTGCGATTCTGAGCATTGTCTATGTCTTTACTCGGCTGTACATATACCTCTATGAACACTTTGTGACCTGGACCGGTCAACGAGAGAAGCTACGGAGATCACTGCATTCTACACGAAACTACGAAGATTGGCAGCGCGCAGCACATAATCTGGATACGTATCTTGGTAATGAGAAGTGGAAAGAAAATGATGAATACGCCTATTACGACCATTTGACGGTGAGAAAGGTGTTGAAACAGCTCAGGCAGCTGCGGAAACAAGTCGCGGAGGAGACGCAAAGCGGAAATGCACAGGACAAAGAAGCCGTGGAAGATCTTCGCTCGCTTCTAGAAGCTTGTGTCAAGGATAATTTCGTTGGGGTCGAGAATCCGAGACTTTACAGTGAAGCTTACTCGGGGACGAAGCATCTGGTGCAGGAATACATTGATGAGGTGCATCTGTGCTTGGAATGGATGCTAAACACCCGAGATCTTACCAAGGAAGTGAAATACCGTCATTTCCGCCACCTAGATACAAATTTTGGGCGAACGGCGCTGTGTTTGTCCGGCGGAGCTACTTTTGCTTACTATCATTTCGGTGTAGTCAAGGCTCTTTTGGACAATGGAGTCTTACCAGAAATCATTACCGGAACATCTGGAGGAGCATTGGTTGCAGCGCTGGTGGCCACAAGGACCGACGAGGAATTGAAGCAACTACTCATCCCGGCTCTAGCACATCGCATCAAGGCATGTCACGAAGAATTCCCCGCTTGGGTAAAACGATGGTGGAAGACAGGCGCCCGCTTTGATACTCTGGACTGGGCTAGACAATGCAGTTGGTTTACTAGAGGTTCCATGACTTTTCGAGAAGCCTTTGAGCGTACGGGAAGAATTCTCAATGTTTCATGTGTACCCTCAGATCCTCATTCGCCCACCATCTTGGCCAATTATCTCACATCTCCAGACTGCGTAATCTGGAGCGCCGTAATAGCTTCGGCCGCCGTTCCCGGTATTTTGAATCCGGTTGTTCTGATGAAGAAGAACAAAGACGGCAGCCTGGCCCCCTACTCCTTTGGCCACAAATGGAAAGACGGCAGTCTCCGCACTGACATTCCCGTCAAAGCACTCAACCTCCACTTCAACGTCAATTTCACGATTGTCTCTCAAGTCAATCCACACATCAATTTATTTTTCTTCAGTTCTCGAGGCTCCGTCGGCCGTCCCGTAACCCATCGCAAAGGTCGTGGCTGGCGAGGCGGGTTTTTAGGCTCGGCAGTAGAGCAATACATCAAGCTCGATTTGAACAAATGGCTTCGCGTCCTTCGACATTTGGAGCTTCTTCCACGTCCCTTGGGCCAGGACTGGAGTCAGATATGGCTTCAACATTTCAGCGGCACAATCACTATTTGGCCAAAGTCAAGACCCTCTGATTTCTGGAACATCTTATCAGATCCTTCGCCAGATAGACTGGCGCGTATGCTACATGTTGGACAACAAAGTGCCTTTCCGAAAATCCAATTCATACAGAATCGGATGAAGATCGAAAATCTGATCATGCTGGGATTATTGAAAAACTCACGTAATGGGCTAACACATGATAAATCGCCTCTCCTCTCCCGTCGACACGACAATTACGATCGGGATATTGGTGGCGATAAACGAGAAGGCGACCAACTCGACGAAGCAACGAGAATAGTCTCTTTACTGGGTGAACCAGAAGATGAAGATTTTTCTTCTGATCGTCTGAGCGTCCCCAACGAACACGTTTTCTCATCACTCTCGGACTCTCCTCGTGACGCTGTACCAGATCATCATCGACGGAGCAGCGTCCTTGATGAAGTGCGTCGCCAATCAGCTGTATTCTTCGATGACTCGGACGTCTACTATGGCGAGAGCGATGAGAGCACTGGACTTGATGGTGGAGGTGCGAAGGGCATGTGGGATGAGGCGAGAAAGACGAAATCGGGAGACTGAGGGGCATGATTTGAGCGGGCTAACTATTTCGGTCATTGATACGTTTTGTCGAAACTTGTTTATAATGAATTCATGGAAGCCACACTATTCATACATACAATGTAGATATTTACCACTAAACTATTCTTCAATACTACTCTGTAATTATGGCAGATAATACATGTACATATATGCCTCTGCGTCAATAACAAGGTGGTTTCATCTTAGGAGCTGTCCCTCCTATTCTGAGCATAGTTCCGAAGGAATTCATATTGACGTATTCAAATGTCAATACGTCAAATGTCAATATCAAAAGAGAAACGCCTGCCAAACTTGTTTTCATGGGGTATAATATAAATGTGAAGATTAATAAGAAGATAATATGGCAGTGAGCTGGGGTATCAGTATTACGAATAGTTAAATGTCCCATGAACATCATGATCGTGCTGTGCGCCAGCGTTTAGTTGGTTGTATGTACTCCGAGAACCGTTGATAGCTGAACCCGGGGCTGCAAATGCAGGAGATGGGGATATTGATATGGACATGTCGGGTGGTATGTAGCGAGGCGATGACTGTTTTATGGTATTCTGCTGCTGCTTATTTTGTCGAAGGACCGGAGATGAAAAGGCGTGATAAGGAGGAGGGAGATCGCCCTCGAGCTCGGCAACTTCATTTTCAGGAGATGCTGCTTCGTGCTCCTCCTCTTCATATCCATCTTCGTCTTCGTCATCAGGGTATGGAGGATTGGCTTCGTCTTTATTGAGCTGGAAATTGAGCTGAGCTAATGATTGCGCTAATCTGTCGGCTGGTAGGAATGTGGAGGGATCGAAGACTTGTGGTTGAAAATACTCCCGGGCTATAGGCGCTGTATTGCTTTTGTTATCGTTGCTGTTGGCGCTATACAATTTGGTTTGGTTGTAGCTAGGTGACAACGGGGTTATTGATGGAGGAAATGTTGCCAAAGCTGTTTCTTCCTCTTCTCGCTCATATCGGTGCATGTGAGGTGGTGTTGCGGACCTACTACTCGGTAGACCTTGCTCCAAAGTCCCAGGCAATTCATTTGGTGTGGGCTGCTCGGACGTATGTGAAACCCCAGGAGGTGCCATGCTGGTAAAAGGAAACGGCCCTGGTGTATGGCGTCGATGAGGCATAGAGCGAGGTGCAGGTGTCGAATTCTGATTCGAGGATCCCAATATCGCGTCCATCGACAGCGTTGCTGGTGGTTGTTGCTGACAAGATCTTTTGAGTATTTCAATCACCCGCCTTCTCCGATCTGGGGGAACAGTTGCATCTAGGGAAAAGCCTGATCGCCCTAATGCCTGGCCAATAGTGTCCGGCGAGAAACTGGTAGAGTCCAAGAAAGACAGCGCTGAAGGCTCGGCTGTTACTATTGCCTCTAAGACTTCTGGATGACCATAGTATGCCGCATATCGAGCGGGAGTCCACCCCAACTCATCTTTACTTAGGACAGACGCTCCATGTCTAATAAGGACTACCACAACTGATAGGAAGCCGCTTTTCGAAGCCAAACAGAGTGGCGAGTCTTCGTGAGATCGAATGCCGAAGCGTAAGTGTAGTGGAGAGCCAAAGTCCAACAGAGTCTGTACAGCAGCGACATGCCCGTTTCTGGCGGCAACGCATAATGCTCGGTCTCCTTCTGCATCTCGAACCTCGAGAGACGCACCCTTTTCGCACAACAATTTGATTAATCCTACTGACGCATCCTTTGCTGACACGTGAATTGGTCTCTGCTGTGTCATACTGGTCTCGCTCTCAATGTCCGCTCCAGAGGTTAGGAGCAACCGTACAATTTCAGTGCTACCAGCCCTGCAAGCGTAATGCAGTGCATTTAGACCAGCGGCACACTTGACTTCCAGCGGACAGCTCTTTCGCACTAAGAATTCGACAACAGCAAACTGAGAGTTCATGGCCGCAAGATGCAAGGGTGTTCTCCCTTGGCCATTGGTTAATGCCAGTAAACTGCGTGACTGACGGATAAGATACTCCACAACCTCGACATGTCCGTTAAAAGCTGCCCAGTGAAGAGCAGTCATTCCACCCTCGTCAGCGCTTTTGAAGTTGGATTTTCGTTTCAGAAGCAGTTGAACAGCTGATAACTGTCCGGCCGCTGCGGCACAAATAAGCGGCGTTCTTCGTTCATTACCCACCACGTCAACGTTGGCTTTATTGTTTAATAGAAGTTCCATGACTTTCACGTGGCCACCTTCGCATGCGTAATGTAAAGCCGTCATCATGGAAGCGTCTCTTGCATCAATGTCTGCGCCATAACTTGCCAGCAAGCTGGTAATTTCGAAATCCCCTTCTCGAGCGGCGACATGCAGAACAGTCATTTGGTTGTCAGCTCGAGCATTAACCTTTGCACCCTCTTCGAGCAGCATCTGCGTTGTCTGCAAATGTCCATTGTTAGCTGAGACCCAAAGAGCTGTTCTTCCGAGCCGAGTTTCAGCCTCGATATCTATTGCCTCCATGACTAGAAGTTCCACCACACTAACATGGCCACGAGATGCGGCGAGGTGAAGTGCCGTTGAGCCCGATGCATCGGTGCGGTTTAATTGTGCATTGTTCTGAATCAACAGATCGACGATATCGTCCTTCCCGCAATGGGCGGCGACCATGAGAGCATTACGTCGGGTGTGCAAATGCAATTCTTCAGTATCATGGCCACTACCTAGTAGTCTTTCAACATCGTAGCGTGCACCGGACTGTGCTGCTCTGACTATATCTGGGGCACTGCGACCGGCTTGTGTATTCAGATCAATGCTTGTAGTAAATTCACTTTCGCGGCCACGCCGGCCCCTTGTCGATCCCACCTTGGGGCTGACGGCCGAATTTCGCGATTGCGTGGGAACCAAATTCGCTCGACTAGATGTGTTTAGCCGTGTCAGGTTTAGCTTGGATAAGAACTTTTCTCTCTTTGAGCCAGTGGTAGACGGCAGTGTAGCAGCGTCACTGGTAGACAGCCAACGACGAACGCCAGGATTTCGCTGCTGGATTGGTTGTGTACCGAAAGACACGCTGTTACTGCGTGCGTGGTTCGGTATGATCGAATCATTTGGGCCCATGAAAGGGCCTCTACGTAAAGACGTATTCGAAGAAAGTGAGTGGCTAGGCGTCACATTAAGACTGACATATCCTTCGTCGCTCGCAGTATTCGATGCTGCTATAGACATCCCTCGACGCAATCCAATATCCTCTTCCAGATGAGTCTGGGATAGCACCGACTCAATTCTAGCTGTTCGGAGCTGTCCCTGTTGCCGTTGATATGCTGAAGTAGCCATTAACGTACCATCGAAGTCGAATTCTGTTTCACCAACAGACGGCAGTTGTCGACCGCTAATGGAATGACTGTCAATTTGGGAGCCCGCAGCGCTGACGACTATGCTCCGGAGGGTCATAGTATCATCGGCAACTTTCTGGATTATGTGCCGGTTTTCCACTCGTCGGAGAAGCTCAAGTTGTTCAGTAGAAGTCCGACTATAGATGTCAGGAAAAAAGGATGATAGATACGATTATCAAATCTCACCATTGGCAGGCCTGCAATAGCAAATTCAGAGCTCGAACTTGACCATGTAGTTGCCCCTGTAAACTACTCATTAAATCCTCATTCCAGAGTACTTGAACGCGAGTTCTGAAGGTGAGGGCGGGCAGATCGATATGTCCATTGACGTTGGCAGTGAGCTCAGTAACTTTGCTCGATAAAACTTCCATAACCTCGCTACAGCCAACAATGGCGACAGTAACAGACTCTTCGTACTCTCTGTGGCTCGAATTGACTTCTGCATTATATTTTGCCCAGTCATGCAATTGAATAAGGGCAGCCTTAATAGTAGTCAATTCCCCTATCATGGAACGAATGGTCAGGTCCGCATTCTCGTACTTCCCTCGCAGAGTCGACAGCCCGGCAATTGTCTGGCCGATGACTTGGGCGACTTGAAGCGCTCCACTAATGGCACCCAAGGCAGACAGAGGATCCATCTTGTCTGTGATGGTGTTAGAGGGCAGACATTGATCATTGACGGCCTTGTTTGATTTTTGTTTGCGGAAATACCAACAACTCAAGCTCCCCGTTCTTAAAAGAAAGAGTATTGTTACCAATGCGATTGGCGCATTGACCAACATGATTGATCGCTAGGACTGACTATTGGCTTTGGGGCTGTGCCGCTGGTAAAATGCAAGCGCTGAATGGCTGCAGGTCGACCTCGGTCTGAGCTGAGGCTGTGCTTGAAATGTGGTTGTACTGTATTACATGACTAGGGCTTATTTTTTGACAAAGCGCACCCATTCTAAAGTCGACCACAGACTTTGGATTGAAGACCAGGTCATAACGTTGAGCAAAATGAGTGTTGAATACTGAGAATAACCCTAGACCTGCGGTGGCCAGTACCATTCAAGAATATATTCAGACGATTGACCTTTGTTAAAAGTCACAAGAGTAGCCATAAGACCAAGTGATATTGTAATAATTCAAAATGTCGGAGAAGCATGAAGCAAGCCTAGGATAATATATACGTTCGCAACGGATACACTGTAAACAAGGCTTCTATGGCCCTGACTGCGGTCCCTACTAAAAGAACTCGGCTGATCTGAGCCTACTTAGGGGGCAAGTAGAGATCCCACCAAGGAGGACACGGGAATGACAGATTATATGCTGTATATGTTGAAGCTTCGAGGAGGATGCGAGTGCCGCTAGACCGGAAAAGGTAACATAGGAACGACGCGAAACGCGAAAATGATCCCCACCAAAACGCGCCCCTCACGTTGATTTCTCTGCCATCTCGTTAAGCTCGACTCTACCAACCACATACACATTCACCACCTGTCTTCTTTCACATTTCTGTCGAGACTTCTCTTATATCACGATCGAGCGTATCTCTCTCCTATACTCAAGTATAAACTACCGCACATTCAAAAGTAAGTCACGATTACCTAGTCAACCGCCCACAATGCTCAAAACTAACGTGGTTTGTAGTGTTTGAAGCACGCTTAGAACAGGCCGGTCTCCTCAAAAGGGTGCGTATTCCCCAGACGAGCAAGAGTGGAAACGACTAACTGATGATTGGCTGTATAGGTCGTCGACGCCATCAAAGATCTCGTCCAAGACTGCAACTTCGACTGCAATGACTCCGGAATCGCTCTCCAGGCCATGGACAACTCGCACGTTGCCCTGGTCTCAATGATGTTGAACGCAGACGCTTTCAGCCCCTACCGATGCGACCGCACCGTCGCTCTCGGTATCAACCTCCTCTCACTCACCAAGGTCCTTCGCGCCGCCCAAAACGAAGATATCTTGACATTAAAAGCAGAAGACTCTCCAGACGTGGTCAACCTTATGTTCGAAAGCTCCGAGACCGATCGTTTGAGCGAGTATGATATTAAGCTTATGGACATTGATCAAGAGCATTTGGCTATCCCCGATACGGATTATGCAGCTACTGTCTCGATGCCGTCTGCAGAGTTCCAGCGTATTTGCAGAGATTTGAATGCGCTGTCCGAGTCTGGTAGGTTCCTTGTCTTTTCTCTCGCACTATTGACCTGACGCTAATTCTGATTGCCGCAGTCGTCATCGAGGCTACAAAAGAGGGCATCAAATTCTCCTGCCAAGGAGACATTGGTAACGGTGCGGTGACCATCCGCCAGCACACCAACGTCGAGGATCCCAGCAAAAACGTGTCTATCCAACTCACCGAGCCCGTCGCTCTCACCTTCTCGCTCAAGTATCTCGTCAACTTCTGTAAGGCCACTGCTCTGTCTGGCCAGGTAAAGCTTTGTCTTTCTCAGGAAGTTCCTCTGCAAGTTGAGTATAGTCTCGCTGGAAGCAGCGGCAGTGCTGGTAGCGGTCACTTGCGATTCTTCCTTGCTCCCAAGGTAAGCCTCACCTTCGTTTCTCATCGGCGAAGCTTGACTAATATAATTCGCAGATCGGTGACGAAGAATAAACGATTTCATTTCCGCATCGGCGTAATGGTTTATCTACGAAATTTCGAAAGACTAGTGAATATGGATGGGAATGTTCATGCCGGGGTTGATCATCTGTGGTCTAAACCAGATCACGACTTATGTACTGTCTGTTGTTACTATGATTCCAAGCGCGCTGATATTTTGAGATTGGCGCTTTGTTTGTCTTATCTGATGCATGAACACTAGTAATTCGACGTGTTTTCAAGGCACATTACGATGACTTTTATAATTACACTTCGTAGGGAGTCCTTGAAACGAAGAGATAATTAGTAGCATTCTGACGACAGAAAACTTCATTCTCAAAAAGACCCTGGTAGATAATCACTCACATCAAAAGAAGAAAAAGATGAAGCGCCGCCCCCAACAGAATGATCGGAATCGAATGATACCCAATCCCCCCAATTCAGCTATCCAAAGGACCTTCATGACAAAGGCAAGAATTTGAATAGGTATGAAAACGGAGGGACATAAGCTGGATATGCTGCGTATTGCACTAAAGTGTTTTACAGACACAATCTTCGCACCGGCTCTCCCATGAAGAAGTTCCCCCCCCAGAGGGAAAAACTCTTCGAAGTTTCTGATGCCGTATGCGAGCGCTACCTATCGCGCTGGACCCTCACGGGCAGTTCTACTCTTTTTACCCTTCCCAGTCGAGAATGGAGAAAAAAGAGTAGATACAGGTTGAAGATTACTCCGAATTTCTCATTTGCAAAAATGATACAGCGTGTAAATGAAATTTACTTCTGTTGTCTGTAGCAAAGAAACGCAGCATTGAAGGGGGCGACGCTTGAAAGAAAGAAGAGGAAGAGGAGGGAAGATGTGCAGTCAGATCTTTTTTGTAGTGTGATACTTTTTCTGCCGCCTTATTCGTGACCGCTCAGCTCGCTGCGTGTTTCTGATTGGTTACTTCAAGCGACACGTAGCTGTGACATTTTTTTGCCTCAGGCAACGAAGTGGGTCTTTGAGATGACTGTGACACGTGAGCCAGGAAAAGGGATGTTGTCCGAGCAAATAGAAGAAAAAATAAAATAAAAGAGACGTTATCGGACTCCAGATGATTGTTGACGCTCTCATTAGTTAGATACTACGTAGTGTGGCTATGTAGTATGGAGGCTGGAGCGAGGCACAGTTAGCCTTGCCAGAGATAAACACTCGTCACGAGCCTCAGAGTAGCCGGTTTTAGTTATGAGAGACTATCAGTGTGGCGCAATCTGTATCGACTCACGCTTCGGTGCTCTCCTCAGTTAATGGCAGTCACTCCGTCCATGTCCGACTTGCATTCTAAGTCGCACGAGACATGTCGCATAGAGCAGATCCATACTTCCAAAGTAAGACGCATAGCAGAGCGGTTTTCCAGAACTCCTGCTGGCCTGTCACCCCGAATGTCTCAGCCTCCCGTAAAACTTGACCGATCAGATCAGGCATTCCACCACCAGCCGACCTGGAACCTTATAGCTGCCTATAAAGGACGGCTCTTACTTTCCTTGACAACACATACGTAGCATGATAAATCTGGTCGCTGTCTGAGTGTGTTGGGTTCAGGAACCGGAGTACTGAAGACAGAGAGAAGGTGGGACAAGCCGACAGGGCCCACCGACCCAGGCACTGAGGCATCCATCATTTCATTTGCTTACTTCGGCCCCGTCCAAAAACTTTTCTCCATCTTTAAACTCATTGTTGTTGTTATTCGCTCTTCGCCCTTCATTATCAGCAATCCCCAGTCTCATTCATGTTACAGGAATTCCTGCAGCGTGAGTTCACACCAGCAACACTACCGCCAGGAGCCTCACCAACCCGTGTTGTCGTTCGTTCCCCCAAGAGTTCGTCTATGTCTCTCTTGGACCAGCTCCCCGCATAGACCACCCCGACCGTGGTGCTCCATACCTCTGTTTCAGCCAAAACTGCTACGGCACAATCTGTCAACAACACCATCTCATCGCTATCATCAGACTCGAGGTTGCTATAATTACGACCATATTTATCTTGTGAACTGTGTGCGATTGTCATCTCACTTGACTCAGTGGGATACCTACCACCAAAACGGCCGCTTCCACCTTAGACGTTACCTTCAACGGACCTGGCTCCGTGTCGACGGAGCAAGTCTCCAAAATTCCTTCATCGCAGTCCCGAGCCTCGTTGCTCGGAGGAGCCTACGACACCTCTTACCGTGCCTCAGGCGGTCCCTTCCCCGAACGTCAAGGCTACAGACAGGTCCATGGACCTGAGCCAGTGAGCAGAATGTATCTTCCGAATTCAAAGTGGACGTGGCTGTTCGTTGTGACTTCTGTGATTCAAGCAGCTATCATTCTCGGTCTTGAATCGTATGTTTCTCCCTCTTCGTTGCACTGAATTATTTGGATACTGACTGGTGCTACAGCTACGTTTTCGCGACTTTCCAAATCAACCATGCCCACTTTGACAACTCCGCCAGTTCTTCGAGAACCCTTCCGACCTTTCTGTCGCTGTACCTTTTCGGTTTCATCTACGAATTAGTCTTGGTCTACGATGCTTTGCGTCTTAAAAACACAATTCAGATCATCGGGATTTGTCTCTGCAACGTGGGGCTCATGATCTACGGTGCTTTGCAGATAGAACAGGTGTCCCTGGACGATGGCCTCTACCAGGAGACTAGACCAGTTTTGATAGCAATCCCTGTTATCATTGCAGTCGGCTCGATCATTTTGGCGTTTTTGGCCTGGAAGCTGTACGATGAATTCGCGTGGACAATTTATAAACACATCAGTGCCGATTTGCGGATGAAGCGACGGTATTTGACTTATCAGGTATATGGTTCTTCCCCACGCCGTTCTTCATCCTTGATCTAACGCAAAACAGATCTACATCGCCTTGTTGAAGTTTGACTTCTTCTTTTTCTTGGGTTTTACCGTCCAATTCGTCGTTATCGTTACGGGGAAAACCGATGTCGAGTTTGGCTTGACTCTGGCTGCTATTCCGGTGACCATCTTAATTTTATTCTTTGCCGCAGTCTTCACGAGACGGGAGAACACATTCGGCATGTGCGCCGTTATTGTAAGCTTCAACCATACATTTTGGTGACATCAGTGCGCAAATACTTACTTGCTCTCTAGACACTTTACTTTGGTGGTCTGGCGTATTTCCTTTTCAAACTCGTGCGCATGTACCAACCAAGTCGATATTTTGAATATATTGCTGCTCGACGATCATTGACCTTCTTCGCCGTTATCACCATCCTTTTGATCATCGCAACCATCGTCAACGCCATCGTCTGCACGGCCAATTTCCACAAGGGTCTAAAACCTCATGTTATGAGAACCCGCACATCCGATAGTGATGAAAAGGCCACCGAATTAGGCACTCGGATTCCTGGAGAAAACCTTCCTAGCCGCATGATGATTGATTGATTTTGCCATCTGTTGATTGGATTGGAAAGCCCGCTACTGTCTGCAGTATGGTACTCAGAGCTTTCCTAGAACAAACTTCGAAAACACATATATACCCTGTACGCTTTCCAAATTTACGTAAATGAACAACAATCTGGCGACCGGCTCACCAGGTTGCCTGATCTGACGGATATTGATACTATGATACCACACTCGTGCTTATACCCTTTTGCTGATGGCTGCGATCTGTCATTTCAACGTTCCTATATTTCTTTTCTATGTCTTTAGAAAACAGAAAATATATTATTCCTTCTTGATGCATGCCGTTTCAAGGGGCTGGTATTGATTGTAACAGATTGATGGATGTTTTCTCTGGAGTATCACGGAGTCATTGGACTCTTATACTATCAAACATACATTTCCTGTGTTCGTCTCAGTAATCTCTATCGTCCATATGTCAGATGATGTGCAGAACAAGTCTTTACCTCACTTCCAGTAAATAGGAATGAGTTATGCATAATTAACTACATATATACTTTTTCATGCTAAGGTTCTCAAGTGATCATTCTTAACCCTAGCCAGTGGTTGATTCTCGGATGCAGAGAGATTACCCGAATAAAACTGATAACGATCATGCTGAGGATACGCAAGCGGTTATGCCACATGCACTTGCGACGTGTGAGCAGACATCATCACTAACTTATCCAGGTGATATCCCCAACTACGACGTGTATGCTGCACAAGCACAACAACCAGAATCATTGCTGTCGGGTTATGATGATTTGAGCCTTGATTTCTGGTCATAGATGGACAGTCTGCCTATATGTGAGTGTTACTTCATTATATGCCCGTGTGTCTATCTAACAATTTCTATTGCAGCTTATACAAATATTCAAATTTGTGACATTATTATCATCCTAAGGATATTCTATGTTCGAGAAACCCCCTGTAATTCATCTAGAGAATGGCTACGCCATTTGGTAGGAACCTATAGTTATGTGCCCATACCTACTATATTCTCTCTGGGATGGAGACTACGTTTCACCTCCAACGGCATACTACTAAGGAAAGCCACTCTTCTGCTGACAATCTTTACTCCACAGCTCCAAATCAAGAAGCTCGCCAGTCTGCAATTGCCAACCCGCCTGTCTAAGCGGTTTGGCGGCCGAAAGGGGATTCTTGGTACATTCAGTCTAGAAATCAGTAGATAAGCATGCGTACGCCGTATTTGATCTCGCGATTTGCGGTCAGAGCGGCTTGGAGATTGAGGAGGGGAATGAGAAGAGGAGGGTGGACATGGGGTTCCTTTGCTGTTTGGGTTTCGATGGTGGACGACGAAGTCAGTGAGTGTCCTGACTAAGAATGCCAAATTGGAACTCCTCACCAAACATGTATAATTCATCAAAATTTCGGTCAATGGACTAGCCCTCAGGAATTGATCACATCATGGGTCTGTGGCGTGTATGGAATGGTACTTACCCCTTAATAGCTTTTTCCGCCGTGATGATTTTATCCGCCTCGGATAGAAGTCCTTTTCCGCCATGTATCCCACCACATGGATACTGGAGAATTCTGAATTAATTTTTTTATTGAATCCAAGAAAAAATTTGGGCTTGTTAATATACACACTTACACGAATACTTCGTAGCTCTGGTATACCCTCTCGTTGATACTTCGTAAATCATTGTCGTCATCATGGTCACCACACTCCCCAAAACATTCACACTAAACACTGGCGCCAAAATCCCTGCTGTCGGCTTTGGGACCTGGCAAGCAGCACCCAAAGAAGTCGAGCAAGCAGTCGAGATTGCGCTTCGCGAAGGCTACAAACACATTGACTGCGCAGCCATCTATCGCAACGAGATTGAGGTCGGTCAGGGAATCAAGAAATCCGGAGTCCCTCGTGAGGAAATTTTCATTACGAGCAAGTTGTGGAATACGAAGCACCGTCCCGAGGATGTTGAGGCGGCGCTTGATAAGACGTTGAAGGACTTGGGGGTTGAATATGTGGATTTGTATTTGATGCACTGGCCTGTGTGAGTATTTATTCCCCCGAACACACTTTTCCGGCGTCTTATAGGTGTGAATTAGGGCTTTCAAACCCGGCGATAAATGGTTCCCCCTCGATGACGAGGGCGTCTTCCAACTCGACGATATCGACGTCGTCACCACATACAAAGCAATGGAGAAACTCCTCGTAAAAGGCAAAACCAAAGCTATTGGGGTCTCGAATTTCAATGTCCGCCGTCTTAACGAACTTCTTCCTCAAGTGTCTGTCGTGCCAGCCGTCAATCAAATCGAGGCTCACCCTTACCTTTCTCAAAAGGACCTATTCCAATATTGCAAGGAAAAAGGCATCCTGATCGAGGCCTATTCGCCGCTCGGAAACAATCAAACAGGTGAACCCCGGACTGTCGATGATCCACTTGTCCATGAGATTGGTGCTCGCTTGGGTCTTGATCCAGGTGCAGTACTGTACAGTTGGGGCGTACAGCGTGGAACTGTGGTATTGCCCAAGAGCGTCACTCCGTCACGAATTGCATCAAATTTACATGTCAAGGCTCTTCCTGAAGACGTCATGGCGCAACTGGATGGTATGGAGAAGCACAAGAGGTTCAATTTCCCCGCCCACTGGGGATATGATATCTTTGATGAGGCAGGTGAGAAGGCCGTGAAAAAGGCTGCGCACGATGCTGCACCATCGAGTAAGGTTAAATTTACTGCATAGGCATGTTTTCTTTTCGAGTGTTGTTGTAGTTGATCTTGAAATGAGTGATCAATTGATGCCTCTAGTTAAGCACTGCTACATAGTCCTTGCCTATTTGGGTCTAGTCCTAGGGCTTCCGTATGCTCGAGTAGCCTACTAAATCCGGTAATGAAGATATTTATGGCTTGAGATATAATCCTTCATAGTAATAGAACTCACCATGCTGAGTAAGTTTCACTAAAAGATTGGATTATGATATGTACTTTATCTTCTCACAGAACTTCGCCCTAATCGAGTTCTAGTATTTGATGCCAACACCCACACACACCTGGCTCAAAATATCCCGGCGATCACAACTATGCCGCTGGAAATACAATTAGGCATGGCCACTAGTTATTTTATAATAATTTCATGCGCAAAAACAAGAAATAGCTACTTAGAGTTTGAGTCGGAAAAGCATCAGCACTGCTTTCTCCTTTTCCGTTACCAGAGATGCCCCCGCACCATTTTCCGCCGTTAATCCGCCATCGTTCATTTCATCCCCTCATTGCTAGTAGGAGATCTTGTATGAAATGATTATTAGCCTTGGAATGATCTTCAAATAATCTTCCTTTAAACTCTAGAGTTGAAGCTAGATTTTACTACAAATCCATTTGATCCGGTACCTTCAGTAAATTGAGTGCTCTATGTGAACATCAACAATGGTAACTGTGACGGCTCCCCTAGGATCGCGGCCGCTGGGTGTGCCTTCGCCATCACCTGCGACAGGTATCTCAGAAGTCAAGCCACTTACAATCAGTGAATCGACTCCAAGTACTATTGATGAGTTAATCAAAATTCGTGCAAGCGAGCCGGAAGCTGATGAACCCATTATTGCATATCCCAACAATGACGTTGACTATGTCTACTACACTCCTCGTCAGGTACGTGGTTTTTCTACCACCCAATCTTTATCCAAGATTAATCCCGAACTCTGTAATAGCTCAATGAACTAGTTGAGCAAGTCGCCATTCACTACTCGACATTCATACCGCAGCGAATAGCCTCTTCTGATCCGGTGCAAGTCGTTGGCTTACTTGGTCCATCAGACTTGGACTATCTCATCACTCTCCTGGCAGTGGCTCGATTGGGACATACAGTACTGTTTCTCTCTACGAGAATTTCGGAAGATGCTGTTGTGAGCTTAATTCAGGCAACCAAAGCCACCACGTTATTATTCAATAACAGTTACGGGGCACTAGCAGCTGGTGTTCATGAGCGGACAGGAACATCCATGGGGGTTATACACACCCCGGAAAACGGTACTTCAGGTACATCAACTGAGAACCGAAAGCTTCCACAACATCATCTAGATAGCGGAATAGAAAACAAACATGTCTGCTGGATAATTCATTCCAGCGGTTCAACCGGACACCCGAAACCCATATTTCAAACACACTCTGGAGCACTCCGGAATTACGCCAACAACTTCGGACTTCGCGGCTATATCACGCTGCCTCTCTACCACGCTCATGGAATCAGCTGTGTTTTCCGAGCAATCCATTCACGCAAGGTTATCTATATGTATTGTGCCAAAGTGCCCCTGACTGCTCACTATCTGCTCGCAACTTTACAAGATCATCACGAAATCCGCGTTCTCTATGCTGTGCCATACGCTCTGAAGCTTCTCTCGGAAAGTAAGGATGGCTTAGCCACCCTTAAGGACCTTGACCTCGTCATGTTCGGAGGATCCGCCTGTCCCAAACCTATCGGCGACAAGCTGACCCAAAACGGAGTCTTACTCGTATCCCATTACGGAACTACCGAAACTGGTCAACTAATGACATCTTTCCGTGACCGCAGTGATACTGCCTGGGATTATTTGCGAGCTGGTCCCGAACTCCGTCCTTACCTCCGCATGGAGGAGAGAAGTTCCGGTATATATGAGCTCTGTGTGCTTCCCGGATGGCCATCGAAAGTTGCCAGTAACCGAGACGATGACTCGTATGCAACAAAGGATCTTTTTGAGCCGCACCCTACTATTCCATATGCCTGGCGGTATTATGCTCGATTGGATGATACATTGGTTCTTGAAAACGGCGAAAAGGTGAATCCTTTGCTTATTGAGGACGTTGCTCGTGACAACCCTAATGTGACTGATGCCGTCGCCTTCGGAGCTAATAAGTCATATGTCGGTGTATTTTTGATTCCCGCAAAGAAATCTGCTGTGAGAAATGACAAAGAGCTGGTTGACATGATATGGCCAGCTATCGAAGCATGCAACGAGAAAATGCCGGCATACGCCCGCGTGATGAGAGATATGATCAAAGTCTTGCCATCGACTGCGCAGTATCGCACAACTGACAAGGGAACTGTGATCCGATCTGCATTCTATCGGGATTTTGCCGATCAGATCGAGGATGCTTACCGTGATAACAGTATCAATGAAAACCTCCCTGTCATAGAGGGACCAGAACTCCTCGTTCACCTACGCCAATTATTGGGAGATGTTATAGCGAGCAATGCCGTCGGCGATGATGTGAAAGATGACACAGACCTCTTCAGCCTGGGCATTGACAGCTTGCAATCTCTCAAACTACGGAAGTCAATCATAAATACAGTCAACCTGGCTGGTAATACGCTTCCTCAAAACTTCGTTTTTGAGAATCCGTCGTTGCAAGCTATGACATCCGCATTGACTTGGCTGCGGCTGGGACTGAGGGCGGAAGTGCAACCAGATATTGAGACTCGCATGACTGCACTGATTGAAAAGTATGGTACTTTTGATCGATCATCTATCGTCTCCAAGAAGAGCAACAGTAGCGATATCGTCGAAACTAGTCAATGTGTTCTTTTGACCGGAGCCACAGGGTCTCTAGGTGCACACATCGTCTCTCAACTGGCATTATCACCCAAATGCAAAACTGTGTACTGTCTGGTACGAGCAAACTCCAAGGAAGTAGCAGCCAAACGTGTGAGACAGTCGTTACAGGCTCGCAACTTGTATCACACGTTCCCTGCTACTGCTCAACGGAAGATCGTTGCTTTAACCGCCGATATGACTGATCCTCAACTTGGATTAAGCGAAGCGACATATATGCTTTTGGTCTCGCAAGTAACTCATGTCATCCATTGCGCGTGGTCAGTGAACTTCAACATGACTCTCGAGAGTTTCACGGACTGCATTGCCGGAACGCGCCATCTTCTAGACTTTTGTCTGAAGGCAGAACGACCGGATGCTGCAGCCTTTGGATTCTGCTCTTCAGTGAGCACAACAGCAAGAACGCCAGGTAAAGCAGTGCCTGAAGCGCTTCCAGAATTGTTGAGCTATGCGCAGAATATAGGTTATGCTCAATCTAAGCTTGTAACGGAGCATATCGTGCGTCGTGCTGCTCAGCAGACTGGATTGACAGCACGTGTTCTTCGCATTGGTCAGATTATTGCTGATACCAGATACGGTATCTGGAACGCATCTGAAGCTATCCCAATGATCTTTCAGACTGCTGATACCATACATGCACTGCCCAAGTTGGATGAGTTAGTCTCATGGACTCCTGTCGATATCGTCGCCTCTAGCGTGATTGATCTCACCATGGCCCCATCCGGAAGTGCAGTAGAAGTTGCAAATGTTACAAATCCAACTCTAATCCACTGGACGAAGGATCTGCTACCCTTGCTACGAGATTCTGGTCTCACATTCGATGAGTTATCTGCTCGTGAATGGCTTGACAAACTTCGAAATTCGGAACAAGACCCTTTGACTAACCCGCCTATAAAGCTGCTTGAATTCTTTGCTTCCAAATACGATAATGATAACCCGCCCGCAGGTAGGCGTGTGTATGAGACGAGTATTGCTCAAGTTCATGCACCAAGTCTTCGTTATGCAGGTGCTATTAGCAAAACTCTTGTTGGGCGTTTCGTCAGATACTTCCGCACATCTTGCTGGGGAGCTCCTTCTGTAGTTACCGAGAAACAAAAGAGCCGCTCTGTCATTTTCCTTACAGGACCATGTGGCTCTAGCAAGAGTACCGTTGGTGTAAGCCTAGCCAAAAGTTTGGGATTGTCACTCGTCGAGGGCGATGACATGCACACCAAAACTGCTCGACAGCAGATGCATAACCTTCAGCCTCTTAATGATGCAGATCAATTTACATGGCTAGCTCACATTCGTGGTGCAGTAGCAGATAGAGTTGCGTCAACCGGTGCCCCAGGCACTATTGTTACATGTTCTGCGCTTCGAAAGACATACCGTGACGAACTGCGCAAGCTGTCGGAGCTCTTTGGAGAGGATGTGGGAGTGGTTGTTCGATTTATCTTCCTAGACATGGGTGGCGACTCAGATGCTCTAGTGCAACGCCTACGCATGCGTCAGGGCCATTATATGAATTCCGATATGGTCAAGTCGCAGATCGAGATGTTGGAGCAGCCCACTGAGTTAGAGAGCGATATTGTTCCAGTCGATGCAACGCAGAGCAAGGAGGACGTATTAAGAGAGGCTGAGGAGATTGTTAGAGAGATTCTCGAAGAGGCCTCTTGATAGGTTCATTTGGGGGTTGTTTCCTCGTACATATATTTTCAAGTCACCTGGAACGGGGGCTACATAGGCAAAGCAATCATTTCTTCATACTCCCAGTCCAAGGGTTATAACAATGTACGAAGGTAGGTAATTACAGAAGTACTTATGTGTAAGAAGTCGTGATGTGAGATATATGGCAAGTGGGTCTGGTGTAGGAACGGTCTAGCTTGACAGGGTTAGCGCCCCCCGGAGCGTGACCCGTGGCCTTTTGCCAACCTCAAATTCCACGACGCTCTGCAGTCCCTATTCAGTGTTCCATCTATTGACTTCACTTCAATTCCCTTTTCCTGTCACTCATTTGCAGTCAACTCATATAATAAATAGCGCTAATAGATTTGCTATCACAATGGTAAGCAAGCGCCCCTTGGCTCTGCCTAGGCTGTCCTCAATGGTTCTGTGCTAGGAGTCATACGGGCATGCAATTCAAACCATCAATTGAAAAGGAACATTGCTAATTGTTAACAGGCGTCCCCCCGTTCTTCATCTCCTCTTGCATCCGGCACTGAATCTGGCCCAGACAGCAAATCCGCTGCTGGAGCTGCGGCATCTGGCTCAGCCGTCAATCGTCCTTCATCGCCCACTCCCCCCGGTGGTCCTCGTACTGCTCTCCGTCGCCGCGCTGCTGCCGACCATAAGGAATCGCTACGTAATGCGCGACCAACCTCTACCCGTGCTGCTGGCGCCGGCGGCTCCTCTGGTACTATGTTGAAGCTCTACACTGATGAGAGCCCTGGTCTCCGGGTTGACCCTGTTGTTGTTTTGGTCTTGAGTTTGGGATTTATCTTTTCTGTTGTCGGATTGCATGGTATGTCGATTTCAGTGCAAGGGTATACGAACCTGATGGCTGACATGGTCTGCAGTTATCGCCAAGATTACTCGCAACTTCTCTTCATAAATAACGACATCGTCGATTCTACCAAGATTCAGGCGGATTTGCCATGGGCCAATTCGTTTCTCATACCTCTTCATCAGCAGAAATAATCATCCTGCTTTCTCATACCAATACCCTTTGTCGATCTCACTTTTTCGAACCCTCCTGATATCCGATCGATTCGTGCCGCGGCGCATCTTGTCCAAAATTATATACACCAGAAAGTTTATCGTGGTACGATCGTGAGCCTACAGTCTATTTCTCTTTTGTCTGCGTCAAAATTCATGCACGTCATAGCAACGATGGAAAGGAAGGAGAATTGCAATCTGTATTATATAGCATGATAATCGTTCAAGGAGTTTTATTCTGGCTATTTCTGGTCTTGATCTGTGGTTGGCTGTAAGTTATTTAGCGTGACGCAGGGCTGGATGGTAGTTCTTCCCTGCTATGCCCTAATAGGTCGTAGTATGAGGGGGCAAACCTGCCTATTTTCCAGGCGTTGGGCGGCTCTGGGCCAAAAAAGACGTTGCACGAACTATGACATGACGTTATAGGTAAATGGATACGTAGCTAAACGACATCTCATAGGATCGTTAAGATTGATAAGACAACAAAAAGGAACGAGAGTCCGGAGTGTTGTCAAGAGATAGGAAGTCAACAGCGGCCCATATGGCGCAGAGCGAGCGCGTTTTCTTATCTCCATCGCTGGCCAATCAGAGCGATCTGAGCGCGTCACGTGATAATATACCTGATAAGGGCGTCCGTTGGCCAATCACAGTGCCCAATTCGCACCTTCGGGACGATCTGCAGCCTCAGGCCCGCAACTCAGATTCGCAGCAAACTTCAACCAGACCCTTTGGCCGCGCTCTCTATTTCCCCGGACCTCCACGCTATGCTGCGATGACTCGATCATAATGACAAATCCTTATCAGCAGCGCCAGCTCGTTATGGCGAGTTTGCGACGCTGGGCCGCCTTTGACTCGCCGGAATTCCCCGTATCAGCATCGCTCTGGCTTTAGCAGACCATGGCTATATTTGCACACTGACCACAACGTGCCACTGTCACACCAGCTTAATTTCAACTTAACCTAATCATTATTAACTATGTTATTTGATTATGACTCCGCCATATGCACCCAGGGTTGCGATCTCGGAGTCTGGCTCCGGCAGTCTGTATCTAGATAGACCTAGCATACTTATATAATGTCATTTTTCGCTCTGACTCTTTTCTTTCGGCATGTTCGCAAACATTGTATCCAAGCAACATGGCTGAAGCTCACTTCACAGCTCCCCTCAGCCAGGGCTTTGGCTACGGTATCGTAGTCGGCCTGGGATTCGCCTTTGCATTGTTGATGATCTTCATCACCTGGGCGCTGAAACGATACCAACATGAAGTCCAAACATCAGAGATGTTCTCGACGGCTGGCCGTACAGTCAAATCTGGTCTGGTGGCATCGGCCGTCGTCAGTAGTTGGACATGGGCTGCAACGCTTTTGCAGTCATCCACCGTCGCCTACGAATACGGAGTCTCTGGTCCATTCTACTACGCAGCTGGGGCCACTGTACAGATTCTCCTGTTTGCGACCTTGGCTATTGAATTGAAGCGTCGTGCGCCCAATGCCCACACCTTTCTCGAAGTCATTCGGGCTCGTTATGGTACTGTGGTGCACTGCGTGTTCATCGTGTTTTGTCTCATGACAAATATTCTCGTGACGGCCATGCTGTTGACGGGAGGGTCGGCCGTGCTCAATGCACTTACTGGCATGTCAACACCCGCTGCGTGTTTCTTGCTTCCTATTGGTGTCGTCCTGTATACCGTCTTTGGTGGAATCAAAGCAACCTTCATAACCGATTATTTGCATACCATCGTCATTGTCGTCATTATCTTCACATTTGCATTCAATACATATGCCGTGAGCCCTGCGCTAGGATCCCCTGGCAAGGTGTACGATATCTTAACGGCGGTTGCCAAAGCCAGTCCTGTGGCCGGAAATTCCGAGGGCAGTTACTTGACCATGCATTCACGCGAGGGAGGAATTTTCTTTGTCATCAACCTAGTCGGTAATTTTGGCACCGTCTTCTTGGACAATGGATACTACAACAAGGCTATCGCTGCTAGTCCCGTACACGCATTTCCCGGATATGTTATTGGAGGATTGTGCTGGTTCGCGATTCCCTGGCTTTGCGCGACCACCATGGGATTGACAGCGCTCGCTCTGCAGGGAGATGCCATCCTCAGCTCGACCGATGTTACCGCTGGGCTTGTCCTGCCGTATGCCGCAGTGCAGATGATGGGGTATGGCGGTGCTGTCGCCACAACCTTGATGGTCTTTATGGCCGTGACTTCCGCTTTTTCCGCTCAGTTGATCGCTGTATCTTCGGTGTTTACATATGATATCTTCCAGGCATACATCCAACCCTCGGCAAAGGGTAAGAAACTTGTCTGGATCTCTCACATGGCCTGTGTCGTTTATGCCTTGATAATGGCTGGATTCGCTACTGGTCTTTATTATGCCGGAGTCGGAATGGGATATTTGTATCTGCTCATGGGCGTCATCATCTCGGCGGCAGTCATTCCTGGCGCCATGACTCTCTTGTGGAAGGGACAGAACTGGGTTGCTGCCGCAGTTTCGCCTCCATTGGGTCTGGCTTGTGCTCTGATTGCATGGTTGGTGACGGCCAAGTCGTTATACGGTGAATTAACCGTCACTACTACTGGGTCTAAGTATGTCTTTTGCCCTCTTTCTGTGTAGTTGACGTCGACTAATCTTCCTCTCAGCTATCCCATGCTCGCAGGCAATGTCGTCGCCCTCCTCAGCCCACTCATCTTCATCCCTATTCTAACGTTGGTTTTTGGCCAACAAAATTACGACTACGAGTCCATGCGCAACATCCGCAAAGTCGACGACTCTGATGTCGCAGCCGACGCGCACGTCGATTTGGAGCTGATCCCCGGCGAGACAACAAACTTCATGCAGGACATGACCGAAGAAGAAACCCGCAAACTCAACCGTGCCGCGTTCTATGCGCGCACACTCACCGTGATCATGACGCTGTGTTTGTTGATCCTCTGGCCTATGCCCATGTACGGATCGGGATACGTCTTTAGCAAAAAATTCTTCACGGGTTGGGTTGTTGTCGGGATAATATGGCTCTTCGGTACTGCGTTTGGCGTGGTGGTTTTTCCGCTGTATGAAGGACGTGGTAGTATTGCGTATACTGTCAAGGCGATGTGGCTAGATGCGACAGGCAAGAAGAAGCCTGTCAATGCGATTCATGTATCTGCAGAGAGGGACGAGAGTGGTCAAGCGACGCCTGTGTCGCCGACGCCGGATGAGAAGTTGTCTGTCAAGACTTGATTCGTCATTAGATTAACCAAATAGCCATATTTTAATTCCAATGCTAATATATCCGCTCCGTGATCTATGCTTTGGTACCTGAAGTCTCTTAATCTGGAGATCCAGGGGGGCAAAAATGGAAAATGAAACATCATGCTGGACGCGTCATGTGAACGCCAAGCAGCCCCGTCACAGCCACAGCCTTCTTCTATCGAGCCATATGTCACATAGAGTCTTCCTTGACCTTTGTAGTTGTCCCTTTCTTCTGATAAGAACTCAGATGAATTTCAAGAGATTATTTTAGTTTTGTACCCTCGAAAGCATATCGCATAAAAGACAATAAGCTCGCAACCATGGCGTTTTGTATCACCTTTGGAACATATGGTACGATTCCCTTTTATTTACATTTCGCATCTACTCCGCAACAAAGGATTTAGCTGATCAAGCCACAGATATTCAGTCAAGACTTAAGGGGTACGAAAATGTTCGAGCAAGATGCGCAAACCCATACTGTATGTTAAGTCGGACTCTATCCGCTATTCCACTCGGCTTGATCTGATAATCTGTTACTTTGCCGGCAGGTCAAAGTTGGAATGCACATTGCGAGACGAGATGGTGAGTAAAATCTTCTACGAGATTCAAGATAATATACCAATTATCTCAACAGGCCATTTTTCACGATCTGCTTTATTGTGAGCTTGATCTAAATGAGTGATTGAAGTCCGTCTAGCTTACGTGTGTGCTATAGCCTGTAATCCCGCTAACGACACACAAGTACAAGGTTCGTTTACCTATTACTACGTAGTAATGGCTCCAGCCAATCTAACAGTCAAATAGGAAGTACATTGTTACAATTGTGGATTCACTCAAGATCTAAGGTGCGTCCATCACTAGACGCCGTCATTCCTTCATGTCTTTTAACATACCCTAGTATGCGACCTGATATCACACCCACGACACAACCTCCGCCTGGTATGCCATTGGGTCCGACCTATGCACCCCCCTCTCAACAGCCGCAGTATGTATATCAGGGACAACAACTGCCACCGGCTGGATATCAAGGTGGACCACCTGTTGCGTCGGGAGGTAATCAAGATGCCGGACATGTTTACAAGTAGGTTATGAGATTCCCGGGCGTGGGCTTGTATGTTTTGATGTCGCATCGTTCTTTTTGACAATACAATTTTTTCTCAACCATCCGAGCTATTGTGGTTTGATTTGTTGGAGCTCCCCAGATGCTTAGATGCACTAACTGGCCGCCGATCTATGGACCCGCCGCAGTCACGGCAATAGTAACTAACCACCTACCAAAACTCTCTCTCCATCTTTCCATTGCATCAAAGTCCATAATCAAAATACATACAATGCCTCAAATACACCACTGCCGAGACTTTATAACTCTCCCTGCCCCTTCTTCATCACCTTATCACATCTTCTTCCTTCCCGGAAATCCCGGTTTAGTAGAATACTACGCCAAATTTTTGTCGTTGCTACACTCAACCCTCAACCAGGCACCATCAACGACCCATTTCAACATTGCAGGATGTTCCTACGCTGGCTTCGAGACAGAACTCCTCTCCGCCTCGGAGCAAGCTGATGAGCATAAACTATACAATATAGCCGAACAAGTAACCTACAGTTTTAACCGGATAAAAGAATATATCAACCAGGCGACGACACTAACAAAAGACACAACGACGAAACCAAAAGTCATCCTTGTAGGACATTCGTTCGGCACGTTCGTTATTGCGGAGATGATGAAATGGATATACACTTCATCGACCTTTAAAGAAGAGGAGCAGCAAATTTTTGAAATAATAGGAAATATACACCTCTTCCCACCGATTCCAGACTTGGCTAAGAGTCCGAGGGGAGTTAAAGCTGCCGTAATCCCCCTTCTTCGCTGCCCTCTGATTATTTTAAGACATGTAGAGCTGATGTTTGATAAAGGGAATTGCAACATGGAGATATCTCCCTAGCATAATGTCCTCCATCGCAAAAGCAGTCTACAATCTTCCACTGAGCTGGTCCATTGCCGTCGTGAGATACTTGACTTCCTTCCCCTCTGAGTCGGACGCATTGTATACAACGCGCATGTTTTTGGGAAGTAAGACCGGTGTCGCTCAAGCTCTGTATTTCCCCTTTTCTCTTCCAAATTATCCAAATTATTATGTGCTGACGCGCATAATAGGCATTTAGTGAAATTCGAATTCGACCAAATCAAACTCTCCCAATGGGAAGCCTCCTTTCGAAGCATTGCATCTCACCATCAGCAGCAACAACAAAAAACAAGTAGATTTCCAATCAGGATGTTCTTCGGGGTAAATGATCACTGGGTCGACAACGAGCTTAGAGACGCATTTATATACAAATACTGCGATCCCAACGGGCCCTTAGCCTTTGGCAAAGAGGCGCTGGACCTCAAAGTGAGAATCGATCCGAGTAGGGATGGGGACGAGGGAAGTGTTGTGATACCGCATGATTTTTCGATTGGTATGTCAATTCACTCTCTTTGGTTTCCTGGTGGTTAAGAGCTGAGGATATGGTTCAGGACATAGTGAGCATGTAGTTCCTTATGTGGCTGAGTATGTGGAGGAGATCGTCGCTAGCTGCATCAATCATCAAGTAAAATTAGAAGACTAGAGTACAAAGGGCCCAGCTACAAGGATCAGGGACGAAGGAGTGGGTATCCTGATCAAATATCTCAAAGTAAACTATTTCAACACAACTCATACACGTATTTGAGCTCTGAGACGAGAGTGCTGTCCACAATCGATATCATAAATGCCGTCGCTGCCGGGCCTGACATATGGTTTGGCGCCCGTCTCATCATCGTCTGTTCTTTTAAGGGTGTTTCTAGCTATGACGTATCGCTGGTTCGCGATCCTAATGGTGGGGATATCATTGGGTTTTGAAAAGGAGAATAGCGCAGTGACCGAGATAGAAGTAGATGAAGTGTTTCGTCTCTGTGTGTAGATTGGGTCAGTGGAGGACTTCGGACAGACGGCTAAACGAACGGAGTACCCACCGTGGGTTACAAAACTGCCAAAGTTGCGACCGACTATGCAATGCCATGTAGCGCCTTTGCGTGAGTCGAACTATAAGGTGTCAGGTCACGTCAGCAGACAAGGCGAAGTGGTTGGTTGGTTGGTGCCGACCTCTTTCTTGATGTGTTGTGCGATGTCCTAGTCGGAGGCGAATATGTCAGTAATCAAATATATAACTTCAGAGCCAGCCTATTTTACCTTCTCCATGTGAAATTTCTCCATAGCTTCCGTTGCTATATCACGTCAACTTCCGTGCAATCCAAAGCGCGCAATTACGATGCCGTACCAACTTCGATAGCCTCTTGCTGCATGTCTTCGGTCTAATGATTATCATAGTTTCGTCAATCGCCCATCTTGGCAAATTGAATAAACATGCGACGTACCATATCGACCGATCTAACGTGGACTGCACCATTGTTGTTAGTCAGTGTTTGTTTTGGCGGCATCGCATAGGCGAAGGGCTTGTACTTACCGGCCAGCTTATCTTGCTTTTCTGTCGCCATGGTGTATCGAAAAGAGAGCTGTGAGCAGTGTCCGGAAATATGTACCGATGAACTGAAGGAGAGTGTTGGCAGTAGCAACAAGAAGTGGAAATGATTGTTTTGTTCTGTTCAATTGGCCTCTCAACGTAATCGGAGATGTTATACAACGCTAGGCCCACTTTGGATAAGTCGCCTCGGTTCTTGGCGTTCTCCATTATTAATTCTCACCGCTTTTAATTAGGGCAGAAAAAAGAAAAACCTCTGCATTTTCCTTCTTTTTCTATCTTCTTATTTAACCTCAACCTCTTCTCTCTTCTTGATAGTAGCACCCGCTCTTGTCCTTGTTTCAGAGGACTGACAAGATGGAGAATACAAGAGTATTTGTCTCTGGGCTTCCGCCTACCCTGTCTAATGAAGACCTGGGAAAACACTTCTCTTCCCGTTTCCAAGTGACGGATTCTCATGTCATTCCTAATCGTCGAATTGGCTTTGTGGGATTCAAAGATGCAGAGATTGCAAAGGAAGCTGTCAAATATTTCAATAAAACTTTCCTTAGGATGTCCAAGATATCTGTGGAAATGGCTCGTCCTGTAAGTGCAACATCTTTGTCTGCCTTTTTTCCATCTGAGCTGACGCATGATGATTAAAAGGTAATTGTATAATGGTGTATATAGCTAACCATAGAGCAGGCTGGAGAAAGCAAACCTACTAGGAATAGAAATCAGTCCGATCGAGATAACACATCCAATGCTAATCTTAAGCGAAAACGTGATACGGAAATACCAAAAGACGATGCCAAGCTGCAAGAGTTTCTCAACGTGATGCAACATTCTTCAAAGACAAGGACTTGGGCGAACGATGATGACATTCCTGCCGCTACAGTTCCGCCGGAGCCTGCAGTTGTCGAAACACAAGACGTCAATCAGGACAAACCGGCTCGACCGGTCAAAAAGTCTAAATTGATAGAAACTGAGACTCCTAGCCAAGCCTCGAAACCACCAGCAGTGCAAAGCATTGTTGATACCGAGGAAATTCAACGTGTAAACAGTGACAAAACGGAAGAAGATGCCCCTGATGAAGAAGATCAACCGAAGTCTGATATGGATTGGCTTCGTTCGAAAACCAGTCGTCTTTTGGGTCTTCTAGATGAGGAAGAACAGGGAGATTCGGGTTCACGGCCTCCTGCACCAGATACTCAAACGGTTGAACCAATCGAAGAAGATAGCGACGAGGTTGAAGAAACGCTGCCTGCTGAGATACCAGTTGCAGAAGAGCCCACTGAGGAGAAAGATTATAATGCTGATATCGAGCACATTCGTATATCCGGCCGACTATTCCTTCGGAACCTCGCCTATGATGCTACTGAAGCCGACTTGGAAACCATATTCGCCCCTTTCGGGAAAATAGACGAGGTGAGCCTTCTAATTTTCATTCATTCTGTGATGCAGCTCAAGATAGTTGCTCGCATGATGATCATCCTGATAGGGACATCTGATATGCAATGCATACGTGATGTGAACAGGAAGAGTATTTTAGTAGATGCCTCTTAGAATCTGAAGAGCACAGACTATCTTGAAATCTGCAATTGTCAAGTCATATTTGCGAGCAATGGCTTACGTTCACAGATACATGTTGCCTTTGATACCCGCACAACTTCTAGCAAAGGTTTCGCGTACATACAATACGTGGATCCGTCGTGTGCCATAGAGGCGTACAAATCCCTCGACGGAAAAGATTTCCAAGGTCGCTTGCTTCACATTCTTCCAGCTTCTGCCAAAAAGTCATATAAAATTGATGATTATGAGCTGTCCAAATTACCTTTGAAGAAACAGAAACAGGTCAAGCGAAGAATGGAAGCTTCTTCCTCTACCTTCAACTGGAATTCTCTTTATATGAATGTAAGAGGCGTCATCTCAAAAGCGAATTAACCATGCTAACTTTTCTAGTCCGATGCAGTTATGTCATCTGTTGCAGACCGACTTGGTGTTTCAAAGTCAGATTTGCTTGACCCTACGTCGTCGGATGCTGCTGTCAAGCAGGCACATGCTGAAACGCATGTGATTCAGGAGACAAAGGCCTACTTTACTGCAAACGGCGTAAATTTGGATTCTTTCAAACAACGTGAGCGCGGTACGACTGCAATTCTGGTCAAGAATTTTTCTTACGGCGTCAAGGCTGCCGAATTGAAAAAGTTATTTGAACCTTTCGGACAATTGACCCGGTTGCTCATGCCTCCTAGCGGGACGATTGCCATAGTAGAGTTTGCTAAACCAGATGAAGCCGCGAAAGCTTTTAAAGGGCTGGCGTATCGAAAATTAGGTGATTCCATTTTGTTTCTCGAACGTGCGCCGAAGAATTTGTTTGAATCACCTCCCACAGGATTGGCCGCCACCGCGGGAGTTGAAGGGCCTGAAGGAAAATCCCAAGGATTCTCCGCTGCAGAAACTTTTGCCGCGGAGGACAATGAGCCTCAACTACCCACGTCAACACTGTTCGTTAGAAACCTCAACTTCAGTACAACTAGTGCACGTCTTTCAGAGGTATTTGCATCACTGGATGGCTTCCTGACCGCCAAGGTTAAAACGAAGACCGATCCAAAAAGACCGGGAGAGACGCTCAGCATGGGATTCGGCTTTGTCGAATTTCGAACCAAGGAGCAAGCCCAGGCAGCTCTGGCTGTTATGGATGGATACACTTTGGATCAACATAAGCTCGTGGTCAAGACATCTCACAAGGGCCTGGACGCCGCAGAGACTAGACGACAAGAAGACACTGCCAAGAAAGTGGCTGCGAGAAGGACCAAGATTATCATCAAGAACTTGCCATTCCAAGCCACCAAGCACGATGTGCGATCCTTGTTTGGCGCGTACGGACAGCTTCGGTCCGTGCGTGTTCCGAAGAAGTTTGATCGATCGGCTCGTGGTTTCGCCTTTGCAGACTTTGTAAGCTCTCGCGAGGCAGAAAATGCTATGGATGCATTGAAGAATACCCATCTTTTAGGCCGAAAGTTGGTGCTTGAATACGCATCAGCAGAGGCAATTGATGCTGAGGAAGAGATACGTAATATTGAAAAGAAGACTGGCCAACAGTTGGATAGACAAAAACTGGCCAGTCTTACTGGAACAGGAAGGAAGAAATTTGTTGTAGGGGCAGTAGAAGACGAGGGTTAATAATTGTCTAGAGCCTGTCGATAGGGTTGAAGTCCAAAGCCGAAGTTATATCCCTTGCGTGGTGGATCTTTTCTACACGTCCGCATATGCTCCTTCAACACGTTCTCCTTCATTAGGGTTGCTGCAGTATGCATTACCCGCAGAGAACCTCGTGCTCTCGCCTTAAACAACAAACCAGGCACAACTTGGATATTCTCCTTATCCGCGCTCTCCTTAGACAAGAATCCCGTTATGCACACCACGTACCTTGAACGCGGACACAAATCAGGATTATCTTGTACCTGAGTGACCTACATTCTTGTCGGTTGGCCTTTAATTTCAGCAACATTCTTGCACGACGAAACCTCTGCTGATTGTCGGCCGACTGACATTCCTGGAACGCCATCGCCACTGAGCATCAACACCACCATCACGGCAGTCTGAGGTACTTTATACCATTTCTACGACGTCGACTGGCGCAGTATTGGTGGAAATTCTCCGAGTGGTTCTTGACTGGGTCGAGCCGTCTGCTGGCCCCTTGCTTGTCACAGTATCTTGAACACCATGCCCTTCTATGTGAACCCTTATCTGGGCAGTAAGGACAGGCAACTGGCCTAAGGCTTCCGTGTGCAGTTCTTGCGAATGGCCGGTCCTGGAGTCACGGTCCCGCCTCGGTCGCGATCAGAGAGCGGCAATACTGTAAAGGGGAAGCATAATATCTTAGATGGCTTTTTAGGTGTAGCAGGGCTCGTATGATCCCCTTAAACAGGATAATACAGAGAATGGTCTACTACTATAAACACCATCTTTTCTGCTCTGGCATTCGCACATTCTCTTTCCCAGTTTCCAACATTCTCCTGTAGCATTTTACGTTCTTGACTTCTTTTCCTCCGTGTGTGAGTGTCTGCCTCTCAGGTGTGAGTGTGTGAGGCGATTGGCATTGTGACAGCTTGCTCTTCCTGTTTGGAATTCCAGTACCATTCTTGTGAAGAGCGACGTCCTAGTCCACGCCATGGCTGACTGGCAAACCGAGTCCTTTGGAACCCATACACAACCGTCACTCGACAGTGTTGGAGGACTAGGAGGAGGTGCTCACAGAGCTCTCCAACACACTTCAGGCAATGCCCAAGCATATGGCGATGGTGCCATGCATGGAAATGCTGGTAGCCGTGATGACCCTCTTCAGCTGGCCTTAAAGTACCCTGCTCCTGTTCCCTTTCATCACTCGATATCTAGTACCAGCCTTCATGATAGCCATGTTCTCGCAGCGCGTATACAGGCCAAGAAGCTGCGTCGACTTCAGTCTGCGGCTCATTCGATGCCACCAATGCGTCCGAAGCGCAGCTATCTGAAGTCCCAGAAGTATTTGGAGTATAGGGCCCGGCCGCGTCGTGATACTGGCAAGGATGGGGAGCCGGTGTGGTCTGATGCATTGGAAGATGCATTTCAACAAGGTGAGCCAACCCTTATTGATTGTACGCGTTGATAGGTGCTGATGTTGTGTGATGTTAGCCTTGGAGGCAAACCCCCCAATGGGCCGTAGAAAATGGTCTGAACGTGGCAAGTCCTACGGACGTAACGAGTTGATTGCGGAATACATTTACAAGTTGACTGGGAAACGACGGACAAGGAAGCAAGTTTCGAGTCACCTGCAGGTGCTGGACTCGTTTCTCAAGGGCGACCCCGAGTGTAAGGTATCCTCACCAACACGAACATGACTAGCTTGCTCACTGTCTTCAAGGGGAGAGACTTGTTCGAGAAAAGCCAGACGCACCCAACACGCAGCCTCCAACCACCAATCCCGAGTATAGGACATCTATTGATTATCAACTTTCAAGGAGTTACAATACCCAGCCACAGTCCGCCTGTCCCGATTATGGTGCTTCTTCTCATGCTTACAACGGAGATCTCCCCACTCCCATCACGCTTGGCTCAAATATATACGACACTAATTCTCATCTGATTTATGCTTTCAACTTCGACATGTGGGTCAGTGCACCCCAGCAGGCAAATCGGATCGACAGAGCGTTGCATGTATACACTCGCCTGCAAGGAGATCAACATCGACCTGTAGCACTTCCCATGCCTCTGGAAAACCTGGCTGGATGGCGTACTTCCTTCCCTTATCTTTCCTCCCTCGTCGACGATCCTGCATCTTCATTGGACTGCGATATTATCCTACTTGAGGTCAATCTTCAACTTATGACTGATTTCCCACCTCCTGGCTCTCGATTGGGCATACAACTCGATCTTGATTTTGCACATCCTACAATGGGCGACGTGTCTCTTGTCAGCCAAATGGATGACTGGGCTTGCAGCACCCACCTTTACGAAGCAGGGCAGAAGATGCAAGAAACATATCACGATCTTCAAAAGGCATCATCCACAAAGATCAAGCCATTTTTTGAGTCGTCATGGTGGGCAAAACTCTTCACACAACTGACGCAAGAGAAACAAATGGCCGAAAGCTCTGGTCAGTCGGACGCAGCTCAGGCAGCCGATGACCATACAAGACAATTCTTCCGTTCTCTCTCTGCCATCCAGGAGCTGACGGCGGTGCCGAGTAGTAGTCATCGTCGTATGTCCAATAGTTTCGGTACCAATCCACAATGCGGAGATGATCGCAAGCGAATGGCGATTCTCTTATGGAAGTTTCGTCAGACGCGGCCTGGTGAAGTTGGTACTACGACTTGGAGACGTCTCATTCCGCCACCTGAGCGTAGCACGACAAATAGTCCCCGAACGGCAGCTGGTATTGATCTGCCACCACTCGCTTTGGAGTCATTGCTCTCCAACAAGCCGCAAGATAATGTCTATCATGGGAACGCTCATGGTACCTTCCAGCATCAACATCATCATCAAACCCCAACGGCCGTTACTCTACAGCAACAGTGGCCAGTGTACGCAGATCCTCAAGATAGTGTTACTAATATTTTTGGTGCCCAGGGGTCGTATGACTTCCTGAGCAACATCAATAAACCCGATGATGGTATTGTCGATAAGACATCAGTGACATCGGTATTGGACTCGTTTACCGGTCTCGCATCGGAAAGTACACAAGCCGGCAGTATCAACGTGTCTTCTGCAGGCGATAATCTGTTTAATGTCCATGATATTCCGCTTCCCTCTCATTCCCATCTCTCGGGTTACGGGCTCGGTGGGCATAGTAACCAGTACATGTCGTCACAGAACATTCACGACAACAACAACAATGTCCTAAATTCTATCTTTGGGACCACGGCGCCATCCATGCATGGCATTTCCCATGCCCAAGCACATTCCCTATGGGAATCACAGGCAGCAGGAGCGTCTATCCATCACGATCTCGGTACGGATAACTACGGCCATTTACATTTCCCTTCGAGCAGCCATCATCAATCTCATCATCAGCACCACGCCCACAGTCACCATGCACAGCACTCTCATCACCAAGGACCCGTTTCACGTGAACACCAAAATAGCGGCCTGGAAGGAATGCTACCTCCTGACGACTTGATTGACAAGTTAGTCGGCAGTGTTACTTCTGGAGATAGCCATTTGGGGGTTACGACCACTGGAAACACACGGTATCCAGAGTCTAGCGCCGTTGAAACCGTGTAATGAGTAAAGATTTCAACGATGTTCCTCTTTCTTCCCTTCTCGCTTCCACTATTCCCCTTTCGTTTCAATTTTCATGTCTTTCTGAAGATGCTTTTTCCCACTTGATGGCGTCCAGAGCTGGAATAGACTCGGCAGCGTCATTTATAATTCCCACATATGTTCTTGTGTCTTCTTATAATATTATTTACGCTGAAAGAAAAAAAGCTTTCTTATCGAAGATATGAAGAAATTATTTAATATGTTATTCCTATCCACGGAGTAGACTTTCTTTGATCCGGTCTCTTTAGAAGGTGTAAGAGTATTGTGAAAAAGTTACAGATCTACAGCAGATCCGGATCCTTTAGGGTTACTGTGCATCACGACACCAGACCGGAGGCTAGTAATGATGGCAAATCCTTCTCAGTTTGGCCGTACGTCTCTTTTAACAGAGGTGCAAAAATCTTTTCCTCCTATTATCCGCTACGGGTCCCTTTCGATCCAAAACGTGGAAAATCAAACTGCATATCCAGAGAGTTTAGCCGCCATATCCCACCGGCTATTTTCATCCCGGGTAAATATAACTTTTCACAACCCCACAGGAGCAAAACCCATTCAAGTCCAGATGGCCCTATTACGGAGTAGTCCACAGCGACATACTCTGAGGATGGTGAATGGCCGCGTCGGACTTGAAACACGCGGGTTAAATACGTAAGCTCCGGTCTCATAGGTAACAGTGTACACCCCGCTTCGCGGGTTTGCCTGCCTGCTAGCATTGCCCCTCTATCATTCATTTTGGCTAAGATAGATCAGGGAGGCTGTGACATAGGTTAGGGATGAATTGTGGAGTGGGCAGGGAATCTGGAAGAAAGATATAGAGTCGCTGTCCGTGGGAATTATTTCATTTAAATTCTGCTTTTACTTCGTATTCTCTCTTTACCTGTAAAAAGTACTATACCCCGCCGCAAGCTATACATAACACAAAATGTCTTCTCCCGTCGTCAAACTCAACAGTGGCTATGACATGCCCCTCGTGGGCTTTGGTCTGTGGAAAGTCAACAACGACACTTGCGCAGATCAGGTCTATGCAGCTATCAAGGCTGGCTACCGTCTTTTTGACGGAGCTTGCGGTATGCAAGTTGATTCCCGCTGCTCAAAGGATATTACTGACGCATCGATTTCATAGATTACGGAAATGAAAAGGAAGTCGGCCAGGGTATCGCTCGCGCTCTCAAAGACGGCCTCGTGAAGCGCGAAGACCTCTTCATCGTCTCCAAGCTCTGGAACACCTTTCACGACGGTGACAAAGTCGAGCCCATTGCCCGCAAGCAACTCGAGGACCTCGGTCTCGAATACTTTGACCTTTACCTAATTCACTTCCCCGTTGCACTCAAATGGGTTGACCCCGCCGAGCGCTACCCTCCCGGCTGGGCCGGCGCAGACGGCAAAGTCACATTCAGCAATGCCACTATCCAAGAAACATGGCAAGCCATGGAGTCGCTGGTCGACAAGAAACTCGCCCGCAGCATCGGTGTAAGCAACTTCAGCGCTCAGCTCATCATGGACCTCTTGCGCTACGCTCGCATTCGTCCTGCCACCCTCCAGATCGAGCATCACCCATACCTCCAACAGAAGCAACTCGTCAAATACGTCCAGAACGAGGGCATCGTCATCACCGCATACTCCTCCTTCGGTCCCTTGAGTTTCATCGAATTGAACATGGACAGCGCCCACAAGACGCCCACCTTGTTCGAGCACAACGTGATCAAGTCTGCGGCAGAGAAGCACGGCAAGACCGCCGCACAGGTCTTGCTTCGATGGGCTACCCAGCGAAACATTGCCGTTATACCCAAGAGTAACGATCCTGCCCGTCTCGCCCAGAACTTGGATGTTACCGGATGGAATTTGGACGAGTCCGAGATTGAGGCTATTAATGGCTTGGATTTGGGATTGAGGTTCAACGATCCTCTTAACGTACGTTCTGCAATTTCTTGTTGTGTGAAGTGAAACTGACTCTTTGATAGTACGATTTCTACATTCCTATTTTCGCATAGACTCACTCGGTGTCGGGTGTGACGGGTATTGGCTCGTTCTGCAGATAGATGAATGAAACATGATTGTACAAATGATATGATATTAGGCCGGAATAATGTAGCACAATACTTAAGAAAAAGATGGAGATTGCTTGTCTTGCTTCTCAATCTAGGCATGATACGCTCCCTAATTCTACTAGCCGCTGCATGATGCCAAGATAAATTGAATGAAGCATATGTTTACTAAATTGGGGGTACACTTATCGCGACTCTGATGCTCTAATACTGTTTGCCGGTGAAAGTGTATCTGAATCGCTACATACAAGGTTTGATTGCAACCGGGAAAAATTCAAGATGCATCGTTTATTGTGACTTATTCTGCTTCCCTCGAAGAGGGTTGGGCGAAAACGAGCCTGCCGACTGCACTGAATGTGTCTCGGTTGTATTCGTGCCGTTGAATAAGAAATAGGGCTGCTCAGTGATAGACGCGGCTGACTCAGTACTGGATTCGCAAACCGTGCTGAAGCTTGCATTTGCAGCAGTGGATTCAACGATGTTCTGAGTGGCTTGCTCGTTTGCTCGTCTTATTGCTTCGTCCCTTTGCTCCTTGGCCCAGTCCCTGCCATTCCGATACCAGGTCGCGCCTTCCCGAAATGCATTAGCATTAGCAGTCATGGACCATCCATTGATTTGTGTCATATGGTATTCTATACGATCTGATGTAGCCGATTTCGAAAGATGACTAGTGAACATTTGGAGCTGCCCATTGTGATACATGGACGTCAGGGTACTAGCATTGCTGTCAAATTCAGGCTCATCTTTGCCATACCCCTGAAGCGAGTGCAGTCCCCTTGCTCCTAATGCACCGTCATAGCATGCCTGCCTTTTGGCTACTGATGCTGACCCATCAGGTCCTTTTACTGCCAGGAAAAAATTCGGCACAATCGGGAGATCATGCTGTGTAGATGGCACAATTTGATGACTGAGTTCAAATTGTATTTGCTCATCAAGTTGCTCAGGACGTGCCCCATGATAGCGATCGGGATTCCCAGGGACCAGAGTGCCATCAGTTAGATGATCGAGGTTCTTAAATGGAATACCACCACCCATACATTTATTATCTGGAACTTTGCCTTCAATAAAGGGGAGCACATTCTCTGTGACTTGTCTCTCTTTGGAAGCATCTGTATCTACTTGCAGAAATTCTTCAAAATCCTCCTCTCCGAATCTGGAAGGGGAAATTGATGACCGATGCTGAGCTAGTCTTGCAAGTATGTCTGCCCAATTGCCGGGTTTAGAAGCCATTTTTCCGTCGGGAAACCGATACCGTTGTGGAAAGATACCGTGATTAATAAGATGTTGCTGAAAGTTGCGGTCGTACGGTCGGCTACTTTTGGTAGTTGACGGCTTGGTGCTTCGTGAAGTACTCGAGTCTCGTGAAGCACTTGAACCCTGAGAAGCGCTAACACTGTGATTCCGGGGGTTTTCCATGCGGTACGGTCGACGAGATTTCATTGTAGGCTCTGGATGCTGCAACCGTCAGTCGGAACTGCTGTTTAGTAGTCTGAGGTAATTTACTCCCCGTAATTCTGATAAATCTGGACTGCCCTGACGCGCAAATCTTTGGATTGTCTTTAATACGTCGCGAGTCACAGGCCTCAGAAACTGATGCTGCGGGGAAACGTCCGCTGTAGCTTGTTTATTCCTTCGATCAAGCTCCCGCAGTGCGTTATGTGTCAACCAAATTTCCGACAGATTGTCCCAAAATGCGGGAGGGAGTAGGGAGTCGCTAGGATGCTCAACCTTTTGTTTCTTGTAAGCTTGCGTGGGCAAGATACCAGCGAAGTCTTGCGGTGGATGTGGTCGTTTGCGAGAATGAATCGACTGCTCTGCATGCATTGGGCGATGCTGACAAGAGAACGTAGTAGGAGGGTGATTCTTCCTGTTGGTATTTTTTGAGCAGGCATATGTATACTGATACCTGTCATTGTTGGTTCTGGGATGTGAAAGGTGAAAGCTTCACTTGTCAAAGGTTGTATGAGTTAGTTCGGCAAGCAGCAAGCTACAACCAACCATTAAATCTGAAACATCTCGCTTTCAATAGAAACTGCCTATCAGTTGAGTTGGATTTAACAAAAGATGTCTAAGGTCCAGTACTTCATAGAATGACTTGGTGACGATCGGACCTATAACCAAACACCTTTCCTCAATAGTGCTAGTTTCATGCAGGTTCCCCAACTTTGTTACAGGGTTAGGGTTGGTGTAGTGAGAAGTCAACCAATCACTGTAAGCAATCAGTCTCCTACCGTCTGCGAACTGCAACTTTTTACAGTCCTCATGTAAACCGCCCACAACTCAGCCATGTAAATCTATCATTCCCATATCGGGAAACTCGGTTTCAGATTGTTGAACATTAAAACGAGCGCATCATGAACCCCGCCCGACGCATCCTCCAAAGCCGCCTAAAAACCATCGACATCCAGACTAGCCAGCCATTGCGCAACATTGCTGAACGGAGATGTGTGCTTAATGCATTGCAGAAATTCGGCGAGGTCGCTACCTTTATATCCGGTATAGTGAGTGTCGCTCTCCACGGTCTAGAAATGGGCATAAAACTAAGTGCAGCCTGGTTGGTGTGTCAGGACGATGATAAATCCAAGTTAGCAGCAATCTACGAGACGCCTGAAGCAGCTTCCAAAGCCGTGGAGGCGTCCCCCTTAACGGTCCTACTTCCTCCTCATCCTCCTTCATCGACTCATCCTATCCGCGGTGATATCCCGGCTCATAGATATGAACATGAACATGTGGTCAATGTTAACATCAATCCAAACACCACCACAACCATGGCCGATCACGAAGAACGAATTAGCAAAAGCCCATGTAACAATAATCATACGGGCTATACATGGGATAAGAATGATCCTGCGATCAAGAATGATACGAGGATCGCTGATATTATTGCCGCGGGGGCTCCGAGGGAGGTGTTTGCGGATGGTGTCATTGATGTCTCGTACTTACAAAGGGCGCAGAGCGAGATATCCAAGAACAGAATGGATGAGAGGATAAGGGCCGTGGCTTTACAAGGGAGTTTGGTGGCGTTATTGGAGGAGTAGATTCGTTATGATACCCACTAGTTATGCCTCGCAATTTGGAATAATAGTCATTGTCATTTAGTTAGCATACCTTTTCTCGCAACGCCGGCCATGACACGTGTATAAGTGTAAAGAAAGAAGCCAAGTAATATCAATACGTAAGTCATTATACATCCCGCCTAGCCATCCTTCAATTACGACCCACAGGATCAAGACACGCGCACATAGGCTAGACTGGTCAGCACTCATCACTTTTCAATAGATTGAAGGAGGGGCTTACTGGCATCAATCTGCTTAATCTGCGGTAACGCCAGCCGGACCTTATTTCTATATAATGCCGGACTCTGCAATTGCAACGGGTTTCCCTCGAAATACACCGTCTCCAGTTTCTCCTTATCTCTCAGTTCGCGCTCCACTTCCTCAAAGCTCGACAACCCATTGCTTGACGCCCAGACTTCTTCTAATTGACTTAGATGTGCTAGGCCTTCTAGTTTTGTGACTCGGTTGTTCGAGAAGTCGAGGACGCGGAGGTTTTTGTTATTCTCTAGACCGGTGAGGTCGGTGAGAGCGTTGTGGGAGATGTAGAGTTCTTCGAGGTTAGGGAGGTCACTGAGGCCGGCGATATTGGTGATACGGTTTGATTGGATGGAGAGGATTTTGAGGTTGGAGAGGGACGATAGATTCTTCCTAGTATGTCAGCGGTATGGTTGAAAGAAGCCAAAGAAAAGACGTACCTTCATCTCGGTGATTTTGTTTTTTCCCAGCCATAACTGCTCCAGCGCCTTGAGATTATCCAATCCTTGGATTTCCTATTAAGTTCAGCATGTCTTCTCTCCCCCTGCTCTCTCTCGAAAGTAACAAACCCTGATCCGATTTCCCCCTAACTCCAAATTTCTTAAATGCACCAACTCCTCCAGCCCCTCTATCGTCGAAATCCTATTCTGCACGAAAAATATATCCGTCAATTTCGTCAAATGAGACACATTCTTGATATGCTTGATCTTGTTGAAGCTTAAATCGAGTAGAGTCAGATTGACCAGGTCTTCGAGACCCTTGATGTGACTGATGAGATTGTCGTAAAGATCGAGCTCTTTGAGGGTTGCGCCGAGGGAGGAAGGGAGGTTGATGCGGCTGATTTGGTTTTGGCGGAGGCATAGTCTCTGTGCAAATCAAGGGTGTAAGTCAATCGATCCCTTGAAGAAAATGGGTAGGCTGACCTCAAGCTTGGTGAATCGTTCTAGTTTCAGCGCAGCGATACTGGATATTCGTAAATGTATCAGATCTATATCCTTCACACCCGTTATTAGTATACTCTGGAACTTGAAGCTCTTGCCAGCGACGCGTTCTCAAAAATGAAGCAACCCCGCAGTATGTCAGACGTACTTCGGCATCAGGACTCTCGTCCTCGAGTAGATCTATAACAGACCGAGCTATCAGCACTAGTAAAACACAGCTATCCAGGAGGAAAGAAGCACCTTCATCAGCATCAATCTCCTCAACAGGCGGCGCATCGTCGTCTGAATAATCAGGATCCTCCAGAGCTTCCGGATTGGTAAGAATAGCTCGACGATTGTCCGGATCGTCGATTCTCAGTTTTCCATCCCAGCCGTTTCGGTCCTTCATATTTAATGTGCTTGTCTGTTCTGCTTTGACTGCGGGTGATTGTTGCAAGTATCTGATGAGGTTGAAGGTGATGACGTGAGGGAAGGAACCTGCATGTAATGATCGACTGCTTTTTTTTTTGCGGGGAAGAGCCACCGAGGGGTCTCGTCGCTATGGACTATGGCAGAATCATTATTTGCAGCATACATTTACAACACAACTACCCTTATATTTGAGAACGCAAATTGTTCATAATTGATTGAATTACACTCGTGTATGTACATCGCACAATCCGCGACGGTGGAGGACATGCCCACGCACCGTCCAAATTCCTGATCGACTTCAAGCGAACATCTGAGTCTCGTACGCTCCTCTCAAACTGATGACAAGGGCAAAAGAAAACAGAAACATTTTTTGACAACAATCAGTTTGACTAGTAAAGTAAGGCACACAAGGAATAAAACGAAAATCTGGGGGAATATGGTCGTGCAGTTGTAACGCAAAACATCAAAACAAGGGGGAAGGAACAATGGTAGATATAGGAAATTGGAAAGATAAAGACTGAATACGTAAAGCGGAGCTGATCTTGACTGATGACCGGAATCAGACGCCCGTAGAATGCTCAAGATGGTCACAGAAAACAAAAATAAAAAGTCGGACAGCAGGCTCGCTTGGAGCAGTGATCAACAATGCCAAACAAAACGGTCTCAGCCGTCGTCGAGATTCAAAGTGCACTAGGCAAACATGCGCCAACATGAAGAAGAAATACAAAAGGATGAAGAGAATAGAGCTGTTCAACAATGCTGAATATAGTGAGAATCGCAGGCGAGGTGTTGAAGGTAAACGATGTCCAGTCGCTGTGTCATGTAGGACCACACTTGAGATAAAGTCCAATGCAATCTTTCTGGTGGTCGGTCTATAACGGTCGCTATGATCAAGGACAGAGGCGATGAGAAAAGAGAATGAAAGGAGTCGAATGGCGACGAGAAGAGGAGTCGATGCAATGTCAATGCTCGAAACAAATAGATGTAAATCCACCGAAGAGATAAATAACGCTTGAAGTGGAGGCCAAGACAGAAACAATACACGAACTTTATTATAACGCAACATCGAGCACGAGACTGACGTCTTGTACCTGAGCACCCGCAAGGTCTTCTAGAACAGGTATGAGGTCGAGCAATTCGTTATCGTGAGCGTCTGAAAACCAGCTGCTGATAGGTATGGCATGTTGGGGGTGGAATATATAGGATGTGGGCGAGTTGTCAATGATGATTGTTTCTCGAAGGTCGCGACCGACTTGTGACAAGTCCTTTGATTGAATTGTTAGACTCGCAAATTTTGAATAAACCGATACATACTGACCTTGACATAGTTTCCCTGGTGGTTGTAGCAGCTGTCTCTGAAAAGACGATGATGGACAACGTTGTGAATGTCTAGCTGGTCCAATAGAGGATCGCCGTACTGAAAGGTATCAGCTTTTGCGGAAATGTACATGTAACAGTGACCTGCCTACCTTTGAAACTGATGCGGTAAAAACAACCACCTCGTAAAGCTCGCCCACTCGTTTCATGAATTGGTCGACACCCGGCCGTTTGATGACATAGATATTGTGCCACTGACCTTCGATCTCTACTGGTATCGTAAAGTCGGCTCGTTCAAGGACCTACTGAATGTGAGCGATAAAATTCTTCAACAATAGCGAGTAGAAACAAACCTTGAAACTGCTATGCACAAGCGTTTCGTCCAGATCAAGAACTAAACATTTCCGCCCTCTCAAATGCGGCAGGGGAGGAGGAAGCAGCCATGCGCTCTGTTTTCCTGGAGTTGGAGGAGGTCCCGGGAGAATGACATCTGGTGCGGGCGCTTGGGCGACGACCACCTCGTGTGTCTCTGTCTTGTGTTCCTCTTCTGTCTCTGCAATAATCGGTACCTCGGGCACGACAATATCATGGGTTTCGTGCAATTCCTCCAACGCCTCATTTTCGGGTTCCTCTTCGATCGCATCCTCATTCTCATCTTTTTTGCTGTCCGATGGAGCCACGTCGCGCACCACGCCGTATTGGTAAATGGGTTCCTGTCGCGAGGTCGATACCTCCTGTGTCGCTTCTGAAATGGACGGCTGCGTTGCAGGCTGCGTCGAAATAGCGGTACTGGAAGCAGCAATCTCTCCTACCGGCTGTGAACCTGTGAATTCTCCCGTCTTTTCGTCAAGAGGTTCCTGCTCTTTCGACTCTGTAGGCGTCGATTCCGTTCCCGTTGAGACGGGCTTTTCCACTGGCTGTCGCAAAGACAGCGGCTGCCTGGTTTCGGCCTTCTTTGCGGGAAGGTCCGGTCCATCGTTTTCATTGTCTGACACAGAGGAGCTGCAGCAGTTGAGGATAGAAAAAAATCTCGACTGTGACTTGGGCTTCCGTTCCGTTTTGGAATGATTAGACACTTCTGTTGGCTCCTTTCTCATGTTTTGGTTCTTTTCTTGTTCCTTCCGATGCGACCGCCTACTACTGGACTCGCTAGGATCCCTTCGTCTTTTAGTGAGATTGGTGCGCGAGTTTGCTATAGTCACCGACTCATCTTGCACGGTGTCGGTCGTCATTTCCGACGATTGATTTTTGCTTCCCCTGGAAGAAGTCCTGGATGGAACGAGCAAAAGCGAGCGCTTCTTCTTCGGTTGTGAGGAGGGTGCGGTTAGGTTGTTCTGAGAACCCGATGAGTTGGCGGCAGGCGGTTCATGGTCGGATGGCGGAGGTGGTTGCGCTTGATTCAGTCTATCGGAGGGCAGCGACAATGTGAAATCTGGGCCTAACAGGAGTCAGTAATTCATATGAGGCGATGCGACTGATGTACTGGTAGCTAAAAAGCTATACACAAGGTCACGTACCGGGCACGGTGTTCACTGCGACTGTCGACATCGAACCTGCGTCTGTCATCAACTCCTGAGCTGATGAGGAGGCGGGTCTATCTCTCTCCTTCTCTTTATCGCTCTTATTCTGATTGGGGCCAGCAGAAACGAGTCTCCCAAAATGCGGCTGTAGAAATGGCACACTGACTCAGAGAATTAAAGGTCGATTGGGAGGTCCGATAATCTTGTCCAGAGAGGAGAGAGATTTGGGTCTGGGCAACGATGCAGTCAGTCTGTACGTGGGATCGCCCAACGCGGATGTCGACAGGCTACTTAGGTTAGCAGGTTAGCGACGAGCACATTAACTAGCCGTACTGCTGCGTATCAGAATTACTTACCGAGCGGTGACTTGCTAACGCTTTGTTCTGGAGGCTGGTGGACTGGCGGTGGTATTAGTTGACTGACTGGAGCGAATCGGCCTGGAATCTGCGCGACTCCTCAGCATTATTACATACAAGCCGTAATTACCGTACAGCAACTAAGCTGCGACCTACACCTAATGCGTACTAGTATTACCACGAGCTTGGCTTAGTTGATCACTAGCTCTCCCGCTCGATCATCCATCTCTTTTCTCGTCACGCACAGCACAATTACGAGTCTGGGAGATATTACTTGTCCAATGGTACGGTCTACCTGGAGACACGCATACACGAAAGAGCCTGGATCCTATGGCTGATTAAATATTGCTGGCATTCGCAGCGGTCAACGAGAAGCTTCACAGTTAGACTCCGGGGCAGCTGGTCAGTGCGAGAAACAGTGCAGGGGGACAGGCCAGCCACTGGACCTGCGAGATAAGGTAGCTAGCTGGTTGCGCTTAACTTTCAAGTGACACTCCGCAGCTCTTACATAGCAACCCGGGCTTTCTGTGCGACTTGCCCTGTAAGCTCGCAAGTTCTTGTGTGCTAGGGATCCAATATCTACCCAATCACATATCGCGACGGTAGTTTTGCTTTCTGCCTGATCGGCCAATGAACCCGAGTCAGCACTGAATAATGTGATCTTAGTAGCGCCCAGCATGACAGCGCGCTTTTACTGGACGAGGTTGGAGCTGGGGTCGGCGGTTAAGGATTGGATTGGAGTTGTCCGCATAGTGATGGAACTTAACAATCGGCACGTTACCTCGTTGGCTGTAGGCTGTACGGACTATTGAGTACCCAATTCTGAGTAGTACACCATGGTATGAGCAGCTCCGCACTGCGTTGAGTAAAAATACGTACATCTATGTACAGGCGGGCGATTCATCGGATGCCTAACGACTTTCCACCAAGGTCGTCCGAGTACGTTACCAGATCCTAAATATAGATCTTGATCAACTACCTGCTGATAGCACTTGTGAGTTGGTACTTGGTACGTATTTGTAAATCGGTATGTTCAGGACAAGTATGAAGCTGTCAGCCGATCTTTCGAAGTGTATGGCCAATCAGGTACCACGGAATATCTAGATAAGGACATGGACAATACCACACGATTAGCTTGACTTCTGTAAATTCAACTTTACTTTGCGTAGCTCTCATTCAATCCATTGATCTGAATAACTAGTTAAGAGACACGGGTGATATTTGTTCCTGGAAAGGCTTGGAGAACGGAAGTCACCTGAATTGACGGCCGTAGGCACGTGCTGGGTCGGTCATGGCCCGAGGTTCTTCACATGCATCGACGTCACGAGAGTCGCATCAACCACTGCAACAATCCAAGAGCGACAATCAATTCATTCTACCTTTCTATATCGAATGCGAACCACTGCTCGTGAAGAGAAAGCTTATTCGTCTCTTCTATACTCACTGAATATCGTCAAAGCATGCCGAATAGGTCGTTGGACCGCCAGCGGTCACTTCACTGACAAGCTCCATCATAGTAGGATAATCAGTCAGCCGTGGATGCCAAGCGAATAACGTACAGTCAACATGGCGACGCAGTCAACGCTGCAGAGAACTGAGGATCCGCTCGTTGCCCTCTATCGACGCTACCTCCAGCTACTTCGCGCTCGCCTACAACGATCATCCAAGACCAGTAAGATACTCGCGACCTTGTCCTTGATAATAGGTATTATCGGATCAAGCTATGGCGGTTACAGCTTGCTGCGCAAACGGTCTACGGAGCATGCTCAAGGAAGGCGCTTGCTGCGGAGAAACTCCGGGTTGCGTGGAAAGGACGGATCAAGAATTATCTACGTGCCTTATAAGGATAATATGACTTCCAAGGTCACAATCCATCCGACAAAGCCGACCACATTCGACGCCCATCGACGGTTATTCCTGAATCCTCCGCGAGCAGCAGGCCTAGGAGGTGGCGAGGCCATCTCTGCAATACCTCCTCCGTCAACGAAACCCGGCTTAAACCTTGCTTTCCTGCATCAGTTTCTTAGTCTTATGAGCATCATGAATCCGCGGTGGCATTCCAAGGAAACAGGTCTTTTGATGAGCCATGGTGTATTTCTTCTACTCAGAACCTACCTGTCGCTGCTGGTTGCACGGCTGGACGGCGAGATTGTCCGAGACTTAGTAGCTGGAAAAGGCCGAGCCTTCCTCTGGGGACTTCTCAAATGGTGCAGCATTGGTACATTTGCCTCGTATACAAATGCCATGATCCAATTCCTTCAATCCAAGATATCGATCGCTTTCCGAACACGTCTGACGAGATATATACACGATTTATATTTAAACGAAAATACAAACTACTATAAGCTAACGAATTTAGATGGCGCTGTAGGCCAAGGAGCTGATCAGTTCATCACTCAAGATTTGACTGTTTTCTGCGCCTCTGCTGCTGCCTTGACTTCATCTCTAGGCAAGCCGACTGTTGATCTAATCTTCTTCACCTATCAACTTTACCGTGGCCTTGGACCATTGGCCCTCACTTGTATCTTGAGTGGCTACTTCACGACTGCAACTGTTCTCCGCAGGCTTTCTCCACCTTTCGGCAAACTGAAGGCCGTTGAAGGCAAGCGCGAAGGTGATTTCAGAGGGTTACATTCTCGACTTTTAGCCAACGCCGAAGAGATTGCCTTCTACGGAGGCGCCGATATCGAAAAGGTCTTCTTGACAAAGAGTTTCAAAGATCTCCAGCGATGGATGAAGGGTATATATAGTCTCAAGATCCGCTACAATATGCTTGAAGACATGATCTTGAAGTATGTATGGTCTGCTTTTGGATACCTTATGACATCCATCCCAGTTTTCCTTCCCGCATGGGGAGGGGTCGGTGGCACACAAGAGCTTAGCGACTTGGCCGGTGACGATGGCCGAGAAAGAGGCCGAATGAAGGATTTTATCACCAACAAACGCCTCATGTTGTCCTTGGCTGATGCAGGAGGTCGCATGATGTATAGCATCAAAGACATTTCCGAGCTGGCCGGTTATACTTCTCGCGTCTACACTTTGATATCCGCCTTGCACCGTGTGCATGCAAATGCTTACTACCAGCCTCGTGGAACTCACCCGGAAATGTTTTCTCTTTCTGATATTCAGGGTACTGTTCATAGCGGTTTCGATGGCGTTCGCTTGGAGCATGTTCCTATCGTTGCGCCATCGCTCTATCCGCAAGGAGGAGACGATCTTATCGAATCCCTCTCATTCATCGTGCACTCCGGTGAACATCTACTTATTTGCGGACCCAACGGCGTGGGCAAGTCGTCCATTGCCCGCATTGTTGCTGGACTATGGCCAGTTTACCGTGGTCTAGTAAGCCGTCCGAGGAACTTCGGCATGGACGGAATCATGTTTCTGCCTCAGCGACCTTATCTGAGCGTTGGCACTCTTCGTGACCAAGTCATCTATCCCCATACTGAGATTGACATGCGTGAAAGCGGGCGGACGGATGCCGAACTCAGCAGAATCCTTGAAGAAGTGCACCTTGGATATCTCCCCTCTCGCGAAGGTGGCTGGAACTGCCGTAAGGAATGGAAAGATGTCCTAAGTGGCGGTGAGAAGCAGCGTATGGCATTCGCACGATTGTTATACCATGAGCCACGCTACGCATTCATTGATGAGGGTACCTCCGCTGTATCATCCGACGTCGAGGGTCTATTGTATGAACGATCCAAGGAGAAAGGTATCACACTCATCACAATATCAACGCGTGCCTCTCTCAAGAAATACCACACCTTCCAACTCACTCTCGGTCTTGGCATGAGTGGTGATGAATGGGAATTTGACAGAATCGGTACGGAAAAAGAGAAGATGGGCGTCGAGAAAGAGTTGCAGGAGTTACGGAAGCGGCTTGATAATGTTGAGGGTTGGAAGCGTCGCAGGGAGGAGATTGAAAGTGAGCTCAACAAGGTCTGGGTAGCTTCAGGCGAGCTTGCGCCTCCTCCGTATCAAGAGTCGGTTGAGCAGGAAGTGTCGAATGAATAAGCATGATGTATAGGTATGGCACTTTAGTAGGGCTATTTCTGATTCTGTATTTGTATTATATACGTGAATCCAGATCCCGTCTATTTCAGTAGCTACTTTTGTATTATCTTTGAGCTGTGAATCAAAAACTACCTACCGCTTTACTGTATTAGTTATGATCTGTTTAGGTATATTTGTTATTGAAACCAACGCCGTGATGTACACCGGTCATAGCAGTCATCGCCTCTTCGAGATAGAAGAGTTGCGGGCCAGTGTGGATGATCCCGTATACATGATGCATTGTATCTTGGAAGCCGTTGAAGCTTGAAGCTTAGAGCATCGTAGTACGTAGTTTGTTTAATGCTGCTGTTTTGTCGTGGCCTATCAATCAAATAGCGCAATTAGGGTTTTGTGGATATTGAAGTCTACCACGATTCGTATACCCGTACAGTGTCGAGAGTATTTCTAACACAGAAGAAGTGTGTCTAGGTGCTTTATACCATTCAACTCCAATGAAATACACAAGATACAAATAACATACTTGCGTCGATAGTCGGCGGGAAAATTGGGCTATACACGAAAATTTGCTGTTGCCTGCACAGCAAGCATTTCAGAGGTCGGAATAACCAGCTAGCAGCACATCAGAGATCCGGTGAATGAATATTGACTGTCTTTTGCATTTGGACCATATGAAATCATACCTTTATTACTCTCTCTCTCTCTCTCTCTCTCTCTGACCGCCCTTTTCTACTTCTACCTATCCTTCTCCTCACAACCCGTTACATCCCAGTGACCTCTACTGCACAATAGGGTTGCAAGGCACTTAAAGTCTAATCCAGCCCATATACAGCAGTATCGGGAGATGAGGAGGTAGTAGACTCACTGCTACCTTTGTGTCTGGAGCAGCACCATTCCTCATCCTATTCCTCCATACTCAATATTGTTCATCGTTGGGAAGTTTCTGTCTCCAATTACACTTAGTTAGTGACTGCATAACAACAACATAAACTGGTCAAGGGCTCGAAGAAGTTAAGATGAGCTCTTGAAGCGCCGTGCAATGCCAAAGCCGTCACGAGAGCAGGACATTTTAGGGTTTACCGATGCTAGCCCTAGGATAGACGTTAGGGTTTCATCTTTCTAAATCAGATGGGACTTTCTTTCACCAATGATAAATGAAAGCTATTCACCAAACAATGGCCTTGAATTATGAAGAATGAATCTTATTCTTGAGTTGAGAGCGTATTTTTGCTTTTCTTGCATTATTAGCATTGTATCGTTATAATGAAAAGCTCGTGCTGTTCAGGCCTGGTAGAATAACGAAGGCGGTGAGAAGCCTCTGGCGTCGGGCGATGGGCCATAGTGTTTGGGTTTCTCCGACAGTCAACTTCGACCTCACATCATCCCAAATTAATTTCTAAAATACTCACCACCACGATTTATCATTTTTACTACGTGTCAATCGATTCAGAAAATAAATCTGATTTTTTTACCATTTTTTTCAGGTGAAAAATGGCCCAACCTTTGGGTCTCATGCTAACTATGTCCTGATTCTCATCTCAACACCAAGGAACCTGGGACTAAAAGATAATTTACCCTCAACAAATCTACCATCAACTCACTTCCGCGTGTCAGGTAATCAGAAATATAACCACGGAAGAGAGAATGAAACATACAATATCTCTCTGAGAGGTATATAAAAAAAATGCCACATTCAGCAATACCGCACGGTGGAATTAACGAACCCGAGGTATTAAGCCTGCCTACCTCACCAGAGTGTAGCAGTGATGGGGACAGGAGCACATGGCCTACAAGTGGTATCTGGAGGCATGTTGACGATTGGCTTTACCGCCATAAATTAGCCATGATGTGGATGGAAAAGGATGGAAAGGCTGTAAAAGGTAGTATTCTTCTCGAATCCGCCTATATTATTGTCATATCAAGTCTTCCCCGACTTACTAGAACAGGAAAGCTGTATATCCTCAAACAACTACCTGATCAATACTCTCTTATGGACAGGCCGCGGTTCAATGATAATACAATTGTGAGTGCTTTCCCCCTTTATTTTTGTGTCTTACTAATCTCATACAGCGAGATAAATTCTTCTATGGACATCCCTCAGGGGCTCCTTTCAATTCTCCCAAAAACTTCTTTCCTCATTTCTACTGGTTAATACGTGGTAAACCAGGGATTTGTCCCTGTGATTGCTGCAAGAAGAGGAGGCCTCAAGCCAGTGCCAGTGGATCCGGGACGAGTACACGTAGGTCTTCTCTCTCTGATGGTCAGGATGAATGCCAACTCTTTCAAAGCCACCACAAACCATCCCTTACCCGCTCGCCGATGGGCTAGAGGCAGGCCAGCAAAGGGAGCTCCCAGAGTGCCAACGCCAAGACGAGTAACTGACTCTGAGGGCGTCCCTGATATTTACCGCGAAATGGTAACCAGACTCAGTAAAGAGGGCGAAATAGACGAGCCCATCTCTGAGCCGCAAAGCATGGACTGGCGGGCAGAAAATAAGCTCGTGCGCGAACATATCGTTCGAGTTGGCTTACAGGGCTCATACATCCCTCGCGTGGGGGAAATTATCCTCTGGGTGCCTCGACTCAATGATGGCGAACTCAAATATAATGAGCAAGAAAGGTCGTATCAGATCTACTCTACCAAAAAGCGACGTTTCTTAGGGTGGCCAGATTGGAGAGCAGGAACTGTCAGTGAAGCACCAGATAAGGACCCCGTGGTCATCGAAGATCTGATTGAACCAACAAAAAAGACATGGGAAGTCAATTACTCCGGGTTCCGCGTTGAGACATTCCCTGATTCCAACAGTGATGATAAAAGCGCCTCGCTTCAATACCAATATGTGCACCTTTATGTCCTGCGGCCATTCAATTCATGGCCTACATGGCTGGAAAACGTGCCCCAGAAGAAATGGCATCCTTCCATCAAACATGCAATGACAGTGATGTCGTCAGTTTGCATGGTTAACAAATACCATTTCAAGGGCTCATGGCCTAACGCTTCCATTCACTGTCGTGGGATGTTCCTCGGTCCTGAAATGATAGTCGTCGGTGACACAGTGCGACTCAAGCCAAAAGATGCCACGCTAAACCGACTATCACCTGTCACGGATGTGATGGTGATCAAACGCATAGAATTCAGGCTCAACTCATGTATCGAAGATCTACAATCATCGCAGCTCGCGGAATCATATTCCGTGCGCGTGCGCGGGAGTGTATATTCGCATTTACCGACCAGGGCCTACCGCACCCCCGAAGGGTACGGCAGTCAACCTCTCAATCAACAAGAAGTCATCGAGGCCTTTCAACAGGTTGGTATGAGCGAGTATGGACCTTGGTACCGTACGCACAAACCCGGCACAGCAGTCGAGATATCGCACGACATGATTATCGGCCGATGCTACGAGCCCACCGCCATGCAATTAATGTTTGGTCATACCTCGATAGATTATGACCTCTTCGGCACACTCGTCAGCCGGGACTGGTCACGCAAAACAGATGATCGCATGGAAGATGGACAGGATTGGTTCTGGGCTGATTACAGGGTTCAAGCTCTCTCCCTCGACACTCTGAATGGTGACGAAGTCGGTCGGTATTCTGAAGCACGGGAACCGAGGATGTGGAAGGGAGTGCTGAATATACTTGATGGTACTGCTACGCAGGCGGATTGGGAAGCAGCAAAATTGCCCCGAAATGCTGGTAGACAGCCCGGTAGACCGAGCAAATCGCAATTTGCGGAGGTGCAGAAGATGAGTTCGTTGGTTAGTAGTGGATTGGATATGGAGGGGAGTGCGAACGTGACCTCAGATGATGAGACGGTTAATACCTCGTCTGAGGAGGAGAATGATAAAAAGGAAGGGGATTTGGTTGCGATCAAGGGATCTGCCACGAGTACTCCGCCTGATTTTGCTAAATTCGGACAATACAAAGATGGCGGTATTAAGGATAGAGAAGATGATAACGACGAAGATGGCCTGGACGGGGATCCTGATGTCCTTATACAGGCATTCAATCCTCATCCTATCCCAATCAGGGTCTCTCCTGTGAAGACTCCACAGTCCAAACGTCCGAGAATTGACTTTTAGTATTATATACAACTACATCAATCAACACCAAGTTCATGAACAATACTCATATGATATCTACTAATAAGTCCTCTCAACGACCTCCCTCGCGAAATCCGCAAATGTCTTCCCCTTCTGCACCTCCTCGCCTAAATTCGGCTGCGTAAATACCGCCAACGTATTTCTTGCAATTTTCCCGCTAGTTGTCGCAGCCCCCTTGACAAAATGCGGCACAGCACGAAACTTTCCTTGTGTAATCAATTCCAATGCTTCACCGGTCTGGAATGCAAGGCAGTCCTTGGGGATGTTCACTTTGACAATTTCCCCAGTTCGAGAGCGGATATACAAACCCGCTTTTGGATCTGGTGAAGACGGTAGCTCGATGAGAGGAGAAGTCTTCGACGCCTCTGAAGGCGATTGCACCGATTCATCGACGAACATGGCCGAAGTAAGCCCCGTAAGACATCCATGATCAACATGCGTAGCACACCAGTCATCCTCCTCCCCTTCTCCCTTATCTTCTGCTGCCGAAGAAGAAGATTCAGTCGGAAAATAGTGCAACAGCCGCGCCTTCGTCGTCAAACTAGTCCTGACAACATGTTCCAAATAGCCCTCCTTGTAACCCTCAATATTTACCGCGGCGTACTGATCACAAGCCCTCGCCACCAAAGCCGCCGTATCAATAATCAATGATATCAGCTCTTCGACACTTTTACGAAAAGTAGGCAGCTTTTCGGCATTAGGCCAGATATTGGGAGCTGTATATTGAGGGAAATCTGGGAATTCATCTGCGGGCGCGTTTTGTAGTTCAGGGTCTTGGTAGAAAGCGCAATTGATGTAGTAGGAGCCCTTGAGGGTGTCAAAATGTCCCGAGCGAAGGGTTTCTTTGCCGCAGGACCAGCCTACGAGATATTTTGATTGGGGGCTTTCAAGTTTTTCTGTTCTATGTTTAGCGTTATTACCTTCTTCTGTATAGGGAGGGGACGCACCAAGCTCATCCTGAGGTAGGGAAGCGAGATAGGACGAATTCGATAGCACTTGGGCACGCAATTCTTTGAAGTTGGCAGGCAGGTCTTTGACTACGATTATGCCTAAGGATGAAGGACCGAATGCTTCTGTCAAGGCTTCGAAGGGTACAGATCCTGGTCGGTTTAAGTCAGCCATTCCTTTTTAATTGATGTGGATAAAGATGCGACATTGCCCCTCACCTGAGTAAAGATCTCGGAGGCTTACAGTGACAGGGTGTGCCTGTGGAATGGCTGCGGACATGATGGACTGCACTAGTAAACTCTTACAATAATTGTTTGTTTGGATATTACCAAGTCAATTTCGTGAGTCGCAAGATAGAGAAGAAAAGATGCTGGAAAATTCACAGCGGTTATCTACGGCTCGGCAGGTTCCGCGGCCTTTAGAGTAAAGAATTCCCCCACTATTACTTTCAATATCGGACTTGTTTGGAGCAAGGAAATTTTTGATTACAGTGGTGGCATCCTTCATCATGCTCAGAATGAGAGGACACAGAACGTGCATACAAGCATTGATGAAAGCGGAGTCACTCCCTATAGAAAGCCAGCCGGAACGCCATTCCATCCCCCAATTGCCATGAGTAATATACAAATCGTACACACAAGCTTGATGATATACTAAATAGACCTCAAAGTCTTGAACGGTAGCACATCCCCAATCCTCTTTGAACCCGTAAACAGCATCACAAGCCTATCGATCCCACAACCCCAACCTCCCGTCGGCGGCAGTCCCCATTCCATCGCCTGAAGATATTCCTCATCAACACCCGTAGACTCATTCGTATGCTGATTGAAAATCTTTTGCTGCTCAAACTTCCGCCTTTGCTCCCATGGGGAATTCTCTTCTTCATATGCGTTAACGTACTCTCTGCCTTCGATGAAGAGTTCGCACCGAGCGGCGACGCGTTGGTTGTTTTGCAGAAATGATTTTGAGAGTGGGGAGAGGCATTCGGGAGGATAAATTATGAATGTTGGTTCGATGCATTGAGGTTCGAGGTAGGTTGAGCAGAGCTTGTCCATTAGGCGAGGGAGGGTGGGGAGATCGGGGAGAGGAATTGAAAGGTCTGCGAAGAGTTGTCTAACGTCTTCTTCGGCGGTAGGGGATGAGAGATCTGGTAGGGGACGTTTGATTGCAGCCTCGAGGCCGGAGATAAAGTCTATCCGTCGAAAGGGGCCTGAGAAGTTTGTGCTTGGAGTTGGGATTTCGGAGCTCATGCGTTCTTTGTGTTGCGCAACATGTTCTGCTAGACCGGAGAACAGGCTCTCAGTCATGGATATCACGTCTTCCAGGTTTGCATAAGCCATGTAGAACTCGCATGTCGTAAACTCGGGATTGTGAGATCTATCAATGCCTATACACCTGATTTAGCTGTATGTTGCCGTCACGAGAATTATAAATACGCACCTTCATTTCGGAACGATGCTCCAATCTCAAAGACCTTATCAAACCCACCGATAACCAGTCGTTTGAGCCACAACTCAGGTGCTATCCTCAAATATAACGGCTTATCCGGAAATTCATTCGCCTTTGTCACGAAAGGACGCGCCGTTGCACCACCGGCTTCGCTAGCCACTATAGGCGTATTCACCTCCATAAAAGCGCGCTCAACAAAATGTTGGCGAATATACTGAATGATGGCTGATCGTACCCGCATGATATCTGAGGTGTGTTTGTCGGCGAGGAATTGGACATGGCGAGGATAACCAGAGATGCCGTGCTCTTTTGTGTCGGTGGGAATATCGTGTAGAGAGGGAGATAGAAGGGTTGGTATTTCAGTCACTTGAACTGTAAGTTCCCCCCTTCCGGTTCGATGAGGTCTTCCAGCGATAGCTTGAACATGTTAGTTGGATACCGAGCAATCAGTCAGGGACACAAATTTGGCTACGCACAAAAAGCGTCTCCGCGACGAAGCAGGCGATACAATTGCTTAAATGTCTCCGGAGTTACATCGGCCGACATACGCAGATTCCACATGCCTTGAATCTTGTGATCATTCTGGACGAGGTCAAAAAATATCAATTTGCTGCCTGCCAACCTGGCTGTTCGTATTCTGCCTACATGAAAAGAATCTTCTAAGTACATGTGGTCTATAGAAAGGGCCGAGTGAGGCCGTAACCTACCCTGGACCACAACTTTGTCCTCCTCAACTACCTGATTGGGCTCAAGATAGTCATATCGGGTGCGAAACTCCTCGATGCTGAGCCTGTGTGCATTACTTCCTAGACGTGGATATGCGTCTGAAACAGCGGCCTTAATCTCTTGCACCCGGTTTTCATATCCAGGCTCTACAGGAGGCTGTGTACTTTTGTGTCGGGCATACGTTTTCCTCCAAAAGTGAATATGGGGAATAGGACGCAGCGGGCTCAGAGGGGACGATACATCGATGACCGAACGCTGACTTTTTCACGTGATAGTTAGCAATAAATCATCTCCAATGAATCGGAACATCTAGCAAGAAATGGAAACATTGATTCAGAAAAATAAGTCCTGTTATGATCATTACTTGCACAGAATGCAAGTATCATTCGCAGCGGTTCTGTATTAGGTGCGTGTTTCATCCTAACGTAAGGGTATGACCAGAAAGACAAAAAGAGCCAAAAAGCTTACCTATATGCTAACTTACCCAAAAGCCTCTGAGAGGCCCTTCTGGGACCAATGGATTGCATTGGATTGATGAAGTTGTTTTACTTACATGCGGTAAGTAAAGAGGAAAAAGTGAAAAATTGTGCGGAGTGGAAGGACGCGATCCTGGGTGGTCCAAGCTTCTTCATCCTTTCCCGATGCTCTCTGCGATCTCTCTCTGATTCAGAAATTATAATTCATTTCTTACCCAAGTCACGCTGACAACTCCATCTACCAATTCATAAAGGTATTGTCTCTGGGAAGACTCGGCGCCAATATACTTGATTCGCTAATCCAGATTGACCACACTACAGTAATAATCACAGCCCTCAAATACAGACGTCACCATGTCTTTCCTCTTCGGCGGTCGTCCCCAGCTCTCTTCAGAACAGAAGATCGCAGCCGCAGAAACCGAAGTGGAGATGGTCTCTGACTTGTTCAACCGGTACGTTACTAAGATACTGCAAGCACAGAGAAAGATGTTGCTGCACTGAAACTCCTGGTTCGTTACGACAACGACAGAGCATGAACATTTTATTTTCTTACTGGCTTCAATGAATGCGAAGAACAATAGCTGATTATTCATTTAATCGCAGCCTTACACAATCCTGCACGCAAAAATGCATCCCCCCCGAATACCGTGAAGGTGAATTGAACAAGGGCGAATCCGTCTGCCTCGACCGCTGCGTCTCCAAATTCTTCGAGGTCAACATTAAGGTCAGCGAGAAGATGCAGGGCGAGGCTGCTGCTAAGCAAGGTGGTATGGGTGGATTTGGCATGTAAGAGGTCTATAATACATGGCTCTCTAGATTCTCTCCTCTGTTGTATTTTTTTTTTTTTCAAATTGCAGTTGCGCAGAAAGCTGGCGGGATCAGTTGCCTGCGTTTTTTGACTGAATATACCTACATACTTGATTTTTCCTGACGCCCCTGAGCTTTCCTGTTCCATTTCAGTGCTCACCCCGTCGCCGCTTTTACTCCCTGAGTAGAACTGAGCACGACCCTGATCGCTGTGATCAGATTAGTGAGCACCTACAGAAGCTCTCGGACATGCTCAGTGATCCAAAGCTGAGCACACTGATTTCCTCTGAGCACAACAAACGCCTTCATGGCGCTGGCACTTCCGGGATCACCACGAGACCACGTCCCCTGGACGAGTATTCTCTTCACACCGTCAAATCTAAATTCATATACTTTGATATTACGAGCACATTGCATTTTCTCGTAGAGACTCCATTATAATACATGCGCTATGTGAATGTAAGTACCTAGGGGGAATTATGTTTATACAAGCTCTAGATCAATATGTATTAGAAACGGCCAAATTTGCGGCCAGCCCATGAAAACCACGATGTTCCATTCTTTTGTTCGCCCTGAACAAGGTTTTTGATGCGATTCTCGACAATGTCAACGTTGCGTTGAAAGTCCTGCAGGCCTGCTTCGACGTCTTCAACTTTGGATTCTAGGACATTCAATTCGTAGTCCAACTTAGCTCCTAATAGTTCAATCTTCTTCATTTCTTCGGTCAAGCGCGAGCCTTCATCTCCGAATAGCTGATTAATGCGCTCTCGGAGTTCTTGAATATCGTCCATACACTCCGGATACAAATATCCCAGCTCTTCTGAGAGAGCATTGGCCTTGCTAAGTAGAAACTCTACTGAGGTAACCTGCTCCTCGACCCAAGGGGCCGTTCGCTGACTTAGATCCAAGACTCCGGAACTGAAAGCCTGTGCATCGGACAAGAGAACACACTCTTGGAGAATTCCATCTTCTAAAGATCTGGCAGACTTTTTGTCGGGTTCAGCTTTCGTTACAGTCTTAAAGCCTTCCCAAACAAGAACGACTTCCTCTACCGTGCTGAAGGATAAATGACGAGGCCATCTGCCTTTCATTGCGAATGTTGGTGTGCTGGTTCTTCCACTAGAAGCACTCTGTGACCGACGTAGATACCTGAAGACCGTTCCTTCCGACGTGTCCTGTTCAGTCGGCGCCCCGGTTGATCGAGTGTTGGTCAATTCGAGATCTTTTATATCTTGATCTCGTCCTTCACCTTCCTGTGTTGTAATTTCTCCAGCTTGCGCGGGTAATGGTAGCAAGTCCTGCTTGTTCTTTTCTTCGACTGGGGGAGATTCTGGTACAATATGGATTTCCGGTGGCACCACGGGAACATCTAACTGTTTTCTCGAGGCTATCGAAACGTTACTCTCCCTAGGAGTTTGTTTCAAGCTTTCTGTTCGTGGGGTGTCGATACTCTCTTCGGGTATATGACCAAAATCTTTTTCATCTATAATAGCATCATTGTGTTCAACTTCGCCCTCGCCGAATGCAGTGTCAACCTTATCATAGTTGGTAGAGTCTTTTTGCCGGTGGCGATTATGACTGTGGGTTTGAGGATGAGACCGGCGACTAGGTATGCCAACAGCATCCTTAAATCTGCCGAAACCTGCCCTTGCATCTGATACCTTTTCTGTAAGACTGCGCGAAACGATTCGTCCCAAATTCAAATCCTTGTCTTCCACGGCTGGCGCCAATTCATGAGGGCGCTTGGGGACATCACTGTCTTGCACCACACGATCTACACCCGAGTCTGAACCAGTATATCGCTTGCGACCAGCCCAAAGATAGCTGCTCTGGTCGTCTGTCGTGAAAATAAGATCATCTTCGCGTGAAGCACTTTCTGAGCCGTTGTTGAGTGAAATTTTTCGCGGCTTTCCCTGCCAGAGCCACCGGGCCCTTTCGCCGTTTACCAGCTGAACGAATCGTTCCAAGTCCAGAGTTTCGATATCGGATATGCCGCCTTTCTCTCGGCCGACCATCCCCATAACCATCTCGCCGCCTTTTCCACTGAGTTCAGCGACAGTAGACTTAACGGCACCAGCCCAGCGTTCAGAATTCGTGGGCTTCTGACTGACTCTGTGCAGTCTGTCAAATGTATCCCGATCTAATCGTCGCGTACGTGGCAGCTTCTGTGACTTTTGAAAACTTCCAATCCCCCGCTTCATGCCTGACAAGTCAAAGGCGTCTTTCGGGACTGGTGCCCCAACGGCGTGTAGCCGATTTCGCGCTCCCATCAACGCACCCAGCAATGCCGCAACGGTGGTTGCACCTAATATGCCGTCACTTGGCTCAATGTTGTACAAGTCTGTACCAACATCTGCCCACCAATCACCTATTGCCTTTTCCGTAACGTCACATAATAGGCCGTCTGCATATTCAGGTGCGAGCTTGTCGAAAATGGTAAGTGCAAGCTGGCATTGCTTGACAAGCTCCATTACCGCTGCATATAAAGGTACACGATCGCTCGTCTTGTATAACTGGTAGAACTTGGCTTCCACTACTGGAGAAGGTTGTTGCAATTTCAAACTTGCACGTCCTGCGCATCCTAGACGCTTCAAATTCTCATTTACAAGAAAATGCTCACGATTTTTTCTCAGATCGCCATCCGGTATTGCGATAACCGTGAGCGCAGAGGGAAAAGCACTCAAGTTCGTTACCATCAATGTCCCCAACGGTGTTTCCTTTGCTGCAGCATGATACTGTTGCACGGCGTCAAAATATAGCTTGAGACGGGGCGACCAAACATTCCTATCCGTGGGGACGCCAAGAACTCCGACCTGTATTTGATGGGCAGGGTCACCCGTGTAAGTAGCGATTACAAAGGTCGGGTGCACCCGAGAGCACGCCCATTGTTCGACGATGTAGATTTCATATCCTTGTAAGCTTGTCCGACGGTGCAGGAGGGTCGTCGATGGATCTTCTTCTAGGTATATGAGAGCGACCGGATCGGCTAGGACGATTCTCTGATGTCTCTTCCATGCAGATGCATCGGTTGCCGGCGTGGTTTTCATTGTTGGAGACGAAGTCTCGGAGGTCGGTTTATATCGAGCTTGGCCATTCTGACCCGTAGGAGATGCCCCAACGGCAGCATGGTGAACATCAACAGAAGATCCCGACATTGTGTCCCAAGGCCCCTGACGGTGTTTCTTATGCAAGAGTTGGATAGAAAATACAGCTCAAGTCAGAGTCACCAGTAGCGAAGAGATTAGCCAACTAGGGGAGGTGTCCCTGGACAGAAGCCGACTAGAGAGAACAACAGCATTTCAGGTGAGAATGAACGATTTTAGCCTCCAGAACGCACACAGCGAAATAAAAGTAGCCAGAGCTAGATCATGTTGGAGATCTGAACTGCTCCTTGAATGACCAGTGTAACTTAACAGATATGTAGATACTGGGTAGTAGCATCTGGAGAGCTCCACGGGCGGTGTAAGACCGAGCAAATATGGAGCCGAGGGGAAAGAGTGAGGAAGACGTCAGTCAGACCCGAAGAGGAAAGGCTCCGACCCGCCGCAACCAGTCCGGCCCTCGATCAAGTGACCCACCGCCATCAAATCTCATCCTTCCTTTGAACCGTTTACTTTCCTGAAGCGACTCTCCTCTCGTGGAAAAGAGTGTCGTCCACTACGGTGCATGGGGAAACCATGGACTTGCTACAGAAGGAGCATGAGCGGGCGTGGAAGCGCATAAAAGCAGCTAAGAGCATCAACGACGTCCAAGCTACGATTGACTTGCTACAGCAAGCCCGAGACTCAATAGCTGCTGGTATGACGTTCGTTCTTTGAAAAAGTATATCTAGTTTTGACTATCATATAGATCCAACCAAAGCTTCGATCACGCTCGCAAAGCTACAGAACCCGGTGAAGGCGTCATTTGATGCGACGAACGACAGCCTGAAAGAGACTCATAGCAGTCTCAACAAGTACACGAAAGCACTAGACAAGGTACAAGGAGTTGCTTGTGTTTCTGGATTCTGAAGCTTGCTGACAGTTGATATAGTTATTCAAAGACCGCCCCCTTCCTAGCACCGAATATGACGCCCTCTCGAATTCACCGGGCCTCGTCAATCGAGCGATCGCCATGCACTTACTCCGAGAAGGCCAATTTTCAGTTGCAGCCACATTCTTGGACGAAATAGCGCAAGAGAAAACCGCATCCCAGGCCGGATACGAAGGAAATTCTGTCGGCGACAACAACGCGTCTGCAGTACTCGACCAAATTCATTCGGACAGGATCCGGGAAGAGTTCGCTAAGATGTATCACATACTGCATGAGCTTCGGGAGAATTCTAATTTACTACCCGCAATTTACTGGGCAAGAGATAACCGGTCAATACTGGAAGGCCGAGGAAGTAATTTGGAGTTTGAGCTTTGTCGTCTTCAATTCGTTTGGCTTTTTCATGGTGGAAGGGAACCACAACACTCGCCCAACGCCCGTGGCCGACAAGCTGCCCTAGAATATGCGAGGCAGGAGTTTTCGACATTCACGCCTCGGTACCTGAAGGAAATTCAGCAACTTATAGGAGCTATGGCATTTTGGCCAAATCTGAACGAATCTCCCTATCGACATATCTTCAACAACCCGACTGCTTGGTCTGACGTTGCCCATTCGTTTACACGAGAATTCTGCTCGTTACTTGGTTTGTCGGCAGACTCTCCTCTTTACATAGCAGCGACGGCTGGTGCCATTGCCCTTCCAACTTTATTGAAGCTGCAGACAATCATGAAGGCAAAGAGGACGGAGTGGACCACACAAGATGAACTGCCAGTATGTATACTTCTATTTTAAAGTTTCACACCCATATGTCGGTATGACTAAGTGAGATTTACAGGTCGAGATTCCACTACCGCCCTCATATTTATTCCATTCGATATTCGTATGCCCTGTCTCGAAAGAACAAACTACAGATCAAAACCCTCCTATGATGATGCCATGCGGTCACGTCATTGCGCAGGAGTCACTTCAGCGAATCAGCAAGGGCAATAAATTCAAGTGCCCTTACTGTCCGAGCGAAAGCCATCCGAAAAACGCCCGGAAAGTTATATTCTGAATGGAAATTATGTTACGAGATAAGCAATGAATGGTGCATCGGGCGTACTGGGTATTAATGCTACGAGTCATGATCGGCAGGGAAATTTGGCGTCAATTGGAAACACTCATTACTTTCGTATCCGGGTTTATAGGAATGTTACGATGTGATTATAAGAATCCTACTCTGCTACTTTCTTTGCAGATAAATCACGCAGATTGTACTCTGGAAATATATCATTTAATGTGGGTATTCAGTATCGGAAAGTCACCGCAAAAACCCCAAAATTTAGCTAAAGGTGAAACCAACTACCTCCTTAGTCCGATGGGGCGTCATCTGCTATCAAGCATAACCCGGGTCGTAAGTCCAGGGCGCAAATCAGAGCTCGCGCGCCTGACCCTCTGTATCTTGGAGCTGAGTGGAAGCATGCAGGAGCTTGTTCCGCTAGGCGGGGACTACCATATACATGGGACGCCACATAGTGCAATACTGCAGTACTAGTCGATACTGAGTACATGGGTCTGAGAGCTAGCTCGTTCCTATCCTTTGTACTGATAATGGGACGTCGGGTGAATCTGGAAAGCTTAGGAGGCAGGCTATTTCTCACCAAACAGCTCGAATCAACCACTCTCCATCTAAACTAACAAGACGATTTCGAGATGAGATAAAAATCTTTGAAATCTATAATGAAAACCACTTTTTTCGTAATGATCCTGTACCTGGATAGTGGAGGCCTGGGAGTGAGGCCCAAGACGGATTGACTAGTCATATTCCAGAATCCCGGTGCAACTACCTAGTTTTGCCTAGGTTTAACAGTACTAGTGGTTCTATTGGGAGACTAAATTGCCTCCCTTTCTGCTTTAGCTCAGCCAAATTGATTAAAATGAGTCATTTGGGCACACCTGGCCAGCTGCCACTGTCCCGAAGAGGCATAATTGTCTCACGTGACCACGCGCCCATTTGGCGATGAGGGGGCCCAAGAGACGGCGCGTTTCACGCGTCGCTCTTTTACTCTTTACATCGTCGCTGGTTATATTACACCTCCCCTGTCGATACAAATAGCGCTGCCTGAATGATAGCCTGGGAGATCGACTATATATAAGCCTTGCATGTGCCCGCCCGTGTCCAAGGTTTTGCTGTCGAGATGGGATGGTTTTGCATCTTCAGCTATTCAAGGACCTCAGGCTAGAATTCCATCTATCGGGCATGCAATAGTCACCTATCTATCATCATTATTGCATTATACAGGTGTCTTGCTTCTTATATTGACAAAATGTTTGTCAAGAGATCGTCCCATGGCCGCTCCGAAAGCTTCACCGGGAAATATCGAGCCGGCAAGTCGACATCCACATCGACATCCCGAAGCATGAAACGATCATTTCGAGACCATACTGGAGGAAGTAACTCTGTATCAGAAAGCAGACATGGGAAACATACCTCTCCGCTGGCTGACCAGTGAGTTTTATTGTATTGTCTCACAGAAATAATGAATCCAAGCCAACTCCGGTCTTAGAAACCTCACCTCGGCTGTAGTCACGATTTGCGTTGGCAAAGACCAGCGCCTCTTCGCTGCCCACGAAGACGTTTTATCACTCTCGCCGTTCTTCGCTGCTTGTTGCCGTGAACAATTCCTTCAAGCTCACAACAAACAAATCAGTCTACCTGATGAGCAACCCGAGATTCTCTCCTCGATACTCGAATATCTATATAAAGGGGATTACTATCCTCGCCTCGTACACAATAAACGTCGCGATACGTGGTCGTTGGAGGACGATATGATGGACGTTGATGGCGATGATTCAAAGGATGCTGCGTATCTTCATCAGGCGGACGGCAGCATGATATTGAAGGATACTGCTATGTAGTACGGTCCCCTCCCCCCTCCTCTCTCTGTATTGACCTTACTGATGCCTGTGAAACAGCTGCGCCGGCGAACGTTACAAGCTCCCCGAACTCAAACGACTCGCCCTCCGCAAACAAGGCCTTCAATCAGGCATACACTGCAGCACAATCCTAACCAGCGCCCGATACGCATACGCAAATACTCCAGAGAACGATAGCCAGCTACGTGCTCACTACCTTGCTCTAATCATCCGCAGCAGATCCACGTTCAAGAGGAGTGGGACGATGCAGATGGAGATGGAGAAAGGTGGGAAGGTGTTCTTTGATCTGTTTGTGGCTATGTGTAATCATATGGTAAGTCTAGTCTCTGCTTTCCTTGAGTTTGCATGACTAATGCGTGGGTAGGATGACATTTCGACCGCCTCTCCGGCTTTGAGTAGGAGGACTTAGACAGCCAGCTCCTTCTGCGGACCATCTCCATCTCTATCCAGTTTGATCCATGTGTACCATATCAACCCATACCCTGCTCGACTTAATTTGTAATATATCTCAAACTATCATCACCCCTGCCGATACCCTTATTCTTATTGTTTTCGTATTAGTTTTGTTCAGAGTTCAAGCTGGCTCTCTATTCACCAGATTATGATGACTTGTTTAGTATATCATGGAACCTTCTGTTTTCTTCTTACTATCTCATTTGTTATGGATCTCGGGTCGAAGTTTTATCAAGACTGTGTATTTGTTTTCATGCCTGAGGCAAGTCAATGGTTGTTATTGCTCTTGTCATTGTTTGAATATACTGATATCTTATCTGACATAAGAAGAATGAATCAATCTATTTGGAGTGACCATACCAGTAAACGATCTCACCCATTCCTAAGTGATTCATACATACTAGCATGCAGTTCTGATCGAGGTTTGCCATGCAAGCGACTGATAAAGGGATATGAATGTGGTCATTGAGCATGCTGATATGCAGTCAATCAGGTTTTGGCCATATCACGTTGATTGTATGCTCGTAGCTTGGAAGAGCATAGCTATTGTTCCTTTCGGATACCTAGCTCTCATGTACGGACGTCAGAACGTCATTTGAGCAGGTCATAGTTTTTCCTGCTGACTAGTTTAGGTATGTCGGGCGAAAGATATCTCATGCAATATGTTATAGAAGTGCATCGAAGAACCATGAAACCGTAATGATCGTTTCACACCCCTGTTCCAGGGAACGCGCCAGATTTGCTCAGTACAACTGTAGCACGTTCTCGTGAAATATAGCCCTTCATCATATTCTAGCAGCAATCACAGTAGTCAGCCACTATTTCCTAAAAACCTCCAATAGATCAAAACTCACCTTGTAAATCATGTTAGCCAACAAACACTCCACCTCATCCATATCGATCCTCGCTTTCTCATCAGCCTGGTTCCCAATCCTCAATGCAGCGGCAAACTCTGTCAGTGGAATACGCGTTCTACGAATCGGCACTGAGTCTGCGTTTGTGGTAGCAGGCTCAAACCCGCCAGCAATGAAGACTTTCCGGAATAGATTGCGTAGCGCAAGATCACGACCCCTTTCGAGGGGTAGATAGATGCGACGCTTGACGAATTCATCTGCACCGGCGGACATGGCGGCGTCGAAGCCCCCGAGATTTCCTTGTCGGATGCAGTCGCACAGAGGGCGGAGGAGACGCTCTAGGCGTGGGAAAGGGGCTAGGAGTTTTTTGCTGGGTAGGCGGTGGGTGGTGACGAGGTGGCAGGGTATTAGGTATGTTAAGATTAGTCTGATATGTCAGTATATATTCCTTGAAAGAAGTGTGGTCGACTTACTCTTTATTCTTTAAGGCGTCGGTCTTACACATGAGCCATGCTTGTGTCAGTTGTTCTTCGGCCTGCCGAATGCACATTAGTCGAAGTTAAAAGTAAATAGCAGAGTCTTTATCATACTTCCTTGTAGTTTTCCTCTAGGAAGTTGATGAGACCAACGTAATAGTTGAATGTCACAATATGAGATTTCGGGAATTGAAAAGGTTGTGGGATGTCTGCTGATGACGCATCCAACGCACGGAGGACACTTTTCGACAGCCCAACTTGGTTCAACTAGCTTTATGTTAGTTTACCGGGCATAGATGGCAAGACTGTACACACCTTGAAGTATGTTTTGAATAAAAGGTTCGTACACTCGTAGATACCCCATTTTCTTGACTCCTCAATAGGCGCTCTATTTATTGTTAGAATGTGATGTAGGTGATACAGAATGTATCAACTTACCTATCACCCAGACACAGAGTAAACATCCGGTTTATAGTCCTTGCCGCATCTTCGAGATTGGCGTTTTTCTCTGCATTCGAGACCACATCATCCTGGAAACCATTGCCAAACCCAGGTGTACTCTGAGATGCATCTGAAGCATCTGCTTTGATAGCGAAAGCACGAAGATACTTTCCCGCAACATACAAACAAGGTATCGTCCACGAGGGGAAATAATTATTCGAATAACCTCTAATAAGTTGATTCACGAACTCTTTCCATGCCTCAAACACCTTTAGCCAACTACCCCGTGGGGGGGGGTCCTCGATCTTGACAAGCTCCGCAGCAGTGACCCAAAAGGCGTTGACAACACTGACCCAGGCATTCCCTTGTTGTTTATTTAATTTGACACCTGTTTGTCTGTCGTAGAGAAGATGATGTCGGATATCACCCTCGGAATTGGCGCTGTTGGTGACGCGGACAAAGTCCAGTAAGCGATGGGGTTCTTCTGGTGTGGCGGCTGGGGTGAGAGCAGCGGCCAGGATAGGCCCCGACTGGAGAGTGTGTGCTGCCTTAAAGTCTGCAAAGACAGAGGCCATGATCAACTTGATTATCTATATGCAATATCCCTGACAAGTATAGAGGATGTTGTCGTCGGCGATGTTATTCAGTCAGGCCACAGTCTGTGATTGGTGGATGATGACTGATCCCGCACTTGTGGCTGGAACTGGCTAGACCACCCAAAACGGCTAGTCCGTACCTCAGCCACAGCTTCGCTTAAGCGGAGGGCCACAGCCCTAGCACCCAAGAACTTCACAATCCTCCATTTTCGGCTGGAGACAAGTCAGCGGCATATCCTTTTCACCAGGAGTATCAACACGACTAACGACACAAAGTGAGTTATCCTATTACATTTCGATCAGATTCAAGTATGCTAATGAATTATTGACAGATGGGTACGTTCAATTTCTTTTTCTGCGTTGATCCTGCGACTATATGCCACTTTTCAGCTCGATTCTCGACTTGTCATGGGACCGACGATGTGCGAAAATTTCAACCACCACTTAGAGCTGTATATTCCTGGATGAAGCACGGTAGTTCGAGTTGGCTATGCGAATCATAAACTTTCTGGAAGTTGCGATGATAATTTTTGGATATTCGAGACCGCTACACTGCGATCACGAGCTGGCACATTGAGCAAATTTCGATCTGGGAAAACAACGAAACGACCGGATACTTTTTCTAATTCTGCAACTACGACTGCCACAACTACTGCAATGACATGACAAGCGAGAATCGGGCTGGCGGGACTATTTTCGAGCATCGGATTGCATCCTGGAAAACAACTCAACTGACATTACATAGGCCGTCTCAACGAGTACCAGGTCATTGGGCGCCACTTGCCCACCGAGGCAAACCCGACCCCCAAGTTGTACCGCATGCGCATTTTTGCTCCCAACACAGTTGTTGCGAAGTCGCGCTTCTGGTACTTCCTCACCAAGCTCAAGAAGGTCAAGAAGGCCAACGGTGAGATCGTCAGCCTCAACACGGTATGTACACAGAATGATGGTCTTTCGCGCGGATGGCTTTACTAAGTGGTTTTTAGATCACCGAGAAGCGTCCCACCAAGGTCAAGAACTTCGGTATCTGGTTGCGTTACGACTCTCGCTCCGGCACCCACAACATGTACAAGGAGTTCCGTGAGCTCAGCCGAACTGACGCTGTCGATTCCTTGTACCAGGACATGGCTGCCCGTCACCGTGCCCGCTTCGGCTCCATCCACGTATGTTTCGTCCGGTACGGTCAGCGAAGGAAATTTACTAATGTGTTTATAGATCCTCCGTGTCGTCGAGATCGAGGACAGCGAGAGCATCCGCCGCCCTTACATCAAGCAGCTTCTCACCAAGGGCTTGAAATTCCCTCTCCCTCACCGTGTTCCCCCCCAATCCAGCAAGAAGGTCTTTGCCTACAAGCGTCCTTCCACTTTCGCATAAGCATGCTGTGTTTTCTTTGGGGTTTGAGGATTTGCGGTTCAATGATTGTGTAATGGCCATAGCATCCTTATGTTTGTTACAAAAGAATTCAATGAAAAGTTCAAACATACGACTTTACTTGGAGACAAGGAGATTTACCGTCTTGCCAGACATATTAGGCTGAGCTGCTCTATAGAGGTCGCAGTGGGATTTCATATTTTATGCTAGAGATGATGCCCTTTCGATCTGAATGATATTACAAGTTTCACTGATTTTCGTCAATGTTTGGTGAGACTAAATAATGGATCCATATGATTGGCCAATTGTCCGTTGGTCGCTTCAGGATCTGACTGGACGGACTTACGGACTTTCTCTTATCACACCTATCTACTTGTATATGTATTCAGGTAGTAGATACGTTTGAACGATGAACAGCATTAATCCCTAGTTTATTTGACCTCACGGTCTGAGCCGGACGGCCAAGTCGCAATCAGTCGACTCGCCGGATGCCGCATGTCGAATGTCTGGTACCGATTTCACCACCAGCATCTTGTTCCTCGTACCTATTGGAACTAAAAATGTAGATAATGCAGAGAAGAGGAGGACCAATTGTTTATGTAGCTAAGACTGAAATACCTCGAACAGTCCGAGGCCTCTTACCTAACTGGGCAAAGGAACCGGGTTTGCGTCATGGCATCCTTAGTTCGGACCGCAGGTTCTCCGCCCTACCTTAGTTGCGTGCAAAACATCCGCCGAGCACATCACTCGCTTTGCTCTTTCCTACCACGACGCTCACCAGCAATAGCATCACTGTTGAATAATTGGAGTCAAATTATCATTCATTTTGTCGTTTGCAGTCTCTTCTGACTTACCCACCGCCACAATGTTCGCCAGAGCCACTTTCAGAATCGCGCAGCCTGCCAGACAGGTATCAGAACCTGACAAATCCCCCAAGTCTCGAGAACGTCTACTGATTTATAGGCTTCCAGAGCTTTCGCAAATACTCGACCGAAGCACCTGCTAAGGGCAATACCTTGAAAACCATCGCCTTCGCCGTTGGTGCCATTGGTGTAGGTACCGGCGTGTACCGGTATATGCAGAGCAAACCAGTGGTTGCTGAAGACGTCAAGGAGCGCGCAAAGGTGTTCACTGGCGGCGACCAGGGATTTGTGGATTTGAAGCTCAGCGAGATTGAGATTTTGAGCCCTAATACCAAGCGGTACCGATTTGAGTTTGAGGATAAAGAGGCTGTCTCTGGGTTGCATGTTGCCTGTAAGCTTTCTATTGTCCGCGTGCATGGGAGAAATTGATTACTGACGTTTATGGATGGATAGCTGCAATGCTCACCAAGTACGCTCCACCTGAGGGAAAGCCTATTATCCGTCCTTACACCCCTGTTTCCGATGAAGGTATATGCATGACCGATCGTTGAGCGCGGAAAGCAATGCTAACTGAATTAGACACACCTGGATACTTGGATCTCATTGTCAAGCGCTATCCCGATGGACCCATGTCTTCGCACTTGGATAGCATGAATGTCGGCCAGCGTCTCGACTTCAAGGGCCCTTTACCCAAGTACCCTTGGGAAGCCAACAAACATCCGCACATTGCCCTCATCGCTGGTGGTACCGGCATCACCCCCATGTACCAATTGATTCGCGCCATCTTCAAGAACCCCGAGGACAAAACCAAGGTCACCCTTGTCTACGGAAACGTCAGCGAGGAAGACATCCTCTTGAAGAAGGAGCTCCAAGACCTGGAGAACACCTATCCTCAGCGCTTCAAGGCTTTCTACCTTCTTGACAAAGCCCCCAAGGAGTGGACTGGCGGCAAGGGCTACGTGACCAAGGAACTCTTGAAGACTGTTCTGCCTGAGCCTAAGGAGGAGAACGTCAAGATCTTTGTCTGCGGACCTCCCGGGATGTACAAGGCTATCAGCGGTGGTAAGAAGAGCCCCTCTGACCAGGGAGAGTTGGAAGGTTATTTGAAGGAACTTGGTTACAGCAAGGAGCAGGTCTACAAGTTTTAGAAATGACGCAACGACCTAACATCGCATGACATGTTTGCTCTGTCTCTTGTATCCTCTATGTACGATTGTGATATATTTGTGCGATAACTTAGCTAGTTTTGTTTCTGTTGCGAACGTAAATACAACTGATAGATCTCCGGTCCTACAATTTGGCTCTGAAATTTCAGTTCCGTCTAGTCAAATAAGGCGTCTCTTAAAATACAGCAAGAGCTTCCCTTGGTGCTGTTAAGCTCCAGAGTCCAGGCTGATAAAGCGGGGTCGTAAGCCTAAACATAGTGGCGCGGAACACCCGATCTGCCTCAAGTGCTCTCACAAGAGGTGAAGTCGTTCTGGCTCTGCTAAGATCACAGTGACAATACAAGTTCCATTGCTTATGTATAAGCACAGTGTCTAGCTTGCTTCATTCCCTCGTCCATACTTCGTAGCGGCTGAGGACCAACGTGCTTTCTCTTGCTAAGCGATCCAGCAAGTTCTAAGCGTGTTGCAGAACTGCCGAGTAATGCGGGAGGGTCAAGCCGGCCGTTAGGCACATAAGTCGCGCCGGGTACGGGGACTGCCTACGGAGAATGCTAAGTACTAAGTGGAATACGAGAAGAAGATAAAGCATCGCCGGGATAAACATGTACTTGTCCTCCAGAGAGAGGGTATATCTGTATTTGCCATCTCTATATACACAGCGCATGTACTGTTGCAGGGACAAACAACAAGCAGCAGAAGTGTCAGTGACACTGCTAGCTAGGCTCTAGCGGAACAGAGCGAGCTGACCCAATGAAAGCGGGTGAAGCAGGGAGCACTGAGGCAGCTGTTGGCGCCCGGCTTGCAGCTGCTGCACGCTAAGAGTTTGGCCTGGTAGCGCGGACTGCCGGGGCACCCCTAATCACCCTGTAAGCAAGTCACGCAAACAGCGCCGACCACGGTTCCTTCTCGCAGCCCACCCACACCCGGCCAGTGCCCACTCCTTGAAAAATCCCACCTAGATTTTCCCACTATTTAGTGGCCCCGATGTCCCCGTCCCGCCTTCCGCCTGCGCTGAAAAACTTTTCCCTCTTTTTACTCTCCCCCCAGCAGTCCCTCCCAACTTCTTCTCTGTGAACCACCACCCTCACGCCCCAGACCGTGGACGCGTCGGCTTAGCATTCTAGCATACCACAGTATACTACACACCACCCAACATGTCACGCAAGGACGAGTCCAAGGCCAGCGATGCCGTTGCGACCGTCAACATTGCCGACTTTACTCGTACTCGCGACGCCGTAAGTGTTTTTTTTTTTTTTCCTCAACTTAGCCTTGCGCGCCCGCTATCTGTTGTTGTTGCCTCGCGTTGCGCCCGCCAACACCACGGCACCTCCCCTCAAGACCCCTAGGAACATAACGCTGTGTTCTTTCTTCTCTGTATTCGGATGCCACCCACTTTTTATTCATTCTTCCCTGCTTTTTCAAAGTCGCGCGATCGCATCCCTCCTATCAATCTACTTTATTCCCCTTTTTTGGTCTTTGTTTAGTGTGCGTGGTTTGCGCTTCTGTCGCGCTGCAATGGCAAGGCCCACAGCGGTACCCCTACAAAGCGCCAGCCCCAGCATGACCAGTAGCCTGCAACACGCCGCACTGGAAGTCCAAAGGGCCACCGCCGGCATCCTCTCACTAGGCGGTCATTCTACTCTACAAGAAAAACAGCTAATATACTCGCAGATCATTGTCTGTCTCGCCAATTTGCAGGCGAACATCTCTGATTTGTCGCGCGCCTACATTAACCATGCAAACACAGTCCTGAGGGGTGGCCCTATCAACCTTGAATCCAGCCTAGGCTCTGGACTGGCTGGCGGTTTCGCCGCCAGCTTACTTGAGAATAGTCTCGTAGGTGGCGGCTTGGGTCAACACGCCCTTGGTCAGGAGGCTAAAGTCGAGACGGGTGAGAAGAAGAAGCGCAAGCGTGCTCCTCCTGACCCAAATGCGCCCAAGCGTGCTTTGACTCCGTACTTTCTGTACATGCAGCACAACCGTTCGTTGATTGCCAACGAGCTCGGTCCTGATGCCAAGCCCAAGGATGTCGCTGACGAAGGTACTCGCCGTTGGGCTAACATGTCTAGCGAAGAGAAGGAGGTACGTCCTCTTCTTATAGTGTGTCAATGAGAACGAGAGCTGACTGTCGTAGGTCTGGCAAAAACTCTACAAGGACAATCTTGCCGTCTACCACGCCAAGGTGAAGGCTTACAAGGCCGGTCTCCCTGTTCCAGAGGATGACAATGCCAAGGCCGACAACCAGCTCCAAGAAAGTGTCGCTGCCGCCGAGGCTGAGGCCGAGGAAGAGACCGACTCTGACAGCGACGAGGAAGAGGATGATGATGAAAGCGCTGACGAGCCAGCCAAGGAGCCTACTCCTCCTCCTAGCAACAAGCGCCGTCGTGGTGGTGCCAAAACCCCTGCCTCACCTGTCGCAGCTAAGAAGGCTTCCCCTGTGAAGAAGGCCCCACTGCCTGCTCCTACTCCTGCTAAGAAGGATACTCCATCGCGAAAGTCTGTGGGCGCTACTAGTGAAGGCAAGCGCAACAAGAAGAAGCGCAAGAGCGAAGTCGGTGCGGAGGAGTAAACATCCAAATCCTTCAATCGTCACGACGGTGCGGCATAGCCTTATATCCTAGTAGTTTGTGACATGACCTGAATTTACTGACTTTAATTCTTGTCTCATACCTTACGCCTTTTCTTGTGGGGTTCTTGTGTTTTGGGATTTTTTTTGTTCATCTTGTTAGGGTCCAGGCGCGATGTTGTTGATCGAGTAGTCTGACTATTCGTTGTCTGTTTTGAGTGCTTGAGTGCAGTCAATGCTAGTTCAAAATTGGATTCATAATAATGAAGCTATTCGTACCTGGTGTAGATACGCTTAGCAATAGCTAATCCTTATCTTATCTCTGCAAATTGCGGCCAACCACAGACAGTCTTTCGCTCAACCCCCGCAATCAGAATGCCCGCTGTCATTCTTCTTCAATCAATTTAAATTCGTTTCTTCTACGCTGATTTAAAACCCAAGCTATCTCCAGGGTCAGTCACAGTCCGCGTCTGTGTCCAAGGTTTACGTTGTACAAGTCCGTTTTCGAATACTGACGGCCCATCATTGGCTGGATAAAACCGACTGGTTACGCGGTCTTACAAGGCACGATGCAGCTTATTCCCAAGGAGGTTGGTCTTCTTAACCTTGGAACTTGTGCAACACTCAATAAACTCAGAGACTTAATTGACTGGTTTTGGTAGATCGATAAACTGGTGATATCCCAGTTGGGTCTATTGGCCCAACGCCGGCTTGCCAGGGGTGTTCGTCTGAATCATGCTGAGGCTACGGTGTGTACGACACATTCACCGTCTGACTGTACGATCTAATCCTGTTTTAGGCGCTGATTTCATCGAATATACAAGAAGTATGTCTATTTACATCGCCCTTGAAACAATATCAACTGACTCATCAGCTCATCCGTGATGGCAACCACACTGTCGCCGACCTCATGTCCATCGGCAAAACCATGCTAGGACGCCGCCACGTCCTCCCCTCAGTGGTCTCCAGTCTCGTAGAACTCCAAGTCGAAGGCACATTTCCCGTAGGTACATACCTGGTCACCGTGCACCACCCCATCAGCTCCGATGACGGAGACCTCGAAAAGGCGCTGTATGGAAGTTTCCTTCCCGTTCCACCAAAGGAAGCATTTCCGGACCCAGATCCGGCTGATTATGAGCCGGAGAATCAGCCGGGAGCTGTTATTACCGTCAAAAACTCGAGAATCACGCTTTGTGAGGGGAGGAAACGGATTAAGCTAAAGGTTATGAGCAAGGGTGATCGGCCGATTCAGGTATTTCCTCCTGTATTAAGTAAATTGCTAGAGCTCATTTATGTATAGGTTGGATCACATTACCATTTCATTGAAACTAACCCACAGCTTCATTTTGATCGCGAAAGGGCGTATGGCTATCGTCTGGACATCGCTGCTGGCACTTCCATCCGATTTGAGCCCGGTGATACCAAAACAGTCACTTTGGTCGAGATCGGCGGAAACAAAATCATCAGCGGTGGGAACTTCCTTGCTTCTGGCAAGTTAGATATCAGCCGCGTTGATGAAATTCTTACCCGGTTACAGCAGGCTGGATTCGCTCATGAGCCTGAACCAACCACCGACGCAAAGCTTATCTCACCTTTCTCAATGGAACGTGAGGCTTACGTTCGCATGTTCGGCCCAACAACCGGCGATCTTGTGCGACTGGGCGCTACTAATCTCTGGGTCAAAGTTGAGAGAGACCTGACCCACTACGGTGATGAATGCACTTTCGGCGGCGGAAAATCGCTGCGTGAAGGCATGGGCCAGTCGTCCGGAAAGACAACCAAGGAGTGCGTGGATACAGTCGTCACCAACGCCTTGATTATCGACTGGAGCGGTATCTATAAAGCAGATATTGGTATCAAAGATGGAATCATTGTTGGCATCGGCAAAGCAGGTAATCCGGATGTCATGGATGGAGTGCACCCAGATCTTGTCGTGGGGTCGTCAACAGACGTAATCGCCGCCGAGGGCAAGATTGTTACTGCAGGTGGATTCGATACGCATATTCACTTTATCTGCCCTCAGCAAATCAATGAAGCTATCTCAGCGGGTATTACCACCATGTTGGGTGGTGGAACCGGACCAAGTACCGGTAGTAATGCCACCACCTGCACGCCTGGGCTGACACACATGCGCCAGATGATTCAGGCTTGCGACTCTTTCCCAGTGAACTTTGGAATTACAGGTAAAGGAAACGACAGTGGTAAAGAAGGCATTCGTGAACAAGCCATCGCTGGAGCAGCAGGAATGAAACTACACGAAGACTGGGGCAGCACGCCAGCTGCGATCGATACTTGTCTCGAGGTGTGCGACGAGTTTGACATTCAATGTATGATTCATACCGATACATTGAATGAGTCCGGTTTCGTCGAACAGACGATCCAGTCCTTTAAGAACCGCACAATCCACACATACCACACCGAAGGTGCTGGCGGTGGCCACGCACCCGATATCATTTCTGTGGTTGAGCATCCCAACGTCCTCCCCAGTAGCACAAACCCAACACGCCCATTCACTCTCAACACTCTCGATGAACACCTAGACATGCTCATGGTCTGCCACCATCTCTCCAAAAACATCCCCGAGGACGTAGCCTTCGCCGAGAGCCGAATCCGAGGCGAAACCATCGCTGCAGAGGATGTCCTCCACGACCTGGGTGCTATCAGCATGATGTCTTCCGACTCGCAAGCAATGGGTCGCTGCGGCGAGGTCATCCTACGTACCTGGAACACCGCGCATAAAAACAAAGAACAGCGCGGCGTCTTGCCAGAAGACGAAGGCACAGGAGCTGACAATTTCCGTGTTAAGCGATATATAAGTAAATATACCATCAATCCGGCCATTGCACAGGGAATGGGACATTTGATTGGTAGCGTCGAGGTCGGCAAGTTGGCTGATTTGGTGCTCTGGACGCCAAACAATTTCGGAACTAAGCCTAAGCTTGTTGTGAAAGGTGGTATGATTGCTGTTGCGCAGATGGTAGGCCTTTTTTTCATCGCCGATGTATGCGAAGACTGTTTACTGATGATGTACCAGGGGGATCCCAATGCATCCATTCCCACTGTTGAGCCGGTAATCATGAGACCACAATTCGGCGTAAGGACCCTTCCCTCAAACTCTGTTGCGTATGAACTAACATAAAGAAGACACTCGTCCCCTCGACATCAATCATGTTTGTCTCTCAAGCGTCCATTTCCCAGGGCGTGGTGCAATCATACAACCTACGCAAACGCATTGAGCCCGTCCGAAATTGCCGTAATGTCGGAAAGAAGGATATGAAGTTTAACGATGTGATGCCGAAGATGAGGGTTGATCCCGAGCGATATGTGAGTCTTCCGATCTTTGTTAATAATGAGAAAGTGAGGCTAATGGAAGTAGACTGTGGAAGCGGATGGCCAGCTTTGCACAGCTGAGCCAGCGAATACGTTGCCTTTGACGCAGCAGTATTTTGTGTATTGATGAAGGAATGTATTGTCTAATGATGAATGCGATTCTCATGTCATAGTTACTTGCTTCTTTAGTGGTATTGAAAGTGCAAAAAGTCAATTTCACATTTTATGAAATAAGTAATAAGTAACGGTTAAAAGATATATACCTGGAGAATTCAACTACTCAAATCAGGAAACAAACGATCTAACGCGCGCTAGACAATGCATGTGACGATGTTAAACAATTCGATGATCAATAGGGGTACCCAACAACACCATAGCCCTCCTCTGCATCATCTCCCTTCTCTCGGGGTCATAGCTCTCTTCTGATTGCCTGGCTGTGCCTGCAATTCCTGCTGGTGCCGGTCTCTCAATGTGTGAATTCGCCTCTAATGATCCAAAGGGCTCCTCATCTTGTCGATAGTTCGGGCTTCGCTCTTCATCGTAATCCCTAGCCAGCCATGCGCGAAACCTATCTATAAAGCCCCCCGATGATGTTGAAGCAGGCGAATCAGGTACGTACTGGTTTTCATACACCGGGCTTCCCACATACCGCTCACGGCCATGATACCCGCGCCGGTGATGTCTGCGCCTTAACCTCCTAACCCTCCTCCCCCTCTCTTCCCTCCGTATCAACAACGCACCAATCTGCTCCTCCACAAACGTCTCTGGTAACACACTATGTTTACACACAGGACACGTACTGCCATCCCTCGCAAGGAAGGTATCTATACACTCTGGATGGAAGATATGTGTACACGGTAATTCGCGAACGAGGGATTTTGACGGCACGAAATCCTCAAGGCAGATGGCGCAGGTGTGTTGGGAAAAGGTAAGGGTTAGTGTTTGGCTGGAGATAGGTCGTCGGCGTTTGCCGAACGCGCGGGCTGGTACAGCTGGGGGAAGGATTTCTGCGAGGATAGATGAGATGGTTTCGTCGTGCTGTTCAGGGACGAGAGTAAGGGACGAGGAAGAAAGTTGGTTGCTGCTGTCGGTTTCGCTGATTTCTCTTTCAGTGACGGTCGCTTGGGCTTTTTCATGTGTATCATTGGTCTCTTCGCATGCACCTTCTGTTTCAGTCTTCTCTTTTGGTGCTTCCTGCCCACCCTCCTCCTGCACCGGATACACATAAACCGGCAACGCCGATAAAATATGCGGCGGTACAACAAGCTTCCTGATCCCCAAGAACTCCAAGTCAACCTCCCCCGATACAAGCCGTCGCTGCAGCGACTCTCTTCTCTTTCTCTGCACATGTCGCAACACGATGAATGCAAAAATCACCATGAGCACAATCGCGCCTAGGATGGCGAGGATGAAAACCCATATTCCCGGGGCGTTGGAGGACTGGTCTGGTTCTTTTTGGTCAAGTATATCAGCTCTCCGTTGGTGATATTAGTGCAAGCTCACATACCCAGGTCGAGAAGTGCGTATAACCTCGCACAATCCGCGATGGTTTGGGCGTCACTCCCATTCCCACGCCCACCATACTGTTCAAGCTGATGCATCAGACTCGTCCCCGCCGTGCCCGGGATAGCATATATGGGATATTGATTTTCTTTCTTCCATTCCCCGGCATCCCCCAAGTCCCACATGGGATTATCAGAGGAAGGCGGTTTGCCCGAATCCCGACTTTCGGGCTGGTAAAATATAAGCGCCTGAACATCATCTCGCCGGGATGTTGAGAGGTACGCGCGTGTACATTCGCGACTGACCCAGGGCGCAAGGCCGATTATGTCGTGATTGTCTGCGGGTAAATCAATGCGCCGGGTTGCGTTGATAGGGATGTAGGGTGCTGTGATGTTGTTGCATGCAGCATCTTGCGGATCGTCTAGAGTGGGCACGTATAAGAGGCCCTTGAAGGGTCCTTGGTTTGGAGTCTTGGTGCTTGAGAGAGTGCTGATTGCACCGTCGAGGACGTAGCGAAAGAGGATGTTTCCCTTCGATCTTTGTTAGTAAAGCTTTCGAATTTGAAGTATAGGAGGCTAGAGAGGCGCACGTTGCCGTTGCGAAGTGGAGGAGCACAGTGCAGTGTCCCTGGACCCGCGAAGAGTGTGACTGCCGTGGTACTCATTGTTCAGACAGCTGCATGGGGTCATTCAATGTATACTTCCTGACAGTGTCGCTAGAGAATTCGCAAATAAATAGCAATTAACCATTATCGCATACCCACCGCCATAACACTCGAACATATACTCGATTCAAAGAAAGCCCAACAAGAAGCAACTAGAAAGTATTTTCTTTGAAAAATTAAACCAGAGATCGAGACATTGAATACTTTTGTAATTAGGGTTATACGCCATTCCGGCAGTCCCGAATCGGGAAAGAATGTAAACACATGTTTGCGGAATTGGGAATGCGGAAGTCATTTTTGCTTCGCTCTGATTGTTTTCGTACAAAGGCCAAGAATATGTTATTTGACTGATTGTCAAAGGCTGCGATCAGTCATCACGTTCCTAATACGATAGGAGTTAGATACGAGGATGGTGATGCAGTTGTCGATCATAACCCGTGACAAGCACACCTCTTATCGTCACAGAGGATGCTATATAAAGTCCTGCGCGCAACATCAGGAATTGGAGGCTCTAAAAAAGTTTACCAAATACGTACCAAATACATACTTCGTACGTACATAGATGACGAAATGCGATATTGAATTGTTGATGCGCTTGTCGTGTGCAAGCGTTCCTACCTCGGGACTCGTGATGCCCCTTGCTTGTGATCTAGATCGGAAGCATATACGTACGACGCAGATATCAGCCTGCTAGGTAGAAGGGAATGTGCAATTTTTCCGAGATCTTTCCAAGACAACAACTAGAATATTTGCGACGTCATGTCGAAGACATTGAACAGCGCTACGATTGAAACGCGACTGGTTTGCGAGGAACGATGAAGATTGAAGTTAATGATAGAGTAAGACGAATCTATAGCTTCAGCACTATTGATGATAATTCTGACAGAGACTCTTATGCAATGCAAGTTTAAAGCTGCACATTAAATCACTATACCATGTCTGAGCTGAATAAGGATGTATAACATCGTAGAGGCAATAGCTAGCGCGGCTCTTCCGATCTACTCTTGTGATTGGCTTGTAGCGGTCAGAAAGGCGGCTGAAGATCACGTGATTGGAGCGGCGACATGGTTATCACTGCTTACATAAGACATCACTGAACGACACCCCAGAAGGCGCGATTCATGATTAGCATCTGAGGATATTCCTTACTTATATATTGTGACATTACCACTGTCTGGACTTCACAAGCATTCGCCCTAACAGCAGCCTGTTCTGTGATCCCACTTGAAGAGCGCCCGAATTCTTCACACAGAGGATGCGCCCCGGCAGTTGTTTGCTCTTCTGACGGACTTCCCCATCGCTTCTCGACGGTTTTGCCTTCCACCGCTGATTAGAAAAAATGGCAAACAAGAGCAAAGGCAAAGGCCGTGACTCGCGCCAGTCGCGAAGTCGCAACACAACCCCGAGCTCCGGTCTGAGCGCAAGCACGACAACCGCTACTTCGACAGCTCCTGGCTATCTTGATAACGACCTCGCGAAACTCTTCGCTGGAGTTACCGTTCAGTATTCAGATCTTCTCGAGCAGTCCGGCGGAGGTGGAAATATCCCAGACATCAAGACTTTGGAGCTGATAAGCGAGAATCTGAAAACGCTCAGCCAGCTGGCTGATTCGCGGGGCGACACATGCAACGCCGGGATGCGAGAACTCTCGCAGCGAAAGAAGGACGTCATCGAAGACCAACATCAGCAGGAAATGGAACGGGATGCGGAGGATAGAGTTAAAATGAAACGCGAGGCAGATGATGACGAAGAAACGAGTAGAGCCTTTAAGGGCAACAAATTGAAGAAGCGCAAGGAACGGCCTCCGAAGGAGGATCGGCCTCTTGCCGTTGGCGCTCATGAAGTTTCTCGCCAAGACGGCGGAGAGCTGGGTATGTTTATGTTTTATTATTCTTAATTCTGGGGTTTCAAAATCAACTGACTACTTGCAGGAGACCGCAAGCGTAGTCGCGAAACTACCTCTCCGTCGTCTAAAAAGTCACGACATGCTACAGGCACTGGTAGCATATCCTCACTGTCGCCTCCGTCTTTGGCCTCGCCGACTGTCAAAGATGAAGAAGCCGCAGCCGAGGATTCTGAAGAGGATAGCGATGATTCACATCAACCAGAACCCGCTCAACTAGTCCCTCAGTACCAAGTATTCGGACCAGACCCATTGAAATTTGATGATCCCACAATCTACCACATTCGTGAAGTCACCCCTGAGACTTCAGACGAGATGAAAAGGGAAATTTACAGTGTGGCGCATTTTCCGCCAAGTGACCTGCTGCATATGATGGCGGGAACTCCACCGGACAAAGATTTCAGCAATGCGAAGCCGACTAATCAAGTTAATGCCAACACTTTTCTTACCTGGGTTGATCCTTTTGTTCGTCCTCTGACTGAGGAAGATATCGCTTTCTTGAAAGAAAAGGTCGGTTATCGAACCTAGGGTATGTTTGTTATGTTGCTGACCTTCGCAGGGCGACCGCACAACTCCATTTGTAATGCCACCCCGTGGAAAGAAACACTACACTGAGATCTGGGCGGAAGAAGACGGCGCAATGAGCATTGACAACCTCAATGAAAAAGACAAACTTCCGTTGAACCAGGGCCGGGGTAACATCGATCAGATCACAGACGAAGTCGCAGAGACAGACAAGGTCTCAGTAGCACCGCTTGTCAGTCGTCTCTATTCTCTTTTGCGTTACGAACATCGAGTAGACACCGACGAGAACGGAGCAAATGGGACGACAAACGGGGACACATCGATGAACGGATTGTTAGGGGGCGACTCATTTATGGACTTGGATCATCCACTCGGCGAATCCGAGACAAAACCTCAACCATCTGCAACTTCTTTCCCCGACGCTTCGCCCAACGGCTTCAAGGTCCCCGCTGCGAAATTGGAGCATGCGCAGTTGGATGAACGATTAAAAGCCGAATTACGCTACGTAGGCTTCTTGGGTGCAGACGACAATCCTGATTTTGACGCTCATTACGACGATGATATTGCGCAACGTCTGCGACTACTACAGGGCGAACTCAAGAAACAAATGCTCACGAACGGAGCGCGTAAGGCACGTCTTTTAGAGATTGCCAAGGAACGAATGGCCTACCAAGAATACAGCACGATCCACGACGACCTGGACTCTCAGGTGCAGCAAGCGTACCTCAAACGAACACGCACGCTCGGTAAAAGTAAAAAGGGCTCACAAGCCAAACACCGGCCCGGTGGTGCTGGTGGTGGCAGTCATGTCGTCAGCGCCGCCGGCGTTGGTCGACCTGGCATCGGTGACATGGCTCGTACACTCATGGATCGTCGCAAGCGCTGGCGTGACTGTATCGGACCTGTGTTTAAGGATAGCAAGACCACTGTTCCTTCAAAGGATGAGAGTATTTTTGATCCCGTCACGATGGCGGAATATGAGAAGGCTGAGTTGGATGGCTGGGATGAGGAGCAGGAGTAGTCACTCACTCGACTTCATAGTCGATCATGATTATGTTTTATATTTATGACTCTTGTTATCAGTTCAATGGGGAATATAGGGTATATCAGGCGTTCGGCGGAATCATGAAGTGCATATTCCCATGTCAACGGTACCCTGACAATTAGGCGTCATTTATCATCTTTCTGCTAGCATACCAACCTGATAAGTGTTTATTTTATCGATGAATAATATGTACAACCCAAGGAATCCGTCGCAGCCTCGCCGTCAGCTCGCGCTCACTAATCTCCAACTCCGTACAAATCTCATCAAAACAATGCTGTCCATCCAAATACTTTTCCAACGCTTTGTGATTTTGATGGAAACGAATCGCTTCCTGTGCTGTTCCACCTTCTCTGCTTTCCTCGTCGGCGAAGTCGTCGTCTGGCATGCTTCCTGTGGAGTGGTTTTCGCTGTTGATATTGTTGTGTTCGTCTTCTTCGTACATCTGATACTGGTTTTGGTTATGGCGACGGTCAGTGTCGATGGATGTACCGGCTGAGCCAAGACGGATGCTTATATTGTTGCTGTTTGTGTGGCTATGATTTTGACTGTGATTGGTGTGCGTGTTGTTAGCACTTTGATACGAACTCGATATCAGACTGGTTTGTTGTTGCTGTAGCAGCTGTTGCTCGTTATCCATTCGACCATATCGGATCGAACTCTCTCCACTAGCCAGTGCATCCTCGGCGGCAGTTGTGGCACCACCCGCAGAATTCATGGACGATCCCAGTCCGCTACCAATACCACCCAAACCCTTGACTGAGGAAGTAGAGGCGTCTTTGGATAATGATTTCATATCCGCATGTGACGATGTATATACGAACCCTTCCGGCCGTGGTCCATATGCGTATTTGTGCACACGATACAAGAATCCCTTGATAATACCGAATGTGATGAACCGTCGTATATCGACGTTAGCGAGTTGACGCGCGTTAAGTGTGTACCATTGCTTGACACTCTGTCCCTGTCGTAGACTTGCGTAGAGCTCTACTATGCCGACCCCGTCGAGGTATTTCCGCTTCTTCTTTAGTCGTCGTCGGGTTTCGGATAAATATGAGCCCACATTGTTTTTGTGATTTTCGTGGTCCTGATCGGTATCAGACTCGCCATTGCTGTCGCCAACCATAGGCCAGATATTATCCTCTATATCATCGATTCGACGTTGTAAAACGTTGCCTGTCAAGTCGCCACGGTATTCGGACGAAGGAGGCGATGCCGGTGCCATGCGCAATGAAGTTGTCGGCGCAAAGCGAGTATTTACGTACCGAGCGCACTCCTGCTGCATGCCTTCGTCGCTGGCAATACTCGAGTGGAACAAGGCTGTAGGTGCATATATAGCTGAGAATGAGAATATATCAAGCAGAAAGACACATCCGTAGTATAATAAGTGCCGAATCGCTTTGTAGGCTAGAGAGAGTTCCACATCGGCGAGGATGGATATGATGCGCACGCTGTTCACTCCATTGATGTATGGGACGATCTGCGGACATTAGACACGTACTTCATGGACAGAGGGTCTGGAGGCGTCTACCTTCTGAAGCGTCAGATCCCAATTCTCATCGAAGAACGCTTCAAATCGCACAGTAAACAGCGGAACATCCCACGCTTTCACATGCGGTGGTGCAGGATAGACAGGAAAAATCTTGAAGTTCAACGTATTCAACTTATCTTCGATCCTCCTTGTCAGCATCATAGAGACTATCGGTCGCAGAGCACCCACCTATAGGAATCATGCATTCACTATAACTATTCAAATCCTCCATCAATGTCTCACACAGACTATATACTTTCCCCTCCCCGCTCTTCGAAAAGTCGCGACTGAGGAAACAACTCTGCTCCTCCAACCCATGCATCAAATCCGCAAGTTTCTGCACAATACTCTTGTATTTGCTGAAGTCCTCTTCTTCAGCCAACACGAAGCAGAAATTGAATATGAATTCATTCCGGTCATATTGGATTGATTTCATGCAAATAGGGTAACCCAGAATGCGGTATCCGTTTGTGCAGACTTGGAGCAGGTTGCCGCATAGTTCTTGTCGCGGAATTACGAAGAAGGATATGTCGGAGAAGGTGAAGAAGGGAGCTTGTTGGGGTGAAGCTGTAGGGGAGGGGACTATGGCGCCATCGGGGACTTGATGAACAACTTTGGGACCTGTTCGACTTGTCAGTTGTGAAATCCTCGGATTCGAGGCAGAGCAGGAGCTTCCATTTTACCTTCTTGAGTGTCGAATTTGCTATAGAAGATTGCTTTTATCATGATGCGCAGTCGGCATTAGCATGAAACGCCTCTGTTTCAGTTTGGCGTGCGCTTATTAACCGGCATTATATGACGATGCATTGGAGTAGTTTGTATTGATAGCAAGACGAAGATGAAGCTTGAAGCCTGCGGGGAAGGTTCGACCGATAAAAGATAATAAATTGGAGCCGCGCAGTGGAGAATGTTAACCGTTACACGCCAATTGTTATTTAAGCATAAGGACATCAACCTGGAGAAATACATTGATTATTCAGTAATTTCTATATTAAGAACATAAGTTGCTGATTATGAGCATTTTCGTTAAAGCTAAGAAAAACGGTCAACATGCCAGATATTGAGCGTATATATAATGTGGGAAGAAAGAGAAAGACCGAATAATAGGCAGCATGGAGTAATCGCAAGGGTATTCGTCAATAAAGAGTTTGTCAAGCTAAAAGAGAAAGCAATAGTCTAGAAGCAGGACTTGAGGTAAAAAGAAATAAACGAACGCCCACCGTTGAACGACTGGAAATGCCTGGAATTGTGAGCGCGCCCCTGCAACGCCATAATCGCGCTGATCTTATAAAAAGCTTCTCAATAATGAGGACGCAATAGAGTTGCGACCGAATGAATGAAGTCGAAATAGTAAAGTATTGTTCAGTTTAGTGTTTTCATCGAGCGAACCCTGACTGGTTAGTGGACGGACGGCTAATTCTTGTTTCTGTGTGTAAAGCAGGAACCGATACGGTCACCGGTTGTTGCGCTGCTAATGCCAGTTGGCTCATCAAGGCCGCGCTTGGTGCCGGCATTGTAGAAACGGAGCCATTTGTCCTCGTCTCCAGTGGTTGGCCAGTCCGCACTACATCCACCATGTCATAGCTGCCTCGTTCGCGCGCTTCTTTGAGCCATTGCTCCCATTCCTCATCCAGGGGAATATTGTGACCTCGCTCACGAGCTGCCGTAGCGTAAATGAGACGTTGATTGAGTCGTACGCCGTAGCTCTCCACTTCTTCATCGCTGAAGTCTGCCTCATCTTCGGGCTTCCGTTGTGTTGTCGCCATAGGTAGTAGATCCTGATCAAAGTCTTCTGGAGTCACGGGGCCATCTTCAGGAGTGGAGGGTTCGGTTTCGTTTGTGTGAAATCGAGCGGAAGGGCCCTGTGAAGGAGTGGCAGGACGCACGCTGTCCGCGGTCGTGTCGCGAACTTTGATGCCTTCTTCCTTCTCATACCTCTCTCGAGCCGATAATGTTCCTTCCCAACGGCAGAGCGCCAAGATCTCCTGCTTGGTCAAACCCAGCTCGTCAAAGACCTTAAATAACTTGCGATGCCAGGGGAAACGGCTCAGTCGCATGCGATGAGGACCATATGTGTAGTCGAGCCCTGGGTACTGTGCCTCGATCGAATCGAGCGATCCATAGAAGGCTGCTGTTTCAACCCTCACTTCAGGGACTAGATTCCGTGTGATGTGCACTGAGAATGACGGCGGATCGGCGGGTTTGGGTCGAGGAAAAGTAGTATTGTAGACGATCTGTGCGATGGATGGTTTATGCATCTTGAACGAGCGATTCGATGAGGGCTAACTGTAGGACGTAGCAAGGATACTGTTGCGGCTCGGCTAGCTGTGTAACTAGGTAAAGTCAAGATAAGTCTCTCGTTTTAGATGACGACTGCATCGGATTTTGAGAGTGACAGGAACTTGGAGAGTAGGAGATATGAAATGTGGAACATACAGCAGGCAAGAACCGTCAATAGAAACAGCTGCCGACGGCCGTTCGACCAAGGCTGCGTTCTGGAACAAGATTAATCGACGCTTTGCTAAGCTTAGCTTTATTGACCTCGCCGCCACCGGGACTCTCTTCCCGCTGCTCCGCACCCCGACTGTTTAATTAAGGCTGGACTTTGGGTGTTGGACTGTTTCACAGCCAGATCACGGTCACGCCGACTAGTCTGCCCGTACGAGCAGCTGCTATTTGTGGCATGCAACGAACCTAGCCAGAAGATCGCCGGTGGACATGTGAGTCAAGTCAAGGTCACTAGGAATGAAACAAATAAAAAACGAAGCGGGGAGTGGAATCTTATGTAGGCTAAAACAGCCAGGGCCAAAACAGCGCAATGAGTCAGGAGTAAGCCAGATTTGATCTTCTGATGAGGATAACCGCGAATTGTATAGCCGATACTGACAAAGAAGTAAGAGTGCGGTGTTGGAGGGATGTATGTATCCTTCTAGATTTCAGATCAATGAAGCAGGAACAGCCTCTGAGTGGTCAGCAGCAAACTGAGATTGGAATTAAGCCCGTCTAGCTCCAAGATCTGCCGACATTCTTCTCTCATTCGTTCATTGACTCCTCACACTCCTTGCGCGCCAATTATTATTATGGTAAAACCAAATACAGAAGACAGAAGGGAAGAGAAAAAAAGACACTTTACTACCTCGGACAGCGGAAGAACGATCTTTTTTAAGGCCTGACATGACAACGGGCGTGCCAGTACTAACGATGGACAACTCGCAAGTGACCAGCGCATCCATCGCAACTGCAGCTCTAACAGGTCGGAAACTGTTATTTGCCCACAGCATTATGACAAACTGCAAAACACAAAATCCCGAATCTAGCCAAATCTTCTGCTGTCGGTCGGGCCCCCGCCAGCGTTGATTGGCCGCGACGCTACGTATTCGCTGCTGGCATTGCATCGATGACTCCACGCTTTTCGCTGTGATCGGGGCTGGGCACAGCGAATCGATGGCCATGGATGCAACTTGAGTCTAATACTGTATAACTAACGACCAGCTTGAAATGGACAAGAAGCTGGAGAAGGCGTAGCTAGTTACACGATTCTCTATTTCAACAAGCACGGAGCAGGGTTAGTGCGGGTCCGTTAAAGTCGCGGGACCTCAGACGCTCAGGCATCCTCCTTACCACCACCCAATTTGTCGTCGATTGAAGAAGTATCGCCTTGATACTTGCCCTCTTCGATAGCAGTAGTTTTATTATGTTTTTGCTGCTTCTTGACGCTACGCCATTCCATTCCCAGGCCGCCGAGGAGGGCAATACAGGCCATAGCGAGCGCGACTTGGAAACATACGCGCAACGAGCTATTGTATGCCACCAAAACTGCGGCGTGATCCTGATGGAATCATCTCGAGGATACTGGTAGTGCCGGCATTCTCAATTTGCTGCGGCGTTATATCTGAGAAGATGCCCGCAAGACGTTGAGCTAGTTTGACCGTCAAGCACGTTTTGACCAACCGAGACGGATATGGCGCCGAAGAGTGTCTGGGCAAAAAGCATTAGTGAAGCACCGACAGAGACCTCATTGCAAGGCAACACTGTTTGAGCAGCCATATTAGGTGCCTGAGAACAAGTTCCCAATCCGAATACATACAAGATCTGATAACCGACCCAATGGTCTATCGGTGCCTTGATGCCAAGGGTGGTGAGCACCCCTGCCCCAATTGCCGCTAAGCATATACCACCGATCAAGAATGGCGTGTAGTAGCCGACGCTACTTGTCAAGATACCGGTGAGAATGGTTGCTGCAACAAGGGCCAGAATGAAGGGCAGGATATGGATGCCACTTTCGACGGCCGAGTCGCTTTTGATAGCTTGAAACCAAATGGGAAGATAATAGGCTGCGATTCTGAGTTCAGCACGGACCTTGGGTTCAAGTTTTATTTACATAAACTTACTGATCAGTGTCTGATGCGCACCAAAGCAACAGCTCACCCAAAAACCCCATGCAACGCTGCGCTGGGCAAATATGTGCGGAGGGACTGTGACTTCCTCCACCTTCCAGACCTGAATCAAGACGAAGATGATTAAAAGCACAAAAGTGAGTACAAGCAAGGCAATTATGCGGCCATCATTCCACTGAATGAGATTAGCTTTGCTTGACCAGTCTTGTGGGGTCTCGTTCAATAAAACTTACGCTATAAGTCCCATTGCAGCGCCAGACACAGACAGACGATACCCAGAACAAGCGCAAGCACTCCCTCCACGTTGATCTGCTGCACCTTGTGTTTCCACGAATTTTTGGTGTTGGCACTGCTTGGGATATTCAGCAGGTAGAAAACGAATGGTATCCCACGATTACAGCGCAGCAGGCAGCAGAAGAAAAGACTATGAGCCTATTTGAATTCTCTGATGAAGTCTGTCTATATCAGCATCTGGTATTCTAGATGAGCTGGTGTCATATCGCTCCTCCGGGCAGCAACCTCAAGTTGTTTAAGTACTAACTTAGGGCTGAAGGCATCTGCATACACAATAAATCTAATTTCGTACTCATTCAGCATTTCATATTTAGCCTGCCCATATAACATTGCTCTGTGCTAGGTGATCATTTTGATAGGCGTACGTCACGTGCCACTATGTACTATTTCCTAAAGCGTCAGGTACTCTCGGAAAGAAGATGTTCTGAGAACATCGAGAGCTTCCGAATATCATATACGGAGTCCTTGCGGAACTCGCAAAATATACGCGACTGGTTCGATACTATCGATGACCTAGAGTTTCGATAGATGTCCTTTTAATTCCGTGTATGTCCCGATCATCTGTAATGAACTTTGTTATCGCCTCCCATGATGACAATGGCGGAGTCATCAATGCCCAACAATAAAAGACGCGACAAGCCTATACTAAGCTGCAATTACTGCAGGGGACGCAAGTAAGTCCTTCGAGGCTCTCTGCAGCTATTTAACTTCTAGGACACCGAACATTAAGAAGAAATGCAGAATACGTTGTGATCGACAATCACCCTGTAATACCTGTACACGACGCAGTAAGCCTGAAACATGTGCCTACAGCACTCCCGAACAGGAACGAAAGGATGCGATTGACTACAGACCCCGATTTAGAGGGCAAAATGCGCGGCAGAGAATTGCTCGCCTTGAGAGCTTAGTTGCTGAGATGAGAGATATGGAGCAGAAATCGCGTCTACCAGTGGACAAGACAGAAGTGACAGACGTGGTCAACAAAGATGAAAAATTTGGGGGACAGCTTGATCCTCCAGACGACCATGTATTGGATAGTATGGGCAAACTGAGTCTCACAGATAATGATGCAGTTTACATCGGCAGTTCACACTGGGTCACAATATTAGAGGAAGTAGGTTTGGATTCAGTCCGCAGTTTTGAAGAACTGGCGTTGAAATATCTAGATACGAAGTCTCAAGAATGAGCTGTCCGATGAACAGACTCTCGGTTCCATCAGTCGAGAATCAACCCCATTTGATGCCGGTTTTAGGCATGGAACACCACCTAGTAGGATTTCTCTGCTTGCTAGTGCTACCTCTCTCACGAGGGAGCAAATTTTGTCTCAGATGCCCCCGCGGAAAATTGTTGATAGACTGGTCTCACAGTTTTTCAACACTATAGATTTGTCTCCAGGCAGGTTCCCAGTCTACGTTTGATGAGTTTGATGGCTAAGGTGGAGTTCTAGTTGTTCTACATCGAGACATCTTCCTGAAGGAGGTAAGAAAACTTTCAGTCAGCTAATATCGATAAGTTACCTTTGCTCATATTTGTATAGTACACGAATTTCTGGAAGAATCCTTCAGCAGCCCCAATCATGTGGATAGGACTCTTGTTTAGTGTTATGAGTATGTCTGCGTATCTTCAACAACAAGACAATGAAGCACTTGGATTTACAGCAGTTGATTCGAACAATATGATGGAGATCTACCGGAATCTCACCATCCAATGCCTGGTTGCTGGTGATTATCTACGACCGAGTAAACATACCATGGAAACTTTATTCTTACATTTTGCGCTCGAACAGAATGTGAGTCTCGATACATACATCGGTAATTGGATCTTAGTTGGGGTCATAGTACGCCTTGCGTTTCGCATGGGACTACATCGTGATCCATCTCACTGGCCGAATATTCGGCCATTACAGGCAGAATTGAGGCGGCGGATGTGGCTGGCATTATATCAGATGGACTTTTTCACAAGCACACAAGTGGGGTTGCCTCGTATCATTAAAGATGCCCAGTGCGATACACGCCCACCACTGTCTTTGCTCGATACAGATATCGGGCTTGAACATGATGATTATCCGCCTGAACGGCCGCCTACAGAGTCTACTCCGCTGTCGCATCTCATACAAAGATACTCTATCATCAAAGTCACGGCGGAGATTTACGATATCAATGAAGCAGAGACTCCATCGCCCGCCACTACTTCCTTACTAAGTGCTAAGATAGACAAGGCGGTAGCTTCTATGCCCGCATGGTTGAGGCATAAGCCTCTTGAGTCATCAATTGCGGACAACCCCTTGACTATACTGAACAGAATCAACCTAGATATCCTCATACAGAAAGCTACATATCTCCTGCATAGATGGAGCTTCATGAAAGTGCCGCCCACCAGAGAAGAAGACAGCACGAAATCAATCGAGCTATGCATCAAAGCTGCCCTAACCATTCTGGATCACCAGCAAAAAATTAACGAGGAAATAAAACCTGGGGGGCTCATGTTTGCGATTCGCTGGAGGGTAATCCATGCACTGAATCATGAATTCTTGCAAGCCACGATGATGTTGTGTTTTGCTTTGAGTAGATTCAACAACAGTAACGATAGTATACCAACGAATTCTTATGCAATGCACCGGCGAAACGATATCATCAACGCATTGGTCGTTTCCAAAGGGATATGGGAGGAGATTGCCAACCGCTCGGTTGAAGCGCAAAGGGCAGTAAAAACTATCAGCACTGTGCTGAGCAGTAATGCCCCAGCTATGGCACCTTTCCAAGGTAAGAAATATATTTTAGTATTCGATATTTTGACTAATATCATCTTTTTGTTTCCTAGAACTCTTCGAGCAGAGACCCGAGCTTTCTGGACAGGAATTCCTGGGCGGGTTTGATATTGGGAATGATATGGCGTTAGATCCGTCTTTTTTACAGATGTATGATGATGCGACTTTTGGAGGCCTGTCGGACGATTTCATTGCTGAGCAGTTGTAAGATAATTTTGGGCATGTTGTGCACAGCTACAGAAGCTTAATGCTAGACAAGTCATGTAAATATTAGACCTGAATAGATATTGTTGTACTACACACTCTCCTCCGCACCCCAAATAGGCAGGCGCCGTGGTTTTTCTCCCGTTCTTCAGCGAACCTCAAACCTCGAACTCCCGCTCACTTCAACAACTTCTTTTCATCGCTAATTCAATATGACTTGGCTCGGATAAACTAATTTCAAGCATGTCGACTTTCAATGGGATTGTCGCAGGTAAGATAAAAATGGAATTTAGAAGTTTCAAGTTTCGTATATCTTGTGCTGTTCGTGGCTGACCATCGTTCAGAATTTCCGTACATCAGGAGTATGCCCAATATGCGTCTTTCAACGACTACAGATAGACCAAGTACTGATTGTATCAATTGCAATAGTTGACTACTTTCGCAAAGTCCCAGATAAGCCAGCCCCCTTGGTTTGCTTCCTCAGCCATGTGCACAGCGACCACTTGCAGGGACTGGAATCGTTCAGGTCGCCGTTCATCTATTGCTCAGCCGTGACCCGAGAAGTGAGAACAATGCCTCGCGTCATTCCTTTATAGATGTATGGCTGATGAATTTTCGCCTTGTGGATTGTAGTTGCTGCTGCGCTTGGAGAAATACCCCCATCGTATGAACTTTTCCAAAGGTATACTCGAGGCTAGAAAGCAGCATTATGGACATCTTGCGAAGATCCTTGTAGGTGAATGTTCTTTGAAGATCCCCTGAACATTTCGGCTAACTTGCAATTTAGAGACCGATACCCCTCAATACTCCTACTGAAATTGAAGTCACTCCGCTACAGCACATTCGCGTAACTCTCTTGGATGCTAATCACTGCGCCGGCGCAGTGATGTTCTTGATTGAAGGCCAAGGAACGGCAATACTTTATACTGGAGACATTCGAGGTACTTCTCACATGGTTTCCAGTTGTGAGAGACGATTTTTTAAACGAAATTACTGATATATGATCAGCGGAATCCTGGTGGGTGAATTCATTAACTCGAAACCCTGCTCTCGTGCCTTATACATGTGGTCTCAAGGCTCTGGAAAACATTTACCTCGATACCACTTTTGCTGTGAAGTCAAATATATATAGAAACTTCCCGTCAAAAGCAGAAGGAATCAAGGAGCTTCTGGAGAAGGTCGGAAGGTATCCTGAAAACACAACCTTCTACCTTAGATCGTGGACCTTTGGCTATGAAGAAGTCTGGCAAGCTTTGTCTATTTTTCTAGATTCCAAGGTAAAATGGGATTTCTCGAATATTGTAATCACAGATAAACTAATATTCATAGGTACATGTCGATCGATACCAATACGGTCTATACAAGTCTCTCTCGTCTCGTGGTAACGGCACACCTGGTTTCGACACGGCCACTTTTCTCTGCGGATTTCAGCTAGGAAACGAGTTTGTTCCAGGCTGCCTGACAACTGATGACTCTGTACGGATACATAGCTGCGAACCTGGAGTCTTTTGCCAGGCAATGAAATCGAAAAAATCGGTTTATATCACACCAATCGTTACTCGCGACAGAACCGGTGTTGAAATACCAGAAATTGGAGCCGGTGGAGGAAAAGGAGATTTGTATCAGATCCATGAGCTAGAGTTACCCGATGAGATTACACTTTGGAAACTCGAGGCATTGTTATCAGAGCACATTGCGGATGAATTAGTACTGTCTCAGACAAAGGAATCGCTGAAACTGGCTTTTACTTCAAAGCAGAGAGCACTTTCGCTCGACGAATATGGACTTACTGATGATGCCGATATTCCGCTCAAAGAACTCGCCTCGATGTTGAGCAGCGCAAGAAATCTAAATGAATCTAGTTCATTTGAAGAAAAGTATACAGACATGACCACTATTGTATGTCGATTGTTTTAATGCATTATTACAGCATATGCTAATGGGAACAGACATTTCCATACTCTCGCCACTCTTCTTATGCAGAACTCTGCGAGCTTGTGCAGGCCTTCAAGCCTAAAGATGTGTTTCCTTGTACGGTCGATGAAAGGAATTGGAATGAAAAATTTTCAATGGAAGGACTATTTGGGCATTTGTGCTCGGGCCAGGAGTTTGCCCACGACCGATATATGCGTGGTAGGCGAGTAGACGACATGCTGGAACCTGAAAGCAAAAGAGCTCGTTACACTATAATGCGCGATGCCCGACTCCAGTTGCAGGCAATGGGAGACAAAGTTCAATTTGAGATTGGACCTCTGCCACGAGACGCCGATGAGGTTCTTGGAAAAGATTCTCAAAGTTCGTGTCAGACGACGAACACCCACTCTACTAGGGAGGAGTATATCCGTGAAGATAGTGAAGTCACGTCAACTGGGGTCCCTATCATACACACTAGTGATGAACAACGAGTCGAGACCGAACTTACACCAGCCGGGCAACCCGAAAGCGAGAGTCAGCAAACAATATCAGATTTATTCGGCGAATCCCAGGAAGCTGGCAGTGAGGCGTATCAGAACCGAGCCCGAGCGTACCGCGCTGCTGTGCATGGCACATTTGATGCGTGGAATGAGATTTCTGTTGTATCTGCAGGTGATAATCATGCAGAGGAGGAGGTCGAACTATGACCTTTATGATATCATATGATTTATGCTTCAATCAATCAGCATATGTCGCCACATGCACATCAACAATATGTTTGATATATCCTGTATGAAGACCAGTATTGCAATTTTATGAAGCAAACTTATCATGTTTTCCCTTAACCCTAACGTCCAGCACCTCCTCATAATAGTTCCCTTCCCTTCTCGCCTTTTTCAGCCTCTTAACCTCATGATCTTCCAACCTCCTCCCTACCGTAGCCTCCAACTCCTTTCTCGATATCTTCTCTCTTGCTTTGCTTTCCTTCGACGCTTTGAGTTTCGGTTTGAAGCGGGCCTGCATCCTGATTCGAAGCGTAGACGAAAACACTATGGAAGTTGCATCACCGCGGATTTCGATCTGCTTATTTGTATCCTCTTTTGAGTCTTGATTACGTTCTTCGCCGTCGTCGTGTTTGCTGTTGATCGATCTTCGCGTCGTGCTATCATTGGAGGTGGAAGCTTTCTCGGTAATGGTCACGAATGTGTCAGACTCGCCTCCTCGCGTCTGCAATGCGAACATGCCGGGTGCATCAGGTGGTTGAATCGCAATGAACGATTCAAAGGGCGATATTGCCGCTGCCGTTGCGCTCAGAATGCCGTATTTATCGCAACTTAGGTATCTACACCCCAACACAAGTTCAGTCAGTTCTCATTAGCCGCAATTGCATCGAGAATAAGGGAGCACAAACCGCCCATGATGACCCTTAAAACTGAACCCTTCTGTTCCCGCCACCCTCGTCGCAACCCATACCTGTCGCACATCATGTGGCTCCGCGGTTCGGGGGTCGTTGTCAATCGTATTCTCCAGCTCGCTTGCGAAAACGGCGCCATTCGCGTCGCACGCAATACATGTCGGTATCGGCGTGGAGGGCAACACAATCACGACAGGACCGCTAATATCGCTGGGTACGTCGGCGGAGACCCAGCTTTGGTCATTCTCTGTTGTTGTGTTCTCTTGTTGTTCCGGGTCTGTAGGGATGGGTTTTGGCTCGTTCTCGTCGTCTTGACGATGTTTGCGTTTTTTGGTCTTTTTGTCGCCTTTGAAGGAGAGTGGTTTTACCATTGTGTTTCCTCTTTCTCTCTGCGGGGGTAGTGTGATCTGATAAGGTGTCTCGTAATTGTCGCTGGTACTTAAATGTATGGTGATTTGAGAGAGCTTTTTAGAGCGGGTCTGCGGTTCCGTGATGTCAGACCTCCGGACCAGGCCCAGCCCCAATACCTAACTTAATGCGATCATCGTGATGACCTAACCGTCCAAGGTACTCAAGGTACTCACCACTTTATAAATACCGTCTTTCCTTACGTTTAATTTTACTCTCTGACCTCACCTGCTTGTACTGCACACAACAAGATCAAAATTCATTCATTTTTATCATCATTATCGTTAATGTATGTAATTATCAGCGCAGTATCCAAGCATGGGAACATGAGAACATCCAAAATCTGACGAGATCTCTAATCAAAAGTGATGGACTTCAAACGTTTGCCAGCTAATCAAAAGTGATAGCAGCCTTGATGGCGCTCTTGTTACGCATGGCCTCCAAGCACTCGCCCCACTGCTCGAGCTTGAAGGTCTTGTTGACGATGCCGCTAACCTTGACCTTGCCGCGGTCAAGGTAGTCGATCGCGGCAGGGAACTTGTAGGTCTCTGAGAAAGAACCGAGAATAGTGATTTCGTCACCGACTATCAAAATATCAGCAATTGCGTTGTGTTCTGGAATGCCAGAAACACTTACAGATCTTGCTGGGAGGCCAGCTGACGCGGTCCTTGTTAGCATACACACCGTACACGACGAGCTTCCCGCCACGACGGACATAGTTGATAGAGTCTTCAAGAATCTTGACGCTACCGGTGGCTTCGACCACAATGTCGAATCCGTAGGGATTTTCGCTCTTAAGCTTCTGGAACTGAACCTCAGGGTTGGAACGCGAGAGAGCGATGTATTCGTCACCAGCACCAAGCTTCTTGGCCAACTCCATCTTCAAACCTTCAGGTGCAGCAACGACAACGTGGCAACCGCCATTCTGGCGCAACATCTGGGAGAGGACAAGTCCGGTAGGACCGGCACCGAACATGAGGACAGAGGAGCCCATCTTAGGAGCAATCTTGTCTAGTCCGTGGGCAGCACAAGAAGCGGGCTCAAGGAGAGTGGCATCGACGTCGCTGAGGTTCTTGATCTTGAAGACACGACCGGCTGAACGTAATTAGCGACGGTCTATCGGAATGCGGAGACAGATGTGCTCACCAGGATACGCGCAGTATTCGGCGAAACCGCCGTTCATGGTAACGCCATGAGCTTCAAAGTGCTCACAGAGCAATTCCTCACCACGGCGGCAGTAGAAACATTCTCCACAGAGCTCGGAATTGTCAGCAACGACACGGTCTCCGATCTCGAAGCCCTTGACCTTGGGTCCAACAGCAGCAACGACACCAACAGTTTCATGGCCTACGATTGATTAATATTGTTCAAACAACTTATCTCTCAGGAGACAAAAAGCATACCAGGAACGAGAGGGAACTACCGCAAGGCTATGTCAGCAATTGGCTCTGAGACAGATGGAGGACTCAATTTACCTTGGCAAGGAATTCGCCCTCGTGAATGTGCAAATCGGTACCGCAAACACCACAAGCCTTGACTTTGAGCTATAAAGTCGTATCAGATGTCAGCACGAATTCATGCACCGATCTGTGCAACAACACTAGCTACAGATAACTGCGATAGCAAGAACACAAACTGCGAGGACGCATACCAAGACATCGTTTTCACGGAGAGTAGGCACAGGAATCTCGACGATTTCGAATTGCTCTGGCTTCGAGTATCTGCAAGCAAAGGGAACGTGGTGCTTAGCATTGAGGGGTAACAATTGATATCTGCGATTTGAAACAAAGCACGTGTTCACTTACTGGAGAGCTTTCATAGTCTTGGGAACGGACGCCATGTTTGCTAATGTGAAGGGACAATTCGTTTCCTGAGGATGCTGTTTTCCGTGCGTGTTGGATGATGAGCGATATTTGAAGACGACGCGAGAAGGAAAAAAAACCTCTGTTAATGCAACGAAGTTAGCAACGCAGAGCTGGTGATGTCAGTCTGTTTGGCAAGCAGGGTAAGACCATCCCCGCTATGGCTGCTAAGTGGGGGAAGGAGAAGTCTAGGCAAATATCACGCAGCGACTCAGTCTGAGTCAATTGACTTACCTGGAGGTCACAAAGATGGTGAAAAGATTGCAATGAGGTCAAAAAGAATTCGGAAGTGGGAGACTCGAGGAAGAGGATGGATTTAAATGTTGTTTCGCAGTGTTTGGACTGCCTGAGGAAGGAGCCCCGCGGATACAAGACTTGCAGTTCTTACGCCAACAAAACACCCAAGACTTCCCTACGTCACTTTGCGGAACACTATCCACCGCTAATTAGCCGTAATGGCACGGTTTTTATTACATTATTATCTGAAATATAACATCCCACCGTCTCGATTTCAACCCGAGCAAGCCATGCAGCCGACTACGACTGTTCAGCACCAGCAGTGACTATCACGCCTTCCTGGACAATAATCCAGCGTCTTTTGATTGAGATTGTTGACAACGTCGCACAAGGCCTAGCTTACGGACTCTCAACCACGGGGTTCGGTGTCTAATTCTGGTCAACAAAGGACGGCTTGTACGAGGGTGAGAAACGGAAATCAAAAGAAAAGAAAAGAAAAAACAGATGTTCGGAGAGTGAGCATGTGGTACTCCAGTTTTCGTTCTAACGTGGCAGGGGAAGAAGATTCGGGCCAATTCGAGATGGAGTTCGGGTTCACATGATCTACGAGTCGTACGTGTTAGGATGAGGTAGAGTGCTGTAAGGAAAAGAGGAGCTCCGCTCTCGGTGTTCGTAAATGTGTTCAGGCAAGGGGCGAAGAAGTAAACTCAAAACTACTATACAATGCAGAAGAACTCAAATAGTACGTATTCTTTATTCTTTTTATATGATATGCACAGTCGTATTCAAACATTTGAATGCTCAATGAATGTGGAGCACGGGGACGCCGTTCTTGCCCGAAGCTGGCTAGCTCGGTCACGCAACGAAATATTTAAAGAATCAAGCCAGCCTCGCGAAACATCTCAAAACTCTCCAGCCATCCCTCAACTGGATCTTGGTTCGTTTCAAACCCAGTCTTCTTCAATCTATCCAAACTCAATTGACGGTCAAACGTCAACCAGTATCCCACACTATCTAGTTGCTGGCTGCCATATCCCACGCCTCTGCTGACTGCTTCTGGGCGGCCACATTGAGCAAAGATATTCCGATACTTAGCGACATACTTTCCTGGCGTCAAAGCCGCTGTACTGGCAGTTGAAAGCTCGCCGACTTTCAGGGCGTTGTCCTGGGCTGTTGAGACTTCAGCTGGTCCTGTGCCCTTGAGGCCGAACCATGCTGCTAGTCGGGGCCAGAGTTCACCGTACTTGCACGGCTCCTCGTTATCGGCAATGTTGAATAGTTGACCGCCACCACAAGTTTCGGGATGTAGGGAGGCGTGTATCATGAACCGAGCCATTCTTTGACTAGATACCGGCGAAAACAATGAGTTGGCGGAGCTGATGTTGCCGGGGAACGGAACTTCAGCTGGCGTAGTATAGGGCTCTGGTGTAGCGGGGCCAATGCCATGATTGTAAGCGTAGAGTGACAGATACTGAGCCCAATGCAGGGCCAAGCTGAACTGAGAGCCGTTCGGGGTAAAACCGACCTTATCAGTCAACGTGAGTGGCGCATAACCAAGTATTACAAGAGAGGACTCACAATGGCATCCGGACAGACTTCACACCATGTACAAGGTTTCCCTGCACTTTCTGTACTGAGAATCTCACGGTATACAGGATACACAACCGTCTTGGCATAGTCGTTCGGAAGGTCATTCACCATTTCTTCGCGCAATGGAAGCGTGAACGTGCCTCCTGGGGCGTAGATACCATATCCCTGGGTCAAATGAGTACGGATGGATGATCTATGTGGTACAATTATGCTTACTCGAGTTCCACCGGCGAATGCTACAAACTTTAAGTTGGGGCTTATCGTATTATGGGCACGAACGACATTTGTGAACATTCGTCGATTAATCTCAACCTCTGTAAGATTGTCATCGTCTGCGGCAAAGACTTATATAATCAGTCTTCTGTAACGGCATCAGTCATGAGGCGACGTGCTCATACCCAAGTAAAACACATGAGTTACCATCTCAACCTCCTTCACAGTCGACCTCAATGCATTGGCCACAGCAGCCTCATCTTCTTGCCCAAGATCAATCCCAGAAACGAGCTCCAGGCTAGGCCCTTTTAACTCCGGCCAAAAAGTCTCAGACAGAGTCAACGGACGATTTGTGACTGCAGTGACTTTCCGGAACGCACCAGCATGAGGGTAAGACTTCAAAAGCTGGTTAACAATGGCCCAGCCGGTCAACCTTGATGCGCCATAGACGATAGCGTGATTCGACTGCTCCGCCATTTTGATTGAGTCAGCTCGTTCGTCAATTGATCAGACATCGTATGGCATGTAGCATACTGATGAATATATCTGGACAAACGACGTCAATAATTCCATAGATGCTCATCATGAGTCATGTTGAGTCGTTTTGGAGCGACAGTATGATTGGTGGGCGTAGTCCATGGTCCAGGAGCGTTGGCCAACCTTTCCCTTACACGCTCGCTCTGCTCGTTCTGGCCAGCCATCGTACAGAATGTAGTCCGTAGGTATCCTCAAGTAAGGAAGGGACGAAGTGCATGAATCAATGCGTGGAGTGGCTGAGTCGAGTGTGGCTGGGTACGGGCTGTGACTTACGCCACGTGACGGACGCATGAACTGAAACATGTCTTTGTCTCTCAAATCAGGAAAGGATGTCTCATTTCTTTCAAGCAAGATGCCGCCTCTTTTTTCCGTTCTTGTCGAATATCCTCCGTCGCCCATGATTAATTAGCTTTTGTTCCTGAAACTCTTTTTCCTTTCTTGACTCCAGCATTATTCCCAATCAGTGCAATGCGGGGAGTCACACACCAACCGATAAGCCATCCACGGCGGGCAAACAGCTTGTCAGTGGATTGAGTGGCGGCGTTCAGCTAAACTAACCTCCTCGGTTGTTTCACCGCGCGCGCCCATCGCCCAGCTAGTCGAAATCATTGGCTTGCCCCTGTCCAGATCTGCATCGACCAATCATATTAAACAGTCCATGCCCTGGCTGAATTTTGGACACATTCCCCATCGATATGCATACGGAGTTGCCCGCAGCAAACGGGGTGTTTCAAGTGAGGGGTCCAGAGAAGGGATGTGTTAGTCGAGAGGAGTCAGGTTTGGTAGCCACAGCCAACAATAAAACCCAGTCATCCCCAGAGGCTCTTCGCCTTCCCTTCTTTCCTTCTTTCTGGTAAGCAAGCGAGACTTCTTCCATTCCCTCACACTCCTTTTTCGTTTTTGTTCCGGACACCATGTCTGTCATTCTTTCTGTATGTGCAACCCCAAGTACACTTTCGAAAATCTTACGACTGACTATGTGACAGATCTTGGCTGCCGGCAGCCTACCAGCACTCATTTTTGGGGCTCCGGTTCCTTCCCTTCCCTCTCGCGATGCTGCAGTAGCAGATGTTCAGTCTTTACAAACTCGATCTTTCTCGTACACTCTCTTTGGTGGCGATGGAACAGCCAATGCCGGATGGCCATCCATCAATGACTGGGTCACAAGCTACGATGATATGTTTGAAGCCAACAAGGCGACCATGTCCGCTAGCTGTGCCAATTTCGGCTTCGAGAATGATTCCGAAGATGAGATCAACGATATCAAGAACGCTATTCAGTCTGTCTCCACCTCCAGCGGTGTTGATGCACGGTTCATTCTCGCTATTGTCATGCAGGAGAGTACCGGTTGTGTCCGAGTAGGTGGCACTAACAACGGTGTCTTCAATCCCGGTCTTATGCAGTCTCACAACGGCAAAGGAACATGCAACTCTGGAACTCCTGTGTCTCCATGTCCCGCTGATGAGATCACCCAAATGATCGAGGACGGCACTACGGGTACAGCCGATGGACCTGGTCTCAAGCAACTTATTGCCCAGGCTATATCCCAATACGGAGCTGACGGCGCAACCGAATACTACAGGGCAGCACGGATGTACAACTCGGGTTCTTTGGCCTCTGATGGCAACTTGGGTCAAGGTGGTGCCACTGCTTGTTATGCCTCCGATATCGCCAACCGTCTCTTGGGGTGGTCCACCGGTACATCTAGCTGCACCCAGGGTGCCGTCGAATATCTCACCCATGCTGCAGGCACATTCGTATCTGGGAACGACGGCAGTGCTTCAACTACAACTCCTGTTGCTTCTGCCACTTCCACTGCCCCTGCCATCAGTATCACTGTTTCTCCACCCAGCGCGACGCCTACGGCAACAACACCCGTGGATCCGCCTACCACCACCACTAGTACTCCTCCTCCGGCCGCTACACCAGCTGCTGCATCTGCTACACCTCCTGCTACTACCCCTACGCTCGGTCCTGTCTACCCCGGCGCCGTATCTACTTGTCAGCAATGGACCCTTGTCGTCTCCGGCGACTACTGCCTCGAAGTCGAAGACGACGTTGGCATTTCCGCATCTCAGTTCATGGACTGGAATCCAGGTCTGGATGCAGCCTGCTCGAATTTGTGGCTGGGCTACGAATATTGTGTCAAGGCTTAGGACTTTTACTCTCTTTCTTTTTCGGTGTACATATTACACAAACACACAACAGACACTCCCTTTTAGCATGCAATCGGATTGATTTCGGTCTTGCTTATGGTGTTGGTCTATGAAACGCTATTTGTCGTGCTGCGCTCATCTACGAGAAATGACTAGGCTATACCCATTGATACCTTTTGCATTCATTATGATTTGTTTCTTCAAGCCTGCGTAGTTTCGTTTACCAAACGTAGTTCATCCTTGTAGTTTTCCTAGCATGTGATTGTATGAGCGAGCGTGCGAACTACTTGCATCTCTCTCTGTCACAGTATGCTCGGTACATTCAATACGGCACCTGTCTCACGTATACATAACCTACTTTACCACCGACCGGGCACACATTCTCCTCGTATTTCATGCAGGGGGCTCCAATTTACAAGTCGTAGAGAATACGAACGTCTTGAGACGACCATCCAATGAAAAAGGTTCATGAACGTACTTCGAAACTCGAACAGGTGGCTCATGTACCCGAGACCTCCTTCCCTTTGGATCGGGTTGCCATCATGTGTTCCTACACATGAAACTTTGGATACATATCTGATCAGTCTACATGCAGAGCTTCGAAACTCAACTCATTGCATACAGAATGGAGACCGTGGAATGTTTTTTTTTTTTTTTTTTTTTTTTTTTTTTTTTTTCTTTCTTTTTCTACTTCCTTAAAGAAAGAAGGAGCGGTGAACACTGCAAACCTCAAACTCAATTTCCTGAAGTCTCTGACCTCGGTATGAGTTCGACTTGCTTAGGTGAAGGCCCCCGACTTTTCACTTCTCCGAGGCTACTTTACTTTACAATATATTGCTTGATCACAAGGATGAAGTTGTTTCACCATGTATGTGTGTCATGTACTTGCATGCAGACAGGAAGTCGAACAAGGGTGCTCAATGGTTCATGGTATATTATACGTCGTATCTTTTGCTCCGTTTAATTGGGGTATCTAGATAATAGAGTATATCATTGACTGCTGTAGACATGATACCTCTAATGACAGAGTGACTTGATTGGCAGGCAACGATGTGAGACAATAGCGATGAATGTTTTTTGTTTTCTACCTCTGTACATAGAATACCCAGCAATATACATCACAAATAGCGAGATCATCACTTCAATCCAAATCCCTCACTATTACAAATCGCATCCCAAAGCATCCTCTCCAATTTTTGTCTTGACGCATACCGAAACAGACCTAACTTATTGAAACAGGTATGTGCAATCGGATATCGAGACGAGTCCTCTCCGAGACATGCGACTCGGATACTCAGGCTCGCGGCTCCGGTGGCGGGGATGCGATCACTACCTGTAACGAAGGAGAGTAGTTTTCGCTGGTTCTGGGGAGTGGATCGTGCGAGAAAGTCCCAGAACCAATTTATTGTGGGTTCTGAGATTGGTTCGGTTTCTGCATTCGTGTCCTTGTTGTTCTTGTCGTTCACTTTGGCTTGTGATGTCGGCCAGTTCTCATATGTTGCTACTGCGCGCAGAGTAGGTACGTCTAGAGGTTCATCTGAACCGCGAACCATCAACTCAATCTCTTCCGGTCGAAATAAAGCGAGGGCGTTACCGCCACAGACTGTATAAAACCCTCTTTTAAAAGGTTCAAATTGTCTTTGAACTGCTGTGTCAAGCAAATATTGAACATACAAACTAACAAATTCGTGGCGGTTGGTATTTGTCACGGGCTTCTTTTCTCCATTCGGACAGAGCGGTACGTTGATAGCTTGACCATATTTATCAACTTGAGCCACAAAGTCGTAGCAGAAAGTCTCCTGGACATCACCGTCAAATTCTAATAGCGCACGTAGGCCCTTGGCTAGGGCGGGTCGGTACTCGGCCAAATCTTCTAATGATGAGGCATATGGTTGCCTCTGTGCTGCCGCCGGTATACTTGTGGATGGCGCTGCAGCGAGGAGCTTCTTGAACGCAAATGGTGGCAGTGCAATATCAAGGATAGTAGAGTTGTATATTGCGAGACCAAGCAGAACCCCCACTAAGAAGAACTGCTCCGACGATTCAAAGCAATAAGGGTTGAAATAGCAATATTGCGAGTCATCATCATAAACGAACAGCCCTAACCATATGTCAATCACTTGTATCGTCATCAATGGTTTGAGATTTTATACATACCATGATTAGGGTCAAAAACCTCCCTGACAAGCAGTAGAAACCACTCTTTCCGTAGACCACCTGCATCAACACCTTCCTCGCCAACAAACTCAATACGTAGACTTTTCTTGATTTCCTCCGAACCCGCACCAACAACCTCGCTAACTCCCCTCAAGCTATCCTCAACAAGACAGTCGCGCCGAACCTTCAGGTTCAAATACTGACTCACAGCTTTATGATTCAAGATACTATCCAAAAAGGCCTCCCGGGCCTTAATACTCATTTGACGACGGGCATCATGCTCTAGGATCCGGCTCTTTGCAGCGATGCTCAAGAAGAAAGGATATTGACAAAATGAAAACCTGGCAGATCGTGACTCCCAAGCTTCAAAATCCGTGATCAGGTCGGAGAAATCTAACAAGGTGTTATAGAAAGTATTTAGAGGTAGCATGGCCGAACCTCCTTTATTATGCTGAGTGATGAGAGGAGCTGTCGAGTTATTGTAATCCTGCGGGAGAAGAGCATCACGTTTATGTACTGAGCTGGAAGTGTGATGGTTTGCCGTAAATAGTAATGCCATTACCCGGGCAGCCGCCCGAATTTGCCAATCATCTGTATTGTATATCATCCGTCGACGGTTGCTATCTTCGTTCGGCTGATTTGAAGATCGAGATTCATGCAGCACCGCGTGCAGATGGGCAGGCGAGCTTTCAATTCCACCTGGAATGTTCGGAACCAGTCCGTTGATAGCTTGACCTGAATCGCTACGGTGACGGCCATGCTGTCTGCTGAGCCTATACGTGACGAATCGACCGACAAGATTTACTAGAGTCTCGAACTGACTTTTGGAGAAGCGCGCAAACCAGCCAACCAGGTAGTGATGGCAGTCATTTGGCAAATTAGCGAGAAGGCCTAGAATTCTTTTTAGAAGTCCGGAATGATGACCAAGGCTACCAGATTGTGACCTGCTCGAGGAAGGCATTGCTGGCTTCCGTTCACTCGATCCATACCTTCTGCTGAAGTTGGGAAACGGTCTTTGACCGTCTGCAGCGGCATCCGGAGAGAGTAGGCTTGTTCCTGATGATGGGCCACCGCTCGGGTGGTAGATAAGCAGAGGATTCGCAAGTAATATGAGTAGAAACCTGACCGATTCAGGACGACGTAGCGGACGCCGGGGACGCTTTAACAAATTCTCAGTGGCCTTCAACAGGGTCTTCTGAGCGTGCACTCGAGCCTCGGCGATATCTCTTTCAATCAAACCCATATCCGCCGTTGCGTCTGACTTTCTTTGATCGTCACTACTGGGCTTTCGTTCTTTTGACTTCAGATTGTTCCACACTTCCCTCCAATTCTCTCCAACATGCACAGTCAGTTGATACCACTCAGCTACCAGTTCCCAATTGATCCTTGGTGACTTTGTCGTCACAACAGACTTTGATCGGACAGGCGATTTCTCTCTTTTTTCGGGACCAGCAGTTTTCGCGTCTTGACGACGCGGCCGGCCACCCATCCACCATGATGAGTTCTCAGCCAAGTCGCCCAGAAGTAGCATTTTCGGGTCAATTTCTGGAAACATGACCGTCTCCGAACTAGAAGACTTGGGAGGAAGTACATTCTCATGTTGGATAGGCTGTTTCATGGGTTCAAGCCTTGGATTTGACATGGAGCGGAGAGCACTAGCAGTCATGAACGAGTTGTTGAGGCAGTCACAGCCTGCGAATGATTTGATAATATACTCTTCTAGGGGTCTGAATATGGACGATCGGGTCTCCGAGCGATTCCTCAAACCTGCAGGTTCCGTGTTCGCGCGCAAAGGGGAGCGCTCTCTGCCCTGTGCAGAATGGCCTCTTCTTCGTGACACAGGCGGCGAGTCTGAATTTGAGCGAACACGCATTGTGCACCCATCGTTCCGGTCTATGAATTGTGCGTCACTATTAGGAGGTGAAAGGAACTTGGTACCAGCAATCGCAGATGGATCGTCTGAAAGCAAAGGTTGCTTTTTATCTGCTTTTGCGTCTTGTCGTCTCTTGCTTATTTCGCGATGTCGCTGTACAGACTTTGGATCAGAGTTGTCAGATAAGCGGCTTTGGAGGAACCTGAGCAAGCAAGACTCTGTGATCCGCTTTGTTTCCTCAATTGATATGGGGGCTATTGGGAAGTCAGAAAATGTAAGATTCCTTAATACCAGATTCACTTCACATACCTGGTGGAGTGTTAGGCACACCATCTTTAGGTGGCGGAGGTGGTGGACGATCATCGTCTTCCACACTATCATACCGATCCCTTATGATTGCAGCTGGTCGCGGCTCAAGGTCATTGACGGTCAAACAGATCGTGCACCTGAAGACTTGAACATATCGCGGCCAACGACAAGTTGAATTGCATGTGATACATTTTCCAATCACCATATCATCGCCGGCATTCCGCGCCTGGTCTAGTCCAACTGCTGATACATCGTCATCTTCAAAATCGTCATCCAAGTCAAGACCGAAATCCCGTTTGGTGAACTTCTTTTCGGGCTTCCGAAGCGCATTGGGATTCATGAGTGAGGTTAACGGTTGACTCGTAGAACGCGCGTGTGATCGAAGTCGAGGCCGTGAAGCCAACGCCGAAGCATTTGTCGCCGTGGGCGCTCCTGCTGGGAAGACAAGAGGCACATTGTAGTCTATTGCAGTAACTGCACTTCGATTTACGTCAATCGGGTTGCGATGAGTAGACGAAGGCGGCGCGTGAACCGGATCGGAATGCGAGCTCGACGGCAACGTGCTCGGAGGGACTCGAGAGGGCCACGTCGGCATGTGGACGATGCATGTATTTTGTTGGCAATCTAGGTATCCCTTTCTGGCTCGGCCTCCCTTGTTTCCTGTATATTATTTTGTTCGTTGGCTGCCTCGATACCAGCTCGATTTTGTCATGTGATTTCGGTACCAAGTAAGTCGTACCAGCTTTATCGAGAGCCAGTCAAGCTTTCGATTTGGGATTGCGATGTTGCGATGCGATACGATGATTGCCGCATGCAGACAAGGTCGCAGGCAGTATCGGACACGAGTATACCGACGGACGTCAGCATGCACTCAAAAGAACCTCACAAGAGCCGTCGGGTGTTGGTATAAATGATATAAAATTTATCGATAGAATATGTCCGAAATCCGTGATGCGAACGTGACTGAGACGAGTCGACAGAGTAGGACGTCTAACAATATTAAATAAGATGACAGAGTATGTTAATCAGGAGGGTCCGGCCCGAAATGGAGAACAGTGAACAGTGAGCACATCGAAGTGAAACATTCAAATACTTTCCTGCCAATAGGACAAGGCAATGATAGAAGATAAATCTTGATTTCAGGAATGAGTCGAAGTTGAAGTAGAGTGGATTAGGTACCTGAGACCACTGACCAGCAATGAACGGTAGTAGGGACTAGCCGAACTCGGGAGCTGACTATGGTGGGTCTCCACCATTTCAACTTAGGCTTCAAGGTAAGACAAGTCCATACCTTAAAGCTCCGTAGAGGTAGAGGTAACTCGGCATGGGTTGGTAGCACGCCGGACCTGAGTTTCTAATCTACTTATCTCTCTCGTAATACGAACGTCCTAGGCTGAGCGACTCAAAGAGGCAGGCGTGATATTATCAATTGACGTTTATTTATTCTCAAGTCGTCACATTTTGAATTCAAGACACAAGACGACTCCTGTCGTTAAAACCAATCATAACACGCTGGAAACCCTCAGTAATAGTAATAGAATGAATCATAATTGAAATGATAATGAATTTTTTTACTACAGCATTCCAGAAGTATCTTAGCACACAAGTGCAAGACAGCAGCCAGGTACCATAGTTCCATCCTCCACCACCCAGATTTAGGTACATCACATCTAGCGGTAGCGCCAGTAGCTCTGGGTGTTGTGGCGCAACCAGGTCTTTCTTCGGCCGGCGTTGGTCTTGGTGTAGCCGTGACCCTTGTTGATACCACGAGACTTCTTGCCGGTGGCAGTAAGGCCACGAGATTCGCGGTGCTATAGACATGTTAGTCTGATTTTCTAGGCTGGTAGTATGCATTATGATTCTCACCTTGTGGACAGGCTTGACGATCCAGTTGATGCGGGGATCGCGGCGGATGGCCTTGTGCTGGGGGTCGACCAAGATGACTTCGTAGTACTTGTAGGTGGAGTCCTGGTTGATCCAGTAGGAGTTCAAGACACGCAAGTTGGCAGCATGGCGACCAACACGCTCCTCAGCGGTGGACTTGAGAGAGCGCTGGTACTTGAGCTGGTTGATACCCTGATTGGTGGGCTTGCCTGTATTCCAACGCAATTAGCGCATTCCGCAAGGAAAAATAACTCAGACATGAGTACGTACCATAGGTGGCACCCTTGGGAGCAGGGCGCTTGCGGCCACCACGGCGAACACGGACACGGTAGATAACGTATCCCTGCTTGGCCTTGTATCCGAGACGACGAGCCTTGTCGGGGCGGGAAGGACGGGAAGCACGGTGGATCACATTAAGTTGACGGAGCTATATTGATGCACTCTCAGCAAAGTTCAACGAGTGTATAGCAAGACACAAGCAGCAAAACAAACTGCTGCTCAATTTCGATGTGCCACACATCCACCTGGACCGAGCGGATTTTGTTTCAAGGAAACGCCTCAAGGAGGTTGGAAATCTTCAGACTGCCTAATACTCCATGAGAAAGAATCAATGGGGTATCGTCGGTTTGAATGTTTCGAAGAGCAGAATATTTTCACGGTATTCCCTAGACTTTTCGTCTTCTTCGATTCCCATTTCCCGGCAGGTTTCCGATAGAGCAATCTCCAAAGAAAAAGCAGAAAAAAAAGCATTCAAGGGTCGTGGAATCTCACCTCCCAGCATCGGACACGCAACAAGAAGCGAAGGATATCAGACTGCTTCTTCTTCTGAAGCTCCTCGACGTATTTTAAGGCACCCATCTGTCAGACACAAACTCGTCAGATCCAGGACAATGCAAAGAATCAATTGATTCAGCCGTCATTCATATGGCCGGAAAGATCTATCATACCTTGTCGTTTTGGGGTCGTCGATTGTCGGCGTGGTTGTCGTTTTTCGCAGGTCAAGACGGGCTGAGAAAAGATTCAAGATCTTTCGTTTGGTGAGTGGACTGTGTGGGACGCTAAGCGCTTTTTAGGCGAAGCGAGGTTGCGTGCATCAAAGCCAATCAGAAGAGTCAAGTGTATTGGTCAGTGGGTCAAATCACGTGCTACTAGCGTTCGCCAGAGAGCATCAAGGAACAAGGTGATTGGCTATTCTTTGATACGAGGGACTACTATGTAGGTGCATAATATGGCTATAGCAACGATGTGGTGGTTTCTTTACTCTAGTAGAGACCAGTCATTGCATATGCATCCACATTTGGTTTAGATGTACTTAAAGTCAGAAAGAGCCAAGTTGTACTATGTAAATTAACGAAACAGATAGGCGGAAACCAATTTTTCCCCAAACCACTAGTCAGCGTCATCAATCAGTGCGATCGTTATATTGCCTCTTCATCTCTAGCGTACTAGCAAGCAAACATTAAAAGTAAACGGTAAACGCCACTCGTGAGAGATATAAGAACGGTCAAGATGTATAGAAAAGAGAAAGAAACAAGAGGAATTGACAAGAAAGTCGACATCATCATCAAGTATAAATCATCAAGTATAGAAACATCATTGACTGTTGCAACACAACAAAGTCATACAAATTTGAAAAATTGCAAAAGTGAAGTCTCACCGTAGTCTATGAGGTATCTGGAGCGACGGGTTGTAGATCTCTTCATCAATCGACCCTTTGAAAATATAAACCGAGAATCTAGGTCAATTTTATAACTGCGTAGGAAAATGGAAATGCAAAAGCAAAACAAGGGAGGAAGTGATGGTCTGTTCTATGTAGACTTTACGGTGGTCCATGGCGTATCACGAGTTGAGTGATAAGCCCTGAAAACCTCCAACCCAGTCCGCTTGAGGGTGTTCAGTCCGTTGGTTAGATGCCGCCCTTAGGTAGTCTGACCCCACTGGATCTAGAAAACCATAACCACTTGATGGAATTGGCGAAAAAGGATCATGAGACGGACTACCGTGGCCAAAAGCCGCATCGTGTTGCCGAGGCCCTGAGCCCAATCCTTGGTATGGATCGATATAAGTATTGCGGATACCTTTTCCATCGCTAAACTCTCCTCGCTCTAAAGCCTCACGAAGGTTCGGGGGTGCTTGGGACAAAGGCGAGATGCCGTAGTTTCGATTCTCATGAGGATGCCGACGATCAGTTGAAGGCTCCTGGGCGTATCCTATGTGTCCGACACCCGGCGGTTGAAGCCCAGCGGTAGGAGTGACAAAGGAAGCCGGGTTGATTGCTGACATCCAAATCCGAGTCTTGTAGATTTTGAAGAGGTCCGTAACCAGGGAATTGAAATTGATATAAGAGTCGGCGAAATAGTAAAATGTCAACTTTTTCCAGTCCCTAAAGAAAGTTAGTCAAGTGATTAGAGAGTGAGCCTAAAAGAGACTTACATTTGAAATTCGGCATCAAGGATCTCCATGTTAAGTCTATGTTCAACAACTTTCTGTTGGCAGACACGCTTGGCTTTCGCTTCGTTCCCTTCCTTATCACGGAGAGTCAAGATCTCATGATTTTGTGCAAGTCTCTTGATCAACTTTGGTTTGATCTCTGTCGACTGAGGCTCATGTGGCCCATGGGTACCAGCCGGACTCATTCCGCCAACGGCGCTGCGCCCTCCCAAGCTTGAATTGACATGAGATGCTCCACCTTGGTTTTGACGAGAAAACATCATTAAGCATTTGTAGTGCTCTTCTGCAAACTTCTCTTTTAATTCTCTTGCTTCTTGCCAGGTGACATTGGCATGCTGAATAGTTCCAAGATCTGTCCCACGATCTGCTTCAACAATCACCAAATTTCCCGGATTCACTTGCAGCCCAGTGTCCTCCTGTATATAGAAGATATCTGCACGGTGACATTTGAACGTCACGATATATAGCCGTTGATTCTGGTGGGGCTGTGCAAGTCCTGAATGTGACCGTCCATATGCTGGAGGTACACTGTAGGCTTGATGAAGGGGAGCAGGGATTTCACCCCGAAGAGGATCACGAGAAGAATAGTATGAAGCTTGTCATGGTCAGTGGAGTGCTCCGGAAAAGATTAAAACTCAGGAGTGGGATAGACTTACGATTTTCAGCCGTCGGTGTTGAAAGCGCCCCTTCGAGCGCACTAGCAAAATCGTCTTCATGATCATGAAGACCTGCCCGTGGACCCATTTGCGAAGGGTTCTCACCGATTGACCCAACTGAGCCATGTCTCGTAGGGATTTCTGCGAATGAATGGCGTCTACTCTGCGATAGCTCTCCAATACTCCCAAAGCCGAGAGACGTTTGCCAGTGAGCTCGCTTGAGACTTTCCAAGGGTCTATTCTCGACTGAACCAAAGGCAGCAATCTGTCGTTCAAGATTGGCAGAATGTTCGGATAATCTTCGACGACCGCTGTTGCGAAGACCGCTGTACCCGGGAATACCACCGAGTTCGTCCAAATCTTCCACCGCAAGATCAGATTCCTCTGGCACGCTGCCTTGGATACGATGTAAGCTGTGTAAGCCATTCTGGAGGGAGTAATTGCTGTTGACAGAGGCGGATGAAACAGCACGGTCTCTCAGGCGAGCTCCGTCGAAGCGTGCGGCTTGGCGCAAAAGAGCATTTTCTCTTGTCAATTGCTCGATCGTTCGTGCTTGATTAGAATTGTATGACTGCGGGTCATTCAGCTCATTCGCATTTCCTTCGTCATCAGTGTCGTCTTCCCGCACGCGACCCAAGAGTGCTGGGTCATGGCCGAGATCCTCTAGCATACTAGGCCGAGAAGATCGATGTTGAAGTCCTCCGATCTGGTTGCCAGGACGGCCACGCAGCCCGCCGAGCTGATTGGTAGTTGCGGTCGACATCAGATTCATTGTCTCTGGATCAAGTTGACCAACGGAGTAAGACTGTGATCGGTAGGTTTTGGGAGTGGGGTGAAGAGGGATAGTGAATGGAATGGAAGATTCGCCAGTCATGGGCCGTGCAGTAGGACTGAGAATTTCATCGGCACCGGCACTTGTGACTGCCATGCTGGGCATTGTCGGCGATTGACTCAATTCGGTCAATCTCGGTGGTGGTTCTTTTCTCGTCTCGGAGGTCCAAATGCCAGTAGCCCAGGGAAAACTACCTCCATGGCCCCAGGATATGGAGCTGCTCAGACTAGGGCTAGTGGCGGCACCCCAACCCGGCTGATCGGTAGCTGATGAGGAAGGGATTCCAGGAGACGCAAGAGAACCTGCTGTCGTCAACGAAGCCTTTCGGGGTAGGTTTTGGGGAACCTCATTGAGCCAAGATGTGCGACGAGCTGGCTTCGCTATGGGCGCAGTATGAGCCGTCGTAACTTGGTGAAGATGTTCGAATTCGTCGTCGGAAGATGTGAGAGCCTCAGAGTCTGGTGTAGAGCGTCTGACACCAGGTTTGCCCTTTTCTAGACGAATGGATGCGTTGGTCCCAGGCGCAGAGTTGGCTCCAGCCTTGGAGGGGAGAACAGGTCTATCTGTTCCTGCAGCCATGATGGAGATGGGATTGCTTTTTGAATAGGTAATGATAAATAGTGTAGTGTCCGTAAGGTAGGTCTTTGTAATTAGTCGATTTGTAAGTGTACGGATTTACTTTGCTTATCTCAGTGGAGGACCTGCAAAGTCAAGAGAGAGCTAGGGTCAGCTGATTAGCAAATGACATGACGCTCATCATGCAAGATTGTTCGTTCTTACCTGCGAAGAAATACAATCTATCAATTTCCGGGCCTCGTAAAATATAATCGAAAACAAACGAATACCTGGGCGTCAACGTCAGAAAAGAAGCTTGCAGCGACATAATCATAACCTACCTGTCTACCTAGCGGAGGCACAACTTCTATCCTGTATTCTATTTCGGATAAAATCAAAGAATGTACAAGGTCTTTGCCAGCTCTCCCGTAGTCGATGACCTGCGACGAGGAGAGAATAACGACCGGGCTCAAAGGCACAGGGTTGTTGTTGTAGATGGCTCGAATTCTGTTTAATGTTCCTGTGTATATCGCACAAATATGCAAATTCTTTTAATCGCGAGACGAAGTATGATCCCGGTAGCTATCGTTGCCAGACAAAGAAACGGACAGCGTCGGAGATGAAATCGCGGGTTCTGGTAATGCGCTACTGCTTGTAAACTGGCGCCAACAGGTGATGCGCACCATGGAAGCAGCGCATTTTCAGATCTTGGAAACCCTGTGAAATTGCCAACGAGTTAATGAATAAGTCTATGATCGCGATGGTAGCTATTCTTCTGCGAGAGATCACATAGGTTGGTACTGACTTGAAAAATAAGAGAACGGACCCGTCGAAGTTGAAGCTTCCGGGCCCCTAACGGGTCAGTCACGAGAGTTGTAGATGATTTCAGTGAATCGTCGGGAGATGATCCGCCAGAGGTTCCAACCACAACAAAAGTGCTCTTTCCTTTTTGTCCCCTCCTTTTTTTTTAACCAATGAATAACAGCGAATTTGATAAGCAGAAGGAAGAAGAAAAGCAAAAAGCGAATCGTGGAGAACAAAATAAGATCACCCGGGAGAGGGGGGCCAGATGTAGAAGAAGAGAGAGGGGGGCAAATAGTCGGCGTGGCATCGAGTTTGGGTGAGGTGGTGGCGCGGCAGGCCCTTGTAAGACCTGGAGAAAGAGGGATTATGGGGTAAATGTACGGATGGGATGGATGGTGTTCCGAACGCACCACGTCTGTTCTATACAGCAATACGTCCTGCCGTAATTTTTTTGGGACTAAAAATGACCAATGTATTTCCGTGCAGGAGCGTCGCGAGGAGAAGATTCAGCCCAGGAGCAATGGGTTAGAGCGAATGCAGCGCGCTAGAGACCCGTGCACCGTGTCTGCCCCGTCGACTAGTACGTAGTAATCTGGTAGCTGGTATGGAGAAGACCCAACTAAGTTAAGCGACGCAGCCAGAAAGTCAGAAGCCAGTGACCAAGTTACATAGTAATCAGTGTCACTGTTGTACCTGCCCGTGTCGTGTGCAATGCAAATCAATTGCAGAAGATTGACCAACGGGCCGAATAATCGCTCATAGAAAAAATGTAGTATGCCATTGGGCGCGGGCTGAAGATTTTTGAGGGGAGGACATTCCATGCAGGCATTAAGGGAAAAGATCAAAGATCATCGCAAGTCGTTGCGTGCCAAGCCACGAAGACATCATGAAGCAGGCGGGGAAGGAGCGCTCTCGTGAGTGTGGAAGGAGGGTGCTGCCAGTTCTGACCTTTCTGGACAATGTGGACATGGTCACTGGTCGCTTCCGGGATGCTTACTCGCTGCACCAATCACACTGGTTGTTACCCGCTTTAGCTTTGGCTATGGCACCCTGGCATTGGGCGGCATCACTTGTACTCGTACAGTCGTGGATCAAGTGGAGAACAAGAGCCATCGCCGGCTCCAGACCATCGCATCCAAACAAAAGCAGCGAAAAATATATACCAGGTCTACATATAAGAAGCGCTCTTCACCGTATGACTTTCAATCGGTCAACGATGTGGACAGCGTATTCAGGTGGCAAATAATGCTACTTCGGTACACCCAGTCAGACACTCAACCTATATGGCATGACAATCAAGCGCCTGTGAATAAATTACAGACAGGAATTCATGGTTATGTATACGACCCCACCTGCACCTTCTCGCACAGGGGACACCGTACGTGGTAAATTTCCTGTACTACATAGTACGCTTCTGATAGGGCAGCTGCAACAATTGCTATGAAGACAATCCCAGATATACTATCATGTGTTTATACAGTGGCTGCATTACTTTTCAGAGCACGCAGCAGTTGCTCACGCAATACCGAATAGTTGCAGTCGATGCAGGGCATCCCGAATATCCGTAACACATAAAACACAAAGGATGCAGACTGATCCTAAGCCTTCTTCCGGATCAGCCCACCAATCATCTTTCTCAGGGTGCGGGATTTTCCCCAGCCACCTGACTGAACTGACACACGCTTATTTTCCGGGGTAAATTATAGCCTAACCAAGACTAACCTAGCATCCATCTCATCGTCTTCGTCGCTCTCCCTAGACAATCGCACAGACTGCCCTGTACTTGGTGCATGCCTGCGTAGGTAGAGTTCTCGACTTGATTCATGCACGCCCAAGAATACATACATAATGGAATGGGCTTGAGCCTTTCCACAGGCGGGGGGGATGTATATGTCCATCTTGTCTAACCATTACCCCACAAAATCTGCGTATGCCTAGGCAAATGATGAATGAATCAGCGGAGCCGCGGTAGTCCGTTCGGCGATTGATTGTTGGGAGTCAAAGAACTACGATGGGAGGCTGTCTAGTGTGTCTACCGTACAACAGCGTGGACAGGATAAATAATCTGGGGACACTTGGCGCATACAGCATGGCGCAACCAGGGCTCTGGCGTGGAGGGGGGGTAAAAAGACTTCCATGGAAAGAAGGCAAATGATGTATGTACGCTCCGGCGATTACTAAGATAATTCTGATTCAATCTGTGGTGAAGAAACGTCTCTGGTGAAAACGAGAAATCACATGTTGCAACTAAAGAAACTACCAGAGACAAGTACAAGAGAAATGGTACGGAGTAGATCATGCGACTTATCCGCAGGTCTTAACGGGACAATGGTAACACATGTGATTGGTTACTGCTACAATTTGGTACAGAGCATCAAGCTTCTGCTAAATATACTATTCTCTCGGTCCGCGGAAAAAAGTGTGGCAATTTGAACTTCATCTTGTTTACGAGAGTGGCAAACAACATCATACTCCCATATACAATGGGCTCCTATCTGAAGAGTGCTGTATATCATTCTATCAATAAAGTACATATGAAACATCAATTATACATAGTAGGAGCTTGTTCATCGTCAGACCTAAGCCCCGGCCTGATCTAATGGAGACGAAGCGGTAGCACCAGGTCCCTTCTGCTGTCGCAATTTCTCTTCAAATTTGGCAAATTCATGCATGGAAACTTCTTCCTCCTGGTCTAGGACTTGCTGCACCCCTTGAACTTCCTCAATCTGTGGACAGTCGGTCAGTTAACGGATCAAGGAGTAACAAGGCATAAAACTCACGTAGTGCATAAGCATCGACTCGATACCGTTCTTCAGCGTAACGGTACTCGAGTCGCAAGTACGACAAGCTCCTCGTAACTTCAACAGGACAATACCATTCTCAAATCCACGGAATTCGATATCTCCGCCATCTTCTTGGATAGCCGGTCGGATGCGAGTTTCAAGTAGCTCCTTGATCATTCCGACTACCTCGTCATCTTCCTCATTGTATCCCAAAGTATCTTCGCCGCCACCTTCTTGTGCATCCTGCGCGCCAGACGTGCGCTCAACGGTGTTCACAATCGGCTCCCCGGAAGTGACGACTTCGGTGATCAGACTAAAGACCTCGGGTTTGACGTGCGCCCAGTTGACGTCGCTTTGTTTTGTCACTGTGATAAAATCTGGCCCATAGAAGACAGACGAGATGCCTTCGATATTGAGTAGTTTGGCTGCTAGTGGTGAAGGGTGCGGCGGAGCGAGAGTTGACCTCGGCGACAAATATTCCAAGAAGGGAGTTGAGAAGCCCTCTGGCAAGACACGATGGTTGGGTAAGAATTTGAGAGCCTGCAGCAGTTTGCCAAAATCCATTAGTCTTCGCAATTAAACGGAGAGAAAGGATGAACTCCAATTACGAAAAGACTCACATCCGGGTTTGGCGTCGATTCTGTCTGGATGAATATAGATCGCTTATTGCCTGTAGAAGGTCCGTTGATTTTCGGTAGAGCTGAAGCCTGATGACTAGGACGTAAGATTGGCCGCCGGCGGTTTTGAGAGGGTGTTATAGCAGATACGCTGCTTCGCGCATAGTGAATAGATCTTCGAGCAGCGGTGAATCGAGCAGCGTCAATCGTAGCGGTTAGTTTCTGCGGTCGCTGGACTGTACGCCGGAGTAGACTCCGCGATACTTGCTGTGCTGACATTTTGTAATTCTTGTAAGGTCAATCAATGGACTGTGTTGACGGAGTGTGTTTCATGAGAAGGATTTCTGGTTGTTAACCAAATTGATTACAAACCGGCCGGCAAGAATTTGCCCGCAGAACATTGACGTCAAAAGCACGTGAGATGCTTCCTATCAATTCTCTACAATGCCTACACTTGTTTATTTCGACCAATCTGTCTTCTGGGTAAACTGCTTTGGCCCAGCAGATGAAGATTGCTAGCATTGTTCAAACTAATTCGAGTTTTCATGCACGGACCACTGGGGCTTTTATGATGCATGACAACAAATTGTCGAGAGTTCGATCATCAAACATTAGATTTCACTGGCAACGACAATTTTGAAGGTTTTTTTTTTATCATCGCCGTACCGTCCCTTCTCATAAACTTTTTTTTTCAGATACAATCTATATAAATACACAATGCCCATCTGTGAAGTATGCTCGAAAGAGGCATTCAAATACAAATGTCCCACTTGCGGCTTGCTGAGGTTTGTCTTCTGCTCCTTTATCTTGTGCATAGGCTAATTCGAATTTTGCCTTAAGCTGTTCTCTCGCTTGTACAAAATCACACAAAATTGACTGTGCACCGAAGCAGGATATAACCGCAGTCAAAGATTTCACAGAGCTGCCGTCTGAGGCTTCGCAGGGTCTCGCTAAGCAGGAAGAAAACGCCGAAGGACCCATGCCGTTGGCAGAAATTCAAAAACTCTTTGCAAGATATCCCAACCTTCGTACCAAATTACGAGAGATCTACAAGATAACTTTGGAGGAAGATTGGGATGCAGAGCAAAAGCACAGCACATCCCCCCGCGGCGACCGACAGGCTCATAACCGTCACCATCATCAGAACAACCGTGGAACCTGGACTGCAGAAAAAGGATTCAACCGCGGACTGGGCAAAGTTAGGAAATGGAGAGAAGGCTGTGAAAGTGGAGAATGCACAGACGCTGATGCCGAGGGCTTTATGAAGTTTATAACGTTGGTTGCAGGCGAGCACGAAGGTTGATTTTGTCTTGGAAGGACTGCCGACCACTTTCGAAACCTTATTTTCCGGCAATCTGCTGCGTACAGCAGCTGCCCTACGATCCCTCATCGTAGCATAGACTCCTTGGCCAAAGTCTCCTCGTGATGGTCAAAGGCAAGCAATGAAAAGAAGGAAGGCATGCGAGTGTCGTTTCTTAGGATCCGAATTTACGGGGTAAGGAATATATTGGAAATAGACACGTTTCTGCACGACCTACTACTAGCTGAGATGTCACTTGTCAGTATTTACTCCAAGGTTCCAAGCACGACACTTGCAGATATGCTATAGCATGTGCCCCAAAGATTTCTTAGGGAGGTCATCGAGACATTTCCTGACCCAGCGAGTCTAGACCACTGATTGAGTGTACCTTCAAGCAGAGGCCTGTTGGGCCTCATGCTTTTATATAGTTTTGAACTAGACAGATACAAATTGCAGGCTAATCAGCGATTACACTCGTGACAAGTAGCCGTAGCAGAGACGTGACATTCTGTACTGATATCAGAGCACGTTACCGAGGTTCTATCTGTTCGGGCGATCGGTCTATCGCTGGGAGTTTAGCAGGCAAATGTATAGATTGCATGCCAAATAATCCGGGGAAACTACCACAGAGCTTAACATCGAATCGATTAACATCTATCTCCGGAGGAATATCCGTATCGAATACGTAATAGAGGTGATGGATGGAAGGATATACTGTCCGGCAATGAGATTCTGAATGCCGACATTCCAGCGATTATTCTCCGTTCAGTCAGAATAGAGAATAATAGCCATAATACCAAGGACTATGACCGACTGAGACAATCCGAAGAAGCAAAAATAGGGCCGGGAGTTATCCGTCTCCGTGGCTCGTAGTGTAGCAGCTCGCTAGCTCAGTTAGGGGCCAAGCTAGCCTAACAAGGTTGCTGACTGTCAACGTTAAAAGTCACGAAGCGTCGCACCATTGCACCACGCTTTGTTTTCCAACGGTCGCCAGCTGCTCCTATTTTTTGATCCACTCGGTCGGGACTACTTAATATATCTCTGACATTGCGTTTTCCCAGAGTTCGCTCGACTAGACAAGACAACACGCCAGTTGTTGCCAGTCCATATTACTCGCCCCGGTCCGTGTCTTTCATTGCTTATTGCATGTTGACCCGCACAACTCGCCACTACTAGCTTTGCCTAGGTAACCTGGGATACAAGAATAGCAACAGCAGTCAGACAGACTCCGTTTTTCCAAAAGTCAAACGCAACGCCGGTCCAATTTTTTTTCTTACCGCCTCGTTAAAGTCGGCGGGACCGGTCACCAACCGCGTCCCCAGAACAGCCTACCACCGTGGCTCTCAATGTCCCCGGTTCCAGAAATGGCCGCAGCAACTCACACCCAGTGCGACCAAACACGCCTCCATCTGGAACACGGATGAACCCTGCTGCAACTCGCAGACCTTCCTCCCCCGGCATCTCGAGCAGCTCCCCTCTACGCCAGAGCGCTCTGCGCACAACTTGGCGTCACAGTGCCGGATCAGCAGATGCGTTCAGCTCTTTTTTGGACATGGAAGACGAGAACGATGATGGTGTCCGAAGCAGGCCGGTCAGTTCGGAGAATATACCTGAGAAACGCATGTACGAGACGACGACGTCGAGTGACCCCGGAGTTACCTTTGAGGAATTGATCGAGAGACTCATCGCGTTGCCCATGTCGAGACAGGACGCCAAATTCAGTGCTGTATTCTTATGTATATACCGGAAATTCGCTGCCCCATCCACCTTGCTCAACGCCCTCATTACTCGATTCGAAAATACCGAACAAAGCGAATTACCCCAGTTGACTCGGGCCTCTGAACAATTGCGGCTACTCCAAGTAATTGCCCAATGGGCTTCAGAATACCCCGGGGATTTTGCACATCCTAAAACACGGCAGAGATTAGTCGACTTTGTCGACTCCATTGAAGATAGTCATGTGTACATGTTCGCCGCAAAGGAAATCAGCCTACATTTGGAATTACGAGTAGAAGATGACGACCTTGGTTGGCCTTTTCGGGATGGTGAAGATGGCGAATCTTCCGAGGAAACTGGATCATCCCACTTGTCACCGTCAGCTTCTTTTATGCACTCGTCATTTTCGGAAAATGTGCTCAATAATATAAGCTCTCTCGACTTGTCAGACGAGCCGACGAATGAGTCGTCGAGAGACTCGGGGACCATATCCTCAGTGTCCAGTACCGGAAGATCGGTCTCGACCATGACACAGGCGTCTTCGGCTATGCTAGCGTTAGAACATGCGCAGCGAGAAGCAATGAGTCTGGAACTCACTTCTCGATATGTCCTTACTAAAATACAATGGCGGCAATTCATGGAGATTCCCGACGACGATTTCGCCCGAGAGCTCACCCGCATCGATTGGGCGATGTTTACTTCTTTCAGACCACGAGATCTGGTACGACACGTTAGTCTATCTGGGGCTGAAAAAGGCAGTTCCAAATCTTTGCAGAATGTGAATCGTATGATCCAAGAATTCAATCACGTCGCCCTCCTCGTCGAAAATATGATATTACTTCGAGATAAGGCCAAACATCGAGCAAAGGCAATGGAGAAATTTATGAACATTGCACTGAGGCTTCGCCGTCTGAACAATTACAACTCTTTGGGTGCAGTCATGGCGGGTATCAACGGCACGCCGGTACAACGGCTGGCGCAAACCAGAGAGTTAATACCACTATCTGTACAGAAAGATTTCTTACGACTTGTAATCTTGATGGGCACACAAAAGAGCCATTTTGCATATCGTCTAGCATGGGAGAATTCATTTGGAGAGCGCATACCATTCCTACCACTTCATCGGCGCGACCTCGTTTCGGCGGAAGAAGGCAACAAGACATTTGTCGGCGAAAATAAGGATCGCATCAACTGGAAGAAGTTTGAGATTATGGGTGATATTGTCCTTACTATACAACAAAGTCAACGCACCCCGTACCCGTATATTCAAAAGAATGAAGAAGTGCAACGGTTGGTGCTGGATGCTAAAATGTTTGATGAAGAGGTATGCTTCTATCTTTCTCTTATTAGGATGAAAGCAAGCTAATGGTTCATCTTCTAGGAACTATATACTCGAAGCGTGCAAGTAGAACCTGCCGGAGGCGCAATTGACAGATCCAAGCCATGGGGGCCTCGATGGCTACGATCTTGATCTTTCTTCACAAGCTCACACCAAGCTCGAGCGCAGATCCGTTCTATCTTTAACTTCACATTCACCCATCACCACACAACATAATAATACCACTAGAGCCGCCTTTGCCTTAGCTACGCCTGTGACTGATTGGCAAGTTGTTTAATCATGTTTCACGCTTTTATGAGTTATCATAACTATCATACCCCCTTGTTATGCTGCTATTTTATACCAGATGTAGTGCTGCGGCTTCAGCTAGGCGAACACCATGACTAAATTCATGATCATATCTGAACCTGTGAAAACGACACGTCCCCCCATTTACCGAGACGGAGATTATCGGCTTTCTAGAAGTCGTCAGGGCCAAGTATGATATATTGAGGTCCGATAGTTTCTAGTAAATTAAGCGGATTTGTTGTTATCCTTTTCCTACCTCGTCTTCGGTACTGGGACTACTATTATTCCTAGACGACGCTGTGGTAGTCCTCGTTTGCCCTGACCGTTCGACTTCAGTAGTTGGATATACCACATATTGAGCGGTTATAATATATAGAGACGCATGGCTTGAGGAACGTATTTAAGTTATTCAAGTTTTCTTTTTTTATCTTCTGGGAAGTTTTTGGTTGGCGTCTGGAAATTGTTCATAGAAGATGGTGTGATTGGTCGGAAGTAGGCATAGTATGACAGCCGAAGGCGTCCAACCAGCTAGCTTACTTTCGCCGCAACTTTAAATCTTTCTTCAACGAACTTGTGGATCTTCAAACATTAACGAATGCGACTTCAACACATCAACTCATTATTCAAACGCCAAATCGCCCTGTCAAGACTGACAAATATATATAAAACAACATTTAAAATTCGGAAAATAATAATGACGACAGACCTACCCCTCCGAGCCCGCCAGCTCTACCGCGCTCTCCTCCGCGAGCTGCCCCGTCGACACATCTCCCTGTCCTCTTCAACATCCTCAAACACACTCAAGCGCCGCTTCCGTACACAGTTCGAACAATCCCCCTCCTCCTCATCATCACCTTCCTCGCCGACATTGGCATCAATTCAACAAGCGGAACAGTTCGTACAATACGCAAAAGCACAGAGGATGTATGCTACTTTGGTGGCAAGATATAATCCGGGTATGGATATGGATCAAGAAGAGAGGGTGCGATTGACGGCGAGAAGGGTGGGGATAGATTTACCGCCTGAGTCTGATTTTGGTGCGTCGAAGGAGGAGGAGATTCTTGAGAATACGAAGGATGGGGAAGGGGTCGATAAGAAGTATTAGAATGTGGGTTTTTGAGCTTTGCGGTAGATCGATTACAGGGCGTTGCAATGGAATCTACGACCATAGACTCTTGAGAACATAGTGCCTTTGACAGGGTGTATTCAATTCATGTTTGATATTGTAAATAGTACTGAGGCGGATGTATTCAGCCTGATCGACAGACATGTTTTTGGCCATATAATCCCGATACATGCCACTGAGGAATCGATGTATAGGCGATGAGTATGGGCTAGCCAGCGATGAAGCCTTGGGTAATAGGAAAGGAAATCTTCCCCTCGCTCCTGCGTTAGCCTGTCCTGCCCCAGGTTGGTGGCGCCTGTCTAGGATCACTTTCAATGCCCACGGCGTCACGATACTGCTAGAGCAGGGGCTAGACGTTATTGGATGTATATTCACGACAATTATAATATCAGGTGATACTGAGACCTCAGCCTGACGTCAACTGAACACTTTCCATCTGGCGCATCAACGTCGAACTACTCTCTTCTTCCTCATAGCCAACCTCAATCGAAGTCTTGGGCCTATTCTTATTTAAACCATCCAGCAATGTACATGCCTTGCAGACCTTCTGGCTGGAAATATATCCGCAACGCTCGCATTTGCCAATAACCTGAGCCCGGATCGTTTTTCCCTTGATCTGTTGTTGAGCGATCTTCTTTGGGCCTTTGGCATTATTGGCGGTCGGTAGCGTGATCTCAATTTCATGGTCTTCGGCAGACTCATTTTCCGCAAGTTGCTTTTCCATCGCTGCCATCTCGCCACCACTGGACCGGCCGTTGTGATTACCGCATCCACCAGTCGAGTAGTCATCTGCCTCAGCAGCAGAAGAGGCCTGCGCTTTGCCAATACCGCTAACTTCAGATGGTACCAGCAACGCCATGTCTTCGCCGCTTCGCACGATATCAAGAATGGAACTTGGCCGTATCTTCTCGAGATCCTTGATAAGTGTTCGAGCGCTACCACGAAACGCCTCTGGCGAGTAAATGCACTCTGTACTGAAATAGTCCAGTTTCTTATGATGCGCGTACAGCACAATCTCTTTCTCGTATGCATATTTGAGCGGCTTGCTCCGCTTCATATCCGTGCTATTCTGCCCCGTAACAATGCTCGTGCCCCTCGATAACCGGGGTAAGTCGCCACGTAACAGATTCATCATAACGGTTTCTGCGACATCGTCTGCATTATGACCTGTGACGATATGTTTGATACCCAAGCGCGCCGCGCCTCGGTCGAGCGCTTGCCTTCGAAAGACGCCACAATATGTACAATTTCCCTTCTTCCCAACTTGTGCCACGACCTGATCCATGGTCCAGCCGTATAACTCGCCATATCCGACGATCTCGAGGGGCATTTCGTATTGTTCCGCATTGCGCTTGACGGTCTCCAGACTATCATCTCGATACCCTTTAATGCCCTCATCAATAGACAGCAAGACAAGATTCAGGCCATAATCGTATCGTTCATTCAGTGTCTTCATCACAGAGGCTAACACGGTACTATCCTTCCCACCACTGGCGCCGATGGCGATTCGTTCCCCGCGCTTGAACAGCGAGGTCGAGACGATCGTTTCATGGATTTCGGTTTCGAATGTCTCGATAAAACAGGCTTTGCACAATTTATGGCGGTTTTTAGGTCTTATAATTACAGCACGCGCCGCGTGGCAGTTGAAGCAAAGTGTTGGTGCCATTTGATCGGATCGTTGACTTGTCTGTTAGAAAATATGATTGAAATCTAAAAATTGAGAATGATAAGATTGACCCCACATCAACTCATCTCTCGCGCTAGATCGTAGACAGTAAAGCGCGGGATATATTCAGAGTTAGGGTTTGGAGCCAGCCCTAACGGAATCCCCAGCTTGGCGAATGTCTTCCTGCCAGGCGTTTCTGTGCTGCATTGTGCTATCTGTGTGATATCACCTGGCAAGGTGGCCCTTGGGCATTCCTTTATCACTTGTTGATGTACTTCTCATCTACCTAGGTAAATATATCTACGGCCCCAAGTAGCGAGTAGCATGTATAACTATCGGCGTCACCATCAATCATCCGTGTTAAAACCTACTACTAATTATATATTGTTCAACAAGGTAACCAACTTATTCATTGCCGTGTTGTTGGCCCGTCCACTTGCCTGACATGCCCCGGAAAAGGGAATCTCGTTTTGCAAGCCTATCCTGCGCATGTGATGAGCAACACTGACCAACAGACTATTGGATTCATGTGTGCAGGAATCGCAGTTGAACGAGCATGTTTTGCACTTGGACACTGTGTAAGTTTGTAAGGCTTCTGCTGTGATAGGTGCATACGCCTGACTGTCTCACATATCCCATTTTTGAGACCATCAAATATCGCCAATATCCGCGCTGGATACAAGCTCTGAGAATATGTAAGTTGCACATATGATTACTTGAGATGTAACCAGCTGGCCAGAACAACCCTCCTATTGAATATCAAATCTTGTTACGGGAGGAACTCGGACAGAAGACTTGAATAAATACGACACATTCCCCTTTCATTTCATGTTGCATAAAAAGCTTTCTAAAGTATCAAAAATCCTGAAAAGTTTCCACAGCAGTCCAAAGCTCTTACTTCACTCTTCCTCAAGATGATGATCCTCGGCCTTTTAGTGTCGATTGTGTCTGCAACAGCAGATTTGGTATGATGCCCATCTACTATCCTACAAGCTATCCATAAGATTCAAACTCATAATATTAATATTATTCAGCTCCCCCCTCATGAGTCGCTCTCTTCTGAGTCGCCAATTCCCAACTTCGGCATTGTCGAACTCTCTTGGGAAGTGATCCCGGCATCCAAACAGTCGCCGATTGTCCTCAACGGAACCATTGAACAAGTCCACTCTCAGCTCCTTGAGATCAACCCCAATTATGAAGCCGAGGTCTTCGAGGAGCGAGGAGATATCCTTGCTTTTCCTACGAATGCAGCAGCTGCTACGGCTGCTACCGATGTTACTGAGCCCACTGCCGTCGCTCGCTCTGCCCAGATATTCAAAATAAACTGCGGTGGTTACGCCCCAGCCAGTACAGAGCGAATCGAGGACGGTATCAGCTATCTAAACAGAATTGCCGGCCGGCCCAAGAATGGACCCGGGCCAAACAGTTGTGGGCGAGTAAGCTGTTCGTACAATTCATCGATTTGGTGGTGCAATGATGTAAGTGGTCTTTTCCTCGTCTCAGTTTATGACAGAGTACGAAAAGCACACGCCGTTGACCTCAGCTCTAGAACGCATCCCCCGAAGCACTGCCGGGATTCTATTCCATTGCAACAGGTGCCACGAAGATTGTCAACGCTTGCCCCGGGCAAAATAATCAGACTGTTTCTGGTACAGCAAAGCACCCGGGTAATTGGAGGGTTATTGTCGCGGGAGATATATGCTAGACTAGAATCGCTGGCAATATTTCTCTTTGTCTACATTCAGATGGGATGTGAACGAGATATCTATTACCTACCCAGGAAGCTAGTTCGTAGAGCCTGCAACTTCTAATTTGATTAATCATTCTTCAATGTCAATTGTTGTCGGCTGGGGTATTGTCTATGATACTAATTATTTTCATTGCACATCACGCGGTATACTAGTCGGTTGGGTACCACGGGTGCTGTAGTATCTGATACCTGCAACACATCCTGTCACACATGTATCCCATGGCATGTGAAAAATAGGTGGATAGGCTGGTGATCAGACTGAAATATTGCGGTCTCTAGAATCCGATTACCTTCCTAATTCCGGACTAGACGCCTATCAGCACTTGGATTTTCTATGGTAATGCTTATCGATAATAGATAACCAAGGCCCGATATAATCATGGTCAAGCGACTGACAGATCGTCTGCATTACATAATCCTGAGTTGGTTCCACCATCGTCCTCGGACAGGAAGGAGCTCAATTGTTGAGTAAACGTTACAATTGATGAGTCGCAGTTGAGATCCTACGAGCCCACTACTCGGTAAGCTCGGACATGCTGGGTCGGTCAATTCATTGTCTGGTCTGATCGCCGAGAAAGTCCCGAGATCTGCAGATGCGGAAGATAGGAGAATGAATAGACTCGAGGTCGGTGACGACGCTATATCGTGCGGCCTAGTTGACCGGTGGAGGGGATGTTATACGTACATCAAAAACTTTGATATATAAACATTGGTATGTGCTAGCATTCGTTGCGCAGTCCAACAGAATTTGTAGAATATCATGATCTTAATTACAAGTGATATGCTGAGTCCTTCAACCCTATCAACGACGATGAAATTGACTAACTATGGATTCTTCCCCAAATGCCTCATCAAAATCTCGACCAGAGCCATTCCGCAGCTTATATTGTGCAACCGTATCGGAACACAATCTTTGTCTCAATCCCTTGCGTCAAGGATCCACCAAATGGCAAACACCAGAGCAACCACGGAGATTCTGGATGTGGGAACATGAAAATCAATCAATATATGTGCCGATGCATTGGCACATAACACCCTATTCTTGCTTAGGCAACTGGTCGCATCTTGATCGTTAATTGATGCATATACCCGCCTGCACATACGGAGCAGGCCGGGTCTATATGCACAGTCACCGGTAATCGGTGATCTTCTACACATTTGTACTAGGATCCCTTCAATCAATAATATGCCTAAGTAAGCTTTTGCATGGCCATGTCACATTCCTGAGGATGCAGCGGAGATGCAAGCAAACGTACGTAGAAATGCAAGAGGAAGGGGATTTCAATACCACATGCATGAAAATAAGCAATATACTTCTATTAAATATGTAATGGGTTGACTGGACGTTACAATCATTCCCTTCGTGTAGTAGGTAACTTTTATAATACAGATTACATTATACACAAGCCAGCCCCTAACAGAGTCTAAAGCTTTCCCTGAAGCAAATTGCCAATCATCTCACGACCAGTAATCCTCGTCGTAGCCCACAGTGTAGGGAAGTCGAGTGTAGAGGTAAAGGTATCAGCATATCCAAACCCGAGCATAGGAGGGATCCATCCACGGGCATATTCAAGCGCGAAGCACGATGCGTCCATCTTATATTGCTTGACGTCGCCGCGGCGCAAGTGGTGCACGCTTCCTTGGGGATAGACTTCGGGTTCGTACTCGCCGGGAACGTAGGCTAGCTGCGTGCCTTGGAGGATGTGGAAGTAGTCATCTGCGGTGTGGCGGCCGGTATGTCCTTCGGTGCCAATTGCGGTTCCTGCAAACCTTAGTTTAGGTCCTATTATGAGTGGGGAGGGAGAGGACAAACCGAAGATGATCAAGTACTCGGTGATACCTGTGAAGCGACCGTTAGTTTCTGGATCAATCAATCGTATTTGGCGCAAGACTCACTGGCATGAATAATATACATAGCGCCCATAGCACCCCCAGCGTTGTTGAACACCCACTCCTCGTCAAAGTTCAGGTGCTTTCCCTCAAGCTTCTCATCCAATTCGCCGACAATGTACTTAACGACAGCGCGCGTGTCGTTTCCATGCGCAGCAATGGCGCGCAGAGAAACATCGTGCAAATGAGCCGGGTCAAAGATGTAGAATGACTCGAGATGCTGTTCGAGGTAGTAGAAGAGTGAGGCGAAAGCGGCAAGGAATATCGCAAGGATTGTAAGGGTTGAGCCTCGCGAGGAGGCACTGTGTGTCTTTGCCATTGGGATGGAGAATTGGGGATTGAAACAGTCACTCTGATGTGCGAGGAATGAAGGTGTTGTGTCTCTCCAATTGTACGTTGAGAATTGGCAATTGCAAATTCTCAGGGAGCACAACTCAAATTTAAGTTGGTAGTTCCTGAATATCTGCCTGGGGAAAATCTCGCGTTGATAGAGAAAGGAGATGATGCTAGTCCCGAAGCGGGTTAGCCGTTCAGCCTATCGGGACCGGCACTAGGAGTTAAAAGCTCACACCACTCACCCATATCACCTAAAATGCTTCTGATATATCGTGCAAAGAATCAATGTGCTGCATAATTGGTAATAAACCTGAAATCTGTTCTCTATTGGGTGCTTTTCCGGTTCTCATTGGTATGTTGACTTGGAATACCCCTGAAGGACGGACTTTATACAGGAACGAAGTACAGGTGTATGTACCACACGCTGGTTTACATCCCTCCTGTGGTAATCAAGGTGGCGATGTGCAGGAACCGAAGGAGCTTGCCTTCTAAAACCTTCTCAAGAATACAGTCCTGAATATAGAAGATAAAAGACGACTAAAATAAAATCTGAAGATCTCCAGCTAGCCAATCAGACAGGCTATATCGTAGAGCTACCCAATCAGGACTAGTTAGCCGCTGCACTGGATCCGACCCACCGTTACTCTTCATCTTCAATTTTTATTTTTAACTCGAGCTTCAATCCAGACTCTTGACGTTGACGCCACGCAATCAGGAGCGTTTCGCGTAGCGCCCGGCAGCCCTAACTGAAGTTGAGGCTATGTTAGCTAGGCGTCGCATTCTGATGCCTTCCCCAGGTGCAGCTCCTCTTGAGCGCGAGGAACATGAAACAGTGTTACCTAGAGCATTGCAGAGATGTCAAGTATGGGAACATTGATCTTTGAAGGGTCACCGACAGGATAATATGAAGGGTATGATCAATGAATGAAGGAGGGCTGTTCCTAAAGGTATCTCGGACAGGCAAGGTGCTCAATGCCATTTATCCCCGTCCAGGACTTCCAATCCCTGTCCAGGTGCGTGCCCGGGCATTTTCCGTCGCATTTCAAGCGAATGGAAGGTCATGTGACTTGATTTTGGTCATGAATCTGCCAAGACATAAGCAACAAGATCGCCTCTACGTATCACTGCATCGTAGCAGGTTTATTCAAGCGATCACCATATATGCTACAGTAAAGTAGCAGTAGTTTAAACCCTCCAATGAACGGCTCAAGTTGGCAGATCATTTGCGTGTCAGAAAGACCCTGGGGTTGGGGGCTATGCTACCTAGTTACGAATCCCTACCAGCGGCTACTCATACTTGTCCAACAGAGGTCGAGAAGGATTGGTCTACATATCGAATGTTTTATGGTTTTGTTTCATGCACTGAATACACGTAGACCGAAGATTATCCACCGCGTGTCGTTTGTAGGAGACTCGCTCCTGAGCCCCACGATGATTGGTTCCGAGGATACCAACACAGATTCTCTCGGAGGAAGCATCACCTGTCAAATACGAGCAATGGTTCGCGTCAAAGGATCGTGTACTTTGTGTCTCTATGATGAGATGGAGAATCTAGGTTGAATCAATAAATGCATTCCGACCCGGGCGATCCCTTTGTTTCTTTGACGAAAGACTAAATAGTCTGGGGATGCCAAGCCAGTGCCCAATGTTACCCACGGGTCCTTCGGAGGATTGCTCTTTGCACAATGACTTGGGACTATGGCTTTTTAGATCAGTAAAAAAGAGAAAAAGTGACCTGACTCATAATAGACTCCTCGCATGCCATGACACAGGTGCTTTTACCCTAAACAACCAAAGCGTCGCGGGTGATGGCCATTGGGGATCCCACGCCGCCCACTATTGGCTGCAGAAGCCGCTGTGCCCCAAATTGGAAACACCTCTACTCGCAAGCCATTCCAGCGAATCATCAGGCCATACAGCACCATAGTATCCTCCTTAGCTTGTTTCCGATCTTTCCAATGTGTTTTGGAAAACCGCGCGCGCTGGAGCGTGACTCTATTTCTGTCGTCCCTCGCTGGCCCTAGAACCCTTACCCCTCCACGAATCGTATCGCAGGATGTCCCTGTAGAGGAGCATCGCGCTACAAAGATAGAACTGGGCGTCTCCTACAGTCCTGGGGATCTGCCCAGGAAACGCAGGTATGCGCAAAAATGCTCTTGTCAACCCCCCTGCCGCGACCCATTTGGCTCTGTTGGAGTTCGGTCTCTCCACAGTGAACAACTGGTTCGTAGTTGTCCTTGCAGCGTTGGCCGGCAGCCACCAAGCGCCCTCCCTCGATTGGGCTGAGGATCAGACATCCTGCATATCGCCTACATAGTATGAATGACCGGCGATGTGTGGCATCCAGTGCATATAACTACTTGCCTGCGACCTGACATTTTTCACGAGGTCCATCCACATGCACACACCTTCTCTCATCTAATCAATAATACTGTCTACTAGTGTTTTTTTTTTCCCTCTCTATCTTTGTTTGATTCTTTGATTTTCTCATATTAAAACAACACATCCTCTTTTTGTCAATCTTTCTTGTACTCCGTTTACATTGCATCCTACGGTTTCATCTTCCTGCCTCAGAGGCTAAAGCTGCTGTAACTGCAGCCCCCACGGCCATACTCAAAGCTTACTCTGGCATTTCGACTCAGTGCAACGATCGACTGCATCATAAATCGATTAGCGCCGTCATCATTATAATAGACTTTTTCTTTTTATTGTCGCTCGGTTGTCGGTAGGACACTATATACATTTATCGATAAACACCCTTGTTCTCCAAAAGGTTGTTGACACGACAACATCAACAATTTGAGCCACATTCTTGAACTACGGATAGTTGCTTTGCTGGGCAGGATCTCGCAGCAACCCTGGTTCCAATCTAATTTACTTTTCGGTTTCTCGTTCGACATTCGACAATTTGCTCAGTCCACTTTCGTTGGCAAAGATCTTCGACCGGCAACCCTCACCTCGATACCACAACCCCGGAATTCCACCTTTCTGAATTGGGTATCTCTGGAATATATCTTGCTTTATATTTTTAAACTTTTCTTGGATTCTAGTCCTTACTCTGCTAGTCAGGCCGGAAAAGTCTCATAAGAAAAGATTCAAATACCTCGACCGTCTCGTTCATCTACCTCCGTTCTTGTCTAACTAGCTAGCCCTAACCCGCTACCATTTCGAGCCACCATGGAACGCAACATGAACTCCAGCTTCGACTCCAAAATGCAATCTTACAACAGAGATGCATTGAATGAGTTTGTGATGCTTCCTGTGTCACGGGAAATGATCACCCACCTTGCTTTACAGGCATCGAAAGTCATCCGCTGCGAAGGCCAGGTGACCGCATCATCCATGAACCAACATGGTCAACCCACACCTCCCAGTACTCCTCCCCTGGACCCTGCCGACACTCTTCCTGCTCTACCACCACTCGAAGTTTTTATCACGTCTATCGTCCACCGATCACAGGTCCAGGTGCCCACCTTGATGACTTCACTGGTCTTTCTTGCTCGTCTCCGCGCTCGATTACCACCTGTGGCCAAGGGTATGCGATGCACCGTCCACCGTATCTTCCTTGCATCCTTGGTTTTGGCCGCCAAGAACTTGAATGACTCGAGCCCGAAGAACAAGCACTGGGCACGTTACACCGCTGTGCGAGGCTACCCCGGATTCGGCTTCTCCCTGGCTGAAGTCAATCTGATGGAGCGACAGCTTCTTTTCCTTCTCGACTGGGATACTCGCGTCAACGAGGAAGATCTCTTCGAGCATTTCGAGCCTTTCCTTGCTCCTATCCGCAGACAGTACGAGATCGCCGAGCAAAAGGAAGCCATGGCTCAACAGCATCACCACGATTGGTGGCGATTGAACGCCTCTGCTGAGTCTCTCGCTGCTCGCCTTCGTCGTCAGAAGCAGGAAATGCGTGGAGATGTTGGCTCCTTGTCTCAGCGAAGATCGCAGTACCTTACCAGCTCCGCCATTCAGCAACAACAGCCACACGCTGTCAGCCGCAATTCACCACTGGCCATTGTTGAGGATACTGATCGTTATAGCCCGTATCCTCGCCGCCGCGCTTCGCCCTACCGCAGTGCCAATCGTTCAATCTCTCCTCCTTCCGTCAAGGATATCCCTGCCTTGTCGCGTACGGATACCAGCAACTCTTTGGGCCCGTCATCCCGCTCTTCTAGCGTCGCACCTAGTGTTCGCAGCACGCCTGGCAGTGTCAGCACTTGCTCATCATCCGTAGATGAGGTAATGGTCGTCGACGGAAGCGCCAGCCCAGCCAGCTCAGCGCTCAATTATAGTTACATCAATGTCAACGTCCAGCCTATGAAGTCCCATCCTAAGCAACATCCATCAATGCCAGCGATGATGCAACAGCCAAGCAAGAAAGTCAAGACAAGCAACAGCTTGGGAGGTTCAGGCGGTGGTCTGATGGCTCGATTCCTCGCCTCTGCTACAGGCGCCTACCGCCGCAATGCCGTCTAAGCAATCTCAACCCAGTGGGAAATGACTGAGCTGGTTCTCGCATTTCTTTACAACCCTTTATTTCTTTTGTCGTGTCTCATATGTGGAGTTGTTTATTCATAATCGTTTGGGAGAGCTACAGGAGTATACTTAACCCGTATCTATCAGGAAGTCAAAGGCTTTTATACCCATTTTTCTTTTCTTCTCTATTTTACTTCATACACTGCATCTGGCATGGCTTGGCGTTCTTTCTTGTCTATTTTCTCAAAACTTTTCGAACTGGTTTATTGTATGGGCGTTACTTCCATTATGTCTCCATTGATATATGGTGTACGAGAAGTGACGAGCAATGCTTTCCCGTGAACTTTGGAGTTGTCGGATATTACAAAAATCTATACATGTTTGGATATGCTAACTATACATCTACTAATCAATATGGTCGGACTACAGACTTTGATTTGTGCATAATCCCCAAAGTAGATAAGAAGAGCACACAGTGCCATAGATCAATGTACTGTCGTGTGACAACCTCGGGTGATATAATTCCAGATACTTGCACTACTAACGCATATCATATGGTATATACATGGACATCATTTGATTACCACAGACATGTTGTAACGTTAACTTAAATCTTGAATGTGGCATGAGCTGGTCACACGACGGTGGAGATGGAGGGGGAGTTAGGGCTAGCTAGTTGGCGTGGTGGTTGCACCCATGTACCTGTGTCTTTTGGATCTAGCTCTTGAGGGGCGGAGGTACCTCTGGTAGGTAGAGAAGAGTTTACTTGCTATTCAGATAATACTTTAACGCAAAACAGACATGGTGGATAGTAGAATAATGTATTTTGGATGCCTCAGGCAACTAGCATAGATTTCGTTGCGCAACTAGCCCCTCCTTCTGAATCCGGACTAGCCTCAACGTCACACTGAGTTGATTGTCTGATGCATTTCATTTTCGTTTTTATTTCATTCTTCCCTTTCTTCTAGGGGCACAGAGGCAAAAGCCAATGAGTTTGGGCTAAAGGCACAATGCCTTCGTCGACATGCCACCTCCCCAATGGGCATACCTTCTCGGTTACGCCAGTCTTTGGGGGCGTAACTTTCAAGGAAACAGATGTCTCTGTTCACAACCCAGCATTCCCCCCAGGGTGGACTGTTGTCATTCATACCGAGAAGGTTATTGAAGATGGCCACGCAGATGGCGACCATCAGATACATGACAGCAATGATACCACTATAGACACGACAACTGCATCAGAGCCAAAAGTCCGCATTTCTACATTTAGAAAACCAACGTTACAAAACGATTGCATATTCATTTCTTCGATAAACAATCCTAGTGACTTCAAGACTCCTGTTTCGCCTTCTCGTGAAATTGCCATGATGCTTTGGGCGACCCTTTGGTGGTACTTTCATGAACCAGAGCCGGATCTACATCTGATAACTGAAGCTTCAGCAGACACAGCAGAGCTAGGTAGACCAAAGGGCGAATGGCGGGTCAACATCAAAAGGGAAGGGGTTTTCAAGGGCAGGAATCTGCTACAAAAGTTCGAGCGTATGGGTCTGATATCGAACGAGGATTCGTCAGTAGGCACGGAGTCACTCGAGGTTCGGAATCCGGCCAATTGGGCGAGAATGTTTACGAGTCGTCGTAGCTTTTGGCAGCTGGATCCTCGGATTTTTATTTTTACACAGACACCAAAAACCGACACGCCGGTGAATACTGGTTCTTTGTCACCGCTTAATTCGCCATATGGTTCTCGGGCTGCTTCTCCCACTCTGGAGAGTCTTCGTATCGGAGAAGGCAGCGCGTCTCCGTCTGATTCTCCGCCTTTGATTCACGTCCTCAATTCCCTCTCTGGGCCGTTCCATTCAAATAGTCATTTACCGACGTACTATCCACCGGCCCCAACACAATACATCTTCACGAATGGCATCCGCCACCCTCTCCGCCAACGACCACCGCATCAAGGAGAGACCTTCTACGTGCGCTATGTCCCGAGTGTAGGTCAATATCTGTCATTCCGTGTACCAGTACTTAGCACAGCGAAATCGAGCGGATCGCATCACGGTCATACGCCATCCACATCATCTCTAGTCGTGCCGCAAGTTCCCAGTCCTTCGGGAATATCTGATCTGGACCTATTACACAAATGGATGAACAACCCACGTGTGAATGCAGCATGGGGCGAAGCGGGGTCAAAAGCCAAAATTGAAGAGTTCTTGAAACAGGGCCTAAACAGTAAGCATAGTTTTCCGGTCTTTGGATGCTGGAATGGAAAGCCATTTGGCTATTTTGAGATCTACTGGGTCAAAGAAGATCGCCTCGGACGGCTTTTGAATCGCGTGGACAATTATGACCGAGGGCTGCATGTATTGGTTGGGGAAGATGAATTTCGTGGCTCCCATCGTGTGCGTATCTGGCTTAGTTCGCTGGTCCATTATTGTTGGCTGGCCGATCCACGTACAGAGTGTGTTTTGCTGGAGCCTCGAGTGGATAATCAGAAGTGGGTAGCCCTAAAACAACCCTTTTTATTGTGGATTATCTGACACGACTACAGGCTTATATCATACCTCATGGAGCTAGGCTTCTACAAAGAGGGCGAGGTCACCTTTCCCCACAAGCAATCTGCAGTGATGAGAATCAATCGTGATAGCTGGAACCAACCAGCATTATGATCACTAATCTTCCAGAAACGTTCTTAAGCTTTCTTTGTACGAGCATTCTTCGACGATTGATATACCCATTTCATTCACATTAGATTAGACCTTGACGGTTCTATATTTAGCGGTGGCGAATATCATCTCCATCTTCAAGGTGGATTAGCGATATCTTGCCACAATCTTTGATTCTTTTTTGAGTGATTTCATTGATTGATAAGCCGTTTGGTCAATGGAGACCCAAGAATTATAAATTGAAATAAATAAGACGGACATAGACAATGTACTCTGTAGTAGAATCTGGATCGGACATAAGACATCAATACGAGGACTATCGGGCTAGGCCGGCGATAAGCGTCCCTCCATCCCCGCATTGCTCGTTAATTATCCCCAAGGTACGAGAGGCAACAAATAAATATTGATCTCTTCCATTCACCCAATTCATTGGCTTCTATATACATACGCCATTTGAACAATTCTATTTACAGGCATGCCCCTCACAATCCTCTCTGGCCCACAAGTCCGCGCATTACTCCTATCCCTCTCTCGCGATGACGTCCTCACCCTCCAACACAACCTCGCCGACGCACTGCGTGAATACTCAACCGGTACCCACGAACAAGGCTGTTCAGCATCGTACCAACCCCACCGAACAGCTATAATCGGGAACGATGGTAAAACCACAGTGTTCATGCCGGCGAGCACTGGCAACACGACGGGGGTCAAGATCTTATCATCGCCATTGACCCTGTCCGTGACAGATAAGCCTGGATGTACGACTATAGGGCAGGAGTTTGCCAATTCAAGACAGACTGCCAAGGTCTCGTTGCCGTTGGAGGAATATTCATCTAGACGGTCTAGTGGTTCGTTATCGGCCGACCTGAGCTCTATGTCCTTGACGCCTCCACACGAGGACGATGGTGGTAGCGTTGGCGGTGACGATAGCGAAGTCGAGTCTGGCTCATTCCCATCTTCCACGGGTGGTACACCAAGTATAAATCACCAATCACTGAGCTCGCAGTCCGGCAGTCCGCGGGCATCAAAATCATATCTGGGAAGCGCCCAACATCTCTCCGGCAAAGGATGGCCACCCATCGGCGCCCGCGATTCTTCTCCTCGAGGAACACTAACGCTCGTCGGCCAGGAAGGCCTCCCCATCGGCTTAATCAGCGCGCAGGATCTGACCGCATTTCGCACGGCTCTAACATCGCTACTCGTCTTCAACAAACGCAAACACGTCAAGACCATCACAGTCTTTGGCGCTGGAAGACAGGCGTACTGGCACATCCGTCTTGCCCTTCTTCTCCGCGGTCCCGAAGTGAAACGCGTGTATATTGTCAACCGCTCCTTTGACCGCGCCGCGAAGCTTTTGCAGGATATTTATGCAGCTGAAAACGCCTCGTGGCGCTCAGACGTCAAGTTTCATGCTTTTAGCAGTGACTTTGTTGAATATAACCGTTTGTCTCGCGAGGCAGTCCGGAAAGCAGACGTCATCTTTTGTTGTACACCGTCCCTCGAACCACTCTTCCCTGCTGAGTTCCTCACATCAACCGAGGGGCGACGCAAAGGTAGACTTATCGTCGCTATTGGATCGTATAAGTCGCACATGACGGAATTACACCCGGATATCTTGAAGAATGAAGTCAAACCTCCTCAACACACACATCATTACCACAAACATGCTCAACGAGGCGGTGTTGTGTTGGTAGATAGTCTTGAAATGTGTCTACAGGAAGCAGGCGAGATCGTGCAGGCAGGGCTGGGTCCCCATCAGCTTGTTGAGATTGGGGAGTTGATGATCATGAAACATGCCGCGAGGCTGGGGATTGAGCAGCAAAAGGAAAATGGAGAAGAGGGGTTGAAGAAGTGGTTGGCAAAGGGGAACGTGGTGTATAAATCTGTGGGCCTGGGCTTAATGGATCTGATTACAGGTAAGGATATGGTGGATATTGCGAGGAGGAGAGGTGTGGGCACTTTTGTCGATAATTTTGAGTGATTTTTTTTTTCCCTTGTAGTTGCTTCTTGTACATTTATATTTATGATACCTATATATATATTTGGAAGGCATCGTGCACAGATAATCAACAACCACGATTGGAACATTTGAAATCATATGGCCTGTACCTGTGTCTTTATAACTGAAAGTGGTATATAAGGAGAAAAATGAAATCCGCAAAAAATAACTCCAATCCAACCAATCCAAACCACTAAAGCGAACGTAAAAGAATAAAAAAACACAAACGAAGAGAAAAGTTACATCCCCCATAAATCGTCATCGCCCTTGACCATATCGTCTTCATGCAACACCTTAAGTCCATTCGATTTATCAAGTCGCTTCCGATCCTTTTTTGTCACAAGCCGGCTCGGCGTCATGGGCGTCACAGGCGTGAATGGCATGTACGGACTGTATGGTGTAGGCATACCGGTGCGCGGTCCGCCAGGGATATGGGCCGGTCTTTCCAGGATGGTAGTCTTTGTAGGCGGTGCGCTCATGGGAGGGTTGAACTGTTGACGGAAGGGTAGGCTTGAGTTATTGCTGTTTATACTCAGTGGCGCAGGAGCGTTGGCGCGCATGCTCATGGGTGTGCCGACAGCTTGGAGCACGAATCCTCCGGGTGTTTGATTAGGATTGGAACCTGTCAAAGGTGCTGTGGGTGGAGGCCCGGGGTTGTAGATTCGTGGTGACATTGGTGGGGCGGTATCTTGAAATGTAGCTGCTGTAGCTGTCACGGCGGCCGTTTCCACTGGGTCGGGTGATTGTAAGGGTGGTGAGATGGGGAGGTCACGGACGGAGCGTGGTGACTTGAGTTTGTTAGAACCAGACGACGAGCGTAAGCCGGGATTGAAAATGGATAGATTTGAAAGTCTGGAGAGTCGCTGACTCGTTCGAGATTTGTTGGTTGCTATGCTTCCTTGTCGGGGCGATAAGGGTGCCTGGACGACTGTAGGCTGTAGTGGGAAAGAAGGATATTGATTGGCAGTATTTGGATCTGCAAACCGTGGCGATGCCATAGGAGAAGCGATTGGACTTGTGGCCTGGTTCCCGATCACAGGCGAAGTTTGAGCCGACGCCTTTTTAGCATCATGTTCCATGACAGCCGCATACAGATATTCCATCTCTTCCTGCGCTCGTCGTCGGTCTGCAGTCACGACATCCTCGTTCACAGTAGCAACACTACTATTCATCGAGCCCTGGGTTTTATGGCCCTTGGTCACACTTGTCCACGACATATTCCAGCCGCGGGGCTTAACTGGACTCGGAAACTGGGTGTCGACTGAGTAACCGGAAATAGGGCTTGGATCGGTGCTGTTGAATGGATTGGCCAGAGGTTGCAGCATTACCATGTCAAGGGTGTAGTTAGATGTATGCGCCGCTCGGCGGAGTCGTCTTCCTACAAAGAGCAAAAGAAAGACGACTATAGCATCGAAGATAACGTAGCTGGCTACGATTCCACCTATTTGAATAGGTAATTGATTTGAATCGTCGGAGCGCGGTGTGATACTGGAAGATTCAACGGTACCAACCGGTTGAGCAAGTGCCGTTGACGGGAGCGAGCAGAAGATGAAAAGCAAAATCGAAATCCAAGTATCCCGAGCAGACAAGATCACTGTCATGCTGAGAAATGCCGGTGGACTCTCGGGATGATTTATACGGACTTTGATCTTCTCATCTGTGCAGGAATGGAATAAAACGGGGCACTCCTGTCAATCAAACCTCGAAACCATATAAGTTAGATGTTGGAGCATGAGAGGGGTTGGCACAACAGATTGATATATGGGGGAGATCAGTGACGGATAATCTTAGGCACATAGTGGAGAAGCGAGGATTTTTGTGACGGACGAGTTGCCGGGCTGCATTGGGAGGTGAAGAGAGCTTGAGGGTGTGCTGGGGCCAGTGATTGGGCCGTTGCAGATGTGAAGATGTGAAATTGAAGGTGATGGCTGCAGCTCTCGCCGTGCCGTCTTGCCAATGGTCCTCGTTTCTGCAGGCAGGGAACATCACGGTATTCCGGGCTGTGATTGGTCGGTGAATGCAAATCGAGGATGCATGCTAGCAGCCAATCATGACTGCCCAGCCAATGTTTCTCGTTGTTTAAGCGCCCGCCAAGGCCCGCACGGTCCATAGCTTCCACTAGATTGCGCCAATCACATTTCAGTTTTGACATCTGTTTCTTGGTGTCCTATTGGCCCATCTACGTCCATACATTGAATTGAGTCTCATAGTTCATCGTTCTTACCCACAGTACCTCCTTTCCTGAGCCCAAGGAAAACCACAATCACCACCAGCCTGCGCTAGAGAAGATAGTCAGAATGCAGCCTTATATCCCTGCATGACGGCTCTTTCTGGTGGCTGTCACTACAACGCGCAGTACAAAAAAAAAAACCCTATAGCGGCGTTACCGGAGATAAACCGGGTTGCCAAACTGTAAGACTAAAGATTGGATCTTGGCTGGGAGTGAAATCGATCCTTTTCCTCTAATCAGCTGCTTTTAAGAATGTACTGACTATGTCCGTAGCTGGTGTATAGGAAAATACTACAGAACGTCTTTACATCAATCCATATTTGTAATAGTATACACTTGAGGGGCAAAGTTAGTATATATACTAAGTCACCTTCTCCCGTCTCCAAAGATCTCGCCAGAATTCCTTCAATCCATAGCCCTTGGATCGATCCTCATCGTACACTCGCACTCTTTGATTAGACTGTATTATATCTTCCAGCAAATTACCTGATGGCTTTTGGACAGTGGTCGACGCCTTTCGAGGTGTAGTTGCTCGTACAGCAAGCTCGTCGGCTAGCGAGGGCGCTACATCTGCATAGCACGAGTTCAATTCGCGCTCTAGATTCAAGTATGGTTTCTGTGCAAGTCGTGGAGCTTGTAGGTTGTATGATCGTGTCAGATCGTTGATACTTTTGATCTGCAATTCGTGCCAGCCTCGCTCGATAGCCATGTAATCTGGATCTCTCAGGGGAGGTAAATGCGGAAGTAACTTGCCAGCCTCATCTAACGATGCGGTATTTTCTGGAACTATGACTGCATCTGTTTCAGCATGTGTTCGCTCGGTGCTCGCCACAGGTATAGCTCGTGATGGGCCAGCAGTTATTCGACCATCATGGCTGATCTGAGAATAAGTAGGTAAAACAACGGTGTCATCTGCACCAGAAGATGTAAGCGACGCCTCGAGTTTCTTCTTTGCTACTAATCGAGCTTCTGCTGCCGCGTATCCTCGCGCCCGTCTCTGTTGTTCCTCTAAAGAACCCCCATGACTCGCAATCATCCTGGCAGCATGCCTCCGCCATTCTGTTCGTAGCCTTTGTCTAAATCTGTCAATTTCTCGAGCGAGATCTTGCTGTTTTTCTATCCACGGCGGAACGATTTCTTGCTTCTGGATAATCTTGTTCATGAAATACTCTGTTGTATCGATGAAAGCGCTGTTCGCATTGTGATCTCTTGTTGTATGTTTACCTTTCCCCCTCGGCAGATTCTTGAATTGACCTTGCGCAATTGCGTCTTCGATTCGCTCATTCGCGAGCGATGCTAGCCCCGATAATGTCATGGGTAGCGAGCGTGCTCCAGCCTCGAATCGCGCAGTGAGCTGGTTTCTCATCTCTGCTCTCTCCTTATCCGATAACCCCAAACTCTGACTCAGTGCATACGTTTGCGTCTTGTCCCGAGCGCTCGCGAGACGACTTCCGGTTGAGTGGCGAACCTTTGCCCCCGGCTTCAGATTCACATTAACGGGCATCGCAGGACTCGGAATCTTGAATGGAACTCGCATAGGCTTTTTGGTGTCATCGAGCATTCGAAGTGCGGTATCTTCGACGTTTTCTGTCCCGCGCCAAGGTGTTGCCATGGCATGTTCGCGAGTACCTTTTCCTGCGCTTGCCTTGGTACATCGTTAGTTGACCTGCAGATGCAGAATTTGTTCGGTCCTTAAAACTCACAGGCGTATCTAAGACCGAAAAGGCCTGCGCATTATTGCTCTTGAATGAAGCAGCCTTGATCTTTTCTTCTAGAGCTCGTTTTAAATCATCCGAAAAGCCCGCTTCCTGTAAATTCTTTTGTGCCGATCGTCCACCTTCGAATAGAGATTCTTCGGTCATCTCAGCCAATCTACGAGATAGAGCACCTTTCTCAGTACTCCCAGAAGGTTGGGAGCTACCGTTTGGTTTCTCATCTTTCCGAGACGCTGATGCGGACAAGGTCCGTCGTGATATCAGCGTGCGCTTAGAGGTCCACAGAAGACGTCGGTGGGCTTGAAGACATGATGTACACTGAGCACAACAAGGTGAACTCTGACTTATCCGTATCATGGATGACTGCGACTGATCTCTGAATTCAGATCCCTGATGGTAATCAAAAAGAGACGAGATTGTAGATGGCGAATTTAATGATCGTTATCAAGCAGGCGTACCATACTATCTACCTTAAGTGCCAAACCGTATTTCGCTGGAAATACATTTGGGCACACATTTTGTTCTAAACTCACGTTCGCTTCTCATTGGCTACTTATTCGCCCATGCCAAACAGTTCGATGGACAACTCTAGGTCTCATCCCTTCATCTATGGGCGCTCGATAATGATGAATGGAAGATAATAATACCAGTCTCACCTACATAGTCAAAATAAATACAACATGAAAGAAGTGTTGTAGACCTGCATGAGGTTCCAAAAAAAGAATTGCCTCCACACTGGATCGAACAATGGACCTTTGCATAACGAATCCTTCTACAGGATACAAGTGCAACGCTCTACCACTGAGCTATAAAGGCCAGCAACAACTATCTCTTTCCTGTTGTGGGTCATGACTAACACAATGTATACTGAATAACTCAGGAAAACATTGACCTGGGCATTGTATGAATGAATTGCCGTGGCCAATCATCATCTGCCGTGTTGAATGTGCCGAAATGTAATTTTGGTAAAATTACAATCCGCGGCGCTAATGTAGATACCATCGACCGCCATTGATCCTTTTCTTCGGTCTTGGCATTTAGCACCACTCGAAACTTTCGCCAGTCTCGCTACAAGCTCCTTGACTCTCATCCATATTGGGTATAATTCTTTTTGTTACAGCATTTGGGGAGCTGTCGGCTCTTACACTTTTACAATGCCTGCTAAAGGTGCCTCGACTCGTCTGAACCCAGTACGGTTGCAGACCATTCAACATCTTCGAGTGCGACGACCAAATCAACAACAGCAGAACTCATGCGCTACGATCATGTCCTCTATGCTGAGTACGTCATTCCGAATAAGACCAGTCAATTGATATACAACAGTCAAGAAGGAAGACTCTAACACGCTGCTGTATAGATTGCTGGGCCTCAGCCGGACAGGGAAATGAAGGCTGCTCCGCATTGGAAGAATCGCTAAAAGCATGCATGGACGGGAGGGTACGTCTTCTTATGATGTTCTACTTGTATTTTGTATTCTGCTAACAAGTAATGCTTCTACAGAGAGACACAACATCTTCCAGTAACGCCGTCAATTACCACCTGATGCGAATGTTCCCCAAGGTCTCCGGCCCCCGGAAGCGAGAAGGCCGCCTAGGTTAAAGACTTTCTTTCGTTCAATTCAATCAAAATCTCGGTTTCGTCGCATATACTGGAGTTTCGGGCTGGATCTGCGAGTGGACAATCAATTTGCTTCCTGAAATTCGAGTGCTCCACTACAGTGTAAGATTATGTGAGGATTGCTGTACAGTACAATATTAGTTCCTTTGCGGTCATATACTTTCAACGCTGTTTCTATATGTCTTTGAGATTTCTTTTAGATACGTCTATACACTCACGCCTTCCTATCTCGCCGTCTCATGATGGTGGCGTTGGAAAAGCCATACCCGCGAAAAGCGCTGGTTCCTCAATGTTATGATGCTGGTAGCTATCGTACATGTCAGCGTAAAATCAGAAAATTACCACATAAAGTTCAACGACCTACCTCAAAACACCAATTCCACCTGGTTCCAGCATCAATGACAGTGGAAACTCCATGGGGTATCCCAACCATCGTTTCACAAAAGCTCTTAGCAAATGCCCATGTGCCACGAGCACGATATCAGCTGGGCCAGGCTCGCCGTGCATGTGATTGACCTGGAATGATCTAATCTCCTTGATCAAATCATCCAAACGATCCGTTACTTGCTGTGCCGATCTTCATGACGTATCAAGTATATGTGAGTAGGGGCTTTTGGTATTCGATTTTGGGTGCACTTACTCTCCACCCTCACACCCATCCCGCCATATATCCCATGGCCTTTCAGTATCAAGACCGTGTTCTTTCCTCAGGGCCCGAATCTGACTCGTCACCATCCCTTCATATTCACCATACCCCCATTCCGCCAGTCTATCCGTCGTCGACACATTGTTGGATGACTCTATCGGCGATGAGAAGAGTAGTTCGTATGTCTTTTGTGCCCTCTTTCTAGGGCTAACGTATACATGGGCAATGCGTGAAGGATCGATGAGTTTCCCGGGACCGACGAGGACGCGACCGGAATTTTGGACTTGGGTTACGCCGTGCGCTGTCAGCTCAAGTTCAGTGATGCCGGTGTATTGGCCGGATTTTGTCCATTCGGTTTCTCCTATACGGAAGCGTCCAAGGTTAGCCCAAGGTTCTATTATCTCGCTCAATTGTGAAGATTATCTCACAGACTGGAACTTTACCATGTCGCGCTATAAATACCCGAGGAGTACCTGCATCCTTGTCGGACATGACGTCCTGATTCAGATAGGTTTTCACTGCTGAGCTTGTCCGATCCTCGATGCTCTACAAGCAATCACAGTAGTATTTTTTGCAGTTGCAAATGTGTCCCAGAACGTATCACTACCAAATATGGTGCTCTTTCTCTGGACTGTATAAGTTCAAAGTGTTCTGAGATGGTGGGACAAACTTTTGGAGGGGCATCTACCTCTTCCGGCTGCGGTGAACTCACCAGCCTGCCTCATTTTGAGAAGAAAAGTCGATATTGTATTCACATACTTTCTCATCTTGATATATATAGCTATGAATGAATATCATGTGTGCATTAACTTATAACTCATGTTGCTACATCAATTGAAGGTCGACTTCTACCTACGCTCTACATCTTCATGTTAATAATGTTCAAATTTCAGGATCAATTTGTCACTTGTCGGCTTAACCGTATACGCGTCGATAGCTTCGATACCTTCGTCGTCCACGATTGTAGTCTTATAGTTGCTGTAGATGGCCGTTGTTACAAGTTTCATCTCTGCGTCCCCAGGATTAGCGTGAATTGACACCAACGATGATGTGTAGCATACCTTGGATAGCAAAATTACTGCCGACGCACATTCTTCCACCACTACCAAATGCCCAAAACCATCTTCTCATCTCTTCCATTTCTGGGGTGTTATACTCCTTGAGCCAACGACGTGGTTGCCATGACTCAGGCTCGGGAAATACATCTGGGTTGCGATGAAGGGAGTATGCTTGTGCATTGACCCTTACTTTTGGTGGTATGTTGTGGTATCCGACGAGTGTTGAGGATGGTGCCGGTGTTACTCGAGGCTGTATTCCCGGGATAGGTGCATGAAGTCGAAGTGTCTCCATGATGACTGCATGTAGGAGCGGCAAGGCATCAATCTCTTTGGCTCCTGGGAGCTGCTTGGCGGCTTCGGATATCGGAGCCTTGTTGATCCTGGTCGAAAGGGTGTGTAGTTCTTTGCGCAAGTCTTCTTGGACATCGGGATGCTTCGAGAGCTCCCAGTATAGATAGGTAAGCCCTACAGCGCTAGTCTCATGTCCTGCTGTAAGCTGATCATATGTTTCACAAGCAATATCTATCTTTTGCTGTTTCAGTTTTTCCGAGTTCGCTGCAATATCCTCCTTATCCAGATTCATTTGCTTCATCATAGATATTTTCATCTGCTTATAAACTGTGGGTTCAATGTGCGGATCGTCTGAAGCAAGTGACTTCTCTGCCTTTTCACATAGATCCATGTTCCAGTCATCCATCACCTTGGTGGCGTCGCGGCACCATTGTGGTATGATAGGCAATCCAATGGCTTGGCTGAAAGTTACAAGGCTTGGGATCTCTTGGTAGTAGAACTCGAAGGGTTTTCTGCATTGGTAATTATGCAAAAGATATTTTCGAAAAGGGACGTCTTGGAGCAGATTGGTTGCGTTCTGAAGTCCATACAAGTAAGCGGAGACGAAGTCCATGGTTAATGCTGAATTAAGCTCATGAACATCGACTATCTCTTCTGAAGATGCGGCCTTTTCCAGGATGGGTAGTAATCGGTCGTAAATCATTGTGGTGGATATGAGCTTCAGTGTAGGTGACGATTGTAGATATGACTTGGAATATATGTTTGACAGCATACGTTTCCGAGTTCCATGTTCTTTGCTGCCGGTCATGGTAAACATACTTACTGTTCTGATTCGACTATATGTCAGTATCTTCCTGTGCACCAGTTGGAAACAGACTCCTCACCCCAGCGAGCCAAACACTCTTGGATACCAGTCATGCTTTTCGAACCCACCGCCATAAACAGTCTTGATACCGCCATCTACGCAATTGATGGATATTTCGTTAGGTCCTAATCTTACGATTGGGCCTAGTTTCTCATGTGCCGCTTGTATAGTTCGGTTGTTGGCTGCTATGAAGCGTCGCCAAGTAATCCACGCTGATGAAATAGGTGCCGTGAAGTGTGCATTAGGTATCCGTGCCAATGGAGATAGGAAAGCAGGGTATAGGATGTATTTGTATACAAGAGCAGATAATGCACATAGAATGCAAGCAATCTGTATGTGTGAAGGTGCCATTGACAGTGACTCCACTCGTTCTGACTCGGTATCAATCCAAGCCTCGATCAACCCAGATCCAGATGTGATATTTATTGGAGATAAACCGGACGGTAAAAGCAGCTCACAGCTTGCAGCCCTCGAGATTATACTTTCAAAGAAAACGGGTTTGTATTAAGTCAAGTGGAAGGCAGAGAAGAGAAGGAAGAGGGGCTTGTCCTTATCGATAAGCCTGGAGTGACGTTCGCTTCCGATAGGTAATTTATTTAAATGAATGTTGCCCGCCAATCTCAGCTGGACTCATAAACAATAAGGCATAACCACTGTACTCGCGAATATCATGCTTGCTGACTTGCCATCGGAGATAATATACAATATCGCAACATACTTGCCAACGGTGAACTCTCTCACCCATCTATCGCAAACCTGTCACCGCCTGCACAACATCATAACCGCGGATGATCGCTTCTACCGTCTATTCATCCGAAGTCGATTTCCAAATCTTGGGGATGTTCCTCCATTCTGGAAAGATGTCACACAAGCTCTGACATCGCGGTCTCGAGCACTGGATCGTTGTGCTATAATCGCACGTTTTGTTGTCCCATCGAACGCCACCAAGGCGGTAGGTATCCGCGACACAACGAGACATGACCGCCCGACAATAGGATACCGGCCTACGGTCGATAGTTATGAAATATGGAAGGGGGAAAGATGGCAGGATAGAGAAGATGTGGTTGCTTGGGGCGCCGCGGCAGAAGTTATCCTTCGAATCAAAAGAACAGGGACGGGTGCCTATGAGACATGGCTGCGATTTAACGACTTGGAGCATGTGAGCAGCCACGACGATATCCGCGGCATTCACCTCTTACGACCAGACCATCTAAACATAGCCGGAATGCAGCATTTGATATATGCACGTGCAAGCGGTGACGTCTCTCATATTGCTATTGATCCCGACGACGCAACCTACCACCACCAACAAACGTTTGTCACCAATAATTCTGAAATCCATAGCCTAGATTTTAGCACAGGCTCGAAGCCAATTCTTGCTGTACATAGCTTGGACGGGAACATATCGCTATATAAAACGACAACGGACGATATAAGAGTCACCCCATTTGCCCAACTCCAGGGCGAGACCGAAGAAGGAACGCCTCGTCACTTTATAAAATTTCTTGCACCGTCAAGGCTGGCAGTGGGCCATGGCAAAATAGCAGACACAATCATTGTGTCAGATTTGACGGAAGATCGGATTTCGACTCACCGCGAACTCACCTTTGAGGATCCGTATCACCGGACATTATGGCCACGGAGGAAAGCGCGTGTTGGCGCTATTGCGCCGCTTGGGGTTGATTCATATGGTGGAAGAGCTCATGGAGAAGTGTTTCTAGCTGGCTGGGGTAATAGTAGAGTGCGGTATATTTTTCCAATTTCCCGGGAAAGGTCTCAGATAGCGCATACTGATTGCGAACTCTGGCAGACTCCATGATCTTCGCTCACCCAAGATGTTCGAACGTGAATATATAGACGTCATGGACAGCAATCCAATCTACTGCATCCAACCCTTACACGACCGCTTCCTCGTAGGCGCAGGATCCGAAGCAGTCGTCAACGTCTTTGACCTTCGCATGCACCACGAAGCAAAGCCCGCAACCATTGTGTTATCCAACCATGAGAATTCACCAAAAGATTTCTCGTTCTTCCTATCTCATCATCCACCGAATGTCCCAAGGCATCGCAATTTTGGAACATATCGTGGTCCCGTTTACACAATGTCGTCGCCTTCGCCTTTTTCTTCAACAGTATATACAGGCGTTGTTGATGGGTTGGTACGTCTAGACTTTGGGTCGACAGACGACCTGCTGGGCGAGAATACCAGCAACTGGTATCAGGACTATCTTGACTTGAACGACAATGATATTGCCAAACTTGCCTCATCAAACCACGCGCGGGGTCGCCAACCAAAAGACAGAGAAAGAATTTTGGAGCTTTCGGGCTACGAGCGACCAAGTCCCGAGAATAAATCTGCAAGCGCTAAGTTGAGGTCTCAGGTACCGTTCTGGAGTCTGAGTGCTGCAGACGCGAAAAGGGAAAAAGAAGATGGATGGGATCGACGTTGGAGACGGTTAGACGAGAATCCATCGTGGAGGTCGACAGGACTATAAATTCAGAAAGGTATTCTGTGCTTTTGTTTTCAGAGGTTTGAACGAACGTGAAAGAGTAATGGACTTGTCTTTGGAATATATAGGAGTCTAGACATTCTAGATTATGAGAACAGAACCTGCCGCGTTTAGATGTTGGCTATCAACTTTTCAAGTAAATAACTCCAATATAAAAACCTGCCACGCCCTTCACCGCCGCTGAATAGTGACTGAACGCAAAATGAATAGCACTGATCTAAGCAACATGTAGTAATGAATTGATATAATGCAGTAGGTGATAGATTCGACGGTTCATGTTTAATCTTCAAACTTGAAGCTAAATTGGGATGGGCCAATGTCGATGGGGCCGCCACGGTATGAGCCTCGCTTCTTCTTATTCTTCTCCTTGGTGAAGCCCTTGCCACGGGTGACTGACAGATCTTTGAAGGCACGGTCGGCATAAGCGTATGCCACATACGTGTTTGATGGATGATCATGTGGAAGGGCACTGGCTGCAGCCAGTCGTGTGGGCCGAGCTCCGGTATGTTTCTTCTTGAACTGAGGTTCCGGAGGAAGAGGGACAGAGTTGAAGGAAGCATCCTCAATCTTCTTTTTCTGAGATTTGGTTTCATCTGACCTTGTACTCGTTGAGGCTATAGTGTCTGTAGAATCGCTCAAGTCATTAGGAGTCGCTGCCTTGTGTTTGGTGTCTTGGTCGGAAGACTCAGAGTCGGACGAGGAGGATGAATCTTCGGAACCACTAGAATCAGAAGAACTGCTATCGTCCGATTCCGGCAGTGGCGTCTTCGTGGCAGTTTTCAATGTCTTGCGTTCCGCCTCTGATTCGGAATCGGAATCGGAATCAGAATCAGAATCAGAATCAGAACCAGAATCGTCCGATTCAGAATCACTAGAAGAGCTTTCTTCAGACGAGCTGTCGTTCGAAGAAGATTCATCTGATGACTCAGATTCTTCCGAGGAGCTTTCGGAAATCTCCACATTCTTGGCCTTCTTGAAAGATGCTTGTTGTTCTTGAGCTGATTCTTCAGCTTTGCGTTTCGTGCCAGTCTTGGGTAGTGCAGTCTCTGGCCCGGATTCGTCATCCGCATCGCTGTCTGACTCAGAAGAAGAAGTAGAAGAGGACGAGTACGAGGAGGCAGAAGAGGAAGAAGATGAAGACGAAGATGAAGAGCTCTTGTTCTTGTTTATGGCGGGAGCATCGTCCATTGAAACGTCGGAGTCGGAGTCGGAGTCTGGCTCAGAGCTGGACATATCGCTCGAATCGGAATATTCCTCGCTCTCGCTCTCGCCCTCGCTCGACGATGAAGGAGAGGACTTCCATGCCTCGTACATGGTCACCAACGAAGGCGCAGTATCGCTTTTAGTACCCGAAATAACCTTTCCGTTGCGTTCCTTTTCTTCCTTGATCAGAGCATTGCTGGCGGATGTATAGCCGTGTCCGATAAGAAACTGAACAATGGCATTGAGGAGATCTTCCGGCGCTTTCGTAGTCGATTTCTAGATGGGAAAAGCCAATTATTAGAAAACGATGAAGCTGTAAGCAGAAGCCTTCCATACCTGTGTTACAACGGCCTTGCTTTTTTTCTCAGATGTGACTGGCTTGGACTGCTTCTTCGACGCCATCTTTGCAGACCCGTGTATTCAGGAACTCGCCCAGGGACCGCTGAGGTGACAAGGAAAGAGAGAGGTTGCGACAGAATTTCCTGACTACTAGTATGTGCACCCAAAAAAAAGTTGACAAAAAAGTTCCAAAAAAAGAAAGTGCGGCACACTTGGCAGGGCGGTGAGTCTAGACAAGCCGCTATTGGCTGCAGCGGTAGATGCCCTAGGCCTCCATTGGTTTGTCCGTGTCGCAGGTGGTGCCTTTCCTAGGTCCGTGGTTGGTTGCTGTCACCTATCAATTGCTTTCTTTGAGTCTTCAATATATCCAGCGCATCTCTCAGGTTCGATATACTCAGAGAAGACACAAAAAGAGCATTCCCCAGTCCGCAGCGGACTGCTTGGATGACGTTGAAAGCATGTGGGGAGCCAGTAATCTCAGCGTATTCCGTGCTTGAGCAGCCCCAGCTTAACCGCCATCACCGCTATTCGCTAGGGACTGCGGAAGACCCAAACTTACTGACATACAACTTCCTCCAAGGGTCGCATCCCCGAACTTCAGGTTTTCCAAAACAGAGCCTATTAACACCAATTATAGTATCTTCCAGCGGGTCTGGGAACGACCATAGCCTCGGCCTCGATGCGTTCGTCGATTTACTTTCCTCACTAATACCTCTCTGAAGCTTAGGCATCGTCGGCGAGGAGCTCATACGCCTCCTGAAGGAGACAACTCCGCCCGAAATGACAACATTAGGTGGACCGGCTCCTCGAGGCTATGATCGACCCCGGAGGCCAGATACGGACACAAGTAAAGGGGCTTCTGGGGATGGCTCATCGTCTAGAGCTCAGATATTCCAGGATGAGAAGCGCAGGATCATCAGCAGCTGTTTCTCCAAGCAGGATAGTGATGGTGCCTGTATGTTAGCCTTTCCACTCCCTTCCACCCCCGTGCGCAACACTACCCCATTGCCTATAGTGCAGTAGTGATGTATAATACTAACTTACATGACCTTAGTAACCGAGTCATATATCACTCACATACGGATTACTGAGGATGCAGCTTATCCGACATCGCCGGCACCGCCGAACTCGCCTCCCGAGAACAAGAAGCCTCGACTGATCATCGTCGCATTGCGGAAATCAGGCCGCGTTCGTATGCATAAAGCTCGTGAGAATAATGACGGGACGTTTTCAATAGGCAAAACATGGATGCTGGACGACCTGAGCGCGATACAGTGCTATAGCGATTTACCTGCCACAACCCAAGTTGAGCAGCAACAGAAACAATGGGCGTCAAATGTTGGATTTACGGTAACTATAGGGAAACAATATTACTGGCAGGCTTCCAATTATAAGGAAAGGGATTTTTTCATCGCCAGTTTAGTCAAGATCTACAAGAAGTATACTGGCGGTCGCGTCCCCAAGTTGATTGGCTTCGATGACAAACAAAGGCAGGCTTTAATTGGGGAAGCTGGCCAGGCACCTTTACGCCCAGTGACACCGTCATCTCAAAGCACTCAACCAAATTCGACGAGTGCGATTCGCGCCCCTAGCCGCGAGGGGAAAAATGAACCGAGACCTCAGCTGCCCGAGGAGCAAAATCTGCGGTCTCAGCGCAGTCGTGATGGGCCACTCCGGCCGTCTCCATCTCCAGCTCGGCCTCCACAAGTACCGAGAATTCGCGATGATCTTTCATCGAACCTGAATGGGCGCGTACAGGACAATGAAAGGTCACAGAAACCACTATATGCAGAGACCCCACGAGCAGTTTCCAGGGGTCGAGAACGCAGTCCTGCCAATATCCGACAACAACGAGGACCACCCCAGTCTCATGATGAGAAGGAACCCTATGAAACAGTCTCTAACCCAGCTTTGGACATGGCACGAGAACCTCTGCGCCCTAGCACGTCCGGTTCTGGATCCACACCTCCCTTGAATAATCAGTCTCTTTCTCTAGATAACAGCATGCTCTCGAGGCCATCAAGCAGAGGTGATGCGCCACCCTCGCGAGGTAGTAATATATCGAATCGTTCGTCAAGAAACCTGGAGGACTTGCCACCAGCACTTCGGCCTGGTTCGTCCTCCGACTTGAGGAATAATATGTCTGCGGAACCCGTCAATGTTACGCCTGAAGTAAAAGAATCCGAGTCTACGCCTATCTTACCTCCCTCTACGCCGGACGTCCTTTCTGCACAGCCAGTCAATGAGACTGTCGAAGCTCCCGTTGTCTCAATTCCATCAGCAGAAGCTGAATCTGCACCGCAAGCGAAGCTGCCTGTAGCAAACCCACAGCCTACAGTCATTCCTGACAAGTCACCTGTTCCATCGGCAGAGGAGCAAATCGAAGACTTCGAGGCTCACCGCCCTGGTCTGGGACCTATGATCAAAAAGAAGACCGGGAAGGATCTTGCTACCGCGTTTCGTAAGGCTGCTACCGCATACGGTGCTTTCAAACCTAGACCCGGAGGGGCTGGTGAACGGTTACTGGCAAAGGAAAAGACACAAACGAACGAACCCGATGGTATTACGAGTGTTGTCCCAGCTCCGTTGTTACGCGGGATGAGCAGTGAATCGACAAAACCCGCAACTCCGGAGCCGGCGATTAGCCAGCCAACGCTTGCTCAAGGGTCTCCTGCTCAGGAACCACCGAAAGTGGAAATCACGCGCGTAAATACAGATGAATTCCCTCCACCTCCTCCTGATGTGACCTTGGAAGCTCCTGTCGTTCAGGTGCCGGAAGCTACCCAAGAGAAGACCATCAGATCAAGGTCCACATCACCAGCACAGGAACGCCGCCGTAGACGTCGTGAAGATAATATTGCAAAGTACTGTCAAGCGCTGGGAATTGAACCAAATATCGTCGAAGGCACAGAAGGTTACTTTGACGAAATTCTCACTGACCTAGGCTGGCATGGACGTTTAAGTGATGAGAAAAAAATCGAGGATTTAGAGGCAGATATTCGAAGAGAGATTGGACGAGTCCAGGCCACCAGTTGGCTTGGTAATATTGAACAACAAGAAGGTAAAATCGACCAGCTAGCTAGGCTGATCGATCGAACAATCGAGGAATGTGAGGAGCTAGACGGTTTGTTGACCCTCTATTCTCACGAGCTTAGTGTAAGTTCCCCTCTTCCTCACAAACTGAATGATGTTAACCTGCTTCGCGTGAATAGACTCTGCATGATGATGTCGCATTCATTGAGGCACAGTCTCAAGGTCTTCAGGTTCAAACAGCCAATCAGAAGCTTCTGCAGAGTGAACTTCAAAATCTCCTCAAGACGCTCTCTATTTCGGCTGATGATCTAAGACCGCTACAAGAAGCCCCTTTGAATGAAGTAGATGGAGTTTATCAAACGGAGACCGTCTTGTCAATGCTTTACAAAGCAATGTTGACCATTGATTCTGATATTGGTCAGAACAAGAAGCGCTTGGCTGATGCTGCCGGTGATTCCAGTAGTGTTGGCGTCTATGCCGATACTGAAATTGGCCAGATGCGTGCAATCAGAGAGAAAAAAGACCAATATCGCGCAGAGTCTAACTACTTTTTGCAACGTCTTAAGCAGTTTATGTCTGTTGCATTCAAGTCTAGTCAACAGAAAAGAACAAAGGCATCGTCAAATTCCTTGGGTGACAATCTGAAATTTGACAACAGTGGTCACAATGCGGCGCGTCAAGATCTTTGGATGTACTACGCACTAATGCTGTTTGCGCGAGAAGTCAGCTCCACTGAGTGGGTTGGATTGATCAATTTGTATGAATCAGACGCAAAGACACCTTATCAACACGAGTTACGAGATAACTTTACGGCCTGGAAGAAGGCAGCCAAGAAAAGCTCTGGCGAAGAGAACGAAATACTTTTTACGCATCACGAGAAAGAAAAAGAAGGGGACGGATTGACCGGTGCGGCTCGAAAATTGACTGTTAGGCGTGGCAAGACTATCCGCGTTCAACAAGGACCTAAAGCAATTGGAGACAAACCTGGGAGATTGGATGCGTTTGAAGTCTTTGCTGGTGCATTGCGTGAGACGGTCAAGATGATCTCAGAGGAACAGAATTTCATCGTGCATTTTTTCCACCTAAGTTCGCTCGCGACAGTGGACTTTCCAGACTTAGTGGCTGCAGGCGATCCTGGCGAAAGGCGGCTTCCCGACTTTAGCATAAAGGAAATGCATGATCCTGACCGTGACCTTGCCAAACGAGTCGAGCAAGTTGTCGACGGTATATTTTCCTTCTGGGCAAATGATATGCAGAACCTTGTAGACTGGGTACTGAGTATTGATCAACTGTAAGTCAATGATCAGCGGTTCTGAGCTCCATATGTCATGACTAATAGACTGTACACAGACAAGGAGTTGGGGTATTAGCTGCCCTTGAAGCTGTCATTTCCGAATTTGACGATACAAACCAGGATTTTATTGTACACACACTGCAGAAATTGACAAATCGTCTCAATGGTCTCTTTAATCGGTTTGTAGACCAACAGATCAGGGGAATTGAAGAGACGAAAGTGAAAATCAACAAACGAAAAGGGGTCATATCCTTCATGCGAACATTCCCGCACTTCTCGACTGCCGTTGAAAACATGTTAGCAGCTCAATCGTCTTCTAATTTCTCTGAAGTTCGCTTAGCTGTCAACGAGGCATACAATAAGATTAATCGTGCGATGTGGGAGAGCTTGAAATTCATTGCTAAAGAAGCACCTGGTCAAGCCAGTGGTGCTACTACTGGGGTAGGCGACCCTGAAGATAAAGAGGCCCTTAACTATCATATTCTTCTCATTGAGAACATGAACCACTATTTTGAAGAGGTCGATGTACGCAGCCTTCCGGTCCTGGAACGATGGCGTGATCGGGCGATTCAAGACTACCATGAACATATGAAGCTATACATGGATGCGGTCATTCGACGACCTCTTGGGAAACTGCTGGACTTTATTGAGTCGACAGAATCATTGCTCGCGAGTTCGAGCAACCCCACGGACATTGCATCACGTACTAGCCATTCAAAGAGTGTGGCTAAGAAGTTGTTGTCCTCTTATGATAGCAAGGAGTTACGTCGTGGTGTCGACCTCCTCAAGAAACGTGTCGAGAAACATTTCGGCGATGCAGACGATCCAGGGCTCAGCCGTAGCCTTGTAATGAAAGTATTTAAAGAGTGCGAAACCCGATACGAAGACGCTTATGACCGGCTTAAGAAGATTACGGACAGCGTTTACGAAGGCCAGGTTGAAATTGACTGGAATAGGGATGAAGTGGGCTCACTGTTCCGCCGTTGAGATTATACTTAGTGTCGATGTATGATTGATCTACGACTTGACCAAGAGCGACTGTTTTACACATGCATTTTGAGGGTTTATTCTTTTGCTTTGATCCTATATCTAAGGATTAGGGAGCTTTTACATTGTCGATATTGAATGCTTTGCCCTTTTCGTTCTCGTGGTACATTTGGTGTCTGAAATGCAGGTTCTAGCTTCAGACAAAGTGCCTGTAATGTACATACATCTTTTCCTGCTCAGCAGAAGTCTTACCTGCATTGAAATTCCCAAAGCTATTCAGACAGTGACAGACCATGGACAGCCGTAAGTACGCTAGAGTGCTTTAAAAAGTAATTTAAAATGTTGAGCATAAAATACATGCATATTGGGCCATTACCGATATGTAATTAATCGACAGCATGGAACCGGATACCCCTTGGGCCTCGGGACGGTCTGTGCGCTAGTGGGCAGTGTGAATGAGCACTCCAGTTCCTGAAAGGCTAAACCCAATACGCGCCCATTACGGTAATCTATAGTTCAATTAATTTAAGCTCGACCATTCTCTCCTCTCTCTGTGCTTCTCATCAATGACTGCTTTTGCATACCATTAGCCAGCCAGTCTTGGGCCCCCTCGCCAGTCAAAAGCTGGACGGAAGCAATCATCTTGTCTGTAAGTGCGAGTTCGTGTCTCTTCCTTCTCTTCCGCCTTTCAAATCATACGGCTAGGATACCCGTGTTGTGGAATTTGTCGAAAGGGGCTGGCTGCATTGTCCGTGCTTGCAATAAAACGTCTGGGGTAGGACTAGATGGCAGGTGCACAACAGCATACAGTTGCATTTCTCTTGTGATGAACATCAAGAATCCGATAATTTGAGAGATTGCGCACCTGCATTATAAGTATTATTTGTCGACCTACTGACCATGACGGGAGTAGTCGAGATTTAGCTACCAAGACAAAGTTCAGCTGTATCCCCACCCACGAGCACTGCGTACAGACAACATTCTGGGGAACAGTTCCACGCGACATTCCCTAGATCGCTGTCCACCAATCGACCGACAGTTCCTGCATGTCGCGCCATTTCTGAAGTCCTTCACAATTCCACAGTTTCAAAAGTACGTCCTGCCATTGCTAGTTCGATCCGAACGGGTTCCAGAACGACCGAGCAATCTGTCAAGGAGTAGACATGCCCTGGCGGCCTCTGCCTCGCATTGCTTTCGCAGTTGCCATATACCCCTTTCAACCTTCTTCGCCGGCCGACCTCCCGCTCGAACTCGGAGATGAATTGTACATAATCGAACAAGGAGGCGCCAACGGTTCATGGTTTCGGGGATACCTTGTTGCGCCTCCTTCGCTTTTGGCTGGATTGACGAGTGTGAAAGGTCAGACTCTAGAAGCCCGCGTGTTTTCAGGTATCTTTCCTAGGAATTGTGTGGAGATCAGGGAGTATCTGGGAGATGCGGAAGGTCGCAAGACGCTGGAAAACGGTGATGCGTCATTGACAAACGGTGCTAATAGCCACCAGGAGGAGGTTGTCAAACATCGGCAAGAGACTGTGGATATACTTGAAAATGTCGGACATAATCCACGATCAGCTTCAGCTGCGACTTACCGGTCTGGCTCTGTCCCGCTAACGCCTTCCTCAAATGTTGCGCGGAACCCGAATACCTCGAAGCCTTCTGCTCCAGTGCCGATGTTGAAGATTGGAGACGAAACGCCCACATCCTATGAAGAACCTTTGGTTGACGAGATAGCCTCGTCCCTACGGGAATGGCATTCAACAAACCTCCACGAGCTACTCCTGACCCGACAATATGGTTCGGTCGAAACTATGTATAACGTTGTCTTAGACTTGGACCTGGCTAGGCGGCAATTGCTCCATGATGTACTGACATCCAAGGAGAAAACTGCCGTGCGACAGACCACTGTGTGGAACCTAGTGCGCGGTAATAAAATGCTTACCGGTGAGGTCATTGTCCGCGATCCGAAACAAAATGGCCGATTACTTACGGGAGACGATTCGGCGATCGAATTGACCAAGCTTCAGTCGGAAATGAGTATGTTTGACTCGGACCCAAGGCAGCAGGGAGACTCATCAACGCTCCGTCATCTTCTGCTCGAAATCAAGACAATTGCTGGTTCTCATGCCGGTCCTGTCACTTTGTCTTTGTACCTGTCAACTAAAACAGACAGTGGCGCATTAAAGCCATTATCAGAGACCTATGTGCTAGAGATTCAATCAGCCGACAGTTTTATGGCACTAGCTCATACCAGCAAGTTGAAAACGTTGTTCACGGAGCTATGTGCTGCAGATGTAGGCGACAGTGCTGGGGAGGCTCATTTATATCTTGTTGTAATCGTGCAATCAGCAGAACTACCTCGGCCCTCCCTTCCCTACGCCGCGCGAACACCAAGTTCTCGGGATGGTGGCATGAACCGCAGTTCTTCTACGATGCATAGTGTCAAGGGTAGTGTTAAGGGCCGTCGCAGCATAGTCTGGACTTCCAAGTCTCCACGCCCCGGACAGCCAGAAACCATCAGGGAAACACCTCCGAGAAGCTCGGATTCCACTAATTCTCAGGGCCCAGGGGAGAATACTACGCTCAAGGATGCGACAGTTATACGTACGGTAGGAGCAGGTATATTAGATGTTGCGCATATTATCAGACATAACAGCGAAGCAGAACATGTCATCAATATCTGGTCACCTCTAGGCGAAGATGTCGAGGAAGGTGGCGACGATCTCGAGGGTTTCGATGAGCATATCCGAAGCCTCTTACCGAGCTCGTCTGGTCGATATTTCAAGTGTTATCAAGCCTCTCAGCTTCATCTTCACTTCTATCCATTCATAGACTCCGATGCCGATGCTCTTGTGCGAAACAACCCTACGTTAATGCACAATGTGACCCAGACGCGGAGAATGGGTTTTGCAGCTGCCCCGTCACAGCCGAGATCAGACATCTACTTGACCATAAATCGTGCTAAATTTCCTTGGCCTGCTCTGCTCTGCCACCCTCAAGTTGGACAAGTACCTGTTCCGGTCAACACTGGCCTCCGCAACTTACAATTAACCCTTGAAGTCCGTAATGGCAACGGAGCTCGTTTGGAGCGATGTATCTTTGCCTCATCCAACAGCACGGGACACACTGCTTGGCGGACTACAGTCACAGACAGAAATGCTTCGTGGGACCAGACCATTCGCCTTAACATACCGACTGATCAGGTCCCGGGAGCTCATGTTATTATGAGTATAGCCGATGCTCCAGAATTTCCATTCGCGCTTTGCTGGCTACCTTTGTGGAATCAACAGGCGTTCATACATGATGGGCCTCATTCATTGCTTCTTCATGCGTATGACAAGGTAACATCAAGCGTGGACGAAGAGGGAAGGGGTGCATATTTAAGCCTTCCTTGGAGCTCACTGCACAAGAACTATTCTGTGCCGGATGAATCAGTAACAGGTCCATTGTCTACTGTCCATGTCGAGACAAATCTTTGTAGCACCGAATATTCCCAAGACCAGATCATATTGGGGCTCATTAGTTGGAAAAAGCAAACCGGAAATGAGGTCTTGGAACTACTTCGACGAATTCTATTTGTTCCACAGATCGAGATTGTCAAGCAGTTGCGCGATGTCTTTGATGCACTCTTTGGAATTCTTGTCGAAAATGCAGGAAGCGAAGAATACGAAGATTTGATCTTCAATGCCTTGGTGACGGTTTTAGGCATTACCCATGATCGACGGTATAACCTTGGCCCGCTTGTTGATCATTATACGGAAAACCAATTCAACTTTCCCTTTGCAACTCCATGCTTGATTCGAAGTTATTTGCGACTTTTACAATCCCACGATACGCCACAACAGTCGCGGAACCTTCGTGCAGCGTTCAAAGTCGGTCGGCACTTACTAAAGTTTATCATCAATGCTCGTGAACAGCAAAAGCTGAAGGAAGAGGGAATCGGGGTCACCAATGTTCAGCCGACATTCAACCGCGATCTGCACTCGATATTTAAGTCCCTTGAGGCATTAATGCGGAATCAGAATCCGGTCTTGGTTGGAACAAAAACTCTCGTGGTGCAACACTTCCACTCGTGGCTTCCTGAGCTTACCAAAGCTCTGCCCAAAGATGAGCTAGTCATGATTGCGTTGAGCTTCATGGATTCCTGCCAGGACGTCAAAGGCATGCTCATTCTGTATAAGCTCGTTTTGATTCAGAATTACACAAAGCTCGATTTTTTCGCTTCCGGTGAAGACAGAGATACTTTGATCTCCTGCTGCTTCAGTTGGCTCGACCCGTATTGGGGCAACACTGGCGAAGTCTCAGATCAATACCGTGATCAAGTGCGTCTTTGTGCTTCAATCGTGGCGGAATTCTATTCGAAGCAACCCGAACCCCAGCTGTACATGTTTATGCCCAAAATCACCTCCTCCTACTGTGCTGTTGTGCTTGAGGGTGTTGACGACACCGATTATCTCTCCATGCTCTACTCTAAATCTTTCCCGTTCCAAGTCAAGGCCTCGGATCGCAAACAAAAGTTTGATGAGGCACTGGTTGAACTAGCCGGTCTCATGGCTGCCATCTCAAATATCCAGGATCCAAAACTACCTACTCTCAAGCTGGATGACAAAGCATTGTTCATATTCAATTCGCTGGAAGCTCATAGGTCTATAATAAGCTGCGAAGCTTATCCTGAAGACTGGTTAAGTCTGCACATATACAATCACCGTGCTGCTGTCAAAAATCTTGAAAATCTGTTGTCAATGTTGATCCAGTCCTTCCTTCCTCCACCAGATGAGGCCGATACGTTTGATATGAAGCTGTGGGAGATCTTTTTCACGACTTTTTGAGAGTAGTATCCAGCGAAGCGCTTGCTCTGGAGACATTTCCGGAACAAAAACGTAGGGCAGTCTGGAAGATTGGCGGTGATGTTCGCGAACAGGGCGCTGCACTTTTACGACAAGCCTGGGAAGCAATTGGATGGGAGACTAATGAAGACGAGAGAGCCAAATACGCACTGAACAAACTAGGTGGCTACCAAGTGCAATACGTCCCGAGCCTGATTCCTGGAATCATCGAGTTGTGCCTCAGCGTTCATGAGGGCCTTCGCCGGGTCGCTGTTGAAGTATTGCAGACAATGATCATCAGTGAATGGGATCTTAATCAGGATCTATCCATCATCGAAATGGAGATAGTCACAAGCCTCGATGTGCTCTTTCAGACAAAGCATATGAACGAGAGCATAACGCAAAAGCTTTTCATTACTGAGTTGCTGGATCTTTTTGAGAAGATTGAAGATGCCGACGACGCTCTGGCCAATGAAATCAAGGGTTTAATAGGGACAATTGATGAACTGCTTGAACTGTTAGTAGCGTGCAACAGTGGCGGCATCACCGAAAGCCTTCACACCTTGCGACTCATGGAGTTTATGAAAGACATGGATCGAGAAGATATTTTCATACGATATGTTCATGAACTGGCTCAGACGCAAGCTACAGAGCACAACTACACACAAGCCGGTCTCGCCTTGCAATTCCATGCTGATCTCTATACATGGGAACCAACAAGAATGGTACCTGCGTTGACGAACCCGGCATGTCCAGAACAATCAGCATTTGACAGAAAGGAGGCTCTATATTTTAAGATTATACAGCACTTCGAAGATGGAAAGGCTTGGACACATGCACTTGCCTGCTACAAGGAACTCATTGAACAGTATGAGCATGTCGTCATGGATTACACTAAACTGTCTCGAGCACAGGCTTCTATGGCCAAGATCTATGAGTCAATTGCAAAAGAAGACAAAGCGTTTCCTCGATACTTCCGTGTCTCCTACAGAGGCCTTGGTTTCCCATCAACTCTACGGGACAAGCAATTCATTTTCGAAGCGTTGCCGAACGAGCGCATGGCGTCTTTTACCGATCGCATGCAGAAACTACACCCTGCTGCGCAGATCACATCGTCTCACGAAATTGAAAACATTGAAGGCCAGTTCTTGCAGATCAGCGCGGTTAGCCCTCATAGAGAGATTATGCATCCTGTGTATCAACGTTCTAAGGTACCCCACTCAGTGCGTGAGCATTTGCTTATTTCAGTTCCTCTTCAATTCTCCTACACATCCAAACGCCACACCAGTGGGTCAAACGTAAAGGAGCAGTGGGTCGAAAAGACCATATTCACTACAGCGGAACCATTCCCTAATATCCTCCGCCGAAGCGAAATCGTGGCTACCGAAGTAGTTGAGTTGACTCCTTTGCAGACGGCTATTGAGCGGACGTGGCGTAAGACCCAAGAGCTACATTTGCTTGAGCAACATGCCATCTCAGGTGTCGACTCAACGTTATCAGGTTTGACGGAGGCTTTGGTTCAACTCCTTGACTTGGGAGCGCCGCATTCAAGCTGTGTTGCGATTTACCGTCCATTCCTGGCCAGTGAAAAGGGGAACGGCAATGATGAGCAGGGAGAGGAGGAGGAGGAAGATGAGAATGAGCAGAAACCAATCGATCCATTAGAAAATGCGCTTGCTGTGTCTTTGATCGACCATGCACTTTCGATCAAGCGGTGTCTGTCACTATACTCTCGGCCGTCTCATCAAGCTACTCAGGTTGAACTGCTGGCTAGATTCGAGGATGTATTTGGACCAGAGATTGCCTCTTTGGCTGTACATGCACAAACTCTTTCCCCCCCTCAGAGCGCCAACCACTCAAGTAATCGGTCCACGCCACATGCCAACGGACATGGCTCTGACCTTGCCGGCCGATCGTTTAGTCCGGAGCAGGAACTTATACGCACGTCCCGGTCCGATAGCCAACGAAGACACGCTGCAAAGCCTTCTCTGAGTCATCGCATTAGCATCGCCAACCCATTCAAGAGAGCCACACACCAGGCATCGTCTTCTGTAGAAACGGCGAAGGGTGACAACCAATCCCCGGATTTAAGACAATTGGCCGACGCGCAGTCTAGTCGGCAATCCATCGATGTTCAGGACCGTGATGATGACGCGGTGACAGTTCACTCACGGGCGACGGCCAAGAGCGAGAAGCGACGAAGCTGGTTTGGTGGTGACCTGAAACCGAAACACAAAGCCACGCCTTCAGTAACGGGTGGTGACCAACATGTTGAAGACCAAGGTAGGGATCGATCTAGAGCTCGTAGTGCGACGAATAAATCAAGCAAGTCGCACGATGATTCACATCAATCTCGCACGCGACACAGCAGACTGGAATCGAAAAAGAGCACTCCAGTCCTGGCTAGTGGTGGATGGGACACCGCGCAAACGGCACTGCCTCGAACATCTCAATCTGATAACCGGCCTAATACTTCTGAGAGGTTCGGCTATCCAGACAAAAGCCTTACATCAACAGTGACAATCTCGGCAGGCGGGTCCAATAGCCAGAGCAATGGCATGAGCCAGAGCGGCAAGGGGACTTCTGCTTCAACTGGAGGTGTTCGCGATTCGGTGAAGAAGCGATTCAGCTTGCTGAAGGGCATCAATAAGAAAACAAGCCGTATGAACGTTCGCGATGGCGGCGCCCTGACCGAGTCTTTGCGTGAGGAGTGATATTTTAATCCTTTTGCATCATGTTTGAAGTCATATAATCACACTCCCTTTTATTCCTTTCCGAATCATTATTTTCTTATGATGTTTTACATGTTTATCTACTTTGATACCAATCTCACGGGAAGTTGAGACACGGCGTCTTTCTATGATGTGTTCGCTACATTTCATTCTGATATATTATTTTGGAAATAATTTTTTTCTACTGTGTATAAACAACTTGACACAATTGGCTGGTCGGCCGTTTGGGCCTCTGAATACATCATTTTTATTAATCATTAGTCCGAAGTAGTAGTGTGTAGTCAATTAGATGCTTAAGCAACGGGCAAATCCAAATCAACCACCCAGGGCGCATGATCTGCGTGATATTCCAGTGTCACAATACTCGCATTCACAAAAAGCGTCTCCTGGCCGAACCTGAGCGGCGCCTCTGCACCACTCGACACGTCAACATACCGACATCTATTCTTCATCACTGTCTCGAGATCTTCCTCCTGAATCTCAGTATTTGTGTCACTACTCCAGTCACGCCGCACAGCACCATATGCTTCATGAATATGCCCAAAGACATGTAATCGAGGCTTTGCGCGTCGACACGCCTTGAGGAGGTTTTCACACCCCACAGGCATCCCCCAAGAGACCTTGTCCAAGACTCCAATTGGCGGACCATGCGTAACCATTATATCCACGCTTGGAAAGTCGGGCACCCACTGGTTGACCCTTGACGCAATCGGGCCAGAGTTGGGGTTGAATCGATCTTCGTCCCTCTCATACGCAAAGGCCCATCCACCGAATTCAGGCGAATAAGGGGATGCATAGACGGTGAACTTGGCACCGTTCTTGAGCGTAAATGTTCGAACCTCTTCCTCCATGTACACTATTCCCGCGTCCTTTGCAGCGTCATCCGTGTACAACGCCCTAATCGCCTCTGGATCTTCCAGACGTGCAGAACCGTGCCTCATCACACCCCTCGCCGCATAGTACTGCCTGTCATGCGTCATATCGTGATTGCCCGCAATAACGACCTTGATTTCTGCCTGCACATCCTTTTTGAGCATGTCTACAACGATCTGGTGTTCGGCCTGACGGCCGATTTTGGTGAGGTCGCCGGCATGGAGGAAGATGTCTGATTTGGGGAGGGGATGTCTGTAGGGTTTGTGGATGGAAGGGGATGGGTGAGGAGTTTCAGTGTGGGTGTCTGAGACCATGCAGATGCGCGTTTTTGTTGTTGTAGTTGTCATTTTGTATATAGGGTGGTGGATGTATGGTGATGGTTTGATGCTGCTAGATAGCTTTTTAATGGACAGTACAGTTGAGGTTCGCTCGCCGTATGGACCAAGAGATCAAACACGTATCCACGGCTAATTTGAAGACGAGGTTAGTTGCATGTCCAGAATATATGTATGTCCGTAGGCAGCAGAACTTCATGTACCCCAATCTGGAGTCGCCCCACAGACGTGGCAGACAGTTGCCGTAATTGGATCAGTCATTTTTTTACTTTACAGTTATGGAAGAATAATATGTATCGTACTGGACAGCAAGATAAGGCAAAGAAATCGTTCCATTGAGACAGTTGAGCTCTACAGACATTGCATCCGCAGATGCCAGATCATAAACATGGTTCTTTTTGTTTCTGGAAAGGGATTGCTCAATTGCAAAACTCCAATACCACCCATACCCGTTGCACGCACAAGACCAGCCGTCGTATGCGATAATTCTCTTTTGTAAACAAGTAATTTTTGAGATTATTGTGGAAGTTAAAACATGATGAGATTTATTTGAGGCTATTCCCTCGTTTACTTCCTGATCGCACGCTGGTAGAATGCCAACTCCTCACCCTCCAAGATGTAACCATCAACACGACCGCTCTGACCGGGACGGGACGAGACGACGGCGTACAAACGGCCGGCCTCGAACTGACGCTCCAAAGCATTCTCAACTTTGCCGGAGGCGGCGAATCGGGCAGCCTGCTTGCTCTGGACACTCTTGCTCTTCTTCTCTTCAGGGACCTCAGACTTTTGCTGGCGTCTTCGGCCAATGGGCTGGCCGTAGTGTGCCTCGTACCATTGTCTGAAGGGGGCGGCGTCGACCTGGACAACGGCGGAACGGGTGAGGGTGTTGGTACGGACAAGTTCGTTGTTGGAAGGGTGGTAGGCGACAACGATCACGCGGACCTTGCGGGAGATACCCTCGGATCCCCAGGAGAAGTTACCGGAGTCGAGACGGAGACCACGGTACTTGGTGTTTCCACCGCGGGTGCGGACAAGGTGAACTCGCTTGGGGCCAATACGAGTGTTGGCTGGCTGACGACCCTTCTCGAAGGCTCTATAGATTTGTAAGTTTTGTTCCATCAATCCCAAACTTGCCTTCGCTAGAAATATAATCATACCTCTTCTTGCGGTAGGTGGCCCTCTTCGCACCGGTGGCCGAGCGCTTGTGGCGGGAATCACGAGAAATACCCATATTGGCGTTTGATAAACAGGACCACTGAGAGACGAGTTAGTGTTTGATCAGACCTGAATAACGAATAGAAACCGTGGTAGAAATCCTAGCAGAGTTGCAATCGAAGTCTGATCCAAAAGAGTATGACTATATCGTGTCGACCGTGTCGTGCAATTCGCCAGGCAATTTCTTTCTTTTCATCTCCTTTTTCACCGTTCGCTTCGATCCTCCTCTTCCTTGTATATCCTGACAGCCTGAGAACACCGCACGACGACCGATAAAAAAAACCATACTCATGGTAGAATCCTTTTCGAAAACGAAAGTATTGCAAAGCCGTAGAATTTCTGCGGTTCTGATTTTGTGATAAATAAAATAATCGCAGTCAATCACTAACCTCGAATAGTTGTGGTCGTTCACCGGAACAGCGCTGGGTTGTCGTTCAGTTGTCGTGGTCGAGATAGTCGATTGAGGACGGGTCTTGAATTTCGTGGTCGCAGTGTGCCTACCGAGAACTTGCTCGCTTAGTGTGCCCTACTAGTCTAACCTTATTGGGCTAGCATATCTACCACAAAGTGATCACGTGAATTGCTCGCCCGCCGCCAAGACTGTTTACTGCCTGAGACCTGAGGCATTAATGAAACGATTGAGTTTACCAAGCTAAGATCTTCAAGCTGTTAACCACTTACTATTGCTAGGAGCCTGCACAACTATGAGAGCTTTGGAACTAACGTGGAAATATTAGGTACAAGTATTTATCTTTACGATATGCCCCATCGTCGCAAAATAGCTAGCCATCTATCCCTTTAGATTCGGCTTATGCTGCGCCTTCAAAGCCCTCTTCTCCTCAACCAGTGCATCAAACCGCTGCAATACAGTAAAACCTTCAATAAAATCATTCAACACCCACAAAAACCAGACTTTAGACCCAATCGCAACACTATGAGGACGTAATCTGTAAATCGACAAATGCAGCGCTTCGATCGTATGGATCACGACCATACTGCCAATAACCAGCGGCTGAACCTTGTAGCAAAAAGTCGCGAAGTTGGGGACATGATGGAGTAAGCGCGAGTAGAGCTCGGAGCCAGGTAGGAAATTCGATCGGCGCGAGAATGCGATGAATGTCGCTAGGCAGACGGTGAACATGACTGCACCAAACCCCCTAGGTCGGCGGTACTCTTGGATCGTGATGTCGGATCGACCCAGCGATTTGAGACAGTATTTGTGCATTTCAACCACTTTTTGTCTGACCTCTTCGTATCCGCCGAGAGCCGGTTCGAAGGGGATGAAGAAATTTGTCCGGGGCGATTTTGCGCGGTTGGGGTAATCGGCGGTAGAGATGGTCATTCCATACAAACGAATATCCTCGAGTTGAGCGGTCTGCGCCTCGGTGTAAGGGACTTTGTTGTAAACTTCCAAAAACATGGAAAGGGCATCGTGGTGGTCGCTATTCATGTGGGAGACGATGCGTTCTCTTTGGATTTGTTCTTTGTTGCTGGCCTCATTTTGGCGTTGGTGGAGCTCGCTCGAACTGCTTGTACTGCTCATTGCGCCGGTATTCAATGATTTGATGCGTTGGAGGTTTGTGAATTAAGTATCAGGTATGCAGAGATGGCGAGAAGGAACTGAAGGCGAAGGGGGTCAGCGTTTTGGAGATCGACTGGGTGAAGCTTAGAAGAGCACAAGCGGAGATGTAGAACCTCGGCCGAACCCAGCCCCATAAAACAGTAGAGCACCCATATGGTGGGCTACGGTGAATATGATGCCGACCATAGCCGCTAGACCTAAGTTTAATTGGCATATTATCTTTCTGAAGCTACTGATAGTTGGATTAAGGCCTAGACTTGCAATTGAAATTTGATCGTAGTAGCAGTTGCATACATGCCTGAGGCACCCAGTTTGCTATATCATCATTGCTGAAACTCGTCCACTATCATACGTGCGCCTTTGTTTTTGATCAGTGGCTAGTAGCATAGAAATGCCATTTTTATTGAATAAATTCAGATAGAGTGATTTATAGTATTACCCCAGGATAGGATTAGGTGTACGCCACTGCGGCCGTTAGGGCTAATCCTGCCGGTTTGAAGTTATACTACTACAATTTCAATGAAAAGGATGTTGTTTCAGGTTGAATCAAATCGCGTTCAAGGCAAGGAAAAGTATCAATCGCTATCATGGTAGATGAAAATCGTTACACGAGAAGAGATATGAAAGTAAGCAAGTCGAAATACAGGAGGCGCAGAAGGCCCAGCGCGAAATGCCAGTGTATTCGGTCGAAAAGGTTGACCGTAGGATTTGCGTTCGTGTCTAGCAGATTAAATTTCGAGCAAGCCAGGCAGATATTATTGCTTTGGATCGTTGTATGGTCGAAGGTATCAACAAGTAGTCATGGCGTAGATGATTAGGCACTGCATTGGATATTAGCCAAATCTTTCGCATAAAATTAAGAAGCAACTTACAGGAGAGACAAAGTAAGATCACCGTGTACGGCAGCCTTCAACTCAATTTCCACCTCCAGGTTAACCTCCAACTTCAACTTCAGCCCGTCCTCCTCGTCGATCCCTTTCTTGACATCCGATGCGAGCTCCATCTTTCCACCGTTTTGTTGTCGCGTGGCATTTCCTCCGTATGGAGCTACGGCATCGTCGTCGTCGTCGTAGTCGTCATCATCCTCGTATTCATCGCTATAATCACTATAATCCTCCTCATCGTCCTCGTCGTCATCATAGTATTGCCGTCCACGGGGCTTTTTTCGGCGCTGTAGTTGTCCGCCTCCATTTTCGGCGTCAGACTCAGTTATGGGCTCGTCAGGGTCCTCGTCTGAGTAGGAGTCGTAGTCACTACCGGCTTCGGAGTAGTAGTCGTCTTCTTCTGCTTGAGGGGGTTCCTCCCTTTTTTGCTTTTCTGCTACGGGGGCAGACATGTTGACTGCTGCTCTCTTCTGTGGTTCTGTTCTCTTCTTCCGATTATAGCGGCGGCTGCTGGCGCTTGGGGGAGGTGGAAGGTATTGAGGTGGCAGAGGTGAGGTTTCTCACCGGGCAATTGATATTACGGATAATGTTTATTATCTACAGAAAGAGACGAATGGGCTAGACACGTCATGAGCTGGAGCCAGAACCAAGAAGCAGAGATGGTGTCATTGTCTCTGCCTGTCATGCATGACGTATAAACATACTGCATCTATGCAATACTACAGAGTACTAAGCCTGGATGTGGTCCGGCAACGCCACAACCCACCGTCTGACATTTGACGTCTCTCCGGCTTAAAAATAGTCGCTGTCAACGGCGTGCTATGACGGAAGTGACATGACAGCAAGCCACAGTTTCAGACATGGCGGTGGGCCCAGCCGATCAATAATGTCCGTGCCAGTACTAGTAGCACGATGAATAAAAGTAACCATTATATCTCCGAGATGAATCCGAGTGGTGGTTTCGAGCACGGATCGCTGGTCGAACGTCGTCGAATCTGCCGTCTCTGTCGACGGATTTGGAGGATGTTTTTTTCTCAGGAACCTTTCGATATGTTTGCCTCCAGGCTTCTAGAAGTCGAGCAGGTACATGTAACCTTGTGCCTCTTAGTAAGCCAGGCAGACAGACAGGAGAAGAAATAAGAAAAGACGGAAAGCGGACCCCTGTCAGTGACGTCACGGGGACAGCCAATCAGGGCGCGAGGCATCCACATGGTGATGCATGGCGCTCCACTCCTTAGCCTCCCCCATACTCTGTATATTTCTTAGTACCACAGGAGTACTTAGGAGGAACTTGGTACAGCATAGGTGGTACACCCTGGCTCGGCTTAGTCTCGCTTGTATACATACCCTCACGTCATATCGGCCTGTCACTGCCTGCCAGGTGGAGATGATGACGCTCCCTACCTGCCATGTCTGACGTCGCGATACTAGGTAGATCGTCCCATCGCTTCGTCTATATCTTGCAAGTCATCTGTCTCCGGACATCATATAAGATTTCTCTCTCATCGTCCACATTGCCCCCCCATTTGAATTCTCTTTTCTCTCATCATGTCCTCTGAACAAGCCAACAACAACCCCGACCTCGCCCAGGAGAACAATTCCTCCGCTAGCTCTTCTGCCCCTCAACAACAGAAGAAGCCTCGCAAGCTTAACAGGAAGCCTGCCGAGACTGAACAACCCAAACAAGAAGAGCAGCCAGAGACTAAGGAGGGAGACGACGAAGAACAGCCCGACACAAAACAAGAAGACGAGGAATCCGAGGGCGTAAAACAAGAAGAGCCTGAAGAGGAAGAAGACCCCGAGCCAGAACCAGAACCAGAACCAGAACCACCTCGTCGCCAACGACGCAGCCGTCCCAACAGACGGATTCAGCGCTACCAAGACCCCGAAGACACCGAGGAAATCGAACGAAGCGACATGGAGCAGCGTCAACAAAAGGGAGGCCGCCGTACCCGCAGCGGCGGTAGCAGACGCCCACGCCAACAACAAAACGGCGGCGCCCTGGGTCCCCTGGGCGGAGTCGGAGACGTCGGCAACACCGTCAACGGCGCAACAGACATGGTCCAAAACACCGCTGGTAAAGCCGTAAACGGTGTCACCGATTCGGCCGGCAAGGCGCTCGGTGGTGTCTTGGGCGGTGGTCAGAAGGACGACGACGGCGGAAAAGATGAGCAGCTCAGACTGCGGCTAGACCTGAATCTGGATATTGAGATTCAGCTCAAGGCGAAGATTCATGGTGATCTTACGCTGGGATTATTGTAAGTCGACCCTATTCTCCCCCTTTTGCTCCCTCCCTGCTCGCCCGATAAAGGATGCAATGATGGGTCCAGCCACATCAGTTTTACCATCATTAGTAACATGCCTAACTCATAGTTCCTAGGAATTAAGCTGACGACTTTTTCCAACTCTTTTCAGAAATTAACGTCTGAACTCCTATAACGTTACGACTCTTAACTTTTCAAACGGTTTACGACCTCACTTTCGATATTTCCCCACGCCATGAAAGATTTTTCTTGGTTATCATCTGTCATCTGAAATTGGTTGAGCGATTCCATTTTTTTTTTGCTTACGTTCGAACATCCGGCCTGGACGTGCTATTCGTTGCTCTACTATCTCTTTTCTATAATTCAATGTATCATTTGCTTAGGTAGCGTAATGTTCAATCATATTGGAGGATGATTGGAATGAATGATTTCTGTTCAATTTTTCTGTACTCCATATCCCATGCTTTATCCGAGAAAATAAAAAGTACAATGTATACAAATGTATACAACAACTACAAACCAGCTATATTCATCAAAACATACCCCACCGTCACTACAATCACAAACGAGACCAGACTGCCGGGTATACCTCGTGTAAGGAAATGGCTGACACGAAGGTATCGTTGTCCAGTTCCGGGGATCTCCATCATGATAGCCGCTATCAACCACGTTAGCTAGTTGCCCCATAAAACTGTATAAGAGGAAAAGGGACGTACTCATATTCGGGAATCCGCTGGTAGGCAATCCCATCGCAACAGAACACATCAATGCACTTGTCATAACGAGCAGATTTGGGTGAGGGTTTTCCATCCCAACACCCACTTGTTGCACCAGCGGGAGGACAATCAATGCCGCGACCGTGTGCGATATGAACGTCGCCATTACGAGGATCAGTGCGGAAAATACTAAAAGTACACCGTACAGACTGAAGTGGGCGACTCGTTCAGTGATTGCACCAGCAATGGTATGTAATAAGCCGGACGATGTAACGGCCTTTCCAAGCACCAGACCACCCGCGGCGAGAATGATTATGGTCCAGAGGAAATTGTTAAAGTCTTCCTTGGTCAAGATACCGCTGCCGAAAAACAAAACCATTGGTATAATTGCTATAACGCCCATGTCGCCAAAGACGGTATCAAGCTGGTGGCTGAAGCACCAGAGCACAATTGTGACGAGCGTCGTGAGAGTCACGAACCATTGTGTGCCAGTGAAGCGGTCTTTGACGGGGCGGATGGGGACGATGGTTGTCCCGCGACCGGGTTGGAAGGTGACGAGTAGGATAATCCAGATTGCAAGAATGGAAAAGACGCATACGGGGATTGAGATAAAAAACCATGTTCCCCAGCTGATTGCAGGGTACATGTTCTCCAAGGCGATAATATTCTGCGGCGAGGCAATTGGGGACGCTGCACCTCCGACGTTTGCTGCTAATGCAATTCCTAGAATGAGCGCTTTGGAAAAGTTGGATTCAGAAGGCAAATTGCGTAGTAGTGGCTGGAACAGTCAGCATAAACAACGAAGTGTGAAGGATTCGACTAACCTGGATGATCGAATAGCAAAGCACCGGCGCAGCCACGTTGCTGATCCACATACTCAAAAACATACTGACAAACATATTTGTGATCAGAACAACGCGAGGACTCGTACCCGCTCTGCTCAATACAAACGTAGCCATACGACGAGCAATGTCGTACTTGGACAGTGCCGCCGCGATGGTAAACCCTCCTAGCAACAACATGATAACCGATGTCCACATGGACGCAAAGACAGCTTTGGTAGCTGCATCTGGCGCCAAGCGCGCATGCGGTTTCTCTTCTGATCGCATAACACGAAGTATCACAACCAGGAAAGGAATCAATAGTGACGTGACGAACAACGGGATAACCTCAGTCGCCCACAGCAGACTGACAAACACCAGCATGGCCAAACAATTCTGCTGTTCAGGTTTGTCCATGATGGGCACTGAGAGTAAGACGGCAAAAATGATAATAATGCCAATCAAGGAAAAAAAAGATAAACTACACACCCATTCGGGAAAGTACCAGCGACCAAGAGGCGTCTCGATTTCTTTCCCTCTGCTTTCAATATCGCCTTGACGTTGTGCCGTTGACGGGTCGGGGTCACCTCCAAGTAGAGTCCGGCGAATACCCATATTGGCAGCCTGTGCTTTTCGCTCAATGCCAATCATTTCTCGCCACACCGTATTTCTCTCCCACACAACATGCTCCCGCAGATGAAGCCGAAGCTCTCTCCGTGCGAGTGCCAAGTCACCCCGCGTCACAATCTCAGCATAAACATGTTCCATGCGGCGAATGTTTTCGTCCACATGCTCTGCCGTTGCATCCGTAAAAGGATAAGCAGGCGAAACAGTACCGTTAATGTAATCCCGTCGTAGGTTGCGATCCAAAATCTTGTCGTACTTCTTCAGTGCTTTGGAGAATCCCGTTTTATTGAGTTGAATGTACGACTTCAATTCGCACAGGGAGACATAGACGCTGATCGCCCGCTTCTTCAAAGCAACCCCTGCATTATAAAGGTCCAACACATGAGGATCATGCTGCTCGTCTTCGTGCCGCGAATTGCCAAGGTGCCATAATCGGGAATCGCCCATTTCGCTCGCGTACCCATCCAACCTGTCACCACCATCTCGATATCGTTCTGTACGCAATCGAGCCCGAGACCCGGGTCTTCGATTCTCCTCGACCGGTGAATCAAGATCATCGCTATCACGGTCACCTTCGTCGTCATCGTCGTCATCCTCATCATCACTAATCGTACTCTCGCGCCGATTCGGACCCAGCCCCAACGAGTGCAGTATACTCCCTGTCCGTGGCCGTGACCCAACACTCAAAGTACGAGATTTAATTGTCTCTGTTACAGGCTCCATAGCCAGTCCATCCGTACTAGCTTTGTACTGTGCCTGCTCCTTGAGGACATCTTCTACTTCGCCGAAAATGGTAAGTTCTTTGATCTGATAAAATGAGCAGATTTTCTCTAGCTCTGCATCTAGCGCTCGTCGGAAGATCGCGTCGGTATCAACTGATGTATCGAGAAGAGGAGAAGACTCAGAGTCGACTGCGCCACGGCCGTCGGGCTTGTGTATCTGCTTCTCTAAACTATAGATTCTGTATCCGCCGTAAGCAACAAAGCCAGCAGGACAGAGTCTTGTACGTACAATTTCTTGAGGTTATCATATGCAATATAATAAGCACTCCAGTCCGGCACCGAATTAAACTGCAAACTATGCGAGAACTTCATATTGGCGGGGTCGTATCGAATAGGGGATTTCTCAAGTCCGCGACGCCGCTGCTCAAGTGCCTGCGCCCAGAGAATATGGGCTCCTCGACCGATATCCGACCTGTAATTTGACTCCTGTGGCTGTTGTACGCGTCTTACACCGTCGGTGTGTACTTGTAAAAGCTCAGTTCCCTCGTGATCTTGAATTCCGCTGTGAGCGCTAGCTGTATCGTCATGTGGGACAAATCCGAACTTGCTCCCTGTCGTTGTACGACGGTGAGTTTTCGAGGAGATATTTTGTGTGACTGGCTCAGAAAGGGGCTGAACAGTCTGAGCAGTTCGAGTACGAGGAGAGGAAGGACCGGCCTCGAGCGAGACAAGCTCGATGTTCTGAGGCGCCACGGCGTTGACTGCGAGAGCGGTAAAGACTGATCGAAAGCGGGACACGCTCCGAACTTTGTGATTTGTCGGACAGCAGAAGAGCGTAGGCAATCTGGATGTTATCAATTCATACCTGCTAAGGCATTGGTCTCGGTGACTTGTGTGAGTTGTAATTGTGGCCTAGGCTCCACTGCTGACTTGACAGTGACACCTTCACGAGATACGTTGAGCAACCAATAGGGGGGCAGTTAATTTGCATTGCGGCTGCTGCGGTTATCAGAGCCAATCAAGAAATATTCGCTGTGCAGCCAATAGCGTCGTAGACATCATTAAATCTAACAAAGTGAGGCTCGGTAAGAGATTTGATCGAATATACGCATATGTTACGGATAATTGTTTCAGATGTTGAACAAAAAATTAAAATATTGGTAATTTACAATTTGAACATGATAAATAACACATATAAAAACCGAGCAATGCAACACAAACGAGACAAGACATCATCTTCCTCCCGAAGGAGCCTTCAACTGCAAGTTTGATCTACCCGAAATACCAATCTTATGAACATGCTCCCTCTTCTCCCACACACCGCTTCGCCCCTCTGCAACAGCAAGAAGCTCGTTAGCAACACGAGCCGCCAACTTGGAGTCCTTTCTCTTCTCTGCGGCCTCCAAGATCCATCGGATAGCCGTTCGGCGTCTCTGGCGCATTGCCAGCGGAACGGGCATGGGAACTGAGGCACCACCACCTGCAAGACCCTTCTGTTGACGAATCTTGATCAGAGGGGAGACGGAGTCGACAAGAAGGTTGAGGTATATCACTGGATTTAGGGGAAGCTGAGGACTCGGTAGAGATGTAAGAAGACGCCGTCTTGGGTCGATTTTGGGAGGAGCCGAGGTGCGAAGAGTATCGAGAATGAATTCCATATCCTAGACCTCGGGTCAGTTACGGCCACTTATATCTCGAGATGTAAAAGCTACCTTCTGTGCACGACTAAGTTTCCCATCCTCCATAAGCAATTTGGTGAACTGCTCAACAACAGGGTCATATCGGCTCTTGTAATTCTCCGTCTTGGGAAGAGGTGTAGGCATGTTATACTTGAGCCCTGGAAGATTCTCAGCGGCTCGTTCCGTTGCGAGATCGATCATGCTTGCAACGGTAGCTATCGATGGATCCTCGGCTCCTGTGGGTTGATGTGTGACTTCTTGAAAAAGGCGGGCGGATGTGGAATATGACCGAGTTCCTTTCTTGGCCGCCTGGTCGCGAATGACTTTGGGTGCGTACTTAAGGGCGTCGTCGTCTCTTGTCATGATCTGAGATGATACGTCATGTTAGTAAAGCTTTTACTTTCACTTTCCATTTTCTTGAACAAAAAGACTAACCTCCTCAATTGGTGTACCCTGCTCAAGCTCTGGCGATCCAGGTGCGCTTCCGTCGCACTTTTTTCCGTGCATAATCTTATCGATGGCGGCGGCCTCCTGGCTGACATGAGGCAGCGCATCTTGAGTCGGACCCTTTGGCTGCTCGACTTGTTCAGGGATATCTTTCGACGAGTATAACCGCCGCGAGGTTTCTTTCATGTATGATGTTCGTCCATTGCTCCAATTGATGGAAGGATGTGTGCTCTGGCGAGAGGTGACGGTGAGTGACTGGTACTGTTGGCGAAGAACATTCCTCGCGGTGAAGAGGTTAATGCGTGGCGCCATTTCCGATCGCAATCAAATGCCCGTTAACTTTAATAATTGGGCAAGAAAAATATGGGAATATGTCTGTCTGCAGAGTGCCTCGTGTGGCTTGATTCTGCGTGTCGGCCGTTGATTGAGCTTTGAAGTAATTGCGGGCTAATCCAAGATTCTTGTTTGGTGAAATGATTTTCCGAGCCGACCAACATCTCTGACGTAGATTGGCCGTTAATATGTACGCAGCACAACTACTCCGTACGGAGCATTGCTATTTGCACAATTTCGATATAATATAATGATAAATGATGCTTGTATTTTGTGATTATTTACATCGTACGCCGAACGGCCACCCAATATGTAAAGATAGGTATACAGAATTTTTCATAGCGGTGTTATGACAAAACGTAGCAATAACTTCACCCACTTGCTGCTGGCTCTATAGCCACATCGTGATTCGAAAAGCAAAATATGACCCATGGAACTGAACACGATCTTAGTCGGTCGATGAGGAGATTGTGATCTAGCTTGATGCTTCTGGTCACTAAAACGAATCTCACTTAACGAGCAGTGTCGTCTGGGTAGACATAGAAAGCAATGGCTAAAATAGCATACCTGTGAAAATATCAGCGCTGCTGGCCTAAACCCCTTAAAAAGCAAGCAAGGAGTTTAACTTACATTCCCAAACATAATCCACCCTCCAAGTAGTTCGACTTCCCATCCTGAATAAGGAATATAACCACCAAAGCAGAAATGAAAAAGGAAACAGTCTCAAAGATATGGAAGTGTAACGTCATTTCAACGCCCATGATCCATCCAAGAATGACAAGGAATGGTGTAACGAAAAGAGCAATCTGTAGACTGCTTCCAATAGCAACACCAATCGCCAGATCCATTTTGTTCTTGTATGCCACAACGACAGCGGTAACATGTTCTGCCGCGTTACCCACGATGGGTATCAGCACCAAACCAATGAATGTCTTGCTCATGCCAGTCTTTTGGACAATGCCCTCGATACTACCGACGAGATACTCCGCACAGATGGCAACCAAAACAGTGATAATAACCAAAGCAATACCAGCTGCCACAGGGTTTAGTATATGCTCCTCGTGTTCATCTTCAGCTGCAGCCTGGCCTTCGGTGTCGCTCTCGCATGTTCCCTCGAAAAGGGTTGCGTGAGTCTTGAGTTGGAAGACCAAATACATAACATAGAGAAGTAAGAGAATGATAGCCGTACCGCGGGAGAGTAGAAGAATGCTTTTCCTCGTATCCTCAGGTGCGGTCTGGTAGGAGTCAGACATCGCTGCGAAGAGCGAGGCGGGGATAATCAGAGAGGCCGACGCAACAGCCATTAGAGAGGACATGGTTGAGGCGACGGTTGAGTTGAATGCCTGCTCAGGGAACCGAAGTCCTCCGACCAAGAAACAGCAGCCGAGAACAAGCAATATGTTAGACAGTATGCTTCCGAGCATACTGGCTTGGACAACACGAATCTGGTTATCCTTTAATGCAATGATGCTTACCTGTAGACGGCGGTTAGCTCTTTGCCCATGAATTTCGAAGCAGATGCTTAACATACAATTAATTCAACTGCATTTCCAAAAGTAGCATTCATCAAGCCACCCAAAGTCTGTCCCATAGTAGCAGCGAGTTCCTCGGTAGCAAAGCTCAACAACGAAGCCAAGGGCATGATGGCAAGAAAATTCAACACAAAGACGGCCGGCGCACCCCACCCCAAGATACCAGCGACAATGCCCAGGGGCACAAAGACAAGTAAGATGTTGACATAGTTACTTGCCAGAGTGAGCCAGGTCAAATGCGCAAACTGCGCAGGCCATCTAACCCAGAACCGATGATCGTCTCGGTAAGGCGACTCAGAGTGGTGTGGCCGTTCAGAAGATGTGCGAGGATGGAGCAGCAACGAGCGCTCATGCACATCCGATGACCCATTCCGTGTCATGGTGCGTGAAGACGAACCTACTCGACGAAACTGGCTGAAGATAGTTTTCGGAACAGAAGAGGTAGATGTAGCTAGAGAGGATTGGCGGTCACTCAGGTCAGCAAGCTATGCCCAAGTGATGCCGATGCAGGGATAATGGACGTGAGTTAAGACCCGAGTCGTTGGTAAGGCTCACAGGCACGGGATGTACGACGCGATATGCGGCGTGGTATGACGGGCGGGGATAATACAAACAGGGAAGTCAGGAGAGAAAGTTTGGTGAGTAGTCGGCGAGTGAAGGAAGACGATAATGACAGCAGATGTTGAATATTGTTAGGATAAAGAGGCTAGTAGTCAAGGAAGGATTGTCGGGAAAGGGAGGGGTGAGTAATATCGCTGCTCTTTTAAGTTTCTGGAAGGAAGCAAGTAGGCGTACCTCTGCTTAGAGGACTCATCCTCTGGTTCGGCGAATGAGAACAGTCGATCCGGGTCTCCAAAGCTGGTAAACTTCAATACCCTGGATTAGTTGCTGGGTTCCGTCTGTCGCAACACTGATTTGTATATTCGTCTGTCAATTGAGCTATTAGAAGAGCGAATAGAAGAGACGAGAGTTCGTAGAAGCTCGGTACAGCCACAGGCCAAGCTATGTTTTCTGTGCAATGCCGATGCAATCCGACTAATGGCGATCAAAGTGCCGCAGTGGTTCAGTGAAATGACCAAGGCTAAGCAGGAACTTAAAAATCCCACGTTGAACAAGACTGTATCATAGAGGTCACGATGGGGGAGAAGGAAGAGCAGCGCGGAGATATGCCAAGCTTCTTTCGATGACGCTGCTGTTTTGCACAGCCCCAATGTCCGAGCTGTCCCATTGGCCGCGAGCCTGCCAAGCTCTGCCGGCAGATTGTATCATTTGTAGTGGGCATACACGATCTTACATGTCGCTACGATACCGCACGATATTACACATACAAATTACATGGTTTGATACATGCTGTGTGTAATGTCATGGCAGCCCACACGTGACTTATGAAGCCCTGACCCGAGGACTTCCGATTTGCAATCATTGATCACCAGGAAAAGAATTCTATATTCATATGCAAATATATTATCTAAAGAGCGATATTCCGGCAGAAGAGATATTTGAAAAATGTCCATGAATTTTGGCCTAAGCAATCAAGGGTTCCACTTTACTTTCCACCTTTGAGTCCTGCATACTCGTTAGACAGAATCCACCATACTGTACAACAAATGACTGAAGAACATACCTGCAGCATATGCAAGATACCACGTCCGCGTGGCTCCACCATCAATCCAGCTCATATTGAAATCCGGCTGGTTGAAGAAATCATATGCTTTGGAAGGGTCTATGATTGCCAAATTGGCGTACAAGACACCTTTCCAACCGCCTGAAGAGACAGTAGAAGCTGGTGTGCAGGCTCCTTCAGCGAACATGGCATCCCATTCCTGTTTCACAAACGTTTCGTTGCGAGTGTATGCAGATGAGGGAAGCAGAGGAAGCATGTGAATACTAAATATCCTCAGTAAAAGTCAATTAGAGCAGAGAGGGTAGCAGCACTCACCCCTGGATAAACTCGAGATTGGCACCAAAGTATGTGATATGATGGGCCTTATTTTCGAACAACTGCATTTATTCATCAGTTATCGCCGAATTCATAGGAATAAGGGAATACCCACAATGCCAGTAACTTTATTGCCAATAAAGTTGCCTGGGTGGTTCAAGTTATCATCCTCCATGAGGAAGTAGTCTTTTAGTGACCTCCGAAGCAAGGCTAACATCAGATTGCCTCTGGCTTCCATGCTTTTGTCACCGATAGTCTTTCCCCACATCTTCACCGCGTATGCAAACATGCTATCTTCCGATGTGGACTCTTGATCCTTACCATCAGCCGATTCAAAAAGACCCTTAGCCCAAGAATGTCCATGGAACCAATCAAAGGCACGCGAAAAGGGGAATGAAGGATCGTTAGATACAGAGTTACCAGCATCACGAACCAGCATGTTCACCCATGCTTTGTTAGCCTCATTAAGCCAGGATGGGTCGAGTGTGCCGATGACTGCAGCCGCGTGGATGAAATACCCATAATGGAAGTGATGATCGTTGTAGCCGGAATTCCCAAAGTCCTGGTTCAGGTCATTTGTGTCATATGCAGCACTAGATACGACTCCTTTCCAGGTGTTATCATAAACGAGGGGAAACTGCTGCTCGTTGTTCACAAAGCGCGTAAAAGCCTTTTTGAGACCATCAAGCGTGGATGCTGCTCGATCTGGGTCGTTGCCGAGCTTATGGACAGAATATACCAGAGTAGCGAACTTGCTCAAGACCTTGCCGCTATAGTACATGCTGTTGAGATTACTTTGCGTATCGACGTCAGGAGTCAGCTCGCTTTCTGCAACAGAGCGTATAGTCTGCTGGACATCGGATGAAAATGTCCCAACGTTGCCGACAAACGGCGACCACGGCGCAAATTCCATATCGATCGGAAGATCGCTCTCGACCATTATCCATTTATCGGCCGCTACAGCAGTCATGTTTCCTTTGGTAGTAGATCGTAGTTGTAGTAGTTGCACAGCAGCCCGTGTTTGTGCATCGAATGATTCGACGTGATGGGGCAGGGCGAACATCAAAATAGGTTTATTTGGAGCATATTGGCCAGCCTTTTGCCAAGTCAATCCGTATGTGCCAGTATAATCATTGACCGCCCCGTTGATACTGGCAGACGTAGCATAGACACCAGCACTTGCATCATACACAACCTCGCCTGAATCACCTGCAGGGTTCTTTGCAACTTGAATGATACCAGAGAACCCCAGTGGCCCTTGAATGGTACTTGAATCGGTGAGGTTGAAACTTGGCTCAATGCCATTGTCATTATCAGGCGTGACATAAAACAACCAGCTCTTTCCATCTGCCAAAGTGACACGGTACTTGTATGTTCCTTGGCCGATAGCACCTACACACACCAAGTCCCGAAATGTGACGCAACTTTGTACGAGTGGTTGCAGTCCTGTATAAATACCGGTCACAAACCCCATTCCCTGCAGCACAGGGAAAGTAATGCTCTGGTTTGACTGGTTAGAAGGTCGCAGAATGACATCTGCAGAGAAATCTGTCAACCTGTCGGTGTTTAAGACAGTAGAAGGGCCTAATTCGCTCGCAGACAGGATGATAGACTGCAAGCCAATGGGGTTTAAATAGTACTCTACTGGATTTTCTGGAAGTTCTTTGCTCTTGTCCCCATATACCAATTGATCCAGCTCGGTATGAGAAATGGCCAGTCCCCAAATCTGTGCATTTCCAACGCCCTTTAGCCATGTCAAAGAATAAGGCTGGGTAAAGCAGGATGTGGTCTGGTTTCCTAAAAAGAAATTTGCGTAGAACTTGTTCGTTTCAATGGGAGCAGTTGTGTCCACCTATATATAATTTATTAGCGATGAAAGCTGTCAATACTGCCCAGGTGGGTAGTGCTTACGATTCCAATTTTCGGCACGGGATGAACTTCCTTTACGGGAATGTTCGTAGGGACAGCATTCAAGGAGACCGTCTCGAAGACATCTTGTCCATCCATTATTGAGAGAGAAGCAGTAGCTTGGGTTGTAGAAGATCCTTTAATGTCACTGCTGCTGTGTACTGGCCGACTTGCACTTGATTGATAGACGGTAGAGGTTATGGTGACCGTAACAGTGACGGTTACTGCTGGAGCTGTAGTAAAGGGAATAAGAGGCCCGGAGCCAGCAAGGCTACCAAGTATTCCGATAGGTTTAATAATATTAGAGAGGTATGGAAAGGGTTGCAAGGATGGGTGTCCCTCGGTCTCTAACTGAGACTGGTATGTCTAAGGGGTATGGTCAGCACCGTTGTAATAGTCATCTTGGAAAGATATATCAGCGTACTCCCTTAGTCTGAATGTCAAGTAGCCTTGCGGTATTTGGAGGATATTGCGTGACCAAGCTCGTAGGGCCTTCTTGTATCAGGGTCTTTGAGGCTTGAGGTTGCTGAATATCATGGTCAGTCCGTACAACAAATGCATACATGCATAAGAACCATACCGAATATGCTGTTCGAGATGGGAGCTGAGGAAGGCAGTGTATGCCTTGAATATCCAGAGTCCATATTAGTATAGTCTTCACAATGACAAATATATAACGATTCATGTTGACGACCAGAAAAGAACAAAAATTTTCAAGAAGGGATGACTTTTTTATGTATAGGAAGCGAGTGACAGGTTCATCTGTGTTGACTATTGTCCAGCCAGAAGCACATTGAAATGAGTGATAGAAGTCTTCTTCCTTTAAGAAAACATAAAATATAAACAAACAAAATGACTCTGGCGCACACAATAGCCACGCATAAACGAGTGTGAAATTTGTCCAATTTCGGGATAAGAATTCAAATAAGCATTTGATGGATTTCGTGCGAAGACATATATTGGATGGGTTGATGCTTGCTGATAAGAAAGACAACATATGACTGGCATGCCGTCAGGCACTGGACCGACGAAACACTCACCTATCGGAGATCAGCTGGAATTTGCCAGTTGCAAATAAGTCAAGAATGCGTGAATAGTAAACAAGATCTCGTTCCTGGCCGGGTGCAAGCAGGAGGAGGATGTGAGGTATGTGCTGTGGCCAATAGGAACGGCTGCTCCCCACCAGCCTCCATACTTGACGACGACTGGCATATCGTGAAAATTTGTATTTGCTATTTCTTGGACACATTGAGATCTTATGTCTATATTCGAGATCGGCTCTGTCACGAAGGAATCTTCCGTGGTCTGTGTACAGAAAGTGGTTCACGGTCCGCTTTCATCCATCCCTAGAAATACAAAGCATTCCATCTCCAGTTTTCGACTTACGTGGAAGGACCGTGGCAGAGCCGTGCCTGTTCCATAAGCACGCGATCAGTTGAAAGGCCCATGTTGCTTTGAGTCTTTAGGACTGTGATTATTGCTCAGTAAAGTCACTGGGAGATTGTGAGGGTTGAACACGTGATCATATAAATGCACACTACAGAAAAGCAAAGCGTTAGGAATTACATGTTTATATTTCACCTCCAAAGTCTGTGCAAAGGGCCATAAAAACCCAGTAGGCTCGGATTGTCTTATGACTAAGTGTGAAGTGGACATAACTTGTAGGGTATATCTATACAGAACACACGATAGCCGCAAATGTTTTCAAAAATAGTGGATCACATAAGAGGTCGTTGCATAGGCTTGATAATGCCTTGCTTGATAAGGACACGAGGCTTGGTAGCCTCGTGGAAAGTGTCCGAGGTAGACCATTCAGGGCCGATAGGCTGACGGAGGGATCTTTCATACTGCTGTCTGTTTTCGAAAGGATGAGGAAGTTGTGTGGCCATGTATTTCACGTTCTAGACGAATATTATTATTAGCTTAAACTGACAGCAACCTGGACCGCTGGGGATATATCCTACCTTCTTCATTCGCTTCTCGTTGATGATGACATGTCCAAGTCTTGCGTCCTTACGCTGCTCAGGTTTGATACCCTCGACTTTGGTAAGGAATTTCTTCTGGCGCTTTTGCTGCTTTTTGCTGATGCCCGCACCAGTCCAACTGCCCCATCCTGGTAGAGTGTTATCAACGACTTTGTCGCCTTCTTCCTCGATAGTTTCCTGCTTTTCACGCTCAAAGTCTGCCACCACATCGTCTCCAGCGAAAGCTCTCTTCACAAGCTCGTGATTTGTAAGCAAGACAGGAGCGTCCTCGTCGCCGCTGTCGCTTGCCAACTCATTGTTTTGAGTGTTAATGTGAGACTTGGGGATGCTAGCTTTCCGTGGTTTATGTCCACCCAAGGCTTTGCTGACGTTGCTCACCTCGGCCGGTTCCTGATCACCAATAGAGATGTTGATGTTGTCGTCATTATCATTGACTTGGCGTTTCCTGTTTGTCCTAGTATTTTGTACTAGCCAAGGATTTTCAATTTCCTTATCCGATTCATCCATAGCCGGTCTATATTCACTTGCTTTAGCAGATCTGGCGACATCGTTTCCCTTCGACTTGCTCCTTCCCTTGGCGTAGCTGCTGGGATCATATGCCGTGGCCTCTGTAGTTTCATTGCCAAGGTCTTCATCTTCTGAAGCAACAGTCTCCTCAAACTCGTTCTTGCTGCGAGACCCAGCTAAAGTCTGTTTTTCTGCTGGCTGAGAAACTCCAAACTTCTTTCGGCCACCTTCTTCCTCTTCGGAATGATCTTCATCCCCGTTTATCTCACGGCGTAATCTTCGGATTTCTTCATCATTCTGTTGTTTGCGTCCTGCTTCTGCCTTTTGCATGAAGCTCATAGACATCAATTTCGAATGTGGCCCAGTCGATTCTGAATCATCTAGACCATGAAGCGCATCCAAATCTTTGTTCAAAATTCGCACCTCGGCATCAGAGCCTGCATCTTCATCCCACTCGTCGTGGTCATCTTCCGATCCCGAGCTTGACGACCCAAGATAGTCATCACCATCAGTCTTGACGCTTCGTCCTTCGATCCGTCTCTGCAACTCCTCTCCTCTCCTGGCCATATCATGCATACTAGAACGGGCATCTTCGTCCCACGCCGTACGGCCAGTCTCTTTCATACTCTTTGCCCATTTGCTGTCCCTGTGTTTGGTGTTCATTCTGGCCTCTGCTCGGCGGCGGTCGTAGAGTTCTCGATCTTGTTCGTCAGGATCGATACCTGCATCGATCAAAGCTTGCCTCTCCGCTTCTTCCAATTTTTCGCGCTCCTTCCGATGTACACGACGGTACGATTTGCTCTTGATCTTCTTGATCCTCTTTGCTCGAACTTCTTCTCGGAATAAGAGGTCACGGCGTTTGCGAAGCTCCAAATTTCGAGCACGAACTTCCTCAAGTGACATCTTTCGGGTTTCCAACTCCTCGGCGGCCTGAAACTGCTTCTCAGCGGTCTTCTCATCCGTCGCTAGACCGCTTTCAACCAGAATCGACTTGATTGTGCTTTCCAAGTCTGTTTTTGGATCAACTGGTCCAAGTCTCGCGACTTGCTGCTCGTAAGGGTCAGGGAGGGGAAATGATATGTGTTCGGCCTCCCTATTGGCTTTCACTGTGTCTATCCATCGATTCAAAGTCTCTTTGCTCTTTTCGTAGGCTGCTGCCCGATCTATTTTATCTTGTTGCCGCTTAGCTAAAGGTGCGGTCAGTTTCCCCGGGGCACTCGATGCGGCGCCCTGAGCGGTAGGAGTTGAGCTCAAATGTTTCAAGGATCCCTTTAGTCGCGAATCGGTGACGGAGGACAAAAGGTCAGACACGTTCAATTTCCGAGTAGAAGTTAAACCATATTCAGTCGGAGCACCATTCTCTTGGCCCTTCGCTTTCCGTTGTTGAGATATAGAATTGGCATTGTTGGTTCCCAGAGAGCTTACAAAATCCTGAAGCTTAGATAGTCCGTCCTGTTTCTCGTCCATCTCATCGTCAGACACAGAAATATCAGTATCCTCGCTTTCCTCTTCGTCACTGCTGCCATAGGAGCCGCTATCCGAGCCAGATCCGTCCGACAACTCATTGACTGGCTGTGACTTTTCTGATTTTCTGGAGATCTTAGATGCAGCTTGCTCATCCGACTCATCGTCTTCGCCATTCATGTCCCAAGCGGTAGCCAAATCCACTGCGTCTTCTCCCAAGTCGTCGTCATCATCTTCTTGGCCGGAATCAACATCGGAGCCGGAACCCTCGGAGAGATCGATTGTGTGACGCCTGACAATTTTTGATTTTGGTTCAAGTTTCGAGTTCGTCTTCGAAGAGCTTCCGCGAAATGTGAAATCCTCAAATCGCTCTTCGTCACTCTCACCCAGTGCCTCATCACTGTCAATGTCGCTGTCGTCTTCGCTATCGACCTGTCCTACTTTCCATTCATGACCTTCACTGTCACTTCCGTAGTCTGCCTCGGATGCGGCATCTGCGTCCGTTTTGCGACGCTTCGTGTCCGGTTCGACGTCCTCCTCGTCATTTCTCCGACGCTTGGGAAAATCGTCAACTTCACCAAACCGATGGGCTCGAATTTTTGTCTTCGTCGGAAATTCGTGTTCCGCAATGGCAAGCGCATTTAAGCCTTTGCCTCGTTTCCTCTGTTGTTTCGGTTTCGGAACATCGTCATTGCGTGACTTTAAAATATTTGATTTTCTGCCCGCCATGATCACGGATCTGTTTTGGAAATGGTAAGGAGAAAGAATCTCAAGTAAAAAATAATTTGTTGTTTCCATATCACTGTGGGGCCCGATAGGCCACTACTAATTTTTTTCCCGCAAGTCCGAGACGTCGACATTTCATTGGCGGGCGGAATCACCTCCGCGTTTTCATTCTCAAGCAGTACTCTCGCGGGTTTTGTTCAATATTTAAATAGAATACGCAGCATATACGATAGCACAAATTATTTTATGAGAGATTATCCGACAATTGGTCAACTCAGGACGTTGGAAATCACCATTCTACACTGAACTAATAGTATGAGCGGTCTCTGTTTCTGCCGAGCGGAATCTCTAGCGCCAGCTCCAATTCTCCTTAAGTGATAGTCTTGGCACGGATATCAACTTTTTGCTTGGTTAGCTCGGACAACAATTCCTCTGAGTAGCACGCCAATTCGGCACGATTCATTTATTATTCAGGCGTGCGAAATGAAGCCATCTCAGCCCTTGATGGCGCGGCTGCGCCTGACTACCAAACAAGTCAATCGAGGTTACTACAAAGGTAACCGGACGGGTTCAATGGGTTTCTTCCTGAAGAGCAGCGCATATATCATCGACCCCGGCAAAGTGCGCACATACGTCGTCCCCGAAAACTTGGATACCTTCAAGGTTAGCTAACTACGTATTTCCTTGCTGTGCTCTCAAGCTAACTTTTTCCAAGCTCACTCCTTTCGTTACGAAATCATTCCTCCCAACGCGAACAAAGTACACCACGGAAGTAGAGCGAAACGGTTTGACGATATCCAAAGACCGCGCATTCAACGGAGAAGACTATTTGGATTTATGGGAGAAGCTCAATCCTCGAGAGCACGATGAGTGGTCAGACAAATGGAGATTGAAACGGGCTAACCTCAAAGCCAAGGCTGAGGCTGATTTGGAGAAAGTGACCAAGCTGGACGAAAAGAACAAGAAAAAGAGGAAGCTCAAGGGTGGACGTACCTTGAAACAACTGAAAAAGCAAGGGTTATAACCCATGCAATCTCCATCTCGATGTGTGGTGAAAACGAATGGGGTTGATCTCAGAAATCGTCTGTAACTATATGCGGACATGTATGGGTGCGCCCAGCATACTGGCCGGCAGCAGGATTGGCGTTTAGGAATCTGGGATTACATTGGCAAATCGATTCAAAGCATGTACATTAAACAAATTAGAACAATAAAGGATTGATGGCAAACCACATTTTGTCCGACGAGAACAACTGTCGTTTGAGTTGTATCGTCAACAAAGTAAGTGTTTGATGTCTCACTTGGTATCGCTTTATCATACATCTTGAATATTCTAGCCACATTTCTGTAAAACATTACTAATATACTGTGGCAAGAAAGTGCATAAACTGATAGGATTAGGTGTCTACCCTAAGTTAAGCCCGAGAGATAAGGGTTAGGCACGGACTAAGTTAAGAGTCTAGCCGGCGTATGACATAGCTTCTCAACCCATCCTCAACCACGACTCCAAACATCTTGTCCTCACCTACCTTCATGTTCATCAAAATGCTCGCCCCTAGCTTTTAGAGCAATGAATCAGGTCATTGAAATTACCAACCTGGAGTCACTAGCCTCAAGGTAATTTGGTCCTGTCGATCCGAACAGCCATGTTCCAGTCGTTTACTGGGAACTCTCGCCGGCCCCGGCAGGTGAATCTCTCCGGCCGCAACGTCAACCCATTCGCTTCGTCTTCAGCGTCCAGTCGACAAGCCCCGCATGGCTACGGCGCCCAGAATACTCTCGCTATTGCACAGCAGGAGCGGTTACTCAGACAACAGGAAAGAGAACGACTCAATGCAGCTCGTCTTTTGCAGAGAGTATGGCGGGGTTATTTGAGCAGAAGAGCGGCTCGCAACGCCTGGAGAGCGCAATGGGACATAAATGAACAAACGAGAATCGGATTCAATATCTCTTTTGCGGATAGCGATGTCGATCAAATTCATAGGACAGTGGCATATTCGTCGCTGGACGAATGTAGGTTGCAACTTAGACTTTTATTGCAGTTCTTTGAAGCTTCCAACGACAGCGACGCCTTGCGCCTCCTTTATCTGTCAAATGCTCTTAGAAAAACGTTGGAAGAAGTGACTGCAATGTCAGATGAAGAAGGATGGACATCGCTCCTTGCCCGTTTAGCAAAGATAACGTTAAAGCTCATGCTGAAGCTGGCTTCTCCCACCAGGCAGTCACGCTTACCTGGCGACTGGTTGCTGCGATCCCTCTGCTTCTTGATTGATCTCGTCCCCAGACAGATGGCTAGACTTGCTGAAGAATACTACACAGTGATGACGGCTTTGACTATAGATGGCCGCACGCTGTCAAAGAAGCTACAATTCTCAACAGATCAATTAGTGGCCGCCACACTCGCGCTGTTACAGCCAATTACAGCAGACACCTCGAACGCTTATGAATGGTTTGCTCGCAAATACCTTACAATACCAGACCTGGGAAGTCATCTGGGCCAGCTAGGTAGGATAGCATCCAAGATCAACTACCGACTTTTGGCCAAGTCATTGGATTCGTATGCCCAGGGAACCACTGGAAAACAGTTGAGCAATGAGGAGTTGGAATCTCGCTTGTGGCTCTTGGCGTATTTTATATACTTCCGTCGATCTGCAGTCAGCGGAAGTTCAGTGGAAGAAGCCCCAGAGCCTGAGTTCGTAAAAGTCGTCTCTAATCTGCTGAACTCGGTTGCCTCGTTTCTATCTAGGCGTCTAGAACCGGAGGAACCTCTCGAAAATGATGAAGAACAACAGCCGCCACTGCACCCCTTTATCGAACAGCAAATCAGCAGCCTTGTGAACCAGAGTAGCATCACAGGCTTACTGTACAAAGTCAGGCCCACTGAAGCACAAAAGGATATCACCGAGGCCGGTTCCTTCGTTTCTGAAGATGCAAAAGCTTTGGCTTCGTACGCCTTGACACTTCTGAGAGTTTTTCCTCGACGTGGAGATGATATTCGCATGTGGCTTTATTTAGGATCTACCACTTCTTCGAGTCCGTCAACGTCACATTCTGGCAATAGAATGCCTGCGATTAAATACTTCTGGAGATTGAGTAGCGCGACCGATCTGTTTGCCAAGATCAGCCGTGACTCGAACGGAGTCCTTCCCTTGCTCCGTCCATCATCCGGAGATGCGACAAACATTACACAGCGCGATCAAGACTGGACGATTATCTTACTGTTCCTGGAGCTTTACACATTCTTATTGAAGGTCATGGATGATGAAGAGTTCTTTTCCAACGAGTCAGTATTGACGGGTGTGAACACAACATCCTCCTGGACACGAGAAAGCGCGCTCCCATTGAAAGACGTGAAATTCTTGACACTATTCCTCAAGAATCTAGGTTTTACATTGTACTGGAACGCAGCTGATCTCAACGAGACACAAGAAGTCGAAAGCACAAGTAGTATCATGAAATACTTTTCTCCTTCCAGCAATCAAAACGAACCATTGCCAAGTGTGCGAGAGTTGGAGCAGAGGAACAAGGAGAAAGGTCTGCCTGGGGTCACTGGAATTCCACTCGATTACTTTAGGGGCCTAGTCACTGGTCTCTTGAGAATGATACATGAGCGAGAGTAAGTTTTCCGTCTAGTTTATTCATTGATGTCCGTCAATGGAAGAACTGAGCTGATGTGTGATTTATAGCTCTCGCCGCAAGTTCCTTCCCGAGGGTCACTGGTTAATGACGTCGCGATTTGATATGGAAGGGTTTATCTCAGCAGTTGTTGCGGAGGAGGAGAATCGGCATCAACTTCAAGAAGATGAGGAGAACGAGGATAGTAACTATATGGAAGAACTACCATCTCAATCGCTTGGATTGATTGGTACCGGGCGGGTTCAGCAGGCTCGTCGAATTGAAGCTTTCCGGCGCCATCAGCAACAAGCAGCTCGGCGAAAACAACTGGAGGCACTTGCACCCAGGCTTGAGATTCTGAGAAACATGCCATTCTTCATTCCATTCGCCACACGAGTGCAAATTTTCCGAGAATTTATTTACCGCGATCAGATGCGACGAAGACAAGGCTTCATTGATCCCGATTCCTGGCGAATGTCGGTGTCTGCTGCATCTATGGGCCGGCTGCTTGATGGCAATGCCGCAGCAAGAGATATACTTAGTCGCCATCATGCGAGCATTCGTCGTGAAAGTGTTTTCGATGATGCATTTGATCAATTCTATGAGCTTGGAGAAGGTCTCAAAGAGCCAATTCAAATTAGCTTCATCGACAAGTTTGGTGCGACCGAGGCGGGAATCGATGGAGGCGGAGTAACGAAGGAATTTCTTACTAGTATCACGAATGAAGCATTTATGCCTTCGAATGGCTCGTCGAACGGTCTGGATCTATTCGTCGAAAACGATCAGAATCTCCTTTACCCTAATCCTACGGCGGTGGAGCAACGTAAAGAAGTAATGCGACAATTGGGTTTCAAGGAAGGTAGTCCCCAATTTGTGGATGGCGTGCGAGATCTACTCAAGCGCTACGAGTTTCTGGGACGCGTGGTTGGAAAGTGTCTTTATGAAGGCATTCTTGTTGATGTCCATTTTGCGGGCTTCTTTCTCCTCAAATGGGCCTTGACTGGCGGTTCAACCTCTGCTCGACGGGAGTCGGCTTATAGAGCTAATTTGAACGATCTAAGAGACCTTGACGAGGGGTTGTATCAGGGACTGGTATGTTTACGTCTCCTTGGTGTTTGGTGCCGGGTTGCTAACGCCGATTGTAGCTTCAATTGAAAAATTACCCCGGTGATGTGGAAGATTTCTCCTTGAACTTCACCGTCACAGATACTATTCCTATTCCTGGCTCGAAACCTCGCATCATTACAAAAGAGTTGAAGCCTGGTGGTGCGAACATTGCAGTCACTAACCAAAATCGGCTCGTCTACATATCCTACATTGCTCGTCATAGGCTTCAGAATCAGCCCGCTCCACAGACAAACGCTTTCCTAAAAGGACTCGGTGACATAATCCAGCCCTCGTGGCTATCAATGTTCAACCAGTCAGAACTCCAAACACTTGTCGGTGGTGATGCTGGTGAGATCGATGTCGCTGACCTGAGACGCAACACGCTCTACGGTGGTGTCTACACTATTGGCGATGACAACCAAGAACATCCCACTATTCAGCTTTTCTGGCAAGTCATGCAAGAGTTATCTAATGAGGAGCGCCAGAAAGTGCTGAAATTCGTGACTTCGACTCCACGCGCGCCACTGCTGGGGTTCAGTCATTTGAATCCCCGCTTCAGTATCCGAGATTCCAGTGACGACCAAGACAGACTGCCCAGTACTAGCACCTGTGTGAATTTATTAAAGCTCCCGCGTTATTCTACTGCTGAAACTCTGCGACAGAAGCTCCTTTATGCCGTCAACTCGGGGGCTGGGTTTGACTTGAGTTAGAGTTCTTTCCTTTGATTTCTCTTCACTACGACCAGGTGCTTCCGAAATTCAGATCATTTGTTGCATAGCTTAGGCGCTTGTTATATCCAGCTTCTGTGTTGCATATTTCTTTATTAGCGTCGCCTTATGATTTTTGTAAGAATTTTTTAGACCTGGTGTCTTCGTGCCTGCCTGCCTGTCATGAGATTAGAAGAAATGAAGAGATGAATGTTTTGATACTATTCTCTATAGATAGCCATGGATGAGTCTGACCAATCAGAGCACTCGACCCTGGTGGCGACTTCCCTCTGTCGACTACGCAGTAAGGCCACTTCCTTCCTCGCTAACTCACCACGGTCATGTGACCTCAACCAACCCGGGAAAAAAAAATTCGTTAGAGTATAGGTTCCGAGGTTTCCTAATCAGGCTAGTCGGTCACAAAATTTCCCTTTCAACCTTTACGTTTGGAACCTTCCTTGGGCTAAAAGAAAAAAAGGCGATTGAATTGATTCCTCCACCACCTGCCACATCCCTCTTTGCTAAGGATTTGGCATCTTTTCTTCCCCCTCCTCTTAGTTCTTCTTCTCTTTCATCTCTAAAAAAATCAGAAAAAGACAAAAAAAGCGAAAAATCTTTGAAAAATCCCAGTTTCAGCTCCACCTTCAAAGCCGTCGCTCTGTGTGTTTGTGTTCAAGAAGCCACTATTGGTTCCTTCCCACAAGCATTTCTTCGTGATCACTACATCTATTCCTCTCGAGTCCAGTGTGTGTTAAGTGTCCTGCATACGACGCGGTTCTCTTTTTTGCAGGCTCGGTCCTCAAGAAAGTATTACTCTTCGTATCTCGAACAGAGTTATTTTTCTGGATTTCTTCAGTTTTCTTCTAACCTGTACGTCACTTATCTCTTCAACAGATTAAAACCTTTCGTCGCCAGCGCTCCTGGCTCTTGTCGCGGCTAGTCATTGCTAACCTATATCCTTTTCTACTCGTTACAGGAACGATTAAAAATCTTCAAGATGTCTGCTGAAGTTGCTACCACCCCCGCCATCGACAACGCCAACGGCGCTGCCGACTCCAACGGCACCACTGTCAACACCAACGTTGCCCCTGACACCGCAACCAGCGATGCCGCTACCACTCCCAACCCCAACCAACCTCATTCTGCCTCTCTCTATGTTGGTGAACTTGACCCCTCCGTGACCGAGGCCATGCTTTTCGAGCTTTTTTCCTCCATCGGACAGGTCGCTTCCATTCGAGTCTGCCGTGACGCTGTTACCCGTCGCTCCCTCGGATATGCCTATGTTAACTATAACAACACGGCTGATGGCGAGCGCGCCCTTGAGGACTTGAATTACACTCTTATCAAGGGTCGTCCCTGCCGTATTATGTGGTCTCAGCGTGACCCCGCTCTCCGCAAGACTGGTCAGGGTAACGTTTTCATCAAGAACTTAGATACCGCCATCGACAACAAGGCTTTGCATGACACCTTTGCCGCCTTCGGTAACATTCTCAGCTGCAAGGTCGCTCAGGATGAGTTCGGTAACTCCAAAGGATACGGTTTCGTCCACTACGAGACTGCTGAGGCTGCTAACAACGCCATCAAGCACGTCAACGGCATGTTGCTCAACGACAAGAAGGTGTTCGTCGGTCACCACATCTCCAAGAAGGACCGCCAAAGCAAGTTTGAGGAAATGAAGGCCAACTTCACCAACGTCTACGTCAAGAATATTGACCCTGAAGTCACTGATGAGGAGTTCCGTGAACTCTTTGGCAAGTACGGGGATATTACCTCTGCTACCATCAGCCGTGACGAGAATGGAAAGAGCCGTGGATTCGGTTTCGTCAACTACGTCGACCACGAGAATGCTCAGACGGCTGTCGATGACTTGAACGACAAGGACTTCCACGGTCAGAAACTCTATGTCGGCCGTGCCCAGAAGAAGCATGAGCGTGAGGAGGAACTCCGCCGCCAATACGAGGCCGCCCGTCTTGAGAAGGCTTCCAAGTACCAGGGTGTCAACCTTTATGTTAAGAACCTTACAGATGATGTCGATGATGAGAAGTTGCGCGAGCTTTTCAGCCCATTCGGTACCATCACTTCTGCCAAGGTCATGCGTGATACTGTTGGCGCTGGGTCCGACTCCGAGAAGGAAGAGGGCAAGGAGACTTCCGAGAAGGAGGGTGAGGAGACTAAGGAGGAAGAGACCAAGACCAAGACCGAAGACGAGGAAAAGACCGAGGCCAAGAAGTCCGAGAAAAAACTCTTCGGGAAGAGCAAGGGTTTTGGTTTCGTTTGCTTCTCTAGCCCCGACGAAGCTTCCAAGGCTGTCACTGAGATGAACCAGAGAATGGTCAACGGCAAACCTCTGTACGTTGCTCTCGCTCAGCGCAAGGATGTCCGTAAGAGCCAGGTAAGATTTATCTATGTCCCTGTATTTCTAAGCTGCCACTAACACCGTGAAGCTTGAAGCAAGTATCCAGGCGCGCAACACCATCAGACAGCAGCAAGCCGCTGCCGCCGCTGGAATGCCTCAACCTGTAAGCCAAATGATTGATCGTGGTGATGCTTTTGAGACTAACACAGCCCCGCAGTATATGCAGCCCGCTGTCTTCTATGGACCTGGCCAACAAGGTTTCCTCCCTGGCAACGCTGGCCAGCGTGGAATGGCTTTCGCCCCTCAACCCGGTATGGTAATGGCTGGTATCCCCGGTGGACGGCCAGGCCAGTACCCTGGCGGTTTCCCTCAACAAGGTGGTCGCGGTATTGGTGGACCGAACCAACAAATTCCTCAGAACTTCGGCCAAGGCATTCCCATTGGAGCTATGCAGGCTGGTCCTGGAGGCATTCCTAACGGCATGGCCTACCCTCAGATGGCACAGGTTCAATTTGGCCGTGGTGCTGGCGGCCGTGGACAAGTTCCTCAAGGTATTCCTCCCAATGTTGGCGGTCCCCGTGGTGGTCCCGGCTTTGGCCAGGGTCGCGGTGGCATGCCTCCCCGACCTGGACCAGGAGGCCGTGGTCAGGGCGTCCCGGCTGGAGCCCCTGCTGCCCCAGAGGGAACACCTGGCGCTCTTACTCTACAAGCCTTGACCGCAGCTCCTCCTCAACAGCAGAAGCAGATGCTCGGCGAGGCATTGTACCCTAAGATCCAGGCTCAGCAGCCTGAGCTTGCTGGCAAGATCACTGGTATGCTGCTTGAGATGGACAACGCTGAACTTCTTGGCCTGTAAGTTTTCTCCCCGTTTTCATACCATAAGAGTCTCTAAGCGTATACTAATCTTCACTAGCATCGATGATGAGTCTGCACTACGCGCCAAGGTCGACGAAGCTCTCCACGTTTATGACGAATACATGAAGAACAAGGGTTCCGAAGAGCCCGCTGACGCAAAGCCCAAGGAAGCCGTTAAAGAGGGTTCCGAGGAGAACAAATCATAATCTGGCCTTTGACTAGCGGGTGATTATGCGAGTGGCTCATTCTTACCCTCCAGGCTCTAAAGATTTGACCTCATGTTATTATTTACGATTATGGTTTTTCCTTTTTTCTCTCCTCTTATTTCTTTTAGTATGACTTTTCCTTTTTCAACCTTTTCTTTTCTTATTTTCCATTTCTGATATCCCCGGCTCCTCGGTAAAAGTTTCTCTTTTTGCAGTTAGGTCATCTTCCATATGAATTTGGTGGGGTGTGCTGCGTTGTGGGAGTGATTAGGGAAAGTGTATCCTTACTTTTCTCGGATATTCCTACCCTTGTTATGTTGTACTAGGATAATTAGGCTTTGAATATGAGAAATAGAGGGGGCGTGTTTCTATTTGAACAGGAACTGGAAGATAGTGTCTTTTTGTTTGTATGAGTTAGAAGTAGACTAGAGGTATTTTGTTTTTTGTTCCTTTGTAGTAGAAATTCATTTCTGTTACCTGGCGGGCTTCGTTATTTCGTACTTACTGACGGCTCATCAAGAGCACACTCCTGAAGATATGTAAGTTTTGATAATATGTGCGGGATATACCAACTCACCTACTACACGGAGGCTTTGAAAGCATCTCCCCTTCTTGCATTTACTACTTCTGTCCCAAAATCTCGTGGCCAGTGGTTCTACAAAAGCTATCAGCCAGGCATTTTGAAGCAACAACCGCAAAACTCTATACAATCCATATCTCACAAACGGGCCTCTGCTGTGCTTGTTCTTAGGGTTGCCATTGTTTATGTTATCGATAAGAATCGGATAAGTCTCCGGCCGACTGGAGTAATCTTGATTTGACCAAAGAACAACTATTTATTCTTCACGAATCGACGGGTTTTTTCTCTGTCAATATATGACACCTGTCTGACCTGATAAGCTAGGTATCATACACTTATTCTATATTCGCCCCCAATCAGGCGGCCTAGCGCACTGCATAGTATATCAATGGCCCTTGCCTGTCCCCGCAAACGACTTCTACATCATCTCCAACTTCTCCAACGCAGACGTCAACAATCGCACTCATTCTCGACCAGTCAACGACACAATGCAGACTTTACTCACGCGGTTTGTTGACCTCAGTCTCTACAATCTACCTCAGCGTACTGACATGGAAGAACAAAAAAAGGTAATTGGCGGCGGAGTCGTCGGCCTCGCAATTGCGCGTCAACTCGCCGCACGACAAGGCACGAGCACGATCTTACTCGAGAAACATGATTCCGTAGGCACGGAGACAAGCAGTCGCAATTCAGAGGCGAGTCTAATTTTTTCCCGTTAAATCTTGGGTTAGACTGACGAATATTAGGTCATTCACGCAGGCATATACTACCCCGCCGACTCTCTTAAAACCCGGTTGTGCATCGACGGCAAAAACAAACTATACGCCTACTGCGCCGAAAAGCAAATCCCACACAGGAACACAAAGAAATGGGTTGTGGCCCAGAATGGCGTTGAATGGGAGGCCTGTCAGAATCTGCACAAGCACGCACAAAAGATCGGTGTTCCGACGCGGTTCGTCAGTCAAGAAGAAGCCGCGCGCATAGAGCCTGACGTGCGTGCTGAAGCGGGAATAGTCGAGTCTCCCACAACAGGGATAGTAGATGTCCATTCATTGATGGCCTGTCTTGAAGGCGACTTTGAGAATGCGGGAGGAGATATTGCGTTCCAGACGGAGGTTACACGAATTGAACCGATTGATAATGGGAAAGGCGGATATGAGATTTTTGCATCGTCGCCAGGACAAGAAGAAGAATCATCAATAACGGCAGAAACAATCATCAACTCCGCGGGTCTCTATGCATGCCATATAAATAACATGATCCTCCCACCTTCTCGACACAGACAACCTTTCTACGCCAAGGGAACATATTTCTCCTACAGCGCCTCAAGGCCCAAACCATCAACACTGATCTACCCTGCTCCCGTACCCGGTCACGGAGGTCTAGGAACACATTTAACATTAGATCTGGGTAACAGAATCCGCTTCGGGCCAGATGTAGAATGGACCACTGATCCCACAGACTACAAACCATCTCCAGCACGCCTGGAACAAGCCCTTCCCGAAATTCGACGCTACCTCCCTGCTATTGACGTTGATGCTATTGAGATTGATTACTGCGGCATTAGACCAAAACTCAGCCAGGGGAGCGCCAATACAGCAGGGAAAGGATTTCAGGATTTTGTGATTGCCAAGGAAGATGGCTTCGAGGGATTTGTGAATTTGTTGGGGATTGAGTCTCCTGGCCTGACTAGTTCGCTGGCTATTGGGGAGTTGGTGGAGGCGTTATTGTATCGATGACTCCCCAATTTACTTACCCAACATGCTGAGTGTATAGAAATATAGATATGTAGATAATATGATTCGGATGTTCATAGCTGAATTATTAGTTCGTAGAATTCATATGTACGAGCCATTTATATATACATAAGATTTGATTTGGCATGCCGCGCACAGAGCTGGGGGAGAATTGACATATTTGTTGCATGAATTCGGCTCTCAGAGAAGAGATCGCAACACGGGGAGTGATCAAGGGAGTGACTGCCATAGATTTTAGCGGTATCGGCACTGTATATATGGTCACCCTTGTGGGAGCAACCCTCCCTTCACTCGGCCAAGTGCCGGGTAACCTTGTTGACCGTAAATCATGCGTCGTATTACTAAATGCTTCATCACTTCGTGAACCATTCAATCAACATCCATCAGAACATCACTCATAATATGAAGTACATAAGAAAACTTGCGCACGCTCCATTTTCCTGTATCCTTGAGCAAGCCACCATAATCCAGCAAAATGCGCCGCGCTGATTGATAACCACCCTGATGCGGAACACCACGGACATAGATCGTACCGCCATGACGAATGAAATTGATCGCTTGATCGTCCATTGTTCGTGACGGCGGACTGCCGTGTGGGTCCATGAAGCTTGTAAATCCTTCTGTGCCGACTTGTTGCCAGTCAATGTCATCTAGCAGTTCGATAGAGGTGGCTCCTGCTTGTGTTTCCGCGGAACGCGGGACCATGTAGATGTACAACCCTAATATGAGAGCAGCCGAGAATAGTGCGTGGACGGAGTGGAACATAGTATCGTCGGAAGCCCTGCGATTTGAAATTGCTTTAAAGATTTGTGCTGCGTGTAGACATGCGCGACGAGCAGCGGGTGTCTGAGTCCAAGCTGCAATGTCGTCGAGAGCTTTTCGAGCGGCGCCTGCCCCGTTACGGCCAGCAGCCATTTCGAAGATTTGGATATCAGCTGTTAGATCCATGCACATATGATGCCACATGACTATACAGTTCGGATTCATGCGTGAGAGCGATTCGCTGTATGTGTTGATGAGCTGCACTTGTAAAGATGTCAAGCATCGCGCTCGACCGTCCATGGCATATGTATGGCAGGGAGCGAAAGGGTAGCTGGGCCGCTTGAAGAGAATACGATGATATGCCTCTGACAAACGCAATTGAAGCATTGCAAGAAGGGAATGCATACAAAATTCATCAACTGGAACGTCGAGGGCCGGTAGTGCGGTAGTCTCGTTTGGAGACTTGACCATAGAGGTGATTATTCGTTTGCCACCACGGATATGTTGCATCCAGCGAGATGAGGAGTTGGCTTGAAAAAGCGATTCATGACATGGAAGCACGATTTGGACTGACTCCGGTGTGATGATCGGACTGGTGGAGAGAAATGACGAGAACCAGGAATCAAGCAGCAGGAGCCCGACAACAAGGCTACTTTATTAGTTATTTTTACCAACCATGAGGGCTAAGCGACTTACCGTTTTGTTGACTCCACCCTGCTCCATGCTTTCCATCTCATTTCAAGGTCTGGAACTGCCTCAAATAGAGACATGTCTACCGCTTGACCTTCACCAGCAGTGAAAAGTCCATGTCGTTGGGCAATCTATAACTATCAGTAATGCTAGCCAGCAATTCCATGTACAAAAGTTGTTCCATACCGACATGAGGTTGATGTAAAGCATTTGGGATTGCTGGATATGCGATTTTTCCTATATAGCATTTATTTAGTTTCGATAGACGGCATCGACAGCTAACGGACTTACACCAGTCATGGCAGCCAGATTCAGCGTGAGCAAAGCCGCGGCAAAGGTAGAAACAACCCCTGTTGGCGTCTCATTCCCAATAGCACATTTGGCTAATTCCGAGCTGATCCTCTCCAACGAGCAGGCAAATGTCTTTGAGACGAAACCAGTCGTGCCCTTGGTCCCTAAAATGATCATTCCGATCTGACACATGACGAAGAGGAGAGGTAATTTTGTCTTTTTCGCACAAAAGGTTGGCAAATGGACAAAAGGTACTAAAGGATGGAAGTGTCGGAAATATAGATCAAGTGCCATATCGAGGATCTCGGCTGGTGGAAAAGTCGGGATTGATCCTGAACCTGTCGTTGACGCTGTTGGAGATAAAGCCTCGATTGGTGTGGTAGGATTGATACTTGAAATAGATGCAGGAGACAAGCCAAAGGCATGCTGAAGCTGCGATCTGCACTCTTCATCTAGGCCGAATCTGCTCCCCGGATAGCTGCCGGTTGACGGGCTGATGGATTGCCATGGTGGTGATGAAAAGAGATTATCAGATTCAAAGCATGAAACATCTTGCCAGAGGCTATTGATCAAGCGCCCCACCAAGTTAGCAGGCGCCACCCAACTGCGCTCAACCCGTGTAAAGCGTTCATTGGGGATGTCATCAACGGCCTTGTTCGGGTCCATTGAGCGACTATCGCGTCTTCCGGGAGAGACGAAATTCTCTCCTAAAAAACTCATATTCCGCATAAAGTCAATCGAGGAACTGTGATGCGATACACTATCTGCTCGTGGTTCCAGCCACAGTTGCAGCATCTCATTCGGCACCGGATCAAAGGTGATTGGTCGTTGGGTTTGCTGTTGCTGCTCGACCGTTTCAAGGGCGGAAACGTCACCCCAGCCAAAGTAAGATGGATTCTGCTCGTCCATCATCATCGCATTGATCTCTGGTTCTGTACGCGGTTGGTGTGCGGAGATATCAGCAAGGAAGTCTAAATTAGACGATAGTCCGCCAGGAGGTGTAATCTGTAAATCTCGCGGCGTTGGCGGGAAACCGGGAACTGAAGCTCGACTGTTAGCCGGTCCAGGGCCGCTGGAAGTATTGATAAAGTGATGTTGTGCATCATTGTCTTGGTTATTGTTCGCAGCAGTTGAATGCAAGTTGACTAACGACATGCGCCGTTGTTCTTCTTGTATATGGTTAGAATCGCCCGGGATCTGGAGGTTATGGTCTATATTGGAGGCGTCCGGAATCATCGGCGTAGTGCCTGCTAAAGCACCGACAGCATCAGCAGCTGCAGTCGTGGTTGTTGCCGTTGTAGTTGCTGCTGTGGTGTTCTTTGCAGCGCGATTGATAGTTGTGGGGCCGTTCGCATTTTGTATATGGCCTTTTGCATGGCGACTCAGAACGTCACTATATACATAAGAATGGAGTTTAATATTAGCTGTCCAGGAAAGGCGCAAATCTCACCTGCGCGAGAATCTTTTGTGGCACACGGCACATTCATACGGACGCTCCTTGGTGTCTGCTACTGTCAGTTTCTTTTTTCTTTTCTCTTCTTTTCACGAAAGTAGAGGACATACGAGACCGTTCGTGTCGTTTGTAATGCTCGGTTTTTTTGAACTTTCGATCGCAAATTTCACATTTCCTCAATACCATGGCGATCTAGAGATATTTGCCAGGAGCTGCGAAGCGCTGGTGTTGCGGAGAGGGGGAAAAAATGGAAGCGAGATACAGAGCATTGGAAAATGCGGAGGGGATGCGATGCGTGACAGTGTGGAGTCATATAACTACCGGACAAAGTATCTGTATAGTCAATTCTATGTAGTACTCGAAGTTATTTCCAACAGAAAGAATGGAATTCCAGATTCCAGGTCGGCGGAATATTGGGAGCGGCACTTGCCTTGTGAGGGGATGCCGGCTGCTTGTAATTATGGAACATTACGTCTCGAACCAGTGTATTTATGAGCATAACCAATTACAGCCGATAAAACGTGGATCTGTGTATTACAGCGGTATTTTATTACGAGTAACGGCAGTAAAAATCTGAGGCCAATCAATTCTTACCATGGATCTCAATTATGTTGAAGTTATTTGAAGCTCTCAATTCAATGAAGGGCAGCACTGTGTACTGGCTATGTAACGTAGAATCGGGATTTGGAAGGACCCTCAAATGCCGAACGAACCTATTCGCCCAATCGGCTTACGGATTTTCACTTTATGTAAGTCTCCAGAGTTTCGACTTGGATAGAGGGTTTGCCATCCTGTGATGACTTTGCATTAATAGTGCATAGGTTTAATGGCCCGGATTCCGGAGGAGGTACAGATGCCTGATGACAATTGGTGGTGGGCGACCCCATGGGGTAAATTCTAATGTATAGACAGAGCAGTTTGGCGAATGATCTTGCAGAGATTTAATATCCCTGCGCAACGCTAGTGCTCTTGTTCGTGCAATATTTCGCCCGGTTATTCTATTCAGCTTACCTTGAATAGACAACATCACATGAAAATAGAGGATTAAATGTCATCTTCTCCCCGGAGTTTTGGTTTCTCCCCGGGTCCAGTACACAAAAACACACCGAGCATCTTTTTTCATACAAGATAGAATACGGACGGAATAAGTTGAAATGCACCGTTATCAGACTACCGTTATATCAGACTACCGTTAGACAGACATGCAAAGTAAGGCGATAATTTATTCGCAGCTCATCAATTTAGTTTGTAGCAGTTTCGTTACTCATGTAGAGGAGAAAACCAACTCAACACCGCTGTCTTTTGACACCGATGTCGCCGTTGGTAGTCTGGGTATGTGCTGGTTTGATCAGCTCCGCGAGCCTCTCGTCATTGTAGTAGATTTCTTGACGTTCTTTCCTGGCTGCTTTGTCTGCCTTGACTTCGGCTAGTATATCTTGTATTCCGGGATAGGCCGAGAATTTGTCCTGTAACGCACAGTCTTGTTAGTCGAATTTAACAAGAAAGAAAAGGATGTATGAGACTAAACTGACCGGAAGTACATCCCACACTTTAGGGTCTGTTCCTTGGTTGTGAAATGTGCCGCATCCGCCTCGGGCATATCCTGTAAAGAGGAAGCTGCGACTGCTTTCAACCATGATAGTCATTTGGTCTATAATCGTTAGTGTGCAAGTCGAATCTATGAAGGAAGAACTCACTCTCGAGAATTCGTCGAGGCTCATTCTCCTGAACACGCATCTCATATTGATAACCCTCACTAAACCCTCCATGAGGTGTATGGCTGACCTCCACGCTACCACCACCAGGCAGGAAATCATCTGATCGGCCTAATCCATTACCATACAAGCAAGCTAAAAATTCTGTGGCTGAGTTGCGATGGAAGTATGGTAGCCGGAATGTGTTTGACGCGACGTCCCAACGAGGCCCGAACCAAAGGAAGTCGGCCAACGGTGTGTTTGGGTCGCGGGACTTGGCTGTCAGGACGCAATTGACTGATGGGTCGGTGTGGTCGATGGAGGTGGCATTTTGGGATGAGAATTTTGTCAGGTCGTACTATGCCAGTCAGCAATGAAACCACAATAGGAGGAGAATATTACCTTGTATGGAATGACATTTCCATGCCATGCCACCAAGTCAAATGGTGTATGATCTTGTGCAATGGAATTATACTTTCCATTCGACTTGTTGACAATAGTCCAGCTTTCATGCAAGTTATCATCGATATATGCAACCGGATACAAAAAGTCACGAGGGTTGGCTAGGCCATGACCGCCCAAGGGCCCAAGGTCGGGTAACTCCCAGATTGAGCCCCAGATCTCAGTGATGTAGCCACGAGCCTCCTTGTGCCCTGGACCTAGGCGAATGGCAAATCGTACACCTCGCTGAATTACACAGATCTCGCCCGGCTGCAAGAAGATCTTGCCAAACTCTGTTTGGATATCCAAATTTCCATGTTGTGCAACAAGTAGAAAGTCGCCATCGAGGTTACAGAAAGCGCGATGGTCCATACTAGCATTGATCATAAAGACGTACAACGCGATGCCTTCTCGAAGGTTAGGATCACCACTTCCACCCAGTGTGTGCAATCCGTCGACAAAGTCAATCGTTTCGGTTTCAGGGGGAAGAGGGAACGGCGCCCATTCGGCCTGCTCGACAAGGGTCTCGACTTTGGGGTTGATGGAAAGGAAGCAATTCTCGATATGTGCTTTGGTCTCGACGTTTGTCTTGTAGCCATCTATAATCGTCAGAATGACAGGTGCTCTTCATGGTAACAGGAGACTTACTATGAACCGCTGCCGGGCGAACGCGGTACATATAAGTGCTAAAGTTGGCATGGCGAGGAGTTGCAAATGCAGAATACGTGATACCCTCTGTATACAAGCCAAAGCGAACCTCTTGGGGGTTGTTCTGGCCAGCAGGTAATGTACCTGGAATCACCTCGGACTGGAAACGGTTGCCCCATCCAGCCTGGTACTCGTAAGGGTCATTGTCACGAGTTGGTTTTCGGGACTGTGTATCGGTGTAGTGAAAGACCTTTTGAAGGTCCTTGATGGGTTTTCGTTCTTTGACGGGCGGTAGTGCAGCAACCATTGTGCCTGCGTGAAGTAAAGGGGCAGAATCAATATAGAGCAATGCTTCACGTTGTAGTCCAAGTATTATGTAGATTTGCAATTTGATAGTAGCAATCAGGCAGCTGGCTGGGAACTCTTATGCTATTACCAAACATAAAGCATGACATAGAAGGAATCCATCCGAATCATCCGATGAATGGGCCATGGCCGTCTCCTCTCCCTCCCACTTGTACCCTCAGCTCAACGGAGCCATCTCCATCATGCAGTAGCGACAGAGCTGAGCACCACAAGACTCAGCGGACATGATGAACAGCTTTCGAGAGCTGGTAGAGCTATAGTGGGGCCACCTCCAGCTGTTGTTCTCTGGGCCGATCTGGATCTGGGGAAGAAGCATGTGGGGCCACCTAATTCTGTCTACATGAGGCACAGCTACTATTGAGCACCAAGGAAAGTATTGATTCATTGGTAGCTCAGGCTTGATAATTACTCAAACAACGATCGCATGTTACCAGATCTATTTGTGCAATAAAAGCAATGTGTATGCAGTTTTGTAAATCAAAAATCTAAAACACTATAAATCTTTGACAGCCAAGACGTCGTCCACCATCTTCGGCGCCGCACCCAGATAATTTTCAGGGTTGCACAGAGCCTCGAGCTTCTCGCGGTCCATTTTCGAAGTAACCTCCTCCTTGAGCAGTAGACAGTCCAGTAGAGACCTGTCCTGCTCAATACTGTTCCGACAAGCTTCATATACAATGTCATGAGCCGTCTGGCGTCCCACGTATGGAGCCATACCCATCATAACAGCTTCGGCGACAATCAGACCACGCGTAGAGTGCAGATTATCCAACATCTGTTTAGTGTTCACCGCCAGACCCGAAAGAGCAAAATGAGTCTGGAATAAGGCTCCCACAGCAATTACGAAACTTTCGGGGACGGCAACCCACTCCAAATGCCAGGGACCTGATGCACGCTCAAAGTCGGATACCATCCCATCAAGGACCAGCCCGGCATTAGAACGTAGAATCTTGGATGCAGCCAAGATAACTTCACTAGAGATCGGGTTGCGTTTCTGAGGCATCGTCGAGGAAGCGCCGCGGTGAGGCACGAAAGGCTCTGATACTTCGCCCAACTCATTTGAGCTCATGATTATGATATCCAGCGCCAGCTTGCCCATTGAACCACCGAGAAGAGCCAAAAAGTTGGTGATTTCCGCAACACCGTCTCTGGCAACATGCCACGTAATCGATGGGTCAGTTAGACCTAATTCCTCCGCCAAAGCCTTACGGACACGGAGGCCGTCGTCACCATCACCCAGCGAAGCCAATGAACCAGCCGCACCACCAAATTGAGCCATCAAAGCCCTATTCTTCAGTTCTTGGAGACGCTCCAAATGGCGCTGGAAACCGGATAGCCAAACAGCACATTTGTACCCAAACGTCACCGGCAAAGCATGCTGTAAATGCGTTCTCCCCGCCATGGGCGTATCCCGATACTTCTCTGAAAGTTCCCTCAGTGTCTTGATGACATCCCTCAACAAACGCTCGACAACCACAAGACCATCCTTCATCTGCAATATACTGGCCAAGTCCATGATATCCTGCGTCGTCGCCCCCCAGTGCACATATTTGCCCGCCTCTTCCCCGCATAGGGCGCTCAACTGCCGCACCAGCGGTAAGATTGGGTATCCCACAATCTCAGTCTCGTGGCGTAATCGCTCCAAGTCGAGTTTGGATGCGACTGCGTTTTGGGTGACTTCTGCGCCGATTTGGCTGGGAATCACATTGCATTTGGACTGGGCACGTGCCAGAGCTGTCTCAGCGTCGACACAGCGTTTGATGTAGGATTCATCATTGAATATCTTCTCTCGTTTGGTTAAATCATTTTTAATAAGTTGGGAAGTATACTAACTTGTCGAATCTCTTCTGTTCCAAAAAGTGTTCTGAAAATAACAGAATCAATAGCGCTGACTGAACCCATATTGCGTGTTTGGTGCTGTTGTTGTTTCCCTACGTACTTTTGGCATGCGTTAAAAGCTGGAGTCAATTGAGCATGGCGAGGAATCGACAATGCAGACACCTTTGCGGGCGCATATTGCCATTTTCCAGCTCTTATTGCTCGATTAAAAAGCGTGGACGACATGTTCAGTCTAACCTGCTGTGCTGGTATTTTCCAGGCAAAAGGAAGGGATGAATGCTGTAACTAGAGTAGACTACGATAGCTTCACTAGAATCATTACCCACATTAACTAGTTAAAGCTGTATCTATGGTGACGCGGGTCCCGTTCCTCCCAAAACGAGGTACAATACAATACAAGCAAGCTCCGCCAGAATCTACAGCACTAAGCATCCATACTCTCCTAGTGCTAGTAGAATACCAACAACATGGAAAAAGCTTGAATCACTCACTGATAACATTTTCAATCCTGATCAAATGATTCTTGGTTACTCTGAGCAAGGCTGACTGTAATTTTTACACAATACCGAAATACGAATACCATGATCTCCAACTCTGCCTAAGTAAATTCCCCATCTTGTGGGGCCACAGCGTGCGGGGAAAGCAATCTTGTCCACTTTCTTATCATACAATACGCATTGTTTTCAATACAAAATTGACTTGGTTACCGGCGGTTCCTTTTTAAAGAGAATCTGATTATCAAATGATTTTTGATACATCCGTTTTATGGCCAATTCAAAGCACATGTTTTCTAGCTATGTACAGCAAAAACTATGTGGGGTTTCTTTACAGTCCTAGATTGCGGGGCAGCGTGCTTCGATTCCTGAATTTCAGCTCACCGATACTTCTCCGCAAGCTGGATTAGATACTCGAAGGTCAAATATTCTCAGGGAGTTGATCACTCTCGAATGAAAAGTGATGCCACACCAAGGCCAGTACTATACGTAACAGGAATTTAGCTCGCAAGCTCACCTGTTCAAAAGGGGTTCGAAGACATACCTTGCACACATAGACACAATGCCCAATTCTTTATCCTGTCTCTCCAACTCCGCGAATAATGTAGCCGTCTGTCGACCGCCAGTCGCTCCAACAGGATGTCCCAAAGCAATAGCACCGCCCTTGGGATTAACCTTTGCCGGGTCCAAGCCGAGTTTCCTCAAAATGTGTAGAGTCTGACTGGCAAATGCCTCGTTGATTTCAAAAATGTCGACATCCTTCTGCTCAATGCCGGTGTATTTGTAGAGTTGAGGGATAGCGTAGATAGGTGAGATGCCCATCTCATCGGGTGCGTTGCCGGCTACTTGGGTGCCGACGAATCGTCCGATGGGCTTTAAGCCGCGCTCTTCGGCCCATGAGCGGCGTGCAAGGATGACGGACGATGCGCCGTCTGAGATTTGCGAACTATAGACGTAGTCAGAGAGATGAAGCGTGAATTGCCTGATTAAACACTCACGAGTTACCAGCGGTACTGCCACCGTTCTCTTTGAATGCCGGCTTAAGTTTGGCAAGCTTTTCGTAAGTCACACCATGACGAATACCCTCGTCAAGAGAGATAAGTCGCTCGCCTTCCTCTTTAGTCTCCTCGTCAATCCACCGAGCATTAATCGGAACAATCTCCTTTTCAAACAACCCGTTTTTTTGTGCCTCGCTAGCCCGTCGTTGACTCTCCACAGCATACTCATCCTGCTCCTGACGAGAGACGCCATATCGCTCAGCAACATTTTCGGATGTAACTCCCATAGGCAAAATGCAATCTCTAGCATCCTTAACAGGTGAGTTCTTCAACGTAGGCGAAACATCGACGGGTATACCACGGGTCGTATAACACCGAGTCATACTCTCCACGCCACCGCCCATACCAACGTCAATCTGGCCAACCATGATAGCATGCGAAATGTGCGTGATAGCCTGCAGACTACTTGAGCACTGTCGATTGGTGGTATGAAAAGTAGTCGAGTTTGGGAATCCGGCTGCATTGAGAGCCATGCGACCTGTTTTGGCAAATCCGAGTTCTGCGAGGACATTTCCGATGAGGACGTCGTTTACGTCACCGGGTTGGATTTTGGCTCTTTGTACGGCTGTTTGCATTACCTGCTGAAGATTAGTATTTTAAATATTCGTTGATTACAATGAAGACATACCGGCATCAGGATCTCTTCAGGCCATAGATCTTTGAATCCGCCCTTGAAGGCACGAGTGATTGGACTTCTCACGGCAGACAGAACCACGACATCGTGGGGGGTCTTGCGCAAGACCTCTCGACTGACTTTGGTGAGCATGTATACGTTAGGTAGTAATGTCAGAACAACCACGCAATAAAAAGTGAGAAAGAAAGCTTGGGGCTACTTCTGCGATGATTGTTGAGTCGTGAAGGTCGAAGATAAATGAAGAACAGCTCTCGTCGGTATAATGCATTGGCCAATCACCAGCTAATACGAGCAAAGTACATGTGGGGTGCTGAACTGTCGGGGTCAGGCTGTGGGGTCAATACCGTGAGATTTCAAGGCTGTTACATATTGTTTGTATTTTATTGATTGTGGTATTTCTTTCTCATTTAACCATTCCAATAATCAATATATACAGATAAATAACAAAACATGAGGTATATAGATTTTAAAAGGTTCCGAGGTTTTCAGCAACCTTGAAAGGAGCAGCAGTCTTGCTCTTGACTTCGTCAACACTAGAAGCTTCAGCAACTTCCACTAAAGTAAGACCCTCGGTTGGGTGAACGTCGAACACGGCGAGATCAGTTATGATCTTCCAGACACAGCGCGGTCCGGTGAGAGGGAATGAACAGTTTTCGAGAATCTTGGGGTTTCCTTTCCTGTCAACGTGCTCCATGGTAACGACAACACGGGTTTGGCTTGGGTTTGCGACAAGATCCATGGCACCGCCAACACCCTTGACCTTTCCGGGAAGCATAAAGTTGGCGAGATCTAGAATAAATTAGTACCGTTTAGCGTTTAAGCAAACAAGAAATACGTACCGCCATACTGGCTGACTTGCAAAGCTCCAAGCATTGTAAGATCAATGCGGCCAGAACGGATCATACCGAAACTTTCGTGGGAACCAAAAACTGATGCGCCAGAAGCAAGAGTGACGGTTTCCTTTCCGGGGTTGATCAAATCAGGGTCCTCCTCGCCAGGGCGAGGATAACCACCGAGACCCAAGATACCGTTTTCAGACTGGAGAACAACCTCGATGCCCTCAGGCAAAAAGGAGGGTGCTACAAGAGGCATACCAATGCCCAAGTTGACGTACATGCCATCCTCGAACTCCTTGGCGGCGCGCTTGACAATACGCTCACGTCTGGCAGTAGCATCACCGTTGCCTACATACGATTAGCGCTGCTCGATTATCTCGCGTGAATGCGGGTAATTTCACATACCAGCTTGGAGGAGATCATTGGGGTCTTTGGCAAAAGTGAGTTTCTCGATCTTCTTCTCTTCAGTGCTCTTGATGACCTTGCTGACGTAGATGCCCTGCAAATGAATTTCTTCAGGTGCAAGCTGTCCAACCTCAACAATCTCATCGGCCTCGACAATGGTTACCTTGGCATTTTTTGCCATGGCCTCGTTGAAGTTGTTCTGGGCCTTGCGGAATTGACAGTTACCGAGCTTGTCTGCCTTGGCTACGCGCACAAAAGCGTAGTCGGCAAAGTATGATTCTTCCAAAATGTATTGTTTTCCGTTGAATTCGCGAGATTCCTTAGGTTTCGACATTTCGGCGACAGAGCCGTCCTTGTTGTACCGAACAGGTAATTCACCGGATTGAACTATTTTGATTAGTAAGGTGTCTGGATAGCGAGAGTAATGTAACATACTAATAGTACCATAAGCAGCAGGGGTGTAGAAAGCAGGCACACCAGCGGCACCTGCAGCGCACTTTTCGGCAATTGTGCCTTGAGGAGTGAGTTCGAGGGCTAAATCGCCTTCCAAGTACATTTTCTCAAAGACCTTATTTTCGCCGATGAAGGAAGCAATCATTTTGCTAATCTGACGAGTTTCTAGAAGTTGACCTACAGACAAGCGAACCGTGAGTTTCTGCTTCAAATCATTAGCGGTGTTTTAATACTCACCTAATCCGACACCAGGCATGCCCGCATTGTTTGAGACGATAGTAAAGTCCTTCAGCTCTGGACGATCGCGCACAGCATTGATCAAGCTGCTAGGGACACCCGAAAATCCAAAACCGCCGACCAAAATCATGGTCGAGCTTTTCAAGTCCTTGATCGCTTCCTGAGCGCTAGGGACAATTTTATTGATCGCTCGACGGGAGGTCGAGGATGAAAATTCTCGCCGCCATAGTGGACGGAGAACTGAAGGTCCTGCAATTCTGGCCTTCATTGTGTATATGACAAGTTGAAAGTTCACGAGAAGAGAAGAGAAAAGAAGAAAACAAGACGCTGGGAAGAAGATGGGGATTAGTTGAATTTGTAGCTTCGGGTAAGGTACCCCCAGAGGGTGCGGGTTCCGATCGTTTCGGCTGCTGTCGGGTTTGTGTATTGCCGCTGCCACTGCTTCAGTCCTACAATCAACTGTCTCTTCAGCTCTAGAAGAGACAATTGATGATTGAATAAAAAATCCAAAAAATGATAATATTCAGAAGAAGTTGTATCACTCGCGAGCAGAGACGACTCAGGTCGTAAGTGGCATGTACCTCTCCACATTACGTATTAGTCCGCTCTCCGGACGATCTCGCACAAGCTCGCCTTTTCAGACTGGCGTAGACTGCTATTTAAGTCTGGTGGCTGAGTGCCCATGGAACTGGGTTATTCAGAAGGCATCATTTTCAATGTCATGTCCTTCTTCCGAGATATAAGCAAGCCTCACACATCTCGAAAAGAAGTCTATTCCTGATCTCCACTTTTTAGCTATTCTTCGGAGATCAAGCCGAATGTCTTCGTTCCAGCCACGTTCTTTAGCTACCGACACACAGGTTAGTGTAGGTAAAAAAAAACCCGGATAACCAAACTACAGATTCATTTGTTTCCCCTCGGCCATTCTATTTCTTCGCGGGGACTCATTATGTAGCTGCATACACTGCAATACTGAAAAATACCGATGAGATAGCGGCTGACGGAGTCTGGGGTAACCCCGCGTATCGTCTTTACGGAGAATTACCATTGCTGGCTGCCCTAACCTAACGTGCTTTTTATGGTAGCAACTGCTCTTACTTCACTTACAGTGAAAAACGTAGTACTTGATTCTGTAATTTACAGAGTAGTACGCATGATGAGCTGTTCTAATAAATGGCCGAACTGGCCCGGCGTTATGACAACCCGAGTTCTAGAAGATAAGTTTCTTGTTTTGAACTCATCTAAATATCACATTATATGCATTTGGGATCCTGACAAAAGCCCTCAACAATCAGTCCATCATGTCCTCCAATCAGGTTCCTCCCACTCCAACCCTCTCAGAGAAACATTCCGGTATCCCCTCACGCCTGTACGAGAAAGCCCAATACGCAAAATCCTTGATTTTGGACATTGCAACAAAGGAGCAAAATGACAGAAAGAGAGGAGTTGCTATACCGGCGGGTATTGAGAAGAATACCTTTATGAAAGCTATTGATGAATTGTCTGAGAGTTTGGGCAAGGAGAGTGTGGAATTGAACGACCAGCCGTTGAGGGATGGGTGGTACATGGAACGTGAGTATCAGTTTCGTTCGATGGCTCTAGACGGAAAGTTCTTTAACTATCTAACAACAGACCCCAACACTCACGATGCCATGCATGTCCTGGACGACGAGGAATTGGTCGCCTCTGCTGTTGTGTATCCAGGCAGCACGGAAGAAGTACAGAAGATCGTACTCTGGGCCAATAAATATAAGATTCCCATATTTCCCATATCCATTGGCAGGAACCGTGAGTCTTCGAGTCTTTATCTCCTCCGCTTCATGATCAAAACTTATTCTATCTGTATACAGTCGGATACGGTGGTGCTGCGCCTCGCGTTCGAGGGTCAGTGGTCATTGATCTCGGTCGCCGCATGAACAAAATCCTCGACATCAACCCCGCCGACCATACCTGCCTCGTAGAACCCGGTGTGACATTCTATGCTCTTTACGAGGAGATCCAAAAACGCGGTTACAAGCATCTCTGGATCGATTGTCCGGATTTGGGCGGCGGGTCAGTGCTTGGAAACACCTTGGATCGTGGAATTGGATATACTGTTTATGGAGATCGTGCGTATACTACAACGAGACATGAAGCCTGTCACTGACACATAAGTATAGACTGGGCCTGTCATTCCGGCCTCGAAGTTGTTCTGCCGACCGGCGAACTCATTCGTACCGGCATGGGTGCTATGGCGAATAGCTCTAGCTGGCAGATATTTCCCTATGGTTATGGTCCGATGGCTGAGTATGTTTTTCCAGGTCGATATCGATATCACTGCTGACTGTGTCCAGTGGCCTTTTCTCTCAATCCAACTATGGTATTGTCACCAAACTTGGCATGACTTTAATGCCCAATCCTGGAGGCTATGAGAGCTATGTAAGTATTCAGCTTCATTCTACGGTCTGGCACTTATTAACATGGACTAGTTGTATACATTCCCCAATGAGTCGGATCTCGCGCCTCTTGTAAGCTCCTCTCTTGAACTCTAGTGAGGTTAGACTGACGGTATAGGTCGACATCATCCGTCCTCTCCGAATCGGAAACATCCTCGAAAACGTCGCCCAGCTCAGACACATAGTCCAAGCCATCGCCTACAGCGGCAAGCCACGTAGCAGCTACTTCAAAGGCGAAGGCCAAATGACTGACGAACAGGCCCGCGAAATCGCGCGTAAAGAGCTCAACTACGGCGATTTCACCTGGCTTTACTATGGCATGTCATACGGTCCTAAGGAGATCCGTCAATATAAGCTAGATATTATCCACAAGGAATTCTCTAAAATACCCGGAGCACGACGCATAGATTCCGCTACTCTACCCAAGACAGACTACTTCTGGTCCCGAGATCGCATTGCTGCTGGCATCCCCGACCTGGAGGAACTACGATGGGTAAACTGGTATCCTAACGGTGGCCACATCGCCTTCAGCCCTGTCTCACCTGTCCGCGGCCCCGATGCAACAGAACTCTGGAGAATCGCACGCAGCCGAGCAGCCGAATTTGGACATGACATATTCCCCGCTTTTTGTGTTGGACTACGAGAAATGCATTTGATTGTGGAGTGTGTCTATAATCGCGATGACCCAGATTCGCGCAAGAAGGCATTGGCCTGCATGCGGGCTATGATTGACGAGGCGGCTTCCAAGGGGTATGGAGAGTACAGAACGCATTTGGTATTGATGGATCAGATCGCGAAGACGTATGATTTCAATGATCATGCACTGATGAAGTTCAATGAGCGTATCAAGGATACCCTTGACCCGAATGGCATTTTGGCGCCTGGAAAATCCGGGGTGTGGCCTGCTCGGTATCGCGGCCGTGGGTGGGAGATGTCGGGATTGAGTGACCGCAGTGAAGGAGATGGTGTCGCTCGTGATGCGGCGACCAGACTGTAGCAACATTCACTCAATGATGTGGAGAGCTCAGAGAGGACTGAAGGTTGAAGCTGGAAGACATCAACAAATCAGAGAGCATGTGGGGTCTTCCAGCAGCTCCAACTTGTGGGGCCCCATAATCCATCCTCAGGCACTTTTCTCGAGATACGTTAATAGTACATAGAATGTTTACCTTTTTTCAATCAATTGATCAGTTTCCTCCTACTTACCCGCTTGCGTATGTGTTATGAGATCGTGCTGATCTCATAATAGCAATATGCTTGGCATCAACCCAGCGTTGCGCCAGCAGTTGCTGAGCAAACAGCTACCGAGGCAAACACCGCCATTCTCTTCGGTGCTGAGATTCTATAAACCTACTCCATTGACTCAAAAATCCGTGTTCAACTTAAGATCGAGGCCATTTCAAGAAGCTCTAAGGTCTAAAAGTATATCGTCTTCTGCCGGCAAAAATGCCACTTCAACTGGAAAAAGCAAGCTCCCGCTTGCTGGAGTTCGGGTGCTGGACATGAGTCGAGTTCTAGCTGGTGTAAGTCTTCATTACTAGGGATCTGCTCATGTTCCTTTATTTATACGGATTCTTTTTTTCAAATCAGCCATACTGTACGCAAATTCTCGGTGATTTAGGGTACCAATTGATTCCACTCTTAATCAAGGGTTTAGCTGATTGTATGGCTTCAAAAGGGCGGATGTTATCAAAATCGAGCATCCAGAGCGAGGCGATGATACAAGAGCATGGGGGCCACCCTTTGCGGAGTACAAAGATGGGAGGAAAGGACCAGGAGAGAGCGCTTATTATCTTTCCGTAAGATATGTCTCTTTGCAGGTTTCCCTTCAACGCGAAACTCATTCGGACATTTAGGTGAACCGAAACAAAAAGTCGCTGGGCCTATCATTTGCCCATCCAGAAGGTGTAGAAATCTTACACGAGCTCGCCAAAAAATGCGATGTGCTGGTTGAAAACTATCTGCCCGGCTCTCTCAAAAAGTACAACATGGATTATGAGTCGATACGGAAACTAAACCCTCGCTTGATATACGCTAGCATCACGGGATATGGCCAAACGGGCCCATATAGCAACCGCCCCGGGTTTGATGTCATGGTAGAAGCCGAGTTTGGGTTGATGCATTTGACCGGTTCACGCGATGGACCCCCTGTCAAAGTCGGCGTGGCAGTGACCGATCTCACAACCGGCTTGTATGCATGCAACTCAATCATGGCCGCTTTATTAGCTCGCGCAAATACTGGCGAGGGGCAACATCTTGATGTGTGCTTGAGTGATGTTCAGACAGCAACTCTAGCTAATATGGCAGAGTCTGTACTGATCAGCGGAAAACGAGACAGTGGTCGCTGGGGGACTGCCCACCGTACGTTTGATATATGCCTTATCGTTTCTGGCAAACTCAAAAGACATATTACTGATTGGTTGACTTTGCCCAGCATCCGTTGTCCCGTATCAGGGCTTCAAAACCTCAGATGGCGATATCTTCCTAGGCGGAGCTAATGATCGCCTGTTCGGCATTCTTTGCGAGAAGCTCGGCAAGTCCGAATGGAGTCATGACCCTAAATATATCACCAACAACGAGCGTGTACGCAATCGCAAAGAACTAGAAGATCTCATTGAGGCCGAAACAAGCAAACGCACGACGCAAGAATGGTTGGATATACTTGAAGGCTCTGGCCTTCCATATGCAGCTGTGAATGATGTCTTGGACACTTTGAATCATGAGCACAGTATGTCTTTGATTGCGTACCTCCATGTACTTCGCAGATCGATTCTGAGATCATACTAATATGTTGGAACAGCTAAAGCACGGGGTATGGTGCAAGAGATTGAACACCCATCATGTGGTCCCATCAAAGTGCTCAGTCCACCCGTCAAATACTCCAATGCCGAACCAAGCATTCGTTCTCCGCCGCCTCTGCTGGGTGAGCAAACAGATGAAGTCTTGGAAAATGTGGTCGGTCTGACTCGAGAGAAGATTCGGAGTCTGAAGTCAAAGGGGGTCGTCGCTTAAACAAGTCAACATTGATATCGCTGTGTAAACCGCCTCAGTTTGAATGGACTAAGCCACTCGTGATTGGCTAGCAGCTGTACAATTCAGCATATGTAGACGGTTGATAGAATCTATACCTGCCATTATTAAAGTTTTCCAAGTAAGTGTCTTATTACCAGAGAAACTTTTGTTGGAAGTCCTTGGATGGTGCAGCTCTCCACGTGCTCAGTTGTGATATGTTGCTTTCACATTGCTTCCTGGCAGATGGAACACAGCTTGCTCTCGGTCCCAGCGGCCTATCTCTAGGGGGTTTACCAACGAGAGGAGCTGAAACCTGGTTTTCTTCGGAATTGATGGGAAAGGTATCGTTCTTTGATGATTGTAAGTTTTGGCAATCTTCCACACTCCCCAAGTCAACACTGCCATCGCCCATTGCTGACTCAAAGCTAACAGGCCGTGATAAGCTACTATCATCTTCACCATATCGAGTAGGAGTGAAGTTCGATCGGTTACGATAGTAGTCTTGTTGCCATCTCTTTATGCTTTCGGCATCGCGCAATGGATATGACTTCCAATGCTCTACCCCTCGTTTTCGTGAAGGTAGCAGAGTTACACGACTGCTTTTCTTCTTGTATTGAGAGCCATCGTCCGGCAGAAATGAGTTTTGGGCTGATAGCAAGGATTCAAGTTGTGCTTGATCAAGCTGAGAAACCACTTTGAGTAACACATCTTCCGTCTCTTGGAGGCGCTGCTCCAAGGCTTCAACGTAGCCTTTGGCTGGTCCGCTGTTGCTTGTTAGCGTTTGCTTTCAGAAATGATTAATGTAATATCATATACCGTTTGAGTTGCTCCGGCCATTCGCACGTGCGATTGGATTCACTGCACTGTTCGCAATTTGGTCTGAAAATTTAGTCCCAGCTTCTCATTTCTTCAATAGATGATTTCACAAACCTCCTTCCACTGCACTAAGCGTGCAACAAGCATTAGCGATATAAGCCACGGCACTTCGACATGTCGATACGTACCTTCTGTTTTCGAGAGCGACACGGATTGCAAGCGGTCGTAATCCGGGACGTCTTGCCCTTTGGTGATTTCACCATGACTACCATAGCCGGTTGTCTACCGCCTCTGTATACTTGAATGAATGTTATATGGACCTGTGAATGACCGATGTTGGAAAGCAAGGGAGGGAAGGTGGAGATTGCGGATCCTTGTTTTATTGGTTCCTCAGGCAGAAAAAGCTCTCCCCGATTCCCCCCGCATTCGCTTTCCTAATTATTGTCTGGACTCGTTCTTTTGCTTCAAGTGGACAATGTCTATGGCATGACAGGTTTCAGTGCATGGATGAGGTATTATTCATGAATGATGCGGCGTCCAACGCCTTCAAAAGTCACACAACAGACCAACGACACACCTCATTCTGACTGCGCAGTGAACAACTGACATTCTGCACCGGCTTCTAAAGGATGGCCAGATATTTAATATAATACCCCTTTTCATTTGTATCTCCGTGTAATATCATGATGCAGTCACCGGACCTGCTCCCCAACACATCGGAGATAGGCTCTCTGACAGCAAATTCCAACGACGAAAGCCATTTCGTGGGAAGTTCAAGTGGTGTCTTTTTTGTCAATACTGTGCGCCAGGCATTTGCCAGAAGTCTAGGATCTATGCAAACAGCTCCAACACCCGAATTCCCAGCTCCAGAGGATACTTTGGTCGGTTCGTCAAGCCCTGTTCGCGGCAGCGTCATTGAAAGCAAAAAGAAGAATCTCGTACCAAATGGACGTACGATGCTCAAATTGCACAGTATCTCGGGGAAGCCCCAGCACTGGAGCATGCACGAGAGCTGATGATGACCTATTTCAAAATATGGCATCCTCTTTTCCCATTTCTGCACGGGCCATCATTCTTACAGGCAATGGAAGCATTTCATTGGGAGGGTAGCGCTAGCGATGAGCTATCAAACGCAGCATCAGAACATTATAGAGCCTGCTGGACCACAATCTTTCAGTGTGTTTTTAACATATCGAGCCTCCTGCGGCCAGACTTGCGACTTGCTCAAAAGGCAAGTATTACGTCTGCTACTCATATACTCAAGCTAGCTAATGTGCTACTTGATCGAAACGACATCTTGTCCTTGCAAGCCATCCTAGCTATACAACTATATCTTGTAGCTAACATGTCCATTCGAAATGCTTCGCTACTTGGTGGGACTATCCTCCGAGCCATACTTCACGCAGGATTCCACCGCTGTCCCTTCCAATATCAACAGCTCAGCGCCCACGACTGTCAATTACGAAAACGTATCTTCTGGTGCTTTTATGCTATTGACAGATATCTAAGCCAGGCATTAGGTCTGCCTCTTGGTATACAAGATTCAGACATCGACGTCTGTCGCCCTAACGCTCCTGAGATCCATACTCCAAGGAACCCTCGCTCTGTCCCATCGAAATCTCCGCTTCCGGCAGATGCTTCGGTTAATGAACGCAACGGCAACTTCCAGTACAGTTCTTTATGGCCTCCGAGTCAGAAGTCCCGGCGCTCTTCTGAAGAGACATTTCCCAACCGAGAAGCCACGTTGGCAAGCTTTGTCGCATATGGAGAACTCACTGGTAGAGCCCTGGAATTGTTCCACAAGTCCACCCACAGTCGGGAAATTCGCCGAAGTACTGTTTTGTACCTGGTGTCCGATGTTCATAAATGGTGGAATAATCTTCCGAGTACTTTGCAAAATGTATCGGGCGATTCTGCGGAGTCTTCTGGATATGCTTCTCCTGAAATGGGCCCCTTGTTCCCCATTCTTTATAAACACCTTATTCTCTGTATAAATCGTCCGTATCTATCTCTCGACCCATCGTCGCCTGACTTTTGTTCTGGTCTTCAGATATGCATTGATGCCGCGAGAAGTATTCTGTCGTTACTGAACATACAGCTTACAAAAGGTCAAGCGTTCTTTTTGCCCAGTTTGTTATCTGCGGCATACATGGCGGGGTTAGTAATTGCATTTGCATGCCAATTGGGGCAGTATTCCATCTCCAAGGGATGCCAGTAAGTCATGATCACATTACTACTACTGTGAGGTCTAATCCTAACAGCATGTCAGAGAAATTCGTGATTGCCTCAATATCTTACAAGCCATGTGTGGGCAATGGGAGATTGCAAGACACTGCCATACAGTACTGTCAATATTACTCTTGAATATACAGCGGCAAGAATCTCCTGGCTCGAAACGTGTTTATCAGTCAGGCGATGAACCTACTACGCCATCTGGAAGAAGCAAGAAACGGAAGACTATACCCGCTATACTTGAAGAAGATCATTTGACATATGATTCTTTGGAAATTAGGGATTATCAAACGCAAGACTCAAATGATTCCACAGTTGCACTACCAACGAATGCACCACAACACAATGGGCCATCCGCTATGTACAACACAAATCTACAATCCTTTTCCGAGACTACTACCACCACTACTACACAAATTTATGATGAGGCCGGCGCTGACGATACCAATATAACCCCCTCCGAAACCTCTATACTCGCATTGCCCAACCATATCAGCAACGAAACCACTGAAGAATTGCAGCAGCTTGGTGAATCATCTTTCCTCACAACGAACTTTGATCTTAACATGACAGATCTGTTTCAGAACTCGTCTTGGGACTCGATTCTATTTGATGCTTTCAACAATGAGGAATGAACATGATCTATGATACGATCCCAGTCCAAGGGTATGGCGATACCCAGGTCAAAAGCAACTATCAAGCCCGTTGCATCCGTGCAGAGTTGGGATTGACAAAGGGTGTGGCGTTTGACTCTTGCCCATGTCAAGCGCGGATTAAGCTAAAACAGATAAAAAAAGTGTTAGAACGCTTAATCGATGGTATCTCATGCTATATACAGTCAATATTGGTAATATCCAAAGCTCTTTCGGATCAATTCATGTGAATGTGTATCCTTATATAGAAAGGGAAACATGTTTAGCGTCTCGACGCATTCTTGAGCTGTTTCGTAAAATGCTGGTTTGATAGTTAGAATACGCTTCGTAATTCGATATCAACAAAGCCATTCAACTCACCTCTCGCTGTTCTGCTGCTAACTTGCCATCCGTGTCCTGTAATCAAGATCAGTTGGCAAGCATCTTGTATGGGATAGGGTCTGACGTACGCTTATTATAGTCAAAATCAAAGAGTAATTATTGTACAGAAATCGCTCTCGTCGCTTTGGATCACCAGATCCTCGACTGAGTTTGGTCAACAATGCGTCAAACTCGCCTCGTAATCGACCGAGACTGATCGAGACCGGCTCGTCATCGCCACCTTCGCTGCTTAATGACAAAATGCCGTGTAGAAGTTGGCCAAATCGTTGAGTGAGGAAATGCGGGGCAGATGACTGCTTTGAATCGTCTGTCAGAGACAGTGCCGATACGGGGCTTCTGGCGGCACCAGAGGCCACGCGTTTCAAAGAATCACAATGCAAGTCCATGATCTTCTGGAACCTAGGCCAAAGCTGCATGTTGATTCCATTGATGTAGGATTCTGCGACTGGTATTTTTCGTCGCTGGAGCTCAAATGCCGCGCGTTGATTCAGTCGGACACATAGCAAAACTCCTAGGCAATCTGTGGTATTTTCAATGAGCCGCTTGGTCACCGCCTGCCCGAGTGCAAAGACAGGATCAAAAATCTCAGATGCTTTTCGTGATATCTGTTGATATGATCTTACTGAAAACATTTCTGTTAAGAAAGAATATTCAGCTGATACATTGTCAACCAGGGCAAGATTGAAATGCCGAAATGGCACCTCGAAGCCATGTACTGATTTATCCTCTTCAGCAATATATGAGCTGATGGCTATAGGATTGCTCGTTTTCAGGACGTCGATCCGTCTTCCAATGGTGAAAGGATCATGTGAAATGCCTCGACCGCCTGGGCCTGTCCCTCCCCTCTGCGCTGATGGGTCGCCGCCTAAAACATTATTTGAATCAGACGCATGGAGCTTCAGCTTCTCCAAAGCCTGGCTATATCGAGTAAAGTTCGACAGATAGTACCACCTCATTGTATTGACATAAGCTTGAGTGATTTCTTCTGAAAGAGTCGGGTGTGCCCTAGTCAGAAAAGAGTACAGATCTTTGTATTTGACGAGGTGGTGTTGTTGTATGTATTGAGCGTTCATGTTCGGCGAACGCATAGCTTTGATCTGAGAGACCAGGTAATCACGAATACGAACTGTGGCCTGTGGCGTCGTCAATACATGATCTAGATGCTCGCGAATCCATACCAACCTTGTTTTTCAAGTCAACTAAGAGTGGCTTGACGTCGTCCACAGCCTTTAGTGACGTTCCACTCGATTTCTCAATGCTTATGCTACGAGCCTCAATCTCATTAAGGGCTTTGACCCACTTTTCATCAATTAGGCCATCGGTTATAGTGCGGATTGCGTTTGGTGATATGCTGATCTCTTCGACTGCAGGACCGAGCAGCTTTTCGACATTTCTTCGGTTTTCGAGCTTGGCGTTCAGTTGGACTGATCGGGTTTGAAGTGTTTCAATCTCGGCAGAAACGATGCCGAGCTCGGTTTGAAAGTCGGAAAGATATGATTCCACAGAGCTGAGTACATCATCACAATCCTAATCTATCAGTATAGTTCACCTACCTGCATGTTAGGTGACAATTACTCACTGCAATAGCGTTGTGGAGCTCCTGAAACTTGTCTCGATCTCCTGCGACTAAGACCTAGTCAGCTATTGCCCCTCGATATTGCATACGATACCTACATTGCTCAATCGTTCCAACCCCGGCCTCGCTACTCAGAAGAACACCAGATTCCTGTCCGCGGGTCATAAACTCCTCTAGACTTAGGTTCCCGAAGTCGATAGCTTCCACCAACTCAGCCGGCTTTTCAGCAACGGTTTCAATTGGCTTATCAGCTGTGCTCTTCCCAATAATACTATTCAAAACTTCCAGCGGGTTTGCGATCTCGCCCGGGGGTGTGCGTACGAAGACTGATCTTTGTGGCGCCCCATTGGAGACATGCCGACTTGTGGTTGGTAACGAAACGGTAGAGTCATTAGGCGTAAGTAATAAGGATGTTGACGAAGAGCGTGGATGTAGGCTCGGTCGATAGCTTTGAGACAGAGTTCGTGATGGTCTGTGATTTGGTGAAGGGTGTCGGTTGGGGAAAGGCGGAGGTGTCCCCGACGCTGTAGACTGACCGGCGAGGCGATCAAGCCACATCCTCGAAGGCCACGCGATGGGCGTGTTGCAATTTTCAAAACTCAAGCCTCATCAACGGATTTATGTTCCTGGAAAGAATTGACGGTGACATCGGTCTCAAAGCATGAGATATATGAGTTGTAAGCAGTGTTGATAGCTCAGTTGTCGCCGGATGGCCAAGCTCGATGCCGGCAAGTAAGCCGCTATTCCTTTAAGGGGTTGTTGTTGCCTCGTTGCCTGAAGTATGTCTAAAGCATTACTTTTTATTTACTGGAGTACCGTAGCCTTACAAAGGCATTTCGATGAGCCACCCAGATCAAGAAATCAAGAACTCACTAGTGTATACTGTTCAATACAGAAGATCATAATGATAGATGGATAAGTTGATGGTAAGCTCGGGTACGACGACCTCAGGTCTACATAGTACATGTTGAAGAAAATATACGGTATGAGCTATCATTGACAAACAAAAAATGATTGGATTACCTGCATGGCTTAATGAGCTACCGCACGGGCTTCAGAAACAAGCTTGACAGGAAGTGTCTATCTTACCTAGGTAGGTAGATAGAAGCGTGCTTTGTCTTGTAGAAACCTCGCCACAGCTGGCAATCCACCTTGTTAACAACGACTGACGAGCCGACTATAGGGAAAAGATGTAGCGAGTTCGTACGTAAAACGTATCGCAGAATTGGCCGAAGGATGGTCGTACTCAAATACAGCCAAGGGGATTGGATGAACGAATATACCTACCTAGCACAGGCAAGTAGGTACATAGCAGACATCGTCCCCGCCACAGCACTGGGGTTCATACCCAAAAAGGCCTAGCGGCAGAAAAAACGAAGAAAACAGTTTTTGCTCTCGGTTGCCCAAATTTGCTTCCCGTCCCACCCCCATCGCTCGTCTGTTTCTTTTTTTTCCCTTTTCTCCTTCTTCCACTCCCTTAACGCGCTCTTCGTCCCGGCCGTCCTCTTTCCATCCCTCATTTCCTTTACTTCCATCAAACGAAATCCTTCATAACCCATCATTCACCATGGCCGACAACGACGCCCAGGTATGTTCATTGCCCCGCGCCGCATTTGCGATCTGAAAGCCCCGCCTCGATCTGACTCCCCCTCTCCTTCCTGTATACTGCTTGGGATGCACAATTCCTGCACCACAGCTCACTGCAAGTGCATGCTAACATGGGAAACTTCTTTAACAGCACGAGCACACCTTCGACAGCGCCGATGCCGGTGCCTCCGCTACCTTCCCTATGCAGTGCTCTGCTCTGCGTAAGAACGGTTACGTTGTGATCAAGGGTCGTCCCTGCAAGATCGTCGACATGTCTACCTCCAAAACTGGAAAGCACGGTCACGCCAAGGTCCACTTGGTCGCTATCGACATCTTCACTGGCAAGAAGCTCGAAGATTTGTCTCCCTCTACCCACAACATGGACGTTCCCAACGTCACCCGTAAGGAATATCAGCTTGTAAGTGGTGCTTTCCAACAGCGACAAGATGGGCAATGGCACTAACCGCATTCTTCACAATTAGCTCGACGTTAGCGATGATGGTTTCCTTAACTTGATGGACGAGGCTGGCAACACCAAGGACGACGTCAAGAAGCCTGACGGTGAAATTGGTGAAAGAATTGACAAGCTCTTCAGCGAGGAGGGCAAGGATCTCAACGTCACCGTCATGTCTGCTATGGGTGAAGAGGTCGCCGTTGAAGCCAAGGAAACTCACAGGAACGATTAAGCTGTCTTTTGATATTCCTCCCCTCAAGCTCGCGTCCTTCTTTCGTCTCTTAAAATCTCATGCCTTCACGATGTTCTTTGGCAATTTCATCTTTCGCCACTGACTGCCGAAAAAGCGTTATATATTTTTCTTAACTGCTTTTTCTGCCTTGCTCGTTCTTTTCGCCCTCTATAAGTCGAGCAAGACGTCTTGGTGGATTGGATTGAGCTTGCAATTGATTTGCTCTTACGACGACCATGAACAGATGTGCCTGTCAACAGGATAACAATTGATTGTTTTCTCATAGTCACTCGATGTGAGATTACGAACAAATAATAAGAAAAGTCAGACAACATACCTTGATGCTATTTCTCAGTATCGTACTTTCACAGTAGAACGTAGTTCAAAGTTGTAGAGTGCCTTGTAATTGTGGCGTTATGATTCGCTTGCCGCCCCTGCCATCTAAGGTGGATCCCCGTGATCATTTCTTGCCTTGTACAGTCATCTTCAAATACCTAACCTCACTGTAAGCATTGAACCTGGAGTAATGCAAGATATTTATCTGCAATGACCCAATCTTACTCATTAACCTAGTTTTCGACATGACACGGCTCCGTCAGAATGGAATATGTCAAGCGTGGGCCGTGCGGTCAGGAAGGATGTCGAGAAACTCGGTACTATCTGGATAACGGTATCTGGTTTTGCAGACGTGGCCATCAACAAGAGGTATTGTATTTTCACGCTTCAAATAAAAGCATAGTTGCTTTGTGAAAGCTTCGCTAATTTTCTAAAAGGGTCGCCAAGTCGAAGAGGACCCTGATGACTATAACAAACGGGGAACGGTTCACCGTATAAAAAAGGTGGCCGTAGAGAAAATTCAGAGAAGTAACTTTTTCGGTGGATTCAATAGTGATGCGCCTTTACTGACAGAACTATAGCATACACTGGGAGACAAGGGTATCGCCTTTTTATTCAGGCATACCAGCTCATACTATGGAAGCAGTGCAGGGCGTTAATAACTCAAAAAGGATTTCCTGCTGATATAGAGGTATTTCCCTCCTTCGTCGAACTCTAAATAACCTTTACGCTGATTTTGTATTATCAGAGACTGGTGAAAGATCTCTGGGCACTGAGACTGCAAAATTTGACGGACAGATTTGACATATCACTCGATGAGGCCCGTGAAGATGATGGCTCTGATAGTGGAGTTTTCAGTTCTCAAACACCTGCTGCGAGTGTTGAGAAGAAGGATTCGACTCATATAAGTGCTCGAAAGTCGACTGATAGTCCTCTTTTGAAAGAAACCTTGGGACTATGCTATCTGGCTTGCTTGCTACTACGTCTACCAGTAAGCATTGGTGACATTTACAAGTATGGCTCATTGCCTGGCTAGGTTAGATTCCAACAGTTTATTGACTTTTTCTAGGTATGCTATCCGTAATGAGATACCGTTCGTTAGAGCTCTCAAGTCTGTCCCACAGGAAATGAGGGATCGAATGTCGCCGCAACATACAAGGGATCTCAGCATACAGGCATGTTATAGCCTTGTTTCCGCGATGTACTGGACTGATAGAATACAGGTCATGCCAGCGAATGAAGATATCCATGAAACTGTAAACCAATTAGTGACTATGTATTCGCGTGAATACAATGTCGTCTTTCCGCCGTTGAACATGCCACTCATGCTATTTCAATTCATTCGCCAGTTAGCCTTGCCTTGTGAGCTTTTTGTCCCTATATGCATATTTTCGGTTTATGCTAATGAGATACAGTGGAAATCTACTCTATTGTCAGAAGACTACAACAAGTCTTCAAATTCCGCTTCAGCTTTTCATCGAAGAAAAAGTGGACTCTCAAGGCAGAGAACTACCCTGAGGCTCAACTATTAGGTCTCATAGTTGTTGCTACGAAGTTGGTATATCCGTTCAGCAACGCGAAAGGCTTCCCATCCGCACCGACAGAACCAGCTGCACAGCTCATTAACTGGGACCTGTGGAGAGCGGCGCAAAAGCAATTTGAAGGCTTAGACAGATTACCGGGACGCCTACCAAAGGGACAAGAAATTAATGTAAATGAGGGTAATGTATTTCATATGACAGAGGGTCAATTGGATGACTACCTAGACTGGTATCAAGATACCTGGCTTGACCAGAAGACAGGTGAGTTGTGATACAGTATGACTTGCTACTCAATAATTAACATCAGGCGCAGCAAAGCATCCACTTGCAGATATGTTTCCACTCGCTCCTATAAAGTCGGACAGTCGTCCGGATCTCAAGAGTGATGTCGAGATCCAAGAAGCGATTGACAAGAAAGTCCGCGAGACGACTGCTAACATTCGGCTAGCTGAAATCATTCCCGACGACCGGGCCAAACCACAAAAGGAAACTGACATCGACGAAAGCTCAGACGAGGAAGATAAAGTCCCACGTCCTGGCTACTCATATCGAATATACAAAACTGAATCGGGCTTGCCCAAAACAGCTCGCAAGTTTTACGAAATAGCAGCAGATCTGGCAGGGCTGTCATTGAGGACATTGGTCGCTGCAGTGAACCGCATAGAAATCAAACTGGAGCGTTTCCAATATGACCTGAGACGAGCGGAAGAACATGGCGAAAGTATTTGGGATGAAATAGATTATTAGCAATACAGAAAGATCAAAAGTTGAAACATCTCATACCTTAAAGAGTTCTAGACTAATTATAGTTGACATGAGACTGGGCGCCTGAGGCGGCGGCGACGGCTAAACTTCACGCTAGTCCAGATAAAGAATTATTGTTAGGGCAGTCGAACCCTATGTCCTAATTCGTCATCGGCCCACACCTCGCTTAGCCCAGGAAGGTTTGAACGTCTTCAACTGAACGACTCTTGCTCTGACGGCTGTCTATTCGATTGACGACAAGGAACGCAACGACATCGACGACTATCGCAACCAGTACGTATTCTATTCCAGATTATATTCAGGATTTATTTGATCGCATTTGCTTACATTTTTCCTTTTCGCGATTACAGTGCAGATGTAGGTCTCATCCATCCTGTCCCAGTCTTAACCTTGAACGCCACTCGACGAGAAAGCCTTTTCATGACTGTCATTCCAGCAGACGCCGAAAGAAATAGAAGAAACGGAACTAAAAGTACGGTGGACTAACGCGTCGTTAATACAGTTTCGTCAAGACCCTCACGGGCAAGACCATCACCCTCGAGGTCGAGTCCTCCGACACTATCGACAATGTCAAGTCCAAGATCCAGGACAAGGAGGGCATTCCCCCCGACCAGCAGCGTCTGATCTTTGCCGGAAAGCAGCTTGAAGATGGTCGCACTCTCTCCGACTACAACATCCAGAAGGTACGACATATGATGGAGCCGATATATGATCTATGTGATCTGTGATAGCGCTACGAAGCAAGAAGACATGTTAACGGATCAATGTTCAACAGGAGTCCACTCTTCACCTTGTCCTCCGTCTCCGAGGTGGTATCATTGAGCCCTCCTTGAAGGCTCTTGCCTCCAAGTACAACTGCGAGAAGTCCATCTGCCGCAAGTGCTACGTACGTCTTCCATATACCGAGCAATCCCTTCCATTGTTTGCGCGCAAAATACTCATTCTTACTTCTACAGGCCCGTCTTCCCCCCCGTGCCACCAACTGCCGCAAGCGCAAGTGCGGACACACCAACCAGCTCCGCCCCAAGAAGAAGCTCAAATAAACGACTCGCCCCATCTTCTACTCTCTCGCATTCTTCTCGCATCCTCCAACAAACAAACGCTTGTATTTTCTGCGTCGTTCTTGCTGGCATCTTTTCATAGTTCACCGGGGGGTCTGTGGGATTTTCACGAATATTCTACAAATACAAATTATGCAAGCGAAAAATCAAAAAAGTGAAATAAGAAAAATTGCAAGAACACTTCTTTTAGCAATTTCCTTGTGTATTGATGGCGGGGAATGAAGTTCTACAGCTATTGAAACATCATATAGCGTGAGAAGGAGTGATGGCGTGACTCAGGATGATATTTTCAAACGAATGAAGTTCATGTCACTACATATGGAAAACCTTCTGCTCTGCCGGGGTACTTTGGTCTATTCGTTTCGTAGAACTGGTTTCGTAGCTTCGCAAACGTCATGGGCTCTCATGAGCACATCAGCACATCAGCACTATTGACAAATATATTGTACATGATAAATTAATCGATGCGCCTGGGCAAACCTAGATAAGAATACAAAACTGCTTGGCGTAATACATCTCTCCGTTTATCTGTCTACTACATCAACAACAGCATAGCTCGACTTAGAAAAGCATCCGCCGGTCATCATGGTCCTTGTCCTTGTCATCGTCGTGGTGCTTGTTCTTTTTTGAGACGGGGCTGCCATGACTGTACAATTCATATCTGTCAGCAGCTGATAATAAGGAGGAAAAAGCAGACTTACGCAAAGAATAGGACCTTGATAGCAATAGCCAACCCAGCATGCAACACAACCACCAAAATAAGCAAAATCTTACTCGTCTTAGCATCCGTCGCACTAAGGACCGGGTACAAATTGCGCAGGAGAAAAAACACCGTCCATGCAAAGCCGACACCGACCAGAGCCCAGTTCAATGCTGTCAGGGGACTCCAGCTGGCCAATGCAACCGCAATCCAGAGCAGATTCGCATACCCATACAAAGCCCAGCATTCAATCAGATCAGCGCTCGAACTACCGAACCAGCGTAGCGCTCCCCAAAGCGCAATGGGAATAACGCCCGTATACCCGTATATAAGCCCAGCAGCACCGGAAAGTAGTCGAAAATCATACTCAAAATGCTCGTCATGCTCGTGCGCCAAGTATTGTGAGATCGTGCCCGTCAAAAACAGAATGATCACAACCGTAGTCGCGATCCAGAATGGTCCGTACAAATCCGGATTCCCGTCAAGCACGTCTAGGAAGTTGGAGCGTGGATACACGGCAGCGACGCAGCGGCGGACGACTTCGTTGGTGTCTACGTCAAAAAATTGGCTGTAGTACTGGATCGTCCAGAGATGACGCTTTCCGCCAACATTGCCTCCGGATGAGAGGCCTCCACCGCCGCCGCTGCGTGATGGGCCGCCGTCGCCACCTAGGAAGGGTTGTGAGTCGGCTTGAATTTTGGCGCTTCGGGTGTCATTTTCGAAGTCTGTTTGTTCTTTGTGGTTAGAAATGTTGTTCTTGTGTCCATGTACAACAAAGACCAGGAAGCATCTTGTCACGTACTCGATGGATGGAATTCAAGATCCTCTTGGAGATCAGTATGACCGAGATCGCCCTATTGGAAATTTTAATGTCATTTTCCAGCTCAGGTTCCAGGAAGCGTCGCCGTATTGCTCCTAGAGAGATTGTGATGCTTACCTCCGCATCAACGTCCACGACGACGTCGTAGCCTTGATTGGCCATGTCGAATTCAGGTCAAATTCCTGTTCTTTCTAACAGGCTATCCAAGTGTAGTTGGATTATGAAAGCGAGGGATTATTAAAGGCGTGAGGCAGCAATGTTTGGAGATGTCGAGGTTGAAGCACGGGAGCGGAGCTTCTCACTGGTCGACCAAAGTGACACTTGGTTTCTGTAGCGGGCCGCGTACATCAATTAGGGTTAGGGTTTTTAGATGCACAATTGAGATGATTCAACAATAACTAACTATCCCGACTTAAGACTACTCTATTAGTTCAGAATAAAGACGACTGTGGCTGAATTCAAGTCTTTCAAGCTATATAAGTACAATCTGATCACCGAGGGTCAGGAGTGTGGTCAGCACGGATCATTACTGAATTTAGAAGGTCCACTATCACATTCAGTGAACGAAATAAGATCTCAATCTGCCAATATACGACCATATTGGCCCTTCAAGACCCGACTTGCGGATATATATCGATGCTAGGCCGATCAGAATCGCAACACCAATACCGCCCACTGGTCGTCGATATCGCCATAGGAGTGCATATGTTTGTTTTCGGAATTCCTCTCGTCGCAGTTCCTTTGTTTGCTGGACAAAGTGATTCTCCGCTTCGTTCAGATCGGTATTCTCTCCAACAGTACGAGATGTTTTGAGGACGCTGCTTCGCGGAAGCTGCTTCCAAACTCGGAAGGGAAGGGACTCAGGTGGGTGATTTTGGTAGAGGTCTAATGTGGCAGATATGAGGCCTTCTAGGTCAAGCGGTTGCGGCATCTTTGATAGTGTAAAGTGAAGCATTTCAGGCTCGTCAATCGGTATATCTAGAAGTTCATCTTTTCGACCAAGAATGATCGCTGCGAATAGATATATTGCAACAACCGGCTCGTGAGCAAGTAAGAAGTCGTAAAGTCGGACGATGTCTTGGTACTCCTCGATATCATGGGCATATAGTGTTAATGCGGCTGCTAGAGCAAAATAGGGCTGAGTCCCCGCTAAATGCCTTCGAACCCTAGTATCTGTGACTTCGAGTATGGCTGGGATAAGATGAAGGTGTTTCAAGGCTGGAGACAAAGACGGAAGCATGTAGTCTCGTATTCGCAACAAGGATACTCTTGAAAAGGCAGGACGAGCGAGCTGAGTCCCAAGAACCAGTAACAGAACCTGTGCAATATCATGATAACCCTGGAAATAGCAGAGCATGGGATAGCGTCGTAGAGTCTCGGTAATGAGATCCGATAGTTGCTTTTTCCTTCTATCTAATTCCTCTTCTTCGCCTATAAATCGTTAGTTTTGGAGGTTTGTGCCGCGGTATGGCTGGGAAGGATGCTAACACTGCGGATAATAGACAAATGACCGGTTGACATCAAGCTTGACCTGCTCCTCATCTGCGTGTTGAGGTAGATTTTTCCAGTCCGGCTGGTCTCGTCTCAACTTTTCGTTTTCAGCATCATAACCAAGCAAAATAGGCCCTGCATTTCGCGATAATAAGCAGTTGTCAGAGCTACAATGAAGGGGTCACGCATACATGCAGCTTGGCGAAGTTTATCTGTCAAAAGGCCACCTGGAGAGATAGCATGTTCGACTAGAGCTTTAACATCCCGATTCTGGCAGGCATTCTCTATAGCTTTTCGTTTGTTATCGTGCTCTTCCGTGGTCTCCTTGGAATCGACATATATAGATTGGTCTAAGGCCTTGCCGTGTGAAAGTTTCTCAGATAGTTTTTCATCCATACTGAAAGCGCGCTGCCGATAAAGCAAACGGCAAGTAGCCTGATGGTGTTATAAAGCTTGTTTTGAAGCAAGTTTCAGATCTTTTCGGGTTGGTGTGGAATGAGTAAAATGCCGGATGGTGAAGCAGGTACGGAGATTATAGATCAGACTCGGTTTTCACCAAGCTCATCCTGACCTATACGCGTAAGCTTCAATCTATCGTTAAGAATAATTGATGTTTATTCAGGATATGGGAAGAATTGGATGTTGTAAATGACAATTCGAGTTGCTGGGTGATATGCGTTGCATAGTCTACCGTAGTACCTAGTTAGGCTTAGTGGGGTACGCTGGTATGTTCTTTGTTAGCTACACCACAACTGCTAGTTCGGCGAAGCAACAAACTCAGAAGAGATACCCCTGAAAACACCCACTGGAATTCCGACTGCCGTTTCAAGTCGAATACTCCTTCACGGATCTGCGTGAGCTGAAACATTTCTTTAGGATAGGAAGTACCGTAAAAGTCACGGTTTGTACGCCTGTTTTCCGTGATTTGCGACCAGAGGCTGAGGCTCAATGACCCCATGAAATATGGGATTGAGCACCGAGCTGGAATGTCCTCGCCGCTGTCTTTGTCTGGACTGACCACGCGTGGGGCTAAGTAACATTGAAAAGTGTCTTTTTTGAAAGAATATACGACCGTTAGGGTTGCCATAAAATGACTCAAGACTCCTTCATAAAACAACTCAATAGAGGAAGGTTATGTTTTGCTTTTATATGAGCCTTCTATGCAGTCTGCATGAGCAAAGGAAATTTAATATTCATAGGATTTTGATAGAACATCATCGACAAGCTAAAATATCTTAACTTATAAGTTACAGCCCTTCTCGAAACACTCGGAACACTTGATACCTACCGTCTTGACACCGGCACTCGCTACCCACCGCTCAGTCCTGGCAGGTCGGAACAGCTGATTGACGAGGTGCCTGAGGAGTTGAAGCACAATTTCACCGTAGATACCAAGATATATACAAACGCGAAGACAGATGGGAGCAGAGATCTGAGTAGCAAAGCTATTGAGAAGTCTATCACCGCGAGTTTGCAGCGGCTTCAGCATGCAGAAGATAAGTTACATTTTATGTGCAAATATAGAGTTGTTCGTTCAGTTTCTGATTCTTTGCACAGATAAATGTCCGGTATGTACATCGGCCTGATCTTGCCACGCCCCTGGAAAAACAGATATAAGAGTTTAACAGGCTGATATCCCAAGGTCTTTGTTAGGCTGTAAGTGCAACTGACCTCATGCAATACAATGCACCCATAATAATACGACATTAGTGGGGGGTTTCAAATATGCAAACTGAAACACTGCGAGCTGTTCTGGATCTGTGCGAGAATAGAGGCTGGCGGAAACCTACCGGCTACCAGGGCAATTACAATCTAATCACACGAGGCATGGAGGCACGCTCTTGCCAATTCTGCGAGCTAGCGTCATCTCCTATAACGCCTATCAGTATATTTTGTTTTGCAAAAATTAGCCAAAACTCCGACACTGACGTATAAAATGAACCAGGCCATTCGCGGCAGGCCTTCCCTACGGGGAAACTAGTGAACAATCAGCATGCTGGCTCTCGCTTCGAAGATGAGAACCCGCTTAGTGAGATGGCACGGAAAGCTTTTGGAGCGGCTGAATTGCACCATGCGATGAAAGCATTTGATACAAAAGTCAAAGCATTTCGACTGTCACCCCTCGAGGTTGCTATCCGATGGATTGCCCATCACTCGGCGCTATCGAATGAGAATGGAATCATTTTGGGTGCTAGTAAGACACCACAGGTATCTGAAACGGTAGAGATGCTCCGGAAGGGCCCTTTGCCGGCGAATGTGCTGGATCTTACCGAAGAATTATGGGATACAGTGAAAGCAATACGAGGCCAAAATATTTGATTCACTGACTAGCAGGTGTGGCGGTTGTCGTTATCGTTTCGGGTTTCTCCAGGTAAGGAACGCTTTCTGCATCTTTCCCCCAACGAACGGCTGCCCTGGCATGATCTCCCGGTTCCCTTTCTGGTTTCTTCATGGAAATCAAATGTGCATTTGGAATATTGGATAGGAGTGAGCAGCAGATCTTTCTTTTACGGGGAATAATATTGTAGCTGGAGGTTTGATTACAGTAGCTAGTTACAAGAACTTGTATTTCAAGGTTTATAGTTTTGGTTTCTTTCCTCATTGAATTCTTCCATATGCCGAGCTCTCACTATGGGATTAAGTCAATCAGACCCTAATAGACACAGAATGTACGTAGTATACATTTCTCTGTTTAGGAGAACTGAAGGCCATAGGCAGCAACCCTGCAGCGTTGTGCAGCGGTTCAGCCGTCTCCCATTCTCATACCCAGGTAGACAATAACACTAAAACAGGCACAACATGACCACGCCACTGATAGTATTCTTACTTTCTTTAGTTACCTTGTGTCCAACTTACATCTTCTTCGGCCATTCCAGTCTGTTCATAGACCTGGGATACCAATTGACTCAGGGTGAAACCGTACTTCCAGAGAAGATGAAGATTATCACAGTTATCCATGATAGGTGGGCGTGGAAGGGGGAGTCAGATTGCTTCAAAGTTGATCAGAAGCTATTTCTACCACTATATTAATACCAGGCCATATTATCCATGTTTATAGGGCTAATATCCTTGATCGTTCCCGATTAGACAGGTTAGTATGTCAGTGCTATCCGTTTCCATATCAATCAACCTTGGGAGATATAATTTATGGACGTTGGTAGCCAGGTTCTACTGTATGCAGTGGACAAAGCATCACGTCAAAATCAGTCCAATAGACAAACTCGATGTGGGAGCTCAGGTTCACTCTGTACAATCCTAGAACGAAGCTATACACTAATAACTATGCTGCATTTAAGTGTACATCACATCGCGTCAATGCCGTTGAAATCCAACAAGAGACAGGACGGGACCACTACATCCAAGCGTCCAGACAATGCATCGTAAATACTAACAGAGTTTCTTGTATCAAATAAGAAGATATATGAGTGAAAATACTACATATTTAAATATGATATGTACTGCAAGCCCACGCAGAAGGGCTTAGTCAATAATCAGATTCAGTAGTGACAACTTTTGGTTCACTTGTATCATATGATAGCGATCGATTTCCCGGCGACACAGTCGACTAGACTTTGAGACAGACATATCTTCCAAAGAGGCATATGTAACATGGAAAGTTTACAACGAATTGCTTTTCTGTTAAGGAACATTCTCCAATCAGATCCTGTTGGAAGATACGACTGTGTATCATTCTGTACTACATACATGTAGGGGACACTCGTTCGCATGTTCAAGCCCCGTTCAAGAATTATATTACCGCGTCTTAACCGTGTCGAGAAGAGACGCATTGCTACTTCCAGTAGCCAAGAGGACTTGTACGGATTTACTATCAAATGATTATAAGTATGAAGCGCTCAACTTGGTTATAGCTAGCTAACACATTGTAGTAGACTTACATATGTACCTGTTAGTGGACAGAAAGAAGTTTGTGGCTATAAGACATATACCATCATTAGTTGTAGGTTCCTCCGTACTTGCTGTGCCGCATGTATGTATCCTAGTAATAATAGGATATAGATGAGCTGGAGCATCTGGTGTTGGTCTCATATTTACTTTTATTTGTTGAATACGCCCCATGTAAAAATATTAATTACCCCTCTTTATCTTACTTTTCCTCCGCTACTCCGAATTCTTTCATAATCTTTTTTGCGCACACTCAATCTCTCTTTCCATACATGAAATACTGATATAAGGAGAAGACAGCACGACAGACAAAAAGAGAAATGAATTATTATGGCAGAGAGCGGATCTCCTATCTCAGACCGCTCGATGTCCCCTCATCAAGTGCTTTGCCGACGCAGAAATCGCCTCGTAAACATCATCAAGCAGAATGACCTCCCTCAACTCCGTCAATTTATCGCATCATACCCTCCCAATGAGGTGATCGCCCCTGGGACACCTTATTTGGACGACGTATTGTTCAATGCAGCCTCGTACGGCAGTTCCAAGGCTCTTCACATCCTCTTGGAAGTGTACGCTACGTCGCCGGAAGTTGTAAAGAAATACAACCCCAAGTTCCACCTGCTGCTCGACGCATGCGGTGCGGCAAATTTTGATGTGGTGCGCTTTATTCTGGACCGCCATGACAATCCAGAGAATCAGTTACCCCTTGGGAAGGTGGATTTGCATCAGAGAGATGATTGCGGCTATACGCCGATCCTCGCTGCTGCAGGGTCGCTGATATGTCTGTACGAAGACCCAGATGAAGAAAATGATACTAAGTGGCTTCAGGATCGGATTTCAAGGGGCCATCAGTTGGTTCATTTCCTTCTTGACCGGGGCTGCTCAGCGACAGACGTCGTTCCCCCTTTACCAAATGATCTCTCTCCTGGGGGAAGTCAGGTGCAAGACAGTGTGATTGGGCTTGCTGTGTCGAGGGCTGATGGTCCATTAATTCGACGACTCATTGACTCCGGTCCAGATATCTACCTTAGGCATCAACACTGGCATAATGACAGTGCACCCTTCCAGAGAAAGATGACAAAGGACCGCCCCTATAATGTCACAACCCTTCACCTGGCGAGTTTGTTCTACAATGCCGATGCTGTTAGATTGCTCTTGGATCATCAAATCTACAAGGACAATACCAAACCTGACCTGGCTCTCTCACGTGACAGTGATGGGCGAATCCCACTGCATTGGGCAGCCAGCGGCCCTGGAGGGTTTAACTGTAGACTCCTGGATACGCAGCTCAGAATCACGGAGACGCTTCGGCTGCTTCTTGACCATGATTCTGCTGGTATCGACTTTACCGATAACACGGGGTCAACGCCGCTGCACTATGCTGCTATGGCCCACGCTATGTGTGGTTGTAGCCAGCATGCTGATCTTGCTATCCGCACTTTTCTCGAATACAGTGCTGACCCCGGGATCCCTGATGACTCTGGCCGTACCATTCTACATCTATTGGGGTACTGCTCTAACCAAAGTGAACCCATCGAGACCACACTCCTGGATTCGATCTTGTCGCGCGGTGCCAATATCAGCCATGCCGAGAACAACGGTAGGACGCCATTACACGTTTTTGCTCAGAATCTGCGGCAGATCTCAGCGGCAAAGTTCTTAATTGCGCATGGAGCGAATTTCTGCGCTCGGGATAGTCTCCAGGAGACGCCCTTTCATACGGCAGCGCGAGGGATTTTACATGATCATGTACGCCGTGATGGGAGAGATGAGCAAGTGACAACCGCGAACAAGATCAGGCTCCAAAATGAGATAATGCGTGCTCTGCAGGACGCTGCCGGGGACGATGCTGCTATGTTGATGAGCCAGCCAAACGCAGAGGGTAAGACTCCGCAGAACTTGCTGGAGGAGACGAGGAATTGGTGGAAGGGATGTGACCAGCGCATGCTAGACCTTGAAAGAGGCAGAGGCAGAGGCAGAGGGCAGCCAGTAAGAGCATAGTTACAGTTTCGGAAGCATACTTCGTAAGGGCCTATTTACAGCAGCCGCCATACCAAATATCTACTCGCTAGGACTGAGCATGCAAATGATAACAGAGAGACTTGTCATCGTGCTCCAATTCCTTTGGTCCATGGTTGGGAGTATCGCCTATCTCACCACTGCATTGGCTCTTACAGACCATTTCGGGTCCGTATTGTAAGATTTTCTTTCCGTATGTGCATGCTGGTTGAGGCCATTCTGTATGGTCATTATAGTGGCGCGATTTATCTAGAGAAGACACTAGGAGTACAACTTAGTGCAAGGAATCACCACACGCGCTTGCCATACGGCATTGCAGCAAGTGTGGCCTAGGTGTGCGGTACCGTCATCACAGTTGTTGCCATGAGTGGGTTGGTACTATTGCTGCTTGCGATACCAGGTCTAGCGCAGATGCAGTCGACAAAGTAGAGACCATTGCGTGTAGCAGTGAAGTTGCATGTGAGAAGTTACGTATTATATCGCCTCAAAATACCTAAAATACGATATAAAATATTACCGGGCTAATCCTTTAAGGGCTTAGCGTGGAACGAGCCCCGCCAAACCCTTTCGGGCCCTTCCTGCCCACGATAATCTCACCTCAACTTTCACTCAAGCAAAAAGGCGACGTTATCGAGACAGAGCTAAGCGTTTTCTGTTTACTGTGAACTTTGTGGCCCTAATGACAAGGCAATTGGTGATTTCTCGTTCTTCGGTTCGTCAGTGTTGAATACGAGCCGAGCTGCTGTCTGATTGATGGCACCGTCGCATTCCCCTGAGAATATAGTCTACGTGACTTCTGAATCATTTACGAGACGAGCTGTCTTTGAAGCCATATTCTTCCTAGGCTCTAGGCCCTCCATGAAGTTTGTCCTGACGGCTCTTCCAGCCCGAATCAGATGGATAACTTTGAGTCAATCGGCAATGACGCTGAGATGGCCGATATCATGAGTCTCACAAAGCCCAAAATCGGCTTGCTCTCGCGGACCTTGGTACCTAGTTCTAGCATTCAGTTTGCCTTGCCTGCTAGATTGAGGGACAGACGCCATAATGATGTCGTCTTTGTATATCAAAGGTCTTTGGTCGTTCGTGAGATCATCTCAGATACCTATCTGGAAGATGTCATGGTCAACTCAGATTTTGATGCCAACATAGTTGCTGCTAAAACGATCAGGGTTGACCATGCTCTAGGGAAATCGGAAATTAATTTGGATACCCAGCCACGCCTCTTGGAAGACAATCGACAAGATGAATCACTGCCAGGTCATATTCTAGCTCTGACACTGGACTCAAGAGAACTGCTATTTCTTTACTGCCATACCGGATCTCGTGAGGCTGACGTGAAGTTTGTTCATTTTCGCAGAGCCTTACCATCCGATGTGAGCATATCTGAAAGATTTGGCCGACATCTGGCTGTCGATCCCAGGTAAACAGTTTTCACTCATAATATCCTGAAACCAAGTCTAATGGCTCTCGGTTACAGGTCTCGTGCGGTTGCTATTGCAGCGCCCTCTGACTTTTTTGGTGTCTTTATGCTCAAATCACCAGAGCAGCTCCATTCACAAATTAAGGGGGCCACCTTGGCACCAATTGCCGAGGTATGCAAGAATACTATTTGAACTTATTCTCTCGCTAACATGATATAGGAACGATTTTATCGCCTAGAAGGCCACATCATGCTCATGGATTTTCTATATTCTTCAGAAAACGAGAGAAACAACATCATCCTTCTGCTCGTTGTAGCTCGAGGTCCTCTTACCTACGCGGTGTATTACATTTGGGACTCCACAAAAGGGGTGAGGCAGACCCAGCCAAAACCGATAACTACTAAGCTTCCTGATTTTTGCAGATTGCCAAATCTGCTCATTCCTCTGACAAAGTCCTCAAATTATCTGCTTATAACACCATCATTCATAGTCTACAATCTGAGCCCTACGAGTTCCAAAGCCAGGAAGCAACGTTGTTCTGATTTAGTATCAAACTCTCCATCCGTATGGGCAAAGTGGGCCCGTCCATATAGGCACTCGAAATATGACACATTGCATGATGACGTCTTTCTATGTAGAGAGGACGGACGCCTCACCTACGTTGACATAGACAACAAAGGCCAAATCAGACTCATCAATATGATCGGACAGTTGGACTGCGAAGTGGATGCTGCTTTTGATACCATTGACTTTAATCATCCTAGTCATGGCGGCGACCTTTTAATCGCCGGAGGCAGCACGGGGCATGGAGGACTGTTTATCCAAATTGCAAGACAGAATCCAGAATGTGTGCAAAGATTCGTCAATTGGGCGCCTATCTTCGACACCGTCGTAGTGCCACCATTACAGAAGAAGTCCGGGCATGAAGTTGATACGACAAAAGATTCAAGCGACGACCCCCATCTCTATGTATCCTCCACGTCATCGAACAACACCGGCGCCGTATATGAGTTCCGATATGGTTACGAGGCCCAAATCGGAATGATTATCCCTTTGGAAGACTTCACTTCGGCCCAGGTAGTTTGGGTGATACCAGATTTCTCCCAAGACGGCATTTATTTCTTGATTTCTGATCCGGTCTCTTCGGCTTTAATGCATCTTTCACGAAACGAGAACGATGAGAGTGACGAGATTTATGCCGTTGATGGTTCCGATCTATATCTTGACCTCTCGGTACAATCTCTAGCGGCGGGCTACACATCTACCGGAGTCTTGCTCCAGGTCACACCGAATGCTGTACGATCAGTGCTGCTCAATAATTCCGAATTGAATTGTGTCACTGAGTTCCCAGTAGAACAAACGGTTCTGGTTGCGACAGTCAATGGAGAATTGGGACTAGTCGCCGCTGCCCTTAGATCTGAGCAGAAGGAAATGAGTATCCAAGTCGGAAGAGTGATACTCAGCGAAGAATTTCTCAACTTCGCATTCACAAGAAAGACAGTTCAGCTTGAGCATGAGCCTATTTGCATCATGATAGAAGCATTAAAGGACGAAACATACATATTTGTCGGTACAAGTGATGGGTGCATTGTATTCTATCGGCTTGAACGGGACGAGATATTGTGTGTTGGCGAGTATACACTTAATATGCCCCAGCGCCATATATCAAAGGCGATAGAGAGTATGGCTCTAGTTGATTGGACTGGAACAGAGAGGGCAGCTCTATATTGTGGTCTTCGCAGTGGCTTGCTCATCCCTCTGGAGATAACTTTTAATCCAATGAGTTAGACTCCTAATGCTACCCACCGTCGTCGGTATGATTTGTCTAACGTATGCTTAGGTATAAATCAGAGAAATGAGACTAGGTTTGGCCAGACCGTTCTAAAGCTCCTGAGAAAAGAGAGCACAGTTCTGGTTACTTGTGGCTTAGGCTTCTGGCGCATCTCGGACATAAGCATGTGTAATGCATCTGACTTTGATCTTCACCGGATTTGGATCACTGACCAGAATGATGTGAGTGATTGTTTAGTTCTCGGTCCCTACATGAGCTGACAAAGAGAACTTAGTCTACATATACACAAAAGAGCATTGAAGGTTTTACGATTGTGAGTTCCTCAAATTCCCTCTCGACAAACACTATAGGAGGATCTTTGGTCTGCATTAGCGACGAACAGCTTTTAGTCTGTAGCTTAGACCGTCGAGCCAAAGCCGTGCCGCGTATGATCGAACTACCTGGCACTGTCAATCGAATACAATATTCGGCGTATCTCAACTGTCTCGTAGTTGCGTATATCGCAACAGAGTTGGAAACAACAACTGGAGCAGACTTAGAAACAAGCATTGTCAAACGGTACATGCGTCCTCACTTGAGCTTCCTGAATTTTGACCCTTCTAATTCTTACCTGCTGGCTCACCAACATAACCTTGATTCTTCCGATTCTCCACACGCTCACAGACCAGTTGGCTCGTCGGGCGAGCGGATTACCTGTATACTTGACTGGATTCCGGAAACTGGCGGACAGAAATACCATTTACTCGTGATTGGGACCGCACGGAAGACGCAAGACCAATGTGGGCGAGTTGTCTTCCTGAACGCCAAACGAAACATGGCGATCCCTGAACAAATTGACTGTTCGTTGAAATATATCCATACCTTCGACGGGCCTGTGCGTGCTATTGCCGCATATGGCGACTCGACTATCATGGTCGCTGCGGGAAATGACATTATCCCCATCGCGCCACGATTATCTAACGGTGGAGAGCAATGGGCCGCCGCGGCGAGATTCAAATTGACATCCCCCGGAGTCTCGATTACTGTACGCGATAACCTCCTCTATGTCAGTACAGCCAGAGAGTCTCTCGTGGTATTACAAGTGGTAAACAGAAAGCTGGAACTATATGCTCAGGATGGGGTGCGACATGAAAGCCTCTCGCATCAATACATCGGCGGAGAGCATGACTTGACCCTTGTCAGTCACAGAGGGGGTACGGTCAGCGCCTTCTCAACATCCAGTGTCACTGACATGGACAAAATCATCTCTCCCGCCCTTGCTGAGGCTCAATTACCTGTATCAATCATTCGCCTCAACGCTCCTGGAGACCGTTCATCCTCGTCATCAGCAGTGGTATACGGCACCACAATGGACGGCGCCATCTACCGCATTTCAACCCTCACCGAGCAAGAATGGCGTCTCCTCCGCTTCCTCCAGAACCTATGTAGCAAAGATTCCACCCTATCCCCATTCCTTTCCGCTCGAAAACGGCGCTGGACGTGGGCCGATATCGAGCCTCACGTGAAAAATCCTTCGTCGATGCATGTTGATGGCGATATTTTATCTCGTTTGTTGCCGAGAGGACAAGCGCATCTTCAGAATATATTACTCAATGATCAAGAAGAGGAGCACGATGAGGCGGTTATGCCGCCACCAAAGACATATATGCAGCTTTTTGTGGAGTTATTTAATGACGTTTTTGGGGAAGAGATTGTTGAGAGAGACCGATTGGACCATTTGATGTGTTGGTTACGTAGGTTGTTGCAGCGTCGGTTTTGATATACGCGATACATGTTTCAGGTATTTCTTTCCGTGTCATTAGCTTCACGAGAACCAGAGTACTACTAAGACATGGGTCGGGGAAATGGTTTACAAGAATGCATTATAGAATCAATTTCATGAGCAAATTCATTAAATATCAACATAAACTACCCAAGGATGGATATGAGACACCGAACACCATGAGACCCATCGCCAATCCATGTATCTTCAAAGACATCATTAAAAGACATACTAAACTCAAATAAGCCGACACTAGATTCTGTAGACCGTATCGTCATCCTCAAGGAACCTGTAATTGTTTGATTAGTAAATAACAGATAAGAAAATTCGTTTGTTTTAGGATGCACTTACATTAACTCGTTTCTCTCGTTCATTGCCTTCAAAGCCTGGATAGCTTCCTGTCTCTGGAACACGTGACGCTCACCCAGGCTTTGATTTGCTCTGATAGCCGTGTTGATTGCACCAATAAGGGCTTCCAAATCTGCACTGTCATCATTGGCGAAGACTTGACCCATAAGAGGTCCGAGAGTTTGACGGAAGATGGTCAATCGTTCCGGTTGAATGGGCGCAGCCGAGCTAGCTTGAGAATCCGTCTGCGACTGGAGGAGCTGTGAGGCAGGGAGTGAGGATGCGACAGACATCTGAGATTCGGTCTGTGTCTGGCCTCGGGTGGCTCGGCTAGATTGTGGATGGTCCCGAGAGCTGCTTTCAGGAGCTTCAGATTCGAGAGGAGCGGAATCTTCAACTGTTCCTGTAGATCTGAGACCATCTCGATTGCCAGGTCGTCGACTTGGGGGAGGTTCCGAATGATCTTCGCTATCATCATCGGAATCTTCCTCTTCGTCTTCGTCAGAGTCGAATGTAGTCACTTTGCGTCGCTTCTTTCGTGGGTCTTCTACGACTTCTTTGAACAAAGCAAAGCGTAAAATGGCTTCCGCCTCCTTTGCATCCTTCTCCTCCACACGGTTCGACAAACGAGCTTTAGCATGAGCTGTAGATAGACGAATAAGTGTTTCAAGTGTACGGGCTGTCATGGGAGACGTCTTTCTTCGGTTCCCAGTGAGTTCGTCATTTCGAAGCGCCGCATAAGTGGTAACAATATGATCTGCAGCCCCCTTGGTCAAGACAGGCTTGATTCTAGTCTTTGCATATTGAATATACTTTTTAATGAATGGTAGACTGAACACCTCGACGCTACCGTTCTTGCTCGTTGCTGCCATGCCAGCATGTAACATGACATTGTATTTCTCCAGGGGCTCCGTGGGTTGATTGGAATCTTGGGATTCTTCAATACCCACGCCGAGCGTCTGAGTTGCACCTTCGCGAACTGGAATGCCCTCTTCAGCACCTGGCTGGCGATAACGGTGTCGACGTAGGACGTGTTCTGAAACCAGTCTGTCACCCTTGTCGTCTGGGTCATCCGTGACAATGAACAACAAATCGAAACGGGAGAGTAGAGAATCAGGTAGAGCAATGTTTTTGTGAGGGTCTTTATGAGGATCGTATTGGCCGTAGATTGGATTTGCAGCTGCAATAACACTGCACCTAGCATTCAACGAGGTGTGAATACCTGCCTTAGCAATTGTGACGGTCTGCTGTTCCATGACTTCGTGGATTGCAACTCGGTCAACATCACTCATCTTATCGAATTCATCGATACAGACAACGCCACGATCACCAAGGACCATAGCACCGGCCTCCAGTCTTCGCTCACCGGTTTCTTTGTCAGTTGTCACGGCTGCGGTAAGACCAACTCCTGATGAACCTCGACCAGTTGTAGCAATCGCCAAAGGCGCAGTGTTTAAAACGAATCGTAGCATTTGTGATTTGGCAGTAGATGGATCGCCGACCATGAGGATGTTGATATCACCTCGAAGATGAGTGCCGTTGTCCAAATTCTTTTCAATACCACCCAAAAGCATGAGCAAGACGGCCTTCTTGATATATTCGTGTCCGTAGATAGAGGGAGCTAATGACTGAGCCAACATGTTGAAGATCTTGCTCTTCTTGCTTTTGGCCCACTTGTTGATATTGCGGATATCGGTGTCTGTGAGTGTCGCTTGAGCAATTCCACCACCAGACTTTGATGACAATTGAATAATGTTATTCGCAAGAACGACTGTTCGAAATGTGGAAGAGCCCGATCCTGCGCCTCTGTTGCCTAGAGAGCGAAAGATTCCTACTAATTGAATACGATCGCCGGGTTTTGCGCGGTCGACCAAGTCGTCGTCCAAGATGACATCGACTCCTCGAGGCAGTTGACCAGCGGGTGCTCTCTCGGGCATTTCTTGGATGGAAATAGTCTGATGGTCCATATAGGTACAGTAACCGAACTCGGTAGTAAGCTGTGCGGCATTAGCACGGAAATTAGTTGAGAGAATTCGGGTTTTCTTACAGGATTTTTCTCATCATCCTCCTGAGGGTACACATTCAAGCTTGTGGCGCCACTTGCTGTCATGGTCTGATCTCTGTATTTCCTTGCAAAGAACCTGTTCTTCTTTTCGCTGTAGTGCACACTCTGAATGATTTTCGGTCGAACAAGTGAGCATTTTGTGACGATACCTTCGAGCGATACCATGCGATTCAGATGGGAAGAGCCTAGCGTTCGGGGATTGCAAGCGTTTTCACCAAAAGCGCCAATGAAAGCGCAGTAATACATCTACAAATATTAGCGCTCGTTCAAAAAAGTTCACGAAGCTTACTAACCACATCCTCGGCTGTCTCTCGTGCGGGCCGATTGGGAAGAGTTTTGATGACATTTTTAAGCGCCTTGTTGAATGCTTCCGTGTATTCAAATGGTGACATTAGAAGACTGTAGAGATTAGCATTCTCTTCTCACGCCGGATCAGATGCCACGTACCCATGAGCAAGTTCTCGGTTGTGCGATCGTATCTCATCGATGCTGACCTTCAAATTGCCCAGTCAGCTAAAGTCAAGATATCCCAAACTTTGCATCCCATCTACTCACTGTTAATCTCCGGAGACCTCTGTTTAGCATCAAGACGATATCCGCACGGTAGCTATCCGGTCGAGTCAGTAAACAATATCGCTTCGTCCATGTCAATAGTAAGTTAAGTAGACGCACCTTCGAGCACGAGTATCGGCTAAATACGGGGATGATTAGCGACTCATAATTTGGATTGAGTTGAGAGCTTCGTATAAACTTACTAGGATCTAGAAACTCGGTGGCTGCCAATACACGATCCTCCGCAGTATCCTCTGGTAACTGAAATTCACTCATGGTAGGAGAATTGATCCTCTAGGCGAGGAGAAGCCGCAGTCGGGAATCAAAGACGAATCAGACGCAAATTGTTCGAAAGGAACCAAAACGCAAGAACTGCTTGTTGTAGCTTTGCAAATGAGTATGGATGGATTGGGAAGAGGTAGTGAGGTCCCTCTTTGCCAAAGATTCCAGAGGTTCGTTTTCGTGCTAGGCCGGAAATGGTAAAATTGAAACGCGTGCAACGCGTCGAGTTCGCGTACAGGGTCAGCCAATCAGCTTGCGAGTTTGTAATTAGTGTGAAATACTGAATGAGAGCAGTGTGAAGGATAGCATCACATTATTCATCTGTACCCCCTCTAGTATATACTTATATAGCTCTAATATAATAGTATACATTATATGGGCTGGAGCCTGTCAGAGTCTATGTAATGCCCCAAATGCAAACACCGCTGAATGAGAAATGGATGATACCAAAACAAAAAGGAGAATCAATATACATGAGCGCTGAAATACCTGGCATATATTTACATGGTAAATGTACAGCACTGACTGCCGCAGAATAACTGTTTATAATACATAAAAATAAGAGGGTGTCTGTTTTCAGATCATTTGCGGCCTGTATCTGAATGTTCTTCCTCTCGAATAGGGTCGATACCCAGTTCACGGCGTCTAGACTCGATAAGAATTTCTGTTTCAATGTCATGCTCATCTTGGGGCGCAATTGTAGGTTCACTCGTCTCCATGTGCTCATCAGGCTCGCCACCGTCGTCAGCGAGCATCTCCGATTCGAGCTCACTCGGATCAAATGTATGTTCAGATTCAGGCTCAAACCGTTCGGAAACTGCCTCAGCCTCTTCAAGAGGTCGGTACGGACGCCGCTTTCCACCAATTCCCAAGATTCCGCCAGTCCAGACATATCTTCGACGTGGCCAAGGACTTAAATCACCCTGCTCAACTTGGTTTCTCAGGAGTACACCTTGGTACTTCTCGCGCAAGTGTGGGATCATTGCAATAGCTTCCAAAGTCCGTGGCGCTACCGATGCAAGAGTATCCAGTTGCTCTCTTCCCTCAGTAAGACTTCTCTCATTAAAGTCTTTGAGCGCTGCTGCTAGATAAATCATGACACTGTACGTGGGACGCATCCATGTTGGATTTAATTTCTTCCATAATCGACTGCCTCTCTTGCCAATCAATTCCGGATATTTGCCTTTTGGAAACCTGTCCAACAGATCGATCGCGTTCGGAACACCTTCAGGTCTCAATTGAGACCCACGAGCCAGCAGGCGCCAACCTGGGAATTGAGGCATGAAGATACGCTCAAAGGTAGAAAAAGCCTCAAGCTGCTCAGTTGCTGTGTCTGCTGTAGCAAGCGTCTTCACGTAGGTAAGCCAGTTCTCAGATGACATGATAAAGCCGCGCTTCTGAAAATCTTCAACAATTTTGCATAATTCCGAACTCTGGCCGGCTTTTCCGATCATTGCCATATAAATGGAGAAGTGGCGCGACAATATGAAACGTTGCGATGGTATAATATCTTCCTCTGCTGGATATCGGGGATCTTTGCCAAGCTTTCTGGTAGAGTCTGATGCTAGAATTTCTGGACTGCGTATTGGCTGATCCGAAAAGTCTTCATCGTCATTAAAAGCGGATTGAAGTTCGGTAATAGGAGCCGTTCGAGACCGAGTTTCGGGTAGAGATATATTGCTCTTGGGTATGGGTGGACTATCCATACTATTGGCTGGCCCAACAGGAGGCCTTATCAGCATTCTCCCTGCTTTTGCCAATGCTAAACGCCAGCACTCTTGGACCGTCGTCAAGTTTCCAGCCTGCGAGTACACTTCCATCAAGACGGCCAGGAAGCGTAGAGAAGGAATGACAGTGCGCTCGTCTGAAGCTAGCGCAGTTTCCATACTCTTTGTATATTCTTTGAGCAACTGTTGCGTCCGATCATGCATTCCCTCCGCACTATAGGCTTGCAATATTGGTTCATAGAGCACTGAAGGGAACGCCTCGTGGACGGGTAAGCTGCTAGTTCCAGGGCGGGGGTACTTGCTACCGAACTCTCGTCGATCGAAATCAAATATGGCCTTGAAAAGAAGATCCTCCGACATGGCTAGACGATAACTGGAGTTTTCAAGACCATCTTTCGGAGATGAAAGCACGAAAGCGTCCCTTTGAAGAGTGGCCCTCAGCATAAGAGCACGAGCGCTCAGGCCGGGGTTTTTGAACCTCTCCTCCATTTCCTTTTTGATGAGGTAGATCATATCTCTGTTGCCTTGTCGGACGTACCCATAAAGTACTAATGTATAATGGAATTCAGTAGCTTGAATTTTTCGACCTCGTTGTAGGCCTCGAAGAAGCCGCCGAGCTGAATTGGGTTGTCCGATAATGACAAAACAGAGCATTATAGAAGCATAAGTCATCTCATCAAACTCTATTCCTGCTTCTTTCATACGATTCTGAATTCGAGAGACCGAGTCGAGATCTGCTCGAAAGGCGTACGACCATAACAAGACATTCCACATTCGAGTACGCGAACCAGATAAAGACATAGCAAGACACCTTTCTGCCATCTCTTCGGCTTCTTGGAAGCGCTGGTTTCGGCAATAAACTTCAACTACCGTATCCATCAAAGCTGCAGGCATTCTGCCTGTCTTTTTTTCCGCCATCTGACATAACGCAATAGTATTTTCAATGTCACCCAATCTGGCACACAAGCCCATTAATGTTCCATATGTATACCAATCCGGTTTAAAGCCTTGACGGAGCATCCGTCGCCAAGCTCTAAAGGCCCCAGAAGCATTGTGAGCGTTGACATGAGCTAAAATGAGAGCATTCCAGCAATACCGATTTTGGTCCACTTTATAAACCTGTGCGATTCTTTCGAACTCTTTTTCCGCTGATGGATAATCAGCCATCCTTGCATGAGCATAGATAAGCGATGACACCCATCTCGGGGTTCTAGGCGTTTTGTGGTTAACATTGGGGTTTTTGGTGGAGGTCCCATACAGCTCTACCATCTTGTCGAATGTTTCTTGTGTTTTTAACGTGTCACCTGATCTAGAAAACGCGAGGAGCGCGAAATTGTATGCCCCAATCGACGGTTGTTTGAAGAAAGATGAAAATTCATCAAGGAGAAACTGAACCCCATAATGGGTCCGCATCTCAGCCAACATCCTCAGTAAATCCTGGAGGAGCTTTTTGGACGGCCTACAAGTATTCAAATGCCACCGAAAATTTCGATAAAGAACCATTGAAAATACTCTGGTCGCACGTGTCCCAATCCTAAGCAGAGTCCGGATGGCGGCGTCGTAGTGACTCTGTTGAAGAAACCCCAAGTTGGAAGATCTCCGAGTTAGAGATAACCCAGTCCCAACAACCATATCACGCATAATGTTATCGGAATTGAACACGAAATCAAGCACATGTGAAGCCAATTGTACATCGGTAGATGTTGCGGAATTCTCCTCGAGATATTCAAGGAAAGAGTCAAGACGACTAGGTAGATCACTGACCGAGGCTAAGATAGCCGGCAGCACGTTAGACATCTCCTCGTGCTTCTTCTTCCAAATATATGACAGATCCGGCCACTGAGAGCACATGATAGCAACTTTCGCGGCCAGCGACCACACGTCTATCTCAAGATTTTTTGCGATAGCTTCATCACATAATTGCTCAACCGCAGGCAGATGGCCAGCTTTAAGTAAAGGCTGGATCATAATCTCATAGTCATTGGCACTACGTTTATCGGGTGCGATTCCTTCAAGTAGGCTCATAGCTCGCTTAACATCGAGAGCCCTGTCCGACATAGAAAAATAGGCCATGAGACGGGATCTTAATTCCGGATCCCTATCGCCTTGTTCCCATAAAACCCACGCGCGGTCGTAATCTCGATGTAATCTGGTCTCTGAAACCGTGTTGGAATTAATGCTTTCAGTATCGGGTAGATGATATGAAGCTGCGGAAGTATGTGTTCGCCTCGAGGTTCGCTGTATGTTGGCTTGGGATGGTCCATGGACAGCCGAATGGCTGCGAGAGCGAGATGCTTGAGAGTAATTCCTTACAATGTTCAAAACTCGGCGCCTCTTGTGAATGTTGACATTGCCCTTTTTTGTCTTCGAAACCCATGCGGCGGCACTGACAAGACATTTACGAGGATAGAGGAAATCGAGGAAAAACTCAGGCGAAGATTGAGTGAAGATAGCGGTCGATCGACCGGGATTGGACTCATGGTGATGTCTCAAATGCCAAAGACTCGAGTCGGCATCAAAAAACTGATATTTCCAAAAAGTAGGGTCCAGGGTCCTTTGACTGCGAAGCACACCTCCGTATTTGTGCAGTACGCCTTGTCCGGCAAACTCGAGACATCCTACCGCTCGTTCCAGCATTACTCGGTCGAATACGGAGGAGCGGAGACAGATTCACATGCAATGATTTAGAGATAATCTGACGAACATATCGAAGGTTGCTGAAGTCTGACCAATATTGTAATTAGCTAGAATGACAATGCGGGCAGCTTAATTTAACTCACGTGTTGTGCCCTTGGAAAATGTCGACAGATGAATGCTGAACAAGCTAGAGACTAATATATTAGGCGACCCAAACATGCATTTTAACATAGAGAGGATTTAAGAGGGGAAACAAAAGAGAGATGCTTTATATCAGCTGGTGCTGTCGCAATGGATGTCAATTTGCTTCCGGAAAACAATTTGATATTAGAGCTTCGCAGTCAGAAGTTGTTCCCGGCGCCGGTCAATCCTTTACCCGAACACACACCCGCAGCAGACAGCCAGCACCGATATTTCCCCCGCCATTGTCAGATTGGAACGCCAACAAGCCCATCATTACAGTATCTGTCGGCCAAATGGAAATCACGGATTTGTTCTATACACGCCGGGAAGAGGCCCTTCTCTCTGGCGACTACAATACCTACCGCACACAAACGTCTCGGCGCTTACACACTATTCGGAAGAAGCTTGGACGCACAACTCCCAAAGGTCGAAAATTCAATGCTGAAGCTCCCGTAACTTCTGGAGATGTTGCATCTGATACAGAGTACGTTTAAAGACATTAGTTCTGTGTGGTTATATCTCAAATAATGCCATTTCTAACTTGTTCAAAGAGCCGCTCATCTCCTCGTCCTGAGCGCCGAGCGAGCATGGGCACAGGCAATGCATATGAAAGCCGTCCACTCGGCCGATCCGTCAGCAAAAGGCGTCATGGGATCTACGCGACGACACATAATTAGCAGATTGAATAAAGCATCTCGATATGCTCAGCGACTAGTTTCTGTTCTGCAAGATCAGTCTCTCTCCGGCGCATCAGACATCGACCTTCTAGAGGCCCGTGCCTACCTCGCTCTTTTATCCGGCGGATTACACATGGAGAAACAGAAATGGGATCAGTGCCTTCAGCAATTCAGTTTAGCTCGAATCATCTATGCTGCTCTCAGTCAGAAAGAGAGAAAGGATGCATATCGCGAAATCATATCGGTCACGATTGATCCTTCCCTCCGTTACGCAGTGTACCAACTCAAGATATCCCGGAATAAGCCCTTGCCTTCACTTGCAATTGAACATTTCCCTGGTAACAACGACGTTCGTGCTGAGCTCGAGAAAGTAGACCCGAATTGTTTGACAGTGGATGCTGTTGGAACCACAAGACTAGCGGATGGCGAAATTGAAAAGCTACCGGAGACTATTGCCTGGAGGTCACGTTCGGTTCCTATCGAAGATGCATCTATAGCACAAGCACTTGCAGCTGCTGCCGCTGCTGAATCTAAGCTTTCTTCGTTCTTACAGGAGCGAGCTTCGGTATCTCCTCGGGAAAAAGCTGCGGCTTACGACAACGTCATTTTAGCTAGCCAAGAGATTGTCGATGCTACTAAAACGGCCATTGACGACCTTGCCAATGAGGGTGTTGACAGGGGGGATCGAAGAATGCAAGCTTTGCAGGTCACCCGGACCGCGGTCAACTATTCGCTCATTAGTTGGAGAGTGGGTAGAAACCGTGTACTAAGTGGCGACCATGATGGGTTGTTGCTGGATGGTGAGCAGATAAAGGCTGATGAGCGTCGGAAGACGACCCGTCAGGAGAGCGGCGGCAGGATTTTGTCACAACTCCGTGAGAAAGTGGCGTTATACGATTCTGTATTACAAAGCTTGGACTTTGTACAAGAATTACCTGGTGTTGCAGGCGATGCGGACTTTGTCGAGGAGCTCGAACTAAAACGTAACTACTTCAGGGCATTGCGGTAGGTTCTTTTTCAATTCCTCCCTTTAGTCTTCAATTACTCATGGTGGTGCTATAGGTGTTTCGCTATTGGTCGCTCCCATTCCTTCCAAGAGAACACCAAGAATGCTCTCGCTCTATTCTCCCGTAGTAGTGAACTTGCTGCGACTATCCAGAAAAGTGGCAAAGGTCTTACGGCAAGTGCAGGTCCTCCCAGGCTAGATGTTTCAACTGAGGAGATTGCGTTCCTTGCCGCGACATCCCAGGGTTTCGAAGCAAAATACCGAGGCTTAGTTAGTCTTGACAGACTCTCCGAATCGAAGCAGGACCTTGCACGCTTCCAGTTGCCACTGATTGAAAGAATGGACGAGTACGCGGTGGAGAGCCTCGACCTCAATAGACTCGTTCCCTTTCCACCCAAGATGCGTGCAGTTCCCGTCAAGCCACTATTTCTGGATGTGGCATGGAATTACATTCAATACCCTCGCGAGCGACCAGAAAAAGAAGAGGCGCCAAGCACAGAGGGGCGTCGTGGCTGGTTCGGGTTTAGACGTTAGAAAGAAAGCAAGAAGCATATTTAATCCATCGTGATGAGATTGTTTTTTGTTAGCGTCCAAGAGACTACAATGAATGACAAATAATGTACAATATCCGGAGTACAGTTACAGAAATTCATAGGCCAGAAACATGACTCGGGGTTCCCTTATCTCAGTGCCTCAGACTCTCGCAAGCAGAATATACCGCTGGAGAGTCTGAGAACAAATCTCCCATGATTTATATAAAAAATACGAAGACTTTAGATTAAATATCTTTTCTTTAGTTTCTCTTAATAACAAGCGCTTAATTGTTGGAAAAAGCTTTATTGAGGTTTTAATAAATTGATTTACCTATTAAATGACACTAGTTTTATTCAATAATTTGTAAAATAGGGGTGTTGTAGCTGGTAGAAGCTGAAAATCACGATCTGATTATCAGGACTTTGTCGGGGGTTGTGAAAATGCAGCGTTCTGATTGGCTACGGAAAGTATAGAACTTGTAGAAAGGATGAAATCTACTGTCCATCGATCATTTATATACTACAGTGAACTTCGGATATAAGCACCTAATTCAGACCGTCCAATAACGTGCTATAACCCAAGGCGTGCTATATGGCGAGTGCCCATACAAATATATATGGATAGACCTCTCTATATTCGTGTTCATCGAACGTACATATCGACCCTGACGACGACGACCTCCAATTTCACGATTTTGACGACGACGATCTGCCCCAAAATAGTAGGCCATATAGATTGTCGTCAATCTGTCTAGATTCAACGAGGGGCGGCGGCGCAGTTGGCTGTTCAATACGCTTGGTGTCGTGCCATATACGCCAATACGTGATGATTTGCAGTCCAAACCCAACCGAACAAAATTAGGTGTGAAAACCATATAAATCTGATATTAGGACATATATTGAAGCTGGGGCCCCACTTTATATATATATAGGCCCTAGGGGCATTTGGCGTCGTCGTTATTGCATCATGATTGTGCAATATGGATTGACGACGACGACGACGTTATATGAACTTTGCTGAATTCTCGATAGTTTTATCACGCTTTGTGTCTAAGAAATTCATGTTGTCATATGCAATCACCTTATGTGTGTAAGTCTATTGATTTTTCTAAGTTGTCGCTATGGGATGTTAATTGGGAATAATATCAGCAATATTATAACTAGTTATTTAGAGATTTATTAATACCTTCTCTTTATCCGCAATAGTATTGATATATTGTATAATCTGTATATAGCTATGACAGATACCTAGCCTAGAGAGAAAATCTAAGCTTTGTCTCTTGGTACCTTGCCCGTGGAGATATAAGCCGACATGTGTTGATAGATAATTAGATTTCTTCTTTTGACTTGAGAATTTGATAATACTTATGATAAAGTATTGGCGCTAAATAACATAATGATTCTTATATTTCAACTGGGAGTGATAGCTTTATTTATTAGAGCTATTACTCAGTAAGGTGTATATAAATTGATACTATATAGGTGCCTTCTCTGCTAATATGCGTTGGATGTCCTCAAAGTCCAGAATATTAGGGTCCGACTCTAGATTGAATGCGCTAAAGTATTTGCTATCTGTAAGCAACCCCAGTTCCATCTTTATAGTCTGTATTATAGGCTTGATGCTCGGTTGTAGACGATAAGAGATTTTGTTGTATATGGCCTGGCGTCTCTCTTGGCTGAAGATCTTTTTCGATTTAGCATGAGACTTATCTAAATTGACTACTATGTCGTTTTTGAAAGTGACAAAGGTAGTTATAAATCCCTTGATAGACTAATGTAGGCTTTCGATAAATTCTAATGTTTTTCGCAACCGCGTTTGTGTTCGATAATGCGTCGAGTGGGAACGACTCGATATAATGTCCGGAGGCGTCTCGCGATGCTGGCTTAAAGCTAGCGTACCAGCAGCCACATCACCAAGATCGTTGATATTCATATGAAGAATGTTATTATCGCGGTCTTCATCTGATATCATGGAATCCCCTAAATCACTGGGTACGGCCGAAAGGGGTGAGGTTGGACATAATGGTCCTGGAGAGCGTGGATTTTCAGTGAACGACATGAAGGACGTTGCGTTCAATTATATGCGTAATAGCGTCAAGTATGTGTTAAGTATGGCGTTATATAAGCGTTGACCGACTGGCGGTTGGTAACTAACCTGAACACTCGTTATGACTTTCAAATATTCGCGCGGGTTTAGTCTCCCCACTTTTACAGAATCCACGGTTTCCGCAACCAATCACCATCCTGTATCTCGAACTGTAGCCAACCATATTGCCGTGATAGGTTTAGCGCCTTTAGGCCAGCCGCCCGGCAGAGAAGCTAGCGGCGTAGGAAGGAACGAGGACGAGTCAGCTTCCAAACTTGCTGTTTTAGGACTAGCGGCAGGGGCATAGAGCTTTGAGATCTGATAGGGCAAGTTAACATCACGTGACTTATGTAGCCCTCAGCCGGGAATTTTAATGCCGAATCACCCCATCATTTTCTGGTCAGTCAATCAAGAAGCACGACTGCATGGTTTCTCTCTTGATCGACTTAATCTACAAGTATCAATACTGGTACATTAGGAAACTACCAACACGACACGATCTGAAACGGAACGGCGACACACTCGAGAGAACACAGCTCATTGCAAGTGTCATATAGTATTGCTTCCAAAGCAGCATAGACGGGACAATGATCCAAAATACAGAGTACAATCGAGTATGCAAGTTCTCCGGTTGCTAGGTGTAGATTTCCCCTCAAAACTGTGTAATCAGTGGCATAGAATTGGTCGATTTCTCTTGGAATAAAAAAAATCAATTCTAATTTGTTGAGAACTACAAAATTGAGGGTCAAGGCCTCGGACTAGGTCAGTTTGAGCTACATACGACCGTGTAAGTACTGCGAGTCGCCGGGTCTCCCTCAGGACTTGGCGCGACCGACTCCTTTTTTTCTCCACTCTTCATATTTCCTCTTGCCTTTCAACTTCAACATTTTCTCTGCTCCCTAGACAGACACCACCATACCATACCAGCCGGGCGTCTCTTCGACTTGTCATCCACGTCCTGCAGCCCATCATGGCCGAGTTCAATGGGAGCTTTGCCTCCCCGACAGCAGATGCCAGCGTCATGGCTCAACTTGCCAATCCCACTGCTGCTTTGTACTCCTTTATCAATGGCCTCACTATTTCGAGTGTCCTCCTCTACCTGCTTCTTGCAGCGATTGTATATGACCAAGGTGCGTGATGTGCGATTTATTCGTCGCGTATATTTCCGCAATCTGACAAGCGCAGTGAAATACATCTATCTCAAAGGCTCGATCGTCGGTCCGTCTATGAAAATCCCTTTCATGGGTCCTTTTCTCGAATCCGTTTTTCCCAAATTTACCAAATACAAGGCCAAGTGGAACAGCGGTTCCTTGAGTTGTGTCTCAGTCTTCCACAAGTAAGTCCAATACCGCTCGCTATCGTCTTGGGCCATCGTTAATACGGGAGCGCACAGGTTCGTTGTGATTGCATCCAGCCGCGATCTCTCTCGCAAGATTTTCAACTCGCCCGCCTTTGTCAAGCCCTGTGTCGTGGACGCCGCTCATAAGCTTTTGGGCCCTACCAACTGGGTCTTTTTGGATGGCAAGGCTCATGTCGAATTCCGCAAAGGCTTGAATGGCCTGTTCACCCGCCAGGCTCTTTCGCTGTACCTACCTGGTCAGGATGCAGTCTACGACAGGTACTTTAAGCATTGGGCTGAAGTTTCCCGCAAGAATGATCTCAAGCCCGTTCAATTCATGCCCGAATTCCGAGAGTTCATGACTGCTATTTCTTGCAAGACATTCGTTGGTGACCATATGGAGGACGAGACGGTCAAGAAAATTGCTGACGACTACTTCTTGATTACTGCCGCTCTTGAGCTTGTCAACTTCCCTGTCATCCTTCCTTTCACCAAGACCTGGTATGGAAAGAAAGCCGCTGATATGGTTTTGGCCGAGTTTTCCAAATGCGCTGCTAAGAGTAAGGCTTATCTTGCCGCTGGTGGCAAAGTCACTTGTATCATGGATGGCTGGATTAAGCTTCAAATGGATTCTGCTGCATACCGCGAGAAGGTTGCCAAGGGGATTCCCGTGGATGACTCCGAGAAGCCTGCTTCTCTTCTTCGTGACTTTACCGACTACGAAATCGCACAAACTGTGTTCACTTTTCTCTTTGCTTCTCAAGATGCTACCAGCGCGGCTTGCACCTGGTTGTTCCAAATCATGGCTGACCGTCCTGAGATCCTGGATAAGGTTCGTGAGGAGAACTACAGATTGCGCAATGGTGATCGTAACGCTCCTTTGACCATGGATATGTTGGAAAGCATGACCTACACCCGCGCTGTAGTCAAGGAATGTCTTCGTTACCGCCCACCTGTCATCATGGTCCCTTACATGGCAAAGAAAGATTTCCCCATTACGGATACTTACACAGTCCCCAAGGGCTCCATGATCATTCCCTCAGTCTACCCTTCAACTCATGACCCCGAGGCTTACGAAGACCCCGAAAGCTTCAATCCCGATCGATGGATCACTGGTACCGCTGAAAGTCAGACAAAGAACTGGCTTGTTTTCGGAACCGGCCCACACTACTGTCTCGGTCAGGTATATGCCACTCATAACCTCATGGGATTAATTGGCAAGGCCAGTATGCACCTTGACTGGACGCATAAGATCACTCCTGAGTCCGAGGAGATCAAAGTCTTTGCCACTATCTTCCCCCAGGTATGTTCTTGCTCTTCTTGTTGCTAGAATCAGTGCACTAACGCACGCAGGATGACTGCTATCTCACCTTCACCCCGCGGGAAAAATAAATGACGACCCATTCATCACATAGATTCCAGCTTTTATTATACCATACCATTGCGATCGAGCAAGGCGAAAGGGCATTTTGTTGTAATAGTACGAGCAATCATCTCAGCCAAGAGCTGTACGATAGCCGAATACGTTTTAATTAATGAATCATTCTAATTGCAGTTGGCGTTCTACTTATTTTTGAGTCAGCAGCAGCGACAGCTAACTAAGCTAGTTACTTATAGAGACTTGGACACGCAAGCCAGTCTTTTTCTCGATTCACAATCTTCAATGCCGACCTGCGTTGTTGTCATTCTATACCAAGCTACCGAAAGTGCAAGTACTATATAGTTCGTTCTCTGCGAACGATGATTTCAATTATAGTATATATTTTCAATCAATTTGTGTTTTAAAATTCATCAGTAGAATTATTTCGGATGTAAGTCTGGTAAACCGCGGAAGCGGACTGACATCAGCAGCCAGTGGAGAGACTCCTAAAATCTGGAGAAACTTAATCAGCCACCTCACCTTCATTCACTCTCAAACATCGTGCTTCAGTACTTACAATTCTAACTGTGTCGCAACTATCTCCTGTCCATTTTGTTCTATAATGTCGGGTAATCTAGCAGGCGTCGTCGCTCGCCGCGGCGCAAAGTCTGTCTTTCGAGTGTCATCCGCACGAAGCACCTTGATTTCTCGTTCGAGCAATAGTCGAATTGCGCCGCAAGCGCTCAGAACCATTTCAACAGCAAGATGTGACCTTCCAATAGCTACATACACATCGGCGCAACGAATTCAGAGCACTTCGAGTCAACAACAACGCCGCACGTACAGCTCCGAGAATGCTGCCCCGGTCTTCAAACAAATCGGCTTCGACGACGTAAGAAACCCCTTCCAAAATCCCTCCTGCTACAGCACTCACCTAATCCTTGACTGATTCTTGGAATAGATAAACACAAAACTCTCATCTTCCCCCTCCTCCACTGCATCAAAAATAATCTTGATTGACGTCCGCGAACCGGCCGAACTCGCTGCAACAGGCATCATTCCCGGCGCCGTCTCGATCCCCTTGGCTTCCCAACCGGATGCATACTTTCTGCCGCCGGAGGAATTCGAGACGAGGTTCGGTTATGCCAAGCCCGGCGTCACAGATGAAGGTGCAGAAGGGGAGAAGAGGGAGATTGTGTTTTATTGCAAGGCAGGTGTGAGGGCACAGCAGGCGGCGCAGTTAGCTGTGCAGGCGGGGTATGATCCTGATACGTTGGGGGTTTATCGTGGGAGTTGGTTGGACTGGTCTAACAGAGGAGGAAAGGTAGAGAGCTGGGAGGGTAATGAGTAAACCTCCCACTCTGAAGGATGGAGTTGCGTAAGGATATATTTCAAGAAATAATAAGGATGAAATGGAATAATTATATAATAAGACTCATTCACAATCTACATACACATCAGATCAAAAAGCATACAAACTTTTGCATTCACATTTTTCGGTTCATCATGTTATCTCATCTGATCGTGTCGTGTTACTTTGTTCAAGGAATATCGAAGAGCGGCTTCATCTTTTTGATCAAAGCCCATTCATCCATAGTGACGTCCGACCTATAGAATTCCTTGAGTGTGTCGATACTCTTTCGTGAAATTTCGGAGTAGAGTGTGTCGCTTTCTTCCAGTTGTCGGCCATAGGAGGGTTGGTTGGCGCCGTCGATCTTGACGGCGACGGAGGGCTGACCGCGTTTGCAAATTTGAATGGCTTTGTGGTCTCGTTCGATGGACGATCTAGAAATCTCATTAATGTCTTCGTTTGTTACAATGGGGAGAAGGGGCACCTACACTCTTCCGAGTTGGATGATTTCTTTCTGGCCGGCTGCGTTCTGCTTGACGACCGCAATAGGTGTCAACAATCTCAAGCTTCCCTCAACAACATCCACACCAACGACGATAGGATCTTTTTTGTTGAAGACCGCAACTGTTTTGAGAACACAAGGGAATACCGCATGCATCTTAGATTCTTCCTTTCTCTGCTCGGTCAACTCGGCCATATGCTTGGTGAAATCATCGAACAGATGATAGATGATATCAGCTGTGAAAATCTTGACGCCCACATCATCTGCGTATGCTTGTGCTTCTTTATCAACCTTGACGTCAAAACAGAGCATGACCGCGTACTCCTTGAGACCCTTCTCTAACATGGTACCCGCCAGCATGACATCACGCTTGAACACGGGTCCGATAGAAATGTTAGACACGGGAATCTTGGAAACCCTAAGGAACTCAAGCAAGGCTTCAAGAGAACCAAGAGTAGACGCTTGTACGGAAACACCGCGCTGATCCTTGGAAACCTTGCTGAGCAAGTTTTCAAGATCAGACATGACCTCTTCCTCTAGGTCCTCTTCGTCATCATCGGGTCCAACAACCATTAACCTGGAACCGGCAATGGCATGCTCCAAGTCGTTAGCAGCAATCTTGACACCGAGGGCTGCCTTGACTTCCTTGTTGTGAACATATTGCGACTTCAATCGAAGTTCTTTGAGCGGCGCGGGCGTTAACAGTGCTCGAATATTCGTTGCGATAGGGCCGTTCAGACCACATAATACTATCCGATCACCCTCTCGGAGGATACCATTCGACAAAACAACATCAATGGTTGTACCTAAGCCTTCAATGATCTTGACTTCGAGGACTGTACATTCGACCTCGGAAAGGTACATGAGAGAATTGGTCATACGCTCCTGAGTAAGAGTAGTCAACAGCTTAAGCATGTCCGGAATACCTTCACCAGTGTGCGCAGAAGTGGGCACAAGAGAAACATTACGAGCCATCGACTTGTTCTCCCAGTAAAGCTCGGAATTAAAACCCTGTTCTGCAAAGGCAAGTTTTGTTTGTTCAACACGCGATCTGAACTCATTAATGACACCCTTGCTCTGCATAGCCAGACTTTCTTGAAAACCATTGTTGTCAATCTTTTTCCATCCGTAAAGACGATCGATCTTGTTCAATGCAACGATGAAAGGCGTTTTGCGGTCTCGGAGGAGACGCATGGACTCCAAAGTCTGAGGTTCAAGACCGTGCATGATATCGACAACCAAGATGGCGATGTTACAAAGCGATGAACCTCTTGAGCGAAGGTTGGAGAAGGACTCGTGACCAGGTGTATCAATAATAAGCAGACCTGGAATCTTGAACTCGAATGCGCCATCCGGGTTTACGACAGCAGTCTTTTGTTTCAAGGCATCAACAGGGAAGTAAGTAGCACCAATTTGCTGTGTAATACCACCAGCCTCGCCTTCTTGGACATTGGTCTGTCGAATCTTATCCAGGAGTTTCGTCTTTCCAGTATCGACGTGACCTAGAATACAGCAAATAGGGGATCGAAGATTGTCCTTGGATCGAGCAGCGAGGGCTTCTTCGTGTTGTTTCTTGCGTCGCTCTGCAGCCTCCGCTTTTCTCTGGGCAATCGCTTTCTGAGTGGCGGTAGCCTCTTCGTCTTCGTCGGAGGAAGTCTCGGACTCTGATTCGGACTCATCGTCCTTTGCAGTTCCATTTGTTCGTTTCGTAGTATCTTCCTCTTCCTTGGCTTGCTTGTTGTCTTGCTGCTCCTCATCCGAGTCAGCGTCCCAGCTGTCCTTCACGTCATCTTCAGCAACGTCTGCCTTGGCAGCTGCCTCCCAATCATCCTCAACCTCCTCATCTTCCTTCGCTTGGGCCTTAGCCAGAGCCTCTTCCTCCTTTTTGCGCTTTTCATCCTCGGCTTCACGCTGTGCTCTAGCGGCGGCAGCAGCAGCTTCTAGATCCACATCGTCCTTCTTTGGCCCCTTCTTCTTTCGATTCGTCACAACCGTCTTCTTCTTTTCAGATGGTTCGCCGCCTTTCTCAGCGAGACCAGCGACATGGCCTACACCAGCAGCCAACATCTGCTTCATACGCAGCTCATTGCGTTCTTTGGCCTCCTTCTGGGCCTTGGTAAGGAGCTTGCCTTCTTTCCTAAGTTGCTCCTTCTTTTCTTTTTCCTTTTCCTTCTTGCGTTGACGGGCTTCCTCTTTTTTCTTCTCTTCCTCTTCGAGCTTGCGCAGGCGTTCGGCTTCTGCGGCTTCCGCCTCAGCTCGTAAACGCGCTTCTTCCTCCTGTGCCTTCCTTAACGCTTCCTGTTGTTTTTGAATAGCAGCCAAGTGTGCGGGAAGCTTCTTCTTTTTGCCTGCGGGCTCGGCTTTGGCAGCTGGGGCAGGGGCAGGGGTAGGCTCGGCTTTGACTTCGACAGCCTCCTTAACTGGAACCTCTTTGGTGGGAGCAGCGGGCGCAGCAGCCTTCTTCTTTGCGGCCTATTGAGAATATTGTTAGACGCACGACTTACTCGAATGTGTAGTAGTATTAGTACAAGCAAACATAATCACTTACTTGTTCCTTCTTTCTCTGTTTCTCGCGCTCCTTTTTTTCTTTTTCTTTCTCCTTCTTGGACTTCACTTTGCCACCCTCCTCCACATCTTCTTCAGGCTCGGCCTTCTTAGGAGCTGGCACAGCTTTGCCCTTCTTAGGCTTTCCAGCAAAGACGTCATCCTCATCATCGAAGGTGCCCTCCTCGGGTGCTTTGCTGGCAAAATCCACAGCAGCGTCGCCATTGGTATCTGCCTGTGTAGGGTCCTCTCCTTCCACAAAGTCGTTATCAAGTACCTTGCCCTTCTTAGCTTTCTTCGATCGATTCTTCTTCAACGCAGCCAAAAGACCACCTCCTCCCATTTGGTCATCATCACTATTGGCTTCAGCAGGAGCGTCGCTCGCAGGGACAGGAGCAGACTCTCCGAGATCTGCTTCCCAGTCCTCCTCCTGTCTCTTATTTCCCTTCTTCTTAGGCGCCATTTCGACCTAGGTGGTTGCGATGTCGTGTGGATTGCGTGGTTTTGTATTCGAGGCTGTATCCAATGAAGGACAGCATTCGCCGTGTATATTACTGCAAAAAAACTCCTCTACAAGCACAGATTGTATATGCTCACAGATCGAAAGAGCCGTGTAAGATCTATGGTGGCGTGAAAACAGGTTTCGATAGTGGAGGAATTAGTATCGATAAAGTAGTCTCGGAGATAATGTGTTGTGCGTATGTTTGTTCTCCGACAAAATTGTATTCTCGGCTTGGAAAATAGAACCGAGATCAGAAGAAACAAAAAGAGTGTCAAATAGAAAAAGACTCCCCGGAGCAGCTTCAATAAGATCGTGCAAAAAAGAAGGCGAATTCTTTTAGAAGTCGGAGGGGTGAGAATTTTGGCTTGCGGGCGGTGGGGGCATGTTGCCTGAGGCGAGAAATATTCATTTGATATGCGCTCGCCGCCTCGGCTCTATCAGGGGGAAATACGCAGAATTACACGGTTATAGCCAAATTTCTTGCACTTTAACATGATGCCCCCCTGGCATAGGGGATATTATATTGCCACTTCGTAATCATGTTCAAACACCTCATAGATATATCGCTATTCGCATGGCATACATATAGCGCTTATACAAGGAAAAACACGAAATGACTCTATTATCCCATTTTTTCAAGCTTCTACGGCCGCATTGACGTCTGGCGAGGTACGTCTGTGCCTAGGCCCTGGCAAAAAGGAATCTTCAGACGCCGTGGAAGATATTGATATAGTTGAATCCCGTTTTGAGACTTGAGGGGTCAGAGGCGAAGGGCCTCGAGAACTCGACGGCCTTGTACTCTTTTTGCGCCTGTGACCCTGTGCCTCTGCTGCGGTAGAGACGGCACTTTCCGGAGTCGAGCTACGAGACAGCCCGCGGGTATGAAGGGATTGCGAGTTGGAGCGAGTGTTGCGGCGAGCTCGACCTTCGTGCGTTTTGACCGCGCTAGACGTTTGCCGATGGTGTGGATGTTGGTGATGGGGATGGAGATGTCTGCGCGAATGCGACCATCTAAAAGGTAACCACCACAGCCAACCGCCCTCTTGGCGGGCTCGTTGACGCTCTCGCTCGTGAACTTTTCGGCGGAGTAGTGCACGTCTTTCGTTCTCTTTCTCCCAGTAGTCTGCTCGGTATTCATCCCAGTTCTCCCGGAACTCAGGGGAAAATGCTTTAGGTAGAAGTAACAATCGTATGTAGTCGCCTCCGGGTGCCAGATCCTCTTCAATGAAAGCCGAGTCAGTCTCGTGGTCATGAACTGAGTGGTGCTGTCTAGCAGCACGCTTTTCAGATGAATGCAGCTCGACATATTGAAAGTTCTTTGGCGATTGGAAGAGTGAGGAGTATGGAAATATGAAGGAGAGCAATGATAATAACTCCCTCCACCACGGACCGCGAATTAAGACTATCTTGGTATTCATGCCCCTCAAGCCTCGATTAGCAACGGCGAACCAGCGCCGTGGCCATCGCATCCCTCGTTCCCATTGTCCAGTACCCCAGACCAGAATACCAGTAACAATGCCCCCCATGAAAGCTACCTTCTCCGCAGTTTCGACCATCCAATATACTGAGCCCCCTACGCCGCTCCCGTCTTCTCTAGGTCGCATGAACAATGCATAGAAAAAATACGCAATCCACAGCGCCAACAGCAGGAGGAAGAAAGTATTTTGTCGACGACGCTCCCTCAGCGCCAAGTACTGCGCGCGCAAGGAGCTTTCAAGTATGAGAAGGTTTAAGTATATCTGCGGCGGCGACGAGGGTAATGTTGAGAGCGGATCCGGCGTTGTAGGTCGGGAATCAGTCGCCGTCTTTGACCCTTCAAGGTAGGATTTGGGCAGGGGTGCTGGAGCATCATTGAATGGAAGATGCGCCTCTGGCGGGGGTGCACCCTTGACCAACTGATCTAGGCGCGAGGCAGCCATGTGAGATATCCGTGGTCAGTACGTTTGATTCAGCCTCAGTTGCAGAGACAACCAGTTGGTTAAGATGTGCTTGGCCGCCCGACGGCCTACCATTTATCGCATCACGGGATACGCAGAGCACTGGTCCACTAGTCGAACGTATTTCCCTTCAGACAGAATCAATCAGGTCGTAAACAGGGATCGTACTCGTGAAGGTGAAATCAACAATGAATGTGATGTCAGTCAGCTAAGGCACGGCAGAGCTAGTCGAACCGAGGAAAGAATATGCATGCCTCAGTTCTCAGGCAGCCACAGCCAACGGACGTAAAAAGGACCAAAGGCAGTGGCGGCCGGCGACCGGCTTCCCATTTTGTCCGAATTCTAGCAGAAGGAACGCCAGCCCGCCCAAAAGTCCGGAGTTAACTCCGCGGTCCAACCAGAACGCCCCGATCACTCATGCTTCACAATAATGATGCCTGCCCGCCAACTGCGCCCTCGGCCGCTTCGTCTACTCCCTGCTCACAAGTTCCTACACTACCTGCATCCCCAATTCTCGAACCTGCCAATGTGCAGAGTCTGTTCTCGAGCGCTGTCTTATAGGTCACGAGGGATTTCGCCTTCTAAAGCCCTTGGTCGCCTTCTTCATTGTTAAACTGTTCTAACCACGCTTGAGCAACCCACCAAAACTCGTCCCGTACGTGGTTTATGCTTAGCGAGTGGCAGGGGTATTCCTGTCATTCTTGTCAACAGAAGAATCAAAGTGTCTCCAGAACGACTTTATTCGGTGCAGTTGTCGGCAGGCGTCTACTCACAGAGGCTATCAAAAGCCGTTTCGTCCAGCCGATTTCGTGCGGTCTTCCCTCGGAATCTATCCATTGACGCTCGACGAAGTTCGCCCGAGTACACTGTTATCATAATGCCGTCGGCCGAGACAATTAGTCAACGTGACGGTGGGATGCGCAGTGAGGGATTGCCGGAATCAACAGACTCGGGACGTAAATTACCATATTCCGTCACGCATGGGTCGGGGCCTGGATCATCTGGCTGGCTGCCTTTGGGGATGAAAGAAACAATCCACCAATGGGTAAGTCTCGGTTGAAGTCAATTTTGCGTCCAGTCTCGAAGCTAATGCTTTCTGTGTAGTGGCACAAGGCTCCTGCTGCAGTAGCCGAACACAGAGTCCTCTCAAGTATACCCTATCTTCAAGAAGCTCCTACTCAACGACAAACCGGTAATGCCGCAAGTGCTCCAAATTCACCAAGTGCGACCGACAGTTTACAGGCAATCGATCCCAGCCAATCCGGCGACGAGGTTGTCAACTCCAACAACGACCCATATGGACCCCGCCGCTGGCGCTCGCGCATGGTCGAGCTGAGCGGTAAAAATCGGGCTTTGAATGAATTTTCTGTGGAGCGCGTTGGTGAAAATGCCGACCAAAACCTGGTTATGCTACATGGATACGGTGCAGGGCTAGGGTTCTTCTACAGAAACTTTGAGCCATTGAGTCGCGCCAAAGGCTGGCATCTCTACGCCTTGGATTTGTTGGGCATGGGTCGCAGTACACGTCCACCTTTCAAGATCAAAGCTTCAGATCGCCAGGAAGCCATCACAGAGGCAGAGAATTGGTTTATTGACGCTCTTGAGGAATGGCGAATCAAGAGCAAGATTGAACGCTTTACGCTCATGGGTCACAGTATGGGAGGTTATATAGCTGCGGCTTATGCACTCAAATATCCGGGCCGCTTGAATAAGCTGATTCTCGTTTCGCCAGTGGGGATTCCGGAAGATCCGTATGCCGTGAACGAAGCCATGCCGACAGATTCTGCAGAAGGCAGTGCCAATGCAAAGACACCACTTCGTCTACCCCGTGTTCTCACTTACCTCTGGGACGCCAATGTCTCACCTTTCAGCTTGGTTCGCTGGTCTGGCCCGTTCGGCCCAGGTCTCGTGTCGCGCTGGACTTCTCGACGATTCTCACATCTACCACATGCAGAGGCGTCAGCTTTACACGACTACACATATTCTATCTTCAGACTTCGCGGCAGCGGCGAGTATGCCCTTACATATCTACTAGCGCCGGGAGCATATGCACGAAGTCCATTGATCCGTCGGATACAAGGAATTGGCCGACAGGTCATTCGGCCTGATTCGATTGCCGCGTTGACACCCGCATCTGATCCATCTGCAGTTGCAGCAACTGCCTCTCAGCCGCAGAAGGAGAATGGCATTCCCGTCGTGTTTATGTACGGTGACCACGACTGGATGGATGTTGCCGGTGGTTTTGCAGCCAAGGAGAAAATAGAGGAGGAGAGGCGTCGCATATTGAAAGACGCTGCTCCCGAAGAACGCGAGGCAGATAACGGTTCTGCCAAAGTGTATATCGTCAAAAACGCCGGTCACCATCTGTATCTCGAGGGAGACGAAGAGTTTAACGAAATAATACTAAAGGAGATGGAGGATGTACGACAACGAGAAGCAAAACGCCAATCATAATTGATCGACTCCTCACGTTTTGTTTGCTAATTTACACCAAGCCACTATCTACCTAGATCATAGCGATTTTTTTTTCTTTACTCAGGAGAGCCCTGGACCTGTTTGAGGCGTAGGACATTTGTGAACATATAGACTTTCCTTTCGGCGTTCATTTTATTACATGAATCATTTTGAGTAGCACAATAAACCGTTACATCATACATTGAGTATTTAAATATCAACAGGCGCATATATCATCTTACCATATCATAAGCCGCTTCAGTAATCAAAGATATCAAGTCAACCCCAACCCAGTCAAAGACAATGGCTTTGCGGCGGCGGCGGCCGATGATGAACTACCGGAACTCCGTCTTCGGGCCTGTCGCCCAGCAGATGGTTGATGGTAGGTATAACGCGCCATCTTATAGTCCATACCAAGTCCTGAGAATGATGGTGTCATGAGCAAGGGGCCGCCGATGTCATGCCATCCGAAGGATGAAGAGGGCGTCAATGATGAAGATGGTGGTCTAGGAGGAAAGGAAAGAGAATCAAGGCCCGCGCTGGATTTGGAGGTCTGTAGTTGCTGTGCTGGTTGAGTCGGGTGTTGGGTTGTCGTTGATGCGGAGGATGGGAGTATTTGTGTTGATAATAGAGGTGATGTTTTGGATCGCCTGTGGAATCTTGGCCGCTGCGATTTCGAGTGTTGTTGCTGCTGCTGTTGCAGTTGATGTTGTTGATGAAGTCGTGTCTGCTCTTCCATCGCTGTGGTTGTCACCAGTTTCGGCGAGAGCATCGGTGATGCAACGTGAAGACGCCTCAATGGCAGTTCCAACCGTTTATTGATTGATAGCCAAGCCTCTTCATCATCATTATCGAATGATAGCTCATCTTCGCTGCTGTTGTTATAGCTCATCGACGACACGGATGATGTCTGATGATGCTTCTTTCGCCGTAGGGGTGTTCGCCAGCCGCCGAGACCCTCAAAGTCGCGCTCAGCATTGCCGGAGATAAAGCTCGAAAGTGCTTCCTGCGGTGAGTGTATTGAGGGATGGCCATGTTGCTATCACGCATGTTAGCATGGGGGTTTCCATCTACAAGGTGAGAGTATAGGGTCAAACGAACTGAGCGGTTATGTTGAAAGAAGTAATCTTCAACCACACCTTCTTTCGAAGACGATGACCCCCTGCGAGACTTCACGAGTCCCGTATGTGGATGACCATACTTCGTCGTTCTAGCATAAGGCGCCGTCCGCTCAATACCCGGCGTACTCCCCTCAGTAAGCGCAAGAAAGGTCCCTGATGCCGGGGAATGAGCCGGAAACAAGAAGAAGTTTGCAAGCAATGCAATCACTAATTCAAAGTATACAACTAGAGCGCGCATGAATAATGTGGTTAGGGCTAGAGCTGCAGTAATGGATGCGGAGACGGCGAGGGGGATTGAGATTAGGAAGAGGAAAGGCAGGATGACGATGTTCCATAGGGCTGTCGACCACATCGTTCGTTTTCCTTTCCAGGGCCCAATTACTTTTGAGACGAGTCTAGCCTCTGATTAGTATGCATTGGAAATCTCGAAACAACAGACCAACAGCTTTGGGGTAAAGGACAGAAACTAAAGCCCGGAGAGAGGACATACCTCATAACCAAAAATTTAATCAACAAAGACAGATTTTTCGAGACCTCTCAGTGTCTTATTACATGATAGCCCACAGCCAACCGATACCTCATCGATCACAATCCAAGAAAATATCCACGCTCCCTGTCAGGTTACACGCAAGATAGACATCGAATGAACTCCCCGCCCGTATCGTCAACGAAACGTACGATCTAGGTCGGGGCAAATATCAACTTGATCCTTTACTCAGAAGAGAAATCCCACTACCAAGGCGCGTAAAACTGGTGACAGCTGACAGCAAGTTTTATGACAGATCAAGATTGTCTGACAGTCGAAGTTTCATTGACATGTGATGCGGATCTTTGCGGGGGCGGATTTTCTTGTCTGTCGCATCAACGGCGAGTCAGATAGCCAATGATCGTGCTTCTATCTTTGGTATGCCGATTTTATGCGACATTGGATAGACTAAGGAGATGGCAGAAAGTGTTGGAGATGAGGGTGTATTATAGACATGGTAATTGTAGGATCAGGGTCATGACCGTCTTCGACTCTTTCCACCTAGGCACTTCACTAACTACTTTCCTGGATTTAGGTACTCGCCTATCATATTTCCGCTGTAGTATAGGTACTATCTGGCAAATCTGACTTACCTTAAACAAGTGTATCTGAGATCAAATGGGAATTCGTTAGTCCCGAATCCCGTGAATACTTAGTACATAAAGCTAACGCTGACGGCAGGTCACAAATCGGATATCCAGATTTCATAGACGCTTAGATATTAGCCTGCACAGATCCTTCTTACTTTGACTTCTGTTAACAGTCTTCTTCCAAAACGCAGAGAGCATATTGAGGACTGAATTCCACATTTTGACAGTGCTGAAAAAAATAAAAGACCGCCCCCTCACTACCCATCCCTTCACCTATCATGACTGGACGATCATCCCACAATCGATATTACCGTTGTCTTTTCCCTCTGATTTTGAATAATTTAGGCAGACCAGACTCGCTTGGCGCAAACGTAGGATCGGTTCTGATTTGAATAATAGTAGGGCTAAGTTAGGGTTATGCATCGGTGATATATTACAGATGGTCACAAATACGTTATTGTATTGAAATGTGCCAACAATTCGGCGTAATAAACTAAATACAAAGATATACCCACTGTATCTATTTATGCCTTGCTTTACATGTACATCTATCCACCCACTTCATCATCGACATATGCAACAAAAAAAGACAATCAGTTTGATATTGATATTCTAGCGTAGTATCAGAGACGATGGAAGATGATACATCAAAAGACAGCACCCCCTTTCCCTGGGAACTGGGAGTGTTCGATGCCCACTGTCACCCCACCGATACAATGACATCAATATCAGACATCCCACACATGCGTGCAACAGCCTTGACCGTTATGTCAACGCGCGGAGAAGATCAGGAGCTCGTAGACCAAGTTGCCAAAGAGCTTGGAGGCTATCATCATGATTCAAAACACGGAAATGGAAAAATCGTGCCATGTTTCGGGTGGCATCCTTGGTTTGCGCACCAGATACGAGTTGCGGAAGGTGGAGAAGATACAACAAGTACGAACGGGATAAAAATGCAACACTACCGAAATGTTCTTACAGGTACAATGGGGACTGAAGCAGAAGATGATGCCTTCTTCAAGACTTTACCCCCGCCAAAACCACTCTCGGTGCTACTCTCAGAAACAAAAACCCGCCTCTTAGCACACCCCAATGCTCTTGTCGGCGAAATCGGCCTCGACAAAGCCTTTCGCCTGCCCATGCCTTGGCAAAAAGATGAACTCGACTTCCGCAACTCGGAACTGACGCCCGGATCGCGTGAAGGTCGCAAACTCTCTCCTTACAGAGTGACCATAGCGCATCAAAAGGCGTTACTGAAAGCACAGTTGCAGCTTGCGGGCGAATTGCGTCGCGCTGTTTCGGTGCATAGTGTGCAGGGGCATGGACTTGTTTTGGAATGCTTCCAGGAGTTGTGGAAGGGGCATGAGAAGAGGAAAGGTGAGAGTAATCGGAGGCGGAAGAAGATGGTTGATCAGGGACGGAATGAGGAAGATGGTGATGGTGAGAAGCAGAAAGAGGTAGAAACGACACCGTTGCCGTATCCACCACGAATATGCATGCATTCATACTCTGGATCTCCAGAAGCGGTGAAACAGCTCCTACATCCTAGTGTGCCGTCTGATGTGTATTTTTCGTTCTCGACTGTGATCAATTTCACAGGGCCAACAGTGGATAGAGTTAAATCGTCTTTGGAGTCGCTACCGGATGATCGGATTCTGATTGAGAGTGATCTGCACACTGCCGGTAAGCGAATGGATGATCTACTGGAAGACGTCGTCCGAATAGTGTGTCACGCAAAAGGCTGGTCTCTGGAAGGTGGAACGAGGAGACTAGCCGAGAACTGGAGACGATTCGTCTTTGGCTGATTAGTGTGCCTAAGCTAGAATATAAATATACAAGCAACACCCGCGCATGACCAAGGAGTTTCAATTTTCTTGGTCAGATCGTAAATAACTACTCAAAACCTCAACTCGAGTTCTGGCAGTTCGATCGCCAGCATTGGCTGGAACCGTGAGGATGGCAAGCATACGTTGCAGATCACTTCGTGCTCGTTCCCAGAGTGAATCAATCGGAGAACTCCGCTTGGAATGACTTGAACTTCTCGTGGAGTTTGCGTCGGAACTGCTCCGTCGTCTAGCGCTATCATGTTTCTTGAGTAGATGTGCGATAGTTATCTGTTTAGCATTAGAATATCCACTCAATAAGAAGAGGTGTGAAGGAAGAACATACTGATGTAGAAAAGGCTCGATGGCAAAAGGACCACCAGACACTGCTTTCTCCACCAAGGACGTCGTGAATCACGAAAAATGCGCGCATAGACTCATACGCCGCATCTAGTGTACCCTTCGCATATTTCTCAACATGACTTGGACCCTTGAGCTTCCTCCCCTCTTTAGCCCAGTGCTTCTCTTGAGCTTCGCTCTCTTCTAGTCCCTCGTATTGAATCAGTGTCACGCAATGCCAGTACAATCCCGTGAGGAACATGATCTGTCGAACGGGACGTTTATGTCCACTTTCAGCCAAGGCCGCAATGGAAGTACTGTTCCAAGCACGGAATTCATCTGGAAAAGTGCGATAGGTAGCGCGGAACGCTTCCATCAGTCTATCTCTCTGGCGTCGATTAGGTGCTATTGGCGTCGATAAAGATCGCGCTTGCACAATGGTGTCCCGTGCGAGCAATGCAAGCTTGTACATGCTTTGCACGTAACCGGTATCAGAGTGACCAATCTCGTTGAAAAAGTCCTCACCGGCAGCATCTTGGCCACCTGCCTCGGCTATACTGTAGGACGAGTCGTCATTGTCCCTCTGAGGTGTAGCAGCCCCAACATCGCCATGCATCGCGGCTGCCGGAAGTCCGAGACTCATACTCATAAAACTATCCTGGCAAATTATGCCATGCCACAGTCTTCTTCGCTCCAGGATCTGGAACGCATTGAATCGAGTACCAAACAGTGTTGGTTCGCGATTGATTCCAAAAGCAGTTGCCTGCCTAATCAGCGTCCCCGAAAAGGCCCATCCATCTGAGGCTCGGCCAGAGTTCATAAGGAAGTAGGTCATGAACACCATGGCCTGAAGACAGCGTACCGATGTCCGATTCAGATATGAATATAACCGCATGCTTTGGTAACACGCGCTAGAAAAGAAGTCCGCCTCGCGCTGCAACTCATCCGGAGGACCGGGTGTTCGAAGGAACTGGGTACCCATTGCAAGGATCATGAAGGCAAGGGCAAGAAAATCCGTATCCACTTGCAATTTTTGGTTGTCGTCTAGTTCCCAGAAGCCTTCATAGTCGATATAGAATCTTTCGCGGGATATTATGGGGTAGACTGGATCGACGGCGTCGAAGAAGATCTTGACCAGGCTTGAAGTAGTCAGAATCCATTCAAACGAGCGGTAGAGAAATGGCATACATGTCTGCTTGCTCCTTATACGGAAATACCTTCAAGACCTCTGCCACACCTCCGTTTTGGGTCCAGTAATTACCAAACGGATAACTTCAAACACGTCAACTAAAGTCCACAAAGTAAGAGACCAAAAACATACTCAGAGCCAATGCCGAATATCGTAGTATTAGGCCCTATTTCGGAGTACGGTGGGTTGCTGAGCAACAGCTCAGTACCCTCTTGTTGCGTGAACAAGGCGGGTTTGGACCCGGTCGAAGATGCTGGAGAGTCATCCTAGATGAAAAACATAATCAGTCCCAACTCCAGGCATGACGTCACTCGCATTTGTCTAACATTTTCACTGGGGCTCTGCTTTTGCGGCTGCTGTGCTTGCGACTGTGATGGCAGCTGTGACGGTCTCGGTTGATATTTTCGACGAGTCCTGGGCTTGCGGAGAGATTCCCTAGATTGAATCGAATGTAAGCCCTACCCTATTGGACATGGCAAGCATATGGCAGTACTGACTCGATTGTATCAGCTTTGATCCTATAAATACACTCCGTTCCTCTCCGGATACATGAGAGACAGCTATATCGTATAGTCAGTCAGTATCAAAACGACCATGGTGTCGAGTGGAGACACGTACTGCGGCCGCCCTCGATCACACTGCACATATGAAATAAGTTAGCCTCAGTCAATGCCATTGATGGGTCACACGCCACTGTGTGCTACACAGAGAGAATTGAAACAGTCAAGGTTTGATACGCCGGACTCATTATCGTATGCCGAAAGAGCCGTAGAACAGATAAATACTGGGGAAAGTGGAGCACGTTTGGGCCGCAAATAGACTGTCAGACCAGATGCCACAAAGAACGGAGATGCGTAAAAGTCAAAGCGGTTGATCTCAGGTCAAGCTTTGTATGAACCTCGCATAGTGGGGCCAGCTCCTGGCATGAATCGATGATAGATGATGAATAACGAGAAAGATTCAAAGGATATAAGCTCACCCTCATCTTCTTCCCCACACATTCTCTGCAACTCAACGTGGGTTTATTACGTTTGCGTCTCTTCTTCTCATGTTCGTCTGTCTTGATACTTTTGATGGGTGCGTCTTCTTCATCTTCTCTATCACCATCGTCGTCATCTTCGGATTCTTCCTCTGCCTCATTGTATCTCCACTCATCATCCAAAGGCTCCTGCTTGAAGTCTGTTGAAGATGAATTAGGGTACGGTATAGGGTGTACCTGGTCGTACCACGCCAAGGCATTATTGTGCTGTTGCGGTGAGGCCGAAGCAGCGCCTGTGCGGTTAGACTGGAAGACGTGATCTGTCGCAACGGCGCTGTTTTGAGAACGGGGAAACGTGGGATTAGGATTCTCAAATGAAGAAGAAGACACCTCCAAAGTCCTTGACAAATCGTTCAGAGACGCAAAAGAAGTAGTTGAACCAAAAGTAAAAGTAGTAGAAGAGCCAGTCGGGACGAAACCGGCTTTTTCATCGGCCATGGTAACCCTGAAAGAAACTCAGTCCAATCGACGAACAATAGTTAGTGCCCGCTTTCTTCTGATTCGCAAGCTTATTTTCTTTTCTTTTTCGATGTATTACGCCTGCTTTGTTCCAATTTGAGCTTATCGATCCTAGTCAATAAGCCCAGACCGCGACCGTGGAATCAAGATAAAAATCACCCCGAGGCAAGATTGAGCGAGTCAGGTACGCCGAGACTACTTGTGTAGCATTGGCGGGGTTCTGGCGACACTATCTAAAAAGGGAGTTAGACGCAGACTAAATGCAAGGCGAGGTGAGACTTGATGGCGATCATCCAATCATTACGCTAATTCACCGTCTGAAGTCTGCATATGCTGATCTCATAGGTGAGATTAACGGTCCAATGCTAATCCCAGACTAATGGCTACATGCAGACCTCGGTATGTAGTAGAAAGTCTGGCGAAGACATTGATTCTTTTCTACAAGAATTTCGCCGATGGACAAATTACGGTCAAAGCAGGCTTATGTGCTGTCGCAATAAGGACGAATGAGGGATCAGTCATATTTTGCTTTAGGTTGAAGAAGTCTCAGGCTTACGAAATACTCCCAGGATGAGTACTATTCTCCATCTCAGTGACGACTAAATTATCAGGCGATCACGGCGGCCAAATACTTTCTTGAAGCAGATCCGACATCTGCGGCTCCATGTACAACTGGCGCCATTCCTCTTCTATGTCCATCAGTCCTTCAATATTCATCGGTCCGGGTTCTTCTAGACCGGCAAACGGGAAGAGTTGTTTCCAATCCAAAAGATTCCCAGACTGTTCCGAGCCTTCTCCGTGATGTGTAGTTGACCCATCGTTTGATGGATCCGGGATATTTCCACTGTACTGAAACTGCCCGCTTGGTCCGGTTTCGTTGTGAATCTGGGGGCCCGGGTCCCTGGATGTATTTGCTGGATCATCCGCGCTCCCCTGATAAATAGCATTAACGTGTAGATTATCCTGGATATGTGGTTGTGAGACTACCGGCGCTGTGATGGGCACCGCTGCTGAGCTGGATGTCGCCACAACGGACATGTTGTCTTGAGCTTCCCTGACTTGTCCCGGCGCTTCATCATGAACAAGACGAAGGTCTTGCTGAAGCTTCTTTGAGTTCTCGAAAAGACGCAAAATCGTCTCAGCGCTATACCAGTAATCGGCCAAGCAGCGAAGTGATGACAGTGTAGAGTCAAACCGTCGAAGAGCGTTGATAGCTAGTACAGGGTTTGAAAATCGTAATTCAACCCGCACCTGGATCATTGCTGTGAACAGTGTGTGAACCCCAGAACACCATAAATATTTGATGCAGTCCTTCTGCCGCAGTTCTTCAAAGATAGATGTAATAACGCCGGCTGCAGCGCTGCAGATTTCGGCATCGTGTGGACCATAATCTTCCGAGTATGCGGATGCTCTAGGATGAGGCCGATGGAGCAAGATTAGAAAATTGTTGTATGTTAGATGAAGCATAGCCGACCACGAGTCCATGGATCCTCTAAGCCGGAGAGAGTCTGGCAGACTCAGCGACCAATTTGCCAACGCTTCGTCAGCCTCTGGGAGTATAGCCTTTCGGCGCTCCATACTGACCGTCAGGCCGAACCGTTCGCGAATAATATATGAGATCATCGAACACAGCCCAGAGAAATGGATAACGAACTCTATCTGCACACGCGGACCACAACCAACAAAGTCTGCTGGTGTCAAAGGGCGTACATCGCTGTCCTCCAGATTGCTATACAAAGTGAGTATAAGGTAGGATGACCTATTGTAAATATCGCTGGCACTTACATTGCTTGAGGTCGACCGTAGGATAGTGATATCAACACATCGTACTGCACAAGAATCCACCATACGCGGCGCCATGTTCGACGATCAGTCGCAACAAATTTATTCGACAGGGGGTCGCGATGCATTCCCAACCCGGTCGCAATTCGAGCCGCTACCCCCACCCAATAATGAGCATTGGCAGCAACATCATCATCAAGGACGTCTGAATGCCATGTTAATAGCAACGCCGCTTGAACGAGTATGTCTCGGTTGCGCTCTATTCGATTGTCAAAGAGCCATTTACACCGGCGATACAGCACATTCTTCAGCTCTTCTCTTTCTGGGCTATCGCGAGAGACGTGCACACCGCACAATAGTATGGCTTGAAGGAGTAAGACCGGAGGTGGATTGGTTGGGTCTCGGTTCCGGTATTGAGACATGAATAGCTCCTCCTCCACAAGAGGGTAGCCAGGGTTGATGTGTTTGAAATACGCATCCACTAACTCATCTGCAAGTGGCTTTTCCGGGAGAGTCAGAGCATCTTGCAAGAATTGGTCATGTCCTATTTCCAGGCGACGCCGTGGTATTTCGTTTCCAGCGACGTGATATGATATTTCGTCGCCTCGCTGTTGACGGAGAAGAAAGGACATGTTGGACACATCATGGCCTACATAGATTGCACGAACACCGTGCTGGATTTCGCGAGAATCATTTTCTTGCTGATCTATCAGCGTTACTAGGCGATTTTCCATCTCGCGCCTATCATCGCTTGGATTTGGCAGTGATTGAGCAGCATGATGTCGGAGAGTTCCCCGTACTTGTGTTCCGTCTGTGCCTGGAGACCGATCGACTGCACCACCACTGACGTTGTCAGGACGTGGAGTTCGTTGAGAGCCAGGCGATTTGGCCCACAGAGAGTCCGTGGTAGTTCCCGCCGAATGCGAAGGTGCAACATTGGTTTCAAGAGGAACGGGTGGTCGACTAAGAATAGGAACTGGATTCAACATAGAACGAGTCATAGGCCGTTTCTTCTTCTCGTGTATGCGACAATCTGTCCTGCCCGACGACTGGCAATTCGAGCATGGGAACCCGACAGACTGCGCATCGCATTTGACTTTTCGGCGGTGACAATGGACGCAGGCAGCACCTTAATAGAGGAATATGTTAGCTATGGCGTCGATACAAGACTTCGATACATACCGGGTCGTCTCTTGACTATGCCATTACCGGAGGATGGTCGAGGCTCTTTCCCAGCCGAAGCCATTGATCAAGATGTATATAGAGCTGCATCGACTTGAGGAGAATTATATTTTGGTCATCCTCGTTGTATCTAAAGTCGCATGACGAACAGCTATGACACTGACAAGGATATACCCATTGCTTGGTATCTGTACAGGTACTGTCTCGGTACCAAGAGGCTCTATCGGAATTGGAGAAAGAGAACATTCAGTGAGGAGCTTATCATTGGCCAATCAGAGCTGTATGCTACCAACTCGCACGTGACTTCCCCGCAATCCGATGATTCACATGGTGAGATTGTTGGGGAGGACACGGTCAGTAGTGGCAAGACAATCGATTCACTAAAAAATATTAAATCCTGACAAATATTAAACCATCCCATTGTCCATGACCCCGAATCCCTAAGCGCCTGCTCCGGCCAGCGTCGTTTCTAAGCTTCGCTGCACCGCAAGCAAATCGATCAACATCAAAACCTCCGGTATAAAAAACCAAAAGATACGTTGTGTACATAGGGCACGACCTTCGAGTGCGTACAAGTTGCCAAATTAATAACATAAAACACGCCCTCCTCGAGGTCAATCATAACGCCTTTTCTTGTAGTCTGTCGATTGTACATGACAGTAGAAGAGTCGACTTAAGAAGTCAATCAACCCTCGTACTATCCCAGGGAATTTAACAATAAAGCACACCAAAATAAAGAAAGCCCAGAAAGCCAAGTGGCGCAAATGCCGCATCAAGTCTTAATGAAACTCCGTTCCAGCACCGTTGTGGCCCTGGCCGACCATAGAGCCATAGCCGTAGCCCTCCTGCTCTGAGGGATCTAAATTTGAAGCAAGTATATTGTTCTGGTTTTCTGAAGCGCCGGCGAATCCAGCAGGGGCAGCAGCAGCAGCGTTGCGAGCAGTTGGAGCGCCACTTGAGCCACCGACTGGTCCTCCAGCATTGTATCCGCTGCTTGTAGGTCGGGTTTGATTCTCTCCCCGAGCAGACTGCGTCTATACGACTGTTAGTACATGGCTATGCTTTTGTAGGCCGGCACCTGGCAATGGAATGAGTTTTCAACTAACTTCACGGTATTTGGAGAGGTAGATCTTCAAGGCTTCGGCATAGTTCTCAAAACCCAAGGACGTCATCGCAAATAAGATGTCTTCGCCATTGACGGTCTTGCGCTTCTCTTGTTGACATTTCTCCGATGCTAATCATTAATTAGACCATGCTTATTATTTGTAGAAGAATTAGATTTACCTTCGCTAGTGATGAACGAAATGAACTCGCTGACACATTCTTGCATGCACTCCTTTGCCTCTTTGGCAATCTTAGCGTTCTCGGGCAGAGCAGTTTTCATGATACGAGCGACTGTTCAAGAGAGTGATCCATATTAGTTAGCTGGTATTTCAACGCATTGGTGAAGTAGAGATGACAATGAAAATACAACCCGGTCTAATTGACCAATGAGATGATAAGAGGAGGAGCAAATGAGATAAAAGGATGGATATCGCACAGTCATCAACGAGTAGACCAGGCCTAAAAGGATAAAGCCCGCAGGCAAATGATTGGAAAGGGCCAGCTGCACGCAGCAAGAACCGGAAACGAGGATATGCGAAGCAGGGGAGGGCAAATAAGCTTGCGCAATAGGCATAAGCCCGACGCAGGAACACACGAAAAGAGGCAAAATATAACAAAAGAGAACTAACCATTGGCGATTGGTAACCATCGATCTTGTTCCTTCACCTCAAACTCCTGCCCATGTCCGCTTGGGTCCTGATTATCGCGGTCCATTTGTTCAGGGTCATCGCCTGACTGAGTCTCAGGTTCCACATCTGGTTCTTTGGGAGGAGAGGCCGAAGACATCTTTTTAGGTCTTATCTGCGGATGGCGGTGATATAGGGGATAATTCAATCGAACTGCTCTGCTGGCAAATTGACCACGTCAGAGAGGGGGTGGTGTGGGCGTGCGCGCGCGATTTTCCGGGTCGAAGGGAGATGGATGCAAGTACTGCGTCACTGTCCGGCTGGCTGGGCAGCGATTTACCTCGCAGGGCCCAATATAGTTTGTTTTAGACTTGTTCCCGCGTGGGGGATCGAGGCGCAGATTGGACTATGTGGTCGGTAGCGAGGAAGCACTTGAGGATGGGTTACTCTAGCGGTGTGGATGAGGCGCGCCAACTGGCTAAAGCGACTAACGCGCGAAAACCACGTCGGTAGCGATGCGATTTCGGCAGAGAAAGCGACAGGGGTTTGCTGCAGGTCGATATATGACGAAACGGACGCGTTATATGGGAGGAAAGTGAAGAAGAGATCGGATGAGGGAGTGGTAGTTGTAGGAAGAGAAGTGCTACCTTAGAGGTTAGGGAAGGTAACCGACTAGCTACCGGCGAGGCAGGAGGGGGAAGGCTGACGTGTGGGGGGAAAGGCTCGATGGACGTGGTTAAGTAATTCTCACCTTCTCTTTCATATTATTATCTTCACAATTGACCTGAACCTGGGCTGTTGCTATCTTGTTTCTACTCAGCTGCTCTTCAGCCTTGCGCGACGTCAACAAACCGGGGATTATTTTAAGAGTGAATGTTCCTTCGTCAATTGGCGAACCACAGACGTGCAGGAAAGACGCGACTCGCGGCCCTGGCCACTCAGCGCCCGTCGCAGCACCCAAGTAGCTAAATGGTGGAGTCATTCATTTACTACACTTTCAAGCCTCATTCAAGTACGCAGGAATACCACCAGTAACTGATCCGGTCCGCCTTCATGAAGTTCAACAGAATATAGGAGACATTTGGATCGAGACGATGGCAGATCCAAAACCATGCCGGCGTACGAGCGGATCGCCCGGTACGGTCGCATTAAGAGCCGTTTTCGGCTGCAAACGAATTGTACGCCGTGACATTACCATACCCCTGCTCTTTGCAGGAACACACATGCAAAGATATAAATACGGTAAATCCCGTAACGGTATCACAGCCTCTCGACAGCGCCAACTGAGGTTTAGGTGCCCGCTTGCATGCATAGTAGGTAGCTGAGTTATGTGATTGTGTGCCTCGTTAATTAGTAACGCTCTGATAACCTCAGAGACCGATTTAGCTAGTGGTCATTGACTGGTGGCTGATGGATGTACTTCTCATTAGTAACGATCGTTTACCAGATCTATCCGATGGTCGAGACCCTGTCTATGCTTTTTTCTACCCAACTTCTCGGGTTAAAACAGCTCTTCATTCTTCGGCGACCGTCAGAATGCAGGCTGCGCTCAAACCGGGCTTGCTGGTGTGACGCACTACACAGCCGCACCACGACACTAACACATTGACATGACGTTGAAGCAATATCCAACCGTCTCTACCTGTCTCAACCATTTCAGTCTGGGCGGTTCCAGGTTGAGATGCAGTACCCGCTGTAATGGGTTCTAAGCCGAACTGTAGGACCAGAGGAACCAGAGCAATAGCAACAGTCGGAAAGTAAGTCAGATAGCGTTACACACGAGACGTGACCTGTCACTAAAAATTCTGAATCTCACGGCCAGTAGGGTGGAAGCCCAAAATGATGGAAACACCATGCTTGATACCTGAGGCTGCAAAAATAATGAACTGACCTGACAAACCCCTCGAGCAGACAAACTGTCGGTTGGATCCAAGAAAAAAAAAATTAAAAAATTTCCATGACGCTAATGCAGAGGTAGGCCAGTTCGAAACTTGCATCGAAAGAGAAGAGAAATATTGATTTGCATGAATGATGCAAGGCCATGAGCACCTCTGATTGGGCTGCGTTGCTCTAGGGCTACGTTAAAGCCTTAAGGCTTAGGCTAGCAGAGACAACTCACAGACACGCCTCCCCTACCATCATAGAAAAACTCTCATGGAGGGTAGATGACGAAGCATATATTACAAAATTTGCACTGTTGTTTTGCTCAATGCCTCATTATCTCTTACGATTAGGATGGTATCTAGCTATTGCCCTATCCCTTTCTGAGTTGGCGCCTCGCAATCGCATCGCACAATGCCATGTTGTCAGGCACGACTGCATCCATGACTGACACAGTCGGATTCTATAGAGTTACTACGGAGCCCCCTGCGACTGCACAAGGGTGTTGTAACATTTCCTCAGACGGTAATTGCGTGCGTATCATTAGATGTAACGTCTCCGCCCAAAGCGAAATTGCTCCTATGAATAGGGCTTGCAGATTGACTCCGGTGCCAGCCCGGAGTGTCTCATTCGAGCTTGTATTGTGCCGCTCTTCCGGTGTATGTAGTAATGCCATTAGAAGGCATAGGCAGACTGATTCCTCATTGCTGCACGACCTGGACATTATTCTTTTTCTATTCATAGAGAGAGCACGGTCAGTAATCACTTTCACATTTAGCCCAGAAGAGAACACGTGAAACCAACCTTCCAGTTATCCATCTCCGTCTGCTTAGCCTTGTATTGCTTCACCATCTCCTCAAGAACCTGCTTCAAGCCATCGGCATTCGTCTTGAGCGAAGGCACAACGTCTCCAACTGTACGCTCGACAAGGACGCCGTTAACAAGGCGGAAGCATTTACGGTCTGCTGAGAGAGGTTCGAGGGTCTCGATGACCAGTCTATATGCCAAAGGTTAGCTGCGTATTCGCCAAGAACGATCAAGCGAATGACTGTTGTGATTGATTATGTCCCGGCAAGTAGAAAGTAAAGATGAGGCTTACTTATGTTCCTCGGTCTCTTGCTCGATATCGCCGATCTTTTGTGCTAAGCTCTGAAGCGCGTTCTTGAAGTTCGAGTACTGGAGCTGGAGCTCTGCGTAAAACATGTTAGACGATTCCCCGTGAAGAATTCATCGGTGTAGAACAGGGATATTAACTGACCCTGCTGTTTCCTCACGCTGACCTGTTGCTGTGAAGCCATCGTAGTCTTGGATGCGACGGTTATAGCTCTTAAGCTTGGAGGGATGAATTGAAAATGCGTCGTGGATTGAATTGATTGTTTGATGCGGGGTGGCTTCGGAGGCTTGGCGGACTTGATGCCACAAATTTCAGGTATCTCGGGGTATCTCACTACTATGTAGTACATACTTCCATGAGTCAATTCGATTCATAAATATATCTCAAATAATTAACATATCAAATGTTTTGCTCTTCTCTTCACACGCATATATCCAATTTATCAATTAGTTTGATATATTCTCACCGTGAAGGTCTTTCACACTAGTCCGCGATGCTGCTTGTTTATCAATTACTTTGATTCACCTCGTTGCACTAGATTGAATACCTTTTTGTGTAATATTGAGGCTGGTCGCCATCCGAATGGCTTCTATCTCCCGGGTTGGACTTGTCTGGGAAGAAAGCGGATTTGACATCACGCCAGTATGGACCAAAGAGCCATCATTGGAAGCCATAACAAATGTATGTCGAGAGAAGCTCAAGATAGAGGACTGGGAAATCTGTGATGTTTCATTTCACGCGGCCGGAGGCTTCAACAAACTCTATCTAACTCGGACGAGCCATCGGAAGCTGCTTATGAGGGTTTCACTGCCCGTATATCCACGCAGAAAAACGCGGGGCGAAGTCACGACACTACGGTTTCTTCGTCGAGAAACAGAAGTGCCAGTTCCGGAAGTGATCGCATTTGACGACTCATGCAACAATGAGATTGGGTTTGAATGGATCCTCATGGAGTTGATGCCGGGCGTTTCAGCATATAAGAAGTGGCGAACGTTGACCACCTTTCAAAAGGTGGCTCTTGTCCAAGGTATAGCTGAGCTACAAGCACAGATTTTTAAACATACCTTTTCTGGTATTGGAACTTTGACTGTTGGTGATGAACAACAGTATCACGGGAAAGCACAACCAGGAGAGATGGTTTCGATGTTTTACTTCTGGGGTAACCATTTTAATTATGAGGTTGCCCGTGGACCGTTTTGTTCGACTCATGATTGGCTTGCCTCTTGGCTAGAGATCATTAACAAAGATCAAACCACGGCCAGAGAAGAAGCTGAAGACGATGAGGATGAAGAAGATGCTGTGTTTGCATTAGCGCTTGCTCGTAGATTGGCCGATCTACTTCCTAAGATATTCCCGTCTCTCCAGAATCCACCCGAACGATCCGTAATATTGCACGAAGATTTGTCACTCAGCAACATTCTGATCAATGAGCAAGGCGAAATCACTGCACTCCTTGATTGGGAATGTGTCTCGGCCATGCCACTGTGGATGGCTACTGCAGTACCCCAATTTCTACAGGGATCAGTGCGGGAGGAAGAACCAAAGCGAGAAGTCTATGCAGATGAAAGCGAGAATGAATCCGGTACACCTAGAGATGGTGAAGATGATGAACTTGACAATGAAGGGAAGAATGAATTGTATTGGATTCATTTGATGGAGTACGAACAGACCCAGTTGAGGCGGCTCTACCATGCACATATGTGCAAATTACGACCAGGCTGGGGTGCTGAGATTGAACAAAACGCCTTGAAGGAGGATTTCGTCGGCGCAGTCTTTCGTTGTGGCCAAGGTTTTTATTTAAAGAGGATTGCGCAGTGGCTCGACGCATTAGACAAAGGCCAGTTCCCAAGGCTGATAGATGTATTAGAGGCAGGCTTGAGGTGATAATACGGATCAGTCAACACTTTCGACGGTTGTCAACTTGACATTATAGCCATCGCTAGGATTGACCTGATCGTGACACCAGCTCAGGAACTTTGATACATATAGTCAGTAGCCAAAATGGCCATTATGAAAACTTAAGAGAATCAACTAAGAGTAAAGAAGCTTCTGTGGTAAAGGTTCAAAACATATTTACGCGTAGTAACGCAAAAGAATAGGAATCAATAAATGTTGGAAGGAGAACAAGCTAATCCTAGATAGGCTAGGCTGAATAATTCCAGCGAACGCCGTCATAGTTTGCACTGTTTGTCCGAAATTGATACATTTCTCTAGAAACTAACGCAGGCCGTGCAATCCGACCGATAACTCTGTATCACAAGATATTTTGAATTTATATGCTTACTGCATCCGGAGCCTTCTCCGGCGCCCATAGATACGTCGAAGATGGCCCGCGAAGATGCGCCGCCGCCCGCCAAAAGGCAGAAAAGCTCTCTGCCAGCGCCACTCCGCGACGCAAAGCGACAAGACATTGACAACTGGGAAACAAACCGTATGCTAACGTCCGGTGTCGCGCAACGACGAGAATACACCAGCGACTTTACCCCGGATGATGACGAAGGGACTCGAGTGCACCTGTTGGTGCACGATTTGCGGCCACCGTTCCTCGACGGCCGTACCATTTTCACGAAGCAGTTGGAACCTATATCTGCCGTTCGAGATCCGCAAAGTGATATGGCTGTCTTTAGTCGCAAGGGAAGCAAGGTTGTTCGAGAACGGAGGCAGCAGAGGGAACGGCAGAAGCAAGCTCACGAATCTACCACGATGGCGGGCACGGCGTTGGGAAATTTGATCGGCATCAAGGAAGATGAAGGAGACAGCGCTGTGGCGGCCCCGATTGAGGAAGCTTACAAGAACACGAATAAATTCTCGCAACACCTAAAAAAGGACGAAGGCGGTGCAAGTGCGTTTAGCAAAAGCAAGACACTGCGCGAACAACGAGAATATCTGCCCGCTTTTGCTGTGCGGGAGGATTTGCTTCGGGTGATTCGAGACAATCAGGTCATTATTGTGGTTGGAGAAACCGGTTCTGGTAAAACAACCCAATTGACTCAGTTTTTGTATGAGGATGGATATGGTAAACAAGGCATGATCGGGTGTACGCAACCTCGTCGAGTGGCGGCTATGAGTGTGGCCAAGCGTGTGAGTGAGGAGATGGCGGTTGACCTGGGGGATCTTGTTGGATATGCGATTCGATTCGAGGATTGCACGAGTGACAAGACTGTTATAAAGTGTGAGTCTTTCCTGTGTGATCTTGGTGGTGACAAGCTAACGTATGTAGATATGACTGATGGTGTCTTACTGAGAGAATCCTTGGTTCAACCAGATCTCGACAAATATTCTTGCATCATTATGGACGAAGCTCACGAGCGTGCATTGAACACAGATGTCCTCATGGGATTGATCAAGAAAGTACTGGTCAGAAGAAGAGATTTGAAGTTGATCGTCACATCTGCCACAATGAACTCGGAACGATTTTCTCGGTTCTTCGGCGGCGCACCAGAATTCATCATTCCCGGTCGAACTTTTCCTGTTGATATACAATTCTCTCGCTCGCCTTGTGAAGACTACGTGGACAGTGCTGTCAAGCAGGTCTTGGCAATCCATGTGTCTCAAGGACCGGGTGATATATTGGTGTTTATGACGGGTCAAGAAGATATCGAAGCTACATGCGAATTAGTCGAGGAGCGATTAAAAATGCTGAACGATCCGCCGAAACTAAGCATTCTTCCTATATATAGTCAAATGCCTGCTGAGCAGCAAGCAAAAATCTTTGAACGAGCCGCGCCGGGAGTCAGAAAGGTTATTGTGGCAACAAACATTGCCGAAACGAGTTTGACTGTCGATGGTATCATGTATGTGGTTGACTCGGGCTTTTCAAAGCTTAAAGTTTACAACCCACGCATGGGTATGGACACCCTTCAGATTACGCCTATTTCTCAAGCAAACTCAGGTCAACGCGCTGGACGAGCCGGAAGAACGGGTCCTGGAAAAGCTTTTCGACTATACACGGAGCAAGCGTTTAAGAATGAGCTCTATATTCAGACAATCCCTGAAATCCAGCGAACAAGTCTGGCTAACACGGTGCTGTTGCTGAAATCATTGGGAGTCAAAGACCTTTTGGACTTTGATTTCATGGATCCCCCGCCACAGGAAACGATTTCCACTTCATTGTTTGAACTCTGGTCCCTCGGAGCACTGGACAATCTTGGAGATTTGACGCCACTTGGCCGTCGCATGACCCCGTTTCCCATGGACCCTTCATTAGCGAAACTTCTAATTACGGCATCCGAAGAGTACGGCTGTAGCGAGGAAGTATTGACAATCGTCTCCATGCTTTCCGTACCAAACGTCTTCTTCCGCCCCAAAGAACGCCAAGAAGAGTCCGACGCAGCCCGCGAGAAATTCTTCGTCCCTGAATCCGACCATCTCACTCTGCTTCATGTCTACACTCAATGGAAATCCAACGGCTATTCCGACGCCTGGTGTGTCCGCCATTTCCTGCATTCCAAATCTCTGCGCCGCGCCAAAGAGATCCGCGAACAGTTGCACGACATCATGACCGTGCAAAAGATGCCGCTTGTTAGCTGCGGCACAGACTGGGACGTGATCCGCAAATGCATCTGTTCGGGGTATTACCATCAAGCAGCACGCAAAAAGGGGTTGGGCGAATTCATCAATCTGCGCACCAGTGTCACGGTGCAGTTGCATCCAACCAGCGCGCTGTATGGGTTGGGTTATGTGCCGGATTATGTGGTTTATCATGAACTTATCTTGACGAGTAAGGAGTACATGTCTACCGTTACCGCGGTGGATCCTCACGTAAGTTTTTTTTTTTTTTTTTCTTTCTCTCTATCTTCAAAGATTACTAACAAGGTTGGACAGTGGCTTGCCGAGCTAGGAGGAGTTTTCTACTCGGTCAAAGAAAAGGGCTATTCCCACCGCGAAAAGCGTATCACAGAACACGAATTTAACCGTCGCATGGAGATCGAGGCTCAAATGGCGGTTGACCGGGAACGGGCTGCCGCTGAGAAGGAGCGAGAAAAGGAGAGGAATGACCCTGTAAGGAGGAAGCGGGAGATTGAGGTTGGTGTGGGGATTGGTCGACCTGCTGCTGCTGGGACGGCGAAGTCGTCGTCTGTTGTGAAGAGGCCGGTTGTTGGGGGTGCAAAGCGAGGTGGTCTAAGTGCGAGTAGCGGTGGTGGGAGTGTAGTGAAGAAGCCCGTGGTCGTTCGGAGGCCTGGGGGTAGGGCTTTTTAAATACACACAACTTCTGATACCTTCATGTCTATGACGTTTGAGCACATGTGGAGCATTTTTTGGCGTTCTATAAAAGCTTGGGCATGAAATTGAACATATAGAATTGTATTTTTCAAATGATGACAGGCCCGAACCAAAGCCAATACAATACGCCGTGATTTTGAATAAATATACACGCAGCCCAGTCTACAGACCAAAGACACAGCTTGCAACGTCCTCCGACGGCCGGCTTCTCTTCTCACGGAACCCATCCTCTCGATGAACCCGGATATTTGAAGAGCAATCTAGTTAATAAAATTAATGCAGAAAAAATGCAATATCAAACTCCCAAAAATATAATCCGCAAATGCCCTGTCATACCGTTTAGTATTCAACCAAAAAACACACAAAGGGGGCAACGGAACGAACCGTTCATGAGAAACTTCTTGCGTATCCTCCTTTTCCGTAGGCGTAGTCTGCAATTTCCCTTTCGGCGAGATCGACACATTGGTGGAAGTGGAAGAGGAAGTAGTCTGCATCCTCAAACTAGCAGTAAGCACAAACTGGCCGACAGCAGCTGAGAAACCTGCTAGGAAGGCGTTGAAAGGCTACCCAGATCCAAAATCATTAGCGCTAAATCATTCACAGTAAAACACCAAGGCCGGGGACAGAGGGAGAGGTACGTAATTCCCAGCAACAACGCAATAAACAAACTGTATCCCTCCCACGAGGACCAGATACACCATAAACGCATCAAGAAGAAACGTGCGCTGCGGGGTTTGCGCAAAGTAGCGGTTTAGAATGTGTTGGCTAATTTCGGCGACGGAGGCTTTGGGTGAGAGGGGGACTGCTGCAGCAGTTGTTGCTGTTGTCGATGTAGGTGTTGATGTGCCGGTTGTGGTTGTGCTGGGGGTTGATACGGCTCCGGCGGCGGAAGGAGAGTGTGCTTGTTGGCGTTTTGGTCCCATTTTGCGCTACTTTATTCTTCTTCTGCTTTTGCTTCTTGTGAGCTGCGAGTAGTCTCAGCCGATGGGAATAGACCTGTAGCGTCAATTGAGTCTTGCGGTGTTGCTATTGTAGAGGTTGAAGCTGGGACGGGGAGAGGGAGTTGAAGCTGCGTGTCTTCTATCGTCATCTAGCTCTCCCATTGGTCATCCGGCAGTAACCTGCGGCCCACTTCAAGGCCCGCCGAACAACGTAACCCTAAACTCAATTGGTACGGTCACTTAACCCTAACAGCATGCATATGTTTACAAGAAATGAAAATAGTTCGTTAGATATCTATTTACTGGTCAGATCACATGAACCGTATCTGAGAATCTCCCGAGTCCGGCCCAGCAACCTGGTCAAACTCCTGCTGAAAATCGCGCATCACATCATCAAACTGTTCCCAATTCATGGGCACGCCGAACGTGCTCGACATGTCCTGAGACCAGATATTGTCGTTAGGGTTGATATACGCAGCGGAAGTGGAGGAGGTTGGCGATGTGGTGGTATTTCTACTGGTGGTGGTAGGAATGTTATTCACGTCGTTCATGTTCCGGACGTCCGCCATGTTGGATATGTTGTCAGTAGAACCAGTTATCGCCATGGTATATGCAGGCATAAAATCACTCAGAATATCAGGCATACTTTTACTTAGGTCGAGGTTGAATTCTGGCGGGCGTTTAACATTATCGAGGTTGTTGGTGGATGTTGTTGGAGTGAGATTTGCTGATAGGGAAGGACTCGGATCGGAGGTGTGAGATGTTTGTCCCGTGTTGGAGAATTGGGATATATTACCATCTCTTTGGTGCGGACTACTAGTAGTGCTATTTTGCCGTTGCTGGTCTGGTTTCGATTTTTGTGCCTGGCTTCTCTGTTGCTGCTGCGGTTGCGAAAGCGGATTATTCTGATCTAGTATAGGAGGACATCCAGTTCCCGACGGTCCGGACCGTTTCGCACGAGCCGCTTGCGCTTTGTTATACAACTTCGTCAACGGCCGCCACAAAGATGGTGTTTTGCCCATCGACTGGCGTTCCCATTCATGGAACGTCGAATCAATCGCGAGCCAAGCACGGTCCACTCCTGGACACTGCGGCCTAACACATAATTCCGCAAGCACAAAAGCAATGGCATGCCATTGGATCCAAGTCCCAAAAAGCCAACTCCAGCGTCGTGTATTTTCATTTGTTTCTATGAGTCGGGTGAATTCAATCACTTCGAGCGATGTCAAAAGAATTCTATTACGGTCCTCGATAGACAGAGATGATAGATTATTCTTGATCATGGGATGATGCACCACCAGCCACAACTTGGCCACCACCAATCGCGCTGCAGTGGCACACGCCCATTGAAGCGGTTCCTGCATATCACAATACTTGACATATTTCTCGTTCAATGTATTGTGCAAACATTCTACCGTCTTTTTGCGGTCCTCTAGAGTTGGCGCGGCTGAGTTCGTTCCCGCGGGAAAATGAGTCAAATGGCGATATTTCCTACAGACATGACACCGAATCATGGTGAAAGTCATGTCTGTAAACGCGTCCCGTTCAATTGGCAAAGTCTTCATTTCCGGACTTATATCGTCATCGTTGATGTGAAGAGGCATCCTCGTATCGTATGACCATTCGTTAATCATAGGGTCGGTGCCATAATCTTCTGCTGTTCGCACATCCAGAATGACTATATGCCACCATAATCTACGGCGCATCTCTGTCTCAAAAGGGCTCAGTCTGAAGTTGGTTCCGTCACGGTGCAGGCCCAGACCAGTCGCAAGTCGAAGTAAAACAGAACACATTGTCCAGACAAATCTACCATGATCAACTCTGTGGACGCAGGAGATGAACAAGACAGCGGCCTGCAGTAGGCTGATGTTGCGTGAATTCAACAGATTTGCTCTTGCTAGAGCCTGCTCAGTCGCGAATCGGAATCGACTTATTGTCGTATCACGGCCATCTCCTAGTTCCGCCAGACACTGCTCGGGAGGCATGCTGATAACAGCCGCGAGATAAACTGCAAAAAGAAGTGCCTCGTTGCTTCTGTCTATTGACTCCCCGTTCATAGCTGCACCAATTATTAAGTTGCGAATGGTGGGTTTGTGTACGACTGTCAATAACGGGGCCACATTCTGCTCATATGTTTTGTACAGGATGAATGCCTGTGTCGGGGTAGGGTGGTAGTTGCGCAAACTATGGGCGACCGAATTGTATCCGAAGAGAAAGGCATCGTGATTTCGGTTCTTGGGCGATTGCGACGAGTCTTCGGGTGTAGTCTCATGGTCATCTTCTTCGCTGGCTGATTCAAGGATTTGCTCCCATTCCTCAATCTGTGGTATATTTAGTGCCAGTCCCTCTTTGTAGTTCAAAGAAATGACAGTACCTGGTTACCGAGACTAGTATACAGCCGATCGCTCATATAGATGCTTTTCGTATCATCGATGACCAACCGTCCCAGCTCGTGTTGTACCCCGTTCTCTGGGGCCGAGTCTATATTCCACAATGTCTGACCAGATATATTTTCACCTTGATGCGGACGGAACGACCCGCTATTATTGCTACTGTCGTCGGCGGTCGCCTGTGAGTCAGCCGTCGTCCTTGCCGCAATTAATTTTTCAATCGCCTCTGTTCCCCCCAGACTGTCAACAACCCCCTCCAACCTCCTTAGTCGCGCCAACACTTCAACATCGGGCGGCCGTCGCTGTTTCCGTGGTGCGCGGCCGGGGCCAGGGAAGATGCACTCGATGCCCGCCTTGACGCAGTTGGAACATGGCTCTCTTTTATTACAGCGTACCTTGCGTCGGCGACAGGTCACACAACTGCGGGGATTGAGATTCGAGTCTGCGGCCGCACTAGCCCCTCCAATGTTATCCGATGACGCAGATGGGTTTATATTCGCGTTTATGTTCGGATTTGAGTCTGGGTTTGCGGTGGCAAAGGGGGGCGATGCCATGTACCCAGTCGCATCGTTGGACGGTGTTTCAGCAAGGTGGTTGTTGCTAGACATAATCGAAGACCTAGTTCATGCAAGCGATTTGTAGTCCTACTTGTCTCCTTTTGGTCCAAGCTCGTCTCCCTCGTGGGAGTTGCTCCGCTCTAGAATTGTGACCCGTCCGTCTGTCGAAGAGGACAGCACTGCGATGGTGTTCTCGGTCGCATGCAGAAGGATCTGAACACAGCCTGTTTCGAGCAGTTACAGACTCAGAGTGTAGAGTACTAGAGTACCTCACTGCGAAGGTACCCTGACAATATTCAGAACTCCCATGCTTTTTTTTTGACTCGCAACGACGGTGATGGCGATTGATAAGCTAGTTGATGTAGTGCGGCGGTTGTCGTTGAGACAGGTAAGAAGTGGGGCAGCTAGCTAGTTACGTCGTATTGATAGAGTTTCCTTCCATCTCTTAGCTCGCCAGGACCCAGATGGACAGATTGGGTAAATGCAAGGAAACTCAACGTTCCCATGCTTGTCTCGAGACGAGGAAGACATTCAAGAATGCGCGACTCGTCGGATCCTCATTTACGCTTAAACCAGCCCGAGGATGGGCCATTAACTACCCGTGGAATAACGATATCTCAGAGAAAGTTTAAGTGTCAAGTGGGAACTAAAATCTAACGACGCAGGAGTACGCAGACAAAGAACCGGTTTCTCGTACGTTCTGACACGATATGGTTGAAAACTTTTGTGGATTAGATATGTAGTATACAATCGAATGTACAGGGTATGTGCGCACTGATACTGGATAAATGCAAAGTGAACAAAGAGGTATATAGACAAACATATCAAGAATGCTATGTATGTGAAAATCAAGAACCAACACCGGCAATGCATGTCCCGAAGCCAAAGACGCGACAAAAACTAAAGACGCCTTGCCTGAAACCCGAAATTGCTGAAAAGCGTTGGATATCGTATCATGATGATATCGTGAAGCTCATGATGCCGTCTCATTGGAGTGCTGTATATAGTTGTGGATTTCGGCCTTTTCTTTTTCTTCTTGTTGTTCCTGTTGTGTTGCGTGTTCTTCTTCCACGACTTCAACTTCCCTGCTGAACTGTCAGTCCCTCCACTTGATACTTTAGGAAAAAAGACGTACGGATTCTTTATCCACAGCTGAGCTGCTTCGGAAAACGTATATCCGTTGAACTGTGTATTGGTCATGGATCTCTGTCCATATTCCAGCGCCAACAACTTCGTATAAGCATACGGCACCTTGGCCGGTACCCCCTCAAAGACGGTCCGTCTCAGAGGAAAGATATCGTTTTCCTGGTAGCGATGCGTATCCTTGCACATCAATGCGCCCTTGTCACCTCGCGCGCGCCGAGAATCATCTGCGCGTATGGCGGTGATATCAATGAACAATCCACTGGATGTATCGATCCATCGGCCATCAATGACGTTGGACTTGTCCAGAACGGTGCGCACTGTGTAGTGAGGGTTGATATCGATCACGTATTTGCGTGCGCCGACGCCGGGAATGTCGAAGCTGTGTTCGGTCATGTTGTAGTTTTCGGCCAGGAAATGGATGCCAGACTCGGAGACTTGCACGTCAAGGTCATCATCCCAGGGAAAGGTCTATGCGGGAATGCTGTCAGTGATGCGTTGGAAGTGACAATGAGAAGATATATACCCACCTTTTGGTTCCACCACCATGCCAGTAACGTGCCGTGCATGATCCAGGTCTCGACATCAACTTCGTCCATAAACGACAAATATGTTGTGATTAGGGATGACAGGTGCTCAATCTGATCCTCGTGGTCAAGGGCCTTGTCTCCGTAACTGGGAGGAGTCAGGATACTGGACATCTGGGCATTGTTCACGTAATACATACCGACCATCATAATGACCGCTGAATCTATAAGACCATGCTTTATTAGTACTGCCAATTTCATGTTCCGACCCAGGGTAGCTGGACTCACGAAGATTCATCTAGAGATATGTTAGCCGAACGTTCTCGACAGGGTACCCATGCAAGGAAGATACAATACTCCGACTCCGACAGAAGTACCAACACAATCACAATGACAACATCAAGGGACAACTTACGAAAGTATTTTTCCGCTGGATCACCGCCTTTCCCACTCCAGTTCTTGGCCAGCTTTCCCCTCTCTTTCATAAAGCTGGGATCGACTAGAGCGGCCGTTGCTGCGGCGGCCATCAAGCCGCATATTAATAGTGATGTGGGCATTATATTCCGGCGAAGACGGAAACAAAGACCCTCAACAAGCCTCGCGGGCTAGCTGGTCGATGTTCTATGTACAAGGTGCCTGCAGAGCAAGTAGAAGCAGCAGGATTAGAAACCAGTGGACGTTGTGCGAGGAACTAGTGCCTGTGAAGCGGTTGATAGCACGATCACGAGGCCGATAAGAACAAATCTATACAAGAGACTCAAACATGGCCATTTGCGACGGAGCAGACAATATAAAGAGCGACTGGCAGTATGATTCGTATGTACAAGAAGTTGTGTAAAGAGAAAAAGAGATGAGATATGTCCAGAGTGAAGAGAGACCGGCAAATGCAGGAAGTTACCCCGTACGCCGCTCATACGCGACTACGCCAGGGCATACGTCGGCCAAACGTGGCTGGCCTGTACTGTATTACAATACGGTCTACGGAGTTGGGCAGGAGGCGTGCCTTTATCATTGCGGTCATCTCTGCAGACTGCGTAGCTGGTTATTCTTTCTTTTCTCTGATCCATGCGTGTAAACTTTACCATTTCACCTGGAAGCACATTCATCTGCCCTGGTCTGCATACTTCACCTGATCAATAATTATCAGATCGTCAGAGCCGTCTTCTGATTTCTTTCCCAAAACGAAGCTTGGAACGGAAAAAAGCATACGCGTCCATCTAGCCTTATCTCACTTGGCGCCCCCCTTTTGAGCGCTGGGCTTACGTGGTAAGCCCGTGCCGAGAAACCTTATGCTGATCTTATTCCACTCGCCATGTAGAAGTATACACAGGAAGACGTATTACATTCCCAGCATATTCACATACCACATAAAAACCTGACATGAACATGCAAGTGTATAGACACGCCTTTTCTGAGAGCTTGCCAATGTCAACTGGTTCTCCTTCGCACTGGTTCTGGTTATCTCCCCGTCATCTGTCATCTGATTGGCTGCTCATGTGGACTGCGGATTCGTTCTTTGTTTGCACTGGGAGGAGATTGTGGCTTGATCGAGTGACCTCTTTTACGAGCCAGAAGCTGTTACATCCGGGTCGACCAAAAGGTATCAACTACCGTCTGTACATACGCGATCGGCGAAAGCTGTTGGTTGTCAAGCTTTTTAGGCCCTTCTTGGCACTTTGTGGCGTTCCTTGGAATAAATGGCGGTGTTATTGTTACAGATGTCTTGCGGTCAATCGTGTAGCCACCATGACAATTTCAAAAGTGTACAACAGGACAGCAGACTAGTATTCTCCCTAGTATTAATTATGTGCTCCGTTGTAGCATGGGCAAGACTAGTCCAGAATTCCAAATCATCCAAAAGTGGAGCTTAGACTCTGTCTCTAATGCTCGTTCTGTCTGAAGCAACCGCCAGAACCATTTCCGATCGACTTGTCACGAGAAAAGAAAAAGAAGAAGCAAAAGAAAATTTAGGAAATAGATTCCACACCGTACTTGCGATTCTGGATTGACTTCCATACCGGCAAGATTCCTCGCTGTTCCTTTTGCACGTGTTTCCCGAATCGATCCGACACGCCACAACAGCCCCTCAACGTGATTATACACTTAGGTACCGGCAGCTTAGCGTATCCCTTGAAATAAGACTCTCTAATATTTCCAATGCCCGATTCGGCCAACCCTCTTGACCTGGGCAAAAGTTGCTGCATATTGCAGGAATTGATTCGCAACAGTGCCAAAACTTACCCTTGGACCGATTCATAGGGCAGATAAATACCGTTCTTCATGATTGCTCGCACCGCTAATAAAAAGAAGGATTTCTTGAGTTCCTTTCGAACCGTCTTCACGCACGCGGAAGAGAGCCACAGACAAGGGCGGTAGAACCTGGGCTGCTCTTTGAGTATGGATCGGAAGTGTTTGAATACAGATGGCCCACTGGCGCCTTTTTAGTTGGCTTGCCCAGGTCAGCCAGGCACATGATTTCGATATAAGAAATCTCTCTAACGACATGGTCTTCGAAGCCACAGAACCAGCCCGCACACTAGGAATATGTGGGAATCATCTCTGGAGCTTGGCGGTCGCCACTGGCCATGATAAAGACATACCTATCCTGTTGCGAGATGTCACTGAACCATCGAATGACCGGAATGGCTACACTCGTACTTGGTGTCTGCATGATCACGGCAGCAAGCCCTATCCTCGTGCGGCTACGGTCCCGTACGTAGCTATATCTCATGTATGGTTAGAAGGGACGGGCGCAGGGGTCCAAAAGTAAGGGTTCATCAATCGGGGTCTCTTTAATTATTTCAAAGAAGCCGTGAAAGAACTGAGGTAGGAGGCAATTTGGTGGGATACCATCTCTGTTCCAAGGGATGATCAATATCTTGCTGCTTTCCCTTAGGCTGGTCCTCTCTCCTTGGTTCACCCGCACGTGAACAGCACTTGAGCTGGCTTTATCACGTGGTGTCCGGGTAATATTTAGAGACCCATTTGGAAAAAACCAGAGAGTGACCAAGAACCTGCGAACTGAGATACTTGCCGAAGACCGCATTTATTGTTCTCCGGCTCATTTGACCACACCGACATTGTGAGTAATGTCTGGAAGAGGAAATTCAGCTCGAATTCAAGTATCGTGTCAGTGCTTCAGACCAGACGTATTTCCAAGTCACGAGACATGTTCATCGTCGCGGCCCTGCTTGCAGGTGTGCTTGGAACACCGCAGGCTGGAGCTGATACCTAACACGCGTTCGAAACTCACAAAGTCCTTCGCGGACTTGGGACAATTGAGAGCAGATTCCTCTTTCACGCCCACACCACAATAACACAGCGAGGAGGCTTCTCGTGGTACGTTTGACTTGCTGCGCCGTGCCGATGTCTTCTCGTACAAGGACCGACCTACAGACGACCGGATTGATGCGCTCGTCGACACAAATGGATCTGTGGCTGGAATGTTCAGGTATCGGGTTCTACAAGAAGCAGATGTAGAACAAATTGTTCCCCTAGGCTCACATAAGATGGTTGAGTACAATATTTCCGAAAGATCTATTCTACCTGATCCAGAACCTAAGCCTTCGATTTCTTAATCTGAGCTATCCAAGTCCGGTACTCGGCCTCAGTAAAAAGCTTTTCCTCCGACCCTCCGTTTCGCTCTCCATCGACTTCCTTCCTCTGGATCTCTTGCGTCTGATGCGGCTTCCATGACTGCACCCGCACTGAGATATTCTCCATTTGACCTTTAACTTCCTTTTTGCTCCCAGCTGCTGCGACTCGATACTTGATCTCCATCCAATGCGCTAGGCATGCCAGGTTGAACGTTGTAAATGACACAGGAATATTGTCCGAGATCTCCCTCCAATCAACGAGAGCGAATTCTGTCGATAGAGAGATTGGCGCTCTATTACCGTCCCATTTGGCAAGCTGGATGGCATACGTGCATTTCGTCCGTTTCTCAGGCCAAATCACGTTCCGCGCGCGGATTAAAAACACAACGTACAGTTTGATCTCGAGATTCGTCAAAACAAGTCCCGGGTGATCGGCTTTCATGTAGATTGGGACTCGGTCACGCTGCACGAGGACCTGTGGTATCCTGCAGGTTATATTCACAGCCTCGTTGGCGACTTGCAACGTTCGTTCTAGCTGCTGCCAAAGCCCTCCGTTTCGGAAACCGGGCTGAGGAGGCGCGGCAACCTTGAAAGTCTCCAGAGCTTTCGGCATCATTGAGTGGCATTTTTCCTCAGGACCTCGCTTCATGATCGTTTTGATCACGTATTGTACATGCGCGTCTGCAGAGCCCCAGCTCTGATTGCATGCTATCGTCGGCATGCTGGGTGGGATGGCATGAAACGTGTTCTTCCCAGCGAACGGGTCGCGCTGTTTCCATTTATTGAAGAGGCGCCAGTTTCCACGAACCTGTTCAGTCGTCAACGGTAGCTGGAATCTGAACTGGTAGTCATGTTGACCTGGTGGAAGAATCGTGGGATCCTGAATGAGGACGATGTATCGCTTGAACATAAACCCCTGACCTCGCCATTCGGCCTGAAAGTTCTGGTAGAGATAGGTTCGATTGATGCGCGTAAATGCGCGACCGTAAACTTCGAGGGTGAATTCGCAGAGGGCGAGCTGCTTTTCGAGGAAAATCTTTGCCGTTCCTGTTATCTCTTCACCAGGCGCAAACCCATGTTCCGGGTCGTTCAATGCGATGACCACACTGCCGTTTGTAAGGGGCATCTTTGGTGTCTACGGAGGGCGAACCATGGCACCACAGGCGATGGATCTTCACACCCCGAGCACTTGAGGCTCCATGATCACACTGGCAAAGTCGAGAAAGCCTCATTTGATCATCGGGCGAACACGGTGCCAAGACGAGCTGAGCTTAAGGGGGTGAATATTTTGAGTGGCAGCATGCCAAATCTCGGCACTGTAACGGCTGGTTACACTAGTGACTTTAGCGGTAAGATAAAGTGCTACTTTAGACTGCCACTCACTGTTGAAGCCTCAAGTCGCGACCAGAAATTCTTTAATTTTGTGCTATTACAGACTTGCCAATTAGCCACGGCCAAACCTAATGGGATGACAGGCTCCCTTGGCATAAATCCCGCTGGCACTGATCCTTGGCGAACTTTAAAGATCATACCCAACCTAATCCGCGTTCGCATTATAGGGTCTTCTGCCCATTACCTTTAGGTATGAAAGACGCATCCTGGCATGGGACGTTCTCAAATACATTCATTAGTCGGCCACTCTTTCCTAGGGTTGTACAACGGATCTCAAAGAAGATGCTTTTCTCGCGCGAACTCCTCCGGCAGGCGGCTCTCGTATTTAAGTGCTGAGCAGTGGGGCAAATCCCGGTCGATCTCGATGTCTATATTGATAGATATGAAGTAGGTCTACGCTAACTTGCATTTGCGTGCTGCGTGGCTGACAGCCTGGTTCGTCTGCTTCCGCCGCACTGCGCCAAGACGTCGAAGCCTCGTTGCTCAGATCATTTGACGCGTTGTCTCTGGGCGGAGACAGAAAAATCGGCGACTAATCACTCAGATGTCGTGGGCTCGGTCCTCATTTGGCTCGAGGTCCGTCTTGGCTAGGACAGAAAATGGAGACTCGCGTTGGTAATCTGGCGTACCGGTCTTTCTGCCTTTAGATATAGGTATGTATCTTTCTATCCGTGCAGAAAAGGCTTGAGCGTGGACACTGGGATACTGTTATTCATATTATTGCCATATGCAGCAGCTATGATCGACAATGGGTCAAATCTATCAGACATGTGGCCTTGGTGGGACATGTAACTTTTCTGTCTTTCAGCCTCGTTGCTATAATTACCCCTTTATCTACTCCGCATCGTACCCAAGCGTTTTGTATCCCAGTAAATAGAAATAGCAAGTAGAACCCTCCTCGCCGGCTCCCGCCTCGTCACATAGGCATATGTTCTTTGAAGGGCGCTGGACGGAGAGAGAACACCAAAAGAGACCCCCTGCAAGTCTATGCCACATCTTCTGTCTCGAAGCGGAGCGCATATAGCATCATGCTAACCCTCGACGATCTAACGGTGGGCGATGTGTCGGGCGTGATTGCCGCTGCCATTACTATCACGCATATGGCCATCATTTTAGCCGCCCCTTTCATCATGATTGCTATCTTCCACAGAGCGAACCCTACCAGTACAGCTTCTGCCGTGACGTGGTGGGTGTTGCCAAAGAGTTGTTAGAATTTCAGTCTGCGAGAAAGTTAGCTGACTTGAATTTGTGTGGCAGGTCTGTTGTTGGACGCTTCCTTCACTCATCATGGTGGTCTGAGCTCCTCCGCGCCGATTCGGCATCAACACGGGGTGTACCTTCTTATATCGTGACTATAGGCAGGCTGAAAACGGCCCTAATGTTCTTGACTTCTGTGGCATCCATCGTAACCCCTTTAGGGTTATATCAGGCTATCACACCCAGGAGCAAAGCATCCACGCCGAGTTTCCATTATGTCAGGGACCCCGGCGATTTCGGCCTTGGAACAGTCCCCAGAAGCAACCTTCCGTTCAGTCGTATTTGCGGTGCCTTTACTCCGGTCGCTTGTCCAAATTCGTTCAGCCAAGTCAGCTACGTGGAGAATGCTACCGGCTGGTACTCGGACGTTACGAGCTACGACTCTCGGGTTCCTCAGTATGTAATCGACGCGTTTGAGAGCGGCTTGTCCGAGATGAATGAGTCAGTTTCGAGTATATTCGATATTCAGTCGAGGTCTTACACCTGGGGTACGATCAACGATCTCGGCTTCCAACCGGACAACAATGCCAGTTACCCAGTGGAGTTCTACCGGCAGATATCGACTATGGTCACAGAAAATAAAGTCCTACTGGTCGAAGGCTTGATAGTAGATATGGTTAATGGTGGGATCGGGTTCCGCAATCACAGCGCTCCTCCGGTGACACCTTATGGCAGCGTTTGGTCAGAAGACATCCTTTTCATCGAGCCGGAATCGTCGTGTGTTGACCTTAACTTAACAATTGACTTTACGTTGCCAAAGTACACAAGTCAGGGCGATTCGGTCTACAATGCAGTATTGACCGATCGTGGAGGCTTTGTGAATTTGAATCGAACTTATCCATTTTGGGAGTCCTGGGATGATCGTCAGAACGACCAAAACTTGCAGTTTCGAGCTTACAAAGCTGCATGGCTGAACAATGTCTATTCCATGGCCTTTATGAATGTTACCTCCATTCACAACGATAGCATCCCTGGTTCAAGTGCATTCGCTTATTTGAATTCGGAATTGGGGAAAACGTTTCCGCTAATGTATAGTGACTCTTCCAGCGCGCCTGCTTTAGTGGGTGGTAGTGGTGGTGGTTTTAGCCCCGAGCATCTCTATACTAGCACTCTCTACGGAGAGTACCTGGCTGGTCTCGACCAGGAAGTACCTGGATACAATAATACTGAGCTTAATATCACCAGTCCATCGAAACCGCCACTCTACTCGAATCCTTTTGGCATTAACTCAACGTTGCTGAGTGACATTGGTAAGACCATCCGTGTCATTTAGCTTCTAGGGCACATAATGATTAGGGCTGTGGTCATGAATCAACCGAGGCTAACATGAATAGGTGTCCTTTGTACTGGGGCCGGCGGTCAAGACCTTGCCAACATCACCAACACTATCGCACAGTGCGGACTGATGTATGGAGCCCCTCGAAGACAGGACAATGGCATATCTCTGTTGTTCGAGCCCGGCAGCAATTGGACTATTCCGCTATATTCATGTGTCTCCACCGCGAAAGCTACAATAAAAACCGTGTATTTCCGCTTCAACGGGAGTGACGACCTCTCAGGAGTGGCCGTGACCGATATTCAAGATAAAGTCTATGCCGATGACGCACATAAGCCTCTTTGGGGTGTGGAACAAACAAATTTGACTCTGAGTGATGTCTCACCACTATGGGGGCTTATATCAAGTTCATACAACGGAAACATCAGCCTCTCAACTGTAAGAAAGGAATCCCTCTGTTTGCCTGGATACAGCGGCTGGAGCCCCGAGGTTCCGACTTCTCCTAGTTTTCAGAATCTACCTGGAACAAGCTTTTATAATGCCGCCATTGGGACCGCTCTAAACATCGGTTTTAGTAGTGGTTTCGGAGTGGCCGACTACTCCGGGCAGACTAACAGTGCGATGCTTCGACAATGGCAAGATCTATCACAATCTGCGGCCACTTCTGCGCGCATCTTAAATCTAGTCTGGACGGATGTTGCTGCAAATGCGGTAATTGGAACAAGGACGCTCGCGCCGCAGAAGGGCCTGGCAAAACGCGGCAATAACAACAGCAATGGCTCGGATTCTCTATTTCCAAGTGTCGTATCATATAAGCGGCGGGTGCAATACCATTACCCGTATGGCATCCCAGCATTTCTGACGCTCTTGTTTACTGTGGCCTTGATACTTGCTTCTCTTGCTGCAGCGTTGTTAGGTCACTCTGGACCACGCACTATGCGCCGTTTACTCAACAAGACATCGCTAGGCCGAGTTCTCACTCCACTACAAGTTCATAAATCGGAAGCCCAGCAAGCCCGCGGATTGTCAGAAACACCGGGAACCAGCGAATTAGTTGTCGCCGCAACCCCCACGAAACAATGGAGAGACACTTTGGGCAAAACCACCATCACTCTGACAGAGAACGAAACCGACTTTGGACCGACTGAGCCAGTGTACCATCCAGTGCCTAAGTCCAAGTGAGATTGGTGCAACAGTGACCTATCACTGGAAACTGAACGGCGAGGCTCGGCACGTTGCTAATGGACTTTTCATTTCTCATTTTCAGGACCCCATACATATGTGAGGCTCATCTGTGATGCTGTCTATCTTTCGATGGAATTGATCAAAGAACCACAGGGGATAATGCTTTCCGGTACATGGAAGGGGATGTCAAATTAGGGCGCAATCTCTTCTGTCGTCTTTCGCAAATTCTTTAAAGTATCCGTTGTTTGCCTTTGTCTACGCTTGTTCCTCTGCTTGATAACATGGTCATGCTGAGCCACATTAAATAGCTATTTTATATACTCTGTAATTCTCAACCATAATTTATAGATCTTTGTCACACGCCAAGAGATATCCCCACTTTGCACGTTCCATATGGCTTAAGGTTCGGGCCTAACCTGATACGGCAACACATTGCCGATTCTGCCTTGTCTTTCAGGCTGCAACTAACCGTTCCGTGATCATCTCAAAACATAATCCAGCAACCTCTGCCCGCAATGCTGCCTGCGCCGACAAGGCCCAGCAATAATTGTGCCCAGCCTGTCTTTCTCGGTCCCGGTCTTGAAACTGAGGACAACTGAGTATGGCCGTGAGATATTGCGGTGTCATTGTCGCTATTATTACTACCCCGCCGTAATTTTCACCCACGATCTTTGTGAGCAGATCCGAACAAGCCTTTGACACGTGCAAACCGTTGATCACCTGCAAGTCGCAAGCCAACCATCAGTCGTATGCAGCTAGCCGTTCATGCGAGCATGTCCGCTCATCCCGCAGCCTCTCACGATCTAATGGAACCACGATCAACTCCCGCGCAACAACTAAACCGCTCCTGCGAATCCTGCCGGTCACTGAAGGTCCGTTGTCTGCCCGACCCAAACGCCAGCAACCAATGCCAACGATGCGCAAAGGCGAAGAGAGCGTGCGTATTTGTCGCGCCGCAGCGGCGACGGCCGCGCAAACGGACAGATACCCGTGTGGCGCAATTGGAAAGAGAAATGGCTGCAATGCGCACAGCGCTTAAAGAACGACATTTGGCTGTCGAGGAGACCGCGGGCGATGAAGATACAGAGAGCGTGAGGGAAGATGAGGGACCCGAAGAGGTAGATTTCGGCTCGGAGCCAGTAAAACGACTGCCACCGAATTATCAGGAAATTCAGTACGTTCCGTCCAACAGGGGGTCTCATGATACTTCGCAATCTCCCGCCCTTGGTTCCACTTCGCAAATGTCTCGTGATGGAAGCTCTTCAATAAGCGATACCCCGGCATTGACTCTGACTTCGAGTATCCCTGATACGAATGGCGATGCGGATGTCGTAGACCGCGGGATTATCTCTATGAATACAGCAGAGGACTTGATTTCGTTTTTCATCCACGATCTGCTTGCATATTTTCCGTTCATGGTATTTCCACATGATACAACTGCCCGCCATCTCCGAAGTACGAAACCCGTACTTTTCCTGGCCATCCTGGCAGGTGCTTCTATTGCGGTTGATGTGGGTCTCGCCAATAGCCTCAACCGTGAAATGCTCACCATGTACGCGCAGCGCTTCTTTTTCAAAGCTGAAAAGTCATTGGAAATGGTGCAGGCGCTTCTTTTAATGAATGTATTCTATCTTCCACCGGAACTGCCTTCACAAATCCAAGCTTATCAATACTCGCATATTGCTGCTACCATGGCTTTGGAGATTGGCATCGCGTCGAGAAAACGCATGCCTCGGAAGGTTGCGCCTCAGCAGGGACAGCCTAAGCCGGTGAGAAAGTTTGATGAGCATATGGCTGAACAAGCTCGTACAATACTTGCTTGCTATCATTTAGCCTCAAAGTAAGATTTGATTTGTCACAATATATTCGTGCTGTGTACTGACTTTTGTAGCGTAGCCATGCGGACTCGACGACCTAACTTATTGCCTTATAATGACTGGATCAAAGAGTGTGTGAGATTGCTCTCACGGTCTCCACATGATTCGGATAGACGTTATGCCAGCTGGTTTGGCCTTCAAGTCATAGTAGATGAGGCGTTGTCGTCGTTTGGTCTTGACGACACCAGCTCGACTGCTCCGTTGTCGGAATCTCGCGTAAATGGCGTGCTTCGGCTGTTTGATAAAAAGATGGAAGATTGGAAAGAGGATATCGATCCTGATTCTCTTACTGGTAAGTATTCTAGGCTGTTTTGATTACATGTTTCTGACTTGATTACCAGTTCCCATGATGTTGGAGTATCAGTACACCACCCTGGTGGTCTATGAGATTGGTATTGGCGAAGGGTATCGCGAGCCAGATGCCATTAAACAACAGTACTATACACTTCCTGCTCCAGATGGAGACGGTGCGCTCAAAAGACCTGCAGAAACTCTTAGTGCGATTAGAGTTGACCTTACCATCAAATGGATGCACGCAGCACAAGGGTTGCTCAACACGTTCCTTGCATGTGATGTGCACACCATGCGAAAAATGCCTAATTTGACATATTCGCGTACCGTGTTAGGTCTTATGGTGCTGCTGAAAATTTTCTTTACTGTCAAGTCTGGCGCACTAGGAGAATTCATAAATCCTGACAGTGTCAAGGCCGAGGATTACATAGAGCAAATGACCCAAAGATTGACTGAAGCGAGCGCTGCGTCCAAATACCCAATTCCCACGCGATGGCTGCTTGTTGTGGGAGGCAAATCACGAGACTGGTTACAACGATTTATGAAACACTGCACGGATCAAGAAGCGCAGCAGCAGATTCAATCAAAGGCTGGAAACAATAGCGTAGGTAACATTGGCGAAGTTGCAATCGATTCTTCGGCATCAACGGTGTCGGGTCCCTGGCAGGGAGGAATTGTACCGGTCCCGACACCTACTACCTATCAAGGAATGAATTTCCCGTATGTCAGAGAAAATTTGGCACTGCAACAACAAGAGCCGCCGCCGCAAGTTGACCAGTTACAGCAGAGTCACCATTTCGGTGGCTATCATACCATACCCGCGGTACAAGAGACCATGGGTATGGCAAAAGGTCCTATAACAACGACTACAAATGTATATTACCCTAGTTACTCGCAGCCAGCGCCCTGGGTACAACCAACCGTTTCACCAGGAAACGAGTACCAAATTCCTCCACAAGGCGTGTGGAATTTCCAGCAGCAACAAAATCAGCAACTGCTAGACCAACCCAACCAACCATTCACCCCTGTAATGGGCAGTACCGGTAATGGTCATGACATGTTCCCCCAGGAAATGGAATTCGACTGGGTCCCTGAACACGGCATATTCCAGCTTCCCACTTTCTGAACATATACCCCTTTGACATGTCTTTATTCGCTCCGTACTTACTTACATACATACCTACATGAACATACATTTACATCAGACATAAACTTATACCCTCAAAATAACGACCTATCGCAAATTAGGCTTCTTGTGCTGCTCATCGACAGCTGTTCGTCCCTCACAAGACTTGGATTTCGCGTTGGCATTGCCGTGTATTCCGGAGGTCGCACTGTTCATTCATTTCAGATCAGATCTGAGACAGATACTTGATACGTCGGTTGCGACAGGCGTCAACAGAGTCTTGCGGCAGCCAACGCTCAGCACATTTGTCAATGTCTTTGGAAGGAACTCCAGCTAGAATTCGTGTAACTATTTACCTAGCCACATGACAATCTCCCCATTTAGCCACTCGCGCGGACCTACACATTCTATTACTTGGGAGTATACAAACAGGGACATCGAGGGCTGTCGCCTGTTTTTTTAATGGAAGAATGGCTGAAGGATATGATTCACTCGTCGAAAATATGAAAGGTATCATGGTGCAGCTGCATGAACATGAATAATAATACAGAAAATTGAGCCAATCGTACAAAGAACATCATATCGTAATCATGATCATAAATCGTAAGTCGTCAATGCTTCTGATACAACCGAAAACCAGAATGAAGGAAACGAAATGAAAAAGGAAATCAGATAATACTAAATGCCTCCAAAGCATCCATGAACCCTCCTATAGCGCTCGCACCGAGGATTCCGCGCATGGCCGTTCGTTTCAAGTCTTTGTGGCGGTTGTATGGTGACGGACTACGAGTACTGCCGCTGCCGCTGCCGCTGCTGCTCCCTTTTGAGGATTTGTTGCTGCGCGAGGTTCGGTGGCGATGTTGTTGCAACGGAGGGGCTAGGTATTGCTGCTGTGTTGGGTGGAGAGTATTATCTGATAAAGTTCGCGCAAAGCTGGGCGGTCGCGGGTTACTGTACTGTCCATATTGTGGCTGCTGCTGTTGTTTTTGTGGCTGTGACTGCTGCTGTTGTTGAGGATAATAGTATGATTGTTGGTGGGTATAGCTTGATGGCGTAGGTGGAAGCCCATTTGTGGGTGCCCTGTAAGAAGAGAACGGCCCGTTACGTGTAGATGGGCTTGAAGGTATGCTCCTTGCTCCTGGCTGCGAGGTAGCTAAGCGCTCTGGTGGTGCGCCAGGATTTACTCTCAGATGATTTCCTATCGGCTGAGGCACCGGGATCGGTCGAGTCTGAGTGTACGGTGTCGATTGGGGCTTGGCAGAACCGCTTGCATGTCGCCAGTGATTCTCAGCATCAAAGCCTGGGACTGTGTTTGCTGCGGAGTATGAATATGGTCGAGATATGCTGGGCGTTGTACTGTTGTCCATCTGCCCTTGTTCCGGCATGTCGTCATATTCGTTACTGGCGTATGGCTTTCTGTGGTGTTTTCTACTATGGCCCTGATGCCGACCAGATCTGACAATTGAATCTTCGGAGCCCTCAGAGTCACTGTGGACTTGGGCCTGCTTGTCAGAATACATCTTCCGTAGTTGAGCGGCCTGTATTCGAGCCTCCTGTGAATGAGGCTTTCGCCAGTCCGTTGTCACTCCTTCGATATAACGCCCATGCGCCGGGTGATCAATACTGTCTTCGTCGTCGGACAATTCATCATCACTTCCAGACGAAACATAAGCTCTTGGCGTTGTTTTTACGCTCTGACCGGCTTCTACTCGAATCCAGCGTTTCAACAGCGCATCCAGCACCTCCTGAGTGAGTCGAAGCATGTCACTTGGCGAATCCTCTATAGAATTGAGTGACGATTCGACTCCCAGTGGGATGATTGGGAGTTTTGTCAATGATGGACTGTTGGATGGAGTGTTGGACCTTTTCTCATTTTGATCGAAATGGACCGCTGAGCGTTGAGCTTCCTTTGCTTCTTGTCGGGCTAGTTCGTATAATCGATCTAGCTTTTTGATAGACCAGTACCTGATGATGAGCATATTTTGGGCGTCGGCTCGCTCTTGGACGATCAGTTCATCGGTAAGGGTGTTCAACACACTACAACAAGAGTTAGTAAAATACCATTTTCAAATTCGTCGAGACCGACTCACCTTTTAACTTCTTGTAAGCGCCCTAGATGTAGAATCTGTGTCATCGCCATAAGACTTAATTTGAGTGCCTCCAACTGCGCCAACAAGTACGTAACGCGCTGCTTCTTGAAACAGTCCTTGAACCTCTGCTGCACGGGGATAACTTTCTGGCCAGGCTCTACTTCTGCCTTCTGAACCCTTTCTAACATATCCTCTACCTCCTCAAATACCATCCGAGCTTGATCGCTAATCTGATGTGCTGTATCGAGACATTCTCGCGTGTGTACGGAGTGTTCGGCTTGTAGACTTTGACCGAGCTGTTTGAGGCTTGTCGAGAACAGAGCGATTCCCTTGGAGATGCTATGGATGTCGACTCCGAGGTTTGCGACCTGGCATGCTACTGCGTTTAAGAGCAGGGCGAGTCGTAGACCGGCGCCGGCGACGATGGTGACATTGTTCGCCACGCCTTTTCCAACATCGTTAACATCAATTTGACCCCTTGTTTGACAACACGTACCGGTATCATTCATTACTGGAATAGTTCCGGGCATCGGCAGTAGCTGATATCTGAATAACACGTTATTGATGAAGTATCACGAATTGGTGATAAATAGATGCCTGGCACAGAAATGACTCTGTCCTCATAAGACATCTGTCTTTTAACAAGGCCCACCTCGCATCGCCACAGTCGTACGCTCGATCAAATCAAATGATACTTCTCTTTCAAGGGCTGCGGGGTATGCCGCCGGCCTTGTCCTGTCCTCACTGGTTCAAACCAGTTGAGCCTCCAGGATTATGATGCATTTGTGTCTGATCGCATACGTATTTTGATTGACCAAGACGAACTAACGCGAAAATGTGCAATGCGATTCGCCCGTCGTAAGCTGCCGAGGCTTGTCGAAGCGAGGGATGTCCAATCCGCGCGAGAGGAAGCCATCGCTAGCTTCCCCGAGCTGAAACTACGACGTCATAGCCATCGCTCTGACTCTGCGAGCTGACCGATAAGGTAGAGATGTATGCATGGTATAAAATGTGCATTTTCCCTCGTATTAGCCTTGATTCCACAATAAAGAAACACACTTGAAACTCGTACTACAGTAGGAATCGGTAGGATGAAGGCAGGCGGGAAGCAACGGCTAATCACGGCATTTGTCAGTCACCGGTTTGACTCGTGCTAAAGCATTCTGCTGCTTCTTTTCTAGAATGAAGCATAGAAATAGGCTTTTTGTACCAAGGCTCCCGAAATGGGACCACGTGAACCACTTTCCATGGATCCATGGATGTACAACCAGACGCTCCGCTATCCCGGCTTCGGTGTATCGAACGAGCTGAGCCTGCTTGGCTTCATGTGCTTCATCTATATGTCTTGGCCTGCTACGGCGACCTGCCTAGGTAGCCGTCCCGGGTAGACATGGTGAGGCGACTTCAATGTGGCCTGCCTGAAATGTCCGTGGATCTTTTTTGAGCATGGATGCCTTGTTAACAAGTGGACATTCTGTATTCGTAAACACTGCAAGTTATAAGCTAACGTTACTTTCCAGCTTCTTTTTCTGTCATGGAATGCGGGAAGGGTTCCTCTGCACCTGTATCGCCTTAGGGCTATCGGACTCTTAGCCCTAACCTAAGTCTTCATCGAAGAGCTTGAATATAGTAAATAGCCATGTCCTCATAGAATACCAGAAAATACATGTCATAAAGAGCGGAGAACACGCGTGAGCTGATATAAGATCGCCAGCAGACCCTATGAACGAAGAGACTCTCTAACCTGAGCGAGTGAACTAATCACCAAGAAGCGCAGACGGAGGATTATTCAATGGACGATCTCCGACGAGTAAGAAATCAGGCTGAGACGAATAAATCAAAATTAGATGAATTAATTCAGATTACAGGTGTTAATAACTTCGATAATGTCACCACTATAGGATACGTGCCGGCTGAGGTCACACTGTCACAGACGAGGCCACCAGAATAAAATCAAAGCCAAAGAAGACAGAAAAGGAAGTTTGAAATAGCGCTGCAGGATGACTTATCCAAATTCTTCCTGGTAGTTTCAAGGAAAGAGCATAAAGAAGATTTGGAAATAAACCAAGAGATATCTAAAATTGCTTCTTCAGCAGACTACGAAGATGAAGCCCCTGATAACACATCAGAAGCGAATAACAAAAGTTTGTATTAGCCTGAGCCAGAAGGCGAAAATCATTTCAGTCGTGTATCTGCTAGGTCCATGTCGTTTAGTGGTATTTCTCCATTTCTGGCTTCAATGGCTTGCTGTCACGGGTTTGACTTGGTGGGCTCCAAGCGAGCAAGGTTGCGAAGTTTGATAACAAGGAATAAACGCTAGGTGTCATGGTTCAGATCAATTCTTATCATTCTACCTACCTTTATAAGAAGAAAAAAATATTATCCATTTGTAGTATCTAGGTACTACCCCTACAGTGTGGAGCATGCCAAGCAGACTAAACAGCACAAGCTTTTTAGCCCATCAGCGCTAAAGATCTTTAAAGATCTAGTCGATCACTTCCAAGAAAAGAAATTCGTATCTACGGACAATGTTTTAATTGTACAATGACTGATCTTGTTCAAAGAAGCCAGCTTCGATGTTTCCGCCAGTCCTGTCTCGTCCCGTCTCTCAGATCATCCACATTGATAAGGTCCACCCCTTCACGCACCAGCACATGCCATACATGATTGCGCAAGCCTCTAGGCCAGCTCGGCGTTCCCCAGTATCGAACCTTAAGACCCCGTTTGTGCGCTGCTTTAATTTGTGCACGAATCAAGTCCAATTGGTCTTGCGAAAACTGATGTCGATGAAGACCGCCGATTGCTGCTCCAAAATTGACCGAGGCGTAGTAGCTGTTCGAAAAATCGTAGTCTGACGACAGTGGAGCTTGACCGGGTATTGGTGGTAGAGTGAGTTTGTCTAATGGAGCATCGTAGAAAATGTCGCGGTATGTATCGTTTTCTATGACTCGGTGCATGGGTGCGTCGCCCGAGGCCACAACAGTGATGGGTCTTTCGTGCACATTAGTCCCGTTAAAGTATGTAAGATATCCTGCCTCACGCAGAGGTTGCAGTTGCTCCATCACATAGGGCCAAAGCTGGTCACCATCCGTCTTGAAATCGATAAGCAGGACCAGAGTCTGAGCTGGATCCGAAGGGAAGACTCCCGCCATTGGAATACTGGCGTTGAATGTATCCGGCAAACTCAGCAGATTTGTTCGGGTATTACGTTGATGCAGTATGTCTAGTAATGGATTGAGATACAAGGTTCGCAGAGTCTCCCGCCGGTTAAGCACAAACGGGTTGTGGCCGACAAGCAGATCACGATCTGACAGCCAAATATCTGCCTCAACACCGATGCAGCCAGCAAGCAGTGCGGATTTGAGCGGAATTTCGCGCCAGTAGTCGTTATGAGAATGGCATCTGCTGAGGGGGACACCACGTCTATCCCAGTGTGTGGGTGTGGATAGCTGGTGATTTGGGAAGACCCACGCATCAAGCCGATCGTCGAAGTCATCGGGGAAGAGGAAGAATATACAGTTCAGCACGATAGAGAAGATGTTCAATAGTCCTCTGAACCAAACGACATCAGGACTCTTGATAGGCAATGTTTGCATGGTCAGCGGGATGTATACACTCACAGAAGGACTACAACTCCCCAGAACGGTCGTTTTATGAATCGGCAGATAATTGCTCTAGGAGATCGCGAATACGCGATGCAATGCGCGTGCCGACATTTTGTCAGGGACGTGCAATAGCTGGCAGTTCGAGACCCGCACGCCAGTACTCTGGACTTGATTGATGATTTTGCAGGTGATTGGCACTTGCGAGGCCGGCTGAGAGGCTGCAACTCATAGTCAGCGAATTCGTCAGGAGAATCCTCATCATCGGCCAATCGGAGCGGAGATCTATCCTCAACGGACATGGCTGCTAAGTTAATATATTCTCAATGATATTTACTAAGAGAACGAATTCAGAAGGGGAAGGAGATCGCATACAGATAAATATAGAAAAACGTTAGTGCTTTATCAGTCACCCATTATTGGAAAACAGAATGTCACCCAGGCAGCCGTATTCGCAGATAAACGCGTATGCTAAACCCACTGGAGCGCTTTGATTTGTCCCGTCGATCGTGTTCCTTGGGAGACTTTGCTGTTTTTTGTATAGCGCCGGACCGTGCGAATGCTTGATTCGAGCCATGTTTCATTAATTGCCGCAATACGAGGCATTTACTTAATATGTAGTCGATAAAGCAAAGTATAACACCAATAGACTACTTCCAACAACAAGAGACCGGTACCGATCGTCAGCTATGGACAGCTGCTTACCCTCGATTGTCTCAATATCCATAAGGTTTTGTCTATAAGCATAGCCTTTGTGCTGTCGGAAGCAACAAGTGTAAAGTTGTATGGATCATGAACAGAGAGGTAGTATGATTTTAGGAACCAAATATCTCATCTTTTACCACAGTAGGCGATGAGCCTAATAGAATTCTAAGGCCGATATCCATGTCTGGATACATAACTACACATCAAAAACGACTCGGAAGTTAAGTCTCATGTCCTGGATCGGAAAACTTTAGGGTCAAAGCTATCCATGGGAGACATTGAATGCATCCGACTTTCTATTTAGGCGTTGAATCCCGATGTCCTCAAAATTCCATCAAGAATACATGAGCCATAATGCCGGACCAAAAGTTGTATAGTGCGATTGATTTGATCATCCCCATACACTGGCGAACTCATGCTCAGCCGCTTAAAATAGCTGTTGTCTTCATAATCTGCGTAAGTGTCGTTTATAGCTTCATTTTGAACGATTTTTTAGTGGTAATTTTGCTCTTGCACCGAGAATTTGCCATTGTCCTTCTAGTGTAGTAACCTCTACTTCCTCCTGGGTGCCTGTGATCAACCATTGAAGGCCGATGCTATGGCTGTTGTTAGATTTTCGGACGAAGTTTTCAGGTTCTTTTTAGAGTATATCCGCCCAACAGAGACACCATATGTCAGTCGTATCTCGCAGGACTAGTCCTCATTTATGGCTATTTCCTCCTCAGGGTTATGCACGAGAAACTGCCAGCAGCATCCATCCGCTCTCCATTCTACGAACAATATCCGGCTAAAAGGACGGTTTCAGTGCAAATTTCACAAATCCTTAAACTTAAGACTAGTCGATGTATCTATCGTACGCCGCAGAATTCTAGGGAGAAAGGAGAAGTCGAGCTTGGGATTGGGTGAACTGCCGCGCATAGCATTTCCGCTGCCTACGGAGCTGATTGACTGGATGAGTTGAAATAGCAAGCTCGGAATCTTGTACTACGAGATAACCCTTGTAACCCTAATCCAACCGACGACTCGGCGTGACACCCCAGCTTCCTCTTGCAGATCACTCATAATAACCGTGCTCCTTAGGTGGAGGAATACACTCAGCAAGCTCAACAACATGTCATCAAACCTTTTTATAATGATACTAAGTCGATGACTTGTCAAGTCGTGGTATGATATCAAAAATCGGACCAATCAGAAAGCCGGCAGCCAGGCGGCCATACAAATTGACTTCCCCACGGGAGGTCGAACTCCTTTTCTCCCATGCGACTACTCTGTCGCACCTTTGTCGCAAAACTCTGCGAGAGCGAATAGGCACACTGGTGACCTTTTGAGCTGTGAGCATTAATGGGCCAATTGATCACAACCCTATGACCCTTTGTTCGCCGTGTTCGTCGAGCTCGACCTACGTTCTCCGCCCCGTCAGTCTCATGTGGCCTCCGCTCGTGATTCCCCGCCGACCACGTTTCAACAATTAAGGATATACGAAGATATCGAAAGACGGCCTTGGTCTTGCGTTAAGTTATTTTTCATACTGCAGAACTCAGATTGTGTTTTGCTGGTGGACTCGCGCGGATGGGTTGCTCGGAGAGATATCGTCCATTACACCTGTCTGTACGAATAATTTACCGCCAGTGCGAAGTTTGAGATTTCAGCTTAATATCTATAATCTGTGAGACATTATCATGTCTTCAGGACAAACAGGTGCAGCACCTGATACCAACGCAAACCCTCAGCAAAGTTTTGCGGAGAACCAGGTGGAAGTGGATGACTTTGGACTACCGATCCGACCAAAGAAAGAAAATATCGGCCCAGCAAATTCCAATCCCGACTCCCCAGTCTTTCACGACGCTTCGGAGGCACCGGATTCTACCGATGATAATCCGCCTCGAACCCAAGACCATCCATCGACGACGAGTGACCGTACCGAAATAAACAAGGAAATAAACAAGGGGGAGAATGATTTCGAGAGGGATGAAGCTCAGATGACCGCTCCGCTTGCCGGTCTAGGCGTCACGATCGAAAGTCGCAATGGCTCTAACTCGCAAAATAATAAGGACGCTGTCGACGAACCACCAGAGCAACGACAATCGACAGACGTCAAAGAAGAAAAGCGTACCCACGCCAGACATGATTCAGCAGGTGCTTCCGAATGGTCTCATCAGAAACTCACCGAGCAACATTCCGATGAAGAAAGTGATGGGGAGGGAGAGTGGAAAGCTATGCCTGCTCTCGGTGAGATGGACCATTATGATGATTACGGCAGATTAGTCGCAAAAGGCTCGAAGCTAGACGAGGATGACTATATGACTTCTACCGCAGTTAGTCGCGGCTATACTCGTGTACAATTTGACGACGATGTTCATTCGGTAACTAGTATGGACGAGGATACGAGTTATCTCTTCAAGGAAGGACATGGAACCTCGGCTGGCATTGACGATGACACCCGTGACCCTCTCAGCCAACTCCAGGCCACAAAGGATCTATTAAGTGAGAGTCAACGCATTGCTTACGTTGGAGTCGTGCGTCTTGCTATCTACCAAATGACGAGTGATATGGAAAAGATACCTACAACAAAGTCGTCCAAAAAGGCTTTGCAAGAAGCCGTGGATTCAATGAAGAAATGGGGCCAAGGGGTGATGGTACCATTGTTTGCTCATATGGACATTAACTCTGCGGAGCAAGTCATGATTGAACAACTCGCCGAGCATGGAGTGCAAGCAGCAGATCTTGTCGATCCATTGATGAGAAATTCTCGGGTCAAGAATCCGATGGCTGAAGAAGAGCGTTCATCAGCTGGCACTCCTTCTCTGAACTCACCGCGCGTCGGAAGCGAGAATCAAAATAATTCCCCGCCCTTAAACGGACCGCCTCCTGCTTATCAGGACACTCAATCTCCTCCACCTTACGATACGGAAGCGGATGAAGTGCCAGCGGTCCAGACACCTTCTCAGATGCCCAAATCAGCGAGTATAGAAATTGACCTTCGATGGACCGTACTCTGTGACTTGTTCCTCGTTCTTATTTCAGATGCAAATTATGATGCCCGCTCACGTTACCTGCTTGAACAGGTGGGCAAAGCAATGAAAATCTCATGGATGCAAATCTGCCGATTCGAGAAGAAAGTTATCGATGCGCTTGAGATGGAGAAAGCTGCCGAGAAGGAGACTTGGGATGAATCAGAGCATATGGAACAGCGACGTAAAAAGGCTCTAAAGTCCAAGTACGTGATTATGGGCCTGGCGACTGTTGGAGGTGGATTAGTTATTGGTCTATCGGCAGGTTTGCTAGCACCCGTTATTGGTGCAGGTCTGGCAGCTGGTTTCACAACTATTGGAATTTCCGGCACAGGTGCTTTTCTGGGAGGAGCCGGCGGTACCGCATTGATTGCTTCTGGCGCGACACTTACGGGTACTTACTCGGGTCTAAGGGCCTCGCACCGCCGGACTGGTGCCGTTCAGACTTTTGAATATCGTCCGCTCCATAACAACCAGCGAGTCAACCTTATTGTCACTGTTTCAGGGTGGATGACTGGTAAAGTGGATGATGTCCGATTGCCTTTTAGTACGGTCGATCCTATCATGGGCGACCTCTACTCGGTTTTCTGGGAGCCGGAAATGCTTCAGAGTATGGGTTCTACCATCAACATTCTGGCTACAGAGGTAAGGCATCCGTCTCATTGCGCTATGATATAGGAGAATGCTAACAGTATATACAGGCTCTTACTCAAGGTTTACAACAAGTTCTTGGTAGCACTATCCTTACAGCGTTGATGGGAGCTCTACAACTTCCTATTGTCCTTACCAAGCTTGCTTATCTCATCGACAATCCCTGGAATGTCTCGCTGGTGCGAGCCAATGCCGCCGGGTTGATCCTTGCAGATTCTATAATGAGTCGCAACCTTGGAAAAAGGCCTATTACACTTCTCGGCTTCTCTCTTGGGTCACGAGTGATCTTCTCCTGTCTCAAAGAGCTCGCCAAAAGGGGAGCTTACGGCCTGGTTCAGAATGTCTACATGTTTGGTTCACCGATTGTGGCCAACAAGGATGAATATCTGAAAGTGCGAAGCGTCGTCGTCGGCAGATTCGTGAATGGCTATTCGTCGAATGATTGGATTCTGGGTTACCTGTTCAGAGCCACCAGCGGCGGTATTATGCGTGTGGCAGGTCTTGCTCCTGTCCTCGACATTCCGGGTATGGAGAACTTTGACGTTACTAGCTTGGTTAGCGGACACATGAATTATCGTGCAGCAATGCCTAGGCTATTGCGCGAAGTCGGCTGGGAGGTGTTAAGCGACGAGTTTGCTGAAATAGAGGACCCGGATCCCGAGAATCATGCGGAGCGACAGCGAGAGCTCATTCGTGAGATTGACGAAGCGCGCAGAGAAGCAGAGCAGAAACCAGATAAGAAAAGATTCGGTCTTTTTAAGAAATCAACATTGGCTAAAAAGAAAGGCTGGGAAACTTACGACCCAGATCAGCCAGGCCCCTCCCCCCACCCCGGTTCGCCAAACTCATCGTCAGGACGTGATAGTGTCCTTTTTGATATTGACGCTATCAGAGCGGAACTGGCATCGGAGCAAATTGAGGTTAAGCAACTCGAGTCGACTTTGCCTCCAATCAAGTTGGATTTGAACAATAATAGCGCTGATCGTCCTGAAATACGACCCTCCAAAAGCGAAAATGATGCTACTACTTTATCCGACAGTCTTCCAACCACCACGAAGAATACCCCTGAAGTTTCTTACCCTGCACCAACGAGCAGTAAACCGGACGTAAAACACTCAGATTTTCCCACTAAACCCGAATACGAACCGGAAGAAGACATTCAATTAACATTCGACACCGAGTACCATAATACATCGACGACAACCACTTCCCTAGGAACCTCAAACCTCATTAATAGATATGATTATAATAACAATAGCAATAACAGACTGCATGACCCAGACATCTCCTCAATCAATCGACCACCATTACATTCTGCTACAACGATGCCAGTCGATCTTGGACACAACGCTTGGGTGGAAGGTGCGAATAACGACGAGGGCGAGATTCATATGACTTTTGAATGATTGAAGAGAGACACATCTAAACTTGCATTGCATTCCACTTCATGATTCTACCTATATAACATTGCGTCGCTTCTCGTATCCTGGCATTTACCTTACATACTAATACTCTGTTCTCATTCATATGAGGTTTGCCGTTGGCGGAGTATGGGTTTTGGCTTTAGATGAGAGGCGTCATCAATCTATTTATCTTCCCGATACACACTATAGTCGCTTCTACTACAAAGGACTTCAACTTCCACATCAGCATGGCCTTCGATATGTTGATGTCTTAACGTTAATATGCCCTGATCTGAATAAGTGTAGAGATAAGGAGCACGTGAAGATAACGAATTCACTCTCCGCGCAAGGAACGCGGCAGACGCGTCTCGGCGTTGCAGTACGTCTCAAGTAGTGCAAAACTTCGCAAGCTCTTGTACAAAAATAATTCTTATGCTATACTCATCTCTCCTTTTACCGCCAAAGATATTGGCATACAATGTGTACGCAGGAGGCCCATGATCAATTGATGGGTTTCTGAATGTTTGTCACATGTAACCAAATTCCGGTTGTCCAACATCTGCCTAATCCACGCCTCGACGAACTAGCTCACTTCACAATTAGTGAGGAAAGACAGCGCGGATCCAATTGTTCAAGAATTTAACAGTTCGTTGCCCGTCCCTGATAAGGAAGCAATAAACATATGAGACAACCCTAGTTAGAGATACGACATGCGACTATATCAACACCACCTTACTCATCGCTTACGGCGTTCATGATATTATCAGCTCATAATCCGCCAACATTGGACTTTCAAATCTGTCTAAGTTGCCATCCCGGAAACATAATTCGCATCGACTGAAAGCTTCAAGAGGTCACACAATGTCAAATCGTCCAAGACGTGTCGGCATGGAGAAGGGGAGCTATACTGGCGGAGCACCACTATCTCAAGTTAATGGCAGACCTGTAACACGAAGACCTCGGTATGACGTGACGCCAGAAAAAGTGAATAGCCGAAACATCAAAGCGGAGCCTGCCACTGATGACGAGCCATTGAGTTCTAGCGAGGAGAGCGAAAGTGAACAATTGAAAAAACAAGAAGAGGATGGAGAGTTTGAGGAGAAGGTTGCGAAAGATAGCAACAAGAGGGGCGCGGCAAAACGAAAGCGGGATGATGGGAAGAAGAGTAGTCCGCCCTCCTCAAGTGCCTTCTCGAACGATGACGGGTACATGTTTGGTGGCTTGAGATCATCACAGAAGACGAGCAGCAGTCAAGGATACGGGAGCAAGTCCAACCGGGATAAGCTCAGTGGCTTCCAAGTACCCCAGGTAGTAGATTTGAAGGAGAGGGACTACGAAAGTACAAAGGGATTCAAGCAGCCACTAAACATCACCGTTGAAAGCCCTCCCAAGTCTCAAAAGAAGACAAATGGCTCGACTGCAAATGGTTCAAAGTTCGAAGACGATACTATATTCCGTATGCCTGCGCCCTTTAAGGACGATCCACCTGACAATACATCATTGCCGGCCAGCCAATTCAAGGACCCTCCAGGACAATCTACCACAAGCGCCCCCAGTTCCGCATTCACTGCTAGAGACTTTGATTTGGAATCCGATGACTTGTCGTCCCTTAGCTCACCGCCATCTGAATTAGCAGATGATGACGAAGAAATCCAAGATATATTTGCGAATATAGAACAATCTCTATGTCCCAACTGTAACGCGCCTGTCGACCCAGAACTGCTAAGCGACTATCTCTTACGGCCGAATAGACGTCTGAAAGACGACCGTCTCTTTTGTGAAAGCCACAAAGTGAATAAGGCGGAGAAGGACTGGACGGATAATAAATATCCCACAATCGATTGGGATACGTTTGATAAGCGAGTGCAGGGACATCTCTTAGAGCTGGAACGTCTCTTAGTACCAAATCCCTCGACTTTCTTCCGAGGTCGATTTGAGAGCAATTTGAATGATGGCCAAGCCAAGGTCTTCAAGTTTGACTTGGAGGGCGACAGTACAGAGAGGTTGTCATGCGGATATTACGGTCCTAAGGGGGCAAACAAAATGTATGTCTCAAACACTTCCAGGTTATCAAGGAATCGTCGAGCTAACATCATCTTCAGGTTGAACTTGGTTACCTCAAGATACTCCGGCAAGCTCCGCCAGCTAGCGGCCACGGACAAGGTCGTCAAAGCCGCTGGCGCAGCTGCATATGCGCAAGCTGTGCTTGTCCCAGAATTGACAGTTTTATTAATCAAGAAAGATATGAACGTCGACAGCCAGGATGCTCGGCAGATTCTTAGGGAAAGTACTGATATTGGTCTAAGGCTCAATCCAGCAGAACAAGACCAGATTCATGTGGAGGAAGACGACCAAGATGAAAAAGGGCATGATTATAAATGACGGGAGAGTCTATTCTTACTGTAGGATCATCATTATATTATATATTGAAGTGTATGTGAGCTAAAATGTATACATTACGAATGCCTTGTCTGAGTCCTGGTTGAGCAATGAACTGCAAAGCGTCCATGCGCGTCTAATCAGGACTTCATGATGTTACTATCCTTTGCTCTTCAGCTAGTCATCTGGAACTATAGGCTTTTAAACGATTTGCCAAGGTGTACAGATACAGTCACAGATGTTCCACCAGAACTGATAATGTATGCTTCATGTCACAGTAGAGGAATTCATTGGCTACAATGTTATCAGTATTCAATTGACTCATAAGTAATATACTAAGTTGTGGATCAGTACATACATACTACGTAGTGTTTGGTTGACGAGAGTATTAGTTTCCGTATGATACGTGTACGGTACACGTTACAAAACACATCACCATACATGAATTGCGAAACCACCTGCCTAATCGGTGCTCGGGCCGACCCATCACGTCACAGTGCTCATATCTTAGTCTGATCAGATCAACAACCCCTCGCAACTTCTTTCAACATCGCACACTTCTGATGTAGCTGGATTATATTTCTATAACCCAGTCATTCACAGCTGCGAGCGTCTGACCCTCTCGAGGTCAAGGTCGAAGCTATGAAGGAAAAAGCAGACCTCAACATGCCTCTATCCGAGACAACTCCGCTTCTCGTGGTGCAAACTGCTCCCAGGCGACACCGCTATCCTCATCATACCCTCCGTCGCACATGCACCGCCATTCTATGTCTTGTGCTATTTGTTGCAGTAACATTATTTCTCTTACCAATTAAGCTCGTATCGCGCGAGGACGGCGCTCCGTCGGTTTACGTTCCATGGTCCAAGCCATACCCTCAGTCATGGCCGCACGGAAACGGTCTATCCTATGCAGAGCTGCGTGCCCTCCTACATGAGACTCCTACAGCAGAGAAGATTGAAGAGTGGAGTAAATATTACACTGCTGGTCCCCACCTGGCTGGCCGCAATTTCTCACAGGTGCTTTGGACTCAAGAAAAGTGGAAGGAGTTTGGTGTCGAGGATACAACGATTGCTACCTACGAAGTTTATATTAATTATCCGCTAGACCATCGCCTTGCGCTTTTGAATAAAAAGAGCGATGATGACTATGAAGTTACTTATGAGGCGAGTCTAGAAGAGGATGTCTTAGAGGAAGATGGTACAAGTGGTTTGCCAGACCGCGTTCCGACATTCCATGGCTACTCAGCTTCTGGCAACGTTACTGCGCCATTTGTATATGCAAATTTTGGTACATATCAAGATTATCAAGATTTGGTCGATGCAGGCATTTCCGTCGAAGGCAAGATCGTTATTGTCAAGTATGGTGGTATTTTCCGTGGTCTTAAAGTGAAGCGTGCACAAGAGTTGGGTGCTGTGGGTGTAATCATATATTCAGACCCACAGGAAGACGGTGACATTACAGAGTTGAATGGGTATGAAGCGTATCCTGTTGGACCTGCTAGGAACCCAAGCGCTGTCCAAAGGGGCAGTGTCCAATTTCTCAGTATGTGTATCAGCTCCTTGCGATGTACAAAAACTAACATTACGTGTTCAAGGCATTGCACCAGGTGATCCAACCACCCCCGGATATGCATCGAAGCCTGGTGTCGAACGGCAGCCTCCAGAACACTCTATCCCGTCTATTCCATCTCTACCAATCTCATACGCCGACGCGCTACCACTTCTCAAAGCACTCAATGGCCACGGTCCCAAAGCAGCTGACTTCAGTGACTTCTGGCAAGGCGGCGGCTTAGCCCACAAGGGTGTTGACTACAACATTGGGCCTACTCCTGATGATGTGGTTATCAACCTGCACAATCATCAAGAGTACGTTACTACTCCTTTGTGGAACGTGATTGGTGTTATCAAGGGCACTATTCCAGACGAGGTGGTCATTTTAGGAAATCATCGCGATGCCTGGGTTGCAGGTGGTGCCGGTGATCCCAACAGTGGCTCGGCAGCTCTCAACGAGGTTGTGAGAAGCTTTGGCGAGGCTCTCAAGGCAGGATGGAAGCCTCTCCGGACGATTGTCTTTGCCAGCTGGGACGGCGAGGAGTACGGCCTAGTCGGGTCTACTGAGTGGGTGGAAGAACAACTGCCATGGCTCACGGTGGCAAATGCAGTCTACATCAATGTCGACGTAGCGGCCTCCGGGACTGTATTCAGCGTCAGTGGAAGCCCTCTACTCAACAAGGCTTTTCACGAAGTCACGAGCACAGTCCAGTCACCAAACCAGACGGTCAAGGGTCAGTCAGTTTTAGATGTTTGGGGAGGACACATTTCCTCACTTGGTAGTGGGAGCGACTATACCGCTTTCCAGGAATTCGCTGGCGTTTCCAGTATCTCTTTTGGATTCGCCGGTGGAAAGACTGATGCAGTCTACCATTACCATTCCAACTACGACAGCTTCGACTGGATGAAACGCTTTGGCGATCCTGGCTGGAAGTATCACGTTACCAGTGCCAAGATCTTCTCTCTGCTTGGTGCTTACTTTTCCGAGAAACCTGTCTTGGGTTTCAATGCCACGGACTATGCTATCAACCTTCAGAAGTACGTTGATAACATCAGAGCACACGCAGATAACCTCCCCAAAAAGACTCATTTTAGCTTTGGGCCTTTGGAACGATCAATTTCCAGCTTCTACGACGCGGCAGTAGCATTCGACGCTTACGCAGCCAAAGTCGAGTCCGAGTTGGGTCAAGATGAGCCATGGTACCACTGGTGGAAGAAGCTACAGCTGTGGTTCAAAGTCCGCGCTATCAACACAAAGTACAAGACTCTGGAAAGGAAGTTCCTTTACGAAGCTGGCTTGGACGGACGAAGCTGGTTTAAGCATGTTGTTTTTGCTCCGGGTCTTTGGACTGGTTATGCTGGAGCGACGTACCCGGGCTTGGTTGAAAGTTTGGATGCCGGTAATGTTACGAATGCGGTGGTAAGTCTTCCTTTCTTTTCGTTGACGAATAGAGCTGGGCTAATGTGATTGCAGAGATGGAGCGAGATTATCCAGGAACGACTTGGTACGGCGACTAAGCTGCTTGAATAAGCGACGTCACTTGATTTCAGATAATTCGGAGCCTATCAGACTGAATGATCATGTTGGCTTTTGATTTTCTAGAATGGTATTGAGTGGCTGTATTTACAGTCTCTATCGTACGATCGATGGGATCGGTACACATATTAAATCCAGTGTTGATATCGAAAAATATATAGATGTTTGCTTGGGTTTTAGTCAAATATCCACTATAAAAACAAATTGGAACATTATTTTGCATACTAGATCTCATCAATTACAGATACTATGAGCTATATATGCTCTCTATACACATCGCAAATAAGCTGTACCGAAAACAAGCATGCCTATGCAGAAGCACAAAATTTCCTGTGAAACCACTTTTGAACAAACGCCATGCACTATGCAATCTTCCAGTAGACATCATTTTGGTTCATCCATATCCCATAAATCGACAACTTTCTAGATATCATCATCCCCCTCATCCGGCGTAAACCCATCCGTCTCCTCAATCCAAAACACAGGAATCGCCGCCACAACTGTGAGCGCGGTCAACATCCACCACGGAATAATGACATATCCCAGCTTTACGCCTACCGTAAATGCTTCGCCCACAAGCGCGGGGCCAACAGCACGCCCAATAGCGCTTACACTGACACCGACACCATTCAGCGTTCCCAGAATCTTGAGGCTTGACGCCGTATTGGTCAGTAGGATGGTGGTGCAGGGAAAGGCAAACATGCCGAGACTCATCTTGACCATCAACAACAGATACACAAGAATCATGCTTATTGATTCCGGCACAAGGACGAGAAAGGGGGTAATGAAGTATATGACTGGGAAGCAGACGGCAACGACCTGGAAACAACGCCGGACGCCATAATGCTTGGCACAGTAAGGGAAGAAGATGAATTGCACAAACATGCCAGTTATGCCGTTGAGGGTGTAGAGGATTCCTATTGTTTGGGAGCCTGTATCACTTTGTTAGCGTTATTCAGATCGCAGAAGAAAGGTGGTGGCTCACCGAGTCCGAAGCCACTGGTGAATTTGAATGGGAGTTCAACTTCGGGGCTGTTGATCAAGTCCTGTTGGGGGTGATGTAGGAATACGGGGAAGAGAGAGTCAAATCCCATGCTGTGCATTGCTAGCATGCCATAAACGATCAAGGTGAGGGTTGACTGTGGAGTGAAGATGGTTTTGAATTTGCTGGAAGTCTTCTTTTTGGGTTCGACAATGTCATAATCTGGACTGCTATTATTGGTACCGTACGAGATGGCTTTGGGGGATGTTGTATTGTCGCTTTCTGCGTCAGTGGTACTCTCTTCGTCCAAGGAGAGGAGACCAGTTCGCTCGTTTAGTGAAGAATGTATCTCTTGATAATGCGGTTTTGTTCTTTTTGGAGAACACGACTGGGTCAACATTCGACCTAGGATCAGACCATAATCACGTTTATGTTTTCGACTCTCCAACGTTTCCTAACGAAGCGTTAACAACAGTCATCAGCGCATGAGCAGTCCAATGAACGAACCTCAAGAAACAGAAAACCAGTCGTAATCCCAACAACAAACAACATGGCCGAAAGAATATTCGGCAACGCAAAGGGATACTTCTTGAAAATCTCCCAATTCCCGAAGATCTTGGGATGCTTGACAGCTGGATTGGCTAGGGCGCCTCCAAATGCCGGACCAAATATACTACCAATCGACCAGACCAACGGCATCAAACTGAACGCCAGCGGTTGAAGTTCTTTTTCGCGCACGAGTTCGGCAACCATAGTCCTGATAATGCCTACATTGCCATTCATAAGCCCCAGAAATGCTCGAGAGACGAGGAGCGTGGTGAGGGATTGCGAGAATCCGAATATCAGACTGAAAACCATGGTTGATGTGAGACCCAGCAAGATTGTGTACTTGCGTCCTATCCGGTCGGAGGTTGTGCCCCAGGGAACGGCCATGATGCACTGGCAGCCGGCGACGATGGCGGAGGAGATGCCGACCCATTTTGCGATTTCGTTTTCGCGGACGCCGACACTTTCCATCATTTCGGGCTGTTCGCATAGTCAGAAATGTCGACACCATGATTCGCAACGGAAGCATACCAAGTATGGTAGGACCGAGGTATAGACCACTGTTGTTTTCGTTAGATCTCGTAATCTATTCGTTTTTGTTGTATCTTCACTTACCAGGTTCTGCAAAGCGACATATTGCTAGTTACGATATGTTAACGTACTGACCAGATTACGGTAAACATCGAATTATAGAAATTTACCTAATATAGTCAGCTGCTTAACTGGCAGCTTGGGTTTTTCGCGCAACATGTTGACTTTAGACAAACTTCGTTCTGTATTAGATACTTATTGTAGGATACAGATACATTAGGGTTGTCCAGCGGATGGGCAAGAAACGAATGAATTTACTGCAGTAAAAGAATCAAGAAAAGGAAGAGTATACAACATCAAGCAGACGATAAAAACATCTTCAACAAGAAAAAGAAAGAAGAAAATCAAAATATCGAGATAGAAAGGTCAATAGCACAGTTCGTATTTAAGTGGGGATCTACAATACGCCCGGCGTATTTGACGTATTCTGGTCAGGTGGCGGTAAGAGATTTTGCGCTGATCTTGCGTATTTTAGCTACTTTTGAGTATTGTTTTTACTCGGAATAAAATCCGAAGTGACTGACTAGTAACATACTACGTACTGCATGGTATTATGCATCCACTGTCCTTGTGATGTCGCAATCCTAACCTAGCAAGGTAAAAAGACTGATCTAGACGACTCCTAGCATAAATAGACTGATGGTTGCGAGTCTACTCGGCTGGTCGCTTACATTGGTTACTGTATGGGGAATATCATTGTAAATACAGTGGAAACTTGACATTCAGCTTTCGTGGTTTGTATCAATTGACGATTTTTAGCAACAATCAATCAAATCCTTCGACCCAAGGTTGAGATACCCTGACGATTCTATGAAGCCTACAAGCTGGTATCATCAGGCCGGTAGGCCCTAGGGTTAAGGAAATGTAAACTACATTTAAGCATCGCATGCGAGTACCGTATCCCCGTCTGTCCTGTTTGGGGAATTTTACTTGACATTAATTTGACGTGAGATAAAATCATTATTAGTAACTCCTGTCATAAGTAAGTCGAGGAGAGCAGATATAAACTCATCAAAGTGAGCGATATTATCCCGGATCGATTTAGCGTGTAATAAAACCAAGTTGTCAACAAATGACTGTAATTAGAGACAAGACGATATCAGACAGATGCGAAACCTCCTTTATATGGAATACATCATCCTTTTCGATAGAAAATCACAGTACGGAGTACAAGGTCCATATGGCGCCCAGACAGGCATCATTCACTCAAGAGTGACACAAGATATGATTATGAGTAATAAACTCACTACCTCCCATGATATTTCGTATACCGGATATCATTCGCATCACAATAATCCCCATATTCATCGCTGCTAACGATTGTTCTTCACAAGTTATCGGTTCACCATTGCCTAGCCTGAGCAGAGATAGAGGAAATAAAGTTGCTTTGTATATGCCATAATTAGGCAGTCAAAATACAACTATTTGGATCACAGCACCATCCGTGTCGAGCACCACCAAACGCGCCCAGAAAGTCGACATTTTGACATCCGTTACTCGTTGTCCAGTATTTGATTGGGAAGTTATACCCGCCTGGGCTCGTTTCACGGCAACTGTAAGAGTATCAAATTAGCTGCGTACGAAACTCGAAAAATGTAATCTGGGATTATTTTGTCTCTAGGGCTGGCTATAATCTCAATACTTACGTAGTTGAGCAGGCATTACTCTCACCAGGGCAGGGGTGAGCAAAGTCCGCAATGAAAATATCACACGAGTAAGTAGAACCAGTGTTAAAGTCATCCAGATAAAGAATTGTATAGTAACCTCCTCCACCGTCGAAGCCTCCTTTTGTCACTTGTCCATACCAAGCGCTCACCCTAACAGTAAGGGTAAGTGCGGCCAAAACAGTTGCGAGGACCTTCATGATGGCTGATCGAGAGTCGTATAATGGCAGGTAACTGTATGCGAGGACAAAGAGCTAGTCCAATTGGATGAGAAAATAGAGAGAAACAGCGGGCCTCAATCCATTATTTATACTTATCCAGACAGTAGAGGCTTTCAGTAACAGCCCCCCAAAAAATTGCGAAAAAGTTAGATTGATTAAGATTCCCTGCTCAGCCTCAGCTGAAAAACCTGCCATTCTCCCTTACTTTTCTGAAGGCCATATTAGAATATAAAAAGAGGTCTTACACAGGTGGGTTCTTATACAAAATGGATACACGATTTACCTCTAATGGTTAGGTTAGTCTTGCGGTGCTATACCACACGATAGGGCTCTTCGGGGCGGGGCCGACGGACCAGAAATACAATCGCTTCTCCATGGCACACCACCAATCATTTACAATCAATCTCTCAGGTAATCTACTACTAGTGCTTCAAGGCGTCTTCCAGGAAACGCAAACTATTTTGTTCGCGAGTCGTGACAGCTGTCTGAGACAGGTGTTAAGTTCCATTCGAGCAGAAGGCAATGATGCGAACTTGCAACAGAACTATGCACAGAATAAACGTGCTGGTATGTACCGGCTAAAGACAAAAAGAGATCTTGGATGCTCTCAACAAGTTGCATGTCATGACGAGAAACTGTCTCCGATTGTTATCTGACGCAAGGTGAGAGTCGACTACTACTGGAGCAAGATAGAAACAGATCTCAGCATTAAGAAACTCCCCTTTGCGGCTTTGGATTTGGTTTGGCATTGGGTTCATATTAATCATACGGAGATGTTGTTTGATATTCTCACAGTCGAAAGATCTTATGAACTACAAAGCGTTCGATTACGGCTCCATATCAGCCAATAGCTCTAATCTTCTATGTGAATAAGCAAAGAAGCAGGTCGGATACATCTTATTTTGCTAGATGGTCACAGTTGCGTGGAATGATACGGCCTCATCTAAGACACGTCAGAATTAAGCACGATGAGAAAAGTTCGCAGGATAAGTTCTCACCCAGCCTTTGGGGCATGTTGAGAAAGCTGGTATTTGGTTGTCGTATTCATCACTTTGGAGCGATCAGCGTGCCGGGAATGGCTGTACTAACTTTGACAAGGTGAGGATCAACATGCGTTATCGTCTATGATGCTTCAAAAGTAGCAAAAAATCATTTCTTTTGCTGAAAAAGAAATGAAAAGTCGCAGTTTCGCCAGAAGAAATCGAATATATGACTCATCCTATCTGTGCAGATGCCACCGTTCATTTACGCGAAGCCTCGTGGCGTGGGGTCATAGGCTCAAATGCGAGCGAAAGATTGGCATCATATTCGTAGCTCTTGCAGGCATGTGATAGTCCAATCTCATCCTGCGCCGGTCTTCGGTCAAGCCAGCCTCATGAAGGATCTCAACCGGAACACAAGGTATGAAACACTGAAATCTCTGGCAGTGAAAAAGCATGGACACGTAGGCAAGCCCGATTGGTCGTTGTATGTTCAAATCATACGTTACAATCGAAGGACTCTCAGACCTCACAGATAGACAAGAGGTAGATACCACTCAACAAGGGAAAGGATTGGATTTGTTCCCTCTGCTGATGCAAGAATATTGTCGCTTAATGCAAGGGAGCCAAGGCGAAACGAGCTTTTCACTTTTACATAGGTAGATAAGGGGTTACATGATGACGCATGCTTTGATCGAGGCAGCCAAGTCCATGATTTCAAAAAATTATAAATTCTAGAGCTTGCCGACTTCAATAATCTACTATCAAACCTCCTTTCTGTCAAGATGGAGTCCGATATTTACTCTCATATTCTCAGCCAGGACGACTGGATCCTTGAGATCGACAATGAAATCGACAACTTCCTTACCGCTTTAGAAGAAGATGGTATGAGAAGTGCCTTCGCCGGAAACAGTTTTGACGAGTCAGTTATATTCGGTTTGCCTCAATACACGGGTTTCGTAAATAATTGCCAGTCCCAACCACTGGATTATGATATTTCCTTCCTTAGTCAGCCAGATATTTTTCCTTCCACACTCGACTTCTCTGTTGAACAAGAGTCTGTATAGAGTACTCCTTCGGAGTCGTTATCCAGTGTGGTGGGCATTTTAGGCGGCGAGCTTCAGGAAACATCACCTGTTGGGAGTTATGTCAATGAAGAGAATGTATGCAGAAACGCTACAACATCTTCGGAGACAGCGCCAACCCATTTCGAACCCATGCAGTGCGAGTTACCTTCAATTGATGACATTATGCCGAATTCCGACGGCATGTTTCGTTGTCCGAAAAGGGGGTGCAAGTCAAAGCTTTTATTTTACGGCAAGACTCACTTAAGGTAGGTAAACCGCATGAGTAAGTGGCCGTCTAGCTGACAGCCATCTAGGCGGCATATGAAAACTCATTCGAAACCTGTTCGATGCCCCATAGAGAAGTGCGTTCATATATTTGGAGAACGAGGCGATATGCATCGTCATTTTAAGGTACACCATACCCGCCGAACCAAGCGTGTAAAGTGCCAGTATTGTGATTATCCATTTACTCGGCGTGACAATCTCCTGAGGCATTTGAAAAAAAAGCACATGTTTGAAAGAATAAAGCCTTAGTCGATGTGGTGTGACTAAGGCTTCATTCGGTGTTGGAAGATAGACGAATACTTTGTGGATCTAGAGGGCAATTTCTGTATTTTCAACTTGACCATGAGCATGTAGTAGAAGATCCCTAGTTTCAGATTCAAGAGTTTTACAGAAACTCCCCTTCTCTTTGTTGAGAGCTCGCCATATGGAAAAAAGGTATATTTCCCTGGTATTTTAGATATAAGCATGTTTTCAGTTTTCAGGGATGATAAGGGGGTATTACCTAGAGAAATGTGGCTTCTTAATCCCCGCAAGCTTTAGTTGTCCAATATCCAATAGTCCTTCTCAAAAACATCTACACAGGTCGTACAGTGCAATCTTCTCAAAATATCAGCAAATTCCCAGAAGGGCAGTTTAACTTCCCATTCTTGAGTACTATCTTGAAGGTCGGGCCTCTCGTGTGTGGAAATAGTATCTACCTAGTTATTGCCTATATCCATGAAAGATGCTTTGGGAAAACTCGAGATCTTCAGCATGATGGCAACGAAGACCTCTCACATGGCGACATCTCGCATGACAGCCTCTCGCATGACAGCCTCTCGCATGACGGCCTCTCGCATGACAGCCTCTCGCATGACGGCCTCTCGCATGACGGCCTCCTGCATGATGGCCTCCTGCATGGCAGGAAGCATTGATAGATCCATGGTAACCCAGGCTGAAATCGCCGCGTATTCCTCTATAAAAGCAGTTGGCACTGATGTCTCGACCCAAAAGCTTTCTTCAGCTCCAATTCTAATCAGTATAAACCAAGACTCCTTTATCTCTACATAACCAACTTTCAACGATATCCACTTGCGGAGAATTCCATTATGGGTCAAAGAGCCAGAGAACCTCTAGATCTCACACCTCGCCGTACTGGCCGTCCGCGATTGGACATGTCTTCAAAAATTCTTGCTCGCTTTTATGAGCCACTGTGTCTTTTGCATGCACTTGGTCAAACGAGGGGTGTACATACGCGCCGGCAGCGCCATCCTAACGATGACGCAGAGAAAAGACGGAAGTTCTTAGAGAATCTTTGTTTTGTGTGTGACTTTGTGAAGGGTGGAAAGTCTTGTACTGCTATTGGACTGGAAGAGCGTTCGGAAATCTATAAATTCTGGCTCGCGTCAAATGGGAAACATTCGGATATAGCAGAATTTCTGAGGACCGCGTTAAAGTTCTTGTGTCGTACCAGCTCTCTTGCTGAAACGGAACTGGACACCGTGGAACATGAATTCACCCAGCTCTGTGCAAATTTTGCCAAAAGGCGGATAGATGATGAACGGAAGCAAGCAAAGAAGCAGGCTAAGTTATGCATCTTGAAAATACAGGATATGACGGAGAAAACAGGTAAGTTCGACGACCTAGTTATCCCATTCTGCAGATGAAGCTCACAATTCCGAAGTATACGATGACTTGGTTCAGATGCTGCGAAATATCATTGGCCAGAATGATCCGGTCAACCTCTGCTACTTCTTATACGAAAATCGAAAGTTGGCATGGATGACAAAACTCAAATCTCTTGCTTCGAAAGAAGAGCAAGGTCTGGGTGTAAACGACAAAAGATCGCCTTTTTACTTGGTTCGGCATCACATAGGAAGATTATGCCACCATATAAGAGCACCGAGAGAGCTTATACGAGAATCTCGTCATATGGAGCAAATTCTACAAACATACGCAGTTGAAGTTGTCGATACTCTCCCCGGCGTCCAGATGCCTTTACGTGACAACCAAACAAATCTCAAGGGTATCCTTAACCGAATGTTCAAAAAAGATAATGTTGAAGAAAAGAAACTGGTCGAGGAAGGTCTCATAAACTTGAATAAAGTCTCGGGAATCTTTGATGAATTTGTGGACTGTTACGAACAGCCTGGCGTTGATCTTGATGTGCATGCTGAAATCAAAGTTTTGGAGCATTTTTATCGGTCAAAACTACACTTTGTGGGAAATGATCCATTCATCGCTTGCAGTAAGCCAGCATGTCTCTGTTGTGAATTGTACTTCAGACACTTTCCTGCTCGCATAGTGATCCCTTCATCTCACAGAAAAGTCTGGACGAAATGGAGCCCCCCAAAAGTGAATTACGGTACCACGCTGAGTGATCAGGCCAAGGAGCAAAGGGAGATCCTAAGCAAAATTACCGATGACCTTCGCGAGGGGGTTATCAATCAGGTTTTGCAACGCACGAGACACAGTCACTGGCATCCTGACTCCAGGACCTACATCACAGATTCGCAGTATATCAATCACCAACCTGGATCGACGGAGTCAGACTCTTCAGAGATGTCGGAGTCCGAGTACGATCTTGACTCTTCTGACGGCGCGGAAAGTGAGACATGGTCAGACTTTGAAGATGGTGGTATTTCTATATTAAGTTTAGGTTCATAATTCTCACAAATACAAGATTGAGCTCACATTGTCAAAGCCAACAACCGCCGCCTTGTAAATTCCATACTTAGGAAACTCGTTTTAATCCTCGAACCTTAGAAACAGTCATAGGAGGATCTGCTTAGATAGTGAGCCATACTACGATTAGGTTCAAGAGGAAGGGTAGGTATGATAGAAAGTTATGACGGCGCGCTCTATCAATTTATGTGCAATAAATCTTTCTAAATTTTGCATATAGATTGTATGCTATGTTACAAGAGGACCAATTTTCCATTTTGGAGTTTTATGGGATGCTCATTAATCCTACAATTCAAGCTATTTATAATACTAATTGAAGCATATAACTGAATAGCTTAAACAACCGACATAAAATAGAAACTTAGACAAGATCAACAGTTCACGTCAGACCGATCCTATTGTCTAAATCCTAGCAGCCCGCTTATCGCGAAATGCCAACCCAAAAACCACCAAGCCATATGTTGCGACTACACTAAGCGCAATAGGCACCGGCTTCTTCAGCCTCAAGGCACGAGGCACAGAAGAGCCCGCAAGGACCGTAGAAGCGAGCAGACCGATCTCTTCGGCGTAGGGCTGGTTGTTGCGTAGACGGAGCAGACTCAAAAGGTACAGAGCGCCAACAGACAGACCCGCGGCGATGGATGGGATAGAACCGGTTCGTGCATAGCCAATTATGCCTCCGAGGGAGGTGAAGAAGGAGAGAGCGCCGGCGGAAGTTATGGTGAAGTCTTGGGAAACCTATAATGTATGTTCGGTTTAGCTTGTCTGTTGAGTATGCCGGAGCTATCGATGAGATCATCGCAGTGCCACTGCATCAAGACGCACCATTTCGTCTTTATTATTTGCAATTTGTAAGTTTCAATTCAACCTAACCCTATCAATTTGTTATCTGAAGCGGAGATAGTGAGAGACAGGGAAATAAAAGATTAGATGAGGTCCAGCGGTGTTGCATGTTGTTCGGCCCCCAGTCCGCTGCCCCGGACATGACGACTTCCGAAGATGTCACGTGTTTAATTCCGATCTGAGAAATCGAGTGGTTCGACACCAATGCTTTAATGAACAACGTTCACCAGAACATCTGATCATTGGTGGTGTCAGCAATGGTTCCAATTTCTGCAGCCCTGTCTGGAAATGCTTGAGTCAAAGGTTGCATTATGCAGGATACTGTTACAATTGACTTGGGTTGGGTCTACTTACACATTGTGCCCCTTTAACAGCCGTGGTGTTGCACTTGGAAACCAGACAGTCATGACTCAAGAGAACAATAGACTGGCCTCCAAAAGTGAACGAGGTGAAAGTGTAATTATACAAGAAGCATTTTTCTCCTAGAAATCACTTCCAATATGCTTCCAACCATGTGACACCTGCACCTTAGGAAGATGTTCAGTGGACAATGGGAATGTTTTGGCCTCCATCCTCGAGTGCAGTTACCCTAATAATGCCATTTCTTGCAAGCAATACATAGTCTCTGTTGGAAATCCTCGTTCTTATGGCCTACACAGCCGCATTTCCAATAGAGCTTGCCTACACATTCATCGTACCCCTCACCAAGCAATTGCAGTCCAGGTAAACTGTGCCCATAGCAAGGACGACTAGCGAGTCCCTTTTTGAAGTAGAGTCTGCGGGGTCTCGGATTTTGATTTCAGCATTGGCGAGTCAGACCGAGAGCTTGCACATCTACAAATGATGTATAAAGCGTTCGTACGTTTTCTCACGGCAGCATTCATCGAGTCGGACAAATTGGGAGAGAAGTGAGTCTGTATACACACCATGTGGCTGCCAATATCGAACACCGATCGAATACACAGGGAATGAGTAAACAAACCAAAACTATCATTGTTCGTATAGCAACGCCACTGGTATCCCAATATGGTAATGGTCTCCATACAAAGCCAATGGACTTCGCGATGAGGAAAGATAACATGAAAATCTCGCTTATTCCAACTACGAGCTCATATTCCCGCACTCCTCTACTTCAAGAGAAAAAGAAAAACAATTAAACGACAAAAGGTTCTGTCATGGACCTAAGCATGAGGGGTGCAAAAAAAGAAAAAGAAAAGAAAAAAAGAAAACGTTTTAGACATCTTAGCATGTCCTGGTTTCGATCCAGGGACATCCAGGTTATGAGCCTGGCGATCTTCCTCTGATCTAACATGCTTTCGATGAAACATCCGCTCACTATTCGGTCCTATAGCTGACCGATCTAGCAAGCTTACAAAGCAAATAAAAAACTATTGAACATCTTAGCATGTCCTGGTTTCGATCCAGGGACATCCGGGTTATGAGCCCGGCGATCTTCCTCTGATCTAACATGCTTTCGATGGAAAATTTTGCTCCAAATTTGACATGATGACGAGACATGTAAGTTATTCCATTTTCGTGATAGCTCGATACAATAATGAAGCTCGAGAACTCATTGCCGATTCTCTACGGTATTTTCTCTTTTATCGACTACAATGAGAAATAAAGCTCATTATTCAGGTGATAATCTTGGATTCAATTTATCTGCACAGGTGTATCTATTTCATAGGTTAATTGAAACTCGCAGGCACACAATCTTCAAAGTGATTGCAATGTTCTATTCGGCAATCCCAATATATATATATGTCGTATTATGACCGTGCACTTCAATGTTGGACCAATTATCACATGTGTCTCACAGTATACTTTCTACTATCATGAGAAGTCTACTCATATCGAACGCAATGGCGAAAAACACCGGCGAAACCATATATTATATTCCTAATACCGAATTTTTCTTTACAAAAATAAAGGACGTGCCTACCTTACCTGAAGCATGGACCAACCTGTAGCTCACTTCACCTCGAAGAACCAGAGAGCGAGATGGGCCCCCTCATGTTCTCGCAATCTAACGGTGAGCGACTTTTTGAATCCGGAAAAAACCCGGGCAACAGAGTAGCACGCACGCTAAATGTACAAGAAAGAGTGACGCGTAGTAACGAATGGGGGACATCCATCGATCAGCCATGTGTAGAAAGAGGTAAAAGTAAACCCCTACTCACCGACGATGACTGTATACAGGAAAAAGATGCCCGTCGAAACTCAAGTCGTATTTTTGTGCGCTTCGTTGTCTTTCTCTGGTCTCTGGACAAATGAGTGTGATCGCAGAGGCGTGATATTGCCGCGACAGTCAAGTCAGGCGCTGCTTTTGCCATGCTAAAACATATCAGGGGAAAGAAGTGTGCTCAGATCTCTCTTCAATCAAACATGGCAGATATCTGATTTGGTTCGTCGAACTTAGCTTGCTTGTCCAACAATCACTCATGCTCCCCCTAGTTCACTAATAAGACGGACGGATCTTCGAAAAGGATGTTAATGTCTCTAACCAGAGGCATCGATGACATCGTCGGAGTTCGTCGTTGGTCGGGCAACTGCTGGAACAGTAGCATCCATGAGTACAGTCTCCTTTCCTCCCACAAGAGGAGGAGAGTACGCATATCTCGGTATCCTTGCCATTTTTTCTTCGGGGCTTGTCTCGTTGTCGGAGTAAACCAACCTTGTCTTTGATTTGTCCTTTTCCTTCTTTCCTTTCCTTTCCTCCACTGATGCTGATGGCTGCTTTTCAGCTGGTTGTGAAGCCTGGGTTTGAGCCTCAGCTGTCTTGGCAGCACCAGATATTAATTCGTCGACTGAAGTTGATAATTGTGCGGTGGACACGGCCGGGGTAGTGTTTTCTGGTGGAGAGTATTGACCATACCCTTGAGGAATGCTGGGAGAAGGAACGCCGGGAAGTGGATGCTGCATTGCAGGTAAGGAATGCGCCATGGCTGGTGCGCCACTGAAGGATGGCCGCTGTGGAAGACCGGGTGCGGCGGGAAGACTGCCTTGTCGAGGAGGCAACTGCGGTAGATTTTGGGGAGGTGTATGTGTTCTTGCGGGTAATTGCTGCTGTTGTACGTATGGATGAGGAGATGGGGTGGTTGTTGCATATGGGGGTGTCTGTCCAGGTTGGAACTGTGGCGGAGAAGCATACGGGACACCATATGGCTGTGCTGTTGGCGGTAGCTGCTGCGCATTCGGTGGGTAGCCTGGATACACAGGGCTCTGGGTATGCTGATATGGAGGGTTGACCGCGCCATAGGGTGCTGCGGGATACGGATATTGAATCGGTGCTGGAACAGTGGGCGCAGGTTGTTGAGTGGGGGGTTGTTGAAAAGCCTGACCCTGCCAAACCGAAGTCAGTAATGTCAAAAAGGTTTGTTGAAACGAAGTGAGACTTACCAAGCCGTTTGGAGTCTGGCTAGCACCTTGGCCAGGACTTTGGCCAGCTCCAACAGGCGTGACTGAACCGCTACTAGCCTCTGACGGCTTACCCTCACTCGCCAACTTAGCCTTATGCTCTGCCAGGCGCTTCTTCAAATCTGAAATCTCCAGCTTCGGTTTCTTAGCTGGACCGCCATCCTTCGCGATTCCCGGCGGAGGATTACCCGTAGCTGCACGACGCTCGGCTTCAGCTTGCTGAAATTGTGCGAGGACGCGCTGGTTGTGAGCTTGAATGACATCTTCGGGTACACCTTCCATGCCAAAGATCTCAATATCAAGGCTTGAGCGGTTGGGTAGAGCATTGTCGACTTCACTTAGCTGTTCTTTGTGGACTTGGCTCATGTGAACCGAAAGACCTGAAAAATTAGCTTGCTCAATCTTATTTCAAATTTCTCTTCAGAAAACACGTACCTCCAGCCGTATTCAATCGTCGCCCACACCGCTCACACTTGAAGTGCTTTGCTTTCTGATGCGAAATCAAGATTTTGAGATCATCAAAGTCTCGTTCGCAATAGTAGCACCATGGCCGGGCGAGTAATTCTTCGAGATCGGGGTGACCGCGCTTCTTCTTGCCCATGGTGAATATGAATGTTTGTAGTTAATTGGCGCTATTCACTCTGCTTGAGTGAATGAGACAAAGGGTATTGATACAGATGCTTGTGTGTAGTGTCGAAAGATGGTTCGGTCGAAGATGAAGGAAGAGGCAATGCCGCATCGAGGTCAGCGTTATTAATCACGTGATATGGTGTTCTTATCCGGTAATTGTATCTCAGCGTATTTAACAACCAATCAAATATGGCTCGAGCCAACTTACGTAGTACATACTTCAAGATCTGGTATGTCTTCTATGCTATACTTATAAGCTCAACCATGTTTGGCGTCTGAAATTTTCCGCTTTATGTAATTTATGGAATGCTAAATTCGTACGTGTTTTTCAATACCGTCGCTTCTTAGGTATTAAACAATCAATTATGCTATTCAAGAATCTATGAACAAAAGATCAGAAGCCCGCCCTGTCATGCGATACTAATCCGTAAATGCTAAACAAAATGCAAGCTTATTAAGGTCTGGAAGGGTTCTGGAGAGGTGGAAGAGATGGACCGGGTCGGCGAACATCAAAAGGGTAAGTTGGACTAGGCTGCATAGTCTCAGGGCGACTAGGATCACGGCGGGGCGGCTGATGAAGTTGACTTGAAGGCGGTGGTGGAGGCGGATATTGAGGTTGTCCATATGGATGATAAGGCGGGGGTGGTGGTGGATTTCCGTAGGGGTAGTATGGAGGAGAAGCAGCCCAGCGAGGAGGATGGGGAGGATGAGCCGTGTTTCCCTCAACACTAGGCAAGACTGGTTGAGCAGTGTAAGATGCCATGGTTGGCTGAGGCTCAGGCGGGGCAATCGGAACCAAAGGATGAAGAGACGGGAAACCTCGCGAAGATTGAGGTCTAGGGGGCTCATTAAGGGGAATGGGATAAGTTGGGTTCATAGTTCTTGATGGAGGCGGAAGAGGAGGTGGCTCAATTGGCGCGGCGAATGTCGACGCAGCAGGCTGAATTGAGAGAGGCTGCATAGACATAGTTGTTGATCCGGTAGTAGTGCCAGTCCCAGTCGCAGCAGTTGCAGTAGCCGTAGCCATCGCAGTGGCAGTGGAATTTGTTCGTTGTTGTTTTGTAGTTGGGCCGTCAACCGTAGTAGCCTTGCGCTTACGCTTTCTGGGGGGTTTTCCCTGCCCGTTTGCTCTGCGTATTTCTTCTGCAAGCCTATCGGCTTCCATCTGTTCCTTGGTTCTCTTGGGCTTCCGGGTTCTTCCATCCTTGTGGAATTTGCCCCAGTGATCAAGCATAGCGATTGTTCGGCGCGGATTCTTAGAATTGGCTATCTTATCACGGCGTCTCAATTCTGCTTCGCTTAGTACTTCACCGGGTTCAGCGAGGGCTTGAGGCAAAGCAGCGAGGGCTGGAGGTGCTCCTGGTGCTGCGGGCGCAAGAGCAGGCATAGGAGTAGGAGTAATCTCAGCTTGCTCTGAGCCGGAGATAGGATTCAGGACATCGACAGGTGGAGAGGTGATGGCGCGTGATGACGGGGCGGTCTCATTGGCAGTTGCAAGCGTGTTATCAATGGGTATGCCCACAGTATTCGAAGTAACTGCTTCAAAGGTAACGTTGGTAGTGAGATTAGTAGGCTGAGTTGTAATGGTGGCGGTACTGGTAGGTTGTGTCGTTTGGCCTTTACGTCTCTTTCCAGCACGAGGACGGGAGCCAGGGCTTGGTGGTGCAGTCTGAGTTTGAGATTTTTCGGTCTTGTTAACGGAACGAGTGACGCGCTTGAAATGTTGTCCATCAAGATCGGATTCAAAAGCTGTAGTGCTATCGTGGACGCTAGGTTGTCTTAATGCTGCAATCTCGCCTTGGGGCAATTTGCGTTTTCGGGTTGGTAATCCTCGCGAATCATACGGGATCAATGGCGGATCTTGGAACCTAGGAACATATTCCTGCTTATCTCTCATCATCGTCTTGAAGTTATCAGGATTTGGATTATTTTTCCCGACCTCGGTCTGCATCTTGCGCAGTTGGGCTGCAGTAGGTCTGAAACCGCCTTGTACAAAAGGATCTTGACACTTGAAGATGGTTTCGTTGTTTGCTTCGCGTTTCTTTGGCTCATGGATGGAAGCATCATACTTGTAGCCATAGAGCATGGCTTCTTTTTATCTCGAAAGACTTCAGGACGGTCCAAAGCGCGGGGATTGGAGGGCTTTTTCGGTTTGTTGGTGACTCTCTTGCTGAGTTCTTCAATGGCTATCCACTCATCTTGCCAAGTTCTCAAAGCATGGTAGACATTTTGAGCTGCGGCATGAAGTTGGTCGGTAGGCATGGATTCGAAGTCGATGAGTGTGTCAAGGAATTTTTCCACGGGAGTGAGTTTCAAGAATTCTCCCTTTTCTGTTTTATCACACAAATATGGGCCAGGACGACCTGCTTTCTTGCCATTGGTCTTCTTGTTTGTCGATTTGGAGTCACCGAAAACATGGCACCAAGAGTCTTCAAGACTTGCCGTAGTGGTATCGTAGTCTCTATTGAACTTGCGAGCATCGTGCAAGTTCCAGCATGCCATAAGTCGCTTTTCTGCGTTGGCTGCATGTACTTGCTGACGTTCGAGGTCATGCAATTTGCTGTCAAGAGATTCAGCAGCTCGAGCACTCAAGCCAATTTCAGGAGTCTGCGATCCTGCAGGAGTGACGTCCGTGTCAGTTGCAGGAGCCGTGACAGCGGCGATATGGTTACCCAAAGCGCTTTTCAAATGACTATTAAGTAAGTCTACACGGCCCGTCATGGTACTGTCTGAATCGTCGTCCTTGATTAGATCCTCATCTGCCGAGGGATTGGTAATGCGAGGATGCGCAAGTGTAATATGTCTTTTCAATGCGTCATGAGATGAAACAACTCCATCTTTAAGAGCGTCAAAAGATTCCGAGCACCAAGGACAGTTGATTTGATGGAGTCCTGAGGTTGGGGGTGATAGAGAAGCTTCGACTGAACTGTTGTTGGAGTTTGGCAAAGTCTGGGTTGGTTCAGAGCGACGACGTTTGATGGATGGCGAACCGGATTGCTCATTGGTCCAATCGGAAGATTGTGTTTCTTCGTCATAGCTGCGCTTGACGGGAGCCATGGTTGATGATTTGTTGTTCTATGAAGTGTGAAGAAGTCGAAAATATGGAGAGCCAGAACAACAGGCGGCCAAAGCCACCAAGTAGGTTGTCCCTTGCAGTGGCAGCTTGATTCTAGTGAAGCCTGAAATTTTTGATGTCAATATGTGCTGTACTTCGGGTGATGTAACCAACGAGCCAATGAGAGAAGAGCAGAACTAGAAAAAGAAAAAACCACTGGAAGAGGCAGGAATTGCAATAAAATTGAAGGGAAAAGGGAATCTGTCTCGACGAATGTCTGCTAGATTATATGACCTGGAATATCTCCAGAAAGACAGTCTTGACTGTGATGACGGGAAAGACCAGACACGCGATGATGCAGCAGCGATAGCCTGCTTAATACGGCTCGCAGGACGAAGCTGCAAATTGAAGGAGACGGGAGTACTCACAGGATTGGAAAGATGAAGATATTGTAGGGTGATTTCTTGTTTGAATTCCAGCGTAAGGTGGTTGGTGTTGTCCAAGAAAAAGCTTGACTAGGATCAAGAAAAGAGGTTGACAAAATAGTCTGGAGGTCTTTACGACAAATCTCGACAGAGGAGCAAGAAAGGAAAACCACTGTACTACCAACGAGTAGTCTGAAGAAGGAGGAACAGAGGAAGAATTGATGGATGAGCAGAGTGATAATGCAGAGGCTCCAGTCGAGGCAAAAGTGAATATGGACGTAGTAAAATCAAAGAGGGTTAGCGTCAAACGCCAATTCCAGGGAAAGTCTAGCGCAGGTATACCGATACAAGGCGTTTGCACTGCGCACAATGATGCTTCTGACAATAACGAGATGTCAAGGAGCCTAGCGAGAACGGAGCATTATTTCTGTCAGTTGTATAGAAGAGGAAAACGACAATAAGAAGAGACAAACAGAATACGGCGTTGGGAGTGTCGAAAAGGCCAACGGGAAGATCGCAGCAACGGCGGGTCCTGCCCGAAGCTTGCCCCGATTTGGCCTGCATAGTATAGAGCGTCCAATCAGAGGCGAGCATATGTTATCCTATGAATTAGTTCTTCTTCACGACATCCGTCATTTCTTTTTGACATTGTCGATTTTTGAGTGATCATGCGAGATTAAGGACTTCAATGAACATGGATCTGATTGCTTTGCACTATCTCAGGAGTCATTAATATGTTTTCTGCAATGTAGACCTATTGATCGACTATTGAACGTATGAGGCATTGACGAAGCTGAAGGCGTCACGGTTGCTTCCAAGATTGGTTAAGTTATCTCACAGCATTGCTCGCAGTGCTGGCAACAAAACTCCATTCCTTTCGCTCACATTGAGAGCAACCAAAAACCGACTAACACAGTTGTATCCCGCCACAGTGGCAGTGATCTCAACAGTCTCCTTCTCCGTGAAAAGACGTCGAAGCTCGTCGAATACCGATTCTGGCACCTCAATTTTCTTGGCCATTGCATCCGTGTATTGGAAGACTGCGGCCTCTTGAGAAGTCAAGGCCTGCAGGACCTCATCTTCTGTCCCCGTAAGATCTCTGTTGGCCAGCACTCGAAAGGCTTCACTGAATCCCGTGGCTTTCAAGAGCGGCGCATGCTGGTCCCATTCTAGCGAGCGTTGTTGACCGTAGCTAATCTGCAAATGGCGATTTCACGAAGGTCGTCCGGAAGAGTCGTCTGAGAGCGGATGACACCGAAGAATGAGTTCCATCCATTGGCAACGGGGAATGAATGAAGCAGTGCTCGGTCGAGCTCCAGCATGCTCCCTTTACTGCGTCGTGCCTCTATGTTGGAGAGGATTCTGGCTTCCTCTAGGCTGGAAGTGGATGGGGGATCTGCAACGTAGGGAATGCGCATTCTGATCTGGTGTTGGTTCAAGGGTACTATTGGTACTATGTGCTACTTTAAAAATGAGAATTCTACTTTTTTTCGGAAGAAGTTCACTGAAAAAATTTGCACAATGGAAGCGACCTCAATCTAAGCTGAATTTCCAATTCTATGCCTAATGTAGACACGAAAAGTTCAATCCTATCCCTAGCAGAGTGAGCCGGGCTAGCCCTGCCCTATAGATGCATCTGGAGACATCTTCCATCAGTAGGTTGCACAATCTATCTCAGATGCATGCGTTTAATGCTCCTCGACGGGGTCTTGGGTTTGGTTGCAGAAGCTGATCTATGAGATCGCGCTAGGCATATACCATCTCCGATCTTGTTCTGCTATATCGGATAGTGGTGTGCTTAATTCGCATCTGCACTGATTGGACCGATTTACGGGAAGATTGGCGACCAGCGATTAACCTGGTGAGATGCGAAATCGAGATATTTCACAGCGACTTACTCTGAGCCCCAGGAGATGTTCCAGTCTCTCGTATAGACGAATAAACTGTACGTATTCTGTGTCAGTCACATACTTTATAGCAGTACGTAGAAAAAGCAGAGCTGCTGAGGAACCGGACTAAGCTTGGCGCAGATCATAGGGATCCACGAGCTCCACTTCAGACGACCTCTCACTCGCTGCAACCTACAGCTTCAGCACCTACAGTTCATGATATAGCTAGGAAACAGCTAATTGACTATCTGCATCAATCTCACCATGCCTCCCAAAGGAGCCAAACCTACGAATGATGAGCTACTAGCTCAACTCGACGATCTCGGCATCGATACGACAGGCAAACCTTCAGGACCGACTCCTGCTCCTCCGACCACAACAACCACGAAGCCAGCTTCCACAGAACCTCCAACAACCACCGAAAAGGATCCTCTGGCGGAGTTAGAGAACCTCGCATCTCAAAGACCTAGCACCCCGCGTCTATCAGCAGAAACCCGTCGCTCAAAGCCTTCTTCCGGTCGGACAAGTGAAGAGAAACCTGCTACGCAACCCCGCCCCGCGGTCGTCGAGGACGAACAGCCGTCAGAGAAAGCCACACCATCACCTGCTGCTGCACAAGAAGAGGTCAAAAGCTCTGGCGGAGGATGGTGGGGAGGATTTTTATCTACGGCGACGGCGACAGCTACCGCTGCGATGAAGCAGGCTGAAGCGGCTGTGAAGGAGATTCAAAAGAATGAAGAGGCACAGAAATGGGCAGAACAAGTGAGAGGGAATGTGGGTGCCCTTAGAGGTCTTGGTATGTCCATCTCGCATCGGGACTGGATATGTAATCCTGTTCAGGAATCGGGGCAACTAATATTACTGTCTAGGAGGAGAACTGCGGACTCTGGCTCTACCAACCTTTACATCAATCATCCACACCCTAGCACCCCCGATTTCATCCCACGAACGACTCCAAATACACATAACTCACGATCTATCCGGCTACCCAAGTCTTGAACCTATAATCCACTCCGTTTTCGCCCGCGTCATGTCACAAGTGGAAGGCGGCGATCTCCTCGTCATCCAACGCGGTCAAGAATCCGCTCCTCGCCGCGGGACAGACTTTAGCTTCCAATCTTCGATTACAGGGTGGCGTGACGGCCCATGGTGGCGGACCATAACTCCGGGGACCCCGCGCAGCATCGCAGCTGTTCCTGGAGTTGTACCCGGCACAAAACTTGCTCGCGCAAGCGCAGAGGCTTACGCTACGGAATTCTACTCTTCACGCGGCGGGATCGAAGAGGCCGCTAAACAGGCAACCGAGGTTCTGAGTGAATCGAATCCTGTACGAAGCAGTGATATTTTCCTTTCGATTCAAGCCATAAGTCAGACAACCCCCAAGGATTTGTTTCAAGCTGGTCCTACAGCGGAAAAAGCCACCCCGGAAGCTGCAGGAGGTGTAGTTGAACCGGCCGACGAAGGGGAAGAAGAGATACTGTTCGCTGTTTACCTGCACGATCCCATCCACGGAATCGCATTTAGCACAATCTCACAAACCATCCCCCGCAAATGGATCGATTGGCTCGACGCTTCCACCCCGGTAACAGACGACGACGCAGAGGATACACGCACCAAAGTCCCCGAAGAAATTCAGGATATCATCGAAAGTGGTGGTGTGGATCCTCGGGAATGGGTCTCGGAGTGGGTGGAAGAGTCATTGAGTCTGTCGACTGGTGTAGTTGCGCAGCGATACGTTGCGCGTCGTATGGGTGTTGGCGAGGGCGGAATTACGAAGGGGAAGCTGAGAGCTGAGCAGGCTACGACGATTGAAGGTGGCGCTGGCGAAGCTGCAAGGACACTGATTTAGTGTATGTCTTTGCTGCGTATGATGCTTGTTAGTTTATTAAATGATACTCCACCTCAACTTTTGTATGTTTGTGCAACTCGTTCATGTCTATATTTCTATTATTCAAGTGATGTCCCTATAATTAAGAGTATTTGCACTGTGTATACAGCGCAGGTCATCAACCCATGAATCTTGATATCTTAACCCTTCCCCAGCTAACAATCCAGTTGCAACTCCCCACTGAACCCATCCGGATGCCAGAAATTGGCTTTCAACGGCGTGACACTAAACGTCTGCATCAGCATTGCTGTTCTTGAACTCTTGAACTCGAGGAGAAAGAGGGGACAAAAAGGAGAAAAGACTCACCTCGTAAACCCATCAAGCACAGTCCTCGCATCCGTACCCTGCGGACTCTCCGCAAGACTCCTCTTAATATCCGACAACTCCGTCTCCCACCGAAACTGGCGTATCCTGTTCGATTTCCCTTTCTGCTGTATCTGCACTGTCTCTTCTTCACCCCGGACTTCTGCGTACAAACTCGCCTTAGTCCACTCATTCCTCAACGCACGCGTATATTTGACCGGTCTCGACTCCACGTCCTCTCTCATTGGCACATTGAGATTATACAACTCAACCCTCGGGTCCCAATTCCGACATAGATACTCAACCACCCTCGTCGACAAACGTGCCGCAGCCGCAATGGTGGCGGGTGGTTGCTCATCTTTGCTTCCGAATGATAGCGCGATCCCCCGCTTTCCGCAGGTAGCAGCTTCCAATGCGCCGCCCACGGTGCCGGAAGAGAGATTGTAGATTGTAGAGGCGTTGCGGCCGTGATTGGGGCCGGAGATGACGAGGTCGATTGCGCCGCGAGAAGGGAAGAGCGAGTAGAGGCCGAGTTGGGTGCAGCTGGCCGGGGTGCCGTTGCTTATTACGACCCAGTAATCTTCCTCATTCTCGTTCTCATCATTATCGTCGTCCGTGGATGTCGACACGCTAAGATGTTCAGTTGACGCCGCCGGTGTTGGCGGCATGTAGCCATTCGGCGTCGTTGGCGGTGTGTCTTCCTCCTTGTCGCTCTCCTTTTCGTCTACCCAGGTTCCGTCTTCTCGAAACGAGTCGGGATGTACATATGTAGCCGTCAGCGAGGCGCCGATGATATGTGCTTTGCCGATCCAGGAGCGCGATGCGGCAGGGATGGCGACTGAGACTCGATGGCCGGCATCTTTCAGAGCGTCTACAAGGGGGCGGATGTAGGGTGATAGTTTTCTGGATGGCGGGCCATCGTCATTGACAACCTCCCAATTCTGTCAGTTTTTTTTTTTTTTTTTTTTTTTTTTTGAGTCTGGAAATGTGCTGGCCATAAACTCACTAGGATATGCATGGTTTGAAGAGCAGAATTGAGAAGAATCAATCAGATAAGAGAAGGCAAATAGACACAATGAAAAGAAGACTAGATAGCACTTTTCTATCTAAATCAAACTGCCAGATTGTGTTTTTCCTGCTTGTATGTACAGCTTTTGATCTTCAACGATCAAATGTCTACAGAATTGGTTCCAGCTTGATTCCTAATCTTGCCGAGGTCCTTTGTTCTGCTGTTGTTTCTTTTTCCTGGACGCTCGTAATTTGACAGAAAGTCCCTCTCAGAAGAAATCAGAAAAGGGAGGGAAAAGGCAAAGACAATCTGGAAGTGGAATCAAGTTATTTTCATTTGTATATCTTTATCTTCACCGAGCTCCCTATGGCTAAAAGCTTCCCCGACAAGGCCGATTTAACTTTTCAACCAAAGCTCCAATGGGTGCGATGCGGGGTGGAATTAACCGGGAAATAATCTCGGTATGTCCAGTTATCCAGTCAGAGTAGCAAGAACGTAGCAACGTATTCAAGGTTTGCACTGTTGCAGAGAGCTGTATTGGTGGATGAATGTAAAATAAGCTGTTGTTTAAGCCTTGTTCGGGAAACTTGCCGAACAACTTTTTTTCGGGTTTCGGTGAGGGTGCTGACTGATAAGCCTGTGCAACGGAAGCCCTAATCAGTCTTTCCGGCAATCATCCATTGTAAGTTGTACTCGATACATGCCCCGAGTACTCTTTTCTTCATTGATTGTTGCTCTTCGTGCTCGATTACTAGAATGAATGATGGAATGAAGCGATTGTGCATATGCACCATGCTTTGCAGCTGATTCGATCCTCGTGACAAAACGATGGAGTGTCAGTTACTCAAAACTGCATCTCGGTGAGACGTCCTCCGCTTGCTAAGACCGACTATTGTCTTCCATCCAACGCCAAGTATAATAGCATGCTACTTCACGTGGTCTATCTTTAAGACATGTAATGGTAGCTTTTGTTGCGGCGCTTCATAAGTCATCCAGACCAGAGCGACAATCCGATGCACCATACCAAGCAATCCAATAGAAGTTACTTGTCGATACCGTATCGATGCTGATCGACCGCTAAGATCAGAAATTAATAGAGCCGTGGGCCATGCATCAACGCTTGCCAGATCATCCGGTCCCTACAGACAAGACGAACGTAAGCACAGAGAATGATTGATCTCTTTCAGAGATTTCTTTTGACTTCACTTGATGGTCATTGGCGGTTTGTCGAGGACGCCGCATATCTAGTACTGAGGGGGAGGGAGGATGAAGGAGAAAGGAGGAAGGTGTAAGTATACGAAAGGGTACTTGAGGCAGGTCATGTCCGAACGCTGCCAGTCTGATAGCAATTTTACCGGCCTTGCCTGAAAATATCCTCATTTTTGCGCTCAACTGTTCACCATTCATGGTTATACACGGTAGAAGTAAGCACTGTACGTAAACCAGCCAGAAAATCTCCCCCAACATCGCTGCAGAACTCAACTTGGCGACTGGCGGAGTGCAAACGTCCGGTCATCCGAAACCCGTCGTCTCTGATTCGATCTCGGATTTCTTATTGGTGTAGTAGTTAATACGAGGAATCACCCCACGGCGAGGAACTGCCAGCTGATGGATGATTTTTTCTTGCATCCTTTCTTTTTCTCCGGCCTCATATGCTGCCCTCTTCAAAGGACACAACAGCCCATGCGTCTGAGCCCCGGCGCCTTCCGTGGAAATGGTAGACGAGCAAGATGGGCGTGGGAGGGCTTAGAATTTAGGCGTCCACCGACTAAGTAAAGCTGCATAGAATTGTTACAATGAACGATATTTACAATACAGTCAGACTCCAGTCCAGACTCACCCAGATGATTAATATTGGGGGCTTGGCAGCGTACCTTGATTATTCAAATGAATACGAAATCAAATAATAGCACCCCAGGTTATCTTTATCTGCTATTGGCAATTGGACAATTTGGTGAGCTCAGAATGGAAGTAGCGAATCCTGCGTGGTGTGTAACCACGTCGGAGTCCGTAGGAGATGCTGGTGATATGTGTTTTAATAGAATCACGCCCCCAACGACTGCACAATTGCTTCATACAAATCTGATTTTCTCCCTCTCTCATGCTGTCTATGGTCTCATTGCTATCGACACGATTGAGAAACTCCGCACGTGCCTCCGTAGAGCAACGAGCAGGCATTTAAGGTCATTTTCTCTCGGCTTTTGTGTCGTTGGAGCCAAGTCTGTGCGTCTTCCACTTCTCAGCATCCCATCCACCCTCCAAACTCATTAGCCGTTATTTTTCATGGACAGCTTACAAGTGTATACATGTATTATTATTGTGCCCTGATCCTCAAATCAAAATAGTCGCACGGGTGGAGCCACGACCCAGTGGGCTTTCCGTGGTCGCAGCAAAAGAGAGAAAAAAAAGCAACCTTGGAAGAACTGACTAAACCCCGCTTGGTGTCGACAGTGGATAGTCTCACTGACTGACTGAAGCGCTCTTCTCTCTTCCAACCACCATCGTTGGTGACTGAAACGGACAACAATCAATCAAGCGAAGTAGCCAAAGACGTCAATTATAACAGTCCTTCGATAGTCGGGGGCTAGCTTACCACGACATTCCTCCCCCTCACGCCGGATCGCCTGATGGACTGCGGGAGTGCTGATAATGCGCCGGGCGTCGATCCCAACAGTATCCTCAACTCTTGGGATTTCACAAACAACACCTTTTCCGACTTGACTTGGGACCCGAACACGTTTGACAACCTCCCAGAGCTAGATTCGTATCAGGATTCCAACGAAGGTGATGCCGAATTGTTCGATTTCCTCTCTGCTCAGGGCCCGCCCAGTCGCGACAGTCTCGACCCCTCGGTCATTGATACGACCGATTTGAGGTTCGTCTCATCTGCCATCCCATCTATGAGTTCTTGTTCAGACTATCTGACATGAGATTATCTCTTTAGCAATGCTTCCACAGGCGTCAACTTCGTCGGAGGAACCTTCAGTCCGAGAACACATCAGTCCGTTGACGACAACTTCCTCTCCGACAACGTGTGGTCGCAATTCCAACTCTCACACAGCAATGGCTTGGTAATGCCACTAGACTCGGTCTATTCGAACCAATACCCCAAAAACACCCTGGGACGGAATGCGACCGTGATTGTCGATGATGGCGAGCGAGGAATGGACGCTGGGCTGGTAGACTATCAACGAGCACGTAGCTTGTCCGCCTATCAACGAATGCGCCACTCTATATCGTACAACAATGCCAATCACAACAAACAGAATGCATGGCGTAATACTGTCAGCTATCCAACCTCGTTCGCTCCGACACAGCTTCCTATCTCACCACCGCTAGAGGCTCAGTCGGAAACGTCGATGCCCGGCGCATCACTAAATCAACAGTGGTTCCCCAGCGCCGACTTGTCAGTTGGAGCTTTTGCTGCCCTGCCGCAAGATGTGTCTGCCTACAGCCGACCACAACCGGTTAAGCCAGAACCACAGACGGGATCAAGAAGCCCTTCGATACAAAGCAGCGGTGTTGCATTGTCTGTTGACTTGAATAACAGTGTAACAACCAGTACTTTGCCATCAAGCACTGATAACAGCGTGAAAGATGAGCAACTAATTCTACAATGGGATGAACCAGTCTCACCACAAAAGTCTCTGGAATCATCACCCGAGTTTCCTAAAGTCAATGGGTTCATGGTTAGTGAGGATACTTCTGACATCCCACAAATGTCGCTCGACCAAGAGCGACGAAACCATGTCAATTCTCGACATACCCCATCAGCATTCCAACCAGCTTCAGTAGCGCGCAAGCGCAAGCAGAGGAACTCTTCGATTGTTAACATTGACCAGGTCCAGCAACCCAGACCTTTACAGATTGTCCAAGAGGATGGACTAGGAGGGGCTATATCGTCAGAAGATTTTGTATGCCCTCCTCGAGGCGCTCGCCGGAAGGGCCCTTTGACCATTGTAGGCAGGGCCAACGCTGGCTTGAGGCGGAAAAATAAAGATACATGTGTTCAATGTCGACTGAACAAACGAAAGGTATGTCAAACCGCTGATTTCCCGAGAAAGTCTACTGATCGTGTTTAGTGCGATGGTAATTCACCATGCGATGCCTGTCGTCCTACGTTACTAGAGCAGCCCTGTGCACGCGCGTGTTTTGCTAGCATTGTCGAGTACGGAACTTGCAACTATATATGTAAGTGATGCTGAGTACCTGAAGACAAGTATCGAACTAACCAATTATAGCACAACGAGCAATCAACCATGTCACATCCGCTGCAGGTGATCGCCGGGTGCGAATTGAGATTCCGTCGGCATTTGATCTCCACGAACTGCTCAACTTCCTCGGTGAGCGTCGCGGTAAATTCAATATCCGCGCAAGTCAGTCTTGGGGATCCTTATACGTGCTTGACCTTGGAGAAACGTACAAATTCCTCAAGAGTCTGAGCGAGTATAACGACAATTCTCAGTCAACTTTCCTAGAGTTCATTGACCATCGTGTCATTGACTCGAAGGATAAGACGAAAAATTGGCTTAATTGCGTGAAGGACTGTGATCCGATGAGCAATGTCTATGTAGGTTCCAATCATCATCCTGGGAGTTTAGCTTTTGATACTAATTTCGAAAGAAACTTCTTTCTCAATGGAACAATATGCCAAGTCGCGCATCATATAGTTTCGTTGCTTTAGATGGAACCTCAAACGACAGACTAATGGATGTCTCTAACGAACAAGACCGTCGAGATATCTTACTGGCAGCTCAGCTGTCCCGGATTTTCTGTCGATTACTCGAAGTCGAGGGCTTCCGCAAACTGGAACGTGATTTCTACAACATTAAATGGAAGCGGATCTCTCTGGATGCTCATATCCGATTCTTAGAAGAACTGGGCAATATTCTCCTGTCTCTACGCTGGCGTGTGTCATGGTGGAAGCGACTTGGTGATGGTGGCAAGGAGCCAGATCCCAGCCAGCAGCACTATATCGACCGCGTCGAACTTCTTTGTCGTATCCTGTACGTCTACTATACCAGTGTTCTCATCAAACTTCCTGCATGGTCGGCCACCGACAACTTGAAAGGCAAGTACTCGCGATATGCGGATACCGAGCAGGAGATCTGGGATAATTTCCCGGAGGATCCTAGCGAGGATGGATTCCAGCGATGGATGGCGCAGGGCCAGGAACTTATCGAACAGGCCGGCAGCCCCGTTCGGGTAGCCACCAAGATTACCAAAGTTTGAGCTTCCCACTTGACGATGACGATCATGACATGATAGCGTGTTTTAATCTTCGTGTTTATATTACTTTTTCTTCTATGCTGTGATTCGACATTTGTAACTAACCCAAACACAACCGAAAAAAGGACGGAACGATTTGAGATACCCAGGGCAAGCGAGTCATATTGACTTTTGACAGATTCACTTACAGAATCTGACTCTATTGAATGTTTTGTTTCCATTCCATCGCACATACTTTTCTGTTTTTACTGTGCATAGTTGGGGTTTAGTCAAGGATTATTTTGGACATTTATATCATTCAAATAAGCTATATACAATCGTGGTATATCCGTCAAACGCCGTGACATGTAAATTCTTGCCGAGTGCTGAGGTTTCTGTATACAGTTCCGACCCTGTTGCACACAATCCTAATTGGACGGTCAACGCATCCTCCAACGTGGTGCAACATTCATTATCTCCTCAACCAAGCCCGTAGCCTAAGCCATATTCTCTATGCTTTGTCTTTTTTCTCCCTCTCTCTGACCGATAACTTATTTTTTCTTATACTCAGCCCTCTTCTCCTTCATCTTCTCCTTCTTCGCATTCACCAACAACTCCAAATGTCCCGCCCGTTCCGCAAGACTTCTCTCCGTCTTGTTTATCAGTCCCGACGAGAGCTTCTTCATCGTCTTGCGCTGTTTCGCGAGTTGAGCCTTTTTAGGCGCGATTACGCGGGGGCCGAGTTTTGATGATGATCTTTTCAATGAGATAGGCGTTAGTTGGAAAGAAAAGAGGGAGGGTGTGTGGGGGGGACGTACTTTTTGGCGGTGGTGGGTTTTGCTTTTTTCAACGGAGCTTGAGCCATTGTGTAGAGTCACCAGAGTCTGGTATCGACTATAGAGCGAGGTTGGAGTTGTGCTTGTTGCAGCGAGAAGATCGAAGCGGGCTGCATGAAAATTCCTTATCGGTTATCGCGATGTCACGTGATTTCCCCTAAAACCATCTCTCCAGACTCATTCACTGGGGGTCCTATCGAGGCACTGACATTTGTAGACTCATCGATAAGAAGACGCGATAAAATGGTCTGAAATGGCAGAACTTCATCTTCAACATCTTGTTGTACCGCTCATGTGAAGCGGGTCCGTAGATCGCAGCTTCTCCGTACTAAAACAAAACGACTCAGGGGACGACGGCGGGGACCAAACAAACATCTCCTTTTGTCCTACTACTATTTCAAGTTACTCCGTGCTCTCGTTTCACTGCTAATATATTTTAACAATTGCTTTCTTATTCAATTAAATGTCGGAGCACCTGCCCCATGAGATAGTCGCCCGTTCCTGATCTAGACGGCATCTCCGCTGATCGTTGCAATTGGCAGGCAATTCGGCATTCCTCGGTACATATGCTCGTCACAACGGAATGCTGCTCAGGTAGCTTTTACATCTGATCGTGAATAACTCCGAGTCTACCATGGATTCACTCTCCATATCCCCGTCATCATCCACCAGACACAATACCTTTCGAAGCTCTCCGCGGTCCAGTCCGCCTTCTGTCTACGTCCGTTCCCCGCCGTCTCCACCACCGAGACCAGAGCCATTGAACCTCCAGACGCGACGATTGCACTTGCGCAACGCGCGTTTTCAAGGTGCCCGCATCTCGCCAAACAAGATAGCTGTGTCTGATTGGTTTGCGACGTCATGGCAGTCTGCATCTCCAACATCTGATGCATCTGTCGACAAAGAAAATCAATCGCCTTCTCCTGACAACCAAGAACAAAGACAGCACAGCCAGAGCCCCGGGTCTGCACGGAGAAGAGTCAGCATTCTGCAGGAAATACACGACTCGACTCAAAGAGGCCGTAAATTGCGTCGTCCTTCTTTGTCGCGGCTCTTTGGTCCGCCGCTCGATGGTTCGGAACACCACTCTTTGAGTCAACGATATTCGTATCGGTCACCGTCATCTTTGCGGCAGTTGTCTCCTCATTCTATTTTGAGGGACAACGATGCAAATCTCTTGGCGACAAGCTATAATCAGCAGAACCGGTCCTCGCCGTTGTCGACTTTGAACACAAATAGACCGAGAAGTAATAGTCGCGATAGGACGGACAACTACGCCACGGAAAGATATATCGAGCATCTTGAGGCACAGCTAGCTGCTGTGCAGAACCAGTTAAGTCCAATGCAAGCGTCAACCTCCAAGCCCCAGGCCTCCAAGTTGAGATCGCTGAACGCCGAGATCAAGGTGTTACGACAAGAGATTGCGGAGTGGGAAGACAAATTCGATGTTCGAGTGCATGAAGAAGTAGGACTTCGGACCGAGGTCGAAAGCAAGCTTCGAACTAAGATTATCTTTTTGGAAGGTCAACTCGAGGATTATGCCACTCGTATCAAGGAATTAGAGTGCGAGCGAGATTTACAAGCGCACAAGTTGCGGAATGCAGAGTCTCTTCGATCTACAAACCGAGGCCTCGAGAGACGTATTGATGTTTTGACGCAACTTCTTGCACAGTCTCCATCGAGAATCGAATCTCGCAGCCCAGAAGCGTCCCCCAGCCGCAGTCCTGGCCCTCGTCTCTCTCGACCAAAGTCGATGCTCCCGTCTGTACCGTTACGCTCGGATGTCGTCTACCAACCATCGACCGAACCAAATTCAACTGATCCGGAGGCTGGAGTCGAGAAATACCCAGAGCCAGAGGTGCCTGATCTTATTCCCGATGACTCTACTATTGCTTCTTCAGTTGCATGCAAGTCTCAGCGCTCGTCTACAATATCACACCCATCAACAATCTCGTCGCCATGGAGTGTTCCTCTGCCTTTCTCACCGGAGTTACAAGGCAAGACTCCTGTACGGGCGCGTAACATGCGGCGATTCCCATCCGGGACTTGCACGCTGAAACCTTTGATATTACCTACCACTACCACTCCGACGCCTACTTCACCACAACGATCGTGCCATTCAGGCGAACCTTTCTCTTCGGTCTACAGTCCCGGCTACGAACGAGGCGCAGACAACGCAACACGATTCGCGCAAGAAGAAACACTGGCTGCTTTAGAAGGTCGCACAAGCCATTATCAAGCTTACGAAGATGAAACATCGGAGCCAGAGGATGATATGTCGGACTCTCCACTGTCGAGGCGATCCGGACCTAATAATATGCATTTTCCTTCGACACTAGACTCCGAACTCGAGGAAGCAGAACGAAATGGCGATTTTGCAAGGTCACACTCACGACAATCAAGTCGAACCCATTCCCGTCTCAATACTCCTGCTGGGCCAACTCGTCTGAGTATCTACGGTAGCTACAGCACACCCAAGGCGTATACTTTGTCAGTGCGCAAGGATAGTAATGTCGATTTGGAGGCTGGAATCTCCCGTAGGACGGAAATGTCATCCTTTGCTCGATTATTTGCAGGGATATGGAAAAAGAGTATCAAACAATTCGGCCGACTGTCGTGGTGGGTTCTGGGTATTCTGCTTGGGTCTGACCAGCGCAACGAGTGGGCAAAGAGTTCATCCTCGTTACGTATGCGCATAAAACCAGAAACCCGACGTCGATCTTCTCAGTTTGTCTGCTCTGCCTGTGGCCAGGGTCAACAGACGCACAAACGAGAGCAAAGCAGCACTTCAAACAGCGACAGCCTCGACGGCATCAACCGGACTATAACCATGTGGACAAAACTCTCTGTTGCGATGATAGTAGCTTTTGGACGCGCTGTCCGATACGGACCTGAAACAGTGCTGCTCGAAAGCCGAACGGACGAACCAATAAATGATTCTCGTCCACCATCATCAAACCATTACAAGCCGACCAGACGCAAATCAATCGAGCAGACGGATTCATTCAACCAGCATAGAGGAGACGACGACGAACATACTATACTAGAGGAACATTCAACATGGCCTACAAGGCCTTTGAAAGCAGAGGACTTTTTTATCAGCTGATTCAGTAACTACGGTCTCGAGATTAGAGCAAACAATCGCATACAACGACCAATGACGCACAAAGTCAACCAAACAAAGAACGCGACTGACAAGAGAGTCGATGCATTCCTCCCCTGCCATTAGCGAGGGCCATACATACGCATCCGCCCTTGATATAAACGAGGGATAAATATCATTCCTGTATATTATTATTATTCTTACTGGATAGCCTCGATGTAAATATATCACTTAAAGATACTGAACTATCTTATAGTAATATGTGCAGTTGGCAACTGGCCTAATCAGGCAGGTGTTGTAGAGTTACCCGATTAAGTATATCTTACCTCTTCTAGAAACCTTCTATGCATGGAAACAAACCCACCCCATCACTCGATAACGCAAGTCACGTAATCAGTAAATAGGCAATAATATTCATTAAAATACAAAAGACATTAATCTTTAAACCTTGATGCACGTATAAACCATACACACACACAAAAATTGTATAAGAAATTTAAATTCTCATGACTCCATTCGCACCAACGATTATACCACCCTTCTCATAAAAATCGCCACAAATGTGTACATGACTGTTACTGTATGTAGATATATGACGATGTAATGCAATGATTTGGTTGCTCAGATGGCACGGACTGGCTTTGGCGATGGAATCAGGAGACGAAGAATTTCATCCAAACGATGAAAGACTCAAGAAATGTACAAGAATGAAACAATCAAAGAAATCATTTAGAAAGCCAAAAGAGCGGCAACACCGGCAATAGCACCCATGGCACCGAAGCTGACCATGTTACGGTCAGCGGCACCAGTGTACATGGGAGCAGCGGGGACGGTGCTGGGCACAGAGGTGGGCACGCTAGGGCTGCCGGTGCTGGTGACCCAGGGGATGGAGACAGTGCCAGTTCCGAGGGGCAACTTGGTGCTCTCGGGGCAGATGACAGTGGTGCTGACAGAGTAGTCGACGAGAGTGGTGGGCGGCACGACTGCGCTGCTGCTAGGGAGGATGGTGACGGTTGTGGTGGAGGTGGGAGTGGTAGAGGAAGCAGCGGCAGAAGAAGAGACAACGGGAGCAGCGCCGGCAAGGACACCGAATTGAGTGGTGTACTGGTAGGCCTCGGTGGTGTAGTCGATGAGCATGATTCCGTATCCGCCGGAGGAAGTGGCAGACGGATCAAGGCCGGAGGGCGTCCAAGTGAAATGACCGCTGTTGGGGACTTTGTCGGCAACGGTCATCATGGGCTCGCAGTCGGTGGAAGGGCCCTTGCAGAGAACCAAGGCAATGGGGCCAGGGGTGGTGGGCTCCCAGGTGATGTCGTAGGGCTCTCCCAAAGTCACGGGGCTGCCGGTGTTGGGGTTGTAGATAGGGTTACCGCTGGGACCGGCACCGCTGGCGGTCGGGTTGAAGGGGGTAGGGTAGGTGTAGGCAGAGACGGTGGCGACGAGGCCAGCAGCAATAGCGAGGAACTTCATTTTGAATGTTGTTTTGGGTTTTCTTGGTCGTTAGACGACGGGTGAAGATGTGAACTGAACGTTCGGCTGAGTGAAAGTGTTTATTAAAGAACGACACGAGTCAAAGGACTCTATTTCCAAAGAAAGACTGGAGTGAGGCTGGAGAGGCAGTGTTTGCGTAGCGAGGAAAAGAGAAAAGAGGAAGAAGAGGAAAGCCAGGGAGGAGACGAGAGAAATACTTGGACGACTTTGGCTGCGGCTCTTCCCCTCCTCGTCCCGGTCGGTCCTCCTTTCCAGTACAGTTCGTTACCATGAATAACAGTACGGAAACAATTTCATTTGCGCTGGCTGCTGATTGGCGGCGACCGGGAAATAACTTGCATGGCACGTGAGACCCACAAGTTAGTGTTCGGCCCATGGCCCAACCAGAGGGCCGCCCAGTGGGCCCAACTGCGACCTTTAGTCCTGATGCGGACTAGCCGATGTTACGGTCCACTGGAGCATAGTTCGGTGCCCAGGTACAGGTACTTCGCGGGCTCAGCCCACACTTGGCTGTGTATTGACTTCGCCGTATTGGCGTGTCTCACTGTAATAAATGTCTACGCAGAGATTGCTGAGCCGACCTCGTGCCTGGCTAGACCCGATCGGGCATGTCGGCACTCCACTGGGCCCGTTTCTAATTTCCGATTGGCCCGTGCCTGTTTCTCCTTTCTTTTCCCAGCGTAGTACTGCGAGTACATCTGCAATCATGGCGTGGCCAGAGTGTGTAGGACTGGACGTGTACAACAGTTGGCAAAGACGACGCCAACCTGCATATGGAGTTATAATCCAACTTTGCAAATATCGGTGTTGAAGGCGCATTCCCAAGGGTGGCCGCGACCGTGTCTTACATCCCTGATTACATCATCGATTGGCCCCGACCAACCTTGCAATACGAGCGAGACTGCGTAATTTCGCGATCAATAAATAGCCCAAGAAATTAACGCATAATAGCCTGTGAGCAAATCCCTAGCCACTAGCAGTCATTCTCACGTTCTCAGTCCTCCTCATGCTTCGCATTCTCATAACAATAGGGAATACCTCGTAGCTGAAAGCTGAAAACATCACAGAGATAAAAATGCGTCTAGACCTCTAGGACATTCCGCGACTCGTACGTCGTATAGTCTGGTCGAAAACCAGAACAGCGGTGACAGCGCCCAGACGAGGCGCAACGGGCTGGAAATGAGAATCAGCCACCCGGCATTACTGTCTTACTCTCAATTAATTTCGCCGACTTCGTTTGAGGGCTGAAAGTGAGTTTAATATCACGTTGCTAAATTTATAACACGGGGATAGAAACCATTTCTTGTGTTTGTCTTTCATTGGGCAAGGTTACTGACTTCTGGCACCTGGATCCCGAGCCAGAGAGAAATCTCGATTGATGGGAGACACCGGCAACGGTTTCGGTTGTATGTACCCGTCTACGGGGTTTGAAGATATATTTTAATGTTGTAGACAGTCATGCTCATTTGGACGTCTCTTCATACTACATAACGCGTAGCTCGTCGTACTACGTACTTAGCATAATGTATGACAATGTTGGCCATGCAACGTCGGCCCCCGCAGCGGCAGTGGTCGGTCTAGTCGGCGTTTGAGGGAGATCGTCAATAACGCTTCAAAGACTCGCCAATCATGTGTGTCAATTGTATGCTCCCCTGAAGATCTATTGAAATGTATGTCAATCAATTAGAAGTAGATTCATCAAGCATTTCCGGTAATGTGTCATTGTATGCAGAGACGTGCAATTACGTTGAGTGGTTAGTCAATGTTGCTACATGATGAATTCCAGTATATGTTAAATAATCGAACTAACATGGTTCTTCTGATCAAGTCCTGACACCTCTCATGCAACTGACCATTATGAATACAACCGCATATAGAGACTCGATATGATCGCCGCGTTAAGGCAAGGATGACAAACATCTAGTTATACATGAAACGCTAATACCAATGCAAGAATCAAAGTAGTGATACAATAGCCGGGATGGACTTCAAATCTAAGCTAAAAACTTGCCATCTCAATATAAGTGCTAACAAAATTCAGCTTCTTTCCTTCATCAGTATTCATGATCCGGCGAAATTCATCATAACTCAATTTTGCACCGCCCCCACGAGCAAGAATCTCCCGTTCTCCCTCGTTCAGAGCTGCCCAGTATGCGAGTTGGCGACGACTGGGTTTTGATGCTGCTGCTGGAGTAGCTCGTTTGTGCGATGGAGGAAGCTTGGGTGATTGATGCACTGGAGAGCCGGTGGATGGGGTAGGTTTGAGGACAGGGGAGAATTTGGGTGCTGTTGCTTCTGCTTGGTTGGAGTTGTCTGGTTGTGGGACGGGGAACATCGTTGAGTTGTCGATGCGGAGGTGGAGAGAGGAGGCGGCTGCGGCTGCGAGACTAGGTATAGGAGCTTCGTTTGGTCGGTTTTGAGGGAGGGTTGGATCGAATCGTTCGATTTCTTCGATTTCTTCAATCTTTTCGGTCTCTCCAGGTTCTTCAACCTCTATATTTGCAGCCAGAGATCCCTCAGTGGTGGATTCCACTTCAGCAGCGTCAATCACTGTGTAACCAGATGCATCTAGCAGTTCCTCTAAGCTAGTAGCCTCATAGTAGTTCATATACTCCAGATCGCCGGGGAGACAAGTTTCTGGATCATTTCGTTCCCAGCGCTTGCTCGGATCTTTGAACCATTCTATTTCAGCGGCCCACCTGATCCGGTCGTCGCGGGTCCTATCAAGCTCCATCACAAGATCCTCTTTGGCTTTGAACAACACATCTAGAAGCTCATTCATTCCCTCTTTGGTTGCTTGATAAAGAATTTCCTTGCCAATGTCTCTTTCCGGTTCAGGGACTTCGAATCCGCCCCAGCGCTCGCCAACTGATGTAGAACCGTTCGACCGCACATCGTAATCATCATCTTCAAAACGCACCTTTGAGGAAGAGCGTGACCTCAGAGACGGAGGTCGTGAAGACTGCTCCGGATAGACAGATTCATCCTCAGAGTCATTCTCATCTGTGTCTTCTTCGAAGCCTTCTGGGGCTGTGGCGCCATCCTCTTCATCTGTATAGAATTGGCGACGGCGCCAACGCTCATGAACTGCTCTCCTTCGAGCATCCTCGGCACCCGTAGTCTCGTCCTCTTCGTCCTCGGTGTCTTCACTGTCATCTTCTTCCGCAGTCGCTTCAGGTTGGGCTTGGTCGCCTTGCGCTTCCATCTGGGCTGCATCCTCAACTTCCACACCACCGGATACTGAAGGAGGAGGCGACACATCAGGATGAATATTGGGTAGGTCTTGTCGTTGTCTGAATTGTCGGCGGACAGCGGCATCGGCTACAGCAGTATACGGATCACCATGATCCATACCATCGGGTCGCAAGACACCCACACCGTCCACAACCTCCATGTCACCTTCGAGATTTGTGCGCTTTCCTTCCCCAGTCCTAGGAGTCTCCGCGTTGCCAAAGTTGCCACTAAATGCGGAACTAATGGGGCGCGTACCCAAAACTATGTCGCGTGCAGCAGTTCCATCACCAGGCCCAAAGTCCTCCTCCCAAGCTTGTACTAGATCCGCGCTCAGCTCTTTGATAAGTGCATAATAGGCACGGAACATGCGAAGGAAATCTTTTCTCTCTACAAAGCCATCGCCGTCAACGTCATAACCCTTGAAGATGCGGCGCATCTTCTCGTCTATTGCTTTGTTATTGAAGCTGGCAATGCCCTTGGCAAACTCCTCGAATCCGATAAGATTATCTCCGTTGGTATCATAGAATGCAAACATGCGATCAAATATTAAGCTCGGTGGTGGAGGTCGAGAAGAGGTATTTGGAATGAAACAGCGATCAAAAGTCTTGCGGTCAATGGCCATTCCCAGTCTGTTAGGGTCGGCAGGCCATGCGGTGTTAGCCAGACACCGGTACTGATCCCACAAAGCGTCGAGCTCGGTATTTTCGAATGCAGTCTCCTTAGCTAAGCGACGAGCCAAAGCTGGTGGCAGATTCTTGGGAAGGGTTTCGGGTTTGCCAGGGTACCATACCGGGCGTCCTTGACGTGGGATTCCCATGTACGGCGCCGGAATGCGAACTTTGAGAAATATATGAGTCTTATTGTGAACCTGCTGAGCTTCACAATTTTCACACAGATCAAAATCGACGCAGTTGTCGCATCGATATCGAATCCCTTGGATCGGCATCATACCACAATTATTGCAGGTTACGCCACGGTGTATGTAGCCATCTTTTTTCGCCTGGTCTTCCGCGATATTATACAAAAGATTCAGCAGGTTCTGGCCCTCACGAGCTGGTTCTCCATCTGCGTTGTCGTTGCGCCAGGAGAAAACACTTTCCGTCTCGCCCGCATCTTCCACCGTTGGATTTATTTCTTCAGGCTCTTGGGCAGGAGTATTCGCCGACAACGTAACTCTAGTACCAAGCTGGCGCCGGACACGCAAAGCCTCGCCGAATGCCGGATCTGCATTAAAATTCTCGAGCGCACGTTGTATTCCAGCATGAGAAATACCACGATGACTGAGCTCCTGCGTCAAGTACTCCCGCTCAGCCGAACCCTCCGGTATAGTATGACTAGGCGGGAAATCGAGTGCGAAAAAGGACTCCAGAAAAGTATCCTCCATCATATCCCTCATCCGTTCCGCGTGCGATTCCGGCATTCCAACCTCGGCCATGAGTTGGTTCCGCGTGACAAGCAACGAGGGAAGCAGCCCACTCTCCACCATCCGCCCATCCTCCGTCTCGATTCTGAATGTTCCATACGCTCCGTTTTCTCTCTCGAGTTGTTCCAAATGCGCTACTGCCCTAGAAGACGGGGTGTCGGTTACCTCATTCGGGACATTTTCGCGACGAACGCGGCGTAAGACGGCGCCTCGACGTTGGAGCTGGGTAGTGCTCCCGGTTGTAGTGATTGTTTGGGAATGGTAGTAGAATATGCCGCCAAGCAATGCAACGCCTGCAGCTGCGAAGAGCGCAGGTCGGTATCGCGAATATTCGTCTAGCATCACACTGATGACCGCCGGAAACGAAGGGTCTGTTTCTGATATAGCGTCCACATGGAAGTTAAGTATTTAATGATAGGGACGATCGATCTTATAGCGGTGCGGACATGGCAGCGCACATGGCAACGCAAGATAGCTGAGCATATAAATTAGCTTTAGCAATAGAACAAGACGCCTCGAAGCCCAAGCTAGATAACTGGTCTGAAAGATATTTCTGGTATACAGATTAAGCACTGGGAAAGACAAATCAGTCTGGTCTCAAGGCTGGTTGAATATGAGGAAATTTGTGAAGCTCAAGAACAATTCGCCGCGCGGAGTGTTGTAAGCTCCCAGCGCACTATTCCCAATTCGGATCTACGATATTCTGAATCTGGACGGGCAATATTATTTTCGACCCATTCTTTTTTATTCAGTTTGTATCTTGGTAATAATTTTGTATTCTATGTGCATGCAGTCCACGTGTAGGTGATGATATGCATGAATATCTTTATGTACGGCTCGACCAGTCCGATTTTCGAGTGTGAACTGTCCGTTCTCTTCTCAAAGCTTCGTCTCCTTGATGAAAAAAGCACTAACAAGCGCAAAAAGCGTTATACTCATCTGAACGGCAAACGTTATGTTCGTAGACCAACCGTAGGCCCTACGGACGACGGTTTGTACATCGGTAGGCAAAGTCTTGATGAAATCGAGAGATTGTCGAACGCCTTCCACGATTCGATCGATATCCTTGCTGCCGTGAAGTACAAGACGTAGTCTGTCGCGGAGGAGTTGCTGCTCAACGGTGGATGCGAGGGAGAGGCCGAGAACGCTGCCGAGGGAGCGGAAGAGGTATGAGCAGGCTGTTACGACTGCCTGGTCTTCTGCGGATGCACTTGAGACTGAATTTCTAGGGTCAGTGACATTTTCTTGCCGAAACTTCAAGATGAGTTACTTACTGAGTCCGATCAACGTCGTCGTGACGCCTATTCCATTTCCGAAGGCAGATATCATAGCTCCTACAATCATCACTTGGTATGCATCGGCAATAGTCCCTGAAAATAAGAAGAGGACAAGTGACCCAGTAAGAAGAAGCGCATAGCCGAAAATTGTGAGTCCATAGTACTTCCCACTACGCTTCATCAAGAATCCAGCCGCCAACGAACCCAAGACACCAAGTATAATCTGTGGTAAAAGTCGCACGCCAGCTACACTGGCCGACACTCCGTTCACAGCTTGAAAGTAAAGCGGAATATAGAAAATAGTCCCCATGAAGCCTGCAAAGCTGAAGAAGTTGCACGCATAACAAGCAAGTAAATTTTGATCAAAAATGAGATGGCCAGGAGCAAATGGTTCGGATGCTACGTAATTCTCAACCAGGATGAAAGCCACGAACAGGACTGCTGAGAGGACTAATGAGACATAGGTTTCCGGAATGGCCCAGGAGACGTTGCTTCCTCTGTCGAGGCCGATAGAGAAACCCAACACGGCACCGACGAGGACGACGGCGCCGAGAAAGTCAATGCGTTTGAGCTTTGCAATCCAGTCTCCGGAGTCGGGACCAGGAACGTGGAGTGAGAAAGTGACAAACAAGAATGCCACAAGGCAGATTGGCGCCTGCACAATAAATGCCCTGAAAAAAGTATTAGCGACGTAGGTCTTATAGTCGGGTGCTCTGACATACCAACGCCAACCGAAGTAGTCGGCCAATATACCGCCTATATTCAGTCAGTATTCCGACCTATTAGCAGTCCACTACGAAATCCCACCTAATGGTGCACCGATCCCAGCTCCGGTTGCATAGATGATATTGATGATTCCCTGCCATAAGCCTCTATCACGCAAAGGCACCAAGTCACTGATAAGGATGCTAACGACAGTCGTCATACCTCCACCGCCAATTCCTTGATAAACCTATACAATGTCAGTATCTTGGTATGAAAAGAAACATCGGACTATTGTACCCGCGCAGCAATCAATTGCTTAATATCCTGCGCCAACCCGCAGAACAAGCTTCCCGTCCCAAAGACAATATAGGCAAAAAGCAAACATGCCTTCCGCCCAAAGATATTGCACAGTTTGCCATACAAGGGTTGGAAAGAACTCAATGTCAGGAAATACGAACTCGCGATCCAACTCGTCAGGTTGAGGGCCTTCAAGTCGCTGCCAATTTTTCCGTAGCTTGCGACAATGATTGTTTGGTCGGCGGCTGCTAGAAAGACCTAAATTTTAATTAATAATTTGGAGATACTCAGTAGGTTCGAGGAGGACTTACACCGATTGAAATAGCAGGGAAAACATACTTCAATTGGGTCCAAGTAGACGAAGAGTGCTTTTGCGTCCCGTTTTCCTGTAACCGAGAAGGATCATCGGATACTTGCTCTAGATCTCCGTTGCCATTGGTGCGAACTTCTTCACGCAACAGAGGCGTGTTCTCGGTTGGATGTGTTTCTGCAGCGGCCATCTTTACTGTCACGGACCGAATCAGCTAGTTTGGTGGACTTTTGACGTTGTCCTGCTCGAAAGTGTGTATACGGTGTTCCGAAAGTAAAATATATACTCATAGCCGACTGTTTTGATGGGAGAATATCAATTGATACGATAAACACTTCGGCCAATATTTCGTGAGTGATAAGTGGCCATGACTCAACCTTGCACTATGCATCAACTAGACTGATTAGTTAATTAATCATTCTTGCGCAAACTGATAGCGAAATTATTAGTAGTTGGCTGAATAGACAACCGGCCAATTAAATTGGGGGGGTATGTCGGAGGCCCCTCGGCAAGTCGGCATTCCCCGCGAGGTGTCCTCGAAAGATTCAGCTGCGACTATCGAAGGCGTTTGACGCTCGATTAATGATTTGTCTTAGCTAGCTGAAGTACAGTGCATACAATATACAAATTGATAAGAAGTAGGGCATCGAGTATGGGTATCCAACATCTGGAATCGTCATGTTTGCTAGCGCTATGCAATCAAAACCAATTGGGGTCGCTGTCCTGCAAGTACATGTACAATACTATGTATGCTTCCATCATGGTTATCATCAAGCTGTGGCTTCTACCTTAGCAGATTCCGGCATTGGAACAGGCCCACCGGGAGAATTCGGCAAACGAGCTGTCAAGACCTCGACACCATCCTCTGTAACAAGAAGAGTATGCTCAAACTGTGCGGACAAAGAACCATCTGCGGTGACGCTGGTCCAATCATCCGGCCAAGTCTTATCCCTGTGTGTACCAATGTTGATCATAGGCTCAATGGTAAAACACATTCCGGGTTTGGCTGCGCCAACCGTCTTGTTCTTCGCGTAATGAGGAATATTCGGTGCACAGTGGAACAGCTGGTTGATTCCATGACCGCAGTAGCTCTTTACAACGCTGCAGTTACGCTCCTTGGCGTGTTTCTCAATAATGTTTCCGGGTTCTCGGAAAAGCATGCCTGGTTTGACCAGTTTGATTGACTGTTCAAGGCATTCTCTAGCTGTTTCAACCACTCTGACGGCGTCCGGGTTCGCTTTTGCCTTGTCGCCAACGTAGTAGGTCTCGTTCAAGTCGCCATGGAATCCGCCGTGATATAAAGTCACGTCGATATTCACAATGTCGCCGTCCTGTAGGGGTCGTTGATCGGGTATACCGTGGCAGATAGTCTCGTTGACCGATGTGCAGACGGATTTAGGGAAATGTACGTAGTTGAGAGGGGAAGGGTATGACTATAGTATCCAAGTAAGCCTCAATCAATTAAGATAAAAGGGGATTCATACATCGCGTTCGAGGCATGCCTTATGGACGACTTCGTCAATGTAGTCCGTCGTGACACCCGGCTTGATTTCTGCTGCCGCAATATCCAAAACTTCTCTAGCCAAGCGGCAGACTTTCCTCATGCCTTCTTGTTCTTCTTTATTCAGTATCGTGATGTTATGTCGGCCGACAAATTTCTGCTCGGATCGTGGAATACCATCCCCGGCATAATCGGGGCGCGTAATGGACTCTGGAACGGCGCGGCGTGGTGAAAGGGGATACACAGGCCGAAGGGAGCCGGTAAAAGGAAAGGTTGGAAACGGATTGTATTGGCCGGTAGCTGGATCTGGTTCAGAAACTACCTTGGGAGGGAAAAAATTGCTGAGGATATTACTCTTTGATTTGTGGACTGTCTTGTGGGAGGCCTGATGGTTGTGAATAATATTAGCTCACGGCACAGGGACATGAAAGAACGCTACCCAGAAACATGCACATACCCAGCTACGCTTGAAGCAGTCTTGCGAGCAGAAGAAGCTGTCGGTCCCCATCTTCAAACAGTTGGGACACTGCAAGGTTCCCGCATCATTGGCGCAATCGAGGCCGATGCATTTGCGAGTCGCGACAGCTGCCATAGTGGTAAACTAATTTTCGGAAGATGGAGGCTGCCACAGGCTTGAAACAGTAGGTTGGCGCAAGATCAAATGTGCAAGATGCGCCTGTTAGTAAGAAGAACGACGGTAAAAATGATCTGAGTTCGGATAAAAAGATCTGCTGGGCTAGACTGCGGCTCCGACAGGTGGGGAAGGCCGCACTTGCCCGATTAGATAAGCTCTGGCGGGGAGGACATAACTACAATATATACTTCCAGTCCCGCACTCCTCCGGAAGTTTTTTTCTTTCTTTCTCTATGGTCTTGAACAGTGCCCAATGAGTGCATAGCATACATGCAAGATGCCAGCTCCCTCACGCCAAAAGGTAGTCATAGTGGGCGCTGGTCCCGTTGGATCATTAGCCGCTCTCTATGCCGCCTCCCGTGGTGATGATGTCGAGGTTTATGAGCTGCGTGCTGGTAGGTTTTCTTCCTGTCGATGTGCACAGACACGCAGGAATTGATACGAAAGTGCACAGACCTTCGTGATCCGGACACTGTCCCTCTGAATTTTACAAAGTCAATCAATCTGGCTCTCTCGGAACGAGGCATCCATTCCATGCACCTTTCCGGCCGCGAGGATGTCGTACATAAGATCATGAGCCAGGCAATTCCCATGCATGGCCGAATGATTCATGGCAGGGATCTCACCGGGAAATTGTGGCAGGCCGCTCAAGCTTATGATGTTCACGGACAGGCAAGAGCATGTTCAAATAATAAGTGTAATATTATGCTGACAAATTAGGCCATCAACTCGATTGATAGGGCAACGCTAAACAACGTGCTTCTTGACGAACTCGAAAAAACACCCAATGTGAAATTGTACTTCAACCATAAACTCACTGGAGCCGACTTTCACACGCGCAAGGCTTGGTTTGAGCGCCGGATACCCGAAGACGGACACAAAACAGATCATCCTCATTCAAGTCAAGCTACAGTTGACTTCGACCGAGCACCAGAAGTCGAGGTGTCATTCGACTTTCTCATTGGCGCTGATGGGGCCCATTCTGCGTCCAGATATCATATGATGAAGTATTCGCGAGTGGACTACCAACAAGAGTACATCGACACACTGTGGTGCGAGTTCCGCATTGAGCCTACTGAGGAAGGGGATTTTAAAATATCGCCTAATCACTTGCACATCTGGCCTGGCAAGGAGTTTATGTTTATTGCGCTGCCATCTCCGGACAAGTCATTCACATGCACACTATTTGCCCCGGCAGATCACTATGCGCGTCTCGGAAACACACCTGAAGCATTGTGCAAGTCGTTCCAACAATATTTTCCAGGGGTATCTCCAGAGCTGATCTCACCCGACGATCTGTACCGACAATTCACTACCAACCAACATCTCCCACTCATCAGCATCAAATGTAAACCACACCACTACGAATCTAGCGTCGTCATCATCGGCGATGCAGCACACGCCGTCCTCCCATTCTACGGTCAAGGTCTAAACGCCGGCATGGAAGATGTACGAGTACTTTTCGACATTCTCGATTCTCACGGTGTATACGATTCTTCCCGCGACGCAGCTTCGAGAGACGTGGCTCGAAACGAAGCCTTTGAGACATACACCAAGACACGGGTCGCAGATGCACACGCTATCAACGAGCTGTCGAAAGGCAATTTCATCGAGATGCGCGCTGGGGTTAATTCGCGCTGGTATAAATTTCGCAAATTCATTGAGGAGAATCTAGATCGCTATATGCCCCAACTAGGATGGCGAACGCAATACTCGCGAGTCAGTTTCAGTAATATGCGGTACTCGGAGATCATGAAGGCGGTTGAGCGACAGCGTCTATTGCTGACTACCACTTTCGGCACGGCGGCTTTCACTGCTATTATTGTGGGACTTGCTTTTGGAGGAAAGCTGTTGAAACACCCATTACAGTTTAATCTTCACCGAGTTTTGGGATACTTTGCGGAAAGACCTTAACCATCCCCGATAGAGAGAAAGGTGCTGGACTGCGAGATTCGATTTCCCATGTTGCTTTTGTACATGTATTATATGATCATATAAAAGTTCTCCTGCTTCGTTTGCGCGATATATGTATCATGACTGGATTTTGCATGAAAGAATGTGTAATATCAACCACTGATGTCCTAGAATCAAATGATAGAACGCTCTCAACCCAAATAAACAGAACGAAATATTTGAATACAATCAGTCGAATCAAGGAACATGAGAGAAGAAGACGTCTGGATCCTGAACAACAAGATGCATATAAGCAGACGCCGCCGCTCACTGCCTCTTCCTATGCTGAATCGCTCCACGAAGCGAGCGAGTAAACTAACCAATCTTCTTCTCAATCCTTTTCAAAAACCCATTAACTTTACTATCCATCCTGCCCAGGCCGGCCTCAATCTTCGTTCCCCTCGCCGATGACTTTGACGAGCTCTGATGATGCTTTGACCCCTTAAGCTCCGCTTCTGTCGGGATGTAGATGTGGTTGTGTATATCATATTCGGTGCTCATGGCGCCGTATTGCTGCTGGATGGGCTGGGAGTAGGAGTAATTTGAATAGCCGCCCGCGATGGCGACGCGTTCATCCTCGGGTGCTGATGTCGTGTGACGCTGAGTATGGCTTTGGGTCTGGGACTGGAGATAGTCTGCGTAATGCGGGTGGTGTGGGTGGTGATGAGCAATAGAGGCATGTTGCGGCGGGGTTTGTGAGTGTTGTGAGCTGAAGGAATCCTGTGAGAAGAGGTGCGCGTTCGGATTTTGGGGAGGTGCTGCGAAAGTCATGCCGCCTGCCTGCGTGGGCGGAGGACTGGCTATGGGGACGGCGGTGTAACTTGGTGGGCCGGGTAATCCAGCGCTGGGAGGCGGAGAGCTATATCCATATTGCGCCAGGTGAGGATTTGCGTATGCCTGCGGGTGAGAGAAGTTGCCGGTAGTAGCTTGTCCTGGAAGATAGTGTTGAGTCTCATCGGCTACAGCAGCCGCAACAAGGCCGGTACCATCTGCGGCATCCTCGGGCGGGGGAGTCTCTTCTCTATGTTTAATGGGTTCCGGAGCTGCAGGCGCAGCTGGATTATAAGCCATAGGAGTGAAGCTTGTCGTTTCGGGTTGGGCAGATTGCGTGGCAACTGGCTGAGGTTCTGTGCGTGAATCTCTGGTCTGGCCGTTTTGGTATGCAGGATCCGTAATTGCTACATTTTCCAGCTGTTCTACGACCCGGCTTACCGCAGGCTCCGAAGCAGTCTGAGGTTGTTGAACCTGTCTATCACTCTCCAGTTGTTGAGGCGGGAGAACCCGCGCCACTGCATCCAAGAATTGATCCGCATCTTCCACAGTCCAGAAATAGATATCCAAGGTATGTAACCGATAATTGTGTTTACTCTGGTCCCTCGGATCTGTAAACGGAAGAAGCCATGCGTCCTGGTTTCCGACAGGACTATGCGCCGAAACAGGTGAGTTTTCGACTTGGGAACCGACGGTCACAGTAACCAAAGTCGGAAATCTGGTCGAATGTACCATGTGCACATGATCGAGAGCTACCACAATTTAGTTCTGATCAACTCTACCGTCTTTGTGTGTCTGCTGAACTAACCTCCTTGAAAAGCATCCTGATCATTTGTGCCTGGATTATTCGCAATCTCTAGTCTGGCGCTACCCCGCGCTGCATCGTGGTATACGTAGAGATAGGAGCCTTTATCGAATCGGTGATAGGTGGGGTTTGGCGTTGGATTCGTGAAGTAGTAATGGACGTCGGTGAAGCTGTAGCGGCTTTGTTCAGACCCTATATCTTCTGGTAGTGTATATGCTCGCACTTACAGCGTCAGTAAACGTTCTTCACCCGGAAATGGCGGCATGGCGCAGAGAGATCAGTGAGTGTTCGATAAAGTGATAGTACAGTGCAAGCACGAGGAAGTTGTCGGCTTGCAAGAGATAGGAGGTGGCATTTCATATATACATTCAAATTGACTGAAAGGAGCAGATAGAGAGACTTACCTGCGAATCAGTGGCAGTGCTCCCATCCATGTAGCAGGATTGGGCACGATGAGGGGGAGTGAGCGGCTAAGGAAGCACGCTGGCTGGACGACGAGGCTGCTGCTACATGTGATTTGCTTAAGCTTAGATGACGCTAAAAAAGTCAGGCGCTTACAGCATCCCGTGATTCCTGGGCGTTTATTGGTCAATTGCTTTGGTTATAGTCGGATCGGTAAAACACTTCTTCCGCTGAACTCTGTACCGTACCTGGAGAAAAAACACCATCATTGAGACTTAGATCAGTTGATACGGACACGACACAAGGGCTACTCTTCCCCCCACCTCAGCCTTACTCTCGTTCTTAGTCAATGTGAGTTATGCATCTATCTCTGCAGTAATCAATCATATCTCCAGCTCTCAACAATGCTGACACTCGCCCTGACAGCTCCGGATCCAAACTTATAACCACTTATATCGTCCGTAACCCCGACATCAAAGGCCACCGGCCTAAGCACTCCCACCATGTCTCTCGTCCACCTCGCACACATGTGCTCTCACCTCAATAATGTCTCCAAAGCCCGTCTGGGTCTCACATCCATCGTCGACACAAAAATGCACCGCAACCTAATCCTCGCCATGCAACAACAAGGTCTAATCGGAAGTATCGTCCGGGGCGGCCGCTCACCTCCTCCTCCCCATTTGCTTCTTGGCCAACCTACCGCAACATCAGCTGCTGATGCCGCTGCCGGAACAAGCGGCGTGATCGAAACCGAACCCGTCACACAAGCTAATATCGCAACAAGACGGCTCTGGCTTGGACTAAAATACTGGCAAAGCGAACCCGTGCTTGGCAAAATCACGCCAGTCAGCAAACCCACACGACGAATTATAATGGACCTCCCGGCTTTGCGTAAAGTCATTCGCGGGACAAAAAGTGGTACTGTGGATGGATTGCGGTCGCCGGGTGAATGTCTCTTTTTAGCTACGGATCGGGGCATATTGGAGGCTAGGCAGTGCGTTGAGAAGAAGATTGGTGGTGTAGTTTTGTGTCGGGTTGAGTAGATTGTGTCATATCTGCTGAAGATACGTGAAACGTATTTTTGTTGCTTTGCATCGATGAGGAGTTTGGATTGTTTTCATTGAAGTCCTGCATTTGCGGCTTCTGATATTTTCTTTTCTCAGAGTCCATATTTTATATACCTCGCGCTGTATTCTATGTACTATATACAATTTCCTGGATGACCTTTCCACTACTCTATGCATTTATTTGTACAATATCATGAAGATTGGAGTAATATTTTTCTCTATATGCAATTGAGTGAATAGTGTACTACCACTGCTCTATATCTAACCTAATTTCTCACACTATTTGATTGTGCATCGGACTACAGGCTAGATCCTAGCCTTCAACCCAGCACCCACCAGCCTGACTCTCAAAAATGCCATCCCCGTTGTCGCAATCGCAAAACATAACCCCGCAAACAATGCAACAAAGGTATAACCTCCATTATCCGCGGATATTATTGCTCCAGCCACGGGCGGTCCAGCCAACGCTCCAATCGATGTAAATGCCATGAACACACCGACTCTAAACCCGATTTCATGCATGGGTGAGATGGTAGCGACCAGACTGGGCCCTAGGCCAATTACACCACCAGAACTGAATCCGAATAAAGCAGCGAAGCAGATTTGGGCGGCATTGTTGTGACCCGGCAGCCAGATACCGAGAACGAAGATCGTGGAGAGACCGGACAGTATGGTCATGACATTGAAGCGGCCGGATCTGTCGGCGATGTAGTTGGGAAGGGTTCGGCCGATGAGGCTGTTCTAGTTAATATCAGAATTAGAAATGGGGAGGAAGGATAAATACCTAGCACCGTTGAGAATCGGCACAAGACTCCAAGCCAAATACGTGCTCATGCCATATGTGATGGCTGCAGTCACGATATAATCGAAGGGGATAAGCATAGCCACTACAGCATAGAGTCAGCCTCTTCCACTCCGGTTCATCCAAGCCACGAGGGAGCTTACAAAACATAAAAAACTGCGAAATACACAATGCCAAAAACTTAAAATCCTTCAACGGCGTAATGTACTGCATAATGTGAAAGGGGCGTGGTTTGTGTAGCAGAGCCGAACTGATAAATACATTCGCAATGACGAGCATGCCCAGAATCAGGAATGCACAGATTCGCATTGTCCAGCCAAAACCGACTTTAGGCAGGAGATGTTGCACCATTAAGGGGAATATAACACCACCAAGCGAGGAGCCTGCCACAGTCAGACCGGCGGCGAGACCGCGGCGTCTGCGGAAGTAGGTTTGTGGCTGTAGTCAGTTAGCTTGCGAGTCTATACTAATAGGGCCAAAGGGGATGGAAAGAAGAGGGGCGTACAGCTGAAATAGACGGTGTGAAGATAAAACATGCGCCGATACCAGAAACTACTGACTGACTGAGAAAGAATTGGTAATATTCTTTGCACAGACTAGTCATCATGAGACCAAAAACATGCGCAACAGACCCTGCAAATAGCGGGACGCGGGGACCATGGCTATCGAATATCCTGCCTGCCACGGGGGCCATACCCAGCATGAAGAAAACTTCCCCTCGTCAGATTTTCCCATATCGAAGGATGAAGGAAGATACATACATTGCACTGACGTGATCCACGAAACAGTCGAACTCGAATACCCTTTCAACTGATTCGATTGATACTCGTCCTGGAATAAACCAATACAATTCGTCCAGCCAAACGAAGTGAATAATCCAGCAGAAGCCCCTAGAACACATAACCAGGCCTTTGTACCACCTTCCGGTGCTTCTGGAGAAGCAGACAGCTGCAATTGCTCGGGTTTCTGGATCTCCTTGTAGCTGTGGATGGTTTCCTGTGGAATATCATGTTTCTCGAGGCTTTCGAGGTCGACTTCTGTGTGACTTGGGGATTCTGTGTCTGCCATGATGATCTACAAGTAGTGACTACGCAGTCTAAAATACAGTCATAACCACTCAGATAACAGAACAACAGATTCGAAGAGAGAATCACAACTGAGTTAACTATAGAATTTATAACCACCAGAACGAAAGGCGCATTACTATGTATGTCCGAAGGGCGGAGTTTAAGCGCGACGTTAGTTCTTAATATACTCTTTAAAGGAAGTATCACCGTAGCGGTACATCATCTCATACATTAAATATAGCTGGGCCTAAGTTCTCTTGAGCTGGAGTTTGGTAGGTTGTCTAAGCTCGGATTTATTGCGGATGGGTGTTACGTCTGCACTTAGTGCTACTTAATAACACATTAACAAGTTCCAACTATGGAAATAGCCCAGCGACAGAATGGAAACCCTGACTCTCATCAATAATAGAAACATGGGCCGACTAGTCCGATATGCCCGACTGGCCGAGCACAGGCGGAGCCGATGGCCATATTCGTTAAGCTTTGCGCATTTCTTTCAAATAGAAGTATAACGCTGTCAGCCAATAAGAAACCACTAGCAATGAGATTCCATCTCATTGCCTTTCAATCACGACGTTCTTTTGTCTTTTGGCTTTATAATTTCAGATTCATGATAGGATATATGCGTACTGTGGGGAAAGGCAATATGTCGATTTGTGGATGGTGTCTGATTGTGTACCTCTGAGTTGGGTCTCAGATCTGGTTTGAATGTGCGGAAGGTAGCTCCTCAAGCCGAACATTTGGATGAAAGCGTTCCTGTGAAGTCGCACGTAGAAGAAACACCGTGGTCAAGTAATGTTGGCTTCTTCGTCTCGCTTGATTTGAAGGAGTGCTGACGGCCACGGTACGGGCATCCCATGGCACAGCAGTGGCTGCAAATGCCTCAAGTCGATCAAGTCGTTGGCGTAGTTTTGCTCCTAAAGACAGACGGTAGTCGAATTGTCCTTACAAGCATATCAATTTATATACTATTGAATGCTCACGAAACTTTCGCTGGGCCTGATATTCTGTTGCCGTCTCTTCTCCGGGTCTCGACGGATATGTGGTTTCTTATTGGTAACTACTGTTCTACTTTGATGACTTTGCAATGACGTGTCTGATATAGGTATAGCACAACTTAGTAACTGAGACTCCAATAACTTCGATAGTATTTTATGGATTGATCCAAGACTGGTGACAACATCAAAGATATAGGGACAGAGAAGATCTGGTTGAGTATATGCCAGGGACAACAACCGAACCGCACCATATTAATTGGTTATGCGGATCTCATGAAGTCGAACTACAAACCAAACATCAACACCGGCCACAACACTCAACCTCTCAAGCCTCGAGCGGGTGTCGGCTTTAAATCATCGAGAGGGAAAAAAAAAAACAGTTAGATTAATTGCGATAATAAAAAGAAATGGAAAGGCTACCCCAGATCAGCCTTACCTTTTTAAGGTTGGCCAAAAAAAGAAAAGGCCCGAGCTGCGATTCGAACGCAGGACCTCATCCATTCTTTCTAATGTTTATCATTAGATGGAAAATTCCCGAAGGATGCATCGTACCCCTAGACCACACGGGCTTTTAAGAAAACATTCTACTTTCGGTTTATATCAGAAATAAACCTTGATTATTCAGTCCCTCGATCAGTAACACCCATGACAATTCAGCTAAATTCCTCTGAAAGTCGTAGTGCAAGAACTAGGTGGACCGTATGGTTCTTTACTTAATAGACCGAGGCACGAAGATTTAGAGCAGATGATATCAGACACGGTAAGACCTGCTTTGTGGAGATGCATGATACCGAAAATTCGTAGGGAGATTTGGTCATTAAAGTACTTGAAAAACAATGAAGCATATTCAATATCTAGCGAACCCCATGAATCAGTCCTTCCACTCATCTCTGCCCAACCTGACAATGTCACCCATTTCCAGAATCCAATATTTTGCAGGCGCTTTGCCCTCTTCCGCAGTACGAGCTGCTGCTACCGCAGCTCTGCCGATGACGGTTTGATCTTGGCCTGAATTCAACTAGTCAGTAAGTCAATCTCAATCGATTCATGCCATAAAGATCATAGAACATACCCAAGCTATCTTGAAAACCCTGACTTATCTTGTGAACATTTTGCACAATTTTTTCAAAAATCGGAGCCTTTGGCTTTTCCCGGCCAATGATCATACCCGGCCGTAAGATGATAGCTTGTTCAAAATCAAGCTCCTTGATGGCATCCTCCACGCCAACCTTCATCTTCGAGTAAGGCAGCTGGTTCGTAGGGAAGCTCCTAGTACCAGAGCTAGAGATGAAAACATACGTCTTCACGCCCGCTTCTTTAGCTGCGCGGGCATTCTCAATGCACAGGTCATGATCAATTTTCCACTGATTCTGAATACCGCCGGCCGCTGCTCTGGTAGTACCGACAGCGTTGAATACCACTGATGGCTTAGGCGACAAGGCAGAAATCATGGCGCCCCATTTTAAGTTGTCGCCCTCTTGAATCGCTTCCAGTTTAGGGGATTGCACGGATGGGAGACTTCTTGAGATGGTCTTGATGGATGAGAATCCATCGGCGGCGAGAAGCGTTGCGAGGATCTGAGAGCCGACGGCTCCTGTACTTCCGAATACTGCTGCTGTTGTCATGTTTGCTTGTCCCCCCTTTGCGGTATTTATATTTTGTGTTGAAAGGTCACCAGAGGCGATATAGCGAATTATCGAAGCCTCAAATGGTTGGCTCAATTTTGGATGGATGTCTATACGTACGATGGCGGACATGGGAAGGAAAGGAACATAAGCTCGGAAGAATGGGCCAGAGCATGTAGGTTAACCCTAGGGTAGGACACGGCCCCACAATTATCTACAACGTCCGGCGCTTCTCACGATTCTTGTTCAGCTTCATCAATCATGCTCAATAGCTTCATCAGGCAGCTCGGATTGATGCCATGATTTAATAACTTATATTGCCTCACTCGAGGCAATTGGATCTATTGTGGGCTAGTCTAGAAATTCCGAAGCATAATTGCCGACATGGCTGCAAACAACCTTCGTGATTCGGCTTTTATCAGCGGTACTGAGCCTCCGGCACAACCAAATAGCACCATAAAACATAAGCGTAACCGCACTGCTCAGTCATGCGTTCAGTGCCGCCAGCGCAAAGTTCGTTGCGACCGAGGATACCCCTGCGCTCCATGTTTGCGATCTAAGAGTTCATTGAAATGCTCGTATGATAGGCGGAGTACGCCAAAAGGAAATGCGCCGAGTGAGAGCTCTTCAATCCTACAACATCGGGCTGGGCGACCGGTTAGACAAGAAATATCTTTGACGTCATCAAGCACTAACAGAACAGCCGAAGATGCCGATGCTGTCACCGAGCCTGGAGCAGCGGCACACAGCCAAAGGTTGATTGAGGATCTTCAAGAACAAGTCCAACAATTGAAAGGAGCAGTATCAAGCAGTGCATACTTTAGCAACAACTCAGGTCCAGTTGTGCTACCTGCAGGAGCGGGGAAAACTGAAGAGCAACCACTCAAGGCTCCAACATCTCATCTGCGAAATGCTTGGGATAAAACCAAAATATTCGGTCCCAACAATTGGATACACACTGCGGAACAGGTATTAGTAACCCAAAATCTGGACCTGAAGAAATCTCAGTGCTGATAATCAGCAGTTCCAAGTTCTTGGAGAGTTCGTCGCATCAGATGTGTCGCTCTCAGAACGATTCGGTGATAAAGCTGAATTGGTTAATCTTTTGAAGGAGTGTATTAGTCTCAGAAAATTATACAAAAAACAGGAATTCGATGACGATGATCCTCCATCCATGGATATATGCAACACCTTTCCTCAAAGACCTACCTGTGATGAACTTGTCCAATGTTACCTTAGAACCTTGGAACCCATATATCGCATATTACACATACCATCCTTTAAGACGGAGTATGAAAAATTCTGGAATGAGCCTCAATCAGTTGAAAATCACTTCAAGATGAAGCTGGCATTAGTACTTGCCATCGGTTCGGCTTTTCATTCGTTCCAGGATGATTGGGCTCATTACGAGAATACTGTGCAAAAGTGGGTGCATGCAGCACAGTTGTGGCTGGCCGGCCCATCAAAACAGTCCAATTTCACCAATGATGGTCTACAAATTGGCTGTCTACTAATCTTATCTCGTCTAACTGGTCCTTCTAGTACTCCCACTTGGATATCGACGGCATCTCTGTTGCAAATGGGCCTGATGATGGGTTTACACCGCGAGTCTACGCTTTTTACTTCATTGACGCCCTTCCAAGCGGAGATGAGGAATCGTCTATGGACCACAATCATTGAATTAAGCGTTCAGGCTTTATTGGATTCTGGTGTACCTCTACCTCTTTCTTTAGATGAATTCGATAGCCGGTGTCCAAGCAATATTGACGACAAGGACATCTCTCCGGAGAGTAAAGAGCATATCCAGCCTAGAGGTATTCACGTGCCTACCGACTCATCAATTCAGATATTACTGAGCAAGTCTATAAGCACGAGACTTGAAATAGCCCGCTTACTAAATGACCCTTTACGCAAAAAGCTCACCTTCGACAAAGCAATGAGGTTAGGACAGGAGCTCCGTACTGCGTACTGCGAAATAATGGACTATTTCCAAAGAAATACTCCCGCACCACAGGGGCAAGAGAGTGGCCAAATGGAGTTCCAACGCAAATTTCTAGACATGTACCTCCACAGGTATATTCTCTTCCTTTATCGCCCGTTCATGATCGAGGCTCGTAAGGATCCTCGATACTACCTTGCACGCAAGCTATGCGTTGAATCTTGTCTAATTATTGCATCTCACTGCGAAGTTGTCACGGATCCATCAATAGAGATGAGCGACTATCTCTGGAGACTTACTCGTGTTGGGTCAGGAGCGTTCAAAGGTCCATTTTGCATGGACGTCATTGCGGTATTGGGCCTTGAACTAGTAATGCAAGTTGAAGAAGAAAATTCAATTCGCTTTTCAGGGTTTCCGATGATGGCAGTTGATCCTCTCAGTGAAATGAAGAAAGCAAATCGCGCTCCGCTGATTCGGTGCTTGGAAAGCATTAAAGATCATCTAGAACAAATCATCATCTCTGGGAGGGTCTCGCTCAAACGCTATATTTTCCTTGTGGGAGCTCTCTCCATGGTTCGTGCTATGGACTGTGGTTTACCGGTTAGGCAGACTATTTTCGAGGACATGACGGCGACACTGAAAAAGTATTATTCTTATTTGAGCGAGCGCACTTCGGACCAACCGCGAGCGGAACTTGTAGGAGAGATGGCAGTTGATCCTGGAGACATGCCTGATCTTTCCGCATTTTTTTCTACTGAGAACTGGGTATGCGTCTTTCTACTGCTACATGTATAGGTCAAGTGTTTGCTAACATTCCCATTACATATAGGATCCTTCTAGCATTGTATTTCCGGATTTATTCAGCCTCTTAGAACCATCGAGCATGAGGTGGTAGGTACAGATCAAGTATAAGAAGCGTACTTTATAATTAAGCTTCGGACTAGCAGAGTGCTACAAAGTAATGAAGGCTACGCAGTTTATTAGGTTAGAATCCCATGAGAATTTGATGATCGTTCATCTAGTTAATCAGGGTATGACTTGTGGAAAATGAAAACAAGTCAGCAATAATATATACAAGTAACTCACTACTTATATACTGTGTAGAAATATCCTATTGGCTACTAACTTCTTCCTACCCCATGTCATAATGGGCCAATCAACGCCTCAAACTTTCAGGGGTTATGCAACCTTGGAAACACCGAGGGAAACACCTAGGTGGTCTCTCACGTTGAACTCTTCTCCTAACGTTCTAATAGCTTCACTTTGGCAAGATATATTCTTCTCGTTTGATTAGGGGGTTTCATATCTTACGTGGAAACCTTATGTCACTCCCAGACGTTCTCGTCACAGGCGGCTGCGGCTTCGTCGGCGCAGCGATCGCCAGAGCCATCGCAGAGAAATATCCGAAATGCAGAATCTCCATCATAGACATAAACGCCCCTGGCCCTATCCATCAGGTCCCGTCTCAAGCAAGCTATGTCCAAGTCGATATCACTTCGACAACACAGGTCGAGGAAGCTATGCGCCAGATCCGACCCGCTATCGTGATTCACACCGCTGGCATTGTACCTGTATTAGCAGAGCGTTTTGATCGGCGCCTGCAGAGCACGGTATGGAAGCTCAATGTCGAAGGTACAGGGATTATGCTCGATGTTTCGAAGAGATTTGGAGTCAAGGCATTCGTATATACAAGTAGTTGTTGCGTACTCATAGATGATATGCGTCTACCATACAGGAATGTTACTGAAGAGTGGCCCACCTCGCAAAATTCTTTGATGTATGGCGAATCAAAGGTTTGTATGTCCTACTTCAAAAAGTTTTAAACTAGACTAGATATGGTGAGCTGATGTATGAGAACCATTCCGTTGTCTTGCTTTCCTTAGGCAGCTGCAGAAGCATTGGTTCTCCAATCCTCTTGCGCCGAAATGGCCACCTGTTCACTCAGGCCTTCTGTCCTAACGGGTCCCGGAGATGACCGACTCCTACCAGCAATCCACGCATGTATTGCTAAGGGGGAAACTCCGTGGGTAATTGGCAATGGCTTTAACTATTGGGACGTGACTCTAGTCCAAAATGTCGCGGATGCGCATGTCCTAGCGGCTGAAAATCTGGTCTCAGCGACAAAAACAGCGGCCGGGGAAGCTTTCTTCATACAGAATAATGAGCCCATTACTTTTCGGGATTTCTGCCTTGCAATATGGAGGAATTTTGGGCATATACCCCCTTTCACTATGCATATCCCCGAATCTCTTGCTTGGCTAGCTGGATTGGTGGCTGAATGTTTTACTTGGTTCACCGGCACACCTACAACGCTCAGTAGAGGTAGTGTCAACGATGCATGTCATATGAGATATGCAAGTGGTGAGAAGGCACGGCGTATACTTGGCTATGAAGCAAGGCTGGGTCTTGAGGAGGGGATCAGGCTTAGCTGTGAGGTACGTAAATCATTTTCAAGCTGAAACAAAAGCGGCAGTGTTGGCTCTTGACTGCTTTGTTGTATATGATCTTATCTAAGTCTGGACGGGAACACCGTTGACGTTATTTTTTCTTGCCGCCCTTTCCAGGATTATGCTCGTCGACTAGGCATCAAGCTACCCAATGCCCCAGGCTTTCGCAACAGCCAGGGTGCAGACACGAAGGAAGCGTCATGAATCTGAATAGCAAATCCATTCTTATCGGCCACTCGATATTTGCCCCTTAGGTAGTGATTTCATTTGATGCTGTGTGTCTCTTGCATCTTTTTTTATTTGACGACCCAACCTTTAATGAACTCAGAGTAGTACGAACCTATCCCAGACCTACCTAGGCTTGCGCGAGTTGCCACAAGCTTCAGTGTACATCCTCGGTTAATGTGAGGGCAATACCCCAGTATATGTCAAAGCGTACTTCCTATTACGCTTATCATCTTTTCGATAACCAAATAAGCCTTCAACCGGAGACTCGATAGTCACAAACTCTCAATATTCGCAAGCAAGGAGGTTATAGATAGTCATCATAATCAGTCTTGGCCTGATGAGTCTCTGCTGACGGATCCGATTTCTCTCCATACCCAATCAATACTTACTTTCCAGTAGAGAAAGATAGATGCGTGGCAACAATAAAGCATCACTTTTAAAGAACCCTATACACCCTTAAACCCCGAGTTTCACGCCTGTTGCCTGTTGAAGGAAATCAAATACAATTTTCCCAAAGAGGCATGTTAGGGCAAGCGCGGTCATGCTTTCTTGTGATCTTCGGATTGGGCTGAATGGGGGCTTACGGTGGTCGCCGCTGACGTCTACAAGCAAAAAAAAAATCAAAAAAATCAATAGAAAGACAGAGCTCCGAGCATTCCGTTCATGACAAGCTACTAGTCAATAATACCCAGCTTATCATAATTGAAATGAGGAAATTAAAGGATCCGTTCCTACGCTTCGAAAGTAAATCTAGTGTGCAGGCTGGGATGGAAGGGATTGGGGGTTGGGCGACCACGTTGCACGCATTTATGCCCGATGCCCAATGGTCGATTATCCCAACGCTCGATTTGAGGTCTTTAACTTGTTGATACTACTGTCTGTCACTAGCACTAATGTACTCCAGGATCCACTCAAAAGCTCGAAATGTGTGTGCTACAGCTCCGGTACATGTAAAGTAATCTCATGTAGTTGGCTCCTGCCCGATTTCATGATAAATACATTCTTTCTTTGACCGACTCTCACGTAATAACGCCGATCCCTTTATATTCTAACAAATCAATAGCTTTACATTGAAGTAGGATTAATTGACTATAGGTGGGATAGCTAAGACCTAATATAACGTTTGCGTGTGTGGCTCCCCTCTGCTCCGGAGTGGTGTTAGGACATCTAGACCAATGGATTGTCAGTACTAATTGATAGTCAGTGAGCTGGTCATATACGATCTCATAGTCGCATCTAATAATTGGTCAATTGCTATCTCCAACACGGCCAATGGAGAAACTATCTAGATCACAACTGACCTTGTGCCACCTATTTCTCGCAGCTATCGATTAGATCGATTAGCTTTTACATCTATGTTCGTTAACCGATGATCCAAAAGCAACCTATATGATCTTAGGTTCCTACCACCATCTTTTTAATTAAGCATATAGAATGAAGTGCTGGCAGTTGTTGCCACTGACTACCGATGAAGATCAGACTTTGGAGGTAGTACCAGTTCTAACTCTTTCCATCGATCCGGGTCCGAATTGCTGCCCAAACCCACGACCGACTATGATCGTTCTAACAAACTTTAGATATGTTAATTAAGACCGTCACCAAACACTGTTCTTACCTTACGCACCAGCAATCAGCATAGGCAATCCCGCACGTCAACTGGGACAAATACCGGGAACTACCTTTTTCCAGAACTAGGTTCATCCCTGAAAGAAACGCCCTTCCGGGGATAGAGGATCCGCTATGAACCCATCTACTTGTCACTCTGACACTCCACTTAGCAACCTTTGATCCATTATCATGCCATGGGCGGACCCCCTCCCCCTCTTCCTCCCAAGATGGCGGTGAAAAACAAGGTGTGGATTTCGAAGACGTTGGACAGCAAAGAAGTCTCGAATATATGTGCCCTACCCTAGGTATTCATGTGGGTTGCGGCCCGCTCGAGTCCTCAAAGGGGATAACGATCACTGCCTCGATTCGCCACCAGTTACAGATGTAGAGAAGAGATCATTGAGCATTATTACTGCTGATGAACTTGGCTAGTCCGTGGTAACGGACCTATGTTCCAGGAGTGGACAGATAATCCAAAACACAAACTCTATGGTATTGAATTAGTTTCAACCACTTATTTAAAGACTGATGGCGGACAGCCGAATGGTCTACCTAGGTTTGCTTCTAAGCACGAGCCTTCACGTTACTTTGAATTCAGTTTATAATACAGTGGTCTACCTTACCTTGCCTTCCTTTTTCCTCGGCTGTTCTCTAAATCTATGTCCATATTCTTTCCTGTCACATATAAACGGGGTTTCTGAAACTGTTCAACTATCTCCCTATCCCTTCTACCTCTAATATCTCCAGTTGCCATAGCTCGCGTCATGCCACTCTCAATGGGCTTTCACTCCCTTCCTGGAGCAGCAGCATCTATGGTCGATCCTTACTTTCCTCCCACTCCCAGAATGGATGGGTTCGTTCGACAAGGGCGAGTTCATAGTGCTCATATGACAAATTTCAAGAAAACTAATGCAGGATCTTATAGAACTTCGTCTTCGTCTTCGCAGTCTTCATACTTCGGGGGCGCAGCTCCTCCTCCTGTAATCTACCAACAAAGGTAATCTCCATACCTTTGAGACCCTGATGGACAATGCACTGAGTATTTATTTTAGTGGAAGTCGTGGTTTTCCAAATTCGCGAACCTTCACAGATGTGGACTCCAACAACCGGCCCACTGCGCAGGGCAGTCCAATGGACTATCAGACCTACTACGCTCAACCAGCCAACTCTTCAAGGCATAGACGCTATTCCAGCGCTTCCGTCGCCCAGGCCCCTATTGGACGACCGCCCCACCACGTTTCAGTGCATACCGAATGGGATCCAGCTAGAATCTCCCCAGATGAGTACATGCATGATGTCGACTCTCCTCGATCTTATGACATCCGCGAGTACCTGGTAGAGACCAGCAGATCCCGTTACGGCGACAAATCCAACAAGGCAGGTAGTGTAAAGTATCACTCACAAAGACGCCCATCCAACCGCGATGAATTCGATGGACCGCACCAACTTCTTGAACCGCCATCGCCGAAGACCATTGCAGCTCAGGAGCGGGAGCTTCCCCCGCTCCCTACTAACCTCGACGTCTCAGAGCAAGACCGTATCTTGTGTGAGGTTAATGATCGCCTCTCTCAATGTGCGTTTGACTTTGTGGCCAAATACCAGTTTCCAATCCCTATTGAACCGGATAAAAGACAGGTGAGGGTACCAGCAGACCGGGAATGGACCGAATGGGTTTATTTGTTGAAAAGATTGGCCACAAAACGCCGGATTCCTGCCCGGGTACTTCATAATGGCCAGATCAAGCAGCTTGTTACCGTTTTGGAGAATTCCTTGGAGATGCGGCATGCTGCAAAACATCAATCCAGGCCAGTAAAGGATGACCGGAATGTATTGCAGCTTATTTCCGCTGGAACCCAGGTTGCTAAGATCCTCAAGGATGCCACTGCCATGGAATATTTGGACCGTCTTTACCAGGAAACCGAGCGAAGGATTAAGGAACGACAGAGCCGTCGTGTGAAATTTGCCTCTTGAAATTGGACGGTGATTTTTTGGAATTGTTTCGACGTTTTGGAACCTTTGAGGCATTGGATCCTTTTACCTCTGCCAAGAGGCTGTGAATCTTGCCCATTTTTGCAAACTCATAATATGTGTTCCACCAACTTTCTGCCTTTCTTTCACTGTCTCGCGCCATTGTTTTACCGCTGAACATGTGAAAACTCCATGCGGAGAACGAAGTAGGTCAGTCATTTGGACCAAAGCCGGTAAAACTATGTCGGATAAGATGCCAGCTCAGGAAAGATTTTCTGCATGATCCGTTCGCCAAACTACCAACAGACCAGAACAACAGAATCAAGTATTGAAGGAGGACAGAAACACAGACGCATACATACATAAGCTTACGCCGGTATTGATGAGTTTACCGCTACTTACGACTCACATTCAGACCAGTTGACTTTCCCAATTCGACACGAAGGAATGAAATTCATGTCAACCAAACCTTATGTTACGAGGGAGGATAATGATGCCAATAATGAAAGGATTCGCCATCTTCTGCTTTTTGATTATTGTTTACTTGTACCACAATTGGAGGATCCCAGGATTTCTGATTTATCTTTCTCTGTTTTCAATTGCCAGTTACTGCCAGGAGACAACAAACAATACCTACCTACCCACGGAAGCCCATTATTACCTGCTATCCCGGCGCCTTACGTACAGAGCTAGCATCGATATGTGTAAGAATTAGTTTTTCTCATTCACGCGCCGGTCCTTACAGAAAGCACTAACTATGATGATCATGAGTTCCTCGGTCAGAACCTTCCTTGCTGTGATTGTCGTTGGGACATTGAAGATTAGAGAAACACATAGCTACACCCTGAGCCCCTTACTCGTAAATGTTTGCCACCGTCTCGTCATTTACTATTTTTTCATCTATACCTACATAACCCAATTGAAGATTCTTCACAAGTTCCCATGTTGACTACGCGATCAACTTGAAATGGTCAGTGCTGCCGGTCGTCTAGGGAAATGTGTTAAATCCCATGGACCCCGAGAGAAACCTGTCCGTTCCCATCGACTCATACAACAATGAGTAGAAGCTACTTCCCTCAATACTCACTAGTGCTTGAAGATTTGAACACAGTTCACATAGAGAATTCCTTTAGGAATGCCATACGCTAAATCATTTGTCATTCTGGAGATCTGTGAATCTTTCCGAAGACGCAGAGGCTGCCATTTCAATCCTGCCTAAGAGAAAGTCAACGGAGACAGACCCTGGGAGCGATTCAAGAACCGGCATATCTTCCTCCTGAGAGGGCAAATCTGTGTAATTATTTGTGAAACTGAGCTTGAAGAAGCGTGCCATCAGTCTTGATACGGCTTATGACTTAGTCTCAGATCAACATAGATAGTCAGCTGGCCTAGCGAACTTGAATGACTCATAAAGTTGTGCAAGTCTAGGATAGGACACATTTTCAACATCAGAAGATATATTTTCCTCTGAAAATCTAAAGTGGCCTTCCTTAGTCTTCTGCAGTTTTCTATTGTTCGCAACCAAGTCATCTGTGACCAATGTACGACCCAAGGAGTCTATGGCTCTTTATTCCAATGCATCTTCTCCCTCTTTTAGTGATACATATAAAGACCCTCTTTTCTCTTTCTGGGAGGATACATCAACCAGCACCATCGAACTTTCTTCCATACAACCATGTTGGCATACTTCCGTAATAGCTTCTTCATTCGACCACACAGCAAGCCTGGGGGGCACACGGTGGATAGTACCGTGATTTTCGACAAGCATACACAATTGGAACATATTAAAGGGTGTGAAATTCTCTTTCAAAGCTTACATAAGGAATATAATATACAATTCGATGATGAGGACGGTTTCAAAGAATCGGCCAAGAAGTTCATGGACATTCTTGACAAGGATTTTCCTAAGCAATCGGATAGACAAAGAGTAGGTAGGATCCACAAGAATCGGCCTGACCTAAAACAGACGTTAGGCTTTCAAAATATCGAGAAAAATCTTGACCTGGCTACCAAAGATTTGAGAGACATACATCACCAGCTTTCAAGCCTCAAGGAGGGATATGATGGATTGGAAAAAAGGAAGAAGGGCGCTTTATGGCTACGTGATTGGCTAGAAGTGAAAGGCCAAGTGTTCGAATGCTACGAATACGCTCAGGAGGCCATACAGCTATTCAAAAGTGAGGTTCAAGAGCTAACGATAATACCTGAAACGATCGTGGCTATCCGACAAATCACATTGTGCCATCTTATGCAGCTTTGCGATGAATGGCTTGAGAAACTATCGAAGTACAGAGTAAAGCTGGTCGATCAACATGACTACATTAGTCTCTTCACAGAGTTGTACTCCGTTCTGGAAGAAGAAGGAGTCCGTATGGGCGACGTACCATTGAGTTCTGCGGTTATTGAATCCAAAGAAATTGTCACTGTCGATTTGGAGAACCTCGAGCAAAGCCTTGGAAATTTATACAAAATGATTTTCAGTCAAGGGAGCATGGAAAGACTCATAAGAGAAAACAAATGGGAATATGCAGCAAAAAAAGACCCTTTTTTGAAACAAAAGGACAGGCATATTAAGGAAGTCATTGGCGATTTTCGCCAGCATTCCCAGGAGCTTATTTCTTTGATCAGCTCGAGCAAGCAGGTGAATGAAATGCTATCAACCGAGGGATCTGTCGGTTGAGTAGGGTTGATGCCGGACGGAAAAGTGACTATTATATTCATGCACTAGTCAGAAATGAATCTTATGATTCAAATTATCAACTGATGAACATCAAATAGTCTTCTTGCTAATGTCCCTAGAACATTAAATCAGACCCAGCTACAAAGAACAGAAGGCATCTCCAACCTCTGAATTTGATATCTAGAGGTTGTCTTTCATGAGCAAATATTGAATAAAAAGTAATCTGATATAATAACCGGTCTGGTCAATAATGACTTTGAGAAATCTTCATAGTAAGATAAATGGCATTTGACCTAGTATGTTTAATGGTGATAAGGCGGCCTTCTGTATGATATAGATAGGTTTTTGCTGCAGCGAACCCCTTGAAGCGACATCTGGAGTATACCATCGGTCCTTCACACCTTGTTTCAATATTCTTCCGCTGTACGAGTCACCAGTCAATGATATCCTATATCATGGACAAAGTCCCATATAGCTATTCGCAATCCTGTATTTTTTACCCAAATCTGAGATCTTTTTCAGTCATCATTCCTGACACCAGATCTAGCAATTATGCTTCTGCGATCGAGCATCCGTCTCAACCTCTATTTTGCGTGCCCTATAATGAAGAGGAATGCGGTAATTCAGAAATGGCAACTTTATTTGGGCAAACAATCGTACTGCTTTTGAAAGGTCGAAAGAACATATTCTGCGACTTGCGGAATCAATCATGTCAGTGCAGGGGCGCAGGAACCTGGTATAAGTTCTTGAGCAGGACAAAAATCAGGTATTATTAATACTCCTGATTCGATAGTACTTAAGCACATGAAGGCAAGTATCTTGGAACTTCATAACTGGATCACGCGGCTCATTCTTGTCCTCAAAAGCACACATAGTATCAACATAAAAACTCGCATAACACCACGAGAACCTGGTTCCTATGGAGATTAGGAGTGCACTTAGTAGATGGTAGGAGTAACAAAGTTCATGGCTGTAGCTATCCGGGTGGTGCAAATGAATGTCATGACAGCAGACAATTATAATGTCGAAAATATTTCTGGGTACCTGATTAAGTGGAAATCCGAATCTTTCATGTATTCACAATGTAATGGTACGAAATGTCCGAACTTGAATTCTCTAAGTCATCAAGTTCATGTTGTTGATCAATAATAAAGTATTTGATAGTTACTCTTTCTATCTGTATTGCAAAGACGCTAGCTAATGTTAGGGCAATGCTAGAAATATCCATATAGGACAAAAAAAAATCTTAACCACAGGTCTCAAAAAAGAGATAAAAGCTCAATTCGATCGAAGCAGAAGACAAAATAGGAATGAACTTGAAAATTTGCTGAGACACAAAGACCCCAAACAGATCAAGGTAAGAAGCAAATGATAAGAAGGCGAATGTAAATACAAGAATCGAAACGAATCCAACATGGAAACAATAGCAGAGAATGCAAATTGGTCGATGAGAAGTTGCTAATATGACAATAAGAAGGTAACGATTATCAAATAAACAGAACAGAACCGCTGGATAGAGTATCGATGCAAAGTGAAAATTTCGAGGATGAAAGATTCAAGAATATAAACAAGTCAAAACTCGTGCTTCCCAAAATAGAACACCGGAACAAGATAGCAGCTAAACAAAAAGTAAAAAGTGTAGAATCCCTATTTGTGACGAAGAAGATAAGGTCAGTCCAAAGCAGATTTGGCTGGTATGATACAGTTCGAAGTACCGAAGCAAGAAGAGAAGTGTGGAAGTAAGCCCCAATCAGTTAGTACTTTCCACTTCGGGATTGCTCTGTTCATTCGCCTTTTCAGCGATGGGCTCGAGAGAGGATTCTTCACCTGAGGGTTTCTGCGCTGGCTCTTCTACCTTATCGACAGCTTCAGCAAGTGTGCCCTCTGGAGCGGCCGGCACCGAATCTTGAATGATTTGTTCTGATTCTTGAGCTTCACCCTCATGGATTTCAGGGGCTTCTTCTTTCTTATCCGAAATGTCTTCTTGAGGCACCGTAACATCTGAGGCGGACTCGACAACGGTATCTTGCGCAATATCATGAGGCTGTTCGATTTCGGTTGTGATTTCTACGGCAGCTTCTTTCACGTCAACCTCAGGTTCTTCAAGGACGGTTTCCGGAACCGATACAAGGCCCTTGTCAGCGACGGCATCTGGATCTTCGGATAGGGTAGATTCAGTCGGTGGGTTTTCAGTCAGCTCTTCCTTGATGTTGGGTTCAGTCAATGGTTCGGTTGTAGTAGCTTCTTCTTTTGGGTCCTCGATAACCGACTCCGCAGATGGCTCCGCTACAGATTCAACAGCCGGATCTCTCTCGACCGATTCTGAAGAGGGCTCCGCAGCGGACATTTCAGCTTCCTTTTGGGTCTCTTTCACCACTGACGCTGTTGAGTCCTCAACTTGATCGCCATTTTCCACGGGTAAATCTTCTTTGATAGTATTCTGGTCTGTTGCCACTCTTTCGATCTTGACTTCTGGCGTAGCAGGCGTAGAGTCCTGAACGGGTCTGCCATGTCTCTCCTTCTTGTTCTCAACGGTCTTGACGGGAATTTCCTTCTTTGGGCTCAGCTTCACGGCTTTTCCAAGTCTCGGCGGGCTTCTTGGCTCAACTTTTTCGTGCATTTTGCTCGCAGAGCTCGCAGTAGGGCGCATCATCCGGGCGAGGAAGCTCTCTTCTGCAGGAGCACGCGAGGATGTGCTCATACGAGATCTTGGTCGATCAGGAATGGTATGATTCGATAATCGAGATGCATCTGGCCTGAGGGTGGATGGCTTGCGGGAAAGAGTCTTGGCTGGTTCTGCTTTGGGAGAGCTCCGTAAGTTGACGTGGCTCTGTGAGCGTGTCAAGGCCCCAGTCCTGGCAGCTGAGGCGGCAGTAGGTGTTACGAGAGACGCAGGAAGGCGTACAGGTCGGGTAGGGGACTTTGAACTGGGTTTTGTCTTGGGTGAGGGTTGAACCGTATGCTTTTTGGTAGCTTCTTGGGATGGCGTGCTGGAACGCTCAGTGCGAGCAGTGGGAGCTGAATTCTTGACTGTGGTCGTTCTGGTGCTAGTAGCCCTGTCTAAGTGCGCCGTAGGACGGGTTGTCGTGGTAGCTGACCGTGTAGGGGTGGAGGCAGGCTTCTTCTCTTTTGTAGTGGCACTTCTGGTTGGAACCTTGTTTGCCGAAGATATCTTTGCAATTGACATTGTGGATGCGCTCTTCTTGATCGCCTTCGAAGGGGTTGCCTGCTTGTTGGATGTAGCAGGTGTGGGCTTAGTCGCCGTCTTCTCAATAATCACAGGCTCTAGCAATTCGGGCTTGGTATCCGACTTTGTCTCTGGTTTCGTCTCTGATTTACCGGTGACAGGTGGTGGCGGCACATTATCCTTCACCGCGAGTGACGCAAGCTTCGCACTAGCACTCTCAATCTTATCACCTTGGAAAGCAGCGAGCGCGGTACGTATTTTGTGGGGAGATGGGCTAAATGGGGAAGCTGAGGCGGTTTCGAGTTGTCGTGCGGGTGACACGGTGGTCGATCTCTGATTCGAGTCCACGTCTGTGTTGTAACTTTCTGTTCTTCGCAGTGCACCGGGTGTAGGTGAGCCCTGGCCATTCCGTTCGACAGAAACGAAGCTTGCTCGCACTTTGGACAGGGGTCTATTGGTGGCACTGTCTTGCGATTCGCCAGAGGTTCGGCCGCGGCTAGGAGACATGTCCGCGTTGTTGTTGTGGTTATTGTTGTTGTTGTTGTTGTTGGAGTTTTCGAACTTGGCCAAAAGGCTTCGAACACCGCCAGAAGCTGGTAGAGCGGCCATTGTGTACGGTATACAATGTATTGTTGACGTGAGGTTGGTATTTGGCTGGATCAGCGAGGAAGGGAGCTCCTACCGTCGCACGGACGGGGGGCTCAATGAAGGGGTAAGGTATGTGGATGGAGGGTAAACAATGCAAGGATAACGGTGGATGGGGGTGATATGGATATCATGAGATATCTGTGCGAGTATGTATAAAAGAGATATCCAGACGAAAAGGTCCGATACGAATGACGTGTCCACGTTGAGTTGAAACATGGAGGAACATGAAAGAGGGACGTTGTCGCCAGGGGCATCGCGTCTAGTTTAGACTTAAGAGTCACTCCCGTGATCCAGGGGTCTTCCGCGGCAGATCCCCATTCTTCCCCACTTAGAGAACCGTTACCATCCCAGTGGTTCTTACTCCCATTACTTAGTTTCCTACTCGTCTATCAGAAAACTGTTTCTACAGTGTTGTGCAATTTATCAATCGATCAAGTTGATATCACGCATAGACTTGACTGTTTCATTGGCGAAGTAGTGTTGCAGGGTCCTGGCGGGCACTGCACAACAACTGACACTCCGTACTAACTGGACTAGGTAATGAGCCAATCGATACTGTATCGGACACCCGGAGAAGTCTGAAGATAAATGAAACATCGGTTTCGACATTTCTGCATTGACAAAGAAATGAATCCTGGATTCATACCTCGTCCTATCGTGGCCGTGCAAACTCCGAGTTCCAGACATAGGATCAATAATCACGCATCGTTAAATTTCACCATATACTTATCCAGCAGCTCCTTCACCCGATCGACAGGCAATGCAGCTTGAACACGTCCCTTGAACCCTGTCAGCGATTCTGCCCGGCACATGGAATTCAAGATGGCCTCTTCTGTCGCCTCGGACGTCGCATAAAACAGCGAATCAATCACCTCGTTCTTGAGCGTCTCTACTTGCTGTGTTTCAAGTGGAGGCAGGTAGTCAAATCCGCTAGACGATGTGGCCAGTTCATTAGGAGAAGTTCCTGTGGATAGAGCGAGGAATATCTCCCCGGAGAAGTTTCGTCCTGCAGCGTGACCGCTAACCTGGCAACGGTCAACATTCTACTATCCGGAGTCTGGATTCGAGGGCCTTGCCTGCGTGACACCCATTCCTGCGTGCTGGGCAATGCGACGCAACTGGTGTGGAAGTAACGGCGCATCTGTACTATAGGCGAAATTAGCAAGACAATATCCATTTTGATGGAATGAGAATGAAGACCGTTACAACTAACATGACGACGATTATGATACCTTCCCTGCATTAGCACGAAACCAAACTTACTGCAAATTGAGCGGCGACTCACTCCCTTCTGCTGCCTTTCCTCCCTTGGGGAACTGTGTCTCCTCTTTCTTCGATGCAGCCCGAGCTTGTGCTTCTTCCCTGACTAGGAATTCTCCAACAGGTACATTGCCAATACGAAGGTCATCCTTCTGACCATAATTTGCCTGCACAAGAACACCAAGTGTATAATCTCTCTTGGCCCCTGGAACGGTTCTAGAGCTAGTCCCAGTGCCTCCTTTGTAGCCATGACACCTCATTGCTGTGCCTCCACCATAATTTCCCTCTAAGATCTCGGTCTGGGTCTTTGATGCCTCAATGGCGTCGTAGACCGCCTGTCTATCCACAATCGATGCGCTGATATCGTTAAGAATCCCGTCAAAGGTCTCTGCCACCACCGGGATGCTGACTCGGCGCATGGTCTGTTCCTCGTCTTCTCCCGCTAGGGTGCCTTGTTCCAGTTGCCATAGAAAAAGGGCGTCGTATACTTTTCCCACGCTTATTGTGTTTGTTAGGGCGATTGGCTAATTCCAACGCTTGTAAGCAATCACATTCTCATGGTTGGCAGTGAGGTCATACTGTACTAATAAAGCCCCATTCCGTCAAACCATGGGCCCCCGTCATTTCTCCCATGCCATTGAGATCATGGGTTGCCGCATAGCAGGGCAGAAGGCGTGTCTGCGTGGTTCCGCGGGGAAAGATCACAGTAACTCCTGTATGGATATCCTGACCTTTGTGGATGGTTTTCTGGCCAACAGCGACCCCTGGAGTGAGTTAGCACCTCGCTGTTTTATGGTAAAACTACATTCTGAGATTACCCTCTACATCAAGCAATGAATTCGTTTTCCCCGTTTTAAACCTTCCGGGGCTATATCCCAGATCACGAATGCGGGGCCGCGGAGTCATTGTTCTTACTCTGTTTATTTTTGCTTTGCTGCTGTTATGAAGATGGCCGAATCAGAGAATTCAAGTGCTCTGCCTATATTCTTGTCTCTGGATATATATATATATATATATATATATATTCAGTGAATGTGGTTGCCTGTAGACCTATTTTGGTTCATAATCCTAACCGTTCTACTCCACTACTATCTCCTGTTCCCAACGCAGACCATTACTAGAAAGTATAATCCTTTCGGACGAGCATGATTGGACAACTAATAAACCAGTGTAGGATTTCAACGGCGGGTTCATTGTGGTTGGTCGACAATACGACAACATCGGGACGCACCCGCACAGCTGTATATTGCTCGGTCCAAACCCGATCTCAAAGAATTGGTAGGGTTTCATCGAGCCGCGACTTGAATTTTCATCATAGTGATATCCCGGTTAACAGGCAGCTATCACGACTTCACCGCTTCCGATATAGAAGTTTCGTTGATGCCTTGCTTAGCGAAAAGGGAAGTACGATGTATCATTTCACATAGTATTATATTGCCATTTTCTGGCCAAATACGCATCAATCCTCAGTGGTCTACCGGTCATGATTGGCGCTTGTCACTGCAATAGCAGCAACCCGCGCTAGAACAGGGTTCGACTCCCTGCTGGGGAGGATTACTTTTTGCACTTTTTTTCCTGTACATATTTGTACATATATATTATATAGGCTACGAACGAGTCGTTTGCTTGCCATCCTTTGCTTTTTGGATGGAGTGCACTTTCTACCGCAACAATGTTCCTTTGCATTGTTTACTAGGGTAAATCGGCAGACGGATATTTGATAGTCCGACAAAAAAAAGTGCGGGCATATGGACCGGAATCGCGACAAGCTCCGAGAACGGACTCCATCCTGAATTCTAGCATTGCACACGACAGGAGGCACAACCCCAATATCATGGCTGCCAGGACGCTTAGAATAGGTCAATTGCATATGGCCATCTCATATACGGTCGCGAAGCTAATTGTTTATAGGTCTCATCCCCGGAGACGGTATCGGACGGGAGGTCATTCCGGTATGTGTCAAGCATCGTGCCGGTTAATATAACAATTGACCTGCATCGACAAAGACTGATTGCTCTATCACTGCACAGGCAGGTCGACGACTTTTGGAGTCTCTCCCCACATCATTGGGTCTCAAATTCTCTTTTGTTGACCTCGATGCTGGCTTCGATACCTTCAAGCAGACTGGCAATGCGCTACCCGACAAGACGGTTGATATCCTGAAGAAGGAATGTGACGGTGCCTTGTTCGGTGCAGTTAGGTACAATAAAGCATCTTGTTATTTCAAGAAGTACCACAGATTGATGGCTAACAATAATGACAGCTCCCCAAGCACCAAAGTCGCGGGCTACTCCTCCCCCATTGTCGCTCTCCGCAAGCGCCTCGATCTCTATGCCAATGTCCGCCCCGTCAAGACCACCGCTGGCGGCAGCGCAACCGGCTCTCCAATCGACCTCGTCATCGTCCGTGAAAACACTGAAGATCTGTATGTGAAGGAGGAAAAGACAATCGAAGGCCCTAACGGCAAGGTTGCCGAGGCTATTAAGCGTATTTCGGAACGCGCCTCCTCCCGTATCGCTACCATGGCCGGTGAAATCGCTCTTCGACGACAGAAGATTCGGCAAGTATCTCCCGGAACATCGCACTTGTCCAAGCCCATGGTTACCATTACCCACAAATCCAATGTCTTGTCTCAGACCGATGGTCTTTTCCGTGAAACAGCCCGCAAAGCTCTCGCAGACTCCAAGTACAGCACCGTCGAGATCGAGGAGCAAATCGTCGATTCCATGGTATACAAGCTTTTCCGTCAACCTGGTTACTACGATGTTATTGTTGCCCCCAACCTGTACGGCGACATATTGTCCGACGGTGCTGCCGCTCTTGTCGGTAGCTTGGGTCTTGTTCCCAGTGCTAATGTTGGTGACGGATTCGCTATTGGTGAGCCATGCCACGGAAGTGCCCCCGATATTGAAGGAAAGGGCATTGCAAACCCTATTGCTACTCTGCGTAGTGTAGCGCTTATGCTTGAGTTCCTTGGCGAGGAGCCTGCTGCTGCTAAGATTTATGCTGCCGTTGATGCCAACCTTGATGAGGGCAAGTATCTTTCCCCTGACCTTGGCGGAAAGGCTACTACTCAGGAAGTGCTTGATGATGTTTTGAAGAAATTGTAATCATAATAGTCCTGTATAGCTGAGATCTGGAATTGCATGTTGGACAGGTGCATAAAAGTCAATTCGTTCTATAACATACTAGCTAGGTATAAATACAATAAAAGATTGGTCTATAGAAAATCCCAAAGAAATCTTCATCAATGATCATGATGTCTGTTGCTTTCCCTGCCCGCGGCCCTTCGACGAAGAACCCGTACTACCCACTGATCCTTCATCAGCAGACAGATCTCGTTCCGTAATTTCCTCTTCTGAGCCTTCCACCAACAGAGTGAATAAAACCACGAAAATCTCCTGGTCTAATTTCTTGTTTTTGAGGGTATATCGTAACCTGTGCTTTCGCGCGTCAATGTATTTGGCGACATGGAGATGGAATCCAGGGAGACGAAGGGTGAAGTCTGTCGTATCAAGGAAGTCAGTAGCCTGCCATTAGGACGGGTTTACATCAATATGAACATACCATTAAACCCCAAATATGGATTCCCGAAATCAACAAAATACTGTCTCCCCTTCTCAAACACGAACTCCTTCCGCTTATTCTCATCTAGAAAATGCTTCTTTCTTTGAGAAGCATCACCGGGAATCTGCAACCTCTCCCTCTCCTTCTCCCCGCTGCCCTCACCTCCTTCTTCAACAACTGCAATTTTATCGTGTCTATTCCCTCCCTCCGCTTCTTCTTTCAGATCAATCTTCTCCCCAAGTCGGAAATAATTCCACGACGCCAGACCGGGACTATACAGATACGGCTTATCGGCATACGGATCGCCATCTAGGCCCGGATCAATAGTCCATTTTACGATGCGTAAAGCAGTGCCGAAGCCAGGTGGCAGACTGTCACGGATGGGACTGTTGAAGTCGTTACCGAACATGAGATCGTCGCCACTTATGTCTTCTTTGGGGATGAGGATGAAGGAGATGGAGTATTGGTCGGATTCGTGGAGGGGGTGGGTGAAGTAGGAGTTCGTTTTGGGGGAGCCATTTGGTAAACCTGTTGTTTATCAGCTGGCGTCTTCCTTTGTTAGCGAGGATGTCTTACCTGTATAGTCTTGCACGCGCACGCAGAGATAGGCCACGGCTTGCTCGTTTTCAATGCGTAGGGGTTCGTCTGCGTTGACGAGTACGACGGAATGTGTGTTGATGTCGTACCTTGGCCCGGCGGTCACCCTGAGACGGTAGTTTGCTGTATTACTTCCCAGGGTTGGCATTTTGACTCTTTTCCTGGATTGTCGAAAGTTACGTCCAATCACAGATCGATTTTAAGAGCATTATATTTTATCGAGCAATGGTCAATGAAGCTATTGTTATGGACGGAGAAATGAGTCAACAGATTCTTGCAAAGCAGATACTATAATTAAATGTACATCTTATTAAATCATCGAATCTCCAGAAACATCAAGCATGAGAATCGTCGCACGTCAGAAACAGTGGTGCGGCATGTCGACGTCATGCCGCTAATTTCCCCGAACTCGTCAAAGCTTATTTGCACTGTGTCTTGCCTAATGAGGAAGGTCGCATACATGCCTGTTTGGGAAGATCTAAACCCTACTTTGGATAAAAGATGAAGTCAAGTGGGAGATCATATGTAATGAAGCTGCCATTCTAATGTAATCGAAAAAGTTGAAAACAGTATAATCAATCTGTAGGCCAACAAATACTCCGCCCATCACGCCTGACAATGCTTCTTCAAAGGAAAGATAAAAGGAAAGTGCTCAAGGAAAGTCTACACAAAGAATAAAGAATGAAGCCTCCCTTAATATACAAGCAAGAGACAAGAGAGATAAGACCCCGAAATTGTACAAAGGAAATCTCAACAAGAAAAGAATGTATGGGTTTGTAAAAGCGTATCGTTGCAGTATGCCGGTAAAGAAATGTCCAGGTGGTAGTCGAGCCAGCTTACTCAATATCCCCGTCCCCTTCTTCGTCAATAGCCTCCAAGAAAGCATCAGATCCGGCAGGTGTATCAGGTTCAGATTGCGCTGTCTCGGACCCACCGAAGCCGCTATCAAGGCCAAGTTTGCTGCTGGACAAGGTGCTACGATCGGTGCCACGACCCAAGCGCACATTCGTGAATAGAGCCTTGACTGGCGAGTTTGAAGGAAGGCTAGGTTCGGGCGTGGGCTGCATGTGGCGGGCGACATTACCCGTGAAAACGTCCTTTGTCACCTCATTCTGCTGGTCGCGCGCTTGCTCGACACGGAAGACCTTTGAAAACTCCGTCATTGTAGTATTGAAGAAGTTTTCAATCCGGCTGCGAGCGGCAACATGTTCTTGGTTGTGTGTCTCCAGCATGCGGTTTAGTTGTTGAGTCTTTTCGAGATCGGCTTTGGTAGAAAGTAGCTCTGTCGAAGCGTCTGCGTAGCGGGTATTGAGACGCCCAATTTCTTGCTCACGTTGGGCGTAACGGTCAAGTAGTTTGTCATTTTCTACTAGAAGATCATCAACTTGTTTGGAAAGGTTCTTGACTTCCTCTTGTTTATCCACTAGTAATTTCTTGAATTCTTCCATCTTCTTCGACCGATCATCCGCAATGCGCGTGCTATTGGATACCGAAGTTTCTAATGCGGCAATGCGCTGTTTCGAGGTGTGCTGCTCTTCCTCCACTTGTCCGCAAAGTGTCTGGAAGCGGTCGCGTTCCTCTTCTACAACCTTGAGGTTGCCATTCAGACGTTTTATTGCAGTGGCCTTCTCATCAACTTCCTGCTCAAGTTCTTGCAGGCGCATTCGGGTATGGAGTATATCGTCAATGTTTGTATCTTGGCTCTGCTTCAACTTCTTGACTTTGTCCTGCTCAGCGTTGTAAAGTCCGACGGTGTAGTCAAATTGGCGCTTCAGATTATCGTGGTGGTCGGATATTTCGGTTAACTTCCGGTGCTCGTTGACTAGAGCGATGGAAACCTGTCGGAGGCGCTTGATAAGAGCCTCAAGGGTAGCTTTGCCAATGGGCCCGTCGGATGGTATCGTTTCCTCTTTAGATTTCTGATGGTCGAGTTCCTTCTGTGCTGATTCGAAGCTCTCCCGCAAATCAGCGAGAATGGCGCACAGGTTGGCACCAGAGAACCCCATCTGAAGAAGTTCTTCTGTAGTTGTATCGAGAATTAGAGAAAGATTCGATCCTGTCTTGAGGGCGGCTTCCAGTTGAGGCACAATTTGCTTCATGAAGTCCGTTGGGGGAGCAACGTCTTCTGCTTCGGTCCCAGCTGTAGGTACTGTGTTCAGTTTGCGCCACTCGTTGAAGAGATCTTGCTTCTCCTTCCGGATAGCGGCCAGGTCCTCCGCCATAGTTCGCCATTCTTCCGAGTACTGATCATTCATGACGGAGATTGGTTGAGTATACCCCGTGTGAGGGGTAATTGGAGAGGTATCCTCTGGGCTCGTTGTATTACTTGAGCTCAATCCATGAGCATCGCGATGGCGGTACAAAGTTGGAGAGTCCGACAAAAGTATAGTGCCATCCATAGTATCATCGTCAATCGGCAAAGTTTCGTAATTATCGAAAATAGTGTTGTCGTTGTGTGCCCCTGATGCCTGTTGGGATTCGTAGATCTCCAACTTTTTCTGAAGAGATTCAATCTCGGCTGCTGCTTTCTTTAGATCCTTCTTCTCGCGTTCGACTTTATTCATTTCCTCGCTAAGGCCAGATCGCACCACTCGACGGCGAGTTCTAGGATCCAGCACTTGCTTTAAGGGGCTGAATTGAACAGTGATGGGTTCAGTGCGCGCAATTACTGGATCCATCAATGTATCCGAGAGGAAAATTGGGGCCGACTGTCGACGGCCAGATCGCGAAGGAGTTGGAGCTCCTGAGCCTCGACGGCGTCCACTAAATCCTGCGCGTCCCATGGCAGGAGTCAGTCCTGTCGTAGCATTGGGACCAGGATCAGAGAAACGCAGTCGCTTCTGTCGAGGTTTAGGCGTCTGAGGTGACCCATTCGTCTGGTCCACGGTCTGATTCTCATCCTGACGCGTCGTAGCACCTGCGTCAGATGAATCCAATGAAGCTAAACGGGACTGGGCTTCCAGCGAAGCTGCACGGGTGCGCTTTCGAATAGTAGTCGAGCCCGTCATGGCTCGAGTCTTGGGAGCCATCTTCAAAGGATTGCTGTGGACTTGCTGCAATAACAAATGTGTTGAAGCTATTGGCCTATTAGTGAACTGGAGTTCATTTTCAAGAAGTATCCCAACCTACTAGTCTGAAGAATGCGTATGAACGTGTCAACGCGTCTCAGAATGTTATTGTGCGGTGCTGTGAAGAACAGATGTAGCCGGTAAAGATCGAGAGGATACTATATACCAGAATACAGGCTTCTGATGAACCACAGTGGCGAAGAAAAACACCGCGTGTATAAATAAACAAATGACCCTAATAGGAAATCGCGGTGCAATTGTCAAATCAAAGGCAAGCATGAATCAGTTTAGATGGTGTACGATCATAACAAATTCCCCAAGACGGTATGGCAGGGCAATTTCTTGAGGGATCATACGGGAAAGACCGCCCACTCCAAGATCTCGAGGCGCGTAGGGTACACAAAACAAAGAGTTAATTCAGATGTATCCAAATGACCGGTTGTTTGCGTCCTACAGCAGGCAGCAATCATAGCTAGCCTTACGCATTCTAGAGGAACCACCAAGTATTGAGTCTCCGTCATGCGGTTCTTACAGGAGATAGACTGTGAAAAAGCACGGGCATTGACCAATTAGGAAATAGTAAACAAACTCCTCCAGGGACCTTCTCCACGAACCATGTAGGCCATGTTCGAGTATCAAAGAAAGGGAAGGACTGTGAGCCAATTGATTGATCTGTGCATTATACCTGCAAACATGCTAGTGTTATCGAAGCTCCTTCTTGGTGGGAAATGACGGTTTGTTGTGCAGAATTGATATACAATTATTAGGGTTTGTGCACTCTGATTGGCTCAAAACGCGTGTTGACGTTTCGGGTTAGTGACGCTTTGCTTAATAAGGAATAATCAAGCAAGGGCGCAAATCACACACTAATGTGGGATAGGCTATTCCATAAACAGCTTAGCCTTATGGTTATTGGACAAGCAAACAGAGCAAACTGGCGGAACGTACGTTTCTGTCTAATCACGGTATATTGACGACTTCGATTTATAGATCATGTAAGCAAGCATAGCTGAAATCTTCTAACATCCTTGCTCCCTTCATGCTGTCCGAATCACTGTCACCGAAGACAGCGATACGATGAGCTTCACGAGGCCTCTTATCCCTTTTATTGAGATGATGTCGTCTTATCTTCGATAGATTGGATAGATTTGAATAGCGAGGTCAAATCGGACAGGAGTATTGAGGCGTATTTCCGACTGATAGTTGTCGACGCTTAGATAAAGTACAAAGATGGGCCAACTAACGGATCTGCCTGATGAGCTTCTCCAAGATGTGCTCGCCCTTCTCTCCGCGGTAGACCTAGTGTCAGTCTCCGCAACTTGTCGCACGTTATACCGCCAATCCCAAGATGAACGGCTTTGGCAGCGCCTCGTCAACAGCAATATCCCCAACAAGATTACCAAGCCCGGAATCTTCAACAGTTTTCGAGACCTGTATTCTGCTCATCATCCATACTGGTTTCTGCCGAGAAACAAGATCTGGTTTTCGGATGACGAGCCCAACGGCACATTAATCATCAGCCGCTACGACAATCGACGCGGTGTTGTTGAAGCATTTCGCCTCGTCACTGAGTTGAGAGAGGAGACTTCCGTGCCCTGGCGGACTCATCCAGACGTTGATATTCAGCCGTTTAACCCGCGTCTGCGTCTATGGCTTGATGATCCGGTTATTGAATTGCGGAACCCCGAGCGGCTGCATCCCCGGGATCGGCAGTATTCGCGAGATCAGTTCAAAATGACGATGGCAAACCGCACAGCCAGAGTCTGCAGCTCTTTTGTGTTATGTAGGGGAACCCTTGGCCCTACTCCGAAAATCAGAAATGATTTTGTATGGCCACCCGTCACAATCCCCGGGGAAAGGTTCGTCCGGAAACACCACGAGCTCCTGATCGACGAGACGTCAAATACATTCCAGCACGTTCAACGAATCCGTGAAGCCCCCGACAAAATATCCGAAACGAGCTTTTATCTATTCAAATGGCCACATTTCGGCGTGGGGCAGCCGATTCTACCTAGACGACCTGTGGACAAGACATGGATATTCTCAACAATTGATCCGGCGCTATACACCCCGACGAAAGATAAGCCTTTCCAAGGGATATGGGTTGGAGATTACAACTTCCACAAATGCGAATTTCTACTTTTCTTACAAAGAGATGCCGGTGAGCCCGCCCCACTAACGAATAATACTAGACGACATTTACGAGCGATGCTGGGCGGCGCGCGACTCTTTGAGGAGACTCACAACAATGATGATATTATCAACGATGAAGATGAGGCTGGAATAGCAGCAGCAGAGGAAGAAGTCGTGTTACTAAACGGCCAATTTGAGGATGCGTTTGAGCGCGCAAGCCCACCTGATCGGCAAGCTAGTAATGAAGTTGAAGAGTACAACGGCGTTAGGTGCCAGGGACGCCTGGAAGGGATCAAATTAACTGGTGACCCAAATATTCCGCGGGGGGAAATATCCTTTGTTGCCGAAGATATTGGCCCGAAAGGCTTGATAAGTATTTCGCAAGATGAGGAGTTTCAGGGGGCCAGGGTTGTGAAGAGTAAGGGGCATATTGCGTTTCAGCATTATACTGATGGTAAGTCCATGACTTGATCTCGTAATGTTAAAGTGATGAGAGGGTTGCTGCTGATGATGATGTCAAGATCAATGGGTCAACACGCAACTATTCCTGATTTCACCGGATTACGTGGCTCAGTATTGGGAGCCGATGAATCACATATCGTTCTTCCGACGAGTGAACATCGATGAATTTACCAAGATATGATTGGCATGATGTCAGAGTAGATTCTATTTTCTTGCATCGTATAGCGGAGTAGCATGAACGTATATAATAACCCATTTCCTTGGAATGGTTTCCGTATGTGAGATTGTTCAATTGGCTGTATGTAAGAGTAGAAAAGTAGCTCCACGTTCCTGTCCGCGGTAATAATCACAAGCAGAGGCTGTACAAAAGACGCGGAGAAGCATGAGAACAAAGGACCAACGCCAAGGTATATAAGATCATAGCGGTTTCGTGAGGAGGTAAAAGCAAGTCAACCCGAGCGGTCATTGTTTAACGGTTCCCTCTCGTCGATTTAGTTCGTGGCATAATACTTGTCTTGGATGAATTATCGTCGTCGCTCGAAATACGAAGTTGATCCCAGCACTGCCACAGACTGATCCATCACCCACTCTCCGACCCCTAAATAACTCTCTATCCATCGCTTGATGTCTTTGCTATCGGTAATCTTATCTGTTTGGAGACTGGGGCTGTGCGCTTGGGTCCTAAAGACATCAATCTACCCTCACTCCCTCAGCTGAATTCGCGGTCATTTCATGAAACAAGGCGAAGATGGCGGAGGGAGCTCAGGGTAGACCGATGTTTGGGGCGGACGTGCGAAGATTAGTTCTCTTACTATTGTTTCGCGATCATGGTCGTTTCACCGAAGGAGATTGTTGGGAACATACGTGAGGCCGGTGGATCGCTTTACCCCTGCTAGAAATGCAGAAACTGGATTTGTGTTAGCTTTTGATGCAGGAGTAGATAAGCTTGTCGTTTGTACATACTCAATACTGCGTCGAATGCATAATGTGTCAGGCGACCGAGCTATGCATCTGTATCAGCACCAGTTGTTGTTGCTAGTGTTCCGCTTAATACGTACAACCATCTTGACTGTATGTGTCTGTAGATATTCTTGATATTCGAAGCAAAAGACGAAGTACTCGAGGTATTAAAGCTAGTTGTGGTGTTTGCAGATCATCAGCAGCCTAGAAGGCGGTCGCCGTCACGGGGCAACCAGTCAGGCAGCTCGACCATGTGATTCTGGGTCATGTGACCATTGCTGGTTTCTGGTTGTCTTATCGATAAGCAGGTGAGCCGCAGCCAATCACTCACTGGACCCCGCCCCCACCTCCTTCTTGGCTATCCTTGATAAACGTCAAATAAATGGCTGAAAAGACTATCGATGTTATGCAAAACATCTCCTGATCTACGCTCATATACATGTATTGCCCAAATCGGGCTGTTTAGATGAAGACTATCACACGTAACCAGCTCGGAACCCGGTCAGATAAACACTTCCGGTCATCCGTACGAACCGGAGTAATGGCAGTTCACAAGGTCAAACAGCCCCAAGCAGCCAAGCTGGGACTGATACATGATACACTGTACACAGTACATTGTGGTCTTTGCCGATTGTAGTTGCAAAGTCACCGAGTTGACCGTACACCGGATTCGGGGCGGGTAGCGCGGAGTACTATCCGCCGTTGGGGAGAGTCAGGCACTCCATTGAAGAGTCAAGAGAGCAATTGTAGTGGACAATAAAGAATCATCGTCAAGGTGAGTATTGGCAGCAATTGCAAGTATAATTGTATGAAACTACTAATATGAATAGTAATCCATGAAACAGAGAGACAGGCAGAAAACAATCGGAGATAATCCAGGAAAGAAAAAAACAAAGCACTAAGCCTAATTGAGTGCTAACCACTGGCATTTTTGGTAGCGCCCACGGTGGTGCCTTCCCCTCAGCAGCTTTTCCTGACCCTGGGACAAACCGTATTTTCTCTTGCTATCTCCCTTACTTCTTCTTCCTCTTCTTCTCGTTTTCCCATCTCACCTTACATTCCTCAACTCCTGCATACATTTCCATCTTGGATAGAGTCTCTCTGTCTAGGTATTTGCAGTAGACTTACCGACATCTTTTTTGGACTTCCTCTTCGAGAGAGATCCCCTCATTCACAATGGCTACCAATGCGTTAGACCACCTTTCCAACCGTATGAAGTTGGAATGGTACTCCCAGCTTAATACCGAGATGGCTCCTCCAGAGGGCAACTACCGTCGTACCTCGATTATTTGCACCATTGGTATGAGCGCATTGTGGTTTTGGTTTTCATTGATCGCTGCCGATAAGTCGTGCTAATAGGTTTCCCCGCCAGGTCCCAAGACTAACTCCGTCGAGAAGATTAATGAGCTCCGCAAAGGTACAGTTCACCCACTGATATTTTCTGGCTACAAAAATGTGATCGTGCCTTGATTCCTGACACTCTGCCAAACAGCTGGTCTCAACGTTGTTCGCATGAACTTCTCTCACGGTTCATATGAGGTTCGTAGTTCTCACGGTAATCCATTGTGCAAGCTGATGCTAACTGTCGCTCAGTACCACCAGTCTGTCATTGACCATGCCCGCGAGGCCGAGCGCACCCAGGCCGGTCGCCCAGTTGCCATTGCTCTCGACACCGTAGGTTGCCCCAAAAATATCGTTGCTTGAAGGAGCCTTTCCAAACAACTGATTGATAATCTATAGAAAGGGCCTGAGATCCGTACCGGAAACACCGTTGACGACAAGGACTACCCTATCACTGCTGGAACAGAGTTCAATGTTACCACCGATGAGAAATATGCAACTGCTAGCGACAACAAGAACATGTAAGTTCCTAGCCAATCATTTGCACACTTCCAGAGGCCAAAGAGCGCGTCGTTTGGGCTTGCAGTGTAGACTGAAATTCTGATCACCACTAACCCATGGTCAGGTACCTCGACTACAAGAACATCAGCAAGGTGATCGAGCCCGGCAAGCTCATCTATGTTGATGACGGTATTCTCTCCCTCAAGGTCCTCGAGGTCGTCGACGACAAGACTATTCGTGTCAAATGCCTCAACAACGGTAACATCTCTTCTCGCAAGGGTGTCAACCTTCCCGGCACTGACGTCGATTTGCCCGCTCTTTCCGAGAAGGACAAGAATGACTTGCGCTTCGGTGTCAAGAACAAAGTTGACATGGTCTTTGCTTCATTCATCCGCCGCGGTGAAGATATTAAGGAGATTCGTAAGGTTCTTGGTGAGGAAGGCAAGGAGATTCAGATCATTGCCAAGATCGAGAATCAACAGGGCGTCAACAACTTTGACGAAATTCTTGAGGAGACTGACGGTATCATGGTCGCCCGTGGTGATCTTGGTATCGAAATTCCTGCGCCCAAGGTCTTCATTGCACAAAAGATGATCTCCAAATGTAACTTGAAGGGCAAACCCGTCATCTGCGCTACTCAGATGTTGGAGTCCATGACATATAACCCTCGCCCCACTCGTGCCGAAGTGTCTGATGTTGCCAACGCCGTTCTCGACGGTGCTGACTGTGTCATGTTGTCCGGAGAAACCGCTAAGGGTAACTACCCCAACGAGGCCGTTAGCATGATGCACGAGACTTGCTTGCTGGCCGAGGTTGCTGTCCCTCATTTCAGTATCTTTGACGAGTTGCGCACTCTTTGCCCTCGTCCTGCCGATACCGTTGAGGCCATCGCCATGTCTGCTGTCAGCGCTAGTCTGGAACTGAACGCTGGTGCCATCCTTGTCTTGACCACCAGGTAAGTATTCCTTGTCGTATCTCGCTTGTCTCAGATGATTGACTTCTTTTTTTCTTGGTGTTAAACAGTGGTAAGACCGCTCGTCTTCTTGCCAAGTACCGCCCGGTTTGCCCTATCATCATGATCACCCGCAATGAGGCCGCTTCCCGGTATTCTCACTTGTACCGTGGTGTCTACCCCTTCTTCTTCCCCGAAGTCAAGCCTGACTTCAACGTCAAGATCTGGCAAGAGGATGTCGACCGTCGCTTGAAGTGGGGTATTCACAACGGCATCAAGCTTGGTGTTATCAAGAAGGGTGCCAGCGTCGTCTGTGTCCAGGGATGGCGCGGTGGTATGGGCCACACCAACACCATTCGTGTGGTTCCTGCTGAGGAGAACTTGGGTCTTGAGCAGTAAATGTTTTTACCCTCTGAAGCTGGTTGGTTCTCTTTCTTCATCTCTCTAGCGTCAAAAATCGGAAAGAGCCGTGATCGACCACTCCCAAAATGGACCGTCAGTGAAGAGAGTCACGTATTTCTGGCGTCGCGGGCATGCCACCTCTGTCCGCGCGAGGAAACAGGCTAGCGCAGGTAATGATGAACATAATGGAAGCTAGCTGCAGTATTGTTCACCTGCTCTTGTATCTCTTTTCTTTTGAAAAATCTCAAGATCTTTGGGGGAGAGAGTTAAAAAAAGACGCAACATCTGGATATAATCCGTTTTGTTCATTTTTCTTTTCTCCTTTGTCATCACGTCTCATGTCAACAGGGTTCATGAATTATCTCCCTCATTTGCATGCTTCATCCGTATTTCCGGTTTGCTTGAATAGATTTCTCGAACTATTAGATTTGAAACTTCCCATACAGACAAGTCAGCATAATTCATGTTTGAACCTGAATGATATATGCGCATGTGATAAATCCTTGGCTAGAAATCGTTAGTTCTTCTCATAGAGTCGTCTTAAGCCGAAAATGACTTTATTTTCGAAGTCTCTGGCACATGGTGGGAAAGCGGATATTTTCAATGTAGGGCCGAGCACCAACAGAATTCATCAGCAGTATCACACTGAACTGTATCCCGAAGACACAGCCATGACAAAAGGTCTATTTTCCCAGCAGCACTTTCTTGTCAAATGCAAAGACATACTTTCATGAGACTGGTAACGAGGACTTATATATGGAACAGGGGAGTCATGCTCCATTCGGCCAATCTTCAACCGAGGCCCGAATTGGCAGGACTGGTTCCGATATTCGCCGATATTTAATTGGAACTACTGAATTCAACCTAGTTCCATCCTAATCTTATGGTATTAAAGTCTATGCTCATAGGAGTGGTCAAAGTGTGTTTTATATGGATATGATCTATTGAAACTGGAATTGCTAGCTCGTCTACCAACTGGCTTGCTTCGATTTTCTGATGTAATGATAGTTGTATTGTAGTATACATTATATAGGCCACACATAGATGCCCGAGGAGATAATTTGTAAAGATGGCGGTAAATGAAATTGATTCGTGATCTAATAATATTCATCATGTCGTATGCAAAACTTTCATCATTCATGAGGGATGGATACAATAGGGGTATCGTAGCTATTATCTATGCTATGCTCTGTCACGTTGAAATGAAACGGTTGATCTGTCATCATGAAACGGGTTGAAAGTTTATTCGAGGCGTTGAAAAGGAAGATTAGTTGAGGTAGAGTATCAAGTCTATTCGCTATTCGTATGGATGGTCAATTCGCTGGTCTCTATGTCGAGCGGTGTCTGCATGTGAGAAAGGTGGTTTTCGATGCGGCGGTTGTCTGAGACTGTGGAGTGGAATTCATGCCAGCAGCTGTTCCAAATGTTAAAATGATTAACACGGTGTAAGAAGAGGAAAGTAAGAGACATACTTGGGAGCTTGAAGAACGTATCTAGCCATCGCTTGTCGGAATCGACTCTTGTACTCCTTCGGACTCGTCACGGTTGGTCTATTCTTGCCGCCGCCGGCGAATCCTCGATCCTTGATCCAGGATTCAAGTTTCTTGTCCCATGTATACGTCCTGATGCAATCAATGATGCCGACGACAAGTTCTTTGCGCGGTTCATCGATTGCGATCATTAGCGAGTAATCCATGACGTTTTGTCGACCGAGGAACAGTGTATCGTTCCAAACGCTCTGGCTGAGGAGCTTCTTGGAATGTTCACGAGTGAATAAGGGTGTCTCGTAGATAAAATCTACCATGTTTTCGTCGAGGAGAACTTCGTCACGTTCGCCGGTGCTTTGGACTTTGCGGTTTCGCATTGAGCCCTTGAGATCGAATATGCGTGTTGGCACCCGGTCGTAGAATAGGTTTTCCATAAGAAGCAAGAACCAGTTGAATTCAACTCCGGTGACTGGGTTCTTTATGATAATTTGATAGAACCCAAACATTTTGGCGATCGCAGAAGGAAGTTCGTGGAATAGAGCCTCAGACATGATCTGGAAGTAAGCAGGAGCAAACTTCAAAAAGGCTTGCGTTTCAATCTGTGATAGCGACTTGAGAACGAATCGGTCATCGAGTGTCTTTAGAAACAGTGACTTTGTCTTTCCTCCCTTGGAATCCCACTTTGCGCATCTAGAAAGTGACTCAACGATGCGATCTGCGACACCGCATTTCCTGCGCAATGCGTCAAATTGTTCAGCGTAGAATACTTTGCACAGCATCTTTGCCTGGCCCTCTTGAAATTGATACTTAAGGTGAGTTCCGGTTGGCCTGAGAAGAGCACTCTCTACCTTAGCCTGATCCCGCGCCTCAACATTACCGCGTAATAGCTCTTCTTTATCGTAGTGCTCTTGAATGCTGGCTAGCTTGTTTTTGTAATCTGAAGAGTCTAGAGCAAATGCGATCAAAGAACTGGGTTCATCTTCGCGAACGATGATATCGCAATCTGCAAATACGTGGTCAGATACCTTCAAAGGGTAATCAAGTGCCTGCCAGCCGCTGGCAGATCGTTCAGCCCAGAAATTAGCCAGCAGTTTGACCAAGGTATTCCGTTCATGCTTGGGAAGCTCTTTCAAATCTAGTTCATCTTCCATCTTCATTGATTCTTCAGGCGATTCTGCCAGTGTGATACTTTGATCCTCATCGCTCTGGGCGTCTTCTGCCTCCAGATTGTTTTCGGCGACCGTCTTTGACTCATTTTCTGGAGCAGTAGAGTCTGGATTCTCAAGGACAAGCTCCTCATTCGCTGCAGCCTTGTTCTCAGGTGGTTCTTCGCTTATCTTGTCGGCCTTGCTCTCTGACGAGGATCGTCCTGCGCCAGAAATGAGATCTTCACCTTCTCCAGATGGTTCTCGCTCTTCAACGGCTTCCCGTACGTTATTATACACCTCGACTGTCGCTTTGGATGATATAATGGGATACGCTCGCGAGTGTTTGCTTTTGGCTGCTCTTTGCAATCTCTCCCGCTGTCTTTCCTTTTCAAATTCCCTGCTCAACTGTTCAAAATGTCGTGCTAAACTTGACACACGAGGACTCTTGTTCTTTGGTGTGATGGAACGAGGAATCGACGAATGACCGTTGGTGGCTTTAATCTGTTTCAGGGTAGTCAAGCCAATCCGATCGGAGAACTTCTTTTCACCAAACTTCGATCTGTCTTGACCTGAAGGACTGGGAAGGGGGCTTTGTCTCTTGCTCGAGCTACCAGAACCCAGTCTCAAATAATTCCTAGACCCGTTGGCTCCTTTTCCTTGCAATGCCTGTAGAGGTTGAGACTGAGTTCGGACTATGGGAGGAGATCTAGCTTTTCCACTAACCCTGGCGCTCTGCTCAGCGAGTCGAGGAATGCCAGAGGATGCAGGTATCTGCCTAGGGCTGGTTGTAAACTCCGTGGGACCTCTTTTCCTGAGCCCCGAACTCGGGCGACTGATTAGTTCTGGAGAGGGTGTCATTCGACCGGCTTCTGGAGGAGATGTGGCAACTCGTGATATGTGAGGCAGATCTAACGAAGGTTGACGTGCAAGCTGAAGATCCTCCGAGATGCTCGTTGGAACTGCAAGGTCAAGGGATTCTACTTCATGACTGGTCGTATCGGAGCTGGGCACACTCATTGGTCCAATATCAGGAATAGGATCCGCAGGTTCTGTGACTTCACCCTGCGTTTCAGGCTTTCCCGAGTGCTCTTCAACAACCGAGACAAGCACGTCTTTCGCCTTCTCAGGGGACAAAGTCATACGGCGCATTGACCTTGGCCGTTCAGCTTCTTCTTCAACTCCAGAGCGTTCCTTTTCAGTTGGCGTGATTGGGGTCTCTTCAGTAGACGTGAGAGAAGTGGCTGAGGCATCCTTGTCGAGGAAGATTTTCTTCAGTTGTAACGAGGCTAAGCGTCTAATATCTTTCTCCGAGGGAAAGAAGTTCCTCTCAAAATCCGCAAAAGTAGTATCCCACTCAACAACCTTCTCTTGAACGGCACGAAGAACTTCGTTCAACGGAATGACCTCCCAATAACGGGAGTTCATGTATTGCTCCTGTAAGTGCTTTATCAGACCGTTGTGATCATCGGTTGCCTTTTTCATAAGTGTTTCGATTTCTTTCCTGCAATCTTCAACCTTTTCGGGCAAAACGCTCTCGACATTGATGCTCTTTAGTCGGTTCTTCACTGACAGCATAAACTTGGAGATCCGATGCTCAAACTTGTTGTATACCTCATTACGTAGGCGCAAGTCTTTATCGACTTTCCAAGTGACCCGTGTGCGCGGCACGACAATATCAAGTAATGTAATAGGGTCATAGTGGATTCGCAATGCCATGTCCTTGAACCCAAAAAATCGCAAGTAATCGCGATGAATGTCATGCTGACAAACTCCGGCCCGAACACGAAGATTTCTGCTCCAAAATGACAACTCAAGATATTTCGCAAATGAATACCTCCATGTATTTGCAGACATGGGGATTACTTGCGTCTCATTTCCACATATTTTACAGCAACTCCACATCAGAATTGTGTCTTGTAGACCACGCAACTTGGAAGGATAGGGCTGCACAAATATACTTATCTGTGCTTCCCCATGAACATATTGTCGGTGATGTTCATACATACGATTCTCGCATCCGTTGGCAGTGCAAACGGAGTTGGCTTCGAGGCACAAGTCTTCTACATATTGGCCCAACGTGAAGTCGGGCTCGAAGACGTGGTCATCACTTTCGTGTTCATTATAAAACTCTAATGCGAAGATATCGGGCCCAGAGCATGGTATAGAGGTGGTGGTGCATACTAAGCTGTAAAGAACCACAATATTCTGATGTGCGTATGGATCGAATAGGTTGGAGTTTCCGGAAAGATAGGCTTCCCATTGACGCTTCTGTGTTAGATAGTTGTGCATGGCTCTGTCCAATTCCGCCTCATGCACTGCCCGTAGAACCTCTCTTACCTTCGCTGATGCATTGTCAGGGTTTCGATGAACGAGCTCGGGTGTAATCAGGACAAACTTTTGAGATTTGTTCTTCTCGTCCGAGCTCTGAACGATTCTATCGCGCAAGCGTGCTAGATAGGATACCCGACGCTCGAGCTCTCGTGCTCGCATGAGCGGATACGGAGGCTCGAATTTGACACACGGTGAAGCAGAGAGTAATCTGGTTTGGTGTTTCTTGACCACGTCCTCGTAATAGGTGGGCATTGGCACATCATCAGGCACTTCCACGGTAGCCGGGGTAATGCTTTCCTGTGGCTTAGACGTTTCATTCGCATCTGATTGGGCAGCATCCTCATGAACAGTAGCGAATTCGGTAGTAGGGGTCTTAGCAGTTGAATGTTTCTCTGCAGGTGGAAGTCCATTGCTGAAATCTTCAACCGTAGGTAATTTTGCAAATTCGTCTCTCATCAGACATGTTTCCAATTTCAGGTTGTAGACAACATAGACCATGAACTCGGTGATACGCTTGACCCTCGACAAGACCTCACTGTTCGCACCACGTAGCACAATCGTACAACCGAGTTCTTTAGCACAGCCAGAAATATACATGTAAGTTTTTCTCCTACCGCCATAGACGTAAGTCTTCAAGTCGAAACTTTCACAGTGTCCTGTATGTGTGGGCATTGTGACCAGCTTATCCATAGAGGTAATTATTCTCGTCTGTGTGCACCTCGAAACGGCTTCTAGTACGGAGGGTTTAACGTTGTAAGCCGTGGCAATATTTGACTTTTCAAGGAGCTCAAGAGCTAAGCCAGATACGCTCTTTTCGACGAGAAGTAGGTTGGGTTGCAGTGCCGCGATTCTGCTAACGAGATTCTCAAGGAACTCTCGTTCCTGGCGGATGACTGGCTCTAAGCTCATGAAGTGCTGTTGATGACGGGCATATTCAATGGCAAATGTGATGATGAGAATTCTCGGGTGAGGAATGCTACGTGGCATACTCTTCAATGCTAGGTTTTTCGTGAAAACCAACCCAGAAACGTAAGACGTGTCACCTGGACGACCACCAGGTATTTTCTTGAGCTTCACGTAATGGCGGATATCCATATCGTCACCGCGCTGCACATCAGGATCAACATCGTCCGTAGCTCTGAGTAGAATTGGTAACAAAGCAGTTTCCCAACTATTAGCGTGCGGTATTGAAGAATCCTCTACAAGTTGCCGAAGTAATTTTCTAACATGTTCCAAACTTAGTCGGTTTAGCTCTATAGCCGGAGCACTGGAACCCCTCATAGACGAGCTTCTCGTCATTTTAAAGCCGCTCGTCGATGATGGATAAATAAGCTGAGAGTTGCTGGACGTTTGATGGTCATGACGTAATAGGGGGTTGTCTTTCGATAGTCGCGGCGACGGCCGCTGATGAACGCTACTAGCAATGCTAAGATTTCGTCTTCGGGAGTTACGTGGTAAATTGACTGCCTTGGAGCTGCTGATACTCGCATCGTCAGCATCTCGTACAAGTACTGAACCATTAACAGTACTGCGATCACTGAAACGGGAACGGCTTTTTTTGACAGCCGCTAGCAGACCACCAAAAGTAGCTCGTTCATGTTCACCGCTGCTTTTGGCTATATTATGATCAGAAGCAACACTAAGTAAATTTGGTTGCTCATCACCGCTAGAAGCATCATCTGATAAGTATTGAGCGAGATCTGGGTCAATGATATTGTCACGATGAAAAGCGGGCAGCCGATCTGTATTGTTGGCATCTTCTAGATGACGACGTTGCTGAAATGGTGCTCTTTCCTCATGATAAGGTTTGAAGCCGCGAAGCTGTTGCCGGGAAAGATGCCTTCTATGGCCTGGGTGAGGTCTTAGACTTGCCGAAGATCTCAACGACCTAGATGATGTCGGGCGAGGCAGGGGTCGTTCAGATCCAATTTCTAGAACAGCCGACCGACGATTACCACTCTCATTGACACGCCGTGTTGCGGGAATCGCCATGGTCGGGGTTTTTAACACATGCTCTATAGATTGAGATCTGATCGAAGAGGCGTCATCTTCAACCTCTTTTGCAGCATTAGCTAGCGGTCCATTGACCGGAAAGTCCATATTCCCCAAATTTGGTGTTGCTACTGGACTTTGCTCAATATCTGACAAATCAGATGAGTCGTATTCGCGCGATATGATCATATCTTCACAAGGCTTGCAGACTCTGACGGAGCTTCCTTGACCAAAATAAACACCCGGAAGAAGAGATGTACACTTTGAATCAAAAATCTGCCCGCACGTTCGGCAGTGGTGTTTTCGACGGAATGTGGTAAAAGGCTCTCCGCACAGAAAACAGTCCTTGGCATTTTCATCTCGCATCCAGAATTCCTTGCTCAGCAGTTTGCTTCTCAATTGATTGAATGTGCTATTTGGAGTACTCGTACCCTTGTTGGTAGCTTGTTGGCGGTAAGCCTGCGAGGTATGACCCATTATCGCCGAATTGGTGGTAGCCGTTTCACTAGATGATGCCCTCGACATGACATATCCCGGTAAACGACTTGTACTGACCCTGTTGACAAGTTTTTCTTGAGGCCTTTCAATGGAAATTTTGGAAGGAACTGGACTTTTTACGTCGCGGTCTCCAAGTGAAGTAACAGAAGACTGAGTAATGGAGGGATGTCGACTATGCGTCGGTAGATGATTGTCCAACTCGTGTGTTATGCTACCACTTGCAGATGTGGGAGCCGTTGACCCATCGCCAGTAATAGAGTTCGAAGAAGTCGTAGCGTTATTTCCCTGTACCGTGTTGAGAACTTCGTCATTGCTTCCAGCCTGCTTTACACTCCGAATGCTAGCACCGACCGACGTGTCCAGTTCAGTAAGATCTCGCCGATCAAACGCTCTTCCCGACTTATCATTTGCGGACACGGTATTTCCAGAACCCGACTTGATATAGGAGTCCTTCGGATTCGAGCTTTCTCTATGAGCGTTGGGTAGCTTCGCGGTTTGAGCAGGCGAGTAAGACCGCCGGCTTGATATAGCCTCTACAGTCTCGACTTCATCAAACCGTGAAGATTCATTACGTTGGGTGACGGCCGGTTCTCTGTCTATTGGCGAATTTCCGTCCCGGCTACCATCGTGAGGAACGTTGACATTCAACTCAGCAACAGTGGAATCTGTTGCTTTAGTGGGTGGTGGTACGGGCGATTTGACTGCTGGAGTTGAAGATAGTGATGTCTTGGACGAAGAGACACTGGTCGGCTTTGACATGAATTTGCCATTTATGAGATTCTGGGCTGCGTTGAATGACTCTGTCGCTGGTGACAAAGTTCCAACTGATGGGGTATGTATTTTGGAAGCATGGGCCGAGTTGGGATTTGAAGACTGGACGTCATTTATAGGGACCGGTCTATCTTCACCACCTGCTTCTCTGTTGACTACAACCGCAAAGCTTCCTTCGGCCCTTCGTCCTGAACTACCACTATCCTTTGCACCACCAACTGACGCTCGCAGCCGACTATATAGACCACTAAGTCCGCCTTGCGAATCATTCGACACATTACTGTTTTCGGCAGCCGATAACGCGGTGGGAGGGTTGGCAAATTCATTGAAGACCGTAAGAGAGTCAGATTGATAAGCCGCAGAATGGATCTGATCCAGTGCCTCCGTTAATGTCTCGCGTTCAGCTTGGGTTGACAAAGAGCTGCGGGAACCTCGTCTCCCTAGAGGGAGAAATATCGATGACGCAGATGGACTTGGTGGTTCGTTGGATTTCTGAGAAGTCATCCTGGGCGAGTCTAGTGAAGCCGCTTGTGCAGATGGATGACCGGAAAGAGGAATATCATCCTGCTTCTTTCCCGGTGGTGTCTATCAAAAACGTAGAGTTGTAGACGATTTCTTTTTGTTCTTTTTCGTTTCTATATCGTAGTGAAAGGCCAAAAGAAGATGTATGCGCTCCTGAGAAATAATGTGTAGGTTTACGAAGAATGGAATCAAGAAACGAAGGCGACGATAAGATGCGGAGTCATGGATCAATTGACAGGACCTGGCCCACGCTGCCCAATTGGCAACAACAAACCCGCAGCATGTGATGACGTGAGGTGGCGTGTGACTGCTGTGGCGTGTCTAGCGCTAGGTTCACGAAACTGTGGCTGGTGCTTCTCGACAGCTTGGGGTAATGTTGCCTGATTGGGCTTAGTCTCTGTGCAAAAGCGCGTCTGACGTTCGGACAAAAATAGTCAGCTCAGAGGAGAACATCAAGCCACTCGCCAGCACATAGGAGACACTACATGTTCTCAGTGCGACGAGCAGAAAGTGATATAAATAAGTGTGTACAAGTGTCACGTCTTCCCGAGTTTCCTGCGTCCACGACCAGTTACTCTACAGTTTCGCGTTTACGATTCTTTTCTCGAGCATATAACTTCACTTTGGATACACTGTCAAAGATTGAACTGGCCTGAAGTTTTTGTCACTGGACTTTTTGCCCGAATGGTCAGTTTGATTTCTATTTTCTTGAATTCTGTCTCCCTGTGTAACCCCGATATGTCGTCTGAGGATTTCACTGTACTAAATACTCATAGTACTATCGTCGACACGCTTCTATTCGGCTTAGCTTGATACTACTTGTACGTGACAGCTGATAGCTCTCACGACCACGGGCGAATGCGAGACGGTCCTCTCCTAGAACATCTAATCGTGGAAGCTTCAACCGGCGAATACCGAAACCAGTAAATGGATAAGGTCTCAAAGTATGCGAAACACATATCATGAAATGGATGCCTGGCCGCACTACCCACTGGAGATAATTTCTATTCAGATTCACGCAACACACGACCGCCATGGCTAAAGGCAAGGCCAATGGTGTAAATGCTACTAAGACGTCGTTTCCAACTACTGAGAAACAATATGGCAACTCTCCGGGCTCGAGACTTTACCAGGGATTTTCAAGCATCGCTACGCAGGAGCCTTTAGCAACTCAATTCCCAGAAAGGCCTACTTCGAGAGAATCCATAGCATCTCAAGATGACGATGCAGGGGGGTATACAGCCAAGTCTTTCGAGTCACAAGAGGGCCTGGCAACTCAGTCTCATCCACCGAATACCGGCCCAAATCTATTCAATACAGCCCACGCTGAACCTACCATTTCGAATGGTGTGCATAATATGGGGATGCTTCTAGGGCTTCTTGACAAAGGCCACCGACGGAAACCCTCACCAGAACACCAATCACAGCGATCAGTGGTCGAATTCTCGTCTGGACGCACAGAACAAACACCCATTACAGATTCAGTTACACCTGCCACGCAGAATAATCTGCGGGATTGGAGATCGCCTTCAGGAAACAGTGTCAAAGCCAACCGACCTAAACGTTCACCAAAGCAACAACCACACCGTTCAGCGAGTAATTTCTCCTCTAGGCGCTCAGGGGAAACACCTACTCCAGATACAACCACATGTACTACGTCGGACAATGTGCGAGATACCCGACCACCTTCAGAGGAATCTATCAATGGCAGTCGACGTAAATCATCGGCTGAGCAGCCATCGCAATCTCCTAACCCCCCAACCAGCTCAGATCTGGGAACGAATAATGGACGCGATGGCCAAGAGGATGAGTTTGTGATACAGGCGAAATCAAAAAATGCTAGGAATTCTTCTCAAAGGCTCAGAAAATCCTCTGAAACGAGAACGAGCACGATTCTAGCAGACGAAGTCACTAGCTTTCAGGTTCATCTTCCATCATCTTCAGATAACACAGCACCAATAGCAGAGAATGACAACAATCCCTTTGAACCCCCGAAGGAACACTCGGACTTGAGCCGTACGCGGCTGAACGAACCAGCTCGAAAAGAGAAAAGCTCCCATCGTGATCCGTGGTCTAATATGAAAAAGATACGTCGAATGGATATCGTTATTCCTAAAGAGCAGGAAGAACTTCTAGAACGTAAGGATTGCTGGATACCTCCAGACGTAGGACAACCTTATCCACAAGGGCACGTGCCGCCGACTCTTCTCTGGGAATGGAATACGGAAATGACTCGGCTGTTTGCCGACGCCAGGAAAACGCATGCCTCTAGTCAAAAAGCTGACCCATCGCGGGAGCAAGAAGATGATCAACCACATTGGGCGCAACCTTTGTCGGACGACAGTGAATCGGGATCGGAAGCGGAATTTGGAATTCCATGGACTCCAAGCCCTCCACGAGATCAACTAAAATCTGTGGCGCCTCCAGATAGTCCGACTCGGCAGAATAATGACCGAAGACCATCCGATCTCGCAAAAGAGCATACCAACGGAACTGCGGACGGTGTCGATGGAGCAAATCTCGAAACTCAAGCTGTGAAGCCCCTCTTAGGGAATGGAGTTGACCAACATGTTCACTCTACGCACGGCACCGATATTTCGCCTTATAACAATCAAGAACATGACCAAAACATGTCACCACGACCTCTTTCTACAGTCCATTCACTATCTGAAGATCATATACCTGAAAATGAAGCTGATGAATTGAGTGATGATTCCGACATGGAGGTGACTGTTCCTCAGGCTCTAATTGTGAACTCTCAAGATATTGCCAGCGAAATAGAGTTCTCAGGACCTCTAGCCTCTGAATCATCTAATTTGAACTCCGCACCTGCTGGCCACATTCAAATACTCAACACACCGGCGGCTGCTTTGAAGCGTGCGGCTGCTAAAACAGTGGAGAATACGCTCACTCATTCGCAAGATTGGGCAGCTCAGCAAAGCTCCTCTGGAAGCAATAAGTCATCCTCGCAATTAATTGCCAACTCTCTTAATAGCGCAGAAGGCTCATCCGGCCAAGAACATCAAGTACAAGATGCCCAACGACCTCTTGTTGCAGATTCACAGATGACAAGTCCGTTTTTACAAGGCTCTAGTCTCTCGTCTCACTTGGACAGTCAACGTCTACTGGAAACGATTCCAAATAGCTCGCTCCAGTCACCAGTCCCGCACGCACAAGTATCTCCGCAGCGTCGTGACTCGCCTGAAGAAAGGGCTGAGAGTGTTTCCATTCCGTCGACGGCAGTGCTGAACGGAAGCAAACCTAAGCGAAGAGCAGCAGAACTCGATGACCAGGTTACGGAGGAAAGTCCTTGCAAACGGGCTAGGAAGCTCCCCGATACAACCATTGACGCCAGCAGAATACAAACCACAGTTGACGTGGATTACAACGGGGTTAATGAAAGCAATTACGAACATGCATCTCTTAACAAAGATGGCTTAAGGGTCTACGACATGTTCAAAAGGTCTTATCCCAGATATGCGGGTAACTTTGACCATTTTCAGGCCCTATGCTTCGATTTACACTCTTTAAACCGTCGGGGGGTATTGAAAAGCTCTTTTCTTTGGGACGACTTCATCATGAAACATTGGGTAGATTACGGAACCTATGTTCAAAGATGCATTTCCTCCGGCGAGAAATGTGAAAGTTACGAGGATTTCTTCTGTAGGACTTGCGCCAAGCCATCCTTTCGAAAACGCAATCTTACTACTCGTACACTCAACCTCGTCGTCTCCTCTAGGCTGGAATCCTCCGTACGCAAGCCTATAACCGCTGAGAGAGAGATGCAAACTATCGACGACAGTTCAGTGAGTGCCTCCGTTATCCGTCATTTACCGTTGGTAGTAAACCATGGACCCAAAACCACCTCGGGAAAATCAAACACGCAATCGACCGCATCTGATGTCATCGTAATAGCCGATAAACCGCACCAAGCAAATATTGGCGTCAAGTTGAGCGCATCTCCAAAGAAGCACTCTATTGTAGTCGGCGGCGGCATACAAGTTGACCTCCAACCACCTACTCCTTCCCGTGAACTTGATAGAGAGCCGGAATCTGTTCGCGAAGCCAAAGCGGTAGAAACGCCGCCTCCTGCCATCATTGATGATGATATTGATCGCGAGATGAGAGAAATCAATCCCGAAGATTCAAATTCCGACTACCACGACACAGCTAGCATCGAACTCGGCCTCGACGTCATGGAAGAAAATCTCATTTCTCATGGAGATGATGAAGCCGGGAATGATGCCGACACCGTCGAAGCAAGATTCGAAAAGATATCTAGAATGCGCCGAGACGAAGCTCAAGCCATTCAGGAACTCTTCACAACAGAAGTGCCACTGCCCCCGGAAGAAGAAGATGCAAGCACACCTTTCAAAATTTGGGCTCGTGATGATCATAATATCGTATCCGAGCGCCGCCGCCGAGGCGGCTATGAAGTTCCTCTTGATAAGGATGGAAATATTGTGTTCGAGGAGTTCCCAAAGGTTGTCGTTGAAAAGAACGAGAAAGAGCTAGTGCCGCCATTTAGAAGGTGGATTTGGCCTGGGAGTTTTTGGAATAGGACTTGAATTAGAGGAGTGAGGTGCCTACTTGTTATTCTCTCAGTTTCGCCACCACCGGAGCATATGTATCTATTAAGATATTATCAGATCTGTATATACCCTTTACATGTTAGGATTTAAGATGGATCGATGAATACTATTCTTTTGAACGATCCACGTCCACGAATCACTTTGAATTTTCAAATACTATATGCTCGTCGATACCTTTTCCGGCTACCAAGTCCTGTCTAACTGAACCTGACGGATATGGTAATGGAGAGGCTTTCTCTGCATATCAGCTGAGGCAGTTTCTAAGCACACACACACATATTAAAAAGGTCCCAAGGCTTGCTCTAGAACGCCTGCACTGAGGTATCTACCTAAAAATTCAACCAATAATTCTGCTAAATACATATTTTCAACTACCAACAAATACAAAAAGGCCATTTCATCATCATTCACCGAAGTATTCTTCACGCATCGCAGCACATGTCTGACAACGACAATTAGCATGGTTATTGCCGTGTCCCGAATAAGACAATCTGTAGTCATAGCCATCTCTGACATAGGGAAAGCTTCCTTGATAGTAATTCGGATATGCATATGCTGCTGGATATCCATAACCCTCATAAACTTGACCGCCCGCCTTCAGCTTCTCATACTGGTCCTGGTAAGCCTTATAGTATGATCTCATTACGTCCATTCCCACTTCCTCGTTTAGAAATTGCTGCACAGGTTTCCCCTTGGCTTTGCCCTTAGATGGTGATTGTTCGAGCGATGCATGTTTTCGATGATCTCGGTCTCGACTTTTTTCTTCAAACTTGACATGTGGGGATGATGTAGGCTCTTCTTGCCCTTCTTGATCTTGCTTACTCTCTTTGACTTTGCCATGCACTTTTCGGGGTCGGAGACTGCCTCGGTGCGGCTTCTTGACTGGTGGTAGCGGCATTTTGGGCGGTTTGCGATCCAGTCTAATATTACCGGGATCTTCTTCGCTCGGCTCAGTCTCTTCCTCGTCTTCGTGGTGTTTGTGCTGTCTTCTGTTAAGACTAAGCTCTAAATTATCGGCGAGTTCCGTTGGAGCATCCGGCTGACGTTTCTTAAGGCGATGCTTTCTTGCAGCTGGACTTTCATCGAGCGAATATATTTCTTCCGGGAGAGCTGCCAGTGAGATCTCTTCCAAGTGACGAGCCATATGTGCCGCAAATTCAAACCATGTCTTCCATTTTTTGCGTCGACAAATACTACAAGTAAAAGAGTTGAAGGGAGCAAGAATGAATCTCTCGGTATCCAGAGTTGCAGCGGTGCGTTCGGCGTCACTCAGGTCCCAATGATTATAGACCAAATGCTCCACGAATGCATTGCGCGTGGAGGTCCTATCTGTGCTGTTAATTTCGGAGTTGCAATAGAGACAATACCTTTTCAATTCCGGGAAATGACTGGTCAAGACATGCTCGGCCCAGAGGTGATAATACTCGAATGATTGGTCGCACAAGGGGTGAATGCAAATGTATGCTTTCAGATCCGCGTAGACATGTATCCTACACATGCTTAGCAGACTATCAAATGATTTGCAGGACACATATGGCTTACATCCATGCCTCGTGGCCTCTAAGAGTGACAATCTTCTTGCAGAGTGCACATTTGAACGGCATTTCAAGCCGTACTTGCCAGGGTGCTGGTGGCATATAGGCGATACTTTCTTTCCGTCTTGGGATCTTCGATCCATTGTTGTTGGGACTCCAATCATCGCCATAATGGAACGGTATTGGAACGTAAATCTGTTCGTTCGACTCATCGAAAGTAACAACGCTATTGAAGCCTGATACTCTTACATGTGTCTCAGCAGGTTTCTCGGTCTTGGGCACAGTGGAGTGCTCGTTCAGTCGACGACGATTGCTAAGATTCAGTTCACCAAGCTTTTTTGCTAGAGTCTCATCGGCATTTTTGTATCTTTTATCGTGTCAGCAACACTACATGCATTTAGATATGACAGCGATTGGTTTGAGTTTGCATACTGGTCAAAAATGTTGTTGACAAAGGCTTGAACTTCCAACGAAGAATAACCATCTACGTCCACTATGTCTGCTAACTCAGAATCAGCCTATCATCGACCTAAAAGATTCGTGCTTAAGTACTCATCACTCCGTCCGATGATGAATCCAATACCTATTGGTAGATTGCTCTCCTGGATCAGTCGATATGAATGATCATTTGGGAGTTTAAGCACATGGTATTATGCAATCAAGGGCGCCAGAAACTAAGAAAAGGTGGGGGTGTTGCATCTTTGCAACGTAAATGCTCAGCCCTGTGGCAGGCGTGGATTACAATTGGTGGCCTCGAAGATGCGAGTGTGGAGGATAACATCAATCCGCTGATGTTGTTGCGCTGGGTTACTTGATAAGTTAAAATCATCTATGTTGTTCCGTATATTATATGAAGGCAGGCTTTCCCGCTGTGCTGATCGTGCCCAACAATGTGGGGACGTATATTTCAGGCAGGTACTACCTATTCGGGAAGTTTGCAGGTACTTGCTCTTAACATGTTGTCGTACGACCAATCCATGAAGAATTCTGACTTCTTTTCCTGACAGTTTGAACGCTGAACTGAAGGCAACATCTTGTACGATCAGGTTCATATAGTACTGGAGGCCCATGATCATGAGTATGAATAGCTAAATTGACAAGAACAGTACTAGAGTGCATTCCTACGTTCTGTGGAGTCTCTAGCTTTGCAAAAACTAGGTATTGATCCATTTCTACCACTACTTCACCTCATATTTTCTGCACATGCTGCCTATAAATCGGGCAATGTAAAGTGACGGATGGCTCATTAGCTGCATTGCTGTCGGAGTGCAGGCATAAACAATGTTCTGACTGATTTTGATTAGACGTAAAGCCGAGAAAATAGTTGCAGGGGCACGAAGATGATAAGCAAACAAACTGGTGAAGAGATACCTAAGATATTCGGACATGGCCTCGGTTGAAATATTCCCTATACACGTAGTGATATGTCAATTATACATGGGTTACGAATGAGCAGTACGAACTACTCCGTATTTGGCTACATTGGGCACGTGACTTCGTGACAACCTCGTGTGTGCGAAATGCGTCATCTTCCGTCCCTCTACCAGCTCCGCGCAAACGACCTATATATTTACAACCTCATCTATACCGTCTCATAGCTGACTTCCTAGCACTGAGATGGTCATTGTATTGATGAGTCCTATGGGAAGCACATCCCGAACATGGGTGTCACCGGACTCTGGACTGTAGTCCAACCTTGCGCTCGTCCCGTCAAACTCGAAACCCTCAACCGCAAACGACTCGCCGTCGACGCGTCGATTTGGATATACCAGTTCCTCAAGGCGGTAAGAGACAAAGAGGGAAATGCGCTTAGGAATGCCCATGTCGTTGGATTCTTCCGTCGAATATGTAAACTTCTTTTCTTTGGCATCAAGCCCGTGTTTGTATTTGATGGCGGGGCACCGGTCCTCAAACATCAGACCATCGCGGCACGAAAAAAGAGGCGCGAGGGGAGAAGAGAAGATGCGGTTAGGACTGCTGGAAAGCTACTAGCGATACAGATTCAGCGACGGGCGGAGGAGGAACAAGCAAAGCGCGCGGCGGGAAATGCAGACGATGTGGAAGAACAAGAGCCGTTGGGGGCGCCTAACTATGTCGACGAGATACTTATGACACCTCAAGAGAGGATACGGAATCGAAAATTTCGAAAGCAGGATCAGTATCATCTGCCTGATCTCGAAACAGATTTGAGTCAAATGGGTGCACCGGAGGACCCTCGTATCATGTCGCAGGAGGAGCTGGAAGAATATGCGCGACAATTCCATAATGGCGAAGATATCAATTTGTATGATTTTTCAAAGATTGACTTTGACAGCATGTTCTTCATGAGTTTACCAGCGACCGATCGCTACAATATCCTCAACGCGGCTCGAATTCGCAGTCGTCTACGAATGGGTTACTCTAAAGAGCAGCTTGACTCGATGTTTCCAGACAGAATGGCATTTTCAAAGTTCCAAATTGAACGGGTCAAAGAGCGCAATGATCTTACTCAACGATTGATGAATCTTAATGGTATGAATGGTTCAGATGTTACTTTTGATTTCAACTCTGGTAGACGTATTGCCGGAGAGCGTGGCAAGGAATATGTTTTGGTCAAGAATCCCGATGTTGAGGGTGGATGGGCCCTTGGTGTTGTAGGCAACAAAGAAGGGTCAGCCGTTGACCGTCCAATTGATGTCGATGAATACGGTCTACCTGATGTTCTGCCAGCGCGGGATGACGACGACGATGATGATGCCTTTGAAGATGTGCCTATCGAAGGCTTGAATAGGCTTCCGAAGTTACCTTTCCTGCAAAAGGGCGTGTCTGATGAATCTGTAAGGCGAGCAGAGACTATGGGCCGAAGGAATGAAATTTCTACGTCGCGTCAAGCCCAAGAAGAAGACGATGAAGATGCTTTATTCTTTTCTGCACCTCAAGACACCGACGATTTATTTGCAGATAACGAGGATGAAGACCTTCAGAAAGCGATTGCAATGTCTCTGGAACCGCATCAAGAAGACGAAACACGACAGGCGTTGGCAATGGAATCCAAGTCAATTGCAGCTCCTACTTTTGAAGCGGAGCTTACTCCGGAGAGCGATGACGAAGACATGGACTTTACAACAGCATTAGCACGATCCAAACAAACTCAACCAGAACCCAAACCCAAGCCATCTAGACCAGAGGTTGCACCTGAATACAAATTTAGTGGTCCATTGCCATTTGAATCTCTCAATATCAATAAGCGAGCCAAAGACGAATTACCACAACCTGCTCTACGTGACGGTGAGGCAGGAGGGTTTGAGAAGCAAGCTGAAAGCAAACAAAGTAAAGCGAAGAAGAAAGCCGCCGCTCTTCCACCGTGGTTCAGCAAAGAAGATGGAATCAAACAAGATTTTATTTCTGATGAGACTGAAGAGGAGCCTGAAAAGAGGGTCTACAATGATGTTATTTTTGACAAGACAGCGGACGCGAAACAGGGTCCATCGCCTGATGTTATTGATCTTGACGGGCTTCTAGATACTAAGGAAGTGATTGATCTCGAGTCTGAAGATGGACTATCAATAGTACAAGCTCCTGCAGATGTTAAATCTATCACAGAAGAGAAAACAGTTCTGATGAGTGATATTGCTGAGGATGTTCGAGCAAACCCTCCAAATCCGCCTGTCGAAGTTACGGCACCTCATGTGCCTCCCAAGGAAACTTCGGTAAGGGACAGTTCCGAGACGGGAGTTTCTGACTGGGAGCCTACGGATGATGAGCGGGAGGCTAGTTTGCAGAAAGAACAGGTCAACAAGGCCATATCTCCGGCTGAGGAAGCGATGATAGCTCCCAAATCACCTTCCCCAGAGATTGAGGATGATTTTGAGGACGTCCCGCCGCCGCCAACCGTAACAGAGTTCCACAACAATTCAATGTCGGTAGAACATGATGCCACATTATTTGAAGAGCAAGACCATACTGCAGTCAATGACGATTACTCCGATCCGGAAGAGGAAGATCTTATGCTACAGCTGGCCGCCGAGACCGAAGAACATGCGCGGTTTGTGTCCGAATTCAATAACAAGACTCAAATCGAGAATGCACGGGATTTTGAACAAGAACTGAAACAGCTACGGAATCAACAAAAGAAAGACCGAAGAGATGCGGATGAAGTGTCTCAGATCATGGTCTCTGAATGCCAACAGCTACTCCGTCTCTTTGGGCTTCCATATATCACTGCGCCTATGGAAGCAGAGGCGCAATGTGCCGAGCTGGTGAGTTTAGGGCTAGTGGACGGGATAGTCACGGATGATAGTGACACATTTCTCTTTGGCGGGACTCGAATTTACAAGAACATGTTTAATCAGAGCAAGTTCGTGGAGTGCTTTCTATCGAACGACTTGGAAAAGGAGTATGCTCTGGATCGAGCCAAACTGATACAGTTTGCTCACCTTCTTGGAAGTGATTACACCGAAGGTATTCCCGGTGTGGGTCCAGTCACTGCGTTGGAGATAATTACCGAATTTGACAGCCTCGAAGAATTCCGCGACTGGTGGATGCAAGTCCAGATGGGGGTAGAAATACCAAATGACCCGCATCAGCGATTTCGCAAAAAGTTCAAAAAAATGGCAACCAAGATATTCTTACCCCCTTCATTTCCTGACCGCCATATCGACGAAGCCTACCTCCATCCAGAGGTTGACAGTGACCCGTCCGAATTTCAGTGGGGTGTACCAGACCTCAATGGTCTACGAAGTTTCCTCATGGCCACGATTGGGTGGTCTCAAGAACGCACCGATGAGGTGTTGGTCCCTGTGATTCGCGACATGAATAAGCGCGAGCAGGAAGGTACGCAATCTAATATTACTCGATTCATGAGTGGTGCAGTAGGCGCAGGGGCGTTTGCGCCGAGAGTACGGGCCGAGGGCAAGAGTCGCATGGATAAAGCATTTGGACGGTTGCGATCTGAAGCCGAGGGTCGGAAACGCGGCCCGTCTCGCATAGTTGCTGACACTACACAATCCGATGCGCCGGCAGACGAAGAGGATTCAGGGTCTACGCGAAAGAAGCGCAAGAGAAAGAGCCAGAAGACGTAATTAGCCAGGCCGCAGCAGGCATCAGAAACTGCAATTGTACATAGATAATGATGATACGATATACACAGTATGTTAATTAATGCCCACTAGCCACGGCGTAGCCAGTGACTGGCACGTTCCTGAAAATCAGCGTTCGTCGCCTCAGCAATTGACGAATAGACGTAGTGTGAGAGCGCCTAAGAGGAAACAAGTCACGGGAGCGATAAGCTCAGATCGCAGACGCAAACTCAATCGAGCACAGGCACCAATCAGGAGACGAAGGACGAAGTAGAGTAGACGATCGTCTTTGCATTTTGGGCGAGAAGATCAGTTGGGGGTACAAATCAGGAAGGCAAGCTTGACGAGTCGCAAAAGAGAGGAAGGTGGGCTATGCCCGGAAAGGGAAGGTGCGCCTGGGGCTGTGCACTCCTGCTGAATTTGTGGCTTCCACTAACTACGAGGGAAGTGCGTGCTGGATCGATGACGTAGCATGACGCAATCATTTTCGGCCTTTATTCTTTTTTTTTCTCTTTCTTTTCCTAGCAGGATAGAGAGAGAGAGAGAAATAGGGAATAAGAACTGATGGTTGGGTTCCTGCATATGTATAGACATACATCTATGGGGAATTAAGCATCGTATAAAGAGTTGATCGCACCCATCGTTCTCCATTCCCGCAGATCTTAATGGGGACCCAGTAGTAATAGTAGTAGTAGTAGTCATCAGACCAGGATCAAACACATACTAGTCTGACAGAGGACGTTTGAGATAGACAGCTCGAAGGAGCATCGTAAGACGTAGTAGTCAGTGCTGGTTACGGGCAGGAGCCAATCAGAGACCGCGGCCAATGGTCCAAGCTGCGAACGACGTCACTGCGCGAACGGCTGCTGGCGGAGCTCCTGGAAGACTAGTTAGTGTCTCCCTCGGCTGTTTATAACACCAGGCATTGTCATCGATTAATTATCAACTTTATTCTATATTCCTCTCCCCATCCATTGTGTTGTGTTGCGTTGTCAGAGACAAGACAGAGTACGTACCCGCTGGCTGTTCTCAGCTGTTGCACTTCCGTCGCTGCCCGCTTGTAGTCACCTTCACGTCACCGCCCAACCTTCTTTTTCACGACATCCTGCTCTGCAACATAGATCGATTGATCTGGTAGACAAGGCATCTAACGCAGAAACAGAAACAGACAGACCCGATCGTCCCCTACAGCACTCGCTCACCATGCATCGCACCTACTCTATGCGCCAGTCGCGAGCCCCGACTGCCTCGCAAATTGAGAATCCTCCCCCACCACCATCCAGCACCAAGTCTGGCCGATTGTTCGGCCGCAACAACTTTGGTGAGTCGTACTAACCTTTCATACGTTGTCTTATGTCTCCGTTGTTGCCGTTACGTATATCGAATACGGTCGCATCAATTGATTCCGCAGAATATACGACATACGCTCTACCAGCAATAGAAGCTAACAACGATGCTCCATCTAGGCCATGCCTTCCGCAAAAACGCCGCTGGTGCCTTTGGCCCTGACCTCGCCAAGAAACTCTCCCAGCTCGTCAAGATGGAAAAGAACGTCATGAGGAGTATGGAATTGGTCGGTCGGGAGAGGATGGAGGTTGCTGTATGTTTAAACCCCTGCGAGCAAGTTGATCAATTGCTGACTTGGATAGCAACAACTTTCAATCTGGGGCGAAGCCGGCGATGATGACGTTTCCGATGTCACCGATAAGCTTGGTGTTCTGATTTATGAGATTGGTGAATTGGAGGATCAATTCGTTGATCGATACGACCAGTACCGTCTTACGATTAAGAGTATTCGCAACATCGAAGCTTCCGTACAGCCAAGCAGAGACCGTACGCATTCCCCCGATGTGAAAACCGAATAATGACTGACGAAGATGGTACAGGAAAGCAGAAAATAACCGACGAGATCGCAAAATTGAAGTACAAGGACCCTAACTCTCCACGCATCGTTGTGCTCGAGCAGGAACTGGTCCGCGCTGAAGCCGAGTCCTTGGTTGCCGAGGCTCAATTGTCCAACATCACTCGTGAGAAATTAAAGGCCGCATTCACCTACCAGTTCGATGCTCTCCGCGAACACTGCGAGAAGATTGCTATTATTGCCGGATACGGAAAGCACCTCCTCGAGCTCATTGATGACACTCCCGTTACTCCTGGAGAGACCCGCCAGGCATACGACGGCTACGAGGCCAGCAAGGCTATCATCCAGGACTGCGAGGATGCCCTTACCAACTGGGTCAGCTCTGACGCTGCTGTTCGCTCGAACTTGTCGACTCGATCACGCACATTGTCGCAGCGACGCAGGAACAATATCAAGCGCGGCGCTGAGGATAGCGAGGAACTCAAGGATCACGACGCCTGGGTTCCTGCTGACCAGCACGCTGGTTACCATGAAGACGATGTGAGCGAGGACGGTATTCCAGAGGATGACGGCAGCATCGCCCATAGCGGCGCCAATGGAGAAATCCGTGGCCGCGCTGAAGAACGCGAGCCTGTTGCCGCTTAATCGTCGGCAATACAGAATGATCCATCGTGTTGTCGTGTCTATAGCTTGCGATCTACAAAGTTCCCTTTGATTATGATGTGATGGGCGGAGTTGAGAACATCAACACCAGAAGGCGTTTCGTTTTGGACGTACCCATTTTTATTCTATATTTCTTGACCCCGTTGTTGACGAATTAATGCTTTCGGTACTTGCACCACAGGACATGTACTGGCTGTACGATTTGATTCTTTGAATGTATTCGAGAACCCCAGTTACGGTTATCGACTGTCCGTCTTGTCTAGTCCAGCCTGTTTTTGCTCTCCTTTGCTTACTCGTTTTAACTATTAATAATATGAGAAGAAGATCTTTCAAGATAATCAGATTCGATGGTATCGTCATAATTTCAAGAATAGGAGAAGATAGGTTGACCCATAAGGGAAAGCGACAACCAGTTTAGCGTTCGGACACATTCGTTACAGTCGTAAGAAATGATGAAACCCTAAGACCCTGATAATATTAAAAGCAAGCAATGAACTCCCCTTCCAATCCGATCCAATCCGATCAGAGACACATGCGAAAGAAAACTAGAAAGACTAGATTAGAGCAACTATCCAATACTGATCAATCGTCATCACGATCGGTTCCCACCCCAACAGTCGGCGTCGGTTTTGGTTTGATCAACTTCTTCCCCGACGACGCCGCAGTATTCGCCTCCGACTTTTTCGAAGTCGAATGCTGCGTGACCGTCGTCGACGAAGAAGTCGACGACACCCCACTACTTTCTTGCTGCTGCTGCTGTTGTTGCTGGAGTTCCAACTTCTCCAGATCCGACGGCTGCAACGCTGCTAATCTCGATAGCAAATTCTCATTCTTCTCCGTCAGCAAATTTTTAAGCCATCTATTCTCCATCTCGAGCTGCGTCACGCGCGATTCTAGCGCAGATTTGACTTCCGTCGCCTCCTGCACTGCGCGCTCAAGGGCTTGTTCGCGCTGCTTCTTTTTCACGCGGAATCGGGCGCTGGCAGCTGTGTTGCGGCGTCGTTTGTCTTCTTCTACAGCTAGGCGGTTCTGTTCTTCAATACTCAAAGCCCGCGCCAGGCGTTCGCCCGGAGGGATGGTGCTGTATTTGCTGTTGCCGATTTGCCCGTTGGGCGGGCTGATGGAGCTGGATATATCGGAGGGGGTGCGGTCTCCTGCTCCTCCCGGGCCAGAGCGAGATGGGTAGCTGCCTTCTTCGACGGAGTAGGAGTTTCCAGGGTAGATGGAACTGGCCATGTAAGGAATGTCGTGTTCTGGAGCGTGGTAGTTGATGTGTTTGTCTCCTCCTGTTGTATGTCAGTTATATTCGTCTTATGATAACATGTATATTTGAAGATATAGCAACAACGTAGGAGAATGGAGCGTGTCAAGGTTTAATATTGATTGATTCTCGTAGCATACATCATGGAGCCCATATCAAATGTAAAGGGCGTACTCAACTATACTGAGACATAGCGAAAGAAGGGTACGTCTTACCGTGATAGGGATATCCACGCATGGCCGGATCTATATGGTCATCATCAATGCTGTCGTACGAGCTGACCGAAATCCCGCCCATCCCCTCGGTCTGATCATAATCCACTGCTGGAACAGCTCCCAGCGGATACCGCTGAGATTCGGTGTCTGTATCAAAGGAATAATGTCTTCTTTCAGGACCCGAAACCGCTGGATAATGTTGCGTTGCAGATGGTGCCGGCTGAAGTGGATGCTGGCCAGCCGGAGTAAGATAATTGAAATGCTGGAGCCGGACAGAGCTAAGCGTGGCTTGAGATGTTGGAATTGGCGGTGGGTGAAGCTGGTGGCGCGGCGGCTGCTTTTGCTGATGATCCTCTGCCATGATGGATATCGGAAGTTAAAAGAAGAAATAAAAATCGCACGATTGTCTGTTCTATAGATTAAGGTAGGAGCAGTGACACGAGACACCTCTTTTCCCAACCAGGCAAGATTGTGTAATCACGTTATTCCCCGGCTGTCTGTCGACATGTAAATTATTCAATCCCACCGTCGATCTCAACCAGGGTACCATGCCGGCGAATTATAAAGAGGGGTTAGTGCAAAGTACCCGACAAGCAAGTATTACTTATAAAAATGAAGGGGAAAATAGCGAAAAACGACAAAAGTGATGCTTCCAAGCTGCAACGTCGTTTTGTCCATTCATGTCAGCTCAGCACAACAGCTGCCCCAGGACTATACCGCTTTGGGCGATTGTCAATTTTTATGGAGAAATGTCGTGATTTTGGGCTGGGTCGGGCCAATAGCAAGCAAAGAATTACCTTGTCTTACCGTATCCAACCGGTATGGAGGGGTATGATAATACCGTGTATGTATTTTTGGCTTCTTGATGTCATTTCCGCCATGTAACTCTAAGTACCTTTATGTGTTCTGTACATACTATGCATTTGTCCTGGAAGCAGGATGTAATGCGCGTCGCTGGTAATTGCGGCTGAACGATATCCATTCTGTTAGCTAGGTGATTGGTATCAGCCCTGCATGAGTTGCACCACGTACCTGGCCGTTTATCACATCTACGAAACAAGCCATTTACGTCCTCCCACGGTTCGCCTGAGCCAATATCTCCGCGACATCCTCAACGTCCTTCCCCCTTTGTCTGCGGCCGATTTTTTCTTCCCCCAGCACCGTCTCCTCAGCAACTCGTCTATAGACCTCCGCAAAAGAATCAAAAACATCGCTGCCAAGCCCTCCCCAATGTCCCTCGGAATCGAACGCTTCGCCAATTGCGCGCATCTCTTCGACCCATCGATACGCCTTGGGTGGCATCGATACTGCTCCACCTGTCGCTAGCGCGCCAGTTTTGGGGGAGTACTCATTGAGATGTTGCAATAGGTCTGGTAGGACACCCTCGGATTGAGCAGTTGTGAATGACAACAGCGACAGAGCAGTGAGGCCCTTGGTGAGTGATGCAAAGGAGAGTTTGAGGGCGGACGCAGAGCCAATCTTGGGTCCGACTACTTTCATGTTGAGTGCTGAGAGTAATGAAGGGAACGTAGATGGTAAGCCTTCCACAGGACCGGAGATGACGATACTAGGTCTCTTCCATTTCTGATCAGTCTCGTTATACGACGGAGGCCCGCCTATGATGCCTCCGTCTAGAAATTGGACAGTCGCTTCTTTCTGCTCGGGTACTGAAAGACTGCCAAACAAATCGTCAATTTCCCGCATGAGTCGAGGAGCAGTGGCATTCAGATCGAAGAAGTTCACTCTCTGCGAGGCAGCTTCACGTAGTTGCTTCCTCTTAGTAAGTGTATCGGGTAATTGCAATGCTTCGAAAATCCGTCGTGCTGTCGCTAGAGAGTCCCGCGGCGGCACGACAGACAGGATGTAATCGGACTGAATTACTAGATCTTGGTCTGTGGGCAACGCTTCAATAGATGCTGCTTGGATACGATCTAGAGTGTCTTGGCTATGAATAAATTAGCTTCCCGATCAAGACAGATCAGTAATTTTAAATGAATACATGCCTCCTACCAGCTCCCACAGTAAGAACTCGGTACGAATTCGCCTTTAACAAACGCGCAATTCCCATCCCCATATCCCCTATCGATAGTATACCAACGGACACCGTCATGATGTCTTGAAGTGCGCAATTAATACTCAGCGAATTTGGTAAAATAAAGCAGTATTATGCCTGCCTAGAACAGTGGAAACTTGGACAGATGATGATCCTTGCGGGCGACACAAGAAAATAGTGACTCATGCGGGGTACTAAATAGAACATGGAGATAAGCTAGACTATTCGGCTACTTGCATGGGTGCGTGCTAGTACGACATTTTGACAACTTACACCATGTCTACTGTTGTCCTAGGTGTGTATGATATGTGATGGTATTGTCTGGAAACCGTAATTATATAGTAATTCCGAATCTTTCCTATTTGAGTAGGAGGTATGGCGGGAATAGCCCTAATCATGCATCTTAGGGGATAAACCCTATCTATGCAGGAGGTCCAAACGCACTGTGGGCCACTACTCTGTATTGATGCTCATCTCTTCGCTACTCTCTGCCAGAGGGCCCCTCAAGGCTCACTGAAAGTGCCACTAAATGATCTCATGCACATCTTTTGGTTAGGTATCCATGTCACAGACACAATGCAGGATTGCTCTGCCAGAATGCATATCGAGGACTCTAAATTGGTGGGATGCTGGGTTTTCAACAACCATAATCAAATTATGATGTCAAAGGCCGGACGACAAATCAATCCACAAAACTGAACTCCTACTGCACGCATTACTCTTCGACGGATAAGGTATCCATGAGGAAGCAAATTCAGCCGAATGGTTGTACTCCCATACATTCGGATCGGGGGCATTACTGACATTCCCATAACCGTTGCCTGCATTAGTGAAATGTGGATGTCCACGAGTATGTGGCAAAACAGACGAAATGGACGTTTCCTGCATACGCGCAGAGGTAAACGAGCTAATCTCAACTGATTTTTGATTGCCGTTGCCGGTTTGGGCAGACGATGATGATATCAAATACTCTATCCTCGCCAACAGATCTCGCGCAACGCTAGCCGCACTGCAGGCTATACCTAGATATTTCCCGATAATATCAAAAACCTCGATGGCAGTTATCAGTGCATCTCTCGCCGGAATGGTTAGTGGTCCGTTCGGAAACGCGAATATGAATCCTATCAGTGTGATTGTGGCGTTCCATTGCCATTGAAAAGTCTCATGGAATCCCGCCAAGAGATTCGACTCTTTTAATACTTGATAGACTATATTCGTTATCGTGATGGCATGGTTTACACTCGAGGCGGCATTTGCATCGGCCAGTGGCGTGCTGTGTCTCTGCTGAACAGAATCGAAACATATAAAAGCGCGATAGATATTCATGGAAAGTGTGTGAAATAGCAATTCGAGAAATAGCCGTTGCCGACTCATGCCCAAGGGTACGCTCTCCTTGAGATTGAGCATTGATCGATCTGTTGATAGTGGTTTGCCGCTGTTGAGTCTTTTCGTTTTCAGGGGTTCGGGGAGGTCTTGCTGCCACGTGTTAAAGTGCTGTGCTGCTGCTGTGACTGCTTCTGCTATTAACTCTAGTGCTGCGCGGTTATTATAGATACTATTATTGCTGTTGTCGTAGGCCAGAGCTTCGGAACACTTTCGTTGAAATGTGGCATAGACTGCTAGAGCAGTGAGCATGAGTTGAATAAAATGTTTGTTTGCCGTAAACCTGTTTGTACCCTGATGCGTATACGGGTCGTCTTGATGACGGTCAGGGGGTGGACAGGATATCTGAGACGCAGTAATTGCCAGCGGCCGGCCAAGATCCAGTGCCATCTTGAGTTCCAACGCATACACAGTCCACCACAACCTCTTCCGGAACTCGGCTTGCTGATCGGTCACGCTTTCCGGTGGTTTCAAGTGAAGTCCTAGAGTAACCCCCGTCCGGACAGCCATTGCCAAATGACTATGAGCAGCGTTATGGAAAGAAGCATTGGAGAGGTATATCACGGAGAAGAAATGGCACTGCAATGTCGTAATGGACGGTCCTTCCAGCTCGTCTGTTAATAAGAGCTGACAGCGCCGATAAAACTTTCGACCCGTATTGGCCACATTGACGTGATCGATTCCTTCTATGCTATTTCGTATCGCTGCATAGTCTCGCGGAAGGAGTGCATCCGCATACTGCATTGACAAAGCAAGTACTATATCGACAAGCGCAGACGACTTTCTCGCTGTTGGTGACATCCACAGTGACTGATAATGCTGCATGAATTCGGTCTGATCTATAATCGGATAATAAACGTTATAAGATGGGAAGAATAAGTGTAGGAAGTATCTCTCCTGGGCTTTTGATAAATATACTTCTGTCAGGGACACATCTGAGTCAAGTGATTCTCTGAACGACTGGTCCATTTGCATCAGTCCGTCAGGTGTAAGTTGATTGGGCGGTAGACCAAGGCAAAAGCTTAGTCGTCCGACAAAATAAAACGAAGATAAACGGCCGTAACAATATCGCTGCTCAAGATGGGCAGCCTGGATATGAATGGACTCTAGATGTTTCGAGTGCCCCCTCCGTCCGCCATGTTCTTGTATCTGATTCAAATGAGGAGACGCAGACGGCACCGGCTCAGTCTTCACTTTTGCTTCATAACTTCCACGAATAGCATCATCACCACCAATAGCAGCATCGCCATCATGATCCTGAGCCCTGGACTTTGCTATATCAACTTGATTCTCAAGATCCCTTATCCGATCTTGTAGAACCGAAATTCGACTATCACAGCATCAGCATCCCAAGCTTTCCAATTACAACGAATAAAGAAATACCTAATAGCCTCATTACAAGCCTGTGCCGCAGACACGCCTCTGACATTACACGTCCGCCCTTTGGTCTGACAGTTCCTGCACGGATAGCGACTATCGCATTTAATGCGGAGACTGCGACACGAATCACATGCTCGAGCGACTTGCTGTCTTTTCGGTAAGGGTTTGCATATTGGATCTGTGAAGATCAACTGCGATTGCTTTCTTGGAGCTGAGGCAGGTGATGATGATGTGGTTGATTGCATTTTTCTTTTTGTTTCGCTTCGGCAAGGCCTTCGATGTTAGCCGATGACTGTGAACGGGGTACTCCGTATGTGATGGAGTAGGGTGGGGCAAGCCCCTCATGAGAAGCGAGCAGACAGTAAGGACATGCTGGATTTGGTGCGTGTACGGATATAATGACGAGAGAAACACTTCTATCCAAGTATATGTGAACGAAATGGAGGAATGAGGTTGGGCAAAGTTCCTCTTAGTGTCTGAAACCTCAAGGCATTCTCAGGCTCTGATTGGCTGCTGATTCGGAAATCGTAGGCGAGAACTCCTGAAACTTAAATAATAAACACGCGGCTAGATCGAAGCTAACATGACTAGCTTCTTCGCTAGAGTATGGATGTAAATTGCTCTTGTCTTTTGGTCTGCGCTATCGCTATGGGAGTTGAGGCATTGATATGAGAAAGTATACAGTTTGTGATCACGCAGACTCCTCAGCTTAGCTTTCAGGGTTTCAGTAGTAAGATACACGGATGATCGCCAGACTGCATGCTCGCATGCTCTTTAAGACTGGTGTTTTGTTTGCTTGATTGCGACAAAACCTCGTGCGTAATAGCAATTCTGATTGCATTTCCCGGGATGGCGAATGTAATATACATACTCACGAGAGCATTGCCCAGTACGAATTATGTGAGATGCGACGACAGCAATTATTCGACTCGCATCCGCGTGCTTTCCACTGGTATTCCTTTGCTCGAGCTTTATAGTACTGTGGTGGTGTTGGTCGAAACGGCTTGGTCGATCAAGGCCTGCGCCTGCACGGAGAGCTGCCGAGGGTTGCCTAGCCTGTTCGGTGCCCCTTGGCTGGTTGAATGCCTGTACTTAGCTGTGGTGTAGGCAACAAAAAAAGATAGCGGGCGACTTTGCCACTCTCAGCCATTATTGTTCCACATATATTCAAGCAGCACATCATTGGCAGTATTCTGATCGTACTTTCCTTGAACTGGAATGCTGCCCATTAGATCAGGCACACCCTGCTGCCCCCAAAATGCGTCCGACACCGGTGCCGTCATGTATGACGGTATATCGTACTGATACAAATTATTGTACATCTGCGAGTATGCATCCGTCATTTGTATGTTTGGATCGGGCATGGGAATCATATACGGCATGGCCCCGTTCTGTGGAAATACATTTCCAAGTCCTGCTGGAACCGTACTATCAGCAACTGGATCGCTGGAGAAGGGCACCGATGAAGCAAGATCGGGGCTTGTGGCTTGTAGATCGTTCGGCTGCTCGACAGTAGGAGGCGGTGATTGCTGTTTTGGTAGCGACGCAATTGTTTCCCCCTTTCTCCTATTTAAGGTTGAAATATTAACCTCTTTCAATGCTTTATCAATGATCTTTTTCGCCGTTCGTTCCATGATGGCGCTCATGCTAGCCATGAACTTGACTGATTTAGACCGTCCGTGCATTGAAGCCAGCGTGGAGAAGTAGTTCGTCGCAAGGTTCAACATGCCCAGATTCTCTTCAACAGATCCAGTTTCGGACATAAGAGGCTCCTCAACAATATGCGTGAATAGGATCGATGCCGCGTAGAATAGGAAATCCAGGAGTGCCCTATCTCTTGGTTATTTTCGAAGAAATCAAAGCAGATCATCGGATCAACCCACCAGCTAAAACCAATATCCCTCCATGGTAATCGATCCAGCAACTTCAAGGAATCTCGAGCAGCATGCAGACAAATCAAGCTATGATGTCGCGAAGTAGCTGAAACATGTTTGCTTGCATCACGACTAGGATACGTTCGTTTCAGCGCAGCAATTTCAAATAATAGTGGCATTCGGTTGATCAAAATGATCGAGTTGAGATAGCCAAGCTTCTCAGAAATGTGGGCGACAATCTTGACCTCCTCATCCCTATTCAGGTCTTTGGACTCTTTAGACTTCGGTGGTGTATACGAAAGACACGAATATTCTCGTTTCCAGTCACGTAGTTGATCGCTCAGCTTTGTGACTGTCTTGCAGACTTCGGGAAATGATTTGTAAAACGCCTTGGTGGCGTACAGCTCGCGATAGATAGAAGAAAGGAGAACAGCATGAGTGCAGGTTGAGCGGAACAACTTAACACTCCACATACATCCGGTCTGAAGAGCATTAAATGCATGTGGGTCTTCTCCAGGCAAGTCGACGTCTGAGTCGTCCGGGTGTTGCAAGTATCCTCTTCCAGTTTTGATGCCAATACTAGACGATATGAGCGCAACGAACGATATAGAGAACATGTTGACTCACCCTTGATCCATAATGAAAATGCACCACCACACTCTCCTCCTAGTCTCTAAATCGGAAGTACTACTATCGGGGCTCAGGTTCCGCCTATGTAAGCCCAAAGCTTGAGCCGACTTCATGGCTGCGGTAATTAGAGGAATAGCCAACTGGACATGGCCATTGACCCGAGCAAATATTGCCTACATCTATTTATTAGTTTATAAAGTCTTAGCGTTCACATACGGTGCATTTACCATAACAAGTAGAGCTTGAATACCAAGGATATCGTTAGGTCGCAACGACAATTCGGTATACACAGCGGCCGCGTTTTTCCAGTATAGCCAAGCTCTTTCAGTATCTTTTTCAGGTCGTGGGCCACGGTCGTCCCTATATCTGAAACTGAGAGCCAGGAGAGCGTTTATACTGGCCCATCTACCAACGTCAGTACACTTTTGCTGCGTGTATTGCCACTCCACCATATCCATGAAAGTTTCCTCATGAATAATAGGAAATATTTGGTTGATAGTGCTGAAATAGTTCCGCAGCAGAGAAAATACTTCTGATCGAGGAGGAAGCGCCTTGTAAACCCGACACTCAAACAGATCAGTGTATATGTCTACCGGTAGAGGTGGATAGTTGGCAGATGACCAGCATGGCTGTTGTAGGACGTCATTGGGAAAGTCTTGCACGCCTGATTTCTCTCGAACGAATCGAATTCCTTCCTCAGACAGAATGTGAAAACTCGACGACGATCCTTCCAGCGTCAACATTGACCTTTATCCGCAATATCTGACTATCCTTACTTACCAAAAAATATGCCTTCTCGGCCCTGGTCTGTCTTTAAGACGATCGCTTGACTAGGAGTTTCAACACTGAAACTAGACGCTGACTGGGGAGTAGTAACCGATTCAACACTTTTCCTTTCTTCTGGCGATGCCGATGAATAGTTGCTACTCATTTGGTTACTGCTACCATAGTCCTCGGACTCGACGTCATCTTCGTCGTCGTCGATCAACTCCGAATCAGATACGCCTTCTCCGGGATCGATGCCAGCAGCTCGTAGTATATCCTCCATCCGTCGAATGTCGGCTTCTAGAGTTCTCGTTTTTTGGGCTCTGTGCAAAGTCCATCGTTTAGCACGCGATCATCCCGCTTGCAGTCGGAACCAAGTACCTTTTCATCAATTCAACTTTGGTCTTTCTGGAACGGCTGGAACAGTTTGAGCCGTGCATCAAACACTGGGTGCATACGGGAACGGCAAGTTCATAGATACATCGAGATCTCCTCTGTCGGCAGGAGTCGCAGACCTAACGATGTGTCAGCGTCGCTCGGTTCAGTATTCCATAACACAGCGATTTACTCCTCGGTGACCGGATTGCCTCGTCTCTTCGAGATTATCGTACTTGCTCAGCCCGTGACGGAGGTGGGATCGTGCACCAACATGGGGGTCTTGGGTATTGTTGCCATACATTGTTGTTATTTCGGGTTGTTGTTCTTGTCGCTTATTCCATTTGCCTGTCAATGATTCCTCGGTCTGCCTTCCTCCCCCGCCGCCGTCAGCGCGACTCACAGATGTAGTGATTTCCGATAAGTGATAGCGCCCACGGTGTAGCTAGAAGCAGGCCGAACGAAGCGAATGTCGAGTAGGCGCGATGGAATTATCTCTGATGGCACAGTTACTATATGAGAACAGAGCGAAGAGGCTGGAGCCAGTCTAAGAGCAGGTGCCATTTAAGGTCTAGTGGGCTGAGAGGGTCACACTAAAACAACTAGCCCGAGTTTAACCAACTCTATGTATTATTAAGCTATCCATATGGCCTGATATCTCTCCGGTCATGTCGCTTTCTTTATATTTTTGTTTGTTTGTTGTCATTAGAGCCATGCTTGACTGTCTGCGACTCACTTGATACCTTTGCAACTGGTCTTGATCGTTTTGTGGACGTTGCCATTGAGGAGAGGGGCCATGGGTCGGATATACATGCTAATCTCCGTCAGGATTCGATTGGGGGGCCGGTACCAGCTAAAGAAAAGGTCAAAAAAGTCGCGCAATTGCAGCCAGTAGCCCAAAGAAAGCAAGACACCCAATCACATTGTTCATCGATTTTGCCTCCCAATCATAATCGCAACGAGTTACCGACGGAGTAGTAAAATACGTAGAATGTACTATGTAGCTGCACTACGGAGCGCGGATCCCATAAAGTTCCGAATTCCGGGCCCTATTAATCCTGGAAAGGGTTAGCGTACCGTAATCAGATCTACCATAGTACATCCTCCAGACTCCGGGCACATATTATTCCCAATAAGAACTAGTGTTCCTTCCATATGCAATATCATTGGTTCACCAGATATTATTCCCGTGGATCATCACGGATATGCCAATTCCTTCTAGAAATGGCCCAATCAGAATGCATTATTGTAGGTATACATACATATTACTCTGTAGGACATAAGATATGCCACAGCTTTACCCACAGTACACATAGCCGCATTCATCCTTCTCTTTTGGCCTCTTCAAGCTTGGTACAGCAATTCGCTTGATCCGTGGGTATCAATGATCCATGCTGACAAGCAGAGATCCTCTTTGGTCGGAGGGATGCTCACATCTTACGTGGTTCCGAGGTCTCTTTTCGTCCGACGGATGTCCAGCTGACGTGTTTAGCTAGACACGTAGACTGTATAGCTTACTTTGGTACATCGAAATAGAACTTCATGGTAATTGTAGCTTAGTCATACATAGCCAATTAACTAAGATCTGCAGGGCTCGAACTATGAGTGCATTGGGTGCCCTGACTTTTCCTCGTCAAGAGAAACAGCGAGAAAATAGCCAGTATCCCTATTCGTCTGAAATGAACTGCTCACTGAACACGTATACGCCTCCATAAGCTTCCTAGCTCTATGGCAGTCTCTGTAACGCCGCAAAATACTCTTAGGAAAACACCTTCAACGCCAGTTCTTGTACCGATTTGCCCCAGGTCCCTTGTCCAAGATTAAGCGTCAGGCCAGAAGTCCCATCTGCCCCTTTGGCCTTGTGGCCCAGCTTTCGTAAAATAACCTCTCGCATTTGTGCGTCTGACAGGATCTTCTTGCGTGACCCTTCTTCAGGGAACCCATATACCTTGTTCACAGCAACCTCTGTGTATAATTGTAGCTTCTCTACTACCGCGCCGGAATCATCCTCCTTGACACCATCGACGCGAGGCATCAGTCGAAAGTCGATATCAATTCGCGCCTGTTTCAGTCCTTCTCCAGCATCAAACATCCCGATGAGAATGCATCTAGCTCTTGAAGTCATACCAACGTCGGCAGTATCTGTGACCGCGGTCCTAGTAACACCGTGGAAGTTGAGAGCGCGGGTTTCTTCTTCAAAGCGATATGTCAAGTCCCAGGCATCAGAAAGAAATTTGAAGACCCGTTTGAGGGGGGTGGAAGGCGGTATGGCCTTTACTGCTCTGAGCAGGTGAGAGAAGATAAGAGACTTTGTAGGTGGAAGACTATGGATTTGACCCCCTTTGCGTGAATTGTATGCAAGCTCGAAAGAAGTCAACTTCCCGTCTTCCTCCCTCTCGACTGACTTGAACAGCTTCGGGTAGAATTTCACTTCGAGCTCGTCCTTGTATCTCAGCGTCATTCCAGGGCCATTTGGTTCCTGTGTATTTGCAGCTGAGACAATAGACCAGCCAGTCTGAAACTCCAACAGTTGAACAGAATCTAGTTGATAATAAGTTCCAGGACATGAACAGATAGAGGAACATTAGTTGACTTACCCTTGAGAGCATTCACCTCCTTAATACTCCAGCCACGACATTCTTCTCGTACCCTCTCCGCTTCACGGATTTGTTCCAGGAATTCAGTTTTCAGCTCGGCCCCTGCCTCGATCGTGCCATTCTTGTTTTGCAGCTCTTCTTGCATTTCTTCTAACTGTCTCTTCTTTCTTTCAATCTCGGCATCGACTTTCGCGAGACGTTCACGAGCCATTCGCAATTCGTTCGGATCGATATTTTCCATTTCGTCCACGATTTCCTGCATTCTCGACGCCTCAGAGCCCAGCAGGGCACGCTTTTTGACAAGTTCAGGGACCACGCCTTGTAAGATGGCTTCTTGCTCCGAGAGCAGAGAGTCATCGGCTTGCATCTCTTCCACATGACGGTCCAATCCTTCTTTGAGTCCTTCAAGCAACTTCATTCGCCACTCATACCACATAGCCTTGCTAAGTAGTCTAGCGTGCGTTTTCACATTACGGAACTGATTGTCCATAAGAAGTCGAATGTCAGGCCGAGCAGTAACGTATTCTCGAAATAACGGAGGGTTGTCTGCTAAAGTCTCTTCTTCAATAGAGTGAATGATCTGACGCCCTTCAGAGATGTATGACTTCAACTCGCGGCAGGACTAGGCAGTGTAAAGTCAGTGAGTGTTTCATGACGCTTTCATACAGGGAAATACCCACATGCTGATAGAGTTCGAGCATTGGCACCGTGCAGAATCCTGCTGCAACGCAATCCTCCAAGCTCACGCTTCCTTTTTCCACTGCACGGGAACCTCGAACGTCGGTCGTCCTATCATTTCCTGCAACAGTAGTGTGCCTTCGTTTAGTTGTTGTTAGCTCCATGAAATGAATATTGGTCAAATTGAGGAAATCCTGCAGCTGGATCGGTTCCCAATCGGAATCTTCACCAGCAGCGTCATGGACTTCATCAATGACTGGCCCTTGCTCCATCTCCTGTTCTTGTGCCGTTTCGTCGTCCGGTCCGTGCAGACTTCGAGCAGGGCTCTTGAGCCTTAATGGACTTTCCATTCTTGTCGGGGGTTGTCCTCGAGGAGTGAAACTGCCTTGTTTGATTGGCGAATGATCGAAAGACTTGCCCATTGAACCACGACCTATGCGACGCACAGTCTGATCCTTAGATGGGGGTGCAGGAAGCTTAATTGGTTTGACAGGGCTTGCATTGGCAGCACGAATTCTTTTGGGTGATTCATCTTCCTCATCGTCAAGCTCAGCTGGGCGCTTTCCCAATAGTCCCCTCGCGGCACCAACATGCAAGCTCTTTCGAATTTTTCTCTTCTTAGGGGTCAAGCTTGATATGAGGTCTCTCAAATTCGATGTAGGATCAAGATCAGATACCTGTAGGGCAGACGAATTTCTTTCCTCTCTTTGTTCTTCCTCTTCCCTTTCTCGGTCGACTTCCTCGTGAATCTTAATAGGATCCTCAAAATGGATCCGTCTTGGCGATTGCTCCTGAGGGATGAATTCCTGTGCATCCTCGCCAATTGAGCGTCGACGATCAAGTATTTCAGCTATTTTTGGAGAACCTAGGCCTTCTTTATCAATACCTAGCCCGGTAGATTGCCTTGGGTGGGGTCGTAAAATAAAAGCCGGGGTTGAGTCACCGTTCGCGCTGGCCTCAAAGAGGCCGCGTCGTCCCGGTGATTGTGACTTTGATGCGGACGCTTTGATCTCTTCCCGGAAGAGCTTCTTGGGCGATGCGCTTCTAAAGGAGATATTGCTGGAGGGTGGTGTTTTCCCAGGAGTCGTTGGGCGAGGGGGCTGGGGTGCCACTTGTTTTGACGGAGTGCGAGGCTTTTTCTTGTTAGGAGTGACTTGTCGTGACGGTGACAGATGAATCCCAGGTGATGCAGAACTTCTCCCTGAGCGACGGGGGCGAATACTGGCAAGGCTGGGACTTCCAGTTTCGGAGGCGATGGGAGCTATATGGTGGGCCAGTAAGGGTTTGGGAGGAGATGCTGGCACTTGAACTTGGAAAGGAGAACTTGTCAACTGCCCAGAATCGGATTCCAATTCCATAAGCTGCTTTGCCTGAGCCTTGTCGGAGGTCGCTAGACCAGGCGGAAGAATTCTGCCTACTGCTGCAGTAATGTCCATGCCAGCGGTATGCTCGTCTTGAGACCCTGTTCTCTCCTCCATGATAGGAGACAAAATCCCGCCAACTGCTCCAGTAAATTCCATATCCATTCCGGCGTCATCATCTCCATCATCGCTGCCCCATTCAGAGAAGTCGCGACTGGCGTCCTCACGGCCTTGAGGCTCGGCAACTACACCATCATTGGATCTTGCAATGTTGGGTACGTGCTTGCTGAGAACTCCACCAACAACAGACGTAAACTCCATTGTCATTCCCTCGTTCTCTTCCATGTTACTGTCAATGTCTGATTTTGCGGGAGATTGTTGCTGTTCGATACCCCCAACGACTTTAGTCAACTCCATCGTTTGCTCATCGTAATTGGTCTGCTCGCTTATCGACTTTCTATAATTTCGGCGGTCTTGAGAGTTGCCCAGAATTTGCCCAACAGCGGTCGTAATTTCCATACTTAGCTCTTCATTCTCATTATAGTCCTCCTCAACGTCGTCCGTTGCGTTATCGTAAGTATTTAATTGGGGATATTGGATATTTTCTTGGTCATGGAGTGCGCTCATATCGTCCATATCAAAGCTGATTCTTTGTCCCTTCTGGATCCATGGCTTGAATGCACCTGTAATCTCTTGATCCGCGATTTCCATCGACACGTCATTATCATCCTCCTCGATACCGACGCCAGAGGTCCCAGCTTCTCGTGCTGCTTGTCGCAATGCCTCATTCAAGCGTTCACTTGAGCTTGTACTATCTTCCATAGGTGCTGTACCACTCGTCCGAGTAGTAATATCATCAAGACTCATTGCTGTACTTTCGGCATCAAAATCTTCGCTGTCTGAGCCCACATCATCCACATCCTTGACCGGGCTCTGTGTGCCATCACTGCCTCCAACCGAGCTACCACTAAACGGGCTTGAAGATAGTTCGCTCGGTTGTTGGTGTAATCTTGGCTGTATAGGGGAGAAGGCTGCATCTGGGTCTTCTTCTGCTTCGGGAGCTTCAGTAGGTGCCTGGTTGGTAGAGTTTGCCAAGGAGGAAGCACGTCTTGTTGAATTGGCGGCAGAAGACGACGTTGAGTCCTCTATAAGCTCCACAACATTCCATGTATGTAATGTAGCTTCAGGTGCGAACGAAACTCGACGACTGGCTAGTAAACGTCAGTCACAACACTCGTCAATGGAGTAGCCGCTACTCACCCATCGATTTCCGGCGAGCTTCTCGCTGTTCCATAATCGCTTTCTTCTCCCGCTCCTTTCGTTCTTTTAACTCCCGTTCTTTCGCATCACGAATTGCTGACGAAGCATTAAAGCCATCGAACGGGTTGTCTAGTTGTTCTGTCCCAGTCACAGGGGCCTTAGCTGGTGTAGAAAAATCGATCAGCATACCCTCGTCAGCTTGCGATTGTTTCGCCGCGTCTTTCTGTCTGCGCGACTCGTCAAATGCTGGAATATTGCGAATTGGTGACACTGGTATTGTCGGCTTGAGAATAGACTTGAGAGGAGTGGCCATAATAGACTTAAGGTACACGCATGTCAGCAGGGTGTTATAATCAGATGCTCTTTACTCATTTGAGGACCATGCGCCCATACCTTCCGTCTGTTCCCACTCAGTGACTGAAGAGCATCTATTCCTCCGGGGCCCAGACTCTTGCTGCGAGACTTCTTGTCCCTCGTCAAACCTCTTCCATCTGTGGCAAATCGCTTCATTGCCGCAACATCGGTTGTGGCATTTTCTTGGTCCATACCCCTCTGCACATGGGCTATTGAGCGACGAGAGCGCGGGCGTACACTTCCCGCCTGGTCGCGTGGCGCCATTGTTGGTCACAGTCGAGATAAAGCAAATCGGACTCTCAGAAATCTAGCATATTCCGTTTGCTGGGCATGCTATGCTGAGTGGTATGGTTGAAATGGTTGCAAACTTGTGAGGGTATCACCCACCTGTTGGAACTTGAATGTATACAAAGCAAGCGCGTCTGATACGGCAGCAACAACGTTGACCGCCTTCGGAGACCCGCGCTTTCCCGCTCTGATGTAAACAAACTCCCAAAATGGCTAAAAGCCCTAGCCGAAATACGCTATTCCATTTTTGGTTAGCGCAACAATCGCACACTTCCCACACTGAATATCCGAAAAGGCGACGCTACCAGACTGTGTGGGCTCCGCACAAAATCTTCTTCAATTTCGACATCCCTCGCGACGACACTCACCCGACTCGACAACCCCCGAAATTCAACAGTGTCGGACTGAATCATCGCAACCATGGCGACCGAGTTGACCGTCCAGTCTGAGCGCGCTTTCCAGAAGCAGCCTCACATTTTCGCCAACGGCAAGACGAAGGCCAAGAGCAAGAGAGTTGGAAAGGGTGGCCGAAGATGGTACAAGGATGTTGGTCTTGGATTCCGTACTCCCAAGACCGCCATTGAGGGCAGCTACATTGGTATGAACGAACTCGACGATAATTTGACGTGAAGAGAGTGACAGGGCGGTGAAAAGGAGCCTTGGATCTGTGGAATACACAAAGAGATGCATAGGATATCGCGAATTTTGAAAGAATATGGAATATCATGATCTTCTTGAGTCGCCGCTCTTTTCTTTCATGATACCCGATTTCGTGTTGGAAGCAGATGTTCAAGATTTCCCTCGGAACCACTAGACCTCATAGAATTCACGTTATTTTCATGCAGCGAATACTAACCTGATTTCTGCAGACAAGAAGTGCCCCTTCACTGGTCTCGTCTCCATCCGTGGTCGTATCTTGACCGGTACCGTTGTGTCCACCAAGATGCACCGTACTCTCATTATCCGCCGTGAATACCTCCACTACGTTCCCAAGTACGACCGTTACGAGAAGCGCCACAAGAACTTGGCCGCTCACGTTTCCCCTGCTTTCCGTGTTGAAGAAGGTGACCAGGTCACCGTTGGCCAGTGCCGTCCTCTCAGCAAGACTGTACGTTAATTTCTCTGCTGAACATCAGGCTACTGCTGTTGAAATTGTCTTGTTCTCGGGCATTGCGCCCTACAACACAGTCTCTTGCATCTCGAGCCAGAACTGTCATCCACTATGAACTGTACTAATGTCGACGTTTCCAGGTCCGATTCAACGTCCTCCGTGTCCTTCCCCGCACTGGCAAGGCTGTCAAGGCTTTCAGCAAGTTCTAAAAATCTTTCATAAATCCAACAATTGCGGTGTAATGGGTTTTTTGTGGGGTATCATTTTTTACGATCATCAATGCTAGGAAATATGGAGGGAAAAGAAGGGAATTGAAAGGAAATAGGTAGCGGAGGAAGTTTGAGAAAAAACTTCTTCATCGCATAGCTTGGCCATGAGAAACAAAATAGAATTCCCCCGTTTTCATCATTGTATGAATGGACATTTAGCAAACCCTTCTGTGCTCAATTGTTGTTTTTCTCCCCCGTTTCCCTCCGAGAAATATGCTCCCAGTCTATGATTGATTATTCGGGCAGTGGTATAAAGTAAACTATCTTTTGTCCATATAGCAATGGATTAACTGTTCTTTGTCATTCCTCTTATCTTCGTTCTCTCACTGATCACCTTTAGAAGTTCGAAAATACTTGGAGTCACTAACCAATGGAATTCGATTTGACACATCGCGGAGGTAAGTAAAGATATTACGACGGAACTAAATTCGCGTTAATAATACTCACGACTGTGTTGCATAAAAAGGGACATCGGAAGGCGCTATTGCGAAAATACATGCTTTTTGGGCCTTTTTGCACTCCACATATAAAACGAATCTGCCCAGAGAATGAAAATGGAATAAAAATTGAAAACGGCACTGAAATAGAACGAAAGTATTTCGATCTGCGTTCTTCGAAGCCCATTGCAGACTACAAGTAAACAGAATGTACAAATCAATGAAAAACAAACTCGAAGATCATCTGTTCCTTCCAACTTGTTGCAACGACAGATACCAGATTCTATCTTCCTCTGTCTCCCTACCATGAGATGTCGGCTCAGGATGGTTCAAAGAGCACCAGTCCATCTATTGGCTACTGGATTGCTGCAGTGAATCCCAGAACGAGGGCCAGTCATAATTCAGCACACGGTTTACACGCGAGCGGTCCTCGGACAGACGGTGGCTTGCGACTGTTGTTTGTGCGGAAATAGTGGATTCGCTGCTTTCACTGTAGCTTCGCGTATGGTTTTTAGGAGTCGTGGGAGTTTGAAGAATGGCACGTTCCTGAGGCCCCGTTCTCGGCTGAGGATTAGGCGTTCGACACAGTACTGGTGGTTCTGTTTCTGCTTCTATCTTCACTCCATGCTCTCCATCATCATCACCTTGACCAGAGGAAGGCAGGGCATTTTCAATCGACTCAACGACCACAGGGGTAGTAATGCCTACAGTCTCAGACACTCTAATCCATGACTCGGAGTCTTGGTTGAAAACCGAGACTATGGGCGTTGCCGTTGTGCTTGCAATGGCTGGCGATGACCGGATAAGGGGCTCGATCGAACGATCGCCTTCGACATCTTCGTGGAAACTCAGCCGGTCCATCGACTGACGGATATCCTGAGCAACATCTTCCAGTTGTGGATGCTCGACTACAACGTAGTCTCGAAGGTCAACTTCTTGGGTAACTAGCCGAGTAATATCATCAGACATGCTTTCGTCATTGCTCTGAATAACGGTTTCCTGACTGTGAAATGTGTTTTCGGGCATATCAGCAGGTGACAAATCTGCTGTAGTGTCCTGAAACCCCTGATTCGCACCTTGAAGAAAATCCGTCGTATCATCTGAGACTGTGAATGACCAAGCTGTATTCAAAGACAGAGAAACATCTTCTAAAAAGATCGGCTGCAAATGAATCATACGTAGGAACTTTCCAATGGTCTTGCCAACTGCGAAGTCGCTTTCGAATGTCTGCTCTGCTAAACGATTGTGAAGTTGGCTTTTGCAATTGACAGAAGCCGAGATGATATCCAGACGCAAAGCAGCTCCGATGTCAGGATGCGTGTTTGCAATTTGAACAAGTTCATCAGCTCGAATCGATGTGATAACGGCCGATCGACAGATGAACCCCCAAATTACATATTCCTTTGCTCCCCTGTAACCAGGAGTGTAGATGTTGTATTGTCTCATCAAATCCTTCATGAAAAAAATGGTTTGGGAATTGATCTGGGTTGAATCGATGATGGAGACAAAGGCATTTCGGTCTTGGGTAAGCGCACGATGGACCGCCACAAGGGGGTCGGTCGAAGTAGATATAAAAGGGGAAAGGATACGTCGTGGCCTAACATGTATTTCCAACCAGGTTGGAAACTCTTGAGCCCTATCTTCTGGTGTCGGGATACCGCCTATGTCGTTTACAAAGGCTCCTGCAATGTATCCAGAGCGATGGTTGATGCCCATAGAGGCATCATTCGAAAAACGCCAGAGTATGTTCGGCACTTGGTTAGGTCGAGTTGGTTGCTGGTTATTGTTACCCAATGCAAAAGACCTGATTCTTGAAACTGCCTCTGTTGGGACTGGCCTCGTCAAGATTGTGTCTGTCGAAATCGACTCAGACGTTTGAGATGCTTGGGGTATATGGCTCGATGGTTCTGGGCTTGCTTGGTGATTTTGATCGACGATAGCACTATGTAGAACAACAGGGTTTCTTGGCGCATTTAATATGGCATTGCCAGTAGAAGTGCTGTTATGAGAGGCACGTCGATACGAAGTTTCCTGGGGAGGCAGCACAACTAGGTCGCGTGCCCTGGCCACAAGACCAATCTGGAGGTCTTGGCAAGCAGTCCTGATTATTTGAATGAGATGAGGAAACCTGGCGGGCCCTTGCTCGAAGCTCACATCAGTGTGCACTGCGTGCAAATCACTATGATTTCTTCGCCACAGATCTTTGTACTGTATTGCCAAAGTTGAGCTGGGAAGACCGTCTGAAAACCCTTCGGCACGAATCTTATTGCCGTAAATATGATTAAAGATCCTCGTGATTTCTTTATTCTTGAGATCAAAAAATCGTTTCATCGAGCATAAGAGGAGTCGTTCGTCCTGCGTCCATCTATGCTGAGGGCGGCGATGTTGCAGGTTCAGCGCTATTAATCGAGGACGATTGGCCATTTTGCTAATTATTGCTCACGAAAGAAGAGTGCAAGGCCAGCTCTACTCAGTGTGGTAAACCTTCAGGCAAAGTTCCACGAGACAGAAAGAAGTTTCGAGGTGTCAAAATATTGACAGACAGGTGGTCAAGAAGAAGGGAGTCACTTGAATACAGGGTGGATTGAAGAGATGACGAGGGGCCTCTCAAGGTGATCTTGGATGAGATGGCAATAGATGTATCAAGCTCGAGATGAGGGTCGTGTGAAGTAAAAGTCGATGATACAAGGGCGTAAGTAGAGAGAAGTGGAAGTGGAAGTGGAGGTGAAGGTGAGAAGGTTCGATAAATGAGAGAGATGTCTGGTCATGATTGAACGAACAAATGAGACTCCAGGCTCCGAGGCATCAATCCCATAATATCAGCCATCATCTTCTGCTCGGGTCAAGGTGATTATCTCGCCTTTCTACGCTCAGGTGAGTATTTGGGCCACCACACCTAACAGAACTTCTGTTTCATCTCTAAGATTCGTTGTATCTTCAAGGAAAAGGTTGGGAATGAATGTGTACAGAAAATTCTTCATTGAGGCCTATCTCAGCAGTTGTTACTTGAATAGAAACGTCTCAAGTATACATAGACCTTAGTGGGTATGTTCAAGGGTAGGTGACTAGGTACATGAGGCATCCTGTGTGATGGCGTGCAACACGACAAAATAATATTCCGTTCGAGAGAAGTATGAAGACGAAAGTATACCAGTAACCAGTATAGTTAAGTATCAGCAAGAAAGGTGCAGAGCAGCATACCGTATCAACTGCCTGTGATATTTAGTAGAATGTTAGGTGTAGTTCGGCTGATGTTAGCTGACGAAAGAGCAGATGCGGTGCCAAGAGATTTCGGAGGGTCGGCATGAGAACGCCAGATCCAACGGAGCATATCTCCAGCCAGCTAACCATCTTTAATTCAACTTCAACTTATTTCTTCTCACTCGGCACTTGCAGTCCTCTTATGCCCACGAGCGACTCCTATTACTGCTCTTATAGTCGATCGACTGAACATTCGATTGCGCTCTCAACCGACTGTTCCGCTATACCTGGGCAGAGAGCCGCCTCATTACCTACGACACGCCCAACGACGTATTCAACCATGGCGTTTTGTGCTGGCTCCTCAAGCTAGAATCCAACCTGTCTCGATTTTCTGTCCGATTTACAGAGTTGAGTGTACGAATTTGGTATTTCGACAAATCTGCAATAATTATAATAAACGCGTCGACTCTGTACGCCGCATTCAGGAGGCGTCTGAACAATGACGCACAACTTTGAGAAGTCGGTCAAAGGGGCCACGAAGATTAAAGTATGTTGAGCTCAATACAACTTGCATGTCTAAACCAAACATTGATTAATCACCAATTCTCCCACAGCTTGCGCCTCCGAAATCAAAGTACATTGAACACATCCTAGTAGCAACTCGCAGCGGAGAGGCCGGCGTTGGTGAAATCTTCCGAACCTTACAATTCCGATTGCGGGATTCGACATGGACAATTGTTTTCAAATCACTCATTGTTTTACATCTGATGATACGGGAGGGCGCGGAAAATGCAACGCTTGAATATCTTGCAGATAATCCCCGCAAGGTCGCAATCAGCAGCTTTTCAGAAGGCAAGTCGGACCGCAACCGAGAACAGGATGCGCTTGGGTTTCCGTACTAATCTCGGTGCAGTTCAAGCTCAAGGGCACAATATCCGGCGATATTCAGATTACCTTATTACCCGCGCCAAGGCATTCGCCGATACCAAGATCGATCATGTGCGTAGCGGACAAGGACGGCTAAAGAGGTTGACGGTAGACAAGGGTCTGCTGAGGGAAACCGAAGTGGTACAGAGACAGATCAAGGCCTTGCTCAAGTGTGACGTATGCCTATTTTTTGCCGAGCAGTATAATCGTATTGTGCGCTGACCAACTACCAGCTCCTAACGGACGAAATCGAGAATGAGATCACGTTAACGGCATTCCGGCTTCTGACCATGGACTTATTAGCTCTCTACTCCGTTATGAATGAAGGAACGATCAATGTGCTAGGTATTGACTCATCTATTGTATAAAAGGTTCGATTCTCATATGTGACTAGAACATTATTTTGAAATGTCCCGCCCCGACAGCGAGCGTGCACTGCAGATATACAAGACTTTCAGCGCCCAGACGGAGGAAGTAGTGAAATTTCTCGGGGTGGCTCGACACTTTGAATACGCCACGCGACTTGAGATTCCGAACCTCAAACATGCTTCAACAGATCTCACACAACTGCTCGAGGACGACTTGAAAGATCCCGACTTCGATCAGCGGCGAAGAGAGTATCAATTGCAAAGAGGTGTAAAGACAGCGGGTCGCGCTGGTCCCGGCTCTGCTGGCGGAAGGTCGCCAGCGTTAACCAAAAAGGATCCGATCTCTAGCTCTTCCAACAGACCTCAGACAGCACCCGCGCCGAAGACAGAGACCAAGGCCCCGGCTCCAGATCTTATCGACTTTTTCGATAGCATTGAACCTAAACAGCAACAAACCACGATTCCGCCGGCACCTCAGCAACAACCGCAGCTAAATTTCCAGCAAGCCGGTTTTGGCCAGCAAATGTTCCAGGCGCAGCCGATGGGTTTTCCCAACCAACAAGGCGTCTTTGCGCAACCGACACAGCCGCCTCAACCAGGTTTTATGCAGCAGCCGACCGGGTTTGCAGGCGGGTTCAACCAGCCCAATACGAATCCCTTCAATCAGATGCAAACGCAGCCTACACCACAGCAACTGCAACCTCAAGCCACAGGAGCCGGATTCGGTGGATATGGACCTCAATCTTATGGCTTTCAGCATACATTGTCAGCCATCCCGCAGGAAGGAGTTGCGACGTTCCCTCAACAGCAGCCAGTGCCAAATGGATTACAACCGCAAACTACGAACCCGTTCCGAGCATCTATGTTGGTTGGCAATCAAACTGGCGGGGCTGGCGGTTTCAATTCGCCAGCACCAGTTACTCAACCATTGACTCGCCAAAACACTAACCCCTTCTCTAAGCGGTTATCCGCTCTTCCACCATCGAACCCTCCTCCAATGCCCTCATTCCAGTCAACCCAATCTCCTGTACAGTCACTACAGCCACAACGCACAGGGACCAATCCATTCGCGAAACAATCTCCATCCCCTCAGCCCAACCCTCAGCAGCAGACCCTTCAACCTCTGCAACCCAATCCCACAGGAAGTACAAACCCCTTCCGTCAGAGCGCGTTTATTAACCAACAGACTGGCCAGGGATGGCACGTCTCCGGACAACAGGGTACAATGGGCGGCCTGGAACAGATGGGGACAGTGCCAGTATTCCCTCGACCGGGAATGGCATAGTTGTCTAATTACCGAACAGAATAGTACATAATGGAGCCATTTTCTTCTTTAACATTATAGGATAGTGAGAGCTAATTGCGTTCAATGTCTTGATCCTGCTATTGATTAGCGCATGCATTTCATCGTCTCCTTCACTTATATTTTTTTTCTGATTAATTTTTAATGTGCATATTTCATTTGGTCTTCTAGGAGTGTCTTTAGAGATATACATACTTGCCACTACCATCTATACTCTAGTTCTCATGGATAATCAATGTTTCCCGCACATTATTACATGTAGCCCTCAAGCCATTTTTCCCAAGGAACGACCACCGCACCCCGCGCCTTCAACTCCTCTTCAACCTCAACCTCCAACTGCATCGCACTCTTCCCGGACTCGTCATCATCATAGGTCGAATGCGCTCCTTGCAAAAGAATCACATTGAAGCCCGCCGCCAGTGCGCTTAGCGATGTCTCGCGAACGCAGTATTCGCTCTGGATGCCGCACGTTACCAAGGTAGTGATCCCTTCGGCGCGGAGTTGGTTTGCCAAGTCGGGGTTCGATTCAAAGGTGTTGCCTGGTCGATTGTCAGTCGTGCCCTTTCTTCCATGAAGAAGCATAGTGTCGACTTGCATGTAGTTTTACTGATCAGCTTCTCATTCCCGCGCGGCGAGAAGACAAGCTCCCATGGTTCTGTGCCGCGCACCAAATCCCCGGCCTCAGGACCTTCTTCGTGCTGGACAATGAATATATTCGCACTGCTTCCAGGTGATGACCTTCGGCGCACGGCTTCGAGGATAGTCTCGGCCGCTTGTCGGATACGAGCAGCATGAGGGATTTCGGTGCTGCAGTTGGCGAGGCCGTTTTGGACGTCGATCACGAAGAGGGCGGTGCGAGTCATTTGGAATGTTTACATATAACCACGTATAACTAGAGTGTTGTGCATTTTGCGAACTAGAGTTGGGAGTGCATATCTCTCCAGGCAACAATCAGATTTAGATTACTAACATCCACGAATCACCTCGTTCCATAAATGCGGAGTAGGTATGCAACCCTAACTGACAAACCGCTGTCAGCTCTACGATTGACTGCTTTTGTTCATCGTGGTAGACTTCTGCACAGAATACCGCATATTATTCTAAATAGCGGGATTCGCATTCAGATCGCCAGCTGGTATCGAAAGAGATGCAAAGATGTGAATATCTTCACGGCTATACCTTCCTATCTAGGCAGGTGTTGCGCTTATGATAAGGTTGGGGATTTGCGGAGAATCTTTATCTGCCTTCAAATTGTACATAGTTTCACTCAAATCCTCATCGGACCTTGAAACAACGTGCATCCTGTGAACAAATGTCGGAAATGACCAAAACATGGCTCATCGTCGGCGCATCTCGCGGCATCGGGTTCGAGTTTGTCCGCCAGCTCCTCGGTCTTGGTCACCGTGTCATTGCGACGGTTCGCAGTTCTAACACAGAGCTTGATGCTCTGGCCAAGACTGCCCCTGGACAAGTGCGGGTTCTGACATGTGATGTTTCTCGTGAGGAGAGTATCAATGTACGCTTCGTGTCTTGGAAATCAGGGGAGAGAGAATACTTGGCTAAGAAATGTTAGGGCTTTACCGAACAATTCGTTCAGTCGGGGGAGCGAAGGATTGATTACGCGGTCATCAATGCTGGGGTATTGAAATACCCGAATGTGAGATCTTTCTACGTCTGTGACAGCATTTGTATACCAGGACTAACAGTTTTCAGCGGGCTCTTGAAATGTAAGCCTCGCCCTCCTCAGCACTCTCCATGGGCGAGTCTGACTTCCCAGGAAATTCGACCACTTCGCAACCCACCTTCACACCAATACTATTGGACCCATTATCATAGCCCAGAAACTGCTACGACTCCGCGATGTGGCCGTTGGCACAGTGGCTTTTATGTCAAGCGACTCGGGCTCGACGACGCGGTTCCTGGCCTTTGAAGATGGGTGGGTGTTAAACCTCCCCATTCTCATATAAGAGCAAGCATCATATTGATTTGTGCTAGGTTTGCTGCATATGCCGCATCGAAAGCGGCTTTGAATCAAGCTTTGCGGGTACGTTCAGATCTGCCCGGCCGATGATGTTTGGTGAACTAGAGGCTAATTAATATACCCAAACAAAGCACATGGCTGAGGAACTAAAACGCAAAAATAGCGAGACAGTTATAATAGCTTTGCATCCCGGAGAGGTCATGACGTAAGCATTCTTCGACTCTAGAAGGGCGATGTACTCTGATGCTAAGGGACTTGCAACAGGGACATGAGTAAAATCGACATTGCATGGGAAATCGATGGTGGACAAATAACGGCGGAAGAATCGGTGCTTGCGATGCTCGGTGTCATACAGAGCAAGACCATTGAGCATACGGGGACATTTTGGACGTGGAAGAACGAGGTAAGCTGGAAAAGAAAGGAAGTTCGCAGGTTCGTTAACTGATGTATTTGTTGCACCTGTCCAGGAATATCCGTGGTGATTGTAGCTTCCAGGCCCCTCACTGACGTCGAAGATTGACGTGAGGAAGTAATAGCATATCTCAATTATAGACTCCAGGCATGACTGAGTTGATCACCTTAGTTTATCCTACTATGAGTAATCTCAAACACTCCAGGACTTGAGGCATCCGTATGATTGGTTCGGCGGTGCACCTATCCACGCCCCACGAAGCACGTTAAGACGAACAAGCATTTACGGGGACGAGGAATACGGCGGATACGACGCTTCGTCTTAGGGCTTAGTCAACGGAAACAGGCCTGGTTGGGGCTAGTGCCGGGGTCTGAGCGCTTTTGGGACGTTTTCCAGCATCATGGCAGAAGCATCATCCATCACACAGCGTTCAATGCGTGGCATGGGCTCAGCCACGCTCTCGGATGCGATGACACAGCCGCCTTCCAATCACCGGCGGCATTGTGGTTATGACTATGATTAAGCACTGCTGAAGTGAAGATACTATAATAATAACGAGCCAGGGTCTGAACCTCGACTTCCGCATGAAAAAGGGGACCAGACCACGGATTTGTCACGGATCAATTCGCGCGGCTCGCAAGTCCCTGCCTAAAGACAAATCACGGCCGCCACCAAATTTCAACAATGACCACCATACCCACCGGCGCTGCAATTTTGTCCTTTCCAACTGCAAAATAAGGATTCGGCACTTCTGCCTTTGTTACCGCAGATCTTTCTAGAGGCGTTAATTCGTCTTGCGTCTGAGTTTTAGAGAGTCTGGCTACTCCGTAGCACATCTCTAACGGATGGACGCCAAGACGGGCGCGGTCGCATCCGACGACAGCCTGCGTGCTGCCCACTCCAAGCAACATCCATACGAACAAGTCTTTACGACCTTCACTACGCCTCAGCAGCCTCAATTCGGCCAGTGTAAGTGTAGAATCTTGCTTGCAAAAGGATGGCAGCTGATTGCGTGCTAGCGGTATCGTCGACTCAGAATGAACCACCCACAAAAAAAGAAGATAACGGCGATGATAAGATCAAGATGTCGCAACCACAACCGCCAAAACCCGGTAAATCACCTCTGTTCTGGGTCAATTCAGATCCCCAGACGGTGCAGAAAGGATCGAGAGAGGCAACCCTCAAGCGCATTAGATCGCATGTGATGTCCGAGCACAACCGCAAGAAGCGGTTAGAGAATACTCGACGGTACAATAAGAGCAAAACATGGAAGAATCTCGCATACCGCCCGGAACCACTTGCGACCTCCAAACTGTCCCGCGCGCTTGAGTCTTCGTTATCCTCGCCGTCCTCGTCGTCAACCTCAGACAGATCAAGTTCAAAGGGTTCGTCATCTCCGGAGATTCGAGAAACCTCTCCACCGGACAGTCTCAAGACATCAAGAAGTACCGGTTCATTAGCATCAGAGACGTCTGTAGTATTCTCAACATTCCAAGACCCGGCGCACGACTATACGCATGACTTGCCGGAAGATCCGCAATTATCTGTCATCAGTAGGCACAAGGCAAGTATTATACCTGCTGCGCCTTATATAGGACCGGACGATCTACTGGATCCATTTCGAGTAACACAAACATCACTTTCCGAAACGCAATATCAGCATTTCAAATTCTGTATGTTCTGGTCACCTTGCCAATCTGCCGCATTTATCAACGTAGAACTAAATCATTGCAGTCCTGTCCGACCTGGTCCCGCAAGCAGCACCATTTATAAACCACGGCGTTGCAAAGTTGCGCAGGCACTGGGTCTCGCTCGCGCAGTCAAGCCCATCCGTGCTGTATTCTTGTATCACCTCGGCAGTCACGAATAAGTCGTTGATGACTGGGGACTTCTTCGCGGATCCAGCCACGCAGCGGAACAGCCCCTTGATTCTCGACCGACTACGTAATCGGGGGGAGACTATCAGTTTGATCAATCGAGATCTGTCTTCTGTGTCGTCTGCTACGAGTGATGCGTGTATTTCTGCTGTTTCTTTGCTGATTACTGTAGAGGTACGTATGCCTTGGTGTGCATCCCATTATTCTGATCTGACTATCAATAGGTTACGGGAAGCAATCCACAAGATATAGCGCCCCATATCAATGGGTTACGGAAGATGGTTGCTTTACGCAAAAACTTTGCTGACATAAATCCGTCGGTGCGGTCGCAAGTCGAATGGTTCGTCCTATTTACACATGTCGAAATTAGTATAATCACTAACTCGTTGAAGGAACGATATTCGATCCGCATGCAAAACCATGACCAAACCCTTTTTCCCATTCATTCGCTATGCCATGCCAGCCCACACTCCACCAGAAGTCTGCGTCGAAAACGCAGGCAAACTGGCCTCTTCCCTGCGCCTCCTCGCGCGAATTCCAGGCGTCTTTGGCGTTGAAATGTGCCGCACAATCGATGATTTGACTTCTTTGACACTATACGCCGAAATCTTCAAACTCCAACCAAAGCTCGCCGCGAGACTCTTTGACGAAGATATAGAAGAGTACTTCAACAATGAAGTCCTCTACACAGAATACTGCCTCATCAACGACCGATGGATCCCAGCAACACCGCCTCCTATCAACAATAATAACAATACCACCCCGGATAGTCCAATACACAGACTACGCGGCGACGACACAATCGAAGGCGCCGTCCGACTCGCCTGCCTCCTATTCCACAACACAACGATATGGCCCTTCTACCCTGCTATCGCACCTCTCTTCCCCGTCCCAATCTTCTGCCTCGAAACCGCGCTGCGCAACGGCATCGCAACAGGCACATACACCTACCTTCCGGACCTCCTAATCTGGCTACTCTTCACTGGCGCATGTGCCGGAAAATACCTCCCCACGACACGGGCCTGGTTCATGGAAGAGCTCTCCAAAGCTGTGGATGCATACAACACCAGCGCCACGGAAAACAATGACTTTTATATTAACGAAAATACTCACGAATATGACATGAGCTCGCCACAGTTGCTGCGCACAGTCGACGATTTCAGGAATGTGTTGAACGGTTATTTTTATGTTGATCGATGCTACGGCGTGGATGCGTCGGAGATTTGGATGGCTCTGAGGTCTGGACGGTAGGTGTATAGATAAACCGACCGTCCAAGTCAGGACAAGACGAAGGCGGGATTATGATATAAGCAATGTTTACATGTTTTATGTATATATTATCTCTGGCCATACCTAGTTTATATTCGGTCTTTGCAAATGTATAAAATGTATATGATTTATGTGATACCTAGGTATCGATGGGCAGCTTTCGCACTTGATTCTACAGAGAACAAGAGAAGCAAGTCGGTATTAGAACCTTTCATTGTATTAGTAGCTAATAAGAGCTGAGCATTACGAGTAGTATTATCCACAAAAGCAATCATCAAATATCATAATATCGATGGACCACAGGAACCAGGAGGATGAAGAGGGAGAAAACGGTACTGGTAGGGTATCTGAGGTACAGAAAACAAACATGAAGTAGTGCTTGCAAAGTACCTATCCCATTTTCTTTTCTTTTCTTTTCTTTCTTTTTCTTTTTTCTTTTCTTTTTTTTTTTTTTTGTTTTTTTCATGGTGTATTGTTGTCTGTTTTAGACATCGAGTCTTGACTGTCGCATGTATAGAGTTTCCAAACCCGGAAGGACGAGTCTTAAGAGATTAGACAGTCTCGCGAGCAACCTTGGCACGACGCTCGCGTCCCTTCTCGGACCAAGGGAAGTGAGCAACAGGAATAATGAAGAAGCTGTTGCTCGAGTCCGCAATACCAGCCAGGGCATTGTACCAGGCCAAGAAAGCAGCGAGAAGGGCAAAGAAGCCGCCTGCCTTGATGATGCTGGTGGTAGGTGCGCCATCAGAACGGACAAGATAGCCGATACCGAGTAAGAGGAAGGCCAAGTCCAGAGAGAAGAAGAGGGAGAAGAAAGCCACGGTGGAGCGGAGGGTGCAGATCAAGAGGATGAAGGTGAAGATGAACCAGCCCTGTTTGTGTCAGTTTTTGGTTATACGAGGTTGGGGGTATGGGGAAATTACCATCAAGAAGAGACCCATGGAGTTGTAGAACATATCAAGTTTGCCGTTGTCCGCAGCTTGAAGCTCGCCTTGAATATCAAACCCGCCAGGAGTCAAGACGATAGCAAAGGCAATCCAGAAACCACCGTAAGAAGACAGAGCAGTGGCACCAAAGGTGTTGCCAACGGCCATTTCCCTGTCATCGCGTTAGAAGCGTCCTTTGTATCTGAAGATGGGCTAGACATACCACATGCCAGCAAGCAACTGAACAAGACCACCATAACCAAAAGCAAGACCAACGACGATATTAGGCGCAGTGATGTCACGAGTACCCATGTTGATACATCCAAGCACAAAGGTAGTCAAGGCGAAAGCGCTCAAACCAAGAGGCGCGGGGTTACCAAACTTGCGGTCGGTCACGGGCCGGTACAGACCAGGCTGGAATTCACCACCAAAGGCAGGAAGACGAGCCTCGTGGGTATTGACCTGAGCAAGAGGACCGTATCCAAAGCGCGCAGCAGCGCGAGCGACCTCATGCTCCTCGTGCGACATCTGAGGGTGGGTGGTGCCGCCATTGGTGGCACTGCCAGCAGTGTCCATGTTGGTAGCCTCCTTGTCAAGAGCAGGGGCGTTGGCGGTCGCGTCTGGTGCAGATGCCATTGTTTCTGTCTGGTATCGTTAGACAATGCAATTGAGATATCCAATAACTTGAGAGATAAAAGATGGAATGAAGAATTTGACAAAAGAGAAGAAGAATGAGAAATGAAAATAAAAAGAAATACAAGACGGGAGAGAAAAGAAAGCCTTCTGTTTGGCAGCTTCCTGTTACGGATGTTTGCCTGGAAGGCAGCTGCGGGTCACATTGGTGCCTTCCTCAGAGAAGGAAGGCTGCAGGCCATACACAGCACACGCTCGGCGGGAAGCCTCTTTACATCCGATGCTGCAAAGAACAGTATACGAACCTTAAATCTGATGATAAATACTCGGTGGTCTAGCACAGAATTGATGAACGGAAACCTCTCGTCTAGCTACCTGCTTGATGTCGAACCAGTCGGGAGGTAGGAGGGAAGCTGCGAAGATAAAAAGGAAGACGGGTCAAGAAAAAAGAGCGTCACACAGCTGAAGAGCGCAGACCCCAATATATACTTTAGCCGGTAAGCTTAAGACACAATGCCCAGAAATAACAAACGAACAACGCAGCTAAGCTAGCCAGTTAGTTGCAGCATAAGTAGTAAATTAATAATACATAGTTCCATCATAGTCCCATCCGTGCGAGACCCGATGCGTAGCTCTTTCTTCTTTCGTCCAGCCGGCTCGGGGTCCTGGGGACGCAGCAAAGCAGCTCCAGCGCGGGGACATAAGGAGAATGATGCATCCTGCTCGTTCTCACGATTCTGTTGAGGGGCAGCTTGTGTCTGGAATCTCTGGATAGGCCAATTGCCTGCATGTGCATGGGTTCATCCCATTAATTAGTCTACGGGAGCCAGTCACAGAGCTTCAGCGATGGTCGGTCGCGGAAATGAGGGGAAAGAAGAGGTTGGAGCTTGGAGAAGCTGCTTGCCGGGATAGCTGATTGGTGGGACTATCAGCGGCCCACCATCATACGGACAGTAGTGCGTATGGTAACGCGCGAAACATTTTAAGCAGCGGCACTAGTCCAATCCAGGAATGGGCTGATGCATACAAGAGCCAGGCTAAGGTCTTTCTGGGGAAGGAGCTTGCCTGCGCGAATCACGAGCCCGGCATGCTCAACATAACGATTACGGCCTAGTCGCCTCATGTATGATTGGGCGTATTTTACGGTAATCTTTCACGCGGTACCCTCGTAGCACAGCTCGGACGTCATTCCCGTTTACTCAGCAAGAACGGATGCCGATCTCCAGCTTAGCTTCATCCCACTTTACCGCTACTTCATCACTGATAGGCGTATGTCTATAAGCATAGCCAACTTCTTGAGCGAGAGTATCTTGACAATCGCGAAATTCAGAGCCCCCCATACATCGACCCGTCTATCCCGATCAGCGACACCAACCCCCTAAACTAAATCTCAACCCATGCCTATACTACGTCGTAGTAATACCCACGTTGACCGCAGGAAGGTCGCGGATAAGCGGACTTTACCACGCGTCTGCTCGTGCTAGCCCTTTTCGGGGGCTGTCCACCGAACGATCAGACAATGACATGGGGCGGACGAGGTGTTAGCCTGACTCAGCGTTATGGTTTAGAGTTCATACCGCGTTGGAGTTGCGAGAGTCGAGGCTAGAATCATTCTGTATTGTTCTCAGAACAGTTTAGTTTCGAAGGCACGGGATATGGGTTTCATGGCATTTATCCAGCCAAGTCGGCCGATCATGGTCCACTTCTTTTGAATTTACTTTGTACATAGTAGTAGTAGCACAGAAAAACCAATTCATAGCCTGTGACACGGTAACACCACGGAATGCATTCCGACCTAGTCCATTTAGAAAGAATTGTCGTGAACAATGTTGAGAGTGAATAATTCGGCGGCTGGGAGGCTGGAACGTCAACCTGCCAAAATAGGCTGATTGACCGGCCCGCCAAGCTTTTTCCCTGCTCGTTTTTTTTTGTTCGGCTTTATTCTCAACGTCTTACCAAGCTGACACCTTATTACATACATACGGTAGTCAGCGGTGTAACATTCAGTCGCAAGTTTTCGAATATCCACTCTGGAGGACCCTGCCGAGACTCGTGGTCCTGTTCATTAAAACGGGAAAACTGAGCAGTTTCAGATCCCATCTTGCGAGGATTGCGCAGGACGGATACTATAGAACAATTACTATTACTTTAGTCAATACAATAGATACTATTAATTTGTTTTAGAACACCCCCCCTTTTTAGACTTGAGGCTGCAAATGTTGTTCTATCAAATTCTCTGCATTACTGAGCATATCGTATCGAATGATCCGGATCCAAGAATCGCTTTTCTGTTGAGTAAGGACGAAACCTTCTCAGACACGTACGGACTGAGCGCTCGGTCCGGCGGAGCGGAAACTTACCTCGTTCCATCGCTCTGTCTGAGTCTCAAGTCTGCTGTACCCACAACTTAGTCACGGATACAACTTACTACGGAGTACATGGCACAAGTACTAGCCAGTACGGCATTTGAGGAAGAGAAGCCGAGTGTTGCGACTTGCAAACTGCCGATACTCCTATTGCTATGTAGCAGATCACGATGCCGAGTCCACCGCGCTATCCACTGTCCGGTTTTGGCAAGGCCAGACTTCGTAAGGATTTACAGTCTGAGATAGCTAGAGCTGCACATCAATATTCCGCCCGTTGGAAATGCTACAGTGCTGCCAGTGGCCAATTGTTGTAACATGTGGAGAAGTCACCTGGTGTGCGGAGGAGTCGATGATTTCTGGTTCGGGCCTGAGGAACCCAGTTATTGAGTCTCTCCTAACCGGGAATTCGAGCTCCTAGGACCATTTCCACACAACCTTCATCATCGTACGATGTTTGGTCCCCGGGTACCGCTTCGGCTCCCCGGATTCATTTTTGACTTCTTATGCGATGGAGTAGGTATGGGGCTGGTGAGATTCGTAATTCAAGGTGATCGCGCTGTCTAGTATTTACTCTGTTTGGGTAATGCGGACAAACGGGTTGTTGATGCATTGCATGGTGATCCTTAACGGGGCTTGCACCTATCTGGCTGTAGGGCATTACACGTGGGACTCGGTCGATCTATCTCTCTAATCTATCAGACTGCATGCTATGGTGAATAAGATGGGACCTGCATTGTGCCATGGACCTAGCCTAGATAATACAATGTTTATAATGATTCAGCGTTATAAGGAGACAGTACCCGCAATAGACCTGAACTATAAAGATTATAATAATGAATTATATATACAATAGACCTGAGCTAATGCAGTGTATTTATGATGATCATAGGGAGGTAGTACCTGCATTTGCATGGATGTCGCGGATACACTTCAACAAACAGTGCATATGTAGGTATTCCTACATCCATGTCGATGCCCATACTATCAACACGGAGTTGAGAATATACCCGTGCTTATACAGACTATGCAGAACGTTGACAAGATCACCTGGTATAAACACAACATACTGTACATGACACTATCCAGAGACTTGACAGTAGCGACGAGTATCAACGTTCTAATTTCCTCGCCGTCATCTCCAACTGCGCGTTGAAAGCCTTGACCTGGCTCAATAATCCGCCGTACGATCCCTCAGCGGCCGAACTCACATTCTCCGAGACATTGCGAAGTAGGAACTCGAGCCCAGTCACACCACTGCCTTTGTTTGTACCGTCGTCGTCGTCCACCCTACTGCGATTCCCATCGAGAGCGAGGTCAAGGTTGTGTAGCGTGTTGTTGATGGCGTTGCGGGACTAGATTATCAATTAGCATTGTCATAACATGATTATAAGAGAAGCCCACCATCTTCGCATCTTCCTCTTCCCCATGTTTCCGTCGCACCGCATCCATTCGTAGCGTAATCTCATGTCTTTGCTGGCGTATTTCAAGTAATCGATTGCGCATTTCAACAGCCTCCCGCTTCGCCCTTTTTAGCTGCACTCCCAAGGAGAAATTGCTATCCAACATCTCGCTGAGTTCGAACAGTCGGCCCTCCAATTGCGTCCCGTACGCTTCAATAGTCTTGCGTTGTCGTGCATACTCCGACCTTTTGGCTTGGTTGGCTGCGTCATTGGCGATGTTGTTCTCTAGTGTAGTCAAGTGTTTGTCTAATATTTCCTTGCAGATTTGGGATAGGACGTCCGCTGCATTGACACCGTTACGGCTGGGGAATTTCTTGCCTACGGCCTCGAGTTCGTCGGTTGAGTCCTGCTCATCGTCAGACGCGTCTGAGGCTGCATGGTCCAAGATTTGAGTGTTTGTGAGACGGTGGACAGTGATTGCGACTGTTCCTTCGTGTCGGCGTGGTTCTTGATTTCCGTCTTGTTCTCGCGGTCGTTTGGTACGTTGGCCACTGGTGGTGCTATCTTCAGTAGCACCGGCCGATGGTCTCCTACGGCGTCGCCTTGTTGGTTGATCTGGCTCACCACTAGCTTCAGCTCGCGTCTCTGTAGCTTCTGCTCCCGGCTGAGACTCTTGTCCCTTGCCAAGGGATGGACGACCCCTGCGTCGGGAACCCTCACCGGTCTCGTGTGGTTGTTTCCTCCTTGCTTTGTCTTCTTTCCGGGTCTCGTCAGAGCGCTCTTGCGTTTCATCAACACTGGGCCTTTCGTCCGGTTCGACTTCTCTGTTTTTGCCTTTGCGTTTACTTCTATTCTGTGACGTTTCCTCCTCTTCATTCTCTTCTACTTCAACATGTACTGTTGAGGGTCTTCCCCGCTTCCTCCTACCGCGTGGCGCTGTCTGCGTAGGTTCGTTGTTTTCATTCTCGTCTTGTTGTTCGGGCTCTTTGCGTCTGCGTCCACGTTTGAAAGAGCTTGACTCTGGTACACTCTCTTCTGGTTCTGGTTCCCGGCCAACCCCTGGCACCACTTCTGCCGTTGAACGATTTTCTAAGCTTCGTCTGCTTCTTGCCCTAGATATTCTCTGCTGACGGCCTTGGTTGCTGATATCATCTTCAGGAGGGTCCGAGCCACTCTGCGTAATTGGACCCCTCCTTATCTGCTCAGCTGTTTGTTTTGATTTCGCGTTCCCGTTGTCTTGCAAATCTGCAGTCTTGGGTCTTCCTCTTCTGCTGGGCTTTGCGATCGCTTGAGGATCAACGTCCTGATCGACAGCTGTAGTTTCCGGGAAGCTTTCGCCCCCAGTTACTTCTATTGTAGAGACTTCCGGGACCTCTTCACCAGCAACGTCATTTTGTCCATGATTTCGTATATTATCTTCAAGAGCTGCCACGGGGGACGGGTTAACGATCACTTCGGATTCTGACGTAGCTGTGAGGACGAGTTCGTCATTCTTGGTGCCTGAAATAATCAGTATGAGGCAGTCGGAATTCCACCAGTCAACTTACTGATTCTTCGCCGCTTGCTGCTACGGCCTTCTTCTGGCTCCTCAGTTGTATTGTTCGGGGTAGAAACTCTCCCAATCGAGATCCTGCTCGATCTGCGCGGCGTATCAGTGGGAGCTGTACTCTTGCGCAGTATCCTTGTCGGCGTCTCTCTCGTTGGCTGTTCAGTAACCGGCGCTGTCGCGTTCGGAAGTGTTGCATCAACCACTGACTCCGCATCATTTGTAGTTTCAGGTACACTTTCAAGTTCTTGTGCAATTGAAGGTGCTGCGGCACCACCAGTTGGCGATCCAAATGAAAATCCAAAATCCACCGCTTGTATCTTGCGTGTGCTGTAAAAAATCATGCCGTCAGCTGTTTGGGTCAACAAGTCGCGTGCGGGGGAGAAGCATACCCAGCACCGCGCTGGCGCATCTGCAAACGTTCTTGTCGGTCTGTAACAACTAAAGTCAGCTGTTAGTCCTTTATTCGAAGGTTTGGAGTTATCATACTGGATGCCATATCGTGCCACTGCCCCAAGGAGGAGCTGGTCGCGCAATTCAACGCGCTTGTCAAGAGATGAACCAGACGCGGGCCGTTGAGGATGTTAGTTAGGAATTACCATTTAAGGACTAGTGCAGACAGCTCCGGATTCTCTCCGAATCTCGACTTCGATGTCGACTTGCAATTATCAAAGCCAATCACTGATCTACCTAGTATACGCTTCCTCGATACTCAATTAATTCCCAATCGACTCGAGGGCATTTTTGAAAATTATATCAAACGATGGGCTGGTTTTGGGGCAGCTCGAATGGACAAGAAGATCCGACAAAAAAACTCGATCCGGAGCTTCAAGACTACCTCAAGAAAGAAAGACCAACTACATATACCACGACCGTCAAACCCTCCACAGAAACTCCCACACAACCTACACACTATACACAAACATCATCACAATCAATAAATACCACCACAGAAGATAAACCCGCAGTCCCCACCGCTTCTCTCTTCCCGGACGGACGATATGCACACCTATGGAAAACTTACAAGCCTCTGGCAGAAGTCGAGGCCGCAGACAATTCGAATACGGCGCAACGAGTGATTGATAAATTCAAGCAACGAAAAGATTCAGTACATTCGGCGGCTATGGAGAACTGTGCGATTGAGCATGAGGGTTTGACGACTTGCTTTAACAAGGGTGATTGGATATCGATGGTTAAGGCTAGAGCAACCATGTGCTCGGATGAGAATAGGAAGTTTTCACGATGCTATACTACGCAGGCCGTATGTTCTATTCCACTTATCTGGTGATCACGAGGTACTCATTTTCATAGAAATTCTTGCAAGCCCTTGGCTATGCCAGTTCATTCGAATACGACGAAGAAAAAGAGGAACGCATTCAGATGCACGCAGACAAATTATACCACCAGATGCTCGACTACGAGAGCCGAGTCGCAGAAGCCCGAGCTGCGGGACAAGAGCCTCCTCCGATCACATCTCTATTCAACCCAGATGCCAAACCAGTTTCACCAGACGATAAGGTCATACCGGGCGTCGAACAGCTCCCAGAGGGAATCAAATTACCTGAAAGATTAGACCAACTCAGTCCGCATGAGAGAGAGCTTGAGATTCAGTCTATGAAGGCTGAGCTCGAGCAGAAGAAGTTGTATTCGGAGGAGGCGGCGCCGTATATCAAGGCCCAGCAAGAAGCCCAGGCAAAACGCCAGGAGAGAGCCAAAAGTTGGTTTGGCGAGACTATTGGGAAATATTTTACTTAAAGCTGATTGTTCCTGCTCTTTACTTTCGTGTATATTATTCAAAAGATACTCCTTATAAGCTCGCTAATGGATGTCTCCAAAGTGTCACCTAAATTAGTATACAGATTGTGTATATGAATCCCTTGCTGTCGCAAGGACTTTGGGATCATCTACGCAGTGGCCTGCATCTGTAATCTGGCATCTTTCCGACCTGGAAGTTGTAAAGTGACGGGTCGAGGCCAAATTCCTTGTACGACGCATGCGTGGCTTAAGAGAAAGTGATGATGCATCCACTGCCTAGTGCCACGCACGGAAGAACCACGATGCCAATCAAGGTAACCAACGGACAATAGGAAATCGCACGTGACTGATGTGTTGGCAGATACAAGGTTAAGTAGATGCTGAGATCGAATAGATAGTCCTCGGACTTCTTTCCTGACCATTCGACTGAGATACCACTTGCAAGTGGCTGGGTGAATCGGCCCATGAGTCGTCGACGTCTACAATCTCATCATGAAGACATGTGCGGAACCCACTCCCTCGTATATCCACACACCTGGTCTACTAGTAAAACCATTCTGACCCTCCGCTTTATGCAACGATTATCTGCAAGCGACGTGATTGGGTCTCCCGCTTGGTCGCGCGTTGATTCACGACGACGCGTGGAATTAATTAATACTCGTAATTTACATCATTCGACTCCTTGCTCCTAGCCAAGCTGGGTGCTGGTACCGTAAGAATGGTTTCGTGACCGAACCCGGAATACCTGCTACGGCCGTCCGATCACACTTGTTGCGACGATACACAATGCTTGCCCTGTTAATGGTCAATGCATTGATTCTGTCGAGGTTACAGTCAAATTGCAGTATTCCTGTGTCATTGTGGCTCCGTCTCACTCCTTGTTCTTTTCCGGAATCGGTTGTTCGTCGAGTCCTCTGGGGATTACTGCCTACCAGACTAAGCGTACCCGTGGCTCTCCTCGCGGCTGGCTTGACTCCTCAAACGAACCAACCAGACTCCATTCCTTTTGCTACGACCGACCCCAGCTTCTTCAGAGTCGTCTCTTCAATATCTTACGACTCTGCCATTGATCTCTGAGTCGGTCAACGTTGATTTCTGCAATAGAATCACATCGACTATACAGATCATCCATTGAAACAGCTTATTGGGACACTTCTAGCAGTGCTCTGCGGAGCACTGTACTAAATCTCCATCATGAAAGCTGCTCCGTTGCTGATTGCCTGGCACAACGAAAACGCCCCCGTTTATTCAGTACATTTTGATCCGCATGTCAAGGGTCGATTTGCAACCGCTGGAAAGTAAGTCGTTTTCTGCAAACTTATAGCGCTCGATCTTGTTTACTGACTATCACCCCGCTGCAGTGACAACAATGTGCGAGTACGTCGTACCTCCATCTACCCATCCTCGCCGCATTTCTGACCACAATACAGATCTGGAAACTTGAAAGCACTGGGGAGGAACGCAGAGTCACATATTTGAGCACATTGATAAAACACACGCAAGCTGTGAATGTGGTTCGATTTTCGCCAAAGGGTCGGTTTTATATCTCACATGGTTAGACGCATGTGCTGACGGATTGCAGGTGAGATGCTAGCTTCAGCGGGAGATGACGGGAACGTTCTGCTTTGGGTGCCATCAGAATTGTCCCTGACACCGCTTGGAGAAGACCACTCGGACGATAAGGAAACATGGCGTGTAAAGCATATGTGCCGGTCTTCGGGAGCTGAAATCTACGATTTGGCTTGGTCACCAGATGGTGTTTTCATCATCACTGGTAGCATGGACAATGTGACTCGAATCTACAACGCTCAAACAGGTTGGTACATGCTTACGGAAGTCTGGATGTCAAGAAGCTGATAGCAAACTAGGGCAAATGGTACGACAAATCGCTGAACATTCACACTACGTCCAAGGCGTAGCGTGGGATCCACTCAACGAATTTGTTGCAACGCAATCCTCAGACCGATCCGTACATATCTACAGTCTAAAAACCAAGGACGGACAGTTCTCTTTGACTACGCACGGTAAATTTATGAAAATGGACCTTCCTGCACGCCGAATCCCAGGAAGCAGTCCTGCCCCGACAGACATCAAGACTCAACCCGTTACCAATGGGTTATCGATTGCATCGCCAGCGCCGTCCACACCAGGCACTCCAAAAACAATGACTTTGCCGATGGATCCACCTCCAGTGTCTCATAGTCGGCGGTCCTCATTTGGGTCTTCTCCATCAATTCGCCGATCAGCTTCACCGGCTCCGTCGTTACCATTACCTGCTGTCAAGCCAATGGAAGTGTCGTCACCAAGCTTGTTTGGAGGGCTGGGAGTCAGAAATGCAAATCTCTATGCAAACGAGTCCTTTACATCTTTCTTCCGTCGGTTGACGTTCACTCCTGACGGTAGCTTGTTGTTCACGCCAGCAGGTCAATTCAAGACGACACAGGGCTCCGCCAGCGATTCAAACAAGGCAAATGAAGAAGTCATCAACACAGTTTATATTTACACAAGGGCTGGATTCAACAAGCCTCCTATTGCGCACTTACCTGGCCATAAAAAACCGTCTGTTGCAGTGAGATGTTCTCCCATTTACTACACACTTCGACAGGGATCCCGACCTACTACCCACATTACACTCGATACATCTTCTGGTGATGATAGCTTCCCGGCATTGCCAGACCCTGTTGTGAGTGCGAATATTACGAGCCATCCGTCAATGGAACCACCGCCACCGTCTGGTGATCATTCTAAATCAGTGGTATCTCCCAAAGCCGAGAATGAGCCCTCTAATTCCGCCTTTGCTCTGCCTTATCGTCTTGTATATGCGGTAGCCACGCAAGATGCAGTGTTGATATATGATACTCAACAGCAGACGCCGTTGTGTGTTGTGAATAACCTCCATTTTGCCACATTTACAGATTTAAGCTGGTTGGTTTTTACAGTCTAATCAACTCTATTATTTACTAATTTCTATAGGTCATCTGACGGCTTAACGTTGCTTATGAGTTCATCTGATGGATTCTGCTCGACGCTTGCATTTGCCCCAGGGGAATTAGGACAGATTTATACACACCCTATCTCATCAAATCCTACAACACATCCTCCAATTTCTCATCATCATACCCTGTCGGCAAGTTCCTCTTCAAACAGCACGCCTCTAGCCACACCCACGAATACTGCGTCGCCTTCTTTGACAAGACCGACCCCTGTACCAGCTCCTGGATTGAATGGTGGTCCGGGTCGCGCTGGCAGCCCTGCACGATCGTCATCAGCCTCTTCTATCCAGACGCTTCAGACATCGCAACCGGGCAACGTCGTCAATAACCCAACACCTACTCTTGGCACTGTACCGCTTGTGACTGCGACCAATTCATTACCCCTAACCACCCCGCCTCAAACCCCGTTGCCAGGTGTATCGCATAGCGCGACAAGTTCATTTAGTAGCACTGTTCTAGGCAAGCGCGATATTGGGGCAGCTAGCGAATCCGAAAAGGAGGAAGCGAAGCGGGAAAATGTTGAGACGGAAAAGCCAGCGAAAAAACGACGAATTGCGCCTACTCTAGTATCAAAGGACTCGGCAAGTTTAACCAATGAACAGGTTGAACAAAAGCCTGAAGTACCGCCGTCTTCTGAGAAGAGCGAATTTGCTCCACCTGCTCAGAAGGTCGAAGAAGCTGAAAACGCCGATCAACCGGCAGCTCAATAGAATGATATTTATGCATACCACCGTCTTATAAGCATGATGCACTGGAGTTGTGGGTATATAAATGTTCGTTAGTCTAGGAAGGGTCTTTACGGTTTACATTGGTACTTTCTGCGTGTTACTTTATCTTGTTTTGTGTTGGTGCCATACATGCTCTATTGTGGAGTTCACATTGCTTCTCGGATACATGTATGAATAGACCCCGCTTGATGAATCAAACTTATGATGGAATCAGATGAATGTATGCCAGTCGTCTATATGTGGGAAGAGTATCTACTCCATGTAACATTGAAAGACCGCCTAAAACCAGTGCATGCTATGTAGAACGACGTATACATGTAAATCAAAAACAACCGTTGAGCGCATATCAAGCCTTGACATCCGCAGCGAAACTCTCACTGAATGGATAATCCGTATACCCCTTCGCCTGCTTGGGGAGGTAAAATGTGTCCCTATTATACGGCGTAAACTCCAGCCCCTTCTTTACGCGGAAAGGCAAATCCGGATTCGCAATAAACCATCTCCCGAATGCAATAAGGACTCGACGATCTTTGTATCGGGTCTCGACTGCTTCTTTGACGTTGTCGGGTCTGTAGCCTCCTGCTAGGATCAGCGGGGATGCATCGGCATAGGCGTCGATGAAGAATTGCAATGATCCAGAGGAATCCTCGGCATCCATGTTTCCGTGGACGCGTGGTTCGATGAGATGCACGTATGCAATGTGTAACTTTGCAAGCTCCGTCGCGAGGTAGCCGAAAGTCTCCTCTCGCTCGCCGTCCGGCATCCCCATACCCTGGAACTTGCTAAACGGACTGAGTCTGATACCCGTCCGATCAGCGCCCACAGCTTCGGCGACGGCCTTTGTGACTTCTAGCGCAAATCGAGATCGGTTCTCGACACTTCCACCCCACCGATCCGTGCGCTTATTGACATTCGTCTGTATAAACTGATCAACCAAATACCCATTTGCGCCGTGAATCTCCACGCCATCGAAACCGGCACGCTCGACTGCATTCTTTGCTGCAGTCGCAAAATCTTTGATATATTGCTGGATCTCGTCTTCGGTGAGTTCGCGTGGCGTTGCGCCGCCTTCTTGCATAGGAACGGGGCTACTGCTGACCAAGTCGAATTTCTCGCCACCGGGTTGGGCCTTCAACGCGGCAGGGTCTGCGGTCCGTCCCAACGCCCATAATTGAAGATAGATATACGATCCCTTTTCATGAACGGCGTCGGTGACTTGTTTCCATGCTGCGATCTGTTCTTCGGACCAAATCCCCGGAACGTAAGTGTATGCGCCGGCCTGGGGGCTGATGAGGGTTGCTTCGGAAATCAATAGAGTGCCCGGCTCAGAAGCTCGTTGGGCGTAGTATTCTTTGACTATAGGGAGGACGGGGGCGTGGGTAGTCTCATCGTTGCGCATGCGGGTGAGAGGCGCGAGAGCGATGCGGTGGGCAAGTTGGAGACGGCCAACCTTGAGCGGGGTAAAGAGGGTTGTCATTGTGTCTGTATTTACTGGATGTCTTCGGGATGGGTAGCGGTGTCTATTTTGAGGGAATAGATCTATGTCTTCTTGCCAGGGCACTGCAAGTATTTATATCAAAGTTCATCGATATTACATTAGAAATCAATATCTCAACCTTGGTACTGAAAGTCCAGAGAAAAGTCTAGAATGATGGCTGATCCGCCGACTAGCCGAGGGATGGTCCCGCGGAAATATACAGGATTCATTGCAAAATTCCGGGAAACCTTCAGTGATACAATTAGGTAGAAAAGGATGCGTTGCTGATTAATGTCCCTGAGCCAAAGGTGGCGCGTCACAGGGCGACTAAAGAGGTTTAGTTGCCGTTCCGGTCAAAAGGTCGGCTTCGCACTTCATCCCGACTACTTGTTGGACCAGTTACAATTGATCTTTTGATGCAAATGCTCTATTTATAACTAACTACAAGTATCGTAACTGTGTATCATCATGCATGAATCATATCAATTCGCCAATCCAGCCAATCCATTAATCAATGTCTCATTATCATCCAGCACCGCCGCCGCTGCCGTAATCGCCTGTGTGCCCATCGTGACGCTAATGACCCTTTGGACGCGCCCTTCATGTTCAAGCCGATTTGCCCATCTGAACAGAGTCTCACTGCCGCGAGAATTTCCCGCAATAAACAGAAAATCAGGTGTACCATGGTCCGCCTGGCTGCTGATTCGTTGCAGAGCCAGTTCTGCGGTTGTCGCTTTTGTCACGTTTGTAGGCTCAACGGTCACTGCGCCGTCTGTTAGAACGGCTCGAATAGGGATATTCCCGCGTGAACCGTTGATTTGATCGCTCAACTCGGATGCCTGGCGAACGGCAAGTTCCTTGTCAATCGCGGCTTTGTAGTTAAATGTAAGTGAGAAGCGTCGTTCGTCGATTGACGTGCCTTCGGTACGTTCTTGGAAGTATTCCATCACTTTTTGGATACCTCGGCGCCAGTCCCGAGTATCACCATCATCGAGTAGCTGCTGCCATTCAGATTGTCCGGGCTCCCGCAGAAACGCTCCGTTCTCGGCAATGAGTCCGATCTGCGGTGACTCTGCTAGGAATGATTCGAGTTGTTCTGGCGTTTGTGAGCTTGTAATATAGACAACGTTCTTTGGGTCTGACGAAAGAGCTGCTATCATTGAGAGAACCGCGTGGTCCGGACCGGCCGAGAGTACGCCCCGCTCCCTAAGAGACGGAAAAATAGCTTGATCCTCAAGAATAAACACTCGGCTGCTCGACTTCTTGTAGTTTTCCCGCACAGTGTCCATCGATAGAGACGAAATAGTATGCACATCCCGCGACGACTGCATTTCATAAGCTTGACGAAGGGCTTTCAGATATGTGTCACACCACATGGTAGCAGTGTGTTTTCCCATTCTCTCCGCTAAGAAATGCCAGTTCTTCGCTCTGTCTTCGGCCGACATGAGCAGAGCACGGTTGATAGCATCTGCGCATTGCACATAATCCCACGGGTTGACAAGCAACTCATGGCTGCTCCAGATAGAAGCACTTCCCGTAAATTCGCTTAAGATAAGCGATCCATACTTCTGAGGAACGCCTGAAGTCCCGTCTTGACAAACAACAAAGTCGTGTCCCGAGAGGTTCATGCCTTCACGAAGACTGGTGATTATGAAAATTTCGGCAACAGACATCAAGGCCAGGAACTGCGCGAATGAGATATCTTGCTTTAGTAGGACCAGCGGTTGGTGGGTCAGCGTTGAGTACTTTGAATTAATCCTCATCGCAATCTTGGATATTTGAGTCTCGAGATCTGTCAAATCAGGCGCAGATGATGACGCAACTTGTACCAAGACAACCTGTATGAAGTTCGTTAGTCGGCAGGATGGTACTAGGGAGGAGTAGTGGAACACATACATTATCTCGCCATTCTGGATATCTCTTCAAGAACTTCTCATACGAAAGAAGCTTTTGTTTGACGCCACCAGCAGCGTCCAATCGATCTCTTCCAACAATCAAATGTTTTCCATGGTATCGCTCCCGGATCTTTGACACCCACTCTTTCACTTCGGGTTGGAATCTTTGGCTATTCATGAGATCCAAGTCAATTCCCATCGGGAAAGCCCCGACAGGTAGTAGCCGGTTGGGTAGATGAACACCATCCGCGGAAACCTCCAATCGTAGGATCCGGCTGCAAGTATGCAAAAAGTGATAAACATATTCGGCAGTCTGGAGCCCAATAATATTCGCACCGAGAAGGCCCTCCAACAACGTCTTTCTCGCGGTCAGACATCGAAAGATTTCAGATGAAGGAAACGCAGTGTGCATGAAGAATCCAATCTCAGCATCGGGTATTTTATCCCTGAGCATCTGGGGAAGTAACATGAGATGATAATCGTGAATCCATATGCGGTCTCCCGGTTTCCACTGAGCGGCAATCGTATCGGCGAAAATCTCGTTGAGTTTGACGTATTGTTTCCAGGAGTGATCATCGTACTCTTTGTGGCGAGGGCTTTCTTGCATTTGGTAGTGAAAAGCTGGGTAGAGGACGTTCCGACAAAAGTGGAAGTAATGCCCTTCAAACTCACTGTCTCCCACAAACACTGCAAGAGAATCGAACTCTTCTCTTAGCTGCAAAGCAATCTTGTCGCGCGTGTGTTCCTTGAGCGAGTCGGTCGGCATACCCAGCGTTCCTACCCAAACCTTTTTATCCACAACCCCAGCTTTAGCGGCAGCATCAATGGCATTACGGAGTCCACCGTTACCCTGCACAGCTGATTTGACCACCCAATCGGCATCGGATAACAGCACTCGCGGCGTGGCTGGTTCCTCTGAGTCGAGATCATCATCGGCTTTTCGCTCGACCAAAGGAACATCCGAAGTAGGACGGCTAAGAATTGACGAGTCTGGCGGGTTTGTTGCTTTTGATATGGGCTGATTGAATTTTCGACTAGAGCCCCAGGACTCCAACGGGGCCACGGTAGGTGCTGGACCTTTGGGTTCATCTGATGCTGAATCTAGGGCATAGAATGGTTTGAAAATCTTCTCATGCTCTGTCGTTGCACCAGGTGTCATTGAAAGCACTTTTGGTGATGCTTGGTGCAGCTCTGCTAGACGTCCTTCCACCTCGTTGAGCGGGGGATTATCATCTCGGCCATGCCGAATGCTGGCGGCCTCAAAATCTATGGTATATGGAAGGAAACTAGGCTGTTAGCTTTGGATTTTGATCATGGATGTAATTGATACTTACAGAGAAGCTACGTAGAGAGTCATGGGCACAGTCGACTCGACTCTTGCTACTAGTATGATCAAGCAATTCTAGTTTGGATCTTTCACTGTATCGAAGAATGTGGACAATATCTTATCATGCAAATGGGCCCAAGTAAACATAAAGCAAAGAGTTGGTAATCGAGAATAGGTTGGTGATCAGTTGAGTTCTTGTCCAAGGGATGAGGGATTTTTGCAGCTTGTTGTTCCACCTCTGGGAGGTCACATCGTTTCGTCTGTGAGGCGATTGATATTACGCGAGACAGCATCGGCGACTGCAAGTGATATTTCACATTACATCAAACAATTGAGGCCGAGAAAGGCATAGAATGTTCTGGCGATAGGAAGGTATCGCGAACGGTCGAATGGCAGGCTGAAGCTCTGCGGGAGGTGCCTTTCCGGAGCCAATCATTGGCCCAAAGCGAGTCGAGCCGGAAAAGATAAAATCAAGGAAGATCATGAAGGCTGACTTTATTATTGCCGCTTGGAAGCTTGGCAGGAATATGGCAGAATCTTCCGAAACGCTCGGGCGGGTCTAGATTGCTGTGGAAGACCGCAAATCCTGGATATGAAGCTTTTCGATGCCGTTCGGCTTTTTTCTAAGCTCCAGTAGACGTCGTCTGATTGGCCCACCGAGGACGTCCTTTGTTGACAATGCTGGAATAGAGACAACAAACCTTCAACAGGAAAGCGGGAAACTCGGTGGCGTAGCTGCAAGTCACCCTAATGAGAACGTGCTAGCACGATGGAGAATAGAAGATGGAAGAAGGGAGAGAGAGAGAGGCAAGACAGGCGATGTTGCAGAGGGTAAGCTTGGAGGCTCCACACGCTAAAAAGAAAGGACATCCTGCTCCCCACCAACGAAAAGGTCGGCTTCCTGACAATGACATAAGGCTGTCTGACATCAGTTGTTTACGAAGGACTGGACAGTTTTTTGCGACTTGATACTTCTGTAACTCACATCTGGCATTTACTCTACAAACTCAACCGTCACCCCCGCAAAACGGAAGTGGAAAAAAATAAGAAAAATAAAAGGAAAAGAGAAATAAGGAGAGAGATAACAGACGAGATTGATTTTTGATATCGGCATCGACATGTCGCCCACGCCTACTGTGGCCGCACCTGCCGAAGGCGGTCGGCTGCTTCTCGTCTCAAACCGACTCCCCATCACCATTCGACGCTCGGAAGGCGGAAAGTATGAGTTCTCCATGTCCTCCGGAGGCCTGGTGACAGGATTAAGCGGTCTGGCAAAAACCACCACATTTCAATGGTACGGTTGGCCTGGCCTAGAGGTACCGGAGGACGAAATTCAAACCGTGAAATTGAGGCTGAAAGAGGAATATGGCGCAACGCCAGTATTTATCGACGATCAACTTGCGGATCGCCATTACAACGGTTTCTCAAGTGCGTCATCACATTGTCTCAATATTCTATGATGATTTCGGCTGACTCAACAATCGACAGACTCTATACTATGGCCTCTGCTTCACTATCACCCGGGTGAGATAGTCTTTGATGAATCTGCCTGGGTGGCATACAAAGAGGCTAATGCGCTCTTTGCGAATACCATTGCGGATGAGGCTCAAGACGGTGACCTGATCTGGGTGCATGATTATCATCTCATGCTCCTGCCCCAGCTGTTGCGCGCACGTCTACGAGAGCAGGGGAAGAAAAACATTAAAATTGGCTTCTTCTTGCATACGCCTTTCCCAAGTAGCGAGATATACCGAGTCTTGCCGGTCCGGGCTGATCTCCTCAAAGGGGTTCTGCACTGCGACCTTATCGGATTTCACACTTTTGACTACGCGCGACATTTTTTGAGCGCATGCACGCATATCTTGTACGTTTGACATACCTACCTGATGTTGTTATTGATGCTGTAGATCCACTAACAACGCTCAGAAACCTCAACACAACCCCCGGCAGCGTCCGCTTTGAAAACCAGTCGGTAGCAGTGGGCGCCTTCCCTATCGGCATAGATCCTGATAAATTCCTCGAGGGCTTGAAAAACCCCAAAGTGCAAAACCGAATCGCAAGTCTCGAGTCGAAATTCCAAGGAATGAAGTTAATGGTTAGCGTCGACCGGTTGGACTACATCAAAGGAATCCCTCAAAAACTACATGCTCTGGAAGTCTTTTTGTCTAATCATCCGGAGTGGGTGGGCAAAGTCGTGTTGGTGCAGGTGGCTGTTCCGAGTCGGCAAGATGTGGAAGAGTATCAGAACCTCCGGGCTGTGGTGAATGAGTTGGTAGGGCGAATTAATGGCCGATTTGGTAAGTCGCAAGCAATGATTGTACGCAAAGACACGATAGCTAACGGTCGAAGGAACCGTGGATTACATGCCAATCCATTTTATGCACAAATCTGTAAACTTCGAAGAACTTCTCGCCCTCTACGCCGTCTCCGATGCATGTATCGTATCCTCCACTCGTGACGGTATGAATTTGGTCTCGTTCGAGTACATAGCGAGCCAGCAGAAACGGCAAGGAGTCTTGATTCTCTCAGAGTTTGCGGGTGCCGCCCAAAGCTTGAACGGAAGTCTGGTTGTCAATCCATGGAATACCGAGGATTTGGCCAAGGCATATCATCAGGCTGTATCCATGGAACCGGAGCAACGGGCCGCAAAGTATCAGAAGCTGTGGAAGTATATCTCAAAGTATACCAGGTTTGTATTATCTAAGATTCTTGTCTGGTTTCACTTTACTGACGGACCGTGTAGTGCGTTCTGGGGACAATCGTTTGTCGCCGAGTTGTCTCGTTGCGCGGCTCATGAATAAATGGCGCAGGTTCAAACCAATAGATGCGGCGAGGAGTTTGAGATGTCGGTCATGACGATGGATGAGGTTCACGAAGAGACGTAGCCGGATGTTTTTTCCCTTTCTATGCATTCATCTAGCACAGTACATGCAACAGATATCCGTTTTAGTTTTTAATGAACAGAGTCTTATCTTCTGATGATGTATTTGTTCAACGAGAAACAAACCTTAACACTGTAGAATGGAAAGAACAGCTATATCTTCCTCGAGCAAATATCGCTCTGCCACGACAGTCATGAATCAGCTTATTGCATATCTACAAAACTCAATTCTTTCCTGCCAACCTTGATTTCACAGCTTTAGTGATGACCAGATCTATATAACCAGATCTATATAATAAGAGCGTCCCAAACTCGGTCAGTAAGAATAACCCTGTATATAATGTCGCGTTAGCCCTTAGAAGCACTCATATGGTTATGTACCTGGTTGATTCAAACCGTACGTAGACGTACCCCGTTCACGCAGGATATTGGCTCGATGCGAGTCGGGATTATCTGCCAAGTTGATAATTGCCAAGACTGTCCCCACTTTCTTTCCGCTCAGCTTGCGCGTCTCGGCGTCTCCGCCTCTTTCTCCAGATGATCTCCTTACGCGTACGTACTACGTGGCCGTGAGCAATGAGCATCAAAAAACACTCGGAATATTTTTGTTGATCAATATTTGCCTTCCAGAAACAGATCCATGCATTTGGTGACGAGATACACACTCAGCGTCGCATACACCAACGCTTATCGTACTTGCGTGTACACACCCGTCTGTGCTACATCTAAGTGGTGTGAGGGTTGTACAACAACCTCTTATCTTGACGTGCTACGTACACAGGTAGGATCTGCGTATGAGCGCTACGTAGACGTATACTCTACGCCGCACTAGAACAGACGTGTCGTTCGTTGCACATGCAGGACGGTCAAAGAGTCAATACTCGGTCAGGAACATCGTATGACCTCAACTTAGGATGCATACTTACAGATAGTGTGCTTACGCTGCCAACTATGCTTGTTGACTATTGGCCGCGTAAGATAATGTCGAATGTACTCTTGGCATCATGGAGTCTATGGAGAACACGTCCGGCACATGGAATTGAGACTTGGCAATTGGAAACGACATTCCCATATCGCCTAAATACATGGTAGCGTTCGTTTGAATGCAGTGCTCACTTACTAGAAAGAGAGTGCTAGCCCATTTTGATGTATATGGATCATAATAACGGATTCAGGTGTATGAGGCTATGGAATAGGGCATACGCGGCCCAAGTGTTGGTAGCCACCCTCATTGGCCACGGCAGCTCCATGCTGACGACGCTTCCACCAGCCAGCTTGCGTGTGCAGCGTCTCCTGAATCCTCTTCACATGCCTTTGCTTTCTCTCTTTTGCTTCTTTCTTGAGTTCCTTTTTTCATCTTGTCATTAATAAAGTCGAGGATTTTGTCAAGCTGCATTTTCACCAAGGATTGCAATGCTTGCCACGAATTCGTAGGCCGGGATTGTTCCGCCTGCGTGGGATATGCGGGATCATGCCAAGACTCGTCTGATTTGCATTGGGGCTTGGCAACTCAATCGGACATTGGCAAGAACCACACACAGGCACCCGACTGTTCGTAATGCTTAATTTCGTCGCTATAATAATAATATAATAATACCATCAATGTTTGTCACTTGTATGAGGTCCATCAGTCAGAAACCCTCTGTGCCTAAGGTAGAATCTAAAATAAAGCTGAGTCCGCCGGTCGCACTGATGATCTTGGCATAGCCCAAACAAGGAAAGCGTCGAACGTCGAGGCGTCGTAATGAGTCTGACGACTGACCTCAGCAACTGCGCTTTTCCTAATCCGGTTAGCTGACATCAGTGACCCCGTCCAGCCCACCAATCCACGTTGGGGTTTACGTTTGCTTGTCCATTCTCCGAGTCCCCCATACACTCTCTCGCTTCCTTCTCTTTTCTCTCATTCCGACTTTTCCTCCAACTTATCCTATTCACTGCACGACGACGACGACGACGGCTTTGTGTGTTGCGCATTTGGTTCGTCAGCATCGGTTCGTTCTGTTGCATACATAAAACTGCGCACCGTCCGACTTGAAACATTCACCTGTCACCTTGCCAGCGGAACCCCTAGCGCCAACGAGTGGCGCCGCCTGGCATCTCTCGGACGTGAAGCTTCTGCCCTATTTCGCTTTTGCGGTAGGACGGCATAAGACAAATTGCAAAGAGGAGAAGAAGACATATGCTCGATCAACGCATGTGAATTTGAAATCGAGAGCAATAGGGCCGATAAAAAATATTGCTTTCCAAGGCAGCAGTCGGGAAGAGGGACGTGACAATGTCTCACAGATCACAACGACCTGCCGTGTCGACAATGGCCAGTTTCGATGCTACAGAATTGTCCAAAGATTTTGAAAACTTGATGCGAAGTAAAAGATTCAATGACTTTCAGCAACAACACTCGCAAAGCAGATCACGAACCGCGTCTCCAGCCCCTTCGCAGTCAGACTCGATACAGGTAGCATCGAGGACAAACCGACGACTACCCATTATGCCTCGCCGTCCCCACGATAGCGCGTCGGTCAAATTTTGCAATTTACTGCATGTTTTGTCGGTGACTCCGACCAAGTATGAAAACCCAGGCTTATTGGACGACGCTTTGACCGTGATTCCACTCGATCGCTTGTACTCAGAGGCAGAAGACGAAAACCAAATACACAAAGCGCGATATGCCAGTATGGGCAAGAAACCGCAGTGGGGATATCAAGATTTTGTCATTCGGTCGCTCCTCAAGTAAGTGAAGTAGTGCAAATAGTACTATGTGCTTGACTAATTTTCTTAGATGGTTCAAAAAGTCATTCTTCACCTGGGTCAACAATCCTCAATGCTCCAAATGCTTTATGCCGACGATCGCTCACGGAATGGTGCCTCCTACGCCGGATGAGACAGCTCGCGGCGCAACACGGGTCGAGGGTTACAAATGTTCCGGTTGTGGAGCGTTGGAACGATTCCCTCGTTATTCGGATGTGTGGCAGTTGCTGCGGACTCGGTGCGGTCGTGGTGGTGAATGGGCCAATTGCTTCACGATGCTTTGTCGAGCTTTGGGTAGTCGAGTACGTTGGGTGTGGAACTCGGAGGACTATGTTTGGACCGAGGTATACTCGGAACACCAGCGGAGATGGGTACATGTCGATGCTTGCGAAGGTGTCTGGGACCAGCCACGACTTTACACAGAAGGTATGTCCCAGTCAAACCAAATTAACGAATGGGATCTAACCATGTATATACAGGCTGGAATCGCAAATTGGCATATTGCATTGCATTCTCTATTGACGGCGCAACCGATGTGACGCGACGATATGTTCGAAGCTCTGCAAAGCATGGGGCGCCACGAAATCGAGTTTCAGAGGACGTATTGCTATGGGCGATATATGAGATTCGCAGGTTGCGACGCGAAAAACTCTCCGAACACGACCAGCGACGGTTAAGAAAAGAAGATGAAAGAGAAGAGCGGGAGCTACGTATGTTTACGACATCGGCTCTTGCAGCAGAGATCACCTCCTTATTCCCAGGCTCGCGACGAGCGGCTCGCGGTGACGAGCAAAAGACGCCGTTGACCCAAGACGAAGCTGCAGCACAATGGATCAATGGTAGACCGCAGAATGAAAGTGAAAGTCAAGGTCCAAACTCGCAATGAGACTTTGATCGTCGCTGATCAACCGACATTTTCTGTTGAGCGCTTATCATGATGTTACCTCATCAACCGTCCGCAATCGAGTCGATTACTCTGGATGTTATGTCGCTATTGGCGTATGAGGAGCGAAAGAAAAAGTTCCTCGGCTCGTTGACTATCAATGGCAGCTCATCCCTCCTTCGCACAATATCCAATCGACTTACTGCCGACTCATTAAAATCTACCCGTCCGCTCTCTATATACCTTTGTTATATTCACTTCTTGTGTATACCCGAAAGCCAACGGCTTTCTTTTTTTCTTCATATTCTTCGTCCTCACCGGACAATTCTGATAACGCCTAACGTCTTTTTTCTTTAAGACATTTATGACAGACTCCGGACTGGCTTCTTTGCTTTTAACATCACATCATTGACGGCGTTCATCCTTTGCAAGGAGTGAGGTATAGGTTTCAATAGGCTTTTGCTATACGTCTTGGAGCATTGGGGTCTGGGTATATTACATGGGATCTGATCAATGGGGGTCATATTTTACATTTATAAAGATTGTGTCTGTTTCCTCCACATTTTATTAGCGAATGCGCATGACTGGGATGGATGTCGCTTTTGACTACGTTTATCTGATTAATGCTGACTTGATTCGTACGACATATATCCAATATATCTTCATTATTTCACACACATTTCTTCATTCTAGGGTATCATCAACATATTAATCTTGTAAAGTACAGAAAAAGGACAAACATTCCAACATCGACAACAGGACCGAGACCTTTTTCTTTTAATCACGATACTCCTCATTAGCCTCCTGTCCACTGCTCGCGGAAGGACTTCCATTACTTTTCGTAGCAAACTTGAGATCTGACAAACCGTACAATACGATTGATCCCATGCCCAACACAGCTGACAAGACGGTAAACACCATTGCGACAATCCCTCTCGCTGTGAATCCATCGGGAATCCAGCCTGGCTGCACATTCTGGCCCGCAAGATCGGTATAATCTTTCGTGTTCCCCGCCGCATTTCCTTCTGACTGAACGCCTGCAGCAGCGCAGGCGGCGAGGTGGTCGGCTGGCAGCGTCATCTGTTGCTGAAGCTGTGTGGGTGCTTCGATGAAGATCATCCCCAAACCCTGGGCAAGATGCCAGTCGATGTGGCAGTGAAAGATCCAGACGCCAGGGTTATCGGCTACGAAACGGATTACGAAGTGCCCATTCGGGGGCAGAACCAGTGTATCCCGTCTTGCCGGGTACGCAGGGAATGCAGTGTGGTTTGAGGGATTGTAGGGCAAAGGATCGCCATCAGCGAGATCGAAGAAGTCGGCGCCATAAGAGGGATAGCGAGTCAAGACCTGGAAATTGTGGCCGTGCAAGTGGAACGGGTGCGAGCCTGTGTCATTGTTGTTGAGAATGATCTCGACCACGTCGTTATGGCCGAGAATCATTGGGTGCGTGAACTCTCCATACACCGTTGGGTCGGTTACTTGGTCCCCTGCGGAGACTACCGTATACAGCGTAGGAACCTTTGGCGTGGTGTAGCTGATGTTGTTGAGGAAAGCATAGCCGTCACCATTGTCGAGATTGTCCATGACTACATCTAGCTGAATGGACATTGCCGGAGTCTCGAGTAACGGCATATGATCGTAGGGAACAAGTGTACTATCATCATAAGGGACAAGGTCCGACGACACCTCGACCGTGATGTTGGCTTGCGGATGGTCCGCTGAAGCATCATACTGGAGCCAATTAGTATAATTGAGGCGTAGATCTGATGGTATAGTGTCAAGAAGCGTCGAATCTGCGACAGTGACGATCGGGTAATTTTTGTCGGTCGTGTTCTTTGTCGTGAGCAACACCGAATAGCGTTGCGCAACTGCAATATACAACGTATCGGCCTCAGTAGGCTCGGTGTAGACGCCATCAATCTCGACGATTGTGAAGGTATGATCTTCAATATAAAAGTATTGCGCAACAAAAGCGCCGGTGTTGATCAGTCGAAGCAAATATGTCGTGTTGGGTTTGACGGTGAGACTGAGGTCGTGAGTGTCGTTGAACAGGAGGGCATTGGGAATTGGTTCGGCTCCCGTTGGGTTGTAGACGGTCATGAATTTGGGCTTGATGTCTTCCATCATGTCGTGATACCAGTCAGATAAGGTGACAGCAAATTCCTCTTCATATTGGTCGGCAAAATACGATGTGTTGTCGTGAATAATAAGCGCTTGGCGGTAGCCATCTGGATAGCAGTATTCCTATGTACCGAAACCCGTCAGTCAGGAAACTCTCCATGATCCGAGTCCCACTTACCGTATGGCAATGATACCAATACGTGCCGGACTGGTTTACTGTGAAGTCATATGTGAAGCTCGACCCGGGCGGAATCGGGCATTGGGTCACCATTGAAGCTCCGTCCATCTCATTTGTCCCATTTTGAAACATGCCATGGAAATGAATGCTCGAGCTCTTGTCACCTAGCCCATTGTACATGTTAACAATCAAGCGGTCACCCTTGTCAACCTCAATGACCGGTAGCGGCCATTGGCCATTGATGCCCACGACCTTGCGGTCCGCTAATCCATCCGGGTTGGCAGTGACCCAGGTCACATTGAAGTCGTAGACGACTTCTTTGGCAGCAGCAAGATAATCACCAATCGCCAACAGCAGAAAGACGAAGTGCAACATTTTGGGCAGCAGCTGCGCAATCCCTTGGGTTATCAACCTGGTCATCCGGTGTGAGTTTGCAAATTATAGGGCCGATTATCACGAGCGAGATTATCTTGCCCGATCAGTGATCACTTCGGGACCGGTTATGCGAATAGCGAATCACAGGCTGCCGCTGACCAGCAGGGTCCCGCAGCGACCATATCTGATCCTTTTCGGTACACATCCCTTGGGAGATGGTCCAATCCGGAAGGCCGAGGTCCAACACGAGGTGGGTTGATAAATGAAAAATTTGCATCAGATAGGCATAGGCAATTCTTTGATGGGAACAGAGTATTGGCTGGCTGGCCGAACAAGGTTCCTAAGCGTGGGCTTAAGCGAGGCACTAAGCATGCACTAGGCCGTATTAATTATCGCCGGCATCAGATAAGATGTCACCTGATGCTGATTGGCGACAGCTTTTGACCCTGCTTTCTCCTGGTTATTCCCTCTTCCACTGATCAGCAACCCGAATACTTTCACTTTCTGGACTCGGTGTCCAATCCGTCAACATGGGGTCGTCAAACGTCTTTGCTGTTCAGGTCTTTTTCATCGTGTTTCGCGAGTGCCTCGAAGCCTCCATCATCATCTCAGTATTACTGTCCTTCCTTAAGCAAAGTCTGGGCCAACCCCACCAAGATCAGGCATTATATAAACGTTTAGTCCGACAAGTCTGGTATGGATCATTTGCAGGTATACTTGTATGTCTAATTATTGGAGGCGCGTTTGTCGGCGTCTTTTACGGACTTGGCCATGACATATGGGCCAACGCGGAGCAGCTATGGGAGGGCATCTTCTACCTAATTGCATGCATCATTGTCACTGCAATGGGACTGACCCTTTTACGGATCAACAAGAGCAAGGAGCAGTGGCGCGTCAAGATTGCCAAATCATTGATCGAACAAAGCAAGAATACGAAGAAGTCCAAGCTATTTGGTACCTGGGCACGACGTTATGCTATGTTCTTACTTCCCTTTATCACCACTCTACGTGAGGGTGTCGAGGGCGTTGTCTTTGTCAGTGGTGTTTCGCTCGGTTACCCAGCCACCGCGTTCCCGTTGCCCGTTGTGACAGGCATCATCGCGGGTTTGGGGTGCGGCTTCCTGATTTACCGCGGTGGTAACGCCATGTCTATTCAACTTTTCCTTATCGCCTCGACATGCGTTCTTTATCTAATTGCTGCCGGCATGTTCTCCAAAGTTGTTTGGGATCTTCAATATTACCGCTTCCAGGAAGCTGTCGGCGCGGACGTCGCCGAGGCCGGTAGTGGGCCAGGCTCGTACAACATCTTGGAGACTGTCTGGCACGTAAACTGTTGCAATGCAGAAACCGACAACGGTTGGGATGTGTTCAACGCTATTCTGGGCTGGGAGAATACGGGCACCTACGGATCGATCATTGCGTACAACGTGTACTGGATCTTTATCATGCTTACTGTCGGGTATATGCTGTGGGAAGAACGGTCGGGCAAGCGTTCGCTTCGTGAGCGCATCCTTATGGTGTTGGTCAAGATACCTGGCTTGAAGGGATATGCCAAGACAAAGCTCGATGTCTTGCAGCAGAACCCAGAGGATATTGTACGTCAGGTGCACAGTGGGATGTTTAATGATGGCGTGGTCGAGCAGACTGTGGAAGTGAAATGAAGGTGTCACTCGCTGCAATAAAATCATGTACATATAGAACATATAAGGCGCTGGTTTTGTTCCTAGGTATCGTTAAACACCGTGAAATATTATGAAGAAAAGAAATGATCTGAATCATGAAAATTGCTCTCTCCCACGAATCCATCTCGCCGCGGAAGGTGGGGCGGACAACGACGATTTTTGCAGGCGACAATGCGGGACTGGCATTTCCTCCGCCTGTACAACGATTCATGAATAGTGAGATTGACTAGTCCCCGTGATTGCTTTATCAAGTAATATATCGAAGCAGAGATTGCAACTCATGTTGCGTGCCAATCAATGTCGTGTTCAGCAGAGGTAGGTGCATCAAGATTTCTACAAGCCACTACGTACTAACACCTCTCGATAGCACTATGACGGCTGCTTCCCGGTCACTGCCTTGAGAGAAATTCATATTGGACTTTCAAGGTATCTTCTAAAAGGTCAAGGCCCTTTTGTTTCCGTGATCGATGTCGAAAGCGCGGAGACTGTTCATAAACGTAAAGTTTTCAGACGGAACAATGTCCACGGGTTTATGATTGATGAGCTACGATGCAAGGAGCAAGACAAGTTCACAGTCCTCATATGGGGCGGTCCTTCTATACGAGTCATACACATACAGCTCGACGAGACCTTTCGGGTTCGAATTGCTTGTGAGACATTGGAGCATGTTGGTCCTGACTGGATTTATGATGTATGTCCAGCGCATATCGAAGATACTTCGAATTTAGCATACTTGATCACTGGACACAACTGTGTGTTGTCTATAAAGCTGAAGGAAGCTGTGAATCCCAAATACTCCAACGCTTTGCAACTAAGACGCCTGATCGGTGGTGTAAAGTCTACACTATACTCCGCTCACATTGTAGCTCTCTCTGCTTCGCACATCCTCATAGCGGCCGGCACCGTCTTTGGTGAGATCATCGTCTGGTCTTGTTTCAGAAGAGATGGGATGGGTACAAGTACGCCTATTGCTACATCCTCAATACACCACTTTTTCACCGGTCATGACGGCTCAATCTTCGGAGTCAGCATTTCCGACGAATTGCGACTGGCTAAAGCTGGGAAGGTGCAGCATACCAGGCTCCTTGCCAGCTGCAGTGATGATCGCACCGTGCGAATCTGGGATATTTCAGATTGTATCCATTCCACTTCCACAGATCGTGCGGCATATATGACGGATGGATTTGACTTGCGCAGTACAGGCTTCGGGAGTACTGCACCTAAGAGAATATCAAGTGGCTCTGAGTCAGCTGTCGCCAAGGGTTGGGGGCATAGCTCTCGTGTATGGGGGGTTTATTTTCTGCCCGTCAGAGAAGATAGCACGGCTACGGTCAATATTGTCTCGAGAGGGGAGGATGCTACAAGTCAACTGTGGCGACTGGACTCAACATATTCGGAAGATGGCATTACCCAATATGAGTTGAGCAATATTGCGACTTTGAGCCATCATGCAGGAAAGCATGTCTGGTCATTGGCCTTATCTAGAGGGGATAGTGATACGCAGTTACTATACACAGGCGGAAACGATGGTGCGGTAAGAACATACGAATTGACCTTTATCGGAGAATTCGACGATGGGACAGAGTTACCTGCTGAAATATCGCCCTACTGTCCGCGGACGTTGTTGAAGGCTGCATACTCCAAACTTAATACTGGCGATCTTACGCCACGAAGTTTTGATTTCGTGTCAGAAAATAGTCTTGTTGTGGTCAACGCAAGTGGCCTTGTGCAGTTGGGGACGTTTGCGATTGCTTCTGGCATAGTCAAACCGCAGGTACACTGGGAAACGCTGTCGACAGAGGATGACTTGCGCTCTTTTTCTACCATATCTTCTCTTTCGAAATATGGTCTTGCAATAATCGGCGGCTCTACTGGAAAGTTGCGTCTATACAACCATCACACCAGAAAGCTCATATATCTCGTACAAGTCCCTCGTCGTCCTGTGAAAATTGTCATGTTGGATGCTGAAATAGATGATGTGCTAGAGTCTCCCCGAAGCTTGAGCTTCCTTGTGGGGTACCCCAACTACGAAGAGGCGCACTTATTTAATGTCAAGATAGTGGCAGACGGATATGATGTCAGAGAAACAGTTTTGGTGATACCCCCAGCACTTGCAATCTCAGCGGCATCTTTCGTCTGCCAAGGCAAATGTCTTGCTATGAGTGGTAAAATGGGCCAGCTTCTATTATACTGCCTGGATTCGGACAAAGAAAAGCTCGAGTACTCATTTGTCATGTGGAGAGCCCATGGAAGGGAGTCTGTGAACTTTGTCCAATCTATAGATGATGCACATTCCGATACAAGTTATGTGCTGACCGGCGGCGGAGATGGCCACTATTGCGTCTGGCAGCTATGTAGGCAATCAGATGGCCATGAAGGCTGGAGCTTACGACAAATTCACCGCTCATCGGCGCCATTATCACAAATAGAAGGAGCTTATTTTGATGACAAAACCGGGCAGTTCGTGCTTTACGGTTTCCGGGGTGTTGCTTTTGTCCTATGGAATGAGACAACACAGACTCCAATCCTGACACTTGATGTCGGTGGTGTTAATCGAATATGGAAGTTCATACCTGATCCCCTCATGCTAGGAGCGGGTACGATAGTCTGGATTCAAGCACGATCACTGCATACAGTAATTGCGGATACCGCTGTACATCGCCCTCTACAAATGGGGAGTCACGGACGTGAACAGAAGACATTAGCGGTAGCCAAAGTCGATAATCATGGAAGTCTAGGGTTGCCGCTCATAGCTAGCGGGGGAGAAGATACATTGATACGTATTTCGGCGCCATCGCCAAAGTCAAAAGACAGAGGCAGCACGTGGAATGCGGTGCAATGCCTGCGTATCATGAGCGCCCACGTTAGTGGCTTACAACAAATCAAATGGTCAGACGATGGCCGATTCTTATTCTCCAGCGGTGGAGGAGAGGAGTTTATGGCGTGGAGAGTGCGAGCAGTTCCAAAACTTGGTATCGCAGTGTTTTTAGAAGCGGCGTGTCCTCGCGAGGAACTTGACATAGAGCTCCGCATTACTAGTTTTGATGTGCTTCGTATGAAGCCATCGGGCACTGAGGACAAGTTTCTGGTGGTTCTTGTGTACTCCAATTCGACTATCAAGGTGTGTTGATGAAAGTCTGTCTTCGAATTTACCCCCGCTAACTCAAAAAAAGATATTCTCGTATACAAGTTCGATGGACGCGCATGCATTTGAGCTCCTTGGAAGAGGAACATATTCCACGAATTGCTTAACAGATGTCCATTTCATGGTCCAAGCATCCAAAGTCTTTCTCATCACGGGGGCTACTGATGGATATATTGCCGTCTGGCCTGTAGACTGGATCATACCGGAGGGCTCTGATCGATTCTCTGTTAACGAGACTCCGACCGGCCAGACACTGAAATGGGAATTGCACCACGCCGTTCATACTAGCAGCATCAAAGCCTTGGAGCACAAAGAAATTTCCCCAGGGTACCAAATCGTCCTCAGCGGCGGTGATGATAATTCTTTATCAGTCACGCTCGTCAAGCTGGATGATGTTCGCATAGTCAGCAGCATATGCGTTACTAACGCACATACATCCGCGATAACAGCAGTCAAGATCTTGACTTGTCGCACAGATGCCATTACCACTATAGAAATTGCATCGTCCGGAAACGATCAACGAGTCAAGCTGTGGTCTGTTGCTGTTGATTTAGAGAAGAAAACGCCAGGACAAGTGATTAGCATCTCGCTGAAAACTGATCGATATTGTCCGGTGGCGGACATCGCGGCAATGGATGATATGGAAATTGCTGATGCTGCGGGCACTACGAAGAGGGTCTTGGTTCTGGGTGGTGTTGGGACGGAGATGTTGGCTATCAATGATTAACTAGAAAAAACGCAGCCTCAGGCCGCCAGGCACCAAGGCAGCGACTGATGGATCGACAAGCCGAGTACGTCAGCAACGAATCGATAAGTTACGCGCGCTAGACTATTTCAAGTAAAAGCGGGACATTCCAGATGACGTTGTGTGTTTCATCTTCTACATACTACACGTCGTCGCATAGTAGAATGTTACTGCCTGGCACTCTGTACTCGCGCAGATACATAGCAAGTCTCTACCACAGCCGCAATGCCTGGCCTGGCATCTCCCATATTTTGCTGTTGTACAAAAATAGAAACTGAAAAAGTTCAGGCTGGGCCAGGTTGAGGCTGGGGGACGGCCAGTGGAGCCTCGACTGGCCGTTGTCCTCTCAGCCACGCTGCCGCAGCCACTCACCGTACTGTCTCACGCGGCGGGGTGGAGACGTCAATCTCAGACTGTGTTGTTGTCCTGGTACTTAAAAAGTCCGTGGACCATCGTCATTCTCTCTGTTTTTACATTCATCCTGCGTTCGTTAATCGATTGTGAAGTTTTATTTCATTCATTCGCTTGATAACATACAAAAAGATATCGCCAACATGACCTCCATCGGTCGCATCGCGTGTATCCTCTTCCCATATGCCGCCACGATCGGTGCCCTGATATCACTCATCTTCGTCGGCATCGGCAGCACAAACTCCAACTCCTCGACCGAAAACAATCTATACTTCTTCAGAGTGCGTCTCTTTCCCTCTTTTTGCAAGTGAATCCCTACTAACGATCACAGGCCGACCTGAGCAACCTCACCAGCGCGGGAGGCAGCTCCCTCGCGGACCAAGCCGCGAGTGCCCTCGGCGACCTCACCAACCTTGGCAGCTCCTCTCTCGAGGCCGCCCTTGCGGAAGCCGTCGCTGCCAAACACATTCGCGACTTTTATGATATCGGTCTCTGGGGTTATTGCGCGGGTAACAAGACCAGTGCCGGCGACTACAAGGTTGATTACTGCTCCAAGCCCAAAGCCGAGTTTTACTTCGACCCCGTTGCCGTTTGGGGGCTCAATAATACCAAGGCTGCCGACGCCATTGACGATATCTTACCAAGCAATCTCCAGAAGGCGGTGAAAACGTACAAGGCTGTCTCGAAATGGATGTTTATCGCTTACATGATCGCATTTGGCACTACTGCCCTCGAATTGATTGTCGGTCTATTCGCCATCTGCAGTCGTCTTGGTAGTTTCGTGACCAGTCTCATCTCCGGCGTAGCTTTTTTCTTCACTGTCGCCGCCTCAATCACCGCAACCGCCATGTACGCCGTGTTTGTCGGCGCATTCAATTCCGCCTTGAAACAATATGGCATGCACGGCTCAATGGGTAAAAATATTTATGCGGCTACTTGGATTGCGGCCGCGTTCGCGCTCGGCGGGTCATTTTTCTGGCTCTTTAGCTCTTGCTGCTGTGCCGCGAGATCCCCCTACCACGGTGCTCGCGGAAGTCGTGGGCGCGTTATGGCTGAAAAGGCGCCGTATACGTATGAACGTGTTAGCAGCCCGTACGCCGGTAATGCCGCGCCTGCTGGTCCTGCGGCTCCCTATGCAGAGCAGCATAATGTGCCTATGCAAACGTTCCGTCAGGATGCGTATGAGCCTTTCCGTCATGTATAGACTGGGATAAATTGATGCCCTTTTTTTTCTGTTTGCTTTTTTTGCTGGCATTTCTGATTGATATTTGATGACCTAACGACTGGGGATGGTTATGAATTAGGCGGATTTGTTTTGATTTGATCTATGATTGGTAAATTCGATACCCAATGAATTTCCTACATTTAAAGAGTCATGACTATTTGGTAAAATGAATGAAATCTACATCTTTATGCACTCTAAGTCCATGTACGTCTACATATACACCCAGTACTGCGCAATCCATCACATAGGTCAGCAGTCCACTCGTAGATTCTCTCAAGTGCCAATGACTCCGGGAGATTAAGCTGCTCTAGAGATTGAAGTTTGATTTTCACATGAAGCATACAGAATATAGGTCGGGAAGGAAAAATGATTTTCCACTGCCTATTGTTTACCCATGAACCACAAACATCCTCACTTGATTAGTATACTCATCATGGAATATCCAATGGGACAACCTGTGCTCTCGGTCTAAGTTGATTCCGGCACCAATGGCTGAAATTCACAAGCAGAAAAAATGCCCCCCACAGTCTTGTGTCTGCATTCTAGTCAAATAGTTGACATCACGTATACTTCATGGGACATCTCGTCTCAGCCTCACCATCTCCGTCCTCTTCTCCAAGATTACATATAACAAAACTTGCGGTCAACAGTTATATCCGACTCCGACCGAACTCTGCATCTGCTCAATGATCACATGGGGTACATATACACATAATTCGTTGTCCTTATTCCCGAAGGCCGTCGAAATACATTCACCGGCTTCGTACGCACGTGCCGGCACGCGTACATGAACGACAGCCTTGTCTGATAATCCTGCTTTCTTCGAAGCCCATGACCAATGACTAATTTATCCACCACATCCTAAAAGGCTTGCTGCATTATGTCCACGAATGATTTCGCTCGACATATTGCGGATGCAACGGAAAGCCATGCTTGGTAATCTCTCGAATTGCGCTTTTCGCATGGATGCATCTGCCTGGAAATGGAACACGGAGGAAAAAGAAAAGAGTCGGCTATCAGCTGAGGCCGTTTCTCCGCGTTCATGAGCTCTATTGCCATACGTAATGTATTGGCCTGGGCCACCGCGGCCATACCTATGGGGTTGGCCAGATTCAGGTATTTTGTAAGAAGATGATAAAGAGGCAATGCGGGGAAGGCGTTTGACTCTCTGTTCAGGAGTCTTGCCTGATTCATATTTCTCCTCAATCTTTACCCTACGTGGTGGTGTGCCTTCTTTTCCCCCCATTTTCCTTCTCTTTTATTTTAAGCACGCCTCCACACTTGTGTTCTCCTCCCTGATCCAAGTTTCCTCCCCAGCCTGATGTTTAGTCAGTGACAGTCTGACGCGAAGAGTCTTTGTTCGCTCTTCTGATCTCTATCCTCACAACAGTTTATGTCTTGACCATCATATTTCGTGCATCCAATCTTAGCCCCTAACACGATGGATCGAATGCGTTCATTTCAGCAGCCAAGAGAAACCATTGGGGTTCTCGGAGAGTCTGAAGAATCAATTCCTTTCTCAAGAATCCCTGGCCCTGCTGCCCCTCCTTCTCCCCCTCCTTCTCCATTCTCGTCGTCACTACCAGATCCATCGCCGCAGTCAATAAGACCAAGACCTCAAGGTACCATTACAAACAGAAATCTTCGAGAAGATTTAAACAAAGCGATCTCTACTTTGACGGACTTTCTAAAGAATAATGCTTTTCGGAAGTATGTTTTTTTCGAGTGGCAGAAGAAGAAGAAAATGTCCGAGAACGACGGTGAAACGGATGAGGAGTTAGTAGAACATCTGAAAGAAGTTCTCAAAATGATCGAAGTGGATTATCAGTTGATGCGGAAGGAGAACAACCAATTAAAGGAGTACTCGAAGAAGCAGGACCATGCCGTCAATACGTACCAGGAAAAATACGAAACCACAGACAAAGGCCTCTACAATTCCCAGCGGTTAGTCAAACAACTCGAAGCTAAAGTTAAAGAACTGGAGGGTCAAGCCGCTCGAGGACGAGAAAACCGAGCTAAAAAAGAACAAACTGCTCGGGAGGAAGCTGCTCGAGAGCAAGCTGACCGAGAACAGCAGTTTGCGCAACTCCAACATGAAAAAGAAGAATTGAGTGAGGAGCTTAATCAAGCAAAAGAAGAACGCGCTGTCCAAACAGAGAGGACTGCACAGGTCCAACGCGAACTCGATCTAGAACAAAGAGCCCGAGTTCAAGCCGAACAAGAACGTGCTGTCCAAACAGAAAGGACTGCACAGGTCCAACGCGAACTCGATCTAGAACAAAGAGCCCGAGTTCAAGCCGAACAAGAACATGCTGCCGAAGGACAAGTCCAAGAACAAACCCGAAATGAGCTCGCTGATGCCCAAGCTCAGAATGATACCCTTACCCAAGAGAACAACGCTCTAAGAGCACAGTTTGGCGAGCTTCAAAATCAGCAGAACGAAATTCAATGGCGAAACGAGACCTTGGAGGCACAAGTTGGCTTCTTACTAGCCAACTTCGTAACAAACCAGCTCGAAAGGAACACCTTGATCAACCGCTGCAACGAAATCCGAGAACAAAGAAACGAGGCTTTACGACAACTCGATATCATGAGAGAGGGCAATGAAGATGTTGCACTAGTCTACGAGGATACGGTCAAAAATCACGAGGAAGAGATATGCTATCTTCTATATCAGATGGCTGAAATGCATGGCGCGGCATGGCCGGAGACAGGTCCTTGGAGAATCACCGAAACCCTAGGAGAGGAATCAAAGAAACCATTCAATCAATCTTCTGAACCAAGAAGCGGTCCCCCATTGAGATGGGTGCGAAGGGGCAGGAAGCTGCACCTCGAGTATGTGTTTCCCATGTTCCTTGACTTGCATCACAAAAGGCATATATTAAAACTCTTCCCAGGTCAATGACACCGGATGGTCAGTGGCAGCAGACATATGCCAGTCGGTATGCGCAGCAGTTCCCCAACTCTTGGATCGGGTGTATTTTCAGAATCGTGCGATCCTCTCGGTCTTGATCAATTCTACAGAATTTCACCGAACGCCTCCTTCTGTTATAGACCTGATGGTATATTGCCAAAAACGTCTATAAACATAAAGTTGAATCTCTAGAACAAATTACTCACTCTTAGTTCAATGGTTAAAATTTTTTTTTTTTTTTTTTTTTTTGTCTTCTCTGGGTATTACCACTATGTGCTGTAGGATATCCAAGACTGCCGCACCCTACTACGTAGTGCGTGGTGGTAGAACGTTCAACACGAACTCCCAACATAGTGGGCCTAGTCTAAGCCAAAATGGACTCCGATTAACTCGGAGTCAAATCAAGAGGACTCGACATTGAACAAGATGAAAAATCTCCTACATACTCCATACTCGTTCGCAGGATGTATCGCTGCGGTGTTGCAATACCCAGCCGATCTTTGTGCGTGCTTTCTTCAAAGCCAGATGAATGGAATGGCCTCAGTGGGGTGTGCAATGTGGCTGAGTACGGAGTAGTAATTTTGTCTAAGCCCACTAAGCTCAGCCTTATGGAGCCAGCTCGTGTTTTGAGCCCTTTTTTTTTTTTTTAACAAGGTGCTTCGCCCTTGTATTGCAGATTACTAGTAGGAACGGAAGCTTCTTGGCTGCCATCTGCAAATTGCATACATGATTAATCCCTCTTGTTCGAGACTACAAGTGAGAATTACTCTGGTTTTTCTCTGTAGCTAAGTTACATAGTCGACGCATTCGGCAGCATGCAGCCAATCAGCATGTCTCGATCCAACCAAAGTTTCAGACTGTTGTGGCGTCTCGTAATTGACCCAGTAATCTTACCGCGTCGGATACCCGAATCGTCAGCGGTTAAGCCCGGGTTACGCCGCGAAGACTCTGGGGCGTATTTTATGTACCGCCAGCCTCAGGTTACCGGAGCTAACAATCGAGGGCGTTGGTTGATTCGTCTGCGTCATCCACGCAGCAAGTTAGCGCTTGCTGCTCGTCTCATATATTCTCACGGGGGTCCTCTTTGTCCTCTCTGTCTTTTACAAAACCCTCTCGACAATATACCGCCAACGATAATCTTCGATCTCGACATCATCAAAAGAGCACCATGTCGCTACGCAGCTTCTCCCTTTTGGGTCTAGCTGCCAGCGCCCTTGCTGAGCCCAAGGTGCTGCACATGCCGATGGGCCGCAGCCCCAACCCCAACCCTCTCGCCAAACGAGACACTGCCTCTGTCACCGTCATAAATGCCGCCACCAGCGAAGGCTTCTACTTTGTGAACGCTACAGTTGGAACACCCGGCCAGCTGGTGCAGTTGGTGTTGGATACTGGTAGCAGTGACGTTTGGTTTTTCGGCCCTGATTCGTGCGACGAGCAGACCTCCGAGTGTCTGGGTGGGACGTGTATGTTTTCTCCTTGCATTCCGGTGCCATGTGGCTGCCTGGCACGTGGACGTGCAAATCGTTTTTACTAACAGTTGGTTGATAGATGACCCCTCCAAATCCTCGACCGTCCAGATCGCCCAACCTAGAGGCCAATTCTTCATTCAATATGGCACACCCAATTCGAGTGTCACCGGTAACTACATCAGAGATACATTCAGCGTTGGCCAAGCCAACTTGACGAACCTCACCATGGCCTATGCTACCGACGCGAAATTCGTCCCTACCGGTGTGATGGGTATTGGATTCGATACCAATGAGGCCATCACAGAAGAAAACGGCGAGCCTTACCCTAACTTCATCGATGTGCTCAAATCAGAAAACGTCATTAGCACCAAGGCATACAGTTTGTGGTTGAACGACCTTGACTCGCAGACTGGAAGCTGTCTGTTTGGTGGCTACGATACCAAGAAGTTCTCCGGAAACCTTTTGACGGTGCCCATTCAGCCCGATGAATCGACTGGTCATTTGACCAGTATGACTGTCGCATGGACTGCGCTAGGTGTTACAACCAAATCTGGTTCGCAAACAATTACTTCCTCGTCCTTCAAATCACCCGCGTTGCTCGACTCAGGTACTACATTGAGTATCATACCAAATGATATCTATAACGCATTGGTCGAGTTCTTCAATGCCCAGCTCGACCAAGAAAACGATGCAGTTGTCCGGTGTTCTGATCTTGATGGTACGGGTACTCTCGACTTTACATTTGGTGGATCCGATGGTCCAGTGGTCAAGGTTCCTTTCTCTGAGTTTGCGTTGCCCGCAATTAACTCGAACGGCCAGCAGGCGACCTTCAATGATGGCTCATTGGCCTGCTTCCTTGGCCTGGAAGGCACAGGCACGGACCCGGCAGAACAGCAGCCCGTTATCCTCGGCGACACTTTCCTTCGCTCTGCCTATGTGGTGTACGATCTCGACAACAAGCAGATCTCTATTGCGCAGACCGTCTTCAACGCGACCGACAGCAACATCGTTGAAATCACTTCTTCGAACCCTATTGCTAGCGTTGTAAGCGGTGTCTCAGTCACCCAAACGGCAACTGGCAACCCCAACGAGTTTGGTGGCCACACTGCTACTGCCGTTCCGACCGGTTCTAGCAGCTCGACCGGTTCAGGCAATTCAGGCGGCTCTGATCTCTCCGGTAGTAGCCTTACCGTCTCTCTTACCCCTGCAACGGGGACTGCATCCTCATCGAGTTCTTCACACAAATCCTCGGCTAATCCCGCTTCTGTTCCGGGATTTATGAGCACTGCCCTTGTTGCTGGAGCGTCCATGGTGCTTGGAGGTGTTTTTTTCATTCTTCACTAGAGATGTGATCGACAGTTAATGATATAGGGCTCACTATGCAGTAAAGTGTTTTTATTTCGCTTTTCTTTGCTTGAAGATATTCCATGCAATTTTGCCTCGTTGATTATTTAAGAAATGTTCTCGTGGATAGGGTGAATGTATATACGATTAAAATTTAATACAGACCTTCTAGCTTAGTCGAGCTTGTATTGGAAATATTGGATATGTTTCAGATTGAACTAGGGAAATACACAGCTTGCTAGAATCATCACTTTGAAGTATCCCAACTGGTCTCCCCAGAATGCAAATACTCCTGCCCCTTCTTCAAAACCTCACTATTCTCTCGACCCAGCCACTCCGGTTCCAATGCTTGGATTCTGTCCTCAATCTCATAACTCTTCCCACCACCAACCCAAACAATCTTTCCAGAGAAAGGCCGCACAGCACCTTCATGCTTTTGATCCTCGGACCGATTCGCCGTTGCGCAAATGAGGATCGCATTTGCGACGTCTTCGGGCTCGTTGGACGGGAGGCCGAGCTTATACCATCCCTGCTCGATGCCGGTGACCATTCTCGTTTCTGATCGACCAATTAGCCCTGAATCATAGCCTTTCTACCAGGGAGGAGGAGAGCTTACTGGTCATCCACGGACAAATCGTATTGATCCTAATCCCTTCCTTCTCCGACCGCAGCGCCAGCCCTCTCATCACCCCAATAACGCCATGTTTACTAGCCGTATACGTCGTCATGCCTTCGCATTCCTTGAATCCGGCTATACTCGATACGAGGATAATATCCCCTTTGTATCCCAAGGGGGAAGTAGTATTCTTGCGCAAGTAGTGCAGGCCCAGTCGAGCGGTGTATAGCAGCCCCTTGAGATTTACATCGATTTCAGCGAGATTGGGCGGCGATAGGATTGCGTCGTCAGACTCGTGCTCGGGGAGGAAAGGGTCCTTGTGAATTGCGATTGCGGCGTTGGCGATTACGATGTCGATGCGGTTGTATAGCTTATAGGCTGTTTGGAACAGTTCAAGTTGGTTGGAGTAGTTGGATGTGTCGCAGTGGACAAAGTGCACTCTTTCTTCTGATGACTTGCTATTTAGGCTGGAGGCGACTGTTGTGGCGAGGGTGTCGTCGACGTCTCCAAAGATGATTTTTGCGCCAGCGGCTGTTCAGTGTCAGTTTCAATGGCTTATTTGACCTTTCGGTTTGGGAAGACGGACAGTGAAGTTGTTGCACGACGCTTCGGCCGACTCCCTGTGCGCCACCGGTCAGCACAACGACGAGGCCATTTAGGCTAGATGAAAGCAAGGATTGATTCGGTGTGATGAGAGACATTTTTAATTGTTTTTGTCTGTCTTAAGAGCGTTCCTTACACAGACCAGTCACAGATTGAACAGAAGAAGATCGAGGATCCCAACTCAACTTCTTAAGAAGCGATGAAAAACCCAAGCCCCACGTAATCGCTTCTCATCTGTGACCCCGGAAGACGTTTGTATACGTGATATCCGCATCTCCTCCCCGTGCTGAGGGAATCCCCCGCGTCCCCCGGACCAACCCCGCATCCAGCGTTCGGATATGTTGGGGATGTGCTACTATACCTATAAGAGGACCTGACTCTGAAATTCGATATGCTTGAAGTACCATGTTCTGGCAAAGAGTCGTTTCATAAGTAAGCTCCTTAAGCATGTTGATTTGGATATATAAAGCACCCTTAAAGTACCAAGGAAGTACTCTTTTAGAGTAGGTCATTCACTTCCTGGAGCTGATCCTTGGATTAGTCTTTCCATAAGCTCTTCGTGCACTTGACATGCTACATTGATAGCAAGCTATAAAGTATGCAAAAGAGTAAGAGATGATGACTGACGAGACATGGATGGTGGTTCGTCCGGCCGCCATACCCTATGGAGACTACGATGAACATGCGGGAGTCCAAGTAGGTAATAGAGCGGCAGAATGTGCGGATCTTGGCATCAGTTTCCCCATTAGGAAAAAAGTACTGTCCGCGGTGCTACCTAGGAGATAATTTATTTAGTTCATTTTAATTCATTCAATGAGAGGAGGGCATTATATTTGGTTCAGGAGCAGCTCGCATAGGTTACTTGTAATTCCGATTTCTTACAGAAACAAGCTTTCGGGCCGCTCTTGGCTACATCCTCCCATAGAGAAGATTAAAGCCTGTGCTGAGATGAAGTATCATCTGGTATGATTCACACTCATGAAGCCTTCGAAGGCTACTTAGCGTTTAAGGTGAATATGCGACGGTTTTGGTTAGAGGCACGTCTTTTCCTTGCATTGCCCTACTCATTGCATGTGATGCCGTTTTGGAAGATTTTTTGGCTGAAATATTGGAAGAACCCGGAAGGTGTGAAGCTGGTGGCGGGCATACGACCGTATTCACGTAGTACTCTATTGTCGGCCGAGATGATCTCCCTACACGGTGGGCCTAACAGGTACAGGGGGCTTATAGCCCGCCTATTGGTTATGCCGGCACTTTGGGAGCCCGATTCGTACACGCTCCAACTATTGGGGTCGACCTCCAAATACGAAATGCGCCTACTGAAGCATACTAAGCCGGAAAGTGGTCATGCAAATACTAGTATTGCATATGTGGCTTAGCATAGTGTATGGCCACTGTAAGAATTCCAGTAGGTCCATTGGAGCCCAAAGATAACGGACTCAACTAGGGTATAGAGGCGTTATACTAGTACATCCTTTTTTTGGCTCAAGCAACTTTGCAAGTCCTTGTAAAGCTCGAATCTTATGCACAACACTCGAATCTGGGATCGCAAGAGGGGGCTCTCTGACTCGCCTTTTAGGTGTGCCCAGCATAATGGTGGTTGATCCATGTGATGGTCTTGACCTCGCCGTGAGGGCCCGAGGCATTTTAGCTATCTTTATGGCCTGGACTGTTCATAGGGACATGATGATAACGGCAATAGCGTCTCTGCGTAAGAGCTTGGTGGCGCATTCTTACCCGGTCATGATGCAGTGATTCAGAAATACAATACCACAAAAGCGCTGTCATGACACGGCGAATCTGGGTCATAGCACAGTGATTGTAGTAGGATTCGGTTATATTACAATAGACTCAATGTGCTCCTACGGAGACATCACGGAGCGCAATCTAATGCGGCTTCCTAATGGGGCATTGTGTTAACCCGTGAACTGACTCAAGCACAGGCCCTTTTACGTTGATGCCAGTAGTACATCCAAATATACTTACTTAGTCTATAAATCCTAAGTCAGCTAAAGCCGACTCCCCAACGTACACCTACCTCTCTCTCTCTCTGTATGCTACCAATATCATTATTACTATTCTATACAGCTGTGTCCAAGTAGGGACGTCTGGGTTGACCATTGTGCTTTGTCGGAGGAAAAACCGGGGGGCCCATATTCTAACTAATGTATGCGCCTTATTTTGGTGTCAGATTTGGTGAGCGAATCCTCCAATGGTTACTAGTCAATTAATCTAGTTGATGCAATTCGTAAATCTCATACCAGAGATATCATAGTGGGTTTACTGTATTATACTATTATGTCATGTCACCTCTCTAGGTACATACTAACCATGTATGGATACCACTAAGTAATCTACACTTAGGTATTACTACGCTGTCTAGTTATAGCCCACTGTAGGATCACAGTCAACCCAGGCCTTGCTGAGCCCGTACGGAGATCCATTATTCCTGCTATTGGAATGTTCCCGAACATAATGCGTTGCCTGGCTTTCTCAAAGTTTGGTACCTCATCGAATGCAAAATGTCATGTGATGCTATTCTGGAAAGTTTTCAGTCGAATTGTTGATCTCCATATCTAAACGGCATAGTCGGCGATTTTCCTTACAGGAAGCTTACTATACCGGTCCGACGACTTGAGAATCCGATTGGTGCGATATATAACTACTCAATCAACAGTATGCATTATGCAATCGGGTTCCAATCATAGCTAGTGCACACTGAACAGGAAAGATGCCCAGTGGAGCATACTGCATACGCCGTAGTGCTAACGTGTTTTCCACCCCAACGCTGTAAGGAGTAAGCGTGAAATACTATTTACCCCTTTGAGACAGGATTGAGATGTTGAGATGCAGAGAATGGCCGCTTTGTATGCGATCATATGGCGAACCAATGGCCAATTAAGTCAGATATTCTCTCTTTGGTGACTTCAAGTTTTAGGATGCATTAGTGGGTTTCTTCACTTGAATATGGACTTAGATCAAGAATTGGATTTACTATGTAGAAGCAATATCTGAATTATAGTTACAGTTTTCACTTGATTACTAATGCGAGATTATATAGTTATCCTAAGGGTCTGGTTCATTCTATAGAGACTAGACGTCAAGCGGCGGAAAGTGCCTATTCAATGTATTGGGCTCATTCCTCAGTACGGGATATACGTAGTCCTGAATCACATTCTCCTGCAGTCCCATTATTGGTCGTCAAATCATGATAAGCGGTCGGTTAGGGATGCCTGTCGTTAGCATGATGTGGCTATCAGCACTGATATTGAGAATTGATCTACTCTGCACCCAGTAATCAGACAACACTCCACAGCCCCCGCAAGAAGCAGCAAAAAATTAGAGGCAGAGTCTATCGGTGTCTGAGAATGCCTGTAGGCTTACCGTAGATCCTGAAGTCCAACGGAGTCAGCCGGATCGCGTTGCAGCACAACCTTGTCCGGGTCAAGCAACTTTGCAAGGCCTTGTGGACTTCGGTATCTCATGCAAAGCCACTGGACAACAGGAGCCCGAGGTATGAGGAGGGGAGGCTGGCTCACCGCTAGCTTTTCAGGCGTGATTAACATGGCAGTTGTTGATAGCGGACCTTCATGTGATGGATCTCCTCGCTGTGAGAGCCCGAGACGTCTATATAACATTGTGTCGCATGGCCCATGCATGAATCCAAAGCTCTAAGCTTTGCCTAACTTTCTCAACTTTTTGGTACCCTATTGAATGCAAAATGTTTATTGACAGTCTTATTCTGCATCCAGTCTTAGGCCCGCTACCTGCTATATTGGCAGCAGTAGGCGGGCTCATCCTCTTTCAACTTAGTTCCATGCTGTATCATACGCAGTTCAGCAGCCTCCGCAAGATTCCAGGACCATGGCTTCCTGCTGCTACCTCGCTCTGGATCCGTTGGCAGCGCTGGCAAGGAAAACTTTCCTTTACAGCGGATGAGCTGTTGACTCGCTACGGACCGGTCGTGCGTATCAGTCCAAACATGGTCCTGGTTAATGATTCTCCCTCGTTGCAGTCTATCTTCTCTAGACAGGATCTTGACACAGCTCCAAAAGCTATCCGAGCTTTGAGGGTTGGTGGACATGACTGGACTGTCACTTATCCGCAGAACCATGTGGCGCGTGATCGCCGTCGACCCGTCATGGTAGCCACGACAACTAAAGCCCTGCGCTATTGGCAACCGATTTTCGAAGATTACATTAACCGGATGGTAGAGAACCTTGGCAAGTCCAAAGGAAACAAGTCGGAGGACATTGTCCACCACCTGCGCATTGCCACCTTGCTCAACTCTGAAGTGGTCATGGCTGGTTCTCATACCAAGATCGAACCAGGCAACTTCCCCCATACCGTGGGCGAGTACAACTTCCTCGTGGTATGGAGACTTTGCCTCCCGCAGTGGGTCTTTGAATGGCTCAAGTTTAGCCCCTTTAGTCACAGTCGCTTCCGTGTGCGATCAAGCGATGCTCTTTACAAGTTTGGAGAAGAGACTTGTCGACAAGGTGAACTAGCCGACCCCACCGACCCAGATCCCGTTCCATCGGTATACAAGTTGCTCTTGGAGTCTAAGGAAAAGACTGAAGGCCGTGGATGGAGCCGTGAAGAGTTGAGTGCTGAGATGGCAGGTCAAATCTTGGCAGCGACAGAGACCACTTCTTCTGCTTTGGCCTTCATCTTCTACGAACTCGCTAAGAACCAGGCCCTTCTTCAAGAGCTGTACCAGGAACTGGCTAGTTCTTCAACTCAGAATCTCGAAGAACTCAAACTGCTTAATGCCTGTATCAGCGAGGGTCTTCGGTTTCGCCCGCCTGTTGCACTGACAGGCAGTCGACTTGCACCCAAGGGTGGCTTGGACATCCTGGGCTACTATATCCCAGCAGGAACCGTCATCACTACACAGTCCCTGTCACTGAGCAGACAGCGTCCAGACCTGTTCCCCAATTATAACACCTATGACCCAACCCGCTGGCTTGACGAGGACATGCTCGCCGAGCGCCGCAAACACTCTGCTCCTTTCGGTGTAGGCGCCCGTCGCTGCCCCGGAGGCAACATGGCCATTTTTCAGATGCGCATGATCCTGGCTGCGGTCGTACGTGCGTTCAGGATTGAGGTCGCTCCCGAGACCACTCCTCAGTCCATGGAGCCATTTGAGGCTAATGGGTTCCGGTCGAGGTATGACGAGTGTTATCTCATGTTCAAGCCGAGAGAGGTTGTAAAAGAACTCCTTTAGTCACTTCTTCATGGTTGGCTTTATGGTTATGATGTTTTATGCCAAGTTGCCCTGTATTAGCATTTTTTTCGGCCAGCTTTTGCTTTTAGTCCAAGTTGATAACAATGATAGTTAACAAATAGTTTGTGTCTCACCAAAGCCATGTCTATATTATCTAGTTATGAAGGTATATTATTCCCTAGCTGTTCGTTAAAGAACCGTAATTGCTCTGTCATAAATAGCACGAAGGGTAACGTTGAGATTTTCCATCTCCTATTCAATGGCCCAAGGTGTGACTATGATGCTGTTGATAACGATAGGCGTACAGCACATGTTTGAGGAAATAGCAAAGACGATAAAGACGTCCCTCAAAGCGGTGATCCGTACTCACCGGTGATCAAATATTCTTTACCAAGAGCGAAATAAGAAACATAGATTGAATGAATGAATACGCCATAGTAGAAAAGGTCTAAGGCCTGATGGATGAGCCCTAGCCCTAGGCCCTAACTACCGTATTTAGCCGCATACCGGTAGCGTCAGCCGCAAGGGTCAACCAAAAGTCGCCTCAATTCGCAGCGAATTCTGATTCGCCAAGTTAATGTATAGCAGTGCTTACTAAATATAAAGTTAAAAGCCGTACAAATGGCAACGCATAGCAAAAAACGAACCAGAAACACGTGGGTTGGCCACGGATTTGCTCTACTTCGAGTGGCGCAGTATGAGGGAATTGTTTCTACCATCCAAAAATTCTCCCGTATCCAACGCCTCAATTCCCGTCAATTTTATACCGCAATTGGATTTTCTATTATCAATTTATTTCTCACAGTTGAGTCTTTTATTTCGAATAGGTGCCAGTATGATGATACGTCGTACGAAACGAGCCCAACTGATTCGGTGGTACAATCAAGTTACACTCAGCATTCATGACTAGTTATCCCTCATTTTTCGTTAGGTAATAGCTTGCCTCACTTGTCTAGTGATTCATTGCCTTTCCAAGCGAACATCTCATTCAGTATTTGCACTATCACGAGCAAACCTTCTCTATTCCATCTTCTCATTTGAAAACTGAGCTCCAGTTTCCATGGATCGACGGTGATCCCTCAGAACGTACCCCAGAATCGTCCGTTTAATGTCCTGCCAAGCTCTATGGCATACCAGCCAGTGGTTACTCAAAAATTACACGCGTCATTCCGTTAATGTCATTACATTTTGGACTGACTATGTATTGCAAAGACAACACTCAATAATAAGACATGTAACCTTTGAGAGGATCCTAGTTTGGTCTTGCATACACATTGTTAGTTCTTAGGCAAGGGTATGTCGAGCATACCAGCTCACGGCCCATTGGACGAACGTATATGAGGCATTTACGATTGCCATTTCTTCTGCCATGAACAGTCTATAGATAACCTGGACGTAGCCTAGTATCAATCTGACTAGACAAACTGTCGGTTTACTCCTGTCGTGGCTGTCTTGTCCGGCTCTTATCTACAAGTTTACTTATAATCCCCCCTTTCACTATAATTCAAAGCAAATACCTTACCTTAACATCATGAGTCTTGGTTACTTTTTAACTGTGAATACGTTCTCGGGTTGTTACAAAGCTCACATGGAAGATGAAAAACACTTACTTCTGAAATCGACAGATATGGACTCACCTCATCCAGCAAGAAGGAGTTCAAAAGCCTCAGCAACTGGAACTGAAGACTATATTCCACGGTATACTCGACTACAAGGGGGTGGCCATGAGCATTGCCTTCCATCGTCATATCAACCACGAAGAAGTAGTCATGGCACATTGAACGCGCATGATCCAGATATGAATCGTCCCTTTGACACTGTTTTATCAACATCATCTTCTTTGCTTAGGAGGTTGAGCATGAAAAATTATCATGACGAACAAAAGGTTTCCGCAAAGTACATTTATCACCGCGATCTTCTCAAAGGCCCTTCAGACGACATCAGGATATGCCTAGTACAAGAAAAAGCTTCCACGAAGGGGTTATACTCCATCAAGATCTTTGTCCGCCCCTTACAAAATAAAGCCCTTAAATCATATACGAGACGAGTGACAGCTGAATTCTGCATCGCCCACACCTTACGACATCCCAACGTCGTCCGTGTTATTGAACTACTACAAAATGATTACGGCGATTTGTGCCAGGTCATGGAATATTGCGACGCGGGCAGCCTTCTCGACCTCTTGGAGCAAATCAACAAATTCACACACGACGAGGCTGACTGCTTGATGAAACAACTTCTACGCGCAGTGCAATACATCCACAGTGTAGGCGTGTCGCATCGTAACTTGAAGCCCGAGAACATACTTTTGTCGCGGCAGGGAACTCTGAAAATTACGGATTTCTGCTGTGCCGAATGTTTTAGATTACCGTGGGCGAAGACGGCACTTCGAAAAAGCTTTCCCGTAGTTGGGACTAGTCAGCCACAGGACTTGAAAGGGACCATTGCATATATGGCGCCAGAACAGTTTGGGAAGACGGAATTTGATCCTGCGGCGGGAGACATGTGGGCTGTTGGGATCGTGTATTTTGCCATGAGGTCTGGTCGACTACCATGGAAAAGAGCTACGAACGATGATCCATTGTATCGGACGTACTTGAGGGATTTGGAGAATGGACGAGCGAACAGATACATGGACTTTGTAGCCGGGGTAAGTCAAAGATTGTTTACAGGGGAGAGAAGCAGCTGACGCGCCGTTTTCAGGAAAATCGCCGAGATACACTCTATTCAATAATGCAGCCTAATCCTCAATGTAGGTTTACAGCTACTCAAGCCCTGGATTCGGACTGGATCAGAGACGTCAAGCTGTGTGCAGCTGCCAGCGATAATTGTACGGACGGTTGACCAGCTTGAACTATGCCAACAATCATTGCATCACTCTTATCTCTTGACATCTGCGGTGGCATGCATCTCGGTGATCTTGTTCCTTTTCGTTATAATCAATCAAATGACGAATTACGGCCACGTTCTTCTGCGTTCAGGCAGCAGTAAGTACTTCGTAGTATATCCATCACTTCGTAATAGCCTGATTAACTATTTCCTTGTGCTTAGCAGTTATGGAAAATGGACGAAATTGGCGGTGGAGTGTAGCTAGCTGAGATGGCTTATCTCCTATTTCTATGAGAGATTAATTTGGAGCAACCAGCGCCAACCACGGTGCGCAGCGACGTTCCCGCACCGCCATCAAGACAAAACCCTAACCTCGCCGCGAGGGATTTTTCTTCGCCAGTCGCGACTTATCTCTCTTACCACACTTTTGCATGGAGCCCACTGCACGCTTTAGCTTTGCAGACCGGAAGACTGAACAATAAAAAAATATTCCGGGGAGGAGACATGACAAAAACGTGCTGTTACCATAATTACGGGCCTGCTTAGCGAATCATTTCGTGGCGTTTGCCTGTGACTATCAAGATCCAGCGTAGTAGTCATCCTCGGAGAGCACCTTAGGATCCATCCGTGTTGTCTTGCTAACAGATGGAACGTCGATGTTTTCTTCTCTAAAGAAATGTGAAAATCTTTTCTTTTTGAGGCCTTTTTCCTGCAGCCTGTACCTTCCTGTTATGGTCTACCTTCCACATCCCACGGTCTACTTAAAGCCCTGGGAAGGATCGCACACTCCCATGACTTGATAATTCTCCTACCTGTTCTACTCGGCTTCTTTGTTCTGGCTGTCCCGCGGGCTTGACTGTTGCTCTACGTGCATAGCGCCATTTTGCTTGCTCTTTGCCATCTTTGGCCCATCTTTGGCATCAAAAAGTCTTGTCCTGAGAGCAGAAATGGACAACAAGCCATTAGATCCTGAGAAAGATCGTGAAATAACAGATATTGAAGCAAATCGAACTGGCCGCATCACTTTCCTCCCGGACGAAAGAGATCATGTAACTCGCCGTCCTCGAACACAAGACAGAGGCAGTCGTAGTCGTCGCCGTTCCTTAAGCCGGAGTTCTATCAACAGCACACGCTCTCGGTCCGTTTCCGAAGTTCCCATTGAATTCCGACGCTTGAGTTATCAGCTTTCAGAGTCCCAGCGAACTCGTCCCGTGGACGATGATGATGACAACAATGAACCTCAATTCGAGCCTGTTGACCGCAGCACCAGCAAGAAGGATACGAAAGCCGACGACAACGCCGAGGCTTTTGAGAATGTGGAGTTTCACTGCCTGCCTGCCGAGCTTCTGTGTAAACAGCTCCGCGTCAGTGAAGCAGATGGCCTCTCGCCTTCCGAGGCCGCAGAGCGTCTTGCCCGTGACGGTCCCAATTCCCTTCCTCACCGACGAGAGAATTATCTCCTCAAACTCCTCACTTACGTCTTTGGCGGTTTTTGTTCCGTCCTCTGGATTGGTGTCATAATCTTCTTCATCTGCTGGCGCCCACTCGGCGATCCCGATCCACAGCCGTACAATCTCGGTCTTGCTATCCTCGTTCTCATCGTCATTTTTTTGCAGGCAGCATTTTCCGCCTTCCAAGATTGGTCGACTGCCAGAACAATGAAGGCTATTTTAGACCTTCTTCCCGCCGAAGCTCTCGTCGTAAGATCTGGGCAGTCCGTTCGTGTCCCATCGTCCAGCCTTGTAGTGGGTGATATCATCAAAATAAGCATTGGGAACAAAGTCCCCGCTGATATGCGTCTGCTTACCACCTCTGGCGACGTGCGATTTGATCGATCAATGTTGACCGGTGAATCTGAAGAAGTCGAGGGAGTCACGGATATGACCGATGAGAATTTCCTCGAGACTCGAAATATCGCCATGATGGGTACCTTGGTTACGAATGGTTCAGCCACTGGAGTCGTCGTGTTAACGGGAAAGGACTCAGTCATGGGCCATATTGCGCTTACTACAACATCGGTCAAGAGCCAGCCTACTCTTATTCAGCTTGAAATTAACCGCTTTGTGAAAATTATTGTGTGTATGACTGTCTTCCTTGCTGCTTTGCTATTGTTCACTTGGGTCGGCTGGCTGCGCAAGGATCACCATGCTTTCATGAATGTCGCTGCTATGCTGGACGATGTCATGGGTTGTGTCGTTGCGTTTATCCCTGAAGGTATGCCCGTGGGTGTTGCTTTGACGTTGATGATGATCGCTCGCCGCATGAAGGAGAACAACATCCTACCCAAGGGTTTGTCAACAGTCGAGACACTCGGGTGTGTTAATGTCATTTGTTCTGATAAGACAGGAACGTTGACCGAGAACCGTATGACGGTTGTTACAGCTGCATTTGTGGATGAGCGTATGTCCGCAGATGATGCAGCTGCTGCTTACAGAGCTTCAAACCCAGAGCCAATCCGCGAACTGCTCAAAGCTGCTGCTATCTGCAACGATGGCACCTTTGAAGCGTCAACTCTTAACATGCCAGCCATGGACCGCCTTGTGCAAGGTAACGCCACTGACGGTGCATCACTCAAATTCGTCGAATCGGTTGAAGATGGTTCTTGCCAGAAAATGAGAGATGCCAATCCTCGCGTATTCGCCATTCCGTTCAACTCTTCAAACAAATGGATGCTTACACTTCATAATTCCGCGCCTACCAATGAAAAGGGGAATGAAAACCAGATTGAGCAGGTTAACCGACCCAATTTCTTGCTCATTGTGAAAGGTGCATCCGATATCCTCTTACCGTATTGCACGCATTACTGGTCCTACAAGCAAAAAAATATTCAGACTCTCGATGACGACGCCAAATCACAACTTGCAACACTGCAAGAAAAGATGTCTCGCAACGCCGAACGAGTCATCATGCTCTGCCAGCGAACCATCACACCCAGCGAAACTCTAGGCTCAAACGCCTTCAGCGACGAGATTCGTGAAGAAGGACTTTCGGGCCTCACGCTCATCGGTCTACTGGGTATAGTTGACCCGCCTCGCAAAGAGACAGCTTCGACGGTGGCCTCGTGTCGCCGAGCCGGCATTCGTTTCCTTATGGTCACTGGAGATCTTGGCCTTACGGGAGCAGCAATTGCGAGAGACGTCGGTATCTTCTCTGGGTCTGCAGATCCAGATACGATCCACACGATTATCAGCCGACGCGACTATTGCCAGGAGAGCAGTAATTCCGACGTCAGCAGTGATTGGTCTCAAACAAGCCTTCTGCTCGAAGGCCCGTCTCTTTCACAGCTTACAGATGCCGACTGGGACGTTATTTGTGGCTATAAAGAAATCGTATTTGGTCGTACCATGCCCGAACAAAAACTGCGTATTGTCAATGAATTCCGGTCACGCAACTGCGTTGTCGCTGTCACCGGCGATGGAGTCAACGATGCACCAGCTATGCGAGCTGCAGATGTCGGTATCGCTGTCGTCTCCGGTAGTGACGTCGCCCTCGAAGCCGCCGACCTTGTCCTAATGGACAAATTCGACTCCATCGTCGAAGCCATTCGTCTCGGTCGACTGGTATTCCAAAACCTACAAAAAGTCATCAGCTACCTTCTCCCCGCCGGATCATGGTCAGAGATCTGGCCTGTGTTGATGAACGTGTATTTCGGTGTTCCGCTCCCGCTCTCTTCGTTCCTTATGATCATCATCTGCGTCTTCACCGATTTGTTCCTGTCCCTCTCTTTAATCATGGAACAAGAAGAATTCGACCTCCTAGACCTTCCACCCCGCGACCATCGCAAGGACCACCTGATTAACATCAAAGTCTACATCCAAAGTTACCTTTTCATCGGCGTCATGGAAACGATCTGTGCACACGCCATGTTTTTCCTGTACTTCTGGAAACATGCCGGCATACCCTTCCACGCACTCATATTCGCATTCGAGTCTTATTCGGACGGATTTTATGGGTACACTGCCGACGAACTCACCTACTTTAATACCGTGGGGCAAAGCGTCTATTTCATCACTTTACTCTTCTTACAATGGGGTAATATCCTCAGCGTACGGAATAAACGTCTCTCAATCCTTCAAGCTGATCCGGTACGCAAGCAGCGTCGGAATCCGTGGCTATTGGCTAGTGCACTTATCAGTCTTGCGATCGCGGTCTTTGTTACTGAGGAGCCTGGCTTGCAGCGAATTTTCGACACGGCATCGGCGCCAATTGAGTTTTGGCTGTATCCGATTCCAATGGCATTGGGAATTTTGATGATGGACGAAATTAGGAAATTGATTGTGAGGGTCTGGCCAGGTGGTTGGATTGCGAAGATTGCGTGGTAATCTCTTTCATTATCCAGAGTGATAAATTTGTCAAAAGGGTAGGGCAAGATTGAAAACATAGACCTAGATTGTAGGTGGATATAATGAAGCTTGGTGTATCTTCCCTAAAATTTCAACACATATAGAAGGAATAGCGATGACGTGATTGATTCAGATTATTGTGCCTCCGGCCAACAGCCAACAATTTCCTTGTCATCCCCATCAACAGTCAAGACCACATTAGCTCCATATTCCAGTGGATTCCCTTCCCAGACTACAAAATCAGAGTTTCTCTCTGCGCCTTCAAATCCAAGTATATCATCAATCTTGCTCGAAAATAGGTCCACAACTTCCTTCTCTTCGAGACTAGCCTCTTTGGCGATTGCAGCGGCTTCAATAGGGAGGTTTGCAAGATGCCAGTCGACTGTCATGAGAGAATTAGTAACAGAGATTCGTTTTAGTTGATGAAGAAAGAGAGAAAGAACATACATTCAGGAAGCATTGCAAGTGCAAAGGTGACGTCTGACTCTTTCAAAACTCGCACCGGGGAGATTGTTAATGGTGGGCCGACAAGGAGATCTTTACTTTCCCAGCTTACTGGCGCAGAGTGAGCAGCCGTGAAGATTAGAGGGAGACTAGCCGCGGCGATTTCACCGGCGACCTAATAATATGCGGATCAGATTTTGCTTCAATCCGTTGACTGGAGGTAGACGTAAACTTACGCTAGGGGCCTCAGCAGCACCATAGACCACGAGCCGAGCTTTGGGATAATCTCTTTTGATTTTGATGACTTGGAGAATATCATACTGAGCACTGTTAGCCTTACCATCGTTTGATATGTTTGTTTTGCGAACGACTCAGTAGTACCTTGTTGTCAGTATGGACAACGACCACAATCTTGCCATCTGAAGCCTTCCCGTATAATGTATCCTTGCCTTTGTTCTCTGAGAGAATTTTGCGCAAAGCGCCAATGGACTTTGATACCGTAGGGGTTTGAGATGAACCTAGACAGTTTGGGATTAATGCTGCTCTTTTGGAAAATATGTGAAAAGCATAGCATACCCTTTGCATCCTGTCCAATAACAACATGTAAAGCCACGTCATCCTTATATATCCCACCGTTGAGAGAATCACTACCCTCAGCTATCTTAAAGCCAGTACTGACGCCCCTTAAAAACCCATTGGAGTACGGATATGTGATTGAACGAGTGACACCGCCGATTCGTGCGCGATCAAAGGCCTTTCCTTCAAAATGAATGCCATATTTGGCATACACGGCCGATTCGGAGTCGTATATATTGGCATTTGCGTCACCCACTCCATCAGAAGTGCTCTTTTCTGATTCTATTTCAATGATTCCAAGGCCACTGGACACAGTGGTCAAACCGGGTAGGACGTAGCCATTGCGAAGAGAGATGATTTTATCGAATGATCTCGTCGAGACGCATTCCTCGTGTCGTCCCAGGCAATCAATTTTGCCGTTTGTAAGAACCATTGTCAAGTTTGGTTCCAAGGACTGCCTGGCCTGTGCATTTCCCAGGTGAGAAGTGCTGATACCCGTTATGAGGACCGTTGTCTTGTGCTTCGAACTCGAACAAAAAGTTTGAACGTCTAGGGGTGCAACTTCTGCCCGCATGTCAGGTTTCAGAACCTTATCAGGCTCTGAGTTTCCGAACTTTTCTTCTAGTGTAGGTTTGCCGTCAATGTATACCTGTAGCGGCGATGCGCCAGCTGATAACGGATGGGCATTCCAAACAACCAAATCTGCATCATATCCAGGCTTTGTGTAGCCGATACGATGATTCATTTCCAGAGACCTCGCGGGAACGCTGGTAATAGATTGTAAGGCAAGGGTCTCCGGAAGACCAAATGAATGTGCGGTGGCAGCTTGGGTCCTATGCTCTTCTATTAGCAAGGTACGTAAAATCTTGGCTTAAACGTGAACTCACAAGAGATATCTCGCATTAGTATCGGCCTCGACATGGTCCTAATAAATGATTAGATAACAAATGAAATTCTGGTTAGTACGACAACTTACTGATTTGAACGCCAGCGGTATGCCATGCTCAGCCAGAATTTTGCCGGCCTGCAAATTCCCTTCATATCCTTCCACTTTGTACAGACTAAAGTCAGCAAACGTTGCGACTGTAATGTTCCTATTTCCTGTCAGGAGAGTTGACCATAAACCAAAGAAGATGCTAACATACTGTCCGCTATTCTTGATCAACTCGGGCACTTTCCATGCGCTCAAAGCATGATGGTACGCTTGAATATGAAAGCCAAACTCCTCGCTATGAAGAAGCATATCCTCAAAGTCTTCGGGCTCATAGCAATGCACATTGATATTCATTTTTCCTCTCAGCATGGCAATGGTCGAATCCAATTCAAGCTCCTCCGGTAGCCCTCCCTTTCCAGCCGGGCCATTGGCAAGTAAGCTTGCGGCAGCAGAAGCATCTCTATTCTGCCTCGCAGTCATAGCAGCAGCACACCATGCGTCTTGGTTATCCCGCAGATCTTTTGCACGCGCCATATGCTGACGGAATTTCCATGCATTGCCCATCCGAGTATGATGGTATACCCTGCGCGGGTTTTCACCACAAGCCATCTTCAAATATCGGCGTCGGTCCGCTTTCGGAATACCATGCTCAAGAAGCATATCTTCAACAACTTCTTCACCGTGCTCCCCTCCTCGGAGCAAGTTCTTGACTGGGTAGGCCTCGCCACCCATGATATTTGCTGAGCCAGGCAGGATGAGAGATGTGGTCACGCCCCCGGATGCGATGATAGTAGTAGCAATATCATACGGCTTCAAAGAATCAAGAGATCGAACCATGGGTGTCAGTGGTCCTGTCTCAGAGTTGATTTCATTCTCGTCAGCAGAGACACTGAGAGCGGGCCAATTGTAGGCCAAATGATGCGAGTGCATGTCCACTAGGCCTGGGGTGACAAATTCGCCATGATAGTGACGAACGATAGTATTGGAGTCAATTTCAATATAATTAGCACTGGTAGATGATATAGATCGCACAACGCCCTTTTCAAAGACGATATCCACCGGATCCGTAGAGATGCTATCTCCATCGAAAAGGGTCACATTTCGCAAAACCGTGGTTTGCGACTGGCCAGAAACAGCGTTCCATCGTGGGTTGCTGCGATTTGCAGGCACCGGAAACGAGTAAGATAACGGTGGTCTGTTGTACTCTTCACATTTCGCCAGATGTTCATCCAAACGATCCCATTGCGACCGGGCAAGTTGCGGATCGCCGTGAAACTCGACAATGTACTTGGATTGAGGTGGATAGTAGTAAGATGTAAACCAGAGGAAGCCTATAACGGAGAGAAGTGGAAGGAGCAGACGGCGGCGACGAAAGGGTGGCTGGGGACGCAGTGTCCCAACAGTAGAGAAGCCTTTCATCTTTATCCGTTATGAGATGCGAAAAGCAGTTTTCTAGGAAATGTTACATGGCAGAGGGTATTCAACTATACCCTTCTTGCTGCCCGTTGATTAAGCTAAGAGCGTGGGGAATTGACGTGCTTATCTCTGCTCACATGCAGTTAGGAAGCTCAATTATACATCGGAGTTCGGAATAGCGCATATCTGAGCCGTAGTTGCAAGACCAATTCTACACTGGTGCTTGTACTCTGTAACAAATAAATAGAGACAAGTTTTCAAAAGGTCGAGATTATACGCACAAGATGCTTAAAAGTACGTAGCATGAAGCGATTGGGGTGACACAAAAGCTGGCATAAGAAATCATCTCCATCAAAACTCTATACTCTCCAGGACTACGAATGGAAATAGAGGCTCCGGCAACTTTTACTAGATGCAACACCATATGAACAAATCGAATCGAAGGCGGTATTCAGCTTTTCTAATTCGTCGAATCCAAGCTACTACACGAGAAATTCCGCATACTAATGATGCCCGCCTGAAGAAGAAGCTCGTGAACAATGATCATATTGTGAGACCGTTTCTTTTCCGTAGAAAAAGAAAAATCGTCCAGATGCAATCAAGCCATTTTTGAAATCATTAACAAACACCCGAACCCAATGTAAAACCGCGCCAAATTGATGTCGTCCAACATTTACTCGTTGATTTCGCGGAGACGGCGGAGGGTGGAACGGGCAGCGGAAGCAGCGGGGGTACTAGACAAAAATCAGCTGGGTGATTAAACGTGTATGATGATGTCGGACTCACGAGAGAGTGTAAGCACCACCGGTCATGGTCTTCTTGCAGCCGGAGCAGTTCCAGATACCGACAGAGTGGCGGCGGACGGTGTTACGACCGCAGAAGGTGCTATGCAATATTAGCATCATGTCTCGCCAATATCCCTTGCTATCCGTTGTATTCGACATACCAGGTGTAACGGGCGTGCTGAGCAACTTCGAGACGCTTAAGCTGCTTACGGAGAGAGGCACCGTATCTGACACCGTACTTTCCGGTAATACCGACCTCTGGAGGACGAGTTAGCAGGTTATCCGGGAGAATCTCGTTGTGGTGGAAAGAGAGATTCTTTCAATGAACGCTGAAGATCGATTGCATGACGGAATTTGATTATAGTGTATCGAGGAGAGATCGAAAATCCTTACTGGTAGTTCTCTTGGCCATTGTGACTAGCTGTGAAATCCAAAAAAAATCAGTATTGTGTTGAGCGAGCAATATTGCGTGTTGTTGGAATCTGAAAATTTCCCGGTCGGTCACAATCACGGAACGACGCTGAGAAAATCGAACGGCGTAGGAAAAGCGAGGGAAAGACTCTGAGCGTGACGCAGTGTCGGATTCTAGGTGGAAAGACGTACCTGTGAACTTGATGTCGGCTAAAGACAGGTTGTTGGTTGCTGAGACTTGACGATGAGCGTGGATAGCCTCGAATTTGGCGACTGTGCGGTGCGTCGTCGGTCAAAACTTTTTCCGGCTGCTTCCGTCGTACTTTTCGCTTAGACTAGGATCACGGGATTTAAAGGCTCTGATTGGTGGAATATGGCCCACCTCTCTCCATTAAAATCACACCCTAGTAACCCTAAGTTACTGTATGCAGACGGAGTCTCTCTATTATTTCCTCGTCCATTCTCATTCAACTAAACATTAAGTAGTTTCTGGCTATTGAGTACTTCGCAGTGCTATGAGGTGTCTTTTGTCTTTACTTGATGTTATAGAGAGCATTAACCTGGCTGCTGGTCAAGTGCTCGGCGGTCAAGGGCTCGGCGGTCAAGGCCAAAGTCAGGCTGGCTCATCCTAACTGGCTGATTAGTGTACTGTCAAATTAATTTCACTTTCCAGCTTGCGAGGATGATGGTGCACCGCCTGATATTAAGGCTCATGATCTCGCTTAGACGCGCTATATCAGGGCCGGAGTATGATCATTAGCGTCTGTGATTGTTGGAGAATCTTTCTCGACCCATCACACATAATTTAAAGACCTGGAAGATACATTCTAGACGCATATTAGTAGGCTACAGGGGCCGGTCATCCCTGAGTGAAACAAAGCGTAGCAACGTGGGAACATCGGCATTGAGTCTTCCAGGCTGGGTCCAGAATGAATTTGCGGGGAAAAGGAGGGCGACCGGTGAGACAGCGCTACGGACGGAGCAAGCCATATTAATCATGACTCCGCAATTGCTCACTACAACAGCTAGCCAGCCCGATCTTTCGCTGAACTCCCCATTAAAATCAGTCACGCTGCCATGCTATCATTCCTATCTCTGCTATCTGCGTACCCGATCTCTTTTGATATGCGATAGACACGACCGGGAGCTCTCCACATTTGGTGACCCCGTCCCAGTCATTTCGTTCGGAATTGAGCCTACGCTTACAACCCTTCTCGCTCGTTCTTGAGCTCCTTGGCAGCCTTCGCATAAACCCAAATCCAGAATGTCAGCCGAAGAGACAACAGAAGACGCCGTCAAAGAGCTGATGGACCAAGACGATCAAAGCGTCGCTCCGGAGACGACCCCGCCTAATGGTGTTAAGAAACGATGGCGCAGGAATCGTGTCGCTTGCGATGCCTGCCATACCCGTCGCGTAAGATGCGACCGCGCCTTTCCGTGCTCTAGATGTGTCGCAAGTCAGACACAGTGCGAACTCACACGAGAGAGACGCAAAAGAGGTCGCATACCTCGCAATGACTCGTCGCGCAGGGAGAGTACTTTTGTACGCGAAGCAACGGGCATAGCTGATGAGAAGAAAACATTCACCGGAAGAAGGTCGACTGCCACACAGCAGACAGACTTCATCAGCATGGTCACGGATCCCCTACCTACCGAACAAATGGGCCAGTCTGCGAATTTCCCTCTTTCTGCTCCTACGTCGCCTGACCATGTGCTGCACGCATCTGCTCAGGGTAGCGGTGAACATTTGTCTCGCCGAGATACTCTACAGCCCTCGCCGAGAGAAACAGTGGGAGGAGATAGAGCGGTTGAAGATTGGATGTCTGGCTCAAACGGATTTCCTCAAGGACCATATTCGGCTTCAATGTTTGGAAACATGGCATTTTCGGATGGCTTCTTTGACATTCCTTTCGCAATGATGGGTTTGAACAATCTCAATGGGTATCAGCTGTCGAGATCGGTGTCGCGACAGCAACGGAAAAATGAGCAACTAGGAAAACCAGCAGAAGCTCCGCTGAAGTACCCGGTGTTGGCGCCGCTGATGCCATTTCTCGAGCCGTATCTATCGCGCAATCTCGTCTATGATCTGCTAGACCTGTACTTTACAAGTGCATTCTCGACAGCAATGCATCCTGTGTGTCACCACATCCATTGCTATGTCGTTCGAAAAGCATCGTTCCTCAGTCGCGATAATCCACGAAATACTAGCCCTGCGTTGTTGGCAAGCATGCTTTGGGTAGCTGCGCTTGACGATAGGGCCTTTTCTTTGTCGATTTCCCCGCCAAAGCGGAAGAAGCTCTGTCAATTCTTGTGCGCATTGACCGTACGACTTCTGAGACCATTAATCCATGTCTCGTTCAAAGACGACGAAGCTCTGCCTATAATTGATCACGAGAATAGTTTCTCTCTTGGTGGTCATGATCGGACTCATTCGTTTGAGGAAGGTGGAGATGACCGAGGCTTGATTGGGCCGGCTGGATCGTTGGATGATGTGATTACATATATCCATGTAGCTTCTATTATATCTGCTAGCGAGCAAAAGGCAGCTAGCATGCGATGGTACGCGCTCGACTAAATGAACATTACGGGTATCAGCTAACATTCATCTGCAGGTGGCATGCTGCTTTTACATTAGCAAGAGAACTACGACTGAATCAAGAAATTGAACCGACGTCAAATCTTGGTAGCCCAGTGGACGAGTTGAACCGGCCATTCGAATTCGCCGAAGGTACTGGCTATGGAACAAGCCACAGCAATGCTAGTGGAAACTACTTTCTTCCCAGCGGTCGAGCGAGTCTGAATTGTGTCTGCACGAGACAACCGCAACGACCCCATCTGATAACCGAAGAGCATTTTCAACACCAGAACGGCAGTCTAATCACAGAGGAGCACCGAGAGGAACGTCGTCGAACCTGGTGGCTTCTATACATAATGGATCGCCATCTAGCACTGTGCTACAATCGCCCACTAGCTTTACTAGATGCGGAGTGCGATGAACTTCTCCTGCCCCTTGAAGAAGGACCCTGGCAAGCCGGCGATGTGCACAGCAACAGTTCAAAAGCCGATGGACCCCAATGTCCCGTATCGCCAGACACAAACAGACGACGCTGTTTCCCGAACTTTGCATGCAACGACCACTCCGTATTTGGCTTCTATCTGCCATTGATGGCAATCACAGGAGAATTGATCAACCTCAACCAAGCCAAGAATCATCCCATGCTAGGCACCCGCCTACAAGTCAAGACCGCATGGGACGTGCAAGTAAACGAAGTTCTGCGTCAATTGGACACGTACAAGGCCACACTGCAAGCATTCTCAACACATTATTCCGCAGCGGCTCCTCCACCTCCAGCCGTAGGACAACCATCATCATCCACAATCCCACCAACCGGCCAACCACCGGGTCTGGGTCAACCTATACAACCACCTACCCTATCCCCACCCATCCTCAACGAAGCAGGCGGAATCGACGACACTAATTACAAGTCATATCACTCATGGCACACGCAAACAGTCGTCGCCTACGCTTCCTACGTCGTGCACGTCCTCCACATTCTGTTGATGGGGAAATGGGACCCGGTCTCTCTCCTCGAAGACAAGGACTTCTGGACCTCCTCACCAACCTTTGCATCCACAATCTCGCACGCCCTCGAAGCCGCAAACGCGCTTGAACGGATTCTGCATTATGACCCGGACATCAGTTTCATGCCGTATTTCTTTGGCATTCAGCTCCTCCAGGGCAGTTTTTTGCTGTTGCTGATCGTCGAGAGACTCCAAAAGGAAGCAGGCGAGGGAATTCTCAAGGCCTGCGAAGTCGTGATTCGAGCAACGGAGTCGTGCGTTGTCACGCTCAACACGGAATACCAGCGCAATTTCCGACAGGTTATGCGCAGTGCGGTGGCGCAGGCGCGAGGAAGACCGGTAAATCATATTGAGATTCGACATCGACGGAAGGCGGTTTTGGCGCTGTATCGCTGGACGAGGAATGGGACTGGCTTAGCCTTATGAGATCATTTGAGTTGTTTATATATTCTCTGACTAGATTGTATATATTGTACATATGATGTTTATATCTGTCGATATGAGAAGTTCTTCCATTATCTAAACATATATATTTTCAAGAAAGATCCAAACTAAATCCAGCCTTTCTAATATCCTGCAGCCCATGCACACCAGTTGAAGAAGCCTGAATGTCCAAAACAATCAAATGCCCATCTCCGCCCTCAAACGCGACACCACCCTTTTCAGCCCTCTTCATCATTTCTACGTCCGCTTTGGTCCTAGAGCCATTCTCACAGTTCCATACCCAGCTTTCCTGGAGCCACTTCCAGGAGAGATAGGCTCGTAACTCTTTGTCCTGAGGGAGGACCCGTTTCCATTCTGGTTCATAACAGTCTTGTTCATCGGCCACGGTTGATGATAATGATGAAGAGGGAAAACGGCCGAAGCGGAGATGATCTCGACAGAATATCCGCCACGAATCAATAGCATACGCACCCACCCCCGGTAAATGCGCTATCTCCCATGCCACTCTTGTATCACATTGCCCATTGCCCCCACGATCCGCTTCATCAGGCACAACCTCGTCCGGCGCAACGTCGGCCCCATCCCGTTTCACCGGGTAATTCAATTTGCGATACCTCTTCCCCCTTTCAGGCGGAGACTGGAGCCATTTCCGCGCCAAAGCAATGAATTTCGTAGCTCGCTGATTCTGGAACCCCAATCCACGGATTATGGACACTATATCCTCATGGTTTGCAGATGCCATGTCTTCGATTGTTGGGTAGAGACTAAAAAGTTTGAAAAGCACGGGTATTGCGACAGGGCCGCGGGTGCGGTTGAGGAATATGGTGGCAATCAAAAGCCGGAATGGGGAGAGCGAGAGTTGTTCTTGGATCAGACCGAAAGTGGGTGCTGAGATGGGTGGGAAGGGGAGACAGGATGTTTCGATTAGTGGAAGGGGTTTGGGGAAGTAGGGGCTCAGTTTGGGGGGTGGTTTGCGGGGGGATGATGATCTTGAGCGTTTTTGCAGTTGTACTTCCTGATTTTGAGAGGGAAATTGAGACAAAGGCTCTTCTTCGATGTTGTTCTCCGTATCACCATTGTCCTGGTCACTGGGAACATCCCCTCGCGGGACAGTCTCCGCTGCCTCGATTGGTTGGAGCAGCACTTGCTCTGTTAACACATGAGCATTGGTCGTAAATAATGGATTCTCTGCATGTCCCTGGCCCTCGGGATGAGGACTAGCAGGTTGATTCTGCAGCTTTTCTCGAGCTGGCAATTCCAAGTCGTGTGCGCGGGTCTCACACGCAGCATCTCGGGGCAACGATGAACCTGCATCGTTAACAGCCTGCGGTGCATCCTCAGTTACAGCACAAATATTGCCTGTCTTCTCCTCTCTAGATTTGACATTCCTTCTCTTGACTTGTCCCCATGTCTGCGATAGATTCCCATTTCTAGACTTGCTGTTTTTTATTTTCGATCGGACAAAATAGCTTGAGGTTTTGGCTGTTCTTTTTATGGAGGCCACATTGCGCTTTGGCATGGCCAGCCCCAAGCGCAGTTCGTTAAGTTAAGAATAAATAAGATAAATAAGAAATGTCACGAAAGTAGTAACTAGTCAACAAAGTCGCAAATGTTCGAAGTTAGTTGTTGATAAGAGCCGCAGATTAGCCCGCGCTAGCTTCTGTTTGGCGGCTGGACCGTCGCGGCATCCCTTCGTAGAACATGCCAGTCAAAACTTAGCACAGTACCATCACCAGTCACGCCGTGTCCGTCAGTAACGACGCCGAGCAGAAGCCATTCCCAAGATGGAGTCGACCGCGTCGCAAAGATTCTATGAACCTCACCATCCAACATGAAGGTATAACTCATGCGACGGTTGTTATGCCACTGAACTTGTACAAGTGGGAGCATCGAAACGAGGCCAGACGAATCCTAACCCAACAGCCGTCCAAGTCCTATTTGACGACGACTACGACGCGTCCGGCGACAAAGCTGCAAGCTACAAGGTGACCGAAACACACATACACATACGAGGCGTCACTCCGGACAGCGAGGGTAAACATAATGTTGTTCTTGTACATATGCCCGGATAGGAATGGAGTGCTGCTGCTCAAGTGCACGGTTGCTTTTGGGGATAGAGCTTGCTCTAGTCGTTGGACTTCGTTAGATGTGCCGCTTTCGTTCGCGAATAATCGGCAACCTAACTGAATCCTGGGCGTAGTCATCATTAGCAATGGTTAGAGGTCAGGCGAACACGATGTGTTGCGCAGGTTGCGAGGTAAGGGTGAGCAATTCGACTCCTCTAATACTACTTTTGGTCCATTCAGTAAACATCTCAACATTCCAAGATGGGATGGAGATCGATTAGATCAATAGATCAGAAATATATACGAATCAACACGCCAATACATCAAAATATTATTATACATGAATAGGATTATTGAAGCGAGAACGTGAAGATGGAATTTATAAGTTATAAGTGTCAATAATACATCACATCCTTTGACCACCACATGGTCGTACCGAAAATCAAGAGGGCAAAACGAATGTGTAGGAAGTTAATATAAGAGGACACGGACCCCTTGTCGAATCAAGACTGGACTTTGCCAGCCTCTCGAACTTCATTCATAAAACTATCCTCGTCACCCGCAAGACTCAAAATCCAGTATTGTCCAACGCCGGCGTTGGCAAATTGACCGCCTCCATATCCCATGATCGGGGTAGGAGAGCTATGGCGAGTTTTGGTGTCTCTTATGAGCGTTCCCAAGTCATGCGGTCCCCAGCCCACGACGTGTTTTATTTCCTCGCGGGATTTGGGTTCTGCTCCTGAAAGGCCTAGCAATTGAGTTTGGAGACAGCCCAATATGGCAACTCCAGTTCGAATTATGATACGGTCTCCTTCAAAAGCCCAGCAGTCCCATACGCGACTAAGGTGTTCCAAGTCAAGGCCATTGGTAAACAATGACCGAAACATTGGACCCCAGATATCTTCATCAGTAAGTTGCGCTGTCTCATACAGATGAGCATAGAGACGTGGAAATTTATATCGTAATGTGGCCGAAGCGAGACCGTACGTTCGGGATATCGCGGCATGATCGTACGTCAAAAAGGCAAGAGGAAGTGGACGGTTGAGAGCATTGGCCATGACAATAAATGCGGAAGCCGCGGTAGGAAGTTGAAGGACAAGCAAAGCAGCAATAGTCTGAAGATGGGTTAGCGACATTGACAATATAATCAAGCGGAAACTTACGTGAAGACCATAGGTGTATCCAACGTCACTGCGATACATGGCATATGCTTCCAGCACATCGATCAAGGCGTCCCGTAGAGGTCCACCTTCCTGGAAGAGATGAAGTTCGGGAAATGCGGATGAGACATCCCGAGATATGGCTGCGAACCACTCTCGCATCCTTCGACTAGCTTCACCAGCATCTTTATCTCCGCGTGCCTTGACATCTTTAGCCCGCTGAAGTGCCTTTTGATACGATTCGGGTGTCAAAGACAGCTCGTTATTGATGGCTCGTTGCCACACAGCTCCACGGCACCGGGGCGTTATACCTCGCCACCACAACTCTCTCGTTCGAGGTTCTGCAATAGCTTGGTTCCAGTTGAGGAGGACATGATCTTCCCATATCCGTTGCAGTGCCTCCCGAGTGTTGTCCTTTTCACATTGCGCGGCAGCGGCTTTGGCGGCCTTTTTCTTTTCTATAATTATTATCAGTACACAAATCCTAATCAGATAGCGGTAGAAATACCAACCTGCTTCCTTGGCTAAAGTCATCATCTTCTTGTACTCCTTCAAATGTTTTTTCTCTTCTAATGGATCTTTCGGCGGCAGCCAACTAGGGCGCGTGCGACTAAGAACCTTCTCCTTCTCCTTGCTGGCAGGCAATGGATCAATCATCACATTAGATTTTTGCACCGGCGGTAAATCCTGTATTCCGCCAGAGAGTCGCTTAGACTCGACACTTGAGCGTTCTGAGGAGAGACCGCTCTGGACTCGTTCTTCGCGTTTGCGACCGACATCGTCCGCGTGGTATTCCAGTGTCTGAGTCAACACTTTCGCTTCCTCCGAAAGCTCGGCCATGGCAAGGTTGTAAGAGTATGTACGTGGATCGCGCGGAGATATCTGGCCTCGTTCAGGACCCGCGGACGCAGACCGGGTGACCTTGAGCCTTGACTTTCCGCGGGGCGAATGTCGAGAGGAGTTTCTTGAATTCGGAAGAGGTGCGACATGCTCCTCCGAGACAGCATGAGACAGCGGTATAGGTTTCGGGCTGCTAAACTGATCCGGGCTGGTACTGCGTGAAGCCGGACGTTCTGTAGGCGGTCGCGGAGACAATGGTACGTTGAACAGGCTGGCATCATCGGGGAGGTCATCGTCGGAATCATGATATTCAGCCTCAAGCTCCTTGATCGTTTTTCGCTGTAGTGAACCACGTCGAGACGAAGGATTGCAAGGAGCCAATGGCGACAGACTCTGGCTAGAGGCAGACGGCGAAGGGAACGGTCCCGAGTTCAGCGGATGAGGAACAGTAGACGGAGACACTGAGCGGGATCGAGGTTGACGGTATGGTAGAGACGGAGTGGATGCGCTTCCATGCCTTGCCAACCGTCGACCACTCTTCATCATTCTCGGATCTAATGTTCCTCTTGGGGGCTGTCCGGGCAGCATACCCTGAAGGGCTCGCGACGACGGTGGGGTAATTTGTCTCCTTTGACTAGACGTCAATTCCCTACCGGGCTTGGATGGCGTCGTTGCCGATTTCATATTACTCATGCTGGCGACCTGCGATATCACACGACTCTGACTAGAAGCTCGAGAGCCAGCTCGGGAACGAGAGTGAGGGTACGGAAGTTTAGCTGGATAAGCATGCATTTCAGAATCATCTTCCAGACCGATATCTTCGAAATTAGACGTATCCGCAAAGTTGACATTGGGGTCGGCATCGTGCGACGAGGAGTGAAAGGACGAAGATTTGGAGGATTTGGATGTGGACAGTTCTGGGATGGAGCTAGGCGATGTCAAGGTAGCGGTCGCCATGACTTGGTCTGTCAGCCACCTGAAGTGGTCTTGCGTGTGCCGTTAAGAAGGATTGGTTGGTCAGAGAATCGAAACGCTCCAAAAGGTGAGTCGTGTGCAGTTCCGAAACCACGAAGCGGGCGCAGAGGGTACAATCCCTGTAGTCGCGAGCGGAGAATGACGGCGCTAACGAGTATTGTTGTTTGAGAATTTGGACACCCGAAAATAATGCCGGGACGAGAAAATATGACGGGGTTTGAAGTGTGAATATGATATGTTTACTGTGTCGTCTCGGGTGGGCAATGATCTGTCAAAAGGGACAGACGGAGGAGGGGAAGAAAGGAGTCACAATAAAGAAAAAAGGAGACGTCGTCTACCTGGACGGTTCGAGAGAATAGATGCAAACAGCGATAAGTTGTTTAAAAAAGAAAGGTCAATGAATGGATAGAAAAAATGAATGAATATACAATAGAGGAGACGCGATGAAGCAAAAGCGAATGGCTACAATTCAACTGGAGCAGAAAATAAGAGAAACTGAATGAAAGCAGGTCACTCAGCTGGAAAGAGCAGGCCGAGAACGAACGATCGATTCACTATTCCCGGATCGGGGAATCTGCTAGCTGCATCTGCTTAGCGCAGGAATCACCACTGTGGCTTGGTGCCTGAGGCTAAACCGGTAATCCTATTTGTTTTGACCCGATTCAGATCCAACTAATTTACATTATATGCTGATTGTCACCACCCTTTGGCAGATTGTGGCCATTATACGCTGACATGTCTGCCAGCACACAACATGTACCTGTACTTGTCAGGCTCAGGACACAGACAACTAAGCAACTAAATTCGATACGCTAACAGCGCGCCACAAGCTTGGCTTCATTTCCGCTCGTTCCCGCTACTAATGCTTGTTCTGCTTAGCCTCGTCAGAAGGGCCGGTACATATCCCTGTCATTCGATAGCGATACTAGGTTGTTGATGTTGTGCATTCTGAATATCGAAAGTCAACATTCAGATATGGTCTCACGGCACCCCTGCAAAAGTGATTGACTTGTGGCGCAGTGTAGCTAAATTTCTCGCCCTTGCTTCACGTCGAATATTTCCAGTTCTGGATAGCTGCCGTCCCAGATCGAGGTTTCTGGAATGCGATATCAGATCGCCGTTGCATACGTCGGAAGACGTGCATGTTTCGTACTTGATGTGTGTCTCGATTAGGTCGTCTCTCATATATCATACCATAGCCCGCCCTCACGCTGATAGGGCTAGCTCGTTCAACAAGTATATACATGACATATCTAGGATCTAATATACATGGCCAGTAAATGTTCATCAAGCGATATATCGCAACTCCAGCTAACACCTCGAAAGATTTCAGGATAACTCAATGCGCCGACCAGCCATGTCCATGCAATCCACACATTTCCTCATTCACTGGCCCCTTGTTGCGACTACTTTCGCACACTTGCTTGAACCAGTTGACACGGCAATCCTCGCCGTTCAGCCAGTACGTCAGCGGAGTCAGCTTATTCGCTTGACATCCATGACATTTATCGCTATTCGGGCAGTTGCTAAAGACACTGTGCTGATACCCAATATCGCGGAACCAGTGAATCTGCTCATTAGCGGCAAAGAGACCCAGCGCAACACTGTGCACGGGTGCGTCACCCCAGCGTTCGTAGAAGAAATTGCCTGTTTGATCAAGATAGTCAAAATAGTCCACATACGTCTGCGAGCGCCAAAAATCCAAATCACCAATTTCGAAATTGCTCCAGAAATGGCATGTGCTGTAGCCATTAGCAGCCTTTGTATGATCGGGACGCGCGACAGAGTCCGTGAGCCAGTAGTAGGAGTTTTCGTCCGGACTGAGGGCGTAGCTAGGATGTTCTTCGAGGAAGGCCGTTGTTGCCGGCCAGAGGGTCGGTATAGTCTTGGGGTCATCGTAGATATTTAAAGTGAAACCATAGGTTTTATTATTTTGGGCCATGAACTGAAACACGTCGTACTCTATATCGCAGAAGTACCTGTCGTACAACGTAAGAATTAGTAAGAAGTAATGGTCCAACGTAGAGACAACATACTTGACATCGGGTTCCACGCGCCAGTAGTACTTATAATTATCCAACGCCGGATGTCGAAAGAAAAAGCCCGAGTACCAACGGCACATCTTATGGTAACTCAATTGAGTCGCGTGCATGACTCCGTTGGTGGCCATGTCCTTGAAAGCTTTCTCCATTCGCGACAGATCGATCCAATCGGGCACATCCCAATGCTCATTGGGTATGATTTCTATGGTATGTTAGTTTTCTTCAATGAAGACCTGACCATTGGACAAGCTGACCATATGTACACGGTGCACTCGTCTCCGCCTGTGTCTTATCTTTGAATTCTTGCGTGAATTCGACATCGTTGAAAAAGACCCATGGGTAGTTGAACTTGGAATTGAACGACTTTTCCATATATCGCATCGATGAGATTATGCCATCGAGTTCCGAGTTGCGGACGAGGGAAATAAGCGCGGCATTTGCGCGGGGAGTGGTATTTGGGTCTGTCGGAGGAGGCTGTTTCATGCCTGTATAAATAAAAATATGCAAGTTAGCCCAAGTATCCGATAAGGCTGAAACAATTGTGGCATGCGTATATGAAGAACGTAGAATGCGGGGGATCGTCGGGAAATGTTGAACAAGCAAAATGTGGAGGTCATACTGAGACGCATCTGGGCAATTGCCCTATCACCCGACGAATTATACCATGAGTCTCGGAAGTATATAGCCAATATTAAAAAACATGCCACGGCGGCGAAAAAATATCGTTTGAACTGTTTGCGCATCACGGCGGTACCGTCGCTGGTGTGGGTCGGCTCGATAACATCCAGCAGCAGGTCAAGGTTCGTGGGAGTAAACAAAATGTAGAATAGTCGGAAATATACAGCTCATGTAGTAATTAGAATATATCAAATGCACATAAGAACCTGCTCCATGTGTATCAAGGCTGTTGTAGAGCGTCGCGTCGCCCCCTTTCCAGCAGGCAGCCGGATTTTCAGGCGCCGATAAGAGAACAGGGAGAACGTTGTTGGCAGCGTCTTAGAAGCGGTGCCCTAGTCAGATGCAATTATCATAGAGAAATGAAACATGAATAATATATCATATTAAAAAAAATATCGTAGTGTACAAGAAGAAGCGAACACGAAAGATATGATTCAGAGCAGCCTAGGTAGCCAGGACATGTGAGCCGCTTAATTCCGCTACTTCTGTCCAGTGGTCCACTTTCCTAACGTGGCTCCTTGGCCAAGTGGCTTTACCGTAAATGGACAATGGGCATAAATTGCCGTTTGTGATTGGCCAGTAAAGTACTCGGGCTGATGACTAACACGGGCTATGTAACAGGCCACTATATTATTGGCTGTTCAAGGCAGTTAAGCTTTGTCGTGGGGTCCATGGGGAGTGAATTTGCGCCAACTACACTAGGTCACATCAATGCCTACGATGCTTGACCAGGCCGTTCTGTGTCGCAGAATTAGATCAAATGCTGGGAGGTAGAGCACGCCTGGGTAATGGCTTGAGATCCTATGCAAGTCGTCGATGATGGGTTACCAGCGGACGGTAAGACTACACAATGCTGCTCAGGCATGCACCTGAGCAGTCACGATTGAGGTCAGAAACATATCCTGGCATCGCCGTATTGATGTTCCGCGTCATGCAACCGACGCGATCACAATCTACGAAGAGCAAGTGAATCTGCCTCTTCTGTCCAAGGTAAAACACACTTCAATATCGTCGAGGCGAATACTCGCCGAAGCATCTTCCTGATGCGAAAAATGGCTTGCAATGGCTTCGCACAAGTCAAAGGTATGCAACCGGGCATATTCTAGCACCTGTCGAACACTTTTTAGAACGCCAGTAGTATAGTCAGGTCTCGAAAAATAAAAAATATCAAGACAGTTGTATAACAACAATCTGTGTACCGATGCCACGTCCTTGTCCGATCAGACAGCCCTTGCCCTGAGCCCTGAGCCCTACGTTCACGTCCCAGGAGCTTTGACATTGGACAAGATCTGCGCAAATAACTATATGTTACCGAGTCAACTTACATCGTTACAGGACCGGATTGGCGGTCATGTCGAAGCCATTATCGTAATATTACCAGCACGGGAAAATGCGTATCGGCATAGCTTCCGTCTACGTGTCCGTATCACAAAGTCCGCTTCCCGTTTTTGAGTTTTCTTTTTCCACGCCCTGTTGTGAAAATATTGCCGGCGACAGCGATTGGCAACTGGGTAAGTCTCTGCCGGAAAGCATACACGAATCACGGAATTCTCAAGATACAACATAATCATTAAGATCATATCGGCCGGGGAGCTACTACGCATACATGGATATTCGGCATATGTCGTCATGTGATGGCATGAGGCCAAGGTGGCTGTCTAGGCGGGAAACCCCCGACAGGATTAGCGTGGGCAAGGCGACAAGGCAATCAATAGCAGACTCGGGAATTAACCCGATGTGATCACCGGGGATCCGGAACGCAGCAAACTGGTGTTCCTGGGTGCGAAATGCACGCTTTTTCCACGAAACCACCCTGTCAGCGATTCAAGGAGAGCAAGTGCTGTGTAGAAGAAACAGTCAAGTGGTGGCGTAAACTCTGTAAAATTTCCAAGAGCCATCTTCGAGTCTGGTGAGGGAAGGCATCAGGTTAAATAGGCCGAGGTCATTCTCGGGACGAACTTTATGGCGCCCAAATCTGCATTTTCTAGCGTCGAGGGCCAGAGTCATTCCAAGGCACGGTGGTAAGTTAGTGTTACGAGTCCTGAAATTACCGTACAAAATACCACGTATCCGCGGCACTCGCAGTATCCTCGCTGGCTGCTGCGGCGTTATCATTTAAAATTCCAAGTTATGAGCTCGGTGGACGGGATCCACAATCCGACGCCGCTGTGAGGTCACCCTGGCGACTACGGGAATTTGCTTTGGGCTCTCTTTCCTTTTCCTCCTGAGCAAGGCTTCGCGCAGGTACGGCCTCTGTGATGCATCTGAAATGCGATACTGCACTGCAAAATCAGTTCGGAGTCGACCTGCAGCATGATGAACGAGCAAGGAGTCAGTAAGCTGGTATGGTAACTTACTGCAGCCTCCTTTCCAGCCGAAACAAGAGGCTCCGTGGGTCACTCGGAATACCGACGGGGCACTCTTGGGATAATCCACCAATAGGAAGAGGCAATGTGGTGGGTGATATCTCCCGATCCGGTCCGATCTTAGTGATTCCGTTGGTTGTCGCCAGGAATGGCCCAATTTGCGCTTCCTATTGGATGCTGGGAGCAGGCAGGAGTGGGTCTTGCCAAGAGGTAACCACTGTTTTGGTGCAGTTTTAGTATCCATTTGCCCCACCCAAGCTCTCACTATTGGACAGGGCCCCCATAGCTCGTTTCCGAACTGGGAGAGCCGTCTCTGACGTCGAAAAAATTTTGCTCGTCACCAGTCAGTCTTAAGGAATGACTGACTTGCGAGCAATAGTCGATGAGAAATGGTATATAGGACGACGGCCAGCTTCAATTGAGCTCTTCAGAAGCACGAGAATACCTCCCCTGGAACTGGCGATGGGTGTGAAAAGCCGGGCTAGACCCGAATAGCTTCGCTCTCTTGCTGGATCCGTCACCCACCGCCCCATTGAATACAGATGACTTGCGTAACTCTTCTGCTACAGCTCTGATTGTAATAGCCGTACGCTCGAATACGTGTTCTGGCTGTCTTTTAGGGCTGCCCATACCCGAATCGACCCGACAACGCAATAATACCGTAAGACGTATTGTGAGTTTGCTGCTTGTCGCAGAGAAGCATCGAGCAAAAGACTGAAACCGACTGTAAATTCACAGACCCACTGCCGTAATTTTCCCAGCTACTAACAAACAAGCAAGACAAGCACCTCCTTTCCCTCTGCGGTCCCCCTACCCTTCCCTTCCCTTTTTCTTCCGCTGCCAGCCAAGCCGAAAAACCGCTCTAATTTTTTCTCGTCATCAACAGAAAACATTCTTCCTCTCTCTTTCTCCTCTTCTCTCTCCCCTTCCAATCTCCATACCTCAAATTCCATCCTTCCTTTCTCTCTCTCTATCCTCAATTTACGATCAGAGATTCACTTCTCTTCTCACACACACATACACAATGGCCTCCAAGATGTTCGCCAACCGAATGGCCACCATGGCCTCCCAGAGCGTCGCTCGCTCCGCTGTCCGCAGCCAGTTCGCTGCTGTCCCCAAGCGTACCTTCACCAACGCTGTCCGCCCCATGGGCCAGCGCTCTGCTTTCCAGGCTCCCAAGCGCACCATCCCTGCCACCGTCGCTCGCCAGGCTTTCCAGGCCCAGGCTCGCCGTGGCTACTCTTCTGAGATCGCCAATGCCCTTGTTGAGGTCTCCCAAAACATTGGTATGGGCTCTGCCGCCATTGGTCTTGCTGGTGCCGGTACCGGTATCGGTCTCGTCTTCGCTGCTCTCTTGCACTCCGTTGCCCGCAACCCTTCCCTCCGTGGTCAGCTCTTCGCTTACGCCATTTTGGGTTTCGCTTTCGTCGAGGCTATTGGTCTTTTCGACCTCATGATTGCCATGATGGCCAAGTTCTTGTAAACTATTTCACCTTTGCCGACGTCTTGAGGGTCTTGTAGACCCTCTTTCTACACGCCACAACTTTTCTTGAAAATCAAAAACGGAATACCAATAATCGATGACAACTTTGTGCGAATTTTGACCATGCCGACAATCTTTCGATCCGATACTATCCCAACTTGTGTGGTTGGGATATATTGCCAGATCGATACTTTCATGATCATGTGAGACCGAAGAATGCTTTTTTGGATCGAACCATCTATTTTCTTTTTTCCTATCTGTCTTTTCTTACCCGTTTAGAGAGAGAGAAACTATTTTCTGTTACATTACTAGAGGTATAGAGGTGGTGAACTTTGGATAGAAAGAGAAAGAACAGGAAAGGGATTATAGAATCTTGGTCTCATTGATTTTTGTTTCTTTTGCAACTTACAAACTTGACCAAAAAAGGCACGACAAAATTTTCCAAAAGTTGGACAACCGATTTTGGCCGTGGGTGTATTATCATTGTGTACTACTTATTTAGCATCACTCATCATATTTATTCATCCTTTCCTTTGTTAATTGTTTTTATTCTCCTCTTCGACCGTCCTGTACTGTATATATGGAGTCGATAGGAGACGAAAGATGATCCGTTATACTCCTTCCTGTTACGTAGATGTGTCCGTATAGAGCTTCTTCGCTGGATCTGGGGTGACATGGCTCTGACCCCGGATTGACAGAACTGTAAGCCAGTGAGCCACATCACCTATGGATCTGAAGCTCAAGCTGGTCAATTGGTCATTGCCATTGGATAAGCAAATGGCGCGATGATTGGCCCGGCTCGGTCTTCAATTTTCAAGATGAATGGTCTGTATATTCGAAAGATAAACCACGCAATGTCTATCCGACCTGAAAGAGGAAAAATCAAAACTCCAATCCCATAAATATCGTGCCCTCAAGCGGCGTCTCATAGTATCTCTCAACCTCCCCAAACCCGTACCTCTTATACAACGCCCTGGCACTCTCCATGTACGGCAGCGTATCAAGCCTCATCCCGTTGTATCGACCTGATGCTCTGGCGTGTTCGATAATAGCTTCAACCAGCCTTGTGCCGATACCTGTTCCGCGGGCGGAGGGGGAGAGGTATAACCTCTTCATTTCACAGTACGCCTTCGTCTCATTATCACATGCAGTCGGGTTTGTTGACGGGAGCGGGAGAGCGCGGTAGGCGACGCAGCCAACTAATTGATTAGTGTCCTCATAACGAGCGACAAGGAGACAACCGCCTTGTTCCGATGAGTACTTTCCCGGTAACGAGTCGAGTTCGGTCTGGTAGTTTTGAAAGGTGAGATCGATGCCGAGGGCGGCGGTGTAGGCTGTGAAGAGAGCTGTGACGGCTTGTTTGTCGTCGGGGAAGATGGCGGGCCTGATTTTATATGTGGACATTTTCTTGTCTATTTGACTGTTCGCTTCAAGTTGATTAGGCATTTACTTTGATACCTATTTATCGATGAATCCTGAAGCATCGCGATGGTAGCTATGTTCCATAATTATGTATATATCGACGTTGTGAGTCATTCGGAATCAGCATAGTACTTCTACACGCCTAGTACGGTACATCCATATATATAAGTATAGAGTAATTGTACCGTGGTCGTGCCAAATGGCTATTTTCAGCATATAATCGTGGATATGACTATGCAGTCACCTAGCCTACGCATACTATCGCCCTGAGGACATCTACACTCCTAACATTTCCCCAGCTTTTACCCCTCATCGTCTTTTCTTGGCCATATGTAACTACGTAACAAGCGCTAGCGACATGCACCAATCCCTGAGACATAACGATCATTTTACTCTATATATGGCATTTTGATACAGTGGGAGCTGCAGGATAAAACTTACTATGAGATTTAGGCATAGCCCAAGGCAACATCATTATCGATAGAGCCATCCACATCGTGAGAATACAGGCAGCTTCATTCGTAATTCGGAATTCCGTGTTGGTTTGGTAATCTCGACCGACTGAGATTATATTATCGTATATTATATCAGTCAACTACTCAACTATATATACCCTTGTCGACACCCGGATCCTGAGCATCTGCAAAATTGCAAACCGTTCAATTATCAATTGATACTATATACTTCCGTAAAGCTTACTTTCTACACGCCCATAAGCATGGCAGTACACGGCACCACCACAAGCGCATTCGAACCGCTGAAGGAAATCTTTCAAAAGAATCTCGACAACGGCGACGAGATCGGAGCAGCCATATACGTCAACCTGAACGGAAAGCCTGTCGTTGATATCTGGGGTGGCTTTGCTGATGAGAAACGCACTCGGCCATGGACCGAAGATACCATCGTCAACGTCTGGTCAACCACCAAAATGGTCACTGCTTTAGCTGCTCTGATCCTCGCAGATCGCGGTTTATTGGGTCTTGATGCACCGGTTGCAAAGTACTGGCCCGAGTTCGCTGCCAATGGCAAAGAGAAAGTGCTTGTTCGCCATGTCCTGGGTCACACATCTGGAGTATCCGGCTGGGATCAACCGTTCGAGTACGCCAGTATCTACGACTTGGAAGAATCAACTGCCCGCCTCGCAGCCCAGGCGCCCTGGTGGGAACCTGGAACGGCATCAGGCTACCACGCCGTCAACTACGGCCATCTAATCGGTGAAATCGTGCGTCGCGTCTCTGGAAAATCGCTTCGTGACTTCATCAAAGACGAGATCGCGCGTCCGCGAGATGCCGACTTTAGTCTCGGCGCACCAGAGTCTGAATGGCCTCGCCTCGCGGAGGTCATCCCTCCTCCGCCGGCTGATCTAGCTGCATTCGCAGCCTTGGATCCGCAGAGTATTCCCGTGAAGACACTGTTTCTTGGAATGCAAAGCGCGAGTTATCCTAACACTGCCGAGTTCCGAAAAGCAGAAATCGGCGCCGTCAACGGTGTAACAAATGCGCGAGCCTTGAACAAGATTTTCGCCCCGTTGGCTTTGGGCGGTGGTGATAGTCTTTTGTCTCCCAAGACTCTGGACAGAATCTTTGAAGTCCAGGCTGATGGCCCGGACTTGGCGATTTTTGCACCTTTGCGTTGGGGTATTGGGGCCGCGCTGTCGAATCCTGCTACTACGCCCTATATTCCGGAAGGGCGGGTGTTCTTTTGGTTTGGATGGGGCGGTTCATTTGTGATTGTTGATACGGAAAGGAAGCTGACGATCAGTTATGTGATGAATAAGATGGGCGAGGGGGTTATTGGGAGTTCGCGATCGCGGCAATATATTGAGGCTGTGTATGAGGCTGTTCAGAAGCTATAGTGGCTTTGGACGCTGGAAAGCTGAGCGAAATCGTGAATATTCTTAGTGACTATATCTATATGTGGTTTGTACATACAACTTTTGAAGTCATTCAATACGGTTAAAGAGAAGCAATCTTGGCATCGTACAGTTTCCTCCCCCTCACTCCAACGTGACATTTGAAAACTCCTCCATGCCATTTCGCCGATTCGGGATACTTTACAGCCTCCGGGTCTTCTTCACTCGTAATATAGACTTCCTCTCCCGCGAATGCAACGGCCTAACAATCATCAGCACAACAAGACGTCATACACGGAAAGGGAAAAACATACCGTAGGACATCTAGTTGGCACCTCGATCTCCGCAGTCACTTTGCCCTCTGGTGAAACCCTGACAACTTTCCAGCCACCCCAAATAGCAACCCACAGATTTCCTTCGGCATCCATGGCATGACCATCCGGGCCACCAACATCGGTATGCCAGAAGACGCGCTGATTAGAGATATTTCCCGTTGCAGCATCGTAGTCGAATGCATAGATGTTACCCGTGGGAGTGTCGGTCCAGAACATTGTTTTGTCATCGAGGCTAAAAGATATGCCATTGGGGATGGTGACATTTTCAAGGACGCGGTGCAATGTGCCGTCTGTATCAAGGCGGAAGAGAATACCTATACCCCCTTTTAACAAGTTGGTCTGTAGCGCATAGGGAGAAGAGGGAACGTACCAACAGGGTCGAATTTCCCATTTGTAAATGCCGGATCATTCATTGCGCCAACCCAGAAACGTCCCTGGCTATCAATCGCGCCGTCATTAGCGCGCATGAGCGTCTCATAGTTTTTGGCGATTTCGGCCTCGTTCCAGAAGCGTTTGATGTATTTGTATTCACTGCTATCGCGTTTTGCGATGCCGATGCCATGTTTACCGCCAAAGAGGAATGAATCTGTCGACGAAGCGAGATTGGCTGTCACTCTGTAGAATCATCAGCAAATGTAGCAGATATCAAAAGGAAATATAGTGTCTTACCCAAAGGAAATATCGTACTCGACCTTCTTGGCAGAAGATGCGCCCTCGTTCAGATCAACCCACCAGACATGCTTTTTGACAATGTCAATGAAGCGCAGCGTATTGCTGGCTTCTTCGTAAAAAGGCCCCTCGGAAAGCCCGCATCTGATGTCGAGAAATGGCTGGAGGGTTCGTTGTTAGTGATGAACATATAGACAGACTCTTATAAGCATGTTATACCTCTGTGATAGTAAACTTCTCCATTTTGGCCTATATTTCTTTCTTTCTTCTCATCCAAACGAGGGGTCTCGGACGTTTGTTTTGGTTCATTTATTCACAGCCGATAAGATAAGCAAGGCGGACATAAGCGACATTCCGCTCCACTGGACCCGACATCGTCTCATCCGTCAGTATTCATTATTCTCTGACACCAGACCACTGTAAATCACTCTTTATTCACTTGAATTTCACATGGACGATGTCAAGCAGATGTGGCGCATCGAGCCTCGACCGATATGAGCTCCCAGACGCCAGCAATCATATTCCATCCTGCTCCCGAAAATCACGCAGCTTCTTCTCAGTAATGGCAAATGTGATAACGGTTAAGCCACTAGTCAGAAGAGGCCATAGCAGAATCCGATACGCGCAAGGCCTATGCTGTGAGTGAGCGGTAGCGGGGAATTCGTCGACGGTGTAGATGGTGATAATGAGGGATTACAAGAATCCTGATAACTATACACTCGAATCTACGAAGGGCGTTCTGAGAGCAAAGACAGCTTCGAACGCCCATATCAAGACGTACTGCGGAACCTCTTCCCCGTTTTCGACAACGATCGCGAGGCTGGTTGTCTGATCGAAATGCATCCATTCCAGTCATACGCTATTCCACAAGATCAATCATGCATTTGGCATCTAGTGCCTCTTCACCATTACGGTACAAAAGCACTTGATGGCAAAGAATCAGAAATCGCCTATTTATCTTGTTAACTGATCATTCAGCTGTAGAGGCTCAGGCTCACCCAATGACTCGTCAAAAAAACTTAATGTGTTCGCATTAGGCAATCTAGGACCTAACTTACCTCTTTGGACTACCTTTTCTTCCCCGGCCAATGAGATCTCAGACACATCTCGCATAGCTTGGAGAGAACTGAGCATGTGGAGAGAGGAAGCCGTGGTTTTATACTTTCCCACATTTTTATCTAATTGCACGTACGTTTTAGTAGTAGCGCCTTGTGGAGAAGCCTTTCTTTCATCCCCTGCTTCTTCCCGAGTCATGCGAAATCTACTAAAGACGCAGATAATTGAGAGCACACGAAGGCAATCTCGCACGTTTTGGATCTGGAGATTACAAACAAAGAAAGATGGCCAAAACTTCAGTCACAAAAGGAGTCAAAGATCTACCTTGTTTAGTCATGAGGTACGTGCACCTGGCTTCAATTTCTAGAAGGCTGCACGGTAGAGTATGTGGACACTGGCGACAGATGCAGTAATGCCAAAATGCCCATTAGGCCTCAAAAAGTGGATTTGAGTGATCTGATTTCTTTGTCGGTCACTGGCCAAGTGGTTCTTGATTCATGACTTGGCAGATTCAAATCTAAGATCAAGAAAGCTGCTACGATGCTAAGATGCAGATGGGCATGTGCTTCAATCACACGAAATAGCGCATTGATTCATTTCCTAATCCAAAACCTCAAAAAAGCATTCTCGATCTGCGAGTCAATCAGGATAAGCACTGGATGCAAGTATCTGGAACCGTCGTATTGATCTCCCCCACAACCGGGGGCGAAATGAAAGGGCTGATAACAATGAAATAACAAAGCGAGAATCAAAACACATACAAAGAATGACTTTCTTATTTAGATATCTTGTCCCTGATTGGAGCTGGGGGAATGATCTAGACAGGTCGGTGATAGTTTGATAGAAGACTAGCCAACCTCTAACCGTTCCCTGCGTATTCTTGAATATGTTTAATAATGTCCAGTTCCAGATGCTTAGTATCGAACATGTAACTCCCTTTCACAGATATGTTCGTTTAATATGTCTGCTACCTCCTGATCATTGTCAAGATAGGACCGAAATCTGCAATGCTATAGCCCTCGATATATGTCCAGGATCATGGGTACAAGGTTTGTAGGAGATGTGCGGACCCCTGCGGTCGAGGTCGTTACATGGTTCTTGCTAGTCGTTGTAATGCTCGCTGTTTTGATTCGAATTGGGACCAAGTTATGGATTTTCCGCAAACTTCACAAGGATGACTATATCATGATTCTCTCTGCGGTACGTTCTAGGAACAGCAGTCCCTTTACTTGACACGAACCGCCTGAGAAAAGGAAATTAACAACGGCTCTTCTCGCAGATCTTCGATATTGGCCAAGTTATTTGTATATCCATTGCTGGCATTCACGGCTATGGTCGGCATATCACAACGTTGACCCAAGAGCAAATAAATTCAGTTCAGAAATGCATATATGCTCAGCACCAACTTATCATCATGACCATGGCTCTCTCCAAAATATCATTCATTATGTTCGTCAGGAGCATTACTGCCGTCCCCTTGGATCACAAGGTTGCCATGGCCCTGATGATCTTTACATGGGGGTGGGCCGTCAGTTTCATCATTACCGGGGGTTTGCAGTGCAAGCCTCCAGAGCCGTGGAATTATCTGGGTAGAAATTGCTTCAATCAGGTCAGATACTATCTGAGATGTCTTTAGAGCGGTGTAGCCATTTTTTAGGGCGGAAAGAGGCTGACATGTCTTACCTATTTACAGAGAGTTTGGAACGACTTTTTCAGTATAGGAGATATTCTGACCGACGTGGGGATTGTAATCTACACAATGGTCATTATTGGACGGATTCGTACTCGACTCAGTAGGAGAATAGGACTTGCGATTGTATTCGGCATGCGAGTGTTGTAAGTACGATCAACATCAGAAAAACAGACGTTTCTAACACAGCTCTTATACAGTGTCATCGCTGCCATTATAGTGCACATCACTACCCTCAACGCATCCCTCGCAGCTAACGACAGCACGTACAAATCCTGGATTGCCACCATTGCAAGTCAGGTAGCCATTTGCATGAGCAATGTTACCGCATGCTCCCCCCAATTCAAGCCATTTCTTGAAAGCCTTCAGTCACCGGGAATGCGATTAGATAATCTGGTGATCAGGGAATCCCCCCAGAGACGAAGTGGTACCAGCATCTCGCATATAGGTTCCAAAGGCATAACTTTCGCCCTACGCAGTATTACAGGGCATGGAAAACGAAGCGATATTGTACCTTACGTTAAGACAGTCGTGACTGCAGACCCTAATGCTGCGCCGGACTGGGATGAAGGCAGCCAGAACAGTCAGTCGCGGGTTATTAGGGAAACGAGGACCTGGACGGTGGTTGAGGAACGTCGCGAGGATCAACGACATGCTCATTTCGCGGAAGACTATGTATAAATTAAATTTCTGTTTCAATCTATATCCATGAAAGCCAACTCATATCGAATGATAGATCGTTTTCTTCAACCTGGCTATATCTTTTTCAAACAGTATTTACCATTACGATTAATTCATAAACATGGGAATAGTGACTCTCCACTCAAAGTTATCTCATTGATTAGATAGACAACTCTAAGAACTACACTGTCTCTCCAAAAGGATCAGAGTAAAGAAGCTGAGGAAGATGGACTATATTCCTTTTCAAACTCGCTTACTAAAAGGTCATTTGACGACTATTGACGGTGGCTGGTTGAAACAAAGAGGCTCTATTGAACTAATCTAGAAGCCTCTCGAGTGCATCTCAATGTTTAGTCATGCTACAGGCAAATAATTTGATGGAATAATCTTCCTACCAAAAGATGAGACAATGAACGATCACGAACCGTGTTTAGATTCCACAATCTGCTGATCCGAGTTCTGTGAGTTTTTGTTCTTTGTTCCGAAAACCTCAATCTGATTCGATACCAGACAACAAAAGCACAGACGACTTTAAACAGTGGCATCAAGAAACCAATCCGATCAAAGGTGAAATTAGAAAGATAATTGCCGAAGGGTAAAAGGTACCCTGAGATATGGATATCTAATCGAAGATTACCTTGGTCTATGTATGGGGTAAGGGGTGCATCGGCATATAGATGTGAGGAGTGCCGCTGCAAGTGAACGACGAAAATATCAAGACGTAGCCTTGAAATTCTTGTGGCAAAAGATGACACAAAGAAAGTTGGCTGGACATATATGGAGATGAAGAAGGGAAATTGAAAGACCGAATAGTAAAAAGACCGGATGGCCGAATCGCGCCTGTGCTTACAATAGACATGAAGAGCCCAATACCATTTCTGTGGATGTAGTATCCGTGAATCATTCTTCGGAGAAGATGTATTGCCTCCCTTACGTCCAGATTAAACTTTGTAGTTATGCTTTGTCGTTGCTTGATTCATGGCATACATTTACTTTCTTTCAATCCTAACCGGGGAATCTTCTCATGGGGCCCGCCAGAAAAGTTGTAGCCCTGATTGTGCTAATCGAAGTAGTATGTACCAGTTGTTGATTAATGGATGCAGAATCTTTGTCTACTTAGGTGGCGATCTTGTGTCACTCCCACCGTGTAACCATTTTGCTAGATTATGCAGACTAATGAAGTAAAGATTGATCTAAATGCCCAAGTGCAGATATCGTCGCTTGTTCTCCAGGACAACACGTGCTTTTCTCAGGCCACGCTTGCTGTCTTCATAGCGCAGTAGCCGGATTCTTTCAATTCTTGGGTTACGCCTTCTTGATATTCAGTTTTCCAGACTTGAATGGCAAGTTTCGTCTTTCCGCCTGAAACATTTTGTGTACGGTTCCTGCAGCATTTCAAGTCTCACAGCCATGGAGGCTCTGCAAATGAATAAATGGGACCATCAATCTGCTTCCAGAGAGATTGGGATTTCTAGAGCCTCAAACAAGCGAGATGAGGCCCAATTAGCTCGTTTGGGCAAGCGGGAGGTCTTGACAGTGAGCAAATAATTTCACCTAATACTGTCAACAAGAAAACACTTCCTAATTTACTCTTTGATTCACAACAGCGTAACTTCGGGCCTATGGCTGTTCTCGGCTTCAGTACCACAATTTTGGCTACCTGGGAAGCTGAATTAAGGTACGTGTAAACGCCCGGACTTATCTCCGTTCTAAGCTCATATCCAGCGACAGCACATTCTTACAACCATTACAAAAGTATGCGATCCCCCAAATCGACATTTATTTCATACAGCAAGGAGGACTGTATGGTCCAAGTGCTTCCGTGAGCGGTCACTAATATGCTTGGGTATGCTAGTGGTGGTCCTGCTGGTGCAGTGTATGGCTTCTTGATTGTTTGGGCCGGCCTGATAGCGACGTTTATCTCAATTTCAGAAATGGTTTCAATGTAAGTTGTGGCTGACGCAAATGGTTAGACATAATGAGGTTTGGTAACCATATCTCAGGGCCCCTACGTCTGGAGGACAGTATCATTGGTGCTCCATGCTGGCTGGTAGGAATATATCGAAGTTTTCGAGTTATGTTACAGGCAAGCAACTCCAAATTTCCGTAAAAGCCGAATCAGATGCTGATCTTGGGATGAATCAGGTTGGCTCACCGTTGTCGGTTGGCAAGCCACGTTTGCTACTGGATGCTACTTAAACGGCACAATGATACAAGGTCTAATCATCTTGACACGTCCGAATTACGTACCGCACGCATGGCATGGAACTTTGCTATACTGGGCTTGTGTACTTTTCTGTGTGGCTATCAATGTTTGGGGTAGTTCTCTACTACCTAAATTTGAAGGGCTCATTTTGGTGCTACATGTCCTTGGTTTCTTTGCAGTTCTCATTCCCTTGACTTACATGTCGGATCACGGCTCTGCTAAGGATGTATTTGCAACGTGGCAAAATAGTGGTAATTGGTCTTCACAGGGTGTTTCCACTCTTGTTGGCTTGATGGGGGCGGTATTTGCATTTGCTGGTGGTGATGCTGCAGTTCACGTGAGTTCTTTAACCCGCCCTGAGAATGGTAGAGCTGTCTAAAGATGATATAGATGGCCGAAGAAACAAAAAATGCGCAAAAGGTCATTCCGATCTCAATCATGTTCAGTCTCATGATAAACGGCACGATGGGATTTTCTATGCTGATTGCAACTTTGTTCTGTCTCGGGAACATACAAGATGTACTAGGATCTAAAACGGGATATCCTTTCATGGAAATATTCTATCAGGGAACCAACTCGATAGCTGGTGCTTGCGTGATGGCCACCATCGTTGTCACCATGGGCACCTGTGCCTTAGCCGGCATATTGGCAACAGCTTCTCGGCAATTCTGTAAGTAACCGACAAAATTCTGATTTGATTACTCCTAACCCCAAATCCAGGGGCTTTCTCGCGTGACCGCGGCGTTCCAGGTTGGAGTATCTGGAGTAAGGTTTCACAGAGAACAAATATACCAGTGAACTCCGTGATTTTGACGGCAGTAGTTTCCTGCCTTTTGGGACTTATTCCACTAGGCTCACCAGTAGCTTTCAACGATTTGACGTCAATGTCAATTTATGGTCTATATCTATCATATATGGTCTGCTGCATTCTATTATTATATCGACGATGCACTGGTGGAATCTTGGAAATGGCCGATTATCGAAGTCGCAACAACTCCGGAATCCTGTCAGAAATGGACGAATATATGATTAACACGACTGGAGCAAAACTCGTCTGGGGCCCATTCCATCTCAAAGGCATTCTTGGGGCTCTGGTAAATGTGGTAGCCATCGTATACATGTCTATTGCCGTGTTCTTCAGCTTTTGGCCACCAACCGCGCGAGTCACAGCGGCCACGATGAATTATAGCGCTTTTGCAACTGCTGGAGTTATGTTTCTCACAGCGCTATACTACGTTACAAGAGCGAAGAAGACATACAAAGGGCCTGTCATTGAGCTCTGAGATGACTCTTATAACATTTTGTAATAGTATCACATTGTGCTTTCTGAGGTGTTGAACAAATTTGAGGCAGAAGATATTGCGAATTAACATTGTAAACCTGGTATAGAAGCCGAGGGTTTTGATCTACCGCCTGCTACTCTTGGAGTGTTTATAGTTTCCACAATAGACTTGGTTGATTCTGTTCTTGCTATATCAGTCGACCATTTGACTAAGGAACATTTGGAATACTTCGAAATTCAGTATGTTCATGTCTCATGGCCTATAAGTAAGCCAGCTGGTCACTTGACTGCCCAATAACGTAACCCATATTGATCAGCACACGCGGCAGCTCATGTTGTTATTCGAGGCAACTGCACGCCAGAATATCTCTACGTATGAATGGACTATTATATGATGGAGAACCTGTTCCTTTAGGTACCCAAATTGGCAGTAAATAAACACCCAAGCAAATGCAAACGTATCCACGTCATCCTCTTTGACCGCACTGCCTTGAAGAAATTTAGTAATATAAAGACTTGTTATATCACCTCCAGACCCATTTCAGCAATTTTTGAAACCTCTTAAGTTAGGGCTAGGGCTAGGGCTGATACCATTACGTGGAAAGGCGGTGGCAGATTGGGAGTCGCCTCGCAACTTGGCAATAGTCCACTTAATTCAAGACATTTTCTCGCGTTTATCCTATTACAATATCCATGTGTGCTTTTGCCTACTGTGGTCGCAGCATAGCCTCATTGGACTGTCGCGGGTTGCGGACTTTCACTCGGTCTGGAACATTTATGAAACAATCATTCGTCGGATAAAAGTGTCGATCGAGGCAGTGCTCCCTGTGGGTATTATTCTTTGAGCGAAAAAGAAATCAAGTATTTCACCCACCACAACTAAATAAGTTAGAAGTTGGAAGTGTACAAGAATAGAGACCAGAATTTTCGGATCTTTAGATGAGTATTTTTCCCCCCATAAATCTCCATCTGCAACTATTTCCAGCTTATATCGTCTTTATTCATAGTTTCCGCCCGAGTCCGAACAGCTTCTATCGTCCAAACATCATGATGCAACATTCTGCACTCTTAGCTGTATTCATGGCGGCCACCGCGCTAGGTCAAAGCACCTCAGGGCAGTCCATGGCCACGAGCGCAGCTTCGTCAGGCTCTGCGTCTAGCAGTACTCATGTTCCAGTTTTCGGCGTCGGAGCTACCACCTTACCAGTCTCTGGTGTGGCCGGCAGCATCGTCGGCGCCGACTCAACTGCCACCACAATTGCGCTAAATTGCCTGGATGACACAAATTGTGTCATCGGCACCAAGCCGGTTACCTTGACCCAAGGCCCATCGACATTAATTGCCGATATTGTTACTTCAGCTGATATAGAAGGACAGAGTGGGACAATCACGGCTGCGGTGGCCTGCAATATTATTTCTAGCACACAAGCCGCGACTTGCATTGCTACCGGCACGATCAGCCTCGGAGCACAGGGTCAAGGTTCTGCCGTTACGATCACGACCACTACGTCTATACCTTCTAGTCAGATCAATTATGAACAACTCCTGATTACGGCCGGTGTTGAGAAGCTGAATAACCCCTCAGCTACTCAGACGTCGAGCGGGGCTGCTGGTGTCGTCGCTGCACCAGTTCCAACGGGCAATTTGGCAATTGGCGTTGGTGGTATGGCAGCTGCAGCTGTTGTTGCCGTTGCCGGAATCCTTTAATTTATTCCATACCTTTTAGATTAGGATTGGACGGACCTCAAAAATTTCAACATGAAGGAGACTTTTTGAAGTCAAATAAGGTCATTAATGTCATTGAATGCCTTGAGATATCCTTGATGACAACAGATAACCATTGATGAATGCATGTAACTAGATTTCCGATTTCTACAACGTTGAGTTCATAATAGACTATATAGATGGAGAAGAAAGCAAATGAGAATATCACTGGATTTCTGAAACACATTTGTTGAGCAGGCACGGATCTCATATGCCTTTGTAAGTATTAAGAGGAACGAGTTCTCTGTGCAGGATTTCCGTCGCGATCCTCGACGATACGCAGGTTTTTGTTTGAGGGATCAATATTCGCAAATTCCTGCATACTACGAAGGCTTCGCCGTGAGGCCCTTAGAGGAGAACAGGGACGCGACATCGCCAATCGGGGGAGTCCGATAGTTCTGGATGGTGACTGCTGGCTTCCTTTGAACGACAGATTTCATAGACCCTTCACCAAGAGCTGTGAAAGAACGATCGAGTGATAACTCATATGAATATTTCGGGAGTTCTCCTTTAGCGTCTGGCGCTCCATAGTAACTGTTCAGCAAACCTGAATGCGAGGATGCCACTTCGCTGCTCTTGATGATGGATACCAAAGCAGATGCCATTGTCCCTTGGATCCTCTGGAGATGCTTATCCACGCCACCAAAAAGTATCCTGCCTTCGTGGAGCATCAGCGCCGTAATTGTAGCGCCAGCAATGAGCAGCAACCCCAGAAGCATCAAAATCAAGCCAGAAAAATACTCAAAGAATCACTGTTATAAGTAAAGCAAGCGACGGTCTCAATGTGCCCATTCGTCAGGTCCCTGGTCAAAGCCAACAGTACCTGGTATGCTATTCGTTGGTTCAATCCATGGAGTTTCTGTCTGCAGTATGCAAGACAGGCCTTGATATAACAAGCAATCCGATTCTATCCTTGTCCGAGAAGTGTTCCCAAGAACGGATTGGAAGAACCAATCTAGATTAGAGCTTACGCCGACGACACAGAATCAGATGGAAAGGTTCTTTGCGGAATTTCATACTCTCTGTTGCCTTCTGTGCATAACAGAACTACCACCGATTTGTCATTGAGGCCTAGCTGTTCTCTGTCTTCAGCGGTCAACCGGCGCAGTGCAGCAAGGGAAGCAGAACCACATGGGCCAGCGTCAACACCTAAGTATTGTAGATCCAGTGCAGCCGTATAAGCTTCATAGTCTGAAATAGTAAGGGTGGCATCCATACCCGATTTGAGTAGCGGCCAAGCGATTGTGGACACAGTTCCGCAATCCAGGCCAGACATGATGGTCGGAGAGGTTCGAATGGGAACAATTTTGCCTTGCTGGATACTATGATAGAAGCAAGCCGCGGTATCGGGCTCAACAGCCAAAATGGTCGTGGAATAGCCGGCTCTCTTAAAGTGTGACACAACAGATTGGGCAAGGCTCCCTACTCCTACTGGTGTGACCACAATGTCAGGCTTGACATTCTGGGGCAACTGTTCGTCAATCTCATCCATCATCGTCAGGTAGCCTTCAATAATCCACTACACCAGAGGGTGGTCAGCTTATTAGAAGTCCGTGTAACGGCGTAAGGGAGGGATACTGCGTAAAGTACATGGACTAACTGACCTGCGGGATTTCGTCGTACCCGTCAAAAGCAAAATCCTGAACTAAAACTCCCCCAGCATCCTGAGCAGCATTATGGGCAATCATGACAGTTTTATCATAGTCTTCGGTAGAGATTATGACCTTCGCTCCTTCCGCCTCAATCATTTTGACGGTTGAGACATGGATACCCATCGGAACATGGACCTCGACTGGAATGCCGAGAATAGAGCCAATACGAGCCATGGCGCGGCCATGATTCCCATCCGTGGCTGTGATAAGGGCAACGGGATGCTCGTGTAAGGCCTCCTTGAGAGCCTCAACGCCAGCATCCAAAGGGAGACCAACCTCGCGTACAAGGGCACGGTAGGCTCCCCATGACGCCCCAAGGATCTTGAAAGCTGGCAGCCCGTATCTACTGCTTTCGTCTTTTACATAGACTGACTTCACGCCAAGCTCCTTAGCGAGCGATTCCAAGGATAGCAGCTTCGTTGGCTGCGCACCCGGCAGTTGTTCGTGGAATGCTTTGATCACGCTGCGCTCTTGGATGGCGGGGGACACCCATGATTTAGCCGCCGGATTGAAGAGAACTGCGTTTCTCATGATCAATGTTGCGGTCAATAAAAAAGAAAAAGGAAAAAATAAATTGGACGTTGAGAGACCTCTCTTGCATGCAAGATAAGTTTTGCATTTACATTTCGCAGTTGTGATACCGATTTTTCCCTACATCCCTCCGCGGGTGCGCCTTCTGAGAACATTTTGAAAGCCTGACTTCAGACCTTGTGTAGAGCCGTGCCGATTTTCGGTAACATCAACAAAACTTGAACCAAAATTCCTTACTGAGATTGCGAGAAAGAAATCCAATGTGTCAGAAGTATTACAGCAACTTCTGCTGGAATTAATATTAAAATTCTCAGCACATGCAACAGCGCGGTTTAGGAGACAACATGCATGTCTGAAGGAAGTGGCTAACTAAATGAATACCGGAATCAAGATCTTCAATATCAATTTCATGTTCCATTTTAGGCAAGACCTACATGATTTACCACCGAAGCGTAATATTCGTAAGTACGACAGGCACAAATCTCACGAGACTCGTTAAGCCCTAACGATCTGCCAGTGCTTGCAAGAGATCCGGCAGGATATTCACCAGAATCGCGTGGACGGAGCCTGATCACATCGCATCCGCGGCGCGGTGCGTTGAATAAGGGTCGATTGACAGTGAATCTGAATATTTCGCAAGAGTTCATAGAACATTCCTAGAAAGATTGGCCTCGGCAATGCGCCTCAGTCACCAATGGAAGTATAGATCCGTATTTTGTCACCCTTGAGAATTATCCACTGTGCACTTCAAGGTCGCTAGTTCTACATATCGCTCGTTTGTGGTATGTTCTATCCTCCCGGGAAATGCATGTTCGATTAAGCCTACCAATCCTCACTGATACCTAGTCTTGTCCGTCTTTGATGGAAGGGAATACACATCCAGAGCAAAGAACCAAGGGAATCCAGGCTTTCACACCAGGCATAAGCATCTGGTACAAGATTAAATATCGGGTCCGTCTCCAACAATGTTTTCAGAGCACCTCCCTCAGTCAACTCCATCAAGTCTCCAATCGTCAGGATCTTCTTTGCCTTGCGCTGGGATAGGTACTTTTCATACTCATTTCGCCAGGCGAAGTTTGTGCCTGCTTCCCATAGATCTCTAGATGCTGGAAGCGGGATATTGTCGAACCCGCCACCGCATAAAGAGCGATACTTCACTCTCTGATGCTCTAGAAGACCCTCTAGGAGGAGATCAATGATCAGGAGTACAATCATTGTCCTATGGGAAGTCAGAAAATTTGTAGATATGATTATTTAAGAAACCAAGGCAAGAATACAACCTCCTCACGCTCTCTTCATGAACCCACTTCTGGCGTGTCGGTATCTCATATATGTTATCGACGTCGACCGAGTTCCTTTTTCCAACGCTCATGGATATACTCTAGATTGTAATTAATGAAACCATCAAGGTTGCGTGGCAGGGAACGGAAACTTACAATAACACTATCCAGAAGAGAGTGGGCTCCGTTGGCCTCGCTGGACTCCGCATCCAAGGCTTGAAGAAGACTATATAGTCATTGCTTGCAAGGCGGCAAGTTGCTGATATATGTCATAATTCTCATGCTAAGCAATGCAGATGTCAGTAGAGTGTGTAAGAACAGCTTGAATTTGAGTACCCCTTACCTCGCGATGAAGTCTATCTTTTTCAGCATAGATTGTTTTCCACACAAAGTCGGCATTCTGTGGCGTCCGAGAATAGAACATCTGTACTAAGCTAGCGCATATTGCCAAGTCTTTTGGAAGACATTGATGCATCCTGCTTCTTGCACAGTCAAAGGCCATCTCTTCGTGTAGTTGACACGGTGGACAGATAAATGGTGGAAGACGATCGCCTTGAATCATCATCTTAGGGAACCCTGTTAGCTGCCCTAAAGTAATACTACTTGATAAACAATATCTAATTACGTTTCGTCGTTGAAATGTTCGGCGTGAAGGCAGCTGAACAGGCATTGTATGAAGGGGATGGCATGCATGATTCGGTGATAATGTCCTTCCCAGGTGCCGCCGCTCGAAGTCATTAAAATGGCCGGACATTATCTCAAGATTTTCGGCACTACCTTCTGGTATCTCGATGCTTGGGTGTTCATGTAAGCCAGTGCGTAAGGGAAATATTGATGACTCATTTGTTGTGCCAAGTAATGTCTCTACACTCGGAGCGTCGAAGAATCGTTCACCATGAGCATCCATTGAAGTAAGATTCAGATGAAAGTCACCTAAAGAGATATCAGTATCCTGAAATCGATTGTTCATGAATGTAGAGGCCGATAGAGCTGAAGTATTGTTGAGATTCTCAGATTGTATTTCGCCTATCAAGTCCTCATGCATGCCTGGCGGCGTAGACCGCGTTCGTGCTACCCTGGAAGCGGCTGAAATCGCAGAGGAGACTGCTTCGCTGGATTTCCAGTCGTACACGCAGCGCACGCCTCGCTCGAAACAGCGAGAACAGCTCGGAATCGCCTGATTGCATCTCAACTTTGACTGCCTGCACTTCACGCAGGACTTTTTTCTCGAGATTGGCATTGGCAATAGCTGTTAAAATGTATTTTCGATTCCGACTAAAGCAATGCCCGATCTTAATGGTAATCTTGATCTTGTGATGATCAATTCGATGTGAAGCCCGCGGAGTTCAGGTGGGGACTTGGAGAGGCTTGAGACTAACAATCATCAGATAAGAATCTCCTCGGTGGCCTAGGATGATAGATGGCCTGAGTAGATTCGTATTAGTATTAGTAATTGCATCTGTATCGTGTATTGAACTAAGTTCTGGCACGTTTCCTCATCAGGATCTCAAGATTTTCGTCCGTCGTAAACGGACGAAAATCTCGGAGTTCAGGTGGCCCGTCTGGTGAAGGGAGATCGAATTCGATGTATGAAGTATGAACCCTAAGTACTAAGACAACACACCTCGATCCATTGAAGCAGAAATCAGACGGTATTTTGTCCGCATTATGGTAAGTTCTAATTTCTTTCCCTCAAGTTTTCTTCGGACGTGCCAGTTGTCAATTTCTTGATAACCCTAAATCTTGACTATCAAACTACAGTCAAACTGCCCAGCATATACTGAGCATTCTCCTCGGAACTCCGCGGTCGCAAGACTTATAGTCGTAAGTATTCAGAAGATGTAACAAATGCAGATAGAAACCACGCGATGATCTGTTCTTATATAAAGCTCTCGATATTCGCACAAGAACGTGTTCAAGTCAAGGTTGCTCAACAATCACCATAAGTCTATTTCAAGATCTCCATGAAAAATTGATTCTCCAACAATCATCTACTTAAAAGTGTCTATTATAATGGCTCCTATCCGTGTTGGACTTATTGGTTTGACTACCATCGTCCCCTCTGGTGAAGGTTATACGCCTGGAAGCTGGGGTCTCGCTCATCTTGCCAGTCTTGCTGGCTCGCCACACTACAAAATTGTTGCTCTATGCAACTCTACGGTTGAAAAGGCGCAGAAGTCAATAGAACACCATAAACTTGATCCTACAACAAAAGCATATGGCTCAGTAAATGAGTTGGTCCAGGACCCCGACGTCGACCTTGTCGTCGTTTCCGTCCACGTTGACAAGCACTATGATCTGGTGAAACCTGCGCTCCAGAACAAGAAGAGCGTCTTTGTTGAATTCCCTCTTGCAGGATCCTACAGGCAGGTCGAAGAGTTGGCCGAGCTTGCCAAACAGCCAGGCGTCAAGACTGTAGTTGGAGCCCAAGCTCGCGCCAACCTTGCGCTTAGGAAAGTGAAGGAATTGCTCAAGTCGGGAGCAATAGGGGACGTTATTAGCACCAGTTGGACAGGTCATCTGAACATTCCAACCTGGTCAGGACTGCCCGAAAGCTTGAAAGACTTTGCAGATTTAGAAGGTGGGCCAGGCCGGATTAACATTGGTCTAGGTCACGGTACGTATTAGACCCCTGCTTGATCACCTACTTGCCTTTAGAGCGAATACTAACGGATGCAAGGCTTGGACCCCTTCTTGGATACACTTGGAGAATTCAAAGACGTTCAGGCAATCTTCAAAACATACCAAAAGACCACTCCATTGTTCGATGCTACCGGCACTGTCGTGAATCCCGCGTACAATGTCACAGCGCCAGAATTCATTTTGGTGCAGGGCGTGCTAGAGAGCGGGGTCGCAGCATCTATCAATGTGCGCAGTACCCCGGCTGTTGCTGATGAGACTGGTTTCAAATGGATCATCAGTGGCTCAGAGGGCGAGATCGTGTTTACCAGCCCAGCCGGTGGATATGTTCAAGGTTCTATGCCTGATGCCAGAATACTCCTCAAGAATTGGAAGAGTGAGACAGAAGAAGTCAAATGGAAAACTGATGAGCCAGCCCATGTCACCAGTGTGTTCGAGTATGCCATAAACACGGCCCGTCTATATGAGGCATTTGCAACTGGAGATGAAGATGGATATCCTTCGATTGAGTCAGCACGAAAAGTCCACCGTCTCATTGAGCGGGTTAAGAAGAATGCCATATGGGCACCTTGATTAGATTTAGCTATTTCGGCGAACATGTAAGCTAAGTTTTAGAGTTTCCAATACCGCGGCTTGTAAACATTTCTCATTGCTCTTTTATTGGAAATTTGTAGCGGCAAACATTGTGAAATTTTCCATATATGCCTGCCCATTACTTTTGAAATATTAGGTTGCTACTGGACAACTAGGTAGGAAATAAAATCTAATTAAACTTAAAAAAAAACCTCTCCTGGCTGACTTCGCATATATCTAACAAAAGGCCAACATGCCACTTTAGAAGTCTCCAGACATGTATCGAGGAGCACCCCGCAAAATGCGGGCGTTTAGGGCTGGGAAGCGGAGATGGACGAGAAGCCCGGAAAGGATAGAAGGCTATTTACCCGGGCTTCTCTCCATAATCTACATTAATGATCCCGGTAAATATTCCTCCAATTATATTGACAGCTGATCTGCAATTCCAAACAGGCTTTTTCTTCAAGGATTTCTTATAAAATGCTGAGCCTCCGATCTCGCTGCAAGTCCTTTTGCTCTCCAAGGCACACTCATAGCGCGCATGGGAATGTAATACACCATGGCGCAACCGTTTATAAAACTCCTACTTTACTTTCTCCTCTTCGCGTCTCCGCTTTTGGCAGATCAATGGCCACTGCAGAATAACAGTTTAAACGATATTGTACAATGGGATCATTACAGCTTCGAGCTAAACGGACAACGCGTCTTTGTCTTCGCAGGAGAATGGCACTATTGGCGCATTCCTGTTCCGGAGCTTTGGATAGATATCCTCGAAAAGATTAAGGCTGCTGGTTTCACTGCTTTTGCCATGTATGTCAATTGGGCTTATCATGCACCGAACAACCATACAGTGGACTTTACAAGTGGCGCGCACGACATCACTCCGATTTTTGAAATGGCCAAAGACGTGGGATTATATGTGCTTTTACGCCCTGGTCCTTATATTAATGCCGAGACCAATGCCGGCGGATTCCCTCTTTGGGTTACGACTGGTGAATATGGCTCTTTGCGAAATAATGATTCTCGGTACACGGCAGCTTGGGAACCGTACTTCTCGAAAATTTCTGAAATTGCCAGTGAATATCAGATCTCAAATGGAGGAAACGTGATAACATACCAGATTGAGAACGAGTTCGGAGAACAATGGACAGGCTCGCCGTCTTTGAGAGTTGAATACGAGCCGGCAGCCAAATATATGGAACTTCTTGAGGCCAATGCCCGTCAAAATGGGGTCAATATACCTCTCATCGCTAATGAGCCAAATATGCGATCCATTTCGTGGGGGAAGGACTGGTCAAATAGTTCGGCGAATGTCGACGTTGTCGGCCTTGATTCTTATCCATCGGTTCGTAGCTTATTCGTAGCTTGTTAGGCCATGCTTTGAGTTCGCTAACTTGCAATAGTGCTGGTCGTGTGATTTGAGTGTATGTACCGGTACGAATGGGGAATATATTGCCTATGAAGTTGTAGACTATTACGACTATTTCCAGGAGACCCAGCCGACCATGCCATCTTTCCTTGCCGAATTTCAAGGAGGCTCGTACAATCCATGGGGAGGACCTGCAGGTGGTTGTCCTCAAGATATCGGGCCCGACTTTGCGAACTTGTTCTATCGATGGAATATCGGTCAGCGAGTTACTGCAATTAATCTGTACATGCTCTACGGGGGAACAAACTGGGGTGCAATCGCCGCCCCAGTAGTAGCTACAAGTTATGACTACTCGTCACCTATTTCAGAAAACCGGACCATTGGCGGGAAGTATTACGAGACAAAATTGTTGGCAATGTTTACGCGCGTCGCACGAGATCTTACAGTCACAGATCTGATTGGAAACGGAACTCAGTATTCCACTAACCCGGCTGTCCAGGCATATGTGATTAAAAATCCACACACTAATGGTACTTTCTATGTCACGCTTCATACAAACTCCTCTTCATCCACGGACGAAACGTTCCAGATGCATGTTCAAACCTCCTTCGGTGCGCTCACTGTACCTAGGTATGCAAAATCTGTCCGGTTAAACGGGCACCAGGCCAAAGTAATCGTGACGGACTTCCAGTTTGGGTCCCAGAAGTTACTTTACTCCACCGCTGAGGTACTTACTTACGCGATATTGGATGGTATTCCAACTCTTGCGCTGTGGGTGCCCACAGGTGAATCTGGAGAGTTTTCAGTACTGGGCAGCAAGTGGGCATCAGTGCAGCGTTGTGAAGGATGTTCTGCAGTAGGAATTCACCCTGGGCAGAACCCCAGCGATCAGACCGCTAGCGAACTCACCGTCTCCTTTACACAAGGCCAAGGTATGACCGTTATTGAGCTGGACACAGGTGTTCGAGTTGTGCTACTTGACCGAGAATCAGCATACTACTTCTGGGCACCGGCTCTAAACACGGATCCGTCCGTCCCAGAAGAGCAAAGTGGTAAGTATTACTCTACTCGTAAGTTGGAAACTTCTTGACAGCAAAGCAGTTCTCGTTCAAGGCCCGCATCTCATCCGTAGCGCAAAGATTGTTGGCTCGGTAATTCGCCTGAAGGGTGACTCAGCCCAGGCGAGCCCTATAGAAGTGTTTGCATCAAAGAAGGTTCAAACAATTTTCTGGAACGATAAGGAGCTCAAAACATCCAAAACCTCATATGGCAGTCTTCAAGCTTCGTTGCCACAGCCGCCCATAATCAAGCTTCCATCCCTTGGACCTTGGAAATACAACGATAGTCTGCCAGAAAAAGCCCAAAATTATAAGGACACTGGCGCAGCCTGGATCTGTAAGCTATCACAACATTAGAGTCATGACGCGTCCATATCACTGACAACTTAGCCGCGGATCATATGAACACTTCCAACCCAAATTCTCCAGCCACCTACCCAGTGTTATATGCCGATGAATATGGTGAGTTACCTTAACATGGAAAGTCTTGGAAGCAATGGTTTTTAATCCGCTTTTGACAGGTTTCCACAATTCCATCCGTATCTGGCGTGGCTACTTCTCTGGAAATGCTACAGGCGTCACTCTGAGCGTTCAAGGAGGTTATGCCTTGTAAGTAATCCCTATGTGAGACGTACATCCCTCCTGTCTGCATTGCTAATCCGTCTACTTCTCAGTGGTTTCTCTGCCTGGCTCAACGGGCAGTTCCTGGGCTCATACCTTGGCGATGCGTCTATTGAGCAAAGCAGTCTGACGCTCCCCTTCAATGTCAGCCACATCAGCACAACTTCAGAAAGCGTTCTCGTCGTTGTGCACGACGATACTGGACATGACGAAACATCCGGGGCTCTAAATCCACGTGGTATTCTTGGAGCCACCCTGATGTCGGACAATAATTCTGTCAAATTCAGTCAATGGCGAGTTGCAGGCACTGCAGGTGGAGAGAATAACCTAGATCCCGTGCGCGGGCCGTACAACGAAGGCGGTTTATACGCCGAGCGCATGGGATGGCACCTCCCTGCTTTCAAGGACCATGCATGGCCTAATGCAGGATCTCAGCTCAGCTTTACTACTGCTGGTATCAAATTCTACCGTACTACCGTACGTCTAAGTATTCCCAAGGGCGTGGATGTCTCAATTTCTTTTGAGCTTTCCGCTTGTGGAACTACAAAGGCATTCCGTGCACAGCTTTTCGTGAATGGATATCAAATGGGACGGTTCCATCCTTACGTTGGTAATCAGATTGAGTTCCCTGTCCCTCCTGGTATCCTTGACTATACAGGAGATAATACCATCGGACTATCCCTCTGGGCACAAACAGATAATGGAGCCTGCGCGAGCGTTGACTGGAAGGTCAACTACGTCCTAGAGAGCTCGTTGGATGTCACATTCAGTGGTGACTATTTGCGACCAGGATGGACTAGCGAGAGATTACAATACGCGTAGTCTGTGTGCATAAATAAGGTAGATTCTTTGTATGGCTAGTCGAGATACGGCATGTCATACTGGATTCCAATTATATTACGTGGTCTGTCCCGGCAGTCCAGCATCGTATTTATGAGCATGACTGACTCGTGAGCTGGCTTTTAGCACTTGAAATGATCAAAACCAACAGTAGCGCAATCGACCCGACTCTCCGTGAAGGAGATGCCCGCATAACAAACACTAACATAATGGACAAGGACGTTACTAATCCGAACCAATAACCTTGTGTAGTAAGAGATTATTGATTATGTTTGCCTGGAATAAATTCCGATCATCCAAGTTTGAGATATGGCGGGGTCACAGCATAGTCATCTGCCGGCGGTATAACTTCCATGTTGAGGATAGTTGTTCTAATGGTAAATTGTTGTACTCTCTTTCTTCTCATTGTACATTTGCTTTCTTAAAAGTTTCGAATTCACATCGGTAACTCTCTGAACACTTGACAAGACCTTGACAAGACGCTGCCTGACTCAATTATCGACCCAAGTTAATCCGATGTCTCCATGAACAAGTTTAATCGAGGAACTGCCGAGTTTAACCGTTGACTAAAGGGACCGCACTTCGAGATTAAAGTACTAGGTCTACTTAATGACCGCATTTTGCTCAGGCTTTGAATTGCTTCCGGTCAGTAACATGGTTCCATGCCGTGCGCTGGCAAAAAATCAGTGTCGTAGTTGCTTTTCCGTTTTTCATCATTTCTAGCTACTATTGGTAGGAATCCCCTAAATACCACCTAATAAAGGCAAAACGATGACCATGGTACAGTATATTAACACTGAGATCTGAGCCAACGGAACGTTTTCTGATTGGCACTCTCCATGCGCCTTCTACCTAGGTCTAGGCAATGTAGGTATGGATACTCTCAGGAATCAACCCGAGCCAGAGCAGGTCACAGATTTTCATTTTCTTTGTTTGATTCCCTCGATATTGAGTTATAAATTAGCCACTTACATCTCATTGGCTCGGGTATCTATGATATTAGGGGATGCACTCTAGAGCTGTATTGTCGACGCCTCAGCGCTTAAAATCGGTATTTGCAGCCTGTTATTGGTCCATGGTCTAGATACCCCTGCCCCTCTGGACCACTCTCTCACCAAAACTGATAGTACAGCTTGACTTGGCGTCAAGGTGTCTCATTGATTTGGGCGAATCATGATACTTGATACTCTTGCTGTTGCCTTGGCTTGATCGTGGCTGATCGACGAACCTACATATTATTCTCGTGACGTACGCGTCTAGATGAATACGACGAGAATCCCACTACACCTTCTTTGCGATAATTTTGTGCCAGACTTCACCATCAGGGCTCACCATTCGTGGTTTATTATCATCAAATGACCCGTCTTGCGCACACTTGTGACCATCCGGAGATTTTTCTTGATCGTTTTCATACTACGTAGAAAAAAAAGCATTGATTGACGGACACAGACCGCATTCTGGCTTGACGGACCCTTGCAAGGACGATCCCATTAGCGCCTGCGTTGCATTACTACATCCTAGTTCGACTTAAGTGACTCCTCATTTGATGCAACCGATTTGTCCGCTTGCTTGACTGCGCCGCATTTTGGTACACGAGAGGGTGTGTGGATATTGTGGAGTCGATTTCTTGATTTTTGATTGTCAGCTCCGAAAATCACCCGACTCTCACCCTGGCTCTCTCTGCGTATTGTCCCACGCTGACTCCGTGCAGTACCCTGTTCTTTTCACATTCATCCAAGTAAATCAGTTTGTCTTTTGCTAGGAAGGACGGGTTTCACATGCTTTTTTTCGTATGTAATGAAGTCATGAACGACAGCAAAGACGCCGGAGCGTTAAACAACCGGCCAATCATTTGCTGTGGTTTACATAGTCAAGAATTATCTGTTTATAGAAATTTCGATGCACTATTATGCATGATTACCGCCAGAACTAGGCTCGACCCGGCAGTTATCAGCAAAAGTTAAGGATCTATTTTTACAGAGAGTCTGTCACTCTAGCCCCGAAAAGGCAAATAATGTTTCTTAATTTATCCCAAAGTGTATATTTGAAACTCCGGCCTCGTGCAGCTTGGCCATATTGGGAGTAAATTTATGGAGCACATGTACAACTTGTATATGGAGTAGGACATTATTATGCTCATGTACCTACTAACGGTCCAGGCGTCTATCAGAAATGATTGATTGAATTTGATTCTCCCTTCATTTATTCTATGCCGACTCGTCTAGTTGCATGCATAGTCTGTAACAGTTGCTGCCATTCTGACGCTAATTTCTAAGCAAACTTGCTTGAAACGAAACCAGCGAAGCTCAATCAAAGCAATCCCTCACTTTGCTTTTCCTCTTGAGCAACTACTTCCCTTGGGTGGTACTTAATATTGTGTCTGCCACCCTCTCTTGTGTCTCATTTCTCGACGCTTCCGCCTATCCGAAGACTTCAAGCTAGAAGTCCTAACCTAGCCGGCTGGTCTCGTGCATGACAGCGAGGTGGTGAGGACATCTGTACGGACCTTTGTTGGTTAGGTTCAGCTCGGCTACCTCTCTTTTATCGCATTCGATACATTTCTGGGACCGCATCCCAACTTACGACCTATTTCATCCTTCTGTTCTTCCACGGCAAGTCATTTGATCGTGGTTGAACGAAACCTACCAGGGAAGAGACAGAAGAACCATCATTGTCATTGTCAACCCTCGGAATGGCGAACATTGTGAACACTTCTTTGGACATCATCCGTCGGCACAAAACACGGCATCCTCGGCTTCACGCACGCTGGGGCGACGTTGCTATTACCCCTCCTGTTGAAGGGGCCTGGTCCCAGTTCGAGAACCCGTACCTCCGCGACGGTGAAGAGTATGGCCCGGGCTTTGTCCCCATTATAGACGCCAACAACAAGGAGGTCTTGCTACTCGACTCCGACAGTGACGACTCCGATGACGAGCTGACCACAAAAGAAAGGATAAACATGAAGGAGGAAAGGCTGGAAAAGGAAACAGACTCAAGAGCTATATCAAAGGCGAGACGGTTGACTCGGATCTTGCTCCCTTCGAGTGTCCACTCACCAGTCAGAAAATCATCGGGTGACAAAAGCAAAGTCACGGATTTTCGATATAGGCCCGTGCAGCCAGACTATGCACAGGAAGTCGCCGAGAATATCGACAAGCAGAGTCGACCTAATTTCCGTTACCTACCCGCCAGTAGGCACTACGTGCAGGATTTGAAGAGAGTTGACATTCGGTTGAGCAATGGCGATGCTTCTCATGGTCAAAACGACTCGGATGATGATGCCGATGATGAATACGAGTCCAAACCGACCAAAAGCCGTGGTGGGCGATCACAAAGACTACGGAGTCACTCGTGTGATCCTGATATTGGTGGCCGGTCGCCTGCTGCAATCACGACGAAACGCAAGCCTCGCTCTCAACGTGGAATACCTCTCGAGACAATTCACAGTCCAACCAGCACCTTGTCCGATGCCATGTCCTCGGCTACGTTGTCGCGACACTCGGGCTCTCGATCCAACAGCACCTCCCGACTAGCAAAGCAGGAGCCCAGTCCGAGCTTCTATGCCATTCGCCCTGACACTAAGCCTCAAGTCATCACTATTAAGCGATCGGAATCTACCACTAACAAAACAAGTCGGCGAACGATGACTCTTGAAATGGTTCGTGACCAAGAGGACTTGTGGTACTAGATAAGTCGGAGTACATTATATAGTTTACCGACAACTTTTCTTATCTGTTTCTTCTCACGTCATGAGAGCATCTTGTCATGGAGGTTTGCCTTTTCTTCTTTTTTTTTTATGGAGTTAGCAGGTTAGCATTAAGAGGCGAATCATACTTTCATTCTGCAATCGGACATAGGGCTATTCGTGCAAGCCCTAAATGAATAAGTAGGGTTGTAAGGGTTATCTGGCCGGCAAGTTTTCTCCAGAGATGACGGAATGCGAACGTATGTATGAGATCGGCTGTGGTCCACTCCCGCAGCCCTAACTCAACCGTATAAAAGACCTCATGCTGCTACTCCATTTGTCTTCACATGTTGGACATCGTATTTATTGTCTGTCCCCGGGCTATATAAAAATTCACTTAACTTTCGTGGTCACTGCTTAGCGCGAATAAGAACAGAATTTCGATAACGTCAACGCACCACCTGCATCATGGGCGGTCAATCTGTCGTTGAGCTTCGCTGCAAATGCAAAGTATGATTGACCATTAAACAATATACAATGCTTATGCTGACTTTTGCTGCACCCTGACAGAATGATCCCTGGGGCAAGAAAGGTCAGGATTCGCTTGCTGCCGTCCTGGCCTCTCAGCAGCCGGGCACCGACTTCAAGATCGACCCTAACCAGACATATTCGGAGGTCCGTACCGCGTACCTTTCTCTTCTGAGCTAGCCCTGTTTGATTATCCGTGCTGATGAAAAGACAGATGTGGATGGGAACTTATCCCTCTGTCCCATCCTTTGTTGTAGGAACCGACGAGACACTCGAAGATTACCTCAAGAAGAACCCGAATCTGGTCGGAAAGAAGATTGTAGACAAATTTAGTGGCGGGCTACCGTTCTTGCCAAAGGTTAATACCATGCTTTTGTTGGAAGTTAATTCCCATGTTGACTTTTGAACAGATATTGTCCATGGACAAGGCTCTTCCTCTTCAAATTCATCCCGATCGCAAGCTTGCCGAAGAACTCCATAAAAAAGATCCACAAAAGTTCACTGATTCAAACCACAAGCCCGAGATCGCCATTGCACTCTCCCAGTTCGAACTATTCGCCGGTTGGAAGCCACTCAATGATTTGACGCAATTGTTCAAAAAAGGGCCTTTGCAAAAGTTCCTACCATCAGCTGAATCGCATTTCAATGACGAAACCCTCAAACGCATAGGACAGAAAATGCTCGAAGCGGACGAAAAGACGGTGGCGGATACCGTCAAGGAGCTAACTAAGACACCGGAAAGTGCATTCGGAAAATACTCATATATCCCCAAGATGTTGGAAAGAGTCTCTGCCCAGTATTCGGAGTTTGACAACGGCACCCTCTTTGCTGTCGTGTGCATGAACTACCTCATTCTCCAGCAAGGTGAAGCAGTCTATGTCCCTGCTGACGGCATGCATGCGTATATATCCGGCAACATCATGGAATGTATGGCTCGGTCTGACAACGTTCTCAATACCGGGTTTTGCCCTCGCCCAGACCGTGATAGCGTTGCTTTGTTCTGCGAAGCCTTTACCGGCTGGCCTCATGATCCCGACGAGGCGAGATTGGGAAAGCATGTTTCGAACAGAGGTCTTAATGGAAAGACCGTAGAATACTCGCCGCCCATCAGTGAATTTAACGTTCTTGCCACCCATCTCAAGTCCGGTGAGAAGGAGAAGATGAGTCCCATTGAAGGCCCGAGTATCATTTGCGTTACGGGCGGGGAGGGTAAGATGACGGCCAAGAGCGAGAGCAAAACATACAATTTGAAACAAGGATCAGTGTTTTTTGTAGCGAGCTCTGTTGAGTTGGAATTCGAGGCAACTGGTGAAAAGTTGGATGTCTATAGGCCTTATGCAGATTAGGTGTGAGTGATTGTGCAGCCAGCTTCACTTTTTATAGTTTGTCGGTACCAACAGGTAATATACAATCATCCGCTGGATGCCACAAAACATATTAGAATAAAATATCAATAGAGTCCATGTACTGCTAGCTTTGTAGTGTTGAGTGGTATCAAGGTAGTAATATTCATGGTAGGTGCGTTTCATGTAAAGTGCAAGTCATATCCGAAGCATTCAGTCCTAAGTATAGGAATTTTGGGACCGAGTCGATCGACAAATGGGCGTGATGAGGTCTATGTGGAGATAAGCGTCTGCCACCAACTTGTAATCCCTGGAGAAGCAAATTTCCTTTCTGCTAAACCGTAGGCAAGGTAAAGAAAATATAAAATAAAATAAAAATAACATGACAGATATGACGAGAACAATCTGCTCAACCAACGACGATCCGAGCAAAGCAGCCGTCTTGATCTACTGCCTATCTGGGTTTGTACTATCCGATATTCATAGAACGGCCAAAAATAGATTTTCATATTAGAAGGCTGTCTTGACTGATCTTTATATAGCTCACATAAGACGATAATAAACAGAAGACCCCGCTTCTGAACTGCAGAGCCCTAGCATTAATACCGGTTATATGATAAATGAAACTCATAGAGACTTTCAATCCTAGAGTGTGATAGAAATCTATGAATAGGCTATTCTGGCTACATCAACGAGGCAGATCCGTAGTGCCGGCCGAGTCTGCTCAGTTGAATAGATAAGCTAGACGTTCGAATGGACCATTGTAGGTAAACATAGATACAGAAAGTGATGACCATCAGGTTGTGTGACCCCGACAAGCGTTGCTTCAGTCATTGTGACTTACAAGTACATATGTTTAGCATTCCGACTTCTTAGGTCGCAAGGTTGGTTCATTCTATGTGACCCGTCTCCTCACTTGTGACTTGTCATGTATTAGTCAAGGTTCCGACCCTGGGTTAGTTTCAAACCTGACCGAGCCTTGCCAGTGAACGGCATGTCGCCGTTGCCGGGCATCGACAACTCTATAGACAAGACGATTATAGTCAATATTGCAACGGAAATATAGAGAATCTAACTCAAAAAAAGTCAAGTAAAACTTCTGCGGGATAATCTATTCTTATATGTTGCTGGTTTCTGCTCGGAAGGCCAATCAATCAATTATCGTATATTCTAACAAAACATCGATCAACCTCACATTGAACCAATGAAGAGACTTGTAAAAGATTCTTCACGAATCAACCTGCCGCATATAATTAACTACATTTATAGAAACAATTTTCATGCAGCTATGCCAGCTAATAGATTAGTAATTTATAGGAGACTAACTGTATTCATAGCTAGTCCGAGTATTCTCGAGAGCTCTTGTCCAACCATTCCGTGACGGCGCAAATGTTGTAACCGGATTAGGGCTTGGAGCGGTTGTGGTGCTTTGCAAGGGTCTCTCCTCCAACCACGTCTTTCGCTTCAACCACCCCGATCCTATTTTCAGAATTCTTCAGAGTTTATTTAGGACAAGTGCCGTCGTTAGCTACATATGAAATGCAGGTCGTAGCCAATAAGTTGTCGATATTGGCAGCCCATCTATTATTATTCCTTGACGTCTCCACGTTGGGGTCAACTACCGAGTCAATAGCTGTCGGAAAAACTACCCAACGCACGACCACGAAACCAACGCTAGCCAACATAGAACTCTCCTTGGAAGGTTGATTTTGACTGGCACCCCTTCATGTATCTCAAAATAGCTGACTCCGCGCCAGATGAAACCCTCTACCAACCACGCTAAGAGTGGCCGAGGGATACATAGACCCTGTGTCCCCTCTCCACCTTTCTTGCATTCTCTTCTTCTCCAGTAATAGAGGAGTTGAAGAGACATCATCGAACATTAAATGGAGTGACAACCAAAGCTGGGCTTTACTTGGGAGCACAATAACCTACTGCCGAGTAACGACTCGCCCTCTATCCGGACTGGTCTCGGTCGCTTACAGTATAAACATCACATTCATAATTATCACCAGCAGTATACGGGACGGTTATGTTATAGGGTCGACGTCGCACCTCGCATCCTTTCACAACAGCTCTCGCATATCAAATCGACAATGGCGCGGCAGATCAAAAGATCCCAACCGTCCAGTCAACTGCTTGCTTTGGCTCTGGTAGCCAGCTGCCTGGCTACCAGTGTACAGGCTAACAGTGGCGTTGGCACCGATGCCCCGGGTTCGAATCCAGACAATGGACCGACAACAGCATACAACGAAGCAGGTGCCTCGGGCAGCAATAGTGGACTTTCAAAGACAGCCCAGATCGTGATCGGAGTTGTCGTTGGAGTCATTGGTCTTGGAGCGGGTAGGTGCCCTTTGGAGTAGACATGCCCTACATGTCCATCTGTGTAAGAATCATTGGAGCATTCACTAAAATAAACTGTGTATATAGTCGTCGGTGGGATAGTATTCTTCATCCGAAGAAAGAAGGCGTGGGACGAAAAGATCAAGCGTTATGAAACAATAAACGCATACCATAACGCCCAAAGAGAGGCCAAACGACAACAGGTTATGTCCAATAGACAAAAACGTCGTCAACGCCAGCAGGAACGCGACGTCGAACGAGGGATGCTGGAAATCTCTACACTCCCGAAAGACACTACTCGAGACTCGATGATACCCGGCTACGACCCATCGACTTTCCACAAACATCAATACAGCCTAGACTCTACTCGAGGACTATCGATAGATATCGCTAGACAACCATTGATAGGTCAACATCATAGGCAGTCATCATCAATCTCGAACACCATCTCAGCAGTACCACCGCCGCCTCCAGCCCCTCAGAAGTCAGCAAGCAAGAGATACAAAGGCTTCGGAAGTTATAGTGCGCAGGCCACCACTGCTGATATCGAGAAATCCGAAAACAACTCCACAGATGTGCAGCCTTCTTCGAACAATCAAGGAGATCCCAAAGCACCGAAGAAGCCCAAGCCGGCATTGACGCGTTTGATCACGAACTTATAGACAGACCAAAGAATGATGCGATTCTTTTCATGGCTCTTTCGCCCACTGTGTTTTTTAACAAAGGCTTACGTGCTCACAAGCTCGATGACTAGCTTATAGCGTCTTGCCTATAAACGCCTTGACCGACTGCCTCCCAGTTGGGGCTATCACACCTACCCACCATCACATATGAGAGCACAGCATAGGCGATGATACAGAAGTACGGTCAATGACGCTCGATGATTCATGAGCCTCGATCGGTTTCACCCTGGACGTTATTGTCACCATGACGTCTCCACAATCTTGCATCAAACTGCTTTTACCCTTTCTGCTTTATTGATACCAGCGACGGCGTCTCGGAAATCTCATTCCTAGAGGGAAGTTAATCACTTACGGGCTCTTATTTGCAGACTTTCGCGAGAAATTCATTTTACTGTTTTTTGTTTTAAGAGGTTCATGCTTGCACTATCTGATGGCTAGGCACGATAACGCTGGAGATGGGCAATGATAATGATCTGTCTACTTTGACAGTTGCTCGAAATAGACATGAAATACTCAAATTTCTATATGAGACAGATTCGAAGCATAAGAATATGTAGAAGAAATCGAATATACTGAAACAAGCAAGACATTTGCTGGCACGCATGAGCAGTTCTGGAAACTTCAGTAACCCTGTATTGAGCGAGAAGTAGACTAGCATGCATAGAAATCACACAGGGCAAGAGTGGACCAACGAGTCAGGTCGCTTTGAATAAGGTCCGGCTACAGTGCATTGCCTATATCGAGACACTGATGCAACGCATCTAAAATTAGCTTGAAATTAGGGTTTAAGGTTGACGGATATCGCGAGCCCCTAGCTTTAACCTTTTTTCATCCTCCCTCAATTATGACGTATATGTGCTATAACTTCTATTGCATTATGATACCTTGGCATGCTCAATGTGTCAAGCTTGGCTACATTATTGTCATGGCTATGGTTATAGTTTCTAGGAAAGCTATACCGGCACAGAGCCCCTGAAGAGCTTGAATAATGGGATACTACTCACAGTTTACATCATTCTACATGTCTCATATCTAATGTAGGCATGATACTGATACATGCCTAGGTTGGCTGGAGTAGAGCTTGAACTTCAAGGTAAGCGTGCTTGCTTGCGTTAACACGTATTAAGTTATGCCAATCTCGTGCTTCTTTCCTGGGTATTCTGATCCTACAAGAGTTTTCTGAAGTAATTGCTACATAGCCAATGGAAGATATGAGAAAAAAAGGTTGTTACAAATCAAATTGTTGCTCATTTGGACAAGATAAATATGTGTCGTGTCTTGATTCTAGCGACAAATTCGAAGCTCCTAGACAGGTCCGCCGAATACCAACCCGCGATCTATCAGATAATGTATTTAACTCATTAAGTATTCAAGTTCAAATTGCCATCAGGCTGTACAGTCCTGTAAGAACAGGTTTTATGCTTCGTCAAAGGTTTATATCAGGCACCTCAGTTTGACTTCATACAAATTGACCTCGGTAAACCATGTATAATCAGTTCAGGGTATGCGCTGTACCAGTTATTCCACAGCTTCTGCTACATTTCAACTGATAGGCCACGCTACTGCACAAATTTGCACATTGAATCATTTGAGACCCATGTTACAAATACGACCGGGCTTGTTTATCCAAACCGCAGCCTTGTACTATGCAGTGTCGGTCGTCATAGCCCTCAGTTCAAGGTAGTGTACCGGGTATCACCGGGACTTCGGATAATCTTGAACGTCAAGGTGGGAAACAAGTCTATTGCTAGCCAGCAGCCAGTCGTGACTATGTCAAGTTCATCATGCCATGAAGTGGGTGACTCGATTATCTAGGCAGAATTACTGTTGCATTCAAAGGGTTACAAGGATACGCGGAGGAGAGTCTGCCGACTTTTTACCGAAAGTATGCCTACTACTAAGACGTCCATTAGTGAATGGTTTGACGTTGGCTGCAGTTAAGCGCCCTTGTATCTGTTTCGGCCCAATCAGATCAAATCTTTTGTCTTTTCAGCCTAGTATTATGCACGCAAATGACCTGCTGCTCACTCTTATGGCCCCACTGACCACTCACTGAATGCAACAAATCATATCTATCTCCTGCTGCTTGCTTGCTATTGCACCCGACCTTACCTTGATTTCTGATCCCTGCAAGAGAAAAAGACTAGGATCAAAGCTTCTCGACCGAGGAATATGCATGTTAGCACTTGTGACAGCAAATGAGGATTTAGGCAAGGAACCGGTCAAGAGCTTCATTGGTAGCCGAGAGGGCCCCTGGCCTGAGTAGTACTTCTAGGTGTATTTAATCTCTAGCTCGCCCACTTTGCGTGCGTGTACATAGTACTATCGCTTAGAAAGGAACGACGCGAGACGCTTGAGCTGTTGATCTTCGGGGGTTGATAGGTCTGTGGAGCGGGGACCAGGCGCATTCCGCTAAAGTACTAGTAGCTCAATGAGATTGGCTTGGTTAGATTGATTAGCTACAATTTGTTAAGCATGCCAAGAAAGTGGCTACGATGCAGCAGGCCTAGAATTGCATATCGCAATGTGAAATCGAATTTTTGGGCCGTGTTCACTACTTCGTATGTAGTAGATTCAAAAGGGCCTGCATTGACTCCTGGCAGCGCGACGTCGCTTGACTTAGGCGCTGTACCCTTTACAAGCATAGTCACTAGTATCGGTTCCGTATCTAGCACTACTGACTTAGCAGTGAGCTCTACTCGATTACCGAACGACAACAAATAATTGGTTAATGCCCTATCAATCAACCAGATATCGTTCATTATTACACTAGTATCATCCACCGAGCCTAGCCCAAAATTGCTAGCACTTGCATGCTAACGAGCACCGGTCATTCCCAGGGTGCTACGCTGCTTAAGAGCAGATCCCGCAGCATTTCCGCCCAACAGCAACGACCAAAAGATTGCGGCTTGCGGTGAGTTCGCGATGGGTATGAGTGAGACCCAGAAGAACTAACGAAAGCCACTTCGGTATAAACGAGAAACCGTTGGCGAAAATCACGAGGACTTGCCGGCTCCCATCGAGAGAAGCCTGGAGTAGGGTACAAAAAACCACGGACGAAGCACTACGTACGAAAGATTTGCCAAAAACATACCGTAATAGGAAGACTTAGATGCAACTGCCCAAGAGGAGATGTGATGGAACGAGCCAATCGCACAACTGCCTTGTGGTCGGATGGCTTTCAGACGGCGATTAACGATGGATATTATTGGCCTCGGCTGTGACGGTCGCGGTTGAGATCGTGCGGGATCTCAGTTCGATGCATTCTCAACGCAACCCATATATGACAGTTGAAATCTATGCATAGCTTGGCGGAATGCACTATCGTCCGAACACCCCTACATTTAATCTATTGCGGCGCTTGTTCCTGTATCTGGATTCGAATGAGTCAGTAGATAATGCTCTCTTTCGGCATAGGTCCACCAATCCCCGCTAACAGTGATCCCACTTTGGGACTAAGCAAGCCCTCGAAAGAGAACAAAGAACAAGCCGCTGAGTAGATTGGAACGTGGACGGACAACAAAGGAAGCTTGTTTTTTTGATTATGCGTACGACCTCATTGGCTAATACCGAACAGCTGAAGTGAGGACTGAATCATGGTTCACATGTCTCCGTCATCACCACTGTGTCCTTAATGTCAAATTAACTATGTGTTGGAAAACGCCCCCATAGCAAATTCTGAAAACGGTCTTAGCCTAGGTTTCTGATTTGCCCCAAGCCTTCAGCTCCCCTCGTTCACATCTGTGTTCTCGCCAAAACCTAGGAGAGCAATGCAGGTGACATGATCAATCTACGATTACGGGGCTAATAAGGATGACCGCACGGATTAGGACCAGGGTATACAAATGCACATCCACTCTGAGTTGGCTTAAAAGTAAAGTTGTTTAAGGTATGTTGGCGTGATCCACATGATTTACGTGCTAGACGGAGAATTGACTGCGCCGCAAAATAATGCAGAAAACAGTAAAGCGAAGGTGAAGGAGGGCAGCTTTCCCCCCTCTCTCAGACAAAGGCAACTGAAATCGTTTTCCCATTGCACATACTTAGCCAACCGCCGGGCTAAACAAGACTATTTGTATTTTCTTCCTCTGATAACCTGTCAATCATTTCTTCGCGGCACCCGACAGTTTGGTACTGGAGGGTTGACTGCATCCCATTTCCCCTCCTCTTTTCCTGCGCTTTTCCTGCTCTTTCCCCCCCTGCCGATGCTCCGCTGATTGCAAAATAAAATGAAGCATGTATCCTACTCTGTATCTTCTAATTTGATATTTACTCGATCTTTTTTTCTGCAGAGTTGTTTCTGCTTCTCTGGTGCAGAGATCAGGTCTACGCCTTGAGATCAGCGCTCTTAGGGTTCGGCGACTGATGTTGCCCCAGTACCCTGACTCGTCATTTGTCCTATCCGCATTGCAATGACTGGCATTTAATCGGCCAGTTCTTGTATCAGAAGAGATTCTGATACCGTCCGGTGGCTCTCGTCCTATTCTTTTTTTCAAATTACGCTAAGTTTTGTTTTCTGTGGCGCCGTTTTCTGCTGTCGCCCCAACGGCTCTGACTCTTCGCGACGTTACGCAAGAATTCTGCAAGCGAGAATAATAGTACCACAACGCATGGTCAAATAAGACCCTTGACAAGAAATGTGTCTACAAGACTGCATGACGGTCAAAATGAATATCTTCCGATGGCGAAGAAGGAAAGACCTTGGGTCAAATATGAACGATCGTTTTGGAGACCCATCGATATCCGCTCCCACGCAGGGATCCTGGAACGAGATGCCTTACTTACGTCCGGAAAGAGCAGAGTTTGCACCATTACCGAATAAGGTCTCTCATTTCAAGAACTTGCTTCGGCCAGATGTTGCCAAGTCATCTGAGATTTCCGGTAGCACAGATGACATCAATTTTCCGCGGCACCCGATGTTCGATATGCAAGCTCGAAAGCGGTCTATGTCTGTCGATAGGATGAAGGGGCGAAATAGTAGGGAAGGGAGCGTTAGCAGAGCACGCCAGTCTCCAAGAACTCAAACACGACGTCGAGCATCATGCGAGTCTCTGTCGTTTTCCGAAGAAGACGAAGAACAACAAATCCACCCTGATTTTAGCAATGCTGAGAGAGACACTGAACGACCCCATGCACCGAGTCGGACTCGCTCGCAGGAAGATTATTGGAGGCCACAGCCCAAAAATAGTCGGCGAGATAGTCAACAGTCTTCCACGCACAAATCCCCTCCACTTTCTGCAACGGCAGTCATGCGTCGGTATAGTTCTCAGAGCGAGTCTACCCGCACATATTCATCTACCCCTTCAACCGCCACTTTCAGCTCCCGCCATACCAGTGTTACTACTCCCGGACTGCATGGATTCCTTCCATCTTCAGTTCCTCCGCTACTCAAGGAAGAAGGACATGCACCAATGTTTGATAAGGACGCTCCTCCTGTGCCTCCTATCCCTCTAGATCGAACCGGACTTGTTGCCACTTCTTCCTCTCCTCCTTCAGCTTCCCGCAGTGTCTTTCGTGAGCAGCATGGCGCCGGAAATTCTAATTCTAAACGACGAAACGCAGGCCACGTTGGTCCACAAGAACTGGTGCCATCCAATGATGAATTATGGGGATACTGAATAGTATGCGACGATATTAAACGTGTTGTATGGAGTGGTTTTCTTCTACAAAGTTCTCAGTGTCCCTAGAGTTTTCTTTATGGTCCTATTCTTGTAATTTCTCTTCTCTGAATGCGTCTTCAACGACACCTTTTATTATGTTAACCTAGGCCTCTTTATATCCTATATGAAAGAAAGAAACGAATTGATTTATTTACTCTATCTTAAATAGTCAACTTAATTTTATAACTAATATTCGCTGTTGTATTCTAATAAGATTCCGTCACGTGAACGTCGCCAGAAACCGTCTGTCCCTGATAGACGGTCAGGTACCCGCGTATCTGCACGCTAACTACTTCGTAGTAAGTCGTGCTCATCTTTCAGCTTGCATCTCTGGGTGTAATGCTCGAAGCCATGGAAGCCGGAATGCGCCTAGCTTGTGATAAGTTGAACATGCTGACCGCAAACACATGGAGATAGTACCCTAGCAATCAACATCAGCCAATCAGCTACCGACGATATCGTACGGTCAAGAGACACATCGCCTGACTCGATTTGCGAAAATGTGCCTCAACCCTTGGAGAAATGCGGCGCAGTGAATCTACAGTGTATTTATCAAAATACTGATAATGGAAAGCAAGTTCGCCTATCCAATTCACCCCGCAGACCTGTGCAAGCCTATGCAATGCACGGAATGACAGATGTAGCATCCCCTGTCCGTAGCATGACTAGTTACTTATCGCAGTTAATTGGGAATCAAGAAATTAGGGCTAATTAGCTCCCAAATAGGTTAGCGCCATGTGATGATAATTTGGCAAACGGGTCGAAGTCAAGCGCTAGTCCGGATTGGGTAAGCAATTGCCCAATATGGCAATATGATTGGCTGAGAGCACATGATCAGCCAACCTCTTAGAAGAATAAGAGCCCAAGCCGCCCGCCATCCCCCTCTTTTGCTCCCTCTTAGCCTCCTTTCGCGCCGCGAATCACCCGTCGTAAACCCACTGTTGCTGCAAGGTGCTCATCACAGTCACAATATGCCACCCATGAACTCCGTCCAATACATCGCCGTCTCTAGCCAAGCTTGGACCGCTTTTTCCCTTGTCGTGGCGGGGCTGTTGACCGGCCCAGCATGCTCTCTCATCCAGCGTATCCGAAGGCTCCTCTAGCCGCCGAGACAGAGAGATAGTAGGCTCCGGACACTGGAAACTTTTGCTAGTTTGCATAACTCCAGCTTCTGATTTGCTGTGTGTTTTATTCACATTAGAGCTTCCGAGTGATGATTTGCCAACATGCAGCAGCAACTTATGTGATGCATCCATCGTGCGCTTTTCTTCCTTTCTTCCCTTCCCCTTTGACCTGCTCCATCCATCCTGCCTTTACTCGACCAAAGACGCCGGATTGATTCGGTAGCGGCATTCTTGAAAATGCATGAGTAGATCGCACGACCACTAGCACGCCTATCAAATGCAGTCTGGCCAGTCGAAGGCAGCGTAAGTAGTTTCTGTATGGTTTACCCAGTGGATCCCCATCACAATATAACACCATCTTTTCGACTTTTTCAAAAAGACGTAGTATCCCCACTAACCCATGCTCGAACTACGCATTTCGTTTCTTTGTCTGAACCCAGCATGCTAACCACTGAGATCTTTCTCAGATATGGTCTAACATACTTTAAGCTTACGTACTTCTTTCGGCTGTCGATCAAAAAGCCTTAAGAGCTGGGCTCGTCGGCTTTCTAGGTTGGATCGGCTATATATCGTTCATGACGGACCAATTTCCAGCTCTACCCTTGTCCGATTTAAGCTGCAATATATTTGGGGACATACCCATACACAAAACGTTCTACCACATCGTTTCAATATCTGAGGGGCCAAAGAGACAAATATAAGTGATTTTGTGAGGCTTCATGATGATGGCGGTTCGATGGGCCTGGTGGCTCCTCGCCATCGCGACACCCATATCTGCCCTGCGAACTGTTGGAGGTTCACCATGTACAGATGTGTGCGGCACAACAACAAACACTACATCCGACGAGATAGCCTGCATTGACGCAGACTATAACAGCACGATAGGCACGACGATCGGTAAAAACTTCAAAACCTGCGTCTCATGTCTTCTTTCTAGTCCTTATCAAAACACCACCATTGGAGAGACGGATGTTGACTGGGGATTGTGTATGTCTCCCACCATGCCTCTTTTTTGTGCCATATGGTATGGCAAATCTAAAAAGGTTGAAACTAATTCTACTTGACAGTCAATCTACGATATGCGTTCTCTTCGTGTGTATATGACTACCCAGTGAGCGTAACCAACGTGTCTACGCCGTGTCTAGTTTCATGTACTCCGCTGGGGCCAGCACTCGACATGGCTTTGACCGATCCCGTCGGCAATCAACTTTCTACATTCTGCTCGTCTACTTCTTTCCCTGACAATGTCGTTACAACCTGCGAGAATTGCTATACCTTGACTTCCCAACAATCATTCTTGGCAAACTGTACGTTTTTTGAATGCCAACGGAAAGGAAGCGATCTACTTGCTAACTCTTGTGCCTTCTAGTCTTGGAAGCTGTCCGTTACAACTGCCATTTCCCGACCTCCGGCGGCACTGCTTTCCCCATCTCAGCTAATCGCATCTTTAATACGACACAACTACCAACAACAACAGTATCCTACGCGTCTACTACAGCCACGCCGAAAGGATCATCAACTGTCAAGAACTACCTGACAGTCATTATCATTATGCCCATTATCGGCTTCCTGATCATTGCAGCCTCACTAGCTCTCTGCTGCTTCTGCCTTGTCAAACACCGCCGCAAAGTCGCAAAGAAACGTCGCAATCAGATGCAAAACCGCTGGATGCAACCCGCCTGGGCCGGTTACCCATTTTCTCCCTACCATCCAGCGAGTCCTATGATGGCACAACAACAATACATGATGGCCGGCGGCATGGGACCATACAGTGCTTCGATTCCCGGAAGAGGGTTTTCCGTAGTTGACCATGATGGCAAGCAGTACGAGGCAGGTTACTCGACCCATTACATTTCGCCAGTTAGTCCTGAGGACACAATTGCTCAACAACCGTTCCAGTTTGGAACCGATGTCACGCATGCCCAGGACATTAAACAACCTATTATGCAACAGACGGAGTACCCGCCGCCACCTCAGAAGCATCAGGAATATTTTGCGCCTCCTGGGCCGCCTCATGCTCAGTAGATGCATTGGCAGTCATCATGCTGAAGCAATAGCTGCGACCTTCTGCCGTACCACATGTGAAAAACACAGGGTGTGGGTCGTCAAAGCCCATTTTTTATTCGCGCTCTATGTTAGTACGAATTAGTACATGTCAACTATTATTTAATGTTGAATCCATCTCATTCTTGGCGATATATCTACTGTATTTAGATGTGTTTGATGTTTGGAGTTGGGGGAATGGAGTTTCATCTGCTAATAATTGATACAATATCTGATGTCCCCGTAAATGGTCTCATGCTAAAACGCTAAATATTAAAACAACATGATGAATAAAGGCTAAGAGTGTATACAAGGAAAACCAAAATAGTTCGCAAATTCGTGTCTATGGGTCAGAGAGCAGCCAGGCTGGGTCGGGCTCGTCGTCTTCATCCTCTGATCGGAATGAGGTAGGCTTCAATTCTTCGGACGTTACATCCTTCAACAGATCTGCTGGTGGCTCATCTGCATGCTCGTCCTCACTTACGCTGATCATAGGAGGGCTTATTACGGTTGTTGTGGTAGGATCCGAATCTGCACCATGCGAGTCTCCTTGTTGATCAGCACCCCGTAGATTGCTAGTACTGTTCCTTGCGGTAGTAGTTTCCGCGGCTCCTGCAAGATCATGTTCGGGGTCTTCTTGGTCGCTATAACCAAACATTTGCTTCAGCATTACTTGCGCCTCTCGCAAAGCAGCAAGTTCCGTGCCAATGCTGCAGACAAGTAGTTTCCAATCTTTCTCCTCGGCAAGCTTAAGCTTCTCTTCGATAAGACGAGTTGTAGCCTCTAGGTCTTCGATGATTTGGCGTCCCTGTTCTTGCTGCGATCCTCCCTCGCTGTAAGAGGGCAACATTGACGACTTCGATAGCATCAGAGATTGTTGCATCCCATCCCTTAGCCTTCGTTCGAAACCTGATATTTCCTTGACCACGCTCTGCCATACGGGGCCACCGTCATCTAATGCGGCTATTTCCATATCCACACTCTCTTGTCTTTTGGCCAATTCTGATTGTTCCGTCTGCCAATGTTCCCGCGCTAGTTCGAGTGTTCGTCGTTTCGGGTTGAGGGAGTAGAATGAAGACTTTCTAGACTTATCCTGTAGAGGCTGAACAGGTGGGATCGTCAGGAATCGACGGACTTCTGTGTCAAGAATTGACAAAGACTCCTTATAAGAAGAAAGCTTGGCGTCTACCGCATTTTCTATGCGAGAAACTTCCTGTATGATATGCCGATGCCTTGCCTTCATATCAGCAAGCTTCAGCTCAAGCTCTTCAATCTCTTGTTCCAAGCTTTGCGCCTCTCCTTTCAGCTTCCTGGCCCTGTTACCCTCCCGATCGTTCTCCAACTCTGCCAAGGTTTGCTCGAGGCCAGCCTTCTTACTCGCAAATGTATCAATTTCTCTGACCGCATCCTGTCGTTGTTTAATCTGTCGCCGTAAAACTCGCTTCTCTTCTTCTCTGAGGGCGAGAAGGTCGCTCATCGATCTAAGGATACCCTTTCGTGCAGCGCGCAAACCAATCTTCTTCATCGGCGGTTGTCGAACGGGTATTGTACGCACGGTTCTTTCTCGGCTCTCTGTTGTAGAAGTAGGCGGCGTATAGCTTCCATTTGAAATGACATCGTTATTGGCTTGCCCTGGAGATCGCATGCTGGCGAGCAAGCCATCGCTTTGCGCATCCAATAGGCTCTGTATCTGGCGCTGCAGATATCTTGACTGCCGTTCGATGTATATAAGTGGATCTTCATGTTGCTCGGAATCTGCAAATCGTATTCGTCGTTCTGACGAGAAAGTATTACTTTCCGGTAATAAAGTAGACATGTCGATTTTATGTCGACCTCATGCGGTGTCTCTGGAGCAAGCAAATCGAATGCGGTTCGGAGCAGAAATATAATCGACGCTGAAAAGGAAAAGAAATGTACGCAAAACGAAAGACGGCCTTAACAGTTGATTCACACTGTTCGCATGACCGAACAAACCACATGAGTTGTTGGTACATCAACCAAGCTAGGTAAGCTAATCAGTTGCCGATAAGAGAAGGAGCTCATTGGCAGGCCGAGAGCTCCCCGTCATTGCACGTGACCTTGCAGCAGCGTTTACTTTGTCAGCTCCGGCATTGACGTGTGTTCTGCGCCCAAGCAAACCTCCATCATCCATCTCCCTTCATCTATCATACCCCATTTTCTTTTCGTTTGAGCTTTTTTCAACTTCCCTTGAACTCGTTATTGGTGAGTATTCTTCCTGCTTTCCGAACACCGCGTGTCGACGTCGCTGTTCGATGCGGTCGGAGCTACTGCATAGCAACAACCTGCTTACCACTTCCGAATAGCTTCGTCGTCTGTACCATCACATAACCGGGTTGACGGGGCACAAGCTTGCCGCACATTCAGTACATCTATCATCAAGTTATTGGCACAGCTTGAAAGATGGTTGGACTCACATCAGCTTCTGGCCTCGTCGGCTTCCTATCCGAGCCAGACCCAGAGCTCCGAGTCTTTGCTTTGAAGACACTTGACGCTGAGGTCGATGTGCTATGGACAGATATTGTTGATGCAATTCCTCAAATGTATGCTCAATCCCGTATTCTCCTTCCCTATCTATTGCTTGGCGGTCTGATGTTGATGCGATCTCTAACGTTCATTATCATACAGTGAGGCGCTATACGAAGACGAGTCCTTCCCAGAGCGCGAACTCGCAGCTCTAGTGGCTTCCAAAGTCTACTACCATCTACAAGAGTATAATGAAAGCATGGTGTTTGCGCTAGGAGCTGGGAAACTGTTGAACTTGGATAAGGGTGGCGAGTTCGAGCAGACAATTATTTGTAGGACATCCTACCCGCATTTTGACCTTGCAGGTTTCTAACTCGAGTGTAGCCAAATGTATCGATACATTCATCTCACTATCTGCCAATCGCCGTTCGTCAGTTGGCGAAGCCCCGTTATCTCTCAACACAGCGTTTCCTTCCTCGAACGGCGCTACGAATACGTCTGCCAGCTTAGCTTCTCCTATTACCCCATTTTCACAGTCCGCCCTTCCCTCGAAATCGCTTTTGTCGCGTGAGGAGGAAACAAGCACAGATACCACCTTCCCGCAAGACAGCGCTTCCAAACTTGAAGAGACGTCTCTGGTTGTGAGGAGAGGTGTCCAGAAACAACTACAAGCTGTCATTGAGCGTTTATTCGAGCAGTGTTTCCGCCAGCAACGGTATCGCCAGGTTGTCGGAATTGCAATTGAGGCAAAGAATTTGGATGTTCTACGGACGGCTATCCTCCGTTGCAGCGAGTCTGAAAAGCAACAGCAAGGGGAAGCCTCAAGACATGGCGAGGAGTTGATTGAGTATGTACTGGACATTTGTATGAGTGTGATTCAGGAACGGAGTTTCCGCAATGAGGTTTGTGTTGTTTATCTTCGATCATTCGCATTTATACTAACGTGGCTGGCGCTTAGATCTTGAAACTCATCTTGGAGCTTTTGAATCAAATTCCGTCACCAGATTATTTCGCCATCGCCAAATGCGTGGTCTACCTCGACGAGCACTCCATGGCGACCGAGATACTACGGCAACTTGTAGACAAGAATGAAACCAGGGCCCGAACGATCGCTTATCAGATCTCATTCGATCTCTACGATAATAGCACTCAAGAGTTTTTGAAGAAAGTGATTGCTGAGATTGAGGAGCTTCTTCCAGAGGAAAAAAAACCGGAAAGCGCAGAGGAAGGAACCGCCACCGAGTCAGACTCCCTTCTGGCAAATCAATCCTCTTCCAAGACCGAGTTGACAGAGGAGGCGCGTCTGGCTTTTACGAATATACGTGACATCCTAAAAGGTGTTAAGACGATTCAATTGAACCTGGAATTCCTCTACCGTAGCAACAAGGCTGATGTGTCAATTCTCAACAAAATCCGGGATAGCCTTGAAGCCAGGAACTCAATTTTCCACAATGCCGTCACTTTCTCGAATGCATTCATGCATGCTGGAACGACACACGACAAATTCTTCCGAGACAATTTGGAGTGGCTTGGGAAAGCAGTGAACTGGTCGAAATTCACAGCAACTGCTGCTTTGGGTGTGATTCACAAGGGAAATTTATCGGAAGGTCGGAAACTTTTGGCACCGTATCTGCCTCGTGAACATATTTCCGGAGTAGGTAGTACCGGTTCGGTCTATAGCCAGGGTGGTTCACTTTTTGCATACGGATTAATCTACGCCAACCACGGTGGTGCTGCTATTGAGCTTATCCGTGACCACTTCAAAAAGGCAACCGAGGAAGTCGTGCAACATGGAGGCGCTCTTGGTCTTGGTGTTGCGGGTATGGCGACAGGCGATGAGGGTATTTGGGAGGATCTCAAGTCTGTTCTCTATACAGACTCTGCTGTGAACGGTGAAGCTGTTGGTTTGGCTATGGGTCTTGTTATGTTGGGGACTGGTAATATGAAACTCTTGGAAGAGATGGTTCAATACGCACACGAAACTCAGCACGAGAAGATCGTGCGAGGTCTTGCTCTTGGTATGGCTCTAATCATGTACGGTCGACAAGAAGCAGCCGATGAACTCATCAACGGTTTGCTGGGGGATCCTGATCCATATCTCCGTTACGGTGGTATCATGACTGTGGCATTGGCATACTGTGGCACAGGAAGTAACAAGGCTGTTCGAAAGCTTCTTCATGTTGCAGTTAGCGATGTCAACGATGATGTTCGTCGAGTGGCAGTAATGAGTCTGGGCTTCATCTTGTTCCGCAAGCACCAAAGCGTACCTCGCATGGTTGAATTGTTATCTGAGTCATACAATCCACATGTACGTTATGGTGCTGCAATGGCTTTGGGTATCTCGTGTGCTGGTACCGGTCTTGATGAGGCTATCGATCTCTTAGAGCCTATGCTTAAGGATCCTACGGATTTCGTCAGACAGGGTGCCCTCATCGCTCTAGCAATGGTCCTTGTTCAACAGAACGAGACTATGAACCCCAAGGTTGGCAGTATTCGCAAGATGATGAATAAGATGATCACAGATCGCCACGAGGATGCGATGGCCAAGTTCGGTTGCGCCATTGCTTTGGGTATTATTGACGCCGGTGGTCGCAACTGTACCATCAGTCTACAAACCCAGACGGGAAATCTTAATATGCCTGGTATCGTCGGTGCTGCTGTCTTCACGCAGTACTGGTATTGGTTCCCTCTGGCACACTTCCTTTCTCTGAGCTACACACCCACTGCCGTCATTGGCGTCGATCAATCCCTTGAAGTTCCAGTATTCCAATTCCATAGCAACACACGGCCAAGTCTATTCGACTACCCTCCTGAGCAACAAGTCAAGGCTGATGAAGCCCCTGAGAAGGTGAAGACGGCAGTTCTTTCTACGACCAACCAGGCCAAGCGACGAGCGCAACGTCGGGAGAAGCAACAAAGGCGAGAGAGTATGGACGTTGATCAAACTCCGACGACACCCAAGGTTTCTGGCCAGCTTCCTGAGAAGATGGAGACCGACGAGACTGCTGTCAAGGAAGGTGAAGAGGGTAAAGACGCCAAGGAGGAGGCTCCTGCTGAGGGGCAAAAGAAGAAGGCAGAGAAGGAGAAGGTTGGATATGAGCTGGAGAACATGTCGCGTGTGCTCCCGGCTCAGTTGAAATACCTGACCTTCCCCGACCCTCGATACGAGCCTGTCAAGCGCGTAGGTCCTTTCAATCTACACAAACTACTATGTTAATTGTACTCATGCTAAATACATTACAGCCTACTGGAGGAGTGGTCGTTGTCCTCGATAAGAAACCCGATGAACCAAGAGAGACGATCGAACTGCGAGCCACCACCGAGATTCGGCAAGCGGCTTTCTCAGATGCCATGCAATATTTTACGGATCGTATCCAGGCCCAGGGTGGTGCCAACGCTGCCTTCGAGACACCCCAACGAGGCGGCGCTACAGCCGCTGCAACCGGTGCTGCTTTAGCAGCCGGTGTCCTCACTGCCGTCGATGAAGACGAAGAAGGCGCGGAGGACGCCCCTGTTCCTGATGAATTTGGCTACGAGACGGATAACATGGAGGAGTAGATTTGACGACGGGGGTTCGTTTATAGTAGACGGCTTTGCAGCTGTGTCATGGTTGCATATGTTCTTGCATGTATCACTACTTACTACTTTTACTATAAATCTAAGATTATTCTGCATAGCATGGACGCCGACTCCCGAACAAGCTGATTAACTCCGTACCGAGTCTGTTAGACTGTTTTGACAGAAAGATACTCCATGTGATTGTCTCGCAGACCCCCAGATGAAACAAGTCACGTGGGTCCGGCCACCAGCATGAATGCCTCGGCAGTTTCCCCTTTGGGCTTAGAGTGCAGACCTGACGCAGCAAAGAATGTTCGGGCTGATGGCCTGTTCTGGCTTAAGGTCGTTCTTTCGGCTTACTTGTCAGCTGTTATGGCCCTATCCATTCGGCCCTCGTCCGTGAGTAGTAATCGCTAATTACTGCAGTTCCAACTACCGACTCGTTCGTGCTTAGTTCAGCCGGGTCCTGGTTGGTCCCGTGCCTAGTATAGACACCCACCTATGACGCCGGCGGGCCAAACTCACAACACAAGCATGTGAATCTCCGAATCCAGCTCAGAATATTCCTGAGGACCTCCTACCACGCCCCGTGGGGTTCGACTGTCTGTATTTAATCCGAGGATATCCTGACGAAAGATCCTGTGCACTCCATTTTTCTGCACTTTCCTCCAGTTCTGACTTTCTCTCTTGTATAACTTACTCCGTCGCATCAAGCGTCGTTTCCGCCTCGAGTCCGATCCGAGTCTGTGTACCATAACATCGTCACTCTTTGCACAATAAAATCACCATAATGTCACAAACAGTTTCCAAAGAGCAGGTGGCTGCTCATAATAAGCCGGATAGCTTGTGGATTGTCATTGACGAAGACGTCTATGATGTGACCAAGTTTCAAGATGACCATCCTGGTAAGTTTCCCGTGCCGCCGTCCTTGTCATAAAGATCGTGGACTGACCTCGTCGTGAACAGGTGGCAAGAAGAGTATGTTTGCGAAGACTTCGTAGAGACTCCATGCGCTATACTGACTGGGTTTGATAAGTTCTGCAACGTGTCGCCGGCAAGGATGCCTCCAAGCAGTTCTGGAAGTACCACAATGACGGCATTTTGAAAAAGTACAAGAGCCAGCTCCAGGTTGGCTCTCTCGACACCAAGAAAGTCGAGGCACCCCCGGCGCCTGCGCCAGCTCCAGCTGCACCCAGCCCAGCCAAGGCTAAGGCTACTACTGCCAAACCCGCCAAGTCTGAAGGACCTTTGGAACCGTACGGAGATCTGATTCCTTTTGCAGACCCATCGTGGTACCAAGGTGTATGTCTTTCCTATGGACTGTACAATTTTATCAGACTTCCATACTAACCCTTGTGGTCTCTCTAGCAACATTCGCCTTATTACAACGAAACACACGCCGCCCTTCGGGCCGAAATTCGGGAATGGGTCGAATCCGAAATCGAGCCGTACGTGACAGAATGGGATGAAGGAAAGAAAGTACCAGACAGCATCTACAAGCAAATGGGAGAACGCGGGTATCTCGCCGGCCTTCTCGGAGTCAAATTCCCGGCTGAATACACAAAGTCTCGGGTCAAGTCTGTGCCTCCAGAGATGTGGGACCACTTCCACGAACTCATTGTGACCGATGAGCTCTCGCGCACCGGTAGCGGTGGTTTGGTGTGGAACTTGATTGGTGGCTTTGGTATTGGATGCCCGCCACTCGTCAAGTTTGGCAAGAAGCCCTTGCTTGACAGGATTTTGCCGGGTATCTTGGCTGGTGATAAGCGCATTTGTCTTGCTATCACCGAGCCTGATGCCGGTAGTGACGTGGCCAATTTGACTTGCGAAGCTAAGCTGAGTGAAGATGGAAAACACTATATTGTTAACGGCGAGAAGAAGTGGATTACCAACGGCATCTGGTCTGATTATTTCACTGTCGCGGTTCGTACCGGTGGAGAGGGTATGAATGGTATTAGCGTGCTGCTCATTGAACGAGAGAATGGCGGTGTCAGCACTCGTCGTATGGACTGCCAGGGTGTCTGGAGCAGTGGTACTACTTATATCACTTTCGAGGACACGAAGGTGCCCGTTGAGAATTTGATTGGAAAGGAAAACCAGGGATTCAAGGGTTAGTATTGTCTTCTACTGTGACCGCATGCGTCAGCTACTTACTTCTATCGACAGTCATCATGACCAACTTCAATCACGAACGTATCGGCATTGTTATCCAATCTCTCCGCTTCTCTCGTGTCTGCTACGAAGAATCCGTCAAATACGCCAACAAGCGCCGCACCTTTGGCAAGAAATTGATCGACCACCCCGTCATCCGCATGAAACTGGCCGACATGGCCCGCCAGATCGAAGCCGCTTACAACTGGCTCGAGAACGTTGTCTACCAAGCCCAGTCCATGGAAGAAACCGAAGCCATGCTCAAGATGGGCGGCGCCATTGCCGGTCTCAAGGCCCAGTCAACCAGGACGTTTGAATTCTGTGCCCGTGAAGCTAGTCAGATCTTCGGTGGTCTGAGCTATAGCCGTGGTGGCCAGGGTGGAAAGATTGAGCGATTGTACCGTGATGTACGCGCTTATGCTATTCCCGGTGGCAGTGAGGAGATTATGCTTGATCTGAGTATGCGTCAGAGTATGAGGGTTTACCAGATGTTTGGCATGAAGCTATAGCGGTGGTAGTACTTTAGTTTTGATACCCTCTCATTCTTGGCTCGCTCAAGTTGAGTTTCTTGCATTACGTTCTACATGTACATATGCATGTGCCTTGTTTTATTCTTATGACACTTTTGTTTTGAAAACGTCGGGTTGTTACCAGTCTCTCCTTGCCCAACAAGTATCATTTGATCGTACATAGATCTATGTTGAACCTGGTCTGGAGTCTCCAATCGCAAGCCCATGTAAATTGCCGAATTAGCCCACCGACCTAAGTAATACAAACATATCCCACCTGCATTTTCATCCAGGATGATTAATCATTGGTCCGAAATGATCCCAGTGTACTAGTAAATTAACCAAATTACCCGCGGGTATATCAGTATGAGAAAAGTGGAGCGAAAAGGGCCGAATGACCAAAAAAGCCTTATCGAGACTATTAACCCTATGTACAAAAATGAGCTGAAAAGTCTACTCGTGTGGGCTGTGGCTGCTGGGAGGGTTCGAAGATCTGTTCCACTACAGTCTGTGTATACGGCAGACACATCGATGACTCGCTGTTATCGCTATTGATCTGTTGAAATCCGTTCTGACGTGCAGCAACTAAAGTTCCTTCTAGCAGTCATTTTGCAATTGAAGGGTAACCACACGGAAACTGCACCTCTATCTATCAACAGACGCTCCCCGAAGCAGCAGCACGATGGGCGATGCAGGCTTTCAATCGCTGGCGGTAGACAAATTCCCGGTGCTCATAATGGGCGGATCAGGGTTCAGTTACCAGGTTACCAAAGACCCTGAATCATTGGATGTCGTCAGCATCCTGAAGAGAGCGTTCGACCTTGGTCTGAGAGCAATTGATACCTCGCCTTACTACGAGCCATCAGAGCAACTAATGGGCCATGCCCTGACTCAGCCAGAGATAGCATCAAAGTACAAAAGAGGCGACTACATATTGATGACGAAAGTAGGGAGGATATCGGTGGACAAATTCGACTACTCGCCGGAATGGATCGAGAAATCTGTTGTCCGCTCTCTTTCACGATTTCAGACTACGTATCTTGATGTCGTCTTCTGTCATGACGTTGAGTTCGTTACCACCGAAGAGGCCATCTCGGGGGTTGGTACTCTGTTCAAGCTGCGCGATGCCGGTTATCTCAAGTACGTTGGTATATCTGGATACGACATTCCCGCGCTGGCGCGTGTGGCACAGGGAGCACTAGAGCGGTACAGCCGGCCGGTAGATATCGTGCAAAACTGGGCACAGCTCACGCTGCAAAACACGAGACTAGAACGGGAGGGTATCCAGCTTTTCAAAGATGCAGGCGTCAGTATCATCTGTAATTCGAGCCCCCTCGGCTCTGGGTTACTCAGAAACGGTGGTGTGCCTCTTGGTGCACTGGGTGATTGGCATCCGGCGCCTGCGGGACTGCGTGCTGTCTCGCAGGAAGTTGCTACATGGGTAGAATCCCGAGGTGAGAGCCTCAGTGCTCTCGCAGTTCGCTTTGCGCTGTCCAGGGCGCGACGAGCGTCTCACGACGGAGTGCATGTCAGTACGATTATCGGCGTTGGCGCTATGTCTGATCTCGAGGAGAATGTCAGCACGGCGAAAACCATTCTTCGTCCTCAAATTGACTCGGATGTTGAAGGTTCGGTCAGTTTGGACAGCTACAGGTACTTATATGAGGAGAGGGAGGCAAGGGATATACCGCTTTACGAGGAGGTCCAAAAGATGATGGGATCGTGGCTGAATTATGATTTTTCTTCCGCCTGATCCTCTGAAAAATTACATGGACTCTCTATAGTATCATTTGGTTCTTGTAATAAAGCATGTATCTCTGTTGAGAAGAGGACCGAGTTCAAATTATACTGCGTGAAGGTTGCATCGTGGTGCAATGTACATAGATTTTGATTGACCAAGTTAACGATATATATTGGAATTTGGAATTCAAGAGTTACGTATTGTACGTAACTCTCAAATAGACTCTGCTTAATGCATTCGCAGATCATTCCTCGTGGCTTTATTTTTTGGTATGACTCTGGACTATTATCGGTTTTTGTACTATATTTGCAAATTGCACAGCACTATCAAATAAAACAGGGTTTTCATGCTTTACTCGGTGTCCGTGGGACTTAGAGCTCAGAGTACAGGGTCATCGAATAAACACATTTACTCCTGTTGCTCGACAATGACGGCATTCTTCTCTTGGTTCTTCATCGTGCCACTACCGGTCTCCTCATCCCTCGACGGGTGGCCGTGAAGACCTACATCAGTCTCGGTAAGTGCGTCCATAGTCTTCACATACGAAGGCACAAAGTTGACGCAGATGGCATAAGAGAGCGAACCGGTGAAGAAGATCAATGGCACAAACATGGCAGTCCCAGTACCGTATGCGTCCGCAGTTACACCTGTCAAGGGCGGAACACTAGGACAGAATTTGTATCAGTAAATATTAACACCATAAAAAAGGCTGCTGGATAGAAGGAAACGTACCAAGCACCTCCAAGCACGCCTGCAACGATAAAGCCTGAGCCACGCTTCGTATGACGACCAAGGCCTTTCATACCGAGCGCAACAATGGTGGGGAAGCAAATGGACTCAAAGAAGAGGGTGACATAGAGCATACTCATGCCGATATTGCCGCGCTGAGTTATGGAAGGTGAGATGAAGACCATGACCATTAGCATGTAAACCCCAAAGACCCAGCGAGGTCGTAAAAAGTACATCAAGCCTACACCAGCAAAACGGCCCACCGCAAAGGCTGCCTGTGCTCCGGCCAGGAAATTGGAAGCAGTTGCCGCGCTGGTGTTGGGTCGTGTTTCTGTAACGTAGTTGATGAAATACCTAGACCACTTGCATTAGTTTGATTCGCTTGAGCATCACAAAGTACATACCCAGCAATGGCTACTTGGGCACCACAGTAACAGAATTGAGCGAAAGCGGCATGGAACAGTTTGTATTGCTTCCAAAACGGCTTACTGTCTTCGTTGGTATGGGCCTCGTTCGCCTGAAAAGCCATATCTGCGTCGGTAATTTCGGGAATGCTGGACATGAAGAAAACAACAGCTAATGAGAAGACGAAGATGGCGATGGCCGTGTAGACCCACTGAACATTTTGAAGAGCTTTCTCGTCATTAAAAGCAAAGAATACATAGGAACCGAGAACAGGCGAAATGACTGATCCGACGCCGTTGAAAGCTTGCGAAACGTTGATTCGAATTTCTGCGTACTTGGGAGGACCGCAAACTAGACAAAAAGGCCATTCAGTTTCTGACCATTTCGGAGCCTCATGTCGGACTTACTGGTGATGTAAGGGTTCGCAGCCGTCTCGAGGGATCCAAGGCCATTCCCAATGATGAAAATACAAGCACAGAAACCACCAAAGCTTTTGCCCTTGATAGCAGGAATAGCAAGCAGAGCCCCCACGCCTATTTGAGTTATTAGAAGAAGAGGCTGAGTGGCAAATCCCAGGATGGGATCAATGGACGAACCGTAGAGAAACAATCCCCAGATGAACACAGCACGATAGCCATAGTGTCGCAAGATCCAAGCAGCGTGACCGAGAGATGCAAAGGGATAAGCGCTGCAGGACAGTCAGAAAGGGAACGCTAAAGAGGGAAAACAATGAGGGGTTGATGTACCCAAAGTAAGCGGCTTGAAGGCCAGATGAGCGTGCCTTGGTGATGTTCAATGTGGTTTGGAAATGTTTGTTCAGAGTGTCAAGAAGACTATAAGAAAAACCCCAGAGGAAGAACAAGATGGTGACCAACGCAATGGGGTACACCGATTCACGCAGGGTGACCTCAGGTCTGTTTCTTTGATCATCGTGAGAGCGCAGAGATCTCTTTTTCCAGAATCCGCTACCCGGCATTGTATTTTCAATTTTAAAAAGCTGACGATTGAACAAGAAACGTTTAAGGCGCAACACCGTGGTAGCCTCAGGATGAACCTAGCAGCTGTGAAACAATGCAAGGATCCTGGACTAGGACGTAACCTTTATAGGACCTGTGTGTCCTTACATGCAAACCCTGATAGCATCGCATGGTCTCGTGGAGAGCATTGCCTAGGTCCGTGCCTGAGTCACACAGGTGGGAGCGAATAAACTGCTGATCACGAGGCATCCAGGATAGCTATTCGTCGCTATAAGTCTGTAAACAGGGAGAGGATCCATTTTGGTTTGCTCGGCGCGGGAGCTGGTCTGGGGAAATTATCCTTATTCTGCCTGGACTGGACGGTATTTGCCAATTGGCGGGATTTGTCTGGGTATTCCTATTCATCCAATCAAAAATATACCATAACGTGGAGACTGAATAACCTTAACTGTCCAAAGCTTATTGTCAGCTTGATAACTGATTGCGCCTTGTTCAGTGCTACTCTATAGGACCGGAGAATTTCCGGATGTTTACCTTATTGGTTCCAGAACTGGTCCTTATGGCAGCAGACAGGTTGACCGGGAAAACACAAAGGCCAGCATTCGGTATCATTACGCTTCACGATCATGGGTCGGAATGTGATACTGGCCAACTGGACGGGCAGCTTTATGGGCGTAATTACTTGAGAACAATCTACGTGCTGCTCGAAAGCAGAGAGTATCTCGATTGCCATTCCATTATCAGAGTCAATTAGAACTTATTTACCCCTCGGAAGTGTAAGTGCTATGTATTCATCTCCTTTTTCCCGCTTCCAGGCAGACGAATGTCTAGGACTATAAGTGATACATAGTCTCTTTAGGGTAGAACACCAAGCATATCGGACCTCACACTGTTGCTTAAGCGGATGTATAAAGCAGAACCGTAACCATAACGTTTGATAAGCAGCTACTCTTATACTACAGGAGTATAATCACAGTAAGCACATCGACCGTGCTATACAGAACCAAACCTCATAGCACCTGACGGGGCCTGAGTTTGCCAGCTGTCGTTATGTCAATTTCTGAACCTTCGCAAGCAGACAGAGGCCATTAAATATAGATAGAATTGTGTTGCTAAAAGACATTGAAGAAATCATGTATTACATAATCAAAGGTTCATAGGGCCGACCACACCCACCAAAAACGCAGTCCGGTATCTGGCGTTGGAGCTCGACTAGGCTAAGACTAATTCTGGACAGCCTCAAATCAACTTATTTGGACCTTCTTTCAGTTCGGCTTCTTCCACTGTATTAGTCACGGCTCACTTTTCGTGCGTTTGTGGTCGGAACTGAAATTTGAAGACTTATTATCGGTCTTAATACAGGGCCTACTTTAAGTCGGAGGTGAGCACGATTCTCAGACTCGTCGCTGGGGCCGAGGATCGCCAACAGCTTGTTTTAGACAAGGGTTTTGCGCATTCATCTTCCATCTCATTTATCGTTTCTGTCTTCAATTCTTTCATTAATTATTGCCTGTGTGGCCTTCGACATCCTCACAGCGACCTATCCACGAGCAGTCGCACCACTACCAGATCTACTCGTTCTTGACGACCATACTTTACCCGCCTATTCTATACTCTTCTCACATTTCGCGTTGGACTTTTAAAAACGACGTCTTTTCGCTCAAGCCGTAATCATGTCAAACAACGTGCTCAATCAAGATTTCGGCTCCGAGGAGGAGGACGACGACTTCAACCCAGCTCCAGCTGTGGACTCTGACGAAGAAGGCGCCAGACCCGCTCGCGAACGAGGGCGTGAAGTCGAGGTAGACGAAGACGCCGAGGGCGATGACAACGAAGGAGCTGAGGGCGAAGGCAAAGGTGATGAGGACGAAGAGGGAGATGAAGAGGAGGCCGAGGATGAGGAAGATGAAGAAGAGGACGAGGATGAAGATGAAGATGATGAAGATGCTGTTTCGGTAAGTTCACGTTCGGTTCAGCAATTTTCACCCAGTCTGAGGTCTAATGACTATATTATAGGGTCGACCTAAGAAACGGAGGAGACGAGGCGGTGTCAACGCTTTCTTCGAAGAGGAAGCTGGTGTCGATGACGACGATGAAGAAGCAGAAGACGAAGAAGATGACATGGGTGATGGATTTGGCGCTGAAGCCCATCCTGACGATCTCGATGCGCTCCCCGTTGGCGCTGAGCTAGATGATCGCAGACACAGACAACTCGATCGCCAACGAGAGCTTGAGGCTCACATGGATGCTGAAAAGCAGGCGGCTGCGCTCAAAGAACGATATGGACGCAACCGCATGGCTGCTACAGACTCAGTCGTTGTTCCCAAGAGACTACTCCTTCCCAGTGTCGACGATCCAAGTATCTGGGGTGTTCGCTGTAAGCCCGGTAAGGAGAGGGACGTGGTTCTCAATATTCAGAAGCGTGTTGAACAACGACCTCCCGGAACTCGTCATGGACTAAAGATCATTTCTGCCTTTGAGCGTGGGAAGACAATGACCGGTTACGTCTACATTGAGGCACGAAGACAAGCAGAGGTCATGGAAGCCCTTGATGGTCTTCTTGACGTCTATCCTAAGACTAAGATGGTCTTGGTACCCGTCAAGGAAATGCCTGATCTTCTTCGAGTCAAGAAATCCGAAGAACTCAACCCTGGTGACTGGGTGCGGATCAAGCGTGGCAAGTACCAAGGTGATCTCGCTCAAATCGAAGAAGTCGAAACGAATGGTTTGGAAGTCACCGTCCGCCTGGTTCCTCGTCTCGACTACGGATTGAATGAAGATCTCTCCGCACCTGCGGATGCCAAGAGAAAGAGATTTGGTGCTGCAAACAACACAGCAGCTCGTCCCCCGCAACGTCTCTTCAGTGAGGCAGAGGCCAGCAAGAAACACGGCAGACATCTAGTCGGTACGTCTAATTTGAGCGGAAAATCTTGGAATTACATGGGCGACACATATGTCGATGGCTTCCTTGTCAAGGAGATGAAGATTCAGCATTTGATTACGACAAATGTCAACCCTCGTCTAGAGGAAGTTACCATGTTTGCTCGAGGCTCTGAAGACGGTACTGCCAATATCGATCTGGCATCATTAGCCAATACACTCAAGAATACCGTTGCAGAGGATGCTTATCGACCTGGAGATCAAGTCGAAGTGTACAAAGGTGAACAACAAGGCATAATTGGAAAAACGATCGCGACCAGAGGCGACATCATCACATTAGAGGTCACAGAGGGCGATATGCAGGGACAAGTAATAGACGCTCCAATCAAAACCTTGCGAAAGCGATTTCGTGAAGGTGACCATGTCAAAGTCATTGGCGGTAGCCGTTACCAGGATGAGCTTGGTATGGTGGTTCAAGTCAAGGGTGATAGTGTTACCATACTTAGTGATATGAGCATGGAAGAGATCACTGTTTTTAGCAAGGACTTGCGACTTTCTACCGAGTCTGGCGTTGATGGCAAGCTCGGAACGTTTGACGTGCATGACCTTGTCCAGCTTGAGTAAGTAGTTACAACTCTGGAAACCCAATGCATACTAACAAATATCTAGCGCTACTACCGTTGCTTGCATCATCCAAGTTGATCGCGAATCACTACGTGTCATAGATCAGAATGGCTCTGTACGAAACGTTCTACCATCAAGAATAGCATCCAAAATCGCCAAGCGCAAAGATGCTGTTGCAACAGACCGCAACGGCGCGGAGATTCGACATGGCGATACAGTGCGCGAGATGTACGGAGAGCAGCGCAGTGGAGTCATCATGCACATTCACAGATCTTTCCTTTTCCTACATAACAAGGCCCAGGCCGAGAATACGGGTGTCATCGTTGTTCGTACTTCGAATGTGGTTACGGTGTCTGCCAAGGGAGGCCGCGCCACGGGCCCTGACTTGTCACGCATGAATCCGGCTATCATGCAACGCCCGCCCCAGGGAGGAGCCATGCCACCTCCACGCGTAGGCCGGGACCGACTTATTGGGAAGACTGTAGGTATCACGAAAGGCAGTTACAAGGGCCTTATTGGTATTGTTCGGGAGACTACAGAGGACCTAGTGCGTGTTGAGCTACACACCAAGGGTACCAAAGTCATGGTTCCTCGGACTGGTGTTGTTGTGAAGGAGTGAGTTCATATCAGTCTTTCCTTCAATTAGATCTAAACTGCTGACACATACTTAGTCCCGTTACCGGTCAAACTATTGACATGGGTCGTGGAGGTAGACCTCGTGTGCCTGGAGGCCCTGGAGGCCCAGCACAGCCAAGTTGGTCTGGATCACGAACACCCATGGCTGCACTGGATTCGAGAACTCCTGCATGGGGCGGTTCTTTGTCTTCAAGAAGTAAGCCTCCCTCTACCATAATGACAGTAATGCATTAGATGCTAACGTACTCTAGCTCCTGCCTGGAGTGGCTCCGCAGCCAGTGGCTCACGCACACCAGCCTGGAAAGCTGACGGATCCCGCACAGCATATGGCGGCGCAATGGGTGGCGGACGCACACCAGCTTGGAACAGCGGTGCCCGCACACCCTATGACTCAGGCAGCGGCGGTGGCTTTGACGCCTTCGCAGCCGGCTCTCGCACACCGGCCTGGGGCGCTGCATCAGGCAGTCGCACGCCCGCCTGGACAGCCAATAATACGTCCGCTTCTTCCACCGCCGCAAACTCAGGGCGATACGACGCACCAACCCCGGGAGGCGACTACTCAGCACCTACACCCGGCGCATATCCCACAGCTCCTACACCAGGCGCTTCAGGCACAGCTTCCACACCCCGCTGGGCCGAAAGTGCACCTACCCCCGGGGCTCTCAATGCGCCTACACCAGGCGCCGGAGGTGGCGGCGGCGGTCTCGGTGTTGGTGGTGGACGATTACCATACGATGCACCAACGCCAGCAATGGCTGCTACGCCTGGTGCAATGGGGGATGATAATCCGACATATCTGGATGATTCGGAGTAGTTTTCTTGGTCTCGTTGGTTTTATTTCTCAATGCGAAAACCTGCGTTTGTACTTTTATTTTCTTTCTTCACATAGCTAGTTTTACCTTGGTCTATTGTTCCTATCTTTTGGGTTCTTATATAGTCTAATTTCGATGTATGAGGCTTGATGAGTGTCAACTCATCTCTTTTTTTTGCGGCATTGTTCTGCCACCGAAAATTCTGTGCATGTGTTTAGAGACAGGCAAGCCATTGAGATTAAAAAGTCCATGATTGATAAAGAATTAACTTTTTCTTGTTCCATTTCTCCTCTTATGAAAAGCAAAAGCAAAGTATGCCATATCCAATTAAATAATATCATCAATGCTCATTAAAATCAAGATGAATCGAAGGTCGAAGTAAGTATATGAAGACAGGTAATAAGGTAGTATAGAAGATGCTCGTGAGATAGAAATTTTCAAGGCTCGAGAATCAATCCAATCCAATATACGGGATCATACAGCCGTGCGCTCTATAGGGAAATGATAAGAAATTCGTCTCGAACGTATGAAAGCTTTCAAGAATAAGTAGAAAAGGATATTAATCTCGTCACCGATATATCCGTTTGGGAATTATTGCAGGTCGTGAGGGTGGACAGTAGATTTGGGCACAGTTACGAGTATACTCGTTTCATGCATTCGGGACAGCTCGAGCTAGGAAACGGACGTTATCGACAAAGCCCTTGATGAGCTCTTCGTACTGGTTTGCCTCATTCCTCTTCATCGCGAGCTCGCCTTGCCGTCGTACCTCTGCAGCTGAGATTTCGACTTCGAGCTCGTGCTCGAAATCCTTTTTAATGGCGCTCTGTTCAGATCATTAGTACAATGATGATAGTGTGTTTGCTATAGAGTTGACTCACGTCTGCTGTCCCCACCTGAGTAAGATCAATCTGGTAGGCCAAATGACGATAACTCATGCGATCCTTGATTCTCTCTCCTGGTCTCTGAGAACCGCCGCCGGCAATTGGGAAGTTGCGTACATCTCGGTCATAGTTCATTTCAATATTAACAGAAATCCGCCAATCGACATTCGTCTGAGGACTATACACATCCAGGTCTGCTAAGCGGCATTTGATAATCTTCGCCAGTACTTCACCAGTCTTTTGATCGGTGGTTACTCGGACTTTAGGTTTGTGTCGTGGATTCATGTAATTTTGTATGAGCGGAGGTAGCTCCTGGGGTGGTACTTCATAAAAGGTATCACGTTCTCTTTTGTGTGCATATGAAAGGGGAATCCGATTGAGCCCAGCTTGAGGCATTGATGCTTTTACAGCCTCGTTTAGGAAATTGTTCATGGCTTGATGTTGTGCCTAAATATCATTAGCTCGAAAGTAAAGGATATATTAATTCTCACTGAAGACTTACCAAACTCATAGAACTCTCAAAGGCAGTGCGGTACCCTGAGCCTTCGGTTTGAAGGATGCATTCACTCATAACTGGTAGACGTAGACGTCCCTGTCGGTCCTTATCCATTATGCGTCCCAATTTGGCCTCGATTTCTAGCATCGCTCCTGGCCCTGTCGCTGCAGCTCCAGCGGCGCCTGCAGCAATATCATTTCTAAGGACGACTTCTTTGAAGAGGAAATCACAGACAGTCTTTGTAATTTCTTCATATGGAATCTTTCCAGAGATCGACGGTTCCCAAGGTCCCAACGGTCCGTACGTAGGTTGTGGCTGTGGCGGAGGGACTGGGCGATTGTTAAGAGGAGTAGTACCGTTGACAGGAGCTGGTCGCGCGGGAGTCTGAATTGACCTAGATGGCGACGCCACAGATCGCTGTACGGATGTCGCACGCGAGGAGACAGCAAATCGCGCAGGCGAGTGTTTTGGAATGGCTGGCCTTGGGTTGGGAATAATTGGGCCTTTTCCAGCTCTAGGCACTCTTCGAGCATAGATCGGAGGCTCGGTATATCTGATCTTCTTCCGTTTGGGCGGTCGTCCTGAAGCCTCTGATGGTTCTGCAATATCGGTTTTGACGGGTGGAGCTTGTACCACTGAAGTCTCGCGAGACGGCGTGTGTCTTGCCATTGGCGAGCTGCTCATCTGCATAACTTGGGACCGTGGAGGAAAGTCTTGGTGAGGCGGGTGTGATGGGTACTTGTGTTCCGCGACAGAGCTGCTGTGAGAGTGGCTGCCGGAAGGGCTCTGACGCCAACGATCGTCTTCTACACTGGCACGGTGAGCTACGACCGGGTCTCGGTCCTGGGATAGGCTCTGTCGCGAAACGATGGTTTTGGGACTGACGCTAACGCTTCTTTCTCGGTCGGAGTCTGGCGGGTATTGGCTTTGACTGACCCTTTCTGCCTGTCTTATTTCTCTCGGCGGTAGAGGAGCAGCTGGATATGGTTGTGGATAGCCCGTTCTTTGTTCAGGTGCATGTGAATCGTGAGGACTCCACGTATTTGCTGCTTGAGCTGGTGTACCTTCTCCTGCGGACGGAGGCCGTGCTGCTTGAGAAGGCGGCCGTGGATATGGACCAGCAGGCGGGCCTAGTGGTGTGCTAGGCTGAGAACGCTGTGGAGGGGGAGGAGATATGTGCTGAGGTTGAAGTGGTCGCTGAGCACTTCCTGGTCGAGGACTTTCGCCAGCGTGAGGAGGATAGGCGAAGTTAGACTGAGGCCCGGGGGCAGGATGAGCCGGCTGAGGCACAGGATATTGAGTGAAATAAGATTGCTGTTGGTTCTGCTGCTGTTGAGTTGCCGAGCTCGTCTGCGGCGTATATGGGGAAGCTAGCGATGGTTGTGCATAAACCGCAGGGCTAGCTGGAGTGAGCGGGTTAGAATCACGAGACTGGTATGGTTGTGGAGGCGGACTTTGGGCGTAGTGAGAAGGATGAGGATGTCCCCCATTTGGTGGTAAGTTCGAGTTGTATTGAAAGGGAGAGCGAGTGGAACTGTAAGTGGAGGATGCGCTGGGAGAGTGTTGAGTTGGCTGTAACGAGGGAGGTTGCGGGCGCGCGAAATTATTCGATTGATATGATGGACCGGGCGTTGAGTAATCATTTGGCCGTGGAGTTATGAGGGGCTCTGAATTCTGTCTCAGTGGAGATTGCTGGAGTGATGGAGGGGGAGGCGGAGGTTTCGCAGCACTGCTGGCATCATTGTTCATGATGTTGCGCAAATCCATGGCAAAGGCGACGGGACTGCCAGCCCCAGGAATGGCTCATCAATTTCCAATCACGCGATCAGGCTTCAATGTTCAACAGTAGACGACCGCCGGGCGCATTTTGATAACGATGTATACACTGGCTGGGGTTGGTGGTGGACAAGTGATGGCGGCAAAAAGGCGAATGCGCGTCTATGAAGATTTTGAAAGATCGGGGGAGTTCATGCGCAGTGGGTGTCAGCAGGCGCGACTATACTATCAGTCGACGACAAGGAGGGAGCTGTACGAGTAGTGAACCAAGCCGGAGAGAGCCCTGTTGTCGAAACGGAGAGTATACGAGTGTGCTGAAGACTCGAGCAACGGTTTTTTGCAGGTCTACTTCCATCCCCCGAATACAGCAGGAGCGAACTACAGCAGCCTGACAAGCAGCCAATGAGAAGCTCTCAGATATTTCTGTAGCTTCTTTAGGACCCAACAGCCCTATGTATCTCTCTATACAAGCTTTATGAGGGAGCCTCCTAGGAGCCCATACAGCAGGTCCTTACACAGCTATCTTTGTACTTTAATGCCTGTCCTTCTTTCCCAGATCCAGGCCTCGGTGTCATGAGAGAATGCGTGCTGATCACGTGATGAGTAATCATCGCGCCTTAAGGCATCAAGTTAGCAATCACGTGACTGGAATAGCCAGGGTCTAGCTGCATCCCGCCCAACTCCTTCTCCGCAAAAGTGTAGCGCATCAAACAGATTAGCGAGTATGCGTACATTTACTTCAGACGTTCATACATGATATGATGCGACTTGGCATGCTGTGAGTTTTGGGACAGGTCAGGACGTCTCGGCAAATGCGGTATGGCGATTGCGCAATATTATTTGCTTCATCAATAGAGTCAACGTGAACCTAGTCGTAGTATCATATGTAGTCCCTATTTTATGTAGGGGGTACGGAGTAGCAAACGAGCAGTCGGGACCGCGGCAGGCGTCGAGTAGCGCCGGTCCACAGGGCAATGATTGGCCTGCCGAGTTTGCGTCTCCGGGGAAGTTGTGTCCTACATACTTGTCTTCTCTTATTCTCCTCATTCATTCATTGTCTAGTACTGTACACTTTTGCTTTGGACATATCATACGCATTGCATTGCGTTGCTTCGCTTCTTTATTCCCATTGTATAGTCTGTCTCTTTGTTACTTCGCCCTTGTGGAAATTCGCTGCCAACCTACGTATCCGCAAACACCCACCTCCAACATCCAAATCTGCTTGCGTCGGGACGCTCTGGTGCAGGGATACGAGGAATTCCTCGACTCGGCTAAACCGAGGAACAGTTCCTATGGGCGTTGAGGCCAGAATGAGATTTCTCTCATCCTGTCACAACCACAGTTCTTGCAGGCAATTATCCATGTCACTCGTCGAATTGATGTGAACTATATTGAATCAGACTTGAGATACTATGACTCCACAAACTAGGGACTCCGTGAGGCGCAGGTCCTCTCTGATCACGCCCTCTCATGATATGCCGCGAAACTTGGCTCTTGAATTCAGCCTTCCGGAGCTCGACCGACCACAAGATGCTGATCGGCCCTACGCAGAGCACCCACCTCCTCGCAATACCGCTCCTGGCCCATCCAGGTCGTGGTCACAGTCGCTAACAATGCAACAAAGCGAGGATTTTCCTGAATACGCCGAGCGGATCTTTTCACAGTTTATGGTCTTTACGGTCCCGAGTTACTTGCAGCACCATATCACTGGCGGAGAACCGAATAAACCGAAAAAGTTGCACGATATCGCGGCGTTGGATGGGTTGCGAGGGTGGGCGTGTCTGCTTGTGTTCAATTTCCACTTTTTTTTCACGTATACATGGCATACACATATAGGTTGGGGATTCAATAAGCAGTATTTTGGATTGCACCAGCTACCATTCTTTCACATGATTTTCTCGGGGCATATCATGGTCGCAATTTTCTTCGTTATTTCTGGCTACGTTTTGTCCTACCGACCTCTCAAGACAATCCGAAGCGGATCATATGAACAGACCTTCGCCGTCCTTTCTTCAGCCACTTTCCGACGTGGGCTGCGTCTGTATATTCCGTCGATCGTCGGGCTGTTCTGTGTCTTCGTTGCGGTTCGTCTCGGTTTGTACAACTATTCTCGATGGGTGGTCGATAATAGTCGGACGATTACCGGCACGAATGAGCAGCATCCAATTATCCTTCGATCAACGTACATACAACTGTGGGACTGGTATAACACCATCTGTCGATTGATGAACTTCTGGGACTGGGGACTATATTACAACAACTACAACCCTCATCTATGGACAATCCCCGTCGAGTTCCGCAGTTCTATCGTGCTTTTTGTCACCATTCTTGCAGTCAGTCGGTTCAGAACCAAGGTTCGCTTGATCTTGGAAGCCATGACCCTTTGGCTCTGTATACGTTGGGGACGATGGGACGTGGTGCTCTTTTTGAGTGGCTTAATACTTGCTGAAATCGACCTCGAAAACGGAACCTGGAATAACAATACCACTCCTACAACCAAATCTGAACCAACGCCCACTGCGCCAGATTTGGAAAAGCTGGTAGGCACCACGTCTGTCCAGAGTTTCCTTCTTCGACGACAGAAGGCCATCTGGATAGGCGCTTTTATCTTGGGACTGTACATTGGCTCATCACCAAATATTGGCGGACAATACACCCCAGGATACGTCTGGCTCGCTCGCATAACACCAAAAACGTATCCGGAACCTCACCGTTTCCCACAAACCCTCGGCGCAGTCTTGATCGTTGCTAGCATCAACAACTCAAAGAGTATTCAGAAACTCTTTGTGAACCCACTATCTCAATATTTAGGACAGATCTCCTACGCATTCTACATTGTACATGGCCCAATCCTTCATGGACTAGGCTATGTTTTGCTGCACAATATCTGGCAGATTACCGGACGCGACACAGCATTTCAATTTCTCTTCGGGGCTGCGATTGGATGGAGCGTCTGCTTTCCTATTGCCCTCTGGCTTGCGGACATCTTTTGGCGCGCTGTGGACGTTCCCAGCGTCAAGTTTGCTCGTCAATTGGAGAGTGAACTACTTGCGAAGTTTGATGCATCTCCATAATTCTGTCCAGACATCACTTCTGCCCCTTTCAAAATCAACGATCCTTCTTCTCATTTCTCTGTACACTATACTCAACCACTAGCTCGTGCCAGTGATGTTTTCTATCCATTTATACCTTGCATTACCGGTCATGGGGTTTTCAATTTCATATGTCTGTATTCTTCATAGCGAAAAACTTTTCCCGTTTCTGTACTACATAACTAGCGTTTTATTATCGATGTATATATCAATATATAAAAAGACGTATAAGCGGACTCAATACATAGTCCTGATATGAGTTTTTTTCAGTCTAGATATAGTAAATGCCACAAAGAACGATGCATTTCGATCTTTTAAACCAGACTCATAGAAACGAAGATTTATTGAAAGAGAAAACGTTGTAATTCTTGGCCCAAATGCACTGAATGCGAAGAGATATAATGAATAACAAAAAGGCAGGAGAAAACACAGGGGAGATAACATGAAAATAAAAGCAGTGGTTGAAAGCGCTCGTCATGACTGGAATAAAGAAAAAGAAATCTACATAGCGACACCCCAGAACCCCTTCCCACCACAGACGCCGAGCCATTCCCGCGAGTTTTGAGATGCGGGGGATCCCTGCGGCGACCAGGATATATTTGAGACTTCGTAGTCGCATTGCCATGCCGCTGCGGGACCGCGCTCAGTTGTTGATGGGGCTGCTGGTGCTGCTCCTGCGGCAGCACCAGGGCCGGCTGTGGGAAGAGATGGAGGCTGTTGGTGTTGTTGGTGTTGTGGGATTTGGGCTGCGTTGTGTTGGTTGATGAGGTCCCAAACGAGGACACAGCAGTCGTCGCCGCCGGAGGCGAGTGTGCCGCGGCGACTCGGGGACCATTCGATGCAATTTACGGATGCCGAGTGGCCGCGTAGTTCGACGAGGGCTTGGCCTGGTTGGCGGACGTCGAGAATCCGGATTAGGTTGGAGTCTTGGGAGAATGTTGCGAGGAGGTGGGCGTCATGGGGGGATGCTGAGAGTCGAGTCAGTGGTGTTTGTTGATTGTTAGCGTGAAGAGAAGACTTACTGGCTATACGTAGTAGGGGTGGTGGCCATGCTCCAGAGTGGCCTGGGCTGGAGCCTCCGGGACTCATAACTGTGCTTCATTAGCCTTTATGCAAGCTTTGTGCAGCATACCGGAGGATGTCTTACGTTTTTCGTTCTTTTCCGACGGCTCGTAAATGATTGTACTATGTTCCAAGCTCCGGAGATCAAACATACGCACACTGCCGTCCGCGCCGCAGCTGACAAAAACATCAACACTATTCGCACAGAAGCGTACATCGTACACTTCCTTGTCGTGCGCAATAAGCTGCGTCTTGGCAGTCAAAGTCGGGATATCCCAGATCGTACACGTCGTATCGATACTGGAGGTGATGATCAGACTCGGCGATAGTATATTCCAATCCAATGAAGTTATAGGCGCCGTGTGTTCTGGTGATTTGGAATTGGATAAAAGAGCCAACGGAGACAGTTTTGCTGGCGACGGTCCTTGGTTTCGATTGTTTATTGAATTTGTAGTTTGTACAACCTGAGAGTTTGGTAAAGACCATAGACGAAGGTGATCGCCTGAGGTCGCAAGCAAGTCTGTTGATTGTTTCTGGGAGGAAGGAGGCTCCCATAATATTCTCGTAACTGGGTATGAATGTGTTGCCTCTGCTGTCTTGACGTACTCCAATTCGACATCCCCTGGGACTACGTCCGGGGTATCGGCCTCCGGTTGTTTGCGGTGGGCATCAATAATTTGAATCTATACGATTAGCTCGTCATCATCTGGAGGGAGGTAAAATATATACGCACATAATTGTGGCTATCTTCGAGGTAACTTCCAATGGCTACTTTTCCAGCGAAAGAGCTTCCTATTGACATGGGCCACTTGCACCAATCGACCGCATAAATCGGCCAAGGAGCGACATAGTTGCTATTTGTGGGTATTTGAATGTCATTATTGAAAGCTGCAAAGGAGCCCGGCGTCATTGGATGATCCATCAACAGCGAGTCGCTGGGCGGCCTTATATCTGCAAGACCCAGCGGGGAATATTTGGCACCTGAAGGCGTATGTGGTGCGAAGCCACCTGGCGGAGACGAATACTTTGCGCTTTCCGGTGTGCTTCCATATTGCTTATACCTAGGCTGATCAAACCCCGCCGGACTTGATCGCGAATGGACATGTGTATGATTGCCGGTTCCTGATCGAGACGGTGTCGTCGCTTGTTGTGGTTGCGAGGTTGGCGGAGGTAGGGTCGGCACAGCGGAGGGAGCAGTGTTGGTATTTAAAGGAGCTGGACGACCAGACATATTTCCCGGCTGCAGTGCGCCCGGGAGCGTACTGGAACCTGATCCATATTGAGAGTGTTGTGGTGTCGACTGTTGAATGCTTATCGCAGGAGGAACCTGACCAGCGTCTGACCCGGCTGAGTATCGAGGGGCATTCGAAGGGACGGTGGTGCCAGACAACGGAATATGGAGCTCTTCTGACTGGCGAGTAAATGGAGCCGGCCGCCTGGGAGTCTCGTACTGTTGTTGAGATGGAAGATTGGACATTTTGGCGAGTGCGTAGAGCTATTGTGGGAGGTAAAAGAAAAGAGTGTCAACAGCCAGGCAGTTTAATGCAAGTGATGAGTCGCATATGAGATAAGACACTGCGGAGCTCCGAGACCACCAAGAGCTTGTGCCGCCTGCAATTCAGTTGTTTTAGCACACCACAAGTATTTAGGCGTCCATGGTGTATATGAAGATATTCAATTGTCCTTCAAAGTTGGGTAAGGGAGCTTGAATTCTCAGTCCAGTTAGGCTTTGGGCGTCCCCGCGTTCTCGCTCTGCCGCCCCGTCGCAGCCAACCAGCGCTCAGCGTTCGGCTTAATCAGCCGCTCCTTCTTGGGGTTGTCGCTGTTTCCATCAGATGTCCTGTTTCTTCGGGAATCCCTATTTGACTCAATCTTAGACTTCTTCTTCCAACATCTACGATAGCGCTCGATTTGCCAAAAGATTGATTCATGGCTGCTCTATATAGTCTTCTATTGCTGCCGACCCCGCCCTCCCCCGCGGTACGCCAGTTGAAGGAGGTCTATGGACCGGCGTTATCGCATATATTTTCAAGCATTGCGCAACTGAACGCCTCCAATGAGATCTATAAGCTTGATGTTGCACTAGTCATTCCTCAGCTATTGTCCGCTCAGTGTCAGCCTCGCACCAAGGCCTTTGCTAGTATCCAGAAACTTCTGGCCAACTTCTACACACTGGTAGGCGCTATCAGCGCCGAGAACAATGTAGAGCTCGACGCACCAGGAGGCGTGGATGTCCGCGTTTTCTTTGTTGACAACACGGAATATGAGCAGATCGGCCACTGGAAAAGAATACAAGGACCGATCATTGACTTTAAAACGTTGGCAACTTCAAAAAGACAGTGGGATCATGTTTATGTTCCAAGTACAACAGAAGGAGAGCTATTAGCAGCTGCGCTGTCAACGCACGGATTAACCATCGCTAATACTAAATTACCTGCTGGCACTACATCCAGCACATTAGAGACGATCGTACATCCCGACGAAGAGCGATCTACAAGCCATGCCGCAGTGATTGTGGGCGGAACATTTGATCATCTTCACCTTGGACATAAGTTACTGCTCACGGCCACCGCATTAACACTGGATGTTAAGAGAGATAAGAAGATTCTCGCAGTCGGGATAACCGGTGATCAAATGCTCGTTAACAAAAAGTTCGCGGAGTACCTGGAGACCTGGGAGGAAAGAATGCGAGGAACAGCAGCATTTTTACGGGCTATCGTCGATTTCAATCCTCCAGAGACTTCATCTGGTGACCTCACGCGCACAGAGCGGCCCGTTCCGAATGGCAAACAGGTTTCGTTTCAGGTGGCGCCAGATATAACTGTGCGGTTGGTGCAGATCGATGATCCGTTCGGCCCGACTATTACGGAGGAACAGTTTAGTGCCTTGATTGTGTCAGCGGAAACACGATCAGGTGGACAGGCTGTCAACATGGAAAGAAACAAAAAGGGATGGGCATCATTAGAGGTGTTTGAAGTCGGTGTCTTGCAAGCCGGAGAAGCGCAAGAAGTGGCAGATACGTCAGCCAGTAGCTTCGAGTCTAAGATCAGTAGTACGGATATTCGACAACGTCGAATGAAGACTGCGACTAGCAGTCTTTAAGCGGGCAGCGGCACTTCGCTGCCATGACGAATTTGTACCAGTAGCTCCTGACTTTGAAACTATTGAATCAGTGGTGGTGAATGTGCCACGTAGGTGGCATTGACGCTGGAAGGTAGAGAAGCCAAATAGTACATATCAAGAAGATCATTCGTATCCAATAAAGTGGGAGGTGACTGTTCAAGTCGGAAGGGACTGCACCTAGATCCTGTTGAAGAAGGTAAGCCATCCCCGTAAGTGATTGGCAATCTGGACTGTTGTGATCATGCTAGCCGGTGAGCAAGAGTGAGCAGTGCTTGTGACAATTTCCAACGGAAACATCGGTATTTCAACGCCATTGGCTCGTCCATACCACCGGACTACTCGCAAGTTGATTTCGCGTCGTTTTCTTGATGGCTACTGCTGATCTATAGGCAGTCGACGATGTATTTCTGCAGAAACCAGCAGCTGCCCCCCTAATGTCGTCGACGGAGAGGGGCGGCAACGAGGACCACTCACGGCGGTGCACGGCGAAATTAAAGATCGGGACCATGGGACTTTGTTCTGACGGGGGACAACGAGGACGCGATGGTTGGTGGGTGTGTTTCGTGAGGAGTTTAGTAGCCTTAGTGGGCGGGGTCTAGTATCGAGAGTCTAGAGGGAAGGCCGTTCCTAAGTCTTGAGGGGAAAGGAGCTAACCGCCGGGCCGTGCACCTGCAGGGCTCCCGTTCTTCACGGCTTCCTCCAACCTCCAATCGTTTCCAGTCTCCCGCTTGACCTCTGCACCGCCAAACCAACATCCATCTGCTTTCTCTCGCCTGATACGGTTGCTGCCAGTCCCAGCCGGTGCATGTGGCTGCATGATGCTCCTGATCTTCCCGGGTCGATTTCGGTCATGTGACCGCAGTGTGAGTGGTCTTCCAGCACCTGAGAGGTCAGCTCCGAGGTCCGCCTTTATTCGACAAGTAACCTAGGGTCCGCTCGTTGCTGCACGTCGAATGTAATTAAGCCCAGGCCAGCATGCATGGCTGCTCTCCTGTGGTGGTGACATGAGACCTGGCCTACCCATCCCCCTCCAACTCAACCCAATCCAACCATTCCAGAGTTGCCAGCTTGTTTCTGCAGCTTTTCAAACCGGGGCCAGTCTCTTTCCTCAAATGATGGCATATCCCCTGTCGCCTACATTAATAATAGGAGTAGCGGTTCCCCCAGGCTTAGAACAATCTCGGCCGCTCAACTCCAGTCCCGCGACTCCGACAGTTTTGTCAGAGGGAAGTAAAAAGGGGTGTGGATTGTGACGATAAATTGGCGACTCGATCCAACTTCTCATCGATCAATTTCTCCAAAAGCGTTCCTACACTCTTTCGTCTCTCTATGCCAACTGTCGCGCGTCAGACAGCCGGCGAGTCGGCTGCCTGCCCACAAAGTCGATGATTATGATGATGAATGCGCCCGGCCGCATCAATTGTTTGCCCGACGAATTGCTAGACTTGACCCTGTCGTTTTTGATCGCTGATACAGAATTTCCGGATGGACGCGAAATACTTCAGGATTACGCTTTTCCACCATACAACAATAAACGAAATGGAACGAATGCGGTGGCTTCGCAGGGAGAGAGAACCGATCTGGATAGGTACAGACTTGTCTGCAAACGGTTCATGAGGATTGCGACGCCGTGGAAATTTCGTCGCTTTACATTGAGGTTTTCAGAGGAGGGATTTCGGCGGTTCAATGAATTGGTAGATATGGGACAGGCTCATCACACGCGATATTTTACATATATGGTCCGACCTTATTACCAGGGACGCGGTATGTATTCCTTCGCCTTGGCCACCTTTCTATAAAAACGAACTGATAGGGTTTGGTTTAGACTGGGAACGATTTCTCACTGAGATTGCGCAAGACTACCCTACGCTATCCGAGATTCACACAGCCAGGCTCGCCGACCAAACGTCGCTGATGAAAAATGCGCGAGACATTCTTTCCCTGAAACGCGCGTTGGCCGCTTTTTGCTCTTTGCAACAAATTAAACTTCTCCGATTACAGGACAGGGCGGATGAAGACATCATGGAACGAGCAAGACGCTTCAGCAGTGTCAGGGATGTCAAACTCGACTGGGAGCCGGCATGCTCGCGAGCAATCGAAGGACTGGCAATAGCATTGATGGGATCTAGCTGTCAGTCTCTCCGGTTTTTAGGGCCGCAATTGAGTCCGGAAGCCGCTCTGAAATTACTGAATGCGCCCCGGATGACCATGTCTGCTTTGGGTGAGCGACTTACATGCTTAGATATATATTTTCACTCGGCGTCGGACGTGACAGCATTAATGTCGAAACTATCTGCTACGTTCAGAGATTTCTTCCAAGCTGCACGAAACCTCGTTACCATTAATGTCGGGTTTCCCGCTGATAGTCCGCTGAACCTGCATTTGGAAGATGTCTTTCATCACATACATTGGCCACGATTACGAAGCCTAGGGATTCAAGGCTGGCGACTGCATTCATCTGAAATCAGCGCAATAGCCAGGCGTCATAGGTCGCAGCTTAGAGAACTGCATCTCCCGTATGTGTATCTGCTTGACGGTAGCAGATGGCGCGATGTCCTTTCAATACTCCATGATGATATGGAACGACTCGAAAAGCTCAGTCTTCAACACATCAATTATGCATCTCATTTTAGCACCCAAATCATGAACGGCATAGAAATACCACCAGGGAGTACAACAGATGAAGACGAACAGAGAGATGACGAAGACGACGACGACGATACCAACCACAACGGCGAAACTGAACCCCCTCAATCAGATACAGACTCATCATCTATTGTATCAATACACGACTCTCAAAGCGAGATATCATCAGAAACAGAAGAATCATATCGACAGCAGCACCGATACCCGTACCACCATCACAACCATCGCCCAGGAGATCCACAAAATTTGTCCGAAGAAGAACTCAGCATGCTTACTGTAAGCGATCTAGGCGATAATGGGATGTATGTGAAACAGGAACATTGGCATTTATGGGAAAAATGGGTAGTTACATCAAGGCGTCATTTGTAATTTGGGTTGAAAGGGGGCATGTAATATCATGGTCATGGGCGGTGACAGTACATACAATGAGTCTCTCTTTTGAGCTTCTCCGATGTTAGCAGGCATTGACTTTTGACAAATGTGCATAGCGAGGGATAACCATGCTTTTACTTGTGAAACAGGTGTATTGTAACGATCAATACAATGTAACAAATAAGAGGCTCCTCAACCAATCAGATCCGCAAATTGGCGGCGTGATCGCGGTAATCGATACAACAATTGCATTCATTTATCAATCTAATTTTATTTCAACCCATCAACAACATCTGAACTCTGCACTTACATCTGATATTATATATACCACCTAATCCTCTCCTCGGCTTAATCGATCGCCTAGGCGACAAATCCCTCAACATGCCCTCCTCAACAACAGCAACGGAAACGACATCCTCAACACCAGATTCAAACATTAACCACGCCTCCTCCCTGGAATACTGGAATAATATCCCCCCAACCGTAAACGGCATGCTCGGCGGGTTTCCCCAGGTATCGCGCATTGATTTGCGTGGTTCAGCCAATTTTCTGGCCAAGATTAGACGATTACTTCAGATTGAAGATCCGCAAGACAATACAGAGACAGAGGCGGGGCAATCAGGACAGAGGAAAAGTAAAAAGTTGAAGAGAGGCGTTGACTGCGGTGCGGGCATCGGACGCGTCACGGAGGGGTTTTTGAGAAATGTGTGTGAGACGGTGGACGTTGTTGAGCCTGTTGGGAAGTTTGCGGAGGTCATTCGACAGGGTCCTCTGATGAGGCGGAAGAAGAAGACCGCCATAACACCGACAGCAACGACAGAAACGGATAACGAGCCGATCGAAGATGCTGAGAAAGCAGCAGGAGAGGATGGGGAGGGGGTGGTAGAAAATATATACACAACCGGCCTCGAGAGCTGGCTCCCTACGGAAAAATACGATCTCATCTGGAACCAATGGTGTGTTGGACACTTGACCGACAGCCAACTGACTGCATACCTCCAACGAGCCGCCGAGGCTCTGACTGCAAACGGAATAATGGTCCTCAAAGAGAATATTTCTACGGACCCAAACGGCGAGGATATATATGATGAACTGGACAGTAGTGTCACCAGGACGGATGAGACCTTCAGAAGAATTTTTAAAGAAGCGGGACTGAATTTGATCAAGGCGGAGGAGCAGTTGGGGTTTCCGAGACATTTGGCACTGTTGCCTGTCAGGAGTTATGCGTTGAGGCCGGGAAGGAGTTCATAGGGCGATTAATGAAGAAATCAGATATCCTTTGCGCCCGGAAATAAACTGCCTAACTACCTATCCTATCCAGAGAACAATGAACCAATTGAATGGATTCTAATCATACAGAATCTGCCATCCGTACCAACGAGCAAGAACTTATACCTGTCCTCCTATGCTCCGATGCTCCGATGCTTTCAGTTTGCTAGGAAAGCGCCTGTTAATACTGAAGTGATTCGGTCGGCTGTGCTTTGACCATTGATGCCGCTTTCAGCATCTCCAGGCTTGGATGATTGGTCTTCAACTGCGGCCGGGACTGAAGATTCACCACCAAATTTAGATGTGTCTTCAGGGGCAGGCGCTTCCTCTGTCGTTGCTTCCTTCGGGCCTTCCTTTGTGTTTTCGGTCTCTACCTCACCATTGACTTCTGTGTCTGGCTCGGCAGCGTCTTTCATCTCACTATCAGCTTGCTCCTTGGCGGTAGCCGCTTTTGCAGCTGCTTTGGCCTCTTTAGCAGCAGCCTTGGCAGCGGTTTTCTTTGCGTCTGCATCTTGTTTGTCAACCAAGCCCATGATAAAGTTCCATTCTTGCGGTGAAACACGCGAAACGCTTACGCGGGACTGGCGCAACGTCTGCATGTTTTCTAATGCTTGGCCCGAATGAGCATATGACTTGAGTGTCTCCAAGGTCACGGGCTGATCGAACTTGCGTCGGAACTCGACATGGACGCATTCCCACTTCGGGTTCTCGCGACTGGATTTCTCGTCGTAATATGGATGTGCGGGGTCAAAGGCGGATTCTGTTCATACACAATAACGATTAGAAAGAATGTAAAATTCTTCTATGATCACCTTCATAGACGTACCATCTACGGAATGTTCCTTGACAATTTCCATTTGTCCCACAATACCGGGAACCTTGCAACTCGAGTGGTAGAAAAAAGCGTAGTCACCCTGCTTCATAGCGCGCATGTTGTTTCGAGCTGTTCATGTCAGCATCGATTGTTAAGAGGGAAACGTACACATACCAACGGGGTTGCGAACACCTATTCATCATGATTAGCTATGTCTCAGAAATTGACTGAGGAATAAAAACATACCATCCCATGGCTCTGGCTCCGTGGCCGCTTGTAGATCATCAATCGAAAATTTGACATCTACACCCTTGACGATTCGCGATTCTGGTTCCGCTTTCATAAGCCAGTATGATTTGCCGTCCGGTCCGAACGCATCCTCTTCAGCCACCTCAATCGTTAGGTCTGGTTCTTTCTCTTTCAGGAATGCAGGTGTGCGAGGCGCCCTAGTGACCTTGTGCTTTTTGGAAAGCTTTCCAGTCGACTTTTGCGCGCCAGCAGCAGTTTCTTGCTTGGCTGGTTTACCAACTGTACGCTTCCTCTTCTTACCGGCGACTTCGGTGGAAACCGACCCAGCAGATTTGGGTGGTCTACCGCGTGGTTTACCAGACTTACTAGCAGGAGTTGTCTTGGTTTTGACGATGGATGATTTGGGTTTGGGTTTGGTAGTGACAGGCGCGGTAGATTTGGCGGGTTTACCTTGATTGATTGATTAGCCTTGGTTGAAAAAGCATCGCGCGCGATGGATTGTACCTTTCTTGACGGCTGGCGACGCGGCTGTCGCAGCTGGACGGCCTCTCTTCCGCGGAGTCTCTTGAGCTTGAGCTTGAGCTTTGCTGGCAACGGCACGTTTAGCAGGCGACGGCTTAGGAGCAGGATCGGCAGCTTTGGTCTTTGCTGCGCGAGGTGGAAGTTTGGGAAATCGCTTGGGGCGCGAAGCTGCCGCGGTCTCTGAGCCAGTTGGTTTGCGCGTACGTTTGGACGACGGCTCAGTCGCGTCGATGTTCGCGACGCTGGAGGTGCGCTTCTTAGGTGGCATCGCGGGCGATGTACCGAAGCAATAGACCAATTCAACGGTCAAATATGAAGGGAATTCGATGCAATTGAAAGGATACGGAAGAGTTGAACGGAGTTATCAGGAAGGCAGAGCACGCAGTTGTTTATCGCGCATGGGCGGGAAGCTGACCGGCTCTCGGATTTAAGCTTTTCCGCATCTGTCCCTGCCATTGTAACTAATTCCGTTGTCCAGCTTAGTCAGGCAAGGTACTAACTAACTTAGGCGACTAAGTTACTTCTACCGTTCTACGTAGTATGTTCGAACTTGGGATGCACAGGCCTCAGCCGCAGTAGCTTGACGACTGTTCTAGTGTACCATTACAGAATACACTCAACCCTGGATATAAGCACCTAATTCAGACAGCCGAAAAATGTGCTATACCCAGGGGTAGCATATCCCGAGTGCTATACAAATAGGACATCTAGGATTTGTTAGTAAAATTTCCCCCCTATCCAGGAAAATTCTGTATATAGATTATGTAATCATTTATATGCCAAGGCCCCTGCTATTTCAGAATTCTATATGAATTCTGATTGGTTAATGGCACCCCGCCTGTCTGGTTATAAGCACATTTGTATGGGAGCCTTGAAATATGAGGTGCTTGTTCTTACATTTGTACAGGAAACACCAATTTTGCAATTTTGTGGTGCTGTAAGCCAGGTTGCGCTACTGTCCAGGGATCTTATATCCAGGGTTCACTGTATTGGATAGCAGTGTTCTAGAATAGGCCCAAAGGGCCCTGTCAAGACTCAAGAAGCGGCTCGGGGTTGACACAGGTGGACCGCGGAACGATGTCCGCTCGCCGATTTGCCGATCCCTTCTTGAGTCACTATGGCGCTCTTCAATTTTAATTTATTTAATTTTTTGTGTTGAGTCTCTACTTTGCCAATTAGCGATATAAGCTGACTTTCGTCTCGATCTCGCATACGAAAGACTTCTCGAGGCGTATACGAGATCAGTGTCCGGATCAGGAAATAAGAGTGCGCTGAGATTGCCATTCTTGGAAGCCCCTCATTTTCTCAGGCGAGACCTGAGCCCTCTCATCATCATCACGCCTCGAGAGACCAGGTCTCTCTGAGGAACACGGGGATGACACAAGAACAGTCCAAGTCCAATTTGGATGCGCCATCGTCTGACGCTCAAGCTGCTTTAGCAACAGGTTCAGTGCCACGGCCGAACGAGAATGGTCTTGTTGATACTCCACAAGACAGCATATACCATACACAAGAAATTGAGTATCTCTACCTCGACTTTGACACCGAACTGCCCACGCCCTATGGACGGTCCGATATAAAGGAGGGCTCGAGGTCACCACTGCCGTGCCCTAATCTCAAAAAGTATACATCACCGTTCCTCTGGTCCAGCACTCGCAAGTCCCTGACAACATGGTTGGCATGCGGCGTCACGCTGCTGGCCTCCTATTCAGCAGGTGAATATACGCCAGCGGCTTCGCAGGTACTTTCTGAATGGCATGTCAGCCAGGTCGCTTACAATGTCGGCTTGACCACTTTCACCGTTGGATTCGGTATTGCGCCTATGATTCTGGCGCCGTTTTCTGAGATCAATGGGCGACGGCCAGTTTTTATTGCGAGTGGAATACTGTTTACTGCCTGTGTCTTTGCCTGTGGTGGAGCGAATAATCTGGCTGGAACACTGGTTGCGCGGTTCTTCAAGGGGGTCGGCGGATGTATGTCAAATGTCTGTCCACTTTTTATAGTCACTTACTGACTTTGATAGCAACATACTCGACGATGGTGGGCGGGGTCATCAGCGACATCTACCACACCGAAGACCGCAACACGCCGATGGCCCTCTTCGCAGGGGCAGCGCTCTTCGGAACAGGCCTTGGACCGCTGATTGCTGGTAACATTGCGGCACGCACATCATGGCGATGGATCTACTGGTCTCATGGCACGGTCAGTGCGTGTTTTGTGATCTTCATGTATTTCTTCTTGAAGGAGACTCGAGGTAGTATTCTGTTGAGTCGAAAGGCTCGGGCACTCAACAAGTGGTATGATAGTCTTGAAGAAGCTGGATACTATGGATTGTTGATGCCGTCAGAAATGCCGGAGAAGAGGGTTGTTCGTCGGGTTCGATGGAAGGTGAAGGCTGATGAAGAGCGAGAATCGATTGTTCAGATGATCAGTGTCTCGTGTTATCGACCTTTCCGTAGGACTACCGTTTCACATATTTCATTGACCTTGACTGACTCTGAATGCAGACTTGCTATTCACTGAACCCGTTGTTTTCTTCTTTTCGCTTTGGGTAGCTTTTAGCTGGGCTGTCCTATACTTGCAATTGTCCTCCATTCCGCTCGTTATGGAAACCAACCATGGATTCACAGTTGCCCAATCTAGCGATGTCTTTGCTGGTAAGTGATGCAATACTATCACCGTACCCAAGATTAACAGTGTTTCTAGCAATCTCCGTCGGCGGCATTCTCGCCACAGTCCTTAGCATCTATCAGGAGAAAATCGCGATCCGGCTCGGCAAAATGTCCAACACCCCCGAGGGTCGTTTATACTTTGCCTGCATTGAATCCATTCTGATGCCCATTGGGATGTTTTGGTTTGGTTGGACGTCGTTCCCGTCTGTGCCATGGATTGTGCCCTCGATTGCCGTAGGTTGTGCAACCATGGGCATTTTCTCGGTGTACCTTGCCGTATTCAATTATTTGGCTGATACGTACCATCGCTATGCGAGTTCTGCGATTGCGGCGCAGTCATGCTGTAAGTTCATGCAGTACCTGTAAGATAATTTCCATCTTGCTGATAATGTTTTCAGGCCGGAATCTTCTTGGAGGAGTGTTTCCTCTGGTGACCTACGCGATATTTAATAACCTTGGTTTCCCAGCTGCATCTAGTCTTTTGGGCGGCGTCGTAAGTTCGCACAGTTATACGATCATCGATCAATCCAAATCACTAAGAAATTCCAGGGTGCGCTCTTGACAATCGTTCCTTGGGTACTTGTCTTTTATGGCCCGAAGATCCGGGCTCGAAGCAAATTTGCTAGTGTACGTTCAAATGCTCTACTTGTGGTGCTATCCGCCGCTAACTGTTCTTAGGAATTGGTGAACCAGCATTAATCTCGAAGCGCCGTCGTTTTCACATGCTTCTCATCTACTGTCATCTGTCAATGACCATTTTACGGAGTTTGTTGCACATATCACGTCCTCTGGCATAGCACATGGTGTTTCTCAGTATTTGTGTACATCCTTCCAGTTCTGTCAAATTGCGCCATCTCCTTGCCATTCAATTGGTTGTACTTGTTCATCATTCGGCCGATACTCTCGGGTGAGAAGATGGTGCTTTGTATAGATATTCCACCAAGGCTTACATATCGAGATGTGCCACGGCCAACAGAATAACGTCTCCTAAATAGGAAATAGTGAATATCTTTCGCATACAAACAGCCAGAAAAGAGAATGGCGGAATCTGCCCGTAGACTGACTGAATTTAATCTGCTGCCTCATGCCCCAATCAAGACTAGCGTCGGTCTAGTGAGACCCACCTGCTAACCACTCGACCGAGAGAGTCTGATTGGCGGAGCAGGCCTGTGCCATGATTGGTTGAAGCTGAATACATGATGAGGTAATCAGGAACTACGATTTGCCTGACAATCTCGCATCATCACCAGCCAATCAAATGCTTTATGCCGGGCGGGCAAGAGCGATGGCGTGATTGCAACAAAGATGAAGTCGATGGGTAGAGCTTGACGCAAACGCAAACAGCTGCTGCCATTTGCGCCTTCCCGATGAGCTGGAACACGAGGGGGAAGGAGGGGGTGGATGATTGAGGGGCTCTGAAGTTAAATATTTATAGAGTCTCCAGGGTCTTCTGTTGGATATATTTTTCAATCTCTCTTACCTAGCAATACCACATAAATTTTATACTCATCTGCTGCATTTATCTCTCCACCCATATCTCACAAATCTTCACAATGGCCACTCCTGAGCGTGTTCCTCTCCGCCTGGGTTCGACTGCCCCTAACTTCAAGGCCGAGACCTCCAAGGGTCCCATTGACTTTCACGAGTTCATTGGCGACAACTGGGTTGTCCTCTTCTCTCACCCTGTATGTTCTTTGGTCAATAGCCATGTTCAACGAGACGTCTAACGACTGTAGGATGACTTCACCCCCATCTGCACCACCGAGCTCGGTGCCTTCGCCAAGCTCGAGCCTGAGTTTGCTGCCCTCGGCGTCAAACTCATTGGACTGAGTGCCAACAACGTCGACTCTCACCACGCCTGGATCAAGGATATCAACGAGGTCAACAACGCCAACCTCACGTTCCCCATCATTGCCGACCATGATCGCAAGATTGCCTACCTCTACGACATGCTTGACTACCAGGATACCACCAACGTAGACCAGAAGGGTGCGTATCCATGCCCAGGATTCAATGAACGAATCTAACTTATGCAGGCCTCCCCTTCACCATCCGTACCGTCTTCGTCATCGACCCTAACAAGAAGATCCGTCTCACTCTTGCATACCCCGCCTCCACTGGTCGTAACACCGCCGAGGTTCTCCGTGTCGTCCAGGCTCTCCAGACCACTGACAAGAAGGGTGTCACCACTCCTATCAACTGGCTTCCTGGTGACGATGTTGTCATCCCTCCCACCGTCTCCACTGAGGCTGCCGAGGAGAAGTTTGGCAAGGACAACATCCGCGTCGTCAAGCCGTATGTTCCCCAATCACCACTAACATATTCAATACTGACATTTGTCTAGCTACCTCCGATTCACCAACATTGGCAAATAAATGCGTGCCTGATGTTAGAACGATGGGTGTACGAAAAGCAGATGCCCTTACATATTTTAATATTTGTTTTGATGCCCTTATGATACCGATAAGACTAGTTAGCTCTTGAATGAACGATCCTATTAATTCGTTTTCTCTTTTTTTTAAGCCACGAACGAGTTTGTCAAGGCGTAGTGGTCTTGAAATCAATATCAACTACTCATCGTCGAGTGCACCAGAGACTCGTATTAAAGGTCAATCCTGGTCTTGGTCAAATTCTTGTCCTGATTCTCAAAGATCGTCTCTATGGCTTTGGTCAATGTATCCTCTAGCGATGTATATCCATCTTTTTTTACCCATCATCTTCAACACCTCAACACTCCGTCGATTATCCACTTCACTTTTATCGACCACCTGCGGCGCAACTCTTTTGCGAAAACTTATCCCGTCCTTTTACGAAAGAAAACTGCGAGGCGCTGATGGGTGCTGCGCTGCTCATTAATTACATCTCGTGGTCCGATCTAGGGGTTTTAGAAGGTCAAAAAGCCGAAAAGATGCTTAATCTTGAGCAAGATCAAAGATTTATCTTGAGTCCCGGGATTGTGAGGGTGTGGTATGCGGCTATTCCGATATTCATTGATGAAGGGAGCGTGTTTGTGCAGCTTACGAGACACGGTCCAAGGGCTAGTATTGAGAGGGCTCTGATAGAAAGAGGCGAGAATCCGACGCGTTTCGTGGAGCCGCTTGTGAGGATGTGGGACGATGAGAGGTTGCAGATGAGGGTAGCTGCCGAAATGAGCGTTGATGGTTGAGACGCAGGTTCTTCGGGGGCTGGAAACGGATTTATTGCCGTGTCACTATAGTGACTTGCCATCTGAGAGAGACCATGACGAGCACAAGAGAAGGATACACTTAAGAGACGTAGTTACGGAACTGACTGTCCAACCCATCTCGCTCGGCGGCTCGTCATTGCACTCAGCTCAGGCATCATTCGAATACATAGCCCGCCGCATGTCCCCTCTTCTGTGCTGTGCCGCACTGCTCAAAGCTACACCAGATAACCCGACAGTCAGTTGAGCAACTAGTCTACGGATCCCTCATTCTTTGCTGTGGCCCCTTTGCCAAGTTGGTGATGCAAAAAGATTCACGACTGCTGGTCTTTCTGTTCCATTTTCATCGGGCTGCGCGTACGCTTCTAGTAGGAGAGCAAGGCTGGTGGGCGTCTGCGAGGAGTCGTATTATGGAGAAAGTCATCTTGAAGGAGCTGGAGAGTCGGGGAATCGAGATGGACTTGATAATGGCCAACGGTTTGTGCACTTGACCCTAAAAGGTTAGTTCGGTCCCAGCATACGTATGCATGAAACAAACTAGTAACTAAACAGGGGTCAATTTGAGATTACACAAATTACGCGCCGTGAAGTTTGCATAAACCAATCATGGCTCTGGAACAGTCAAGGAACGTGTTTGTGAAACGGTGAAACAACGAAACAATTACTGCAAGCATGTATTGTTCGATAATTTCCCCCGCCGTGCATATATGCGCTTTACTACTTCGAGACTAGTGGGGTACACGCCCAACGTTGACGGAAGAAAAAGAACACCGCCAAACGCCGCCAGGGGGGCCTGAATCAAGTATGTAGTGGACTCTTTCCGACTTCACTTGACCTGACTCTCCCCGCTGCCATACCTCTCTTTGCTTGCTTAGTTGAGCGCAGTGTGAGATCGCGATTCGTCTTCTGTTGCTCCAAGCGTTCGGAAGGATTCGATCGAATTTAGTTAATCAAGAACGATAAGACAAGAAGAATGCCGACGTTACACTACCTCGACTCGTCCTGAGATCAGCACGAATACTCAACCCGTCTACGTGGCGCCGATTAGATTAATTCGTTGATATTATTACACACAACCAGGAGTTTCGGCAATTGTTTAGTCTAGAAGCACGGCCAGCACAGATACTCGACTTAGCTTGGCACAATCCCTGTACATTTTCTGTGCTGCTCGGTTGAGATCAGATTGCGGTTATCTCAGCTTTTATTTTTATTTTCGCAGAATATACGCAAAAATTATATATACGTCGCCGCAGGACAAGGCTTGTTCAAGCCGTTTGTTGATGATACACACCGCATAACCGGTTCGTTGCTGTACATATTACACCGAAAGATCTGACCATTATTTTCCGACGCTTATTCAATTTGGACGTGCGGTACGATATCGGTCGGTAAACAAATCGATAGGCTATTCCTATCAAACCCTTCGCAATGTCACGAAGCCAGTCAAGCCTAAGTCTAAGCCAGACCGACGGCGCCAGAGAAGATGGTGTCTCCCCTGCCCCCAACCTCGCAAACTCGACCATGTCTGGTCCCATGAATTTATCCGGCCTGGTGTGCAACGTGCGCAGAACAACCGGTCACGAACCTCGAGCTCTCGTCGGTGCGACCACAACGATTCTGGGCGATAAACTTTACGTGTTTGGTGGTCGATCCGTTTCTCGGTCGTCGCACTTACAGCTAACTTCGGACTTGTACGAGCTGGACTTAGTGCGGAGACACTGGTCGAAAGTGGAGGTTTCTGGCGATGTTCCTGCTCCGCGGTATTTCCATAGTGTGTGTGCGCTGGGGGATACGAAGTTGGTTTGTTATGGAGGAATGTCGCCAGCGGATTCAGCGACACAACATGGTTCGGATGAGCAGACTGATGTGCAAGTCATGTCGGATATACATATGTACGATGTCATAACACGGACGTGGACGCGCTTGCCTGCGAAGGATCCGCCGCTAGGTCGATATGCGCATTGTGCGACAATATTACCCTCAAGCGCATGCTTTACGTCGGCCACCGCGCCTTTATCCGCTATACATAATAACCCATCTTCAGGAAATCCGCATCAAGGCTCTATTGGACCTGATATTGACGGATATGGCGGCGCCGAGATGATCGTGGTGGGCGGACAAGATACATCCAACCACTATATTGAACAAATCAGCGTCTTCAATCTTCGCAGTCTAAAATGGACATCCACAAGTCCACTAGGCAGGAGTTGTGGCGCTTATCGCAGCGTAGTCGCACCATTAACTGACATGGACGTGTCAGAGCTCGGCAGCGCAACAGAAAATGGCGCTAGTAATCAACCTGTCGATGGTTCTGACACTGGCACTTCAATGCTGATATATTCTAATTATAATTTCTTAGACGTCAAACTGGAACTTCAAGTACGACTTCCAGATGGCCGATTATTGGAAAAGCCCATGTACGGAGAGGCATCTCCGCCAGGATTGCGATTCCCTAACGGCGGAATCATCAACAATCATCTGGTTGTTAGTGGTACATACCTTACATCCTCCAAACAAGAGTATTCACTATGGGCATTGGATTTGCGAACGCTTACTTGGTCGCGGATTGACGGCGGCGGCACGGTCTTTAGCAATGGCAGCTGGAACAGGGGTGTGCTGTGGGAACGTCGCAACACGTTCGTCATTCTCGGGAACCGGAAGCGAAGTTTGGTAGACGACTACAACCATCGCCGAATCAATTTCTCGCATTTGTGTATGGTCGAGTTGGAAGCCTTTGGACTCTATAACAATCCCTGTCGAACATCGCCAACGTCGGGGTATACCTCCGTCAGCGCGCCGATGGTTCCAGCTTCGTTGCAACTGAAGCTCGCACAACTCACAACTGGCGGCCGGCCGCTTTCAGCTGCGTCTGATGAGCTGGGTAAAGTTGCATTCTCAATGCCGGAATTGGCAGACATGGAGCTGCAAGCTCTAGGTGGCGAACGCATACCTGTTAGTTCCCGGATGCTAGCTAGACGATGGGGACCGTTTTTCATCCAGCTGCTCCGTGAAGCATCTGATCCGGGCATTGCAGAGACGGCGACCCTGCGCGGTGCAGCCGGCGCAGGGGGTGGACCGGGTCATCCGAGTCGCAACTCGAGTATAACAATCACACCTTCTCTAGATTCAGGAAACAGCTTCTCCAATGCGAGCACATTAGCTAGCGGCGGTAGCTTATCTTCTCCGCACTCACGTCTTCTCGCGAACTTGGAGGTTCCATCTGCACACTCAATAGCGCCGTCGCTACGTCCACGCGTGCTGTATTTACCACACACGCTTCAGACCGTCCGACTATTGGTCTACTATCTCTACACCTCGTCACTGCCCCCCGTGAACTCTCCCCTCTGTACCCCTTTGATTCTTTGCTCTATATTGCAACTGGCTCGTCCATATCAAGTTGACGGGTTATTGGAAGCCACGGTAGAACGTCTCCATCAAGTCCTAGACGGCCGCAACGCAGCCGCCGTCTTCAATGCTGCGGCCATGGCAGCGGGTGGCGGCCGAGGAACTGGATTCATATCTGGCATCGGCGGCACTCTCGAAGTTCTCAATGGCGTGCACAAGTCCAATGATGGCTCCTCAGAAAAGATAACCTCTGATATAGGGGGAGCTGGGCCTGGCGGCTTGCAAACGCAAACGTCATTCTCCTCGCTTTCCACAACATCCGATTCCTCCGATACGGAACTGGGCCGCCAACAACGACGACATATGCGCTCAGATTCCGTCGTGAGCCAATCACAACGACCGCTAAGAGTGAACACAAGCATGTCACGCTCGCGAAACAATAGCGAGAAATACTACGACGATTCGTTCAGTGATGCGAGTGCATCTGGAGCATCGTCCGCAACATCGACGAGTTTCAGTCATACAGACTCGGATACACTTGAAGAAGGCGAAAGTGGTGTTCGCAGTAACCGTGCCCGATACGGAAGACGAGGTGCGGATGCCGAGAGTCGCGGGGAGCGGCCGATCTGGACAGGCGATGTTAGCAGCGTGATTGGATTGCAGAAGAGAGGGCTCAAGGGGTTGATGGAGGGAAGGAGAATGAGGGAGAGAAGTGGCGGGAGGTCTGGGGTGACTGTTGCTGTCGATCAGTGATTTCCTTCTCTGTGAATATCTAATGTTTGGAAAGTCTTATATTGATGAGCGTTTTGTCTACACATATACCATATATCTATGCAGACATCGAATTTGATTATCTATACATATCCTCCGTCCTCTTCAAACCGGTATACACCAGTTTCTCTGCAGCATCATTGACATCCAGGACTGCAACATCTACCCATCCATCCATCATTAGCATCTCGTCATCTTTCGAGACAGGGAAAGGGGCCCCCCTCACCACCATAAGGCAAAATCTGACTTGCTATCATCCCTCCAACACCACTCTCCCTATCCGCCCACCAATACAAATTCGCAAGTCCTTCCCACGAAGCGCTCCCAGGCTTTCTACCTGATTCTTTGGCCTCGTGGTTAAGTGCAAATGTTAATCCCCACCCTTCGGTTTTGGACTCATTCTCGTGTGCAGGTAGGGGCCGCATGGGAGAGTTTTTTGCTAGATGTGATTTGGCTGCGATATGTGGTTTGTTTATGTATCGTGGCAGATCAGGGACTTGATCTTTGTACATTTCTAATTTCTTCATGTCAGAGCAATCACCCATAAAAGACGGGTAGAGCTTACCATTAACGGTCTCGGGTTTGAGGATCTGAGCTTTGGTCTTGGGACATGTCCCGTTATTCAGTAGCACTGCAACAATCTCTATACCAGCGTCAGCACTCATCTTTTTTTGGGCAAGGGAGGAGGGAAGGTCTACTGCAATAATCTCCAACAGTCCCGAAACAACCCGCTCCTCCAGAACAAAACCTCTCCTCAGCCGCCTCTGGACTCTTCTTCTCCAACAGCGGAAACCGATACAGATGATCCACAACACTCAACGACCCATTGTCATCACGCCGATGCATATATGCCAGTCTCTTCTTCATGTCTTGCCCCGGAAAGAAAGAGATATCCTTGATACCCAGCGGCTCAAAGATGTGTTTCTGGAAATAGTCGTTTAGAGATAGACCGGTAACACGCTCGACGAGGACACCAGCCCAGTCGATATTTAGCCCGTAGTCAAACTTTGTGCCTGGCTGGTTTATGAGGGGAAGACCTAAAACGTCGGATGTGTTACCGGCGAATTCGTCGTAGCCGACAGGAAGGGAATACTCGAAGAGCTGGGGGTGGTTAAAGGGATATCCGAAGCCGGCTTTTCCAATCGCAGGTCAGCTTTGATCTAGAGCAAAGGGCAGGAGAAGACGAAGAAGAAAAATAAGGAGGAGGTGGAAGAGGAGGGGTACCGGTGTGATTCAATAACATCCTCAACGTAATCCCCCTTTCTTTCCCAACGAGTCTGAATCCAGATTTCATATCCCCCTCGAGAACTTTCACATCCCTCAATTCCGGCGCTATCGTTTCTATTTGCTGTACATCATCTAGAAACAGTTTCCCCTGCTCGACCAGCTGCATACATGCTATTCCCGTTATCATCTTCGTGCATGAGGCCAGCCAGAACACGGTGTCGAGGGTCATTGGTTCGCTGTTAAAAGGCGCAAGCCCCCTCGAGCCGGAGGCGTGATTGAATACGATGTCGCCATTCCGGCCAATGGCACAGTAGGCAATGCCTGGGATTGAGGGTGTTGTGCTGGAGGTTGTGGTGTCGAGAAGTTGGCGGAGAGATGCTGAGATATCTGCGGGGAAGTGCGGGGTGGCCATTTTGTATTTGATGCTTTGGGGGAGCTATCCAAACAGCCAAACGTTTCTCAGTGATTCAGAGAGTATATTAGTAGGCCTAGAGAAGTATAAACCTCAAAAGGACAAAAGTGTACTAAGAGAAGTGGGATAGGTATGTTAACACGAGGATGGCTGTACATATAATATATGCGGGGTTGCTGATCGGATGACCGGCATATTGTACTGATCTTCTGATACTCTAATAAAACTAGATATGTATTATTATTAATCAACAGGCTGAACAGTCTTCACCACCTTCGCAGGCTGCCCCATGGCTACACTCCAATCCGGAATATCACGACTCACCACCGCGCCAGCCGCAATCGTACACCCCTTTCCAATCGTCACGCCGGGCAAAATAACCACCTGCCCTCCAATCCAACAATCATCCCCAATTACAACCGGCTTCGCATACTCAACATTGTCCCTCCGGCTGCGCACATCCGTTTCGTGCGTGGCGGCATATATAGACACATTCGGACCGAACATCACCCTATCCCCGATTGTCACAAGTCCGCAGTCGAGAATCGTCAGGCCGAAGTTTGCATAGAACCTCTCACCGAGGGAGATGTTGCACCCGTAATCTACGTAAAAGGGAGGCTCAATGAATATTTCGTCATCCTTTGTGGCGCCTATGATTTCGCGGAGCCAAGTCAAGCGTAATTTTGCGAGTGCTTCGTGGGACTGCAGTTCGATTGCTTCGGGGGGTGGAAAGTAGGTGTTGTACCGGTTGCACCAGGCCCGGGCTTTGAAGCGGGCTGTTGCTAATTCGGGGACGAAGGCGTCATATCTATACAGCTTCACTAAGTAATAGATTCGTGTTGTGAATAGCTCCATGAGTGTGAGGGTGTACGTACAGCATGCCCGAAATCATGCGCTCGTATTGTTCGCACCAGGGTACTTGGTGCAGGGTTCTGGCAAGGGCTATTTGCTTTTCATCTTTGTTTTCTGCTGCCCCCGATGATTTGGCCCGGGCTGATGTGTCCGTCATTGTACGATGAAAGCTGGATATACAGAAGTGCAGACACGGTGGTTGTTTTAGAGACCAAGACGCTGTTGCGTGTAATGAGGGGCAGTGGAGAGATTCCGTAATCGATTGAAAAAGGCCCGACAACGTGGCTACTAGATCCTGGCTTAAGTGTGATGATATTGTTTTTAGGCTGTGGTAATGCAATAGCTGTGGATTATGGTTGACCTTTTTAACAATTTGGGTATACCGGTAGACTTTATACTTTTGGCGGTAATTCAAAGCTTAATTGAAGTTGACATTGATAGATGATTATTGACTAAAGTGCGATATAGGCTAACGCTGGTGAGTGTTAAACTTTTATTCTAGATAATATAAGGTATTCAATGCTTCTTTTGAGGTTATATCCCAGGTAATCGGCGACGGCTCTAACAGCCTTGACGTCTTAGGGCTTCGTGTATAGTTGCCCTGCGTCAGGATGGTTGACATACTAGTAACTTGTGATCATCAACATGGTACATCAATCTGATTTCTTCAATGTTGACATACAAACCGATCTATTGAAGTAGTGATTGAATCAAACGGTAAGTTAGGTGCAGCCTCGGAGCGAACGCCGACCCGGCTCACCGTTCAACCATAAGTATATATATTGTGGGGGATCGATCCATCGACATGTATCTCTACTCTTCAATATTCAACTTCGATAAATACAAGAAATCACTATGTCTCCCAAGATGTAAGTAAGTCTATTTAATTTGACAAAAGAAGGTAAAAATTGATACATCTAGTGAATTCGTCTTGGTGACTGGCTCCACCGGCTTCATCGGCGCCCATGTCGTGGATACATTGCTTGCACGAGGCCTCAAAGTACGAGGGGCAACTCGGTCACTTGCCAAAGGGGATGATATGCTTCGTTCCCGACCACAATACGCGGACAAACTGGAGTTTGTGCAGATTCAAGATTTTGAACATCCCGGAGGCTTAATCGAGGCTGTCAAAGGGGTTGATGCGGTTATTCATGTTGCCAGTGTATGATCTCCATTTATTTTAAGCAATGATCAATGTGAAATTGCCTGCTAACTTCTACTTTAGCCATTTCGCTACGACATTAAAGACAACGAAAAAGAGCTCATCATCCCAGCAATCAACGGTGTCCGGGCTATGCTTGAAGCTGCCTCCAGCGCTCCCAGCATCCAGCGGGTAGTCATCACTTCTTCGTTCGCTGCTGTAGTAGACATCAACCGCACAGGACCACAAGGCTTCACGTATACAGCCGCAGACTGGAATCCTCTCACATACGAAGAAGCAGCAGATCCCAAAACAACGCCCGTCGTCGCCTACCGAGGGTCTAAGAAATATGCCGAGCTAGCAGCTTGGGACTTTACCAAGGAGAAGAAACCGCATTTCGACATCGCCACCCTGTGTCCGCCCATGGTCTTTGGTCCTATAGTTCACCCGATTAAGAGTCTGGATGAATTGAACGAATCAAACATCGCTCTGTGGAAGATTGCACAAGGGTTGAGTCCACTACCTACTGCCCGTGTTCCCTTCTGGATTGACGTACGAGATCTAGCTATCGCTCATGTCGAGGCTGCTCTTCGAAAGGAAGCTGGCGGCAAGAGATATACACCTGCATCACCGGAACGGTGGTCTTATGCCCTTGCCGCTCAGCACATGGTCTCTGAATTTCCAGAATTGCGTGAGTCGGTACAATTGGAGGAACAGACTATTGATGAGACTCTCAATTTGGATGGTGAAACTGCTGCAAGCGAGCTTGGATATCAGTATCGTAAGTTCGAGGAGACGATATGTGATTTTACGGCGCAGTGTTTGGCTAGGAAGGAGAAAGAAGCTGCCTAGGATGTAGTTGTTTTTCCATTTTATACATGTTCGTGTAACTAGATAAAGAGCCATTGAAATCAAATTTACCAAGATATTATGGCTCCCGTACACACAGATCACTGGCCCTCATAGTCCAGGTCAAATGGCGGACATAGCATCTGGCTGATTATACAGGTGAAGTCAGCATCAATCCTATGCTGAGACAGAACGCTAGATTCCTGGGCGCACCTACTTCGGACAGGCTTCTTCCTTTGCCTACGGCTTATATTACATTATATTTTTCTGGAAATCAACGCCAATCAACATATACTATACAAGAATTTATAGAACAGAATACTAGCCAGGGTGGAATGCAAATTTCACAACTTTATCAGTCTACATCACTCTGTTGTTCTTCCCATCAACTGATAAAACCGGCCATAAGCTTTCTCATGTGATATGCCCACGCCAGCGCTATGCCAGTCAACCAGGAGCAGAGTTTTCGATGTGTCAATAGCGCTGGGATCGCTTACTCGAGCAGATGAGAACGACGTCCTCATCACGTATCCTGGCGAGGGTAAGGGTACGACTGCTATGGTTCGACTTGCTAGCAAGCTTGCTATTGATGTGCTTCCTTGCCATGCGGCGATGCATAACTATACTGCGCCAGTTTAAACCCTTGGGGTAAGGAATCTCCGGGTCCCAAATTGCGAATATGTACCGAAGATACTTTAACAGTACCATCATGGAGATTCATGGGCTGAAGCTTTATACTTAGCCCATGTCAGCCAAGGAACTGATCAAAGAACAGCTTTAGCAGTGTCTGAAAGGGTGCCGTCGCGACACCTCGGATACCTGGTACAGATACCACACTTTGCTACCTCTGTGTGTCCTTCTTGGAAATGAGCCGGATCCCTCTTGTTTTGGATCGCCATCGATGGCGTATCTTCATCATTGCTCTATTGCAAAGGACCAATAAGGACCGTCATTTCTCCGAAATATCGTAGTTCTCCGGAATATCATTCTTCGCTGAAACATGTTCCTTTGGAACTTCGATTTTCTTTGAAATATCATTCCCTTCCGAAAGATTTCGTAACATCTCCTTCAACTGTTTTAATGGAGCGGGCTTGGTCAAGAACAAATCGACTCCGCTTGCAAGCGCTTCATGCTGTGTAGACGCTGACAATACAGCAGTCAAGGCAATGATCGTTGCTCGCGGTCTCTTGTTACGTCGTTCGAATTCGCGCAACTCGCGTGTGGCGCTTAGTCCGTCCATGACTGGCATAGATACGTCCATTATCACCACGTCGAATCTTTCTTTTTTGAACTTTTCTACCGCTGCGAGTCCGTTATCTGCAGTCTGATAGATGAAGCCTGTCGCCTTTGCGCACATTTCGATAACCTTGAGATTGACTTGGTTATCTTCCACTAGAAGTATCTTTCGTGCCTGTTTGTTTTGTGTCGTTTCACTGTCTGCAGGGGACACGTCTGGTTTTGCGAGCTCATTCTCATTTTCTTCATTCTGAATGTGGCCATTCTTTGTGGTCTGAACAAACGAAGGAATTTCTTTGGGTCCGGATTTTTCGACTCGTGCTGGGGCACTCAAACAATGTCTGAATGCCGTGGCTAGTGTTTTAGGACTCACCCTAGTTCCTACGTTAGTCTCATTCTACCATGTCAGAGATGCGAAAGACTTACGGCTGCGTGAGGAATATGACCGAATCCTCTACAGTCTCAGTGGTCGCTTTCCAATTGCTGATACGCTCACTGAGCACAATAAGTGGGTACAATGGACGAAACTCCTCCGCATCCTCTGTTTTCGGCTCTCTTGAATGCTTGTGATAATATGTGCGATATTCGTGCTCAGTAACAATAGCGAAGTCTACATTTCCATGGTCGTGTTCGTCGGGGGTCACAATCTGTAAACCAAACCAACTGGTTGCCATGCGCCCAAGGCTCGTCAACATGCTATCCAATAGCTTTCGGTCTATGCCCGTGTTCCCAAGATTCGAGCTGTGTGTAAATAAAGAGATGGTCTTTCCTTTCAATTCTTCCTTTAGAGATCCATAATGGCTAGGTGAAGAAAGCATTGATTGCTCTGGTGGGTCCACGGGCAGAACAATATTGACATCCGTTCCCTTTCCAGGCTCACTGGCGATTTCGATTGTTCCATTCAAAGATTTCACGATCTGGTGTACCAAATGTAACCCTACTCCAAGGCCAGGTGCCGTTGCATCCTCCTGATGGAATGCGGTGTACAGGTGATTCAATATGAAATCTTTGGACATACCGCGGCCGGAATCGCTAAAAGTCATTCTGATCGCCGGAATAGGATCCTGTCCATCCACTCTCATTGTTTCCTTTTTCATCAAGAGACGTATATAACCAGCTTGGGTGTACTTGAGTGCATTTCCAAACAAATTCATGACTACCCGCCTCCAGGCGCCAGCATATATGCTGTGGCGCCAACTCTCAAGCCACTCAATATCCACGATCGTCATCAGCCGTCGATCTGTTACGTTTTTTTTTCGTTCTTGATTGCGCTCCTTGGCTTCCCGTCGTTGATACTCAATGCCCGCAAGAATGCCTTCTACTACCTCCTGTACCAGCACGTCCAGGTCCTCGTCTTGTTTCAAACCAGAGGTAGCGGGCTGGAGTTCTGATATACCCTTTTGACTATAGGTATCTGGCGTGGCTTGTCGCGTAAGAGTGTTGATCTTGGCGTAGTCGAGGAGGTGGTTTAAGGTATCTAAAAGAGTTCGACCACAGCTATAAACCGTTTCAACGAGCGATCGTTGGGCATAACCTTCGACGATTTCCTGTAGGATTTCCACAGAGCCCAGGAGACCATGAAGTGGCGACCGTAATTCATGCGAGATTGAGGAAATGAAGTCCCCCTTCGCACGGACTGTGGCCTCGAGGTCCAGTCTCGACACCTCTGCCATAACAGTGTTGCTAAAGGCAGCCAGATATGTTAAGTCCTTTGGCTCTGATAGCACCCTCCCCGGGTCATTTGTCCACACAATGCTAACAGTGAAATATCGACCGCGTTGGAAGTCGTAGATTGGGTGGATTGCAATGCATCGGGCATTAGGGAGAACCTCCATGAGCTGTTTGATGTCCATAGTCTCCTGTTTAATATTGATTTCGTCCATCTTACTGGTTGGTATCTCCCTTCTGTCTTTTTCGGAGAAATTCAAGTCATCTGACGCGCCTTCGTAACTTAAGGATATAGAGCCATCCGGCTCGATGTGAAATATCTTTCCATGAGGATACTGATCAATCAAATGGGCAATGAACGATCCGGCCAAGGAAACATAGTGGCTGTCTTTAAGATTCACGCCCTTTTCTGATGTTGAAGAGGTGTAGTGACCAAGGACGAGGCTTCGACTTTCTCCATCCTCCGATGAGCTGGACTCAAGGCTCCAGCCAGGATATTTCGCCGAGGGTATATTCTCTTGACCACTGCCTTTGCGGCCGCCATCTCCATCACTGTACGCATCTCGCTTGTAATCAAGTTTGTTAGATCCCACTGTTTGACGACGGGCGTATACACTGGCATCAACGAACATGACACCTTCAAGATCCAAAGCTTGGTATATCATTGCTGCTGCGCGATTGACAACCGACTGGACGTTCGACGGAGCCAGGGACTCCTTCAACTGACTGGTAGTTGGAGAAAGAGCTGGCCGTTGCTTCTTTCCCTGCGCCTCTGTATCATCATCGTGACCGGATGGCGCACCTTCCTGTTCTTCTTCTTCCTCGGCGTATTTTTGAACCTCGGCGTATTTTTGAACGGGCGACTCGTGTCCTTTCATTCCTTTTGTCGACGGTTTCTCGTTCTGCGCCTCTTCTTCTTCTTCCTCCTCCCTATCGCTCCCGGAATTCGAAACCTGCAACTGTTCCAGATGTTTGTTGACGTCTTTCATTTGATCTTGCTGACTCATATCCGGTGCTTTGTTGCTGTCAAAATCTTCGTTGGAGTATGATTTGCCCTTAACAAACAGGCCGAGTGCGCGCACCATCTTCTCTTCTCTGTACTCCTCGCGCATTGCTCGTTGTGAAGATAAATAGTCCATTACTGAGGCCGTCAGTTGCGGGAGAAAATCTCTCTGTTCGGAGGGAATGCCATCTCGTGGCTTGTCGTCAAACACTGCCACAGTCCCGATGACATAGTGGTCTGGTGATAGGATCGGAACAGAGGCGTAGAATTTGTTGTTCGGGGAATTTGTTACGGACCAGTGGTCACGAAAGCGTGTATCCTTGGTCAGATCATTGACGACGAACAGTTTCTCTTGATCCTCAACGAACGATTTCATCGCGTGGTAGCACATGGTGATCTTCGGCGAAGAGAAGCGACCGACGCCTACCCATAAGCCATCAGCCTTTTCGCGGTGTTTCTCGCCTCGCAGGTCGCATTTCGGCGTGGCCTCTGCAATGACATACTGAGTCTCCTTGTCAAACAGAGAGATCATGGCCCTTTGAGCATTCATGCGCAAGGCAGCCAATTGGGCAAACACGGTAAGGACACTGTCGCGCGAGGCATTGGGGAAGTCGCCGATGGATTCTTGGGCGAACTTCTCGGAGTTGGAGAAACCCCAGTAGGGGAGGTATCTGTAGCAAGATCAGAGTTCTGCTTGGTGGTCGGGACAAATGGAGGGCTTACAGGTGTGTTTCGCGCTCGCGAGCGCCTTCGAGGTTGTAGGCATATTTGCGCGCGCGGCCTGCCATTGTGTACAGGCTGTGTTGAGGTAAGAAAAGGCATGGTGTCGCTGAATGCCGACGGTTGGATTTAGGGTTTATAGGCGCTGGCTGCATTGACGTCATCGTCGGTGGTCTGACGTAGCGGGCCATCTACACCAAGGTTTCGCTATCCCCAAAAGAAGCCCGCGTCGATTCGAGGCACGCTTAGTTTATGGGCTATTCTAGAATGCTTTGGCACCACGCTACTGCGATATGACAACTAAGGTGGCAGATCTTCCCGTTTCTAGACCTTGTATCTAGTTACGGGGATATGGGGATGGCGTGGACTCTGATATGCTAGTAGATGTTTCCTGAATACACTGGTAGGGTTCTCCTTACTTAGACAGATGATTGAATAGCTTCACATACATAATACGGAAGTTCACTCTTATAGCTGGAATCCCGACCTTAAACATATAACCACTACTTCGACAGTCGTAGCAAATAACCCTAGTAACCCTACCCTACCCAACCCTAATGGCACGTTATCGGCTCGAACTTCACTTATCTGGACGTTGGAAGTCGGTTTAACCAAGCAACAGTTTACTCGTCGTTCGACTACTATGACCGCATGCCTGTTCGTTGATATCGAATCGATCTATCGTTCTTGTTTTATTGACAGAATTGCACCTTCTGCTTGAAATGAGTGCATCAGTTTCAGCACCCAGTCAAAATGCTGCTTTCCGACAGAAGAAACGAAAAGCCGCCAGCCGGCGCACCCTCAGTTGCTATCTCTGCAGAAAGCATAAGCTAAAATGTGACCGTCAAATCCCATGTCAAAGCTGCATCAGATACCAGAGAGAGGACCAATGCAAGGACAATCCCGCGCCATCTGCTTCGGCGCGCATTACACCACGACAACTCCCTCCCAGCATTGCACCAGGACACCTTCCGATGTCGCCTAAGCCAGGAGGCAGCGACTTGATGCTCGAAATATTGAGTTCGCCAACAAATCACTCAGTTAGCCAGCTTCTGGAGTATTGCCACTCGAATACTCGCCTGGATCCGGCGTATACAATGATGTTTCTCCAATCGCGTTTTACGCTGCCCGTTCTGCTACCCCGTTCCATGCCTATGTCAAGTGAAGCGAGAGGCAATCTACTGTCGCAAATGTCTCGCTCTATCGGCTCAAAGTTGTTCTGGAAAGTGCATTTGGCCTCCCTTCTGCCGCCTCGAAAACTGTGTGACAGTCTTGTATCATATTACGTAGAGAACATCGATCTTATGTATCACGCCATCCATATTCCGAGCTTCCAGCAGCAATACGATGCATTTTGGTCGTTGAATGCTTCTGATATTGATCTCATATGGCTTGCACTGTTGCTGACAATCATTTCCTTGGCTGCGTTCATGAGTCCCCAAGAATACGTGGGGGTGTTGGGAATGGGAAAATTCGTAGGGCGTGACTGGGCCCATGTCTGGCATCAAGCATCACGGCAGGCGCTTTATGCTGGCGATTACGAGCTGAAGCCGACTTTGATGCAACTACAGGTATTCCTTTGTACTCAGATATACTGGCTAGAGACCAAGCAACATGAAATATTAAATTCGTAAGTTAGATTACACATCACCCCCCGGCTTCTCTTTCCCATTTTGCATTGGTTTCACCATTCATATCGGAGGAGCCTCTGCGCTGATGAAAGCAAAGAGCTCTAGGCCAAGCCGTGCGAAACGCCCAGGCCATCGGGCTGGACAAGAACAGACCTGGGAAAGATCATCTTGATACTGAACTTAGGCGTCGAATTTGGTGGGAACTCATAATCAATGATTGGTATGTGATTCTGTTTTATCCAGGGTCTAGTGCTTACATTTCATCAGCTATCAAGCTATGTGCCTAGGGCGTCCTCCGCTAATACACCCCTCGTCCTCTGAGGTACCCAAGCCGGTTCATTGTAACGACATTGACGTGACTGAAACAGAAATCACGCCACGCCCTATAGAAGAAGTCACCGATATGAGTGCCAGCATTGCGCATATCGAGGTTTATATTGTCTTCCGACGCATTTTTGAAGACAATGGTGCCTATACATCATCGTATGAATATGTCCGTTCAATCGACCGCCAGATCCAAGACGTCGTATCACGGTTCCCATGGTATTTCCAGACCAACAACGAATTAAATGTTCGTAATGTGTCAAGCATGAATGTTATTACTTGTCAGCACAATCTTCTGCACATTGGAATCTGTCTACAACGTATCCGGCTGAACAGGCCCTTCCTGCATGCTCGCATCGGCGAATCGTGGCTTGTTTGCGGAAAAGCCGCGCAAGACATTTTCGTTCCATATCGCCGAATGCGCGAAACTAATGTAGTTGGACTTTTGAGATCGCAGTGGTTCACGTCCCTTGAATATCAGATCTATACAGCTGCGGTAGCAGTGGCCGCGTTCTTGCTTGTGGAGCGCTCTCTGCCTGGGCTATCTTCACAGTCGATGATCCAAGATATTCAGATGGTGATATTGGACCTGGAACAGGTCGATCTTAGACCTACGCTAGCTGATGGAGTCAAGGTGTTGCGGAAGATGCTTGATTTGTTTGAGCAGGACCAGGACAGAGATTCACAGGCCCGCGCCTCGTTAGTAAAGGAGATTGCGTCGGTTTTTGGTGGCGAGGAGCTTGCAAAGAAGTATTTGAAACGGTCTGACGACGGAATGTTTGGGTCTGTTAAGGCTACACGCACACCCCAGCCATACACAACGAAAGAGCCGGATTTGGCACATACCAACCCTGCGGCTTCGCCCATTACAGAGCATTCGAGTATCGAAGCTGATGATTTCTTCATGCCTGCTAATGACTCTACTTCTATTGATTTTGAGGTTGCATTGGACATGTTGAACTTCGACCAATGGCTGGACTATCCGATACCTAATGACACAGATGCGCCACTTGGACAATGGTAACAATGTACGACCTTTACATGTTATTAAACTCTTCAATCACACTTCTTGGTCTCTGATAAGGACCCAAGCTCTTGAACTCCATATCCAACCCAAACCCCTTTGGCCCTCCAACTTTCAGGCCTCTTTCATCCGCCGTCCATAATGGATGTGCTGCCATAGCGATCACATCCACTCTGAGCCCATACCGCAGTTCCTGAGATCCAATGGCCTCTCCATCCGGTCCCAGAACAGAGATAAGATCCGGCACCGTACAGATGATATCGTGATTTGATGAATCATCCGCACTGATTACATCGTCAACATATGCTGCATATAGAAATTCGTTTTGGAATGGGAGAACTATGCAGCGCTTCTCTTTTTCGTCGTCCGTGGATGTAATGATGTTGGGATTCTCTATTTCGTCACCTGTCAAGGGCTCAATGGTACATTGGCCCATGGTGTATCCTCGGCTGACGTCTCTTTTTACGTCGATGATTTTACCACTGTATAGTAGCTTTCCGGGTGAGGTAGCAAACTGTAGAAGGCGATTCATTAGTGTTTGTGAGGACATCCGGAGCCACACAGCACTCAGAGAGAGAAAATGAATATGACAGGAAATCAGACATACTATGGACTTCACTATATTAGTCTTTGATCTCCTCGCTTGATGAACTGCTCGGCCGATATACCATGCTTGGGAGACTGTGTTCGGGATACAATACTCCCTGATAATATCGCAGGTTAAAGGCACAGCGGCAACGGCTGCTTTGAGGCCAAGGTTCACACATTGAGATCTCAGCATTCCTTCTACTCTGGTGTTGGATTCGGCATTCTGCGCAGAAGAGTCAGGCGATCTGTCAAACAAGGGACTAAAATTTACCTGCATAATCGAACTTACCATCACAACACCAACGTTCTGCTTACCGTCTGCTAAGGCGCAAGGAGTTATCGGATATCCATAAATATAGGGTGTTCCTAGGTATCTGGGTCAGAATAAAGACTGTCTGCAGTACAAAAACCGACAGTGACCATCTTACCATGCTCCATTGTGGGATATGCACGACCCATCAAATCGCCATCGATAACCGGGATATCATAGAAGCTGGAGGTTGGAAATGTTGACATCCCATTGCCACCACCAATCTCATCTGCTATGACTGCCTCAAAGTGCGAGTGCTTGGACAGTTGGACCGAGTATTCAATGGCCGTCATGATTTCTGTTCCAGCAGGGAGTCGTTCACTCGACACGCTTGGCGCGCCATACCAGGATCCGAAAACACATACATCGGTGTCTTTCATGTACTCCGGAGCCACGACTCTCATGCGTCCTTTCGATTTGGGGGACCGCAGCCAATCAAGGCACTGAAGGTATTGCAGATATGAAGGTCCTCCTCCCCCGGTGCCGAGAACTCCAGTACCTGTAGCAATGAACTCCAGATCGACGGCAGAGAGATACCAAACATTGTTTACAACCTCCGGTTTGTAAGAGTCGAATTGGACAGCGGTAAAGTCCTTCGTGGACGACAGTGAAGCGGCGTCTTTCGTTATTGAAGAAGCTACCTGGCTCCCTGTTTCATGCTCCGATGCCGGCTCATCCTCTTTCAACATCCAGTCTGTGTTCACCGATTGGTCTGATACTGAGTTTGTTGGAAAGTTTGCCGTGCTAAGTTTGCCCACAGCCTTAACGACCAGCCTTATGGCCTTGTTCGTCACATATTGCAGTGGGATTTTCTCCACCTCGACCACTTTGGCGTCATCCTTGTCTGCTCCGCGTGCGATCGCAGCTTCAATGGCTTGCTTTTTGGCTGCATCTACCACAGCTCTCTCGTCTCGATTCTCCAGAATCTCAATGACATCCACCTCACCGGAGACTTTAGCAATTGCCGCTCCAACTGCATTGGCTGAATCGTGATGAGGTGGTATAATACATTTTGCAACACCATTAAGAGATTCCGCGCAAACAATAGAGCCACCCCCTACTAGAAGGAGGGTCACGGGGAGATCCGATATCTTCATATCATCGATGGTGCGCTCCAAAATTTTCTTGATTCTATCTTGCGCTTTGACAAGCACCTTGTCTTGAATATAAGTGACCTTGGATGCATCACCAATGACTGCTTTGCCACTCGCAACTACGATATCTGTGGATGTCATGATATCGCCGCCGAATACCAAAGCATCGCTTTCAAGACGGTGACCAACTGAATCTGGTCCAACAGCAACAGTATCCAGGGCTTCATCTACTCGGACAAGACTACCTCCACCCAAACCTACGGACAAGACCTCGGGGATGGAGAATGCCGTCCTGACACCGCCTACCTCAACAAAATTCGGTGCTTTCCGGGGAAACCCAGACGACAATAGAGCGCAAACATCAGTTGTGGTTCCTCCAATATCCATGACAAGAATCTGGGTATCCGCGGCAATATCATCGTTCCCCGTTCCTCGATCTAGGTTTGCAAGGTATGCAGCTCCCGTCAAGCTGTTCGTTGGTCCACTAGCGAACGTTTTTATAGGCAGCTCGGCTGCAGTGGCCGCGTCCGTAAGAGTGCCATCATTTTGCGTCAAGAATAATGGACAATGCAGTTGAAGGTCGCCCATGGCCTTACAAAAGGCGCCGACCGTCTTTCGGGCCAGGTTCAGAATGGAGGCATTCAGTATCGTTGCGTTCTCACGTTCTAGGAGACCGACATTCCCGATCTTGGATGAGCAGACGACCGACAGAGATGGATTAAGTTTGAGCATCATCTTTTTGCAAGCTTCTTCCTGGGTTCCTTTGTGGTCCAGAGGTGAGAAGACGCCGACAAGGGCCACAGTGGAAATGCCAGCCTTCTTAATTTCGGCAACCGTATTTTCGATTTGTTTGGGGGAGATGGTAGAGATCTCCCGTCCATCGATTTCGAGACCTTTTAAATTGACAAGTTAGCTCTCTTGTCCAAGAAGTGACCAGGGACCATCTACTTACCGCCATCAAGATAGAAAACCGGCCCTTCCATGATTTCGCGTAGACGTTGAGGGAAATCCGTGAACGGAGGGATCTTTCAGTTTTGTCCGTCAGCGATTGGCTGAATGGAAAACAACGAAATGAACGAGAAGACTAACAGCTCTTGTAAATGGACCGCACAACCTGATCACTGCCACTTTGCTGAGCCGACGCGGGTCAGCTTCTACGACAGCATTGACAAAATGCGTCGTGCCAATAGCGACACTTTGGACATCTTTCCGATTAACCTGTGACTTGGCCAGCACGTTGATAATAGCTGTATGTATTCCAGAGGTAACATCCGGCGTAGTCGGTGTTTTACCAGATGCGCAGACACCGCGCGACGGGTTGGCGGTAGCTGTCACATCAATGATAGCACAGTCAGTGTTTGTGCCACCCACATCGACGCCTATTCTGTACGAAGGTGTCGCCATGGTATCGATACTTCGCGGTACTCTTCTCTAGGGCTAGCTCAAGAACTCAACAAGCACGCTCAGCGAGGAACTATGAAGCCTGCTATACACTTATCAATGAAAGTCGGCGGAAAAAGCTGACTTTTATCAATAGCAGCTTCATAGGATCGATTACTCCGACGCTGAACTATTCTCATCCCACCAATCACCCCATGAACAGTCCGAATAGATGCGTTGCTTATCATGCATTTCGAGTCTTTTTCCGTGTTTGCGACGATCTAGAGAGTGGATCTTAGGGCTATCTCTTCAAGTCCGCCAATAAACTATGGCTTCTTCTCAAGTCCACCAATCAGAGCCCAGCAGAGCAACTTAAATTAGAAAGAGATAAGCTAGCGTTATCTGTCACCGTTATTAGCTTCATCCTCGGCCGTGGCGTGAGTTCTCAGAATTATTTATATGACCGACAGAACCATTCGTCCCACCTGCTGGGTAGGTGATCCTGGTATCATTGACTTGATTCTGGCTAATAGATATGTCTCTTTTGAAAAGACTCGAGGTTCCCCACGAGGGCGGCACTACTCCAGATCCATGGATCAACAACGATATCAAGCCTGTCGATGCAGGAAGACGCAAATGGGGATTTTGGACATTCAATTACTTCTGTACGAACGATACTAAAACTCTCGGCGCAGATTATTTGGCTTACACATTTTCCTAACACGACTGCAGGGGTACTCATTAATTGCAACATCTCGACTTATATGACCGGAAGCTCGTTAATTCCATTGGGTTTATCCTGGTGGCAAGCCATTATCGCGATTGTCGTGGGGAATATTCTCGCCTCTACGTTTATTGTCCTCAATTCACTTCCAGGAGCATTTTACCATTGTAAGGACTATGATGCAAATCGTTCTTCAGAACTATTTGTGACCGGACAGAGCTAATGATAAGCATATAGTGGGATTCCCAGTCGCAAACAGATATGTCTGGGGAATGTGGGGATCACAATGGGTAGTTTGGAATAGAATCTTTCTTTCAATTAGTGAGTTCCACCTAGACTCGGCTTCTAAGATGGTCTCCTGCTAACGGCGTTCAAAGTCTGGTGTAAGTCGCGACAGTTACTTCCTTTGACACCGGGGTTTCCTAACAACAAAAAGATAGCTTCCAGGCTTGGATCGGTGGCGAGTGTGTCTACGTCTGTTTACAGGCCATCTGGCCTTCCCTTGAAGACCGTATTCCGAACCACATGCCCGCGTCAATTGGCATGACCACGGCCGAGTTTGTGGCTTATATTGTATTCATGGTGATCTCCTTGCCTATTATCTATGTACGACCGCACAAGCTGCAGCGGCTATTCCATATCTCCGCAGCAGTCGTCATCGTTTTTGAGGTTGTGCTACTCATCTGGTCACTGGCCACAATGGGAAGCGGCGGGTTCGGAGATACAATATCCTCTACAACTAGTTCATCCGGCTGGATGATTGCCTACGGCATCATCAGCACTATTGGCAGTATCGCCGCTGGTATCCTGAACCAAAATGACTATGCCCGTTTTGCACGAAGACCACGCGATGCTATTTGGGGACAGATTATTAGTTCTGCTCTCTGCGCCATTTCTTGTAGTGTCATTGGAATTCTTGTGACCGCAGCTACGCAGAACCGTTATGGAGAAGCAATGTGGAATTTGCCGAAGCTCCTGAGTGCTGTAATCGAGACTGGAGGTTCTCGCTCACGGGCCGCGGCCTTTTTCGGAGGAGTTGCACTCGTAGTTTCGCAGATTGGCGTCAACGTTCCTGGCAATGCTCTTTCTGGAGGTTTGTTCCTTCTTGTCTTAGATTATGGCATATTTACCTGACAACGTAAATAGGGTTTGACTTCGCTGCTACCTGGCCGAAATATGTCAATATTCGACGCGGAGCCTACCTTACCGTCATCCTCTCAATCGCCGCCAATCCATGGAAGCTAGTCAATACTGCAACAACGTTCCTCACTGTTTTGAGCAGCTACTCTGTCTTTGTAGGACCCATGGTTGGCCTGATGATTTCTTCATATCTCGTCGTCAATCAAAGGAAGATCAAGGTCCCCGATCTCTTTGTCGGGAATAGTAACAGCATTTATTGGTATACTTACGGTGTCAACTGGAGAGCAGTTGTTGCAGTATGTTTATCTTCTTCTCCAAACATCAACGAAACACGCTTACTTACATCTTGTGTAGTGGATCTGTGGAGTTGTTCCTTCATTACCTGGCTTCATTGCATACGTAAATCCCAGCATTTCAGTCCCCATTGGACTGACACATTTGTACTACATCTGTTTCTTGACTGGGCTGTCGATCAGCGCCGCTGTATTTGTGGCTCTTAACTATGCTGTCCCAGACAGAAGCCTCCAGGCTTTTGTCAGTTCTGCACCTCCGGCACGGCAGTTGATGGATGAGTACAGAGAGCTTTACGACAACCCGGACGAGGTATTCCATGTAGATGTAACGCAGGGAAAGATGGATGACTGAACGTGGTGTATTGTTCATGTACAAGGATGTATAGCCATGGACTTTATATATGTGGATGTTGTAGATAGAAGTCGAATTAAGTCAATTGAGTCTACCATATGAACCCGGCTTCTAATGATCGACCAGGACTGATACTATTGGTGAGCCGAGCCCTACTTACCTACCTAGGTAAATCGGGAAAGTAATTATATGCCATGTAGACGTATTCCACCCTTTCACCACTGCATAGTCGCAAGAACAGATAATTTTAAGGTTCGAATAAGCATGATGGGGTTCATGTATCAAGGTAGCAAATGTCCATCTAATTGTCGAAAACTCACTACTTCGGAGAAACAGAAACACGGCGCCAAATCCACAATAGAGATTGGTCAATATAGGTGATGGATCGACACGAACCCCATTTAGCGCTCAATTAACGTTAATGCGCGTGTTGCCTTTCGTCTTTGCGAATTGGAAACTTTTCTTGTCGGACTCAGCGGGCGAAGGTTTTATTCAATGAAACTTAGAATTAGGAATCCATCTTGCAATAGTCTGTATCCAGAGCCACCTCCAAGGCACAAAATCCAATTACAATAGAGCAGCAACCCCCAAAACACCAGCGGCAAGCGCACCACCCACAGCAAGCGTCTGTTTGGCAGCCATTCCAGATGAGGCCGTCGTGGCCAGGTATTTATCCTCGATCGACGCTACCTTACTCTCCTCTGCTAGCAGCTCTTTCTTCGCCGAATCTGGAAGATCCGAATACCACGAGGGCTCGGCGGTAGTGGAAGGTCCCAGTTGGAATCTCCAGCCTGATGAATCAATTGAATTCCAGACGTCGGTTGGAACGGCGGTGGCAATGACACTCCAGGCCGATAAGTAGGCAGACTGAGTCATCTCTTCCTCGTGAAGGGAAAGGAGCTCCGAGGCAAGTGATGTCGCTTTGGCGCCGCTAATCCCGGATGTGATGCCGTAGCCGGCGAGGTAAGACGATCTGTATTAGAAATCGTGGTTAGCATACATAGTCAACTGATCCAGTGGTAGGATAGGGTGGAAGATGACTTACGCATCCGTGATAGAATAAGAGGTAGTGGAAGAGCTGTCCTTGGCCACGACAAAAGCGCCCAAAGAGAGGAGGCTGATAACGCTTGTGATCTTCATTTTGAATTTTTCGATTAGTGCGCTTTAATATGATGAAGTATGGTCTGAGAGGAAGGAAATATTTTCAGTTGAAAACTTGCATTTCCGGGTCAGCCAGGCCTCTGGTATTATATACGAAATTCGGTCACTAAAATCACCCATTAATTCAGCCTCCAGATGGTGCGAACTCGTAGGTTACAGCGGGGCTGCCAGCCTGATACTAGGTATGGTGCCGGACAAACAAGCATCACATTGTTGCATGTGGCACTGATGCATTGAACAATAGCTGCTTTCGATGTGTGAATCACGGTGTATGATTGGCTGTATATGTGTTGGTGGCTGTTGCTAGCTCCATGACTGTCCTCGTTTCGTTCCGAGGTCCCTTCATTAATGGGATTTCTTTGTGGACTCTCTGACTCGTTAGGCGCCCACTTGTACGCCCCTTTCTGATGGGAGTCAAATTGTAAGTTGACGCCATTTCAAGCACGAAATAACCGGTTTGAATTCCAGTGTGCTCTGCATCATGACTTGCAAGGTCGAAAACGATGAGCTGGTGTATGATATAGGTAGCCGCATGGGGTTTTGTACTAGTTTGCATAGCCTCATAAGCTACGCTAGTGAACAGGGCACAAATGTCCGCGACTTAGTCTGAGCGATTATCCGCCGGGGTCTCCTTGTATGCAGCCAGGTGCATGTGCATCTAGATGGATGCTGTGTTTCTGGTCATGTGTTTACCTCCTTTCATGGAGTATACGGGTGGCTCGGAATATGATAATTGGATAGATCCAGGGTAAGACATTAAAAGCAAGCGTTACCAACATACTAGGTCTCGTTAGGACTAAAAGAATTAGGCGTCCGATGCTCGTGCCTCCCCATGCATTAGCTCCAGCGTCTCCTACAGAGTGGATATCTGCGAGCCAATCTCGAATCTACTCATTAGACCAGATTGGCCAATAAGAGTCATCTACTTAGTATGCCAACACACGTCTCCTGGAGTCAATTTCCTAAACTATCGAGTCCTATCTGACCGAATCGTGTATGTTCTCGAGGTGTCACAACAAAATGTATTCGCGTAGTAGACCGACCAATGCTATGACTTGATATCTAATTCACAGCAGAGCAATGTATACCGAAATAAGTACTAAAGACTCTGGACATCTGGAAATGAGCGGTACCCTGCTTTCATCAATCGATCATAACGTCCAATCTGATCATGTAAAACTTTGACAGAAGTATCAGAAGATACGCAAGGAAAAGTCTTCCATCATGAGCGAGCAGTTCAGGAAACTACGTACAGAGGAGAACGTTTCAAGTTTAATACTCAGCTTTTAAATCCTCCGGACGATTCGATGAGTACAACTTTACCCAACAACACCACAGACAATGGACAAATTCAGTATCCTAGGTAGCATAGCAACGCATCGAAAGTGAGATTGAACGAGTGTATCAAATGGAAATGGGCAGTGGAAATTTGCAGACGTCAAGCCGGAGGTGTATTGGGTGAAAGGAATATTTGACAAGACATTTGTGTAAGCTATGAAGATTCAGAAAGGAAGCATACTACAAACATTGAGTTTAACTATGATGTATAGGAACTAAATCAAATAACCCCACCGAGGTATATATACATCCCATTCTTCATAAACCGAAACGAAAGACAAAAAGAATGGACAATGAATAATTAGGGGAATAATATACACACCAAACCAAGACCAAAACCGCAGTAAATCATCCCAGACAATACAATCTTGTATATAGGTATCACAGCTTAGCGAGAGTAATCAACAAAAACAAACCAACCAACCCAAAGAAACAAAAGAATGTGCACGAAGAAGAAATTATGAACGAGATAAAGGACTCCCGAATCGCGGCTTAAATGCCAGGCTCTTCCGTCTCGCTGCTTCCAATTTCGCACGCAGATTTGCACCGGAAGATGAATCATCAGCAAATCCACCCGTGGTACGGGTGGAGTCGGCCAGCATAGAAGAAAATAAGCCTTGATTCGATTGTTTTGGTGGACATGTCTGTTGCGTCAACCGCAGGAAGCCCGGTGTTGCAGGGGACATGGCAGAGAAGTCAAAGTTGAAGTTGAAGTTGAACTCTGAGTTGTCATCGTTGTCTCCGTGGTCGTTGGAGGGAGTCTTGACGCCCGTCGGTGTCTTGGGGACGCTATGCTCATTGACGCTGCTGTTGGGACTCATGCGTCGAAAGTCTTCCATCGTATCTTCCAAGTCGGTTGTGTGTCGGGAACGACGGTGCGATGTGCTGCTGCCATGGCCGGTGGATGACGACAATGAGGAAGAAGATGAAGAGGTAGATGATTGCAAAGATCCATTGAAATTAGTCAAAGCACGAGGCTGCATGCTCTTTCTCCGTTTAGCACCGCCTCGGGGAATGATGGTGCTATCGACGTAGTAGTGGGCTTCATCGACCCAATTGTTTGCTCGTTCGCAACTGTAATTCCGTTAGAATATTTTGATAGAAGCGTGAAAAGGAAGAAACATACTCGAGTACCCATCCAACACCAACACACTTGACCAAGTCACCAGCCTGCCGTACCTTCTCCATTGTACGCACGCCGCCATCTTTGTAGACGACATGCGTAATGCCAACTTTGCTATTCACAGACTCCGAGCCATCTACGCCAGGAGATTGACTAGATCGTGGATTCCAAGACCATGACTTGACGCACTTTGCGCCCATCTGTGTAAGTAATTCGATAAAGATACCACTGGCATCTTCGCCCTCGGTTGTGTGGACATCCACAAAGACGACTGCACCGCGAAGGCATTGTTGCTTGGATTTTAGATCCCGACGAGGTGTCTTTGCGGGGCTGGCTGTGGTGGATGGCACTGCATGTCGTTCAGGCTCTGACGTGTCTTTGATCTCGGCCAATGGGTTGCGCTTTGTCAACGTAGGAGTAGGCGAGTCAGGCGTCGTTGATTTGCGACTCTTGGGAACCAGTTTGACTCTGCCGGGCGACGCCCTGATCGGTAGTTGGATGTCAATCGACATTGACCTGGCTCTCTTGCGAGGATACTTAATAGGCGACTCGTCGGCCTCTGCCTTCAGCGGTACTTTGGAGACTGTGTGCACAGTACGGATGGCGTCACGGTTGACTCTTACTGGTGTGATTGACATTGGCAACGGAGTTGGGTCGTCTAGCGCCTTCACCGTGTTTGTCTCAGCTTGAGTCTGCTCGTCACATCTAGTTGCCGATCCTGAAGTATCCTTTTCCGGAGACTGTCTCGCAACAGTATCTGATTCATCGCCATCCATAATGACGGCGTTTGCCAGTGAATGCCTGGCAGCGAGTGATTGTCGCATTGTCTGTATTTGGTTATACTTGTTTCCCTGCGTCGACTGTCTCGGGGCTGCCAAATTCTTGGGAACAACAGGAGAGAATATGCTGCGTTGCGGCGATTTCCTTCGTTGTTTCGCAGGACTGCTGGCCTTCCATGAATCCAATTTAGCGGCCAGCGAAGTAAAGGTGTCGTCTGCAGAGCCGCTGGGATGCGGAAGAATGCTGTTGCGGCTGGAAAAAACGGATTGCCGTCTGCTAGCTGGGCTGGACCCGTATTCAGACATGTCTTCACCGTTTTCTCTATAGGACATCCTGAAGTGACGCATGGGGGAAGCAACTGGTGGCGAGGGTGCCGCGGGAGGAATAAATTGCGGCGTTCCGTGAGTTGATATGCTAACAACTTCGTCCACTTCATCAGGACGGACCACTTCTCGTGAGTCGATAGAGGATCGAGCTGATTGAAGGGTTGTGTTCGAACGAGGTGTGTCGATTTCAGGTAGTGTTTCGTCATTCTCTTCGGGCTCGGCGTAGATGATCAGTTCATTAGACGTCACAATATTGGACTCCGCAGGCTCTTCAACATCGCCATCTATGGCATCTTGGTGCTCGGTTATTGGTGTCTGGTCCACAATTTCTTCGGTACTAGTCTGCACATTCTCAATGTACTCAGAGGGTTTGTCGGAATATACGTGTTCTTCATGATGTTCTGAGGCATCCTCGTCCATTTCTGCATCACTTTCGACATTGCCATTCGTTTCACTGACTTGTGCGTCATCATGGTTCTCAATCCCTTCCGGATCGCGGTTCTCATCGTTCACATCAGGCTCATCCTGAGACATTTCCACGTCTTCTTCATCTGCAGTTGTCGGTTGATCCTCGATGTCTTTGTGCACAAGATCCGCAGATTCATCGTCTTGCAGCTCAGCGGGACCAGCTAGAACATCTACTACATCAACTTCTTCATCCAGATCTGATGCCTCGTGATCATCTTCTGACAGCTCTTGCTTGGCAGGGTGATCCACGAATACATCATCATCATTTGCATTTCGAACTGTCCTCATGTCCATTGACAGCTCATCATCGCTAGGAGCATCAGCCTTGTCATCGTCGACAAACACATCGTCATTACCGCCCATCTCAGTATCAATATCCTTATCAAGCATGTTCGAATCTTCCTTTGATGGCCTATTTTCATGCAACTTTTGAAATACAAATGGTGACTGTATCCGTTTCGCCGGACTCTTGAGTAAGGATAATTTCGTATTGAACGGTGTCGACGATCCCTTCTCCGGCGAAGCAGACATAAATGACGCCGCAAGATTACCTCCCTTCTTAGGGGACGCCTTTAATGGTGACAACTTCTGCATAAATGAACTCGCCTCCGTGCTAAACAGCTTTGATGCTGACGGCTGGTTAATAAACAGTGGACCGCGTCGTGGCGTATCTCTGATAGTTTCCTTGGATGTTGATGACGGCGGCCGTCGGGCGGGACTTCCCATAAATACTGGATCACGCAGTGCGGATGACGGGTTCGGTAAAGAGGGTACTGAGTTTTCGTCTTGTTGAATTGTCCCTCGCGATGGAGGTCGAGCTGGTGTGCTGGCTTGATTGGGCAGCGTAATCCTTTTGACAGGTGAACTGAGGCCTGTATGTTGGGATTCCTGAGTCTTAGCTGGCGACCTTTGAACAACAAGCGAATAAATTGGCTTTTCGCACGCAAGCTCATCTTCATCTCCCGAACTGGCCGACGAAGACGAACCCTTGGCCAATTGAGTAGCTTTCTTCGGAGAGAGCGGCTTCACAGCAGGAGCAGATTGAGATTTAGGTGGTCGCCCTCGTGGAGCGGTTCCTGCCTTACGGACAGGTTTGGCCTTGAGCCCGCTCGATTTTGTAGCTGCTGTTTCCTTCTTCGCCGTACCTTTCGTCCCTGGTTTCTGCTCTTCCGCTTCCGATGCCTCGTTATCCGAGTCCGTCAAGTCGGCAAATGTGACCTTCTTTTTCTTAGCGGGATCCCCCAGAGTACGAGCCCTTGCCAGACTCGACACTGTAGAGCCCGTCGTCACATAGATTGTTTTGTCGCTATCAGTCGTTTGCTTAGCAGCTGGTCGTCGACCCCTTGTCTTTTTCTCTGTCGCGACCTCCTGCTCTTTCTGTCGTTCGACGGGTTTGACGGTCTTTGGACGTCCACGCGTAGACTTCGTCGTCGTCACCGTTGGCGCAGATTTCCCCTTTGCAGGTCGCCCGGGCTTCTTCTTAGTAACCTCGAAATCGGCGAGTTCATCTTCATCATCGTCGTCGTCGTCGTCAGATGACGCATTGTCTTCCCGTTCTGCTATCGCCTTGGAAGAAACCTTTTTATTCGAATGAGCACTCTTCGACGGCGCGTCAATCTTCGTAACTTTCTTCGTGGTTGTGGTGCCAACGTCAAAACTTAAATCATCGTCCTCCTCATCTTCCACATCTTTCTCGTCATCGGCGACATTCTTCTTATTCTTCGCTGCTGTTGCTGTGGCTGTGGTGGTCTTTCCAGGTTTCCGTCCTCTCTTTGCCGGTTCCGCTTTCTTTGCTTCTTGCGCATCCGCCGTTGAAGTTGTTTTGGCAGGCGTCCGACCTCGTCCGCGCGTTGTTCGTTGTTGAGGCACGTCCGTTGCCGATACGCCGGGGATGACCGCTGCGCGTGCCATAATCAATGCTATCGTGCCGAACGTGAATATTTAAAGCTATTGGTGTGAAATCATTGGTCTCTCTGCCTCGAGGCGGTGTATTAGTCGTCTTCGTCTGTGATCTTGGTAGTCGGGGGTGTCGTCTGTGGCGTTAGCTGCACCCATGCAGCTGTCAAGTTAGTCGGAAATTGAAATAATGAAACAGACGCAGAATGTGTGTATTGAGTAGGTGTGCATAAATGCCAACGCATTAGACCGAGATTAAGAATCGAATGTGGAGGTTACCGTGCGTAGGCTAGGTTGAGTTTGTTTTTGTTGCGGTTCGCAGATCGGCTGTTTAGTGTGTGTTGCCGGGGAAACGGTGGATCCTGTCACGACTACAAAGCACTACTACAAGGATATGCCTGCCCAGTAAGACCCAAAATGAGAAAAATAATTTTAATTTTCAAAAATAATAAACTAGATCATCAGGCATATCCATAGCCGGGGATGTGAGAATGCCGTAGTATGCAATTATGCGACCAATGCTTATCTTACAACACCATAGCAGTCATGACTGCAGTACCCAGAGCTAAAAGAACCGTCTTTGGCATCTTCACAGATCCAGCTGCGCTTGCGACATCCAACGTACTGAGATACGACGACGGTTCATAAGTTGCCGGAGTAGTGCTATTGGTAGTACCATCCCAGCAGTATCGGTCAAAGCACCTATTGCAAATATCCGGAACAGTGGTTTTGGTTCGGTCGAGTGAGCGACTGAGCATAGCGCAGCCAAGGCAAGCCGGCCATTCTGCGTCGCGCGTGCCGTTTGCCATGGTCACCATGTCGTATGCGTTCTGAATCACGGCGTTGCGCTCGGTGTTATTGATAGACAAGGTCAAGGTAGAGAGGTTGGAGTAGGTTACGTAGGGGTAGTTTGGAAGATAGACAACCAATGGCGTTGGACTGGATGTGTTGGAGGCATTGCATCCGAAGAATGTCGGATGCGTGTTCAGCCCGTTGTTGACGAATGTGTTCACGTCAGGCACGGCGGGGAAGGCCGTGCCGTTTCCTACTCCCGACGAATTCAAGCTGCGCTCATAGGTATAGACGAGACTAGTTCCGTTGGGCCAGCTCGAGTCAGTATCGGCGGAAGAGTCCACGGCAAAGATCACGTCGACATGACGGGTGGGTTGGATAAGAGGGTACAAAGGGATATTCTGAAAATCTTCGCCACCGTCAACGACATTGAGAGTTTCGGTTTGAGCAACTAGTCCAGTGTTCTTTGTATAGTTGTAAAATGGGTTGACGTAATCCGCAATATCCTCGTTGTCCTTGCCAAGTTTGTTCAAAGCACCCGTGATCAGATTCTCAAGTACGCTAGGCAGGCCAGTGCTATTGACGTATAGGATGAAATCATTGAACAAAGTCGAGGAAGTACCAAACACGAATCCGGCATTGTCATAACCGCGCACACAGCTCTCGTTCTTGGGGAGACTGCCATTGTTGAATCGCGATCCGAGGTACTCCAAGGGCGCAAAGCCAAAGATGGTAGGGTCCCAGGAACCAAATTCAAAGGGACTGAATTCCATAACAGTGGAGTTGGTGCCGACAATCTTCTCGCCGGGGGAACGCAGATCGGCGACGACCAGTGGCATAGGGATGCTTCCGGAGGCGAAATTGTCTTCCAAAGCAATGGAAGACCAGGTGTAGCTTGGACCACCATCAGTAGCATTGATGAATTGGAACGATAGCATGCGTGCCCTAACCATGTCAGCTAAACACCATCACAGCTGATCAAAAGACGTACCAAATATCAGTAAGAGTAGTTTCATATCCAGCATCCGACTTAGATTGCACCTGGTTCGAAATAGTGTTATAATACTCGGCAGTGTCCAACAACTGGAAACCACCCGTCGAAGGACCCTCCAAAATCGACTGGCCGAGCTGCCATGCCTCCCCGGTCCCATCGGCCTGCAAATCCCCAATTGTCGTAAAGTTATTCACATACAACGAAGCAAGCAGCCAACTGCCACCACTCAGTCCTGCAACGTACGTCGCAGTCTGCAACAAGCCACCAACCTGACCGCTCGTCGTACTGTTGGGCGTCCGACTATCAAACGCTTTGAGGGCACCGCCACCCGTCAACATGGCGCGGTACCCACCACCGGAGACGGCAATAGCGACGTTGGGTAAATCGGTGGCATTATCGTTTGCGACTTTGTCGATGTAGCTCACGGCGTCAAAGCCGGTGATATTGACATGTCCGAAGAAGTCGCGCATGGCCTGGGTGGTGTAGTTGCGGCGAAGGGACAGCCATGATGTCTCGTTGGACGACAGAGCCGCTGCGCTCCGGATGGTTGGGCGTGCTGCTGGGCAGGAAACATTGGCGGGAGCATAGCCATCGGGAGCATTGGGGAGGGCACGCGGAATGGTGTTGGCGGTTGCCTCTACAATTACCACATCTATTGCCGTGAGTCGGAGATTTTTGAGTTTGAATGAGGCTACTAACCTGACAACAAGCCCGCAACGAGGGCAATAGACTGAATTGTTCGCATCTCGACACTGCCAAAATGTCTATCATATACAAAGAGAAAAGTATAAAGATCAAAGAAGGGCGAGAATCTCGAGGCACGCGAGGAGAATAAACTTTCAAAAAGGTACGTGTGAATCAAATAAGGGAAAATAGTGCCGATCTTAAATCAAATCAAAGAGGCCGGGGTATCTGATGTTTGGACTTTCAGCCCTGACTCTAGTTTATGAGCAATCTTTGCACAATGATATCATACAAATCCTACATGCTAGTGACCCTTGGCGCATGCCTGGTAGTGTCGGATGAAACAGAACTGCTGGCCGAAGGGGGAGATAAATTTGCGATGGGAGCTGGTATGCACGATGGATCTGGTGCATAAGCGGAGGTCAAAGAGGGAGCTCGGCAGCTGCGGATGTGATGTCATTACGTGTTTGCCTACGTACGCACTTTTCCCAGTGATGTTTGCTGTGTATACATCCGTACTCTCAAAGACTCAATCTACTTCCAGTCATACTCGAGGCCCGAGATGCACACAAACAATTGATTCATAGAAGTTAGAAGTAACATCAACAGAGCGACGTGTACAACTGTATCTCGTATCTCGCATCTGTTTCTACATTCAGCTGGTATCCGCTGCCGGCCAAAGCCAATCGGAATACACGGAAGTTGACCTCCACTGTGAATGTGTTCGCTTGCGTGGCTCAGTTGCGATTATATTATATAGATATATATGTCTTGGGAAGAGAAATGTGACGGCTTCTGGCGTGGGCGTGGCTGTGCGAGGCTGCCAGATGGTAACTGTGTAGGAAGTTGACTTCTTCTAGAAGTAGGGCTCAACAGAGTCACGAGCGGAATCATAAACCCAAGCGTAACCCTAATATTACTCTTGAAGCACCACAGAGATAAGATGTGACAAAATGGTTCATTAAATTAAGTGACCTGTACTGATGCGCAGTCTGTAAATCAGGATAGAGATGACGCTTGCAAGCATGACCGCCGAAACACCTTGTAGGATATCATGACAAATCTATCAACGCCAGTGCATGTAACTCTGCAGAAAAAAAAAAAGACGCCTTTTCAACCAATCTCATACCAGCGGATATAATTCACAAGCACCCGAGAAAAACAACAATTGTATATGCATGGCGAACCGATATTAGCATAGTCGCGAGCTCTATTTTCGTGGTCGCTGTCGTTTCGGAACAGGCTCAGCAATTACCAAGCAGCATGGCCACCGTCCATCCTCAAATCGCTTCCCGTCATGAAGCTACTGGCATCACTGATCAAAAAGACAGCAGCGCCACGGTATTCTTCGGGACGCGACAGACGACCCAACATGTTCTGCTTGGGCCATTCTTCGCGACGTTCGGGAAACTGCACGAACAGGTTCTCGACCATCTGGGTGACGATGTATCCGGGGCTGATGGTGTTGACGCGGATGTTGTACTGGCCCCATTCGGCGGCGAGGTTGCGACCGAGTTGGATGACGGCTGCCTTGGAGGCGTTGTAGGCTGGGCAGATGAGGCCCTTTTCTGTGTGTTAGCATCATGAAGCCCGCGACTGATGGGTGGGGGCCGGATAAGCAGGGATGTGTCTCCCGTTACCCCGCAGAACAAACATACCTTATTAGCAATAGTCCCGCTCATACTAGCAATCATCACGATGCTGCCCCCATTCCCGAATCGAATCATCTGCTTGGCAACCGCCTGTGCCGTCATGAAAACGCCAGTCACGTTGACCTCCATCATGGTGTTGGCGTCCTTGGCCGAGTACTCCAACGCGGGCGTCTCCTGCTGGATTCCAGCGGCGGCGACGAGCCCGTCCATGCGTCCCTCGGCATTGGCGATTTCTTCGATGACGCTGTGGAGGAGCTCCGTGTCGCGGACATCGATGCGGCGGTATTCGATCTTGGTGCCGAGGGTGCTGGCTTTGGCTTGAATGCGGGCAAAGTCTTCGCTCTGTCAATGATAATTAGAAGAATGTCCGTATACACAATTATACAGCTAGATCGAAGGGACGCACCGGCTCAGGCAAGCGGTCAAGAGCGTAGACAATGGCACCAGCTTCCAGCAAGGCTTCGGCCTGCACAAGACCCAGACCACGGCCAGCGCCAGAGACGCAGACCACCTTGTCCGTCAGCACGAACTCGGGCAAACGGTTCTTGGTGCCCAGATACACGGCCGAAGCGTCCGGGGGCTCGGCAGGACCGCGAGCGATCTTTTGGGGCGTGGCGACAGTCTCGATGTTGATAGACATTGCTATTATTATTATGTAAATTCGAATGTAGAAGAAATCAGCGAGGAGAAAAGAATGAGAAAGTTGCCAGGCTGGAAGAAAGTCGAGAGGTGAGGTTAATGATAATCTACTTCTAGTTCCTCAATCATGGACATTCTGCTCTTTATATACCACTCCCATCCCCTGGCAGTGCCACCAGTGGAACCACCCAATCCAAGACAGCATGCATCAACAATGCTCATGTGAGCACGAAAAAAAATGCTGCTACAGTACAACACGGCAAAAAAGAATGGGTACCCCGGATAAGGAGTTCCCCACGTTGACCATTAACCGGAACCAAACATCGTGACTGTCGTAAGGTATCGAAACACGTTGTACAGCAGAAGGAACTCGGCATAGTTGCTGTCAAACGATAAAACAAAATAAAATAAGCGGGGCATAGTAATTTTGGTAGCACATGACCGGTTTCTAGACGCATCCAGGCCATTCATGGGGTGATCGCTGGCATACCCTTATTCTGCGGGGGTTGCTTAGTATCACTATCTAGTATCTGCCCTGGTAAAATCTTTCCTAGTTCAAAATCAAACTGTCTAGCACCTCCCAATCACTGCCGAGCTCAATGGCTGCGTTTATAACCCAATTCATGCTAGCCAGCTGATAGGTCTGCATCAAACAAGCTGTCATACGTAGAGGGTGCAAGTAAGCAAGTTTCCAATCGTCGCTCCGTAATGCATCGCCTGGTTGATATCATGGTTACATAGACACACAGTCCTGCCTGTCATAGATGGAGATGCCAAATCAGGGATATGGACCTGGCATTTCTGTCTTTTGCTGTGAAAAGAAGGTCTTTCCATTGACAGCGACCGGAAGGACGGATTAGGAAAGCCGGTGGCTAGAATGTCCGCACGGCGGGCGACGCCACCTTACGGCCTGAGCTTGTAACTTGTAGGCTGAGCAAAACACTATTACAGAGTACAATGAATAGTTTGCGATGACGGTCTAGAACGAGCCCGCCATTACGGTTCTCCAGCGGGGTGCAGATCACGTGTGTTCAGAATCGACACGGTCTTCTAGTAGAAGAACTGATGTTAGTCTAGAGGATACAGGTACTTATGTGTACAGAGTATTTCCAATATAACAACGGGCCGGTCCTGAGTATTATAATGTACATGATAGAGAGATTATCATGAATCCCGGGCTGTATCACAGCTATAGTTGTCCAACGACTAGTGCGAGTCTAATTAGACTATTAGAGCAAAACCCACATGGGACAGATAGCGAACATGCTGGAAAGCATAGAATTTGCACGAATGTTTCCATCGTTAGACATGCCTACGTGTCCTGTAACTATGGAAAGATAGTATACACAGTGGATCCGGGATCGTGGGACGGGGACGGAGTACCGCTTCAGGGCTTCCCGTGGTATTGATGTATATATCACTTAGGCGTGGGAAGTATGAGAGACGCGCGGATGGTTCGTGCATCTATTTATTTTTTTATTGGAGACATCTGGTAAGATATTTTACTTCACTGCAGAAACTAAGGTTAGACTAGTGCAGATACTCTTGTAGTACACTATCGATTCTTTGAGTCTACTGTGTACGATTCATGCACGGTCTCGATACCTCCGTAGTGCTACATTTTGATCATTATTACAGAAGCTCTGATCGATTCAACTCTGAAATAACAACTGTGATAGGATCCTGACATTATTACTGTAATCGACTTATATATTAACGAATTATCTGCAACTGAAGCGGGAGATTGATAGATCCTGTCCATATAACAACTTAGCATTCAGTTTAGTCAATCTGTATCGGCATTACATAGGAAGAAGCCGAATCATAATCATTGAACTGCAGCTAGGCAGATTCAGGTAAACACTGTAATCTGCCAAACACTATCCTTCAGCTCTAGATCTTTGAAATGGCCTTGAATAGTTCAGCGAACCAGTTTCCAACGTCAACAAAGGCCGGTTTGACCTTCTCCGACGCATCCTTGATCCAGGCAATTACCTCTTGAAAAGCATCCTGAATGGCCTTTCAGACCTCGGCGACGATGCTGGTAATCGTACTAGAAATATCAGCCCAGATATTTGCAGCATCCTTCCGGGAGTTTGCAGACACGTTGTTTCTGATATAATCTTTCACTTTGGCTGCTGTATTATCGATTGTTTTTGTATCTTCGGCTTTGGCCTCTTCTGTAACCTTGATTAGGCTTGGAAAGAGGAGAGAGAAGTATATAAACATTAAACGGCCAGGGTTCACTGTGGCACAGTGCATGCTTCATACCTGATGCTTGACAGTTGTGACAGCCTGAGGCTAGAGTATTATGCAGGCAGAGAGTTGACCATACCAACCCAATGTCACAACGCTTTGGTAGGTAGGAAGCTGTTGGCCACGCAATCACCCGCTCCTTGCCCTTCCCGATAGTCTGACAGTCAAAGGCAGGACTTTAGCAGCTGAAGATACCGAGTCTGAATCTAGCAAATGGACATCATCACTTCGCCAGTGCCTAGCCCATAGAGTTATTTGACTTTATTGTTGTGTATACCTCTAGCCACTGTTGCTTGTGGAATTGCCAACCAAGCAAAATAGCTGGTAAGCTAAGAAAAGAATAGACCTAGACGACTTCTCAATTCGAATATACCTAATTGTATCCCAGTTTTCTCTCTGTGAGGCGAAAAGTAGAAGACGGAGCGTTAGATGAGGCTCTTCGTGCATATCGATAGGTAATGTCATTGGGCCTAAGTGCAGTACTCGTAGATTCTCAAAGCCAGTGAACTGGCTGTCCGTGCTCCTTTGAAGCTGATGTCTTCCATATCACTTCGTGGTCCGTCCACTCGAGTAATGGTGTCATTGTCGTATTTAGTCATCTTTCTCCATAGGCGAAGAGGTCAATGAAAACAGATAGTCTGTAAGAAGGAAACAAGATTGTTGAGTATTTCCATTTGTCTGGTCGACGAATTCAGCACCATGCTAGGTATGTCGAAAGCTGACTTCTTAAGATTTATGATATATGAAACCTGCATCCTTCCTTTTGAACTTGGAATAGTACATGAAATGGTATGTATCTTTGTTTGTTATATGAATTGAGATGTATGCACCCGCAGAAACGGGCTACTGGGGTCATTGTCATCCTATGTAAGTAAATGTGTTTGATTCTTGATGCTGTTTTGTGGATTTGTCTGATCCGTTCTGGTATGACGGTGTGATCACGATTATACCATCAAATACCTGCAGGACTGTGTCTGCAGTACCTCTGCAGTCACTGAGATGTGATCTCTTAATCTAGATACCGTAGACAACACATGCAATGAATGAACTTTATATCATAGACTATGTACATAAATGGGTTGAAATATCCATAGATAAACCCTATAGAAACCATGTCAACAACACCCAACTCCAAACCGTTTCCCTATAATACAGAATGCAATCTGAGGTTGAGACTAATTAAAAAGCCTCACTGACAACACCCCTTTCCCCCAATCTACTCACAACACCCTTCTTCAACCTCAACGTGCGCTCAATATCTTCATCCCGGAGTTTCTGTCTATCACGCATGCTCAACACCTGCCGAATAGTCATAGCATCCAAATACTCTCTTCCTGGATGGCTCGGCCTTCCAAACGATTCTAGTTCTTGTTCGGCGGCTTTTGCGATTCGACTTCGAGATGAGAGCACGAGGAGGGCGGGGTTGTTGTTTGCGTCTGGGAAGACGGAGGGTGGTATACCGCCGCCGCTAGTACCTGGATGAGCTGACTGAGAGGGTAGCTTTTGAGGTTGGTATTCAGAAGGGAAGGTACGGGACTGGTTGAACGTGCTCGAGTGTGAGAAAGTAGGGTTTGGTGTTACGGGGCCGATGGAGCGTAGTGAGGCGGCGAAATGGGGGTCGCGAGCGTCGAGGTCAATTGCTATTCAATACGTCAGTAGACGAACTCTATCAAAAGAGAGCAAAGAATAGGTAAATACCCTCTGAGCGCGAAGCTGAAGCCTGCTCCTTGGAATGATATGTTGGTCCAGCTTCTCGCTGCGGCGGCGATTGTTTGATCGGTGTTGGTGTCGCTTTCGTGGTCCCCGGTGAAGCTGTTTTCGGGTATTGACGACGCGTAGCTGCGCTGGCTGCTGAGCGAGCTGGCTTTGATGCCGTGGCTCCCATTTTCTCTTGTAGCTATTCGTTGCGTGTTTTGTTACAGTGCTGAACGAAGACAAAAAAGATGAAGCTAAGCGGACACTAACATTCCCAACTCTTGGCGTTATTTTATAGGTGACGTCAAATGCAAAACAGTCCAAATTGCTTGAAAAGGGAATAAACACAATTCATGATCATAGTACATTTTGATTGAAAGATTCGAAAATACTCCGGATCCGCTAATATATATAATGCGACATGTGCACGGGATTCATAGAGACACAACCTGATAGCCCTAGCTTCGCTAATAGACCAGGCTGAATTACCGCAAGCCAGCTAGTCGTCGCTCTTGTACTTCACTCAATGCACGGCTTCCGCTGAGGAAGGCAATACCACCAACGATAAGAGAAGCTGGAAGCATTTGGAACAGATTCCAGCTTGTGTAGTACATGAAAAAGATGCCTTCTAACCCAATGACGGACGACACGAAAACGATGTGAGGAATTGGTGCGGCCTTCAAGGCGACGGAGAGATGGTTGAGGTTGACATCAAAGTACATCCACTGAGTAGTTCGTATGAGTTAGTTTAAGTCTCTTTCCTGTTTGATGACACCAAATCCTAGATGTACGTACCATTCCCGCCAAAGCCGGGATAGTGATCAAAGTGGACAAGAGGAAAATCAACGTGATAATTGGTGGAGGGCTCTTGGGGTCGGCCTTGAATATATGGTTTATCCGGGGCTGCTTTCCGTATCTTTCCACAGAGTCAGATGTTGCCGGCGCACTGGCACCGTTATTAACGGATAACTGGAAGGCGAGGTTGCGATAGGCGTCGGACGCTCCGAATGAACCAATTACAATCTCGGCATCGACAGGTTCTGAGGTGGCAAGGAATTGAGTTGGAATATCCTTCTTGCTCTGCAGTGAAACTTCAAGTTAGCTTTGAAGTTATCTGTAGTAGCTCTGTACTGACCAATTCGATCTTGGATTTGCCGTCACTTTTGACGCTGAAAGGGTATGAGACGTCTAGGCCGGTGGTAGAATCTTTCAACAGTAGGAATGCCTGGTGTGGCCGCTTTGCGCTGCGGTCTTCCTGCGCTGTGAGGATGACCTTGAGGGAGTCCGACTCGCCGAGGGAAACGGGTGTTGGCAGAGGTACATTTTCTTTGAGACTGCATATAATTAGCATCTGAAAACTCGATACTAATCGCTAAAAACACATGAAACAATTGACATCTTCTTACCTCTGCTTCAGTCTGCCCGTCGCAGACTTGGAACTTACTGACACGGTGGCATCAGCGAAGCCCCAAGATGCCGCGTAAACAGAGGGAGCGACGAGAGCCAGCAGGCTAAGGTGCGCAGGGATGATGCGCATGCTGAAGATAGTATTTATTGTGAAGCAGAAAGACAATAGAAGAAGAATAAATGAATTGATCTTTATGAGTTACTCCAATGTATGATGAGTGTTGTAGAAGAGAGTTCGCGGTTGATGGGGCAAGCGGCGTCCAGTGACCGTTTCTGCCGTTCGGAGAATCAAGCCCTAATTACCTGTTCTGTTCTGCTGCTGATCTCGCCGAAAAAACATCCTCGCTTTCTTTTCCTGCGACTCTTGCAACACCCACGCCGCTCGCACTGCACCCTACTACCGTTATACAACACCATCGATTACATTTAAACGGTCCATTCATTTCATTGCGATAAATATTTTGCCTCTCCTACCGTGACTCCGACCGTCCGACGCCCTTCGTCCTTCCGAGGTCTCCCGCAACCTGTCGTTTATTTGACACCCTACTCGCCGTCCATACGCCACGGAGTCGTTGGAAATAGTCGAAACAATTTGCAATATAGACTGTTTATTTGGAGGATTCTATTGAGCGGTATGTAATACCCGGTGATGACGTTGTGGTTCTTCGAAGGTGCTGTCGTGATGCATGGAGGCCTTGCCTGCAAGAAGACCACAACTCCGGGTCGAAAATACAGATGGTCTTGATATACTGACTACGAGATACTATTCAGTCATCATTCTATTTATTCACAACCGTGTGGCTGTTTGTGCTGCGCTGTCCTCGAAATCTTCGACCGCTAGCGTTTCGAAATCCTCTAGCCCTAGACCCTAACTCTGCCGTGCTGTCACCTGAGAAGTGAAAGCATCGTACACGCCCCTCCAAATAACCATAACAAAAACAAGCTGCACATGGCTATTCAGCCTGCACAATAGCAAAATACATGGACTTGTTTCCTGCATTGCGAAAATCTGGATGTATGTTACTTTTTCTGCTGATGTTGCCAGCCTAAAAACCCCGCTGCCTACTGATGGCGAAAACCAGTCAGCGATACTAATTCTCTCACAGTCAGACCACCAGCACTAGCTGGCAGCCAACATCCACTGTTTCCTGGATTGTCACTCGGCTTCCCTCGTTTGTAAATAGTCTCCATTCTGCAGCTATGTTCTCTCTCTTTTCTAACCTCGTTCGCAGCAGTCCATTCAATATGGCAGCCCACGATGATGTCCAAAAGTCTTCATCCATGCCATCAACTCCACAGTCTTTCTTGTACTATGAGACTGACAGCCCATTTCCACAATCGGGCAGTGAAGAGCTCTGGCACAGCTCAAAACGTCGTCGCACTCAACAGAGACCATCTAGTGAAACACAATTTATTCACATGAATGGTTATAAGAGTGACAGCCAGCTTGGTACACGCTTCAACAATACTTACGTTGATTCTTATTCGGATTCCAAGACCTTTGAAAACACGCAGAACAAGTCAGGTGACGGAACCTCAGCACCTGAGGACACTGCAGGTGCAGTTGCTGAAACTGCCTCGAAGGCTAGCGACGACCTACTTGAAGTTTCCTCGGCAAAATCAGTTCGTAGTGCCCGCAAACCAATGGAACGCTCGACTGAGACGTCGCAGCGACTCTTGAAAGTAAAGTCTGGCGCTGGATCGTCACAGCCGACGAATATCCAGACCTTCATCTTTAAAACAAAACTGGATCCCAGAAACATTAACTACAGAGATCGTTCAGATGAGCCTGGAACGCCATCGTCAGCGAATGAGACTCCGGAAGTGCAGATGGAGAATGCTCCTGAGTCATCTACGCGGTCTACTCGTAAGACCCGCAAGTCTGATTCGTCAAACATGCTTAAGTTCAAGAGTTATATGCCTAATGCTACACCTGTATTGCGTGGCAATAATGCATCGCGCAAAACATCTCGCCAAGACCAATCTATGGATGCCGAATCACCAGCACCAACTATTGCCGATGACCAAGTGTCGATGGCAGCTTTGGAGCAAGAGAGGCGACTGAGTCCTGATAAACCGAATCAGTACGAGACGCCTATGAAGGAAGATGTCACGGGGATTTCTGGTGATTCGACACAACGAAGAAGCACTAGAGTCCGCAAACCCGCGAAGAATTTTCTGTTGGAGGAATCCCCAAAAGAAACGCCCAAGAAAGAGAAGTCCACTAAAGAACAAGGATCGGTAACAGGGCCACAATCAACCAAGTCATCATTCAAACCTGCCAACACAGCAGTAGCCGAGCCCGTTTCTTATGCATCCCCACCCGCAGGTTACCCATATGGTGACGCATTTGATAGATACGGCACACCTTCCCCTGACGGCCTATCTAACACACGCTCGTCTGGGCGTGTGCGAAAGCCGACAATCAAGGCAATCGAAGCTTTGCAGTCCAAACCACACAGTCGAAAGAGACTACGAAATTCAGACCAATTTATCGCTTCTACTGAGTCTACCATCGACCAAGGCAAAGAAACACCGGAGCCCTTCAATATTGCGAATACCTCTACCGTTCCGACATCTCGTAGTGCTAGCGGAGGTAGCAGCGATGCGCCATCTGTCTCTGTGGATGAGTTTGCCATTCTCGGTCAACAACTTTATGATCTGGCAAACACTGCAATAGTGGACATGACTTCTGAGGAAGATGAAGAGGCAAAGATTGCTGCATGGCGTGAGGCGTTCAATAATAAAAAGAATGAGCAAGTCTCGAAGCCTGAAGAAGTGGTACAGGCGACCGAAGCGATGGAACCAGAGCCAGAAGCTCCCGCAAAAGAACCTCCCACAGTTGCCGAATACCTCAATCTACCCGGCGAGATCAACGCTGATGTCCCTCTGGACCATCCTCAGCGATCTCGTCCTTACACCGAGGATGATGGGTGGATGCACACTGGTCGCGTGAACCAACACGGCGAAGAATACTGTGTTGCGCCCGCTGACAAATACCAATGGGTCAAACATGCATCAAATTACAAAACGCCTGTTGGACCAATTCCTGCGCCGCCACCTGTCCTCAAGTCGGTTGATGAGATCCGGCGTGACAACATCTACGGCTTCCCACCTAGTCCTGGAAACCGGAATTTGTACCAAGAGCATCCGGGCCAAGTATGGAGATTTGAGAACCTGGAAGGCTTGGTGAGCCAGACTCCTACTCACACTAAATCTCTTCGCTCGTCCGACCGATCCGTTGCTAAACAGGTTGATGCCATGAACGTTGACGAGTCTGGCATGAAGACGAGGTACATCCACAAAAAAGGGTTCCCACGATTCAAGCGCCCTCTTAAGATTGTCTTTGTCGATTCTTCAAAACTTGATCTACCTGCACCGTCTGAAAGCACTGCATCTCTACGTAGGCGGCGTCGGAGTGCACCGCTTTTTGCAGGAGCAAACTCTACTCCCAGCAAGACTGCCAGAAGCAATCAGCGAAAGCGTTCCTTTGACATGACGGGTGGAAGCCACGCCGAAAATTCTGAGCAAGTCCAGCCGCAACGCAGGAAGAGAAAGTCGAACGTGAAAGCGGACGGTAAATCTACCCCGGGACGTCCAAAACGTCATTCAGCTGTTGGCACCGTCAACAACAGCAGCAACAACAATAATAATAAGGGCGGCGGCACGAATGCTTCAACTCCATCAAGCGCACCACCAAAATCAACCAACGGCGGTACTAAAGCGACCGGCGGTTTGGAGAAGCTTTCACTCAAATTTCACTTTGGGAGTCACAATAAGTAAGGCTATGGGTATGAACCATCAAACGCATAGCCCATCTTGAAATGAGCCGACTTCCACAAAGTCGCCATATCACCCGATTCTTATATTTTTAACCTGCTATCCTACCTATTTTTAATTTTCTCTATTTCTCATGCCTTGCCAATTTGCATAGTCCGGATCTGTTACGACATGTGCCTGATGATTTTACCATTTTGAAATTTCAGTTCAATGGGATGCATCGGTTTTTCATTGTCGACTATATCATGTATTATCCCTTTCCCCCTTCCCCAAACTTATGTAATGGTGACGATGCATACTGTATTATAAATATCGCGTCGAGTCGTCATTGAGTGTTTGAAGCGATTGTATTGTTAGTTTATTCTTTCTGAGTCACGATGATGAGGTTGATAATTCGTTCTGTGGCGGAGGGGTGTTATGTATATAATTGTGATGAGCTAGGTTAACGAGAGATGTTTTCATTACCCCTGGATTATGTGCAGGTATGATTTATTTCTAGACTAAGTTTTTAATTCTATGCTAATCATTTGAAATTTGAGAAAAATCCGAAAGAATTAATGGAAGTGATGCCTCGCTGATCAGGCATGAGTTCAGACCAGGTTTGGCCTAGCGCGCATTTTCTTCGTCAAACCGCCGAGTTGTGAAGGAAATGTTTGTAGATCGACGGAACATTCATATAACTCAATGAAAAGCACCGAAGAAACCGTTGAGGAGAGAATAGTTCAGATATAAGAGGCTTATCTAAGGAAACTATCATATTCCGAAGGCATATCTCACTCCACAATAAAAGAACTCATCAACGGGAAAACGCCTTGAGAAGAGGGATCCGGTTATTACAAGAAAGCAATATCAGGACAATTGAGAAGCAACAACAATTGCATATTCAATTAGCATTACCAACAAAACAAGGCATTGGCAGCAACAGATAGAATGTCTGCTCCAATACAACAATCAAAGCCACGTGTCATCTCGGCCGAAGAAGTCCGCCAGCGAGAGTTACAAAGCTCTTTTACACAACCAGCACAAAAGAAAATCGCACCAGGGAAGAGAAGGACACCGCTTCCAGCGAATTTTGATATTAGAAAGACGAAAGAATACAAGTCCGCTTCGAGGAAGTAGGTCATCTCGTTGTGTCATTTTGGTAAGGGTCATGCTGATAAGTGTTTAGATGGGTGTCAACGATAGTCGCACTGCCGATATTGTTCTATACGAGCTGGGAGTTGTATGAACGGAGTAAGTTTTCTTTTAGTGTTTTAGGCCGCAATTAGATACTGATGTATGGGATGTAGCGTATGGATCGAAGGTGCAGAAGAGTCTTGTTGATATGAATAGGAAGGCTGTGGAGGAAGAGTCTTCGAAGAATTCTTAAGCAAATAGTGGTTTTGTATTGGGTCTGGGAATACGACGTGTATGATAGGAGTGAAATGTAATATATGTATAAAGAATAATTTACTACCGACGGGTGTCGCCATCATTGAGCTAGTCTTGGACAGTAATCCTCCCATCGACCCCCATTCCTCGCAAAACCAAGCCCATCAAGCCAATCCTCCAATCTACACCTCCTCAAATCATCAACATCACACCCATGAAGCGGAACAACGCGATCATTTACAAGAACCCTCACAAACTCCTCTCCATCGTCTGCAAAGTCTTGAGACAACCAGCAACGCATAACTTCAAAATAAGCCCTCGCCGCAAAAGGCACCACCCATGACGCGGCGAACCCCTTTGTCTCGTCCGCAGACTGCACGCGCTTCGCTGAAAGCGGGTTTGTTGAATTATACAACCCGAATGCATCGAAAATTGAGACCATGGCATTATCATGGCTGAAATCAGCGTATAGAGCGGTATCGAGTGGAAAGGTTCCCGGGTCAGAGTCTAGAGTGTGGTTGACACTCGTATGGTCGTTTACGGGCAGGGATTTGGTCATGCGAGAAATTAGTTCGTTGACGTAGCCTACTCCGCGTGTTGATCCAAGAGGGTTTCCGGCGCCAAAGGCGTAGTACTTCTCTAGCGTATTGTAGTAGTCGTAGGAACGCCATTCGGAAGGGGTGAAGAGGTCGCATAACGGAGAGAATGCGCCGTCGGGATTGTGGACGGTTTCAAAAGGGCAGAGGTCCATCAAGAGTGGGATGTCGTTAAGTTTAAGATTCACGCCGGGCATGTTGGCTACCAGACGCTGTAGGATTGGGGGTGCGAAAATGGCGAGGAATTCCTGTTGAATTTCTTGGACTGGACTGCCGTCGGAGAACGTCTCGCAGGTACCAGTGTCAAGGGTGTTATTCCATTCACGACCTTCTGGGATTACCAGATTGACGGATGTATTGTGTTGTAGTTTGTCCGAATCCGCATCGGACAATTTAGCTTCATTGTACCCTTGACTGAAAAACTCCCCGGAGGCTATCACACGCTCCGAGCCAGATGCTCGCACAAACGGAACATTGTTTCTGGCCAACTCTACATATCGATCATAGAACCCAGTACCCAAGTCAAACAGTTCGTCCTCCCCCAAAGAAGTCAAGTCATCAGCGCCAAGCGTGTAGCGATATTCTTTCAGAAATGCATAGATATCAGTTTTGTAATCTGTGGCCGTCCGTTGAATCCTGTCTACAAGGCTGGCGTATATTTCGCTCTTGTGAGCAGTTGGATATCGTGCGCCATGTCGAGCAAGGACCTGGACAAATGTGATGTTGCATTTGGGCGGTACTGCAGTGTTGATTTCTGACTGCTCGCTAAGTGAGAAAAAAGGCGAGTATTGACCCCAGTAGTACGATATGTCTGTGACCTCGCTATTTGAGTTTTTATAAGAAGATATGACTCTTTTGGTCAAGGAGCTAATTATCATTGCTTAGCAAGGTTGAAAATGCGGTGTCATCGGATGTACCTACAACGATATCATAAAACTCGACAGTAAAAACACTCCAAGCGCGAGAGCAAAAGACCTTTTCGATGGCTTGCAACGTTGTGAAGTAGTAGAGTATGTGCCAACAAGCGGTTTGATTTCTTCATACTCGTAGTCTGAGTCGCTATGGAGCGCGGATGCTTCATCATGCGATTTCATTGTTGTCACTGGGTTGGAGCGGTTTCTACAAGGATGAATTCGGTATGTTCGTGCGGAGTTTAGTCAACTGGCAAGCTCACATTTCGCGAGTACTGTATGTTATGGGATTAAGACAGGTACCACCCAAGTCGAAAACCAAAAATGCAATGAACTCTTTAGGTGGTTGATTGGATCAAGGATGAAGGGAAGATGAAGTCGGAGGGACCTTGGGAACGCGCTAATCTGATTGGTTGGATGTCTGCACACGTATTTTCTCTAGACCTACAAGTTATTCGACATCAAACACGGACAGTTTCATACATATATAATAGCATTATTTGGTTTGATTCAACTATCTGATCACTGAAAGTATATCACAAATACAGGAACTGACTTTTCTCGAATATCTCTGTCTTGTGACAATACACTCTTGACATGAACAAGGACGCCAAAAGACTCAATGACAAGGGTGAACCAGAGCAGTTATACAGTCTAGAAGGTAAGTGGTATAAGACAGATCAAATAGAAATTACATATATGGGTAGGTAAAATGATTGGGTATACGGATTCTGATATGAAAAAGACGCTGCAATGCACCGATCGAATGACGGATAGCTGATCGCAAATAAAGGAATGAATAGAACCAGGACGCCAGACTATGCGGTACAGGATAAAATAATAGATACGGGGCCCTGAAGTAGGCTGATTAGGGTAAAAAGTATACACAGGGAGATAGGTAGATGAGGATATCAGCGGAAAGAGAAGGTGTTCTGGCCCCAAGATCACCTCATGTTCGACATATACCGTATATCTTCCCGATAAGGATGATGTTGGTAATTGCCAGCAGGAGGATTCGCGTTTTGCCACGATTCAGGATGTTGCTGACCTGCAGCAGGCGATGCATAAGACAGAGTATCCGACCCAGACGCTGGAGCAGGAAGCATGCGCGGCGTTGTTGATGCCAGTGACGAAGGAGTCCCGGTGCTCGTAGTTTTGGACATCAGCTCTTCTCCCATGCCAATTGCTTGTTGATGTGAGTCCACCGGTGATGGCTGATCACTTGGACTAGCTGTGGATTGGTTGCAGCGACGTGAAGGCACGGGAGAAGAGGGACGAGGCGGAATTTGCGCGATACTAATATTTTCACTCAATGCACTTCTAAAAACGTCTCTCTCGTTTCGGTAAAAGTCTCTACTTTCGGTCAAGAACTGAATTTGTTCATTGAGCTGGTTGATCCGCTGCTCAAGCGCAGCCTCGTTCTTCTTTCGGTTCCGAAATCTTCTTGACGCGTCACTGTTTGCTTTCCTTTTTTCGGCTTGGCTCCTTGATCCAGATTTCAAGTCAATAGTGACTGGAATCATGGGACTGCCGCCGTACTGGTTTGCTTGACTGAGCAAGTTGGTTGGGCCGGGATATGCAACACTAGAGTTATGATCATCGCCGTATCTTGAGCCACTCATACGGCTCGGGGTGCGACTCAAAGGGTCCATGCCCATGTAAGGAGATTGCGAGATAGAGTCCACCGACGAAGGAGGTATTGAGGCCGATTGTCCCAGAGGCGGAAGAATTCCGGACGTAGTAGAGGGTGAGGGCGCGAATGAGCTGAAGGTGGAATGCGGTGTGCTTGGACTAGACGCTTGTGAACTCGGATTGGTGGCTAGTCCACTACTCAGATGATGACTGTGTTGATGGAACGTTGGAGTTGAATGGCGAGAATATGGAGGTGGTGGGTTGCGGCCTGGAATTGAGACCGCTAATTTTGGTGAGTATCTCGCTGCTGAAGAGTACTCAATGGATGTTGCAGTCGGACCTGATGATCCACGTACGTGTCCCGGAGTACTGTAGACGCCTGCAGATAGATCTTGTACAAATGGCGATTGAGATACCGCGACTGTTCCTGCACCAGTAACACTGTTGCTTGTTGCACTGACAGATCCAGCACCAACGTGATGACTTCCACCAATACTGGCGTGACGTAGGGCAGGCGAGACGGGTGTAATGATACGGCGAGGAGGGTGAGGTGGTGAACCCGACAATCCTTCACTGTGCTGAATAGCACTGATCGGCTTCGAGATGTGAGCGAGGGGTGAAGAGCTACGATGTTGGGGGGACAAAGGAAATGTAGGAGGTCGAAGCAACTCCATGGACGAGTTGGCGTTCCTGTCGTTGGTCTCTTGAGCAAGTCGTTTGCCAACCTGTGAGTTGCCACTCTCGGTGGGATTCAAGATGGATTGAACTCCAATAATTGAGCGGGCATGCGTCGACGATTCCAGTCGGGGCTGAGGGGCGGCCGGCTCGGGCCAAGGGTAAGGTCGTTTTGTACCTGTTGTCTCACATTGGTGTGATCCATTCGATGTGCCTTGTTGTACCCTGTTTTCGTTGCTGTTTGCCACTCTTTCTTGTTCTTCTTGATCCTGTTGTTGTCGCTGCTTATGAACATGAAGATCACAGGATTCTGGAGAACCCGAAGACATGGGCGACAATGGTCCCTCCTCCTGTAACCACGGTCGCGGCTCAACACATCGCCGTTTCCTTCCCTTCCCAAGATGCCCGTTCCCCTCCAGTAAGCTTGTCTGAGAGGGGAAGGCGGACGGATTGTTTGGAATATAGCTCCCCAAACCGCGGTACCGGTCGAGACCGTTTAGTGATTTGGAGTGGTGGGTAACGGGGTAAACACTGAGTCCCAATGCAGCCAGTTTGACGATACGGGCGTTTCCTGTATAAGGAAACTTTTTCTCCGCGCGTTGGCGTGAAATCGTATGGACCGGGTCACTATGAAATGACAGGTCCGAAAAGCTAAGTAGCGGTCACGAGCCGAGGCGAAGTAGTCCGACGCAGAGAAAAACAAATTCTCAAAACCAAGAAGTTGTTTGAAAGTCGAATTTATCAGTGAGGAAGCTCAATATCGGAAGATCGAACAAAGCCTCGACCAAAGATTGAACAGAAACACAAGTGTAAACTGTGGTGTAGATGCAAGTAGAAGAGAAGTAATGTATGTGATGTGGACGAGTCTATGTGTAATAGATGTATGAACAATGTGTGCTTGAGTGCGTGTATGCGCGTAGATATGTAGGTAAAAGTACGCATGCAGAGTATGTGTCGAGATGAAATTATGATATGTTAGGTACTGACGTCTGAGATGGGGGTGATATTCATGTATATGTACCTCCACTCCTAAAAGATCGGGGCAGGGATTATTGGCTTAGCCCTACTCAGGGCTATGTAGGCTACGGATAGAACTCTAGCGTTTCAGCGGTGTGAAGCAAGTAGATACCAAAGTAATGTATTAGAGGCATAGGGAAGCACATTCTGTGGACTCATATGGGAAAAAGCAAATAAGTGGCTCAAAAGGTAATTAAAGCGGGTTAAGGGCTCTGCAAGACGGAAGATAGATACGTACATACCTAGTTCGTTATGATCGCCTGAGCTAGAACAGTTGACATTCTATTCCTTAGTGGTTTTAGTGGAAATGAAAGTCTGTTCCCCGTGCAAATTATCTCAACTAGGGTCAATAGGCGATTCCCAAAAGAGACCCTGCAATTGTTGTCTACCAATGTTGAACGTTGGAGAGATTGTTTGGAACAAAAAAATGGGGACCGGGGATCCCGGAAGCAAAGATAGCTTTCCAGCTAATAATCTAACTGCAGGAGTTGATGGAGAGACATGGGTACGTACGAATAAAGGCGCCAATTCAACCGAAGACTAGGAGGAGTGGAGGAAGCACGTACGTGCCACCAGGTGGCCACAACGAGTAACTCGAAGTGGGCTAGTATGTAAAACTATGTTGAGTTACGAACTAGCTCGCCTAGCCGAGGCTAAGGCTCACAATTTCAATTTAGACTCTAGGCTTATTCTTCGTTGGTGCATGGGTTGCGTATCTGCAGCATGCAGACGCACTGTTCACAAGCAACCTTGTTGTTCTTTAACGCCACGCTATCTGATTTCGGTATGGACGACTGGCAGTGCCAGAAACTGTCTCAGTCGCTCAGTACGTACCTTTTTGAATTCTGCTTACCCACTATACGAGATGCTAAGGGATTCTTAAGCCAAGGAACAGGGGACTGAGTGTGTAACTGCGTAGACAAAGAAATTGGGATTCTGGACCGCATACCCGGGGGGAGGTTTACACAGTTCAACCCCATCTACGGCACATACACAGGAAAGACTTACTACACCTCGTGCTCTCTTATTGTTCAGGGCTGGGAGATGGTAGTGGTCAGTCGCAACTCGATGCTGAATTCAGAATCTGAGATTTGGTTGATTTGGTTGGTTGGGTGCATACTCTTACGCTGGCGGTCAGTTGGGCCGCTAGTTTGCTATTCTAGGGCTCCAGTCTATCTCATAATTAGAGGCCCGCCACTAAAGCTAAAGCATACAGCGTCACAGGCAGTACTGGAATTTACGATGATTTGACCAAGCGGAGCCCGGCCGGTCCCCCCGATGTTGGTTGCATAAGTACACTCGAGGTTGGAGCTTCAACGTTTGTTGGGAGTCAATCAAATGCCTTTTTTCTTGGCTAGCTTTTTCTGTTCCATGTTGGCGCAGTATATCCGCAATACAAAGAAATACTATTAATAGGCACGTATGAGCCTTTTCACCTGGCCTCCTTATCGACTGGCTATCCTACTATTCTAATTAAATACATGCTAAACTACGTAGTAATATCAATATGTCGCATGGCCGGATGGGTGTAGTCATGTGTAGCCCCCAAAAAGAGCCTGTCAGAAGTGGAACCCATAGGATTTTGATTTGTGAGTGAGATTGGCCCACCGGAATACAAGCTCTGTTCTTCCGGTCGCGGTGATTCGCTGTCTGTTTCGCATGGCACCGTCCATAATGAAGTATTTCAAATCCCTAGGTTTGGCTATGTTTTCGCATACGTGCTGCCAAGTTCTAACTGAATGGTAATTTGCCAACTTGACAGCGGCTCCTAGTTCGCCCAATGGCCTGTGATTTTGTTAGCGTAACCATATAACTGAACACTGGGAAGCTAGCAGTTGGGCCAACCCTGAGGGCTAGGAATAGGTTGAAGTGGGTTGTAGGAGTTGAAATTCATTACTGTAGTAGTAAAGTCCCGGATGGCGACATGTATAACACAATCAAACTACAGTACATACTGCATGGGGTAAAGTTTTATGGAGACCAATTTACGAAGTCAACACAAACACATCCACATGTGGATATCTTCATACGTAGCGGGTTTACCATTGCTACGGAACTGGGACAAATAATGAATCCCCTGACTCTTAATTGCTGCTATAACAATAATAAATACGTAACTCAGAAATTACATCGAGATCACATCGCTGAGAATGCATGACAATGATGTGAGCAAAATGGAATAAACGGTGAAGCTACCGTCATTGTCCTCGTCACCGGTTGTTGATCAAACTATAATATATTAATTGTCAATATCATCAATCCAACCAGCTGCAATTCATCAGTTGTTCTATTTGGTCAAATCGATAGTTAGACCCCACTGAAAAGTCAAAAAGCCAGCGCTGGTGGCTTCTTCCCTAAGAAATTGCTTCATTGGGCACAATTTGACCCCTCCCTGCCATTTTCCGGATCCGACATGCCTTAGTGGCCTTCAAGATGACAGATGCAGCAGAGGCTAGGTCGGGCAGCGTCGCTCGGTGGGCGTTAAGCTAACCTGTGTAAACTGAGTGAGCCTAGGAGGCGGCTTAGCGGGCTAGTCAAGTAGACATGCAGCGGAAAAGTCACTCCGTCAGATCCTTCCCGACATTCATGATTTCGTGATGTATAGCAGACTATATGTTATAATATAATATTGAAACATTTATGAATTATGGAATCAGAAACTTAGGAAGTGTCCCAGGAATCATCCTTCCAATCTCGTGCCGAACCGGCTAGAACTGTGGGTTCTCGGCAGATGTTCATGTTCTGCAGGAGGAGGTAGATTAAAAATTGCCATCTTGACGGGAATCGTGATCTACTTTCATTGAAAGGGTGCTCACTAATTCAAGTAACTTCGACGTACAGATGAGGATGATTGGAAGGTAACGTGACCTCTCTCGCCCTGGTTGAAAGACTGTCTCGGAAATCACCGAATCCTCACTAGTGAAAGAGCATCTCTCATGCAATGCGATGTAACTTATTTCTTTGCTTTTGTCTCATGAAATAAGCACAGCCTATAGGACACTCTCAAACCACTGTTCTGTCATAGAAAATCAAATGTCGGTCATGATCAACGCTCCCCTGATCTACGGACCGTACCTTAGTAGCGCGTGGATCGCCTGGACTGCCTGTGTCGACATGTATGATGCCGATCACCCCTGAAGCGTGCGATGGTCCTCACCACTGTCAGAGCTCTCGCTAGCAGTCTCTTGTCCATGGGTTTGGGACTTCACCAATACATATTGGGTTAACTTCTGCATGCTAGCGGACGCAGGTCTTAACCCGAGTGGGCTTGTGGTGATTACCCTGTCCCGTCAATTCTCAAAAATAAGAAAAACCCGAGAATATTAGGTTTAGTCACTCACTTTCGTATATACCAAGACTGCTAGAGTGGGCCACAAGATTCAGGGTGATGGTCCGCGGAGAAAATGGTTAAGGAGGTGGTTACAACCAATCAAGTCGTAAGTCCTCTATTCATGATAAAAAGAGTCGGCACTGGTGAACATGCCTGTCCTCTTTTAAAAACAAATTAAAGGATGCTTGGAGATCCAGACTCAAAAAATGGTAGAAATAAAACGTAAAAAAAAAAATACCTTCTCCAGGTGAGAAGCCGAGGTAGTACGTATATATACCAGTAATCCTGTAATAACGAATAAAGATTAGCGGAATAATTCGTTCTTCCCAAGACCGGCTCAAGAATCTCCTAGGAAACTGCTTGCTAGAAAAGAATACGTGGGTTTGCCATGGCGAAGCTGCGTGTAACAGGTGTGGGAGCTTATCTATGTGAAGCATGACTCAATATCCAACAGCTCAGAACTACATAGAACGCACATGCTCGAAGAGGCATTTACAGTACATTAGACTAGCACAAATACCGTTTCCAATGTCTCACACCTCATATGCACTATTCTGTATATAGATAAGTCCTAGCTCAGATCTATATAGTCAGGTCAGCCAATTTCCTAACTGTTGTCACACGGCCCCCACTAGTGGGCGCGCCGGATGGGCTACGTGTATGCACTCTGCATGACAAGTTCACATCCTGCATGCCGTTGACAATCTTGGAGAGCTCAGACAGAAAGTGATTTCCCGTTATGCACTAAGTCTCCAAGGAGTAAGGACATATTGTGTAAGAATGGCCTTGAAAGCCTGGGCGTTGTTTTCCGAGCCTATTATATTAACTTCCCAGCCGACGCACGAATCAGATTTCATGGCTAATTGCCAATTTCCCTTATTGGTTCCTTTTATCTTGGTACGAGTAGGTTTCTTTTATTTTAGACTGGTTTCTTTCCACCATTTTGACTTTCATTTTCGTATAAACGTGACCGACACATCCGGTCGACCCTAGGGAAGCGGTGAGATATCGAGAGAGGCTTTTTCAATTAAAGGAAGAAACACTCGAGACAAGATATATTATCGCGCCGTTTTACGAAGTAATAGAGCTAGCTGTGGTAGGCGAAAGTAGCGAAATAATCTTTTAGTAGGCATGAGTTAGGGCTGCAGCTTCTCCGTTTACATTTACACAGAGGCGCCGCCGTCCAACAAAGAAAGAGCATAAGCGCCAATCAAGAAAGGAGCTTCCTCCAAGTCCCTACAAATATATAGGAGAGACTACGTATTCGTAACTCCAAGTAGCCTTGTCTGCTTCCTACGGTTCTGATCTCTGTACATGATTCAGAAATGTGACAGGCGGCATGATCAAAAGGATCCAGATCGTCTTCCGAAGACATTTCGAGATTTTCCCTGTACGCCAACATCCACTTTATAAACTTTTCCACCCCATCTAGCTGACTCGGTATATTTATATGGCTCTTGCTCCATAGCCGTCATGACAATCAATTCCGTCCCCACAAACTCTGGACAAGTGATGAATCGTGTAGGGAATAAGATCTCCCCAGTAATTTCACCCTTTGGATTGACTCGAATGATGCGACTTCCTCGCCACACAGCAACCCAAAGATTTCCCTTAACATCCATGGCGAAACCATCTGGTTCGCCATAGCTGGCCTCAAGAGTTAGAAAATCGCGCTTCTTCGAGATCGACCCTGTACGCGCGTCAAAATCATAGGCGTAGATTTTCCCATGCGGCGAGTCAGTGATGTACATGATGTCGTCTGCGTTATTCCAGCCCATTCCATTGGGTGTAGTCATATGATGCACCATCTCGTGCAAACTCAGGTCAGGGTCTAGTCGGTAGAGGGTACCCTCATGTTTACCCTGGACATATTTGTGATCGATACTTGAGCCTGCCCAGAAACGGCCTTGACTATCGACTGCGCCATCATTGAAGCGCATTCTGTGTTTGCTTTTAGTTTACACGAAGAGATTAAAGGGGCTACAAAGTCGGCTCACCTATACGCTTGTTCCTCAGAGGTATGCGTGCGATGGATATAAGTCAAAGCACCCGATTGGTAGTCCATGGTAGCAAATCCGTGTTTGGCTGCCACCACGATTCGGGGGTTGTTGTTCCCCGACTCGGGAATCATATCAGCAGTTACACTAAGATCAATCAGTATAAAGGTGTCTTAAACGCAGTAGCATCCCTGTAGTTCGGCAGAAATGTACCCAATCGGTGATTCCGTGTGCAGTACACGCATTGAGTTTAGCCCCTCGGCGAGTTTTACGAAGTAGACTTTCTCATAGTCGAGATCAATGAAGCGCAGTTCGTTGCGTTCGGCTGTGTAGAAAGGGCCTTCAAGCAGACCGCCGCGTATGTCGAGATATGGTTCAGTGACTGTCCATCGCTGAATATCGGCGTCGGATTTTGCGGCCATATTTCGCAAACTTCCCCCACCTTTTTTCTTTCTTACTCCGATTGCGCTCAAGTATTTACAATCCAGATTTTGAAACACCTTGAGACTTCAAAGTTGTACAGATTTTCAAGAACGGAGAATCCGGAGAAACCCCTCCTAGTGTGGAGCATGAAGATTTCTCCGAACAATGCTCTCTGCATAGGCATACAAATTATCTATACTATTGAATGTTTTTGAAAATGAAAATTTCTTGAGGTCACCGAAAATTGACTGGAAACATAGGAACAAATTTCAGGAACGTTGTAATGTTGTGATGCTTTTTCTACCCTTGGAAGATATCCATGCTTTTCGCCTCAGCCCAGGCCCCTAGAAGTGCCAATCAGAGATTTTTCGAATACTATACTACATGGTGGACTAAAGAGACGAAGCCAGATAAGATGACTACGGGCTGAATAAACTCGTGGAGTAGTGTAGCTAGAACATACATCAAGCGGCTACATGAAATATATATCAATGATATGCATGTTAACGACTCGGGCGCATGTGCTCTCTGTACATCAGAGCAAGCCACTGGAGAAGATCGAATCTTTGATGGGGACTTGGACAACCTTGGAACTCCATTCTGGGCACTCGATGCAGGTGATGTATAGCATTTCAAATCAACGACATACTTCAAGCACGATAACATCATATTCCAAGGTTCGATTTGTGATGTATCGACATGCCAACTTCGGACATGCACATACAATAGATACATCATTAGTGTACATGGCTCATCATTACAGTCTGATCTTGGAAAATCCTTAAAAATGATTCATGTATAATGCCACATCTTATACCTGCCTAGATAGATATCTGTGCATTAAGATGTGTACTAACAACAAGGTTCTGGGTGAGCAGGTATCCATGCATGAAGAGGAGGGGCTTGACCCTGTGGTCTATCGAGCAATTCCAAATCAATCTTATTGCTTGTTATATGATAAATTATACCTCCCACACTGGAGCCAGTAGATTTGCCCTGCAGCGGCACGAGCGCAAACATGGAAATCTGAAGTATCATTTTTCGAAGGACTTGACACTTAAAGTGACCCCAAATTTCGAAACCAGCCAAGCCCTATGTGCTGTCGCCTGTAGCTGTGCGCCCAGCGCCGTTTTGCGAATTTATTTGCAGTGCTGTTCAGCGGTTCGCGCGGGTGTGCTTGCATCTATTCAAGATGTTACTTATCCAGTCAAACTGTGTTGTTCAAGTCACATTCCCAACATAGAGGTGTAGCGATGCATGATTCGATTTGTGCGCGTTATTCCACCTCGGTTCCATTTCAAATGCACCGATTTACTCTTTGAATTATGTAGCCACAACGCACCGAAAGGGTCTACACTAAGTGATCGCACTGACCGCTGACTAGGGAGGATTTAAACTACTAGTCAGTCAAGATTACTATGGAGGGTCTGTAAATCACACAAGTAAGCACAGCGCAAAATCGGGATTTAGTCGTATCGGGATTTACATTCGGTATTTACGAGTAACAGAAAAGAACTCAGAATACTATTAAACTGCCAGGACGTATTTCAATTGGGAGCTGAGGAGAAAAGAAAGTTTACACCATCACGCGCTAAAGAAGTGCCTCATGCAATATACGTAATGGGAGCACGTATCCCAAACCGGCTTCTACTTTTCCCTTGTTGACGAGTCGGAGATTTGTGGTACGTATGTCACTTCAGGGTTCTCGCTCTAATCTCGCTCAAGTATCGGCCGAGATACTCGTAGATCATTCATAGTGGGCCGTCAGTTCTTTCATTTCTTTTCTTTATACTCATTCAGACATCTTATTGGTAGACATTAGGTCATCGATGACCTGACTAGGCACTGCCACCAATGAAATAAATGTATTTATATTTGCTTTTTGCTTTTTTCTTTTGTCTTGATTCGCTTGTCGGGCTGCTACGTAGTTGTAAGCGATTACCACCTAACTTACACGCTGCGTGAACTATTTAAATTCATGCACGTACAGGACACCTGCATAGCTTCAAATAGTCTTATTCCCTAATGCCATGCAATGCAAATGCGATATAAGACCTAAGTAGCGCGTACGAGCAACAGCATTGCCTCCCGAGTAAACTCTCCAGTCAAGCAGGGACGTGCGTTAGATGTATGTGCGTAAATGAACTAAACCGTTTCAAACAAAATCTCTGTTATATGTATGCCACTAGAAAGAACTAGACATGTAACAGCTGGCGCTTTCGATGCCCGGAATAGTAGTTACGTGCTCTCGGCGACTTTCGAATGTCTCATTTCATATGCGCGATAATACAAGCCATCGACCACCCGGAAATATGAGTCAGGCAACGTCTGTATGTAGTTACTACAAAGTAAGATTACTTGGTCTCGTTCAATTCGCCTAATAGGTTATTTACGTTGTTCGTGAGTCGAGGTGCTGCTCAGGATGGCAACCAATTCGACTCCACTCAATACCCTTCTGCTTTCAGCGTCATCTACGTTGTATCGACACTGAACCCTCCACTAATTAGCTAGCCGACTGATGTGAAACAAGCTTTCTATCTTTCCTCGTTCCATCATCTCTCCTTAACCGGTAGTATCGGTACGACTTGCCATTTTGTGAGATGAATCTCGATCATAGTGTGGAGTATACAATCATTCCATATATTACTTCGCGTTGGATTTCATTGTCTTGGATTCAGGTTGCAGCATGCAATGATCATGTGATGAGCTATAAAATGTCGGCATGTAAAATAAAGAATCCTTGATCCTGGCACGATCGCTCGAATGCGTTTCTATTTTTGAGCGAATCTACATTACTCAACGTTCAACAAAGAGTGCTGTAACGCCGCGGAGAGAATTTAATTGGTGCTACATGGGTGAATACGAGGCTATAGTCTATTTATTGAAAAATAAAATATAAAAAGAAATTAAATCAATGGTGCCCTGTGCGGTAAACCGAGGCTCAACGGTGCGGGGGATAGGGGTGCCTCGCTTCAGGATCAATTCAGAGTCCTTTGGACTAACCACAAATTTGCATCCATAATCAAGGGATCAGAGCGGGCTTGGTCTGGAATTATGTCAGACACTAAATCTTGTGTGGCCTTGACTTCTCATATCCCAAGTAACAGGTTGAGAAACGTAGCATGAGAGACGGCCATGGAGCATCATGTTCAAATTGCTTATCATTAATATACTAAGTAGTAATCCTATTAACACCCCTCAAAGTCGAACAAACTTTTCCGCTTTCTGTGTCTCAGTATATCGATATCTCGTTAGATCCGTATGTCAAACTATGCCACGACTAATGTCGTTGATCCGGATATCGAACCCATCCTACAGTGATAGTCTCGTGCCTTCCTTAGACATTTTAGCATGTAGTGACGAAAAGACCAATTCTGTTAACAAGGTTAGTAGACGAAAGTACAAGTACAATCATGCATGAGAAATTAAAAATGAAAACTCACGGCTCCGGATTGAAATCCTCAAAGAAGTTCAAGTTCGTACTTCCAGCATTTTTCAACTCAAAGGCAAATGTCTGACCAGCCGGGCATGCAAAAGTTGCGATAGTATACGTATGCCCCGGTGACACTTTCGTCACACCATAATCAACTTTGACTTGCGGCGTGTTGGAGAAGGATGTCGAGGAACTAGCCGGTGCTTGCAACTCCAAGAACCTGATGGCTCCATCGCCACTGAAGCTGTATGCGGATGTCTCGAGTTTATCCTGTGTTGGGAACAGAAAGACGAGAGAGCATTGCTTGTTTGCTGAGCTAGGAAGGAAATCAAAATTGAAGACTGAGGAAATTGTCGACGTCACTGTGCCATTGTATGAGGTTCCGGCTGCTTTTTTAGGCGATGAGCTGTCGATGGGAATTATGAGATGAGGGAATTCGAAGCTGCCATTGACAAGATCCGTGCCACAGCTACCGCGTGAAGATCCTCCTCCGCATCCTTGATTACTAGCACCGCCGCATCCACCTCCAGCTCCGGGAGCAAATCCACCTGGTCCAGAGGTTCCTGTTGGGAATATGCCTCCAGTAGCACATGGTCCAGTTACGCAAACCCCTGTAGGTGTTGGAGCGCTCGAGTTGGCGAAAGGAGGAGCTCCGGGTGCAGTAGGCACACCACCTGGTGCGCTTGGTGTCCGGGGTCCTGAAGATTCTGCTGGTGAGTTAGAGGCACCTGGCGTTGTTGGGCCACCAGGACCACTAGGGCCTGCAGGAGGAACTTGGGGTATTGATGCTTCAGGAGGTGGTGAACCTTTTGGAGGAACAATAGGGCCCACACTAGGACTAGGACCTGGTGGTTGAGGAGGTGCAAGTGGAGGTGATACTGGCGGTGGAACCGATACAGGTGGTGCTCCAGGAGGAGGAACTTGATGAACACTTGCTGGTCCTGAAGGAGGCTGCGTCGGCGCTCCTTGACATCTATCCGCATGTAGGGTGATAGGTTGACAGCCGGTCACATCCGCAGGAGGCGGGTTTGAGTAGATATTGAGCTGGTCACTTTGGCCTGACACGCAGGCCACAAAGTCTGAGGTATCATTGTGGTGTAACGTGCCTGAAGAATCTATGGAAAATGAGGGCTGTGGAGCCGCTCCAGTGTCACACTGTAACTGCGATGTGGGTGCTAGAGACCATGAATTGATTAGTATTTTGTACGGTAGTTGTACTTCCACACTGAGGCATACGAGTAAGAAAGCATCCACGTCCATTCCCATCCTTGATAGCCCCAGAAGAGTCGATGCAGAATTGACCAGGCGGCAAACCGCTGCCGAGGCGTGTTTGACCATCATCAATCTGTCCTACAGGACCTGAAGCACCCCCAGTGGCCGACAAGCCGAAACAACATACAACAGTATCTCGAGCAACCAGGGCGTTTGCTGTGGCTATCACCGCAGCAGCCACGAAAATAGGTCTCATAATTGGAAAGCTGATATCAGGCCGTGAGTAATTCGGCAGCGGTTATATATGTCGTCAAAAGAAGTTTATAGAAATGAAATGTGTATCTCACCTTCTATAATGGTACGGTAGCGGCTGTTTTGACTTTGACGATGTGTATATTAGAGATGGTACATTGCATATGTTTGATGTTCTCGTATGGTTCAAGCCACAATAAATCGGTTAGAGAAAGTCCAAGCCAGGTGAGCTAAGAGAAAGAATGCCTACTTTCAGAAATAGAGGATTTCATTCTCATAGACGGATTATATGATCCACGGCGAGCCTCAAGACTGCCTGACTATAGGGCTGATGATGACGACGATTTGAGCGTCATTCTTGATTTCTCGCTACGATTCGATGGCACTGCACGGTCAGCATAAGTCAATGAGGCAAAAGGGATTCATAACAACCTGTCAGATGGCTTATTGCAGCCATTATTTTGCCATCTAGCTGCTTGAATTGCACGGAATTAAGACAAGTGACATATGGTGAGTGGCTCTATCGGGCATTAAGACCGGACTCCTCAAAATCCTTACCGCAGCCCGTTACTCTGACAAAGGCAATGAATAGCAAATTTCCGAGATGGCTCAAGATACGTCAGCCCTTGATGCTTGGAGCCATGCGGTTCGTCACCAAAACAGCGTATAGCATCTACTCTTCAAGACATGATTTACCACGATGACTTAATTATTGCTGTAGATATCTATGCGCCACATGTATGAGAACGCCGTTCAAGATGAATAACATATAGGATCAGGCGTGTCTAATATGTGTTTATTCTCAACGTCCATACCTCCTCAATGTTGGAGCCATTGGTAATGGCAGGATACCAAAAGTCGGGATCACTTTCCATGAACAAGAAGCACACTTGACGGAGATATCGTTATAGTTGCGATAGGTTTTTTATTGAACTATGGCGATGAAAGCGTAATAAGGCGAAAGTCGAGAGGCAATCAGTCCCGACAAATCGGGCGACGGAAGGTATTTCCGAATGCCCAATACGGAATCAGGGCACAACTGTAATTCAACGTCACTTGTAGAAATGTATGGTAGATACGACTTATTTTTTTGTCAAAAGTTTCAGACAGGATCTTTCATTACTGTCGTGTCACTATATATAATACTAGTGGCATGCCGCAGCTGGATTAACAAGAGTCAATTTCGTCTGCTCATTCTATGGGGACCCAGGCGCTAACTACGCAAGCACAATAGAGCGACTTGATAATATATTGTTTAGTCATAGTCTAGTTCTGGCTCCCAGCTTTCGATGTACAATGTAAAAAGCTAATTTTCCTTCACCTGCAGAAATAAGGGGGGTTGCTAAGAATTTGCCGGGACAATCATGACAGGAGGTTCGAAATAATAGAGATATACATACGCTATATCAAAACCGTTTTAAGCGCCTTCAAGCACCTAAACTTGACGTAGGTCTGGGAGTCTCGTCAGGAATCGTGGTCATACGCGGGCCAGGAGGCGTCAGTGACCAGCCTTGGACTGGACCACAGCAGTAGGCTGTTCCCGTCAGCAGCTCGGCGGTACAGTTGTTCGCCGATAATGATGGGTTGACTGTGAGGAATAGGGAGTACCCAATCTTTTCCTGCACGCAAATTGATGCACACGTATCTCCATCTATCGGAACATGCCACCGACCACAATCTGTAGTCGTCCCGTTGGCCACCGTAGCATTCTCGGGGGGCAAGATAATGGACCTGGCGTACCCGTTATTCGACCTGGGAAGAGAGGTAACACCGCGCGGCGGCTTTGTCGCCGTGTGCACGCCCCCTTGGGGCGACACGCAAAGCACATGGCCATAGCTTATGCTCCAATCTTGGAGGTTCGTGCATCCGCCGTTGATCCAGGGGTTGAGCTGACGAAGCTTCCCCGAATTCATACCCAGCACTCGCTCAATGGAGCTGCAAGTCTCGCTGGGGGAGAAGCTGTAGACGGAGCTGCATGGGAAGGGGAGACAGACCGAGAGGCCGGCTTCGATATTGCTGCAGTTTCGGATAGTCTCGCTGCCGATGAAGAGAGCCGCGGAGGAAACCGATTTTGCAAGAGCAATCGAGTCGCATGTGTCTCCGTCCACCGTGGTGTACGTGTCGGATGCACAGAAATCTGTAGGCTCTACAGTGTGGTCCTCCACAGCTGGTGGGATGTCCGTGGACCCAACAACGCCGCATCGAGAGTGGATAAGTTCGAGGACGCTCTGATAATACTCGTCATAGAAAGAATAAGGCGACGCTTGTGCAAGCTGTAGGGTCTTCATGTAGCAGTACGAGCACATTTCCGACTCGGGTATGTCACGCTCAAAGTCCACTGCTGAGAACTCTTGCATCACGTCTACGCAGAGCGCAAAATGTTAGCGGAGCCAGGATTTGTCAATTTGGGGAGGACATACCACTGCAGTAACTCCCACTGTCGGGATCCTTGAGGCAAGTCTGGTTCCACCCAGCCCAAAGAATGCCACCACGGTAGTTCATTACATCTTGCTTTGTATCAAACTGGCTGCAGTATGCAGTTACGTCATCATACCATGTTTTAATTGATAGCTCACAGCGACTATCGCACACCAGATTGGCCAGGGTATCATTTGCGTAGGCTTTGGGCCATGCCGGCTGAAGGAAGGAGTATGTCTCATCGGCGCATTCGATCAGTCGAGTCATTGCAGTCTTGCAGGTGCTGGAAACTGTACTCAGCAGGTCATCAGAGTTTGGGCTGCTATAGAGATAGTAGCCAGTGAAATTGCGCTCTCCAATTACTTCAGTTGGTTCGCGGAACCATCCCAACAACGACGAGGTATAGCCATTTTTTGTGTCTTTTGCGTATAAGGGTATTTCTCCTTGAGGACTGATGCTCTCCTGTATTGCCTTGGTGACAAGATTGAATATCCAGATATCACTACTCTCTTCAATGTAGAACCCTCGGTCCTGGCAGTCATCTGTGGTAAGGCAATCCTGAGAGTAACTGGAGAACCAGCTATACAGGCCAGAACCCAACATGTATATCGTGGACGACTCAACGACCCGAACAGCCCATGAGACAGCGCATCTAAGCGAGCTGGCGGAGCACTCGGAGAATGTCGGGTCATTTGGGAAGAGGCCGACGGTGAAAGGGGCTGGGGCCTTGGGCGCAGGCTGGAAATAAGGCGACTCGGTCTGAATCATGCCCATAACAAGGTTTTTCGCATTGGAGACCTGGTACTGGTAGAGGACGTTATGCTCTGATGCGGTTCCATAGAGCCATGTTGGGCCTTGACTCTCGATAAGGACGCCACGACCAGAGTAGACATCAATTCGATCTTGAGAGGCAATGTCTAGGTCATGGTCTGCTGTCCATGCCCAGACGTTCTCCATATACGCCGATGCGCTTGGGGTGATATGCAGAAGTAGCGAGGCCGCGACGCAGTTAGGGTTTATAGCAGATGCTTGCTTGGGACAGTCGGAGCTCTGTAATTGGGATCCTTTAGCCCCGCCAACGCGAAAATGTGAATCTAGCAATCCCGGTTAGATATGTTGTGTAATTATCGTAGATAGCAAACTCACCCCAAAGTCCGGCAGATCCTTGGATGGATTCATGAATGTTCCACTCCATGAGAATGGCTCCCGCTGTCGGCCCAGAAACAGTAAAAAGCATGTCTTGAATTTCAACAATGCCAACATCTCCAGGACTTCCAACTCGTACTGCGACATGGGGTTGATTCACATTCTGGAATTTCGGTCCCTTTGCCATAATCTGCGACCATGCCTGTCCGATGATACGTGAATTTTTAGGGATATTCAGAGTATCCTGAATCACATAGATCCCGTATGGGATATATACAATTGCAGATAAGTTGGCTGCAACACCTAAAATGCTGTTCAGAACGACCGTGTCATCAGTTGATCCATCACCCCGGGCACCGTAGGAACGGACATCGAAGACCTGGCTACCCTGAAGGTTGTAATACTGGGGACGATGTCGGGTGAAAAAATTAGGTTTGACATATGATTTGCTTCCGACAAGTGCCACATTTCGGTTCATCGTTGCCAGATCGGACTGTTGTGCAAAGAAGGTGCCGCTAGAGTTCGCATACATTCCGAATCCCCATGAATCTACCAGGACTTCATTTCCCCCGGCAAGAAGTGGTTCGGTAATGGCTTCGGCGACAATGGCCTGTTTTACATTAAAAAACCCAACATTCTGCAAGAGAAATGCGGTCGAGTTATCCTGGTAAAGTGAGGTTGTGATGCCTGTCGGAGTGTTGGCTATAATCGCGTCGACAAGAGTAAATGACCCAACGCCTTGCCCCGTACTCAAGGGGCCACCTGCCTAAGCATTAATTTGGGGTTAGCAGATGTGTCCTGTGATAGTTACTACACCGTGACGATGCCCAGGGTAGACGTACTCCTCCTACGATGATAACGCCTGTACCGCAGCTTTCAATGATGATGTCCTGCATGGTCCACGCCCAGTCCCAGTGCACCTGCATCGCGGTCTTGCATTGCACAAAAATGAGCTGACTTGTAGTGAACTGTTGATTTCCCAAATACGCTCTACATCCTATCAGTCAATATATTGTCTCAAAGCACTATTAGTAGCGATACATACCCAAAGTTTCCTCCCACGAAGGTCAGATTGCTCATAAAGCCACCGCTTCCATTCTCCATGTAGATTCCCTTTTCCAAATACAAGCTCAGCGATGTATAAGTCCATTTAGGGGGGGGTCACGTACCTGTTGAGTGTTGCCTGCAGCCTGGGACATATAGAATTCTATATTCTCTAGCGATGTACCCTGAGCTACCTGCCAGTGAATGGCGCAGACATACGCGTTTGGGTCAGTCCGAGTGATGTCCATCTTAAAGTTTCGAACGTTCCGCAGGAAGTTATTCGTATTGATATACCTGTGGTAATTAGTTAGCGAAGGTAATTCACCGGCAGCCAAGGACTATTGGCAGATGAACAAGCAAGTAGGATCATACCACTCCTCTTGGTCTCCGACATATACATCAGAAGTTATGACTCCTAGCCCGACAAAGCTGGCGGCGGCTAGAATTGTGGGATAATCCCCGGGCTATCAAAATCAGTGCGGGAGCGAGCATACTGTACGGAAGCTGTAAACATACATCACCTAGGAACTGAGTATTATAAAACTGGATGATAGGGCTGCTGACGAGGTATATCCCTGGGGGAAAGAAAACGACGGCGGGATATACAGTACTCGATCCACAGTCAGCACCACAGCGATCGCCGTCGGAAATGGCCTTATTGATTGCCGCTGCAACTGCGTTAGGACATATTTTGGACAACTGCTATCAAGGCCCTTACCTGTATCGTCGGTCACTCCATCGCCTGTGTATCCGCTGATTAGTGATTACTATGTATAAAAAGTGGCTTGCAATCTCACCCTCGGCTCCGTAATCCTTCACGTTGCGGAAGACTTGATATCCCGCAGGCGCATAGGGGCTAGACCCTCGCTGCTGCATGCTCGATAGCCAGTATTGGGAATTTGAATCCCGCTTAATCAAGCCTGCAGCCGGGACATCCCCCAGCAGGATCTGATCATCGGGGGCATTTGCATACTTGTATAAACCATCCGGGCGCCGATAGGTCTGCGGAGGAACATTGGTGTCATTACTTGGGGGAAGATATTTTGCTCTCGCCTGTCTGGCTAGTTCACCTTCGTGTCCTGTAGATGGCGTAGGAGGATTGGCTTCAGCCATGATGCGAGCCGCCTCAGCAAGTTCTGGAGGGATGCGGTACACCAACAACTGGGACGAATTCTGTCCCGAGTCACGTTTTCGGGTAGAATGACGAGCCGCTGCGCTATCAGCTGCATCAATGGTGTAATCCAATGGTGGAGCGGTAATCCTTTCTCCGACTACGGCTTGCGCATCCGCGAACTCGTAGTTGTTGTATCGAGGTTTTTCGTAACGTTCCTTGTTGATGACGGCCAGCACAGCTAATGCTCGGTCAACCTTGTCCGCTGCACCGGAGGTGTCGGTAATTGTTGCGCTTGTCGGCGCAATTACCCCTGAGGTAGTCGCAGAGACAGACCCAAATACAGTTGTTGTTGATTTATCCAAATGTTGTCGGTGGTGTAGATGAGTGTGCTTGTACTGCTGGTGATGACCTCCAGATGCCACCGCAGTGAGCGCCTGAACGGCTATTGCTACGAAAAGCAAGACACCCCTCATCACTTTGGACATCTCCAGACAATTCGTCGAATATAGCGCAAATGAGATGGCCCAGAGAGTGTCACGGAAGCCTCTTCAAGCTAGGCTAGTTATACAGGCAGCTTCCTGTGAGAGATTTTATGAATTGTGTTGATTGATCAATGGGGCCTATGAACTTCTAAGGCGGGCGGCAATTAATCCGCTTTTCAGGAAATTGCATCTACGTATCATGGATCCTGCGTTGTTAACGAGCTATTTCCGCAGCGTACACGGTACGTATCGATGCACTAGCAGAGGGAAACATTGCTCCGACGGATGTTCTAGACATGGCTTTGACCTCAGGGAATAACATGGACTATGCTCTTTCCTGTGAGCTAGCTTTTTTCCCCTTGTACTCAATAGTAGTTTATAGTGTCTTATCACGTTTTGTCAGTCATTTGTTAAAGCATATTATAGAAAACACTAAAGCGTTGTACTGTGGTTCGTAGATTAAAAACTTCTCTTATACTTGGTAGCTACACCGTGGTAAACCCGAAAGCTGGATAGCTGATAAAGGAGTAACTCTTTACGAAAGATCAAAACCTCGCTTATAAAAATCTTGCTGCCAAAAAAGGGGATAGAGGAGTGTGGATTGAAGGTAGCAATGCCAACCAAGACATACCCGCCCTAGACGAGAAATATTTTTCTAGTCACGTTGTATTATATTCCCCCACCGTTACCATTTATGGTTTCTCTGATAATATATACGTACGTAACCAAATCATGCAGAGGACCAAGCCTGCCAAGCTGAGGCTTACCAGAGCAGACCGAGGCGAGGCAGCAAAAAGTCAGCTCAACCATAGTCTCCCTGCCTCGTAACGAACGGCCAATCATTCCGCAGACTTCCAAGCCTACCAGGTCATAGCTCCCACCATGGATGAGAAGATAGATTGGTTGACTACACATCAGCCAGGCAAAGGCACTTTTTTTTCCCTGAAGATAGTGACAGTATCTTGCCTCGTAATTGCGCATGGTACACCAGAGCTCAAAACCAACTTATTCGATAGTGCTGATTGGTTAGTGCTAGATCTCTCGGCTCGAGATTTAAGCTTGGCGCCCAGATTCAAATGCCGTTATTTGATTGGTTCAATCAATGTATGAATAGCGTATGAGGCTCATGAGCCCTAGAACTTAATGCTAGGGATTTAAGTAACATCAATGATTTGAAGCCCAGGTATTTCATGATAATAGAGCATACCGATCCGCTGAACTGGCTTGGCCTCGACTCAGCCATGTGCGATATGGATTCTCAAGCATATAGTAAGACGATTCTATCATTTATATTTCAAACAGTCTCTTATGGAGGATCAGGGTTCACTCTCTGCTTAGCTGCAGGAGGAGATATCTTGGCAGGCTTGGTGTTTCTACGTAGTGAGTCACAGTAAATCTCTAATTGGTAGGAATAGAAAAGAATCACTGAATTCAGTGGGTTGCCTAAAGACGCTATTCCACGCACTGCTGAAGTCTACCAACTGTACCAACGAGCTCATCTCGAGAGAAGTCAACGCCACAAGAAATAAATGAAGTTGAAGAGTTTTCCTTCCAATCGGATGACACGAATTCAGTGGTCTAGTAAATTGAAAATGTAACCTTAATATAAAACTAGGGGTTACACAAATGCCTCGACCGAAAATGGTATTATGTTCAGCATCGGGTAAAGACACTTACGGATGCCAGAGGGGTGAGCAGTTGTCACCGGAATAAATTACCCACATTGCAGTTTACCGCTAAACAAACGGTGTTCTACCGTCATTGATATCGTTCAATGGCTCGTGCCTTTTTAACGAAGGAAGTCCGCTGAGAAAGAAGAGCGTGATGCTTATCAATTTTTACCGAGCCCAACATGCATCGAAGCTCCGAACGAGGTATTCGGATTTTATTTGCTCTATGCCTTCTACTCTTCTGCGTACAGGGGACATTGGCTCAAGGCTGCAGCAAGGAGAACCCTTGCGCAACTGGCTGCTGGTAGGTGTTCCTCTTGAGGTAGAATTTGATAGAAGAGAACACTAACTGACCTCTTACAACAGCTCCAAGGATGGCTTCTGTGGCACAACGGAAGAGCACTGCGGTGCCGGATGTGTCGATACATGCGACTACAAACTCGGATGTGACGCCAATAACCCATGTCCCAGTGGATGTTGGTGAGAATCTCCTGAAGTTCAAGCTAGAGCAATAAATTATACAGATCACTGACTACGTTCATTCATCTAGCAACACATTTGGCTTTTGTGGCCTAGGCCCTGATTTCTGTGGTGCTGAAGTCTGCGTTGCGGGCTGTGATTCTAAATCCGAGTGTGACCCTGGCTGGGGAGCAGAATGGTCCAAATCGTCCAAGTGCCCTTTGAACGTTTGCTGCTCAAAATATGTGAGAGCTGCCGCCAGCACTAAACGAGATACTTGGAGACTGACCCTTGATATCAGGGCTTCTGCGGTGTAACTAAAGACTTCGTAAGCTCTCCCTAAGGCGCGAGCATATCCTCCGTTTGAAACTGACACCAATCCAGTGCGGAAATAAGACAGTGGATCGTGGTAATTGCCCAGAAGATGGGAGGTTGAAAAGGGTCGTGGGATATTTCGAGGGCTGGGCATCTAGACGATCCTGCAACCGTTTCTGGCCTGAGAATATCCCAGGGAAAGTGTACAGTCATATTAACTTCGCATTTGCCACGGTCGACCCCGAGTCTTTTGAGGTCCGGCCCGCCGATGCCAAAGATGTTCGTCTCTATACACGGGTGACCTTAATGAAGCAGATGGATCCCAATCTGAAGGTCTTTATTGCCATAGGAGGATGGACCTTCAACGACCCAGGTCCGACACGGACCCTCTTTTCGGATCTAGCAGCCTCGGAGGATAAGCAGAGAACTTTTTTCAGGTCATTGGTATCATTCATGTCTACTTATGACTTTGATGGAGTTGACCTAGACTGGGAATACCCGGAGGCAGAGGATCGCAGTGGTCGCCCGGAGGATTTCGCGAACTTTCCCAAGTTTCTCGCCAACATGAAAAGCACACTGGATAAAACACCCGGACGTAATGGCATCTCAATTACCTTGCCAGCTTCCTACTGGTATTTGCAGCATTTCGACCTGCAGGCGTTGGCAAAGTCGGTTTCATACTTTAATATCATGTCGTACGATCTTCACGGCACCTGGGACAAGGGAAATAAATGGACTGGCGAGTACCTAAATGCGCATACTAACCTCACCGAAATTGACTTGGCCCTCGACCTGCTCTGGCGGAACGACGTCGAGAAAGATAAGGTTGTCATGGGCCTAGCATTCTATGGCCGATCGTATACTGTTGATCCATCTTGCGTGGAGCCGGGGTGCACGTACCTCTCTGGAGGAACCCGGGGCAGGTGCAGTCGTGAAATAGGTATTCTCCTCAACAATGAGATTGACCAGATCCGAGACAGCAAAGGCGTCAGCCCCACCCTGTATAAGGACGCCGCGGTGCAGGTCCTACACTGGGATGACCAATGGGTGTCCTATGATGACGCGGATACGCTCCTGCTCAAGACTAACTTCGCCCGCAAGCGATGCCTGGGCGGGGTGATGGTTTGGGCCATGTCCCAGGATACCTCAGACAAGTATTATTCCAAGGCACTGGGCCAGGTAACGGGATATGTCGGACCCGTGCAGTTCGACTACGACGATGGGACCGTTACCGACAAGACTAACCACAGCCAGTGCCATTGGACCAACTGTGGCGAGGCATGTCCGAGCGGCTGGACATTGGTGTCTCGCACGGACAAGTGGAAAACTAGTAAAAACGAGTACATGTTTGATGATACGTCCTGTATGGGAACAGGCAGTCGCGCTTTTTGCTGCCCCCCGGGGAATACTCCAACCTGCGGTTGGTACAGCTTCAAAGGCGGCCGATGTGAGGGGGGTTGCCCCAATGGCATGCAGGAGATCGGTTCGACCAAGACTGGTTGCCGCTATGACTCTTATCAAACAGCCTGTTGCACGCTTTTCGATAATGATAACGTCGTGGTGGACGGAATGATGCTTTACGGAACTTGTGAATGGGGAGCGACTCCACAATGTGAAGCCGGTGTGTGCAGTAGTGCTGTGAGCACCATCCTGGGAAAATCAGGCACGGGAAGCGGCGAAACCTACTGTCAAGACCATACTAAACGGGAGCATGTCTTCCCAGCGCTTCAGCTCGGCGAGCAGAAGTACTGCTGCAATACGGATGCACCGGGCCGTCGGTGGCAGAATTGTGAATGGGTCTCGCACGTCGGTATCGCGACTAAGGACATGGATTGTGTCGGCTTCTGCCCAGCAGGGAAGGTCAAGGTGGCCATGAATACTTACAACCATGGATGTTACAATCGCGGTTATGAGACTTACTGCTGTGAGCCGAGCTACTATACGGAAACGACGCGACTCTCGGACGACGTTGCAGCCTTCCAAGATATTCTTGCCAGCTATGGAGCGAATCCCACATGCTCGACGACTAACTTGGCGGGCCAAGATTTGGTACGTCGTGATGACTCTCCCGTTCAGCAGGTGAAGTCATTCCTGACGTCTTTTTTTCTAGCCTGTAGCACAGACGAGCTGCTGAAGCTGCAAGGTAAGATCCAAGTCTGGGATGCATGGGCAGTTGCTCAGGGCTACAAATACCTAGTCTCCACTGTTCTACCCAAGGCTCTAGACAAAAAGTCAGGAGAAGATGAATCTTACGAGGACATCTCTGAACAGGTGGCCTGCGACCCAGCGCTCTGGAACACCTACCTCAATGACGATGGAGAAGACGTCGAAATTACTTGCAACTTCGACCTTTGCGCAGGGGATAGCTTACTGTGTACCGAGGAAGGCTTCGACAACCAAGATATAAGCTCTGGCGGCGGCTCGGACGAACTGAAGCGATGGATCAAATGGGAAGCACAGGTAAGATTCATTTTCTTCATGTCCACCACCATGTATCCACGGCTTACTGGAGCCGTGATCTGGCTAGGAACGGGCAATTCATCGCCTCGAAAAGAGAACATCGAACATACAAGATAAATTCGTATGCAAAGACGGTATGAGGTCCGCCACGATCAGGTTTTGGCGTCATGGGTACCCGAGCAGTGGACAGTGGAATACGACTGATAGTATTTACGATGAGGCTTTGAACAATGAAGATTTAGAAGATTGTGACGACTGTGAGACCGGTATTGAGTCCGTCATTGTGGAGCATAGCACGGAATACCACAGTGAGCATAGCCATCTTTCCAGCATTTTCATTGAGCTAGGATGACTAATGGCAATAGCCGAGCATATCATTGAGCTGCAAAGTATGTCTAAATTCTTCGCATGGCTAGTCACTCAGAGCAGCTGCAACGTCGACTGTCTATTCTTCCTCAATTTCTTCAACAAAGATGTCTTGAAGACCACGGCCATGCCCGGGGGATACAACTCGGGCGTCCCATCACTTCGAATTATGGAAGCCTTAGGCAGCGTGACTAACAAGAGCCAATTTCGTCTGCTCGAGAAGAACCTCAATGGGGTAAAGGCACTAGTACGTCGATTTATTGATCCAGGTCTCATCCATTTTTAGACTAATTTGCGGTGCAGCTGTGGTCATTAAATAACCCAAGAGATCCTACCGCATGGAAGGCTGCTTACGAAAGTGCTTCCCCTGTGGAAGCAATCACCCTTTTGAAACGAGTGAGCTCTTCATGCTAACATTCAGTATCGGAGCTAACGATATATCTCAGATCATCACAGTCTTCAGTTATTTGAACTACCCCACCGTGTGGCAACGACTGAAAGCTACCAACGCCCTAATCAGACAGGAACTGGAAACGGCACAGGACGCATACAACTACGCAACTGGGAGTCAGACGAAGATTCTGGACTGTTGGGATCAATGGCTGGCAGAGCATCTGGCCAAAGTCGTACAGCACGGCACCAAATGGACTACTCAAGGATTGGCGGACCTGGAGAACCAGTGGCTTCCGGCAAAGGGCACTCAGCTTGGGGCAAAAGTACTTGTCATCATCCAAGGGCTCCGAAGAGAAATGGCGAAACACATGAAACTCGATCTGGCGGACCTCGTGTAGATAAAATGCTAGTCGAATATGAGCAAACCGACATGGCATGCATTGTATTCCAAGGGTCAACTGGTTCGGCAACCAATCATTATCTGTTTTTATAAAATACACTACATGCAAAGATGCAAAAGTAGTATACAATAAGCTATAGCCCTGCTGTCTAGTATTTCTTTCGGAAATAATTACTACCTATGCTTTGATAGAGATATATCGGTAGTTCTCCTTGAATATCAACACATATTAGAATCAAACCAAGGAATGTCATCAGGTCCATTCATTCTTTGACAGAGATCATCCAGCTCGAGGGCGCGACCAATACGAGTCAATCTCCAGAGGTATTTCAGATATAAGCGGAGGTAGCCGGGGTAGTATTGTGTGTTGTAATTGCTGCCTCCTTGATAATTTGGGTCCACAACTGTGACCCAGCCGTCTTTTTGGGGTTCAGGAGTGCGGAGGATGGATTGTAAAGCGTTTTCATTAATGACCAAACACCATCGGAACCGAACTCCATCATTTCCGTTATCGCTCTCCTGGACTTTCCTGAAATGGTCACGGATCTGATCTAGCGTTGCATCGTCGAACTGAGCGGGGTCATCAAAAACTAAGGGGCGGTACCCCTGCTGGAAGATTCGGGAAGGCTCATCCTCATCTAAGTCTTCCATAATACTTTTAGATATTGCTTCGAGAACAGTACCCCATTGCTTCTTGGATTCTGGTGTATAAACGGTGCGGTAGATGGTAAATCCCCATGGCCATTGGAAAGACAGTTCGTCATGAAGAAATCTCACAATTTCACTGTTTTCGTTTTCCCACCACGCCTTCGATTCCAGACGATTATCTCTCTGGTAGACGGTTTCATCCTCCGGGAAATCATCTGATGTCCAGGGTTCGTCCCAAGTCTCGTGGTGAAAGCGCCAAACGAATTCCATTGAGAGTGATTGAAAGAAATCGTGAAGGTTGGAAAAGGAAGGAGAGTGGAAAGAAATGGGAGGGAGAAAAGTGCGAGGGATGCGGGGGCCCATCAAAATTGCCAATCCCAAATTTCAGCTTCTATCTTGGCAAAAATCATCACTTGAAGTAGATCAAATATTTATGTACGTAATATTAAGTGGTATAAGTTGTAGCTCCTTGATGAACGATAGTACGCTGCTCCGAACAGGGACGCTAATAGATCTTATTCATTTAGATTATTCGGCCTATTTGAAATGTGAAGTATCTGATGAAAATAATATTCTACTGGCGCTGTTCATATTTTTCATACTAGCTAGCATAACAATTACCTAAAAAACCCTTCAATGAACTCCAGATCGGCGTGAAATTTTTGAAATTCTAGAAGCCTCTTCTAAGGACTTGTTGCTCTATTCACTGTTCTCTTTATATCCATGCTCCGTCCCAAATGTTTCGTGGAAAATAGTACTACGGGAAAAACTAACGCATGAAGTAGCTACAATGAATTCCTCTGGCATGAGATTTGTTCGCCGAGGTGCTAGCATTAAAATGAGACACCGAAGTTGAGGTGGTTCTGGAACCAGCATGACGCATTAGACTATGATCATGTATAGAGTCGAGCTGTCATGCTGACAGAATTTGAAGACAAATAAATATAAACTCTCTCGTTCCTCTGTCTCTTTGTGTCTGTCAAGTAAGTGATAATAGAGTCGTACATTATTACCTTCGTTCGAAATTAGAATGCCTGCAAGACAGAAGCGGCCAGCAAGGCCGGACTCGTGGAATGCAACACTGGAGGAAGAAATATTGATGAAGACACAAGGTAGGTGAAGAGGTGAACCAAAAGCTCTATGCAGTTGCCAAGTCTAACGATGACATTTTATAGGTGAAGCAATGGACGAAGAAACATCCACCACCACAAGTTCTACCGAAAGCATCATATACACGCCAACACAAAGCAACGACTCAGGTGTCGAGGCGAATTTACTTCGTCTTTCACTGAATAGAAATCTGAATGAGCGTGCAACAACAAGTCCCTGGAGGGGAAAGACATACGCAATCTTTGAAAGGGCTTCAAATCGTGTGATGGCGCTCCGTTCCGGCGAGATAGTCTTGATTGACACTCAAGGCTTGATAAATCACTTCCTCGACGCTAGCTGTCACTGGCATTGCTCCGAAAACACCTTATCAGGTTGGTGGGGATTCTGTAATGCGGCATCCGGCATGTTCATAGGCGAAGAAGCAAATAGGTCTTATGATTACTATGATTCTCGTCGAAAATCTGCCAAGCTCCAGATGTTGACAGCATCTTCGAAAGGTCATAGCGAGTCACATTGGATCTATATCAAACAACATCCAGAGGGAGGTCATGAGCTTTTGGTGAACCGCTGCGGCCGTTTGGCAGCTGTAACGCTTGAAGAAAAAGACACTTCGAATCAGAAATTGGTTGTTGGAGGAAACGGAACTCCAATTAGGTGGAATTTTATAGAAGTTTAGGGCTTGCATTTCTCTTAGTTTCTATTCTCATGGCTTGAAGTACTGTACCGATGGTCTTTTGTCATCGAACAAGCAGACTTTAGCTTAGTTCAAATGTTGCTAATAAATTTCTGTGCTCTCAAGTCATTACCCCTCTAGGCACCTGTGATATGCACTCCTCTTTTGGTACTCTGAATGACAGCATTCATCAAACCTTCTACGGAGACCAACCACGGAACGGTGAATGGAGCAGTCTAAGATGTCCAAAAATATCTCGAAACAAAGGCGGGGTCAACAGAAGGATCAGCAGCTGCCTACCGACTCACCCTAGAAGAAAAGAAAAGGCCAAATGACGCGACTTGATATTGGATATGGTCCACGAGTTGCAAGAGAGTGCCGAAGAAAAAATTACGAAGACAAACAGGCTAGCAGACATTGCGAGAACGGAGGGTCTGGTTTTTCCACGTCACCACATCTTGCACATCAGACTCAACAACCTAAATTCTAAGCAACTGTTAACCTTGGGAATAGCTTCCACCCATTAACGGGACGTCGTTTTCGGTCAAGTGGTAATATTTTCGGATTCTCATTTCTCAACGTCCAACAAGGTCAATAAACCCAAAAATAAAATTGAATTGTCCTTCGATTAAAAATAAAAGCGAGACAAAACTGGACAAAAAATAAAAAATGAAATTGGACCAACACAGGCTCGAACTGTGGACTTCCGCATCACCAATAAAGGCTTACAATGCAAGCTGATATTAGTACGGCACTCTAACCAACTGAGTTATAAGTCCTTATGGAAGGATCGCCCAAAAATTACACTAAGTGGGCCTTTGCGGTTACAGATGCCAGGCTAGCACAGCTGACAGCATTTCATAGAGGCATATGAACTCCGTTCCCTTTGAGAAGCAGAGTCTACTCAAACTGCACAAAAGGTACTGACTAGTAGCAGGCTCTGTTGCTGCAACGGCTTAACTAATATTGGGACCACGTTCATTTACTTACAGGGACACTTCCTCCTCTGGCCCATGTTGTTGTCGAAGGGCTTTGGTGCTTTTTCTGCTATCAGCTCTGCACAGCATCGGTCAGGCATCAAAGGCAAATATATATAAGAAGCGTAGATTCCTACCCAAATCATAAGAAACATCAAGCACTTAGTCTCACGCAATTCTAATACATGACCGCACCATGTTATTGAGCAATATATTCTACATCGAGTTCTTGGGAGTTGCGAGCACTTCTAGATTTACAATAGTCCCGTAAACCTGGATGATATTCAAACTATTCTGCGCCTGTTCATTTATGGAAACGATTTCTTCTAAGCTGTTCCAATCACGACGACAAAAAACAATAATAGAGTTGAAAACAAAAAGATGTACACAGTGCAGATGCCGGGACTCGAACCCGGTTCACAATCTGTTCGTATGCTCAGAAATGAGCAATGGGAAGATTGTATCATACCCGTAGACCACATCTGCGATACCTTCCCTACGGGCCTCAGGCAGCACACATAGCATCTCTACAACAGAAATTCAATGGAAAATAATACCATTGATTGATTTGTTGGTTTGAGTGAACTGAAAAAGTTAGAATTATTATACTTACTACAACCATACATCTGGCATAGTTGTTCTCAGTACTGAGCGGGGTGGTTGATGATGCCATGATTATGCATATTTAGCTGTTCGAGTAGCTAGAGCTACAAGGCGCTATGGAAGCCACACACCTCTAAGGTTGGATCTTGATGATCAGGTATATTTCTTCTGACTGTCTAACTGCCAATACACCTAGGTCAACTACAATCTTGGTCGAATGATTTGAGTGCCCTCCCATGCATCCCCTCCCTCCAGAACAGACCAGCTCTTCACAGCTCCCGGCTCAACGCAAACCATTCCTTTATACTCCTCGTCACCAAAATCACTCATCTTCTTGGCATTCTCTACCCATGGGTTCCAGACCGTCACCGTGTTGAGTTCCTTGCGAGTGATTGTGAATAGGGACTGTCCGTTTTCGATGACAGCGACAGGAGCCGTAGGGTCGACGTCTAGGTAGACACGATCGGTTTCGCCAGTGATTGTGATTTCGTTAGTGGTTTCGGTCTTCTCTTTCTTATTGTCGACTTTGTCAATGTATACTTTGTCTTTGAGATTTGTAACCTTGATTTTGGAAATGTCCTAAATATCAAAGTCAATGCCAATTCAACAGTGAACAGAATAATAGAACTTACAGGGATCTTGAAATAGTTGTGCAACAGCACATGGAAGTCAAACGACTCCGACCCCTTGTTCTGCACCTGCAAAGAAGTCTCCAAACTCTCCGGACTAAGTATGACGCTATACACGAGTCCAAACTCATATGGCCATGCCTTGCGGAATTCCTCTGTAATCATGCTGGAGGACAATCCGAAATCCAGCTTGACTGTGGTATCTGCTTTGTTGTCCAAAGATTCCGAGGACGATTTGCCCAAAAATTCCCAGTTGGAGGAACGCGCGAAACCGTGTTGAGGGAGACTGGAGGTAGCATGGTTTGGAGGCGGGGGCCCGAATACCTACAAACACTCCCATCAGTAAAGAGGTAGTCGATTCGAAGCTCGCAGAGATTACTTACAGGAAATACAACCGGTATTCCACCACGAATAGCCTTTGATCCATCTAGAGTCGCTTTGGAGCTCACAAACAATTGCTCCGCGCCGTTCGCAAGCTTCCACGAGATCACGGTTGCGCCAAACAAGTGTACAGTCACCGATTCACCGGAGGGCAGCTTGGCCTCGACGGTGCCATTGTCGTTGATATTAACTGTGGGTTGAGGGATGGAGCCTCCGATGCCGATTGAAGTAGGCTTTTTGCTGCGGTCCATACTGGTTGATAATAATTCGTTGATTGGGAGTTTGTATGTTAAAGGAGTCAACTAGTAGTGAGTGGGTTGAAAGCAACGATGCGAACGGGGTGGAATGACGGCAGGACCCCGCGATTGCTTTGTTGTTATCTTATCGGGTAGGTACCTAATCGACACCAACAAAAAAGACAATCACAAAGAAATGAGATACAACTGAATCAGACGACGAGAGAAGTGTTATATGGAATATAATTTACGAAGCTGGAGGGGCAAAACCTTACTTCTCGCGACGTGACAAATCGGACGGTAATTCCTTGGCCATACCTACGATGCCCTTCGATCTCGCAGAACTTTGGAATTATGCATCATGATTATGTCTCACCAGTTGAGTTTGGCTGCGACATATGACACACTTCTGAGGAGTCAGGAATTATACGCTATCTGAGACTGGAATTATGCTCTATGCGATACACTTCTTGTTCCACATTGCCAAGAGTTCTGCGTACGTGATGTGTGAGTTGAAATATCGTTACTCTCGTGGAGAAAATGACTTGAATCCCGCTCTGCCAGGGACCGCACGTGATCAAAAAGCCCTGGTGAATTCAAAATCACGTGAACTCAGTTCTAACAAGCCCCGAGGTAGTGACGCGGCATAATGAGCACGGACTCTGCTTTTTATCCGCCATTTGGACATTCCATCGTGGAAGCAAAAACCTGTCTGGTTGTATGTTAATGACTTCGAACACGGCCGAAGATAGTGAGCCTTCGGTACCACAACATGTAGAAGAGGAAGGGTTGCCGGCTCCGCCGTTGTTGGAGGCCGAGAATGAGCATTATGATACATTAGTCGCTAATAACCTCGGCAATGAGGAGAACAACAATGCGCCCAGACAAGATGGCAAGGGCGTAATAGCAAATGGTAATAACGATCGCAATAATGGCTCTGGAACTGGGCCGAGCCCGGAACCAGAAGAAGTAGAGAAACCAATATCATGGAGCCAACTACCCAAAAAAACTCAACTACTGATCCTCGTTCTGGCTCGATTATCAGAACCGATAACTCAAACTTCGCTTCAGGCATATCTATTCTATCAACTCAGATCTTTCAACCCCTCACTTCCGGACTCTGCCATCTCACGACAAGCCGGTTTCTTCCAGGGCAGTTTCACAGCTGCACAGTTTCTTACTTCTGTATGGTGGGGACGAGCAGCTGATTCGCACTGGGTTGGTAGGAAGCGAGTTTTGCTGGTGGGATTGCTCGGCACGCTGATATCATGTATCGGATTCGGATTCTCAAGGTCTTTTACGACAGCAATTATATTTCGGGTTTTGGGAGGATTGATGAATAGTAATGTTGGGGTTATGAGGACGATGATCTCGGAGATTATTGTCGAAAAGAAGTGAGTCCTTCTCAATTGCGGTGTGAGTGCAGTCAGCTAATGGTAGCAGATACCAATCACGCGCGTTCCTGCTGTTGCCAATGTGTTTCAATGTTGGCGTGATTATAGGTCCTAGCCTAGGTGGCTTCCTAGCAGAGCCTGTGACAAGTTTCCCTGGGATTTTTGGACCGGGTTCCTTCCTCGGTGGAAAAGATGGCGTATGGTGGATGCGGCATTGGCCATATGCCTTGCCTAACCTCGTCAGTGCGGTCTTCATTCTCTCAGCATGGGCTGGAATATTCTTTGGTTTAGAGGAGGTTTGTGAATTGCCATCTTCCATTGACTGCGCAGTATCACTAACCAACACAGACCCACGAGGCACTGAGACATAAACCTGACTGGGGCCGGACATTAGGTAGCGCAATTGCTAGAAGATTCAGACGCACTCAAGGTTACACATATATTCGACTACCCGACGATGACGAAGGGTCCGTCTTCCTCCAACGCGATGACGGACCGGCCCCGATCAACGCATCAACCAGGCAACACGAACCTCTACCCATAGCACGTAAAAAGTCTCCCTGGAAACAACTTCTCACCAGAAACGTCGTCTTGACGCTCCTTACACACTCCCTTCTTGCAATGCACACGAGCGCCTTCAACTCCATGACCTTTGTCTTCCTACCGACTCCCCGCGCCCCCAAAGACAGTCGCAGAGGCTTCTTCCACTTTAACGGCGGCCTCGGCCTAACAACCCAACAAGTCGGTATTGCGACGTCAGTCATTGGCCTCATCGGTCTGCCTTTACAAATCTTCGTCTATCCACGCGTTCAATTTCGACTCGGCACTCTGAAGTCTTTGCGCAGCTTTCTACCTTTGTCTCCGTCGGCATATATGCTCATGCCATTTTTGGTCTTAATTCCGCGCGGCGCGCAATATCTAATATGGCCTTCTTTCAGTTTTGTAGTTGCGTTACAAGTTCTCTCGAGGACGTTTGTGCTTCCCGCTGCGATTATCCTCGTTAATAACTCCGTTTCTGACCCTTCCATTCTCGGGACGATTCATGGGGTGGCACAGAGTTTGTCGAGCGGTGCTCGAACATTAGGCCCGTTCCTCGGTGGGCTGGGATTGAGCCTGGGGCAGATGCATAATATCATTGGCGCTGTATGGTGGGCCTTGGCGGTGGAAGCCTTGTTGGGATGGCTTGTGAGTTGGTGTATATACGAAGGTGAAGGGATTGAGAGGAAGAAGAAGGTTGTCGAAGAAGAGGAAGCTTTGTTGAATTCGGAGTCTGTGGAGGAAAGAAGATAGACTGTTCATATTTTTATAATTGGGCATATTTCACTGTGCTGCTTGGGTCTATATCTCCAACGTCCTGATCACGCGCTTGTCACCGTAAGCAAGCAAGAGAAGTATTGCTGTATATATCAATTGATAATCATTCAACAATCATTCTGTTTCTGTCCAATCGTATCACATACAATCTCTCATCCCCGTTTCGTTTGGTTCGACGTATCATGGTCATCATTGCTTTCGTATTCATTCGTTCATTTTATTCAATAACTCTTCAGTCGTCCCGGCCCAATAACTGGCATATAGCGGTTGATGTCCGTCAAATTGGGTCTCTCTATATCCACCTCATCTCAAAATCCATAATCCTTGCTAAAAACTCTACCTGCTGGGCTCTGCGTTTATTATAATTTTCGTCAAAGCTCAAACGGCAACCGAAGGCGTGAGAAAAGCTCGAATAGCCTCTTTGGCATCGCCGTCATGCGACCTAAGCAACTCGGTAGCTTTATTCTTCGTAAGATCAAGTTCTTCGACCTATCCCATCACAAGATATTAGTTATCATACAAAATAATTCAGTATCGGAGTACACCCACAAGTAATGTAACATCTTCCGCTGCAATCTTAACCGCCTTCTTCTTCACAGCCGTGTCCGCCGCGCCTGGATTAGCCTTAGTAGCTCCTCCAGCATTCCCTGCTGCGCCTCCGGAAGCAATCTCCAATCGACTCATGGCCTTTCCCAAAGCTTCCTGCGCAGCTGCCGATGAGAGCTTGTCATTCCCATCTTGTGAGATTTCGTTGTCGTTGAGCGAGTTGAGTGCGGCGGCGGCTTTGCGGTCTTCGGCGTTGGCGGGGAGACGGGTTTCCTCGCCTTCTGCAGCGGAAGGAATATTGTCTGCCATTTGGAGTCGTGATAATCTCTGTGATTTGGGGTGATTGTTGTTGGAGAAGAAGTAAAGCGGAGTCTATTATCGTGGAGGACACGCTAGGCCTCATTCAGAGCTAAGCTTGTTCCTGTTGCCCCGCACCTCTTGAGGCGGATATCGTCGGGTATTTTTTTTGTCCATCGAATTTCTGTTTTAGCATCATCTTTTCAACAAACGATCCTTCTCGCGATACTTTTGGCGAAGCTGCAGTCTATGAAGTCCATTACACACTAAGTAATTCATACTGTATAACCGGCGCCATCCCGATTAAATGAGATCTATGTTCAAAGATATCCCTATCGGACTCTCCCTTGTTCCCGCGGTGACTCACTGAATTTCCAGCATCCGGCGTCACACGAATAGCTTCCACAGCTTATACGATTATTTGCGAGCTCCCGGTAGGCATTTAATCCAATCAGCACAAAACCATGGCGGAATGGAGTCCAGACTGTACGTGCCTGAACAACAATTCTTTTATGACAGATTACGAAGCTAACAGTTCTTGCTATTGACAAGCGTGGACCTCAAAACCGATAAAACAAGATGTTACATATGACGATCCTGAATCTGTCAAAGTAGCATTAACTAAACTTCAGAAATTGCCACCGTTGGTGACCCCGCACGAGGTATGACAGGACCTTCTCGAACATATAACCAATCCGACATAGTATACTTACGGCTCGCGCAATACAGATCGTGCATTTGAAGAATAGTTTACGGAATGCAGCTCTTGGAAAGGCGTTTGTTCTTCAGGGTGGTGCGTTGACTGATACGACGTATGGCGGTTGACTGAGACTGACGGACCTGCACAGGTGATTGTGCCGAGCTATTTGATTACTGCAATCAGGATACAATCGAAGCCAAGGTTAAGCTACTTTTACAAATGAGTCTTGTTTTGGTCTGGGGTATGAATGTTATTACATATACTGTGCTTTACAATATCGCTGACTAGTGCATAGGAGCAAACAAACCAGTCGTCCGTATTGCACGAATAGCTGGTCAATTTGCCAAGTGAGCTACGCCATCCCCAGTTATATGTATAAGACTAACATAGGAAGACCCCGCTCGAGCCCAAACGAAACAATCAACGGCATTACAATGCCCTCGTTCCGCGGCGACAACATCAACGGTTTCGACGCGACCCCCGAATCACGAAAACCCGATCCATCACGGCTAGTATCAGCATATTTTCACTCCGCCGCAACACTCAACTATCTTCGAGCCGCACTGGCATCTGGCATTGCCGACCTTCACTCTCCTCTAGACTGGGGCCTGGGACATGTTATAGCACCATCCATCAAGCAGAAATACGAAAAGATCATAAACGCGGTGACGGATGCACTGCGGTTCATGCACACAGTTGGCGTTGACCAAGACCGTCGTGTTGCAACTGCTGATATATACACAAGTCATGAAGGATTGTCTCTGGAGTATGAACAAAGTTTTACTCGCCTCCTGCGTCATCCGCCGGAAGCCTTCCCCTCACCTACGGAATACAAAGAAAAACAACTCCGTCGAGGCTCATCCGCCTCAATTTCAAAGGGCTATTATGACACATCCGCGCATTTTCTTTGGATAGGAGACCGCACACGACAAGTCACAGGTGCCCACGTTGAATTTTTCCGCGGCCTCAGTAACCCCATCGGCATTAAAATCGGCCCCAGCATGACCAGCGACGAACTCGTTGAGCTACTGAACACCGTAAATCCGACCAAGGAAATTGGAAAAGTGACACTCATATCGCGATATGGAGCAGATAAGATCGCGCAATATTTACCGGCGCATATCGCTGCTGTACAGGGCTCGGGCCATTTACCAGTCTGGCAATGTGACCCAATGCATGGAAACACGCAATCTACACCTTCGGGCGTGAAGACGAGACACTTTACTAACATCTTGTCTGAACTTAAACAGGCATTAGAAATCCACAGGGCTGCGGGTAGCTATTTGGGTGGTATGCATCTTGAGTTGACAGGCGAAGCGGTAACGGAATGTGTGGGAGGGGCCGGTGGTCTGACAGAAGAAGGTCTTTCAGAGCGGTATGAGACTTTCTGTGACCCAAGACTCAATGAGAAGCAGGCTCTTGAATTGGCATTCTTGGTAGCGGGGTTCTATAGAGAGGACATGGAGAGTGGTGAGGAGATTCTTTGATCTTGATGGATAAGAAAAGCGTTGGTATGGGCTGTAGCCAAGCAAAAGTTTTGTGATATGATTTATAATCTCTACGTTTACCGACGAGATATCAATATATGGATCTAACTATCCAAGGATCACTCAAACTGATCCTGATTTAAAGGAATCATTTTCTTGGATAAAATATTAGATATAAAAGCATGAAGATTCTTCCACGGATCTGCCACTTGATATGCCAAAATAGGAGAATAGAAGCGGTATGGACCCCCTGAACCGTGCCAGATTCGGGAAGATATAGTCCTCCGTTCCTTGTTGAGATAGGAGGCGGATAAATGCCAATTTGACCAGTATCTTTGAAGATTCTGGTACAAAGTTTTGACTATTTCTGGAGTGATGTGGGAGCCGAAGCGACTGCCACCAGTGAATGCGCCACATCAGGCATCGTCCACGATGTAATCGGGCACCAGCAATCGAGAGAGATTCCAAGAGCCCTGTGATATTCTAAGGAGCGAGAGAACTAGGATCTGGCAGAAAAAGTTCCAGGGAGTATAATTCACTTCATATCTCACAAAGCAGCCAAAGACAAGAAGAAACGAGGGACTGTATATCTTATTCGGAACCAAAAGTGCCATCCGTGTGATAATCCATCCACCTGGACTAACCCCAATGTAAATATCTTTTTGGATTTGATCTCGCGGAGTTGCGAAAATTGTTATGGATTAGCATAGACTTACGATACGGATGCACTGGTTCCTGTCCTGTGGAAGTAACAGAGTAATTTGGAGATGGAATGCATTAAAGACAACATGGATTCGAAGCAAGTATGTATATAGTACCAAGGTACGCCGCCGCTATGCATCCTTCCTAATTACTTAAGAAGTAGAAAGAATAAGCTAAATAATAAAAGTAAATAGAAATCTAAGCGTCGGCCTGATTTCTTCGTGTTGCCTCATGCGCTTCCACTCGAATATCAAACATCACATCGTCAATCTCCCGTAGAACATTTCTTCCAAAAGTGACATTCTTGATGCCAGTAAGGACTTTGCGAAGAGATCCGAGAATACTGCTGCCGGTTTGACTGGGTTCAGTATTAGGTTCCACAACCATGACACGGTCTGTCTGGACGCCTTGAGATACATATAGTGGGACCTTGTTGATGTCGGCAGCTGATGATAGGACGAGAGCGGTCTCCCTTATATTGGTATTTTCCATCATAACATCTGTTTCAGAAGCCCGGATTTCGACCGGCTCTTCCATTGGCTCTCCGATCTGCATCTCAACCAACGTCGACACTTCTGGATCGACCGCATTCCCGGCCAACGTATCTTTCCGTAGCTTGCGAACCTCCTGAGCTGAAGCTGTGTCCTCCGTCAGGTCGTCTTTAGGGCCAGTGGTTGCAAGTTCACTATCTGGCATGTTAATGCCTTGTGCTAGACTGTCCTCAGGACTTGGCTCGGAAGTTGACGGCTGGTCTGTGCTGTGATTGTTGGCCTTTGACTGGTTTCTCCTCTGAGCCTTTGATATTCTACCCGATACTGGCGGTGAAAGAGCCGGAACTCCACTAAGGCGCGATGATCTGCGGTTTCGTTGTCTAGATCTCTTGGGCTTAATAGGAGATGAAACGATTTCTCGATCAGCAGCTGAATTGAGGCGCCCACTCCTCCGTTTCGAACCGGAACCGGTAGCCTTATCAGATAAATCGTCGACACTGATCTGGTTCTTGAGCGGGGACGATTGCGGAGTAGAAAGGCCCCGTCTCGCTACCGGTGCTTGAGGTGTAGATGGTTTCAGGTTTACAGTTTCCATCTCAGACGAGCTCTCTCGTGCATTTTCCAGTCGAGCAGTCTTATGTTTCCCAGATGCGCGCCGCTTTACGCGTTCTGGAGATGAAGCCTCTCCGATCTCAGCATTGCGCTTCCGTTTCCGAGTGATTGGCCCACTTGGTAGGTTCATATCTGACGATTGAGTAGATTCAATGTCATCCTGGTCCTTCAAATCCACAGCCAACTCCAGGTCTTGTTCCAGCTGCGAGGCAAGCTGCTGCTCAAACTCATCAGCATACGTGTCAGGGATTACATCCATCACCTCAGTAACTGTTGTAGGTTCGTCAAGGACTTCAGCTCCATTCTCCTGCGGTGTGATTGAGTCTACTGTGCTTGACCAAGACTCATTGGGCAGGACTTGAGGGGCGTTGTGTTCCGATATCCTGGAGCTGCGCCGCCTTCGGTTGTTCTTCTTTGGACTGCGCTTAGTTTTGGGCCTCTTAGGAGAAAGTTTTTGTTGAGAAGGATCCTGTTGCGTTATTATGTTTCTAGGCGAGCGAGATGAGATCTCAGGAGGAGAAGAAGGTGGATCTGACTGTATATTGCCGAACGTTTCGATGGCCAAGGCATGAGTCACTTGTGGTGCAAGATGTCCCTGATCCCGTGTTGCAGGTGTTGGAGAGGACCCAGGAAAGTCGTCGTCATTATCCTGCAGATGAGCAGCCAGTGTAGGAGTTGATGGAGCTTCCACCTCGCGAACAGTCTCTCGTATTACTGGTAAACTCACCGCGGAAAAGGCACTCTCATCTTCTGTTGGACCGGTTGCAACTGGAGATGATGAACCTAGACCGTCTAGGAACATAGATGTGCTTTCACGCTGTCTTTCTTTCACTTCTTGTTGGCGTTCGGTAAGAAGATGGGTCTCCATGTTCGAAGAGCGAGGCGAAGGATCTACAGTAACAAATTGTATTTGAGAATTGTCATGGCGCAGCTGTCTTTGAGGTGTGCGATCGACCTTTTGCTTTGGCACCACATGAACCTCGCCCCAGTTTGTTGATTGGATGATGGGCGAAGAGCTAAATGTGGTCGGCCGCGTCTTTTGATTATCCATCTGTCTTAGTACTCTGCCGAAATGATTTGTTAGCGGTGCACCACTTGCTGTGTCTTGGGACTCGACGAAGTCTGCCATCCGGGTTTCCTAAAACTATGTCAATATCTGTATTCTTGACCTTTGCAAGGTGGACAAGACATACCTGTGACTCGGGTTGACGAGGTAGCGGGCAAGGTAGTTGTAACTCGACCAAAGGCTCAAGCGTTTGAAGAGCGGTTTGGACAGCAGGAGGATAGTTTGTCAGATCCTGAAGCCCGAAAGTCGCGTTCCACATTTCGATGAAACGGTTCGCGGTTGACTTATGTACGGATTCCAGCCCAGCAGAAACGACTGTTTCAAAAGCATGCAGCGATGTTGTGTTATGTGGAACAGCAATCTGCAATACGTTTGCAATTGCCAGCGACAGCGTTCGGTACTAAAGACACGATTAGTAAATTGCTTGTTAGAAATATCCAAACGAACTCACTGCAGTAAGTAGTCTATTGTCTGCCCCATTCTCCGAAGTGAGGTAGCGAGCAGAGTCGTGTAACCATAGCGAGAATGGACTTTTGAGATATTCCAAAAGCATATAGCGGAATTGCAGTGTACCACTTCCCAGCAGGGACGTCAAAGACTCGATAACCTCCGCTAAGACCAGGCTGTCTGCGGGATTGAAGTGGTTGTAGGAATCGGCAAGGACTTTCTTAATAAGATCTAGAAGCTTCTCAGGGAAGAAAAACGACGAGGCATGGTTGGAGTTTGCCGTCGCCGGATGTTTGTTTTGTTGATAGTATGCAAGTGATAGTGCTTGGTTGATTAGAGCCTTCATGGGAAGATACGGTAGAACATGGTCAAGCTGTATGAGCTTTTGAGCAATGGGCTCAATGACTAGACTGGATATTCCCCGCTCGCCTTTTTCGGTCCGGACAATACGTATGTAGGATTCGAGTAGCGCATTCCATGTTGTGGGAGAGCTTGTGAATTGTAGGCCGCGGAGGAGAATATTCGATATATTAATATAGTCTCGCGAGATCGTACCGTCGCGTTCTCTCAAGGTCTCCATTGGCAATGAGCTCAAGCAATGAACCGTGAAGTTAGCTGTTGCATCCCAGATATATGAGTCTAGCTTCAATGCCTTCTCATCAGCTCCGTTCTCATCCAGCCTCAGTTCTGTGCACCTTTCCAAGAAGTCAAGACGGGAGCCTCTCGACTGTCGGCCTTTGGATGCGACATCAAGGAGGTTGTCAATCAGGGTGAGGAGTGATTTCGTCGGCTGGGATGAAACTCCATAGGAGCTTATCATACGTAGTATGTGCATGAAAGGTGTATCTGAATTGCGGTCTGTGCGAGAGCGTCGATGCGTTGGTGTATTTGCAGTCTGAAATGTTTCTTGAGAAGTTCTCAAGAGTAGAGTCTCAGTAAAAGGAGAAGGTCCGATCGTCGAAATAAGCGTTGCTGCGAGATTTGCGAATCGCTCTATAAAGACATCGCCTGCATCTGCATTGAGTGAATAAGGAGATGTCTGTCGAATTCTTTGAAGAAACCCGAGGATTGTGGCTATCGCGTGCATCAGTTCGGATGATGGTTTTATCTCTTTGCTAGACGCATCAGATAGTGCCTTGCAAATATGAGTCCAGACCATCTGAATATCTGTCCAGTCTGCTGCACCCAATAAAATTTCCATCGCTGCAACTACTGACACAATGCGTGATCTGATCCATCTGCAATCGATTGGAACTATGAAGTCCACTTCCATCTTAGGAACCTCGTGGATCTTGCTTTCTGTCCAGATCTTTGATTGTGAGGTCCAGATAAGAGATGCCAGGGCTTTGCACGCTGCACCATTGAGTTGTGGATTGCCGGCAAAAACGTTGGCAAATGGCTGAGCAACGTACTCTTCCCAAATGAAATCAATGTGATCAAATGTGTTGTTCGGTCGGAAAGAATAGTAGAGAAGGTTGTAGTAGCTCGAAAGGAACAAAGGGTTAGCGCTTGCACCAGCCTTGTCATTGCGTTTGCGCTCAGAATTGGAGAGAATGGGCCTCGTAAGCATTTTCAGCATGCTCCTGCTAGTCGAGTCGTTACAAGTCACCATGTAGACAAACTTGTTCCAACCGATGATAGCTTGTGACTTGATCGCAGGTTCGCTGCAATTGAAGCATCTTTGCAAAACAAGGACCCATTCCTTAAAGTATTCCCAATGTTCGATGTTGAACCGTTTACTTCTCAGGAGCAAGACGATAATGCTCCAAATTTGTGGCACATGCACTCCACTTTCCGAGGGAGACATCATACGACTCATTCGATCACATACTTCCGAGATCAACTTCCTGTCTTGAGAAATATCCTTGTTAAAGATATCGAGTATGGTCTTCGAAATGACCAGGTTGGGCCCAAGTAACAAAGCGGTCTGACTGCCGAGAACCAAAGCTTTCGATCGCGTGTCCTTCACGGAATGTAGAAGACCGGAGATGAGGTGCTCCACCCATAGTGATGCTTGCGAGGCCATAACAGTCTTTGACTGGCCGAGCAACCTGGTGTAAACCCCTAATCGCTGTGAAATGATACCATTTCCATTCACACGATCAGTGATGTCGTTCAAAACAGCTAGGATTCGCGTAATTCGTGAGTTGACCATTGTCTTCGGTGAGAAATTTTGAGTGTAGAGGATATGGACGTAGTGGTTGAGAATCGCCTTCGAAAGCTTCCCCTCTTGGAGAACACTCAATGCGTGGTCGATTATGAATGTCTTGAAATCGTCGGGTACCTGCGATGCCAATTGCGGGCTCCAAATGATGTAAATTGCCAACTTCAATGCATTAGTTACCAGATTGTTCTCCACGACATCCCCCTTTCCCAAGTCACGGCTAATGTCACGCTGTACAAACTGGAGCAAAATCCCTACTTTCGAGGACATATCGTCTTGCTCTGATATATTGTCATATGCCTTCACAGCTCCTAGCAGCTGCATATACGCGTCTACCCTTGAGCTAAGAGATTCCCCCGCTAATTGTTGTGTGGTTGACTCCAGAAGCACGCTGAAAGACTGCGGTTGGCTCTCTTCCATAGGGGGCATATCCGCGGCTGTCGTTTTGAGGATCGACTTCACCGGCTTACATTCATTCGAGGGAGGAATGGGTCGTACTTCGTTACCCGGCATCGACGTGCGGCTGGAAAAAGTTGGGGGTTTAATGTAGCTCGTGATCGGGGAGAAGTTAACTTTCTTGTTCGATCTCATTACCGCCGACTCGGCCGTCGACGATGGCGATTCTCCCGGTGTATTGAGCATATTCGGTCGGCCTGCAACGAATCCTGCATCTTGAGGGAAGAGACTATGCGACGCCTTGGGAGGAGTTGGTGGGCGAGCCGGGTAGGCGCCTAGAACCTCCACCATCGTGATACCGAGGATGCAAAAGACCACAAACAGAGCAACAGGAGAGCATCAACCATTGCTCAACGGGATCGAAAGGAAAATCAAAAAGGAAAAGTATCCATGATCTTCGCAAATTGGTGTTGAGAAGGGATAGATGTAGGGACACGTTAATGGGTCTGGGCTAACTAGTGGTCAAGCCTCAAAAATGAAAGAGAGAGTTGACCTGTCAATCAATCAATCATCTCACTGGGCGACGCGAGGAAATCGCGACGGGCAGAGCGCGTTAAGTGGTGGCGCTAGCCGTATTTGGCGCGTTCCGTTACAGCCTTAAAGGCTAGGCCGCAACAACACATGCCGGGTCAACTTTGCTCTCAGCATGTGGCTCTTGTTGCTACCTAGTCATTATACCCTACTAGGTAATCTTCTATTCGCGCTCACTTCTGGTCTGATTGCGTCTCACAGAGCATGTCGTCCGAATTTCTTCATCCCTCCCCCCTGATTATTGATCTTTGCCCCTAATCTTCCGCTATGTGCAGCCCAGGTACTCGTCATGTCACGTCTTTATGCAGAAGCAGCCGTCCGATCTGGCAGGCTATGCACACCGCAGAATATCAATGCGAGTACCTATTCTATTCTAATCTAACTACTGTGTATATATATTCAGTATCTCCAGGTTCCATGGGCGGCAGCAAGGACATTTCTCGAAGCCAAGATGAACAAGAAACCCACAAACATGCTCACAATGGCAAATACTTGCATGCCCATATACGTTGAGTTATGCTGCCTTCCCAAGATGGCACCCATGATCGGCAGGCCAGTAAGAGTGCTTGCTAGAAGTTAGTACAGCGCAAGCCAAACGGGGCAATGAGGACATACGAGACAGCTATAACACCCTGATAAGTTCCTATCTGGCTTCCCAGGGTCTCCAGGCTGCCGGACTTTGCGCAGCATGGCATCATGATGCTAACAAAAGCGCCGCTGAAAAAGCCATAACATGCAGCAAAAACTATAAGCCCGGCATTCGAGGAATGGTAATCGAATGGCAACCATAAACAGAGGATGGTAATGCAGCTGAAAAATGCGGATGCAACTATGACATTGAAGTATCCCACTTTGTCTCCGATATGGCCTGGTATAATTCGTCCGAAAAGCGATGCCCCGCTACCTTGGGTCAGCCCTACTGAGGACGACGGAAGTTGGTAAGAACTTACTTGACGATGGCGATCAGGTAAAGCGCCAACGAATCCGACATCCCTGACAATTGCGCCATGCTAGGAAGAAAGTCGAATGGTGCCCACAATCCCCACATGACAAAATATGAACCTAGAGCATAAAATGCAAAGCCTCTGTTTTTGAACAGCTTGAAGTCAAACCATGTCATGTCTGGGTTCCATTTCTTCGGAGGCAAGCGCGCACTGAGAAGAAAGAAGGTGCCGACTAGAGCAACGCCTAGGAATAAAGCGGTGTAGCGTACCATCCCAGGAAATCCCACGTCTTCCATGACTAGTTGCAAGAAGAATGGGAATATCACGCCCCCTGGTCACGTCAGATCTGAACGTCGTTAACATTACAAGATGATCTGCTCACCAATACTACTACCGGCGACAGTAATTCCCATAGCAAGTCCTCGCTGCTTGACAAACCATTGACTCACGCAGACCAAACTGGCGGTGAAGATACCTCCAGCCCCGAGCCCATAACCAATTCCCTGCGCCAAAATGATTTGATAGTATTCGGTACTGAGACTTGTCATGCAAAGTGAAAAGACGCACAGAAAGGAACAGGGAAGTATGACTGGGCGCGGTCCGTAGGTATCAACAATGCGGCCAAAAAGCGAGCCTGGAGCCCATATTAGGGCGAGCTGGATAGTGAAAATCCATGAGATATCGGAAGAGGTATAGTCTTTTAGGAGAGTTTCTTGATACGTGGTCTGGAAAACACCAATACTGTTCGGGGTTAGAAATATGTTTGATCATCGTGTAAAGGAAGACTCAACGCGTTCAAGAAGCCCAATGTAGCAAACAACCCCAAAGAAGCGCCAGCGCAACATAGCCAACCTCGAAGGCCGCCTTCTGGTGGGAGAGTTGAGTCTAGAGCACGGCTCTCAGATACTGGGACACGTATGGCTTTCTCTTCATCTTGCGGGATGTCGTTGGGCGACGATATGCTGGAATCGGACATGGTAACGATTGTGCTTCATTTATACGATGTTATTGAAACAGGAGTGTGCCTAGTAGCTCGCCGTATATAAACAGGTTACTTATAGCAATAGTTATTAGGTTAGGGTTGATTGGCGGACCGCGCGGGTCGCACGTTCCGAGCAAATCTTAACTATCAATTGATAATTTCCCTGGAGGAACGCCAGTCGATGACTCAACATTACAAGAGACTAAGTTAATGAGTCATTCTCGTTTACAGAGTATGTTGATAGTACGCTCAGTTGCCGAGACATACTAGCAATTCTTTGAGGGGCCAATATACTTGACATATTTAAGTAGCCATGGACAAATAGAAGGGCATTGAAACCAATCGATGACCATTGACTTGACATCGTGAACAGACGTTTTGCGGACACTGTTCAGGTTCAGGGGCACCAATCACCCACAGATATTACATGGACGAGTTTCGTAAATAGCCATGTCGGGCTTGCGATTTCATAGTTTTCGTGATTGTGATAGGCAGAGGTGAGAATGAGGCAAGTGCTTTTCAAGACAGAAAGGGCGATATATCAGTTTGTAGAGAGTAGGAGGGAAGAGAGATAGGGAAATAATTTTCATTGTGTCTGTAGATACAAACAGCGATAGTTAGGAAAATACATCGTAAGACATGTATTATTGCGGAAGTCCTTGTTCGTAGAGCATGCCCAGCAGTGCCTTTTTGGTATCGCTGGGTCATGAGCAGCTTTTCTTTTTCGCCTAAGATTCATGTTTCATACTCTCTAATTAGACCTTTGCTGGGGATCAATATCATGCATGCATTTGAGCTTACAAGCTCGTGATATTACTTCATTTACACCTGTCATACAAGATAGCGAGCAGGTATCAAAGTCATGGAACATTTCCTCATATAGTAAATGTCACGAAGTTACATAAATTAATATAAAATATTACTGCTCCCAGTGGTGCTTGCCACGGGAATGATTTTCAATAGGAATCGTGATATGTTCCTTCGTACAACCACTATACTATTACCGCTTGATGCAAAAATTTTGAAAAAAGCCTCCATAAGACTTCAGTCAGTGGTTCGGTGTAGTCGCAGGTAAAATTCAACGTATGCTTCTTAGGCGGTTTCACAGTCGATTCTCACTATGACAGCGTGCAACATAAAGTATGCTTAATGCGTGCCTTGATCACAGTGGTATTTCGACAAGGCGTGAGGAGGTAGGGTTGTGTTAGGGTTATCTGATTCCACGCTAAGCCCAAAATAGGTACAGCAATGAAGAGCAGTGGGGCCTTAGGGTAAGGCTAATAAGTGCGGGGATGCGGCGCTCGCAATCTCCGTTGCAACTTCTCCTGTTGTCATCTTGACGTTCAGAGTCAACAGGTCAACTGATTGCTTGTTAATGTTTTTGTTCTATATTTATTTCCTCGCCGTTGATTCATTTGCCTCGACCTCATCTATGGCGGTCTACGTCCGTGTGGCCTAACGGTTTTCTGTTGATCCTTCTTGCATGGTCCAAGCTCCATTTCATCCTGAGCTTCTTCCCCTTTCTTCTAGCTTCTTATCCAGCTGCAAAGCTACGATTATCCTGGTGCATACTCGGCCCGCCTTCGCTCGCTTATTACGCAACATAATTGATTCTTTTGGCAGCCGGTTGAATGACTTCAAATATCGTGGCATGATGCAGGCCCGTGTACTGCAAAATGAGGGTAGGTGATGCGACACTTCTTGTACAAGTTATAGTTATGTACTGGATGGCCAATTAACACTAGATATAGGGAAGCAAACAGAGGTACGCCGTCTGGTTGATTGGCTCGGCAGAGACCTGTCTGAAAAGAAGCTCTCTTCGACAGGTAAGCCTCAAAGAGTCTTGTAAATCGAGGAGTTCTGGCCATTGGTTAAACATGTGCTAGAGAAGGTTAATATGATCCTGACCCTCCGTCAACACGGCACAAATCCCGATAATGCAGACGCCATATATTGTAAGAATGTACTTCTTCCGACCCTCGTCGCATTGCCAGACCCGTCTCACGTCTCTAGGGGATCGAACTTCTTATAAAATACGGATTAGACGGGGAGACAGCCGATATTCGACGGGCTGCCTTGCGAACCATTGCAAACGCCCTCTTGCTGAAAAGCGACATGAGACAGGTCTTCGTTAATACGGGATGTGTCGGAATATTGGCCGAGAAGCTGAGGGTAAACACGCACTTTCGTCTGTGATTTCTATAATCTGGCTAACGATAAAACCTATTCTTCACGTGCAGACCGATAATTCCGACGATGAGATGATTGTTGCCCGCATTCTTTTCCTTACGACTTACGATACGGATTTAAACTTCAAAACGTTGGTACATGAGCACTCTCTCGGTGAAAATGTGCATTATGTAGGTGGTTCTGTTACCAAAGAAACTAAAGAAGAAGGACTTAAGTCTAATTGCTGGCCAGCAAATAATACGCCATTCAAAGCAAATCCCCAAAAGTGGGAAGAAGACACTTCCAGCGATTGACGAATCGGCTCTTACTGACGTGCTAAAATTGGTCTTCAATGTTAGCAAACTCAATCCCGATTTAGCCGATAAATTCACCCAGTCGATACCATATATGCTCAAAATCATCAGTCGAATAGATGTCCCACCTCAACCACTCGATGGTCTAATCGGCTATCTTGTCAATGCTCTATCAACATTGGATCTATCAGATAAGGCGGGCAAATTTGAAAGCAGCCCGTTCTTTCCGAAACTCAATCCGAACTGCAATGTCGACAAATTGATCAATATACTAGATGTGGCCGTGCGACACTACAAGCCAGATGAGTTAGAGACCCGGATAGTCCCACTGATACAGTTGCTTATTACTATATACGAACAAGCGCCCGAAGGTCCGAGAAAGTATATGGAATGGCTTCTACTTCCTGAAGATCAAGATCGCAGCGTTCCTATCGGACGTAGCGACACTTTGTCATCCAAGTTGCTAACTCTCTCTACAACTCCCTCTGTGCATCTCAAAACAGCAATTTCAGAACTTTACTTTATCCTTTCAGGAAAGAACCCAGAAACTCTGACGAGGAACATTGGATACGGATTTGCCGCTGGTTTCCTCGCTTCTCGGGGAATAGAAATGCCGCAAAACGCGAATGAGGCATTTCCTACAAATCAGGGTAATATAAATCCTGCGTTTAACCCAATCACTGGTCAGCGATGGGACGCTGAGCCCCAGGATACTGGGCCTGCGATGACCCAGGAGGAAAGAGAGCGAGAGGCTGAACGGCTATTCGTACTTTTCGAAAGGTATGACCTTCCATCTCTTTTCCTTCTACTCGTTTTTAAAGTCAGCATACTAATAGTTTTACAGAGCTCGTGCTAATGGATTTATCGCCGAGAACCCCGTCGCCCAAGCAGTGCGAGAGGGGAGATTTGAGGAACTTCCAGACGATGCTGACAGCGACCTTGACTGAGACATCTCACCAGCCAGCGACCATTTACCTTCAATCATTCCCTGCTGCTCTTTTCTACTTTCTCTTCTGAGGCTTTCTCGTTTGAATTTGTTGAAAATTGGATGCCGTTTATGGCCTGTATTACCATCTATGCTTCCTGCTGCAAGGATCTTTAGTGGCTTGAAATTGTGTCATAATAAATAATACCCCAAACGCGCGAAGTACATGAGTTATTCACTTGTCAGTATATACTCCTTTTCTTTTAGGGTTGGTAATGAATTATGCATGACGTACAGCGGGGCATTGCTAGTGAGCTAGTGTCGGTCGCCGCTTAGAAATGCCTGGAAGAAACGAGGGGTCGCCCGAACAATTTTTATCTTTAATTTAAAACATCACAAACTCCGCCTCGATACCGATTCTTGCCTGAGAGAAATTTACTCAGCATTAACTATATACTATCTATACTATTTCTATATCTGAATATTGTGAACAAGTCAACCATCATGTCGAAACCGTTTGACCCAGAGACGGCGGAGAACTTGGAGGATGTAAGTCAATCGCTTCTCTGACGCGAGCTCAATCGCTAACAGCCATTTCGCCTACAGATGGAAAAGCAGTTTGCTGTCAAAGGTTCGTTGCTATGAGAAATTTCCAACACGACAAGATAAATACTAACTTATCTCAGCCGTTGAACACCTCATGACATATTGGTCCATCCTCGAAAAAGTCCCGGGCTCCAAACTGCGCCTCACAAAGATGGACGACGAGATTCTAGAACACTTCAAGCGCGAATTCCCCGACTTTGATCCTGCCGAGACCATAAACGAGGACGACATGAAGAGCAAAGAGGGCAAGGAGAAGTGGAGGAATTTTATGAAGGAGTACGAAAAGACAATTAGTGATTATAATTTTGGGACGATGTTGAGGTCAAGTCCGAAAGTGGAGTACGATCAGGAAACAACGATATTTGCTATGCGCATGCAGTTCTATGCAGTGGAGATTGCCAGGTGAGCCTGATAACACAATATTCTGTGCATCGATCGATTGTTGACAAAATTAGAAACCGCGCTGGATTGAACGACTGGATATACGAACGGGCTCAAGCCAAAAAAGATTAAGGAACTATCGCGACAACAAACCAAGCCGGACACAAAGTTAACCGATTTGACGAGTTACGCATCATCCAGGGTGCGCGTACCCTGTCACTTCGCTATCGGAATTGATAAGCCCAACTCGGGACGGGGAATATGGCATACAACCATCATGTCCATCCGCGATCCCACGATACTCAAAACAATGATTTCTGTGTTTAATAGCTCATGATACCATGTATAATGACCAATCACCGCGTTCGAGTGATCCTTGCATATTTCGAATCGATTTCGTAAAATCGCGATGCTGTCACGTGACGTTTCCACGCCTTGCGAACAAAGAGAACAATACCTAAGGTTTAATGGACCGAATCCTATTGTTCTTCCCAAAATACTAATTCCAGACTGATGCTGCCGTAGATTATGCTTTTTATGTGGATCTTCAGCCGTGTCTAATCCTCTTTATCCAAGTCAAGTTTCTGCAGGGTCATGCGTTGGCCCTGCATCTTTCTCTATTTAATGTCTTCTGCCACGGCTTGGACGGTTTCTCCTACCTATATGAAACCGCTGATGGTGCGATATTCACATATTGAGGATGGCTGACACTCTCGAAGAGGGTCTTTCCATCGAGAGAACACCCTTGGAATCGCCAATAGAATCTAACCAAGACGAAAAGATCTCTCTCAAAACGAGCTGGAAGTCTCTCTTCCACTTCACAACAGTCCATCATGCTCCACTTCTCCTAGTAGCTCTCCTGATCACAATCGCTGCTGCAGTCGCAAGAGTCATCTTTGCGCTATACCTAGGCAAACTATTCCAGATACTCTCGCAATTTGGCACTGGAGCAATCACAGGCCCGGTGCTCATGGAACAAGTCAGAGACAATACATTTATCTTACTGATTCTTGGAGGAGCGACATGGTTGCTGGGTACATGTTTCTTCTTCGTCTGGATTGTCTTCGCGGAATTGCAGGTCCGTGGGGCTGGCAGGATCCTATTCGGGAAGTTGTTGACTCGGGATCTAATGTGGTTTGATATGAGGAAAGATGGAGTTGGCTCGTTCTTGTCGCATTCGCAAAAGTATGGTCATTCCTCAGTCAAAATTTGTCTGCCAAAACTAATCATTGTGTCCTTACATGAAGGCAGTTACGAGAATTGCAAATCGCAAGTGCCCAGCCCCTTGGAGCTTTTATATTACACATAATCAGAATCTTAGCCGGCATAGTACTCGCATTCGTCATTTCATGGAGAGTCACTTTGGTGACAATGGCTGGGATACCAATTTCCTTCATTGTAATTTCATTCACTTCCTCGCGGATGGCCCCTATCATCAAAGCACAGCAGTCCGAACTCTCCGAAGCTTCCAAAATCACCTACGATGCCTTCAAATCCATTGACGTGGTCAAATGCCTTAATGGCCAATCGTCAACTTATGCCTTAATGATGGCGCGGATCAAAGCAGCTGCTCGGTTGTATATGAAATTGGCCATTCTCGTTTCAGTTCAAACGGCTTTCCCGCGATTCATGTCGTTTGTGATGTTTGTACAGGGATTCTGGTATGGAAGTGTATTGGTACAAGCGGGGAGAACGACGCCTGGTGATGTCTTGACGACGTTTTGGGCGTGCTTGATTGTTACGCAGTCGATAGCGCAGCTAGTACAGCATTCAGCGTCGTTGGAGAGAGGGAAGATTGCTGGTGAGACGCTACACCAGTACATATATGCTGGTGCTATGGACGAATCGCGATTCAGGACGCAAAAGAACCGATATCCAAATCTCCATACGGAGGATATCATTTTGAAAGATGTTAGTATGGCAGTTGGGAGAGAGCGATAAATGCTAATTTGCGGCCTAGGTTGTCTTTGCTTATTCATCGAGGCCCGAAAGACCAGTGCTCAATGCTTTGAATATCAGGTTTCCGGCAGGCAGGACAACCTTCATTGTTGGGCGGAGCGGAGCCGGAAAGAGCACTCTCATTAATTTACTACTACAGTTCTACTCGCCAACCTCCGGTGGAATGCTGGTTGGAGATACCCCTTTTCAAGCAATTGACACGACTTGGTTACGCCAAAACACAGCTTTCGTCCAGCAGAATAGCTATCTCTTCAACGAGACCCTCTGGGATAATATTGCGTTTGGCGCACGCACCCCACGAAGCGTTTCCAATGACCAAATGGAATGTTGTATTGAAATGGCAAATCTCCTGGATACCATTCACAGCTTACCCAATGAACTCGACACAATTGTTGGGCTGGGCGGAAATTTGCTTAGTGGCGGACAGAAACAGAGAGTTGCTGTTGCGAGAGCGAGGATGAAGAACAGTGCAGTTCTTATTCTTGACGAATTTACAAGCGCACTAGACTATGATAATCGGTCGACGCTTATGGAATCAGTTCGCAAATGGAGATGCGGTATAACAACAATAATAGTTACGCATGATACGACTAATATACTTGACGATGATCTCGTGTATGTCCTCGAGGCTGGAGAGGTGGCTGCATCGGGGCTTAAGAAGGATTTGATAAAGGGGAATCAACGTGCAATCTTCGCAGAGGCAATTACTGATCCGATAATGGCCCGAAATTCACTTGGCCACGACACGATCGAGCCCAAGAGTCTATCGGAGCAATCCTGGCTTGATGACTCTCCAGTCGACACGTTGTATACTTCTTTTGAGATTAGTGATAATACCGCCTCTATTGAAGACAAAGCACCGAGCAGTCCATACTACAAGGAGATTCAATTCTCCCCAACACAAAATATCGCTCTTCGAGAGCTGGCACCTATTTCTTATCATGAGTCACGGTCCAGGCATAATCGTTCGCCTAGCACGGACGACGAAAAGCCTCTTATTTCTTCGAACACTCTCCGGACTTTTCTCGCAAGAGGTCATCGTTATAAGAAACTACAATCAGAAGATACAGAAACAATTACCACAACACTGCCATTGCACAGGACACTACTAACCATTCCCAAGATTCTCAATTTGAGACAAAGGATACTACTAGGTATCGCAGTAGCACTCGCATTTATCCATGCAGCAGTAACGCCTATATTCTCATACTTACTCTCCCAACTTTTCGACTCATTTTACATACCAGACCGACACAGAGCCAGCACAATCGCAAAGACGTATTCCATATCCATCGTCTCACTGTCCGTAACAGACGCCTTCATAACGTTCCTTACGTACTACATCCTTGAATACTGCAGTCAAACATGGATGGACAAACTGCGTGCTCGATCAATGCAACGCGTTCTCGCTCAGCCATGTTCATGGTTTGAGCAGGAAGGTCACAGTCCACTTCAACTCACCATTTGTCTCGATCAACATGCTGAGGAGATCCGCAACTTGGCGGGTAAATTCGGAAGTTTTGTGATTATCTCCATTATGACTGCGTTTATAGCTATTTTCTGGAGTTTGATTTTGAAGTGGCAGCTGACTTTGGTAAGTCTGTCATGTGGTCCGGTGTGGTATGGGGTGAGCAAGGGCCTAGAAGTGGTAAATATGAGATGGGAAAGACTTTCAAATGATTTGAACGAGGATATGGCGAATGCTTTTTCAGATGCGTTCACGGATATCGCGACTGTGAGGGCGTTCACTTTGGAGAATCATTTTAGAAGCAAGCTTGCCAATGTTTCGCACCGAAGATTGAGTGTTGGGTTGAAAAGGGGTCTCTATACAGGCTTGCTCTCTGGGCTTGCCGAGTCGGTGATTATTTTTGCAAGCGGTGAGCATTTTCCATCTCATCATCTAGATGCATTAGTGCCATTGAAATTTTGACTAATTCATTGGTCTCTAGCACTGCTCATTTACTATGCGGCGGTTTTGGCTGCGCCTGATGCAACGGAGATCTCAAAGATCGTGTCGGTCCTCACTATGATATTATTCAGTCTTGGGTATGCAGTGTCGATGATGTCGTGGAGTAAGTTCTAGGGTCCAAGATAGAACATTGAATTAGTCTTGCTGACTGGTTGGCCAATTTCAGTTCCCCAGGTAAATTCGGCGAATGACACGGCAACACGGCTTATCAAACTGTCGCGATTATCAAATGGACCCTCTTCGCATGAGAATGCAGGCAAATTGCGAGTCTTTGAGCCCGTTCCCATCGAATTCCACAATCTAAGCTTCCGCTACCCATCACGTCCCGAAGCCTCTGTACTTACGAACTTTTCCTTGAAAATACCCGAAAACACCTGCTCAGCAATCGTAGGAAGCTCCGGCTCAGGGAAATCAACTATCGTCTCTCTCCTCCTCGGTCTCTATGCCTGCGACAGCCCCTCACCTGCAGAAGACATCACCGCACCACGACTCACCCTCGGAGGAGTCGATATCAAACAACTCCATATGCCCACCCTCCGTTCAATGATAGGCTATGTGCCTCAACAACCAAAGCTCTTCGCGGACACGATCCGCGCAAATATCACATATGGACTAGACCCATATTCCAGGTTCAGTTCACTCAAAAACGTCGAAGCTGCTGCCGCGGCGGCTGGGATAGCTGACTTCGTCCATTCATTACCCGAGCAATACTCAACACTGATCGGAGAAGGAGGGCTCACATTATCTGGCGGCCAAGCCCAGCGTCTCGTCATTGCGCGCGCATTGGTACGACATCCACGAATTCTGATAATGGATGAAGCGACATCGAATCTCGACGCGGAGAGCGCAGAAATCATCCGCAGGTCTGTGAGGAGGCTTTTGGTTACATCGGGACAAGGATTGACAGTGATAATGGTTACGCATTCGAGGAATATGATGGAGATGGCGGATAATGTGATTGTTATTGATAAGGGGGCCGTGGTGGAGCAGGGATCGTTTATGTCGTTGTTGAAGAAAGCGAACGGGAGATTGAGGGAGATGTTGGATGTTGATTGATATTCACTAATTTTGGCAGTCTGTCTTATCTACTGGTTATCTTAACATAGACCCTTCTAACTAAGGTCGACTATCTATAGCAATGACATCCCCGGTCAAGAAATCAAAATAGCTTCATCACTAACAGCGTTTGCAATTTTTCTATTTGTACGGAATACATTTCCTAGATACTTTCTCCAAAAGCAGGCGAAGAACGCAACCCGACTCTGATTTGTGGTTGCTTATATTCACTAGATCTGGAAGAAGGTTTAAAGCTACTTTGAAGGTAGATTCCTGAAGGCATCAACTAAAGCTCATGAATGTTGTGAGGAAATGACTACGCTTAAGGTCACTCTTTTTGATCATTCGGGAAATTCTTTGCGAGACATTGGACAATAAAACGTTCCTGCCTGAATAGCCAGGCTATTAAATTTATGCCCTAAAGTACTTCCGGGATAGAAAACTACATAAGGGGTCTTAGAATTGCTTACTGAAGTCTATACAAGGCTGTTGGAAACTAGGAAATTAGGTAGACCATTCTTTGAACGAATCTTATTGTTTGCACAATCGATCAACTCGAATTTTATTTAAGCCTCTGCCTCATCGTTAAAACCACTATTCCATAGATTTCACAATTCCCCATCTTCCTTGTTCAACAAATCTCTCGGATTGCCAATCTCGCTTATCCTCCCATTGACCAAGCAAAGTGCAAGATCGAAATCAAGAAGAGAGTCAATATGATGCTGAACCACGAGAACGGTACATTTAGCAAATGGACCATCGCGCCGATTGAAAAGACGCCGGATCTGACTCCATAGCTCGTGATCCATGACGCTCAGGGGCTCATCAAGAACCACAATTGAGCCGGGACGGACTCGCAGGATGGCTCGGGCTAGGCAGAGTAACCGCAACTGGCCTGGGGATAACATCATGTAATTGCTGTTATCGGAAGACAGAGGCATGCCCAAGAAATCTTTGTCACTCGTTGTTTCGGGATGGTATGAGCGGATTTTGTCCCATAAGCAAACCAGCTTGAGCGTATGAATGATGCGTTCATCTTCAGGCCTTTGTTCTCCTCCTCCCTCTCCACTATAGTTAGAATCAGAAGGGGCAAGATTGTCTCGCAGCGATAATCCAGGGATGATATAATCCTGCTGTGGGAGTCCAATAATGCTACTTCGCAACCTCAGAGGCGTGACTTGCGATATGTCGATACCATCAATAACGATAGAGCCACGCGTGATCTCTGCCATACCGAAAAGTGTTGATATCAACGAACTTTTACCGCTGCCGGAACGACCAAATATTCCGACCTTGGAGCCCGGGGGTATGTTGAAAGTAATATTATGCAGAACATCGGGCTTATCTGGAGCATGACGCACAGAGACCACGTTGAAGGCGACCGATCCTTCTGAAGGCCAACCACGAAGACTAGATCCTATATTCTCGTCCGTACTCTCGACCTCCGTCGTCTTCGCATAATCTTCGGTACGTGAAACAGCCCCGAGCGACGTCTCCAACGAAGACCATTGCATAATCAACAACTGCAGCGTCTCCGTGATCGCCATCACATTGACCAGCGCTACCCCCGTAAGCCCCGAGTTTGAGCGTAGCGCCACGGCAAGGCCAACGACAAGAATAGCAATGGCGGTGGTAACTAGATCAAGGACGACGGAGAGCCAACGCTGGACCATGAAAAGCAGGTAGAACGGTTTTTGTGACTTATCAAGGAGGTCAAAGAGTTTATATTGATGGTGGAGTTGCCAGCGAAAAGCGCGGATTGTGAGGAGGCCGGATATGGTTTCCATGAAATGTGTACTGCGCTTCAGGTTAGCACTTCGATTGTTGAAAGGCATGGTAGGTACTTACTACAATGGACTTCTCTCTTCGAGGTCTAGAAGGCGCAGGCGTCGTGATGTTCGAAGGTAAAATCGTTGGATAAGAACGACTGTGCCCAGAATGATTGGAAAGCTGATAAAGATTTACAGGGATGACCTAGCAAATCTCATTAGAAATGTTTTTGTTTGAGGGTGGAGTAAAAGAGAATTAAACTAACGCCGCAATCAGCACAGCTTGCGCGAGCGTATTGAATAGACCTGGTTCATTTAATATCAGCCAAAGAAACCTCAAGTATGAGTATATTTTGCCTGCCTTCACTAGCATTTAGCAAATTGATAGGAAGCACCGAGTCAAGTAATCGAATATCTTGACTGAACCTTCGTACTTCAATGTCAATATATCTAATAAGATAGCACGTCGAAGGCTAGGATTACCTGTTCAAGACCGAACCAGCATCCATCTGCGCAATAGTTGCCATCCTAGAGCTAAAAATCTATTAGTTCGATATCATCGGCTAGTGATCGAGAACTCTTTAGTACCTCATAGTCTTTTTTAATAGTATTTGGTGAAAGTATCGCCCTGTGTGCGGAGTGACTACCCGGTAGACATGACTATAGGATAAACAAATTAGTATCTGGGTACCATTAGAGTCGAATATGGGAATGTACTTACTATGCAGCCAGTATAACAAACACCAGCCCTAAGACTTGGAAAAGAGAGTATAATCCAAGATAGTACGCTACTTTTGCGCTGTTTTCCCGCGTGATAGCTCCCAACCACCATTTCAGCCATAAGTCTGTGCACACCACTTTAGCTACAGCAATGTCGATAATTTGATGAGGTTGTACTTACTAGGGAATGTTGTGAAGAAGCTTTGAGAAACTAGAAGGATTAGGAAGATGAGTCCTCTCAGTAGGCCAATTGACTTGAGATATGCGATGCTTCCTTTGGATTGTTGCGAATTCGTTATTGTTGTTATCGTCTTGGTTTGTGTTGGGCTTGAGCTCTTCTCTGCTGTTTGTTTTGAATCCCATCCTCTAGATGATTTACCTTTCACATGAGGTACAATAGCCGGTGGTTGACTGATTTTTGCATGATCTTGGCTGCCAGTATACTGTGAAGCTTCATTAAGTGTAACAGTTCCACCAGGAGTAATTGTGATAATTCGGTCGACGTAGTTCAGGATATCCCCTAGCGGAAGAATAAATTTATAAGATTTTCAACAGATTCATAGCAAATAAGGGGTATATATCATTACCACTCTGAGTGATCATAATTGCGGTGATGCCATCTCGTCTCCATATCCCCTGAGACCCAAATAATCTCTCGCCAATCTTCTGACACGTGTTCAGATCGAGGGCATTGAAACAGTCGTCCAGTATAACGACCCTCTTCAGCGCATAAACAGCTCGAGCCAACGCCTAGCAAACAGTAAGTAACAATCCTAGCCTGTGAATAAATCTCAGAACACTCACGATTCTCTGTTTCTGGCCGCCACTCAATAGACTCCCATTACTACCAACTTGTGTGCTATCTCCATCCACAAGATTATCTAGGTCTTGTTCTAAACAACAAACCCAAAGCGTTGTTTTGTACCATTCTGCATCGAATTGTCGGTTATTGCTGGCGCTATACCCAACGATATTATCTCGGATAGTTCCACTGACAAGCCAAGGATTTTGGTCACAGTAAACAATCCCTCCATGATCACATGAGATGCTCATCTTTCCATTGAGTAGTAATGTCTCGCCAAGTAGCGTCTTCAAAAGGGTGGATTTTCCGCAACCGACTGGACCGGCGATTGCTGTTATGGAAGACTTTGGGATGTTCATGGATATGTCTTTTAACACTGGAGAGTCTGTGGAGTATCCTATATTTGCGTTTTGAATTTCGAATACACTGTCATCTGGTGGCTTTGAAAACGAAACATCTGCTGGTGGTGATGTAGATATCCTTGGCTTTCCATCCATGGTATCACTCTGATGCGAGTTATCAAACTCAATCAGGCTCTGAATGCGACCCAAAGAGTGCCACAAAGAAACTATAGAAGGAATAATCTGGAAGAGCGCAATCAATGGCGACGTGATCAATGATATCAAGGATACTGCGGTAAATAATGTTGCGGCATCAAGTGTATCGAGGATGTTTCTTTGTGTGCCGACGAATATGGCAAATGACAGTATAGGCGATAGGCACGTTGGCGTGTAAGCTATCCAAGAGCGTACATAAGTTTCAAAGTTACAAGACAGATTTGGGGAGTTTTGAAGACCGTTACCTAACCCCATTACTGATACTAAGAGGTTTCGATAGCTGCCGCCGGCGACTATCTCAACCTCACGAAGGCCATGCACAACGTTGAATGACATTTTTTTCGAGGCCAGAGAATTTTATCTCTTTCATGAATCGAAGCATGAATATCATGGTGTCTACCGGAGGTTCTTAGACCCCTGCTACAACATCTCAAACAAAAAGCAAAATAGGGAGTTTTTGACTCATTCAATCGTTTCTGCGTCGACTGCACCAATTTCTGTTGATACGGAGCAATATGCTTCGAAAGTATATATAGGTAGCTAGTCCACAGAGAATGGCAACCACAATGGGAGCCACGCTCCCTATCGCGATCTGTCTCTCAATCATCCATGTCGCAAATCCAATCTGCAGCACGCTGGCATAGATTTCATGAATCTGTCGCATTCCATTGATGAAGTTCTCAACATCCACAGTCATTGAACTAATGGCATCATTTTTGATACTGCCAAAGTCCTTGGACGCTAAAACTTTGGAATACACCGCTGAAATGAATACGCTCCGGAGCTTCGTGACCCAGCGGAATTGGTACCGCCAGAAAATCCCCGTTGACAGCGCAATACCCAGATAAATCAAGCCGTATGCAGCGATGAGACCATATCCAGAGTCCCTATTCTGTGGACTACTTGTTGTATCGAGCCAAGTCAGAAGCGTGTTCATGGCCAAGGGCTGCAGCAGAGTGAACGTTAGAAGCGCAAGACGCGAAACGACGGTGACTGCGATATCCCGTTTCGAAAACCACAGAATACGGAGAGCAAGCTTGGTCAAGCCATCACCAGGCGCTGTTGACTTCCAGTCCGCTTGGAAACGGTCATGCAAGTCTTCCGCTTGTAAGACCTGGGGTAGAGTAAACAAGTCACTTGACGAGAGTATGCTCCTGAACCCACGCACCAGTAGGCTGTTGATCCAGACGAAGAAACCATTGCGGAAAATATCACTGATTTCTTCTCTCCCGTAAGACACTGTCCCTTTGCTGACAAAATTGTTTTCTTTCGATCGAGATTCAAGAAGAAAGATAGAAACTTTCAGTCCCAATGCTATCGTCGAAAGCACGGATATAACATAATGCGGAGTGCCTCTGAGCCATATGCTTCTCAGGTGGACAGCATCGCACAGTGATGATATCAAGAGATAGAACGAGATCAGGGGTGATGGCTGTATTGATTTGGTGTGTTCTTCATTTGACAGAATGAGAAGGCCAATAGCATCGACAAGAGACAAAACAGAGGACGTTATAGGTAGTGGATATCTCCCAAACAACCGGATACTAAGGAGTAGAAGGGCAAGGTTGACACAAGCAAGTATAGAAATGATGGCCTACACTCATCATCAAGTTAGGAACGAACGCCAATTTCTATTTGCAGCATGAGTAGAGGACATACGAGCTTCGCAGCTTTAAGCAGGCCATTTCCGACCTTCCGAGTTGATCGCTGGAGAAGATAGATTCTCGGGATAGTTATAAGCACAAACAGAGAAGAGGGCAATATTGAAAGAATGCTGTCCTCGAATGTCAAGGTAAGGTCAAACGAAGAACAATTCAATGTGACGCTGGGCCCGAATTCTAAATCGGCCGAGGAGCATGACAAAGTGCTGCTAGCCATAGCTCGACCACTGATTCAAGAAAAGTGACGAGCTAGGCCGCTCATTGGTTATTTTCAAGGTTGGGAGCGAACACCGTACTTGCGGTCTGCTGCTTGCTTAGTCGAAGGTATGAGAGGGGGAAAAAGAAGTCTTTCGTGTCAAGTGCCAGCTTTCTTTGTTACATGGGAAGAGGGTAGACACGCCCTGCGTAATATTACGAGATTAGGGTTAATATTATTATAGAAAAATAATATCAGCTTGCTGCTTTAATAAAAAACCCTTTTTTTTTTTTTTTTTTTTTTTTTTTGTTTTATAAATATTTAAAAGCTAATTTTTAGCTGATATAATTAACAGATACTGTGTAATAATTAAATATTAAAATTTAGCTTACTATTTTAATCTCTATAGAGATTTTTAAATTTTAGTTTTAGATATTTTATGTTTTGTTTGGAGCTATTGCTTTCTTGAATAGGGCTAAAGTGGTAGAATGGCTTAGGCGTGGTGTAGGTGTGGCTGTGTTGAAGTAACCTACTGGTTAAGTGGACGCGGTAATCTTGAGATAACAGGACTTGCCGGCATGTGAGCACTGAAACCCTAATCAATTGATTTGACAATAGTAGATATCGACCCGATCAGTAAATATCATAGTAGTCATAGTGTTCGCTTATGTACCAGCTATTTAATATTATTGAGGCTGTAAACTTCATACTACGTACTAACTAGATCTAACAGTTTCTCAAGTCTAAGCGTCAACTTATTAAGGCGCACTGTGGGGCAGCGTTCAGCCTTGGGAGTCCAAGCATTCGTTTCATCCAATCGTCGTCCCGCTGTATGAATTTCAATGGAAAAGAAAATGATTGGACCTCATTGCCGTAGTGACTGTCATGTCTGATCGACCGGCGAATAGACCAGGGACAAAGCCTCGGCGGGCCTTGAGGTGATGGTTTGACGTGTTGCTGTTAGGTATAAATAGATGAAACATACAGATTGACTGAACTCGATCCAATCACGCTAGCGAGCAATCTCCCTAGTCCCTCTGTACAAGAAGAAAACAAGAAACCCTGCCCATCGCATTGTTTTACTGCAAATTGAAAAGCGATCAACAAGCGCGCGCCATCATCTTAGCTGAATCTTGGGCTTAAGGCTGACTGGCTGGCCCGGAGACGGCGGGTACAACCACGAATATTTCCCTTGTCTCACTCGCCTAACCGTCTTGTTGCTGCTACCAACACTCGTTTATTGTGTCGATTTCTTATCGCTTGCGATGCAAATATTCTCTCGCTGAAAATATATACTATGCCATCGTGATTGGCCGGTCCGAGGCTCAAGAATGTACATTCCTAGCATTCCCGCCCGGCAGCTGTTGGCTGCTCGAAGCTCCAGTATGTCCGGCACTACTGCCGCGGGCATCGGGGTGAGTTCTCTTATCTGCTCTTATATCGATTGGATCTATCTAATATAATTTTGCTGATATATAGGTCGCTATCGGTGTCGGCGGTTCGATTCTGGCCCTGATATTCATCTTCATCATGGTCCGGCAGCTGCGAATTCGAGAAGCTGAGCCCAGGCTGCTGCCGGGGAGGTACATGAAGAATCTATGGTGGAAATGGACACCGCGATCGCGAGGTTGGATTCAATAACTAACGTGGACTCGATCGAAGCACGGCTAATGTGAATAGGAGGCTTCAATCGCAATAGACAAATGACAACAACCCTCACTGCAGGCCTCTCCTCAAGCGCAGGTCTCATGGCCAATAACACCAACAACGACACTACAACCTCCAATCCACCCCAACGCGGTCAATCAATCCGGTCTATAATCACCCTGCCATCTTACAGCCGCCTCCCCAAAGAAGAAGAACAAGTCATCGCCCGCGAAGGAGAGCGTGAAGGTATGGACATGGTCGTCGAATTTCCAGAGACAAACGAAGAAGAAGAGAATCGCCGGGAAGAAGAGATGGAGTCTTTGTACCAAATTCGATTACGACGCCGCGAAGAGCTCGCCGAGCGGGATGAGAGGCGTCGATTGAGGAGGGAAGCGCGCGCGGCGGGCGATACGGCACGTTTGCAGCAGTTGAGTAGAGATAGTCTTGCCGCTAGGGAGGCGAATGCGACTAGGCCGAGTGCGAGTGTGATGTTGGCGGAGCATCAGAACCGGGATCGGCATCGGAGAATTTCATCGGTTACGTATGCGGATATTGGGCATGTAAGGCACGACGGATCGCGAATTCGCGCCAACTCGAATGAGTCGGATCAACGGCCATTGTTGGACAACGCCCGTCTGTCAACGCACTCGATTCTTACCATGCAGAGTCAGACTCGATCTTCCGTGTCTGGGATCAGTACACTGAGCGCCAGCGTGCACTCTGGTGACGACGACACCCCACCCAGCGAGTCGGCAATGGAGGACGGAGATCTTAGCACTGCACATATTCCACCGCCAAGTTACGAATATGACGACTGGGGTGATGCTCCGGCGTACGAGAGTCCTATTGCGAGGACCAGGGGAGAAGCGGAACATTCGTTGCTATCGCAGACACTCCCTCAAATCCGCATTGACACTGCCAGTCCTGCGAATAGCACGGTTGTTTCCCCAGCTACCGCTGCAGCTCCGATACCTCATCAATCCGCTGCAGAAGTGCCAGAAGACGCGACTCGCGCAGTTAACTAAACACCACGACCGAGCTCTTAGTCGACAGAAGTCGTCTAGAACGGAGCTTGACTGGCAGGATCAACAAGTACATGACGAATTATGACACCTCATCTATGGCCTTCAGACAAAGAAAGGTCCAGATATGTAAATCTTTTGAATCTAGGCATGGCGTTTGTGGATACATATGGATTGGATGGATATGGTTGATACTATGTTTGGCGATGATATGTGCTTTTATTTACTTGTACCTAGGTAGTTAACGATCAAACTCACTCAGTTTGTTCACGGTTTTCTTTTTTACCTCCCTAATTTAGTGGATGCGTGGTATGAGATGATTGCAAGATTGAATGCGATTGTAACAGGGTAGATATGTGAAAATATTGTCTTTCCTTACTATTTTATTCCATGACTCCATGAATAGTTGGAGGCACTACATATGTAAAACCACCTGTCAAACATGGCGGGGACACAATCTTAGGGTTGTTACTATGTAAGCAATGCTAGTGCCCTTCGTTCGCAATCGCTCTGCTAGCTTATGCACTAGCAAATAGCATTCCTAGGGTTGATATGTCAGCTTCGATCGGCTGGTAAATATAGTCGTCGCTACTTCCTGCGACCAAGATCCACGAGGCAATCGAAGAGCCATGGAGCAATTAATCTTCCGCAATGTCCCAGCCGTACTCTTTCCCTTCATCGACTGTAGCCTGGATCAACTCACTCAGCTCTCACGCGATACAGAGACTCTCTCTCGACTTCTCGACCAGGCAAAACGAGCCGTTTCATGTCTGGATATTCTCCTATCAAGGGTCCACAACAAGCGAACAGTGCGATGTACTTCACAGTCCGTCAAGGTGACGGCTGCAGCTCGCTACAGTCCTTCAACCGAACTCAATTTAAGTAGTATCAGCATACACTCCTTTGTTGGGCTGGTAACGTTCCTTCCTTTGCCAGACATTAAAGTTTTAGCCAACAATCCTGATGCTCTTCGCAGAGCTGATAGGTTTTTTGAAGGGGGAAAGGTGAGCGCCAGGTGGGGGGTCTACTATACTCTTCTTACCGCATGCAATCCGGAGTGGGCTCAACGATTTGTGGACGGTAAGCCAGCTGGTCCCCGAAATGTACTTGCTACTATCTCAGGCAACTAAGCTTTTCGAATCTAGAAATACATAATGCAGACTCAAGGACGACCTCAACTCCAGGGATCTTGAATCCTCACAATGAAGTGGCCTCACAAGTCATTGTTGCTCCTGCAAATCTCGGGGGTTCCACCTCAAATCCAATCGCAGATTCTATATCTAACCCACAAGCTACTCGTCCCCCAATCCTCCCACTCGAACAAAACAAATCTAAACCCTCATCCTACAATCAAATATCCCAAGAGATTGAGCTATATCTCCGAGCCCTGAAAGCAAAGGAAAAAGCCTGGGGACCAGAAAATGTCACCACTTTAGACACTGTGCATGATTTAGGTACCCTTTATGCTCTGCAGGAGAATGTTGCTGAGGCGGAGAAAATGTATGTTCGTGCACTGGCTGGGTTTGAGAAGGCTTTTGGCAAGAATCATAAGAGGACGTTGGAAGTTTCTGTGGAGCTTCAGGAATTGCATGCTCGATCGAGTATAGTTTAAAGCTTTCTTGAGTACCTTTTCGAGACTTCCTGTATGGTAGCATTCAGGTCTTTCACAGATCAGATCTTCATATTGGGGTCAAAGAGATAGTTTGATGATGTATTGATATCGAAACCTTAAGGTGCGGACAGGCTTGAGAGAGAGCTGCCATAATGATTGCAACCGAGCTTTGTAAGCTGATATGTATTTATTTTATTCAGAGTCATATGGCATACCCAATGCTGAGGGTGATTATCAAGCAGGTGATTTGAACAAAAACAAGTTGTAAATTTATGATCGGAATTGACTAGTTAGATAGTGAAGTGACCAATGTTCAAATTATTGTTTCGTTATTTTCTCTCGTATAACCTAGATCGGCCATTATATACATCAAATAGTTTCGTTCAATCTACAGCATAAGTGAACTCTGCTGCGATGTCCGAAAACCGCTTCTTAGACTCGGAAGGTCATCTCATTTTCGCACCCAGTGACCCATCAAATCCCCAAAACTGGTCTACAAGACGAAAATGCTACATCACAGCAGTCGTTATTCTACTTGTGACAAACGCGACGTTCGCCTCATCAGCACCATCTGGAGCTGTTGACAGCATCGGTGAGGATTTGGGCGTTTCTGCTGAGGCTGCGGGCTTGGTTACTACAATTTTCCTTCTGGGTTATTGTGCTGGGCCTCTGATATGGGGGCCTTTGTCAGAGTTCTATGGGTGAGTTTCATTGAGAGCGCCCAGGTCGATCCATATAACGAATTGATTACTTTATGTCAGAACTAACCTTGCCCAGCCGACGCTACATTTTCTACATATCATTCTCCTTCTACCTTATTTTCAACTTCCTATGCGCTTTCACTCCGAATTTCGCCGGTTTACTCGTCGGTCGGTTTCTCTCAAGTGTATTCGCTAGCTCTGCGCTTTCAAACGCACCGGGTGTACTTGGTGATATTTGGAATCCCGCTGAGAGAGGCAATGCTATGATTCTATTCTCGGTCGCTACGTTCATGGGGCCTGCCCTGGGGCCCATCGTTGCTGGATTCTTGCAGCTGAAGGAATCGTGGAGATGGTGTTTCTACATTTTGCTGTGGCTTGCTAGTGTGACAGAAATTTTCCTCCTCACTATTCCCGAAACTTTACCGAGTATTGTCCTACTAAATACGGCGCGAAGAATTCGCAAAGACGGGAAAACTACTGAGAGCAAGAGTGTCCTTGCCCCAATTGAGGCGAAAGACCGGCGATTGGTGTCAATCTACAAAATTGCGTTGACGAGGCCTTGGAAAATCCTATTCGATCCAATCAGCTTTTTGGTGGCGATCTATTATTCTCTGGTTTATACAATGTTGTATATGCTGTTCAGCATATATCCAATTGTTTTTCAACAAAAGAGAGGCTGGAATGCTGGGGTTGGGGAGTTGCCGCTCATTGGCGTTGTTATCGGAGCATGCTTAGGGGGCTTATTATTATATCTTCTCAGTATGCGCGAAAGACGACAAACCCTAACTGGTGATAGCCATCCTGCCGGAGACCCCGAAAGCAGACTGCCGGCTGCGATGATTGGCGGCGTTCTATTTGCAATCACCTCTTTCTGGTTCGGCTGGAGTGCTGAATACAATTCTGTGCATTGGATCGTGCCAGCAACTGCAGGAACCTTTTTGGCAGCCTCGATTTTGCTGATATTTGTGTCTTATATCAATTATCTGATTGACACATATATGACATTTGCTGCTTCGGCAATGGCTGCGAATACTGTAGCTCGGTCTGCTTGCGCTGCTGCATCGCCACTGTTCACGCAATATATGTTTGATGCGCTGGGTACTGGTGGTGCAGGATCTTTGATTGGAGGAATAGCGGTGATACTTGCACCTGTTCCCTTTATTTTTTGGCGATATGGAAAGTATATTCGACAACAATCAAAATTTGCTCCAACAAATGAGTAGCATGCTCTTCCTGTGGAAAGAATGGATGTATGATATGCGCTAGATAACCATACAAGGTACAATCATAAGTCTGCTCTAATACGTGTTTCATGTCATTGTGCTTTTAACATCTATGGCCCTCGGCACTGCTGGTACTTTGGTAGACGATAGATAGCCCTAATATTAAGACGCTCTTTCCAGTATGCAGACAATCCCAATCGACGACTTTTGCCACCTTTAGCATAGGCTACCCACTCCGTGCTGTCTTTTTTCGATCGATGTTTACTTTAACATTGTAGAGATGCTGACGAATCCAGCCTATGTATTACTAATAAACGGATGTATGATCATTTGTAGTCAGGGTCCAACTCGGGTGACATGAGGTGTTAGTGAATGATGATAAATATTCCTGGCGACCTTTCTGTTTTTGCAATGAATACTATATATGGCCATGATTGTCCTTCCTTGTCTAGTCTATTTTTATAAGTCGGGTGCCTTTTGCAAGCAGAAACTTCACTTCTACCTAGACGTTTCTCAAAGTCAACTCACCAGAATTCCCAGAATGACACAATCACGGAAACTAATTACAAGTTCCAGCTACCTCGACGCTGTCAAGCATCGTCGTACTGTATATGTCGTCACCGACAACATTTCAGTCTCCGATGACCGTATCATCGAGATCGTGAATCAAGTCATCCAAACCCTGCCTTCGTCATGGAATATACAAAGCACCCGCATTCTTGTCACTCTCGGCAAGGAGCACAAGAGGTTTTGGGATGTTGTTATTGATGCTGCAAAGCCATTCGTTCTTGCACAAAAGGGCGAGGAAGATTGGAAGCGTAATGAAACCCGGTTCAGGTCGTTTCAAAATGCGTATGGTACCGTATGTTATCTTTCCCACTTAGCTTTCTAAAGCTAAAGAGCTTTTATTCCAATGCTTACTTGGTCACATGATAGATATCCATCTTCGAAGACCATACAGCAATTGAAAAACTACACGAGAAATTTTCTCACTTCCCCATCACGGTATTTGAGACTTTCGCCGAGCATTCCAATGCTATGCATCAAATAACGCTGTGGACTGCGCTTGAACTGGAGGAAGGGATTGGTGCAAGTCTGCAGCATTCACATTACGTGCCCGGTGTAGAGGAGGGCATCAAGGCCGCGTTTGATATTCCGTCTGCTTGGTCCGTGAAGGCGGAGCTTGTGTTTGGCGCAATTCCAGGAGAGATGCCGCCAGTGCCTGAGAAGGAAGATGTCTCAAAGACCGTCAAGGTCTGCAAATAGATAATGTGGCTATTTCCGGTGATAGCTTGCCTGTAAGTACCCTTGCTCACCATTGACAGAGGCCGTGAAAGGGAGACATTATTATAAAGACTCCTACTCTTCTAGTTTCTAGTTTAGTGTTGGTTTAGCTACGTCATCGACCCCAAAGACCAGGAATACTTACAAGCTCGTATAGCTGAATAGACACTGATACCGCCAAAGCCCACCTGATGAAACCTAACCCTTATCACTATGCAATTTGGACGCAAGTCGAGGCAACCTAAAATCCATAGCTCGTCAATTCTATAATACGCCCTTCTTCATATAGCAATAACCCAAGTAACTGTAAGCTCTATTGGCCAAAGCTTCTTTTCTGACGACAGAACGAATGGCCGGTGGCAGAGCAGACTAATTTAGCTCCCTCAAGGATATCACTAGCCCTAAGACGATGTTGTAACCTTGAAAGCACTGGCTACAAGCTCGGATGAATTTATTGCATCAAGTACATATTGTTACTTGTACATCTGAAACCTGTAAACATAAAACGCAAAGAACGTAGTAGTAGCATCTATAGTCTTGAGATATAGAGTATAGACCCAATCACGGAGAACATCACTGTTGCAATATTAAAATGTATAGAGGGATACTTAATCAGAAAAAGCCCAAGAATTCTAGAAGAACAAAAGGCTGAGAGAACCATTACTGCAATTCATGGTTCGAAAGCATGCATAAGAAAGGGTTGGCATTCCATCACATATCGTATTTCGATAATCTGTACCTAATATTACGCTATGTATTGGAATTTACCGTTTTGAGATTACATACATACACATAGGATTCTGTGTTTTATTATTCTTGTTAGTTGGCTTCACGGACAATACAACCCAACAGAAACACTTGCATAATCTGATAACTAAAGGGCCCGCTTAGAGCTAGAATAAAGATCTAACTTTTTTCAGTAGAAAGATCACACGGATGGTATTTAGTTGATATCCATCCAGTGATGAATTCAATTCCAGGTATTTTACTAGCCATGGATATGAAAGATAGACTGCGAAGATTAATTGACGAAGCCACTGACTGGGTTGCTCAGATCTAATATTTGGTCCTCTAGTGGGATCGTCCTTATGAGTAATGAAATTGAGAAGCATAAGTCTGCTTCAAATTTACATATAGACACCTATTGTCGGAGAAAAATAAAGATACATTGTGAGGAACTCATAATCGATTAGTTCTTCGGCGTCAAATTAGGGCTTGGTCCGTCAGGTGCAGCGGCTACGACTAGGGTTAGTATTGATCTGCTTTTGGTCTCGGGCAGGACCCACCCTGGCTTCTGGATAAACAAAGCTTCGCGCGGGTCTTCCGCTTTGCTTCAATGTTTACTTTCAAGTATCATATCCTAGTCAATAACAACTACGATTGACTACTTTCATAGCATTTTACTTTGCGGCCGGTTTCTATTCTCGTACGATCGTACCCCTCATCCAATTTAGCCGCATGCTTGCAAGCATTCGCTGCTCCCAGATTCCACAGTAACGGCTGGATCAAACGCGTCTTTGGACACGACAAAGAGCCCAGAACCCCAATCGAATTCATCCAAGAGCACCAAGAACAGAAGAAGTGTTTGTACTTATGGACTAACTCTTCAAACAATTAATCAACTGTGCAACTTGCCTCAAACATGACGCGTCCATACGCAATGCGACACACTGAGAATACACAAGGCTCCGTCGGCGAATCCACCATGTCAGACTTCGACCCAGAGAACGAAGCTCTTGTTTCAACACGACAACTCGACCATAGCCAGGAGCTTCCAAATCTCCCAGCATCTTTTCGTAGACCGAGCACGACGGGGAAAAGCCCTTCTCCGCGTCTCGATCCCGAGTACACCATCGATACATCGGCTATCAATCGTGCCTTTCCCGAATTCTCCGATGTCGAATCATCCCCTGACGACGGGACTGAAGATGACTTTTCAATCGAGATTGGGCGAGGTGTGAAAAACCCTGGCCGCAGTAGACGCGACGATTCGCGCAACTCAATGATGAGCATTGAAAACAGCATTCGCTCATCTTCTCCGGCTATCAAGCTAGATTTCCCTGCCACAAGCACCCCAACCAAATCAGCAATTCGGAGCTCTTTAAAACGAGCAGTCGCCGGAGATGCCCTACGCAAGGATGCTCAGAGAAGACGCGCAAGCCAGATGCAAAAGGAAAACATCGACCCCCAGCCACAGGCCATCCTCTCCAAGAACGCGCCTCGCTCTGCTGAACCTCGTCATACATTAGCTGAAATGCATGTCAGAGCACGTGAAACATACGATGGATCATACATTAGCGATGAGAGACCCCAAAACATTCCCGTCAACACACGAACCACTCGATTTGGAAACGTTTCGGCCCAAGTCGCAGCTGCTATGGAGTCGGCGTCGCGTAACACGCAGCCTAGCGACTCCCGCCGTGGCAAGCGCGATCCTCCACCGAACCCTACATTTACTCTGGACACCGTCACCAATGGGTCAATTTTACTTCCAGACTTGCCCAACATTTCGGAGCTCGTATCGGGCGTTTATGAAGATGGAACTCCGGTTTTCACCCGTCAGACCAGACCCCGTACAACACGCTTTGTCTCTCCTCCCGCTGAGGACATGGATGTGTCTCAGGCTCGTGGTCATATTCCCTTGAAGAACGTGCCCATTCCTGAAGATGAGAAAGCTCTCTTCGTTTCACTGAAGCTCTTGCAGGACAAGGTTGCGGACTTGGAGCTAGCAAAATCCGAGGCAGAAAAGAAACTCGAAGATGCCCGCGAGGAGAACCATCTTCTCAAAGCCGAAAAGTCGCGTCGACAGAAGGAACAATACGATCGTCTCAAACTATTTGGAGGCGAGGATGGCGAGCAACCTAGGGGCAGTACTAAATTACTGCAAGACAAGAGCAGTGAGCAGTTGCACATGAATTACTGATTATTTGACCAAGTCGCTAACATACTTCTTAGGACTTGAAGCGATAAACTTAGCTTTGCAAAACAGACTTGATATCGCTGAGCGAAAGGTCCAGGTCCATGAATCGGCATTAAAATCCTTGGCCCAAGAACGGGATTCTGCTGTCACACAGTTGGGGGTGGCTTATTTGAATACGCAAGAAACAACGCGAGAGAATGAATCTTTGAAGAAGGAGAATGCGGAACTCAGAGCCCAGGTTAACAAGCTGACAGCGCTGACTCGGGAACTGATCGGAAACGAAACAAACACACAGCATTCGCTTCCCAAGGATCAAGTAGAAACAGAGCATATTACCACGAGTACCGATCCAAACGGAGGCAATACTCAAAAGACGTCTGGATCAACACGTCGGCGCCAATCCAAGGAACAAGCCGTGCGTACGATCAACAATTCTGCACGAGATGACCCTGAAAGCAGGGTGCTTGAGAGGGTGGAGAAGGAGATATCGAGACTAGAGAAACAGCGTCAAGATGAAGAACTATTCTCTCTCAACCTTTCAAGGCCTACTACAGCAAACTTAGAGTCCGCCTTAAAATCAACGATCCCTTACAAATCAGGGGAAACGGAAAATAGCAGGAAGGTACCCAACACCGGAAAGCAACGCATTAAGCGCGTCATTGTTGAGGAGGTCGACACCACAGAGAACGGCACTGAAGACCTTCGAGAACAAACTAAGGATCAAGCCGGGCCTGTACAAGACTTCACTTTGCTTAGCTTTATTGATGATCGGGAGATCGCCAAACTACGCAGGCGACTCGAGATTGAGAGAGCTACACGCAAGCAGAACCAGTCGCTAGCTGCAAGAGGCCAACCCGCAATTACTTCTACAACCAAGCGTATATCTTCAGACCCTCCCCGCAAGTCATCGTTAAAAGAGCCCAAGGAATTTGCCGTACGCCCAACATCCGCACTGGATGAGGCTAATCCGACTTGGAGGGCCGATCAAGATGATGCCAGCGAAGGTCCTTCCGGACGTCGCAGACGCCATTCTGACCATTCAGTCCAGAGCCAAAGTCGGCGAAAGAAACCAATTCCAGATTTAACCTCGGCTTTCATTCTACCGGATATCACCCTCCGCTATACCGAAACTGCTGCCCAAGAGCCCGTTCGTCTCTCTGAGTCTGCTCAGAAAGTTCTTGATAGCGTTAGTGGACATGATGGCAGGAACTGTACAGTTTGCAAGCGTCTCTTGCCTGAGGGGGTGACTCACGATCATGATGATGCTCACGTCACTATAACGAAGCCAACCCCTGTCTCTGAGCGTATGCCCGAACCATCCGCCTACAATGAAGAACCAACTCTTCGTCCATCTCGACCACCAGCAGAAGCTCTAGCTACTGTTCTCAAGAGTCTTGAAGATGAACTCTCTCATCTTAAAATGCAGCTGGCAGTGGCACAACAGGCCTTTTCGAAGCAGGATGCGTCCCTCGGCAAGCGACAAAGAAAGTCTCTAACCACCAAGATCGAAAAGCTTCTCAAGGAAATTGACACCAAAGCCGATCAGATTTACGCGTTATATGACGTACTCGAGGGACAAAAGCAAGACGGCCACGAAATGACCGAAAGAGAGATGGAAATTACTCTTCAATCCGTTGGGATTGATGTTCGGAACGCAGCCAAGCTCGCTAATCCGACAGGAGCCACTGATCAGTCACTCCGTCACAAGACAGTACAAAACATGGAGGATTTTGACGACGATTACGACGAGGAATTGCCATGGGAGGGATTCGAGAGCACTGCCGAGATGACGGGCCGTCATACTTCGCGCACAAATTTGTAATAGACTGGCCGTGTTTCTTTTGCGAGATCGAGTCATAGGGCTTGTTGTTCGATAATAGGCCCAGGTTTAAGACTGACCTCTTATCATCAGAGGTGTATGTCCCTGTTTTTGTTACCTATACAACAGCCCTCTATCCGACTTGAAAGGCAATGATTTCGCAATGTTCCTAGGCACACATTTTGAACGGATTTTCCATCTGCATGTTGACTGACTCTAGTGTATGTCCATGAAGATGATTTTCCTACCTCAGCCAGCGAACGATGAGACCAACATCTTTAGACTAACCCTTCTCCTTGACATTTCTACTCTGCACTCTCGTCGTCGTTTCGGGGAGTTGTTCGTTCACAAGCTATTACACGTTGCAGTCAGTTCTCTATAGTGTTATGTTTGCATTGGCGTTGGAGTACGTCTATCAATTACTGTTGGAGTCGTTGCGGTTTTTTCACTTTTGCTCGCATGTCGATTCGTGTTGTTCAGTCATAAGGTTGTCTCTCGTCTATTCAATTCGTCTTACTTCATTGTCTCAAGGAGTTGTGTATCGTTAGGTTTTTCAACTAGAGAATTATTGTTGAGTGTGTGATACATAATTTTTTTTTTACCGAGCACCGAGTTGACAATTTTAAGATGCTGGTGCCTTGAGCCTAACACCCTCGATAGGCAAATGATATGGATGAACCTTCCAGGTTTATATTGCCGCAAACTCATTGCAAACCCGGAAAGCATCGGTACCCAAGGCGCAGAGAAATAACGAATAAAAAAACCAACACCATCGCTATGTATCCCAATTTTAATATATATAACAAGCTTCCATACCAAATGAGGCTGAAAGATCAAAAAACATCATCAGAAGCTCGGACTGTTGCAGCCTGTTGCGCAGCTCCTACCGTGGCAACAGCGGCTTTCGTAGTCACGCCGCCAAGGTTATCTCTTTTGGGAACTTCTTCGTCAATAAAGACACCCAGACCAGCGAATGCTTCGAAGAGTGTACGTGAGTAATACTCCTTAACATCAAATCCGCCCGCTGCAAATGTCGCATTGTTACGAGCTTGCTCCAGCCACTGAGACGGATAATGGTCTTGTAAAACATAGTAATCCCGTTTGTCTGCTTGGATACCACCAAAGGGGTCGTAAGGCTTTTCCGGCTCTGGTAGAGTAACTTTTTTAAGACCCTTGATAAGACTTGGTTCCGCGTCTGAATCTGTAGTTGCAGATACGACTCGAGCTCCTTTGCTCTTTTCGCCGCGAAGAGCGGCTTGTTTTTGTCGTAATCTCTCTTCTTCGCTTCGGCGCGCGGACGATTTTTTGAGTAGGATCTTTTGGCCTTCGCGGGCGATACTCGCTGCATCGCCAGGTCGGCCTGATGCGAGCCGAGCAAGTACCTCTTCACGACCGGCGGCGAGTTCACGCTGTTCTCTTTCGTATTCTTCGCGTGCTGCCATGCGGCGTAGACGGGCTTGTTCTTGTTCAAAGGATTGTTGTTCCAGAAATGAGGAGGCTTCTTGTGATGCGCGGGCCTTGTTCGCCCGGATGGAGTCGAGATTTGAGGCTTCGTATTTTCGTAGGTCAGCTTCGGTTTTTGCGACGTCGATACCTAGAACCAGGTTCATGATCATGGTTTCGCGTTGTTCCAGGAAGTTGTCCCAATCTAATTTGCTGTCAAATTCATCTTCTCGACGATTCAGACTACTCCACATTAGTTTCTGCCACCAAGGAGAGCCAAGCATAGAGACTGGGCAGCTCACATCGCCATGACTCTTTTCCGTATATCAACCTCCCTTTCCACGCCGATATCTTCAAAGGTCTGTGTTCGAAATCGATTCTTTCGTAGTGTCTTCTTGCAACCAACCACCGGACATGAGTTCGGGCCTGCTGAGAATATACGCTCAACACAACTATCACAAATTCGATGGTAACATTCCGGGTTTATTAGGAAGCGCATGTCTGGGTTGAGGTATCTTGAGGATTTGCAGATGGGGCACACCTCTTATCACGTATGTCAGCTTCGATATTAGAGTAGAGATGGTTGTAGGTACCCACCGTCCTCATCCCGGCGAGAGACGCTATCAGTCAAGTCAGCCATTTGGACTGACTGGACTAAAGCTGATTAGAAGAGGGTGTTGTAGAGTCAGAAGTGACGTTGAGTCGGCCGCGCCTTTGATATGGAAGGCTGCCCGCGGAGCTCGAATGGTGACCAATTAGAAGCTGCGGGCCCGTTCCTCTTTTTTTTGATTTCGCCTCCTTGCATACTCCCCCGCCCTCTTTCTTTTTCATATCACTACAGTATCACATCACACTCGGCTTGGATTTTACTTCGAGACAGGCGGAATGGCTGTCCGAAACACCACACTAGATGAACTAGAGCGCCGACGACTAGAGTTGGAGGGAAACATCCAAACCCTCCGCAGATCCCTCTACGACTGGCGGCTCCGTGAAGCGGAATATGATGGACTGAAGGACGAAATAAAGAACCTACAACACGACTGCACGAGCGCCGAAATACTTCAGATTGGTCTTGGATATGAGGGAACCGTTGTTGATGAGAAGGAAGTCAGGGATATCATTGGCGAGAGACAGAACATCACGCGGTCGAGAGATCAGGTCGTTTCGCAGATTACTCGGCGACTCGACTACGTGAAGCAGAATGTCACTTCATTAGAAAAACGATTGTCAGCAGCTGAGGTAGAACTGGATAGGTTACTGTCTATCGAACGTCCTGGACCCAACGCCGCTACAGAGGAATATGCTGTAACCGAGATTTTTGAGGAGCTGGACGAGAATGGAGATGTTATTTCTAGCAAGGTCTCGAACCCTGCCGACCGCGCTCCTGAGATTCTAAATATGCTCAAGAAAGCTGGTGTGGACGTTCCACAAGGCCAGGAGACTGCAAAGAAAGAGGATGACAAGGTGGACGCGAAAGAAGGCGGTAAAGCACAAAATCTTGACTCGGCTACAATTAAAACAGTCAACCACAAAGAGCCAAGACCAGCATCTACTGAAATTGTCACTCCCGCAGTTGTAAACACTATCAACGACGAACTCGATGACTCTGACTCCGAACCCCCGGTTCTAGAGGTGGATGAGTCTCCCGAGGATGCGAAGCTCCGCCGTGAAATGCTCGAGTACGGTTTCCACGAGGTGGGGAAAGTTGTTGCTGAGCTAGAAATGGACGAAGAAGGTAGTGAGATATCTGTCGATGAAGACTATGAATATGATGACGATGATGATTACGAAGAAGATGAAGATGAGTATGGACGTACAACAACCAGGGTTTTGACGGACGAATATCATCAACAGATGAAGGAGTTGGAAGAAAGGCTTAAAGCCGGCGGGTTCATCAACTTGGGCCCTGCTCAAAATATAGATGCGGAAGCCAAGGAAACAGCAGAGGCTGCATCACACGGAGGGGTCTTGAAAGTCACAGCTATTGAAAGGGACGCCAACGATGAAATTGTTCTTGGCGAGAAGAAGAAAATTAGAAAGAAAGTTGCTTTTGCCGAAGAACTGGATATTGCTCAAGAGGCGACACGGCCAACAGTCCCAGAAAAGGCTGAACGAAAGATTGACGTTGTCAAATCTGGCGTGACACCTCTATCAGAGTCCGTCGTTGAGCGCTCCGCCTCAAAATCAAACGCCGTTAGCAATAAAGATACTACAGGCATATCTTCTACGAAGAAGAAAACTTCGAGATTCAAATCAGCCAGGAAAGATGGTATTCCAACACCAGGCGATTCAACTACGGCCGGCCTCAGTCCCGGACCTCAAACATCAATACTCAAGAAATCCGATCAACCACCCGTGTCTTCGTCTCTTTCCCTCTTCCCCGCCAAACCTGAAGGACCCAAACCGTTCTCTCAACCCATTATTGCCGGCGATGTATTCGCCACTGCTTCAGCAACCAAAGCCTCAATAGACCGCGAAGCCCAACCCCCTGAAGGGAAGATTACCGCTGAGACGCTCGTTGAACGACCCGTATCGGATAAAACAAGCGTTCTCCCGCCAGATCCAGATGAAATAGATGAAGAAATTCACCGCAAAGAAGTTGCGACCGAATTCTATCGTCGACGCAACCTCAAAATTCAACAAAGCGGTGGCTTTGTGAGGGACAAGGATGATGAGGATGAGGCGGATCAGCTATATGAGTTGGATGATAACGGTCAGCCGAAGAGGAAGGTCAGTAAGTTCAAGGCTGCACGGTTGCGGTCTTGATCCTCGAAGATATTTATGGAATTGAATGAATATTCATCATCCTTCTCTTTTTTTGTCTCTCTTTTCTTCCCCCCGTCTGTAGGTATTTGTAACTGAAGGAACGTTGAAAGTGAGAGGTTATTAATCTCTCATTTAACTACTGTGACATGGCTCCTGCATCAATTCTTTATCTACAGGGTAGGTATCATTTGATGAGGGACTTCCACGCCATGTTCACTGATACAAGTTCCAATATTGATCTCATTCTACGAATGGACGAAGGCTCTCTGACTGCATCATAACAATTCCTCCTAGCTTTTGCTATATTTAAGTATATGGAAGGCCAGGAGGATTTCGTGGAGTTGTGGTTTCGTTTCACCTTCTACATTATATTTTGGGTAGGTTTGAAGTGCCTAGTGTGGCTGTGGCCATTGAATACAGATTCCATCTCTTGAGGTAATTGAAGGGCAAAATTATGGTTACAGTGAACTACTGCAAATGAATGTATCATTGAAAAGTCGTCAATTCGTAATAATACTATATAAATTATACATCCTGCCATTGTGTACGTCCAGTCATCATTTTGCGCCACGGCGTAGATTATTAGGTCATGCGTAAAACCCCCTAGAGCTACCCCAAACACAGATACTATTCATCCTCACACTCAGAACCATCAATCCAAGATGAACAGCCAATGAAATTAACTGCGCTTTAAGACCCCGTATTGGCAGGGATAGAACAGCGAAAATGAACAGAGGGTAATACACCCATGGATTCACGGCTAGAGGCATGCATGTCTGTGAGATTAGGATTTGCTTGACGATGAAGAGCGTGACTCGTGCATTTGGGATGGGAATTTGGATGTCCATGGAAGGGAGAGGTATGAGATATAGATAGGAGTTACTGCTCCAGAATGTTTCGGGAGGTGGTGGGAGTAGTCTGTGTGGTAGAAGTGGTGTTTGCATTGGCGGAGTTGATGGTGGGTCATGATTGTGGTGCTGTATCATGGGATGAGTATATCGTCGTTGGTTATCGGTATTTCCTTCCACATCGGCATCTAGGCGTTGTGGTGTGGATGGTGTGGAAGGTGTGCTTCTGAATCGAGGACGAAGTATCACGTCCTGATCCTGAATGCTAGGTGATCTGGGGTGGTGGCTATCTGAATCTGAATCAAACGATGCGTTTTTTGAAGTAACGCTTCGTGTTTCGTATCGGACAGGTGATCGAACAGCTAGAGGCCCGGTTGATCGTGACGCATTCTTGACTGGAGAGCGAGATGGACGAGGACTAATAGGGGCCGGAGATTCAATAGGTTGTATTCGTTGACTAAGATCAGCCCCGACGGAGCTTGCACGACCAAAACGGCGGCTCTCGTTGCCCGTGACACCTCCCTGGATACTGAGCAAGACTTCATCCGCAGTCGGCCTATAAGCAGGGTCGATAGATAGAAGTTGCTGTAGGATGGTGTAAAGCCTGTCTGGTAAGTCCGGTCGCAGCCGCTTGAGCGAATCGTCAAAACCTTTCCAGCCACTAATCTCTGCTCGAAGTTCATCGATATCTTCTTTCTCCTCCATGAGATCCGCACTGCGATATGGGAGTTGCGCAAAGCATAGGAAGTGCAGGATCATTCCGAGGGAAAATACATCTGATTTGAAGGTAAAATTCACGAACGGGCCATTGGGAGATACCCTTTGTAGAACTTCAGGGGCGCAGTAAGAAATAGTTCCTGTTGTGCCTGTTGATTTGCGTACTGTATTTTCATATTGCACCTCACCAAAATCACTGACAAGCACCCTCAGTTCTTGGCCCGAATCATGCAGCAGGCAGTTACTCGGTTTGAGATCGCGATGAATGAACCCATTAGCATGTAAGAAACGTATTCCAGATGTTATATCCTTGAAGAAAGAGTATATCTCTTCAAAGTGAAGTTTTCTCGGGCCCGAAAAGTTTGGCATCTCAGGCTGGCCTTTAGACCTACGACGAAGCCGCTCCTTTAATTGCTGTGCAGTCGTCGAACTCTGGACGTTCCCTACCACATATTTATGGAGGTCGCCGGCATTGCAGTACTGTTGCAAAATAAACGCGCAGGGCACGCTCGGACCAAAAGTGCTGATCTTGAAATCCTCCAACCAAACATGCCGATACGAGACTAAATTCTGGTGTGACAGATGCTGCAAAAGTTGCACCTCGATCAGGACCTTTTCCAGCCATTCATGATCGTCACCCACAGGCACTCGCTTGCAAGCAAACCGACCCAGGGAAACGCCATCAAGCATATGTTTGACCAACAGTACAACACCCTTCCCGCCTCGTCCCAGCTCCGCTTCCTCGACAAAGAACTTTTTGAAATATCCCTGACTGAACGCCGTCGAGGATATACCCTGTGGAGATTGAGGGGGTGGCTGTACACATGGCGAGGAAGACCCGACTGTCCCATCTGTCAAAGCCGGTTGCGCCAGGCGTAGACGCGGCGAGAGCGGAGGAGATGTGGATGCTTCGGAGTTGGGTACGCTGTCGTGAAGAAGACGGAAGTATTCTGGGGTCACAAAGTCGTGTTGCTCAGGGCCACCGCTGCGCCCTCGGTGTACATCTGATTCATTATCACGACCACGCATTGGGCGATGGCAATAAGGGCAATCTGGTAGGTCGAAATCGAGACCTCCATTGTTGCTGGTGCTCGCATTACGGAGGATCAGTTGTTGAGAGTCGCGGTCAAGGACAACCACCGAGTCATTGTGACGTCTATAGAAGAGAATAGTTAGTAAATGGGAAGGAAGAAAATGAGAACAAAGATCAACAAATAGATAGACTTTAAGGGTGCTTACAATACGACGTGTCGATTCGAAGAATATGGGACAATAGACATGGATCGCGGTGCGTCATCAGCCATGTTCGGCAGTCGCGCAAACTTGCGTAGTTATATACTTGCTTCTCAAAAGAGAAAAGGATGATGTGAATTTAAGATGAACATTGTCAAGGAATTGAACCCCCATTGATCTTGCTTGACAAGAGCTCAAATAGAGCCTAGCTGAATGTTGTCGAAGCAGCGTGTTGCATGTCGAACAATGAGGTGTTAATCCACAGACTGTCGCCTCCGACTTTTGGGTTGCCCGCAGCCCCACATGAACCTACCACAGAATTTACGGATCAGAAAGAAAATACGAAATTGTGCCACTCATGTGAACTATTATGATATGGATAGAAGTTAGGATCAAGGTGCATCAACTGATGCAATGGTATTGATTGTCTGATGTGTTATGGAGAGTATCACAGCTATGTGAAACAACGAGGCGACATCCCAGCTTTTGTAGCAAGCCGCAAGCTTGCTTCTTATAGCCAACACATACATACATCTTACAGCTTCAGGGGTAGCTGTTAAACTTGTGCATTATGCACCAAGCTGTACATACGTGTTTCAACGGTGGATTTGCCGGTGGAGGAAGATGCAGCCAAGCAAAGCTGTTTCGTTGTAAACAGCGAAGCAGGCAACTCAACACAAAAATGCGTGTCAAGCCGCACTAGGTGGCCTTAAGATCTCTACTTCTGCAGGATTGATGGAAGACAACAGAGGAAGAAAAATATTTCAGTCTTCTGCCGATGCATCGTCTGCGTCTTCGGCTTCAACTTCCTCGGAGTCCTCATCATCCGAGACGATGATACCTCCGTCAGATTCGTCGTCATCGTCGTCAAACCCTTCGAAGTCACTCGTATCTTCCTCTTTGTCTACAGAGTTCTGGTCGCCATTCTCTTCGGAGTTCGCTGCAGGAATGTCTCTTTTGCGTTTCTTAGACATTTCTCCAAGGCGACCCTCTCGTCCTTCAATCTTTTCATCCTCATTTCCTTCATTAAATGGTGGCGGCGTAAACCAAGGAATCTTTCCTCGAAGGAAATCATTGATTACCATCTTAGCAACACCGTCCAAATCAGGCTCGCCGCCTCGTAACAATCTACCACCCTTTCGAGCAAGGATACTGAGGAACTCTATGGCGTCACCGTCAAAGTCCTTGATTTCGTAAGTCCGCTCGATATGGCGTGGTTGTACCTTTTTCAGAACGGCGGGAATATATTGTTCTGGGTTATGAACATTCTCAACTCGGACAACTCCTCGAAGTAGAATGTCCTCCTCGCTATCATTCTGATTGGGAGGCACGACACCAGGACAATCGATGAGATAAATTCTCTTCATCAATGTGATATATTGCCAAACTTTGGTCTCTCCGGGAATGGGTGCAACAGTACAAACCTTCTTGTTGCGAAGAGTGTTGATAATAGAAGACTTTCCAGTATTGGGATATCCGATGAAGCCTACAGAAATCTGCTTGCGATCAGAGTGAAGAGCAGAAAATTGACGCAGAAGCTGGATAAGAGATCCTTTGCCAAAAGAGTTGTTGATAGATGCGTGAAAAGCGAGAGTAGGGTAATCCTTGGACAGGTGGCGTACCCAAGCGGCCTGGCATGGAAGTTAGCTCATACACCGTGCAAGCGCATAAATCCGATACCACACAACAAGAAAGGCAATGTGTGAAATGTTACTAAGAGCTCTGATACAGGAAGTACCATTCAATGATGGAAATCAGACCTCAACTCAAAAACAAAGCACTGCCCATCCTTTACGATAAGCCTTCAAAACGAAAGCCGATCAACTCTAAACTCAGAAAGAGATAGGGCGGCGGATGGGCGTCGATCTACCAAAGCTGTAACAGACAAAACTTCCATTGAGTGGCAAACAAATGCAGAGGAAGAAGCCTTGACTTAGCAATGGCACCGGCGTAGCCAGTTGGGATGAGGAATTAAAAAAATAATACAGGATGTAAGCGGAAGGAAAGTCTGGAACTTACAGCAACCTTGGTCGGAACCAAATCACACTTGTTCAAAACAAAAATGAGATGTTTGTGTGGTGCCTCTTCACGAATGTATTTTTCAATACTTCTGCATCTCGTCCCATTAGGGTCGCGAGCATCAAGAACGTGAATGACAACGTCTGAAGAGTCAATAACCTTGTAAAGCTCGTTCCAGATACGTTTACTTTGACCCTTGGAGAAGACATGTTCACGAGCGACACCTATGATGCCAGTATCTTCAGCGTCGTCTTCACCCGATCGCCCACTTAGCAATTTAGCTTGATCTAGTTTTTCCAAGTACGAATCGTGCATTTTGACAGACTCTCCAGCGAGATCTTCCAGCGAGCCAACATCAAGCTTGACACGTTTCCGTTGTGCTTTGGGCCCGAAGGTATCGCCAAAAGGCGAGGTCTCAATTGTCATCTTTGCACGATGTTGCTTGAGACCATTGAGTTCCTGACCGTCTCTGATCAAACTCATAGGCAATTTATTTGTCTTCAAAAGAACCTGATACGGATCTGCGGCCCGTTCGGCAACGGCTTCTCGAAAGGAAGTTAACGCTTCTTGAGATATGACTCTGGTGTTGCCGAACCACTTGCGGTTTGGCTCTATCCGGGCGTTCGGTAATTCCGTGGACTGGTACGAAGCAGCCTTGATAACATTTCCTTGGGCATCGTGTTTAGCCTTGCCATCTTTGAACATGTTCAGATGACGGACTTTCTTCGCATCGCTATATACAATAGTAAGTCAAGCAAGCCTCGCAGCGAGGGTTGTTTGCTGGCGTACTCACCGATAGAAGTTTTCGCCTTTTGTTCTGACATTGGCCATGCCATCTCCAGTCTTGCCCTGACGCTCTCTACGAGAGGCCTCTTTCTTTCCTGTACCCATTATACTAGATTGAAACTTCTCTTCGCGAAAATGGAAGAAGAAGTTGGAAAATGGCACAGAGTATCTGGCGACGAAGAGCAAAGAAATTTGTAAAGAGAAGGCGGGTAAGAAAAAAAAATGAGCAGCCGGGGGCTAGTGGTGCACGGACCAATCACTGAAAATTGTCGGCCGGCGGAAACAGCAACACTCGGCAGCAGTACATTAACCCAGCGCTGCGTCGAGCAGTTATACTCAAGTCATTATCGTTTGCTCGATTCCAGAGCACTTCGGGTAGTCTCGCTATAATAATTGATACAATGTCGCTCTCCAGGAGCTACCGGGCTGCCACAAGGCAGGTTCGCAACTTCTCCGTCTCTACCAAACTACATGTCGGCCCCGAATCTCCCAACTACATCGAGGTTCCTCAAACATTGCAGCCCGATCTGCCTGCAAAGCCTCGAGTCAAGGGTACTCTACCTGTTCCGCGTGAAATCTTCCCGGCCCGTCGCCCCGACAAGCCTACACCGGCTTACATCTCTGCCGTGACTCCGGAACCAAGCAAAGCGAAGACAATCAAGAAGAACGACCCCAATGCAGAAAATATTGCATGGAAGCAGAGGATGGCAGAAGCACGACGACAAAACCTGAGAGAAGGCTTGCTCGAGTTGTACGAGAGAAAACAGACTACGGTTGCATCTATGACGCGGCGCAGTGCGGCCAAGCAGGCCCGACGAGAGCGCGTGTTGAGACAGCCGGAGAGGGACGATGAGCGCTTGACCAGACCATCCGTCGTCCAGGGCTTAATGGAGCAACCCTCTATCTTACCTGATCCCAACCGCGAGGTCCGAATTGCACAGTCACGCGAGCGAGTGTTGGAAAAGCAGCTTCAGAAATCCATCGAACGGAACAACCACCTTCACACATTGTACATGAATGCTCGCGACTTTATCGTTACAGAGGAGCAGCTCATGAAGGAAATTGAAGACAAGTTCCGTGAAGATGGCGGCGATGAGTGGCGATCGGACAGCGGTACTGGTACCAATGTATGGAACAAGGGAGCACCGCCTACGATCCAGAGTATCGTCAATGCTCAAACCAAGGATGATACTGGAAGATGGCGAATCGAGCAGGAGAGAATGAAGCGGGTGGTGGAGGAGATGACTGGAGGAAAGATGTAAATGGCTTTGCTACCATTCGTTGTTTATTGTACTATACTCGTATAACACTATGTCTAGTTTTTGTATATTTGATCGCTATGTTCTGAATTAAGCCATTGCCAACGCAATGCAAAGACGAATCGACTCCTGAATATTCACGACTCGGGCAGTGCTAAAATGACTTCTGTAAAATCCAAAGGGTATGCTTCTAGCCGAGATGGTATTAATAGGAAGCTATTTGTTCCGTAGCCGCCGCTCAGGCCCCAAACCGCCCAGAGTCTGTGCACGTTTCTTCATCATCTGGCGTCTCAGACAACAGCAACAAAACATTCTTTCTCAGCCCTCGATCCACTCTTTTCAGGCAGCTTTATTCTCTCGTTTTACCATTCTTTTTCGGTTATAAATATTGAGTTATATTATATCTCCTGACCTGAAATCTGTCGACAGTTGTTGTGATACTATTACCTTCGGGTTCGGTTCGCAGATCGATTTAGTGCAGATCCGCCAAGTCTCTCATTTCATAGATTCAGAGTCATCCTCACGCGACATGGCTCAACTGCCCTTTTCGAAGAAACGACTTAGGGCTCGGGTTATTATTTCGTATGCAGTTATTCTGTTTTATCCTGGAGAAGACATTGTGTGCTGACCTCGGAATCCGGAATTAGATATATTTTGGACTATGTATTCATCATGTACGCTCATTTTCCCCACGATGTACTTAGAGTTGACAGGTACTGACCAAGAATTTAGTGGATTTGCAATCGGATTTTGGATGCTCGATCGCATCGAGCCGTTTCACCAACATTTCAGCCTCGAAAACAAAAGTCTCCAGTATCCCTTCGCCGTCAAAGAACGGATCACCATACAAGAAGCTTTACTCATATCATTCGCATCACCTCTAGTGATCATAATCATCTATACTTTGGTGATTGACGGTCTCTTCTCCCACCACAAATCATCTTCACCCGGCGGTTCCGGACGCAGAAAGTTAACCGGCCCGTACAGACTGAAAGATCGTCTGTGGGAACTCAATTGCGGGATTCTGGGTCTGCTGTTGTCTCAAGGGCTGGCCTTTGTGACTACACAGATTCTCAAGAATGCATGTGGTAAACCGCGGCCGGATCTGATTGATCGCTGTCAACCGGCGCCGGGAAGTCAGGATCTGCCGGTATATGGGCTTTCGAATTCGACGATTTGTCAAGGTGACCCGGCGCTGATCAAGGATGGGTTTCGCTCATGGCCTTCAGGGCACAGTAGCTGTACGAACTTTCTCCCCTTGTGCCGCAAAATTTAACAAACTAATCCGTTGGTTGGCAGCCTCTTTTGCCGGTTTATTCTATCTCGCACTCTATCTCAGTGGCAAAATGCATATCATGGATAAGCGCGGCGAAGTCTGGAAAATGATCATCGTCGTGGTCCCTATTCTCGCCGCAACGCTGATTGCCGTGAGTCGAATCATGGATGCTCGACACCATCCATTTGATGTTATTACTGGCTCCTTATTGGGGGTGTTTACGGCGTGGGCATCATACCGACAATACTTTCCACCTTTGTCGGAGCCGTGGAAGAAAGGCAGAGCATACCCAATTCGAAGCTGGGCCACCGAACCCAAAATACCTCCTGGAATGAATGATAATGACGATATGATCCCCCTTCGCGACGAGAATGGAGAGCAGATGTATGCTCAACAACGACCGGCGGATCTCAGCCAGGCGTTTGCATTGCATACTCAGCCGCAACAGAATGTAACCGGGGGAGGAGCAGTATACCGTGCTAAACGACGAGATCGCGACGGATATTCATCTTCATCAAGTGAAGATGTCAGAGAAGGATTTGAGATGGCCGCTCCTCGAGACAGAGAGAGATTGAATGTAACAACAACGACGACATCGCGCCAGCCGTACGACACGACCTATTATTCGCCGGCGCGATCAGCGAGTCCGGGGAATATCGAGAGTGGAGTGGAATCACGACAGCTTGGAGGGGAGATATAAAATCTGCATGTATGATTAATACGCTGGATTAGTTGTAGCATTTACTAGCATTGCAATATTTGGGGGCATAAATAAAATGACATTTCGAAACATTCATCATCCCTCAATGAAGATACTACAAGAGAGTGGGAAATCAGCGAAGATGATTGGTCGTCGGTCGCGAGAGTCTAGATGCCTCATGATTGGCAAGGCTGGCTATCGGACATATTAAAAAATAATTAATATAAAGAAAATTTCACTAAACAAGCGTCGTTATCAACCAATAATGGAACTAGTCAATCAGCTACAAGCTGACGTGCATGGCTGGGCCGTACGTACTACAAGCAAATTGAGTACCCCCGCCATCGGATTATTTGTAGAGCTTCCTTCCCCAGCCTCCCGTAAACAACGAAAAACTTCCGACCATTCCATCTGTTAAATACGAATGCACGGTCTCGTCATTTCCTGCATTTTTCTTTCTTTCTGGAAAATATTTCATACATGAACCGCTGATCTGATCTGATCTCGAGAATCTGACATTGTGACCAAAGGCTGACTGTTGACAGGCGGGACCTTGGGTCTTATCGGGCCGTTGTCACTGGTTACCTGCTGCCACTACTACTCTTTTGAGCGATCATACATTATTGATCTGATCGCATTGTATCGCAACAACCGCCAAGTGATCAGTTGATTGAGAATAGAGTCAGGATGATTGCAGAAGTGATCTTCATCTTCTGGCGCCTGACGGAGATTGTCTTTCTAATCCCGATCATTGGCATGCTGGTGAGTCGCCTTTGTACAAGGGAAAACAATAATCGATACTAACGGACTATAGGCATACTTTGTCAATGGCTTCCTCAACGCAAACCAACTCACCCCAGCCTATATCCTGGTTCTCTTCATCGTCAGCACAATTGCCGTCTTCTGGTGCCTCGACACCATCCTCCGCTTCGGCAGCACGCGCCGCTCAGCCGTCTTCGTCGCATTCATCGATCTCTGCTTCTTCGGCGCCCTGATCGCTGGTGTCTACGAGCTGCGCTTCATTGCCGGCGCTTCCTGCACAAGCTGGAATGACAGTACTTCCTCCGTGTCTCTCGGTCCGTTTGGATCGATTGTGTATACGGGCGAAACACCAAACTTCAACAAGACTTGTTCCATGCTCAAGGCTTCCTTTGCCCTGGGTATCATGGAGGTGGTGTTTTTCTTTATCACGTCGTTCTTTGCGCTGTTGATTCATAGACATCATCGTGATACGGTGGTGAAGGAGACGGTAGTCCGTCGCCGCAGTCATAGCAGTCGTCGGGGTCATCATCGCAGTCACAGTGGCTCATCTAGTCGACGACATTATGTGGTATAATCTCATGTTCCGACTAACAAAGAAACGCAAATTGGAAAGGAAAAAGAGAAAAATGAATGAAATGAAATAATGAGGGAGACGGTGGGAAATGGTCGCTGCCCGACTTTGCTTCTTTCTGTCTGTATTGTATTGTATTGTATTTCTTGGTGATGCTACGAATCTCCTGTGAATATCGGATGCCCTGTATTTAGATAAACCAATGAATGATTAATGATATCTCAATTGACTTTTGATCCGTTGAAAGATGTAATAAACTGTATGTAGACGAACGGCGATGTCCGCCATCAAGCCTGGATGTCGGACATCTCAGCGATCAGAGCGGCGAGCGGCGATAAGGAGTGTCACAATACCGAGACTGAGAAAAAGGAGATTGTAACCTGTCAAACCAATGGATTTCTTTTGAATGGACAGTATCTCAAGCGGTTGAGAAATAAGCGCGACAGTTGGCAGAAGTATTGCGGAGAGGTTGTGAGTGTATGCTCCTGCTTGTTGTCCGTCGGCCACCTCCGCTGTTCACGTAAGACGAACCAGACTTTGATAATTCATTGCTTCAACGTCTCAACTTGATAACTATTTGCAGGATACGTACTACATTAATTTCTGGCATGGATTATTGACTACATTCTATTTCATATTCTTTGGATTACTCTTTACGCACGCGACACTTGCTATCACTCGTCCATCAATGACGCTTATCACCTCAACATCTTGTTCCCAAAGGAGCTCTATCTTTGTCGCCACTCATCACTAGATGAACACCAACTCCACTATGGCGAGTCAAACCCTTGATATTGCACAGGAATACTATCCTGAGAGTATAGACGAAATAAGGGATCGTGAATATCCCACATTACGAGGTTGTACTGCTCCATTCGCTTCTAGCCTCATGATACTGACCGATAATTCTAGATGTGCAATATCTCGACCATGCTGGTACCACTTTATATGCCAAATCTTTAATTGAGAAATACTCTCAAGATCTGGCCAGCAATCTTTTTGGGAATCCGCATTCGGCATCTACATCTTCGCAACTCACTTCTAATCGTGTCGAGGATATCAGACTAAAAGCTCTGCGCTTCTTCAATGCAGACCCAGATGTATATGATCTCGTATTTGTGCCTAATGCGACGGCGGGTGTCAAGTTAGTGGCGGAAACTCTACGAGACTTCAATTCTTCAGCTAGTAGTGATCAGCGCGGCTTTTGGTACGGTTATCACAACGATTCGCATACCAGTCTGGTTGGGGTACGGGCGCTGGCTGATTTGGGCAACTGTTGCTTTTCGACCGATGATGAAGTACTTCATTGGATTGGTGGCCTTGGCGCTGGTGACAGTAGTGCGAAATTGTTTGCATACCCTGCACAGTCAAATATGAATGGTCGACGCTTTCCGTTGAATTGGTGTAATCAAATTCGACAAGCCGGGAGACGAAATACCTTTACTCTTTTAGACGCCGCAAGCCTTGTCTCTACATCACCGTTAAATCTCAGTGATCCTCGCGTCTGTCCCGATTTTGTCGTTCTCAGCTTCTATAAAATCTTCGGCTTCCCGGATCTAGGCGCTTTGATCGTCCGAAAGGACTCCGGATATATCTTCAACCATCGAAGATATTTTGGAGGCGGAACTGTGGAAATGGTTACTGTTGGCAATGAATGGTATGCCAGGAAACATTCGTCTATCCATGATCAGCTCGAAGATGGTACTCTTCAATTTCATAACATAATTGCACTCGAGTCGGCATTCCAGGTACACGAACGCTTGTATGGATCAATGTCCAATATCTCGAGTCATACTGCTTTCTTGGCAAGGAAACTCTTTGATCGACTGTCCTCACTCAAACATGCAAACGGTAAACCCGTCTGTCATTTCTACGTATCTCCAGGCTGTTCATACGAGGACCGAAGCACTCAAGGTCCTATTATTGCACTGAACCTACAAGACAGCAACGGTCACTGGATCGGCAAATCGGAAGTCGAGAAATTGGCTTCTGTAAAATCTATACATATACGGTCCGGCACGCTCTGTAACCCCGGGGGAACGGCCAATTTGCTGGGGTTGAGCAACGAGGAAATGAAAGCAAACTACAAGGCTGGCCAGAGGTGTGGAGACGAGAACGATATAATGCAAGATAAACCCACTGGTGCGTTACGGTTGAGTCTTGGACCGATGACTAGTTCGAGGGATATCGATAGATTTGTGTCGTTCGTTACAGAGTTCTATGCCCAAAAAACGCCTTTGCCTGCACTCCTGGGTATGCCACCTCTGGGTACAACAGAAGCGGATAGGTACTACGTGGAGAGTCTATGTGTGTATCCCATCAAGAGTTGCTCAGGTTTCACGGTATCACCGGGAATTGCGTGGAAAGTGCGTCCTGAGGGGCTCGCATGGGATCGTGAATGGTGTATCGTGCACCAAGGGACGGGAGCTGCTCTAAGTCAGAAGAGGTATCCTCGCATGGCCTTGATCAAACCTATATTAGACTTTGAAAAGGGTATTCTTTGTATCTTCGGCGACTTTCCGACTGGGAGACGCCAACTCGATATTCCACTAAGCAGAGATGATGCACATCTTATCACTACTGAGATGACGAGAAGCTGCCAGAGTTCCGCTTCTGTGCGAAAATCGTCTTTGGTCTGTGGCGATCGAGTCATTATTCAGGTCTATACATCGTCGGAAGTCTCTTCTTTCTTTTCTGAATTGCTCGGCGTTGCTTGCACATTGGCTCGATTTCCTCCTAAGAGCTTTGCGCGCCACGCCAAAAACCCTTATCACCAGCGTCATCCCAATACACACAGCCAACAAAACGAAATGCCAGGGGCATTCCCACTCGACACTAGCCATATGAATGGTAACAGCAACGCTCCTCGAAGGACAGCGAGTCGCACATCAAATCCTATCCTCCTTTCGAATGAAAGCCCCATACTACTAATTTCACGATCATCCGTGAATCGATTGAACGAACAAATCAAGGAAAATTCGGGTACCTCTGCTACTATTCCACCTCTCAGTGGTAACACTACCAACATAAAAACAGTAGCTGCGAATGTCTTTCGCGCAAACATAGTCGTCGCCGAAAACCTTCCTGCTCATTTTCATCCTCAATACTCATCACTTCCTACATCGTCAACATCGTCGCCGTTTGAACAACCTTACGTTGAAGATACATGGTCTTCAATTGCCATCGGCCAGAAAAGTCTACGCTTGGATGTCCTAGGCGCTTGTTCACGCTGTCAGATGGTATGCATTGACCAGATGACGGCCGAAAAACGTGAGGAACCGTTGTCGACGTTGGCGAAAACTAGACGTGTGGGCGGGAAAGTGATATTTGGAAGACATTTGGGATTATCTGCATGGGGTGATGGCCATGATGAAAGTGAGGATGAGACCGAAGCAGATTCAGAAAGAACGATCATGGTTGGGGACACAGTCGTCCCATCTTACTATATTGAACAAAGATAGCTGTTGATTTTCCAGTTATACAGAATATAATACAAGATGAAGAAGAATCTAGTCAAACCACATAGCTCCCTTGTATCCCTTTTGAGAGAACTCGCCAAATATGATGCAAATGAATGGATAAGCGAAGAAACGTCAGAAATATCACGCCGATCGTCTGGGCCACTTCTTCCATCCTCGTCCATGGCCTCTCTGTCGAAGAAAGTATTAGCATTTGCGTAGTTGACTTGTGTCCGAAGAAAAAGAGACTAACCTGCTTCCATTGCCGAATCAATTCCGGCATCTCCATCATAGCCTTCTTCCTCTCTTCCAATCTCGTCTCCATCGTCCTCTCCCACTTATGACCCTTGACCTTCTGGCCAATACCCGTACCCTTAATCGCCAGACCGCGTTCCGCAAGCCTCGTCTCCTTGAAAATGGTCGATTTCCGGGAAGTCGGCAGTAGTTCCTCAACACCGTATTTCTTGGCCATTTTGATGAGATCAGCTTGCTGTCTCAGTCCGTATTTCGGGGACCGCCATTTTTTTCCGTTGGGGGATGGTTGAGGCAGGAATGGGTTTGGGTGTTCGGGGTCGTTATACAAAATAGCTTTGGAAGCGGACCAAGCGGTGGGGTTGCGTTTGTTGCCTTTTGCGTCGCGGTTGGGGGTATATGGTGTTGGTAGGTCTTCGGGCGATAATGAGGAGAGATCGAATTCATCTGATGTTGTGTCGGAGGCTGTTGGGTTGTGGCTATTTGAGACGGCATCAGCAGGGGGCACGAGACGGGACGCCGGTGCTACAGCGGCAGAGTAGTGCTGTGGAGGATATTTGGCAAAGAAGTTGCGTAGGCGTAGAGGGAGGAATGAGAGATTGGGATCTCCTGGTGCGGTGGTGGTTCTTCCAGCGACGACCTGGCTGAGCATCTCTGTCGAGGTAGCCGTTGTGGTCATAGTCCTCCTAGTCATGTTTCGGACCAGGCGCGAGGCCATTGTCGTGGCCATTGTGTTGTATGCTCTCTATCTAAAGTACACTGTTTCCCGCCGAGTATAAAGATAAAATTGAACAGCAATTGACCGTAGTTGAATTGTCCAGCGTCGCGAGGGATCGTACTTGCGGACATACAAAAATAATTGCTCGATGATTTTGTTGCTCCGAGGCAGTCTTGGCACGTGCCTCAGGCCATGAAACATGTCTTCACTAAACCCATTCTAGTCTAGGTCCAAGTGGCTGGAACGACTCTTTCGGTCTCTTTCCTGTCCCGCAATCGCCGAGCTCTTCTTCTCCAACACCTATCTATACACTTCCACCACCTCATCCATCTACAACTAACAATCTGGTCGTCAACAACTCATCTACAACGACAGATCCGACCACTATCTCACGAAACTATTCTCCCGATCTGAGGAGTCATCACAATGGCCGACTACTTCTTCGGCGGCTCAGAAGAAGAGAATGCCGAACTCAAGAAACTCGAGGCTGAGCTGGTAATCATCTCTTTCTGACTCCGTCCATAGCATGCATGACTGACGTCTGTCCTACAGGTCGAAGACCCAGATAATTTTGAAACATGGGAGAAACTAGTCCGCGGCGCAGAATCTCTCGAAGGCGGTATTAATCGAAACTCAAATCCACAAGCAATTACCACCGTTCGAAACGCGTACGACCGATTCCTCGCCAAATTTCCCTTGCTGTTCGGATACTGGAAGAAATATGCCGATCTTGAGTTCTCAATCGCTGGGACTGAAGCTGCGGAGATGGTGAGCTTGTTCGTCTTATCCGCAAATGTATAAAGCCTGCTAATAAACATTAGGTCTACGAACGCGGCGTCGCAAGCATCCCTACCTCGGTCGACCTGTGGACAAACTACTGCGCATTCAAAGTCGAGACGAATCATGACTCTGATGTCATTCGAGAGTAAGTATAGATAGATTGGAATTGTTTCCCCTTCCCTTGACACATTACAACGCAGCACGGTCTTTTTCCGTCGAAAACTCGGGTTCTTCCATATTACACGTGCGATTACTTTTTGAAGAAGAAGAAATTGGAATGGTTCTTGATGAGATACATGTGTGAGGTCGTTCACCTGCAACCAGGTCCTGAGGTTTTCTTCTCACCCATAATTCTTTCAGGCAACTCTCTTTCTTCCCATAAGGAGAATCTCATTCAAAACAGAGCGTCCAACCACAGTTATTCTGCCACATCCCACACCTGCCCTTTAAGCTCTCGAGGCTCGTCCATTCCTTGGACGATGGAGATATGAATATGTTCTTTGCTCAGCGCATCATCGCATTTGCCAGCATAACAAACTTTTCATGTTTGACATCCTCATTCTCCCTGGCATCTCCTTCTGGCTCCAAATTGTTTCTGATTTCAGTACTAACATTTCTGATAACAGATTATTTGAAAGAGGCGCAAATTGCGTAGGTTTGGACTTCCTTGCCCATCCATTCTGGGACAAATATATCGAGTTTGAAGAACGACTTGAGGCTTTTGATAAGATTTTTGCCATCTTGGGACGTGTGATCCATATTCCCATGCACCAGTATGCTCGGTACTTTGAGCGATATCGACAACTCGCCCAGGGTCGGCCTTTGACCGAATTAGCACCTCCAGAGGTATTGTCACAGTACCGCGCAGAAATTGAGGCTGTATCTGGCCAACCTGCCCCCGGTGCCAAGTCCGAGGCCGAGATGGAGCGAGACCTTCGTTTACGCCTGGATACCTACCATCTAGAAATTTTCTCCAAGACCCAGACCGAAACCACAAAGCGCTGGACCTACGAATCTGAAATTAAACGCCCATACTTCCATGTGACTGAGTTGGATGAAGGCCAATTGGCCAACTGGAAGCGCTACCTAGACTTCGAGGAAGCAGAGGGTTCCTATGCTCGTGCCGTTTTCCTGTACGAACGATGCCTTGTCACATGCGCTCACTATGATGAGTTCTGGCTGCGTTATGCTAGGTGGATGTCAGCTCAACCGGAAAAGGAAGAGGAAGTGCGAAATATCTACCAGAGAGCAAGTACCATATACGTGCCCATCGCATACCCTACGGTGCGCTTGCACTATGCTTACTTTGAGGAAATGAGTGATCATATCGACATCGCCAGAGATATCCACGAAGCAATCCTCTTCACACTCCCGAATCATGTCGAGACCATTGTTTCTCTAGCAAACTTGTCTCGCCGTCACGGCAAGCTTGAGGATGCTATTGATGTGTATAAAAGTCGAATTGAGACCCCTGGTTTCGATGCGGCTACTAAGGCCGCTCTAGTGGCGGAGTGGGCTATATTGATCTGGAGAGTCAAAGGCTCCTCAGATGAAGCTCGGCAGGTGTTCCAGAACTATCAACAGACCTGCTTGGACAGCCGCGCATTCTGGGCTCGGTACTTGTTGTTTGAACTGGAACAACCAACCACTTCGGACACTGAGACTGTTCAGCATGAGCGTATCAAGAAAGTAGTTGATGACCTCCGCCACAAGAGTACTCTACCCGCTGAGGCAGTCAAAGAGCTGGTGCAAAATTACATGGTATATCTACTTGAGCGTGGAACCAAAACCGCGGCCAAAGAATATATCACATTGGATCGCGAAGTTCATGGACCTGCTTCAGTCTCCCCTACAACTAAGAAACAGGAAGCGGCTAAGACTGTCCCGCCTGCTCCTCAGCCTGTTCCCACACCAGATCCTGCGGCATATGCTTATTATCAGCAGCAAGGACAAATACCAGTGCCTAATGGAGGGGTAAGTCTACTATATTTCGCTACCTGAGACGCACAAACTAATTCGTGTACAGATCCCAGTTCAGCCGTCTCACTACTAATGCCGCCTTAATACTTTGACATCAATTGATCCGATCATCCCATCGGATGGACCTTTTCTTTCCTGTAGAACATTGCACTATGATTGATACCATGGGTTACTCGCTGTGAACGGTAGGAGGCCATGGGAAGTACCAAGTTTGTTTTCATTTTTATAACCTAATGGCGTATTAATCGGCTGAACGGTTCGTCTAACAGGGATGGATTACGAAGCTTGTATGCATGAATAAAATTCTTTGAATGACTTTTTCTTCTGAGTATATTTGGACCTCCTTTTTGTAGGAAGCTAGTAATTCCTTGACTAATCGCTAGGGACCTTTCAGTTGTATGGATGAGATAGCGAAGTAGTGCCTACGCCTTACATGTACAACTTTTCCGAAATACATAAACACATTTGATAAGTTGTTAGACCCTTAGACAGAGCATTGAGTTACCCATTATTTACATGTATAGTTATTATGTAGGGCATAACCTGTTCATTGAGATTTCTCCGACGTGAAATTGCAAAGCTTTTCAAGGTTGGTGATTAAGCATAAGCATTGGCTGGACAACTACGAATATCATGTTGTTCTAGATCAGTTTGACACTTGCCGTGAGTTGAGCGAAGTGAAGGTTTAGGGCTTGAGCATCATTAGAGTCAAAGGCGGTGGCAGATCGGATAGCCTAACCGTAAACAGAGTAGTCTAAAATATGTATGCCATTAGTTGGTGACGGAGATACAAATTTCTAGAAACGTAACGACAGCTTCCAATTGTTACTCTTTTTCTTATTTTACCTCTACGAAGAGTACTGTGCCTCTACACAGGTGTCGCGCACATAGAACAGTATGGCCGAAACGGTCATTAACGGCACTCATGATCCCTTGGAGCGTCCTCCAACACCTCCGCCAGGTCCGCCTGCAGATATAGCTCCTCCGCCACCACCATTGGAGATGATGGATGACGCTCCTCCACCGCCCACCGATATACAACCCCCTCCACCACCGGAGGAGAATTTACCACCTCCCCCTCCTCCAGTTGACAGCCTTGCGCCGCCTGCGCCGCCCGCGGTCAAGAAGAAGAAAGCTGGTTGGGGCTCATCTGCCGCCGCAAAACCGCTTAGTGTTGAAGAGCTTTTGCGCAAGAAGAGAGAGGCAGATGCGGCGGCTTCGAAGGTCGGTCATCTCCTATATTTTGCTTATTATGGTCTGTATTGCTAACATTTCAATGACTTTCACAGCCAAAATTCCTTTCAAGAGCCGAACGTGAGCGACTCGCATTAGAAAAACGCGCCAAAGAAGTTGAAGCCGAGCGACGGGCAAAGATCGAACAAGGTCGAGCTACAAATGGTACGGGACAGAATGGTACAGCATTGGAGGACAGAAATGCCAATAGGATAAATGGTGACTCGAGATCAGCTACTGTGCCTACTGGCCCACGCGCATTACGCAACGATGGAGAAACACCTCGAGGACCTGCCGCTATGCGCAATCAACAACCCAACAAGAACTACGACTTGACGCCACCCGCTCCCCCGAAACCCATCGCATTCGGCAAAGGCGATTCGAAAGGAGGAGACAACCGTGTTTCGGAGGTAGAAGCTGAAGCGGAGCTGGTCCGACAGCGATACATGGGTGCGAACCAGACGTCTAATTTCTCCGCGAAGAAGAAGAGGAAGCGTACTACGGAAAAGAAATTCAACTTTGAATGGAATGCCGAAGAAGATACAAGCAAGGACTACAACCCGTTGTACCAGAATAAAGCCCAAGCGAATTTCTTCGGACGCGGTCGACTTGCTGGATTCGGTGAAGATATGGCAGATGATGCTACAAAGAGATACGTTCAAGCCCTGGAAGACCGGGATCGTGAAGCAGGCTCTGCTCGGGCCAGAGAGATATTAGAAATGGAAAGGAGACGAAAGGAAGAAAGCAGCAGGACTGCAATTGAGAAGCACTGGAGTGAGAAGAGATTGGACCAGATGCGCGAGCGAGACTGGCGTATTTTCAAAGAAGATTTCAATATCAGTACCAAAGGTGGTAGTGTCCCGAATCCGATGCGCTCTTGGGAGGAATCCGGTTTACCACCTCGACTGCTCGAGCTTATCAAACAAGTTGGGTATGCCGATCCGACTCCAATTCAGAGAGCAGCTATTCCGATTGCTTTACAATCTCGGGATCTTATCGGTGTGGCCGTGACCGGTTCCGGTAAAACAGCATCATTTTTGCTGCCCTTACTAGTGTATATTGCCGAGTTACCCAGACTCGACGAGTTCGAATGGCGAAAGAACGACGGTCCATATGCTATTATCCTTGCGCCCACTCGAGAGCTGGCGCAACAGATAGAAATCGAAGCCAAGAAGTTCTCGAGGCCTCTCAATTTCAATGTTGTCAGTATCGTCGGTGGCCATTCGCTGGAGGAACAGGCATACAGTTTGCGAGATGGCGCGGAGATTATCATTGCCACTCCTGGACGTCTGGTTGACTGTTTAGAACGACGAATGCTGGTTCTGTCACAGTGTTGCTATGTGATTATGGACGAGGCAGATCGAATGATTGACCTTGGTTTCGAAGAGCCAGTCAACAAGATTCTCGATGCACTACCCGTTACGAATGAAAAACCAGATACCGAAGAAGCAGAGAACGCACAAGCAATGAGCCAACATGTTGGAGGACGAGACAGGCGGTACCGACAGACTATGATGTACACAGCAACTATGCCGTCAGCCGTTGAGCGAATAGCGCGGAAATACCTACGAAGACCTGCCATCGTCACAATTGGTAACGTTGGTCAAGCCGTCGACACTGTCGAGCAACGCGTCGAGTTTGTCGCAGGCGAAGACAAGAGGAAGAAGCGCCTTGCCGACATCCTCATGTCAGGACAATTCCAACCTCCTATTATTGTCTTCGTCAACATCAAGCGAAATTGTGATGCTGTCGCCAAGGATATCAAACAGATGGGCTTCTCATCTGTTACGTTACACGGTAGTAAAACGCAAGAACAGCGTGAGGCGGCACTGGCCTCAGTGCGGAACGGTACTACTGATGTGCTGGTCGCTACGGATTTGGCTGGTCGTGGTATTGATGTGCCTGACGTTAGTTTGGTGGTGAACTTCAATATGGCAACCAATATTGAGAGTTATACGCATCGTATTGGTCGTACTGGTCGTGCTGGAAAGAGTGGTGTTGCCATAACGTTCTTGGGCAACGAAGACGCCGACGTCATGTATGTCGCTCCCCGAACCCTCTATGTTTTGACCTTTGGAATGTATACTGACTGTATCTACAGGTACGACCTCAAGCAAATGTTGATGAAGTCATCTATATCTCGAGTTCCGGAGGAACTTCGCAAGCACGAAGCGGCACAATCCAAGCCTACTCGTGGCGGAGGATTTTCGAAACAGAAGGCAGACGAAAGCGGTTTTGGCGGTAAGGGTGGTGGATGGTAGAAGGTAGATGACATGTATTTATGTACAATATGATCTGCATGGAATAAAGATATATACTTCCTGTGCGCGTTGTTTAGATAGTAAACTGCGTGCGCGGAATACAGCCGCTTAGTTACATGTTTTGCAACTCTTTGATTCGGCGCCACTCCGGTAGCCTAAGGGTTTAGACTACCCAAAGAAACCAGGGTGAGCAACCGATACAGCCATGATTAACTTTCCGCTTTCGTTGGCATGGCTTAGGTTTCTCCAACAGTTACCTCAGGAAACTCCATACTGAGCCCATCTAACAACTCACTTTTCTTTCCCTTCAAAACAAAGCCAAAGAACTTGCTAGTATAAGCACCAATAATTTGGAGGGCTCTTTCTCCATCAATACTCCCCAATAATGCGGCCACCTCTGTCGGAGAGCGCTCTCTCAGACCTATCAAATCAGCGGCTTCTGCCAAATCGGTAAAAGTACCATGCGTACTTCCACTAAGCATAAATCCTCTCCTAAAACCCTTCAACTTCGGCCACAGTGCAGCCCAAGTCGTATCAGTTGTCAAATTCTTCCCTTCGTGCGCCATAATCATGAAGGGCTTATCCAACCCTCGGTCGATCACGGAGCCGTAAAATGTACCGTCCAAATTGACACCCCCAATGAGACGGGAATCAGAAAGCATAGCCTCAGCTACGGTGGCGCCGCCAAGGGAGTGGCCGTAGATTCCCACTCTAGAGGTATCCAACCCCCAAGTGCGGCCTGGGATGAGCCTTGAGATGACGGATGGACGCTGGAGTTGGTTGAGGACGAAGGAGACGTCTTTCACGCGGATGTTTAGGTCATCTACGATTTGGGTATCGGTTGTGATATTTGCAGCGAGAATTGTGGCATTGTTTGGGAATGTCACGATGTCTGCGTCGTAGGGATGGTCGATGGTTACGACAATGTAGCCCGTGCTGGACAGTCTGTGGTGAAAATTAGCGAGACCTCTTGATCAAAGGCCTAGATGAGCCAAGATAGGGAATACGTACTGCTGTGCCATAGCGCTGTACAAGAGTCGAGAATTCCCCATGCCAGGTGAGAAGAGAACCAGCGGATAATTAAGCTCCTTGGCGTGCCGACTGGAATTTGCAGCCGGACAAGGCTTACAGGTTTGAAGGGTAAGTGAGCCGAAGCTGCCGGCTAGGACACCAACAGATGCATACTCTCCATCCTCGAAGGCTGCGCTAATAGGGTCCATGTAGGACGTCAGGGAAGGGCAACATGCTGCTGGAGGGACGGGATGAAATAGAGATATCATCAAAGTACGCGGCTGTGGCGTTGGGGCGTATGGATCCAGACGATGATGATCAATGAGTTGGGTTGTCGCAATGCTGGTGTTGAACGGCCCTACCGCGGCAGGGAAGGACACCGCGCTGATGCTTGGGAGAAGCTGGGCAAAGAGGCCCACAAGCAGCAGGCTTTTTTCAGAGGGCTTGAACATCATGGCAAGATAATGAAGCGCAAGAATTGTGTTTTAGGAAAGAAAATAGGGCGAACTTCTCCATCTTATATAGGCTTAATCCCACGGACTCTTTCGCGTCCGTTTCGTCTGATGTTGGCCGGGACATCTTGACGTCTATCATACCCAAGTAGGCATTGATTCAACGCGTTCATGGGATTCTTTCCACGGAAGTTTGATAATGTGCTCGTCTTTCGTGATGACGGTGGAGGCTGAGATGCCTATGCCAAGAGATTGCGCTCGAATGCTGCCTCTTCAGGAAAGGCCGCTTTACTGGATGTTGACAAAATTAACAGCGAAATGGTATTAAGGAGACTAATCGGAGAAGATCTAATGATCAAATGTTCATGTTGAACAGAATGACTCCTATAATATTAAATTACTCTTCCCAGTTCCTGGAAGCACGATTAGGCGACTATTACCATACACAAAACAATAAATAGGGTTAGAGTTAGGGCTGGCGGAGCGGTGCTGATTCAGCCTAGAACCGAGACCGACTCTGATGTCTTCGGTAGCTTCCAGCTTGTGTCCAGTTGCCGCTCCGTTCAAGCGAGGGGTCAAGAGGCATTCCCAGGCCGTTTCCTGCGCAGAATGCAAGAAATTTCCCACGTTTAATCGAGAAATGGCTGTTCTGGGACCTCTCGACCGGCGGACTGTTCGCACCAGATGCACGGCCTGTGCACGACGCAGAATCAAGGTCAGTCTTTCCTTCCCAGGGAAAGTTGCCCTAATTTTAACACCCAGTAGTGTGAAGGCGGTCCTCCCTGTCAATATTGCATAAAAGAAAACAGCAATGCGTCCCTCAAGCAAGTCAGCCACAGGCCAGTATAATTTTTGTCAATGCCTCGACACGGTCCAAAGGCTCTGACTGTCTCCCGCTCGCCTCTCAGCTTCCTATGCTTAGGCTCTGCCCCAAGGTTTCAGAAGGAAGCTCAGCTCTCTTTGTAAAGCATTTCTTCTCCAGCTTTCTGGCCAGAAATGACTTTGGAGGCCCCTTGGACCTCGGCACTATCATATCGGAATCCCAGAGATCTCCCAGCATGTATTATGCATCCATTGCCCTGGGTGCACTTGATCTGAGCAGGAGACCGGTGCAGACTCTACCTTCGGAAAGGAAAGATGCGGCTGTGGAAGCATTCTCAGCTTACCACACCTCGATCGCTAAATTGAAAGCCGAGATTGTAAGCAACAACACTCCTCGAGATGTCAATCTATGGACCACATTCTTCTTAGGGCTGTTCGAAGTAGGTAACCGATATCCTGCGTGGAATTATCAGAAGCTGGACGTTAATTTTTCAATTAGCTCATGTATGATGTGACTGGAGAAGGCTGGGTGAAGCATTTTCTATACGGCACGTCCAACATGCTTCAGCTTCTCGGTCCAGAAGCTCATATAGCTGGCTTGGGGCGGTCATTTTTCCTCACAGTACGGGTCTTTGAGATTTGCCGCGCACTTATATACTCGGAACCTACTTTCCTCTGCCAGCCGGAATGGATGTCGCTCACAACTAAGATATGGAATGCGGATGATCACAGCCACTGGCATCCAAAGGAACTATTATTCGATTTGATGATTGCATGTTCTTCGATAAGTGACCGGTAAGTACACTAGCAGGGCCTTTATATCCCCATTATTGTATGATTGACCGCGCATAGGGTACGGGATCTGCTCAGCCCAGACTCCAACTGTCCAAATACATCCCTTCACAGGGCCCTCCTTGAGCTTGCCGCCGAAGGCTTCGTTGTCCGGTCGGCTCTTGATGATTGGTATATGAATTTCCGAAAATGGTCGGCCGATACTGGTACGCCCGAATATAATTACAATTCCATTCTCGCAATAATCTATTTTCACGGCATTTCCATCTACCTATCCGGTATCTTCGACTACCACGCTCAGTTCAACAAAATACCTACGCCAACAATCCCGCACGATGTTGTTCAGAATCACGTTGACGAAATTCTACGAATGACTGAGATCTCTTTGAAGACGGTAAATTTGGCGGCTGTGTTGTTCTTTTTCCCCTTGAGAGTAGCAGGCGCAAGAGTAACGACCGCTCGAGAGACGGAATCAATTTGTGCGATGCTGGAAGAGATTTCGATGAGGGGTTTCGTTGTTGCAAATGCATTTACGGCGGATCTTAAGTCTGTATGGCGCCAAAAAGGGATATAATACTGACTGCACTTGCCGGGAAGGTTCCGAGGCTCGTAAGGCACCAAGGCATCAGCAGCAAGGCACAGTTAGAGATCTCGGTGCACGATGAAGCCTAGTTTGTAAGATATTCAGTCCAGCCAACGAATTAGCATCAATCAAACGGAGGGCTCAGTCACTCGAAGGAGAGTATCGCTGCCTTGAGGCAATTTCGATATATCGCGCCCATGATATATACTACTTCTATGTACTACAAAGTAGTTCCTGGATGCTGCTTCTTAATCACCGGCTGCTGATTGGCTGCGGGAGACTCCGAGGTGGGCGGGGCTGTGGATGGTAGCTGTTCGTTGATCTCTTCTTTGATGTGTTCTGCACAAGGACCACGACAGATAAAGAGGAGAACATGATCATAAAAGAGCAATTGATAACACCCGATCGAATGTCTACTCTGGAGTGATCCAAAAAGACCCGGTGGGGAACACGAGGAGAAGTGCTGACAGAGACGCCGCGGTCCAGAAGCTCCCAATCAGAGCTTTCCAATTGGTCATTCCTTCCCCGGGCCTTTTCTATCGGGTTCTGCCCCCCCGGTGTCTATTCGTACTTTTCCGTCGGAGTATTTGTCTATCCCTTTCCTCTCGTTCTCTTCCTCTTCTTGCCATTTCTTTCCTCGTTGTATTCCCATCTACGTTCATTTCTCACTCATTCTTTTCGCATCAGTACACGCTAGTTCCGTTCACAATGGCCTCCGCTGCTAGGACCTTCACCCGGGCCATCGCCCGCTCCAACCTCCGCCCCGTCGCTCGCAGCTCTCGTTTCGCCGTCCCTGCCCAGACCCTCCGCTCTGCCGGCCGCCGTGGCTACTCCTCCGAAGCTGGTGCTGGCAAGTCCAACAGCGCTCTGTTCTGGGGTCTCGGTGGTGTTGTTGCCGGTGGTGCTGCATACTACTTCTACAGCAACGGCGACGTGAAGGCCAAGGTATCCGGTCCTTTCGTTCCTACCAAGGAAGACTACCAGAAGGTTTATGACGAGATTGCTCGTCTTTTGGTTGAGAAGGATGACTACGACGATGGCAGCTACGGACCTGTAAGGCCCCTCCCTTGGCTGTTGGATAGACCGAGCCTGTACTAACTGCTGTTCTTTCAGGTCCTCGTTCGATTGGCATGGCACGCTAGCGGTACCTACGACAAGGAGACTGGCACTGGTGGCAGCAACGGCGCTACCATGCGATTCGCTCCCGAGTCTGACCATGGCGCGAATGCTGGTTTGAAGCTTGCTCGTGACTTCCTCGAGCCCGTCCACGGTGAGTTTGGTCACAACGCGCGATTATCATGAAGGTAAATGCTGATGTAATGTAGAGAAATTCCCCTGGATCAGCTACGGTGATCTCTGGACCCTTGCCGGTGTTTGCGCCATCCAGGAAATGCAGGGACCTAGCATCCCGTGGAGACCAGGCCGCCAGGACAAGGATGTTGCTGCCTGCACTCCCGACGGACGTCTTCCCGATGCCTCCAAGGCTCAGGACCACATCCGCGCCATCTTTTACCGCATGGGTTTCGATGACCGCGAGATAGTTGCTCTCTGCGGCGCTCACTCTCTCGGCCGCGCCCACACCGACCGTTCCGGCTACGACGGTCCTTGGGACTTTAGCCCTACCGTGTTCACCAACGAATTCTTCCGTCTCCTAGTCGAAGAGAAGTGGACTTGGAAGAAATGGAACGGCCCCGCCCAGTACACTGACAGCAAGACTAAGACCTTGATGATGTTGCCTGCCGATATGGCCCTTGTCAAGGATAAGGAATTCAAGAAGCACGTTGAACGCTACGCCAAGGACAGCGAGACTTTCTTCAAAGAGTTTTCCGAGGCATTTGCTAAGCTCTTGGAACTTGGCGTTCCTTTCAAGTCTGAGGATCGCTATGTCTTCAAGACCAGCGAGTAAGAAGTTGACGTCCGTTACGCGACTTCGTATTTTTTCTTTCGATAACCCTCTCCCGAATTGATTTGTTTAGATATCCCTGTAACTTTTTTGCAGTTCGGTGAGAGCGTTTTTTTGTGATACACATACACATACACACACACATACAAAGACAACTAGATTAGAGCTAGCTGGAGTGCGCAGATATTTTTGGACAGCTTTTCGTTTCACTTGAGACAATTTTTGAATAAGATACCTTTAAGAGACAAGGTTTTCCCTTACTTTCTTTCCTTAGCGCCGGTAAAACGTATTTGTATCTGATAAGATAGGGCGCGCTAGGTGGATCCGCGATTCTTTCCCCGCGGACAGAATAATTTTGCAAGATGCAATTCTTACTGGTAATTCAACAGAACGACACAGACCATGGCATTCATCGGAGGACTACATTTATAGCTACCCTGCGAACTCCTTATCTCGCTGGCTAGCTACCAGCATAATCAATCTCAACTAACCATGCCATCATCTTCAGGTCCTGATATGAACAAGGACTACTATGAAATCCTCAGTATCCCTTCATCTTCAGGAGGGAGCTTACCAATAATTTCCAAACAACAACTCAAAAACGCATACCACAAGGCCCTCTTGAAATATCACCCAGACAAATCCTTGCCTTCTCCAACTCCTGCCCCCGGAGGAAGAGGTGGTGATGCATACACAATCGATGACATCACGAATGCATACAAAGTCCTCTCCGACCCAGTACTCAGGGTTGAATATGACCGAGACCTTATCTTACAGCGCAAGTCTTTTGCCAGCGCGGCGGGAAAGTCTGATGATGTCTCACATCACACGGGTCTAGAAATAGTCGACCTGGAGGATATGAATGAACAAGATGATGAGGCCACCGGCCTATCGTGCTGGTATCGCAGCTGTCGATGCGGAGATGAGAAGGGCTTCATTGTTACGGAAGATGAGCTAGAAGCTGAGGCCCAACATGGGGAGATTTTGGTAGGGTGCCGGGGGTGTAGTTTGTGGATCAAGGTTTTGTTTGCTGTTGAGGGAGATCAAGAGAAAGAAGAAGGTGATCCTCCTTTATGAAGAGGATGATATGTACGGATAATGTCCTGTGCAGTGAGAGGGAGCTGCTTTGATTGACGAGCTTCAGTGCTCTCGGCCGTGAGTTCATATGCAGCTCATGTTTTGAGATGTTTTGACTCAAACGCTCGACTGGACGATTTGGGATTTTAGTTCCGAATGAGCAGTACATTTCGGAACGCCACTATCGAGAGGGAAGTGGGCCGGCCAGTGGGAGCCTGGTTTGCTTTGCAATCCTGTCTCACTCAGAACGGATATCTGCATGTGTTTACATGCGTTTGAAGGTGTATGTAGCGAACATGATGTCTGGCTTAACGTCGTTAATTTTGCCGTGGCCCATGTGCGACTTTGGAAAATGGAAGATGTAACCTCCATGCTTGTCCATCGATGCCAACGAAAGTTACTTACATTATAAAATAGAGCGACGAACTACGAGACAACCAAATTGTGTCACCTATCTAGTTTTCTATCATTTTCGTTTGTGTTATCAACGAAGTCTATCAGCAGTCTATCTGTTTCTCGAGGACAAATAGGATGAGAAGCGCACCTAAGGGGATCCCAGTACATTCGGAACACACAAAGAGACTCAAAATGATCGTATCACTCCTCCTAGCCGGTTTTACGCTAATAAGTCTTTCACTGGGTGACGATACCACTGTCTCTGCTAGTGACGATGTGCCAACAACCACAGCCGCGCCGACGTATTGGCTTCTCAATCCAAAAGGTTCTCCTACTTATGGACTTAATCAAACGGTGCAATTTACTTGGGAGGCGGAAGGTTATACCGCCGCTTTTTACGTCTGCCATTCATCAATTTCAACGGATTTCTCTGCACATACTAACTATTGGATCACTTCATCGTCATACTCTCTGCCTGGTAAGGGGAAATCCGCTTGAATAATGGCATCCCGGAAAGCCCTGTCCATGCTAACGCATACTTAATTCTAGGGTATGCTGACGGTGACGAATCATTCTATGATGTAGCGTCACTCGGGCAATCTTTGAGTCAGAACTTCTATACGGATTGGCCAGCGACATGCTTTTTTGGAATGCGGGATAAGAGTGGAAATGTTGGCCATGGAGATATAGACTTTTTCATTACAACAAGTATCGCCGCTTCTTCGACCCTGACGCCAGGGGCAACGACGACTTTCGTTACGGCATCAAGTACAGCACCAGCTGGGTCTATAGCACAGCCAACCACTACCGCTTGGCAGCCGCCTCCTATAGCGACAATCCCGGAGGCGCTTCCGGAGCCTGAAGATAACCGAACTCTACCAGGTGGTTCTATAGCAGGTATAGCCATTGGCTCTGTAAGCGGCGTCCTCATTCTTATCGGGCTGATAATGTGGCTGAAAGCTGTACGGCGAAGGGCTTCGAATCCACAGCCACTTCTATCAGGGTTCGCGGAAGCAGTTGCGCCAATCAAGAATGCCAATGAACCTGCTACTTCAAGAATTGAAAGAGGCGAGGGAGTGGTCCATGAAATGAGTGCGCCTGATCCTGTGACAGTCTTCGAGCTAGAGTCTCCGCCGCATGATGGCCCATATGAGATGCCTCAGAAGTGATTAAGATAATTAATTGTGTGTTAGTTGAATTTATGCTATTGCCTGTAATGATTAGTAGAACGTCTCGGTGTGCCATATGTATTTGTGATTGAACGTCAAGACTCTCCATATAGACAATCCTCCCTTACCCGGTCCTTCTTGAACCTGGAAGGTGTTGTCGGCGAGTTGAGGGCTATATTTCTAGTTGAGTTCTATTCCCACAAGTTAAGATGCTCATACTCATCAGTTTCAGTACTGGAACAATCGTAACGAATGAGACAGGATATCAAAGTGAAATGAGATGTGAAGTTGGGGTATTTGTTTGTATACATAGCTAAACCCGATTGGTCGAGCTTATGTCGTCACTTGATAGGCTAGCGAGCTCCCTCCAACAGCTTCTTAGAAATCATCCATCTCTTCATCCCCAACCCCAACGACAAACCTTTGATGATAACGATCCGACCATCAAAATGTCGCTCGTCCATATAGCCTCCAAAGAGCAGTTCAGCTCACTCTTGACGAGTTCCACCATCGTCGTGACTGATTGTAAGTTTGTCCTTACCGTCAACACTTACCCCTCCAAACTGGCCGTCTATCGTTACTCTCCGCCTCACGTTCTCTTCTACCACGTATAGGACAACCCTAACATACTCTCGGTGCTTTAGTCTACGCGGATTGGTGTGGACCATGCAAAGCTATCGCGCCCATGTACGAGCAGCTGGCCAACCAACTGTCTCGAAAGAATCAGATTACGTTCACCAAAGTCAATGTTGATCAGCAACAGGACATTGCAAAGGCATATGGAGTTACTGCGTATGGCTTCCTTATCCCTGAGCTTATTGATGTCTAACGGACTTTGTTTAGTATGCCTACCTTCATAATGTTCAAACGCGGCCGCGTCGTAACAACCATTCGAGGTGCCGACTCCAACAAACTCTCGGAGGCAATTCGCAAACTCGCAAACGAAGCCACCAACATGGAGTCAGCAGGAGCAGGCGAAGCCAGCGACGCTACAGCCGGAAGCTCGGGCTCATGGACGGGCGCTGCTCTGCCACGGAACTACGCCGACGTTACCGATACCGTGACCATTAAGGATCTGGATATGGCCAACCGAGATAGCGAAAAAGGTGCCGCAAAGGTGGTCTTTGACAAGTCAAAACCATCTGCGTTGGACAATAACAAGGGAAAAGGAAAGGAAGCGGATTGGGTTGAGAGTGATACAGATGAACAGCTCATGTTGTATATTCCGTTCAACTCAACGCTGAAAGTACATTCGCTACACATCACATCACTGCCTCCCAAGGAAAATGAAGAAGGTGATGACGATGAGCTGCCAATGCGCCCCAAGACACTACGGTTGTACACCAACAGAGCCACAATCCTCGGATTCGAGGAGGCAGAAGACATCGACCCCGTTCAGACCGTGAGCATCGCGCCAGAGGACTGGGATAGCAAGACGGGCACTGCCAAGGTGGAGTTGCGATTCGTTAAGTTTCAGAAGGTGAACTCGATGGTCATCTTCTTTGTGGATGGGGAGGGGGATGGAGAGAAGATTCGCATTGATCGGATACGAATCATCGGAGAAGCTGGTCAGGCGAGGGAGATGGGCAAATTGGAGAAGATTGGCGATGAGGCGGGTGAATGAATGACTTTTCCCGATTACAAGATTACACTCAAAATGACAGACACGATTTCTAGACATTGAACAGATCTCATTCAGACTATCTAACCGAATCATCCGTAACACACACTGCAAATCATTTGACAGATGTGTAGTAAAGAAATGTCCGATCCCAAACCAAATGGTCACAGAGCGCAATTAGAAAAAGTTAGACTCATAACCAATAAAGCAAGAATCAGTAAGCAATTATTGTTTTATCTGTGACGCAACTGACACCTTGTAACACAACGGAAGAGAATTTGTCAAGGCAACACGGGTATGTTATTTTGATAGTTGCGTCGCCGCACGAAGAAAGAAAAGAGAAAAGAGAACGGAAAGGTTTTTTTGGCTGGAAGACTTTTTATATGCTGGGTGGAGACTAGAGTGAAGCTAGGATGGATGTGGATTAGACCAGCTTTCTGCCATTAGAAACCGCTCTTCATCTTAGGGCTAGGTGTTAGGGCTGTTCATTCTAGCCTAGACAAAACATCATAGCTTCTACGATCTCTTCAACCTTGGAAACTGATGATAGAAGCTTTATTTATTTGAGTGGCAAGGTTTCCGTTAGACTTGAACGTATATCCCGCATCATCTGCTTCGGAAACTCGAGCACTGCAAACACTCATCATTGGTTACTTTACATGGCGTCAACGATCCCACCTCGTTATTAATTACATTTTTCTCTGTTATTTTTTGTAACTCTAACAGTCCTTTATTAGCTAGATGGAATTCAAAAGAGTGGTTTCGACTTAATGAATGTAAGTAATCCTGACAAAAGCGTCCCAGTTGACATGAGGTTTATATCGTAGTACAAATAATGTGAACTGGTAGATCTCAAGGGTAATTTGGCCTTATATTTAACTGATTTCAATCTTCCAGGTCACTATAATGGGCAATATATGCATAGAGCGCCGTTGCTTCTCCTTCCCGCTTTGCCTTCTTCTTATTGAGTTCAGAATCCTCGGCAATGTACGCGTAGAGAGCTGTTGCTTCTTCCTCCCTCTTTGCCTTCTTCTTGACTATTTCTGAATCCTCGCCAATATAGGTGTATAGTGCTGTTGCACCAACATCAGCAGAGGCTGGGTCCCTTTCTTCGAGAAATATCACTGTACGTCACCGAGAAATTAGTATCGCAAGACAGAAGGTAAACTCCATGTCAGGATTGCTAATACACACAGTCTCGAAGAGGTGCCGTAGCTACGATGTCACTCATAATGAGAGTACATGCCACTTGTAGGAGATGTGATAACTTCATCTTAAGGTTGTGTTGCTAAAAGTTTGTATTGAGGAGGATTGAGAAGCTTGTCTTTGCGGTAAACTGAAGTGAGAAGAAGAGAAATTCATGACCTTAAATACATATCTAACTAATAAAAAAAACTTACCAATATCTATTTCTTATCTTCTTTCTGTAGGTCATTCTGTTCATCCTTCCGTCTGTTATCACAATTCTCTACCTTTTACGACTCTCTAACCCTCATCAACTCTGTCTTGAATCAAGGAATTGTGCATAAGTCGTAGCTTGATCTTCAAATGTGACACAGGCTGTATAGTTACTACTCTGCAATGCAACTGCATTAGAGAACACTTATGCACGAGGAGATGGCTGAGTTCTTCGGCGTAAGGTTATCGAGAGGAGTCCTGACCAGACTGTCCACAACTTGGAACTTATATGCCATTAGCAATAACGCTCCCTGTTAAAAGGTCGAAAAATAATTGATACCTTGTCAAGAATTGTGTTTCTGTGTTGGTCAATCAATATACGCTTGCGGCAGATTTCAGCCAAGATGTATCCTGTCAAGTATGAGGCTGTTGATTCAAGCGAAGAGGACGTCTTTGAATATGATAACGCAAAGTCTTCTCACCCAGCCCATGAGGTCGTGGATTCACCACGACGCAAAGGATTTACTATAACCCGCCAGAAAATATTGCTGTGGCTCAATGGACTCATTTTCTGTATCTCATTATATCTTTTCTTTATCACGGCGGTTCTCATACGGAACAGTGACAAAGATTCCAATGACTTGTTGAAAAAAACGTCTGAGCACTGTACGTGAGCCCTTGGGCCCTTGACGCATGCATTTCTAACCATTAAGACCTCGTATAGCTCCAATATTCGATCAGATTGAAATCCCTCTGATCACCACAAAAATGAATGCAACGCTACTCGAGCCAGACCCACCACCAATCTACCGTCGGCCTCCTAGTCCTGAGGTTGACGCTGCCTGGAACCGTCTAGCCAACATTAAACCGATTGTGATCAGCCGTTCGGACGTCATCCAACTTGGCCGCGACCCTGCGGTAGCAGCAAAATGGCCAGAAGAATTTGGATTCGGTTCTGATGCGTATATCGGCCGCATCGATGTGTTCCACCAGATACACTGCTTGGATTGGTTGCGACGAGAAGCCAACTTTGACCATTATTATGGGAAAAAGTGGCCACCGGGCACTCCTCCGTCCGATATGCATCGAACTCATTTGTCACACTGCATCTATTTGCTCTTGCAGAACCTGATGTGTAACGCGAATGTTGACATTTACACCCACTATTGGGCTGATGCACAGCTTAATGCCTTTCCGGACTTCAGTGTCAACCACAAATGTCGTGATTTTGACGCCATCCTGAAGTGGCAGGAAGACAACTCCATCGATGTGGATCTATTTGGCGCAATCCGTAAGCCACCGGACTACGAAGCGAGAATTATGTCGCATCGCTTCAAAGAACTCTTTGGCTGGTTTGATTCACACCCGGACGACGGTTCAGACAGTGGAGAAATTGGGTAGAGCTAAATTTAAGTGGGACGCAGATCCGACCTTGTGCCTCCGCCGAGCTTTTCTGTTGAATACGGGGGCTGGTGATTAGTAGAAGAATCAATTGATTGATGGGAAAGTGATATAGGCTCAAACTTCAAAGAGCTGCACATTGTTGCCTGTACAACGTAGTAGTCCTAGACTACTACGTAGTACAGGCGTAGTAAGATAAAGCAGTTGCGCTCGTGCTATTGGCTGATATGTTGTTATCATTGCTATGTAGTAGTTGGATTAAGCACAGTCCTCTTTTACACGCTAGCATATATAGACTTCAATATTCAGGAATACGAGGCATATCATATTTCTATCACGAGCCTTTTCAGGCTACACAAATCCTAAGACAGTTCTACAAGCCAATGATAGAACTTAGTTTACCACAAGACCCGAACCAGCGTGCAGTTCGCTTAGGTGCCTCCATATTAGTGCTGGAAGTAGAATTACCTGGTTGTATAACCTTCCGTATTACGTTCTAAGGGTCCTGGACTTGGGTTTTTTCTAATAGGAAAAAAGTTCTCGTACATGAAAATGCTCACAAAATTCTACATACTTTTGCTCGTTGTCTTGGCTTTATTGTCTACCACTGGTATTGTGCTATACTCATGGAATGGCAGTTTCAGCCGTATCCGAAGCCAGATATGCCCAAAGGTATCGTGGGACGTACAGCAAATATCCAGGACATTTCGACCCATCAGGCCGCTCGAAAGGGATAATGGCCAAGGAAATGATACCTTCAGTTCATTACTACTCCCAGATAATGGGGGTCTGCTGAAAGTCAGAATGTTTGACGACCCCCAGAAAATAAGCAACTATGGAATCTCGATGTTCCATCAGCTTCATTGCTTGGTGGTCCTTCGCGAAATCATACTTCGCAACAGTTCATCGAAATATGCAGAACATGATCCCAGAACGGCTCATGTCCATTGGGCACATTGCTTTGATTACCTTGCTCAGGTATGCCGCGCCCAAATTTGCAGATAGAACCAGGTGTACATCACCAAGCTCTAACACTCTATGTGGACATCTAGGCAATCCTTTGTGCCGCAGACGATACTTTTGAACCACCACAAACAGTTTTGAATGAGCAGGGGCAGGAGGTTCAAATCATCGATGGGGTTGGGCATATTGTTCATCAATGTCGCGATCCCGGCCCATTATGGCGCGCAGTGAAAGAGAGCAGTATCCATCCGTATGATGAGGTTATTCTAGACCATAAATTTAGGGCTAGTAACCTTCTGACAGGTACGGAATATCATCAAATATCCGAGTTGTATAGGGCTGGGTAGATTCGTTTGAAGTGGGATATTCTGAACACGAATTTGTTATACTGTCGATTTTGATAGGGTTGCGGTACTTGCATTATTCTTTTCAACATCTTATAATATATAATAGTTATGTTTTCCGAACTTCTGGAAATCGACCTTGTAACCGCTGACGCATAGTAGTTATAGCGTAGTATGGTCTTGTGAAAGGTTTCAAGCGAAAGTGGATATATTCTTAGCTAGGTAATTATTTGAGTTGTCTGGGGTCAGAAAGCTTATCTGGGTCTTGCCGCTGTCAGATCTGACATGTTGGAGCCTTCCCTTTTTGGAGACACGTGATTGTGGAAGACCAAGTGGGAGGCTTCCACACTTCTCTTTTGTTCTCTTCACATCATCCATAATCGACCACGATGGATGGTAACTGTCCTCGATCAGCAGACCAGTCCTTCGGTCCGGCAGTTGTTTGTCCACATGTATTCGACTTTACCTTGTTGTTCGAGCAAAGCATCTTCTCCATTGGCCCCTCTGTTCTGTTCCTGCTGCTCGTGCCTTTGAGAATCTTGAATCTCTATGGGAAGACTGTCAAGACTACCAAGCTCATCAATAATGTTCTGTGGCTCAAATTCACGTTCGCAGCATCTCTCGTAGGCACCCAGATTGCGATACTCATCTTATGGGCACGAGACAACACAGTTCGAACAGCTGCTCCCTCTGCAATTCTCTCCCTTCTAGATGTGCTATTCATCACAGTCCTCTCAGCCATCGAGCACAGCCGCTCGGTTCGACCATCAACCCTGATATGCGTGTACCTGCTGGTTTCCATCCTGCTCGACTCCGTTCAGGTTCGGACATTATTTCTACGACCGTACTATTCGCCCGCACTCGCTAGCATGGTTGCTGCGGCGGTTGGATTGAAAACGATACTTCTGTCCATCGAAACTCAACACAAAGGAAAATATTTACGCTTCAAACAATATCCACCAGAGGAGTTAAGTGGAGTATTTGCCCGGACAATCTTCTCATGGCTCAACCAATTGTTTTTCAGAGGCTTTCGTAAGATCTTGACGTTGGATGATCTGTTCCCTACAGACAGTGAACTGGGCTCCGATCTCTTGTTGAGAGCTTTGAAGTTCAACTGGGTGAAGTGTTCGTTTCCGTATTTTATTTGTTCAAAAGACCAAGAGTGTTTCAACATTACTAAGACTTACCAGACAAATCAAGAAATGCACTTAGCATTATATATGCGACCGTTTCTTGCTTGCGCTGGGCTCTTCTGCAACTCGTTCCTCCACGCGTATGTCTGATTGGATTTAGCTACGCGCAGACCTTTTTCATCGAGCGAGCACTCACAATTCTTAATGAGCCTGTCACTCAGGATTCAAAGAATGACGGCTATGGGTTGATTGGCGCCGCCGCACTTATATATGGCGGTATTGCGGTTTGTGCAATCAATTATTCTACTCCTTGATGGTCTTCCATATTAACTAGCGAAAGATATCGACCGTACATTACCAACGTCGACTTGTTCGCCTGATCACCATGTTTCGGGGTGCTTTTGTCGCCTTGAACTACGACTATACCATGACTCTTCGTGAAGGGCAATATGATGAATCAGCAGTAATCGCGCATATGAGCACGGATATAGACATGGTTGCCAGATCTTTAGAGCAAATTAACGAGCTGTGGGCGCGGGTTCTGGAGGTTGCCATCGGGATCTGGCTTCTGGAAAGGCAACTCGGAGCAGTTTGTATAGCTCCAGTTTTGGTAATTATCAGTAGGTATTCATTAAGGCTTGCTCTCACCCTGTATTGAACGGTCCTGAATCCAATTTTCAGGTTGTACATCCCTACAGACATATATGGCAACATTTATGTCAGCGCGGCAGAAGTTGTGGATGGGAGCGATCGAACAACGCATAAGCATTATCTCCACCTCATTGAGATCTATGAAAAGCATCAAGATGCTTGGATTTTCGGACCATCTGGGCGATTTGCTACAAGCGCGCAGACTGCGTGAACTAGATCTTTCAAGAAAATTTCGATGGTTGATTGTGTGGCTGAACGTAGTCGGTGGGTGTACATTGAACTCGAAAGGAACACCAACTGACTGTACAACTCTTCATAACAGCTAGCTTAGCGCAACTGTGCGCTCCCCTGGCGACATTCGCGGCTTTCATCATTCGATCTCGGATTGACGGGTCCGAGCCTCTTTCGACTGCACAGGCCTTCACCTCTCTCGCCATTATCAATCTCATCACTTCTCCAGCATTACAACTTTTGGCATCCATACCTGCACTAACCGCTTCAATGGCAGCTTTTGATCGTGTGCATAGGTTTTTAACATGCTCTACCAGTGACAAGGAAGTAGATCAGGTGTCTAAGACACCGCCCTTCCAGGATTCCAGTGTACTCCCTACACCAGATGGGAAGGGTGCTGATCAAGCATTCACCTCGGATACCGAAATGGACACGATAAGGGTCGAGAAGAGACCAACTCGGGCTTCCCCTATATCTTCTGATATGCCGGTGTTAACAGTGTCAAAGGCTTATATCAGACCTAGCCCAACTTCGGACTTTTGTTTACAGAATATCAACATGATTATTAAACCGGGAAAGATCACAATAATCACGGGCCCCGTCGGGTGTGGTAAATCTATCTTATTGAAAGCTGTAATGGGAGAAGTAGTTTGTGAACAGGGCTACATATCAGTTTATGCCGATAAAGGGATTGCTTTTTGCGGTCAAACCCCCTGGTTGCAAAATACAACGATGCGGAACAACATCTGCGGATATTCTGGTTGTAATCACCTGAACTGGTATCGCGAAGTGCTTCATGCCTGTGCTCTCGAAGATGATCTGGTCATGATATCTAATGGCGATGAGTCGCTTGTGGGAAGCGAAGGGATTACATTGAGTGGTGGACAGAAACAACGCATCGCATTGGCTCGTGCTCTCTACTCAAAACAGCCGCTCCTCGTGCTAGATGGTGTCTTAAGTGCGGTTGATCAAAACACAGAGCAAATTATACTCGAACGGGTGTTTGGTAGCGAAGGCCTTTGTCGAAATGCAGGGATATCTGTGCTAATGACAACACACTCCAGTAAGTCACATTTCTATGCCGTCGAGAATAGGGTTGTATCCGAACCTAATTGTCTATTCAAAGAAAAATATTTCGCTCTAGCAGATGAGGTCCTGGTATTGAACGCACAGGGACATGTCGTAAAACAAGGACCCTTTAAACCTACGCTGCTCGCAGACCAAGCGACAGAAATTGAGGAGTCGGGATCTGTTGAAAGTCGCAATAGTGATTCGTTTTCTAAGGGAAAAGTTGTCGCGGTACCCAAAACACTAACTCCTGAAATCATCTCTGATATGGCTCGTCAGACTGGCGATATGGCTGTCTATTCGTATTATCTAAGGGCGATTGGATGGCGTCTCGTGCTTTGGGCCTGTCTGATCATTTTTGTGTATACCTTTTCGGCCAACTTTCCTCGTAAGTCCGCACTTTCCCACTCAATTACAGTGCTAATTGAAGACACCTACAGAAGTTTGGCTGGATATTTTTACCAACGATGATGGCCAACCCGGTCGCTTTATAGGTGTTTATGTTCTGCTGGCCGTTGCAGCTTCAGGATCCCAAGGTTTAATGATATGGTACGTCTATTTGATGTAAACTCGATGTGTTCAATGACATTCAACCTAATTCTTTCCAGGCAAATCATGATCAATATTGTTGTCAGGTCAGGCTTGGCGTTACATGGCATCCTCGTTCATTCCGTGATGAATGCCCCAATGCATGTATTCGCAGAGGTTGATATAGGAGTGATCTTGAATAGATTCAGCCAAGATATGACGCTTGTCGATGCGGTTCTTCCCACCGTGACTTTTGGGACACTCCTAGGTAATGCGCTATCTGCTCCCAAGACAAGTTTACGCCACTTTTCGTAGCTAATTCTAGTAATATCATCTCATATAGGTGCTGCACAATGCCTAGCCCAAGCGGCTTTGATATCATTAGGCTCAAGTTACATGGCGATCACTATAGTTCCAACGCTTGTTGTTCTGTATGTGGCACAGAAGATATATCTGCGAACATCTCGACAGATTCGATTCCTTGACCTCGAAGCGAAAAGTCCTCTGTATACTCATTTTGCCGAAACCCTCACCGGTCTATCTACCATTCGAGGATTTGGATGGCAGACGAAGTTTTTAGAGGAGTGTCTTCGCCGACTCGACATTTCTCAGAGGCCGTATTATCTACTGTTCTGTATCCAGCGATGGCTGAATGTTGTTCTAGACCTCATGGTCGCTATCTTGGCGATAATATTGACAGCGCTGGCAACATCTTTACGCGGGTCCACGGACGCAGGGAAGCTTGGAATCTCTCTTACAGCCATCATGGCCTTTAACCAATCTCTACAGGAGCTGGTGACAAGTTGGACAGCAATGAAGACTTCTCTAGGCGCAATTGCAAGAACTAGATCATTTCAATTGGATACCGCCAGTGAACATCGACCTGGAGAAGATTTCGTACCCCCGTCGGAGTGGCCATCTCATGGTAAGGTCGATATACAAGCTGTTTCCACATCTTATGAGTAAGAACTCATATCCTTTTTAAAAAGCTTATCTAACTCAATGATGCACTTAGCGGTGTGAGGAACGTCTTGGAGAATATCAACGTCACGATCGATGGAGGAGAAAGAATTGCAATATGTGGAAGAACTGGCAGGTAATGGACAGCCATGCTCGCATTACAGCCCTTATTGTATTTATGATACTGATTGAACTCAAGTGGGAAGAGTACCTTTTTGTCACTGCTACTGCGACTTATTGACCACAAAGCTGGCTCTATTCGGATCGATGATATAGATATCACAACCATCCCCCGTAACGTCCTTCGCTCCCGTCTCATTGTTATTCCACAAGACCCGTTGCCAGCCCTCCCCGGCTGTTCTATCCGGTTAAACCTCGATCCGAATGGAAATGCACCCGATAGAGTGATCTTGTCAGCCCTGGAGAGGGTTGGTCTACATGACTTGGTAGAATCTCGTGGTGGTTTGAATGGGGAAGATTTGAGCTCGCAACCATTATCACAAGGGCAGCAGAGACTATTTGCGCTTGCAAGGGCCATGGTTTCGAAGTGGACGCGAGATGCGGCTACTTGCGGTCTGGGAGGGATACTAATTCTTGATGAGTTCACGGGAAGCACTGATCCGGAGACCGAGCGATCGATGCTCAAGATCATTGAAGATGAATTTGCAGGCTACACGATCATTCACATTACACATCAAATTGAAGCGGTAAGGGAAATGTCGGATAGGATCATGAACCTGGTATCAGGCCGGTTCATCTAGTAAAGACCAATGCTATTACGATTGGAGTTGGCCTAGCTCCAGGAATATGAGATATGCAAGATTCTGTCCATTTATTGCCAGTTTCTACAACGATTAGCTAGAGGTTAATGAGACTTCTTGTGGCGGCACTCTTCGGCTTCTGTAAACGGAGCATCTGCTTCAAAGAACTTTACATAATATAATGTTAAGCTAATGTCCTATCATATACTACTCTCAACCAAGTGGATAGAACTGATTGTTACTGCTGTATCAAGAATACACAATGCACAGTTTTAGGGCAACACCATAAGCAGCATGTCGGTGTTGATGTTGCCTGATCGTCTTCAAGAGAATACTGTTTTCACCATGCCCTAATTCCGCAGTAGCATATGCTCAAATGCAGGAACAACCCAAACCGATGGTAGCCATCAGTGTACCTGCATGAACCCCCGACCTATCTTGTCGATCCGAGCTAGCTGGGCACCATTTCATTCGCTGCACTAGTGACTACGTACTCCAGTATCCACTACCAATTGCATTTGCTCGTACTACTAAAAGCAGCTTGTCGATCATGATATTCGCTAGCCTGCGCAACATCGAAAAATCGATTCTTCAGAGCACTAGAGCTTTTCGCCACTGGTCGGGAATCGCTCGGTGGCAATGCAACCGCTGGACTCAACTTATCGTCCACAGCACGGGGGTGCTGTGGACAGAGTAGCATTGGACGGAAAGGAATGGAGCCAAAACTTCGGCACATGGGCTACAAAGTGCTCATTGCGCGAAGCACATGTCTGCTCTGCTCGGACTCAACCGTTCTGGTTGACAGCTTGACCCTGAACCCGACCCTGAACTTCGCCACAACTTTCTTTTTTCGTCAAACAATGATAAGAACCAAACGATATTCTTATGTAATGCCTATGCTCTCAGATTGACTTTCGACCACGTGCTCTAACTCTGCAAAGTGTAAAAAGGGCACAGTGCACACGAAATCAAGTCCCGCACCACGCCATTGGACAATTTCGTAGGTTCTGCCGCTCTGCGATGCTACAGACAATAGTTGTCCCGGTTCTTTGGTGTGGGAGTTTGACTAATATTGAAGTTAATCCCATATCCAGGTGCCCGGAAAGTTTGGCCGCTGCAGGCTAGTAGGTGAAACAGACGCAGAAGACTGCTTATCAGTGAAGAATCTGAGCTGGTTGGTCAGTTACTCCGCTGAACAAATGGCATCATGCAACCTAGTAATTGTCGGCCCAATAGTTCATGATTTGCGTGGAGTCGTTTCTCCTGCTAAAGTTAGGACTAAGTTCGTGCGCTCGTGGGGACAGAGCTTTGGAGCTGCGAGTACTGCACAAAAGCAGACATAGGACATGCCAAGCTCGAACTGTTGCCACGTACCTGGCGGCGGTACCTGCAGTGGTCTGCTCTCCCGAGGAAGTTTAACTCACGCTTAGTATTGCTGCTGTCCAGAAATCGGGCTAGTTGGTTCTAGCGCGAACGTAGTTGCACTTCCGTGGTCCCGTCAGTGGATGCCATTGCAGGTGCAGTCCCACTCATGCAAACCCTTTGTGAAAAGATAACACACGCATCTGCGCAGGTACGGCAGAGAGGGAAGAGAGTGCGATTTGCTGTTGATCGCTTTGCGGTGTGGAACTCGCCTCTGACTGGCGGACGGCTTGACGGATCAACCGGAGGATTGCTAGCGATACTATGGCGGTTAGCTCGTCTCATTTTTGGATAACTAGTAAGTTGGACGCTAAGTTCAGAGTGCGGGGAGACATACTCAAAGAGTTAGACTGGAGCCACCTCGGCAAGAAGTGGATTGCTACCAGAGGATGCTGATGGAGGTCTGGGAGAGAGAGGGACAGGAATTGGAAGCGACTGTGGGACTTTCCAAGGTTGGCTGGAACCCTGACAGCACGTGCTGGACCCAGCCAACAGTATCGGTACTATGTACATATCTCTTCACCGGTATTTGCGGCTTGAATGGAGTAGTTTAGAGGGGGAAAGTAACAAAATGTCGATAGATAACGGTAGTTCATGATAGGGCATCGATAAAGTACGTATCACGCAGAAGCAGAGAAGAAGAAAAGAAGACGGCAGCACGAGTGAAAAAGCTTAGATGGGACGCTGTCACCGGGCTAAACCCCTTGGGGCACTTACCCTTCCCAATCGGGCCGTCAAACCTGGCGGATCCTCTCGGCGTGTTTCACATTGCGCCGCTCTTTCTTTGTACCCTGAGAATTCTCTGTCTGCTGCTGCGTCATTTGATATCAGTAATGCAACAGTATCCTACGTAGAACCGAGGTCGCTCTCACGTGGCAAATTGCCGGATATCGAATCATCGAAGTCCATGGTAGTAAATCGACAGTGCTGGCGTGGAAAAGACTCACTACTGGTCAACCCGACAAACTCAACGTTCGTATACGAGCCAACCTTCCCGAAGCCATTGCGGGCTGGTCCGCTTGGTGCCCTAGGTCCGTTTGGAACATAGTGCTATTGCGTATACGTCGTACATGCGTCGGAGACATGTTGGAATGTTGTACATTTCGAGTTCGTGAGATCCGGGCTTCGTTCTGGCCTAGGCCATTGACTCTCCTCTGTGAGTGATTCAGAAAGTTCAGATCCGAGACAACGCAAGTGTGTCGATAGGGTAATAGCGCGGATTCATCGGCCCGGAGCTCCGAGGGTCCATCTTTGTTCTCGAGTTATCAATCCTTCAATGGTATGTTTCTTTCTGCGCTCACTGGCCTTGTTCAAGATGTAAACTTGCAAAGCCTTGAGAAATGGTTGATTTACTGCTTGACATGAAAACAATGTGTGACGGCTATCAATGCTCAACGTCAAATAGTCATGCCGGATCTATTCTTAGACATCTCACTGGCCAGTGTGACTCGTCTGGTCGTTCATGCCAACCCCACGCTTGTAACTGAAGTAATAGATTAATGAAAGGATGTCTCTCATAGGAGCCCTTGGCCGACCTATCACTTCTTATCCAGACAAGCCTGCGTTATCATTCGCACTCGATAAGATTTTTTTTCTTCCTGAGAACTCTCGATGTGATATCGAATCAGAAGCGGGTTCACAGTTCATGCCCTTGCATTGGCTCTGCTTCCCATGCATAAGTCTGCAGCACTTTGCCACTGCGCTGCGCTCCCTCGGATTACATGGATGCAAACATGTGAATGCATTCGCAACCCGACCAATGAGTATGACTTGTTCCTGCAGCGCACCATTTGACAACATCAATGCAGATGGCTTTGTTGTGATTACGCAAGGTGTTGGTTAATCCCAATTTCTTTCATGATTATGGATCCCTACTCTATTATGGAGACCCGAACCGCCTTCTAGAATATCATGCCGTACTCCAAAACGGCAATGGCATGGACTTTTACAGAGTCGTTGTTAGGTGTTCAATGTATTATAGTACCGCGAATTATATAGATGTGGTGCTGGGACAGGGTTGTTCGGGCCTGTCAGACGGGCGCTGTAATGAAAGGACAATTAATTTTGGGTGGTACTAAATTAGGTAAATTTCAGACATGGCTTGCCTGACCGCTCCGTCTTTCATGTCGGATTGCCTGACTGACTCACCCACAGCCAATCAGGATGGGTGCGATCGGGGCCCACGCATCTGATACATGCGATGGGATATCAGTTTGCCACTTGGCAAGATCCTGTCGGATACCGCGTATGTGGTGGAAAGCGTATTTCGACCGGATGGAATTTTCTGATTGGCGACGCAATTCTCACCCAAGGGCATGGCCAAGTGGTAGGAAAGCATAAGAAACACGGCTTATCCGACCAACCAGACGGGCAGACGTCGCAGTGGGCTGTATATAAAATACGACGTCGGGACCGGGCTAACCGTTCCAGGCAAGGACATATCGATGTATGGAACCGGAACGGGCGGTCATGCTGTCTTTGTCTGGTTTGGCAAGGGACCCGCGCGATGTGATTGGCCACCCACCGTATTCTCTTGTCTGGTTGATACAGCGTGACAACCAGACAATGCAAGGTGCGTGCATGCATACGTCGGCGTCGGCAATTCTGTATCACCGTACGTCACTTTCCCTGTAAAAAACGAAGCCTGCGGGGGATTATGGGATCAAAAGTACAACCATCGCCTGTCTCAGCTGACACGCTCTTGTATCTTGAAACGACGTACGCGGTAATATACACTAAACACAGAGAGGCAAAAACGCGGAAAAAGCAAAGAGAGTTCGATTAAACCACAACGTCTGACTTGTGATTCGAGCGTCCATCACACCACACAGCACTCGACATTCGGAAAATCGAAAAGTAAATCCCGCTACGAAGTCAAAGTGGACATTGCTCAGGCACAGCCACTAACCAACGCTAGTCCACTCACTAAAATAGTGGATGAAAAGTCCCGGAAAGTGGTAAGACTCAGAGCTGCCCCACGACGGACAAAGCCGCTGGGTGTCTCATATGCGGGATATGACAATGATGGCGATAATCACCATCATCCTGCGACGTTCCGAGGACACTGACTCGTACGACTGGAGCACAGCTGATGGCAACTCGCCAACTCCCAGTGTGCGGCATGTTCTCTGGACCTTGGGGACCGGGTGGAGGTAATATACGCTACTGTATGACTAGTACCACGCTAATGTGGCTAAGGGTTTCGGGCCTGGGTCCAATTATGGGCACTCCAGACGGCGCTTCAGTCTGTAGTGCTACACAGTAGAACAGTGCTACATCGCAGTGTGGAAAGTCTAGTTGATCGCCAGACTGCGCTTTCCCAATCCATGCATAGTCCTGCCCACTTAATCCCGCTCTATGTGTTAAACGGCTTAGTTGCCTTTCGCTCCCTCGACTTGCCCTTCCCCGTCCATATCTTTTTCTAACTTCCATTTCTGCATATCCTTTCTTTTCCTAACTTTCTAATGCCTCATTTTTGATAATTCTCTTCTTCTCTATTTCTCTTTTTCTGAAAGCTAACTCCCAAGTTAATCAAAGCACGTCCCTTCTTGTGGCTTGCGCTTGACCTTGGGTCCTGTCATTCGTTTGAACGTCTCCATCTCTTATACTCTTTGCTCTTTCTACCTCCATCCTTGCTGCTTGCGTTGCTGGAATATTTTTTTTTTTTGGTTATTCTTTTTCTTTTTTTGTTTTTAATATCGATCCAACTGTTGTGTCTCGACCTGATTGACTTCCTCGACAAGTCATCGTGGTTAACAACCGAAGAAAGAACTACACCTTAGCACCTGCCGCAAACACTTCCTATTCACTCCTTTGAGGAACGTGTGCTGTGACGGTCAACTACACCTATACATTATACTCGACGTCCCCGTTGGACTCTAATAATTAATCCCAATCCGATCTTTCAGTTACTAACCGACGTGGGTGACGATCCAAGATGTTGACTGCGAGGAAGATACTAACTGGAACAGAACAATGGAAGGCACATACACAATGTCTGCTCCCCTCCCGGGCCAGCAATACTACTTCTACAACCCAGAGACAGACCCGAGACAATACGTCGTTCCTCATCCGGACATATCAACGTTCCACGCTGCGATGCCCATCTACCCTCAGCAACAGCCCATCTTCGCTACTCACCCTCAACTGGCTCCCAAGCTTCCGATGCACGCTCAAATGAGCATGACTCCCATTGCTTCACCGCAGCCAACCCACATGAAGCCCTCGATCATGATCCAGCAGCAGAATGCGTCGCCCGCTTTGATGCCCTTGGACACCCGATTTGACTTTTACAGCTTCCCATCGACTCCTCCATTGTCGTCTGCTGCCAGCAGCGTCAGCAGCCCGCCTTCCACCTGCGGCATGATCCATACTCCTGTTAATGGTTCTTTCGCGATGGAGAGTATGGAAGGCGTCAAAGAAGGCTGTGAATCAGAGGTGCACGCCGAAATTCTCGCTAAGCCCGACTGGGATCGATCCAACTCTCCTCCTCTGACTCCAGGTATGTTTTTTTATTTTAATTTTTATTTGGTTTTTTTATCGATTGCATTGAAAGAGCACCAAGATGGAGTACATGTGCTCCGATTTCTATCTTAAAATGTTTTGAATGTTCTATTTCGGGTAACTAACCAATCACGGGAACAGTATTTATCCACCCACCTTCGCTCACTACCAACTCCGATCTCCTCTCCGCCAACATCTCCTGCCCATCCCTGTCTCCATCGCCATCCCCGGTTCCCACCGGACTGCTCACTCCTTCGATCGAGTCTCCCTGCACTGACTTTTGCGATCCTCGCCAGTTGACTGTCGATTCTACAGTCGCCGCCGCATCCTCGGCCCCTGCCGAACTCCCTCCTTTGCCCACATTGAGCTCCGGAGACGAGGACGAGCAGAAGCTGTTGCTCAGTGGTGCAAACCTGACTCTTCCATCCCATGAAGCTGTCCAGGTGACCTTTTCTAGCTGCGCCGAAGCCACTCTGCCTACCCTCCCGAGATTCGATTCCTTCTCGGACTTGGACTCGGATGAGGAGTTTGTGACCGGAATTGTCGACTTCACTCCTTCGACTGCCAACTCCTTTTTCCTTGGTGACAAGAGACAGCGTGTCGGACCGTACGTGTTGGACGACGACGAATTCCTCAGTGAGCACAGCTTCGACGACTTGGATGACGAGGAGCTGTTTATGCGGTCGGGTTTGCCCACTGTGATCATTGAGGAAGCCGAGGACGGCAGTGATTCATCATCTGCGGACATGAAGACCAAGAAGCGTAACGGGACTTCGTCACGAAAGAGCCTCCAGAAGAAGCCATCACTGTCTGATGTTTCCTCGATTGGCAACCAGGTGCCTGCTGAAAACAACGACAACCAGACACAGAACCAGAGCAGCTCCGCCCATAACAACGGGTCCGGTAACAACTCCAAGGCAGACTCTGCCACTCCTGCCTCGGGAAAATCCGAATCATCATCGGCGCAGGCGCCAGTGAGTCGTCGTGGCAGGAAGCAGTCCTTGACGGATGACCCTTCCAAAACCTTTGTGTGCACATTGTGCTCGCGCCGATTCCGTCGTCAGGAACACTTGAAGCGCCACTACCGCTCTCTCCACACACAGGACAAGCCATTCGAGTGCCACGAGTGTGGAAAGAAATTCTCACGCAGTGACAACTTGGCTCAACATGCCAGGACACACGGTAACGGTGCGGTGGTCATGGGTATCCTTGACCCTAGCGAAGTTTCTCCCGCGGGCCAAATGTACGAGGAAGACGCCGGTGTCCTGGGAACCGTTCTGTACGAAGCCGCCAACGCTGCTGCCATACAGTCCACCAGCGAGTCAGGATCCAGTGTTGAGTCTGATTCTCCCACCTCTGGGGATCGTCGACTCAGTCTCAAGAAGCGCAAGCGAGATGAGACTGTTGTCTAAGCCTGCTATGCCAGGCTCCCTCGCTCGAGGGCTTCACGATGAAACGAGACCAGGAGATATATCTTCCTCACCTTAGCCTTTCCCATCTAGAAAGGCACATTGTAATACATCTTTCGAGAACATATTTCACTTCGACTTTTTTTAAACATTTCTTTTGTTGGCGGCTGGGTTTTCGATTCACCAGATCGATTCAAACCATGAAGCTGAGAGAGCGGATGCAATCGAATGTCGCGGTTAGTGATATGATTTCGTGGATATTCATGTTGAACATCGCATCTCTGGGGCATCAGCGTCGGCGAAAGGTCATGAAAGGTGGACCACTGGATCATCCGCTTGTTTTTGATTTGGGTTTCAGATTGGATAGAGCTTATGAATCACCACAACAAATCCGTGGTGATGCACAAAAAAATTGGTGCGGTTATTTATTGGTTATATAAATTTGTTGTGCTCTGTCGGTTTGCGTTGTCTGCTTGCATTTGTTGCCTCTTCTCTCCCACCTTGTTTGCTTTATTATCTTCATGTATCTATCTATTACCTTCGCTTTCTTTTCTTTTTCTCCATTTCTCAAACTACTCGGTTTGTAATTATCCTGTTTGCTGTTTTGTGCTGGCCACATACTTGGAACATTTTTGTATTCTTCTACTTGGCTGTATGTTTTTGGTTCTGTCATTTCCTCATACCCCTTTCGACTCTTCAGCACCATTCTTCATATATATTTTGATCTAATCTTATTCTTGTGTTTATTAGAACGGCAATCAACAGCATAGCTTTTAATCTTCTCAAAATTCAAGTAGCACGTACTAGGAATGTGAGGACAATTAGTGGAATCACCCCACATTTCTGTACTTAAAATTTTTGATCACGACGTCCTCCCAGGTACATCAAATAAATAAAATGGTCTCATGCACATATTAGTGCGCACTGATGGCCTGACTGATCTGACGAATCCGTAGCACAGACATTATCCTCTCTGCTGACTCGTTCGATTCAACAACAATTCAAGCTGCGCGGCATGTCCACTGAACCCCTCAACGTCATCGCCCTGATCTCAGGCGGCAAGGACTCTCTCTACTCGATTCTGCACTGCATCCGCAATGGCCACCGAGTAGTCGCCTTGGCCAATCTTCGTCCCCCTTCCCCACCCGGCGGGGATGACGGAGAAGAGGATATGGATAGCTTCATGTACCAAACAATCGGCCACAATGTCATACCTCTGTATGAATCCGCACTGGGTATTCCCTTGTACCGTGGTGACATTACCGGCGGCGCGGTTGATACTTCGCGGATATACCGTGATCAATTCTCTCACCATAACCTTGAAGAGCAGGAGCGGGAAGAAGGAGGAGGGGAAGAGGATGAAACAGAATCTCTAATCCCGTTACTGAATCGCATAAAACGGGATTTGCCGCATGCAAATGCCATTTCTGCAGGGGCAATATTATCTACGTATCAAAGAACGAGAATTGAGAATGTTGCTGGACGGTTAGGACTAGTCCCGTTGGCGTTTTTGTGGATGTTTCCTTTTTTACCTCCATTGTCTTCCTCTGCTACTGTAGGGGGCAAAGCAACACTGTTGGACGACATGGCTGCTGTCGGATGTGATGCGCGAATCATCAAGGTAGCGTCGGGGGGTCTGGATGATGATATTCTCTGGGAGAACGTTGCGTCGCCTAAAACGCAGAGACGGCTCGAGAAGGTTATGCGGCCTTATGTGGATGATGCGCAGACTCTGAAAGGCGCTATCTTGGGTGAAGGAGGAGAGTATGAGACTCTCGCTCTTGATGGGCCGACATTTCTGTGGAAGAAGAGGATTGTAGTGGAAGAAAGTGATAGGGAGATCTGTAAGATGGATAGTGGCGTTAGCCATGTCAGGATTTTGAAAGCCAAATGTGTTGAGAAGGATCAGTCGACAGCACTGACGGCGGAGGATGTTAGAAGGCCGGCACAGTTTGACGAAAAGTTTTGGCAAGCCTTTAAATCGTTGCACAATGACTCTCTATCTATCGATGAAGAGACTGGCAAGCCATCAAATCCTGAGTCAGGCTCAGTCGACATGTCCAAAACATCACTCGGAAACCTCTACACCGTCTCAAATATCACAGCCCCCGAAGCCGGTACAACAGCCGACGCGCAGATGCGTGCAATCACTGAAAAGCTACAATCACTCTTAAAAACCATCAACACGCAATCTACTATATCTACAAACGACATCGTCTTCACCACAGTCCTGCTCCGTTCAATGGCAGACTTCGCCCCGATGAACGCAGTATACGTCTCACTCTTTACAAAACCCAACCCCCCGGCCAGAGTCACAGTGGCATGTGGCGATTGTCTGGCCGAGGGTGTCCAGGTAATGATTTCAGCAGTCATTGATCTCGGCCCACGACAAAATAGGGAAGGCCTCCATGTCCAGTCTCGCTCTTACTGGGCGCCGGCAAACATTGGGCCTTATTCGCAGGCTATTACTGTGCCGTACAATCTTCAAAGAGAAAGATCGGAAGGAGGCTTGGTTTATATCGCTGGACAGATCCCGTTAGATCCGCCATCAATGGAGATACCTAAAGGAATTGATCAGACAGACGAAAAGTGGATTCAGAATTTTAGCCTTCATGCAACGCTGTCGTTGCAGCATCTGTGGAGAATCGGGCTTGCGACAAAAGTTGACTGGTGGCTTGGTGCGATTGTGTTTCTGGCCCGAGATCATCGTCAGCGAGGTCGCCAAAAGGCGCGAATAGCGGGTCGATTGTGGCAAGCTATGCATTCACGAGATACGACCGAGGCAGAAGATGAAGCAGATTTGGATATCTGGGATATCAAGCATGGCCTTACAGAAGATCCCAGAATGGCGCAGGGTGGACCGTCATTACCGAACTGGGAGGTATTAGCGGACAGCGTTGAAAATGATGTCCATCCGCCTTGCTTCACGGTTGAAGTTGAGGAGCTCCCGCGACATAGTGATATTGAGTGGCAGGCACTCGGTACCACGAGCATACCGCTCAAACCTCCGGCCATGGTACCATGCATGACCCATCCTGAAACGAGGATATGGTGCACAAAACTAAACGACCGAAATGGATCGTTCTATACCATTGAGATCCCAGAAACTCAAAGCATAGAATTGCGGGATAGGATAGATGCGGCGTTATCTGAGATCGGTGTCAATAACGATGGACACTCGGCTCATACTTCGATCTATACATCTTATGGACAGTCCGTGAGCTATTGGAACGGGCAGGCTGTGCCTTGTTATAATGTATGGGGTAGCGACGGTGTTCGTATTGCTGCTGCTATTACTGTCCAACTAGTGACCTAGGGCAATGGCTCTATATACATTATACCAAGCCTCAGTTCTAATCTTTCTCTCTCCGTCCACCACCCGAGTCTCATCTGTCATTATACGGAAATGCGGCTGAGCTATTCCAACAAGCACCCTCAACGTAAGCCCCCGTAACATTCTTAACAGCCACACCATTCCCAAACTCCAGGATCAGCCCACCATCAATACTAGTAGGATCAAACAAGGGCCAGCCCGCAACCGAACCTACAGTCGCAGGATCTTTGATAAAGGCAAGGAGATGATCCTGCATGGCCTCCGAAGTCTCAATCTCAAGTTGCGAGATGGCGCCAACGTCTTTTGCGTAAGTGCCAAAGATCATGAACAGGTCAGTCCAATGGAAGGCGCCGAGCCAGGGGACGGGACTGATGTTTGTAAAGTTTCCTTTGACACGTCAGTACTGTCTCACTTATTACTTCAAAAGATTTGGTTAGGGGACCGACCGCCATAGAAGTATCGATAGGTATCCAAACCAGCATTGTGTCGCAGCACGCTTTGCTCATAGTTTGTACAAGTCCAGCCTAGAGCTTCTGCAATCGATTGAGTTAGATTCGTCTCGGTGGGGATTTCTGTGGCGGTATTCGACTGAATGGCGGGACATTTGGCGACTTTGCCAGTGGTATAGCGCTCGGTTTCATTGGAGAAGATGTATCTCTCATCCGCTTTGGGCAGTCAGTATCTCGTTCTTTCGAGCAAGGAAGGGACCTACGGATATAAAGGTTGAATGCAATGTCCGGCGTCGCATTCCAGTTATTCACCGTCTCTTCAATCTGCACAAACGAGACCTGTTGCATACACTCTAATTCGGCCTGGGAGTCGTTTCCATAGTTGCATCCAAGAGCCTTGGCAAGATAGTCAAAATTTACGTATGGGTCTGGCGTTTCGGTTAGGTTGACGCGATAGTTGCTTGGTTGAGAGAGGATGCCGAATTTGTTGACGAGCGGATCTTCAGGCCAGGCAAGGGTGTACATGTGCGTTAAAGCGGCGCCATTGGACTGGCCCCATAGCTGTTGTGATTTATAGCTTAGTATTTTGCACGCCTACTTGGGCGTTGGATGTAGCTGACCATGATGTTCTCCTTGTCACCGCCAAAGTTCTCAATATTCTTGTGCACCCATTCAACGGCAGCACGCACATCGAGAAGGCCAAGAGAATTGGTCTTCAAAGCTCGAGACATGGGATCTACATGGCTGTCAATGTAGGCCCAACACACGCTTTATCAACTTGTACTTACTCCCCATCATATTCACTCGATAATTCATGGTAACAACAATATGCTCTTGCGAGCGCGAGACCCAATTACTAGGTAGCTGCGAGGGGATATTGATACCGCCTGTAACAGCGCCACCACCGGTCACAAAGAGAGCTACAGGAAGCTTATAGTGTGTGTCCGCATTGGCTGGAGTCCAGATGGCCAAGGACAGACAATCTTCGGCCGAAGCCCAGGCGACTGCGCCCGCGTTGAGGGGTTCTCCAATGTTGACAATGGGATTGGGTGGTTCGTAATCGATCCAGAGGCTAGACGCTCCAGAAACAAATTGGGGGCAGGCTGTGCAGTCAGACACATGTGTTTTGGAGAAATCGGAAACGGAGAGAGACATACAAGGACCGAAAAATGTAGAGTCAATCCTCTTGTTGGACTTTTTGGGATATACAGGCGGCATCCAACGGAGGCCACCAACGGGAGGCTAAATACGTCAATACAAAACGGCACTACACGATGAGTAGAGGACATCGAAGAAAACTCACCTCGGCAAATGGCACACGTAAAAACTGGCGGACGTTAGGGTATGTATCATTGAGAAGGCCAATAAAAGTCCCTGTCTCAGTCTTGACGGTCAGATTGCTTCCAACAGAAAGAGTACGAGGAGCTTCCCAGGTCAAGTTGGCATAGTAAGGATCAAACTGGGCTGCTACGCTGGCGGCTGCAAGTGCCAGGGCTATGCAACCTGTTACGAGAGGATGTTGTATCATTGAGACTTGCAGAGTGACCTCCAATTGCCTTTAGTGGCCGGAGGAGAGATGGATGGATTGAGGGACATCAGCCGGTCATATATACTCCCTTGTATAGTGCATCTCATCGGCGATCTCTCTTTGCAGGTAGGATTATGCAAGCATTGTCTGTACTGAGGCGGCAAAGGTCATTTCCCCCGGCTTTTTCCCAGCAGTGGATAGCTCCCCCGCTTCTCCAAGGCTTCGAGAAGCTTAGCTCTGAGAGGAAACTGCACTGTACATCCCACCACTTTTCCCGCGCGTTGCGGCCTATATTTTAAGCTTTAGATTTGACATCTCATGACTTCAGGTTTTCGGAGCTAATAATATTACCGAGCCTTATAAAATCTGCATAGTAACATCCCGTCCCCTACTTGTTTGTTAGAACCGGTACCGCTTCAAAACTTTCCCATGAAGACCCCTCTTCTACGCCATAATACTTAACGTGCCGGTAGACTGTCGGTCCGCAATGCCCCGCAAATCAAGTTCCAGGAATATAATAGATCGAATGCTACTCCTTGAAATGCGAGGAAAACAGTCCTGGCGATGTTTCTTTGTTGGTGCACCTGTTAAGAAACTCGCGAACATGACTATATACATTATACTAGTCTTGATACTGAATCTTTATCATCTCATCCTGTCATAGACAGCTACAGGAAGCTTGGAATGTGTTTCTGCATTGGCCGCGGTCCAGGTGGCCGAGACTGACAATTCTCGGCCGAAGTTCAGGCGACTGCGCTGGCATTGAGGGCTCTCTGAGATTGACGATCCCACGGTCTGGGATACCGGCAAAGACGCACTTTGTAGGTCAGGCTGCATCTTTGGATGTTGCGGTTTCTCCAAAAGCTGGCGGATTTATTGGACAGTCCCGTGGTTGCGTTGACGCTGATGCCTGCTCAATTCGTGCACGAAACGCTGCTCTACCAGTTTTTTAAGCTCGCCAATCGCTTCCACGCTCTAGCCATGCGAAGGTGCGTGGACAACCGGGTTTCCGAATGCTGAGATATTGCGTACAGATGGCATAAAGACCGGGTGATCGATGTGCTTGGTTGGGTGGTCATGAATCCACTTAAGAATCATTAGGGTTGCTTTGCTTTTATCCCCCTTGCCCTTGGGGTCTTGGGAAATTGATTTGTGCTGCTGCTGACTTGATGGCTCTGTGGGAATTTGTTGTGGTGGCCCAGTCGGCCATACGCGAATACCTTGGGGAACGAGATTTTCGTCTTAAAGGAAGTCGTCACGGCACCTGAACAATTGCCACCATTTTATCTAGTAGGTAGCTCTTGACTCGAGCAATTAGCAGTCAAATTTACAACCGATTCTGGCCGGATTTGGTGGGCGCATGAAGTCAACAAAATCAACATCATAATCGCAAACGCTGGCGTAGACGAACCATTCCGCAACCTACTCGATGCGCCCATTGACGCGCTGGAGCATTCTAGCATGTAAATGCCATCTGTCCGTTGCGCTTGTATTGAAATTATACTTTATTAGGCCATCCTGATATACTTAACCAACTATGGAGAGTCTCTACACCTCGGCGTTCGCAATTTCAAAGATTCAATTCGCGCGGAAAGAGATTTCTCAACTCCTCCTCTACATAGCAAGAGCTCCTTCCTACAAGCACCAAGGTAAAGGGCCCGATGAGAAAGATTTACGGATACAATAAGAAGAAACCTTGTGTTAGAGACGACTCCAGCTTGTTCATGTCAACATGAATTCACTATGTGCTCAAACTTAGGTCAAAATTCAGGCTATTCGCAATATCCGCCTCTCTGTCACCTTTGAAGACCTTCGTAGAGCGGATACATATACTGATAGCTTTGTGTGAAGTCTACACCGAAACTTCTCTATGAGACTGATAACCTCACCGTAAATCCTCTTGATCCTGTGGCAACTGCAAAGGCAAACGAAGTTGACGCTAGACGAAATTGGTAACCTGTGCTTGCTTTCAAGAATACACGGCTGTCGAAGGCGTTGCTACGGGGTCTGAATCGACAGCTTGGCACCAAATCATGGCAAGCAAGGTTTCCTAGAGAGAGCCCACAAGTTATTGTTCTCAAGCTCGGTTGATGTAAAATGAGAGACTACAGGATGCGGCACATACCTCTATAAATCACTAGCGAGCTTAATTACCCGCAGTAGGTATGCATCAGTTTTCGCTCATGCCCCTCTCCGATTCCCGTAGTAACTTTTTTTTTGACTTATTCAATCGCAATACAATAGCTGAATGATTCCTTGTTGGTTACACTCTTAAGCCAATAAGGACAGGCCAGCAGACTTGTGGGCTGCATCCACCACATACGGGATAGCCGTATTATAAACCTTTGGTTTGTACACTAAAATTTAGCGGTATTATTCTCACGGACTATTCGAAATTTCTTAGCCAGACTAGCAAAGCTTGCCTGCGCCGCCTGGCACTAGTTTAGCCTTGCCGCTAGATCTTCCGATGCGGGGCAAATATAACCTCGTGCTAATTAAGAATTACATACTCAATAGTGATTTCTCCAACTGACAGAATTACTTTACGGCTATCCCGAATACGGTGCTTACAGAGCACCTGCATACGCTACTCGGTGTAAGTAATAGGCTGGGAGAATTGATCGGATCACATGGAACGCACGGCAACAACAAAATGACTGGGGAATGGATAAACCAGTATCTTACCACAGATAGAGGTAGCTGAAACACAAGAATCCTATTGATGGAAAGAGCGTATTGTAGTAAAGAAATATGATAGCAACTCTACAGGAAATCCTGGATATACAGATACGCTCGTTTACGCTAGCTCTTCGACATAAGCTGCTTGAATACAAAAGCAAGGCATCCTCGACTCATACAGCCGGCTACCAGGGGATCTCTTCTATCTAAGTTACATTCACACTTCACCGACGCAACGCCGCTCATTCCTGCCTTCCCCGAGAACTAGACCCCTATGTGAGGTTCAACTATACCTAATGTATCTCGACGCACCGCTGTTAGACCTAGAGTGGATCAAGGCCTATGACACGTGCACCAGATCATGGATAGCAGCCTATGTTGGATGATTCTTTCCTAGATAATTTACTGTGCAGGAACAATTACATACTAGTAGACAGAAACTTGAAAGAACTCATATGACCGCATCAACTACCATACCAATAATGGGGCTCTGTTTTCATCTGTATGGTTTATTCATGAAAAGTTGAGTGGGACACGGTAACATATTGTATTCTGTGCTTACTGCAAGGCTAAAATATGAACACTTTTCTTAGTTGCTGGTAGGTAGCCTTTTGCAAGGTTACATTTCAGTTACTACCTATATTTTGATCATTGCTATCAAACTAAACGTATATGTATCTCCAAACCCCGCTTCTAGATAGAAAAATGTCCCAGTTAGTCCTAGATCTCGGATAATTCGGAATCTCTGGTCAGTTTGCACAGCTAGATTGACGCATGGCACATGCAATGTTGTGTTAAGTAAGAACTGGTTAATCAGACTTCTAGCCGCTCTAGCGTAGCGATTTATGCGGCCAAGTAAGATAAATCACATCCACGTTCTTAAAGTGGCGAAGGTGTTTAAGTTAGTATTGCACCACATCATGTACAGCAGCCTAAGGTAGATGATACATTACTAGATACATGAGCAATATACGATACATTACGTGTCCCACTCAAATTACTGTATTGTAATTTATTATTCCAACCTTTGTGACTTAGAAACATCCTGCGCCGCAAAATACCCAGACTATCTATATTTGTCATGCCAATCACTGGTATCGTAGTACGTAATAGTATCAGAATCTTCCCCCAGAGCGAGATACCAACACTATGCAATAAGAGGTGAACGAAGGCTTCCGGTGTGATAGTGGCGCCAGTAGTATCAAGGAACTATAATGTTAGCGGAGCAAGACGGGTTTCTGGTATGATCTATTGACAGATCGAGCATAGTAAAAGAAAAAGGCATTTCATTGTCAAGGCACTTCTATATCCAAATCCAATTGGTGAGATAATAGTGTAGCATCTGTGGGACGGTTCAAGTTAGGACAAATGATACCAGTAGGCACTTGATATTAGATACATTCTGAACAGGCATATATAAGATGAATGGCCTCTACTCAGTATTCTAAGCACTAGAATCCAAAGCACCAAGAACCTCGAAGAATTGTCAAACAAAACACAAACTTTTTTTTTTCTTGTGACACTCTCTGATTGAATCAAGCACTCTTTGTCCAAGTTTACGATATGACAACTTGTTCTACTATTACAGTGGTTTCAGGTGACTCATGCGCCTCATTGGCGAATAGATGCGGTATTTCTAGTGCCCAGTTCTACGATTATAATCCTCAGCCAAACCTGTGCGCTACATTGGCGGTTGGTCAATTGGTCTGTTGCACAGCTGGTTCGCTACCTGACAACACGCCATCGCCCTACGCGAACGGAACTTGTTACACATATCGCGTTCAGTCCGGAGACTATTGTTCAGCTCTTGCTACCACTTACTCAATAACGGTCGATGATATAGAATCATACAATGATGATACCTGGGGGTGGCTGGGTTGTACCGATTTGCAAGCCGGACAGAATATCTGCCTCAGCTCCGGAAGTCCCCCATTCCCAGCACCTGTGAGCAATGCAGTGTGTGGGCCTCAAGTACCTGGGACGTTGGAGCCGACCAATGGAACTGATTGGGCGCTACTGAATCCGTGCCCGCTAAACGCGTGCTGCGATATTTGGGGTCAATGCGGTACTACTCCGGAATTCTGTACCATCTCAAAGTCGACAACCGGTGCGCCTGGAACAGCGGCTATAGGTGATAATGGTTGTATTTCGAATTGTGGAACAGACATTATGACTGATTCCGCAGCTCCGTCAAAGTACGCTAGCATGGGATTTTTCGAAGGATTCAACTCGCAAAGGCCATGCTTGATTATGAATGCGTACGAAATTGATAAAGCATCCTATACACATGTTCTCTACGCCTTCGGTAACATCACTTCAGAATATGCAGTCAACAATGGAGGATATACGCTACAATTCAACCAATTTTTGCTACTATCAAATGTTCAGCGTATCATAACTTTTGGGGGCTGGGATTTCTCGACAGACCCGTCTACATATATGATTTTTCGCGAAGGTGTCACGGCTGCGAACAGAAAGGTTTTTGCTCAGAATGTGGCTGACTTTGTTACTGAGAACGGCCTCGATGGTGTCGACTTTGACTGGGAATATCCTGGTGCTCCTGATATCCCTGGAATCCCTGCCGCGAGTCCTGAGGACGGGTCAAACTATCTCGAGTTCCTGAAGGAATTAAGGTCACTGTTACCAGCAGGGAAGACAATCTCAATAGCCGCCCCTTCTTCGTACTGGTACTTGAAAAACTTCCCAATCAAACAAATAGCGGAGGTGGTTGACTTCATTATTTATATGACTTATGATCTTCAAGGAGTATGGGATCTGGGCAAGAATAATCAGGAAAGTGGCTGTGCGTCAGGAAACTGTCTGCGCTCAGATGTCAACTTAACAGAGACGAAGTATGCGCTTTCCATGATTACTAAGGCTGGGGTGTCCTCAAGCCAAGTTATTGTGGGAACAACAAGCTATGGTCGCAGTTTTCAGATGTCTTCAGCGGGTTGCGCTGGCCCGGAATGCACTTATACCGCAGCAGGGTTGGCAGGCAGATGCACTCAAACAGCAGGATTCCTAGCCAACGCAGAGATCAACGAGATCATCGCCAGCAACCCCACAGCCCAGAGTTTGACGGACAAAAACAGCGATACTGATATCCTTGTGTACAATTCTACTCAATGGGTTGGATACATGTCATCGGCAACTAAGAAGGGCCGCGTCGATCTTTATCAGAGCTTGTATATGGGGGGAACTGTGGATTGGGCCATTGATCTTCAAGAATTCCAAGCCAGCTAGTATCACGGTGTGTTTCTGGAACGGTAAAGGATAAGTCTTTTGCTTCGAATCTCTCCTGTCAATATGCCTCTTGGGCAACAAATAGTTATGATTTGTACTGAAACAGAGGCTCGTTCTGCTTTCATATTCTCAACGCTTGTCTCCCATCACGGGGCTTCAAAGAAAGACCTAGTACTTATCTGATTGTCGACTTTTGTGCGGAGTCTAATGGGCTTGTACGTAATATAAGGTAGTACGGTGGGTTGGTAGTAGCAGCGCTCAGGTGGTGCCCAAACAGGATTTTTTCGAGAGTCGTATATGTTTTATTGCTAGTTTCTATAGAAATACTTAACCCAAAGTATGTGTTTGGAAGGCCGGGATTGATATGGTGTCATAATCTTGTTGGCCCGGCATAACATAGGCCTCTTGTGTGAGATCCAACGACCATAAAATTCAATAAGGAGTGTATTACATGTATTGGGAGTCAGCAATTGACGAAATTGAAAATTAAAGCATGCAAAAATGGGGTGACATATAGAACCAGAGCAAAAGTGGAGCAGCCGCGATGAAGTGATCAGGTATTGAGTCATCAAGGTAAAAAGAAGGACTGACACCTTGGTAAATAAATAGCAATTGAACAAGGATAATATACCAATTTGGCATCATCGGCATACCTTGTCTCATTCAATCCTCCAAAGAAGCGCCACATACAAGGTCCGTAGGAAGTGATGCTGGACAAGTTGCTCCCGAATCGTGGGCATAGTATTGAGCTGTAACCACCCCCGTTTGGCGGCCGGATGAGGTACTGACGAGTATATTCGCACTACCTCCGGCACCTCCGTTACAATTGTTCCAGATTTCTTCAAAATATCCGGACAAAAATTTGGGATACCGTCTTTAGCAAATCCATAAATTCCGGCCATAGTGATTTCAACAATAAAGGTGCAATCATTGTTGTCTTGACAAATAACGTCGTTGAGTACCCATTCAGCTCCCTCCAGAGTAATCCCAGTATAGCTTAGTACGAGACCGCAAAAGCGATTTACTCCATCATCGTATGAGTTGGAGTTTCCTCCCAGAAATCCACAGGCAATATTGCTTAATGAAAAGCCTCCCCGACGCTCAAGAGATGTTGTTGCATTAGAGACCTGATCCGGCCAGTACATCTTCCCTTCGTTTACCATCTTGTTTACCCAATCAAGGTATTCCAATCCGCTTGCAGAATAGCGTTCCTCATACTTTATCAAAGACTGAGATCGAGTTACCGGAGCCGCGTAACCGCTGTAAGTATGGGAATATGAATTGACCTGCCCCGATGGTCAACAATAAGTCTCTTGAATATATATAAGGTGGAAGGGAAATAGTTTACTATGGACGGGATGAGTGTGACAAGGGCCACTAGAATACGTCCTAGATAACCAACCATGGTGCTTGCTAGTAAGAACTTTCCGCTTGAATTGAAGAACTTGGAATCGTGTTTTTGAGGAAGCAAGCAGACGTATAGCGAGTTGGTTTAAATAACTCTGCTGTAGTGAATATAATGAATTGGAGAAGCTCTTTCGTAGGTTCACTGTGAGGAAAGGTGGTAAAAATAATACCGTCAAAGATCTCAATCTTCTCAAGGAAGACAAAAGTTGTACCATCAAGTCTTGTGCATCAGTCACCGGTCTATACTACACATAGAGAGCATGGGTATGTTACAGCGCATGACAATACTGAGTCCCAAAAGTTGGATAATGTAGTGGACTATCCTAACTGAGCGGGTCTAGTAATGTCGTACTGGGAGGATTTCGTAAAAGATTAAAGCTACTGCATATCTGTCACCAGTCTAATGATGATATATTACGGCCCAAAACATTTACAAGTCACAAAAGTTGGATATTGCAGTAGACATCACAACTAAACAGGTATAGCAACGTAGCATTCAGAGAAATCTCGTAAGAGGTATAGGCTACTGCATATCCAGCCAGCAGTCTAATAATAAGTATATTTGTGGCGTGGGATGTTGCCGAGTCACGAAAGTTGGATATTACAATAGACTGTCGTAATTAAGCAGGTCTAGTAATGTTGCATTCAAAGAAAACTCGTAAGAGTTACTAGCTATTGCATTTCTAGTCACTGGTCTAATGAGGAGCGTATTGCGGCGCAGGACGTTTCTAAGTCACAAAAGTTGGATATTGTAACGCTGAATAGCAGAGATACAGGCTACTGCATATTGAGGCACTGCGTGTGGTCTAATTATGGGTATATTTGCGGTGTAGGACGTTTACGAGTCGTAAAATTTCTAATAGATATTGTAGCATTGAATACCTAGGTAGCCTACTATAGCTAGCAGGTCTACTCCGTAGTAGCGTCGTATTCGAAGAATTTTATAAGAGAAATGCAGGCCACTGCATGTCTAGCCGCCGGTTTAATGAGGGGTATATTGCGGCGCAGGACGTTTCTAAGTCATAAAAGTTGGAAATCCTGAATCATGATGCTAGATTAGTTGGGCAATACCATATGGTATGAGAGAGTATTTCGTAGTGGGGAACTAACTCTACTTCTTAGCGTGTAATATTAGCATGCATTAGCGCACTTTACAAGATACGTACCACTGAAAAACCGAAAAGTGGAGGCCGTATCCATTAAATGCCAATTACATGTTCAAATTCAAGAAATACACTAATGCATGCTAAGAGCCCCCTGCTATGAAATAGTTGACCAGGGGTACAAGTTCTGTATTGGAATATATATTGCCTCAATGAGAAAATATGGACTCGTGTTTCTAGACTTCGTAGAAGACTGTCTTATTGCGGATTATATAAAGGCCATACATAACATGTTGAATCTAACTAATTCTCGTCGATTTTCTATCAGCTAGATTCTCTCATGATATCTTCCAATATGAATTCTTTCCTTATTTCAATCTCAGTCTTCGCGTGGCTTTCGACCGTTCTTGCTCAAGGCCCACAGCCATGCTATAATGCTGCCGATCCCGATAAGTGAGTTCTCTATTGTTCTCGAAACTGAACAAATCAAGCTACATTTCGTGGTTGATTTTTATTTAATCAAACCGATACTAAAGTGAATATACTAGTGGCATATCAAACTTTTGCCAATGCAGTGACAATAGCTGCTGGGAGATATCAGCCTCTACGGACTGTACCCCAACCTCCGACATCCCAATCAGACCTTGTCCAGTGTGATCTTTGTCCGCCTCTCGAAATTCCTATATGCTGGCAGTTGGTCCTTCTAGCAGCTGGTGACTTGTTTAGAAAGAGATGCGCAAATGTGAGGAGCGTACAGTAGGATCTGTCATGGTTCTGATCCTTGAGCCTGCTCTGCACGACGACTCCGTCAATTTTTGTATGAGTTTCACGCCCTCGGGATAACCTCACGCTGTGCTTTATTGCTTATTAAGTTATCATGTTTTGCTTTGGAAGTGTTGAACAGGAGGAATGGCTGGTACTTTGTATCGCAAGTCCTCGAGACAGCAGTTGTGAATTGATTTTGTTTATCTCAACTAGGCAACGCTTTGCGTGGAAAACTCTTGATATTTGCGTTGCTCAATATAGATTCTAGTTAACTGTCTAAATTTAGGTAAGCGCAGGTTAGTTCCAACATGCATCCGTTACATACCACCAAATCCAGCACGCTGGAGTAAAATGGGCAAGGCGAGGTTGCATGTGAAACGCATCCAGTGGTCGGCTAAATTACGTAGTCTGGCCAGAAAAATTACAAGTTGTAGTAGTGTTACCAAAATTTTGCCAATAGCTTTCTACGCTAATGTAGTTAGGTGTTTTCCGTGATACGTACTAGTTGTATCCAGCCAGGTAATTACTAACCCCTAGTTATTACTAGTCAGAGTTACGCCGGGTTACAGCCCGGTTAATCGCCTGAGTTGATGTGCGTAAGGATGTGTTACGGTGCGTGCTACTGTTACAACAATACTCGAGTCGAGTTGTTGGCCTGTTTGCATCATTAGGGCACGTGATATAGCCTATACATAGTAGTTACTGACTCCTGAGACCAACCGGACTTGGGAAAAGACAAACCTCTTACAAGCGACAAGCGACAAGCTCCTACCTAGCGATCCTAACTGCAAATCTTCTGCTCACCCGATTTTCTGTGTTTGTGTGTTCTTTTGTTAGTTAGTTACTCTGTAACTAGTGCAATTAGTGTTGGCATTTATTCTACAATAACTCCGCTAATTGTACAGCTTTCAAACTACCGTCATTTCAAAGTTGTTTGACAGCAAATACCGCAATGGATACACATGAAGGTGCATCTCAAATTGGGCACAAAGTCCGTCCAGCCACGACTGAAAATGTTTTCCTTCTTGTCCCGAACATTGTCGGTGAGTTCTCACCGATATCTAAATTCCTACAATATAGGTCAAGATGCTTATATACTAGGCTATATACGCATTTTTCTCGCTATCTTCTCACTTTATTTTATGCCGATTCATCCCCGAACGTGTTCGTTTCTTTACACTGTGTCCTGTCTCCTTGACGCCATAGATGGCATGTTGGCGCGAAGATTCAATCAATCTACTCAGTTCGGAGCCATACTCGATATGACTATCGATCGATGTACTACGTCGTGTCTTTTGGTATTCCTGGCAGTTGCTTATCCACAGTGGAGTATGTTGTTTCAGGGTTTGATTAGTTTGGACTTTGCGAGTCACTTCATGCATGTGTACGCCACGTTGGCGATGGGATCGACCAACCAAAGCCATAAAAAAGTCCATGAAAACCGCCCCTGGGTGATGAGGATATATTACTCCAATGCGGTACGTTAATCTACCGAGTTTATTTGGACCATGCTAATTCACACTTAGAAAGTGCTTTTCACCGTCTGTGCATGCAACGAACTGTTTTTCATTACTCTCTATCTCCTGTCCTTCTCAACGGATACACCGATAAATCGATCCGACCGCCCCGAAAATGCAACTTTGAATATGTGGTGAGTCGATCCGACAAAGGAATAGCTATAGTTGATGAAATGCTTACTAGGCACATAGGATTAAGCTTGGAAATTCCATTCCTTTCCAATTCATCCTGAGCATCTCAGGCATCCTAATGCTTTTTAAGCAATATGTTAATGTCATTCAAATGGTCGAAGCTTGCAAATGGATTGCTGAGGGTGACATTGAGAGAAGAAGGCAAATGAGTGTTTCTAATAGACTTCAAAAGATGCGGTAACGACGTCTGGGTTTTCGGCTTTTGACAAAGACAAATACGAAGGGTGCACCCCAAACATAAACAAATGGAGGATAGTAATTCTGTTTTGAAAAGGGATTCTTGTGGGATTGGTACTGAGGATCAGGGGACAATATCAGATGCGTAATCATGATCTACAGCACAAGACGCATAAACTACCTGTATGGTGGAAACGGGTTTGCATTCAAGTGGTAGACGACTACCTAAATCTTTCGCGAATACTAACTATCATTATAGATACTTATTTAGCTACTAAAACTCTCTTTATTGTCATCTCAGCAACTACTTCAATCATTATAGCGCTACTATAGATACATCAGACTGCCTAGATTAATATGTAGAGGTTCATTCCTACAAATATGTGGATTTTGTCATTGACCCAAAGAATGGAGACGACTTGCTCTTTACTTCGGGGAGTTGCTGGATCTACCCGAGCGGTACATTTCAACGCTGGTGCAAGATCAGAAATTGTCCGTCCGCAATGTTTTGCAAATCGAGTTCCAAGAGTATCAGAAGACCGAACGCAGCTTTTTGAAATGCGGGGAAAACAGATTCGGCGCAATCTTCTTCGGTTTGGTGTACCTGTCAAAAATGTAAAATTGGCATGGTTGACAGACTGACAAGAAACTCACTATGCGTAAGCACCTTGCAAGGGCTCTTACCCTGACTCTCGTCGCCAGTGGGGCACTGTCTGCTAATACCAGTGCCACCAGTAACCTGGTAGTCAAGACCCAGACTGGGGTCTTTGTCGGCGGCCTCAAAGATACCTAACCCAACGCGTGGAATTTCAGATCCGTTTCTTACACAGAAGTACGAGTGGCATAACCATCAGGCCTAAGATGAAACCTCCAAGCCCCCCGCGCTCTCCTCCTCCGATCATTGAGTCTCCAGCCCTTGGTACTGTATGCGCTAAATACGTATCCAAAACTCCCATGACACGGACCCTCAACAGAAAGGGCAATCTTGTTGAGGAATAATGCGAACGTGTTCTCGTTGTATATGGCCGCATAAAACTCAGCCGAAAAGTACCTGACTCTTGCAATCTGGATGCCGAAATCACGGATCTGGAGATTGAGATTTTTCAAACATGCAGAGACTTTTGCTGGGTTCTGTTCAAGATCCTTGGTCGTTGCCGATGCAGGATGGCTTGCTTACTACCTCAATACGACAACTGATGATAAGGCTGTGCAATATTTGGCTTGTCTTGAAGTTGACAGTGCATGGACCTACTCCAACATGACTTTGAACATGAGTCTGGGAGAGAACTCGGAGTGATAGATAATCCAACTGCTTATAGGAATGAAATGATTTTATGGCCATAAAGATCAAAATCCACATAAGCATAAATTGGACAGTCTGAGACAAGTGACTCCCCTGGGCAGATCGCTTCTTCACGAATATAGGCCGTAGTCAGCTCCAACACAAGTCGTGGCCACCCAATAAAGGTGCATCCGGGCACAGAAGATCCCGCTATCCTCGGACTGTCAACGTTATAGTTTGTCTTATCATGTCTAGTATGCGGGATATAAGAGCCCGCGCTATTGCACTCTTCTCGATATAAAGCAAAAGACATGCCACAGAACATAGAGAGCGCTATGATCAAAACCGGGACCCTGCACCGGAAGCGCCATCCGTCTCAGCGTTACTGGATGGATCTTTCCGGCAGAAATATCAAAAATCGATATCACGATAACGCACAGTATCCGAAAGATTGCTGGCTGAGCGAATCCATGGAACGAATTCAAGAGGGTCGAGCCCTCTCGATGCCAAGGAGGGCTTATAAGTTCTGGGGTAGAGCTTATATCTGTCAACCCATCCCAGTGATAGGTATCAGACAACCGGAGCTGGATCAAGCAGATTCTCTGTTTAGTATTCAAGCTTCACACTCGTCTGACAAAGCGAGAATGTCTATAGAGGCCACCTGCAGCGATACAAGGCATTCGCGTGCTCAGGTTAGTGACTGTACCTTGAATGTCTGGGGAAGCCTGGAGCACAGATGATGGAGCACGTCCATTGTTTCTCGAGCCACTCTAATTTATTGTACGCTCCAAACCTTGTCTCCGGAACCAGATGAATACAGTAATCTCCCACGAGTACACGTCGCTTAATTTGTCGCGAGAGGTGGTGGCCAGTGGCACTAAGGAGATTAGTGCACGCCGCGAACCGGGTGACGTTGGCTGTTGCAGCCAATGGCCGTCTGCCGGCCAACAGGCTAGGCTGGACGGAGCGCTCGGACGGCGAATGGCGACGACGAGAACATGTGATTAGAGACATTCATGTTTTCTCCTGTCAGTTCAACAAGGCATCACCGGTTGTCTTTCTATACCTTCATCAATCGCACTTTCAAACTGCTGGGAATGGATTGTGTGTGATACCGACTATTTTCTTTTCTTGTTTTTTTGGTCGAATTCCTTCCGAGCTGGGTTGACACTTGTTATCAATACCGCCGACATTCGACACAACCGCAGGACATGGCAGAATAAGCGCATGCATGCACACTCATCAAGGGGAAGAAGTTTCATTGGAGTTCTCAGCACATGCGATGCTATGGCACCTATGCAGCAGAGACGACGAGGTGGAGATTTCCAGCACGCGTACTTGCAACCGTCGCCGGAGTTTGTCTTTCCTGATAATGCCCGAAACGACAACGACAATGATAGCCACGCCACAACCATCATTGACAATGACATTATAGACTCCACAACGCCCGATCCGAATTACTCGCCGCGACTATCACGCTCCCCGCACCCATATTATCGCGTCAGCTCGAATATAACAAACCGGGAAAGAGACGATTCCCCGGCAAGAAGCGATTATCATCGGGCAAGCGACTCCAATAGTATAAACGACCGTGCAAATACCGTTCAGCGAAAGAAACAACGGAATGGTAACCGGAATGGTAGTCATTGGTCGAGAACTTCTCCTCGGACGTCGAGCGAAAGTGGCACGGAAGCGGATGACGAGAGCACCGGAATTTTGAAAGGTTTGCCAGCGCCCCCAGTTAGGCCATCGCGCAAAGGCCTACGAAGCACAGCCGGCCGTGATGATCCATTGCTCTGGTTGCAAGATGAGACGCCCCGACCGTGGTCGTTATTTATCCGGTCGCCGGTAAAGCAACCGAAACGGAGTTCAAGCGAGGAGTCGATGCACAGTAACCCTACATATGCTACCGTCCGTGGAGTTGTTGCGCGCCGGAAGAGAAACGAGATTATGCGCAGAGCGACAGAGACTGCATTGTTGCTATCTGTCGGTGTCGTGGTGTTACTTCGAGAGGATGCGCGTTCATATGCATCATTATGGCATAAAGGTGGCTGCTTTCTCAAGACTCTCTAGCATGATCATAGCTAACCTGGGTTCTAGAAATCCGATCCTTCCTATGTCTCGTCACTGCCCTCTATGCTCTGTATCCGCTTCGTCTGTCGGCCGGACGCGGTAAGCCACGTCTGACATTCGCCTTCACAATACCCAATAGCTTCGATCCGGCGCCGTTATTATACCCTGTTCTCGTACCTGTTTTTGTGGCCTTGTCGACTATGCATCATCGCCCAGCGTTAATTCTGCCAAACATCGTCCTCAGTCTTTCTTCGATACCCCCTCAAGTCGTTCCATTACACATTTTGCAGCATGGCCACGTCAGCGTAACTCATTGGGCTCTTTCCGTCATTCCCATCATTCTTTCTGAGCACGATATCTCGTATATCAGCACCATGGCCGAACCCTTGTCGACAAAGGGACTCGACCCCGAAGTTCTTGTTCTCTTATATCCTCTACACCAAGCATTGATTGCTACTCTTGACTTTCTCCTCGCCACGAGTCTACTTCCCGCAGAGCTTCATTTACTGGGATCTGGATTGACAAATCTCCTTTTGTTCGCCAAATCACCCCAGGCTAAAATCTTAAAGGCACTGCTATGGTTGGGCGGATTGAGTGTTTGGGTTCTCTGCCGTGCCGTTCTACGGTGGGAAATCACATTGGCACGAATTCCTACCTGGAAGTTCCGCAGACCGCCAAGTAGCTCGTTTTCTCCGAAAAAGTTCATCAACTTTATAGATCACAAAATTTGTGAAAAAATTAGTGCGATAGGCACAAACAGCGAAAAAGAGCTGGATTCGGATAGTGATGATGCTGATGATGCTGACAGTCCTCAAAGACCGCAAGCGCGTCAGAGCAGCCTGCCTCGCCAGAATGGATTCTGGCCATCTTCTTGGGCAGCCACCAAGAATCTTTTGCATTCACATAAAAGACGACATACCATTTCAACTGTTGATGATCTTGAAACAGTCAGAACAGGGCGTGCACCTCCTCGAACCACACCGAGTGGAAGGCGCAAGCGATCCATGGCACCTGATCTGGCTTCTTTCCTTTCTCTTACGGCGGCCCAAGCACGTATTCGCCGATGGCTGTTTGCAGGATACATATTCACAGCTATGATTGCCATAATACTCATACCAATCAGATTATATATTGCGAACGAAGCCTTGCACGGAACGGATCCTTTTGGTTGGGCTCTAGGGTACTTGTTTGGAAATATATCCTCTTTCCGACTCTGGACAGTGAAGTGGAATCTCGAGTATTGGATCCAGCTTCCAAAACGTAATGAAGCAAATCAGTTTTGTCATCGCGGCTGGGTTGAACATCTACGTCGTGATACGTTTGGTGAAGCGACTACTCGCCTTCTCATTAGCGGACATTGTCTTTTGGTCTTGATTGTCGGATTGGCCACAGTCCTTCAACTGAGCAAAGTTGCCGAGGTGGATACTAGACGGAAAATTTTCCACGGAATGATGGTGTTGATGTTCTTGCCTGTGACGTATATTGACCCGACCTACCCAGCACTAGCATTGACACTTGTCCTGGCTATCTTTCTACTGCTCGATCTACTCCGCGCATCGCAAGTACCACCCATCGCCAAACCTTTGACATACTTCTTGGCGCCATACACTGATGGTCGTGACCATCGAGGTCCGGTTATTGTTTCTCATATATTCTTGCTCATTGGCTGCGCCATTCCTCTCTGGCTATCTCTCGCCGATCTGCCGCGTGACACTGCTGGCGAAGATATCAATAACCCCTGGTCAGGCTGGGAAGTCCCCACCCGGGACGTCAGCATGGTCAGCGGAATAGTCTGTGTTGGCATGGGAGATGCTGCAGCATCCCTTGTAGGGCGACGCTACGGTCGTCTGAAATGGTTCTGGGGTGGCGGCAAATCCCTAGAGGGCAGTTTGGCATTTACCATTGCTGTCTTCGTGGGCTTGATGATTGCTCGAGCCTGGCTGGCAGTTGGTGGATGGATGGCTGTATCTTCATCGGCTTCTATCATCAGCATCTCTTCTTGGGCCGTTATTGCCATCAAATGCCTCCTTGCTGCAGGCGGTGCCAGTCTTACCGAAGCTGTATTGACGGGCGGAAACGACAATGTCATTGTCCCGGTGGTACTCTGGCTTATCGTTCGCGGATTGGCTATTTAGCCAATGAATTTTATATATTTTTTCAATCGGTCCCAGCCCGAAAGCTAGATAGCCTTTTGAAACTTTCAGGCATGAATAATGTCTACTACTGTACAAAATAATTCGGAGGAAGATGGCTGGGTGGCTCGGCGTTTGCATTTACGTATAGATCCTTGATATCCTTTTGTTTTGTCATGGCATAGGACACATAATGATGCAAAATTATGTCGGACTTGGGGGGCTATTGTGAACTATATCGCTTAGATTCTATAAAGGCACTGGTTATGACATGACATCGCTGCTTATGATAATATGATATTCTACCTACAACTTCTGATGTTATCTCTTTTTAGTAGGTATCAACTAGAGTGTCAGATTTGGCCCTGACGAGGCTTAGCGTCGAATTACCTTCCAGTAGGCTGTTGTGATATCAGTGTGTGCACAGCTTTGGAGTAGTTATCCGGAGGAGCTGCGAAGGAGCATTTGAGGTAGATGATGCATTCTGTCGTCAAGCTAGAGGTGAAACCTCGAATTCTAGGAGATTATAACAGATCGTACAAAAGTGATGTACGGATGAATTTATAGAAATTTGATACTTATATTATTTGTTTCTCTCATGGACATAGTCGCTCTCCAAACATTTACCAAGGCAATAAGCCCTAACATTGTACTTATCTTGATTATTTCCTATTTCGGAAGCCAACTCGCTACCTGGGCTAATGAAAGCTCGCAAGACCAGTACCTTGTCAATATGGCCAAACATTATTTTACAGCTCAAGGCACGTATTTCCTGGAAGAGTAACATGATCCCAGGTGTGCCAGACCGCATTTTCATCCATAACATCTCCCTCTTCCTATCTCGATTCTTTCCCGGTCGCTAGGAGAATTATTTTGATTACGACTGCTGCAGAGGTACCCGACATGCACGAGGCGTTTGGATTTAAGATTGAACGGCTGTCAATTTGACAGGCCGGAAGATTCGACGAGATACTGACAGCTCCGATTTAATTGAATGCGTTCTCAATTAGGGTTATCAGTGCTAGGGTTGCCTCCTGAATGCGATGAAGTGATGTGTTCGGGGGGGCAACTGACGGCCAATTAGGGCACGGGATCACGGTGGACGCATTCTTGAGGGTATGTATATATGGCGTCACGGCCTTTTGATGTTTTATCTTTCTAACAGCTCCGACTGGATATGGATCTTATTTAATCCTCAGCAATTAGGCGTGAGGTACTGCAAGATGGTCATAATTAATCGACCGTGTCAGGTACCAGGGTCATTGCACACTAGCAGTATGATCTATGATGAAAGAGAATAATTTCAGGGTTGTTGTTTCAGAGGCCAGAGGTCACGCTTGCCGGTCCAGAGGACGGTGTGGATCAGCCACCAAGCCTAAAAGTCCATGGTCACGGCAGCCGGACGACGGATGGTGTAATCTCAAGTAAATCTATTTTGGTGTTATTATTGAGCAGAACACAGCGGTCCAAGATTGGATCTGTCCATAGTCCACTTGGTAAGACGGCGATCACAGCGCTGACCTCGTCCTTATCTCTCTCTATCAAGATAACGACGCCAGCTTATGAAAGCGGCTCCAGAGGCCAGCCAGCCAATCACTGTCTAGAATCATGCTCCACAACCATCCCGTGACTGGCGTTCCTCGCGTCTGATTGGCCCATTCTGACTAATCAGCCAGGCCCTGCTGCTGTGCTGGTCACGCCTCACAGCTCAGCCCAATCACCGCCTCGCAAGGTCAGGACGAACTCTTGAGTCACGACTTCTACCTTGAATCTAAACTACAAGCCTACAACTCAGCCTACATCTAGATCATCTCATCACTTTGCACCATCACACGTTCATTGACGGAATCATCCTCAAGCCATATAACCCGCATCCATGTTCTAGCTCCTCTTATCTACCATTCTGCCATTCGCCTTCCGTCATTCTAGACTTAATCGGAACCTTGGGAGCTCTCACCCCCTCGAATTGTCGGGCCGTTTCCTCTAACATACTCGCTTTGTCTTTTGACCCTCATCGGCTCGCATTATATTTCGTCGCATACTTTCGGTGCCTTGTTTGCAGTACGAGCGCTCCATCCGAACAAGACAGCTCCATTTCGCCGCCGGTAATCAACCAGAGCTCAACCTTATATAGTACCATATCCTCGCATCGCTGAGCCGGCTGTGTGTATTTCAAGGATTTCCGGTGCTCACTCGCATCGTATAAAAAGCCGGCATTCATCCGTACTGTTATCGTATCTCCATTCTAGACTCGTTTATACTCACTATCGGACGACTTCTCTCCATGGGCAACACTGGCTCTTCACCAGCCAGTACTTTGCTGTCGAGGTAGTTGTGACGGACGGAGAGTGCGGAAGAAGTCGATCGGTGGTCTGCGGATAACAGCAAGAGGGAGCTTATCCACTCAACTCGTCATCTCAGAATGGCGTCTGCACAGCCTGTTCCCTCGACGAGGCGGAATCGCGATCCTTCTCATGCCGAGGTGCCGATAGGACGCTACATACGGCTGGATCAGATTGGTCGAGGTAGCTTTGCAACTGTCTACCAGGGAGTACATGCGGTATGTCTATTCTGAGTTCTGGGCTTTGATGTATCACATGCTGATTGTGTTTATGTATAGAAACATCGATCCTACGTCGCTATCAAATCAGTCAATCTATCGAAACTCAACAAGAAACTGAAGGAGAATCTATGGTCGGAAATCGATATCTTAAAGGGCCTTCATCATCCGCACATTGTCGCTTTGATCGACTGCCAAGAGTCCACATCTCACATTCACTTGGTGATGGAATACTGTGCATTAGGAGACCTTTCTCTTTTCATCAAAAGGCGCGATACACTACGGGATCACCGGTATACCCGGGACATGATCGCCAAGTACCCAAACCCGCGGGTTGGGGCACTCAATGAAGTCGTCGTCCGTCATTTCCTGAAACAACTTTCTAGCGCTCTCAAATTTCTTCGCGACCGCAATCTGATACATCGGGACATTAAGCCCCAAAACCTTCTACTCTGCCCTTCACCTTCCTCATATCGCAATGCTGCGGCTCAAGTAGTGCCGTTCAAAGGAAGCGATAACTCTTTTACTCCGTTGGCCGGGCTGGAAACTCTTCCTATGCTCAAGATAGCCGACTTTGGTTTTGCCAGGTCTTTACCGTCGACCTCTCTAGCGGAAACACTATGTGGCTCTCCACTCTACATGGCACCAGAAATTTTGCGATATGAGAAATACGATGCTAGGGCAGACTTGTGGTCTGTCGGCACGGTCTTGTACGAGATGGTGGTTGGCAAGCCTCCGTTTATGGCATCCAACCACGTTGAGCTACTGCGCAGAATAGAACGACACAAGGATAAGATTCGATTCCCAGACGAACTTGAAACATCGGCCGATATCAAAGCACTCATTCGAAGTTTACTCAAAATGAATCCTGGGGAACGAATGGACTTTCCTGAGTTCTTTGAAAACATTGTCATCCAAGAAAGCATCCCCGGTCTTGTAGGGAATGATTTTGTTCCAGGACCGACTCTCCCCAATGACAATGACGACACATCTCCCACCTTGCAGGAGCCTAGGCAGCAGCTAGAGGATATCAGGGAAACTCATTACCCAGATCCTGCCGCTGGACCGACCAGTGGCCCACGGGCCGACCTAGGCACCTCGCCACGATCTGTACCATTACAACGAACCGCTAGCGGAGAAAAATTACCACGACCAGGCGATGCACAACGTGCTGCAGGTATCGGCAAGCGGCCAGGCCCTATTTCACATGTGACCGCACCGGGCCGACAAGAGTTGGTGGAAAAATATCAAGGGACGCTCGAACGACGGCCGAGTCGAAATTCGCCTTATCAGTCTCCTGTAATAAAGCAAGATGAGGATCTAATGATAAAGGACGAGCGCGAACGGGCTGCTCAAGACATAGCCTTTGAGCGTGACTACGTTTTAGTGGAGAAGAGAGCAGTTGAAGTCAATGCCTTCGCTGATGAGCTGGCTAATAGTCCTCGAATAGCGCAGCCGGGGTCTCGTCTATCTGGCGGCATTGTACGAAGAGCAACCGTGCAAAACGTTCATTCGTCGAACAATCCACCAGCCTCCCCGAAAGCTATACAATTTACTGGACGTGCTCGAGCGGACTCCCACACGCGGCAAGGCTCGTACGAGCGGCGGTATGGCCAGAGTCCTTCATCTGCTACATCGGCTATCTCAAAAGCATTGAATATGGCTAGTGGCCGGCTTTTCGGAGTCAGCTTCTCACCACCTATTGGATTGAGCAAGGGAGGACGATCGCCGCCATTGGCTTACAATCCATACCCGACGTACCCAGCGGCACAATACAGCTTATTGATGGGTACCGATGGAATGAAGACTAACACCGCTCCGGACGAAGACACGAGAACCGTTCAATATATCGAGGACTGCGCTACCCGCAGTGATGTTGTTTACGGCTTCGCCGAGGTCAAGTATAAACAGCTAATCCCGCTTGCTCCATCTGTACAGACGGATCTGGATAAAGGCACAGATCAAGTTTTTTCGGATTCTGATGGTGAACTGACACCCGATGCTGTGGTGACACTGTCTGAAGAAGCTTTGGTTTTGTATGTGAAGGCTCTGGCACTTTTGGCGAAGTCAATGGATATCGCAGGAGCTTGGTGGGCTCGTAAAAATCGAGGCGAAGTATTTGGCGAGTCGACCCAAGGCAATTCTGCAAATAGTACCCTTGTAGGGACACGAATCAATAACGTCGTCCAATGGGTACGCAATCGGTTCAACGAAGTGTTAGAAAAGGCGGAATTCGTTCGTTTAAAACTCATCGAGGGCCAGAAGCGTCTACCAGCGGACCATCCAAGTCATCCCAGCAACCATTCCTTGGAATCGAACTCTGCTGGTACTCTAGGCACTTCTACCGACCACGTTGTTGTTAGTTCGGGCGTCACCGCGGAAAAGCTGATGTACGACCGTGCTCTTGAGATGAGTCGAGCGGCGGCTATCAATGAACTTACTGGAGAGGATTTGCCGGGCTGTGAGATTGCGTATATAACGGCAATCCGCATGCTTGAGGCTGTCCTTGAGAGCGACGAGCTGTCTCAGTCTAATAAGGGCACTGGTGATCCCGACAAGATCTCCCTCGACGGGGTCCAGGTCGAGGATCGCAAAGTGGTCAGCAAGCGTAAGTATATTTATTCGAGATCACCTAAAGCTATAGGCTAACATGATACTTGCAGTGGTCTCAAGCATCCGTTCTCGCCTGGCCTCTCTTCGCAAGAAAATGGCCGTCATGGCCAAGCACTCATCGGCGCCTATGGCCACATCACCCGGCAAAGTGGCGGCAGCAAAAGTGCGACCGGCTTCTCCTGCGATTGCTGGAATTAGTCCACCTCGGTGAATTCAATGATATACTCTCCATCCTCACCTGCGAGCCATATTATATCGCATTATGACAATTCCGATCGAGACAGCGCCATATCTTATTGGTGAAATTGCAGTGTATTTTGCATCTTTTTTTTTTTCGTGTTTATTGTTTGTTTCACATGACGCATTTCAGGAGCAGGCATCCTCGGGGTATATTCATGCGCTTTTTCTCCTTTTTGATACACACCGAACCCGAGGCAGATCTATAATTTCGTTCACCTGCTAATATTTCTAACAAGCGTTGTGACGGGAGAAATTTTTGAGGGAGTTTGGGGCTTTTCCTTCTTGTTTTTACTTTTTGATTCTTGTCATATATTCGGGGTTTCTTCACCAGTCAGAAACAGTCTGGCTTCAGCACATCATATCAATTGGCCTTTTCTATTCTCCCTGAGGGAAAGACGATGAAAGGCGTTGGTTTCTATTTCACCTGGTCGGTCTTTTGGGTATTTTTAGGAGGGTGTTTGGTTGGCATGGGTATAACACAAGATTGGTATTGGGTAGTCTCATGAGAACGAATTCTTGCAGCTGCAGTTGCCATTGATATGCAATACAAATGTTTGTAGGTTTCCGTGCTGGACGGGTGAGCTTTTCGTTTTATTTTTACCACCGAGGTTATTGGTAAGGCGTCATCTCTATCATGATGTCGGCTATTCATTATTACATTAGCCCAATATGATAATCACTACTCTTCATCTTCTTTACGTAGTTTGGAAAGATTGCACGAATGTCCCAGTCATCTATGGTAGTCCATCCACCGAATTCGCTTGCAGTACAAGAAAACAGAATAGACCCCTCAAACGTGCTGAAAGTCAGTCTGGCAGCTTATATATGATAAGTCATCTGGTAAGAATACAGGAATGACTTCTGATTTGATACATAAATGCTGCGTTGTATGATTATTTATATGTATGGAAGAGAAAAGAGAAGGAAGGAAAGAAAACGATGGGAAGAACTTTGATGAGTGGTGCGACCAGGAGAGAGACTAGGCTGGAATAGGGAGGTGGTACTTGCTCCTACTGTTTAAAACGTCGGGGTCTCTAAAAGGTTACGACGAATGGTGCTTGTTGGACGATAGCCCACCTCAAAATGCCTCAGGACACATGGCGAGATTACTGTATGTTCTGACCAGACTGTCTGTGTTTTCTCAAGCATAACTCTGAAGAACAGAGCCAAATTGGTAGAAAAAAAAGTGTAGACACAGCAGCGGCCGATCTGGAGACTAACCCGATCAAGGCTAGCAAGATCTGGCAGTCCCTTGTCAGATGTAAACTCCCAGATATTTTCAGCGATCATCTGGCATTTTTGTATATATGCACGGGTGATACGCCAATCGGGGGCTGACTGTATATTCTCGTTTATCATCACCGCTAAAATTGCATGTCTTAGTGGGGAAATACGGACCCCTCATTAAGCTCGCCTTTTCTATGCCTCCCGTCAATTTGTCGTCGTCGGTCTTGCCACGAGTCTGCTGGCACTCGGCGAAACCCAAAGCTTCTTTGCTCAAGGCATCATCCAGTCCTGCTCTTCGTTTTGTCTCTTCTTCTACAGTCACACGTCCGCCTCTCTCTACCACACCTCGCTGCTCTACCATCAACACATTCACACGCTCCGGATTTCCCTCCATTGTCGCCCGATCCGCGACTCCCCTAGCTCAAATCTCCAAACGATACTGCTCCTATCGCAGAATGTGTCACGCCAGACATGCCGATGAGGCCTTTGGCTCGACCAATGCCGCTGGTCGTGAGGTGTTGCCGACCAACGTCAAGCCGGTGCACTATGACCTGACGCTCGAGCCGGACTTTGAGAAGTTCACCTACGAGGGAACTGTCATTATCGAGTAAGTTCACTCCCGCTGGTAGAGAATATGAGACTGACGGGCGTAGTCTCAACGTCAACCAAGACACCAACTCCATCTCACTCAACACCAACGAACTCGAAATCCATTCTAGCCACATCCTCGTTGATGGCACCGTCGTCACCTCCTCCCCCATCCTCTCCTACGATAAGGACAAACAAGTCACCACCGTCAGCTTCAACGAGACTCTCCCCGCTGGCTCCAAAGCCCAATTGAAGCAGACCTTTACCGGTATCCTCAACGATAACATGGCCGGCTTCTATCGCTCGTCGTACAAGACTGCCGATGGTGGAACTGGGTATATTGCGTCGACGCAAATGGAGCCTACGGATGCGCGAAGAGCGTTCCCTTGTTTCGATGAGCCGGCGCTCAAAGCGGAGTTTTCGGTTACGTTGGTTGCGGATAAGCAGATGACCTGCCTCAGCAATATGGACGTTGCGTCTGAGTCGGAAGTGGACTCGAAGATTACCGGGGGCAAGAGAAAGGCTGTCAAGTTCAACAGATCGCCTGTCATGTCTACATATTTGCTGGCATTTATTGTCGGTGAATTGAAGTGCATTGAAACCAAAAACTTCCGTGTCCCCGTGCGAGTCTTTGCTACCTTGGACCAGGACATTGAGCATGGTCGATTTTCTTTGGAACTGGCCGCCAAGACTCTTGCATTCTACGAAAAGGCCTTTGACAACGAGTACCCTCTGCCCAAGATGGATATGGTTGCCATTCCCGATTTCAGTGCTGGTGCCATGGAGAACTGGGGTCTGGTCACTTATCGTGTTGTCGACTTGCTTCTCGATGAAAAGACAAGCAGTGCCTCTGTCAAGGAACGTGTTGCTGAGGTTGTGCAGCACGAACTGGCTCATCAATGGTTCGGTAACTTGGTAACCATGGACTTCTGGGATGGTCTGTGGTTGAATGAAGGCTTTGCTACCTGGATGTCCTGGTACTCTTGCAACGCTTTCTACCCAGAGTGGAAGGTTTGGCAGACCTACGTTATCGATAACCTGCAAAGTGCCCTTTCGCTTGATTCGCTGCGAAGCAGCCACCCGATTGAAGTGCCAGTCAAGCGTGCGGATGAGATCAACCAGATCTTTGATGCAATTTCGTACTCCAAGGGCTCGTCGGTGCTTCGTATGATTTCCAAGTACTTGGGCGAGGATACATTCCTCCAGGGAGTTCGTGATTATATCAAGAAACACGCATATGGAAATACGCAGACGGGCGATCTCTGGGCAGCTCTAGCCAAGGCTAGTGGTAAGCCAGTCGAACAAGTCATGGATGTTTGGACCAAGCATGTTGGATTCCCAGTGGTGCAGGTTACTGAGAATGCCGCCAAGGGTACTTTGAACATCAAGCAGAACCGTTTCTTGCGAACTGGCGATGTCAAGCCTGAAGAGGACCAGACGCTCTACCCTGTGTTCTTGGCTTTGAGGACAAAGGATGGCGTTGCTGACGATCTTGTCTTGGACAAGCGTGAGTCGGAGTTCAAGATCCCCGATCTTGATTTCTTCAAGGTGAACGCCGATCATTCCGGTATCTATCGCACATCATATACTCCTGAGCGTCTGGCAAAGCTGGGCGAGGCCGCCAAAGCAGGACTGTTGACTGTTGAGGATCGTGCTGGTATGGTTGCCGATTCTGGTGCGTTGGCATCCGCTGGATATCAAAAGACTTCCGGCTTGCTTTCTCTTCTAAAGGGCTTCAACACCGAGCCTGAGTTCATTGTCTGGAACGAGATGCTCACACGTGTCGGAAGCCTGCGAGCAGCTTGGTTGTTCGAGGACAAGAAGACTCGTGATGCTCTTGAAGCTTTCCAACGTGCAATCACTAGCGAAAAGGCACACCAACTCGGATGGAAATTCTCCGACTCTGATGACCACATTCTCCAGCAATTCAAGGCTCTCATGTTCGGCAGCGCTGGATCTGCCGGCGACCCAACCATTGTCGCTGCTGCCCAGGATATGTTCAAGCGGTACACTAACGGAGACCGCAGCGCCATTCACCCCAACATCCGTGGAAGCGTATACAACATCGTCCTCAAGAACGGCGGCGAGAAGGAATACAATGCCATCCTCGACATCTACCGCACCGCCACCACCTCGGACGAGAAGAACACCGCGCTGCGCAGCCTCGGTGCCGCGGAGGACGTCAACCTCGTCCGCCGAACCCTCGATCTCGCTACAAACGGCGAAGTCAGAAACCAGGATGTATACATGCCTCTATCCTCGTTGCGCAACCACGTCACCGGTGTTGAAGAGCGATGGAAATGGCTGCAGGAGAACTGGGACTTGATCCTGTCCCGTTTCCCGCCTTCATTGGGCATGTTGGGTACGATTATTCAATTGTCTTCTGTTGCATTTAACACGGAAGAACAGCTCAAGGAAGTCGAAGCTTTCTTTGCTCCTAAGGAGACCAAGGTACCCCTACCCCTCATTGAATCATTGCATGAAAGTGTACTAATATTTGTGATTAGGGCTTCGACCGAGCTGTTAGCCAGAGTCTGGACGCCATCAGGGCCAAGGCTCATTGGCTGAAACGGGACCGCCAGGATGTGGAGCAGTGGCTCAAGACGAACGGCTTTTTTGATGCTGAGCAGAAGCTTTAATTTACGTACTGATCTGCTACAGGTGTCATTAAAAATAGCGTATAGTCAATACATGATACGAATGTATAATACCTCTCATTTTACTGCATTGTAGTCTAAACATGTTCCTATGCCATGTTAGCGGCTGCATCGAGTGAGATTTAATTGGCTCGTGCGCATCTACACCTAGATATCTGGATGCTTCCCCGAAAGAGCATAGATTTACGATCACCTAACATCGCTTGTAAAGCCATTCAATCATTGATAATGTTTTATCATGTCAATAGTGTATTGATGATAGGAATGCAGGCATGCCCAATTGCTCAGAGCATCGTGAGGCGACGCTCGTACGAATGGATGATTCTACTATTCGCTACAAGCTGCAAGCTGCAAGACCATCGGGCATTACTGACTTCACATCAGTCACCATTCGGGTATCCATGATGTCAGTTCTCTGACACATTCAATTGATATATCTCTGGACCCTCGGTCTGCCTCGCGTCCCTCTGATCATTCTCTACTCCTTGTGTCCGGACCGTAGAACAACAAGGCTGAGTGAGAGGAGACGGCCGTTTTTGCCTGTTTGGTCTTCCGGTCAAGTCGAGGTCACTGGATTGAGAGAGATGGACGACAGTTGTTTTACACAACATCGAGATTGTGGGAATACTCTGCAATTGCTAATTGCACGATTGATTATGAATTATCTATGGACTTCGCCTCGTTTTCGACTGTGTCGGCTCACTGAGTCCGCATTCCGCGAGGCCAGCCCTGAGCCAGATCCCCCCGCATGACTAGTTACGATAAGACCGTGTGTCACTCTGCGTGACTCCGTCTCAACGCAAATGGAGTAAGGCTGACACTCAGCATTGCCTCCTTGTGCAATGGATTCGATGGAATTCGAGTTGCCGTGATGGCCTACTTTTCAGAAGCTCTTAATACTAAGGATTATCGATGAAAAACGATTTGCGCGTTCCTGGCTCGCTGCGACTACGACCCCAACGTGCTAAGCGTTGAGCGTTCGCCAGCTTTCGAATCCCCACCAACCTTGATCCTGGTTTCTGTTCTCTCCCTGTAGCCTCCCTGTTCGCAGATCATTTTCGTCTGGCTAGGGGCTGTGTTGTTGTTTGTTGATTTCAAGCGCAGCACTGCCGCTTCTTTCTACAATCATTCTGACAACACATTCGCAAGGTGGACTTGACTGCTCAGCCAATGATCCCACCAAACTACGCCCGGGTGAGGAGGCTTATCAAGTCAGCTCCCTTGTTGAGGCATTTTCCAGTTCAAATTGCCAGAATGGGACCAATCCAGGACAAAATACACTAACAAGCAAGCGACAACCAACATGAATTGCCCTGCTCGCAATTCCCGCCTCACTCTGATGGACAGCAAAATGCTTGCATCTCAACTAAATCATTCCTTCCATGACGTGTGCAGTGTTTGCAGGCATCCCCGCGTACAGCGCTATACCAGAATGAGTTCCGAAGGAATACTCGCTGGCCTAATAGCAAGCTCGGCAGTCCGATACAGAAAATGACTCATTTAGCAATTCGTCTGATTAAATTTACCTTGAATTTTATCTCCATACCGGCCGTCCCGACCTGGCACCGACCCGATGATGAAGTGAGACGAATGAATCGGATAACTCCCGTCGATCCGTACACTCGATTATAGCGATCCAGACAAGAAAGAAGCTTTCTACGGTTTAACGGCCCTGGCAGGATCAATCACGAAACCGGTTCGGGAGAATATACGAGGGTGAATAGTAGATAATAGGGCATTTTGGCGGTCCTCACGTGAGTGAGGCAGTACCTCGATCTCGCTTTCTTCCCCTCGCCTTGGTTTGAGTACCCGTATTAGGAGGTGATGTATGGCTGTCGTAGGGGTAGACTTACCAATCCTTATTACTGTCGGAGATGCTGTCGTCAACTAAGTGGTTATAAGCACAACTTGAACATCGTCCCCTCAGTTGGTCACTCCATCTTGCACGCTATCTCGACTATCTCGACTACAATACTCGTCCTCCCCTCCCTATTCAATTTGGCGTCGTCAATACCCAGCCTATAAAAACCATATTGAAAGCACAAGCTCGATACTTCCCTGCCAGATCGCCACTACACAGGCCTATGCATCTTGCAAAGCATATTGACTTGGTATCTGCACCTCACTATCGGACCTGACATTGAACGGACGTTTCATTAAAAGTCTACCCAGATTGCTGATACCTGAACTTATCAACTGTACAAGTTTCTCATCTCCCGTATCAGTGAGTTTCCCAACTGACCGTCCGCAAAGTCGACTAGAATACCATCCCACCGTTGTCATTATACACGTATACTTGATTCCTTTGGCACATGGCGTACCATAACGTCAACCTCTATGCACCTAGAATCGGTCGTCCTCCATCAAGTCGCCAAACAGGCTACGAGCACATTTCGCCTACAATGAGTTCTACTAGGCTAGCTACCAATGGAATGAGCTACCTGCACAACTCGCCGGACGACTATCGAGGAACGAATACCAACATGAGTTTTATTCGGTCGCCGGATAACTTTTTCCCTGAGGATGGGGCCACACCCCTGGTGATATCCCCCCACGATACAGGTATTATACATCATGTTCATCGTAGCGATCGATTAGCACAAGCTAATGCTACTGATAGATTTCAACAACATGTTGAGTCAGGCTCCGTATGCAGAGGAACCTAGAGCAGAGCTTATATTGAACGGTACTCCGCACCTCTATGCACCAGACCGTCCTTTGTCATTCGGCATGCGCTATCCCCCTCCATGGAACGCGATGAACACCATATCAGACTATAGAGCTACAGCAGTGGAATCATCTGATGAGATGCCTGACTTGTTGAGAGATGGGAGTAGGTGCCTAGCTGTGCCTGACAACATTCGTAGTCGTGGCGGAACACGAAGGTCATTTTCAACTGTTCAGACTCCCTATACAGCATCTTCGGATGGCCGTAATGATCTGATTCAAGAGCGCACAGAGACAAGGAGAGGAGGACGACAGCCAGGCTCGAGACTACCAGAAGCCGGTTTGGAAAATGTCCGCCAGGTGCGGAATGCAGGGGCATGCATCAGGTGCAGGATGCTGAAAATGAGGGTAAGCTCAGGAACGGTATGGACTATTGATTCATTTTCAGTCTCTGATTCAAGCAGTGTTCAGGTGCAACACCCTGCGAAACATGCAACGGATTACAGATGGAACGCAAGTGGGCCCGCTGTTTACGATCTTTCGACCATATGGCTGATCTGCTCAAGCCTGGTCAGTATCCTTTCGCATTTCCCCTTCTGTAAATGATGTGAACTAAAAAAAGAGTGGTTCCAGATATACTTGCGGAGAGGTTGCAGTTTCTTAGTATGAGAGATTGGGTATTTCAGCATACTTACTATCCTCCTAACAGCCAGGTATTCGAGCTGCCATTGCACTTTGGCTTTGGAGAGACGTTCTATGGCTTGTCCGCCGTCGAATATAATCCCATCTTCGTTGAGGCACAACACAGTCATGCTGTCAGCCACGATGATCAACTTCGAATCGATCCAGGTATTCCTGTATGTCCAATCTACGATGATTCAAAAGACGCTCAAAGAATGATATGGCACTGGATGAAAGAAACGCTCACCTGCAGGCGAAGTATTGATGACTGGCTAGAGAAGTGTTTCCCTGGTGACAGAGTCGAATGGATACGGGAATTGCTTCTATCGACGTGGAAATATTCCATCAAATGCTGGGATGAAAGCAGACGTGTTCAAATCCAAGAACCGGAACTTGACAACAACCTATTAGAAGCATGGATGGCAGCCTTGCTCGTTGGAATGCTTTCGTTATCAGTCACTATTCCAGAGCAAGCGGTTCGCGATATCATCCCCCGTTTGAGGTTTGGAAATTATAATTACGCATTCGCCAACACTTCACGCGTACTTAACAAAGCCATCAAAAGTCTGTTGTTCGATATGTACCAGGAATTTGTTCATAGGTTGACATCAGCTCTGCACGATTTTGGGACCAAGCCTGAGGAGGTTTCTGAACGCCGTCTAGGCCACATTCACTGCATCGCTATATTAGTGATTGTTTTAAATTGCCAAATTCAAACCTCATTGATGGACAACGGCCGGCTGTCCTCTGTACCACAAGTCGATCCGAATTTATGGGAGGTCACCTATGAGCATATGCGAGGAACAGAATGTGCATTCAGGAACACCATTATGTTCGTCAGACATAATAATAATAGGTGGCTTAAGAAGAATGTCATCTCGGATGGGAAATTTTTCGATCTCCGAGAAGACATTCGAAACATCGAGCGTACTTATCATGCCGGTACGTGGCCTGTGTCACTCTACTTTGGGGTATAAGATGGTGCTGACAGTAAGATAGACATCAGGAAACATCACAATGTCGACTTGGAAAGACTCATGACGTCTGATGGCCACTTTCATGAACGGAACATGCAGCGCGTATTTGCTTTCTTCTTTGACCTTGTCCACAAGGAGAAATCAAACCCAACCGAATAGTACCAAGTAAGACTCAAGCGACAATGTTCACTATACAGATCAAGGACTCACAGCACTACTTCAAACTACCAATTGTACCATTAACGAACTGAGATGTATTTAAATGCAAATAAAAGTTTTGTTTCTCTGATAGAAATGTCCGTCATCTTAATAGTCCCGTATGCTCGATGGAAAAGTCACTAGCAACAGGGTGGAAGTAGACGCAGCTCTGCTAAAAACTGTTATGGGTTTGATATGCCACCTGAACGAACTATAAACAAGAAAACGACTACAGCATGGGATGCTGTAGACGCGGTTATGGTGGGTTGTCTTCCTTTTGTGTGAGAAAGAAGTTGGTCTTGTCGAGAGTGTTTACTGGATAGAAGATGCTCTGATGCAATCAGCTTGTTAAAAATGTGTTGAGCCCTTGCATCATTAACAGGTCTCAAGACACATGGTCTCCCTGATAGTGTACATCGTGAGAGTTTTTGACTCTGCCAGAGCTTATGTTGAGACGAAATAAAAACAAAAACACAAAGAGAAATTCTCTTCTCCCGCACTAAGTATCCACCAGCACGTGACCTCGACTAGATCCATTTATATTTTCTTCAACCTTCCTCAAGGTTTCTCTCCTCTTTTTCTCCTTTTCTTAATTACACTTTTTACCTACGAACGCATAATCAACCTCCAATTCTTGTTATATTTCTATATACGATTTTCCATAAGATGGCAGGTCATATTGGCGAACCAGAGTGAATTGAAGTTCCGCTTGCTCTTCTGGAGCGAGTAGAGCTTCGTAGGGGCAACTGTTTCTCTCGTTCGATGCCGATGGAGAGTATTACTCTTTGGTGTATTCTTCTGATAGATGGTTGGATGAGTCCTCCAATTGCTCCGACATTTTTTCTTCTTGCTGTTAGTCGCTGTTGTGTGAATGGCAAGATATTTGTAATACTAGTGGATAGATAGTTAGATCTCGGTAGAATTGACCCTGAGTTCATCAGCCGGTTTAGTTTGTAACTTAGATTGTGGCGGACGCGTGGAGTGGATAGTGTAGTAGCACTAGAGAAAGCATGGCAGTCAGCGTGTTCTGTACCTTTAATCAACTAGTCCGTCTAGAAGACCAAGACTAGATCGTGTGGAGTTGTCCGTCTTCAGCCCGCTCGCTCCCTAGCCTTTGCTGCTCTACACTCTATCATTTCTCCAACATTGTATTTGCCCTGTCTCTTGTGTGTCCTGCACGCAATTGACGACATGTCCTGTTCTTGAATTTTTCTGTATTTGATGATTATTGTCATTCTTCTATCGTTTATTGTCTTGTTTCTTTTGCTGTTTACATTATTCTCTCTTTTGCTGTCATACAGTCTCCCGCATTCGGACACTCGTCTTGACAGTACACTCGTGCCGGATCCCTTGATTATTCGCAGTTACTACATATCAATGCGTGTCTCGACATGGCTTCTATAATCAACAAGCGTCAACAGGCGCGCAACGAGCGAGCGTTGCATGAACTTATTCGCACAGTCCCCGGGAATGATCGATGTGCGGATTGTCAGGCTGGGAATCCAGGTGAGTTCCGAATCAGACAGGGGCGTTGTCAACGGCTACGTACTAATCGTCATGTATCAATAGGATGGGCAAGCTGGAGCGTGAGTCTCGCATCATGAATCGATCGATCGTATTGAATATTCTAACGCAAATGCTACACAGTTGGGCGTTTTCCTCTGCATGCGATGCGGGTCGCTTCACCGGAAGATGGGAACCCATATCTCAAAGGTTAAATCATTGACTATGGATAGTTGGACATCAGAACAAGTGGAGGTGAGATCTTTTTGCCCCTGAAATGACTGCGACACACAATTAACGGCTTGAAAAGCATATGAAAAAAAGGGGAAACACAATCGTCAACAAAGAGTATAACCCTCGCAACGTCAAACCTGACATCCCCGTCGACGTGGACGAAGCAGACTCCGCAATGGAGCGATTCATCCGTCAAAAATACGAACACCGCATTCTAGAAGACGGCAAACCGAAACCTCCGAGCAGAGACGACTCCGGATATCATACCCAAAAATCACTGGATGAGAGCCCTCCCCCGCCTCCAATTCCGCCGAAGAGTGGTAGGAAGTTTGGGTTTGGGCTACGGTCAGTCTCGTCGACTAGTCGGTTGCCTCGGTCGTCCGATAAGTCGTCGATACAGTCTACGGGGTCGCCCAGATCGGCTACGCTCGGTGGTCCTCTGTCGCCTTCGTTATCACTCAATAAGCAATCCCGGGTATTCGGTGCTAATCTCGGAGAGGCTGATAGTTCCTTTGAGGCGAAATTGGATCAGCTCAGAAGCATGGGGTTCCCGAACGATAAGAGGAATGCCTCCGTTCTGAAAGGTGTTGGAGGTGACATGACACGCGCGGTAGAGTCTCTAATTCGTCTTGGAGAAGGCTCTGGTCCTCCACTTGCAGCTCCTACAGCTCCTCCAAAGCCTTCGACTTCTAGGAGTCAGCCAACCTCTTCTCCTGCCAAGACTGAGGCTGACGATCCATGGAGTATGCCAAGCGTGAGCAGCGCTGCGGGTGCGCGAGCAGCTAAATCGTATAATCCGTTCGATGTACCTACAACGCAAGCCCCTGCTGCCACTGGTCTCGAAAACGCTTTCCAGAATCTGCAGGTTGCGCAGCCAATGTCTCCACATACCACCGGAGGATATACTAGCAATCAAATGAGCAATAATATGGCTCTTACACCTCTGCAGACGTCGCAGTCATATACAAGTTCACCACAACCGTTAAGCTACAACCCATTCTTTCAGACAACCTCGCCGACGTCACAAGCTGCAGCCAACCCTTATTACAGTCACACAGCGCAGTCGACACCCATTCAGCCAAGTCGTAGCTTCTCGCCTGGAAATCCATTTGCAAACTCGCTATCGGCGCAGTCGACTGGTAATCAGCAGAATCTAGCCGCTTATACGCAATCCCGGCTGGCTATGCCCCGACACGCCAACACCATGCCTGTCTTTTCTTCTAACACCACCGCTTCTCCATCTATGGCTTCTTCCATATTCTTCTCGCAACAACCGCAACTCAGTCCTTATCAAGTGTCAAATACGAACCCGTTCGATGCGGCTGTCAACACGCATAACAACTATCAGAATTATTCATCTGATCACCAACAACTCCAGTATCAGCATTTTCAACAGCAGAATCCTTATACTCAATTCCAGCAGGCCGCGCCACAACAGCCTGCTAGAGCAGACAAGAATAGTATATTGGCTCTATATAATCTAGCCCCAGCAGCTACGCCGCCAATGTCGACCATTCCGGAACAGTCACAGGTTCCTCAAATGCAGCAACCAGTGGATGGGCGTCAGAATACTGCACAAGCCTCGAATAGTGCGTCCGCAGGTCACCAGCCGCAGAGCATGTTTCCTACCATGCTGCAAAGTAACTCGACAGGATCAAGTCAGGGTATGCAAAACAACAATCCGTTTATGAATGCAACGCAGCAACAACCACAATTTCAGCCCCAGCAGTCGCAGCAGACGCAGCAGACGCAGCAGTCGCAACAACAGCAGACGAACCCATTCGCGATGATGGGTAATTCAACACCGGCGGCTCCATCATCAAACGGTCTGGGAATCGGTATGGGTGCAGGATCTCACAACCCATATCAACAAATGACCTCTCAACCACCGCCACCACCAGTAGCCAACTTCATGCCCCGAGCGCCAATACACATGAGCAAGGCGAGCGTCGATATCAACAATCTGCAAAGCGGTCGACATAGCCCTGACGCATTTGCAAGTCTGAGTGCAAGATTTGCCTAATCTACTATCTTTAATATTTCCTTACTTCGAATATATATGTTTTCGGTTTGGTTTCGGACAATCCAAAAGAATGGACATAATTCATGTCTATATGACGTTTTATATAATACATACGCACGTGTTTAGGGAACGCAAATGCGAGCCCTCAGACATATCTTTACCTTACATGTACATTCTTTTCAGTTTCTTTTCGTTTTGTCTGCATGTGTATTATCCTTGGGACAATGAACTTTTATGCATATGAGGCGTACATTGCAATATACGACTGATCTTGTATTGTCTTGTCTGTTGTCTGAATATTGAACATGGACATTATCTTATGTCGAGTCTCTTTCTAAGACCACTAGGATTGATTTCTTTGAGCTTGTACAATCATAGAATACCCCAGAAGTCCCGCAAACATCATCTACACAAACTATTAGTAACGTCCTATCCGGCCATTATTGCCGGCTTGAACAACATGACATTGCAATGTATGTTCCCTTTATTGTTGGACTTTCGCGAGGCGCTAACGCAATGAAATACAGGGCACTTTTGGATCAAGCTCTGAAAATATACGGAGATCGTGAGTATTATGGACCCGAGAAGGCTCGTGCTCTACAAAAGAAAAAAGGAAAATTACTGGTTATAATAGGTAAAATCGACCAAGGTAATACTTACGTTTCAAAGGCACAAAAGTTGTATCGCACTTTAAAGAGCAAGGGGGATACACACGTTGCTACGGATGCAGATGTTGATGATCTTATTGTTTTCTGGTCAAAATGAGTAGAATTATATCAATATGGATCTCGGGAACACTTCTGTCAATGCTCAATCCAAGTTTCAATCTAGTTAGTCCGGAAATCTCAATACCCATTTTTCATACATCTGTAGTTCCAGAAAATAGTTTGTTTCCAGCAAGTACATTTGTAGGGCGGTTAGCTTTCACGAGACAGTCCCGAGCTATAACCATGAGTTGAAGGTCACGGTCTTCTGATGCGTTAGCGAGGCTCACATGTTTATGGAGTACTGGAATTATTACTTGGAGCACCAAGAAGTGAGATTGCAACAGGTAGCTGTTCGACATTGCCGGTGACTTTTGACTCAAAGGGGACCTCGCCAACTTTAGAAAGACGTGTTAGTATCAAGAGTACAAAATACAACGATATGGGTCATACTCGGCACAGTGAATTCGGGTGCTTGCAATATCGGAGACCAGAAAAGCATTGGAACGCCGACTGGATTGAAATACCGGCTGGAATAGTCACGATTAGTTAAGCATTGTCCTCATTTGATCACAAGATTATGACCTACCCTAATGGCTCGTCACGGTATCGGGGAGAGAGATCCTCTATTGGAATAAGGATGATGGTGTTTTGTGTCTCAGGGCACATAATCGTTTGTGTAAACCACTTTCTGTAGACGTCCAAGCGATGCATAGCAGTTGCGTGCGCTTCTTTCGTGATGTGCGATGAGAGTTCCCTTTCGACGGTTCATATTAAACCCCATCTTCTCCCACTTGAATATCAAAGGTGGACTTACCATTGCCATCTCACAGGTGGGCTAACATATGGCTTCTTTCCAAACCTGTCCTGATAATCTTTTCGGAATTGATCGAAATGGTGGCAGTCACTGTAGAAAAAAGAATCCCGACTTGCCTTGGATCAATTTTAGCATAGTTCTTCGAAGTCGCGAAAGAAGAAAACGCACATCTTTCATGTATTCGGACAAGCTTTTTCCCTTTGCATCTTCAGGTGGATTGGTCTCCCAGACTCTCTCAAAAGACATTTCGACGTGTTTCACCCCAAGAGACACTTCAATGTCGGTCACGAAATCATCAATCAGCTGCTTCTGATGTTCGTTGCTTATGAGAGATATAGTCTGTGGGATAGACAATTTTCGGCGGTAGCTGGAGTTAAATTAGGATGAAACATGAACGAAAAGCTCCTTGAACAAACTGACAGATGAATTAGTAGCGGGCAACAAATCCCCATACCAATGGGTAGCAAACTCCTGGCATGTATCAACGCTTCTTGCGAAGAAAGTCGGAACATCGAATGGTCTACTAAATACTTAACAAATGGACGTAAGAGGCTTTCTGAAGTGGGCGCGAACCTAAAGCTTGGAATATATCCATCAGTCGGAAGAATCCCATGAGTCGGACGGTGTGCATAACATCCGTTCCAATGGCCTGGACGTCGACCACTTCCGCTGGCTACAGACAGCCTCAATTAGTTTTTCTTGTCTCGATAACGATGACTGAGACTTACTATCAGACCCAATTGCGACATCAACCCAGTCATATGAAGCAACGGCCACACCGCTACCGCTGCTACTTCCTGCAGGAGACTGATAACCATCGGCTCGCGGATTCCATGGCGCTTGATAGTCGACACATTCAATGGGTTCCTCCGTGGCAGCAAACGCGGCCAGCTTCGTGATTCCAAGAATATGAGCACCTTTCTGCTGAAGTATTTCTATACAAGCTGCTGTCTTGGGTGCTGGTGGATACAAGTCATAATACGCACGGTTGCAGACGGAAGTCTTGATGCCTTCTACTTGAAAGATGTCTTTCACAGCTATTCTCCACCCAGAGAGAGGGCTTTTCTTTCCTGCGGTCACAACAGACCCTAATTTCTTGAGACGGGATGGTACAGCAATGCTTGTAGTTTCAAGTCCTTCCCCGACTCTGACGATATAATCGTCTCGATCAACATTGTCCCGAACTCTGATCGCAGGACCTCTCCTACCGCAGCAGACAGGGAAAAGGCAGTCGATGCTGTAAAAATCACACCGCTGAGGAATTCGATACGAAATACGTCGTCATCTCGCTGGAAGTTGGCAATCTCTTCTCGTAACCAGCCTACTTCAACGGAATTGCGACCCTCGTCAACTGGAATAACAGTCACAAACCTAGGGGTATCTGAGCTAACAGAGGAAAAGGCCTAGATAAATGCATGTAAGACAGATTTGCAATAAGCAACAAAAGACTACCGACCTGTTTTGACTGTATAGCAATATAGCGACTATCTCCGAGGCTGAATGCTTGATGGATCATCGTACGATCGTTGTAGATCATGATCTTGTTTGTGGTCTTCGCGGGCTTAATGATCGTCATTGCTCTTGTGTTCTTTTGTGAAGCTGCGTAGTTGTTCTCATGGAAGTATTTATTACCGATTACTTGGACTTGAGTCATGGACACTGGTGGAAGGTGTTGAGACGAGGTCATCCTTGTATCACACCGCCAGTACTTTCTGACGAGGACTTCATCGATGTGACAACCTTGAAGATTACCTAGGTATTTGATGAAAAGTTGGAAGTCCAGAGAGGTTTTAACATATAGTTACGTTATAAGAGTTATTTGCTATCCTCCATGTGTACAGGGCTCTACCGGAGCTTGTACATGCAAAAAAGCAAGCTCTAGCCGATTAGACTGTAGATCACAGAGTTACAGAGAAATCCAGTTTCCTCTATGTATGTTACTAGAGTTACTTCTGTTTCACTTCTCAGCGTATCTTCAATTTTACTGAATTGGCAAGACTCGATGAGATCTAAACCTTCGACATCCATGGCCAGTTGTCACAACATATGAACCGAAAAAATCTCTTTATTTACTCCCATAAACCGCGCTCATGATTAATATTAACAACATAGCTCCTTCTCTTCCGACCCTTTTATCCCACGGCCACCACGATGGCCACGGCGAGGATGAGGATGATAACCACGATCGTGGATCGTACCACTTCCTTTTTGCTGGCAGAAGATTTTCTATAAAGTCAGGTACATATTGAGATCGTCGTTGAGTTGTGAGGGGATTTTTGAACCATGGTGGAAGTAGTGACGATCTTTGGGTTGAAAATGAAAATCGCGACGGTGTTGTAGATGTAAATGGCCATGGCAAAGAAGAGAACCACGAGCCAGGAGTATTAGTAGACGACGTAGCAGTAGTTGTTCGTCGCTGGAAGAAGTTGAAAGGGTTATAATTACTTGTCTTTGGCTGCTTCTGTTTCTCGAATCGCGAAATAACGCGGTTTAATTGTTTCTCTCGATGGTCCGACTGCTTATGATGCTGGAGTTTGCGCCATTCCTGCTGCTCATTGGGATCTAGACACCAGACGACGATATCGCCTTTTCGCCGTGCGTCGTCATGCCACGCCGTATTCCATGTTCGCCAGCATTCACCATAGGAGCTACTGCGCAGTGAGGAACGAATCGTTGGCTCAAGTTGAGCAAAGAAAACTAGGTAGTCTGGCCATTCATGATACAAAGGCTCCTTTAATGGGTGTGCTTTTTGGTGGGAGTAATAAGCCGCCGGTGGTGATCGAGATGGCAACACTGACATGTATGAGGGTAGATGAGGCGTGTGCCGAAGACCGCCAATCATGTGATGTTGGAGGAACTCAGTTGGGTTTGCGTAGAATTGATCTGCTTCATCCAGGTATACCTTCTTTTGTGCTTCGTTCAGCCCGACGGGAGGTTCGCAGGATAGTGCCCATGCCTCTATAGAGGGAAAGACCAAGTGCGACCTCCAAGGTGTACTGTGACAGGGCATGAGGAAACCAACAGTCATATTTTTCGTCGATGTGTGTATCGGCTTGTCCGATTCTCCGATCAAAGGTCGTGGAGGGAGTAGGCGGCCGTAGCCGTCCTGATGGGCATCATGCCGTGCCCGCAGATAGGAGAGGACATCTATTGGTCCTGGTGCGTGTATTAAAGTGGTATAATATGCGATGAAAATATTGACAAGAACTAGAAAGGATAAGATCAACCTGCGTGGCAATTGAGCATTGCTTGAAGATGAAATAGCCGGAAGGAAGAACGAGACAAGCGGCTCAGCGGTCAGAATATGCAAAGCAGGCAATAAGGGATATATAAACCTCACTTCCTTGTGCGCAATGATTGAGAGCACGGCCGGCATAACAAGTGACACTGTAGCTAGTTGAAATTTGATTGAGCGTCGGCGGCTCATCGTCGCTGTGTTACCGGGACCCAAGGACTTGTAGAGCCCTATGAGACCAAAAGGAAGAGCCGTGGTTAGAAGGAGCGGGTATCCTTGTGAAAGGTAATAGTGCCAATCATTGTGACCATAGAAGATGGCAATAGACTGAGCGACGTTAACGTAGAGGAATTGGAAGATGGGAAACGCCCAAAAGCCGTAAAAGAGACGATCGATGAGAACCGAAAGACCAAGAACGGCCGACCTATCAACGATAAGTATAGAAACTGATTGTGATCTTGTTCCTGAAAAGAAACTTACCCGCAGAAAATTGACTCTCTCACAAGGATAAAGACGGTAGATCGTGGACATTGATATGCAGCGAACCCGGCCATACATGCCCATATAATGATGTTCGTGGGCCGCAAAACGCAAGCCAGCGCTGCAAGCAAGAGACTTTTTCGGAGGCTGGATAGCGCTACCGTTAGAAACATGATGGTAAATATGTCTCCATCGAGTCCAGGCCATCTGTACCTTGACTGTCGACTCGCATTCTCAAGAGTCTCATCTGGTTCATCTTCTTCCTTTTCTTCCTCCTCTTCGGCGTCCACCCCCTGGTTATCGAGAAACCATTCCCACGGCCAAAAGTACAGGGCGACGATAGTCAATGTGGTTTCTGCAGAATTCGAGAATGTTCGTGTCGAGCAAAACCATTGCCAGGGGCTCAGGACAGTCAATGCTAGCTATAGACAACAGTTTGAGTCAGCCCTGCCTCCATAACACATGCGCGCGAGTGCATACTGTAGCCCATGATCCATAGCTCTCAGTCCCATAGATCTTGTTGGACAATTTCCATGTGTAGTAGTCTCCGGTCGCCGCAATAATAGATTGCGCAATTTTGGGCGCTACAATAAGCAATTCGGCTGCAGTCAAGGGGGACAGTCGCGCAACCCATGCGAAAGAGCCGGCAATATAATATACGGCGGCGAAGAATAGGGGGTGGATAGAGGATCGTAGTTCGTGTCTCCATTCCTGCGCATCGCTTGCGATTAGTCTCCCTCGAGCTCTTCAGGAAAAAACTCACCCATGTGATCCAAGCACCACTGTCCTTTCCGAACACAACTTGCCATGCCGGCTCTAGAGATTGAAAGAACTCATCGGGTTGGAAAAATGTGCGCACAGCGAGTGCATTCAATATGCGAAACGCGACGAGAAATAATAGAATGTTATGAGGCGTTGCTCGAGCTTTGGCGCGTCGTCGAAGTCGACGGACGGAGTCAGCCAACGAAGCGTGCGTGCCGCTCGACGCAAGAGACCGCTCTGAGGCTTCCGGGGACATGATGCTGGGTCAGCTGCATGCCGAGACCACGCGCAGTCAGATGAGGTCGCCCTAAGACCGGTATTAAATTGACAATTAGGTTATTATGGAGGTGTGGGTGTTCAGTCGGCGTGTCGATCTCGATAGTCGCGACGGTTGGCTGGGGAAAGCAAGGGTAGAGGCGGCTGCGGCAATCCACGGGGCCCCACTATACACTATACGTAATGGTTGAGTCTCACGCAGTCATACGGGATACCGGGCAGACGTATAATCAGGTCACTGAAAGTGCTATACAAGGGATATATTGTTCGTAATATATGGGCTTAATGTAGGATTCCTCGAAGAAGATGAGACGAGGAGGTTGCAGTCCCTACGTAATAATGCGAAGCGCTGGCAGTTACGTATTTGACCTCATACGGTTAGTGCCACATCCCGTCACATGACAGTACGCGCTACTACTCTACTGGCCAATCAGCAGCTAAGAGAAAAGGCTGACATTCCCGGCGGCGCGACCTGGCCAATCACGTGCGGCTCACCGGCCCGGCTCTCCGTTGGCCGGGACTGGAGGGTCGCGGCGAACGGCTGCACTTGCACTTAGAGGTCTAGTTCCAGCGTCATGCCGTGGACGGTGCCAGAATGGATCATGTCCCTCGTTTTTCCGCCTTCCATTGGTTTTGCTCATATACCACGAACACTGGCCTTTTCTTCTGTCTTTCTGTTTTGTTCAGCTGCTCGAGGGGTCTTCCCAAATTCTGTCCTTGCCGTCAACCAACAAAAAAAACGTTTCTGTCGAGAGTGTACCCCGCCATAGCTCGAATAATCTCACAATCAACTCACATCAATTTTCCGTATATGTTAGGCAGAACTTGTCAGCACCCGATCTAGGTTCCTCGCATCATGTCTCCCATCGCAATTGAAACTCAAGACGCGAACTCGGCTCGCAAAGACGATTCTGTCTACCATGCGACATCCACCGATGCCGCAATCGCAGCCGAGCATGACTATGCCGCTCACAACTACCATCCTCTGCCCATCGTCTTTGCTCGCGCGTCAGGTACGTCGGTCTGGGATCCCGAGGGTCGTCATTACCTAGACTTCTTGTCCGCATACTCTGCTGTCAACCAGGGACACTGCCATCCTGAACTCGTCAAGGCCTTGGTGGATCAGGCATCCAGGTTGACCTTGAGCTCGCGTGCCTTCTACAACGATGTCTTTCCCAAGTTCGCCGAGTTCGTGACCAAGTTCTTTGGCTTCGACATGGTCTTGCCAATGTGTACAGGTGCTGAGGCAGTTGAAACTGGTATCAAAATTGCCCGGAAATGGGGCTACAAAGTCAAGGGCATTCCCGAAAATCAAGCAATTGTGCTTAGTGTTGAGAATAACTTCCACGGTAGGACCGTAAGTTGCCCGTTGTAGAGTGCTTTTTCCGTCCAACCGATATTGATTGTTGATTGCGTAGTTCGCCGCTATTTCCATGTCTTCCGATCCCGAGTCCCGCGACAACTATGGCCCGTACTTGCCCAACATCGGACACTGTATCCCTGGAACCAACAAGCCAATTGCCTACAACGACAAGGCTGCCCTTAAGGAGGCTTTTGAAGCGGCTGGCTCTAACCTAGCTGCTTTCTTGGTTGAGCCGATCCAAGGAGAAGCGGGTATTGTTGTCCCAGACGATGATTACCTGCAGGAGGCTCGCGCTCTTTGCGACAAGCACAATGTGCTCCTTATTTGCGACGAGATCCAAACGGGTATTGCTCGTACCGGAAAGCTTTTGTGCCACGAGTGGAGCGGCATCAAGCCTGATCTCGTTTTGCTTGGAAAAGCCATTTCTGGAGGAATGTACCCTGTCTCGTGTGTGCTCGGTCGCAAGGATGTGATGCTCACAATCGAGCCCGGTACTCACGGTTCGACCTATGGAGGTAACCCTCTGGGTTCTGCCATTGCTATTCGGGCATTGGAGATCATTCGTGATGAGAACATGGTTCAACATGCCGAGAAGCTTGGTCATATCTTCCGTGATGGCTTGACGGCACTCAACAGTCCTCTCATCCAGACCGTACGTGGTAAGGGCTTGTTGAATGCCATCGTCATTGACGAGAGCAAGACAGGCGGTCACTCCGCATGGGACCTCTGCATGTTGATGAAGACCAAGGGATTGCTGGTAAGTTCTTTTTCGATACCGTAATCAATACCTAGTACTAATATGAGATGGTATAGGCCAAGCCAACCCACCAAAACATCATTCGTCTCGCCCCGCCCTTGGTTATCACCGAAGCTGAGATCAAGAGTGCTCTTGATATTATTAAGCAGTCTCTTGAGGAGCTCCCCAGCCTTTCTGGCAAGAAGGAAGACGAAGTGATTCCTCCTCCCGAAAAGAAGGTCAAGATCGGAGTTGACAATTAGACGAAATCTATTGTCATGCTCAAATAACATGCCTTGCTTGTAGCTCGAGTCCGAGCCGGCATGTTTGAGCCCTGCCTACTTACCACAAAGAACAGTTTTCTTTTGAGTGGACTGTATGGCAGTTAGACGGAGCAAACATATCAGATAGAACATGAACTCACTCCAGTATGACTATATACAGCTCTCGCCTTCGGCTGAGTGGGCATATTTTCATCAGGCGACCGGCCAGCACGCGCCGTGTTGTCAGGTTTATGTACCTTCTGTCTGGGGCTGGCTGTGTGGTGTGCGAGGGGTCTAGGGGTTCACAGAAATGCCTCACCTAGAACGTTGATAGGTAGGGAGACGTCGGTGTTGATTAAATAGCGCATATTAATTGCTTGCCAAGCATTACACGTCTTAGCAAACTTGTCAGTGAATACTCGTTATACTCCGTATTATTAAAGCCGCATATCTTATGTTTAGAGGATCTATGCAAGTTAGCAGGTAGGAGATGTGTTTCTTGGTAACCACCAGTGGGCACGACCAACCACTGGTGATATAGATGGATCTAGATCACTCAGCCCGCCCATCCCTGCGAATTTTCGGAAGGCGTATGGCAGCCCAACATAAATAAGATTAATCTACTAGTACTCAATTATCCCACATGTCAGATATTTATCAACTCGCAGACCGCTCAATAGATCCTGCTGCAGACGCGGAACGGATACAGCTGCTTGCAAAAACGGTGCACGATTTTACTCATTTCAATTGTTTACTGACCCCTGTAGCCAATACACACTAAACTACTTTTGTAATTAATCCGATCCCCCAGTCTCACTTATGTGTATCGGCTAGTATGAGATATGTGATGACTCGCAGCGTTTAATTAACTACGTGTATTTGTAACACTCGTAGCTGACAAGTAGTCTTGAGTCTCAAGTCTTAAGTCCAAACTTTCCAAGAAGGCGATCTCCAACCCAGCGACAACAGTCATCTACTCCTTTTGTGAGCGCCATAAATATAATGCCAAGCTCATCCATATCTTCCGGGGTTGCATTCGCCATATCGGAAGCCCAATTAGCAAAGCGTATGGGCAATGCATGATGTTTAGCAATAGCTGACTCCCATTCAAATCGTGAGGTTGCGCACCAAAGGGCCCTTTGTCCGAAAAATGATAACACCGCAAAGTCATGATGCACATCATCCCAGCCCTCTTTAAGGAATGAATACAGACCATGCAGGGAGTATCCAGTTATAACTGTGCGTCGCATACTCTCAGCAAGACTCCAAGTTTCCCAAGCATCAGGCCCTTTTGTCCTCACTAGACTGGTTATACTTTGTTCAGGGTCTCCAACATTTTTCGTGCGCTGCTGTAAACGCCGGATACTATTGACCAAAAAAGGTTGTACATGCTCAGCATTGGCTCTTTGGCGAATGTCTCCGTCAAATAAACGGATTATTTGAAGAAGAATCAATGCCTGAATTGAAGCCAATAAATCGATATCAGAGTCGGCCATTTGCGTAAACTCAATCAATTCATCAGCATATTGCTGGATAGTACTATAAATCAGTTGTCGATTTGTTTCCGATTTTCTCTCATAAAACGAACAAATCCCCAAGATTCTGGCCAATGGCTTTGAGAGGTACTTTTCAAGTAACCTATTGTGAATAAATGGAACCTGCCCATGGAGCACCAACTGCTTGGGGAATGACTTAAAACGCTCAACAGCGTATACAACACGCTGCTGATATATCTCACCAGCTAACACACTTCTTTCAGCTGTATCATTTACGCTCAATATATCTGGAACTGAAAAATCGTGGATGTTTGTCATTGCTTCTTGCCAGTCCAGGTCGTAGTCTGGGAAAGGCGGCAAGGAGAGGTTGTCTATCTCAATACCAATATCAAGAGTAGGTTCCTGTATGTATGGAGTTGCTTCATATTCGTTGGCTGAGGTGGTCGTACTTTCCTGCGGAAGAGACTTTAAGTTTGTTGTTGGCAGAGTTCGTCTTGAAGAGGGAGATGGATAGTGGCACTCGAGTGATCGAACACGACAACGATAACATTTTGGAACGGCCATGTCGCACCGTCTCTTTGATTTGATACACGCAGAACATGCTTGGCGATAAGGAGGTGGCATGACGATAGAAACACTCTCGTTATGTTATCACCAAAGTCGTTACTTACAATAATGAGGGAAGTTGATGTGAGAGAATCGAGAGTTCCGCATCTCAAGACTTTCTGGTTCTTGACTTCCGCAAACTTGTGGGTCTTCCGCAACTTCCACTAGTTAAATCAATCAGGCTGGGTAACATGCATAATAACTATACACAAAAATCCGAACGGGAGTGTCTAATAGAAAGACGATAAAGAACAAAAATATTACCAATTACCTATGATTCTGTATCTTGAGTGGTTGACGTTTGGGCCAACGGCGGAAGCATAACCTGCGGAAGTAAGCTCTGCAGATGTGAGTGAAAAATAATTTCAGCTTTTTGCTGGCATCCCATCATAAATCAAGGAATATTCACAAATCCTGACTTCCGCTTATAGGTGTATATATGAAATGCCTTTTCTATTCTCAAAATCTTGTCTCAGACACTACTACATCACACCACCTATTATCAACTCTCTCCAAGATTCATATCATTATTAGCCATGGCTTCTTTCCACGTAGATTTTGTTCCAACGAGCCACCACGACACTTATTCCACCATTTCGGAAACCAATCCAGATTTGTCTTGCAAGGGAAAGGTCGTCTTTATTACAGGAGGCGGTCGAGGAATTGGTCGGGCGATTGCCAAGGCTTTCGCTATCGCTGGGGCCAAAGGCATATTCCTGATCGGAAGGACTGCATCAGATCTGCTGAGTGCGGCAGAGGAGATCAAGAGTCTCTCTACTGGCAATCCAGTACCTGTTCGCTATGCCAAAGCCGACGTCACGGATAAAGAGGCCGTTGTATCTGCTTTCAAACAAGCCATTGAAGCATTCGGCCACATTGATGTTCTGATACAGAACGCAGGATATCTAGATGATCATCGCTCTATTGTGGATTCTGATCTTGACGATTATTGGAAAACGTTCGAGATCAACGTCAAAGGAGGTCTCATTGTGGTTCAACAATTTCTAAAGCATAGCCAGCCCGATGACACTATAATTAATATTGGATCTGGGGCTGGACATCTGCCTTGCATTCCGGGCTACTCAGCGTACTCTTCATCCAAGCTTGCATTCGCCAAGGTTATAGAACATGTCCAACTTGAGAACCCCGATCTTCGAATCTTCAACATCAATCCTGGCGCTCTTGCCACTGAGATGCAGGCAAAATCTGGCGACGTTCTTACAGTTGATACAATCCGTATGTTTATTATCACTTATATCTGAGGCAATGGGCTAATGTTCTCCTTAGGGCTTCCGGGGTCATACTGTGTCTGGCTGGCTGCATCAAAAGATGCAGATTGTCTCAAAGGCAGATTTCTTTGGTCAAATTGGGACGTCAATGAGCTGATGCAGCGCGCAGATGATATCAAGAAGCAGAATCTCTTGACTCATGGTCTAATTGGTTTGTAATTTATCTGATATAGATATATGTCACGGCCGACGAAGCACGTATTTCTATGGGTAGGAATAGGTAAACTAGATCAACTACTGCTCAAGAACCCTGTGCTATACTATGGCCTTTTTGCTCTTCCCTTTCACCCTTAGCGTGGTAAGAGGTCAAAATACTCTCTTGCCAAGTCTGCTGCGGAAAATCGCTACCCTTCACTGCCTGATACCTAGATCCACCTGATACCTGAAAATCGCGAAACATCGCAAATATTTTAAAGCGCATTAAATCGACCACTATAGGCTCATATAAGCTTGTACTTTAAATCAAGAGAAAGGTCTAATATTGATTTATGAAACCTATTAAAATATTGATATAATATTATAGGCTGAAAACAAGAGAATATTACGACATTGCATTAGAATATGGCCTCAATTTGAAACACCAAAAATCTGGTGACAACGCCCTAGAATTCGTTCAACGAGAATATTCCACATGGGCACATCAGCTTCATAACAAATTAGTCGGTTCACTCAGCCTGCGACCATCACTATTCTATCGCAAGCAACATGTTCACCTTGATCCTAGGTAGAATGATAAACTTCAGTTATCTCTATCAATGAATTCTTTCCATCAATAACGGCCACAGTCGCCAAGGTAACAGATGATTCCCGCTTCTCTAGACCATTTTTCTTATCCTTCACACGAAATGTGGATATATGTGCAACCGAGCCCCCGTTATTGACAGCCTCACTTGCCTCGCGAGTTGCAAGTAGCTCCTGGTTGCTTTCGAGTGAAAATTCATATTGGGCACGGTTCCTGGCGATGGCATTTTTGTAACCGTTGTAGTCTATGGGGGTACCGTTGATCCTAATGTCACCGTTAGCAGGCCTTAAACCGTAGACCAACGAAGATGCTCTGGGGGGCTTGGAAAAAATATACAGACCTTACTTTAAGGTCACAACTGAAGCTGGTCTCGATCGTCTGTTCTGACAGTTCGTCATCGGGCTGAAAAAATGCGAGATAGAAGATATGATCAACCCATTCACCCAAAGGAGTGGTGTTTTGTGATGGTGAGGGCATTTTGTATCGTGTTTCGTTTTTACGTCTGGGCAAATCGGTACTAGACGCTTAAATATTGGATCTGAATAATCACAGGCAGGAAAGCTGCAGTTAAGATCAAACTATATATACCATGAGGATAATAGCCTTCGCAATAAGTCTCATCGGAACGTCCCTTTGGGAAGGTCTGTTAGCAGCGGAAGACAGTCCCTCCTGTTGTTCAATACAACCCGATCTGCTAGGCTGCGGAAGTGCAACAGTGATCATAACTTGGACTGTGATGGGGAATTTCTTCCGATGTGCTTGTGGATCAGTCACCAAACACTGGAACCAGACATAGCCTGAACTAAATACTGATAACGTGCTGGCCTTTTCTGTTAGTCCCGCCAGGAGTTCCGCCCGGAGTTCCGCAGAGCGGATTCGCAGTCAATCAAGGGTGTGTCACAGCCTCATCGACGAAGACGGACGGGATTATCTACTAGCTAACTACTATGTAGTCCCGTAACCTGTGGCCGAGCGACATCTTCCGCATTTCGCACGAAATCAACTTTAGCCGGGGAGAGCAGTATGCTCGCGTATAAAAAGCGGATGGCAGCAGATCGAGACATCTTCTACAGCTAGCAACCATCGTGTGGTGCTTCTTTTGCGATTTACGTCTTGGCTCTGCGTTTACTCTTCCAATTCGGGTTGTGTCATACCTTACCTATCGAAAAGATGTCGCCAGCCGGAACCTCCTCCGTTGACTCGCATGAACCAAAGACAATGTTGGCCGTTATTGCCATGGCACCCAATATCGGGAATCCACTATTAGGGCTGAAAGTTGACCGCGTTCCTCTCCCAATAGTCCCTAATGGCTGGATTCGAGTGAGATTATCTGCTGCTGCACTCAACTACCATGATATTTTTACCCTTCAGGGAGTTGGAGTTCATCCTCTCACATTTCCACGAGTCCTGGGATGTGAAGGTTGCGGGACCCTTGATGATGGCACGCCGGTTATCTTGTATCCCGTCATGAACGATCCGGACTACCTAGGCGACGAGACCTTAGATCCCCACAGACATGTTTTTCATGAGATCACGGAGGGTACTCTGGCTGAATATGTCATCGCACCTTCACGAAATGTGCTCCCGCGGCCATCTGACCTTGATGCCACGCACGGTGCGGTGCTAGGCATTTCCTGGCTCACCGCGTACCGAATGATTTTTACCAAGTCTGGTCTCCGGCCAGGTCAGACAATGCTCGTCCAGGGCTCATCCGGTGGGGTTACCACAGCCCTGATTCAATTAGGTGCCGCCGCTGGAATGCGTATCTGGTGCACGGGTCGGTCAGTGGGAAAAAGAGATCTTGCTGTGAAGCTTGGGGCAGAGCGGACATTCGCCCCGGGTGATCCCCTTCCTTCCCAAGTCGATGCTGTGTTCGATACATCCGGTGCAGCTACTTGGGAACATTCGCTCGCCTCCGTGAAGCCAGGTGGGTCGATTGTCACTTGTGGTGCCCATGGGGGATTTGAGATCTCGATGAATCTAGTCCGTATTTTCAATGATCAAATCAGCATCCATGGAGTATATGCAGGGACACTGAGAGAATTCAAGGATCTCATTCAGTTTGTCATTACCAAAAAGATTTCACCCATGATCGGCGCTGTTGTCCCTCTATCAGACGCCCACAGAGCTTTGAAGGATATTCTCGAGGGTGTCACATCGGGTAAGATAGTGCTTACCGCATAGACGTATGGCTGGCTACCTTGCGTATCAAGCAGATCGGGTCCTGGTGCTCTTATTGATTACTGTGGATCGCCTAATTTGTAACCTGTATGAGGTTCAACCCGCTTAAATGGATCTCGACGCACTGCTACATTTCGTGAATCCAACATAGATTGAAATCCAGTGCCTCCTTGGTTCTCGGATTTTCCCGTTCGGGGAATGGACTCTCAGGGGTCTTATTGTGGGCTGGAAATCGCGGAATCCATAATGAATGCTTAAAGAGTGATCAATGGTGGAAGAGAATAGAAGAAAGAGAAGACAGAAGTGCGGATAAAGGCCTCTTCATAGCTGTACAGCGTGGGATTTTAGCATCCTGGGATGTCGAAACCCAAATCCTGTATGAGAAGGAGTTCACTGCGAGTAGACGTGCTAAAGGATGTGTGGTGTTACTGTAACTAGCGATGATACGAAACCAGCATCTTAGACAGTTCTCATGAGGCTGCTCGTGGTTTTTCTGATTGACATGGAAGGGTTCTTCAATGTATTGAAGTTTCATGCGACGTCATGTCATCTTACGGTATTTCGAGTTACGTGTAATCTTAAGGATTATCATTGATCCGGCGCTTTCCCTGCGAAATGTATGAAACAATTGAAAGAGGAAAAGCGTGCATCGTTTGTGCAAACAACTCTACTACGTAATAATATAAACATCCGACGATCTGCCAAGTCAGCCTTGAACGTCCAACTGCGAAAAATGAATTTCCCCGCGGTGAAACGCCCGACTGAACGGGACTGACTATAGAATTGCACTCTCAGCGCTACCGCCCTGATTGAGCAATGCGCCTGGAAGTATGCGGCCTGTCACGATCGCCGAGAAATGCCCCACGAAAAAGAGCAGTGGGAGGTGGAGAAGCATCTTAGATACTCTTGGTGCGGAGTTAAGACGAAAGCTTATCTTAAGCGGAGGATAGTGTGCGTGGCAGTGGATCTCGGAGTTCGTGAGTTTTGTGTGACTGTGATTTAGGAGCTAGTACAACCATCACAGTCGTAAAAGTTGATATCATGACACGCACTCAGCCTGTATTGCCACATTCCCGCGAGTCCAGATTGGGAAGCTGCATTTCACCGATCTTTCGGAGCTCGGAATTAAGACAGTCGGTTTACTTTTTGCATCTACCATCGATTCCCACGAAAGAAGGGAAAATGCGACGCACAGATCAGATTGAGTCAACTCAAGCCTGTGAAATATAGATATAATAAGCATGGACTGCTACTAGACAGAAAGACAGGCACGAGACAGACATAAATCGGACTGGCGTCCGCAACCGGGCTGGCCCTCCCACGAAAAAAGTTGAGGTCCCACTTGGCTGCTCATAGTAAAATCGAGTTAATAATCAACCTCCAACACACCAAGCTGCTATCTTACGCACTACATTAACCAGAATGAATTCCGTGCCGCTTGACCCGGTTTCGCTCTTTCACCTCCCTCTCCTGTTCTCTTTTTCTGTTGTCATGCACCCAACATGAGTCTTGGCCGACTCGTCCAATTCATAGCGTAACTTGCATGCGGATGCTTTACATGACCCGGCCGCCTCTGCACATCCATCTCTAGAATCATCGATACGCTTTCTCGCGTCTGGCCAGAGGAATGTCGGTCCCTGTACCGACGTCGGCGCTGACGGCCGCTGAAAAAGGTCGGGAACAGCAGCAAGAAGCCGTAGCAGCTGGAGACGAGAAAATAGCGCTCTCAAGAATTGACTCTGCTTCCAGTCGCACATCAAGTACGACCACATCTGAAAGTAGGGCTGGGCAGGATGCTTCGGGAAAGGGAGGTACTCAGAAGCGCACATGGTATCAAAAGTTGAATTTGCTTCGGCTTCGCAAGATTCCTCCCGTTCCAGAGGAACGCTCTGTCTCTCCTGAATATGGTGCCAGTGTCCTCAGCATCATCTTTTTTCAATGGATGTCTCCACTGATGAACGTAAGTTCTGAAGGATACTCCATAACAATTCCGACTAACGCACTTCCTATAGACTGGTTACCTACGGCCTCTACAGCTTCAAGACATCTGGAAAGTAAACCCTGATCGATCTGTCCATCGCCTCAAAACTAAACTCATCGACTCGTTTGGACGGCGTCATGAACGAGGTGACAAATACCCGCTACTTTTCGCTATATATGACACATTTATCTTCGAATTCTGGCTCGGCGGAATATGCAACCTATTCAGTTCTCTCTTCATGGTTCTCTCGCCTTATATGACTCGCTACTTAATTGCCTATGCAACGGAGGCGTACGTTGCCAAAGCGAACCACCAGCCGGAACCGGCTGTTTCACACGGAATTGGATTCGCGGTCGGTATAACAGTCATGCAAATATGCCAAAGTCTATGTACCAACCAGTTCATCTATCGAGGATTCCTCGTTGGCGCGCAATTAAGGGCGGTGCTGATCAATGTGATTTTTGATAAAACAATGAAAATTTCAAATCGTGCCAGAGCCGGTGGTAGTCTAGCAGATTCTCCGGATGGGGATGGCCTAAAGGTCTATGACGGTAGCTTAAGCGGACAAGGCTGGAGTAATGGGCGTATCATTACTTTGATGAGCGTCGATGCAGATCGTATTGACACTGCAATGGGCATGTTCCACCTCATGTGGTCATCGCCGATTGTTATTATTCTCGCAATTGTCCTCCTGTGTATCAACATTGGATACAGTGCTCTGTCCGGATTTGCATTGCTACTCCTGGGTATCCCTTCACTGACCTGGGCCATTAAGAGTCTTTTGAAAAGAAGAAATTCCATTAACAAGCTTACGGACCAGCGAGTTTCCTTGACTCAGGAGATTCTGCAGTCCGTCCGATTCGTCAAATTTTTCGGATGGGAGAGCAGTTTCATGGAGAGATTAAGAGATATTCGCCGGTCTGAAATCCGTGCGATACAGGTCCTGTTAGCTATTCGAAATGCTATCCTGTGTGTCTCGATAGCGATGCCGACCTTTGCATCTATGGTTTCTTTTGTTACGTATTCATTATCGCAGCATGTGCTTACTCCTGCGCCTATTTTCTCGTCATTAGCCCTGTTCAATTCTTTGCGCATGCCGTTGATGTTGTTTCCCCAGGTTCTGGGTCAAGTTACGGATGCGTGGACCGGCCTAAAGCGTATTCAAGAATATCTGCTTGAAGAAGAAGTCACGGATGATATCAAGTTGGATCACAGAATGGACAAAGCTATCATATTGGAAGGCGCTTCCTTTACCTGGGAGCGGACTTCCCCGGATGAGGTAGACCAGAAAGGGGGGAAGTTCAAGAATAACAGCGGGAAGAAAGAAGGCCTTGTTGAGCCGGAAGTTCCTGAAGATGTCATTCCTTTTAAGATATCAGATTTGAATCTTTCTGTTGAGCGCAACGAGCTTATCGCAGTCATTGGAACGGTCGGCTCTGGAAAGACATCACTGCTGGCAGCTCTAGCAGGCGACATGCGACTAACTGGGGGATCTATTCGGCTCGGTGCATCCAGAGCCTACTGTCCGCAGTATGCCTGGATTCAGAATGCTACCGTCCGAGAGAACATCAGTTTTGGTAAAGAGTTCAACGAAACGTGGTACAATTCAGTCGTGGATGCATGCGCTTTGCGTCCTGATTTCGATGTTTTCCCGAATGGAGACAGTACAGAAATAGGAGAGCGTGGCATTACCGTTTCAGGTGGACAGAAGCAGCGTCTAAACATCGCGCGCGCCATCTACTTTGATGCAGATATCATCTTGATGGATGATCCTCTATCGGCAGTAGACGCACACGTCGGCCGCCACATCATGGATCAGGCAATATGTGGTTTACTCAAAGACAAATGCCGTATCCTTGCAACCCATCAGCTTCATGTACTGGGTCGATGTGATCGTATCGTGGTCATGGATGATGGCCGTATCCATGCTGTTGACACCTTTGACAACTTGATGCGTGACAACCTGCTCTTCCAGAGATTGATGTCGACTACTGCACAAGACCAGGAAAACGACGAGGAGGAAATGGGAGACGAAATCCACGAGATTGACAAGGAAGAAGCGGTGCTAGCCAAGAAGACCAAACCCGGAAAACAGACGGCATTGATGCAGCAAGAAGATCGAGCCACTACTGCCGTTGGATGGGAAGTGTGGAAAGCGTATATGCTTGCCTCTGGTCATGTTCTTTATCCTATTCTCGTCGTATTGGCTATTGTTCTCGCCAACGCTTCTAACGTAATGACAAGTTTCTGGCTAACGTACTGGACTTCTGGAAAATACAACTTGACGACGGGTCAATACATAGCCGGCTACGCCTCGCTTGCTGCATTGCAAGCTATTATCCTGTTCACATATTCGACAATCCTCAGCGTTGCAGGAACGAACGCTAGTAAAAACATGCTACAAAAGGCCATAACAAGGGTTCTGAGAGCGCCCATGTCTTTTTTTGACACCACGCCTTTGGGTCGAATTACGAATCGATTTTCAAAGGATGTCCATGTCATGGACAATGAGCTGGGTGACGCGATGCGTATCTACGGTCTTAATATTACTATGATCATAGCAATCATCATTCTGATTATTGTGTATTTCCACTACGTGAGTATCTAGCGATCGCAACCCTTAAAGCTGATGCGCTAACCGTTATATATAGTTCGCCATCGCATTTGGACCTTTGTTGATATTGTTCGTCGTAGCAGCAAACTACTATCGTGCATCGGCACGAGATATGAAGCGATTCGAATCAGTTCTGCGATCTCACGTCTTTTCTCGTTTCAGTGAATCCATTTCCGGAGTCGCTAGTATCCGTGCATACGGCTTACAGGACCATTTCAGCCGCAGTATCAGCGAGGCAATTGATGAGATGGATAGTGCATACTTTCTCACATTCTCCAATCAACGATGGCTCAGTGTCCGACTCGACGCTGTTGGTTATGTCATGGTCTTTGTCACTGGTATTCTAGTAGTGACATCTCGATTCAATGTCTCTCCCAGCATTTCGGGTCTTGTTCTCTCATATATCCTTGCAATTGTGCAAATGTTGCAGTTTACTATTCGTCAACTCGCCGAGGTCGAGAACAATATGAACGCCACAGAACGACTGCACTATTACGGAACTCAACTTGAAGAAGAAGCGCCTGTCCACCTTGGGGAAGTCGAACCCGAGTGGCCTACGGAAGGCAGAATTACATTCTCGAACGCCCAAATGCGCTACCGTGCGGGTCTTCCTTTGGTTCTCCGTGGCTTGGATATGGACATTCGTGGCGGCGAGCGAGTTGGTATTGTCGGCCGTACCGGAGCTGGGAAGTCCAGTATTATGTCGGCGCTATTCCGAATCACGGAGCTATCCGGAGGTAGTATCACAATCGATGGGAAGGACATCAGCAAAGTTGGTCTACAAGATCTCCGTTCGCGACTCGCCATCATTCCTCAGGACCCAACTCTCTTCCGAGGAACAGTACGGTCAAACCTCGATCCATTCAACGAACACAACGATCTAGAGCTATGGGACGCATTACGGAAATCCCATTTAATCGGCGAACAACCCGAGGGAGGATCGGAATTAGAAGTGTCCGACGACGACAAGACACAGCAGCAGACTCAAAGCTCAAATCGCATCCAACTCGACACCAGCGTCGATGAAGAAGGCCTTAATTTCTCCCTAGGTCAGCGGCAACTCATGGCCCTCGCGCGCGCGCTAGTCCGCAATTCGCGCATCATCATCTGCGATGAAGCTACGTCATCAGTCGACTTTGAGACCGATCGCAAAATTCAAAGGACCATGGCGACGGGGTTCAGGGGCAAGACATTGCTGTGTATTGCGCATCGGTTGCGCACCATCATAACCTATGATCGGATCTGCGTTATGGACCAGGGACGGATTGCAGAATTGGACGCGCCGTTGACGTTGTGGGAGAAGCAGGATGGGATTTTTAGGAGTATGTGTGACCGAAGCGGGATTGTGAGGGAGGACTTTTTTACGGACGACGATGTATGAGCATCTCCGTGGATATTTTCGGTTCAACCAATTCCAGCTACATATGGAAGAATAGAAGTATCATAGTATACAAAAGCTTTGGTGAAAACTATTTCGAGACTATTTCGGAAACCAGTTTTGGCTTCTTGGTATACAAAAAAGGCCCATAATCACCAATAAACCCATCCTGGGATGCAACATCATAACCAAAGGACGTTTTCTCCAACAACCCACTCTCAAAGTGAAGTGTAACCCTTGTATCTCGAAATAAGGCCATTAAATCTTGTTGCGCCTTTTCGAATAGTGAATCAGTCGCCCCCTGCAGGGGTAGGTCCAGCATGCCTCCCGGAAAGAGGATATGCGCATAAACAGATATGGTTCTTAGGGATGTAAGTTCTCTTCCTGTCAACACCAGTGCTGCGAGGTAAGATAACAGACCAAAAATGGATGATTGGCAATTCTGTATAATGAGATATTCAAGTGAATCGGGAAATCCAGTGGGCGGAAGACCCAAGAAACGCTCGTCCAGCTCCAGAAATTTCATGTGCGAGCAATCTTTGAATGAACCGTAAGTGCTACCGTCCCAATCAAAGACCTGGGATATAGAATCAGTCTCTAGAGAAACTCTAAGGTCTTGCAGGCTCGATTTTTGGCAGTCAAGCGCTGAATATAGCTCGACGGGACTGAATTGTTGTTCCTGTTGACGTGGTTTGTGGCGGTTAGTAAATGAAAATGCATTTAGGCCTTTGCAAGCTCTAATCAGCTCCTGGAGGTTTGAAGCGGTTAGGCAACTTTTCGCAAACGATAGGCGTCTGATAGGGAGCGTTTGAGGGTGTAGTAGTTTGGCCGATTGATTCGGCCGTACACCATTTAGTCTGTTTTTGGGACTGCTGAAGCAACCACTGATCCAGATTGTGTTCAGTTTAGGTAATAAGAGAAGCAACGGCATGACGCTATCAAAATTCATGCCATCTTTTGGCGCCGTTTGTGCAGGAACTATCAAGGAGAGTCTTTCGATTTTGGATAGACACGAGCATCCAGTAGCTGGCTGTTGGCCGAGCGCTAGCAGTAGTGCCAGGCTGATTCGATTGACATGGATAGTGAGATCTGTTAGGTTAGTAGTACATGAGACAAGCAATGCGGCCAGAATATTCAGCTTCGAACTTGATGCGGCAAGAAATTCCGAGACGTCATAGATGTCTTCAAGTTTGTCAATTGCAGTGTTGAAATTTTTAATTTCATCTTCGTCGGGGTTGTATTTTCCCTCGGAGTTCCATCTCGGTATTTGGCTGTACGGCTCGAGGTAAAAGTTATGGTATCCACGTGTCGTCACCGCATCAATCCTCAGAGACCGAATCCATCCTGCCATCTGCGGAGAATGGGTGATCGTTCGCGTTAGTAGGAACAGCGATAAGGCGCCCTCCACGCTATCGCAATCTTCTAGATCAATCTCGTGGTAAATAAGCGGCTGAGCTATCGCAGATATGGTCTTCGACACCGTACACAAGACTCTAAGGTCTGCATCGTCTTCAACGGACTGGATAATGTAAATGACGAGCTCCAGAGGGAGACTTGAGAAACCTCTCATCACGTTCATGTTCGGCAATGACGGGCGTATCTTGTTCGGTATGTTTTGAAACGAATCTCGTCCAATTCGATAAAAAGCTACAAATATTTTGCTTGCTGATCGAGACGCAGCAAAAGTGATGAGATGACGTCGGTAGGTGGGGGTCCTAGTAAAGCGAGACGGTCAGTGGTCCAGTAAATACCTTTCAAGTACACCCGCAATGCATTGTTCGCATAGACTGTCCGCCTGAGTCCATATCTGTGATACAGTCTTGGAGCAGGAAATACTACTCATTTCTGTGGTCTATTGAGCTTGTATGATAGAAAGTTGAGACTCAAGATCTCCAGGACGTCATGTCACGTGATTTGGTTTAGTCATCAGGTACCAACAGCCGTGTACTTCTCTCTGATTGGTTTTGTCTCATTGCCGGAGCTCCACCAAGGTTTAATTTTGCATGATAAGTCACTATACCATATTAGGTTTAGTGGTGACTTATCTAAGTTTTGGGGAATCATGTTTCCCCTTTTCCCCCTATCAGTTTTTCCCAGCTTCAACTCGCTTGATACACAGCTCAAGCACGGTAGAATGCCTGGCAACATTAATGATCAACCTTTTTCGTGCGAGTAATCGAAACGGCACTTTCGAGTCTCTCGAACTGAGGATTTGGCACTGGAATGCAGACTGGAATGCAGTACCTGGATTCAGCACCGACCCTCCGTCAGTGGATATCTTCACGCCACGCCGTTTGGAGTACGTGTACGGAGTACATACTATTACATTATGCAATATGCGATGTTCGAAGGTTAATGGAACTTCGTCAGAGCCCAGTCCAGACTACAGGCATGGGATGAGGCAGACAGAAAATGGGAGTAATTCACAATTTCCGGAGGAATTAATTAGTGGTTGACATTTGTTGTACGGTTCGAATTTTTGCATGTCCCCTGGCGGAGAAAAGCATCAACCCCTTGCTTCCATGGTCGACTTAGAGTTTTCAGGTACTCGGATCGCCTGTTGATCAAGTCCGCAGGTTATTAGACCCAAGAGAAGTCAAAACGAGCAAAATATCAACGAGCCGACCACAGAGTGTCTGAAAGAGAGTCACCTGATGGCGTTGACATCTATCTGTAGCGGTGTATGCTTGCGTCAATCATACACTCAATTCCTGACTATTAAGTTGCTTGCTAGTGAACTCTAAGAACTTAGTAGGTGTGGTTTTGATGAAGAAAATCAGGAAAATTGACAACGCAGGATTGCGATGAGTACTTCAATGCAGTCAACCTAAACAAATCTCCTATGCGGTCTACCGAATTCAAGAGACAAAAAATAGATACATAGTGAGAACAAGACAAATTAGACATAGTAGTGGTCTATGATCTGCACCTACCTACTACTAGATATCTGCAAGGGATAGCGCTAGGTCTGCCCGACAGCTATTGTTACTGTACTAACGGTAACAGACATACTGCATGCATCAACACACTCCCTTTTCTTCCGCGACACAGTTAATTTAACCCAGTTGACATGTCTGACTGTTTGCCTTCAACAATCTGCATGCACTATGCTGTGCGTTCGGGTTAATTTCTAATTTATTATTCGTGGCTTGAGAGTCATAAGTGGTCTGATATAGCTGGAGCCTCCGTGGATTTTCCTTCTCTTCACTCACCCTCCACAACAACATCCACAGCCCCTGGAATGCGACATCTCGGGTTGCTCAACACTACGAGTTTACTACACTGCCGCGCAAGCGAGGAATGCCCGAGACCACAAAAAGTGTAACCGCATAACAAACTTTCGGTTATTCTCCCTCCGCATGACTAGTTCGAGTTGTTGGACAACGACGTGGTCATCTCAAGATAATAATCCACTTACGGGACAAAGCAGCCTGTTTGCCTGATTCAGTATTTTCGACATACTCCTTTCCAGCCTGATTTTGTCTACTATTCTTCCAAACGAACACCAATCTATCCAGACGCGGGGAACAATTCTACCGTCGAGAACTTGAATGAGCCTGAAATAAGACGAAAGTCGCCTCGCATTGCTCATACATGCCCCTTTTCTTCTCATCGACACGGCTCACTCTCCCACTCTCCCACCTTATATTCATTTAACAAGATGTCTCAACCGAGCGAACTACCATCACTGCCTGTCGTCGGTGCTAGAGTTATAAGCGAGACCAGTGAAACACCAAAACAGAACTACCACTTGCAAGCCAATCCACAGAATGCATTGACAACTTCACCAACGATAACGACCCTCCAGGAAGGAGAATTCGACCCTCACGTGGGCGCTAAGCCGTGCTCCCCTTTCTATGCGCACGACATCAACAACAATTCGCTCGAATATCTGAAAAACGAAACCACGACCAAGGCGCAAAGATGCGGCTCGAACGACTTGGAGAGTGGCACGTCATCTACACCGCAGAAGCGATCATTGGAAGTGCACGGGAGGTGTCAACAATCTAAGTTGTGGATGAAGAAGAGGAAATGCGACTGCATGGCATCGCTGACGAAGAGGCAGCGATTGTTTGTGAAGGTCGCGCTGGCGCTGTTTATTGTTGGGGCTATGATCGGAATCGCCATGGGCATCACGGCCGCAGTAGGCGGCGGAGTATGGAAGTCGGCTAATGTTCGTGGGTCTTTTGGGAGGTAGTCGGTTCCTGCAAAGGGACTCTGAAATTCTGCTTCTGTGGGATTAGCCAAAGTGCTGCTTTTGATATATACCCTGTTAATAATGTCTTCATCTTTGTGGGTTGCTCTGACGGTCTAAATGGTTTGCTGATGGGGTTTATTTCGCTCCGACAAGATTCGAGCTGTATGGTGTTGCAACGGCGCTTTCGTGTTCATATGCATTCTAATATAAGCCATGGCTGGCTCCATAAGTACTCATCGAGTTTCAACACAAGACCATTTTAATAGAAGTAGACAGCATGGAGATAATGTTTCTTAGCTGGACGCATAATCTTTACTCCGGCCCGGATGAAGCTCACGTGACCACTGTGTATATCTCTTCCGCACAAACTCTGCTGCAGACGTTTTTTTCTTTTCCTTTTTTCTCTCACATCAAAAAAGCTAACAGAATCAGCCACGACCATCGTTTCGCCTTTTATCCCACAGCGATGTGTTGCCATGACTCTTTCCAGGGTCAGTGATTCTGGAGAGAAACACTCCTCGATAGGAAGTTTCCTTTCCGTTGAGTCCTCTTTGGTGAGGGCGATGGATGGGGAATGCTGATGACGGGATACATCCATTCATTTTTCAAAGCAAATTTTGTGTTACGCTCCAACAAGTATGAGGTGGCTTACATGATCCATGTCGCCTGCCAGTAATCTCCTTTTGTAGTATGATATGGGCTTGGCTCATTGCTGCTTGTAATCGCGATTTGCTTCAGGACGGGTCTGGCCAGAGTGATCGCATCGTGCCCTCTAATGCCAATGTCAGGATACAAATCAGTTCTGTGGGCACAACAATGTTAGTAAGACCTTTCTTGAATAGCCAATCATGCCTTGGGCTGGAATGAACAATTCAGATTAAGATTGTGATGTGTGCTGAGGTGTGATATAACTGGCTTCAACCGGAATGTTGTCTCCATTCCAATTCATCAAGGGCAAAATGTGACGTTAAGTTATCAAGTTACTGCCCTCGTTCCTGCCAGAAACGTGGGTTCTTTCGACTTTGATGAAGTGTAAACTGGACATCGACCATTCTTCGTTACATTCCCTATGATCTTACGCGCAGCATCGAGATTCATTCTTGTTATGATGTTCCGCGCTAGGGGGCATTCCTCACTGCTGATGGGACACCACATCCACGATGTTCTTGCAAGTAGATAAAGCTACCAGTGCTCGCGATGAGTTACTCTTTCTTTTGATTTTCTTGGTCAGCGACAACTTCGACGACAACCGGTAAGTCGTCATTAGTAGATTTTTGTTTTTGCGTTCAATTGTCCTTCATTTGATACAGTCACTCATTTACTTCCCTACCGTGCCTCTTGATTTTGATACGATAATTCAACGACAAGAGAGATGAAGACCGTCTACACTGCCATTCCTTTGGCCCTCTTGGCTGCCGTTGCTCAGGCTGAGTCTCAGGCTCTCGGCGCTAATCAGACTCGTGATGTTGGCAGTCATGAGGACCATGGCCATGACGGTGGCCATGACTTCCTAGGCGACGACAGTAAGAAGGGAAACTTCCTTGGAGACACTCATGACCATGATTTCCTCGGCAACGGCTTCGACGACCATGACAAGCAAGTTCAAGACGGACATGGCGAGCCACCTGTCCGAGGCGATGATGCTTCGTCTTCAACCAACTCTCCATTCGGCGGACCACACGACTTCAACGACCACGCTGTTCCAGGTGTCTCTACTGGAGATAATACAAATGATAAGGGTGTCAACAACGACAACATCGTTATCACTCCAGTCAACAACTTTGAGCAAGATCAAGATGTCAACGTTATTGCTCCTCCCGGCCCTCCTCCCGGCCCTCCACACGGTGGTCCTGGGCCCGTTGGGGGTCAGCCTGGGCAACTTCCGCCTCAGCAGCACTCGGAGCCCAAGCAGGCACCTCCCAAGGAACATCACGATGCTCCTGCTCCTTCTGCATACAAGCCGCAGCCAAAGCCTAAGGTAGTAACTCCCCAGGCTGCTCCGGCTCCGGCTCCGACTCACGTGCCAATTCCCGGAAAGTCGGAGGGAGAACCCCCGTGCCCTGAAGGAAAAGATGGCAGTCACCCCATGTCAATGCCTCATGGTGCTGAAACATATACCCCCCCTGTTGCACCCAAGGCCACTCCTAAATCCTATCCAGAGGGCAACCACCGCGAGGGACACCCTGAAGGTCACCCCGAGAGCTTCATTCCTGTCCCAGCCAACCCCTTTGAACCACCTCAGCCTCCACATGTTCAGCCTCCGTTCCCATTCCCACACAAGGGCCACCCGGAGGATGATGATGACTATCCTCTGCCAATCCCTCATCCTGGCCCAGATGGCACATACCCTGCTCCTGGTCCTTCCGAGCACGACAGCTATCCCGCCCCGATGACATACCCTGCTCCTGAGCATGACAGCCATGGCGGCTATCCGGCACCTCCCCATCCCGCTCCTGAACCGGAGAAGGGTCACGATAGCTACCCGGCCCCCGTCGCTTACCCAGCTCCTGATCATGATGGTCATCCCAGCTACCCGGCCCCTGTACCTTACCAAGCTCCTGGGGGTTACAACCCTCCTGCTCCCGAGACCTACCGCGGACCTACACCTGGTCAGCCTGAGTCCGATCCGTCCAAGCCCTATTCTCCTGGCCATGAATACAGCAAGCCTCCATCCGAACCATATGTTCCTCACGTGACGGGATACCAGCCCTCGTCGGCCAGGATCCAGACGACTCCCGCTCCATCTTCAGCTCGTCATGCTTCTTATGGGTTCTCTGCTCATTCTCACGCTGCATCTCACACCACTACCTCTTGCACGTGGACCAGCAATGCCCGCAAGACCGAAGCTCCCAGCCCTACAGCCCCTAGCCCTGTGTCTCCTTCAACTTTCCTCGGTGCCGCAGGCTCCGTCGCAGCTCCCGGAGGCTTCGGTATGGCCGTCGTTGGCGCTCTGGCTTTCCTTCTCTGAGCAAGCTTTGATCAAGTATGGCGTTCGGTGTATTCTCTCGTTCAACTACAGTTATCGTTTTCTCCGGGCCGGATCCGGCACGCAGATGACTCCGTCATCTATCCGCTCGTTTTGTCAAAAATCTACGCTAGTCAGAGCATCTTGCTCTAGTCTTCCATTTAATCTGTTGACGAATACCGGCCCTATTCTTTTCTCCACTCTATATAACATTCGCTGCTAGTTAAACAGTATGTTGTGCAGCTGCTCATCCCACATAATGTCTACTATTTAAACATGATTTATAATCATGTCCCCTAAACGTTTTGTATTCATTATTTAATTTTTTGCCATATATTACCTGTCTATCGTTTTGTTCGTTGACAATTCTATCATACTTATCTACATACCCGAGTAAAACTAGATTAGTCTTAGTAACCGTCTCAACGAACACAAGCCATGATCCCGATGCTTGACAGTCTCGTGTGTCTAGCCGTTTACACTTCCAGTGATGCTGCCATCGGCTTCCGTCTCACCTATTGGATTGTAAGCTCAATAAGCTCGATGCACTAGCCATACATACTATCCCCTCACAGCGTCATCGACTGCCTGAATGTTTGCGTGTCGATCCGAGTTCCTATGTAGTGCTCGACTGAGTCCCCTTGCATTGTACTTCACAGAGCAAGTGGCGTCTAAATCACAGGCTAATAGAAGACAGTCAACTCATTCAGGTGACTGTGCTGGACAGTTGCTGTCCAATTGCTGAATCTCAAATTCCGCAACGACGTGAGTTCTAAAAACAGCATATCTAAATATACCATCATCTGCCGCGTGAATCCCTTCTACTTACCTATAGATTGCAGTAAACAGACGCGATGATACCATGTGAATGATATTGAAAGCGTACTGTAACATAAAAAACCGTCGATCTGTATGTATCAATGTTTACAAACGCAATACATAACAGCTACTGAACCGGTATGTCATGGTATATCTGAGATCTGGTGAGTATCAGCGTGTACATTGACGCCTCCTCTCTTGGACGAGATGGTGATCCATGTATGAATTGACCATAGCTTTCGAAATAGCTTCGACGACGTGCTAGAAATAGAACCTGCTCGGTTATTCTATGGCCATTGGGAGATCCTGTGGTAGGTCAAGTCAGATGGGTGACGCCGACATCCAAAAATAGGATCAAAGTCACATATACCATGGATAGAAACGGAAGTAAAGGTAGGGAAGCAGCAATGATAGACCTGAACATGTTTATATTTAGAGCTGTGTACCTGAAATCGACATGGACATGCATTAGTGAGGTGACAGGATGAGGGCCCAGTAATCAGAACTGAGCAATCAGTGGACTCGATTAGGAGATGTATTCGAGCTCCAGCAAGCCGAGAAGCAGTAAGAAAGTAAGCTCGTGCACTAGCAATGGGGCAAGCATACTATAAAAGGGTTTTAGTCGAGGCGTGACGATGAAACTTTGCTATAATTAGGCCTTGCCTTTCAAATCAGAACGATATGATTGCCGACACTCCTAGATCCTTACAGGGTTGCAAGGAGCATGGTGACCCTTTTGGATGATTGGGGCAGATACTAGACTGATATCAGTCCTAAAAAAAGAATCAAAACAACACTTAAATATAGTATGTGGGCCGTTCATGGAGGACTGAGGTCGATATAGAAACTTTGATACAGTTTGCTTGACCGCTCTGATGCGTCGTGATTGGTCGATGGAAACATGTACCAATTGCAATGCTCTCTTTGACAGGGGGCTGATCCTGTGAATAATAAATGAGTTTTAAACGACAATGCAGCATGGAAGCACGGTTTTTCTCCGCCAAAAATGCCAAATATATTATATATAAAAGGATGTTGGCATGGAATGAGGTTGCGAACAGCGGCCGGCCCTAATCTAATCCTGGAATGTGGTGGGGCCGGTGGTCTATTATTAGAATTGAGAAATGAGAATTGATCCTTTTTTAAATTGTTTCCTGCCCAGATTATGCTCAGTAGAGACCGGGCGCGTAAATGAGAATTGAAGAGCCAATTATCTCGTGATTCCACTTTTTCTGTAGCGTGACCATGTTCATCGCTTTATTCGTAATGCTCAAGCCGAGTTTGGAGTGTCTTGCGAGTTTTCACCCTTTCGCACTGCTCCTCCATCTCACAGGGATAAAAATTTCTTTTTTTATTGTAAACAACAACAGATTTGCTGCTGAAGATCAGATCAGAGAGTGAATGCAGAAAAAATCTAATTGTACATACTCACATAATCCGAGTAGTACGTAGTAGGTGTTTTCTATTCCTGACTAGGCTGCTGATGCTGCAGCCTGAATCACAGATCATCCACTGACTATACCACTTTGGGTAAGGTTAGTGCTTTTTTGTTTTTGTTTCCAAAAATGGCATCTTCAGCTTTTAGAGCCGTCAGTCATACCACTCCCACGGGTCGTCCGAAGCATATCTCCATCGCATACTCGCAATGAGCAATGGAGTCAACCGAGCGATTGCTGGATTATACCCGACTACCATAATTCATACGGCCAGAAATGTAACCTCTCAGTCTCTTTATAAGTTGATATGATATATAATACTATCCCACCTCTTTTTTTTTTAAAAAAAAAAAGTCGGTCTTTATCTTTCTTACAGAAATCATAGTGGAGACGGCTCATTTACCACTTCGGATACTCAACCCTGGCGGTAATAAAGAAGCAATGCATTCTTCATGGGACGCCCCTCTTCAAGCCGCTGCCAACCTAGTAGATAATCCGGTTGACTAGGTCGGCTGGTCAATAAGTGTGCGCAACTGCATAAACCTTGCTCTATCTGACTTCGCTCCGGGTGTCCGAACATCACATGACGATTCTTCAGGCGACGAACTGCTTCTCTATTGGAACAGCTCTTCATACCCTGCACATGGGTCGACAAAGAGAGGACCAGTAAAGACTTCCCACATGCATGATTGATTAGGGATCTACCCCTCACCATTCCAAGTTCTGACCAACTTCAAGACCGCTGGTCATGATATACAACTACTAGGTCCCGCAGTCTATGATGCGGCCACCTCGTAGGTACAAAGAATCCCTGTCGCCGATGCAGCATCCTAGCTGAAGAAAATACAAAACAAAAAAATGAGCCCGAACCTCCCCCCCTGTCCCTCCATGAAAGGTTGGCACACTTCGCTTACAGGTAGCTGTAATGCAGAAGATGCTTGTAGTGTCAGGGCGGTTCGATATCCCTTCAATATGCAATTTGCACTCGTGCGATGAAAAATATATTGCTCCAAGCCTGGTCAGCCAGTCACTCCTGTCCTCTATATACAACATAATCTTACATACCTAGGTAGTACAATAAACAAAAAGTCGTAATCGACCTTAATTCAAAACAGGCTCTGTGACCGGCTGGCCGGAGCCACTTTTTCTGAGACTCACACTAACGCAGCACGAAGCAAGTCGTGACCCCCCGCATAAGGTGGGCCAGCCATACAACCAATAGCAGGAAGATTCTGGTGTTTCGTAAAAGTTTCTACCGGCATTGATGTCGCAACTAGTCCTGGTGGAGTAAAGCGCGGGCGGTTAATCTTCGATGGGAACTGGAGGGTTCCTTTAGCGTTATCCTACTAGTGGGGCTTGATCGAGGATGATTTATGGCTGCATACTCGAGAATTACAGACTTACCACTTCGAGCATTTTACGTACGCACAGCCAGCACACAGTCAGGTCTGCGGTCGGACAGAGGAGTCGGATTATCCCGCATCGAGTGACAGGTCCGTACACAGAGATGGCCTAGTCGGCCGCATCTTGCAAATCGCGCATCACGTATAAAGCTGCAGATATGCACAGTGTGCAGTACCATCCACACTCAGACAGAGGGATTCGACTTCTTCTTTACGCTTGTGACGACGGTGGAAATCTTTCGACCGCTGTCCCTACAAGGATTTACTAGCAAAGTTTTGAAACTGTATCAGTACTACCCTACACTCGTTCGGGAAGGGTTGGGCTGAAGTAGCCTACTTTCGTGCATACATTGGTTGATCTTGCCACGTCGGAACCAGAATGCTGGCTTCTGCAGAAACAGAGCCTGGCGAACATCATTGGGCGAAGCTTGGATTGTGCTCAGCTCTCCTACTCCCCTCCGTTCCTGTCTATGATCCGTATACCACAACACAGTTGTTGCATTTACGTATTTTACGGTTCTTACGACAAAGAACACCAGAGTTTATTCAGCCCTTATTGGGGCTATGCTGAGTGGTTGGATCGAGCGGGAAAATGTAACTTCTGTCTAAGAATACAAGCCGCATACCTACACATGTCGTATCGTATCGTATGGAAACTGTAATTTATTGCGCAGGGGATTGACCCACGTCCCAACTAAGCCCCCTAATGAGATTAGCAAGAACGCCACATGCTGCACCGTTTTCTACTATACCATTGAGACTAGCAAGGATTATATGATTATTCCGAGCTGTCGAGATCCTTCCATAGTAGGATCAATTCTCAAGAATCGACTGAAACACTCTTCAAATGAGAATCCCTCTCTTTACCTAGGTGTGTCTAAGCTTCAAGCAAAACATGCCAAAAGGATCATCTTGAGAGTCAGTCCATCTACACCATGTGGGGTGTCATGTCAGTGCTCGTTTCAGATCCATTTCTACGAGTCATGACAATAACAAGACCGGATTGATTGATGACGACGGCTTGTATTCGAATAAAGAAACCAACTTCCTCGTTAGTCACGTTATGGCAGACCAAAACTATGCACGATTCTCAGAGAAACAAGCCTCCCTCATATGCCTCTCTCGCTGTACCAGATCTTCACGTGGCTTTCCATACAAGAGGCTCTGTATAGATCAAACATTCAGCAGTTCTATTGTTAAGTAAACTCAAAATGTGCGAATGATTACTCTTTCACGAGATACACCGGCTCGGCTTAACCATTGCTCGATCATGACTCGCGGTTGATTAAATATAGTGCTGTGTCGGTGAAGTCTATCAATGGCTGGCAAGTGTATGAACAAATAGGGTGATGTTCACATGTTGGTTCTGTTGGCAGATGTCTGGCACAGACCCAGGTAGTTGGGACTGTAATCGACTAGAAAACTCCGAATGGACATGCCACGAGTCAGGAAATTAATGGAAACATGCGGCATGAGCTGATTTGCTCCATTACTAACAGCAAACATAATATAAGGTACATACATGAGTAGCGCAGAACAATACATCGAGATATAATAGAAATTTCTAGACGATTATATGACTTGGTAAAAATAGAAAGGTATGTGCATCGGCTTTTTCTCTACCAGTTTCCCTAGTCCCACTGTTTTGCCATTAATAGTCATGGGTGTCGCTCCAAAAAAACAGCTACCAAGCCTGAAAGAGAGGGGAGGCAATACCTGTAAAATTGCCATTGGCTTTTGCAGACAAAGAAAAGAAAGAGAAAAAAAGCCCAAGCTGATCCACAGTAAACACTAGTCAAAGGCTATCGTCCAACAAGAATGTCCATCAAACTCCTTCCTCTCACGCCTTGACCAAAATGAGAAAAGGAAACCATCATAATTCGTAACAGATGCAGAATCGCCCTTCGATAGAGGAGTAAGTGCTGGCAACCAGGAAAAGCCAAAATTCAAGTAACATATGGAACCTCCAGGGTACCATGCGAGGAATGTAAATGTAGATATTAATGAAGAAGTGGATTTCAGAAGATGTCAGGTGGATTACGGGCCATAGTGCGTTTCCGAACAAAGATGCAAGAATTAGGATGCATATCGCTCAACTTCGCAACGACAACAAATGAAACCCTTAGGCTTCGGTCATTTTTCGTCTCTTTCCTTTGGGAGGTGGATCCAGCGGCGTCCTCTTGTAGGTCACTGTGCGAGTAACAACCTGCTTCACACTGACGGGTTTTCCGCAAGCGCTACGAGGTGTCTCGATATAGCGAAGCTTCCAATCTGCAGGTGAAAATGGTGATCGCAGTGTAGTTGCGCTCATTGGAGATGCTGACGTAGGTGAGAATGATTTGAAAGAAGTCTTGACCGGCGGTAATCTCATGCGCCGCTTGCTATTTGCAGATTTTGCTGAAAGTGGGACATTGGGCGATTTCGCAATTGGTGATTTGGCCATTGACGCAGATTTCGGCGAGACCTTGGGCGAGATTGTAGCTGACTTGAGATCAGAGCTTGAAAATGAAGTAGTCGTTGCTGTGGTAGGTTGAGATATCGATCCTGCGGAAGGATATTTTTCTGAAGGATACTTTGAAAAGCTAACACCGGGACTCACTGGACTGAATACCGGTGTGAAAGCCTTCAAAAATTCAGTGTATGCCAGTGGGGGTGTGATTGGTGTTGAGGATGCATCTTCTTGTTTGATATTGCTGATGGTAGACAGTGAGCTACTTCGAATTTCTGATGGAAAGGTGCAGCTCTTTGGAGTTTGTAAGGGAGGAAGCACTGGTTTGGCGGTGGGTGCCATGGTGCAGATTGAAATGAAGAAATCAGCAAGACGACTGGTGAATAATCAAGTCGGTAGTTTTAAAAGTCGGAGATAAATTCTAATTTGATTTGTAAACCACCACGAGATGGTTGTGTTGATGGAAGATTGTTGACACGAGCTCGAGTTCGAAGAGTATGGAACGCGAGACAAGGTAGAGAGTGTTTTGTTGCAGAGAGGATTCAATGTATTTGAAGATGGCAGAACTGGAGACGTAGTGTTGAGCGAGTCACAAGGAATGATCGTCCAACCACATCCACGAAACTTTTGTTGCGACCGAGGAAGGGCTGTGTGGGAGCGAGTTAGTTTATTATACCCTGGTAGTTTCTGGGAAGAGAGATCTATCGTACTGCGTGTAATCTTCTGACGGCTGTAATACCGTAACAATGAATTGTAAAGTTGGTAATTCCAGCGCGTAAAATATACACGGCCACGGATATTTGCGCTAATCCCAAAGACGCTCTAGCTCCAAATTAGCGGCGCCAATTCGCAGTCCCCGAGACGAGCGGTTGATTTGGTGGTGTCAACCAATTCTGAGCCGAGTTTGGTTCGCTGGAGTCAAAGCTCAAAGCCTAGTTATTCACTAAGTATTTTGATTCTATCGCTGAAACAGCCCTGGGGAAATAGCAGTGTTGGTGCGGAAAATAGGACGAAGAAAGACGAGAAGCGCAAAGGCGACTGACTCAGCGTGCCAGCACGAAGAGAAGAGACGCGTAATGAATGAGAAACAAACAATCAACCTGCCAGAGGTTGAGCGAGAAAAAGTCAGATAAGTATGAAGCTTCCAGTTTCGATTCGAAAGAGTCGAATACTCTCATTATATAAACGTACTTTGGTCGTTCCTGCCTCTGTGAAGGCAATAAGGATTTTGTTTGGAAAATTCCCGCGCGCGGACCTGAAACAAGCCTCAGTTAGTACTGCCTGCCAATCATAGACAGTCTCGCGGCTTTCTATCTCGACTGTCCCGGAGTGGGATCGAACTGAAACAACGTAAACAACCTTGTAGATGATCTGATTGGGCGCGGGTATGGGCGCGCGGCTACACCATGAGAAGGTTAGATGATAGAACCGCCCATACACAAGACATTGAGCCCCTGACTGTGATTTGTCGTTTGGTATGTTCTTATTTCCAGTACCCAGTACTTTAGGAACTTCTTTGTGACAGACGATCAGCTCGGAATAGTTAATGACCAATTGAATAGACAATGCAAAGATTATGACATCTATTTAGCCACATAGCTCCACAACCTACGGTTACACGCGACAACATCAATGAATAGAGGGATGCTCCATAGATAATCTCAGTTGGATTTCAAGCGCCCAACGCTTACATCATAACCCTAACTAACGCACTTTTTGGTCCTGAAGATTATTATCTCCTTTATAAGCCACCCGCAGACTAGCTCTAGATACCACATGCATGTACGCGCCGTGCTAATTGCTTCAAAGTGCGAAGATGATATTTGATTAGTTGTACCTGCATACCATAGCTTCCCAAATCTAAGCTAATTTAGCTTGCTTTAAGGGTATTCTTCTTGATGTCTTCTTGAGATACTACGTTCCATTCCAAATGAGGGAAGAAGACCGAAGGGTCCATGGATTCATAACTGGCCTTGAAGATCTCATTTGCGCTTCGACGATTGTTTATTTTCTGCTCGAAATGCCACGGCTTTCGTAGCTTGGCGCCGCATATAGTGAACGTTCTCTCACTGGAAGCAACATGTCTCGCATTCCTCAAGTATTCGCATGCTGCTCTAACTGCTTGCTCGATGTACGGGACAATCTCATCAAGGTGTTTCTCTAGGTGGTGGAAAGTCTTCTCAACGAAAGCTTAAATCCAATAGGCTTCAGAGCGGCAACTGATACGAAACCTTGGTATACTCACGTAGCATATGCGTATGGACCGTGTCGATCCCAGGTATGTGGCTGCTTCATGGGAAGATGTCGAGGCTGTGATTCTTTGATGGGTTTAGTCCTAAAAGTTGTTTCATATCACGACAATAGATGGCAGGTTATAAAGCCCTCACGATATTCAGTCGAGGCAGCGTCGTAGTTCCAGGAATATTGAAAATGTGAGGATGTTTCGTGGTGCTGGACAAAATATTTTCCGGTGAGATACAATGTGATGCCGAGATCCAGATATGGTTAGAGGCGATGAACGTCACGCTATTTTTAGGAAGCCACAGCTACTGCTGATCGCCAATCCGATTCTCGACATGTGATTTGATGACATCTCAACAGACCAAGCTCTCTCTTAACTAGCGGGCCGCACGCACCAATCTAAGTGGTGGTAGTTTGTCATCATGGATACAAGATGATTTGCGGAGTGGAAGAAAGCTAGAAGTCCCGTGATTTCCCCTCTTCTGTGTTGAGTTGAAGCGCTTGCGGCGTCAGCCCCTCTGCGCAACAAAGGTCAGACTATCCAGTTGGTAAGCGAACCAACAGCTTACACAGGCCACAGATTTGTTGCGGGACGGGTTCAGACCAGACCAGACATGTCTCAAAGAAAATTTGCTCCCAACGATGATGCTCTTTCGTTGGAGACACCCCGCGTCACGGGCAAAAGTAGCCTCTCGTTAACCGCCCTGGCACGATTCGAATTTGAAGCTGGAAAGGGTAACGAAGGCACAAAAATTTTGATGGTCGAGTGGGAAGATGACGATATTACGAGATCATCAACAGGCTCTTGGCACGTTTCATGGGAAGGTAAGACGACTGTCTTACCGGCAGATGAACAGACAACGGAGAATACATGTCGTTTCTACTTCTTGCTGCCCCCGAAGACAACAGTACCTCCCGTGATAACTTTGACGTATATACCACATCCGGAATCAGCTTCTACAATTAGACGACCAGAATCCATCCAAATCAATCCGCTCCCTGCTATCTTTCCCCCTGAGCTCGGTGCTACTGCGCGCACCGCTGGGAAAAAAGGAGTCTTGCACACTATTTGGGCAAAGAAGAGATTGGAGGCTCTAGACAAAGAGATTCAATCTGAGTCTGCCAACAATGCCGAAGGTATCGCTCTGGAAATGGCGATTCAGGAGAAAGAATGGATCGAAGAGAATTACGGTGTCTTGAGTCCGTCGTCTATGCTACACAATATCTCTACTTCCGAGCAACCTGCTTCTTCTGCGGCATCCTCACCGATTACTATGGTTTCACCTGGCGGTCGATCCTTGGGTGAGAAGCTGAAAGGCTTGAAATTAGATACCAGTGAGAAAACATCACCTAAGAGGATCGAAGGTAAGTAGCCATCATCTGCTCTACCTGTACAGAGTGACTAAGTATCCACAATATCAGATCACAAAACCGATGGGAATGCACAAACAGAAATTGACAAGAATCACCTGCTGTCCCCTCAGATTCGCGACGTTGCAGTCTCTTCCTACAACTCTTTCTCTTCTGTCTCGCGACCGGACAGCGATGCTCAAAGCTATATCGTACACCATCCGCCAGCCTCTGTACAGAATGCTAAGACTAGTGCGGGAGACTTTGTGTTCATGAACTCTTTGACTCGCACAGAAAGCAATGACTCAGCAGACGGCTTGTTTGCAAAGGCACTTAGTCCCCGTACTCCGGACCTACCAGTCAGCCCATTCTCTTTTTCACGATCGGATACGATGGCCTACCTTTCCAATAGGTCATAGTGCAGTTGCACCGGATGGTCGTTCTCCTTGCGCCTCTTCAAAGTGTTACCTATACCACCAACACGTGTTCCTTGAACATCGACCTCTCATTTGTCTCTGACATTGTTCTATGTCCTCCCAAACAATGATACTGAACGCTTTCACTCACCGTTTCTTGTATATACCACATACTTCTTTTTGGACGAGAAAATCTAGGCTTTCCTGTCTACTGTGTCTGATACCCTTGAATACTGAATCTACTATGATATTGACAGATATCTATAATACTGAGCCCTTTGATATTGAACAATCATCCAGTAATGAGAACGTTTCATATTCGCCAGCAAGGATATATGCTTTGAATTAGATATCTAGTATATCTAGTAAATATAATATCTGACTGTACATGAAAATAAAGTAACATCAAAAGAAATAGTCGATCCAAGGTTCTGTAAGCCAAGAAATGGAACTGCGTCACTGAGTATAGTATAGATAAGACCATGCCTAATCTGAATAACTGCAATCAAAGATCATGGAGATAATATACAACCAGAAAAGTCAGCTCCATCAAGGCATGCGCGGAATTACTGCCTCTTTTTACTACCTTGTCGACTAGTTCCGCGAGTAGCAACAGGAGACTCAGGACGTTCCTTCTTGGACGATCCTTCAGAGCCTTTCCGGTTAAGCTTCTCAAACTCTTGCTGGTCTTTCTTCTCCGCATACCACTGACCAGCTTGGAGAATGAGGACACCGACCAAAATGAGTGCAAGGATGGTGTTGCTGGCTGCCAGTACTTTGAGGCTGTCCTCGCGACCAAGAATTTGCTCTGCATCCTCTTCATTTCCAGCCAATTCAGCACCATACATACCACCGCTCACGAGGCGGAGACCCTTGACAATGTTTGCGATGTAGACGGTGACACCGCAAACGTATAGGACCAAGCTGGCACCATCAAAGAGCATGTTGGACTCAGAGGGCTTGTACAACTTGGCAAGCATCCCAGCGAGTCCGACGAAGATGACGATATGCAAGATGCGCGGAATCAATGGTGGCGACGCATGGAGAAAGCGGAGGTGTGCTTCGAGGTAATCATAGTGCGATGGAGGTGTAGGTTCGCCGGCCCATAGCAATGGGTAATCGTAAGGGAACAGAGAGAAGACTATTCCCAGGAAAAAACATACCGCTAATTAATATCAGATTGGGTTAGCAGACGATCGCTGTAATCTGTTGAGAATGAGAGGAAGGGGTTCACGATGCTTGGATGATAGAATACATACGGCCGACGATGAGAAAGGTCGCGAACGACCCACTTTTGAATGCCATGATCAGGCGACTAAGGAGACTTCGACGGATGACGATGTAGATCGCTGAAGATGGTCGGAAGAAGTTTACCGAATGGTAGTTATGCTTGATGTCAGAAGAAAACAAGAAAAATGAGTTAATGGTGCAATAGGTGTCACAGATATCGTCGGGGCACGTTCTATTGTGGAGCTGTAGCGAGCTGGAAGAGCCAAGAGGTGGTTAGATAAGACGCCAGAGATATCACCGGCCAATCATGCGCTGCCTTTTTGATACGGCAAGTCGACGCTAAGCCGTATTAGTTGTTGATGCCTGAGGCCATGAGATAGTGATCGTTGTCGCTTAGTTAGACCAGTATCCTTTCCCCTGAGCTCTGATTATTGCACAAACTCAGATCGCTAATGTCTGTCCGCATCGCAGCGAATTGCTAAAATCATTGATGCCTTTGTACAAGGACTGCCAGCGCATATTCAATGAAGCACTTGGCTTTCGCGACTTAGTCTAGTGAGCTTGATACACAACGAGACTTACGTGGGCATCGAGCCTCCGGCTTTTAAATAGGGCTAGTGCGAAACTAACCATTGTTCATGGCGTGTCATGACCAAGGAGTCCCCCATTGTTTGGGTTTTCAAGAGTCGGGTTTTAGTATCAGCCTCATGGTTACTATCTTGAGGGATATCCATGCAAATGTCGCCGCGGAGGATACATGTGTAGGATCCCCGAAATGCAGCCTCCATGATTGTGCAATTGAGAAACTCAAAGCGAATGTTGGGATAAAAGGAACCCTTGAGAGCAGACACGTAAAGAGGTCACCATAGCACCGAATTCATGGGCAAGGCGTTGCCGAATCGGTTGCTGACGGCAGTACGATTTCTGTGAATAAAAAGCTCATCTAACACGTTGGTGGAGTAGATGACGCGGCATCGGGCTAAGCACGCCGTTTCGCCGGCCTAAGCAGACCGTCAAAGAAGTTGAACGTGTTGCAGCCTCCGACATTGTTCGTATGTCACATGCCGTTTGCGAATATTATGCCACAAGACGCAACACGTTCCAACAGGATGATTCAAGGCGTAGCTCAATTTGCACGCACAGAGTAGTTTACCTCGGGTTCTCTCGTTGGGAACCAGTGGGGGTAAAGGATCGATAGACTGATTCTCTGGCTGAAGAGTTGTCCATCAGTTCAGCTGGGACATTGCACATGAGACCAGAGTAAATCTGACGCCTCATCTGAGCTCGAACATTTCTTCAGATCCCGATCGGTCATAACGCGTGTTCGACACGTAATGTCTATCAAGCTGTCCGCAGAGTCATATAATTAGCACGTCTCGACTACTTCAACAGCTCATTCGACACTTGCTCAGGCGCTTGATCGGAGTAACTAATTGCCAGCTAGTCGCCCCGTAATTAACGTAGCCAACGAAGTTCGCGGAGGCCAAGCCGGACATCTCAGGAGGAAGCGAGAGATCATTGGGAGTCCAAGGCCCGCCAAAAAGCTTGATCTGCCACTCTGCCGGCTCTCTTCGCCTGCCTGATCTTATCTGCTCCATCTCTCTTTCCTCTCTGCACACGCGCATTATTCTCTCTGCTCCTGCACCTTTTTAATCTGCTCCAAGCCTTTTTTGCCCCTAAACGCATAATACTATATAATTCTATGTTCTATTCATATCCTTCTTTCGTGGAGAACGGCAGGTAAATTGAACAGGATCTTGCCGCGTGTACCTCAACATTCCCCGCCCCGTTCACAGCTTGGGTCTTGGCTATTCACGAAGCACCTTCATTCAGTCTCACGTCCTGCAGACACGATCTTATACGCCGATCTGTAGCTCGACTCACCGCACGCTGATTTTAATCCTACCAGCGATTCCTCACGTTTGATCGTCGTCGCGTCAAGATCATGAATCCCGACAGACAGCACTGAAACTCCCTCGTACTTCGTTCACGTCCCGTTCGACTCCGTTCCGCTGCATGCCGCCCCTCTCATCGTGTCTTCCATCTCCTCCCAACACACAGCAGGGAGCGTCGGATGAAGCCGCAAATCAATTGAACTGAATTCCAACTCGAAGCCCACAAGTCTTGCGACGCTTACAGCGCTGGATGAATTCCTGAAAAAAACGTCACTCCGGCGCGAGTGATATACTGACACGATCTTGCGAAAGATAGATACCTCCTTTGTTGTATGGATCACTGTCGAGGGTCATGTCCGCCGAACCCTTGTCGGGTGCAGACCCTCAATCACCGCGGAACCGGTGGGTGAATAAATTGGCCACACGCTTCCACAGTCGAAAGAGAAATATCTTGGAGTTTTATGTTCAGCCGGACGATCCTTGGAGGGCATATTTTCCGGGTGACGTTATTAAAGGCACTGTTGTCCTTACTATCGTTAAGCCGGTCCGGATCACTCATCTTGTCGTTTGTCTGCATGGCTATGTAAAAGTTTTCAAGATGACTGTCGCTCCTGGAGAGATCGGTCCTGATATTGGGTTTGTGGGCCCCGGTCGTGGAAGGCGGGCTGGGGAGTATATGGGCAATGGCCTCGCCACCCTTTTCGAGGACGAGCTGGTGCTTTGTGGTGACGGACGCCTCAAGGAAGGCATATATAAGTTCAAGTTTGAACTGCAGCTTCCTCCGTACAAGCTCCCGAGCAGCCTCAATGTATGCAAATCTAATCTATTGTTAACAGCTAATTTTTCCATCTGACAGTCTTGGTGTTTAGTTTGAGCGCGGAACCATTTCATACACAATAACAGCGACATTGACTCGCCCAATCACAATCAGTCCTACCATTTCTTGCCATCGTCGCATTACTGTTCTCGAAGACATTGACATTGCACACTTCCCGGCGCCGAAGCCTCGAGTCGTGTCGCTAGAGCCAGTTTCCAAAAAGTCCAAGGTCCGTATCAAACCAAAGGGCTCAATCGGCGAGCAGACGCAGGATTTGGCTTCTTCGGCCCTTGGTGCACAGGAGCCGATGCCTCCTTTAAGCCCTGCCCCGAGTGAAATAAGTGGCTCCAGTCATCGAAGTACAAGTAGCCAGAGTTTTCGGATTGTTCACGAACCCCACAGAACGGCTAGTATGCGAAGCAGTGAAGCGCGAAGTATTACGACATCTTTGGCAGATAAAACTATCACTGCTACAGCTGAATTACAAAGATCAGGAGCGTTACCCGGTGACACTATTCCAGTACGAATCATGATTAATCACAATCGTCAAATTCGAAGTCCTCATGGCATCATCATAACTCTATATCGACAAGGTCGCATTGACATACATCCCGCCATACCGCTTGGGCCTTCAGACGCCGAAGGCAAGAAAGTTTATGAGGACTTCATACCAAGGTCAAGAACGGGACTAAGTGGTCTCTCTCTTGGAACGAGCAGGAGCAACAGCGTTTTCCGCAAAGACCTCTTTCAAACATTTGCCCCTGTGATCATCGACCCTACCACAATGACGGCGACGGTTAAAACTTCCATCCGTATTCCAGAGGATGCATTTCCCACTATCACTCGCGTTCCGGGAGCAATGATTAGCTTTAGATATTATGTCGAAGCGGTTATTGATCTTCGTGGAAAGTTGACTGCTCAAGACCGGTTTTTACCGTGGCTGAACATGGGGACTTCTGGTGTTAATTTCTCGCCTGCCGGCCATGTCATCACTGCCCCAGCTCAACAGATTGGTGGCCCAGTAACATCAAACTGGTCCACTAATATCTTAGATACCGACCCTATCCGTCGTGAAAAGGGCGTGGTAGCTATTATGTTTGAGGTTGTCGTTGGAACCAGGGATTCCAGTCGGAAGCTGCAGCAAAACGCAGACGAAGCCTTATCAGTCATGGCCGATGTTACTAATCCACAACAACCAGCTGCTCAGGACGGCGATCATAACGTTGATTATAATGATGTGAACATGAATGGTGAAGAACAATACGATGAGGGCGACTATTATGCGGAAGATGGATATTATGATTATGAAGAAGGATCTTATTGGCCTGAACATCCCCCTTTGGAGGATCAACACTACGGTCCACCGGAAGAACTCAGAAACGGGGTTGACACCCAAGAACCCGAGGACGAGAAATCTCGACTACAACGAGCTGAGGCGATGTTATTACCTAGTCGACCGCCTGGGGAACCAAGCAGTGGGCTCCATAACGGAGGTTCTACACCCACGGCACCTGATATCCCTGAGGACGATCATGCCTTTAATCATCACGCTTCCCTCGACAATGGCCCTGTCAATATGGTGCCACCGTCCGCTATGTCCGTTGACACCGTCGTGCCTGGACCTAGTCATAGTCGCTTACCTAGCATTCCGGATTATGAGCATACAGATGATAAGCATGAGCTCGAAAGACGCCGATTGATGGAGGAGGCGAGCGCTCCGTCATCCAGTCAACAAATCGACCGCGCCATGACTTCAGGACCCCATATGACGCCTACAGCGCCGATATTAGAAGAAGAGGATGAGCTTAGTAATATACATCCAGAGACCGATGAGTCTCTTCCTTCTTATCAGCGCTAAGACGGTGTCCGCTGCACATACTGCAATCGATATCTTGTGCTCTTTGTATTTCGCGGTTGAACATATTTTTTTCTATTACGACGATACCACTTCTGTTCATGTTGAACTCGATATTTCAGGTTCTTGGCGTTGAATATTCTCAAGATGTGATCGAAAATATAGCCTTTACTATATAGACATGGGCATTGGGCATTGTGGGTCTTTTGCATCAGGACAGGAGTCGCATATTTTTGTTCATTTATATTTTGTACAGATGCCAATTCTATGTTCGCAATCTATTGTTTCCAGTATCTGACAGGCATTATTGGCTCTATTTCCGACACGCCGACTCGCTATGTTGGCGGCTGGATCCACGATCGCGCAACCCATGATATCAGACGTGTTTTTATATCCCAGCGTTACGGGTATTGAAATACATTTCAAGTCTTCGATTCATAAATGAATATTACTATTAATACTTCTCGAAATATATGATGTGTACTAGCAGCGCCTGGAGAGTTGTGATGTCATAACACCATCATGTCTGATGTCAGGGTCCTCAGCAAAAAGGATATAAGAACCAGCGATGGCGAACAGCTGGGACAGTTTCTGTTTCATAGTCTTGCCCTCCCACTTCGCAAGAGTTGCTCTTTCAACCAGAATAATACATACATACAACCATCGAATACTTCCAGCAATAACTGCACCAAATCAAAATGTCTGGAAACGACGCTCATCGCGGTGGCAGTCTTTCAGAGATGGCTCCCACTGGAACCACTATGCCTAATGATGCCGGCCTGCAAAACACAATCCCATCAAAGCCACGCCCAGACCAGCAAGGCGAAGATAATCGATTCAGCTACGACGGCCTTGCCCAGCCCAACATTGCCTCTGCCGCCGATAACGCGACCGACATGCCTCGAAGCGCTCGTGATGTAGGCGAAACGGGGGAAGTGATAACTGGAACCGGTGATTCTCTACCCGCGGAGATTGAGACCAAGAATCTACACTTCCAGGCCAATGACCCTGGTGCTAAGGGTCACGACCGTACATTCAAACATGCAGTGAAAAACCGTGGCGCATTCGACAAATTGGTTGGTGATGATCCTGAGGGAGCACAAGCTGTTGGGGAGCCTGAGCAGAGAGCTTAAACCCCTGCATACGAATACGGAGGATGTTCAGAAGTCGTGTATGATTATGGAAATGACTCTGGTGGGATATGTAAATATATGTTGCTACGGTGCTCAATTGACATGCTGAATGACAACCCCACCTGATCCTCTCTATGTAAAAGTGACTGAAGAACCGGTGATGCCTTGATAAAGTTCTTCAAGAACATCTCGTTTGCGCTTCCTTGTATCCGGCTCGTCTTTGTCTTCGGTGTCGGGTTCGCCCTCAGGTACACGAGATACCCACGTTCTGATAGTGCCATCGCCATGAGCCGAGAAAAGCTCTACACCTTCTCCAGATCCTCCATTGCCTCGCCAGGCCAAGGCATTAATCCGTCCTGCGCTCAGCGCGCTTGATTTGCCCATCCGTTGTTGACGTGCAGCTGACATGATTCCAGGAACTTTCAGTGTCTTAATGAGTGTTCCGTCACGTATCTCAAACATCAAAATCTCGCCACGGTCCTCCTGATCGTTGAAGTTTGGCCATAATAGAATCTCATGTCCGGCCTCAACGAGATTACTCGGCAAGATGAGCGGCGCTCTCTCTGCGAGATGTGTGGACGCGCTGTTTCGGAGCCGAGGACCGAAATGTACAAGTGTATTAGCTCCTGTTGTCGCATCCCACACTCGAAGACGCGAATCTTGGCCGGCAGTAATCAAATGACTACCGTTTGAGGTCCATCTGATCCCGGTCAACGCACCGTTATGAGCACGCCCATGACGGGTGAAAGCGTGTTGTTTCGCAACGGGTCCCGGAATCTCACTATGTGAAGACACTCCTGTGGTATTATCCATGTTCAAGGACCCAATGGCGGAGTTTGTACCCGCTTTGCGGATATCAAATATTATAGCTCGATTATCTGTTGACGCCGACGCTAGGATGTACGGCCGGTGAGGAGCCCAATCCACGGACAATACAGCTGAGTCATGCCCAAGAAGTGTATGGGTTGCCAATCCGCTTCGCAAGTCGAGAAGACGAATGGATCTTTCAGATGTTCCTGCTGCAATTAATAGCGTTGAAGCCGAATGCGACGAAAGTGAATGACAATACGGTGTCGCGTGTAAATTAAATGTATGTGCGGGCGTAATCTCAGCATTTGCGATAGACGAAAGTTTCAGTGTATTATCGCGAGATGTTGTTAGAATAGTCGAAGGGGTGGGATCGAAGGGGTAGATGGATATTGATGTCAGAGAATGTGTATGAGCAAGCTCGTGTTGGGCTCTTCAAAAAGTTAGCAGAATAGGAAAGCTGCTGTTAGAAAGACAATCTACCTAGTCAGCGAAGCCTTGGGATCGTAAGTATAATGAAGCTCTGAGCCCCTGTCATCAAGATCCCACAAACGAATAGAAGGGTCAGCACCGCCAGATACGAGACTATTATATAATACGACTGTCAGTTAGGTAACTATACAGCATGCTCCGTAACATATGGAAACTAGCGCCTACTATCGCCCATAATTCTTGTCAATTGCTAGGACGTTCACACCCGCTTTATGCGCCAATTTCTCATCGTGTGTCTGAGATGTAGAATGCTCGTCTTCATGAGCACTCTGGAAGCTTTTAAACTGGATTCCTGGTGATGGCTCGAGCAGCTGTATTAGACGAGATATCTGGGCTATGTGAAACTGCCGAGGTTCTATGGACCCGTGGGCCCTGTTCAGCAAAAAGGAATTCATACATCAGATTCATGTACAAGACTGATCGTTTTTGACGATGATATCATCTGAAGTGGTAAGCAAAATATGTGGCGGGTGAAAGTAAATCCGAACCGCTATTGTTAGCAGCCGCTATCGTGCAATCTTATCGGATTGGTGATTTCATTCCCTGAGAGATGCGCGAGGAAAAAATTGTCAATTGACTTCCTGCTATGTCACCATGCCGCCCTCACCGGGTCCGATGAAGCCTAGCGAGACCAGAGATTCTTCAAGAAGTCAATCCATTGAGGATAGTACCGATGAAGAACTGGCAGGCTCACGTCGTAAAAGGCGATTGACCGTGTATGATGCTGTTGCGGGTAAATAGTCACGTTGAAGATCATGGTGAAAAAACAGTGCTAACGATATCAGGCAGGGTGAACAATCAACGGCTTACCTCCCGCTTGAATAAGTCTCGATGGAGGCGTAATGCCTCCTCTATCCGCGATATTCGGGCGTCGAACCAGATTCTGTCTCGCTTGGATGGCGATAAAGATTTGGAAGATTGGATCGACGACGAAACCCCGGATGACGTTCCTCTTCCTGAATCTGACATTATTGAAGCTGTTCAGTCTTATGCGGGTCATTTTTATGCGAACACCACCGACAGTCGTCGAACAGAGCAATTCTCCAGTATGGATGGGTCCGCTCTCATTGCAGTGGGAGTTCTACTGGAAGAATTGGGAAAGGAATTGCTTGGAGAGACTGGCGATATGGTATTAGTGGAGCGCGACGATGGTGACAACTATGATTCCGGTCACTATGCTAGCGACGTAAGCATCAGCAGCAGCGCGCACACCGGGAAAACGAGCAGAAAGCGGTCCGCTTCAGTCATGAGTAGAGGCACGTCCAGGGATGTGTCTGGGACTGAAGAGTCTAGTTCCTCGCGAAAGAAACGAAATAATAAAAAGCCTCGCCTTAATAAATCTGCCGCGACGTCGACGAACGCGCAAACAGAGCACAGTGCCGATGTAGTGGAAATCAGCGATGATTGAGGATCACAAGGTTGTTAAAAAAAAAAATAAAGGAAAAAGAAGTCGCGAGACTGTGGATGGGAATGTCATGTGCTAAGGTAGTTGCCTACCAGGACTCGTTGGTCGCTCCTTCCTATTCAGTCTCCTGCCGTGAAGCAACCTCACCAAAGATCACGTCTTGTCCTTTACCCATCACTACGCGTACCATACTACGAGTTCATCTTGCAAATCTACAGACCTACAGTCTATTTCCTCTAGGTCGCTACTTGAAGAAGAATGGTAAGTCGATATCTATTTGTTGAGATTCCAGAGCTGACTGATAAATGGCTACAGCCTCCTCGGAGCAAGGCGATTCCGCCTGAAGTGAAACAAAAAATGATACTCGATCACTTGCGCTCAACCTGTACTTGCCACACACTCAAAGACTTGGAGAAGATGCTGCCTTCTGTTGCTAGTATCAACGGTATTCAGGTCAAGGATTTTATCACTGGACTATTAAACGACAATAAGATACGCATGGAGAAGATTGGAAGCAACAACTGGTACTGGAGCTTCTCTGCTGACGAGAAGCGCGAGCGTGAAATCGTACAGGAGAGATTACTCCGGGACTTGAATCGCATTACCAAATCCGTTGAGCAACTCGAAGACGAATTACAAAAGAAGCAGGCTGTAGCCAAAGAAGAGGAAGGCACTCGTGATCCTAGGGATATTGAGTCTGAGAGACGGGCTCTCATGGAGCAGAGGGCCGAGCTTTCTACTGAGGTCGAGCGGTTGCAAGCACAAAAGACTACTTTTGAAGACAATGATGTTTCTAAGATCAGACAAAAGAGTGAGCAAATCGATACATGGAAACGGGAAACAGAAATTTGGGAAGATAATATCAGCATTATGGAACAATACCTCTATAAGCTTGCCGGTGGAGATCGCACACTGGTAGAGGCCATTAAGAAGCAGTGTTACGGTGATGATTACGCGGATGACCAAGATATATCAGGGTCTGCGTATTGAATTGTGTTGTTGCTTTGCGAACTCTAGATAATGGCTAGCCTTACATTACTCTAAAAACAAAAGTCATCATTACATATATATCACCTTTTATATCAATTGACAATAACCAAGGTTAATTAGATATTTTGAAAGAATTTAGGTACCGGCTCACGTCTGGACTGTCGTCTTGCAAGTTTTGCTAGGTAAGACCTAATACTTTAATTGTTTGAAAAATCCTAAAGTTTCTATCATTCTCTCGCTGAAATATACCAGATATTTCAGTTTTTGCTAGTTACAACAAACAGTGAAAGACTGTGAGCACATAGTACTGTCGGGTATATGATAAATGATACATGTAAAAAAGGAGAAGATGCAAAAGGAAGGGACTGAGGCCATGATATCAGACAGGATTCCACCAAATCAGTAACAGTAAGGACATTTACAGAAACATCAAACCATTGCAAGTGACCCCAAGGGGTATAATAAAGTGCAAAAAAGGAGACCAATCTGAATATTGGAGAGTGTCGCAATCAATCCACAAAAGAAAACAAGATGATGCAAATGGGAAGCAATGAAATTGTTAGTGAGAGTCCCAAGGAACACCGTAAAATGAATAACAAAATGTCCGCACCGAAAAACCCAAAGATCCGTTGTGTCCACTAGATCATATTCCCATTGATCTCCATGGACGCACCGCTTTCCTTGCCGCGTTTCAGTGCCTTTGCAAGCATCAATTCTCGCATCCAGTCAATACGCTCATCTCTAGTCTTGACGGCAAAGTGATGTGACTTGCCGCTGCTGTTCAAGAAGAGCGCTTTCCGGTCGATGGCCGATTGCTTGTCCTTGTCCTTGTCCTTTGATGCTGGAACCAGAGAGAAGGCAAACGCAGACTCGTCGGCGGCGGTATTGTTTTTCTTGAGTACCGTTTTCTTGAAAGCAGCACTTAACTTGGAGCTTGAGGCTAGCGATGAACAAGCCACTGCGTAATCATCCACGTCAATGCATTCAAGAGCTCTGGAATCTCGCCGAGAATCTCGCTCATTCTCAAACATAGCGAGCTGGGTACCTTTGAGTGTGAAATGATGTTCCTCCCATTCATGGCGAAGCAGACGAGTTGTCTTGCGCTTCTTCATCCAGCCACTATGTGCAAAGTCGTTTGCTGTTCGTGGAAAGAGACCCGTACCATGGAGATCTTCGGGTCTCTCGATGACGGCAACTTTACCTTCTTCTACACGTCCAAGGGACTGTAACCCTTGCGTGTTGATGAATGGATGATTCCTGTGCGGGCGATCATTTCTTGTGGATGAAGGTCGTGTGATAGGATCCGAAATTGGAATCAAGCGTTGATGACCGAACCTCATATTCGGAGGAACAGATTGGGTAACATCACGCTCTATGGGTCCGGCTGGAATGGCTGTCACCGGTACATCCATTTCAGAAGCAGGGGTACCCTGACGATAGATATCAGATCGGTAATCATCCGAGGTTCTGTAGAAATTCCCGGGTGAAGTCATGTCGTTGTAGCCATAAGAGTATTGTTGTTGTGGAAACATTGGCTGATTCTGTAGAACAGATGGTGTAATTGTTTTTTGTGCCGAGAACATGGAAGAAGGTTCATGGGAATCAGGTATGGTCAATTTGGGAAGGGTGCGCAGATTTTCCGCGAGATGAGGGCTGGATTTGAATGAATTGGGTGAAATGTCTTGCGGGGAAGATACTGGGTCATCGACGGGTTGGAGAGTACTCAAGTGCTGAAGGTTGAGATATTGACGAATACTTTCCTGAGGATCACGGGGTTTCACTTCACTGAGCTTCTCCCTGCTCAGCGCGAATTGTGGGGCTTGCTGAGGACCAAGGATATCTGATGATGCGACCAAAGAGGGAGCTTGCTCAAGGCGATTAAGCAAGAGATTGGGGGCAGTTCTGGGGTTGCCCGGATCACCAGCCATAATGACATTACCGTTCTGAATACTGTTTTTGGGCAGGTCTTCAGCCAGGCGGGCTAATAGTTGTTGTTGCTTCTGCCACTTGCGGCAGTGTTCACCTTTAGAACATTTGTGTTCCTTGGGAAGTACTTGCTCAATCGCCACTATTGATGCGGAATCAGCCGGCCTGATTTCTTCTTGCTCTGTGTGAGACCGCTGTTCGTCGGTTTGGTAGTTCTGATGTGTGGAGGATGACCTTGACTCGTCTTCGCCGGTCGAGCTCTCTCCAGATGCACCAGACGTCCGGTAGCCTGCAGTACTCATTCTGGCACTATCTCGCAGGCTTTGGATGGAGTTCATAAGGCGGCGACGCTTTCCGAAGGATTGTATGTCAAGTTCTTTGAGATCTTCAGGCAGCAATTCAAGAAGGATTGAACCTGAAATGTCATTCATAAGGAATTTTTCCACGAGGCTGTGCTCAAACCCTTCTGTGTGCATCCAGAAGGCAACTTCCTGAGGCGTCCATCTTTTGACTGCTTCCTCATCTTGATGGGAAACGGCTTTATTGAGGGAGTCTGCCTGCCTATGTTGGGTTCGCCCTCGAGTAGGAAGATTGCGTGTGTTCTTGACCGGAGCTTCCAATGTCATAGCTTCCGCGAACGTTGCAGTAGTCGGTGTTTTAGCAAGCACAAGGTCAACTTCCATAGTTGACTTGAGGTCCACCGAATCCATTGATGTTCGGAATAGATGAGGCCCATTTGGCCCTCTTACGGTAATGTCGGCCTTGCCGGTTTGGTAGCCTCCTAGAATATAAGAGTCCGGCGTACGGACATCCCGGGTTGACAGTGTGGTAACACTGTCATTGGCCAGCTGCCGGGTCCGTTAGACCGCAAGTACTCAGAGGCAATATAACTTCAACTGGACTTACACTTTGCCTAGGCGACTCATCAGAATAGTCATAATCATCTTCGTCATCCGACTCAAAGTCAGTATCGAATATCTCGGTAGCTTGAGAGAATGGTCGATGGTCTGGACGTCTTGATAAGAATGGTGGAGGGTATTTCGGTGGCATCAGCGGAGCTGATCGCTGTGCTTGTTCGTAAGTCTGTTTGATTTGGTCAATACAATGTTCAGGGTTTGCCTTTGTCCTTGCAACAAAATTATGCTTACCATTTCCTCGGCCACAGTCGGCTAGGTGCCGATATGTCTGCAAATTTAGATACTCAAGTGTAAAAGATTGGTATTAATTGGTGACAACAAAAGATATGGCAACGTACTCATGGTAAAAACAAAATTCAGTAGTATTAAATCATAAGTACGACGTTAAGAGAAGAGAAGCGCCAGGATAACACGGGGTGCGTAGGCTTATGTACATCGATGAATGAGCGGTATCTATCGGGCCGGGCCCCTCTCTGTTGGGGTAAGAAGCGGTGGGAAGATTGGCCGTTAAATGTGATGAGAAGTCTTAGCATGAGATACAACTTACATTGGTAGGACAAACAGAACAATGAAAATATCAAAGCTGGCCAGCCACTGCACTGAAACGTTAGCAGCAACTCCTCGGCGGCAGAAGGCGTGCTGTCGTTGGTTGCAGCTGCTGTAGGGGCCGAGTAATGCGGACATCCTGTTGGACGTACTTCTTCACGTTGCTTGCGAGATGTAATCTCGCTAAGCTAACGAGACCTCTGAGAGGAGGATTGAGCTGCGCTACTGCGGGGACGATCATTTCGGCACACTTCGACAGGTTGTGATTGCGTCTTCAAGTCTGCTTAAGCGTCGCGCTAAAATCGCCGCGAGATGTGATCAAGTCGAGTTAGTGCTACGATTGGTTGTAAGAACTCATACGTTCCGTCCCGCGTCTTCTGTCGACCAATCGCCTTAATTCTTCCATTTCGGCCTGCATTATGGGATAATTATAGACTGTTCCGGGAATTTACCTCTCGAGAAGTCGCCAAATTGCTAAATATAGTTTCCCAAAAAGCACATTTATGGTTTTGTTGGTTTGGTGCAAATTGTCGACATTCTGCAAGGGTTGCCTGACCTCTGCGTTGTTGCATGTTCGGCGGCCATGGCTAATATCGAATCTGGCCAGACTAAGTCATTTGATGTCAATGGATTTATCCTAAAAATAACTACAAGTAGATAATAGCTCGTCGACAATATGCTTATGCTCTGACTACGAGTCAGTTAATTTCAAATTGGGCACTGACCACAGCCTGAAAGGGTCCGTCACACATAGTGACAGTTTGAGCTTGGGTTCTGACTCGTGAAGCTATGCTCATGACCAACAGTAAACTTGGGCTCATAGCAATTCAAGTCGCCGTGACAGAGGTACATGGATTAGAAGTAATGGCGGTACTGACTAGATCCCTACATTTCCTGTTGGCAATGGAGCCTCCCAAGCCTTGCACATGACCTTTATCGTATGTACTGTGTACAGTTTCCAAAGCGCCATGTGAGAGCCACCTAATATCGCGTGGCTTCTCCAGAATGTTCTTGCTAGAAGCGAGTTCATACGGATCAACGTTGTCGCGAGAAAGAATACCTCCGTAGTTCGTCAACTCGTTTCAAAGTCCACGCAGATCTCGAAACAAAGGCATGCACGAAACATGGTGTTCTTCCATCAAGATGGACCCTGTCGGAGGAGATGCGATCCTGTCCAGTTTCGGCTAAAGTGTTACTAATTATGTCTACTTAGCTCCGATCTGGAGAACTAAATTTAGACTAAATGCACCGACCAGTGATTTTGCAAGGATTAATTTAGAAAGAAATCATCTAAAAATGGCACATTTAAGGGTGCGTTGCATATGCATGCCACCAAAGCGCTTCAAAACGGGATGGTTTAGCGGCGCGTAATTGCTGCTAATTAAGGCATATTTCTGCAGCTAGCTCTGCCTGATCACGTTTCCCCTCCCCCACGGAAGCACGGGGCTACCCGTCTGGATCCCGTGCTTGGGCCACTCACATCGATCTGCGGCACGACGGCGTCCTCTGGCGCTGTCCAATCTGATCGGAGAACCTGAAGCTTGGCATGACGCTAAATCAAGCAGTCCATTTGGGCCAATAATGCTGGAAAGTTAGTCGTGACAGTAATCGCCGTTTCCGGTTACTCTCGTATGCATAATGTGAGCAAAAACACCAGCGGGGTGCGATGATTGGATGCTGCTTTAATTGTCATGGGCATGCAACGTTGTTTTCTGCGCCGTCATTCGTCGCTGCACGTCGTTAGCTTGAAAGCCCGCTTGAGACGACTAGCCCGCCCATTCAACCCGTTGAGGCGCTGGAGACTCAGCATTTCGCTCGGACTACCATGACGATTTGCTCTTCATCTGGGAATCTCTACAAACATAGCATGAGGCGGCAATACAGCGCTTGCCTACCGATGCCACCGGCGACAATAAAAATAAATCGGCGCAATCTGTACGAGCAAGTCAAAGCGAAGAATCAGCCGGACTTTTGGCGGCAGTCTGATCGGAGGAGCAATTCTGTTCGTAAATAGTGACTCTCCTGCCAATCTCAGCCAGTGATATCTCAAGACGACCGTGCTGATAGACCCCGGTCACAACGCTAAGGTCATGGGCGACCCACAATCACCAGCCATTTTTTCCTCGAGTGAGTGAATGTCCCTGCTCGTCCTCGCATTAGTGCGATTATGCTCCCGTCCACGCTAAGACCTGATCCTAGTCTGCATGAGTGACCAAATTTAGCTTTTCGTCCCTATGGCACAACTGAATTAATGGCCTAACTTGACGGCCATTTGCTGGCGACCCTCCTGCTCCATCAACATGCCCCAATCTGGTTACACTCCACTCTGGTTAGCTTGCGTGAGCTCTCCGAACCCTTACAAAATCGTATGTAGATCGTCACTTGCATAATCACCATGAGCAAAAAATAGAAACTCGTGCTAGAGCTTCAGAGCTTGGTATTGACTTCTGAAAAGTGTAAATATCTACTCCAAGATGCCCCATCTTCAGAGTTGTCAAGCAGGTCTCAATTGAATCAACTGGCTTTTGATCAACACCAACAACAACAACAAGCAAAGACTGCTGGTTCAGCTTTGTATTGCCTTCCGCACTTGGATATATAAGAGCTGGGCTTTTCATCTTACCTATCTCTATCTTATATGCTCTCAGCCCTTCCACCTGGACGTCGATTACTTTCATAAAAACAAACATATCGATCTCTTCAAGATGCCATTACAAAATATGTCTTCAACCACTACGGCAGGGCCATCCGCCAAACGGTCCGCCGGCTCTTCGAGTAGAGGACAAGACTCAGGCAGACAGCACACGAGATCTCGCGACGGTACTTACTCCACTGCAATACAACCTGAACAAACAGGGACGCGAAGATTGAGAAGTTTCACAGGTTGTTACACATGCCGTTTGCGACGAAAGAAATGTGACGAACATCACCCGTCGTGCCGCGCTTGCCTTCATCTCGGGGTCAAATGCCAATACAGCAAACCCGCATGGTGGTCGAACATAGAACAGCGCAAAGTCCAGAAAGAGCGACTGAAGAACAAAATCAAACATACAAAGTTGAACGAAAAGAACAACTCCATTCCGGGTACTATTTGTTCTGCTACCTTCATTAATTGGACAATGACTGATACTTTGCTGCTCATCTTTAGGTCAACGCAACCGTACTCTTCCCATGCCCCTCCCATCGCCATACTCGCCTGTGGATACCTTCAACCGACAGTTTTTCCCGGGAACGCCAATCGATCCCTTTGGATCCCAGCTTCCAACCCCGGCACTAGGCTCTGCGCAATTCGGTCAAATTGGGCCGTATGAGGTTGATGTGAGGACTGAGCGCCAATTATATGTTAACGATGTTCCGACTCGAATTGACACATCCTTCTCAACATTCAACACGTTTGTCCCACCACAGATGCATGCGACTCTCCCGAACATGCCCAATGACGAGTGGCTCCCACCTGTAGGTCTGACTCAAGCCCAGTTCTACCAGTCCCCCGTGGGCCCAATGCCATTTGTCCCCGAAGGCCAATCGTTTTGTCAAATGCAATTGTCCATCCCAGTCGCGGATGCGGACCGACCTTTGCTCAACCATTTCGTGGAAAAGGTGCTCCGCCTTATCTTTCCCATATTGGAGGTCCATCAGAAGGGCCATGAACGGGCACAAGCTATACTTCAATCCCTGGAAACCAACAAGTCCTATTTGCACTGTTGTTTGAGTGTCGCTGCAAGCCACGTGAAAAGTACACTAGGTGCTATTACCGAAGAAGTCGATCATGATATTATGCGACACCGATATGAGGCAGTTTCACACCTTTGTCAGTCTCTCAATGAGGACTCGAAGCACGAACAAATCCTCGAGGCCACACTTGCTATGATCCTGTTTCACTGTTCTGTCGGTGGCCCGGATGATCAATTGCCTGATATTGCTTGGAACGACCATTTCCACGCGGCCACTAGTTTGATCAACAAATTGGAATTGCCAAATGCCTTAGTTCAGAGCAGCAGCAACAACACAGTACAGCCTCCCTTTAACATGACATTGGCTTCTTGGATCGACATCTTGGGTGCTACAATGATCGGCAAATCGCCACAGTTCGCTCATACATACCGCACGAAGCATTTGAGCGGAACACCCTCCGGCCTCCGAGAACTAATGGGGTGCGACGACCGTGTGATGTATTTGATTTCGGAGATCGCTTGCCTTGATGCGCTCAAGGCGGAGGGTCTTGTTGACGACATGTCGCTGTGCACGCACATATCGGCACTGGGCCAGCAACTTGACGCTACCGACTATGTTGACAACACGCTGGAGCACCCCTACTCAGCGCTCAGCGGAGGCATCCGACCAGACCAGCTTACCAAGAACATGACCGCCATTTTCCGACTCGCCGCCCGAATTTACTTGTGCAGTCTTGTCCCCGGATTCGACCGCAACCAGGCCAGCAACGTCAACCTCGTCGATGCGGTTCGCTATGCACTCCAGTTCATTCCCAGTGGACCAGATGGCTTTGACCGATCGCTCGTTTGGCCGTTGCTCATCACCGGCGCTTTCTCCACCCCTCTCAGCCCCTTCAGACACGTTTTACGGAGCCGGATACAGGAGATGGGAGACCAAGCTGAGTTTGGTAGCTTTGGTCGTATGCACCATGTGCTAGAGGAAGTTTGGCGCATATGTGATGACCCCATTACCCCAATTCCTGGTCTTGAGGGCACATTGCCCTCACCTATATTGCCAACCTCAGGAGATGATGTTCCAATTTCTCCGACGGGGAGCGTCTCGGGTATGCGAGAACTGAAGAAGAGAGATGTGCACTGGCGGGATGTCATGACCCGAAACGGATGGAAATATCTCCTGATCTGATTGCATCTTGCGAAGGTGATTTTACAGAATCAAACCCATATCGGATGATTTCCGGGCCCCAAAAATGATCACGCCGTGGCATGACAGGGGTAGAATCCCTGTTTCTCAATCGACACTAGATCATTATCAGGAGAAATGTGAGTATTGTCTTATCCACCATAACGGTATACAATGCTAATTTGATTCTAGCTAACTTCCAAGGTATATGCACATGGGATCCATCTCAATGATTTCCTGATGTCTTACACCGTCCTTGCCGGTTCAAGGATTTTGAAAGGCAGGGAAGTTATAAAAAATTTGGCCTTGGAATCAAACACCAATGTTGGAATTTGTGTTTTCTGATTATTGTCTGTTTGACTGGATTGATCGATATATCAGAAGTTCTCATGATACCCTCGCACCGAGTCATGTCTCGCGCTACAAATATTGCTGTTTATTTCTGCTCTGCTTTTCGTTCCTAAAAGAGTTGGCTTCTTGATTTTCATGCAGGGTGTAGGCGGCGTTATTTGTATGTTCTTTTTGTCTTCAGTTGAGTGTTTTGTTGAATATGGTTAATTTCTTTAATGCAAATAATGGCGAGCTATGATTATAGAATACTCTGTGTATGTAATTATAATCTTCATGGTTGATTCTTTGCATGAACCTAACAGCATACAGCTTCATCCCACCATAGAGATGACAATAGAGACCCACCCATCTCCATAAGCAGCACTGCGCGCAACTTCCTCTAGAGGCGCGGACATTGGTAACACTACCCCATGCAATACGGGCTTTGCCAAAACCGGTATGCGTCGACTGGGGAAGAGATTCGGTAGTAGGGAATGTAGGGCTGACCCGACTGTCTGGGCCTGCATTCGCCCTGCAGAGGAGCCTGTGCCGGCTGATGATTGGACTGTGGGGGAAACGGGTGATTGGACCACCTTGAGTGCTGGCCGGTCCGTATCAGGAGGTAAGGGCAGGAAAATTCGAAGCGGAATTTGGCGAAATGGTTGAGGTGGAGATGGAAGAAGAAGATTGTTGATTCTTCGAAAGGAAGTTAGGTCGTCTGAGCAAGATTCAAACATTAGATCACTAGAAAAGCAGCGTGTAAACAAAAAGGAAGGCGAATAAAACGTACGATTTTGAATGGCTGCCCAGAATCCCGCTGTATCCTCTTTAGACAAGGTCATGATTCCCTTTGCTTCTCGGATACGCAGCGAGTCTGCTTCTTTGACGCTGTTGATGAAAGCATCATGCATGACCAACCCCCCGGCATCAAGTCGCACGAGATCATCATCGGGCCAGTTTTCAAAGTGTAGTGTTAGTCTCCACGGTAATCGGTTCGGATTGGAAGAGTCACTTCCATCTTCACCAGAGGCTTCAGTATGTTTGATGCCAGCAAGAATCACTGATTGTGTTAAATTGTTGTAATCGCTTGCTGAGGATTGCGAGATAGGTTCAGCCGCGGCATAGAGATCGTAGAGTAAGCCCAATGGATAGTGCCATTTTAATGGGACTCCCTCAAATGAGAACCATCCAGCATGAGGCTCGCATTCTGGATGAATAAGTGAAGGCCGGAAAAAGTCATGAAGCTTCGGCAATAGAAATGGCAGATAGGAGACTCGAGGGTAGAGTATCTTGTATCAGACACGGTCAGTGAGTACGTTCGGGGCGTCTGATGGAGAACTGTGATGGTTCTCACCAGGTAAGGTTGGCACTGATCATAAGTCCGGCATTCGGAAGGGGCTAGAACGATTTCTAATGGGAGTTTGCCTTCCCAGACCTTCTCCTGGATAGAGTTGACATGAGATTGGCTGGTGCCTGACATGGCTCGATAAGAGCGCCCTTTGGGTCGACTTTGGTGGCAGAAGGCTCACGTCAGTCCTACAGTCGGATCGAGCGGCTTTCAGGAAAATGTAAGCGAGAGATAGAGTCTCGATGATGAGGACTCACAAGGCTACGGTCGTCGAGAGTTCAAGAGAGAACGGACAAACAGAGAACCGGTGACAAGGTTGGTCCAGACCATCGCGACCCTGTTCAGATCTAGACTTTGGTGAGCGTCTGTCAGAAATTACAGTGGTCTAGACAGCTGGAGGGCGTCGAGGATACTTTTTGAGACGAGAGTCGAGGTCAACCAAGAAACCTCCATCGCCCAATCGGCACGTGGGGCGCAGTGGGGGTGGGTCACGCTGCCTCAGGCATTTGATAGTTGCTCGGCAAATCATTTCCGAGCGATCTCAATATGATATACGATTGTCGCAAGAAGTGACACAACGGTATATTTATTGATGTTGAAGCTTTTACCTCTCTAGTGTCAAATTTTTGCGAGATAAACTCGTCAGCAACCGAAACAGAACGAGTTCTTCATTCAAAAGTTGAAAGACAGTTCCGAGCAGAAAAATTAAATAGGGCATCCGCGCAGGCGTTCTGGCTATGATTTTACGATGCACTATCGGCCAGACTGTATTGCAAGCCGGGATGGCATGATTATTGAGTGCGCCTCGTTCACATCGGTCTTTCCGTAAGTCACGAGCTCTGCGCCTCATTGACGCAGTACAACACAGCGATGCTAATCGTACCTGAGACCTGGTGCTTAGCCCGTTGATCTGTGATCCAAAGTCGCGTCTGAGAGATTTCTCAGGTTGGCCTGTCCCAAAGAGTGCGCTGCAACTCTTCGTGGGTCCTGCGTTGGATAAGTGTAAACCCTATTCCGTATACTTTCGTGACCGGTTAGCGATGCGGATGGATTATTGCCCCGGTATCAATCCGCGAAAGCCGGCACTATGTTGGGGACGGATAGCACAAAAAGAAGGCAGTATAGTCGAGGCCGTGCGTGAGCTAGACCTTAGATTTGATAAGGATCTGTCGATGTACGTAGCACAAACGAAATGAGGAATACGTAACCTCACGCCGTCGGTGTTTTTCCTCTGTAGAAAGTGGCTTGACAACTATTCTACGAACCAAGTCCTGGGGCACTTAATTGTGCCTATCATGAATTTGTTTTTCCTCAACAGACAGACTCTGGTCTAGATCACAAGCCACAAGGTGGCTTTAAGCTTACTTCCATGATGACGGTCTAGACTCTACCAATGCTTCATGTTTTATCGCCTGCAGGTATCCATTCGACCTCGGGCTTTTGCTGGTTTTCCATTTTTGCGGCCTTCTTGCTGAAATTTGAAAAAGTGGGTTTGAAAGATACTAGTGTAACATATGCGTCGACCGGCTAGAGCAAATCTAAGGGCAAAATCACCCTTAGCTCCCCGTTTAAATGATTGAAATCGAAAGTTTTTTTGTCTCCCGCAGCAGCTGCAAGGCAACGAGGTCAGCTCCGCAAACCTCATAGCTTTAGTGAAGTGCTCGATGATAGGCCCTCATCCCATAGATTAATCTCCAAGGGTCTAGAACTTTATGCAGACCGTGCCGTGGAATACGTCAGCTGAGAGTTAGGGCCTAAACCCTAAAAGTCCGTGGGTGATCTCGACTTCATGCAAGCCACTGACCCCTACCGGGCGGATAAAGGTACGTACTAAAATTCGGTGTTTGCTTTTGGATCATCTCTTCTTTGCAGAGAAATTGATGTATGTATAATACATCGTACTGTGGGACAGACTTCCAGTGGGTCCTTTTAATTAGGTACGGACCGTCTCGAGTGTTGATCTCCAACTTAAGCGCTTGACTAAGATGGGGCCAAAAGAAATGCGTGAGTTGCTGAAGCAATGCCGGTAGTGCGCTGCCCTGCATGCACTGGCGAACACATTCCTGATGGTCAGTTAAGCTAACCATCCCTGCGCCTCAACGATGCCGTAAAATATGTCCTAATGCTCGATTTGCCCAAAGCAATTGACGGTCACAGTTCGTGTCAAATCACGAACAATTCGGTGATTTTCTTACCGATAGTCTTGCAGCTTACCAAGCCACAATACGCTTTGAAAGTGGGTTTGCTCTTACAGTGCTAATCCCGAAAGCTGACTGCTGCCTACGGTGACATGCTGATCAGTATGCCTTAGGTGTGGCTCACCCAAGTTAGAGTTCTTCATGACTTGCTGTGTCCTATTCGAATTTATTTCCGAAACTGCAGAGGTACTTGACTAAGCAAAATTTCAAAAAGAAAAACCAGCTACAATGATGCTACACAACAAGGTACGCCACACGTAATCAGCCTCGGCAACAGAGATAATAGTTGTGCCTGACATCAAGCCACGCAAACTTTCCACTACCGCTCGAACCGGCCCTCGTCCTGGCCGAGATCGTCTAGATCGAACTTAGCAGTGACTCCTGTGACCAGGGCACCCTGGTTCCGTAACACAAAAACCGTCGGGGTCTGTACTAATAACTGAGCTCGAAGACTAGTATACTCTGGCAGCGCATCCAATGCAGGGCCTGGAGCATCTTGGATTCAGTGCACTGGACGCCTGAAATCCGCCTGGGCCATCGGTGGTGTTTGTGGTGATTTTGTTTGCGGCACTGGTCGTTCTGTTTTGACCCATCGTTCTCAAGTCACAAGCCTGATCTGCCAATGGTCTGAGCTTTCAAAATCAGTAAATTGTAGGTCAATCCTTCCCTTCGTACAAGTATCCAGTCAAACCATTCATTGAGGTACCACGTGACCTCGTCTATAAATTTGTCTGGTCCCCCGCCATGGACTCTCACATAGAAAACAAATAAAACACATCCTTTGGATTCGAACCTTGAAGTGATATTGCCAATCTAATATCATCTCGCTTGATCATCTCTCGCCTTCGTTTCATTCCCTTTGTATACCCGAGCTTCAATAATGTCTCGAACCGACGGTCAAGCCGCTGGGAATGGCTCCCGGTATGTCGTCTTCACTACTGTTTAACGTGAAGCAAGCACTAATGCCATGGAGATCTCCGGAAGGCAAACCCCTCAATGCCCAAAACCTAGCCGAAGTGCCGCCAGTGAACCCAAACGAGATTGGTCTGCGGAAATACGTCCTCGCCCCTCCTCACGAAGAGCCATACTATCTTCCGGCGCAGGTCTCAGGCCACGAGACTCACGATAGACGCTTAGCCGAACAGATCGCAGACATCGAGCAACTGATGAAGAGAAGATAGACTATGGCGCCTTCAGCCACGGAGCGCATGTTGATGGTTGAGAAGAGTCCTTTGTCATGAAGATTCGGGTATAGGCCATAGCTCACAAAAACATTTGTATCATTGGTATTTATCGAGAGCGTATATAATATTAGGTCAGCCCAAATATCCAAACAGTCTATATGGTTGTCTATTTCCAAAACTCAATGAGCTGGTCAGCTAGCTCTTCGTATTTGACACTGGGAAATTCGTGTCCAATGCTGAAATATGTAATCTGCACATTTCCTTCCAGCGCCTGCATCACGTCCTCAGCGGTATCGTCTTTGAAGATGACATTGTCGTTTTCTCCCAAAACAACCAGAACCTTGTCGTGGGCAAGCCCGGTGCCACTGCCATCTCGTTTGCGTTGAGAAAGGAATGTTCCCAGTCTCTTCCAGTTTTCCAATTGCGATTTCTGCATTATCGGGCCATGTCTCATACTGGAGATGAAAGCTGGGATGAAACCTTCGTGATTTTCTACCTGCCAAGTCACGGCTTCCGCAGTCTTCAACGATGGATACGTTCGGGAGAGCACTTGTTGAGGAGAGGCAGTAAGTTCCTGCGTCAGGGCGTCTTCAACGCCAATGGTTTCATTCTGCGAGCCATTGCCCGTTTTCGGCTTGACTAACGGACCAGCTTTCAGCCGACCCTTGACAAGGCTGGCAATGACGCTCTCTGGTAGCAAGCCCTTGAAATTCAAAAGACGGGTTTGCCAGCCAACATGAGAGTCGCGCAGCAAGCCTGCCGGTGCAAGCAGAACCAGAGACGACAAGAGGCCATGGAAATGAGAAGCAAAGGCAGCAGTGATACCGCCGCCTAATGAATAACCGATAAGAGAGAATTTGCTGGATGACGAGCCAGTCCAGGAGAGTGGCGATGAAGCAAGAACAAGGAAAATCTGTGTAGCGAACAGTCGGTCATCTTGAGGTATATCGCCTGGTGTGTCGGAAAATCCTCGCCCAAACCTATGGCGTTGTCAGCGTTCCCAGTCTCTTCGATCTTTTTTGGGAAAAAAGCGAATGCTTACAAATCAAAAATCATAACGCGGCAACCTCGATCTACCAAAGAATGAGCCAGGCCTCCTAGCGCAATGCATGGCGTGGAAATGCCATGGACAAGTAGAACCTTGTGTCCATCTTCCGGACCCCACTCGTACACTCGAATTGAACCATAAGGAGTCGAGACGTCGCGGGCACCAGGCAGAACATCTAACGGAAGAACAGGCAGTTTTCCATTTTTGGTTAATGACTCAGACTGAACAGCCTTCAAAGGCGATGGGATGATTTTAGGTGGTCGTCTTTCAGATGCCCATATTGCGCCGAGCGCCAATCCTACCGTAAACGAGACCCCTGCAACGGCCAAAACAGGTCGTTGACTTTGAGGATTCGTGACTGAGTCGGTCACAAAGTCAGTCGCTTGCCGGAAGAAGGCCAGCGCCATTTCAGTACACTTCACCCTGATGCTAAACGGATAGCGAAATGAATTGAAAGATTGGAAGAGAGGAAGCATTCAGGAGGGATGTATGACATTGACAGCAAGGCATGTGCGCTAACGACCCATTCGGCCAAGCAGATGCCTCGGGAGTCGGCTTTGATAGCCCTGACCGATTAACGAATCATATTGGTTTCTGCTACCAGTTAACTACGTAGTAGGCGTTTGACTGATGGTCAGGTTCGATAGTGAGGCAGTACCTAATACTTATCATTGCCAGGCCGATCGGCGAAGAAAAACTACATCCATAATATTTCAACGTTGACGGCCTGATTGCTTATGTCAGAAGTGTTCAATCCATCCATTGAACACTCCTGACATAAGCAGAACTGGCCATTGCTCAACTTAACAGCGTGATGCTTTAAACTTTCGCTGATCAGCGTCAGCGTTATGTTCAAGTATGAAGTTCGACAAGCGCATCCTTTCTGTGACACTGTGCCGCAAATATCTCCACAAAATAGAATTTCTATACCGGTAGTAAGTTTGTATCTGGCATTTGCTACGGCGCTTGAAATTACTGCAAACTTGAGGAAATCATGCCACTACACCAACACTACGTACAATAGGATGAAATAAAAGTTGGCACTCCCTATAGCCATGAAACCAGTACTTCTTTCATGGTACGTACACACCACGACGTGACATCTGGACGTTGTAGTGGACCCAGAAAAACGCAATAGCTGAAGAGTCAGCTGAAAGCTAGGACCTCCAGCTACTCCACATGTCCCAAGTATGCCATTATAAATATCAAGATGAAAGTCTCCGGATTGGAAATAGGATTTTTTAGTGATTACTTTTATAAGAGGGTACAGTAGACGGGCTGTCTTTTACGGTGTACGACCATCCGCACTTCTTCATCCGCATCGGAGTCTGAACGGCGGACAATCTCAAGAAATATATGCAAAGATGGAACCAAGGGTTTGGCTTATTACGGGCTGTTCCTCCGGCTTCGGGTAGGCATTGATACGTCCACTAAAGATATGCACAAAACGATCCTGACTATCTGAAGAGAGCAATTTGTTCGGCAGAGTATCGCACGCGGGGATAAAGTGATTGCTACTGGCCGGAATGCAGCAACTAAATTGGCACATTTGAAAGAAACAGGTGCCGCAATCCTGGATCTCGATGTGACCATTCCTGAGGCTGAAGTGTTTGCGAAGATCAAAGAAGCCCGTCAAATATACGGGAGAATCGATGTTCTTGTCAACAACGCCGGGTATATTGAAAGCGGTGCTGTGGAAGATATCTCGTATGTACATTTTGCAGCCGGATTCAGTCGAACTTTGGACGCTGATGATTTGTTAGGCTCGATAGGGTACACCGATCTCTAGACACAAATCTTTTTGGATCATTGAAAGTCACCCGAGCCGTCCTCGGTATCATGCGGAAACAGAAGTCAGGTGTGGTTGGTTTCATTGGATCTGTGGTGAGTAATTCTTTCTCGAAACTTTTTACTGTCGATATACTCACAATCGACAGGGTGGATGGACCGGGTACCCTGCATCTGTTGCATATAGCCTCAGCAAGTTTGCTTTAGAATGTAAGTAATGCATTCGTACGCTCGGAAATCAACGCCCTGAACAAATTTGTAGGTGTTACAGAAAATCTGCAGGCCGAATTCGCTGCATTGTTTGACAATTGTGTGCGTTTTATCGTCTTCGAGCCAGGTTACTTTCGCACTCAAGTCTTTGCGTCCACAAACCTTGTTCTGGAGCCAGCCAATCTACCAGAATACGAGCCTTTTAACAAATCACTCGCCCAAGAGTTAAGTCAAGTATACGGAAACGAACCTGGAGATTCGGTCAAGGGGGTTGCCCGTATGATCGATGTCCTGACTGGAACTGGAGTAGCTGCAGGAAAGGAACTACCACCACGCTTACCATTGGGCACGGACAGCCTGCAGGCTATTCGTGCCAAGTGTGAAGCCACACTGAAAATATGTGACGAGTGGGAAGACATTATTAAAAGCACAGATGTGGCGGCGAGTTCGAAGGTATGATGAGTTGACCTACATATATATGATATCTATGAAACAATCTGTTTAGGGCCAGAGCTCACAGCAGCGAAAAATATCAACCATAATCTTATCAACATCCCTGCTGCGATTCTCCTTCTAGACTAGTCTACCTCATTAATCGCTTATTGAGGTAAATCATTGGCCATCATAGATGATTCGGCGAACGAGTCAGATCTGAAACCATACACATCGTGACTGTCCTAGATCACTACCATATATTGGGAGTGTTGGTCGTCTAGATCCGTGGGGCTATGCGACCTAACAGGCCAATCTTGAATCATTCACAGCCCCCAGCAGCCAAGTTTGCCATCTGAATCATTCGACTAATGTTCAATGTTCAGAGTCAGCTCGTGATTTGGCTATCCTGTCCGCTATCATAGCAGTCGTTGGTATTCGGTGTGTAAAGCCCAGATATATGGCGTTGACACTCTCACTCCTATCCAGTCATAAAATTATGGTAGTAAATTGCTTTATGAATTCAGCGGCAGGTCTTGCTTCAGATATGTCTTGTTTGAACAGACAAGTGAAAAGGCCAGCTGTGATGTCGCGTAGACTGTATGCTATTTACATTCCGCACCTACTGGCGAGTTGCTGTTCAATTTGTAAGGAAGGTGGCTGGGGGGTGTTCATTTTCGGAAATCAGCAGATTAATATTTATTTTCAAAGCAAATCTTCGGTTAATCCAGTCTCACATTTATCGCCGTCAAAATCTCTCGCCAATAGAATATTTATCCTTGCGGTGAATCTCTTGCGGAGCGGAGAAGCTTAGCTCGGATTTAGCTCCACCTTGGAGGAAAAAATATCCCCATCCCTGAATCTCACCAACCACGCTATAGAAAACCAATGTCTGCAATGCATTGATCAAGATGTATTATCACACCTACGAAACTGTGTGCACCCTGCCACTTACGGCAGATTTATTCGCCCAGGCCGTTCACCCCTCAGAACCAATCCTTTCCGTGGGACTGGCTTCAGGCCATGTCCAGACATTCCGCCTGCCGGCAGCTGAGCATAGCGAAGATGAAGACGATGATGATGATGATGACGAGGATATCGAAGGATCGTCTCATTTATCCGCGTCGAATGGTAATGGCACCGGCCATATAGACACGATATGGTCGACTCGAAGACACAAGGGAAGCTGTCGGTGTTTGACGTTTGGTATTGATGGAGAGACACTTTATTCAGCTGGAACGGATGGGATTGTCAAGGCTGCAAAGGTCGAGACTGGAGTTGTCGTGAACAAGATCGTCATACCCCAGGCCAAATCAAAGTAAGTGCGGCCTCGCGTGTTGGTGCGTGAAGAAAGGCTAACATTCAATTAGGAAGAAAGTAGTAAATGACGAAATCGACTCTCCGTCCTTGATCCATGCGCTTTCTCCCCAGAACTTGCTATTAGCAACCGACTCGGGTGCTCTCCATGTCTACGATTTACGTATTCCTTATTCGAGGGTCACCGCACGCCCCGAACAGACATACCGTCCTCACGACGATTATATTTCCTCCCTCACAGCGCTCCCGCCGTCCGACACAAGTACTTCTGGCTACAGTAAACAATGGGTTACGACTGGGGGTACAACACTAGCCGCTACAGATCTGCGCAAGGGTATTCTCCGCAAAAGTGAAGATCAAGAGGAAGAATTGATCTCATCCGCTTACATTGGCGGGCTACCTACAACTGGGACCAATGTTGGCGAGAAAGTACTTGTTGGAAGTGGTACCGGTGTCCTGACATTGTGGGAGAAGGGGGTTTGGGATGACCAAGACGAGCGGATTTACGTTGCGCGTCAAAGTGGGGAAGGTGAAGCCTTGGAGTCGCTGGCTGTTGTCCCGTCGGACGCTGGTTATGGCAAGATGGTTGCTGTTGGCCAGTCTGATGGCGCCATTTCTTTGGTGGCGATTGGTCGGAACAAGGTGCTGTCCAAGGTGCAACATGACGAGGTAGAAGGTGTTACCTCTCTTGGATTTGACGCCGAGGGACGCATGATCAGTGGTGGTGGTCAAATAGTCAAGGTCTGGAGCCCGAGCATATACAACGAGGGATATTCCTTTGCAGGTAGCGTGAGGAAGTTTGAGGGACCGAGCGATGATCTCGATAGTGATGAAAGCTATGGCAGCGATGATAGTGAAACTCTCAGGGAGAGAGCCAGACGCAAGAAGAGAAAGCGCGACAAGGGAAAGAAGCGTGACCGAGAAGTCATGGGATTTGCAGACATGGATTGATCTTTCCGCAAGTGAAGATGATTTTGCATAGCATGGCGTGGCGTTCAGAGGGCTTTTAGATACGCAATCAATCGTTGTATACTACCTGCATGCAAATGAATTAACTTCCTGGCATTGTACTTGGCAGCTGATAGGACATTATATCATTGAGATTGGACTTATCAGATGTAATCGTAGTCGAGTCCGGCAAGTACCGTATCCTGGAGAAAGAACGATGAAGCTATCGGAAAGTACGTCGGAAGATGCACCGCACCGGGAAGCATTCGATCCAGTCCGGAAAACCTCTTAGCCGACACTCGGGATGGTTTGGACGAATACCAATTCTAGAGATGACAAAAGATTACAAAACCTCCCCGATGGTGGGCGGGGGGAACGCAACATGTGGGGTGCAGCTTCATTAGATATACGTAGTCTAGCCGTCTTTTCTGCGAGGGAAGCTTTTCCATTCCTTCCTCCCTAATAATATCTGATAAATGCGTCTAGGCATATTTAGTTGGCTAGTCCAAGGCACCAGAAACTACCGCACCAGATCCAACACCATGGAATCATTCGTATACAACGCCAACCCCGGACGGGTTGTCTTCGGTTCAGGGACCTTGAAACAACTCCCAGAGGAAGTTTCACGACTCAATCTCAACTCTCCCCTCATCCTATCCACCCCACAACAAGTGAACCAAGCCGACCAGCTTAAGGAAATCCTCAATGGCAAGATCGCAGGCATCTTCACCGAAGCCACCATGCACACCCCCACCGACGTCACGGAGAAAGCTTTACAATATGCAGAAGAAACAAAAGCAGATGCGGTTGTCTCAATTGGAGGTGGAAGCACCATTGGTTTAGGAAAAGCGATTAGTATTCGTACTGGGTTGCCGCATATTTGTATTCCTACGACGTATGCGGGCAGTGAGATGACGCCTATTTTGGGCGAGACGGCGGATGGGGTGAAGAAGACGAGATCCGATCCGAGGATTCTCCCCGAAACCGTGATTTACGATGTTGATTTGACCATGACCCTCCCCGCAGCCATGAGTGCGACTAGCGGAGTTAACGCCATTGCTCATGCCGGTGAGTATCCTTCCAAATTCATGTCTGAATATCTACTGACGAGCTTACAGTGGAAGCACTTTATGCACGCAATACGAACCCTATCATCAACCTCCTCGCCCTGGAAGGTACCAAAGCCTTAGCATCCTCTCTCCCGGAAATAGTGGAGAACCCGTCTTCACCTTCAGCACGCTCCCAGGCTTTGTACGGCGCTTGGCTATGCGGCACCTGTCTGGGCAGCGTCGGAATGTCCATTCACCACAAGCTCTGCCACACACTTGGAGGCAGTTTCAACCTCCCACACGCCGAAACGCATACGGCCGTGCTTCCGCACGCCATCTCATACAATGCGCCTCGCATTCCGGAGGCGATGAAGAAGTTGGCTGAAGCTTTGCCGGAAAGTAATGGAGACGCTATCCATGGTCTGAATGTGCTTTTGTCGAAGCTTAAGGTCAAGAGGGGTCTGAAGGACTTTGGCATGAAGGAGGAGGATATCGATAAGGCTGCTGATATTGCGGTTAGTAACCCTTACTGGAACCCGAGGGAGATTGAGAGAGCGCCCATCCGCGAGTTGATTCGTAGGGTGTGGGCTGGAGAGCCGGCGAAGGCTGATTTGTAGATATTTGAATCAATAAAACGTACTTTGCGATATACACAGTACATCGTAGATTGTGCTGTCGACAAAAAGAGTATGGCAAAAGTTGTATGTACATACATTGTGGGGCTGGACCCGCAATGCATTTTGTCCGTCAAAAAATTTCCAGATGAACTCTACCCCGCCATCACAACATAGAAACCAGTTGCACATAAAGGAGGAACGCTGCAGATTTCTTGTGCATTATTTCTGCAATATGGCGTCAGCTCCAATACTATCTACGCCAGATACACATCTGCTAGAGGCCACAGAGCCCGTAGCTAGACCGAACAAATCGGGGATTGCACGTTCCGACGAAGAACTTTCCATCATTTATGATATCGAACGTACACTAACTGAAATCCGCCAATCTCGATGGAAACGCATTGCGCTCCAGTTCCCGGACGATATGCTTCCGGATGCTCCACGAGTATTTCAGCTTTTGACTCGGGGGCTGCACACCAAGAACGTGAAATCCGATGTTGAATCTACCACGCCAACCCTGAACGCGGTTACGGAGACAACGCTCACCGATAAAACGTCTCAGTTAGCATTGGAAGACAACAAATCCCTTGACGAGCTGGAACGGAGGTTTTATATTCTGGCGGACACTTCTTATGGCACTTGTTGTGTTGACGAGGTAGCTGCAGAGCATGTCGATGCCGATGCCGTTATACATTACGGACGAGCTTGCCTATCCCCGACTTCGCGTTTACCCGTGATTTACGTTTTCACACACCGACCTTTACCGATTGAGCCGCTCGTGAAATCGTTCAAGAATACTTATATCGACCTTACCACAAAAATCATTATAGCCGCCGATGTAACATATACCGATCATGTTCAACTCGTTCGTGATCGACTTGCGCAGGAAGGATATACCAATCTTTTTGCAGCACATGTAGTACACGATCCTGCATCTGCCATTCCGAATCGTACGGTACCAGAACCTGTCAAGGACAACCCGAATACACTGAGCGAGTGGGAATTGTTTCACATCTCTGATCCGCCGACCGCGCTCCTGCTTACCCTTTCATCGAAAGTTGCAGCCATACATATATATCCGACGAATAATATCGAGTCTGAAGATATAAAACCACTTCAAGCGTCTACCACGGCCGCGTTACGTCGTCGTTATGGGGTTTTGGTCTCGCTGAGTACCGCGCCTATATTTGGTATTCTTGTCAACACACTGAGCGTCAAAAATTACCTTCACATTGTCGACCACGTGAGAAAACAAATCGCAGCCGCCGGTAAAAAAAGTTATATGTTTGTTGTTGGCAAGCTGAATGCTGCAAAGGTGGCCAACTTCAGTGAGATCGAAGGTTGGGTTGTGATTGGATGCTGGGAGAGTTCTTTGGTGGATAGCAAGGAGTTCTGGAAACCGGTGATTACGCCCTACGAGCTTGAGCTAGCCCTACAAAGCGATGATACCCGAGTATGGACGGGCGCGTGGAGAAGCGACTACCAAGCTGTGCTTGATGCTTCTACAGCTGCACCAAAAGCGACTACGGAGACGAATGAAGAGGTCGACGGCGACGAGGGCTCCGACTCGGAATCTGCACCACCAGAATTTGACTTCCGAACCGGCCAGTTCGTAACCACTTCCCGCCCTATGCAGTACACGAGCAATGGCAGCAACGGACGTGTCGGGGGTAACAGTACAGCTTTGGCGAAACGGGCAAAGGGCGACCTAGCTATGATCGGTAACACGATATCTCCGGGGGCGGAGTTCTTGCGCTCGCAAAGGACGTGGAAGGGCCTCGGGAGTGACTTTGAGATTAGATATGAGGAGGACGACGATGTCAGTGGTTCCGCTGTTGTCGAAGGGCGCAGGGGCATCGCAAGGGGATATGCGGTCGGTGATGCCTCCGATCGGCATTGATCGCTCGCATTGCAGGGTGGATGTTAGCGCATGCTATAGGTAGCAATGCATATTGAATGTATATAGTACGTGATGCAATGCAGAGTATACCGTCACGCCATGTATCTTATAGGCAATTTGGAAGAGAGATCAAAATGGTTCGATGCTACAAACAAACATGTGAAGGTCACATGACTCTATACCGAATCAGATAATTCCATTTCCAGGGCGAGCTCCACATCAGCCACAGGCCCGCAGACTATCCCAACTCTCACTCTTAGTCTCTTGCTCTTAGTCCGCAAAGAAGGTCGTGGACAGCTTGTGACCACTGCTACTCCTCCTTGGCCACTGCCTCCTGTATCATTGTTGACAACAATTCCTCCCTGCCAGATGGCTGTCTTTGTTTCGCTCCTCTCAGCCAAGCATCCTTTTTGAAACTGCGCTCATCTGCTTTCGTTTCCCCCGATAATGGTGGCCGACACTCCCATCTCTTTCTCCGAGCATCGATCACCTCCGTTCGCTCAACACGATGACTCTTGAAATCGGAGGCGACTCTATCAAGCATCCACGCTTTGAGAGCGCGATGATGGAGAAATCTTTGTCGATGGACTCGCATACTGAGATAGATGACGACGATAGTTCCATTTCAGCCTCGTCGGACATACGACTATCGACATTTGAACGAGTGCTTTCGACACATGCTCCCATATTTGAATCACTTTTACTACAGATCCCTACTGATACCATTTTCCAACTATACCATACCTCCTCATACCTCCGCAACTTCCTACAATCTTACCCGACAGCATGGAAATTCTTATCCTTCCGCTTACTCTTCCCGTCCGGCTCCCAGACTCGACCGTTGTTGATGGGTAGTCCAGATCCTGCCGCCTCACGCCAGTCACGACCCTATGCCTTGGATCAGCTGTTGATGCTGGTTGTTATGCCGATCAGTCCTTGTTTGAAAAGCCTAGAGCTTGACAACACCGCCGTGTCTGGGCAGATACTCATATCAACCGTTCTTCACTCCCGACGAGAGACACTAGAACATCTATCAGTGCGAGGCTGCAAAAATGTGTCTCTGAAATACCACATTATTCCATATCTTACGATGTATGGCTTACAGTTTGACGTTGATATGGGATCTGCCACGAGCAACTCGGTGACCAAACAGAAACTCGCTTTGAAAAGTCTCTACACTTATCGTTGCCGGCATCATCGACGTCGTCCGTATCTCGGATCTTCACTAGCACGTCGCGACTCAGACGCTGAACCCACACATGAACTTGTCAACCTTTGTCACAAGTTGGGAATCTGGACTGATACCGCCTGGTGTACTAGCCCTGCCGGTCGATGTTTTCGACGTCGCGGATATGTATCTATGAGGGTCCCACATGGTGCCCCTGAGGTCTGGGTCGTATTTGACCGTCTATGGAGGTCGAAGAACTGGCTTGGCCCGATGAATGCAAGAGCCGAATTGGATAAGCGAAAGGACGGAAGACTTTGGGAGCAAGAAGAAACAGGATATCACGGCGAAGCCTTAGGCACGGGAGACCGGTCTATCTCGGGAGATGGAAAATTCGTTCCGGCCCATCTACGACACAGCCACAGGTTCTTCGTTGAGGACATCAAATGCGATAATTGCTTGGAGCCGATAGGTGAGAGATGTGAGCAATGCAGCGTCATCATGCATTGTGTCGGCTGTCGGAAAACGCTATGTGCAAGCTGTGCCTATAGTTACCCCTATGTTCAAAATCAGGTTACATGGGCACAATCGCCATTAACGCCCATGACTAATTCTCTGTGGTGGGCGCCCAATGCGACTATTTCTCCTTGCAACATGCATGATCCAGCACCAGATGCAAATGTTGACAACCTTCCAAACCCTACCACCACTGTTCAATACCCAAACTTGAATTTTCATTGGTGCTGTACAGAACCCATTTTTTCAGGCGGCGGAGGTATCAGCATTGGAACAACGACACGCGATGTTGATGTGGTTCGAGCAGCGCCTCTCCCAAAAGGTCGTGGATGGGAAGATTCAGAGTTTGTAGGTTGTGCATCCAACAGTCAGAGCACGGAAAATATATTAGAAACAAGCACTTCCGAGGGATTATACCACCTAATTGGGCCACCAGGCCGCCAGATATCCTCATGTCCTCGCAACCTATGCGATGATTGCTATAATTCAGCTCAATGGAAGGTACACTGCAAGAGCTGTTCAAAGCCACTTTGCAAAGAACACGACCTCCGAGGATTACGTCTACGTATATGTGGGTACAAGGAGCTTGCTGTTGAGAAGGCCACATTGCAATCGCACCCGCCTGCTACACTCAGAACGAACACCTCCAACCCATCAAATCTGGCAGGGCCGTCATTTTTTAGACCCCGTATCAATACGGCCGCTGCTTTCATATCACAATTGCAGTCACAAGGTCCGACACCGAATATGGACCGAGATTCCCCTTCTGCATCAAGTAGTGTCGCTGGAGATAACATTGGACAAGGGGTCGGCGAAATGCATCCGGCAGTTCTACAAGATTTCATTCGGGCGCGGGGACATGCAGAAGAAGGTATGGCAACAGGACGCCGCGCAGGACGCAGCCGGTCACCAGCCTATTCAAGCTTGTCACGGTCATCATCCCGCTCCTCGGTCTACTACGACGCTGCGGCTGAGATTACAAAATGGCAAGGGTGTCGGTCGTACTTTTGCCCTCAATACCGGCCTCTGGGAGATCAGCGCCAGCGCTGCCCTAGTGTATTACGCGAGTGCACAAATTGCTCGATTAACGTGTGTCAAGACTGTGTCAATAGCAATCCACCTTGCTCGTGTTCGTATTGTGAGGTCAACTACCTATGTCCAAATTGTCTGAAAATCAGAGAGGAAGACGGTACGTGTCGACGTGTAGAGGAGGAGAAAGCGAGAAAAGAGGAGAAATGGAAACGAGACATGGAGATGCTGGAGGACATTCTGGAAAGAAAGATTGCCAACGAAGTTGCCGAGTTTGCCGGTGAATTCTTAGACCTCATCTCTGATGGCATGCGTACGAATCTGTTGGGTGATCTACAGCGTTCATTGGAACAGATGTCCGCCCTGACTCAGGGAAATTTGGTACATCCATTGGCCACGGCGCCCCATCCTCTTTTGCGTCTACGACAGCAAGTACCGCAGGCAGGTTTACTGCAGACGCATGACGAAGGTGATGCTGAACATGATCAATTCGCATTTGAGCAGAATAATTCAGATGAGGATATGATCAATGATGAGGCCATCACACCCATTGCAGACTGATTGTTCTCACTTGAAGTCATCCGAGTAGGATTATCTCCCCTACGGCTCTATCCACTGCATTTAGGCGCAAATGAAAGTTCCAGCATAAAAGGGCAGGGCAAGGTACAATTTGTCAAGCAAGCAAGCAAGCAAGCAAGCAAGCATTTATTTTCTTTTTCTCTATTATCAAATTTCGAGGGGATCATTACGACTATACATGCAATGAAGGCGTTCGCTCAGGTAATACCACGGTTATTTATGTTTTTCATGCGCTATTTGCATCTACATCTCGAGATAGAATGATGTTTCATGGATCCCGTTCTTCTATTCAAGGTCTATCTGCCAGTGGCACAAACTAATATATTCCAATATTCAGAAGAAACATTCTACAACCAAATACTCGAGTAATCGTATGTTCATAATATACACGTCTATCCATACATAATGTACACGTAACACAGTTTATATCCCAAGTCAAATCATCACTTCTTCGCCTCTATGCTGGTACTATAGCTCCGCTTTGGCTTGAACGAAATCCCAAGTCGCTCCAACCCCTTCAACCCAGCCACGACACTCAAACCAATCACACATGCAACAGCCAATCCATGAACAGCCCACCAGATATGCTGTACTCCTGCGGGGCACATCTGTATCTCATACTGCCACTGATTCACTTCTGGATTTGTGTCGAACCAGAGCGATAACAGGGCCGCGTTACCGCCATACTCACCCATCATTGAGCGTAGGGTGACTTCTCGAATCGAGGGATCGCTAGCTTCGTGCGCCTGGGTCGCGGGATAAGAGGTCGAGTAACGCCTAGCATCCCACTCCCAGGATTTCGTTCCTCCTTCCGGCTCTAACTCTGACTCTGACTCTGATGTTCTGTGTTGTTCCCGCTTGACGAAGTGCACAACATCACAACCCTCATGATCATGCCCCGTCAAAATTAACCCACGTCTCCCCATGCCAGCGGCAGGTGCAGCTTTTTCTCCACTCATACCAAATATCCCCTGCAAAATGGCATTTGTGCTGACGTGTTCACTCAAATGATTCTGTTCTCGAAGCCCATCTTTCCGCCACCTCAGCGGATCATTTTCATTTTCGGGTACATCATCTTCATCGAAGAAGGTAAAATACGGTCCGTCAACGCAGATGCCGTCACGTTTGTGGAGGGGAACGTGTGTCAGTAGCAAGGTAAAAGAAGTCTGGTCTTCTACTGGGTAGGAGCGATGAGTGAGGAGTTCGTTAATATATGTGTAGCTGTCGGATTGGATAGATGATTCCAAAGGAGGACCGTCCAGAGTTAGGTCATTCAAATTGATGATGTGGAGAGTAGGTCGCCTATGATCTCCGTCCGCCAAAGGGGGATGCGCAAATCTGAAGTCCCAATTCGCCCGGCCAAAGATTCGCTCAAAACGTTCTAGTCGTGCTCGTGAAACGTCGCCTGCATACCCAATATCGTGGTTTCCGGCAACGTTGATTATTCTGTTGGCCCATGACGAATTGTATCGTTGCAGAGTCTCCATTTCACCATTGCTACCCTGTCTGTGAGGCTCTTGTCCCGTCGTTATTCTATCATCAACTCTCTGCCCACCCCGAAACACGCGCTCCCAAAACCTCCATCCGCGGTTCTCAAACTCTTCATCCGTCACCCATTGACTCCCGATCAAGTCCCCCAGCACAGTGACGTGCGTTGGCCGACTCCACCACGACAATGTTCTATAGATATGCGCAAGATAATAATCGTTCCCGAGTAGATCGAGACGTTTCCTAGCTGCGCTGAAAGCAGATGGTATATCGTCCACAAGTATCGTTCGAGCGGTATCTATCAGGACCGTGGCAGTGTCTGGTGTAGAAAGGGAAAGCTGAATATTCTCCCAATGCCGCTGTAATCGCGGAATGAATTCATCGTCCGGCGAAGGAAGGGAACTATCGCCTTCAATCTGTGGATCGGCGAGGACTAGAAGACGAAATATAGCGGGCTCGTCGACTCCTTCATTCAAAGTCAAGTTCCAATCAGCCGCATGCTGGTATAGAGTGTTTATAACGCTATTCGAAAACCAAGACCCTCCGCGTTTCTGTTCATTGCCCCGAGTGACAACCGGTAGAGGAAAAGCGCATCCCTGGAGCACGGGGTAGAAATAGAGCCAAAGCGCCGATGATATGGAAAGAGGTATCAGGACAGTGAAGAGTATTCTCTGGAGCACGGTGCGAAGGGACATTGAGTCGAGGTTTTGGATGTGAACGTCATGAATTGATTCGCTATACCTTTAATGTTGGAAAATATATATATATATATATATAATTTTAGGAATGAAAAGAATAAGAATTCGAAGTTTCGAAACAAGAAGCTCGCATTGTTGCGCTCTTGTTCGTCAAGTTCTGAAATGTTTTGAAGTTTGAGTTCCGAGGTCGATCAATCTCCGCATATATGAATCCTCTTCGTGTCAGCCCTAACCCTAAGGGGTTATCAATTAAACATTCATTCACATCTCTATCTTCACTCTTGGCTCGCATCTCAATATTCGCCATGTTATTACCGACCTTGCCCTCGTGCAATTCCTGTAATTCCATGGCTATTGTGAAACTAGGCAATGGAGGAGTAACGGCGCTCTTTTAGTGTCTGATCTCTATGCTGATCGTGAATAATTTATCGAATCCCCAGCATATCTCACCTTTTTGGTGAAGACTAGAATGAAATCAAAAGGAGACAGATATGGTGTGCAGTGAGTCCAAAATCAGTCCTCGTCGTCAAGTGCAGTACGAATTACTCAATGAGGTGATCGACAGATTCAAAACCTGATATGAGATAAACAGCACTGGTCAAATATCGGTCTATATTCCATTGGACAGGTACAAGCTGCAAGACGTAGTGGCGGATTATATCATGTTCTTATGCAGTCCATTAGTAAGTTGTACCAATGACTCATGTCTTATGATTGATGCTGGGTTGACGTTGACAGCACAGGGAGATGCAAGCCTTTGATTGCAGTAGCAATTATTGATTCCATGAATCGATCTATGACCTGATGCGTGTTTGTGAGATATGTCGTCCTCGACATTGCAGAAGTCAAATCTTGAATTTTCAAGATGCATAGATTATATACTGGTCGTCTCCGTGAGTCTGGGTGAGAAACACGGTTGAGGCAGTCGACATCGAGGTTAAATAGTATAGACAAGTTCAAATAATGTATCTCAGCCATTATTACTAGCTAATCTCACATAAAAATGACAAACGTGACTTGCCCATATTCTCTCGTATGTTCGTGCATAGTAATTAAATAATAAATGTATGATCAACTAGAAAAGAGATATTTCGAGCCGAAGGGGGGTATATGTTGTTAAAGAATCAAGAAGAAAGTAAACGCCGAAGAAAGGAGACCAGGGAAAAAAATACTGCGCAGAACGTATTTCTAATCGTCGTATGTAATCTCATGCCGGAGCAGTGGTCGAAAACTCGACTTGATAAACAATTGTGGCCATGAAGAAGAATTAATAACCGACAAAGTAGCCTAGTAGAAGGAGGTTCGGAAAGCTAATACAGGCCCTAACGATTCGGCTTATGAAAGAAAGGATTCTGAAGATTGTGCCAAGATATCATCTGTAGGCATTTCCAAGTTATCTTTTGCTTGCCCGGATTCAATGCGGCCCCCATTAGCCAGACCTTTGCCATCACCGGAAGACTCGATGCTATTCGTTTTGTCCAGATTGAGGCCTTGAATCTTCAGCCCGCCATCGTCATCGTCTTGTCCGTCTGGAGTTTCTCCCACTTCCTTGTTCTGGGGGATGGGCGGTTCTGGTTCCATCAAGGCGGGAGGTCGTTGATTCATCATCCGTGCCTGTTTCAAGCTGATTGTCTTCTGCTTGTTGGTCGTCTCCACAGGTCGACTCAAGTCGCGATCAATGGTGGCTTTCATCAAAGCAGCCATCCAGAGACGTCCTTCTTGAACGCTGTCGACTTGGAAATAATGAATTGTGGGTCGCGTGAATTGCACGGTTCGCGATGTGCCGCTCTTGGGAGGCACTAGCTTGAAAATAAAAGGACCATCAGAAGATTTGGGAGAACCAGTGGCATCCGATGTTTTGTCCGTCGGAGACTTGATTGAGCCTTCTGGCGAGGTAGGTGAAGCCTTGGCTCCAGTGATTGTTGCGTGAAGGGCAGTCAGCGGATCATTATCAGCACGCAAGACGCGATGCGCAGTTATATCGATGAGACCACGTTCTTCCGTATCATTTTCTGAGTAGTAATAAGACAAACGTCGGCCACGCAGGACGAACAGGCGGGGTTTCCAGGTCGTCATCAAGTTTGCCGAGCGTTTCTTCATCCAACCACTGTACTCGCAGCCCGCTATTTGTTCCTGCGGGCTCTTCTTCTCCAAACCACGCATGTAGGCGCTAGTGTGCTTCTTAGTTTTACTGCTCGTCTTCGAAGCAACTCGGGGAACATGGAAAGGCATGATGCCTTCCATGGCCTTGCCCGACCCATCTGTGCTGTGGCGCTCGGAGCTTTTGGAGGTTGCCGATGGTGTTGTAGAACCAGTCCTGCCAAGTCCGAATGGAGTAAAATCTTTAATGGGCGATATTGGCGGCGTGGCCTCTTGGGCAGACGGTGCTCCACTGGTGCTGTCTGACGTTGTGCGAAGTCCGACAGCGCGACGGAACCTAGGGCCGACATTTCGGATGCCAGAGAATGGCAGGGGTGAAGAACGGCCAGTTGTTTCCATGTCATTTCTTCCCGCAAAGGGTGAAAAGGATGGAGGTGTGCTGCCAATTTTTCCATCCAGCGATGCCACAGCAGGATGTCCCGAAGCATTAGCTGTAACCTGACTTCCGGCGCTTCGAACTCGGCCTTTCATGGAACCGCTGTGATAAGCCTTGGAAGCCGCAGACACTCGGGACATCGAATTCTGAAGGGAGTCAGTACTCCCAATGCTACCAAATCGAGAGTGTCGGCGAGTGGTCTTGTCGTCCACATAGCTGGATTTTCTTGAATGACTGACGCTTCCGGCAACTGATTCGCGCTTTCGTAACAATTTGCGACTTCGACGAGTCTCTACTTCCCCGCCAGAAAAATAGCCACGATCAAGGCTCTCGTATGGCATCGCAAGACGTGGAGAGCCATCCTGTGAGGTGTCGGCCTTGTCCAGAAAGTTTTGCTGCAGCATAATATCCTCATCTGTTGCCTCAGCAGCAGTCCCAGGTCGACTGGCAAATGGTGGATTTCCGCCTGTCATGGTCCATGAACGATCAAATGATCCCTTCTTGATATGGCCAAAACCCGCTTGGCTGAGATTGGGAGATGAATCCATTGATGAGTGACGGCGAGTATGGTTGAATTCACGGATTGAAGCTGCTGAAGGACGCCCGATTAGTTCTCGGCCCATCGTCGCCGTTGCGGGAGAACCAGGACTGCCTTGAAGCAGTGTCGACAAGCGCCGAGGTGGAACTATCGCGGTACTGGGCCGCTTGTCGCCAGAAAGACTCGGGATTCGGGGTAGGAAAGTCGAAGTTTGCGCGGCGCGGCTGGAGGATCGCTCTGGTTCCTCGACCGGATAGTAGCTAGATATTGAACCCGACTGCTGTGGTTGGATGCCTTTGACTTCTTCTTGAAGAGCTTTGATTTTATGCCAAGTTTTCAGCCTTCGTCCCATGACGCCGAAATCAAATTCTTTCATCAACAGAAATTCCTGGCCCATTTCCAATAACACGTCACCGGTGATCTCTTGTTCCTGGAATATGTCGCAGTGACGAGCATCAACGCCTAAGCCGCGTAGGTAGCGAGCCGTCTCGAGATGGTCCCATTTGCGGACCTCCTCTTCTGTAAGATGACCGCCTTCTTCCTCGTCGGTTTCATGGCCATTGATATATGATAGACGATGTCCGACATGGCTGCTATATTCACTTCCTGAATCAGTGACAACTTTGGATTCTTGTGTTACACTATGACGAGGAGTGTTGAGGTCGGTGATATGCTCATCAATGACACTGAGTGTTTCATTCATCACAGGAGAGTCACCGCCGTTCAAGTGATTGCCAAAGGTTTGGCTGATTGTGCGCTGAATGCTGGTCGCAAGCGACGGTGATGATGGAAGCGGACTTGACGCTGAGCGTTGAGGTTGTTTGAGGACGGGGGACGCGACTTCCTCCATGCCGTCCAAACCTAGACCCGGGGCCGCCTCGGCAGCACTAACACGTCTTGAAGCTTGCGGAGTCGTTTCACCTTTTCCTTCGAGATCAGTCGGCGAGGCTGTTATTCCTTCCGCGCTGATGCCTCCAGCACTATCAGTGGTGCTGGCAGTCTCACTCGATGAGGCCGTTGCGGGCCGTCGCACATTCAGTCTCGGGGGGAGGGTAGTGTAGACTGAGCAGATAAGTCAGTTGAATTGAGTCGCGCAAAGTCGTCTCGAGCAAGAGTGATTTGTATTTACCTCCTGGAAAGAGACCGGTCTTGCCTGTTGTTGTATGCTTTCCCAAATACCAACCGTCACCGAAGCCCTCGTCCAATTCGACCAATTCTACCTTCTCACCCCGTCGCAAAGTGAGCTCGTCGTCTCCACGAGCATCGAAATTATCTATAAAAATAAGAAGACGGTTGTTCAGCAATGCCATCATGGCCAAGGATTGTTGACATGTCAGTTACGTACGAATCACAAGCAGAAAGTCACCGGGCTGGGCCTGGCGAGATAGAGGTGTCTGGGCCATGGCGGAAACCTTGTTCCAACGGAGGACGAGGCGAGTTTCTACCACGATCGGTTTGATCAATGCTTGATGAGTCGCACAGCAGCCGCAATTCGAATGAGGTGCGACATGGAGTAACAGGAGGCAACCGGGTTCGGACAGAGAGGCGATGGGCGATGGAAATTTGGATTTGGTTATGAGGAAAAGGTTGGACTGGGCGGTTCCGAAGGCGGTGGCGCTTCGACAGAAACAGCAAGCTGCACTGAACGCGGGGCTTCCGATGCACCCAGCAGGTATGTGCTCCAGACGATATGTATTGCAAGCAGTAGTAGAAGTTAGAAATAGAAACAGCGTCTGGTTTGTGAGATGGGCAGGAATGAGGCTAAAATCAGACAGACATCAAGGATGAGAAGAGAGAATCGGCCGATTAAGTACGTACGTCTATGTCTCGGCGCGAATTTGGGCAGCGGGAAGGGAACAAGAGGTCTTCACAGCTTAACTCAATTCGGTGCCTGGAAAGCCTCGCCGGACTCCGTTAGAGCCAGTGCGGCCAGGCCGGCACTAACTTGACGTTAGCTTAACTTTGATTAGTTAACGAGATCTCTCGCGATGGATCGGCTACGTACTGCTGTATACAAATTCAGTCCTATTACAGAGCCCGATATCTAGATATTTTTCCTCATTGTTCCTCCGATTAAGCTGAGATTGTCCAAAATGTGCGCTTCTCCTCGGAGGATGTTTTGCGCATGAATGCTGTCCACTTTTGGGAATACACGATGGATCCACGTGCCGTACATAGCAGAGGCTGGAGGAGACTATTGATTTTAGAATGCTACCTGGTCTTAATTCCACTATGTATAACAACACGATGGTTACTTTCAAACTACGCATTACGGATATATCTCGACCCTCCTTCTAATTGGGCAATTTGTTTGTATTGAGGTTGCATTCTCCTTTTCTCAGTGATTAGTCTCCTGGGATCCACGGTCAAGGTAAGCGTTTGGCGTTGAGCGATCGTAAAGAGTGAGTCGACCAATTATCGTTCCCAGCCCGTGAGGAGCTGCCAACAAGACCATGATGTGTGTACCCGAAACGTGGACAACGAATGATTGTGAGAACAGTTCACCAAGACAATCTAGAAAGCTCCATTAAACGCCGGGAGAACTTGATCCAGCACACATATATCCTATTCTCGCGTTGCAGCATGAATCAGCCGCGCATTCGTATTCTGCAGTCCTTTTCCATATCTCGTATCGTTCAAGGCACGGCTTTTGAGGTATCAGATGACAGGTCAGATCGTAGCTCCTGGCAAGGGCTTCGGGTTTTACGGATGTCAAGATTTATTTATTGATGGACGATGGACTGAATCGCATCCACGGGCCAGCCTCGCCCAGGATGCTTTTACCGCAGAGGACCCACTCGCTGGCTCGCTCCACTCACTCCATCTGAGATCGGCTCCAAACTTCTCGATTTACCACCTACGGACACTTACGGTCATTTCAAGAATAATATGTCCCGCTTTGTGCCGCGATATAGAGGATGGTGACACCGGATTTCCATCGCTCGTGGATTATAAGATTGACTAGTTGACCCCTCCAACGGCTTCTCGCTCATCGACAGAGTTCGGCCTTGCCAATTCGCCATTCTATCGACATCGATAACCACCAGTCTAGTTTCATTCGCCCGTCGTCTCATGTCAAGTGCAGCACTGCATTTTCTCCTATTTTGATGAATTTCAGTACAATGTCCTGGCGGCATCATGAGCCCGGCGCAGAATCAATCAGGGCGACCGCCCTCATCTCTGCTTGGTAGCCAATTCGCCTCATCCAACTCGACTGCAAATCGATTTCTTGGTGCAACTCAAAGGCCTTGGATGACACACAATGGCCCCTCGTCAACGCCCTCCGGACATGTTTACCCCAGAGACCCTACGTCTGCGACCGCGTCAAAGCATTCTAGCGCTTCCTCCCGACAATCGACGACACGGCCTCCCGCGCGGATCGAGATCGCTGATCATCGGTCTCCTGCAATTCATTCATCTGGCCCGGCTCACACTCGTCCCATCCAAACTGCTCCGGTGTCGCCGGTGACACCCGGCACGGGATACTCAGATATTGACATACAGCCGAAAGCAACTAGATCCGACTATGTAGTGCCCACGGCATCGTTTCCCACGCCCGAGCCCAGCAATTCCTCGTTAGCCAGTCCAGTTGTCGCCGTCACGGAAAGGCCGGGCACCTCCAGTAAAGATGCGCTACCAACGGCAGGTGGGAGTGCGTCGCTCCCGCGGACTCTGACATGGGAATCCGCGAATCCTCCAAGTCCAGCTCAGCAGCAACAACCACACCAACCCCAACGAAGTACGAGTCAAGTCTCTTCCCGACCATCTCGCCCTCCGTCTCAGTCTCAAATACTATCACACCCCCAGTCACAATCGCCACACCAGCAGCATCAACAGCCATCTTCCCTTTATAGGGCGCAGATCTGGGCGGTTGCGAAGGCACAGCTTCATAATTATCTACTGCATTTGAGTAGAGCAAAGCAGTCGTGTGAAACAAACAAAACGGCCGAGCACGTGGAGTTGCCCCGGGTGCGTATACTGGAGGATGCATGTAGGGAGGAAGATATGTTCTACCTAGCACTCCATCAGACCTTCTGTCTCAACTCTGCGGATCCGAGCCAGTTGAGTCAACTCACGATTGAGGCGATCAATATAGTGCCCGGCCTTGGCTTCGATGTGGTTGCGCAGCTTTTGGTCGATAATAAGAGATTATCCGCAGAATTTTTACGGTGGTCTGTCGACTACCCTATGCCTCTCCAAGTACTGTTGCAATCTGAAGATTATAGGAATGCTCTTAAGCAGGTCTCGCACTGTTTAAATACAATATCCCGTCATTGGAATATCTTTGAAAGGGAGACTCGATCACGTGGCCACCCTCCCCAGGTAGATGAGTTGGTTGACAGCTTGGGCGTCGAATCGCCCGTGTTCCAACAAATTGTGTTCACAGCAATTTGTCGCCGTTTATTTGGTGTACGAGAGGACCCGTACAAGGCTTGCATATCTCTTTTCGAAGAGGATCAAAGAACCTATAAGCAGCGCTCTATGCTGCCTGCTAATGCTAGAAGGCAGGCCATATTTGAACTTTTTGGGAAGTATAGACAGATCTGTGCGTCTCACGCAATCGTGGCGGACCCAGGCTCTTCAGGCGGTCAAAAGACGTTTGTACCACGCGCAGCACCATCTTTTGTTCAGCCAACGGCGTCAGTGACGAGCGCGAGTTTCACACCACTTCATCAGAATATTACACAGAGCAAGACATCTACGAGTCTCCCTCATCATCCACGGCCTTTGAATGCTCACCCACAAAGACATTCTGGTCGATCCAATCCTTTACCTGTCAACCCAATTTCTCCCCTTCACGTGTCGCCAAATACGATATCAAACGCCGTTCACCACCGACAACAACCTCCTCTTCAAAATGTTGCGCTGAATGCCGGTGTTTGTCAATCTGCCCAGGCACCTCAGCCAAACCCATTCATCTCGCGAATCCCTGGCTCCTTTCTTCCACCACCACCACCACCACCACCTCCTCCTCCTCCTCCTCCTCCACAATATACAGTTGCTTCGCAGAGCCCTCTGCCGGTCAACATTGCGGCGCCAAATCACGCGCTACCACCTTCTTTCCAGCCAACCTTTCCACATACGAGACAGAACTCTACTAGTCATCCCCTGTCGTCTGCACTACATACTCAATACTTCTCTCCCGTCATCAGTCCCAACATGGGACCTAGTACCAGCTCACCGATCCAGCCAATATTCTCGCCAACGCAACCCCCGCCTAGCAACACAGGACAAAACCGACCTCCACAACTACCTCAAAAGGCTCCTCAACTAGTCCCAACTTCTTCTCCATCATTACCGGTGCATCCTAGTGGCACTCCATTCTCCGTATATCCTGAGATGTCCCTCCAGCCCTTACCTCCTTACTCTGCGCCACAACTACCCACCCTGCAAAGCCCGAATGCAAAGCCGCTACCGGGCATTATCCAATATTTCTCGGGATTTTCAGTTACTCCACAGCGACTTCCTCCCAATAGGTCCTCATTCACCTGGAATTTTACTGTCCCACGTGAAGCACTGCGTTTGAAGCCTGATCTCGTCAAGCGACCCAATGGTAGTGGATTTGTGCCGGTATTGTCGGATGGAAATATGTCATGGCGCCTCCGCTGCATCAAATACCAAGGACACCTAGATGTTGACTCGGTCTCTACATGGTCACGCGCTGAAAGCAGTTGGCCTGATGTCGTATATATACACGTCAACAACCAGGAAGTCCATCGGTCACCGAATACAAGAGGCTCACCCATCAGTATAAACAGTTTCTTAGTAGACGGCATCAATGAGATCCGACTAAATGTTTTGCACAGCAAAGAGCAACGCGCATCCAATATTTCGTACGCTATTGCAGTCGAGGTTCTGCTGGTGAAAAGCCCAGAAAACTTTAGGAAACTGGTCAAGAAATTGCCGGCTCAAGAAACGCGCAAACAAATCCAAGCGCGTTTGTCATCAAACAGCACTGATGATGACGAGTTGATGATAATGGATGACTTCATCTCCATTGATCTACGAGATCCCTTTACTACCCGAATTTTCGAGATCCCTGTTCGGAGTTTATCATGCACACATAGAGAATGCTTCGACCTTTCTACTTTCTTGCAAACGCTCACAACCAAGGCCATGGGAGAAAAGCATACGACATATGTCAGATGTCCTATTTGCAGAAAGGATGCGCGACCTGATCTGTTGGTGGTTGATGATTTCCTCAAGGAAGTGAGAGCCTCGCTATTCAAGGAGAACAAGTTGGAGATTGCAAAGGCTATTCGCGTGAAAAGCGATGGTTCTTGGTATGCCGTTTTAGAAACCGAAAGTGATAAACACCCTCCTACCAGCCGAAAACGAGACCGAAACTCTTTCGAGTCGGATCTCGTTAAGGACGAGAATCGTCCTGTGCCTAATCCACCGGCGACTACGGCGCCTGAAGTCATTGAGCTCGACTAGGTTTGATACATATCTTACCTATTCCAGATTAATGATTGTTTATAATTAGAAATTCTTTATTTGACTGCACATTCATTTGTCTCTATCGATGTGATACCCGAGCAATCATCTTTGGCGTTTAAGCATCCCAGCGTTTAGCAACCAATTGACTTCATCTCTGAATTACACTTTCTTCATCTTGATTATTTAGATAAGAGTTTCATCAAAATCTATGCTTGACTGTTACAGGTCTTTTCCGCGTTGCGTCTTGACTCGACTACTAATCCGAAAAGCGAGCCCAGCATCAAGGCAATAAGACGAAGTCATGATCATGCGCCCCATGCAAGTAATCATAACCATCCGGCACCCACTTCACCTGGGGATCAATCGAGCCCCAATCGATTTTCCCTCGGAGACTTTCTGGCAATACAATCTCCAAGTTACTTCTATACCACTTCGGGAACAGCACCGTGACAATCATCACCCTCGGCTCATCCGTCTGGTTCGGTCTACCAGCGTGCCACAGTCTAAAATCCCGAATAATCAATGACCCCTTTGGCAACGACGGCTGCACTGGCGGACGGATTTTCCTACGCTCTTCAATGAGCTCTTTGCGAATCCCCGGTTCTGTGTCGGACATATCATCTATCGAAGTCGCCAGATGTGTCCCCGGCCACACTTCCGTCGCTCCATTTAGCGGTGACGTATCGACAAGGTTGATATTCACGCAGTACCCAAATGGAACACCTCGCGGGAAGTCGAAATGAACATCGATATGCGGCGGCTGACGACCTGTAGCTTTGAATGCGGTATTCGCGCTATGGAATCTGAGTGCTAGTCCAGGGCCGAGCATACATTCGATTACTTGAGTTGCGAAGGTGTTTGCAATTATGTCAGAGAAGATGTACCCGTCTTCGAGGACAGGTTCTTGTTGGATGTTGCCCGTAGTAGGACCGAAGTTGCGGTGCGTCGTCGATTTGGCATATAGGGTTTGTGCTTCGGGGACCATGCGGGCGTTGAGTTTGTCGAGGTGAGTGGTGTCCACCGCCTTGTTGAGGACCACAATACCATCGTTATGCAGCGCGGTGACTGCGGCTTGCAGGTTGTGGGATGTTAGTGTTTTGGTGCTGAGTTCGTGCGGGGTGAGGTGGATGGTTGTTATGTCGTCTTTGACTGTGGCTGTGGCCATTCTATAGTCTATTGCTTCTATCTGCTCTGGGGATTTGCAACTGTTGGAAATTATAGATATCAACAAAGTGTCAACTACTTAGCACATGGCCTATCTCTGGGAAACGTACGTAGGAAGTTTGATAAACTTGAATAGAACATGTAACCCCGCACCGATGATTCAATCAATGCAGGACAATCTCCACTAACGTCTGGTGCACTAGCTGCTGTAATTATGTATACTGAAACAGTTCATATATAGTACTCGGACATTTTGACGTCTATAATATACAACGGCAGTTTCTTCTTTGATGCATCCATCCAAGACAGAAATATAAACCACTCACGCCATCGCTATGCAATAAAGCAATACGTATCACTGGAAAATAGTACATAAGGAGAAAAACCGCTGTAATATACTCCATGCATTAAGCCCGGAATGTGCAGCAGATACCCTGACTCTCACACCAAGTTCGAACAAGCGCAGTGCCGACTTCCCGGTCTTCACTGACCAAGCCAAACCCTTCAGTGTTGAGCCAGGCCGCAAAGTCCTCCAGTATAATAGGTTCGTAGAGGAGGATCTTCTCATACCACGTAAGTTGTGGCGAATCTGAGATGCTGCTCAAAGACCTCTTGGGTCGAGTCTGAAGGCGAATGGCCTTTGTGATTGAGGTTTGTAACTCTAAGATAGTGGATTCGTCAAATGTCGAAGTTTTGATTTTGGTCGATGGTCGTTTACTCCTGTTGCCTAGGGGAAGACTACTGACTGCAGGAGTGGTTTGACGACTACTGCTCTGTCGTTGCATACGTATCCGGGTTGGAGAGGGTATAATCTCTTCCTCAGAGTCCTCGATTTCGTCAATAATATAGGTAGACGAGTGTTTCGGTGAGGAAACACTTTCTGCCACTGTTTCAAGCTTGCATGGCGCTGGTTTCTCAGCTAACATTTCCTTTCCAGCTTCGTTGGAAGCCTTGGACGCTCCATCAGAAGATTTTGCTTGCTTCTTGCGGACTGGTAGCTTCTCGCTGGCTTGAACGTCAGATGGTATGCTAGTCAAAACAGACGCCGTCGCATTGATTGCTGCCAACGATGATGTTTGCACGCTATCGGCAGCAGTCGCTGAGTTGCCATATTTACTCCGCCAGCACTTTTCAAGCAGAGCAATCATCTTTTTGCGCCCTCTGATAGCCTTCAAACCGTAAGATTTGATTTCTTTTTTGAGTTCCTCATCAGTATGGCCGTTAAAATTGGGCATTTCTGGCAACTGCCTCGTATGTCTCTTGTTGGCAGGCTTGGTTTTGGAGCCAAGGCTGCCAATGTTGGCGTTATCAGATTTAGGCTTCGAAGAGGTAGGTCGTATGTCTGGCGCGGGTTCACTGCTTGGTGATATATTATACTCGACCAAAGGCTTGGTCATCGGGTTGGGGTTAGCGGAGATTAGTGATGCTTTCGGTGCCTCTCGATTCATCTCTGACAGTCGACTGAGAGCAAGATCAACAGCAGGCGAGTCTGTCATATCTATGATCTCAGGTTGAATGACAGCGCCGTGAAAATCTCGAGCTGCCTCGGACCAATGGCTCTTGTTGCCAGTATATCTATACCTAATGCTCGTGTTTGAAGGGACCATGGAAAATGTCTCCATGGTATTTTTCTCAAGGTCAAGCCTCTCCGAGAGCTGTATAGCCTTTTGCGTCTCTTCAAGAAAAGCTGGCGAATCTTCCCGTTCCAGTTGACTACAAGTCCCGAACATGAAGTTCTGCTCGTTCAAAGACTTCGTAGCAGCATCCGGCGAAAGTATAACATATTCCGGTTCTTTTCGTTTCGTGGCCGGTTTCCTCTTGAATTTCACGGGTTTCTCGATGACCTCGCCAGCTTCTGATCCGTTATCAAACACAAATAGTCCTTTGGTTTCATCAATTGACTCATAAAGTGCAGTCATCCGAGCCGTTATGGTCTTTGGCGGTTTCTTTGATTTTGATCTCGTCTTGCCAGTCTTCTCGGTATCTTTGGCTTGTTTCTGTTGTGTAGGCTTTCGCTCTTTCAAAATCTCAAATTCGACAAGCTATTCAACCTTGTTAGAAAGAATCGCGACCACAACTATCCTAGCTAAACATACCTCTAGTCGCCGGCGCTTAGTAGGGTTGCCTTCCTTCGTCGATGGTATCACCTCCGAGACACTATTTTCACGACTGTAGTGATAATCGCGTAAAGCGTCACCAAAACTGGCTTTCGCACAACTGCTTTGAGACGAGCTATCTTTGTCAAGTAAAATGACTGCCGGAGCTTTCGGAGGTGTCCAATCTGATCTCCGCTTCAAAGCCTCTTCTAGATTGAGTCCCTCCGGATTGGCGACCTTCCTTGTTTCAGCCTCATTTGTAAGTTTTCCATACTCATTTCCACTCTCCGCCTTTGTTTTTTTTGTTCCTACTTTTGCTTTCGAAGTTGCGGTAGCTTTTGAAACTCGGCCCGTAAGTGTTTTGTTCTGCGTCTCCTGTGACTTGGAGCTCTTTCTTATTCGGACAGGCTTTGGCTTTGAAATAGCAGTCCGTCCAGACTTTGTAAAATGGTCACTTACTGAAGAAGTATCTCCAGTGGCTATCGAGGCTGTTGCTTTCCCAGCGACCTGAATAAGCGGCGATTTCGGGTCATTCGGTGAACCAATCCTAGCGTCCTCGAACAGTTTAGAGGGCGATAGTAACAATGGAGGAGAAGGGCTCAAAGGAGGGAGTCCAAAAAGCCGTGCCGGTGTGCATGGCGACACAGATCGAGCCCAATTCTGCTCTGGGGACGACGGAGGGATCACTATGGTGTGATCGAATTTTGAAGCCATTTTGGCTGGTCGGATTCCCCTCATACAGGTCAGGGAGAATCGACGCCTGTCATCTATTAGATTTGGGCATTATACATATTCGAATTCGACTAAGGGAAGTCGTATCTGCTGCTGCATAATGCGTATGAAAGATTGATCAAGATTGCCTAGGTGGCAAGGCGCGCATTGACAAGATCGGAGAAGGTCTTGGCAAAGTTGGGGATTTTCCCAGTTGGGACGAATGGCGGGGCAACCACAGCCAATGTAAACACTAGCCATCTGAGCACTATCGATGTGAAGTCCGCCATGTCGTTCCAACAATTATGTAGTTCTCTTTACTGTTACGCTTCTTCTAGCGGGGTACGTAATTGAATCTACTCCATATTGAGTTTCATACAGGTCTTATGCCAAGGGGTATCACAAGGTGCTTCAATTTAGTGAAGCTGGAAATTTTTAGTGAGAATTCAAAGGGTATCAGATTTTTGATTGATCTATATCAATTTTCTAGCATCGTTGATCTCATGTCGCCCCACGGATTGCTATTGCTCCAAGAATAAGAGGCTCCAAGGCTTTCACGGAATTGACCTGGCCATCCGCCGATTTCGAGACTGGCTGATTGAGTTTGTATAGCTTCCGAACTTTTGCGAGATCTGATATCGAGGATAAAGTCTCGTCATCGAACGGAACTGGTGTAGCTTCTACGGAGCTTTCCAAATGCTTTGCAATGGACTCGTGTGTAATTTCCGGGGTCACGGACAGTTTGACGACAAGTAAATCTTTGGTAGCATCTGTAATACCAAATCTGCGGAATGCGTCTGCAATCTGGTTACTTTTAGCTTATTGAATCACCGCGAGCGATATAAGTATAGGGTCTGTCCAAGTCCTCACATTATTACTGGGACCGAGAGACACCACAATCTCCGAATGAACATTGTATGATCTTAGACGGTTATTCAGATAATCATTTATAGCTCGGAACACTGCCGCAAAGATGTGTCGCCTCGAAATGACCTAATATACAGATCAGCATCTTAAGACAAGTTCTTTAAGTTTGTGCGCCTACCGTGCTGGCATCAACGAAAGCATATTGATACTCTGCGTTTCCAGTTATAAGTTGTTCCCGCAGGAAGCTGGCGTTCTTCAGGTCTTTATAAAGCGCGACATGAACTGGCATATCCTCCGGGACATGGGAGAGATGGACTGTTTCTAGTAATGACATTTTCCTGGCCAGTTTTGTCGCTAGCATTAATATTGTGGAAGCTGCAGAGGGGTGTCGCCAACATATGAAAAGAAAGATCAATTTGGTTATCGATAAGCCTGCCGCCACTTTCCATGCCTGAGGCAACTGTCTGACTACTTAGGCAATGAACAGTGGCTTAGTTGTGGGCAAATCACGTGGGGCTTGCATTACGAATTTTAGCGCTTCTGGAACGTTCGGGTTGCCGGAATGAACGTCACTCATACCGGTAACTCCGCCCGAACGAAATCGAGCCTTCCTTATAAACCGGACAGGATTCATCTTTCCCTCATCAACCAACGTCCTCAACTCACACATCTTTCATCTCAGTCAACATCTCATTGATTTCGCCCCCATGGCATTCATGCTAAGGCGGCCGTTCGCAGTTGCGACGGCCTTCAAACAAGCCGCGCCTCGGAGTGCAAATGTCGGCATTCGATACTTCCACAATACCCCATTCAAGAGCTCTACGGCGTTCAAGCCGTCGACCCCTACACGCCCATCTTCTATCATCGCACGTTCGCAAAAAACCTTTCAGAATGCTTTCCGCCGCACATATATGCAAGAGACATACCAGGTTGACCGCGGTAATTTGACCCAGAAACTACTGTATGGAGCAGCAATTGTTGGTGGGACTATCTTGGCCACGAACCTGGTCTTCAATCGTGAGACTCGTGATGATGGTGGCATGCCAACTTACGAAAGACAATATTTGAACGAAACATTCATGCATACTGGTCTAGGTCTTGGGATTATTGCTATTGCTGCTCGTGCTTTGCATACCAATGGGTGGTCTGTTCGGTTGATGGCCTCAAATCCATGGGCTGTCGTTGGCCTCGGTCTGGTTGCCAGCATTGGTACCATGTACGGAACAATGTACACTCCGCCTGAAAAGTAAGACATACCCTTCACACAATCTAGATACTTCAGATTTTCCTAACTTTTGCCGCAGTTACATGCTCAAATATGCCCTGTGGACCGGCTTCAATGTGACCCAGGCCGCGCTGTTGTCGCCTTTGATGTTCCTGTCACCCGCTCTGCTCGCTCGTGCCGGCCTCTATACCATTGGTATGATGGGATCTATCGCCTTTGTCGGTGCCACTGCGAAACAGGAGAAATACCTCTATCTCGGTGGTCCCCTTCTTGCCGGCGTCGCCGTTGTCGCTATTTCCGGCTTCGCTCCTCTGGTCCTCCCAGCCACTGCCGCTCGTACGTTGATGTGGTCTGAGCGTATCTGGCTATATGGAGGTCTTGCTGTTTTTGGCGGCTTCACTCTCTATGACATTCAGAAAATTCTATACCACGCTCGTCTTGCTGAGCGGGGTGTAGTCCGCCGGGATCCGGTCAATGAGAGTGTTAGTCTTGAACTTGACTTCATCAACATCTTTGTCCGTATGGTGCAGATTCTCGGTATGCAACGCAACAACAACCGACGATAAAAGATCTACCCTCCTGTTTTAATAAACAAATCTCCTATTCTACTGTCTTTTCTATTTCCTTTCTTTTTCTGTGTTATGACTCAAAATGTTCCTCCATTATACCTCCTGTCGATAGAACAGGTTATTGTACATATCAGACAAAGTTGAATATTAGTCAACAAATTAATCAGTCATTCCTTATCAAGTCCAATTAATTAATCATAGTAAACCCTTCTCTATGTGCCCTGATGTGAAAAAGTGGTAAGACAAGACATGGCAGGCAGTCCCAAAGAGGGAAAGCGTCATTTGTCCCGCTTCGCCCAATTGGGGCATTGAATCGTAGCATGAGAAAAGTACGGCTTGAGCCTTGAGCACCTCACAACTCAGTTACTCACTTCCACTTCAGATATTGATCTCATAAGCTCTTTCCCTATACAGAGTGGTGCAGGAAGACACATAATTTATAATCATGTCATCAGCCGAAATGGAAATCGACCCTCCAGTAGTCGACAGCGCGACCCCATCAGGTAACTCAGAGGCAAAGACGCAAGCCGGAGCTGTCGCAGTCCGAAGTATCGAAGGCTGGATCGTTATCGCCACAAATATCCACGAAGAAGCGTCCGAAGAGGATGTGACCGATCTCTTTGCTGAATACGGAGAGATTAAGAACTTCAACCTCAATCTCGATCGTCGTACTGGTTATGTCAAGGTGCGTTGTGTTGCTAGAATTATTCACGGATTACACTCTAACGTTATTTTCTCTCTAGGGATACGCACTTATTGAATACTCGACCCTTCCCGAAGCTCGCTCTGCCATCGAGGCCCTCAATGGCGCTAAGTTACTCGACCAGACCCTAAGTGTGGACTTTGCCTTTGTACGGCCACCCCCAGGAAACAAGGGCAAGGGTGGCAACAACCAGAGAGGAGGTCGCGGTGGACGAGCACGCAGCAGAAGTCGCGAGCGCAGCCGCAGCCCTGGAGCCGATAATGGGAGGGATTAGACAGGCAATTTATGTTACAAGCGATGCGCCTTTGTTCTTCCTCGCTAGAGGGGTATAACGATAGCCGAATGAATCGGAAACCCTATACCAGATCTGAGTGCGCTACAACACACGACGCCTCGACGCAATTACGAACAAGTTGTAAAGTCTTGCATACGCCGACGATCTTCCTAGTCCTTCAAATGCTTCCTCGGCTATAAGAAGCACCTTGACGCATGGGAAGTTCTGTCGGCACGCAAAATATTGAAGCCAGCTGTATGTCGACTGCCAAATTTGATATGTTACATCATTTGCTGACGGATCTCCAGATCTGCTCGAAGGTATCCCATGGTGGCCAGCATGAGACAAGCGGGAGTGTTTCAGATGATGAGAAGCCTTCGCTTTTATGTACCTTGATTCATGCCGATAAAATATGCAATAATAATTATCTATTTGAGCTGTTATACCAAATAAAGACCATAGTAACTGCCACTTAGTAAATGAGCAGAATCACTCTCGTACGCAAACTATTAATGTGGCCGTAGCCCCCGCGAGAGGCTTACGTTGGTGTTCCTGGGGTGCGTACCTTCAGCCTCCTCTTTGGTAGCGTACCTGACGCACCAACTGCCAACTTTCCCCGCAATGCACGCGACATCTATCCCTTTATGCCTACCTAGGTATCTCTAAACTTTATCTATATTCTCTTCTTCTTTTCTCTCCCGATGATATCTGCATTGAGTGCAATATTCAGTCGAGCGGTGACTCAATGTCCTTTCCTTGTGTGAGAGTGTAGTGGGCTATTGAGTGACGTATCCTTCATTCCTGCAACAGAGAGGATGTTGAGATCCATTTGACTTATATATACACAAGGTGTTTCACAACTTCTTTGTGCGAGCCACGAACCACTGGCGACTAGAACTATGATGACAGTACTTTTTGCAGTGTTCTTAGCACTGCTTGCTCTACCACTTGGTACCTCTTTCGCTTTGCCGGACATGCAACAGACTATACTCCAGCCAAGCGATGCGAAGCAAAATGTTACTGTATCGTCCACTCAAAGGCAGACGCTAAAAGACATATTATACGCCCTCGACGTAATGCAAGAGAGTTACTTTGAGCAATGGCTCGGTACATGGCCGGATGCCATTGATTGGACTGCGGCAGTAATTGGCACTCATATATCTGGCGCCTTATCATCATTGACAATGACATCGCCCGAATTGCTGTCATCGCCAATCGCAGACAGCTCTGCTCTTGAGCAGACACTTCTATATGAGAATCTGATCAATCGTTACTTTGACCAGGTCTCCAATTTTTATTTCGGAGAGAATGCTTTCGCCGTTCGCATGCAGGCATTCGATGACATGCTATGGGTTGTTCTCGGCTGGCTAGAGAGCATCAAGTTCCAAAATCTACATTCCGAATTACATTATGAGACGATGAACTCTACAGTTGAAGCGCAATGGCATGGAAAACAGCTTCGGGTGCCTGCAGCGCACCGAGCTCGTATATTCTACGAGCTGGCTTCTACTGGCTGGGATAGCGAGCTGTGCGAAGGCGGAATGATCTGGAGCCCGTACCTTGAGCCATACAAAAACGCGATTACGAACGAATTGTTCATCTCGGCAAGCATTGGGATGTATCTGTATTTCACCGGTGATCCTATTAGTGCGCCATTCATGCCCTCGGATCATTACCGTGTGCACGATCCAAGTTACTTAGCTGCAGCAGTGCGTAGTTACCAATGGCTCAAGGATTCCAACATGACTGGAACTGGTGGCTTGTATGCGGATGGGTTCCATATACATGGCTACAAGGGCATCAAGAACCCCGGGACGAAGAAATGTGACGTGCTCAACCCGATGGTATTTACCTATAACCAAGGTGTTGTCCTCAGCGGGCTGAGGGGTCTATGGCTCGCCACAGGCTATCAAGATTATCTTGAGGATGGACACGCACTCATTCAGCGCGTAATGCGGGCTACAGGATGGCCCCAGACAAACCGCCGCAAGTGGGCCGGTCTTGGACGAGGCGGTGTCCTCGAAGAAGCCTGCGATTCTCATAGTGACTGCTCACAGAATGCGCATACGTTCAAAGGTATCTTCTTCCATCACTTGACCGAATTCTGTCATGTTCTACGACCTGAAGAAAACAGGCTACTTGCTCTATTTGCCGAACCCGGAGAGTCGATAGAAGACAAGCAAGATATGTTTAATAAATGGCATTTGGCTCAATGCAGAAAGTATGGGGATTGGATTGCCCATAATGCCCAAGCGGCACTTGCTACTAGGAATGAGCAAGGGAAATTCGGCATGTGGTGGGGTGTGACATTTCCCAGTGCACAAGTCGATCTCGCTAGCACCAATGCAGAGGATCCCCTATCAGAGATACCACGGGGAGCTATAGACTATATGAACCACGGGGAAGCGGGTCCAGACTCGGAGAAGCTTAAGGGCCTACTACGACCGGTTTCTGGAGATGATCACAGTGAGAACAATGAAGACCTGCCAATACCGTCGAAAATGGGTATACAGTTCCCTCGAACCGAAGAAGCTACTACAGGACAGAATCAGAACGCTAGATGGATGAGGGATGTGAATGATCGGGGTCGAGGTCGCACTGTCGAGACACAATCCGGCGGTCTTGCTGTATTACGTGCTTGGTATCAGTGGCAGACATCCTCATTTTTAGAGTCGAGGTATTTATAGTTACAGGCACAGTAATGTATCACCATCAACAAACTTGATATGCGTCTGTAGCAATGTCAATTCATTATTATCCTTCTTCCACTCAGCTATTCAGATATAAACACAAAATTGAACACTGTAAAAGTCGTCCAGATCAATTGAGACGAAATAAACAGAGTGGAGAGTATGCTGTAATTGTTTTGATTCCGGATTCCATCATTTTAATAGATCGAATCAGATATCCCGGTAGGTAGATGATTTGGAGTTACCGAACACCTAGTTCTGCTCGCCGCCTTGTTCCTTGGTGAGTTCGTCACTGCGAATAAAGTTAGCAAGCGTTGTTCGTTCTCATTTTTGAAGTCGTCAATATATGAAGATATGGATTCCACGTACATGTGCTTGTCGAGTTCATCGAGGTGCTTGCGCTGCTCCTTGAGCTTGTTCTTGAGTTCTCTGAGCCTATTGCATTGAACAAAACGGGTTAGCTATCTGACATCAAGAACATAGACGAATGGGAAAACATACTTTTGAAGCTCCTTTTCCTTGACGTATAGGTTCTCTTGAGCGGCTTCGCGCTTGGTGAAAGAGTCACTGTTTCAACAGGTTAATTAGTTGACGATGACAGATACATAGCTGGTGATAGGAAATCTCACCCTGCAGCAACACCACCGGAACGGGGAGCACCAGTATCACCCTCACCCATTCTGACGGAAGCGACGGAGAATGAACGGGTAGCGACCAATCGCTGGTTGGCGCGGAAAAGAGGTCTTGCAACGGCGTTACGGAACATTGTGACAGATGTATAGAGGGGAGGAAATGGGAATAGAAGTTTGTTTCTAAAGGACTGAGGGAGGGGATGATCAATTGCAGATTTGGAGCTGAGACTGGCTGGTTCAAATGGCCATCATGGCATGACGTTGCTTTGCCTGGCCTAGTCGCTCCGGCGAATGGCGCCACACGATCAGCTGATTGCTTGTTTGTACTGTTTGTCTGGCTACTCTACCAAGAATTCAGTCACATGACTTATGCCCTACATTGGAACTAAAACGGTAATACCAATACCATTATTCCAAAAAGGAGTACCCCTTAGTGGGGTTTTCTGGTATTGGTATGTAATCTCTTGCGAACATTCATATTCGCTCAAATCACGTGATATCAGTTCCAACACCCTAATTGATAATGACCATTTTATTCGTCCATTTCATTTTTCTCTGAAGGTGAGAATCTATGAAACTGGACCCAAGGGACCGAAACTCAACGGCTGAGATTCTGGGATTTGGAGAGCCATGGCTTTAATATTGCCGCATATTGACCATCGAAATGTGAGACGAGAGCCGGCCATGAGGACAGCAAATCTCACCAGGCAGCAAACCCTTACAAAATTAAGTCTCAGATAATCGGTCTATTTAATGCGTATTGAAAGATGAGTTGCAGCACCTCGATTTGTCACTCATTACTGTATATGCCTCAAACCACGCGATTAGTCTGCTCCAAGATACCCCCGTCTCTTATCTTGAGCAAATTATCATCTAGCTGTTCCCCTATCGGTCCGGCTCTCAACTTGTCACGCGCCGCAAATAGCACACAAACTCCCGAGTTGATACCACACACTCGAGATAGCCAGCGCATGGGACAGGAACGAGGGACACGGGCGGTGGAGGAGAAGCAACAGCTACAACAACATCCTGCACAAGTAGCTAACAGTACACTACGCGATCGATGCGCCCGATATGGCTCGGATCTCCTGGACTAAAAAGCAATAATATTCGAAACACAAGATACGTAGGCACTACTAGGCAGTAGATGAAGGGTCGCTTGCCGCCTAGCAGACGGACCAATGAGGGCCCACAAAAGGGGGTGGGCTTTCCCAAACAAACAAAACAAACGCTTTCCCTTTCTTCTCGTCTCTGTGCCCCAAACCTCATCCGCCTTCTTTGCCCAAAACACAACCATCTCTCTACCACTACTAACGATTCTCCAACTTCTCAACCAATCCTCCTTATTCCCTCACCTTTACGCTTTTTTTCGAATATCTCGATACCCTCTCTTTCGTACGTACCAACAATCCCTTCCGCCACTCTTGTTTTCCTCGGTACGCGTGACCATCCAGGTGAGCCGCCATCCCCCTCTTTCTTGTGCCCCCTGCTCCGCCCCTCCTACGGCCATCTCCATCATCGTCGACCAGCCCTGAGCCATCGTCTCGGAAAAATCGCGATATCTTTTCCTATTCAGTGTGTTGTCGCAAGACATATTTTCCTCGTATCGGTGTATTTGAGCGATGCAATTTCTTCGCTTGTTTTAGCGACGGGCCAGGCAGAGAGCGATCGGTGGTGGTGGTTTGCGTGTATGGATCGGGCCGAGTGTGTGACGTAGGGCGTTGTCCACATACATTCTATGCTCATCCACCCAACAAGCCTCATTTTTTACCCTATCAAAAGGCATCCCCGACACCGCAAATTATGATCATTTGAAAAACGAGGCTCTGCGGTCTGGACTGGTGACCGGTGGTTGATGGGCAGCAATAAGGCTAGGCTACGATTTTGACCTGGTTACTCATATCACTGTCGAGTCGCAATCATCAATACACTCTTTCGGCCTCGTGAACATGTTACTTTACTTGAGCGAAATATTTGATACAGGCGACTGACTTGCGTGTTTCTAGAATAATCAATCACAATGGGTCACGAAGATGCTGTCTACCTCGCCAAGCTCGCCGAGCAGGCTGAGCGCTACGAAGGTTCGTTCAGTTTTTTAATTCTGCATCCTCTCGGCGTCGCATTAACATTCCCTCAGAGATGGTTGAGAACATGAAGGTTGTCGCCTCCTCCGACCAAGAATTGTCCGTTGAAGAGCGGAATTTGCTTTCTGTCGCCTACAAGAACGTCATCGGTGCACGCCGTGCCTCTTGGAGGATCGTTACCTCGATCGAGCAAAAGGAGGAGTCCAAAGGCAACGAGTCTCAGGTCACATTGATCAAGGAGTACCGTCAGAAGATTGAGACCGAGTTGGCCAAGATCTGCGAAGACATCCTTGAAGTTTTGGACAAGCACTTGATTCCTTCCGCTCAGACCGGTGAATCCAAGGTTTTCTACCACAAGATGTAAGTCGGATTAGCGTTCAGTGGATCACAGATTCTAACAAACAAACAGGAAGGGTGACTACCACCGTTACTTGGCCGAGTTTGCCATAGGTGATCGCCGCAAGGCCTCTGCCGATGCCTCCCTTGAGGCATACAAGGCTGCCACCGAGGTTGCCCAGACTGATCTTGCTCCCACTCACCCCATCCGTCTCGGACTTGCCCTCAACTTCTCCGTCTTCTACTATGAGATCCTCAACTCCCCCGACCAGGCCTGCCACTTGGCCAAGCTTGCGTTCGATGATGCTATTGCTGGTATGTCAGCCCCAATTTTTTTTTTATTTTTTTTTGTTCGGTGTGTAAAAGTATACTGACATCTATCTTTAGAACTCGACACCTTGAGCGAGGAGAGCTACAAGGACTCCACCCTCATTATGCAGCTCCTCCGTGACAACCTGGTATGCTCAATACAAGTCCCCTGATTATGTATTGGCAATCATGCTAACTTATGTAGACTCTCTGGACCTCTTCCGAGGCGGAGACCGCCGCTGAGCCCGCTGCCGCCGAGAAGAAGGAGGAAGCTCCCGTTCCTTCTACTGAAGCTCCCGCTGCCGAGTAAATTTCATAATCAACATAAAAAGAAAAAACATATGAATCATGCGCTCGTGCCGTAGACTGAATTGAGTTTGGGTTTCAGATGGAAAAGGAAGAGAGGTTTGTCCGTGTCAGATTCCTTTGAGCGGATTGGAGTTTGTTGTTTTATTTTCTGCTACTTTTTCCCTTTTGCCTACGGGTTTGTTCGGATACAGGCGAGCGCTTGGGGAATGAGCAAAGGAAGAAGAAAGAAAAAAAAACAAGAACAAGGGGCAACGCGAAAGAAAAAGAAATACAAAGTTCAATCAATCTATGACGGGAACGCGATTCAATGATATTCGTGTTGAGGGAGGAAAAGAGAGCAACAATTATGATAAACCGAAGATTATCCTATTTATTTTTACCCTTTATCTTTTTGAGCTTCCTTTTCGAGTCTCTTATCAAGGATGAGTTGTATACCATCGCGATCCAGTTCTTTATGACATGGTTCTTTGTCTCTTATGCTATTCCTGTGCCTCCTACTTCTGTTTCTATCTACTATTCTTCAATTTCTTCTCTATGAACCTCGCTTTTTACTCGCTCTTTCGTCTTTTATTTCCCCCCGCCCCCGATTCCTCAAGTAATGTATGCAAGTCTCTCTTTTTTTTCCCTTCTATTTCCCATACACAATTACTCCCTCTCTTTATACAATACAATCGATCAATCGATACAATAAGACTGCAATTGCGATTGCAATAGAGATAACCATTCTATCTTCTTAAGATGATTTGTGTCTTTTGTAGATTCATCGTAGACAAAGTAATGTAGGTCCTATCAATAAACAAGGCTGAATGTACACATATATCAGAGATTCGATGGGGAAAGCGAGGATAGATAAAAAGAGTCGACGTCTACGGAGCAGTCAGTAATCCTCAAAAGCCTTTTAAAGCGAGAGCTACTTTCATAGGGGGCTCGTTGCGCCTAGGACAGTACCCACCTGCATCATGACACGATGCTTTGCCTCACAGCGATTTCGAAAGGTCGACTTCGAGAAATCCAGATATGCTGATTAAGACATCTAATAACTACAAGGACTACAGCGACAAGTGGAATGATTTATTTTCAATGTTTCATTGATGCTATGCGAACTATCAACCAATCCGCTGCGCTATGCATGCACATGCTCATATGTATAAACAGGAACAATCGAGGCGAAAAAGAACAACACCTACCACCCAATGAACTCCAATGGAGAAATATGCTCTTGGAGGAAAAAAACTATGATATTGTGTACAAGGTGAAATGAGAAAAAGGAGGTGGAATGGTATGTCAAATGAGACGTTTCGGTCACGTGCTATTGCTCGGCATCCATTGTCTGAGCCTCTTCTGGGGCCGCGGTGGCGTTACCATGGGTGGGAAACGAAACGAATAAAAGACGGGGCAACTGAAACAGCCGACGTCATTTGGGAATCAAGGTCGTCTTTCAAGGCGGAAAAGAAAAAAGAAAGAAAGAAAAAGGCAAAAGGATGCATGTTGAACCCGCTGTGACATCAAACAGCGGGGAAAGAGCAAGGAACAATGCATGCAATGCAAGCGCAGATCCAACCGCTAAGATTCACTTGCTTTTGTCATAGAAGAGAAATAAAATGAATGCATCGCATCGCGTCGACTTCAGCGAAAGAAAAGAACCGCATATCCTTGTGGCGCAAGGAGAGCGAGCGGCAAAGGCACGAGCCAACCTCGGATATGACGAAAGCGGCAAATGGCAAACGCAGTCTTCCGCCCGGGAGAAAACACCACGCCGCCAAGTCAAATCCATGATGACCAACGCCGAAACGTGCAATGGAATAAACGCCGGAAATAGGACTGTCTAGCAGCTCAAACATAAGTTTGAGATCAATAACAGATTGCCACCCAAGTAGAAATAACGAAATAAGGTTTCACGAGCGAAAGACTATCCATCGGTCGTGATGAGTAGAAGAGAAAGTTGGTAGTCGTAGACGCGATGCCAATGTGACCACCGCGGTCGCTGTGGTATGTTGAATAATTGAAAGATCGAAATCAGATACATGCTGAACTTCATGGTATCACTGGCGATTGCTCAAAAAGAAAAGTCGGTATGCGATATCGAATCGCTCAAACTACGTTTCTGGCTTATTTTCCTGCGCTTGGTGTGTTTGATAATTCTGCCTTTCCCACATGTAGGGCCGCGATGGTCGGCTAGCTACTTGCGATTCTTCTTTGACTTCCCCCCGGTGGTGGAGGTGATCTCGGATTTCGATATGGTTTGCGTCAAGCTTCCAATGTAATCTTGCAAATATCGATTCTCGCTTTCTAGTTTGTCGTGGTCATTTTTGACCTCTTCGATTCGTTGCGCTAGCGCCTGAAGAGATAATTGTAGAGTTTTGGCTTGTCTAAGACGGGTCAACATTTGAAGCAATCAGCGCCATGATGTCATATAACTCACTCTTGTAGCGTCTGGCGAGCTTCCTTTCCCAACCGCTCCACATCTGCAGAGTCACGACGAGGACTCATCGCACGAGCATCATCTGGAGGAAACTCCTCCTCTTCAATCTCGATCTCGGGGTGATCTCGCGGCACCAGGATCGACGCACTGGGTTTTCGGCTGGCCATTCGGGGGCGTTCGAGTCTTGACCGACCGCGTTCCGGCTCGCCGTCGGAAATGGAAGAGGACGATGAGGATATCGAAGCACAGTGCATGCGATTGCTTTCAACGGGATGAGGGACTACGGGCACTGGAGCCGCACCTTGCATGCCACTTGAGACAGCAGTCATCATCGGATTACCCACGCCCCTTAGAGTCCTCACACACAAAGAGCGACCAAGGCTCGAGGTCCGCACGGCGCCTTTCCAATCGGGCGGGGTATCCAGTGTCGTAAGGTGTGCTGGCGGTCGCAACGACTGACGTTCAGAAGCCCGCGATGATCAGTGTCAGTAGAGCAAGGGCGAGGTGATATAAGGGCACCTCCGTTTGTGGGCCAAATGAGGTGAGTCAAGACTTCCGTTCTTATCTGCAGAATGGTTTGCGGCGATCGAATGGACACTGGTCACAAGAGTCACGTAGCGAACCTATATGAAAACCATGTCTTGATTCTCGTTTGAATTAGAATCCAACAGTCGATGTGTGGAATGAAGTGGACGGGTCGCTTCTGGTCGAGGACAGTCGGTCGACGAGGTAAAGGGAGTGTCGGTGGAGGTGAGTCAGGTCGGACTCATCGAATGCTTTCCAGGATCGTCCAGTGACGGCGTGGTTGTTTGAAGCGCCCTACGTATCGAGCGATGATGTATCTGAATGATGGTTGTCAGATGAAGGTTGCGGCCCGCGGTATTTGTTGTTTGCAAGGGACACGAAGTTGGCGAGAAAAAAAATAGGTTCGGAAACGGTAACTGTGGATGGACAGGAGGAAAGGTTGGTGTGGTCGCTGTTGGTGGAGATGGTTTGGTTTGGATTGGATTCGGAACTAGGGAAAGAGCCGTATTAGCTGTTACGGCAATACCAATTAATAACCGCAGGCACGGAGCAGTAACTGCTGTGGGTACTGAAATACCGCTGTACGAGCAACTGGGTCCTCACTAGCTGGGATGTAAATTTCCTTCCTACGTAAGTCGAAGCTAAGGTCGGGTTCCTCTTTCCCAGCGCGCCCTGATGGAGCCGGTCCTGCCCAATCAGCCCGCACGGCGCCGACCAGTAGGATCGCTCCCTTTCCCTGCCCTCCCTTTCTTCTCGCCCTCTTTGACGAGCTTCCTTCTTTTCCCTCGCCAACTCCAGGCTTGGGTCTCCGGTGCCGGTCCAGCACGCGCATCTTTCAACGGCGTTTCCACGTCGACGGGCTCTGTATGGCCGTCTCATAACGAGCAGGCAAGAGGGGTACCCTTTTGTTACAGAGTCGTTCAGAAGTCGCTGGGTGGAGGGGGTGGGCAAGTGGCAGCCAGATCAGCCAGTCAGCAGCGGCGCGGTGGAGTATCCCTTTGCTTTCGAGGTCAGCAGTTCTTACCGTACCGTCATAGTACGGCCACTCGCTGTGATTGGTGTGATGATTCCGTCCCTTGAGAGTACTCTTTGTGCTGCAACATATACTATGGCACATACTATATATACACAAAGATATATACTAATACCAAGTCCACCATTGGCGCGTAGTAGGCCGACTCAGCTTCTGTGGCAATGGTGATCGCGGAGCATTATCGACGGGCTGACTGGTTAAGCATTTTCATGCTCCTGCCAGTACTACGATGTGCACGTACGTACAAAATCTTGTAATCAAAGCTCGTTTTCTGGTACGCTATCCCAGCCCCTCACGATGATACTCCATAGGCTCAGTCTTCGTTGCGTGATTATCTTGGCTTAGTTGTCGAAGATCCTCATCAACAGTGCGACACGGGATCGTCGCTGCTCATCAGCACACCACGGCTTCACCAAATTTCTGGCCGGTATTCTCCCACACGTACATAATAATGAAGGACAACAGAAGAGGCATAATACTCTAATAGAGTAGCCACTAAAGCATAAAACATATCCACTAACCCTCATAGGATACGCCGCTTTCCATACCAAGCAAAACGTCGTTTGCACCAGTGTCCATCCGAATTGGGATGGACGACAGACCCACAGGCCACAGGAACAAAACAAGAAGGGAAGTCCCTCGATCGGCCGTCAACACGCCAATGAACGATTTGCTGGATGATGATCTCCAGCGGTGTTGTTTTACCTTGACATACTACGCAGTCGTGTACATCCTCGACGTTGATCCAGAGATGGTCGATGTTGTAAGATTACCATACAACCAACATCATGAGAACTTCAGAAGCAAACCCCGAAAGAGCGACGGTACGAACTATCGTGTTGTTCTCCATCGGCAAAGACAGAAAGAGAAGCCTCCGCCGCCCGCCAATCGCACCGCGCGGTGACACTTCTTCGCCCGAACCCGTTAGGCGCAAGATGGAAAATATAAAAGACGGCAGCGTGATTGGCCGGGTTGCGAGACTTTTAATCATACTTCTTTAGTGCGTATTTTATATGTCGCCTATGCATTACGTTTTGTAATAATACATTCGTAAGATGGACAACAATGAGAGATGAAACCTGAATTTCTTCATTTGTGCAAGTCTTGTCCCGTCCCTCTGAGCCTCCTGGAGACCATTTCCACGATCGGGATCATTTGTCAATGCTCCCACTAGGAGTATTGAGTATGTACAATATCTTGTACAGAGTCCGTCCTCCGTACAACAGCCGATCTATGAAGTCATCGGAATGCTGATCAACCCGCAAGCATACACATTCTTTGCCATGTCCCAGGTAATCGCTGAATCATGTATGAGCAGTCACATAGTTTCTCCTATGTAGTAAATGGAACGGTCCTCTTTCGTGCAGGGGAACAAGCCAGTGTGCATCCGCGTCCGTCCCACTGGCACCGAGCCGCTGGTTCAGTGGCTGATAGCACCTCTTCTCAGGTACGAGGCGACACCTTTGTCAGATCGAGGACGAGCACACTGCAAGTGCCGATATAGAGGCAAATGGAACGGTAATACGGACACTTTCTACATACAGAATATTCTCCGTCTCCGCATCTTGGGTAACCTGGGAGGATCACTTTGCACCGTGGATGCTGAATAGAGATGAGCCCCTGGGGGTTTCACCGAGAACGGCAGTACAGATCCACCCACCAAACAGCTAGTAGTACGGACTAGGATCACGGCCATGATGGAATAGGCAGCTGGTCTCTGCTAGTCATTATTCCAGTATTGTGTTAGCCTCCGGAAGACACGAGCATGCTCCGCAGATTAGGGGCATTGTTAGTGCTTCGTGGCTCGTTGGTACCGAGTATGGAGTCGATGCATCGTGAATAGAGGCAAAAACGTGGTTGGATAAAGTGCGCTCCTATGTGCATACGGCGGTGCTACGTAGTACAAGGCCTGAAGAATCGACTTGTGCGGCGCTAGCCCGGGGAATACGGTGTCGAACTATTGTTTCTATTTTGCAAAGTCCGTATTGCCTTGTATTCACATCAACAATGTTGTTGACGAGGTTGAGCCACAATATTTAATAATTCTGATTGCATCATCCTTATATCGGACTTATCTCGGCGAATGTTAGCGGTACGTCCCTCTTCACCGCTGCATGGATTCACCCAATTATGGACGATCTCACGTGGCATGTACCAGGATCTGTACTTTCGGATAGTCGAGAGGAGCTACCGTAGGAGCGCTATTTGAGTCCATCGTGCATACACTCTAGTACCGAGTAGGTAGTCGATGGATGGACCAGAAAGGAAGGACCGTAGAAGCCGGAGAGCCGATGCGCCTTCCATTGCGGCGCCACATCCACCTATTTAGTCTCTCTCTGTGATTGCATTTTCCAAGGAAATGTCCCTCCCAGTTGCGAACCTTAACCCTGCAGCCACCGCTAAATCTGCCGCGTGACTTTCTGTTAGCAGATCGCCAGCTATCTCCTGGTTTTGTTGAGTTGATGTGCTGACGTCGTCTTCTGGGTTTGGCCTGCGATATCACAACCAACCCCGTGTGATCATGTGCGTGGAGAGAGGGAGACAGGGTGTGATCGACGTACCTGAAACCAACTGCCGACAGACGACTAGTGCGGTAACTTGAGTCTTCTTTCGAACAACCGCGATAAGCCCGGGAAAAGACTCATTTAGGCTGCAACATCATCTCTATCCAAGAACTAGCGAAGATAGAAGCAAGTCGACTACGTAGTATCGGCTTCCACGTGAGTTGAAGGAGGGTCCCACTCCACGCAGACTCGTTTCTGCCTCACTGGAGCCAACTGCGATGGTAGATTAATATCAACCTGTGCGGTTGTCATCAGGGAAGTAGGGCCTCTTAGCTCAAAGCCGGTAATGTTAGGGATGACCTGCGGGCCAAAATATCCCCCACGCCTCTGGCCGGTCCTGATGGCAATTCGTCACATTGGCTCTGATTTCACAGTCATGCATGCAGTAATATGCGGTCCTGCTAGTCTGATCCTTTAGCCCCGGCTAACTACCACAGAACATTTGAGACGCTGATCGGATTGACAATGAGATCCCTGTGGCAGCGTGGCCGCTTGGTGCAATTTGCCTGCACAGAGTATGGACCGCTGACTCCGCATGGCATATCGAAATGGTACAGATATGGACAATGTCATTGCTGGGTTGCTCATGTTGATATATGCGATACTGAGGTAGTATTCCTTGAGATCGCTGGATCAAGTTGCAGCGTACTAGAAGAAACAGGCTTCAGCATCCTGACGTGTTACTCAATTGGCGATGCACCAGAGCAACTACTGCACAGTACATACATTACCACAACGCTAAAGATGCGGCACTGATAAGGCTACATAGAAGTGCTTTCCTTGATTCAAAAGTAGATATACGTCTTGTCATGCCGTTGGAACTTGGGATATGAGACATCTCAAACGACGTACACATACGGAGTTGACCGACAGAGTAGCTGATACATCTGCACCAGATCCAAACAGCCTCAAAGTTACAAATATACTTTCAAACATTGTCGTACTGTACGATATATGAGTATATATCGACGTTCACATCAATTGATGCATCCACATCTACTCCGCCCTCCCAAGGTCCACAAAAATACATACCTATCTATTGTCGCAAAGCTGAAAAACCTGCCTGCTCGCATGCACCACCAACGATGCGTACATATGTACCCCACCAGAGCCCAACATCAACAACAAGCAATCATTAGGAGCTCCTTGGGTATGGGTAGATGCATCTATAGTGGCACTAGGGACATTATATTCATACTACCGTGTCCAATCACGCACCAATAAACCCAGGACCAGACACAGGTCAGGTCCGTGCGGCTGATTGCATGCGTACATGTACATGCAGGTAAACATATAATACGTGGACGTTATAGTAATGTTGGCTGACCGAAGTACTGCCTACATATGTGGTAGTACCTTCACAGGCAAAGCTAACAGATTGCACATGGTTAGGGCTGCTTTGCCGAACCGTCGCATACAGGCCGACTCTACTGCCGGCGTTGCTTTGATTGGTGCATAATTATTCCAGGATGTAATAATCAACACGCCGGTACTTTGATTGCTCTATCTAGTAGATCCATGGGGAACTAATGAATATATTGATGTCTGGCGCGGATTCCATATATATATATATATAGGCTAATGCAGTTGTCCATCGGGTATATAAAAGCGATACAAACCTTTGAAGTTATTCCGACTAGATGATACACGTGTATCACCTTCGCCATCTTTCGCAACAAGCAAAAAGCTTCACAGCTGATTTGCAACGAAAGTCGATCAGAGATTGATCCTGCTCCTGCTCCTTTCACACCTGAATGCCCTTTGTACGGACTGTGGCTCAACGGCACAGGGTCACACTCTCGTTCTCAAGGCTCATTTTCCTAGAATTCTGGTTGATTGATAGAGTTACAGAGAGCTTGACCTCTTCGCTTGACGCCGTGAACCGCCACTGCGCATCACTTTTAAGCGTCCGCTCACCTTCAAAACTCAACCTCACCTACAAGTGTAGGCCAATTGTCATGTCCCTACGTCCGACGATGTCGCGGTGTGCGCGCCAGATGAGTCCTTTTCTTCTGCCTCGATTAGGGCTCCTCTTATAAGTATGGGCTCGCATGCCATCAATCCTACATTCAGAAAGTTTCGGTATCAGCCAATATCAATGCCATCTTTCGCTCGCATGTGCACCACCGTTCCGATTCTGGCGTTAGGATCTGCTGCGAACGAGGTTAATGAGACTAGAAGGTACTCTAGGCGGTACGAAGCTGAACCTCACGCGATAGAAGCTCTTGGCCCAGGTCTATGAAGGCTACGTACTCACTTCTGGCCTGTTGAGGTCGGAAGGAATTACTCGACGGTGACACGGCTGCGGAGTAATCGTGGCATCGTGGTAGTTGTCGTGGTCGTTCAAGGCAGGTATGATAGACATCATGGCCATCATTACCAACAGCACCAAGCCTCATAAAACTACCTTGCTGACACCGAAGGCCCTACTGTACATGCCCTCATGAAGAATTGGCTGGAATTGATTTTAGATACTTCTGCATGATGGCCGTGTATGGAATTCAGTCATCGAGTCTCTCTCATTGACAGACAGAGAAGAATACGAAACCCCTCACAATCGCCAAATCATACATGCGTACGGCGCATTACCCCGGACCGATAAAGGATGTACGTGTATGAGGTGGCCTTGTACGCCTAGCGCACGGAATATAAAACGACTGTGTACATTAGGAACTGTAGGTACCAGAAGCATTAGGTATATGTGTTTCATTTTATCTCGAGAAATCAACCGCAATCATTCCACCATTTCAATAGAAGCAAAACCGGTGTCAGCTGCACACAGATTCAGTGCACATAATACGCGGTGCATGCCAATCAATGCATACACACGGGCATGCATACGCATTGGCACTCCAGCCGATCGACAGTAAGTGGCTAATATATTCATCGAAACCACCGCCCTGCATTACCTGTCATATCAGATTATCATTTCAACTACGCATCATCGCGGGATGATTCCAATCCCAACTGACTAATTGACACCTGACACGAGAGAAGGGGTTGAGGGATAAATTGCCTAGATGGGGTTATTGGTTTCCCGTTTGGATCATAATATCCAGATGATGTCTGGTTATGTACGATGATATGCTGGACGGGATGCATGTAGAAAGAGATCTGTGCGTGATCGCAACGAATCGTTTGGCAGAGGATCCAAGTTGATGCATATGTATGTCGTACATTATGTCAAAGTCCACGAGAAGTTGAAGGGTTACACGGAACGTTACGAATGTTAGAAGATAAGCTGTCACTAGTCCGGGAGTCCATAGCTGGTCTCATGATCATTCAGAAGGATGTAGAAATGGTCTTTCTGATAATTAATAGGGTTTAGTTCCCAGACCTTTAATGCCCCCGTCCAGCTACAAGCAGAAGGAAAAAACACCATTCCCAAAAACCAATGCAATCTGTACCTCGTCTTCACATCAAATGATACATAGTACAACTGCAGTCATAAAAAAACAGGGTTTACCGGCGACCCATGTAAGATCGATAAAAGTCATCAGCTGCGCTTCCTCCGACTCCAATACTGCCTCCGTTTTGTCCGTAACCACCCAGTCGCGAGCCCAATGATTGCCCTGCTTTCTGTGCTGCACTGACCTTGGCTTGGAGCTCGGCTGTGCCTTGGTCGATCATTTGGAGCTGGGAGAGATGTGAATTGAGGATGCGGACGATTTGAGAGATCTATCAAATCAGCTTTATTCTTCAGATGTTAATGATATCGAGACTCACAGGCTCATCAGTCTTGTTAGTCTTGCTCAATGTAGATGATGCGTTGTTGATTTCCTCGATCATGCTTCCTAGATCCTTGCCCATCTCATCCAAGCGCTCAGACAGCTTCTCCGCGAGTTTGTAACTATACCGTATTAGTAAATCATTCGTGCAATATTCGTCTAATATGTAGGGACGAATACGTACGTTCGCTCGCGCTCTTGATCAGGTCCCTGAAGAGTTTCGCCCGGACCAACCTGTTTCGACAACATCTCATCAACCTCCCGTTCATATCGATCGAGCCACGCGTTGAGTTCTTCCTGCTGGCCTTCAACCGACGCGAGTTGACGTTCGACTTCCTGGGTCGCACGCTCGGCATCAACTGTGTTCCCAAATATTTTCTGCACCTTGCCACTATTGACCACTAGCATGCGATCCCATTCTGCTACCTTTTCAGCCTGCTCCTTGAACTCCTTCTGGTATTTTGTAAGATCGGTAGCCCATCGTGTGATGATCTCATCCATGGTTTTATTCTTCAGGCGTGACTGAGCAGGTGGTGTGGGTCCGAATGTCGACGCTCCGAGATTTGGCGTCGCTGTTTTGGGAGCACCGTTTGAAGCAGCCGCAGCAGTTGCTGAAGGGGCTGCCGCGGTCGTAGTGGCGGCGGCAGTAGTCGCTGTAGTAGCCGGAGCCGTAGTAGTGGTAGCTGCCGTCGTCGTCACCGGTTTAGCGCCAAATAGTCCGCCAGTTGGCGCTGTCGTTCCAGGTGCTGCTGCTGTTGTGGATGTGCTATTTGCAGTGGTAGCTGCCGGCTTTCCGAGGCTAAAGAGTGAAGGAGCAGCCGCAGGTGTTGACGAAGGAGTAGTAGACGATGTGCCACCTAAATTGAACATACTCTTCTGCGGTGTGGCATCAGACGTAGCCGTTGTTGTAGGTTGTGATGCTGACGTGGTTGCTGCTGGAGCGCCAAACGGAGAAGCAGGCGCATTACTTCCCGCATTGGCTGCAGGCAGCTTGAAGGAATTGGATGGTGCTTGGGTGGTAGTTGTTAGAGATGCCGCTGTAGTGCCAAAGAGGGATTTAGTACCGCCCTCAGATGTTGCTGAAGGCTTAGCAGCACCAAAAAGAGTACTTCCACCTGTAGTAGAAGGTGCAGCACCGAATAGCGGCTTGCCGGTAGTGGCAGGCGCCTGTCCAAATAGACCACCAGCTGCTGGCTGAGATGTCGTAGTTGTTCCGGTAGTTGTCGCTTGTGAAGTCGATACACCACCAGGCTTTGTTTGTTGAGTGGCCTGGGCACCGAAAAGAGATGGTGCGGACCCTGTAGTACCACCAGGAGGTGGATTGGCTGGTGTTGTGCTGAACATGTTTGAACCGGGTTTGGTCTGAGAAGGAGTATTGCTGCCGAAGAGACCACCACCGGGCTTCGAACCAAACAAGCCACCAGCTGTCTGAGTCTGTGCAGGAGCGGCTGCCTCTGTGGTTTTATTTGGAGTTTGGTTCATGCCGCCAAACGGAGCCGCTGGGGCACCGAAACTGAAAGCAGGCGTGCTGGCACCACTTCCTGCGCCTGTTGTCTTAGCACCGAAGGGATTATTCTGTGCAGAGCTGGTATTGGCGGTGCCGAACAGTGACGGAGATGAGGCGCCGCTTGAAGCACCTCCCAGACTTCCAAACAAGCCGCCACCGGTCGTCGCCGTCGGTGTTTTCGACCCGAAGATCCCACCACTGGGAGCTCCAGTGGATGATGGCGCATTAAAAGAAAATCCGCCTGACATGTTTTTTATGCTCCGAGGGGCCGATGCTGAGTAACAAAGGAAAGTTAGCCTTGTTGTAAGAGTTTGAGGTTGGAAGCTCAAAGTGTAGCTCACAAGAGCGCAACCCGCGCGAAAAGTAAATAAATAGAGTACCCTACAACTCCAGCAATAGACGATTGCGCAAGCTTTCAAGCACTGATAATTTTGAAAAGTCCAACGCGATGTAATAATCTACAAGTAATGATTGTTGATGGTGACTTGTATGGAAGTTCTAACTAAAACGCGCCGTAACTGGATTGGCCCGAGCTTTCATTCGGCCTGAAAATCCAGGCACCTAGTCAACCAGACAGTCAGGCATTAAGGCATGTGGAACATGGCCTGGGCCGCAATCGACCAGATTTATGAACTCAAACGACTCAGTTCACTTTGTGTCCTTCAACGACACCCGGACGGCATCTGACAGTCCTTTACACAAGTGCATCGAATTGCCTAGCCTCAATGTCAGATAGCCAACACAGTTCTTCCAGCTCACATCTTGAGCCGCCGCAGAAAGGCCCTGAGCTGGAGGATCCCGGTGCTCAGGAGTCCGGTACGTCATTACCCCATTTCTACACTATCGTCGCATGTGACTCACATAATTCTGCTAATAGCTAGCGAAGATGACCATTTCTCCGATGCTAGCGAAGGACAGCCCGAATCTCATTCAAGAAACTCGTCCAGAGCAGCTTCACCCGTGCCAATAACCCGTGTTGAAAGAGTGGACGACGAGCCTCGTCACGGAGAGGTGCCGGGCACATCGGCATACGACAAGAGGACGCAAGATGCGGTCCCGGATGAAGTAGAGATCGTCCCAGAAGGCTCACGGAGCCGAAGTTCGTCGAGAGTAGCAGAGCCAACCAGTCCCGGCGGAACGCCCATACCGCGGACTATGGTTGTTAGAGTGGACGAAAACCCAAGCTATGGAGAAGTTCCAGGAACAGAAGCATACGAGAAACGAAAAGCAGATGCCGTTCCTGACCTTGTCTTGAAGACGTCTAGAGACGAACAAACACCAAGTGAATTGCACAGAGAGGACTCCGGCCAGTCGGTCCCTGAAACTCGACTATTCAGGGTGGATTCACTTCCCAAGGAACCAGGATCGCCGGGACTTCACGCCCACCGCAGGAGCCCCAGCGATGCGTTGCCAGACGCTATTGAGACCGTACATGATACGACCGGTAAGCCTAACATCTATCAGACACGTCGGATTGCCGAGTAGCCTGTGGTAATCCCAAGCTCTTCTCTGGACCTGGATTGCTCAACATCCGCTCTCTGGACAATTTCGCAGCGTGTTTCCTTTCCTGAGGCTTCAACTCTGGCTTCTTGCATACAATATGACCCGTGCTAACGGCTCATGAAGGAGGCGATGACGACTTTGGTGATGAATTTGATGATTTCGAAGAAGGCGCCGATGCGCCAGCAGATGACGATTTTGGTGATTTTGACGAAGGCTTTGGCGAGCCAGTAGAGGGCGCCGTTGGAGATGAGCTGAGAGAAGGTGAAATACCGCTGCAGCCTTCTACGCCGCTGCCTCTCGTAAGAGCCCTTTGTCTGTTCTTTAGTTGTCATACATTACTGACGTACGTGAATAGCCACCGTTATTAGACTTCACTTCAACGACCTCCTTGTCCGACCTTTTATCCAAAACTAATGACTCCCTTGATACCCTATTCCCAGAAACTAAAACAGTTCCCTCCTTACCACCATTGGAACCAATACCAGACTCTACCGCCATTTTCAGCAGCGAACGTTCACTCTCTTTATGGTCACAATTAGTCGCTCCACCACCATTGCAGCCTCCAAATTGGGTCAAGTCCCGGATCCGACGCCTGTTTCTTGTGTCTCTCGGTGTTCCGGTCGACCTAGACGAGATATTACCGGCATCAAAACAGAAAAAGCTAATACTGCCCTCTATTAACCCAGAAGACTCAAGCACGTCTATTCGCACAAAAGCGAAAGCTAAGCAAGGCGATGCAACGACCCCGCAAAATGACTCTACAACATCAGTCAACTCGACAATCTCGCGGCAAAAATCAAGTCGACGTCGTGGTCAGCCGGCACCTCCAGAACTTGATCTTTTCGCAGTGAGGAGGCTGTGCGCAACTACAGATGCAGCCTTGGATGGATTCACGGACTCTGAACTCCAGCAACATGTGATCTCACTCAAGACGGCGTCTACAACGGCAAAGGACGTGCTCGACTATTGGGTCAAGCGAACAGATGGGCTCATAGGCGAGAAAGAGGCCTTTGAGGGAGTGATTGAGAACCTAGTCAATCACGCTCGGCGGGCACGAAAATAAAGGATTTGCATCATCATTTCAATTTGTTGATTAATGTATAATTATTATGTTGGTGATGGCTATTAGGCGATCTGGTATCTGGCCTTCAATGCTGGGACGGGATATGAGGTTGGGAATAGGTGAGGATTTCCCATTCTGTTCTTGTATATATTATATATCATGAATTATCTTCAACCTTTAAGAGTACTGTGTGTCTTAAGCAACGTGTGCTTCCTGTTGGTGGCGTTATCTACTGAGTTGGAGGCTGGCCTTGAGACTGCATCTGAAAATCAGCAAAGTGCCAATCCACCTTCCCCTGCGCAACCCCATCCTGGTCAAGAAGCTCACGAATCTCGAATTCCCCTTGAACAGCCCTCGTCAACTGGTCCTTTTGCTTTTCATCCAACTTCTCTGAGACTCTAGTCCAACCAGGCCACAAAGGTTCCACGCCTCCATCCTCCTCAATGCGCTTACCTTCCACCGACGGGATCTGGATCCCAGCGGAATACAACGTATTAAACCACAGGCTTTGTTTCTCGTTCATCTGATTCGCCCACCGAGGCCAGTCAGGCATGTAAAGTATGTTTGTAGGCAGCTGTCCCCCACGGTCTGAGATCGTTTGAGCCCACCAGAACCTGGGGTTGCTGACGCTAACAGCGTTGATTTGGGGCCTGTCCATGGTAGGTGGTTGCGTTGGATTAGTGGAATCTTCGGGAGGATATCTAAAAGTGAATGGGTATATGGGGGGTTCATTCTCCTCCGGTGGCGTGGGGACTGATGCATGATTAGCATTATTCAAAACTAGGAAGTCAAATTGCTTGATTTGGCTTACCTGTGTTTGTTTGCCTAGCCTGTCTTGTTGTTCGAGTTGAGGATGGCTGACCTTGCTTTCCGTTACGTTTGGAAGCTCCGGCAAGTATCTCTGCAGTCACATTTCGAAAAGAATCTGAGATGTCAACATCAGCGCAATGCACAGTGTATGTGAGAAGCGAAATAACCACATGTTTTTGGACGGCTGGATTCCGCCTGTCGCTGGCGTTTAACTGATTGTGGGTGCTCAGTATCATTCGGTTCGGTAGGTACTATGACATGGTTAGCATGTGTAAGACGAGAAGAAAGAGAGAGCATACATTTCCGCTTCACCGAGACCGAGCTGGAATCATCGCCTGGAGAAGGCGTAGGCAACGGTGGTCTAGGAGGGTGTCCACGAACCATAAGAGCCCAATTCTGACGCGCCAATTTCTGTGTTGGTGGTCCGTAGCCTGTAATGCCTGACAGCGGATTCTCTGCACCAACCGAAACTGTAGACTTTTGTTGAAATTTGGCGAGCTCGGCTTTGAGGGCTGCTATTTCGTCGAACTTGTCATGAATGAGCCATGGACGGATCTGCTTGTCACCTGAAAACGTGTCTTTGTAACGACATCGTTGGCCTGTAATGGCGCACTTGTCGCATGATGCAGTGCCCGGTATGAAGCTACATGCTTGTTTGCTAAGCTGTTAAATTAAGATTGGTCTCGCGTTAGTATTTCTTCTGTCTCTGAAAGATAGGAAAGAAGGAGATGCTGGCCTAGCCCTAGCCATCACACCCCAGCTTTCATATGACCAAGAGAACTTACCTTACAACGCCGACAAGCACGACCATGCTTCGGCTTCGGGCCTAGCCCTTTCTTTTCTCTCTCTTGTCTTTCTTTCTCTTCCTGATTATGTATGGCTTCGGAAAGCGAGTCATCGCCCGAGTCCAGATTGTGCTCAGGAGGATAGTGACGGTTCCCCAACTTTCGCGGTTTCCTCGTGCGATGTTTCTGTTGCGCCTCGGTAAATTTGCGTACTGTATCAAACTCAATATCATCGCGCTGCTCTTCAAGCCTGATGAGTTTCTCTTGCACCCTTGCAAGTTCATCGTTCGTCTTCTTGACTGTAGCCTCAGCGTCTGTTTCAAGTTTGCGAATCTTTTCGAGTTGATACGCCCCCATCTTCTTGCCTAGAAATGCCAGCCTGTACCTCGTTCTACTATCAGCGGCGCGTTCTTGGGCCTTTTTCTTTTTATCATCCAGTTCTTTGATCTTGTTCTTCGTTGCCTCAATGTCTGCCTCTATTTTCTCTAGCTGGACTCGAGCCCATTCGTTGATCTCTTTCTGTGATACTGCCCCTTCGTTCTCACCATTGTTTTCCTCCATTACGTAGTCTCCATCAAACATTTCATCGTATTCGTCTTCATCGTCGCCGCCCTCAGCGCCCTCGCTGTTTTGTGCTCGCTGGTTGCCTTTGTTCAGATAGCTGGCTACGGGTGCTAGGGGATGTCCTTGGGGTACAATATAGTCTTCGTCCAGTTCATAGGGGGCGTCTCGATTAGTACCCTGACTCTCACCGTCACTGCTTTCAATAATAATAACAGATGTTTCCTAAAATTGAGTCAGTAAGATAACTCTCATTCTTGTATGAAATGGATTATAGACACTGACTCTATAATCCCTGTTTGTGGCGGGCGAGCCGTTGCTTCTCGTTGATCTAGTCATGCCAACCAGACGTATTTCTGAATGAGATAGGTTGTAATTATGCACTGTATGTAGAATTTCTTGGTTTGTTTCTACTTTTCTACTTTCGTACTAGACAGGCGAGTGAGCCTCTACTTATGTGTCAAGAAATCCCTACTTTGTATCGGAAAATGCTCTGCTCTGACCCGGCCACAGTGAAGATTGGAGCAATACGCATTGTTAATCAGACACAAGTTGTATTGTATGCTCCTTTGTATGCATATGTGTGTATAAAGCTATTGTGTCTCTGAAAGAGACATCAAAGGATTCGGGAGTCATCCGTGGATGGGACAAAGATGCGAGTCCCAGCCGTATCGTAGAGTAGATCTGAGGTTCTGTGGATGAAGGTAGGCGGGAAGAACAATGCATTGTATATGGTCTTGGTTTCCAAGGTAGGTAAGAAAGGAGCACGCTACATTGTTGCCGGTAGAGGTTCTACCTTCATAACCAGAATGGAAATTTGATATCAACCTTATTTTGAGAGTTCTCTCTTTATTGTATTGATACTAACCGAGATATTCATTTGAGTCTCGACCTGAAATCCGAACGAGAAGAAAAGAAACAAGCTAAAAGAATAGGTATTCTCGCCGATATCAAAGCCACCTCTTGGAACACCCCGACGCCTTCTCTTTAGGAAACTCCGCTGATATGGACAAAAGATGTGCTAAGTACTCAGAAGCTTGAAGTAAAATAAGGGGAATCAAAGCGGAAGATGGTAGAACGTGAAGTAGTAACTTTGATCATATCAAGTAGAAGTCGGAAATCAAGTAAGGTAGAATAGAAACAAATGAAGTCGCTAGAAGTAGATAAAGGAAGAGGCTCTCATCGCAATCATCAAATACAACCTGTCCTCTTAACAGCCAAATGGGAAAGGCCAACAATCAGATGACAAATATGCAACATGTGACTCCAGACAATCATAGTGACATGAAAAACATTGACTTCCATCCAAACCAACTAGCCCAATATATGCAAATGTAGATGCAAAAACCGCCGAAGAAGGGAATAAAACTACCAAGGCCAAAATGAGAAAATTAACGAAACACGGCTTTCTTGGCAACAGTCTCAAACTGTATTTTATTTTGATACCGCAATGGTCCGCCACGCTCTAGCCACGGTTGGAGATTTTTGCATTGGCTGACGTTGAGATATGACAGATTTTGGCATCCATCTGCGACTGCTTCGACTCCTATACCTGTCACTCTGACACAACCGCGGACGGAGAATTCTTGGAGAAGCAACAGATGCAGACTCAAACTTCGAAGGGAGGGGTCTGAGACAGCGGACCCGCAAAAAGACATGTTCAGTTTAAGTAACTGTGGGCATTGCAAAGCTAAGACTTCAGTGGCAGTGTCCGACAGAGCACAACAAAATGACTGTATAATATCAGTACAGTTGCAACTTGATGATTGAAGATCACATACCAAATCCAGTTCCTGTAGATTCTTCGCGGCATTTGTCAGACAAACAATAGCATGATCGGTCAAATAAGTGCAGTCGGCCAGACAAAGCTTTCGTAGTCTTGTGAATTGGGCATTACCCCAGTATTGGAATCCCTGATCTGTGATAGTGGTACACCTCGTCAGATCAACCTGCTCAATTCGAGGAGCAGCATGAGAAGCAATATGGTGCATCGAGCGGTCAGTGACATGTTTGCAATAAGATAGAGTCAACTTCTTTAGCTGCGGACAGCCATATACTGCACCTGCCGCAGTCTGTGCGGTAGGCTTCAAGTTACTCTTCGCGGCTATATGGTTGTGCTGGGCCAGCGTTGCTGATGGCACAACCCACCCAACAAGTCTGGCCAGGAGTGTGTCGCTCACTTTCCGACAGTTGCTCAGATCGACTTCTTGCAGTCCGGTCGCTTTTGTTGCCATTTCTAATATGGCTGTCGCCGTCACATCCCAAACACTTTTCATTTTCCAGGCTCGAACATTGTGCCCGCATGTCTTGACCAAAGTACTGAAGCCTTCATCAGTAATATGGAAGCAGTTGTTGATGTCAATATAGAATGGTCGGTCTTTGACGAATGGACAAATGATTGTAGAAAGCGCGTCGTCTGTAACCTTGCGATTGTAGACGCTGAGATCCAAATATCGGCAAAGAGTTGGCGACTCTGTCAAGACCTTGGACCAGTGAACACAAATAGCGCGGAGGCGCAATAAATGATGCAGTTCCAGGTACTCGAATATACGAACAAGTACATTGTCTGGTAAGAATCCACGGTTCCCCTGTTGGTTCTGATACAATAAGCTCGTTGAATGTGGTCTTGTAGGTATTCCATTCGTTTGAGACGTGGCTTTAAAGGAGCTGCCGGGTCGCAGTTCTGTTGGCGTTGTCTGTCGAGAGCTCTCCGCACTAGGAGTGTCTCTGGGAACGATAATGCCTACGGAGCCTCGGCGCGATTTGAACTTAACATTGTCAAGTCCAATGTTAAGAAAAGGATCGGGGTCTGATGGACTTAAAACGGGTGCCTCTTGATCTCCGTTGGCCGGATGGGTAATATCCAGTTCGGACTCGGTCAACGTTACTAAAGGCATTGATTTCCTTCGAAGGCTTGTGACTTTGAGTTTGTCATCTATTGTTAGCTGGTTGATTGGAGGGGTAGGGTCTTTCGCGTCCGGCATCAGGATGTCGGTGTCTACAGTCGATTCAAGGCGATTCTTTGCCGTAACCTCAATTTGCTGTCTTAATCCAGCCGGGCACTTCTGCCAGAACTCAACCAAGACATCCCCGCTGAGCATTAGACATTCCACAGACGTGACAGATCTCACAGTAGCAGTACGGCGAGGGGTCAGTGACAAGCTAACAATTTCACCAAAGTATTGGCCCTGTCGAAGTCGAGCCTTTACTTCAACGCCATGACCGGTCCGGTTTTCTGGCCCTCTGCGGAGATCCGACTCTTTGTTCTCATTGAGAACTTCTACCTCGCCTCTGACAATGAAGTATATTTCGCGCCCAAGGGTATCTTGTCTGATGATATCGGTAAAAGGAGGATAGGATCGGGGCTGTAGCTTCAAGCCCAGATAGTGAAGAAGGTCGGGAGTGAGACTGGAGAATAGAGGCATTTCCTTCAACAACGAACGTACATTGACGGATCCATTTGCGAGGGCACTGGACGAGGTATCGCTGATACCTGGACTTGGGGACTTGCGTTTCTTGTTCGTATTTAATATTCTTAAATCATTCTCTTCGCCCGGCGAGAGTCCCCCGGAGTTACTCTCACGCAGTCGCTTCGAGCCCCTCCTATTCATGCCCACAGTCTGTTCGGCCGCATCATAACGTTCCTTATTTTTCTTTTCTAGAATTGATAACCGTTCCAAAGCTTCTTCACGGATGGCGCGTTCGACTTCAGGAAATCGGGGAAGGATTTTTCGGAAATCTTCTTTAGTGAGAACGACGAGCAAACAGCGACTCCGCGCAATGATTGTTGCTGTACGAGGTCGGTCCATCAGAACACCAATCTCGCCGAAGAAGGCTCCGGGCTTCAATTCTGCATGCACACTCTCTCCATCGCGGGATGTCACTGCCACGGCACCTCTCACCAGCCAGTACATCGCCTTTGCCTCGTCTCCCTCGGTCACGATATAGTCGTTGGCGGCATGGAGCTGCGGACGTAGATGCAGGCCTACTTCGGCGAGGAAAGAATCTGGGGTGGATTGAAAGAGAGGAAAATTGCGAATGCGCTCAATCAAGTCTAATGGCATGCCCTGAATCTGCGACGACGCCAATGGAGATGGACGAGCAGGCCGGTTCGGATTCAGAGCCGAGTCAAACGAGTGTATCAAGGAGACAGCTTCCGGTATGGGAGCCGCAGTTTTGGTGGAAGCACCGCTGCTGGAACGGCGTGATCGCCGCATGGCCGTTGCTCAATTCGGGGTAGCTCTGCTCAGTTCTTGTGTGTTTCCTGGCGATCGCCCGTATATTTTGTAAAAATGTGAAGGATCGTGGAGCCTCAAATTATTCTTCCAATCGGAACTCAATCGGCGCTGCGAAGGCTAGGGTATACACATGATGCGACGATTGCGCACGAGGATTCAATGACGTCGACGACGGTGGCATGAACCGTTAAGGATATACTGTAGCTTGTGTTACTATCACTGTTATATGAACGGCAAGAGATGTGTTTAAATGATTCAGTAGGGGTACAGTCTGTGCTAAAGAAGGACAAAGGAAGAGAAAAGCACGTACTGAGGTAGTGCAGAATAATTATTGTCGAAGCTGAGGAAAGACCGTCCATGTGCTTGGGATGGCGGGGAAGGAGCGAACGCCGTGAGGGCGGGAGATCCACCGCAACCAAACTCTAGCTCCCCAAGTCCCTCTGACACGCCGCGCTTATTCTCTGCTTTCATTCACGAGCTCTGTCGAGTCAGAACGCAAACTGCCGGTGCCGTCTGAAACAATCGCTCGGCAGAGGTGGAAGAAAAAGATCGAGATCGACGATGATGAGAAAAGAAAGAAGAGGGGACCGGACCGTGTGGGGAGGGGGGGATGAACTAAGAGAGGCACGAAGCCTGCCAGGTGTGGTAACCTACTTACTGCATTGCAACACTGAGCTGGATATGATCGAGTGCGAGTGGATACGAACGGCTAGGACATCGAATGACCGCGACTGCCATCGACTATAGTGTAGTATGACGGCGCCTTATCAAAAGATGCGAATTAAGTGCTTCTAGATTGATCCTCTATACTGTATACAGCTCCATGGCAGTTCGTATACGTAGATGCTTGATGCACGGCTGAAGAATAAACAGACTGACACTACGTACCTCAGCTGAGAGATCAGCTCCAGGTAATTGGACCACTCGCTTTGCCGATGAGATCACCACAAGCTACCGTGATCGTCGCTATGTAGTCAAAACGTCCACAAGTTGTGCCATGAGTCATGAATCAGCCTAGCCGAGAATCTGAATTTTGAGCATTACAGCGTTCAAACTAGACATGATATGCGGTACATCGTACATCGTACGACTAATCTTGGATACACACTTATGCGGAGTGTCCGTACCTGTGTGAAAATCCGAAAATAAAAACGAGATGAGAGCATCTCCAGTGGCTGCGTAACGAGGGAGTACCCGCTAGATTTTGTATGTCTCTTTGATAAAGCTCATTGGCTGCAAAATCAGGCATCGCATCCTTGCAAGAGGATGCAGCAAGAAAATAAATGACATACAAACGTCAAGGACCTGCGCTAGTATTTTCTAGAAGCTTTCTAGAAGAAACCTTGTCTTGTGATGCAGACGGCGTCCAGCCTCAGTAGACGAAAATAGATGAAGATGCCCACTTCTGAGCGTGGATCCTGCCTTTTACAGCTTCTTGTTGGCCAGATCTAGCAATACAGCGCTACCGCGAGTCAAGCCACAGACGGCATCCTTGCGTGGTGTCATGACAAGTGCAAATCATTTCTTTTTCATGAAGAAAAGCGGTGCCTCTTGAATCTGGCAGTCCGCCCGCTGCTCATTCGTAGTCCTACCAAGCTAAGGGAAGGAGGGAGATGGGATGGAATGGGGGCCATCCTGGTATCCGAAGGGCATGGATATAAATGTAGACTTGAATTGATTGCTACAAAATATGTATTTTTCTTTGATAGAGACAATTTGTCTATGTTGTACACATCCCCATTGTGCCTTTCGCAATCAAAAAGTTGGAATCGACATCGCCATACCTTGCATCCCAAGATGTTTGTTGTTCAACATCGGCCCCAAACGGCCCCCACTGACGTTTTGCAAACATCACGGCATGCATTTTTAGCCTACACTAACTCTCAAAGCAGCAATAGCGTTCAGCTGTGCCTGAAAGCTAAGCATCGTCGGATCCGCATTGGTTCCTCGTATGGCACGGCTCTTAGAAGCGGATATGCGATGACTAAATGATTCCCTGGCAGAAAGATCAAGTGTCGATCATTATTATCACTTTGGCCCACGCATACGTATGGTTCTGCCAAGTTTTGAAGGGTTCCTTACAAAGCCGAGCCGAAACCGATCACGAAGTTGGTGGTATGCCGTGTATGTTCAATCATCACTCCGAGTCGTACGAACTTCCACCGGTCCCTCAAACGATCTGTAAATTTTATGTTTACCATCCGGCGATACTCGGGCCATGAATCCGATGGAGGCTAGAAAGTAGAACATCAAGTTAAAGTGTCGCTGGGTTGGCTTACGTGCCGGCCGAAACGTTGATCGCTCCATGAATTTCTTCAGCCCGCCAAGATTCACACAAGCTTGGAGTCATTGGAAGCACCCGGCCCGAACAGATATTTAATGTAAGGAGGACGATTTCCCTTCATTGTAGCGAGAGAATCCTGAGTCAAACCGTACACTAAGCTCAGCTTCAGTCCCAGTTTCGTCGTTCTGGCGGCAGTATAGATATCGTGACGAGCTAACAGCGCGAGCAGCATTAGCAAGACGAACTAGATTCCTACTTGCGGTTCAGAGAGCTTTTACCTAGCAGGCTGTAGATTCCCGAAAAAGACAAGCCTGCAATGACAGTGGAGAGGAAATCTCGACGGTCATGACGAGCACAATCCACCGTCTCTTCAAAAAGGACAAAAGCCATCGCACCAACACCCAGTCTGGTACCCAATCTGAATCCATCGAACACTCCGCCAACAATGGCCTTGTAATTCTTCGTCTTGTGGTATTGGAACCACCCGGTCGAGGTCGTTGGGAATCTGTGGGCGTTTTCCGCTCGAAATTGGTAGGCCGCTTTTCGAGCTCCGTGGTTTGCGCCGACGCCCAGTCCGACTGAGAAGGCAGTGAATGCTGTCAAAGGTAGTCGTTTTTCGATATCCATGCCAAGTCGAGGTGGTGTGGTTGATTCGAAGAGCTTATACCAATGTAAGACCTTGACCAGGCCGGGTTCCTCACCCCAGCTGCGTTCTGGATGAGTATCTGCCATTTTGATTATATATAAAACCCGAGCCAAGGCAAGGAAATCATAAGATTCATGTAGAAAGCCACCGAATAAGCAAAGTGGAAAAGGGAAATGTCGACCAACGTTCGATGGTTTGAAGATCTCCCAGTTTGAGCCGAGACGGAGTTTAAGCTTGCTTCTCCACACTAGCCCGTTTAGATTTCCCCAATACCTCTCGATAGACAGTCATCTTCCGATCGAATCTCCTATCTCAATCATTCGGCATGGTAAGTGCTACGCAAAGAGATGTATAAACTCCAGGTTCAATAAAAACTGTCTAACTAATATGTTTATAGTCTCCAGATCCGCTGAGTTGGACCTTGCGGTTCAAAAAGCACAAGACAACCGTGTTGCTGATGCTCCCAGCTCAAGAATCAATCCAATCCACAAAAGAAAAGCTCCACGGTGCACTCAAATCGCGTGGCCTCGCCCAAATCAATGGCGATCCTGTCCCAGATGATCCTTCAGATATAGAATTCGGAACACCTATCGATCGAAACGAGCTTGAGAAAGGTTGGATTCGTTTGGATATTTCAGCCGAAGAGAACGGCGACAGCACAACGAAAACCTCAGGCACGGAACGACCGAAAAGGAGCTCGCTGACTAGTAGCCTGCAAGCCGCTGATATCCGTGATGGACAGGCTATTGCATTTCGATTCAGGAAGACTGCTGATGCGGATCTTGAGGATCCTGGATGGGATGTTTTGGTCCCATCGCTCGACGATGAAGAGCCTGAGTAACCAGCTACTTGGTTGGCCGTTTAATGAAAAACATTCATGTCGCTGTGCTCTGGGTAGACTGGCAAACAGGTCGATGGTGTTGGTGGCGCATTTGATTTACAAGGGACGGTCTGTAGCTGCGTTGTACAGTGCGTAATTATCTAAATGCAGCTATTTTTCATTATAGCTTCGATTACTATGGTCAGCTTTTCTAAATAATGCTTCTGATCTAAATCAACTCGGAGACTACTTGTCGTTAATTATCGTTAAATGGTAGCTGGTTTCAGATTTTATTCATATCTTATCAGAAAGTGCGTGGAACGTACTGATAGCCAGCGGGAAAGAAAACGGCTTCCTCCGAATATTTCTCCGCGCACGCACTCTCGGTGGTTGCCCTGACAACAACGGCCAACACGAGCAACATCAGCAAACAGAGCAAACAAGGCCTTAATCTCATCAAACAGATTAACATATGGAGCCTCCACCTCAGCATTCCTTAATTACACAATCCAACCAACCTTCTCCTCACTTGTATTTTCGTTCTATCGATAGTGCTATTCGACTTCAACAGCTCAACCGACTTTTCTACTCCTCCGGCAAGAGGAGGCATTCGACCTACCATCATCCAATTCGACTTTACTCTTCACGCAACGACCACGACAGCTTAACTGGATTCATAACATCAAAAGAGATCCAATCTCGAAATGGCTGCCTCTAGCGCCGCGTCATCGATCTCGGTGACAGTCAGAGTGCGGCCCTTTACCATTCGAGAAGCTGCACAACTCTCCAAATCCGACGAGACACCGTTGTTTCTCGGTGATGGCTCGCTGGCTGGCGTCCCCAGCACTCCAAAGCTCGCTCAGAAGGGTATTCGACCAGTTATCAAAGTCGTTGATGACAAGTGCCTGTAAGTGCCTCCATCAAGCCTTATTATTATGTCGGCTCACAGTGAATTTGCCAGTGTTTTCGACCCGCCCGAAGACAACCCCGTTCAGAAATTCTCTCGAAGCGTCGTACCCAATGGTAAACGAGTCAAAGACCAGACTTTTGCCTTTGACAGAATCTTCGACGAAAATACCACGCAGGCCGAAGTCTATGAAGCGACAACTAGAAATCTTCTCGACAGTGTTCTAGATGGGTACAATGCAACAGTTTTCGCCTATGGTGCTACAGGATGTGGTAAAACACATACCATTACCGGCACAGCTCAGCAACCCGGTATCATCTTCTTAACGATGCAAGAACTTTTTGAAAGGATCGAAGAAAGAAAGGAGGAGAAAGTGACGGAAATTTCGCTTTCATACCTTGAAATCTACAATGAGACGATTCGTGACTTACTGGTCCCCGGAGAAAATCGAAAAGCTCTGATGCTGCGTGAAGATGCCAATCAAGCCGTGTCAGTGGCTGGTCTATCGAGTCATCACCCGCAGAATGTCCAGCAGGTCATGGACATGATTATGCGCGGTAACGAGTGTCGTACCATGTCGCCTACGGAAGCCAACGCTACCTCATCTCGATCCCACGCGGTCCTCCAGATTAATATTGCACAGAAAGATCGCAACGCAGATGTGAACGAACCTTTGACCATGGCTACCCTCAGCATCATTGATCTTGCCGGAAGTGAACGAGCAAGCGCGACAAGAAATCGAGGCGAGCGACTTCAGGAGGGAGCAAATATCAACAAGTCCTTGCTTGCATTGGGAAGCTGTATTAATGCGCTTTGTGATCCGCGTAAACGGAACCATATTCCTTATCGAAACTCAAAGTTGACTCGTCTGTTGAAGTTTTCCCTTGGGGGCAACTGTCGAACGGTGATGATTGTTTGCGTCAGTCCTTCAAGTCAGCATTTCGATGAAACTCAAAACACACTTCGGTACGCCAACAGAGCCAAGAACATTCAGACAAAAGTGACGAGAAATGTGTATAATGTCAATCGCCATGTCAAAGACTTCTTGGTCAAGATCGACGAGCAAATGGCTCTTATCAACGAACTCAAAACTCAGCAAAAGCAATATGAAAATATCGCTTTCGCCAAATTCAGGAAACAGACCGAAAAGAAGGAAGCTGTGGTCCGCGAAAGCGTGGCTCGCTTGCGAAATGCTTACGAGAACGCAGCTACTGAACGACAAGAGAAGTCGACAAGCATGCTCAAACTGAGGCAGGTCAGCCGAAGAATCGCCATGCTGTCTTCTTGGATTGCTGCTTTCGAAGAGGTTTGTGCGTCGTGCGAAAGCGAAACACCCATGGAGAATTTGCAAGCCATTCGCAAATCGGCACAGGGCATTCTTTTCGAATTGGAAAACACTCGCCATCATTTAAACCAGCGTATTTCGAAAAATAATTGGGACAGAGCCATCAACACTGCTCTCGATCATGGTGTTCAGCAACTCAAGGAATTTGACATTAGCGATAACTCGGATATCGCCAACCTTAACCGAGAGGCCGAGTTGCTCAAATCAAACGCAGAGCGCGAAATGCTGTCTCTGATTGCCGAACAGGACAAAGCAGGTGAGATGTCTACTGTGCAAATGCTCCTCCAGGCGCAATTCGAGATAGTATCTTCGATCGAAAACATCATGCAGCTTACAGAGGCAGAAGCTGTAGAAGTTGGCAAGAAGATACTACATAAAATGCTGACATCTTGCATGTCCTCGGTCTCGAATGTTGTCAAGCCAGATGGCAAGATTCCTACCATTGACATGCCTCCCACGCCCAAGGCTGACACCTCATTTCGCCGGAGAAAGTCCAGCCTTGTTGCAATTCCCTCCAGGTCTGCGCGGCTAAGCATGTCTGTTCCTCAACAAGTGCCCACTTCTCCAGTGAAGAATACACCACGACGGCGCAAGCTAGGTATAGCAAAGAAGGGAGTCAGCTTCACCCCGGTCAAGGCGCCAGCCCCCAAGACAAGCAAAAGAGCTGTCAGATGGAGGGATGATGAGCAAGATGGGTCTCTTGCCGAGTTCGAAAAGACTCCTCAGAAGGCTGTTGTGACTGTGATTGAAGATACTGAAGAGCCAACTCTTCCAAAAATTTCCCCAATGCCCAGAGACATCCCAGTCTATAACCCCAAGACTGAAGAGCCGCTCCGTTCCTCGTCTCCAATTCCCCCAGCACCAGAGACAAGTATTGTGATACCCAACAAGAACAATCGATTCAAGGCTGGATTCTTGTCCAAGAAGCCTGAATCTCCGGTGCCGCCCACGATGACGAGTATTTTACCAGAAGAACACTCCCCTCTTCGCAGCATTGAGAACAGCAGCTTTTTGAACAGGCCTGCGGTGGAAAGACCATCCCGTATAGCGGTACGATCTCCAAGTGGTAGCTATCTCGGCAGTAGTCCTGTCTCTGATAGTGGGAAAACGTCGTGGAAAGCGGACAAGGAGGATGCTATGAGAATCAGCGCTGCAATGCGACGCATTTCCGGAAGTCAATTTGGTAGCAGCACGTCTAGTGTTCCGGTGAGCAGAGCGCACCGACGCCGAAGCCCTACCGCAACAGGGACACTCGGCAGCTCGCCACCGGAAAGCGCTTTGTTCTCTGCATCTGAAGCTAGACGCATGGTCAAAAGCGAAAAGAGCCATGACTTCAGACCCAGCGTCCTTGGACCGCGTGCTGTTTCAGTAACGAAGAATTCTCGACGTATCACCATGGGCGGCGACTTCCGGCCTCGCGATCTCAGTCTTGGAAGCCGTGATTCTGCCAGATTGAGCCTGGTAGCCGGAAGTCCTGAGTCACGATTCAGCCTTGGGCCGGCCATTCGAGGAGGAGCGTTGAGGTGAATGAAGTATCACGATATTGTATAGTGTTATGTCTGTCTTCAACGGGTGCTTGCTCAGAGGTGATTTCTTACCCAAATACATATTTTGGATGACGGCGTTTGTGTTGAAGGCGTATACCTTGGTTCGGTCGGCGTATGCTTTTCTGTGTTTTTTTCTTTCACTTAACATTCTCCTTTGTGTTTATACTATTCTTCGATTCTACCAGACGCGTGAATATAACATTCTATTTCATACTGTCAATACTCTGCTTACTTCTGAAATTATGTTCATTGTAGAGTACATATATGATAGTAGGCCATCGAATGAGGTTGCTCGGAGATGACGCCACCGCTTTGAATTTCTTAAGATTCTATGACTCGCAATTATATTGCTCGATGAATATGTACTATTATTGTTGTGACAACCGACTTGATATTCACTTCAATATCAATCGCATAATCAAGTATCCCACATCTCAGAAAGTCGTCGAACCTCGTGGTGACAAAGCACAGCTGACAATCCGCTCGCGGAAGCTCTCGCTCTTCGAAGCTTTAACTTGCCGGAGCTTCTTTTCTGATCGCCACATCGGTCTACCTAAACTCATATTTCCCACGTCGTACGTACCAACCCGACAACCTCTTCCATATCCTCGATTTTTGCACTATAGTAGCTAACTTTAGAAAAAGATATGACTTCATTTATCTCTCGTCTCTTCCGTCCTTTGTCCACTACCTCCGCCCCTGCCTACGCCGTCACTCCACGCAAGGACATCATTATGCCTGACAACGCGCAAAAAGCTACCGTAGCCGCAGGCTGCTTCTGGGGAGTTGAGCATTTATATCGCAAGCATTTCGGAAACGGGAAGGGTCTGATAGATGCCAAGGTTGGGTATGCCGGTGGCCATACAGATTCTCCGACTTATCGGGCTGTGTGTTCTGGAAATACGGGCCGTAAGAACTATATACCCTTCCTCCCTCGTGGAATTGTGTAGACAGCATAGCTAACGGTATTCTGAGGCAGACGCTGAAGCATTACAAGTAACCTTCGACCCCTCCATCGTCACCTACCGACAACTACTCGAATTTTTCTACCGCATGCACGATCCCACGACCCAGGACCGCCAGGGTCCAGACGTGGGGACCCAATACCGCAGCGCGATTTTTACGCATGACGAGGAACAATCCAAAATCGCGCATGAAGTAACCGACAAAGTGGCCAAGCAGTGGTACAAGCAGCCCATTACGACGCAGATTATACCTGCGGGACAGTGGTGGGATGCGGAGGAGTATCACCAGCTTTATTTGCATAATAATCCGAGTGGCTACGAGTGTCCTTCTCAGTATGTTTCCTCTTTTTCCGGTGCTTGTTATGGGGAACTATGTTTTCTCCATTCGTGTGGAAATTAGGCTGACTTTTTGACTAGTTTCTTGAGGAATTTCCCGCCTCTCTCGGATTGACTACGCTCTGGGCTGTAGATGAGGTGGGCATGCTTGTATATGTATAACAATTAGCATACGTTTCTGATATCTTACCCGAATTGAATATCCGTAAATTCTCATTGTATATGTGTGTGTTTGCGGCCCTGCAAGAATATGTTAACATTTGCTTATCCTCTATACCCCGCTATCACTGATAAGCATTCCCGGAATTCAGAATTGAGATCTCGAAGGGGTGAGCAACAAAACGGCAAATCACTGAATTCTTCATTTAGGTAGAAGATAAATAGCTACCTAGGTACATGCCCATGAGGCCGCCTGATTCACTTCAAAGATCCCTTACTCAAGCACCCGTGGAGATACATGTTTGTATATATATTTATACACATACCACCGTACGTGGCATACCCGAATTGTTTATGACATATATAATATGAGTGAGCATGACCTGACACGATGCCGGTCACTGCTCATAAAAGTCGGTAGACCGCGTGGATCAACCGGGCCGGTGATGTCTATCAGGCTTCCCCTCATGTCTAAAATGGAGGACGTACTTTAATTACCCGATCCGGACGGGTATTTATAGCCCACTTCTTTGGACATCATATCTTTTGAGCCTTTGTACCTTTATAAAGCTTGTAAATATATCATCCAGATTCAATATAAAGGCATTCTGCTCTCCGATAGCAGGAAAAGCACAGTTGATAATTAGATATGCCCCTTTCGAGGTCGCCGCTGGCTTTAAGCCGGGGTATAACGTACAAAGCTATTCCGCAACTCTGGTATACTCAGATTGCTACATACAGCTCATCAACACCGCGGCGCCTTGGTCATGCCGGAAACAGCAGCCATGGAATAGCACCGACACCAACACCAAGTGGAACAACTGTCGGCATCAATCCATCTACTGATATAGCCAACGAAACGCCAAAGGCAAGAAGAGGCAATGACGACGACTCCTCGCCATTGTCTATCCTTCCGTTGAGTGCTGTTATACGAACATTGGCTATTACAACATTCACCTCCGTCCCATTCTTACTCGGGCCTGCTCTCGCTTCTCTTTCCATATTATCTGACTCTCAATCACCGTTGCTCAACCCCGACAAGAATCCAATTCTCAAAGCCATTCTTCGCCAGACTATCTACTCACAATTCTGTGCCGGGGAAAGCCCGGCTGAAGTCCGGAAAACAATTGCAGATCTGAAAGAATTGGGATATGCCGGCGTGATTCTAGGGTATGGTAGGGAGGTTGTCATGGACGGGCACGAGACGTCGATGTTTGAGCGTCACAGTGGGAACGAAGGTGCTGCATCAGCGGCTGGGGAGGTTACGCCGGACACCGGCCAGATTTTGCGAGAGATCCGGGAATGGAAAGAAGGCACAATGCAAACGGTTGAGCTCGCTGAAGAAGGGGATTTTGTGGCTCTGAAGTTCACCGGTGCCGGGCGGGAGGCCCTTCGACATCTGGTTCAGGGGCTACCGCCATCTCCGGCCCTTCAAAAGGCTATTTATGAGATCTGTGATCGCGCTAAAGAAAGGAAAATCCTGCTACTGTTTGATGCCGAGCAGCATGCTGTTCAAAACACAATTGATAAATGGGTTCTTGACCTACAACGGAGATACAACAGCTCGTTCTCTATTCAGGGTAAGCCTCGTGCTCTGATATATAATACATACCAAGCCTACCTTCAGTCCACACCAAAGACACTAGCCAGTCACCTTGCAGTTTCGCAAAATGAGTCGTTTGTCCTGGGCGTCAAGCTTGTCCGCGGAGCATACCTCAACAGTGACCCCCGAGAGATATTCTGGACCACCAAACAGCAGACAGACAACGCCTATGACGCCATTGCACAGTGCCTGATAACCAGAAAATACAATAATATTGTACAGCCAGCAAACAAAGACACCCTTGCTTTTCCACAAGCCGACCTGGTCCTGGCAAGCCACAATCGGGCGTCTGTCGAACGAGCCCGAGCTCTTCGCGATGACCAAACGCGACGAGGTGAAACCTTGATTGAGATGGTTTATGGACAGCTCCAAGGCATGGCGGACGATATTAGTTTTCCGTTGGTCCGACAGTCGATAACGGCGTCAAGTGACCACAGCCTCGGGCAACAACCTAAGGGGGAAAGGCCAAAGCCATACAAGTATCTCGTCTGGGGCACCGTTGGGGAATGCACGAAGTATCTGTTGCGCAGAGGCCATGAGAATAGAGACGCAGCTTCAAGAACAAAGGACACAAGGACGGCCATGCTGAAGGAATTGAAGCGGCGTAGCTTGATGGGGTGGAGTTGAGCCTCAGACTGCGCGTTTATTTCTTTTCTGCTCGAGTGACAGAGCATAAGCTTAACCGCGCAGTTCAAACCTGCTTGTTCGCTGCCGATGGGTCAAATACGTATACTGGTCCGAGGAGTTGAGTATATAGATAATATAGTGTGTTTCAGCCTCACAAGCCACCAAACCGATTCTCACTGCCTATATGTACATAGCTTGATATTGGATTCTAAAAGTAGCCGAGAGAACTCCCGGACATGAGAAACCTTGCCTAATCGAGTAATATCACTTTTTCAATTAGTTATCATACATAGTACAGGATCACATATTCAGATATACCCACTTACAACTGATGATAACAAGATGGGCCGAATGGAAAAGACATTGGAATTCGGCCTGTCTTCAGCAATGGCTTTCCACATTCCCTAGGAGCCATAGAGAAATCTGACAGCTGTCACACGTTATGCTATAATATTCCTCTGAGAGGTTTTTTGCCGCCGCTTTCATTGTGCACCAATAGGAGCCTCACTGCTGGCGATGTCTGATATTCCGGAATCATCTAGGTTCACATTGGCGCATAGAGTCTGGTGCCTTTGTTTAGTAGAACGACGATGTAATAAAACAAACAAATCACTTGACCAGATTTTGTTTGTTAACTTGCAATGGTAGAGAGACATTTTTTCTTTCTCTCCACTATCCATAGTGACACTTTCTCTTCACACAGACACTTCTCTACAAGAATCTTTGCCATTACTCATTCTTTCCGCCTCTGCTGATTACTATCTTTCTGCTTTTTCTTCTCTTTGTCAATTCAGTAAAAAGACATCTTAATCTGTTGATCCGGTGCAAATTTTCTCATTTTGTTGAGCTAGAGAATCACTTGTCACTCAAGACTCATCCGCAGAGCCTTTTTGGAGTCATTTGTTCTCAAAGTCCGATTTTCCTGTATCCAATCTCTGTACGCGTCGGCAAAGCCCTTTCTGGTTTCGTCCTGTTCTCAAATTTTGTTGCTCCTGTTCTCATCTCTTTACGCGTCTGACCTCGGACGACAATATCACGAGAAAGACTACATCGAAAGCTCTTCCTCTAGGCCTCATTTCCAATGGACCCACAGCTGCTTTTCGAAGTCCCCGAAGGCCTTGAAGCCACTCCAGGGCATATGTCTGCTGGGTTACAGGAGATTCGTCTAGTAACCGACGAAGTGAGTACAACGCGGGCTGACACATATGCCCATCATACGGCGACAGGTCAGAGACTGACTTTGAGTAGCTTCGCATTCATGGATGCCACCACGAAGCCAACGAAATAGGTCGACTCGCTCTAGAGATCATCCAGCAATGGCACAATGCTTTGGATCGGATCAGAGGAGCCGTCGCAGCGTCACAGCATGCTCATCAGCTGCCACCTATCCCCGTAAGCAGCGCCATTCAGAGCATTACATGTCCAGTGACATGCAGACAACTGACTTCTATTTCACACCAAGGGCCTGTATCCTCTTCCCAGTCTCGCTGCCGGACCAATCCTCGCGGTCATGAACGAGCAGACAACTGAGACGAGTGCTGAACAAAGTCATGCAGAGCCTTTTGAAGATGGCCAGGGCCAACAAGCTTTGCTTTTGCCGGTGCGCACAAAAACTCCCGAGCCAGTGCCTGTAATCGAAGCGAGCTGGGCGCGTATCGCTTCGGCTTCGGCCAGGGCTCAACTTACCGAACGTCCCGTGTCCCACGCGAACCGTGAGGGCAAACACAGCGCTGGACCTCTGGTGATAACGCGCACCGCTAGCCGTCGCGCCATTGGTGATGTTGCCGAAGCGTCTTCCAGCAGGGTTGCAAGCCGTCACATTGACAAGAACGGTGATGGCATCCTTGAAGATGGCAAGGCAGGGATCGTTGTGGTCCAAGGACCGATCGAGGCCATCAAAAACATCCTCAGTTACATTTCAGCACGTATTCATGAAGGTGCAGTCTATGACATGTCTATGAAAAAGGATCAGGAGATTGTTATCATCTTCCAGTATGCCTTCCACGCGCAGATTTTCGTTGACCGGAACACCGAGTCAGTTGCCACTCGCGGGGAGTCTGTCTTTGGACCTGGGGATTGGATTGTCACTCTTGGCAAGCCTATGGAGTGGACTGATACCCTTCGACGCATGGCCCACCCTCATCGAGAGCGACGACGTCTCACTTTCGTCAAGTCACGTCTTTTTGCCGACAATCCTAGCTTCATAAAGTGGGTCCGTGAAGTGCAGGATGTTGCCGGTTCTGCCAACGTCGACTTTGTCTGGGCTTTCAACACTGGAAACGGTACGTTACTGTTGTTTGTGCCGATTTTGGAAGCATACTAACTTCTTTGGATAGCTACCGCCGTGTTCTTTAGTGTGGCGACTGCCCGTAAGGTTATGCAGACTTTTTCCCATTGGCGCGGCAGTCGTGGCTGCTATGAGGACTTGGTCGTGTCGTACTCGTCCGATCCATGCGAGAAAGACTTGCAGCTGACTACTCAGCTTCGCTACCATGTTCAGCCCGCCCACCGCCGTTTCGAAAAGCTGCCTGCAAATGAGAATAGTGGTCGTCACCACTACTACCACGGCCGGAAGTAGATCGAAAGATGAAGGCGTAGGTTTTTCCTGGCCTCGATTCTCAACTCTCAACTCAATCGTCATGAATTTTTACGCCGTTATTTTTCTGTTCCCATCTCGAGTCGATCATGATCATCGTGTTTACTTTCCTTGGAGTGTCCGAATGGTTGTATTTGTTGACTTTCCCCAATATCAAAGGGCCGTTGTAGGCAGTCTTCAGTTTCTTCATGATCCGACTCTCTTTCATTTTATTTATTATGAGACTGTATTGGCAACTCCATCTTGGCTGAAGGGATATTTCGCAAATCATGTGCTATCATCCTTGAGCTTTGTGCATTGGATAGATACGGGTTGAGTTGGAGGCCAGGCAGTGTTTTGTATTTCCTTTGAAGCTGTATTAGCGAAGCCTCATGGTAGACCAAAGATGCAATGATGAGTTTGACGATTGACAACTCCTGAGTGCTTATTAATCCCGTAGTTGCCTCCAGGCATATTCTTACAAAGGGAAGGAGCGGCCCGATAGCACTGAGCAACCCGATCACAGCTTTCATAGTGAATATCCAGTTATATCACTGCTTGATTTTATCCTATGTTTGCTTATCTACAGCTCGAGACTGAGTACCGATTGTTTACGTATGAGAGTAGTCTAATCTGTCTAACGCTGATATGCCGGCAAGCTGCATCTACTAGAAGTAGTAGGCATGTGCGTAAAATTGGTCTGTCAGGGCTTTGGCAACTGGTGGATTATGCGTCGCAGACCATTGTGATCAATGCCCCAATATCATGAAGTCACCATTCCCCATTGAAACGCAATCTGCTTGAATCGTGGCGTATCTGTAGTGCCAAAATCTACTGTTGGTGACATTGTGGTAACATAGCAATTGACTAGGGGTGGAAGCCATACGCAACACAGGGAAAGAAGTGTTGAAGTTTGGTGCTACCCCTTGCGCCATTCTCACTACACTGGTTCGGACGTAGACCCGTACCAGGCACAAAACGCGCGATAGACGATACTGGCTGAAGCTTGGATGGGAGGCTCAAAGAATGCAATGGTAGAAAACGAAGATTGGGAAGGACATCCATTACTAGATCGACGAGAGCTATGTGATGGAAGAGATAAGATGATTAGGCATGAGAAGATAACTAACTAATGCATAGACTGTTGATGACTGATGATGCGGACGACGCGACTACGCTAACTATCATTGGTTTAGCGGGGGCGTGGGCATGTCTCAAATTTAGACAGACTGAGTGCCGCTCCTTCCTCTGGCACTCACTCAGATCAAATATGGCAAGAGTGGACACTCGCCCCTACCAATAGGCAATAGCAGCTCCCTTCCTGCCTTGGTAAGCGCGCCTCGCATAAGCACCTTGCTATGATTGGCCGCTGTGATAAGACACCGTGGTGAAAGAGAATTCATTAAGCCAATCAGCAGCCAGCCCATTTTTCCATCCGGGTCTATTGATTCCATATCGACCAATAAGAGCAACAAGAGGACAACGCTAGTACTGTTCCTGGTTAGTCTCCAGAGGTTCTATTTCCACGGACAAACTAACTAAGAGTTTGCCTGAAACTAGCTGGAAGGAGGAGGAGGGCCACTGCCCTTTTTCTACTTGATTCCTCCCTCATCTCCTTCCGTGACCTGTAACGTCTTCCATCCTTTGGGTGTTTTACATTCGTTATAGACGTCGCTCGCTTTCCGCCATCCTTGTCTTCTTACAGTCGTTTTTGCTTTTATTTGCATTCCCCCCTCTTAGTAATAACCGTTCAACCTCGATTCTCCGGATTGACGGGTGATCGCGTTCTGCTCGGGCATCCTCGCGAACTGAACTTTTGTTATATCAGATTTGTTGGAAGTCTTGGTTGATTTCTGTATCTTTCTGTCCATTCGCTACGATGGTTCGTTTCGCTAGCCTCGCCGTTGCAGCTTTGACTGCATCCATAGCGTCTGCTGCCATCAGTTGTGGCATCGGCAACAAGTGTCCGGATTCTGCACCTTGCTGTTCTCGTAAGTTGTTGGATATTCTGTCCATGGATGCTATGAACTAATGAAGTCGAATGCAGAGTACGGGCAGTGTGGTACCGGTGCTTACTGCCTCGGTGGATGCGACCCCGCCAGCTCTTTCTCTTTGGATTCGTGCACACCAGAGCCCATCTGCCAAAGCAAGACCTTCAACTCCTGGGACAGCTTAGACGACTTGGCCAGCAATGAGAAATACCTTGGAAATGCTACCGAGTATGATTGGGTATACAGTGGTACACCAATTGTTCACAATGGAGATCTTATCCTCACCATGGGCAAGGGAAGTGTTGGTACTTTGGTTTCTTACAACCATTATATTTGGTACGGAAAAGTCTCCGGCACCTTCAAAACTTCTCGCGATGCCGGTGTTATCACTGCGTTCATCTTGTTGGCCGACTCTAAGGACGAGATTGACTACGAGTTCATTGGCGCAAATTTGACTACTGCTCAGACCAACTACTACTTTCAGGGCATTCTCGACTGTAAGTTCTTCTGGTCTCGAATCTCGTGAGGCTGTGTACTGATACTCTTGTTGAAAGACGATAACGAAGTCAACGCTACTATCGACTCGGACTCTTTCGAAAACTTCCACACATATGAGATTGACTGGACTCCCGATGCAGTCACCTGGTATCTCGACGGGAAATCTGTCCGCGTTCTGAACAAGGCAGACACATACAACGCGACCAGCAAACAGTTCCATTTCCCTCAGACTCCAGCTCGTCTCGAACTGTCTCTCTGGCCTGGTGGTCTTGCTTCCAACGCTCCGGGTACTATCGCATGGGCCGGTGGTGAAATCGATTGGAACAGCCAGGATATGCAGAATCCGGGTTACTATTATGCCATCTTCAGCAATGTTAGCATCACTTGCTACGACCCTCCTGCCGGTGCCAACGTCCAGGGCGGTAATGCATACATCTACACCGACCCAGCGCTCACTAACAACACCGTTGAGATTGTCAATAACAGCACTGTCTTGGCCAACTTTGCAGACACTGGTCTTAACATGACCGCAGGTGCTTCTGCCACCGCCTCAGCATCATCGTCTAGCTCGACTGTCGCAGACAGTATTCCTGGACAGAGTGGCGGTGTTGGTGCTCCTCACGGCGGCGGCGACTCCGGCAGCTCGCCATCGGGAACATCCAGTAGTTCCACTTCCACCTCGACTGGCTTCAGCCAGGGTTCCGGCAATACGAAGACTGGCACTGCGTCAGTCAACGAGAACATGTTCCAAAGCTCCATCTTTGCTGTTCTTGTTGCAGTCGTCGCTTTGGTTGCTTTGTAATCTTATCTCATATGTTGATGTATATTTATTTTGCGCGGAAATCGGTCGTCGATCCCTCGTATTTTCAAATACCCGCTTCTTGAACGCCAAGGCTTGATCTACGGTGCATAATTTATTGATTTTTTTGACACCCCATTTTCCCATTTATCGATGCTTTACTGGAGATACTGTAAATAATTTCTATGACGAATGCTTTTGATATACCAATGATTTCTGCTTTGTCCAAGTAGAGCTGAATTTCCTCAGTACTGTGAATGGGGGATTTGGAGAGTAACATCCAGCTACTCGAATGAAAGTTTAAGTTCTGGGAATCGATGTCTTAGATATCGTCACAGGTCCATGTGAAGACAAATGACTCTCTTGATAAGATCTTGATATATAATGGCTAATCTGTAGGGTTGTTTTTTCTAAAGGAGGTGATTGAATGAACATCAGCTTTCTAATCAATGAGGTGCTTAATGCTGGAGATGCTAGGGCTAACCAATTACACTTACGCAAATAGGAAACTTTAAGTTCTTTCCTATTTCAGACACTTCTCTAAGGGCTATCTAGTATTCTTGCTATAGTTGATATATTGTTTAGAAGTCTACTTAAAAGTCTTAATATATTGCTGTGAACTATATTGCAGTGACTGCTCACAAAACTGATCGTTCATTAGCTAATATTGGTTGTTTTGACCATCGCCCAAAACACACCACCACGCACATCGCCAGGACGATGAAGTCACACGGACTAGGCAGAGACTTCACAGCTTCATATAATATTAATTTCCTTTTGTTTGTCTTAATCACTCTTCTCACCCATCCACCTATCCATCCTCAACCCCCAGGTCTCCAGTCTTGCTCGACCTCGTTACCAACATCTTTGCATATCCTCGTCATCGAAAGTCTTCGATGAGCCCCATCAGACGTGTCTACTACTTCGGTGTGGGTGTGGCACGCATGCCTCGTGCTGAGTTCTGGTTTGCACTCCTTGTCCTCATCCTTTTCATTATCGTGGTGAAGGGGTTTGTAGACCTGGCCCGCGAGCTTTTCGAGTTCTACTAGACTACCACCAATTTTATCCGTACAAAAGCTCAAAGCAGGCACGGGAGACAGTTTTGTTGACAATTCAAAACCTTGCTCGTCGGAATCGGAAAAAGGGGAGGGGACAAAATGTGTATGTTTGTTGCCTATTATCACGTTGCCTGTCAACATATAGACATCCAACCTGCTCAAATGTGTGAGATTGTCAAGACCGAATTGGTTCGTATCAATGAACAAACTCAGTCTACTTCTTCTACTGTCCCCTCCAGCCCCCATCCGTCCTGTGTGCCTTGTTTTGCTGGACCTGGTGTGCAATCAAACATCGTGCAATACTATGTCGTTCAGCCAGACCAGGTCAGTCCAATGGTGGCAGCAAAGAAAGCTCGCCTCGAATTGCTTAGACAGAGAGCACAAGTCGCACTTTACGGTCAGGCTGGCCCATATGAACAGACCGGTGTTCGTGGACAAGGTGGATCTCACGGATCAGCGATACCCTCCGGACAAGTTTATGGTCAGACCGCTGCATGGGTAGCTGCCCAGAAGCAACATCAGCTGCTCCATCAGTTTCAAATGACACATCCTCCCCAACCCTTCGCTGGTTCCAGCGCTCCTTCTCCACCCATCACGGGCCTATGCCTCTACTGCACTGAAAGCGTCGAGTCTGTTGAAAGGATCCAACAGACTCAGCCAAACTATGGCCTGACCGAAGGAGACGTTATGGGGTCAGAGTCCTGGCGCTTTGTCGTTGAATCATATCAAAAGGCCCATGAACTTGTCAACAGCTGGATCGAATGTATGAGTGCAGCCAATCCTTTCAACACTCGTTTTGCCTCTGTTGACTATCCCGGCTTCCCATTTCATCTCGCCCTTCCACCATACTCCGGCCCTCCAGACGTCAGCATGGAGCCAATGGTCGAGGAACTCAACAAGGAGATTATCATGCGCAAAGTGCATTCCATGATCATTCAAAACAACGAGGAGATCAATGCTGTTGAGAACCGCTTTGCTAAGGAGGGCTCCGCTTACTATGAGAACAACCCTAATCGCTTCGTCAGTCATGCGCCTGCCGAAGATCCTTTCAAAGATGATGAACCACTTGGCGATGTTCCTGAAGTTCTCCACCCCTTGTTGCGTAATCAGTCTCAAAATGGAAGCTTCACGAAGCCAAAACAGAGGGTCAGCAGAGCGGTGCGAGACAACGTTGGCATCCGAGAGGCCCGAAACAAGTCTCCCACCCCAGCTTCGAGATATATGCATGGGACCAGTCTGCTTGAAGCGAATATGGCTACCTCTATGGACATCGATGATGGAACCGATACTGACCGTTTCGCCTTTACTGATCGCGCAAGTGACACTGAAACCGACGTGAGTACCGATATTGACGACGGCGATGGTGACACCGTGGTGTACCCGTCCTCGATCACAGGTTCCAGCCCTATGGTTATGAGCGGCACTCCAGCTCTGACTATTGATAACACGCCATCTCGTACCACAACAAGGTCCATCTCGACGCCTAGCACAGCCCCCAGATCTAGAAAGCGTGTGCGTATTTCGGATTCTTTACCGGAGCGTTGGCGCGCTGCGTTGAGACCCCGCCAACCCATACGTGAGGAGTCCATGAATGGATTATACCTTGACTAGGTCGGTAACAAAACCCGCCACGCCTTCAAGGCATGGGCGAAGTAAAGGGAGGATGAAAACTGAGAGAAGAATGAAAAGGAAGTCAGAAAACACACAAAAAAAGTATGTCGAGTCAAGAGCAGGAACTTTTGTAATGAAATCATGATTCTTATGATTGTATTCAGGATGCTTATGTGCATTACTGAGGTGGATATCCACAAGCCTATGCACAGATAGTTAGCTAGGTAGTCCGGAAATGAACAAATATCTCAGCCGCCCTCCACACATATACATAATTGTAGTCAAGGTGTAACTCTCCATGAAATCAGTGATGTAGTGAGTCCAGCCGTGCCGTCAAGCGAACGTCTTTAGTTGCGTACGTAGTATGAATTAGACTTCAAATTTTCGAGATGACATTGTATGCTTCCTACAATAAGACGCAATGTAATTTCACAAGATGAGCAGTCTTTATTTGGCGGTCTTCATCTTTCAGCAAAGGCTAGTTGGTTAAATGCGGTACCTCCGAGTCTATCGCCGAACGCCTCCACGCGCGGGCCCGGATCCATGGGGAGCACAGGAAGGTAGTGGGGACGACCTTTACCGACGACTAGGTATTTATACTACAGTGTTCAGCAATTACTGAGACTCTTATTTTTACCTACAAACCACTCGACACGATGAAATCTATGCAAACGAAGCCACCCGACAGGCTACTGGATAGCTGGATAGGAGTTACGGACCCGATTAAGAGAAAGACACTGCAGAATCGACTCAATCAACGTGCTCACAGTCAGTTGCTTCTCATGATTTGAATTAGTGTTTAGGGCTACTTACTGACATGAGCGTACAGGATGCCGACAGCGCGCTCTCAGAGCACAACAAGACAGGCAGCAGGACGGGGATGCAGAAATTAACATAAAACAAGAAAGACCTGTGGCTGATATTCAGCTACGGAAGAAGTCATCAAGTCCGCCTCGCTCCCTCGACCATTTAGACTTTTGTTACACAGCGACCAAGAGCAAACACCTCACGGACCTCGAAGCCCTTATCCACCTGGAATTTGCTAGAGGCTCACCTACCATTGATCTCCTTCTCGGCCTCACGCAACTCAACATTATTCGCGCCCTGCAAGCCAATAGAGACATCCTTGGCTACCAGACCAGCGACATGCATGACGACGCACTATCCGCCTTCAACTTCGGCCTGAGCATAGATTCTGATCTTATATGCGAGTCTAGTATCATCAAGACGAAATCGGATCTGCCGCTCTCCTTAATGCCGACGACGACTCAGTACAAAGTCCCGCATCATCCGTGGCTGGATCTTATCCCTATTCCGAAGATGAGGGATACTCTGATTCGGGCCGGTGATTCGATTGATGATCTGAAATTATGCCATGATATCTGTGGGTATCGCGTGCCTCAGACTGGAATCTTGATATGGAAGGAGCCCTGGGATCCGTCCGGTTGGGAGGTTACGGAGCGGTTTTTGCAGCTTTGGGGGTGGGTTGTGAGGGATTGTTGGGAGTTATTTGAGTCGACGGATCGATGGCGACGAAAGCGTGGAGCGGCGCCGTTGTTTAATTTGCTATAATTGGCTCGATAAATGTTTAAGGATACGTATTATTTGATATAGTACTGATATAACTCCTATGTAGATATGAATACTAGTTTAAGGATGAAAAACAATCTGATATATACCGCGTATGAACCTAAACGCCTGGATATGTCCCTTTACGAATCAAATACTCGGGTTCTAATGCTGACCACAATCGCAATCTTCTCCGCGCTTGCGGAAATCTCCATGATAACTATCGAACTCGCTCACACGGACATCAGCTCCAAGCGGATCGCCCAACCAGGACAAGGAAGCTTGTTCTTGCAGCTTCTGGGTGACAGCTTCCACATTGAGGTCGAGGTAGGCAGCCAGGAAGTCGCCGACTTCGGTGTTTTCGTGGTTTCCGTGTAACGGCCATGCATCTTTGGTTGAAGATGCGTAGATGTTGACGTCGACACCTGTACGATTTATTAGTTATTAATTAACAATGTTCCATGACATGATTGTCTTACCAGAATGCCCGTGCGTGGTCCAGCCAACCTGGGCACGTCGACTGATCATATCAGCAAACACATAACTCGACGGAACCTCGCTGTCGGAATTAAGTAACGAATCGACCTCTTCATCAGTGGCATCTTCAATTCCGAGGCCCTCTTTCAAGAGCGACTGGCGGATATAGTCACGCTGCTTCTCGAGAGAATCCTTCTTGCTGGACGAGCTGAGATATTCATTCAACTTCTTCTGGAGATATTCGCCAGAATGGCTAGCTTTGGCCAAAACATCTGGAAGCCACTTGTACTCGGGATATGACTTATGTAATTGTCGAGCAGCAGCGAGACCACCTGTTTCATGGTCGGAAGTGGCGACGAGAACAGTGGGGGTGTCCTCTTTCTCGATGAAATCCAACACAGCAGCAAACGCCTTGTCATACGCAAGAACTTCATGTACCTGAGCGGCAGGATCGTTGCCATGGCCAGCATGATCAATCCGTGAGCCCTCAATCATAATGAAGAAGCCTTGTTCGCTTGACTCAGTTGCCTTTTTCAATGCTGCCAGCGCAGTACGAGCCATTTCTTCTAGAGAGGGATATGTTTCGTCTTGGAATCGACGGTCAATCTCATAAGGAATATCTCTTTCCGCAAAGAGACCTAGCAAAGGAAGCTCGGCATCCTGGCCTGCACTCAAACCGTCGAATCCACTTCGGTCGGACACGTAGTGAAAGCCTTTGTCTTGCGCGACCTTAATAAGATTCCTATCATCTGCACGGCAACCACCATCGACATCTGCTGGTAGGAAATGGCAGCGTCCACCTCCGAGAATCAAATCCACCACGCGGCCTAGGGGGTGTTCGCCGATTTCTTGTTCCGCAATCAGATCTTCATACTCGCGTCTGTTTGCGTGAGAAGCGAAGCATGCAGGTGTCGCATCCGTGATACGCGTAGTAACAACCAGCCCCGTCTTGTATCCTGCAAGGTGAGCCGCTTCCAACACAGTACCACAAGCGGTGTGGTTTGGTAGCACAGAGATTGCACCATTATAACTCTTATGTCCACACGAGAATGCAGTCGCACCGGCAGCTGAATCTGTGACAAGACTTGACGAGGAACGCGTTCGCGAGGTACCGATGTGATGACGATCTAGAACCAATGTATCATTCGCCGGAAGACCAAGCTCAAGCTGGCGGAAGCTCCGTGTCAGTGACAGACTTGTCGGTCCCATTCCATCCGAAACCATGAAGACAATATTTCTTTTTCCCTCTGGTTTACCTCCAGGTCCCCATGCAAGGTCGTCTGGTCCATGTTGCTGCGTTGTTACCCGATGCTGGTACATGACAGCAAGGATGACAACTGCCATGGTTGCTACGAGCGACCAGACAAACAGGCCAACCTGTCGCCAAAACGACCAGTCTCTGTGTGAGCCATCCTGTGAGCGATGCGTACGTTCGCCTGTCAATAAGGCGTCTTCTTCGTCTTCGTTTCGGACTGAGGAGTGTTCGGAGGAGTGGCGTGGAGCAAGCAGCGGTTCCTCGCGTGACATCGTGCGTTAATTGCTATCGTGATAGCGTCGGTCTTTATGTCGATAGTATCATGAGGTAATAGAAATTGGATAAGAAAAGGATGAGGGTAGAGTAGCTCTTTAATATGGTGATAGATGTGAGCGATGACGATGAGATCGCCGGGACGAGCTTGTGACCTGAGCCAGACCCATCAGGAGGCCTACCCGCAAGTAGCGTATCATTTGGTACATACTTGCAATATCTTGTTTCGGATTTTACAATTACTGACTCTTTGCTACTTTCGTGGGGTTTTCTTTTCTTTTCTTTTCTTTTTTTGTTTAAGAATAAAAATTGCAAGAATGTATTGTACACATTATGACCCTGCTCGTTTCAATTATCGAGCACTCCATCCAAGGGGAATCATAGCTGCTGCGACTTCGGTAACGCCGCGTTCAGTAGCAAGCAGATTAAACTGTGCTGAAGCATTACGAGTATCCTGGATTTCGACCCTCATTCCTAGCGAATTGATGTGTCTCTTCGTTTGGGGGGACAATGGAATAATGGTAGATCCCAATCCTAATACTAAGATGTCTAGAAAATAAAATTAGCACAACTAGTTTCATAGGACAAAGTAGACGCATATAACTCACCAGGCCGAGGCCAAACCAGGCTCAGCAAACCCCAAGCTTCTTCCGGTATCTCAAACTGACCCTTCTCATTGACCATGTATTGTTTTCGGTTCTCCGTGTTTTTGAATAATTGCCATGGCCGCCAAGCGAACGCTTCTCCAGCGACCAGCAACACACCATCACCATTGGTAACCTTGACGCCATTGTCTAGATGGAATCCGTCGTCTAAGCAGGCATCAACTGCAGTTGCAGGAGTGGGTATATTTCCAAACACATTCAATTCGGCAAAATCCGTTTGAGTTTTTTCCTCGGAGCGTGGTCCTCGGTCATGCGTTTTCGGTTTTGCAGGTTGTAAACGAGGTGCAACTCGAGGAGGTCTGTGAGGAGTGACGTTCGTCTTTCCACTGCTGTATTTGCGGTATGATGATAGCCCGGGGCTCAGAGAGTGGCGGCTTGGGAGAAATTGATGGGAAGCCAAGGCATATTCGTGTGTAATTGAATTGCGCAGGGCGCGCAGAAGCTGTGGAGATGGCGAATGCATGTCTTGTAGAGAATGTCGCTATGATAAGGTATGCTCTGATGTTGAAAGTGACGAGGTGATTAGCAACTTCCGAGATTTGATTGGAATGATTCAATAAGTTGGCGCTTGTCCATCTTTGGTTTAGCATCTCGCTGCTTTATCCCGGCCCCACAAGTAAGCTGACTTCCATATCAGTTCCAATTAGGTCATATCAGAATATGGTCTGATATTAATCCTACGAGTGGTGTATGATGGAGGCTAATAGATCTCCTCTAGAGCAGACTGCCGATAATAGTCATGCTGGACCCCGCAAGTACATGAGCAAGGGTCGCCGTGCCTGCGACTTTTGCCGTTCAAGAAAGGCGGCATGTCAGATTGAAGTTGCTCCACCATGTCGTATGTGCAGAGCTCATGGGCAGCGCTGTGAGTTTACTGATCGCGTGGTGCGCAAGAAACGACGAATTGCGCAACCGGAAGAAAGTGAGCATGTCGCTGAATGGCAGCAAGGACCGCGACTAAGCGATACAGACCTGCTATGGCCGCAGAGTCTCAATTTTTTGTCAATGTCGACGCCAGAAAGTGGTTTCCCACAAGTGTCATTGGCTGAAGACGGCACTATGTTAGGCATGGGGTTGAATCAGGAATCAAACAATCAGCTCCACAGCGACTTTGTGTCTGGGCCAGAGGATGCAGGCCAATTCACGCTAGACGACCTCATGCTGGGTATATACCAAGGGAAATCGCCGTCTGATACCTATCAAGGAATAGAAGATGTTCACAACTCTCTTGATCATGCTGCTCTCGCATCTCAACTATGTGGGTTGACCGGTGATATGGATCCCTACGTCCTGCGACACTACCAGTTCAACGACAAGTCCGAGTTTGTCTTTTCGAAGCTCGCTATTCGCAGAGTAGAGGAAGGGCCGGTTCCTGTGCAATTCCTGCTGTCAAAGCCTGAGCTCAATGGCGATTCACGGTTCCAGACAGACCTTCGAAGCGGATCTCAGCCGAGTGAGACCCCATCGCAGTCGGATCCAATTGTGCCTCAAGAAGTTGGAGAACGATTGATCGATTTGTAAGCACATGGGCACCAAAAGTATATTGGCGTTCATTCACGTTACTTGACTAACAATTAAAAAAGATTTTTCCGTTTCATTAATCCACAGTTTCCCGTCTTGTCTGAGACAGACAAGCCGAATCCCCGGACTTCACCGACTCATATGCTAGCTGCGATATACTCCATCACCCAGCCTTTTACCTTATTCGATGACTACTTATCTATCGAGCTTGCCTACAGTCCACCATCACCACACGCTTTGACTAATCTTGCATGGCGTTCTCTGAACGACGAGATATCCGAGCCTACGATTTTTTCTGTCCAAACCGCACTCATTCTGCTCTTACAGCCATCCAAAAATCCGCTACTACTTGAAAGTCCGTTAAAGTGGTCTCTTCTCGGCTTGACAGTGTCAATGGCACAAACACTTGGCCTTTATTTAGACCCCAGCGCGTGGAATTTGCCTGCCGAGGAAATTGAGACTAGAAGAAGACTATCATGGCTCGTCTGGGCAGTTGACAAGTGGTTTGCATTTTCCCTGGGCCGACCAAGTCATATATCGAGAAATGACTGGCTGATCACTGACTTGAACCCATCAAATGATGCGACTGACCACAGTAATGAACCTTACACTACGCATTTTGCTAGACTTACCAATATATTGGACACTATATTGACGGAACTATAGTGAGTATGGCTGCAACCATCTTTATAAAGCAAACTAATGGAATTCTTCAAAGTTCTTTACGATCCGTATCACTTCTTGCTACAGATTCTCAAAAGACGCTATCGACAGCACGTCCTATCATGCAAACTCTCGATGATTGGCACAAATCCTTTTCCTCGCAATTCGAACTCAGAAGAGATAACGAAAACAATGCAGATCTTCCTAACGTCTCAGCTTCGCTTCATATTGCCTTTCATGCTGTGAGGATACTGATTTTCCGGGCACTATTACGGCCATTCAACCAATCCAATCCAGGACTCACTCCCGATAGACAAAACCCAGAAGACTGGCTCGCTGCACGGGCGCAAATCCGCAGTAGTGCCCTTGCTGAAGTGGCTTCGGTACTCAATTTGATATCATCCTTCAGGCAAGAGCATTATCAAGCTTTTTGGGCGCCATGTACGTCATATCATTCGTAGTAGGGTCGTCTTTCGCTTACAAAAACAGGGTCCAAAACATGCTTTGCGCTCGTTACGAATCTTCTATTACTTTTATCAGTGACATCGAATCGAGGTAACGGAAGATCGGACATGCCTGACCTCAATGAGCCACAGCAGCCATCACTCGGAGAGTATGCGGAATGTCGAAGGATACTTGATCGCGCCCGAGCTATATTTAGACTACATGCAAAAACTCTCGAAATGATCCGGTTTGCACTTTTGCGTATCGATGCTGTCTTCTGGATTGGGTGGGAGCGAGTCCTAGGTTACAAATGATCGAGACCAATACTTAATATCACGTATGTATGTGTGTACAGGCCTTTTGAAAACTAAATCAACAATACTAATGACTTGATCTAGACTTCATGAAGTCCCTCGTTTTAGCAAAGATGCCCCTTCGCCCTTCCGTGTGGTCTATGTCTCCAAGTGCCTCTTTCCTGCATGACTGCAGATCCACCTCTGCCAAATTGACAAACTTGGTTTTTTTCACAACCTTCCAAACGCAAAACAGCCCAACAAAAAGTACAACAATGATGTACGAGAATACAAAAGCGACCGGCTGCCAAGGAGTCAAGAATGTTCCATAACCTTGAATCAGCAGCAGGAAGATATTGAGGATTGCGATAAAATAGGCGCCATAAGGAAAAAGGAATGCGCGGAATGGAAGTTCGTCTGGGCTATGGCCTTGAAGCTTCCATGCGCGGCGGAACCGAAGATGTGTGACTCCAATGCATGCCCATGCAATGAAGGCTGCGGCACCTGCAATATCGAGGATATAGGTGAATGCTGTTCCGGCGCCGGTTGCAACATTTATGAGCGCGATGAGCCCCATTAAATTCGATAATATAGCAGCATAGATAGGAACACCTTTCGATGTGGTCTTTCCCAAGATTGCAGGGGCTCGACCCATTCCTGCTAATGAGTGCATAACTCGAGACGCAATGTAGATGGCAGAGTTCATAGCAGAGAATGAAGCTGTCAAGATGAACACGTTGATTAAGTCTGGAGCATGTTTCCATCCGGCATTTTGCAAGGCAATACTCCAAGGGGATTTGCCCGCCTTGGAACCCGCAGTCAAAAGGTCGGAGTCATCCGAAGGTACTAGGATACCGGCGAAGAAAACCATGCCCATGAAGATAAGCACGATACGGTAGATGGTTTGTTGAATCGCCTATGTTACGCTTAGTTAGCCCCAGCTGATCTCCGATTGATTGAGCGAACATACCTTTGGCACATCTCGCTTTGGATTGCGGCTTTCTCCCGCTGTGATAGCAATCATTTCGGTCCCAGAAAAGTACACCGCAGCCAGGACAAACGACTGGCCGAAACCATTGATTCCATTCGCAAAGGGCCCGGGATCACGCCAAAAGCGGAAGCCAATGTAGTCTCCGCCAATTGCGCCTGTATTGACGAGAATGGCGAGCAGATATCCAACAAGCACGCAGATGATCTTCCAAACCGCTAGCCAGAATTCGACCTCTCCGTATACGATGACGCCAAAGAAGGATACACATTGGTAAATCGCCCAGAATATCAAGATCCAGCCGTAGGACGGGACTTTATCCGTCCAATACGTCAATACAACAGAGATCATGTTGTACTCGGACATGAGATTTGCCACCCACTTTGTCAATCAATCAGCTTTCGCTTAGCGATACCTAGTACCTGCAGGAACTTACCATGTACCAGTAGTTCCATCCAAGAGCAACCGACACGGCAGGGTCAATGAATCGCCCGGCCAATTCCGTGAACGCTCCAGGGGTCGGATACATCGTGGACAATTCACCCAGACTTTGCATCACAAAGAATACATCAAGGCCAATCACAGCAAATGAAATCAGGGCACCGATCTGTCTCCCCGTTAGCCTCACTCAACTTATGTCACATAAGATACAGCGACACAGCATACCGGCCCTGAATATGAAAGAGCTGTTCCAGTTCCATACCAGATACTTGCTCTGTATATATCACGTGAGTCAGCCAACTACATCTGATTAAAGGTACTGCATGTCAACTCACCCAATAACACCACCTAGGGCGATCATCTGCAGATGACGCTGTTTTAGCGCGCGATGTAAGCCCTGGTCCACCACGACGCCATCAACATTCTCAATATCTCCGGGGCTCTTGTCGACCGGGTTGCCGGTGACCGAGGCTTCATTTTTGGCATAATCGCTGCTATGGGTGGGTTCCATCTTTACAAACGGATTATGAACTTGTGCACACCGGCCGAAACGTCTGCCTGTTGATGGCTGCCATATGGAATTGATCGAGGACAGACAACTTTTTTATAGCAGATGTGTTGGCATGGCCTTTGCCTCAACCCCAGCCAGATGATCTCGAGAAAGCGCGATGATAAGGGCTGGTGGATGTACCCCAGTTTTTGTGGGCCAGATAGGGCTTTTGGATGCCGCCAATGAGAAGTGACGCCGACATTGCCATTAACGAACCCAGATAGTTGCGCGTAGATATTGATAGTGAATGTTTCAATATTTTCTCAATTGCGAGGACGTTTAAAATAATTGGTGTTATCTACTACCTATGGCCACGTGGAATGATACCAAGGCCCGCATGTGCCCACATGTTAGTTCAAGCCCTAAATACGACCCATTTGAGGAACATATGCATTCACAAAAAGTCTAGAAAGTTCGAAATTGTATTCTCGGCAAACTCGCTTTTACAATTTAGAGCATCGACTTGTTGCCCAATTTCCTCAACTCGTCCGTAGCCAGATCAACCGCGTCCACAGCCATTCCAATGCCAGCCTGGAACCCGGTTCCACCAGCTCCGTAATTATGTATAACTATTTTATCAGAAGAAACGCTCTCCTTTTCAACTCTCGCACCTCCCTCTCTGGACGGCCTCAGGCCAACAACTGCCTTGACAATCTCCACCTCTCCATTCAACAGGACCGGTAGTAGCTCACCGGTTCTTTTCAAAATAGAGGCTGACTCTTCCTCTTTCACATTCGGAGACGAGTTCCCTTTCTGCATGTAACCCCCAAGAATCACGGTTCCTTCCGACAACGGCCGTGGAATAACGTACGTCTCATATCCAGCACCATGACGCATGATATTCTGCTTCACAGATGGAGCCTTGACTACTAGGATTTGTCCTCGAGTTGGGTAGCATTTACTATCTGACACACCGGATAGCACAATGGCCGAATTTCCGATGCAGTTGAACACGAGCTTGGTATTCTCGGATATGAATGCATCCAGTAAATGAGAGACTCGCCGACGGCTGAATGGAATTGAGCCGTACTCGGGTTGTGAAAGTAGGTTTCGGAGGTGTTGGCAGTGGGCAGGTGCATTTATAGTGACTGTGGTGAATTTTATGCCAAATGCTACTCCGACAGGGAGCTCATCTTGGGGTAATATCACTAGCTATGCTTTATTAGCGCTTTCAATTCTGCGAAATCGGAGATCTCCAATGTGTAACTCGTACATCGCGTAGATACTCGGTCATACTCTGAATCTTATCCGGTTGGGGCATCTCATCCCAATACTCCGTAGAATCTGTCTTTGCTAGAAATTTGGCTTCCGTTGTCTGCCGGTCAATCATCTCCATCATAAGCGTGTAGCCCGCACGATCCCAGCGCAATGCATTGGCATCGCCGCCAGAGATCCCGGAGAAGTTTGCGCCTGCCCTGTATACACGTCAGATGAATCATTACTAGTCTCAGGGGCATATAGAACTTGCCATGGTGATGTATAGTCGATGGAGGAATCGCCAGGTAGGTGCTCGGCAATAACTGTTACATATTTTCCATATCCTCGCTTCGACAATTCAAGGGCAACGTCAAGGCCAACGATTCCTGCCCTGTATGTTAACTGGTCAGCACCGTTTCTTCGGGGAAGCTGCTCACGAAATAACTCACCCGAGAATCACGATACTGTCTCTCGCCATTGGCATAAATTGGTATGATTTTAATAATTATCTTCTATCAGTTCATTTCCTATTCAAGTCTTTTATATCTGGATCAAAACATCACATGATAATAGTTGACTCAGAAAGCCGATTCTCTGATTGGCGGCATCGGGGGTGGTTACAGCTCCGGCAAACGGCCCGGCTTTGATAATTTGCATTTGTCAAAGCAGAGTCTTTGCATGGATAATCATAATGATCCGATTAGGAATTCCATAGCTAATGAAGTATCAATCAACTGAAACTAGTAACGCTCCATAATGAGCCTCGTTTATAACTACTATTGTACAGCTTTTGTCTGGAAAGAGAAGAAGTTTTGTTTATTGACTCCAATCAGATGGCCGCGGATAGTGGCTTTGTCGCCTTCGCATGAACATGTGAGAGCAGCCTGGCCGTATCTCTAATGAATTCATGACTTTTGCTAAGACCCTTTGTCGGATGGTTGTAATGTGCAAAAGCATGAGGAACACCGGCGTACCGTTTCATACTGACTTGATTGCCTGCAGCCTGCAACATTCTTCCATAGTGTTCCGCCTCGTCACGCTCAACATCATATTCAGCGGTTATGATATGTGCAGGTGCTAGATCACGTAGACAGGGTGATAGCACGGGCGTCATGCGCCAGTCCTCCAGTATCTTCGAGCGAGTTTCGGGATCATTTCCAATGTAGTATTTTAGAAACCAAGACTCACGCTCCAGAGGAGACCAGGGAAGTTCAGAGAAAAATATCGCACTCGGGTACGGACAAGTTTCAGGCGTCAACGGGGCAGGCTCATCTGGCGATATAGGGACGTATCGCATATCTGTGGCAGGCACAATCATCAACTGCAATTTCAGTTCTATCTTCGGAATAGCATCCCTGGCAAAATGCGCCAAGACAGCAGTAATTAAGCCGCCAGAGGAGAGACCACCTATTGAGATAGACGTCCGGTCGATGTTGAGCAATTTGGCATTTGAAAGGACCCATTGTAGTGCGGCCCAACAGTCGTAAATGGCCACGGGAAAGGGAAATTCAGGGGCAAGTCGGTAGTCGACGTCAACCACAACAATGCCTGACTCATTGCATATAGATCGACACCATGCAGCTTCTGTCTTGAGGCCGCCGAGGACCCATCCTCCGCCATGGAAATTTAGATGTACTGGAAATGGACCAGGGCCAGAGGGAGTGTATACCCGACACGCGATGGTGCCTTCTGGATCGTGAACTTGAACTATGTAATCTTGTACATCATGTACATCGGGTCCTATGGCACACAATGAGTTTTAAAATACCTAACATCAAGTAGATTATAACTTACGTACCATCCCAGGTAGGGTATGTAAAACTATATTTTGCCGGGCATTTGCGAAATTCTTCGATTGTTACCAGATGTGCTCCCACGACATTTTGCCCATGCTTATTCCACATTTCCGTCCATTCTGGATCCAGGTTGTGTAGATATCTTTCTGGAATATGGTTGACTGGTTCTTCCTGCATGATCTAAGAGGCAGCGAGCGCCTGAGGGAGTAATAGAAATTGAAGACAGATAATGCAACAAAACAGAAAGACTTAGAGACGAATGTCTACGAAGATTTGCATTTTCTTTTCTGCAAGCTATACCATGCAGACAGCTCGTGGAAAATCGACGGTCTGGAACTCAAGTTTTGATTGGCGGCATCCATTTCGACTGACTGCTCCTATCTCTCATAGGTATGCCTATCTCTCAATCTGAATGACTCCACTTGATTATTTGCAAAGTTTCGGACACGAATAGACTCTTGAAATTAGCACTGAGCTATGCCTGCGTAGAGATCGGGAAATAATAACGCTGAATCGCCAGGCTCCTGCAGATGTGGTAATCTGTAGCGGTATCGAAGCTAGACTGCATTTGACTTAGTCTTTTGCCGCTTTATGTAGAGTAAGCTGACCTTGCAGCTTCAAGCGTCGAGTAAGCAAGAATCTCCATCATAGCAATTATGACCTTTTCAATAATAACTTTTTGCTGGAGGGCGATTGTCACTTGCAGTGGCAGAACATTAGGCGCCATGGCATTGCAGCATAGTCAGGGTAATCAGGATCGGTGTTTGTGCTGGATATAAATACCCTTAGAATAGTACCTTCGAATATCACTCCTCAAGTTCCGGATCAAAGAAATTTGCCAACTCAAAGAATCAATCAATCATGGCTCCCACTGTCGTCCTCATCACCGGCGCCAATCGCGGCATTGGCAAAGGAATCCTAGAACTATACCTTCAGAAACCAAACCACACCATAATCGCCGCAAACCGAGACCCGAATCATCCAACCTCCAAAGCTCTGAATGATCTCCCCAAGGCAGATGGGACATCCCTGCAACTTGTCAAGATAGAAGCAACTTCTGTCACGGACCCAGCTGATGCTGTCAAAGAGCTGGCGACTGTCAAGGGCATCAACCATATCGACATTTTGGTTGCGAATGCGGGCATGGGTCTCGAGTTCCCTAGAGTCGAGGAAGTCCAGATTGACTCTATCCAGAAACATGTTGATGTTAACATCTACGGGTTTATTCGTCTTTATCAGGCCTTTCTTCCTTTGCTTAGGAAGGCAAATGATCCTAAGTGGGTGACTATCGGTTCTAGTGCGGCATTTTTAACGGTAGGTCTCATTTTATCACTTAGAGTACGATGAGATAGGCTGACCGTTGACATTCTGAAAATAGTGGGTTTGATTGAAGCATGCTGCAGCGCAGTGGTCGTACTAATCACTGCTGATAGCAATTTCATTCCCTTACAAAATGCTGCATACGCTCCTACCAAGCTAGTCCAGCATTGGTACACCAAAGCAATATCGGTAGAAGCCCCTTGGCTAAACGCTTTTACAGTCGATCCTGGGTAAGCCTTGCCATGCGTCAATTTGACTATACTGTTGTCTATATCTAATCCGGTACGGATCACAAACAGCTGGGTCCAGACCGACCTCGGAAACCGAGCCGCCCTTGGTGTTGGTGCTAAAAAGGCCGACATCACAGTCGAAGAAAGTACTACGGGCATAGTCAAAGTCATTGATGTATCTACCCGGGAGACGCACAGTGGAAAATTGTTCAAATACGATGGGAGGGAGGGGTCTTGGTGATTAGTTTACTATTCTGACTCTTTTAAGTAACGTCATCATATAGTTGGTCATGGTTTGATCACGATCTCATTGTTTCTGAAAAGGGCATTTGTGAGCTTTGGCATTAATGTCCGCCCCCAATTGCATAAGGAGGAGCATAGCTGACTCAAATCCCCTGATAACGGCCATATGTAACGCCGTCCATCCTGAAATGTCGTAGGAATCAATCGCAAGCATCGGCTCATATTCATCGCGATGCTTTAATAGCATCTGTAGTATTGGAAGATTCGGTCGTAATACTGCCCAGTGTATTCCCGAGCGCTTGTCGCAGTCTAATATTCCAATCTGCGCGCCTTGGGTCAGAAGTAGACGCACCACATGTTCATGATTCTGCATAACCGCGTGCAATAGTGGTGTACGCCCGTCACTGTCCTGTTGGTTGACATCCATATTGCCGCTTTGCAGTAACTCTCGGAGGATCTGCTCATGGCCTTCTTGAGCGGCTATGTGAAGTGCACCAGTCCAGCCTTTTTGCTTTGCATAAGTGATAAGCCCTGGCAGGGAGTTGTCATTGTGAGAAGATGGGGGTACATCATGAGCTGGTTCTGAAGGTATCAGATCAGATTCTGAGCTCCTGCGCTGCAGCGATGGGCTTTCAGTTTGTTTTTCATTCAATTCAAGAATGTCATTCATGTAGTCTGTTACACTGTTTTGGGGTATATTCCATGATGACGGATCCCAAAATGCTGTCTCTTCTAGGGCAGAGTGTCCTGAATTTGGGTCAAAAGCGAATATATCCGGTAATGTGACCGTCATGCTGTTTATTTCTTGATTTATATGCTGCGCCATTGTTGGAAAATCAAGGCTTGTCTCTGCAAGCTCTCGTTCGTCAAACTCATCTGAAGGAAGCATTGGTGTGGCATTCACAGGCAACACTTCACTGTCGGCAGCTGCCTCTGGCACAGATTGTGCTTGGACAGACCCGTTCAGGCTTTGAGTGGTGTTTGTAAGTATACTTTCTGCGGCTCGGCTTCTTCTCTTTGCTACTTATCATTAATCTCATGAATATGCGGGTCCAGATATAGACGTCTTACCACGGTACCTGCGCTGCGCTAGCCTATTCTGAAGTCGGCGGCGTTCAATTAGATCTGACTGGGGCTCTGAGTTGATGTCCATTTCTACGATTCTTTCAGCAAGTTGATAGAGATGCGTGTAAATCATTCAACTCTTGACAAGAACGGGGCTTCAGCTTTTGCGGCTGTTGAAGGAACAGGCAGGTGATTAGTAATAAGGGGGACTAAATTAACTAGACACAAAGTACAACTAGTTACGAAGATAAAGCGAGCACGAGTGACACTGTATCCATTGTTGACACTAGGTGACAAAGTTAATGAATCTATTTACAACCCAAGAATATACTTTTTTCCTGATTTGACGTTGTAGTCATAACCATCCATCAACCATCAATGCAAGTCGTAACTGGGATATTCGAGGGAATTAACATGGGTGGGGGGGGTATGAGAGAACACGCATACCCTGAGGACATCAACCATCGTGAAGTCACAAATCTCGTATAATCCATGTAAGAAGTCATGGCCATATTATGGCTCATTATGCGAAGGTAGGTGAGGTCGTAAGAAACTAAATAAAACAAAAAGGTATCAAAAGTATCAATAGGAAAGACAGGGTGAAAAAGTAATATAAGATATGAAACATCATCGCAGAGTATATAGACGACGATAGAAATTGGCTATCAGTGATACCCGATTCTAGAGGATCAAGCATGCGGGTTGTGAGTGTCAGCGGCTCGACTTGAACGCCGAGCGATGGGCTCACGGTCAGAGTTTGCATTGCGTTCCTCCTCTGATTGACTGGAGCTATCGTCAGTCGCCGTTGCTCCGCGAAGTCCTGCGGCTCTTTGTGCGCGTATCTGTTTGCGCCACATGCTGGCATAACGACCATTCATTTCACGGAGTTCATCGTGAGTTCCACGTTCAGTTACCTGGCCATCGTTCAGAAGCAATATCTGGTCGGCATCTGTTATAGTACTCAGTCTATGAGCTATCACAAGCATAGTGCGGCCTTTTGATAAAGTGGCCAATGCATCTTGGATCTGCTCCTCCGTTTCCGTATCAAGAGCAGCAGTTGCTTCGTCCAAAAGAATGATACGCGGGTTCTTCAATATTGTACGAGCAATAGCTACACGCTGTTTCTCTCCACCACTTAGTCGAAGACCGCGCTCTCCAACCTTGGTTTGGTAACCATCGGGGAACGTTAGGATCTTGTCGTGAATGCTAGCCGCACGACACGCATCATAAACCTGCTCGTCAGTGACGCCGGGACATGCATACTTCAAATTATACATCAAGGTTTCATTGAATAGAACGGTATCCTGAGGCACAACACCAATGTGACGACGCAATGAGTCGATGGTCACATCTTGAACATCTTGGCCATCGATGCGAATACTGCCGCTCATGGCGTCGTAAAATCGGTAAAGAAGGCGGAATACAGTGGATTTACCGCCACCAGATTCTCCAACTAAAGCGGTGGTCGTGCCTGGTCGACATTCAAATGTCAGTCCATTGAGGGCTGGTTTGCGGCTGTCATACGAGAAATGGACGTCTTCAAAAACAATTCCACCATTGCAATGCGTTAGCGGCTTCGCGTTGGGAGAGTCGCGAACTGTTGGTTGCTCTCTAAAAAGCTCCAGCATGCGCTCCGAGTTGATCAGTGCAGACTGAATCGACCTATAGAAAGTTCCGAAAAAGTTCAAAGGCCCTTGGAGTTGGGCCATGTAGATCAGTAAAGACACAAAACTGCCAACTTGTCGTTCTCCCGTGGAGACTTGATATGCTGAAATAAAGCAGGTCACCAACAGGCCAAGCATGAAGACGGTATTTTGACTTGTATTCATCAACGTCAGCGAGAAAAGGACGTGATATTCAGCGTTTTGAAAATCGCGGACAGCGCCTCGGTACCGATCAAATTCGTAAGATTCCGCGTTGAAATATTTGACGGTTTCATAAGACACCATAGAATCGTTCCTTCCATAGTAAATAATGTCAGCAAGTAGTCAATGAAACATCAAGACCGTCACTCACTTAACGGCGTCCTCCTGACGAGACGCATTCACCATCGTACGCCTGATCTCCGCCCGCCACTGGGCCATGCGGACAGTAACATAGAGATAGCAGAATGTGACAATGGCCACCACTAGGGCATAGTATGGATCGAAGACGATAAGAAAGTAGCCGATTGCGACACCGAGATCGATTAACATAGGCACTACTTGAAATGTGACCTGTTCAAGAAAGGTATTGATCGAATTGCCTTTGCTCAGGGCCGATAGTACTTCTCCTGTCTTTTTACCCAAGTGAAAATCCAAGCTCAGGCTATGGACATGCTCGAACGCGGCTGTCGACAATTCCATGTATGAGTACTGACTAACCGGGATCCATAAACTAGACCGCAAGGATCCGATGAGACCCTGGTTCCCCTGCAACCAGCGGTAGAAAATGTATAGGCAGATCTGAAACCACGGTATTGGCAGTCCTTTGCCTTCATTATCCGCCAAGATGTTCGTAATAACAGCCACTTGGTGGGGCACTAACACATTGATAACCCGTTGCAGTAGAATAAGAACAAAACAAATAACTACCACAAACTGAAGTCTGCGAGATTTAGACGGCCAAAGATAGGGGAAGAAAAGTGAGTATCCACTGAGATATTCCCACCAGCTAGTTGACGGTACGGTTGACGGTCGCACCCATGGATCGACTGGTTTTTGCGACGGTGATATGTTGCCGTTGGTATGTGTTGCACCATATGCGGACCCGTTAGTGCCTGCAGTTGGCTCACTCAACAGGCCCCTAGTCTCAGCGACATCTCCCGCCAACCGCGAATCGGCCTTCCGACCATTTGAGCTCTGGCTGGTTGACACAATGTATAGGAAAACGAGTGCTAATAGCGTAAGAACACGAAAAGCGTTTGACGCAACCTCAATGGCTTCCCAGCCTGTCAAGCCATTCCTCCAAGGACCACCTCGAGGATGTCCAACAACTGGCTCGCGATGCGGATTGGTGTATATGATTAAAGAAGTCACCCATATTATGGCATCCAAGGGCACAGCTAGCAACCAGGTAGCGAATTGAGCACCTTGAGGCGATGGTTTGGTATCGACCAGTGAGATCAAGACCAGAGCATGTACAAAGAAGCAGCCGACTATATAGATCTATTATGCGAGTTTAGTTAACTTGGAAATACTTGAAAGTGCAACGTGATTTACTCACCACGGTTGCCTGGCCTCGCCACCAATGCTCAGAGCGGTCAATGATGGCATGCGAAACGTTGACCGCGGCATCAGCCAGAAATGTCAACAACACAGCCAAGGAGAGCCATTGAAAGACGACTCGGAACCGCGGCGAGACATTTTGCTTCTTTTTCAGAATTGCCATTGTACTTCGCGTCCGCTTAGGTAGCGGACGTCCACCGGGACCACATGCTGGTTTGACAGTTGGTGTCAGTTGCCTGGCAGATGATATCGAACTGACGATGAAGGCAACCACAAAGGCCAATAAGAGCGCAATTGGTGAAAGTATCCGTAAATATTGCAAGACACTCTGGGTGGTGTCTAAAATGTCCGAGGGCAGCGTCATTTCGTGCGAGATCAGCGAATAGGGTGCGACCACCGCTCTAGAAACTTATCTATCCTATCCCGTATTTGTACTCAAGGCTCAGTGTAATTCCATGTCACTCAGCCCACGCTAATTAGTCCTCGAATTTGGATGGTACTCGGTAGCGACAGTAGAGGACTTCAAACGGACGCGGCGAAACTTAATGTATCAATGTCCTGAGATCAGCGACCGAGGCTGACCTCCCAATGAAGAAAAGCGAGGAAACCGAATTTGTCGTGAAGAGTCAGTGGTGGCAACGCGAGTAACCGCGAATGATACAAGGTATAGCTATAGGATTCCGACTTATATTAATATCTGTACCGAGAGCTCGAACGTGATGCGGACCGGGGTGTAGCTGTAGGGGCGGGCCTAGATGCAGCGCAAAGGCAAAAAAAACGCAGCAGATTGATTAGACAACAGATGGCCACCAATGAACGGGATATGCAAGATGCAACAACAAGAGAACAGGGAAACAAATAATGACGAAGACTAAGGAAACTAGTATGCAATTGACGGAGACGCACGACCAAAGCGACTATTAGATATTAAGATAGTAATAAGCAAAAGTGGAAGGAGGATTGGAATCAATAGATGCTGCAGCCCCAGAGCAGAAAAGTACCTAGACAGCAAGTACTGGTACTAGTTGGTAGGAAGTTTGGGGGGAGGGCAAAGAGGCAGCAAATATTTATCCTGCGACCACAATAGGAAGAGATGTTGGAGATGGAGAGAGGGAGGAGAGGGGATTGTAATTGGAGGGGAAAGAAAAAGAAAAAAAGAGGCAGGTGATGATGATGCTCAACCGGAAGGAACGACTACGGGAGGCAAAAGTTTGGGAAGGTGCGGGACGGGTCAGGACAACCAAATGACAGACTTACCTTCCCACAAACTTGTTTTGTCTCACTCTTGTCCTTCTCGGCTTCTTTCTCGCCTCCTGCCTTGTTAACCTTGTCGATGAAGTTCCGCTTCCTGAACTATTCGACTTTCAATTCATTCAGAAAAGAAAAATAAAAAAGTGTGAATCGCACGCGTCCGGGAAATCAAGTCTCCACACAACTGACTCAAGTCGCCTGTTCGTAAACTCGTCTGGGGCGACAATGATTGGCTGGCTGTCCAGTGGCCTGGCCTCGTCTTTGGAAGGGCTCAGCGCCGTAACCAAGGCCTAGATCCCGCAGTAACAGACAGAGAAAACAAGACGATATCTTTGACTGGGCCTTCAGTCTTGTTTAGCGCGCGACCGATGCTGGCTCTGTCTCGCTTCTTATTGAGAATATCATACTCGAATTAGATTCGCAAGTCCAATGTTTAAGACCTTTGGTTCTCCTCACCTGAGTACCCGATTTAGGCCAGTCCCGTGAACGCTGAAGAATGTGGATTCCGGGTGCGGGAGGGAAGTCACCAGGGCTTCTGATCAACACCACCCGGCCAATTTTCTGGATGGGGGTTCGAGATCTGATCAATGGCACGCTCCCAATACGCTGGGGGCCTCTTTCACACAGAATTATTTCGAAGTTGAGCTGGTTTCGCACGACTTTTGTGGATAACGGAGACTGCAAGCTAGAAAGAGCGGAGTGACCCTGGATGCTTCAATAGAACACAAACAGAAAGGACAGAAACCAGGTAAGGCAGGGAAGGAGAAATATACTTTATATTACCAGCCGAGGAAGATTATAACACTCGAAGACGACATGGCATATGCAATGAAATGGAACACGCGAGCGCTGGCTATACCGCTCCGGAAGATCTAATATAAGTATGCACCTTGTGTTAGTCCTCCTCCTTACTGCAATCATACTAACTCGTCACGGTAAGTCACACGAGTCTTTGTCTATATCGTCAAGTGTATGAGCTGTCCTTTACAGTTCATATTCCGGAGTAGTCCAACCCATTTCATCCTGAACATCAAAGATGCCTATGCACTTCTGGTTAGTACGGTCTGCAGCCCGACCCAACCTTCCTCTTTATTCCGAGACGAGATCGTAGTGGAACTTGAGAGAGTTTCCACCCCTGGAAGCCACCAGTTACAACTGACGAGAGTACATGTCTTTACAGTATTCGTCCGTGATATATCGTGCATTCTGGTCGGTTGCAGCTAAGTTGTGACTCGGCATAAGCTCACATCTCAAAGAGCCCAGGCTTTCAGATCCCAAGTTAATATTCTATCTCGAATATGAGGGTCCAGTAATTTTCACCGTGCTAGAGGGTTTGCATATGCACACAGCTATACACTGTGTCGTAGTCGGCGACGACGTGGAAATACACTCCATTCATTTGAATTTGGACCACCAGTATTTCATCATGATACTATCGTGGCAATCGGTAGGGCGATACGGCTCAGCCCTGTCTCATGCTTGAGCTGTGAGACCTAAACCCAATGTTGAATCTCGACACTCCGTTCATTGCTATTAGTCGACCATGGATCAGTGACTGCGCCGCAATTTCAAAATTTCACCATTCTCGTCACTTTGGGTCTACTTCTAAGTCCACACTGAGGCATAAATGCATACTACCTGACAATACATATTCTTCTGCTTTGACTAGACGGCATTAGAAGATTTCTAGTGAACGTGACTGTCTTTTTCCCAGAGAAAACGGAAAAGATAAACAGGTCGTACAAATGGCTTATTCCAAGAATCAATCCAAGGCGATTTGATTCAGCGTTACCCAACCCTGCAGAGTGCAGACGGTGCGGAACGTCCCGCTAACCCTAAGTCACCCAAGCTCCCGGAGTTGGCACGCCATGCCCGAAATTTCTAGCCGTCGCCCTGGTCCGGATTGAAATATAGATGCAATGCAAATACTAGGTCCTCCAGTATCTACTACGTAGTCAACAAATACTATGTTTTGCTATCCACATGGCTCTACTCTTGGGGCTGTCGATGAACAACCAAAGATTGGCCGGTTTTTTGTTCCTTTGAAATTCATTATGCACGTATGCGATGCGGTGAGTACGGAATCTATAGATGGTATACCGGAAAAAGCAAAGAAAGGAGGAAACTTTGATAGATTGGGAGTGGATGATGACAATGGGATTGTCCTTTCCAATTGATCGAGATCCCCTCTGAATTTGACTATGTGAGCGGTGTGGCCTCAAGCTATCGACTAGCTTCCTCATTAACCGATAGAGAATGAATCAAAGAAACTGAACGGGGTCGAGTTGGTTGTATGTACCCCTTACTCGCTCCCGTATCAGAAATTCCTCTTCGACGCGAAAATATCTCGGCATATACTACAAGGATGCTGTTTATTAAACGCGCAATAGTCCGATTGATGGAAATGTCAGAGCTAGTTACACATGGAGGGTCTGAAAAATAAATTGGATAGATCCAGAACTCTATGATCCAGTACCGCCGGCACTTGTGTTGGTGACTTGACTGCAGCCCGTTTCACACACCGCTTCATTTAATTGTGGAATACACCATCATATACACTTTCATTGATTACTCCTTTCCGCAAAAGTGCCGACTAGTGCTGCAGACTATCCTCATCCTTCACATTCAGTCACATATTCTACATCGATATGTAACGCGTAAAAACAGAATCCAATGTTTTCCGAGGTACAGAATTTTCTGTTCATTGACCAATGATCTACTGTGATCGAAATTCGAAGAACAGTGGATAGACTTGAGAACATGCTCATACCTATTCGGGACTACATTCCGACGGTACGGGGAAATGTAAGTTATCTGCAGCTTGCGAAGGCAGAAGCAATGCAGCCGATCATTGGGATGACTTACTACGTTTACTATATCCAGGAAAGCGTGTCGTGAAGTATACCCGTTGCACTAAAGTGTATGCGATTGGCAGGGGTGTTTTCTCAAGGAGCAATCACACAAAGAATTTTTTAACATCGAAGTAATAAGTATAACTTAAGTACTAGTCGGTTATTCTGGGGTTCTAGACTGGGCTTTGGTTGAAATGAGTGACGCTAGAGGAGTCTGCAGCAGGGATCTTGAAATGTACCTAGGTATGGATGGATGGGAGGTTAGACTGGTTAGGTACTTACTGACAACAAATCAAGCCCTCTTGACTTTTTTGTATTAATCCTAACACCATAACGAAAGAGTTAGGGCTAGTAATGAGATCATTGTACAGTGACACTGACCGCACAGCACAGGGCAGCATATCAGATCCAATACTCAGTCTCACTTTTCATATCCCTCGAATGGTCGCTCACCCATTACAAATCTTGTACTGCGCACGTCCGTTTGCCCTGTGTCAGGCATCCATGCTGGCTGTCAAAATTTTCCCTTTCACAGGCGGACTCCGACCTCTCGCATTTCGACCAGATCGGATCGCGACCACATGAGAGACTTGCCTTGTTGGCTTCTGTAGCTGATAGTTTGAGGTTGAGAGTCAGCATACCGGGCCAAGAGCCAAGGAAGCTCTGCCTTTGATAAGAAGTCAAATGCACGGGGATAATCTTATGCCCTAGATCTGGCATGGCGTTGGGCGTCTGGCATATACTGGAATGGATGTATATGCGGCATTCGCATTGTACATATCGCTGTTGTAATACTTTGAATTTTCTGTATTTCCTCCCTTGAACGGGAACGTAACGACCTGAGCATTATGCAAAGAAAAAAATCTTCTTGTCTTTCATTGAGCAGTCACATGAAGGTAAAACATCAGCCCCATCACCTAGGTACAGGGAGTCTTACATCTTCTTCAAAAAAGGCGAATCGTAATGGTTCAGGGCGTTCCGAAATATTTTCTTCCTCATGACCCGGATGGACGACGGTGAGGGTATCTGGATCCGATACGATGATGAGTGCGGTGTGCATAGAATCTGCTTGTGATTTCCGATTTCTGAATAACCAAATGCCGTAGTAAAAGCGAGTTCTCTCCGGATATGTCATGGTTCTCAGCATGCAGCTGTAGCTTGAATTGAGGCATATATGTACAGTCCTGTCAAATGTATTCCAGAATTGATGCTATACCAGCCTAGAGAAGTCAACCGCAAAGAGCTGCAGCTCATAGATGTCATGTGAGCATCGTGATTGTTGAAGCTGTATTTATTGTGGGGCCGCTCGGCGCTGATTGCCTGCTGCCCGGCTGATCCACCTCCGCAGTCTGAGCTCTTCGAATCGATCAACCACAGCCCTGGGAAGCTGGACGGCTTCATCGATGAACCTGCTCATGTTCGCCTCCGTCGCTCTAGGCTTTGTCGCGTGACCTCTCTTTGTCTCTGCGCGCTCTCTCAAGGCAGATCCAACCACCGCTAATGGGCCGACCATTCTGATCTCGATCTCTGCATAGCCGCCATGAGAGATTATAATGGCTGATCCACCATCTGCTTCAGGAACCCCTCAATCGCCACGGCCACCCCCGCCGACGTCCCAGGGTCAGGCGCACAAGGTCTACCAGAATCGCGCAACTAGCGCTCTGGCCAGGCTGACACAGCCATTCTTTACCGGCTCGCGTTCCCCGAGCCCATCAGATGTGTCTAACCGCGTGCCAGAAGATGACCACCATGTCAGACTGACGAGGTCAAAATCCTTGTAAGCAAGCTGACCGATATTAAATCCCAAATGCCGTTGGAAGGCAATGTCAGCTGACTGGAAGACAAGGCCTGGATCCTCTCAGACAGTCACACATCGTACCGGCCTATCGATCGCGTCACTGGACATCTCACCGCAGAAAACGCATGCAGTTATCGCCGGTCGAGAAATTTTCAAGACTATCCGCGTATCCCAAGACGGCTCCTCCGAAGAATTTAACCTCCGCGACGCGATTATCAAAGCTTCATCCAAGAAACAAGCTCTTACTGGCCTGGCCTCGAAATTCAAAGATCAATTGGCTATCAAAGATGTGAAATGGTCTCATGGAGAATTTGATACGGTCATTGCAACCGCCGCCGCCAATGGTCGTATCATCACATACGACCTGCAACGAGCAGGGCTGGAGCTCTCAAGGCTGAACGGCCACAATCGTCAGGTCCACAAATTAGCGTTCAATCCGCATCGTCCGGCTTGGCTTCTGTCGGGGAGTCAAGACAGCACGATTCGCATGTGGGACTTGAGATCAGCTTCTCCTGCAGCAACTATTCAGAGCATATCTCGCTATAGTAGCAACAGCGATGCCGTACGCGATATTCGATGGTCTACGGGTGATGGCACAGTATTCGCAACAGCAACAGATAGTGGAGCAATCCAGTGCTGGGATTATCGACAGACCAAGGCTCCGCAGCTGAAGATTACAGCTCATGAAAAGCCGTGTTACGCTGTCGACTGGCATCCAGATGGGAAACATCTCGTAAGCGCCGGTACGGACAGGCAAGTCAAAGTCTGGGATTTTTCTTCATCGGCAGAACGCAGACAGAAACCAACTTTTCAGTTTCGAGCTCCGCAGCCAGTGGTGAACGTGAGGTGGCGACCGCCTAGCCGAGTCTCTGAATTTTCTGATGATCGAATTTGGCAATCGACGCAAGTCGTTACGTCTTATGATAAGGAAGACCCTCGCATTCATCTTTGGGATCTTCGCCGTCCACATATTCCTTACAGAGAAATTGACCGCTACGAGACACCCGCTGCTGACCTACTTTGGAAGTCAAATGACTTACTCTGGACCGTTGGAGAATCAGGGGCATTTACTCAGACGGATATTCGGTTCGTTCCCGAAGTCGTCAGTCGACGGCCAATGTGCGCTGTCGCCTGGAGTCCAACTGGAGAGGTTGTTGCAACTGTCCAGAAGCGGCCTCGGCGTCGGCCTTTGGCTACGAAGAATCCAGAGTTCTTTGGTTTTGACGAGGAAAACGATCGAGGCTATGAAAGACGTCAGAGTTTTACGGATAGCAGTGGCTTAGACGATATAGCAACGGTGCAGCCAAGGCAACAGCGAGGAATGATATTGGGTATTTCAAAGTCACTGGGGAATACTCCTCCGGACCCCGCCGACAAAGTTACGGTCATACCTCTTGGCGATTCTCTATCAGGAGAGCTTCCGACTCCGCATCAGCTAGGTATAGTCGGACGAGTCGAAGGTGTTGCATCTGATGAGAACGTCTTTCGTTATCTAGCTGAGCAATATGCGGTATTGATGAAAGATAATGAAGTCAATCTACGTCCTAGAAATCAAATCCAAGCGGTTCTGTCGGATCTCGACTGGAATGCGACGCAGGCCGAAATGGCAGGTCAAAACAAGCTTGCTCAGACTTGGAGCATCGTTAAATATACTGTTCTTCAAGAAATCGAACTTCGGGCAGAAGAATCAAGCCGGCGGACCAAGGAGAAGACGAATCAGACCCATAAATCTCCACATGCACGTTTCAGTGGCCGAACGCGTGTGCCGGACGGACCCAAAACGGACAAGGTGAAATCTCATCTCTTCAAAGGGGTAATCGAAACAGAAACCCATCGACGCGGACAGCCCGAGGTTGAGAGTACTTCAAACATGACTACGCCTCTCGCTCAGCCGCTTCCGGATTCTCCTGCTGGTGTTCATTTCTCTTCAGTCATTCGTGGAGATTCTGTGACGGATGATCTCATCGACGTACAGCCATTGCCTCCCTCCGTCATGAGCTCCCATTACAGCGCTAGAAATCAAATTGATACTGCAAATGCACGGCACATGCAACGCCACGAATCAGAATCGAGTGAGTTCATGCCCTTTTACTCGGGCAGCTTCAGTTCAGAGCAGGCTCGTGAAGGTCAATCTGGAAACGCCGAAAATGAGCAGAGGTCCGCGCCTCGAGCTATAGCCGGCCGTGCCGACTGGCATCACCATAGGCCAAGTGAAGTTGTGGCGAAGGAAGGATCTGGAGACGATTATGAGCAGAAAGTTGAAAGTCGCAAAGCTCTTCTACGTGACTACAAGGCCCCGCCCAGGAAGGTCTTGAACCTCGAATCTCTCGCTAATGAAGCAAGCCGTCCGACACGTCCTGGAACCTATTTTCGACATGACTCTACTGAGAGTTTTCCAATGTTTTCAGCTTCTACAGACAGCTCGCAACGTACAAAATCTGTTGATATTTCGTTTTCTCCTAAAACCAGTGCCCTTGCTACCTCGAGAAGAGATAGTGTTGGCTGGAATACAGAAGAGGATGCCATTATCGAGGAAGATGAGCCGACATCCTCTGATGCCGCAAGTGTCAGCGCTCCTGATTATGGAACTTATATAGATGAGATCGTTCCAGATAACGCGTCTCTTGACGATCATCGGATCCATCTTCAGCGGCCGTCCAGCCCTGCTCCAATTTTAGCAGAGCCAGACGAAGTTGAAAAGAATCAGCAACAAGAAAAGCTTACTGATGGCAATGCGGAACACGATGATGACTTCCAATTGCCTCTGTCTCCTGAAGTATCTGCAAGCAAACCTTGGGGTGCACAAGTCATTTTACGAGAAGCAGTACGGCATTACCACAGTACTGGCCCTGTCGATATTCAGATGGCAGCTCATCTGCTTCGGACAGTGCATTCGCTCTTTTACGACTGCGAAACCATCTTGCCATACCTTGAGTGTGAGCAGATATTCAAAACGTATAATGAACAGCTCATTCGACATTCCATGTACGTAGAAGCCGCTGAGCTGCGAAATTTCTGTGTACCAGTGTATCCGTCGGTATACGAGTATGCGCAGACCGATACACACATCAATGTCTATTGCTATACCTGCAAGAAACCTTATGAGAATCCTGTCAAAGACAATCGACGATGTCATAGATGTCGGACACCCCAGAACCCTTGCCCTATCTGCCTCAACTTGGAGCCACCTCTTGAGTGGATTTTATCCGAGTCTGATCGAAGCAATGACGAAACTATGGAGGGCCGTTCCCAAGATTCCCTCCTTTCTGATCAGACCGAATCGATCCCAGGGCTGGAGGTAGAAGCTTTCAGTCAACACACTCTCGCTCCAGTCCGTACCCCAGGATCAGGCCTTTGGTCATGGTGCCAAGGCTGCGGCCATGGTGGCCATCTAGCCTGTATGAAGAAATGGCTCGGCGATCTGGAGGCAAGTGAAGGCGGTTGCCCTACACCGGGGTGTATGCACGACTGCGGACCCGGCCCACGACGCCAGGAACACCGCGAAGTCGTGCAAACAGTCGCTTTCGGACGCAGAATCACCCCGAATACAGCTAAGCGTGATTCATGGATAACCGGCGAAAGCAGAGCAGTTGAAAAGGTTCGCGGAATGCTGTCATCAGCCGCAGCCCCGGGATCATCTGGTGAGATCTCGTTGGGAGGCGGCGTGAGTAGCGGCGGTAGTATAGCGCCCAATACCTCGTCTGGCGGTGGAACCATGGGATCATCGAAGAAGGTTAGATTGGTGACTCCTATAGAAGAAGGGTTGCATAAGGATATGGATCATTTGCTACGTGACAAAGAGTCTACATCGGATCCCTTTCCGGGCTAGATTAGATTCAAGTTTGTTTTCAGGCTGGGCTATGTTTTTGTATGTATTCAATATACCCCTGTATTATATACAATGTATGAAATTTATAAGACTGCTGTACGGTCAATCCCGTAGATTCAAATTTGGATACCCGAGACTCGTACGCAAGGACGCCATAATTAATCAAAATTTTCTTTTCTTCTTCGTCGGAGCTTTACTCTTCGCATCTAGCTGTCTCTTCAACTCCTCTCGTTTCTTATCCGCCTTCTGTTCTGCTGACAACTCCGGTTCTGGCTCGGCCTTCGGTATGCGTTGTGGTATAGGCGACGGAGACCTGGACTCTGCAGGAGGCGGGGATAGTGATTTAGACGCTGCTTTCTGTCTTGGTTTAAATGTGCTAGGTCCGACATCTAGATCTTCATCTGTCTCTTCATGTTCGGGCTGTGATGTTGCGGCTTGGGATTGCTTTTTTCGGCCGCCGATAAGGCCCAATTTCTTGTTCTTTTTGGGAGTTGACTGACGATTCGAGGAAACTTGTCGTCGCTGTAAATCATCCTCGTCTTCAGATGTAGGCTGTCCGGGTTCATTGGTGACAGGTAGTTCTGGTGAAGGAACCCTTCTCGGTTCTGGTCTTTTGCCGCCTATTTTACCTAGTACTCCTTTCTTCTTAGGAGTGTTATCAGTAGGTTGCACTTTCTTAGATTTAATACGACTTGGTGCCGGTAGATCCTCAGATTCTGAATCTGAACTGCCGCCATCATCCGACTCATACTCCTCGCCAGTTGCCTGAGTCCCCTGGCGTGGCTTAGGCTCTGCCTCATTTGGTCCATCATCAGAGTCCGTCTCCTCCGCAGCGGGCTCTTTCCGTGGACGTCGCAGAGGAGCAGCCTTCGACCCTCCGATGCGGCCCATTGCCTTCTTTTGCTGCTTTTGAACAGGTGTTCTTGTGTTGTCCTGCGCATCATTCGACTCGGCGTCTTGATCTGACTCCGTGGCAAGATCTGATTCGGTTCTGGCTGCCTTCTTGGCATCTTGATAATTTTTCTTCTTGAGATGTGGAGGTGTCTCCTGACGCTGTATCTAAAAGTCAATAATGATTGTATCTGAGTTTTGTTACCAGGGTATTGCGCACCTGAAATTCATCTTCATCTTCGGTGCTCATATCCTCGTCTGCTGCTCTTTGCTTCTCACTGCCTGCTCTGTCTCGTAATGCAAGTTCTCCCGTCGTCGCTGCTTGGGTCATTTCCGGTGATCCCGGTATTGTGTCACCAACATTATCCAGACTTCTCCACCATGTAGCATCTCTTTTATGTATGCTTTCCAAGGAGGTAAGCCCGCCGTCTGCGTAGAGGGATTCAGCAAGACCAATTTCAAGACTATCTTCATCGGCCGAACTACCCCGCCATCCATTTTCATCGAATCTGGTGGCACCTTTTATATGCCTAATCAAATCCGATGTTTTCGGTTTCGTATGGCGAATACCTGCAGTACCAGGGAACAGGGAGGTTAATTGCGAAGGATCAATCTTGTCAAAAATCTTGGACAGGACACTATCCTTTTCCCTGATTTGTTCCAACAGAAAATGCTCTCGCTTTTTGTGATTTCTTTCGCTCTTCAGCAGGGGAAGAAGCAAATGTTGTGTAACAGCTGACGGAGGTTCTTTGGATAGTGTAAATGACCATTTCAATGGATTCAATCCCGCTGGCAGCTTAGTACTAGTGGTCACTACAACAGAGTCGGGCCTTTCACCAGAAGCAATAGCCACGCTGGTATTCTTTGCTCCATTAAGAGCATCTTGAATCTTTCGCATAAACACGTCATACTGATTTGCATCTTCGCTAGGATCGATACTGGTCCCTTTATCTTCTGATATCTGTAAGATATGTTTGCGCTGTAAAGTTTCGTGCCATACGTGCGTAAGATCTGTGAGAAAGAACTCATAAGACTGAGATGTGTAAATAAATCTGTATAGCAGTGATGGCACTGATATATTTCGCGTGGGAAGGGTGCTCCACTGCGGTGACATTTGCGCTACAAAACTGTCCTCCACGCTGAATACGTATACTATCAGAGACAAATAATCATAGAGTCAGACCAAAATATATGCACAAGTGTCATGGATGTTCAAGATTCTGTTGGAGAAGTAAACAGTGACACTAAAAGTGACCCACTTTAAGCGCCGTTTTCAGGAAAGAGCTTAGTCTCGCGGCTACTGGCCAATAATAACAGACTGCGCTATTGCCTACCGCCAACATTACTGGCAGCATTTCCATTCGTTCTTCTACCAGATTCTCAAAGCCCCTACTGTACAGATTTGTTGGTTTCGAAGCATCTATCCTCACGGCGCATTTTGCCATGTCAATGCATCACTCCGATCGCGCAGGCTATAAACGAGGCCGATCTCGATCTCAGTCGCCACCATGGAAACGGTACGAAAAAGTCCCGCGCAGAGATGATAGACGTCAGCCCGAGCAGTGGAATAACGCTGGCGCTCGATCCGGTCAGCGAGACAGAAAGGATCAGAATCGGATAAATCAGTTGCAAGAGGACGAGCAAGTGCGCGAGTGGGTCGCTCAGGAAGATGTTTTCGTCCTGAAGCAGGCTAAGAAGAAGGCAGAAATTCGCGTTAAAGAAGGTCGCGCAAAGCCTATTGACTGGTTAGCTGTCACACTGCGCATTATCGATCCCACGAGGAATCCCTTAGATGATGAGATTTCCGATTCAGATCTGGACCTTATTGATCCGGAGGGCGTGTTTGAGGGCTTGTCGCAGGTCCAGCTCGTGGAACTAGAAAAGGATATTGACACATTTCTAAGTCTTGAGCAGAGTCAGAAAAATCGCGATTTTTGGAAGGTGAGTAACCAAGTGAGGATGTTTCTTTAGAATTACTGACATAAGACTAGACTATGAAAGTTGTATGCCGTGATCGTCAGAAGATATCAGCCCCCGAGGGCCGTGTTCTGAGCTCAGTGGCAGCCGATATTAACAAGATTCTCAGTCCGAAAACTTATGAGCAGCTAGAGACACTCGAGGTTCAAGTCAGACGCAAACTAGACTCCAACGAGCCGATCGATACAGATTATTGGGAGGAGCTTTTACGCAGTCTTACAGTCTGGAAAGCGAGAGCAAAACTGAAGAAGGTTTTTCAGGCAGTCATAGAAGGACGAGTACAGGCGCTCCGCAAGCAACAGAAAGAAGAAGCAGAGTCTGTGCGAACCAAACTTGCTCCGATTGCACCTGTCATTGGCGAGGTTGTGGAAGTACAAAACTTAGATCTGGACCCGGAGCCTTTACTCCAGCTGAGGCCTGAAGATAAAGCGCTTGAGATTATAGACGAATCAGTATTTCTGAGCCGAGTGGTGTGTTACCCTTCCCTTGAGTTTGAGTTGAGTAATGTATCGACTAACCTCAACCAGGCTCAAGAACGGCAAAAGATCCTAAAAATGGGGTTCGTGCCATTGCGGCAACGAGGCACAGAGAGACCCACTCAATCATCTCTTTCTAAAGCAAAGAAACTTGATTTGGCGGATTCTCCTGCTGACCGATTTTCGTCATTGTCCAACGAAGATTTCTCCCAGGCAACAAGAGCCTTGTATGAACGTGAAGTCGCAAGAGGAGTTAGCGAAAATGAGGAGATATTCACCGCGGAAGAGGCTGTTAGCAGCAGTACTTCGCAGCTCGCGTGGGCTAATAAGTACCGTCCTCGCAAGCCGCGGTATTTCAACCGTGTACAGATGGGATACGAGTGGAATAAATACAATCAAACACACTACGACCACGACCATCCGCCACCAAAGGTTGTCCATGGCTACAGATTCAATATCTTCTATCCCGACTTGATTGATAAGACAAAAGCCCCCACGTACCGTATTGAACGTGAAAACGGACGAAAGCGTGGCCAATCTTTCGTCAAAGCAGGTGAAGAAGACACTTGTCTCATCCGGTTCATTGCAGGCCCGCCTTACGAAGATATCGCATTTCGTATCGTGGATCGAGAATGGGACTATAGTGCTAAACGAGATCGGGGTTTCAAAAGCAGTTTCGAAAAGGTAAGTTTAGCCTGTGCCTCTTCCATATCATCCAATACTGAATACTGGCTTACCGTCTTTCCAGGGTATTCTGCAACTTCATTTCCAGTTCAAAAAGGTACGTACTGATTGGTTCCAGACTCTAAGTATTCGTTAGTCTTTCGTTATACTAATCTTCCCTACAGATATACTACCGGAAATAAGACTTTGCATGGAGAGCAGCGCCTCTCACCAGTTGCAATGCAAGATACATTTGTGATTTCAGCTACTTACATTTTATATGCATCACTAATGGACTATATTCATCCACATATGGCTCTTTCTTAAACCAGCCCGAAGCCGATTCGTGAAGTTGGCGAATAGAATTCGGCGGGGCAGCACCGGCGTATACTGTCTAAATCGGGATATTGGAGCGAATACTGCCTTGCATCGTGTGTCCCTCCGATTTACTTCTTCAGAGATGTCTAATTGCCGATCTAGTCTGAGCTTATGTGTCAAGCCGATTGCTCTTCAATTACTTCGTTTCATAGTCGACTACATACAGAGACGTGAAATTCGTTGCACAATGTCAGTCTAAAACTTTCGGAATGCCGCTTGTTATCCGCCTATCAAACTACCATTGCTCAATTGTTCCGGCCAATCGGGTAGTTGGCTGAGGTTGACCGACTATCTAGCCTGTTGTCGCAACCCAACTTTTGCATCTGGCCCAGTTGTATTTTCATTTCAAAGATGTGGCCTTAGAAGATCTTTTTAGCGTTAATATGTTGTGGGGAGCCTCGTGCTGCGGTGCTACCAGGCTAACTCGTGAGTCGCATCACTTCCGTTTACGGTTACCCCATCACTCAAGTACTCATCCTCTACTCCAAAATTTTGCTTGCATCTATACGCACGCAAATGGTGCAATATGGATTTGTAGATTATTGTTACCTGCTGTCTTTAGTAAGACTATAAACACTGCTAAGCGGTGTGCAGTGATGCAGAAATGAAGAGGTTTATACGCTCTGATACGCAAGTAATAATGATATGCAGGGATGCAGGTATCCATTAGGGCTCGGCTTTCCATCCATACCTAGGTATGGAAAGACCATCTGATTCTAGGGTTGACAGTGCCTCCTTAGGCTCGTCTTGGATAAAATGTCCTCTGCCCTTTTTTTCCCGCAAGCCACCAGCCTCCTCACTCCAGAGATAAAGGCTCTCTTGAGCCCCGACGACGATGGAACATAGCCAACGACAGGATCGCGGTGATTTCCAACAAAGAAGCTACAGGTCAATTACAGGCATAGTATTAGTGTCTGCGAGCAGCAGCTCGTCGATATTTCCGGCAATAACCGAACAGACAGGCGGGCGTCTGAGTGGGAATGAACCTTTGTCCGACAAGTACTCTTTTGCGCAGCCGGAGGTCGCGTCTAACGTTTACATGGAGCCATCAATGTTCATGGCAGGCTCATGGGAGCCTTCTTTACCCAGTCTATACCCCGACAGGCAGATCATGGCACAGGATAGCTCTTATGTTACGGGTTCATACGGTTATTGTCTGGCACCGTATCAGCAGCCTGGCACTGCTTCTTTGGAACACGTTTACCCTACTCAGGATAGCTTCTTGAACCTGAACGTAGAGACGTATAAGTCTCCTTTGCTCGACGACAACCTTGATCAATCGCAGATTCCTACTCTACATCGAGAATCACAGACGCTGTCACGAATTCAGACGTCATTTGGCTCGCGTTGTTCTCGTCGAATACAAAGTGGAGAGCTGGTGACACATCCTGTATCTGTCAACTACCTAAAAGGAAGCGCTAACTCTGTGCATCTTTCGCCTGCGGTAACGCGCCCGAAACGAAGTCTCGTTCAGTCCTTCAAGAATTCCTCTGTAGAGGATGTTGGATATCATGATAAACCTTATGCTTATCTTTTATATGAAGCGCTCCGCTCTGCAAATCATCATAGGATGTCTTTGCAAGAAATCTACAAATGGTTTGAAGAAAACACAAACAAAGCGCATGATGCACAGTCTAAAGGCTGGCAAAGTAGTATTCGCCATAATCTCTCTATGAACGAGGTGAGTTTTAGTCTCAACAGCGATTCAGGCCCTTCCGAGTATTGACTCTGTTGCGGCAGGCGTTTATCTTACACAACGAATATCCTGCTCGAGGGAAGTCGAAGAATAATTATTGGACACTTACAGATGAAGCACTTAAGAATGGAGTTCAATCGACAACCCGCTATCGAAATACCGTTTCAAAGAGGCCTCTGATGTTCGATGACATGACAAGACAACTAAGCGAAGCTGGAAGGAGAGGAGCAAGCGAGTTGAGACATGTGCCCAAGTCTCGCCGTATCAATCGTTATACAGAGGCAAATCCCAATGAGCAGTTTCGATCGAGCCATGCGTATAATACCCAGGGACAATTAGGTCAGCGTCAGCCGATGGATGATACACCTAGGCACGTTCTGTGTTCTCAGGATCCACGCATGTTCATCACTCAGGGCATGAATCCGAGTACAATCACCACTTCGACCCTTGCAACCGATGGCCCGCATTATGTTTATGTATTGACACATCCCCCATCTAATTATTTTCAGCGTGGTTTTACGCAATTCAATACATAGCATACAATAAATTTTCGGGCCTATATTGAATGTATTTACTTTAGATTATGAATATCATATGTCGCAGACTTGTAATTGAGACCCTCCCTTGACTTTGAAGCGCACTAACTGTACCTAGGTAATTGAGGTTGTTGGTAACAGAGCCTCCAAGGTCTTTGCATAGCTAGGTATTTATAGCAGCTGAAAAATATATAAATTTCGAAGTTTGTTCAAGGATGACCCATGGTGTATCGTTTATGGATCAGTACTCAATCCTATGACAAGAGCGTACGACTTGACTACTCATTTGCTAAGATGTCTGGCCTACGAGGTTCCAGAGGCTTAGAACTCATCAACTGATATTTTACTTTTCATAACGGTAATAATTGTAAATAATCGGCCCCATGAAAAGAAAATCCGGAGACCATCGAAAAAAAACTCGCCCAGATTCGCCCGAGGTCATTACCGCGCATAAAAACATGCAAAAATGATCCTTTACGATTTCAAAAAATCTGTAGCAAGATGAGAGGGTATCATCTTGTCTGGTAGTGTGACCTTAAAAATTATCCGGCCCACCAAAGGACCAGTAACGCCCCTCTCACACAATCATGTCTTTATTGCTGATTTTTGTTTCACATAATTTTTCAAACGCACAACCCAGTCCCCCAAAGATTTCCTTTCCTCGGAATTGACTGATTTAGCGCTTGCGGGTGGCGGCCTTCTCCTTCTCTTGGGACTCCTTGAGCACCTTCTTGACGATCTTCTGCTCCTCAATCAAGAAAGCACGGACGATGCGGTCCTTGACGCAGTTGCCGCAGCGAGAGCCACCGTAGGCACGAGAGACGTTCTTGCGAGGACGGGAGATCTGAGCATATTCACGAGGGCGTAGGGCGGGGACCTGGACGAATTGTTAGACCTTGTCCTCGTTCTGGAAATAATATGCGATTTTCGTTTAATGACGAGGGTCTCATATTGGGTGATGTCGACTGATGACCTCGTAATACACGGAAATCTACTAGGTAGCACTCACACCAGGGAGCTTGACACCGCAGTCTCCGCACTTGGGAGCGGTACCCTTCTTCTTGATGTGCAAGTAACGGAGGTTACCACCGGGGGTCTTGATGATGCGGACACGGTTGGACCTCGTGTTGTACCTATATCACAAGAAAATGCATGAATTAGCATTGTTTCCCTTCGCTTCGCTGGTATTTGGCTTCTCGAAATTGAGGACATACGGGTTCCGTCGGCGCTGTAGAAAAAGACATTCAAAATTAGCATCCGTCAATCATCCAAGTATAAAAATTTCAGTTTTGAGAGAAAACTCACGTATTGCAATCTAGTGTTCGCCATTGTGACTGTCCTCGAATCTGATTGTCGACGTTCAAGGAATCAGCGGCGTTGTCGTTGTATCGTCGTAGTTCGTCGAAAATTCAAGGTCGGGAAGACGAATTGTGTGGGCTTTTTCGCGACCGCACTAGGGCTCTTTGGCGAATACGCTAGCCTATAATGTACTAGCTCCTAGTAATCGCCAAGACTTGCGGATTATTTTCTCAGCCGCTACCGCCTACTGAATACGGGATAGTTAGAACGCCAAAATCGCGACGGCCCATAAGGGAAATCTAGTCTTTTTATCGAAGTTTTGCCATCAGACCTGCCCGCAGCCAGAAGGAAGTGAGCTATCCTTGAGGTGTCTTTCTTCCTGGCAGTGTGTATTATATGTTTTGTACCTTATTTCCCATCATAAATTTGTTTTTGCGACAAGTTTACACGTCAAACGCTTTCGCGAGAAGCCGAATAGCTTCGAACCCTTCGATGCAGCGGATCAACCCTGCTTGATCTCGCACCTCGACGAAGCTTTGACTTCTCCTCGATACCAACCCATCATGGCTTCACTTCCACCACCACCTCCCCCGGGATGGGGTCCAGCACCTCCTCCTTCCATGCCTTCGGCGCCGCCGCCCCCCGGATATAGACCTCCCGCCGACCCCAAGGTCGCAAAGTTTGCTCAGAAAAAGACAGAATGGTTGAGAACTCAGCGCAATAGGTTCGGCGAAAAACGGAAGGGTGGTTTCGTCGAATCGCAAAAGACTGATATGCCGCCTGAGCATCTGCGAAAGATTGTCAAGGATATTGGCGATGTGTCGCAGAAAAAATTCAGCAGTGACAAGCGCAGTTATCTGGGAGCTTTGAAGTTCATGCCTCATGCCGTTCTCAAGCTACTTGAGAATATGCCTATGCCTTGGGAGTCTGCTCGTGAGGTCAAGGTTCTGTACCATGTCAATGGTTGTCTTACCCTCGTCAACGAAATACCTCGAGTTATTGAGCCTGTCTTCCATGCGCAGTGGGCTACTATGTGGGTTTGCATGAGAAGAGAAAAGGCGGACCGACGCCATTTCAAGCGTATGCGATTCCCGCCATTCGACGACGAAGAGCCGCCACTTTCATGGTCCGAGAACATTGAGGATGTTGAGCCTTTGGAACCTATACAGATGGAGTTGGATGAAACTGAAGATGCCGCCGTCTATGAGTGGTTTTATGATCATAGGCCGCTTATTGATACCCCTCATGTGAATGGATCAAGCTATAAGAAATGGAACTTGTCACTACCACAAATGGCAACTCTTTATCGACTGAGTCATCAGCTGTTGAGTGATGTGGTAGATAAGAATTACTTCTACATGTTCGAGCTGAATAGCTTCATCACAGCCAAAGCCTTGAATGTGGCCATGCCTGGTGGACCTAGATTCGAACCTTTATACAAGGATATCGACCCGAACGATGAGGACTTTGGCGAGTTCAATGCGATTGATCGAATCATTTTCCGCTCCCCTATTCGCACAGAATATCGCGTGGCATTCCCTTACCTCTATAATTCTCTTCCACGAAGTGTTAAACTCTCGTGGTACTCTCATCCTCAAACCGTTTATGTGCGATCTGATGATCCTAACCTTCCGGCCTTTTACTTCGACCCTGTCATTAATCCTATTTCTTCACGGTCCGTCGCGCCAAAAATATCACTGTTTCTCACGAAGATGAAATTTTCGGTGAAGGTAACAATGAGGACGATGACTTTGAACTTCCAGGCGATGTCGAACCTTTCTTGGCGGATGAAGAGCTGTACAATAGCGATACTGCGTCTGCCATCGCCCTTTTATGGGCGCCTTATCCATTCGATCGCCGATCTGGTAGAATGGTTCGTGCTCAAGATGTGCCATTGGTGAAGCAATGGTACCTCGAACACTGCCCACAGGGGCAACCTGTCAAAGTCCGCGTCTCATACCAGAAACTTCTGAAGACATACGTTCTCAACGAGCTACATAAGACCAAGCCCAAAGCTCACAACAAGCAGAATCTTCTGAGAACGCTCAAAGGTACCAAGTTCTTCCAGACCACGACAATTGATTGGGTTGAAGCAGGTCTTCAGGTCTGCAGGCAGGGCTTTAACATGTTGAACCTGCTCATTCACCGAAAGAATTTGACTTATCTCCACCTTGATTACAATTTCAACCTCAAGCCAGTGAAAACTCTGACCACGAAAGAACGAAAGAAATCTCGTTTTGGTAATGCTTTCCATCTGATGCGAGAAATCTTGCGCTTGACAAAGTTGATCGTCGATGCGCAAGTGCAATACCGGCTCGGCAACATTGACGCATTCCAGCTCGCTGACGGTATCCTTTATGCTTTCAACCATGTCGGCCAATTGACTGGTATGTACCGTTACAAGTACAAGTTGATGCATCAAATTCGATCTTGCAAGGACTTGAAGCATTTGATCTATTACCGGTTCAACTCCGGTCCAGTCGGTAAAGGTCCAGGTTGCGGTTTCTGGGCTCCAGCATGGCGCGTTTGGCTGTTCTTCATGCGTGGAATCATCCCATTGCTTGAAAGATGGCTTGGTAATTTGCTTTCTCGTCAATTCGAGGGTCGTCATAGCAAGGGTGTTGCTAAGACTGTGACAAAGCAGCGTGTGGAGTCTCATTTCGACTTGGAACTGCGTGCTTCAGTCATGGCCGATCTCATTGATATGATGCCCGAAGGTATCAAGCAGAACAAGGTTAACACCGTTTTGCAACACTTGTCCGAAGCATGGCGGTGCTGGAAGAGCAATATCCCGTGGAAGGTGCCAGGTCTACCAGCTCCTATCGAAAACATCATCCTCCGATACGTTAAAGCTAAGGCTGACTGGTGGATTTCTGTTGCTCACTACAATCGTGAGAGAATCCGACGGGGTGCTACTGTTGATAAGACAGTTGCAAAGAAGAATTTGGGTCGTCTAACACGATTGTGGTTGAAAGCGGAACAAGAAAGACAGCATAATTATCTCAAAGACGGGCCCTATGTATCGTCCGAAGAAGCTGTCGCTATCTATACGACAACTGTTCATTGGTTGGAGTCTCGGAAGTTCTCCCCAATTCCTTTCCCTAGTGTGTCTTACAAGCATGATACAAAGATATTGATTCTGGCTCTTGAACGTCTACGGGAGTCCTACTCAGTCAAGGGCCGTCTCAATCAGAGCCAGCGCGAAGAACTTGCTCTCATTGAACAGGCATATGACTCCCCTGGTACTACATTGGCCAGAATCAAGCGATTCTTATTGACACAGCGAGCATTTAAGGAAGTGGGAATCGACATGAACGACAATTACAGCGACATTAATCCCGTATACGACGTTGAGCCCATCGAAAAGATCACGGATGCCTATTTAGACCAGTATCTATGGTACCAAGCTGACCAACGCCATCTATTTCCTTCATGGATCAAGCCTTCTGATTCTGAAGTACCACCTCTATTGACGTACAAATGGGCTCAAGGAATTAACAACCTATCCAATGTCTGGGAGACTTCTGATGGCGAGACGAACGTTATGATTGAGACGAAATTATCCAAGGTCTACGAAAAAATCGACTTGACTCTGCTCAACCGACTTCTTCGCCTAATCATGGATCACAACTTGGCCGATTACATCACTTCCAAGAACAACGTTCAATTGAATTACAAAGACATGAATCATACAAACAGCTATGGGTTGATTCGGGGTCTTCAGTTTTCTGGTTTCGTCTTCCAGTATTATGGCTTAGTCATCGATCTTCTTCTCTTGGGCCTTCAAAGAGCAACTGAATTGGCTGGCCCCCCTCAAAGCCCAAACGACTTCTTGCAGTTCAAGGATCGCGCTACCGAGACACGACACCCTATTCGTCTCTACACACGCTATATTGACAAGATTTGGGTCTTCCTACGTTTCAGTGCGGATGAGTCTCGAGATCTTATCCAACGTTTCTTGACCGAACAGCCAGATCCAAATTTTGAAAATGTTATCGGCTATAAGAATAAGAAGTGTTGGCCACGTGACTCCAGGATGCGTCTCATGCGTCACGATGTCAATCTCGGACGTGCTGTCTTCTGGGACTTGAAGAACAGATTGCCGCGATCTATCACCACCATCGAATGGGATGATACATTTGCTAGCGTTTACAGCAAGGACAACCCAAATCTGTTGTTCTCTATGTGCGGTTTCGAAGTCCGCATACTCCCCAAGATTCGCAACCAGAACGAAGAGTTCCCCGTGAAGGATAGTGTCTGGTCTCTAGTGGACAACACGACCAAGGAGCGAACTGCATACGCCTTCCTTCAGGTCACGGAAGAAGATATCCAGAAGTTTAACAACCGCATTCGTCAGATTCTCATGTCTTCTGGTTCAACAACCTTCACCAAGATTGCAAATAAGTGGAACACCGCCTTGATCGCTCTTTTCACCTACTACCGCGAGGCTGCCGTGTCAACGGTGAACCTTCTAGATACGATTGTGAAGTGTGAAACCAAGATTCAGACACGAGTCAAGATTGGCTTGAATTCCAAGATGCCTTCCAGATTCCCTCCAGCGGTCTTCTACACCCCTAAGGAGCTGGGTGGTCTTGGAATGATTTCTGGCTCTCACATTCTCATTCCCGCAAGCGACAAGCGGTGGTCCAAACAAACCGATACCGGTGTTACGCATTACCGTGCCGGTATGTCACATGACGAGGAGACTTTGATTCCCAACATCTTCCGGTACATTATTCCTTGGGAGGCAGAGTTCATTGACTCACAACGTGTTTGGATGGAGTATTCGCAGAAGCGACAGGAGGCTAATCAGCAGAATCGACGCCTGACACTGGAAGATTTGGAGGATAGCTGGGATCGTGGTCTTCCCCGAATCAATACACTGTTCCAGAAGGACCGAAGCACCTTGAGTTTTGACAAAGGTTTCCGTGCTAGGACCGAGTTCAAGATCTATCAAATCATGAAGAGCAATCCATTCTGGTGGACAAGTCAGAGACACGACGGTAAACTCTGGAACCTTAACGCTTACCGAACCGATGTGATACAAGCATTGGGTGGTGTTGAGACTATTCTTGAGCACACGTTGTTCAAGGCAACGGCTTTTCCATCATGGGAGGGTCTATTCTGGGAGAGAGCGTGTCTCGCCAATGGGACGCGTCTCCTCCGGTACGACCATACGGAAGTCGAAGTCCAGGACGTGAAAGAGGGTGACCTACTTCTAGGACCGGACGGAGGTCCACGACGCGCATTCAACATCGTCCACGGTAGTGAACGTCTTTTCCGGATTAAGATCAGTGGACAAAAGGAGGACCTGGTCGTCACGTCCAATCACATATTAGTCCTCCACCGTTCCAGTCATGCCAGAAACGCTGCCGAACGCTACGAGACGGTCGAGATGACTGCTGCGGATTTCGCTGCTCTTAGTCCACAGGAAAGGAGCCTTTATCGAGTTTTCAGATCTCCTGGTTATGATTTGCCTCACCAGGATGTCCCAGTAGACCCATATTTCCTTGGACTTTGGCTTGGAGACGGATCTCACGCCCAGGCGACGATTTCGAACAATCACGAAGCGCCAGTCCGCGAGTTTCTCTTGAACCATGCAGCCGAACTGGACATGCACCTTTCCTATCACGGCAACCTGGCTTATACGAGTGTGGCGCATCAGACTCGAGACGAGCCTAGGACTTTGCGGAAGCAACGACGTGCTGCTCTTGACTCTTGTCGTCCTCGAGTGTCGACTCCGGCACCTGATCTGGAATCGGACAATCATGCGAAAAGGCTGGAGGCCCGAGACTTCGACTTAGATTTGGTTCCAGACTCTGCTTCTGACATCCGGTCCACCCCGGTTCCTAAGTCCCAGCCCATCTCAATTCCCAAATCTGATCCAATTCCCTGGTCCATGTCTGTTGCGCAGTCCTCTCCAGATTCTGACTCGGATGTCGTTTTTGAGCCGACTCAAGAGGACCCCGAGTCTGCGTCCGAGCCCGAGTCCGATTCTGTATATGAGTCCACTCTGGATAACGTCACAGAATTCGGATTTCCTGGACTGCCGGAAACAGACGTTCCAGATATCTTGTCTCAACTTAGCATGGACGCGGAAACCATTCGGTTGGCTGAACAGGCGGAGCAGTCCAAGAGACGCATGCCCAGCCAGAGCTCAACAAAGGACGTATTGGACGATCTGGAATTCGATCTTGACATGTTCGACACTGCCAGTGAAGATGGGGACAGCGATGACGAAGATGGTCCTGTGATTGAGTCTAGCAATTCAGCTAACGTCCAGTTTGTCAACAAGAAAGATAGTCAATCGTCAGACTTATCTGTCCCTGGACTTTCTCGTCGAAGGCGCCATCATCGTCTAAAAACCGGTTGCCGAGTGTATGGAGAGTTGGACGCGGACGAGGAAGAGCAGCTTATTAGCGAGATCGTCCACAAAGATCGCCGTCATAACGCGAATCCGCTTCTGGATGCGCTTAGGGAGCTGAAAGTCAGCACCTGTGGAACCGGTCCCAGCAATGACATCAAGCACATTCCTCAAGTCTACATGAAGAACTCTCGGGCCGTCCGCCTTGCCGTCCTTGCCGGACTCATTGACAGTGATGGTTGGTACGTCTATCCAGAAAACATGATCGGCTTTGCCCAGAGTGAGGTATGGCACAAGAAGCTTTTCTGGGATTTTGTCGGCTTGGCACGGTCTCTGGGATTAAGCGTCTGGACGAAGCGGAGAACGATGTGGATTCCTTCTCACAAGAAGCGTACGCCTATGCTCGTCGCCCAGATTTCCGGAAATGTGGCTGAGATTCCTTGTCTTCTGGCCCGTAAGAAAGCTTCGGAACGTTACATCCCGCAAATGCATAGCTTCATGATCAAGGATATTTCTCTCGAGCCAGTTGAGACGGCCTGGTCCGGTTTTCGGGTAGACAAAGATCAGCTTTACTTGCGCCATGATTATCTGGTCTTGCACAATAGTGGTTTTGAGGAGTAAGTAGTCTTTTCTTGTTTTCATCGACTTGTTTCCTTTCCTATACCCTGTTGTCTGTCCTGGCCGTCTCGTTCTTAGTAGCGCCTTTTCTTACTTTCTGCACTTTTTCCCATCTCATTTTATCAAATTTGCATCTTTTGAGCCCTTCAGTCACTTATTCGTGATATCACATTATATCTTCCGGGGCCCTCCACGCGTATATCCCTAGCCCTATCAAACGTTTGATATCCTCCTGGAGAGCTCCCGAGCATACTTCCATCACCTTGTGCTCCACATATTCCACTCAATTGTGTGATTGTTCAGTACGCTAACTATTTTTATCTTTTAGATCAATGAAGTTTAAAAAGCTCACCAACGCGCAGCGTTCCGGTCTTAACCAGATTCCAAATCGTCGATTTACTCTATGGTGGTCCCCGACGATCAACCGAGCCAACGTCTATGTCGGTTTCCAAGTCCAGCTGGATTTAACTGGTATCTTCTTGCACGGAAAGATCCCGACGCTTAAGATCTCCCTCATTCAGATCTTCCGTGCACATCTGTGGCAAAAGATCCATGAGTCGGTTGTTATGGATCTCTGTCAGGTATTTGATCAGGAGTTGGAAGCTCTTGGTATCGAGGCTGTCCAGAAGGAGACTATCCATCCTCGCAAGTCTTATAAGATGAACAGCTCCTGCGCAGACATACTGTTATTCGCAACAAACAAATGGAATGTCACCCGACCATCTCTACTTTTCGACACCAAAGATGTAATCGAGCCTACAACGACAAATAAGTTCTGGCTCGATGTTCAGCTACGGTATGGTGATTACGATTCTCACGACATTGAACGTTACACGCGCGCGAAGTACCTCGATTACACAACAGATAGTATGAGTATCTATCCGTCTGCCACTGGTTTGATGATTGGTATCGACCTGGCCTACAATCTTTACTCAGCTTATGGTCAATACTTCCCTGGTTTGAAAGCACTTATTCAACAGGCTATGGCCAAGATCATGAAAGCAAATCCTGCTCTGTATGTGTTACGTGAACGTATCCGCAAGGGTCTACAACTTTATGCTTCTGAGAATAATCAAGAGTTCCTCAACTCTCAAAACTATTCCGAGCTATTTAGTCCTCAGATCCAGCTCTTCATTGACGACACGAACGTTTACCGTGTCACAATCCACAAGACCTTTGAAGGTAACTTGACAACCAAGCCAATCAACGGTGCCATTTTCATCTTCAACCCCCGTACCGGTCAGTTGTTCTTGAAGATCATCCACACGAGCGTCTGGGCTGGTCAGAAACGTTTGGGTCAATTGGCGAAATGGAAAACAGCCGAAGAAGTTGCAGCACTTATTCGTTCGTTGCCTGTCGAAGAACAACCTAAACAGCTTATTGTCACCCGAAAGGGTCTCCTTGATCCTCTTGAGGTTCACTTACTTGATTTCCCGAACATCTCTATTCGCGCATCTGAGCTTCAACTTCCATTCCAAGCTGCCATGAAAGTTGAGAAGCTTGCAGACATGATTCTGAGAGCGACGGAGCCGCAGATGGTCCTGTTTAATCTCTACGATGAATGGCTGAAATCCATCTCGCCTTACACTGCCTTCTCCAGACTGATCTTAATTCTTCGCGCACTTCACGTCAACACTGATAAGACAAAAATCATCCTTCGACCAGACAAGACCGTCATCACTCAGGAGCATCATATTTGGCCGACGCTTTCGGACGACGACTGGATTAAGGTCGAAGTCCAGTTGCGTGACCTAATCCTGAACGATTATGGCAAGAAGAACAACGTCAATGTTCAGAGTTTGACCAGCAGTGAAGTTAGGGATATCATCCTTGGTATGGAGATCAGTGCGCCATCGTTGCAACGTCAGCAAGCTGCCGAGATTGAGAAACAGCAAGAGGACCAGAAACAGCTTACAGCCGTTACTACCAAGACTCAGAATGTCCGTGGTGAAGAGATCATTGTGACAACTACCTCGCAGTACGAACAGCAATCTTTTGCGTCTAAAACTGAATGGCGAACTCGTGCCATTGCTACATCCAACCTCCGTACTCGTGCCAACAATATCTATATCTCATCCGATGACATCCGCGAAGACGGTCTTTACACATACGTCATGCCAAAGAATATACTCAAGCGCTTCATCATGATCGCAGACCTCCGAGTCCAGGTAGCTGGTTACCTTTACGGTAAATCGCCTCCCGACAACGACCAGGTTAAGGAAGTTCGTACCATTGTAATGATTCCTCAGGTTGGCAATACCCGCGATGTCCAGCTCCCACAACAGCTGCCTCAACATGAGTATCTTAATGGTCTAGAACCCTTGGGAATCATCCATACCATCTCGGGTAACGAGCCGTCATACATGACTGCCCAGGATGTCACTCAGCACGCACGTATCATGAATGAGCATTCATCATGGGATAAGAAGACAGTGACTATGACTGTATCTTTTACTCCTGGATCGGTCTCGCTTGCAGCATGGGCCTTGACTCCTCAGGGTTACAAATGGGGTGCGGAGAACAAGGACACCAGCTCAGACCAACCACAGGGCTTCTCCACCAGCATGGGTGACAAGTGCCAGCTATTGCTCAGTGACAAGATTCGCGGATACTTCCTGGTGCCTGAAGACAACGTGTGGAACTACAGCTTCATGGGTAGCTCTTTCAGCAGTGTCGAGAAGCGACCCGTCTATGTCAAGATTGACACACCTCTGCGGTTCTACGACGACCAACACCGTCCACTGCACTTCCAGAACTTTGCCGAGTTGGAGGATATCTGGGTTGATCGTTCCGATAACTTTGCTTAGGATTGATGATGTCTAGGGGGTTATTCGTTTGAAGGCGTTTGGAAAGCGTGATTTTCTCTTCCTCATATTGTGTTATTTGCATCAGTTTTCCGTTCATCAAATCAGTACTTCTCTGCTGATGGACAATCATGTTATTTTTACTGTAATTGAAGATAAAAATGGGTGTTGTATAGTACTATGAATAAGATACGAAATCTCTTTGTTACCATCAGTTAGAGTCTATGTAAACGGTGCCTGAGTTCGGCGTGTGAGCGGCGTAGCGACTTGACCCCACATCCGGCGCGACTACAAAAAAATGTCACCCCGCAGTGCAGCTTGACTCATTCATCCTCCCATCGAGGTCAACATTTTAACATATCATATTATATTGTTGCGGCAGTCGTGGCAGTTGCCAGAGTCGCAGAATTATTACAATTGGATTTGCGCCCATCTGGTCACCATGGCTGAACCCGGAGGCCAGACGGTACTCCCGATTCGTGAAGGGGAAGACGAGAAGAAGGCCGCCGCAGAGCAAGAGATCAACCCTTGGGACGTCCAAGCTGCAATCGACGAACATGGAAACGCTCTCGCATTCGATTACGAAGCTATCTCAAAGTATGTCTACTTTCGAAGTAATTGAGCGACAATAGTGACAAGGAATCTGGCACTGACGGGACTAAAGGAAGTGGGCGACGAAACTCATCGACGACGAACTTCTCCAACGATTCGAGCGTCTCACGGGTCACAAACCGCACCGTTGGCTGAGACGAGGGCTGTTCTTCTCCCATCGCGATTTCGATAAGATTCTTGACAGATATGAGTCGGGCGAACCTTTCTTTATGTACACCGGACGGGGCCCTTCGAGTGATGCGCTACATCTGGGACATACGATTCCTTTTTCTTTCACGAAGTGGCTGCAAGATGTGTTTGATGTTCCTCTAGGTAAGTGGCTGGCAAGTTCTCGGGAAGTAGATTTAATACTAACAGTGCCATAGTTATTCAACTTACAGGTGAGACTAAACTCTGGCCTATTTAGTTGCGCTTGTCACGTTTGAACGTTTACTGACCTCAGAAAGACGATGAAAAGGCCCTATTTAAGGAGAAGCTCACATTTGAGGACACTCACAAGTTCGGTTTACAAAATGCCAAGGATATCATTGCACAGGGGTTTGATCCCAAGAAGACCTTTATCTTCAGTAACCTGGAATATATGGGTGGCGCATTTTTGATGAATACGTGGGAGTTTGCGAAATTGGTCACATTCAACCAAGTGCGAGGAGCTTTTGGGTTCAACGAGAGGTAAAGCCGGCCTATTGCACGCTTCGAACGATGCGAAGTGGTCTAACATGCGTAGCACCAATATCGGACGAATCATGTTTCCGTCAGTACAGTGGTAAGTCTCTATCACAATTCAGGAATTGACGTACCGGTACACTCACGCATGGTACCAGTGTGGCTTCATTTGCGACATCTTTCCCCGAAATCTGGTCTGACCCGCCTGCAAAGGAGCGCACAAAGGCAATCGCAAAGATTCCGGTCTTGATTCCTATGGCGATTGATCAGGACCCTTATTTCCGACTTGTGCGAGACAATTCTCATCGCATGCGGTTCCCTTCGCCGAAGCCCGCATTGATTCACTCAAAGTTCCTTACTGCCCTGCAAGGCGCTGGCGGCAAAATGAGTGCCAGTGATCCCAAGTAAGTCTGTCCGCAAAATGGTCCGCGTTACGATTTCTGATTGTAAAATAGCTCGGCGATCTTCATGTCGGACACACCGAACCAGATCAAGGTGAGCTTTTGGGTTATCGACATGCTGCGTTTGATCGGACAGGGCGGTTGTAAGCTGACTTCGACGATCCTAGAACAAAATCAACAAGCACGCGTTCAGCGGTGGAAGAGAAACTCTGGAGGAGCATCGACGATTAGGCGGTATCCCGGAGGTTGACGTTGCATTTCAATGTTCGTATTACCTATATGCCGCCTCTTCAACTGTCAGCCCGATCACATTGAACTAACTCTGCGAAACAACAGATATTTCATATTTTGAAGAAGACGACGAGAAACTCAAGAACATCGAAGACAGCTACCGACGCGGAGAGTTACTCACCGGCGAACTGAAAAAGATGGCCATCGAACTAATCCAGCAATACGTCAAGGAATTCCAGGAACGAAGGAAAGAGGTCACAGACGAAATCATGAGACAGTTTATGACACCACGTAAACTGGAGTGGAAAGGAAACCCCAACCCGAAACCAAAAGAGACTGTCAAAAAGGACAAGGAGCCCAAGCCGGAGAAGAACTGACTTGAAGAAGAGTGTACAAGCAGTAGTTAGGCCATATCATTCATTACGCAGTCTACTCTACGGATGTAAATGAAATGAACTCTTTCAAGTAGAGTTTCACAGCGAGTCTCAAGATAGTCGGATCTGCATGTTGGTGTAGCAAATTTAACAATCGCTCTATTCGTGTACATGAGCTTGACTACGATCTCACCAGCCTGGGTTGCTGGATGCTTATTGCTTCGTCGTGCGCCTTTTTTTCAAGCGAATCATTGCGTTAATCCTACTCTGAGCATTTCACACAAGCATGATGCTTGACCGGCACCAGTCAGGCATCAGTCATTACCATAATAGGCCTAAGTAGATCACCCAGCTATGTACGGTAGTAGGTACATATCGGGACGTATTGTACAAGCTTCGACTGAACCAAAAGCTCCCTCCGTATAAAATTAGAACCTGGAATCCCGAGCGTTGTGGGAACTCTTCGCGCCCGTTTCGCAACTCTGTCTTCGCCGGGTTAGTAATGACTGAGGTCCGCCAGAAAATCAAAAGAGAGGAGCCGTGAAAGAATTGGATATCTTCTGAAACAAATCCACATACTACGACGCGTGTTGTGTATAAGATGAATCCATTATAATTTCCGAGATAGCACCGAACCCACAACTGGATATCCCCCCACGAGACTTCCTCACAATCAATGATTCATAAACCTTGTCAAAGCTAAATATTCTCTGAAAGGTAATAACCAAAAACAAACAAGAGCATAGACAAACCTTTCCAAGAAGCTTCAGCAAAAATCATGCACTAAAAGCAAAGCAACGTGGTCATGCGCGGAGATGAGTACGAATCAGTCGTAGTGTAATAACACTTTTTGCCGTACTTCTCGTAAAGACTATTAAGATTCGGCAATGTGGAGGACAAGGTTTCTTCGGCCTTGAACTATATAATTCTAATAGTACGAGCGCAGATTCTATGCATATCAATGTAACAACTCAATAGTCACTGATAAGTAATGAAACTATAGCCGGAGTATAGTTGGGATGATGATAATTTATTACTTATATTGTAATGTTTTATGCTATATACATGGCATGAATAATTGATTTGGAGCTATTGATCTTGGATAGGTACTAGCAAACTTACCACTGGAGATTCGTGCTACTTTTGCTACGTAGTATACGTAGCCATACTACGTAAACAGGTGTTGTTGAGTCTTCTCAGGCAATAGTCATACTATCCGGACATCACTAACTGAGTTAAGTAGGCTTCATTTATACCACGCGACAAACCCAGACAAATGAAGCGCCACATTGATATCTTGGCACGGAGATTTTTGGGAATCTTGAATAATGGAGACCACTAACCAGATTGGGTACTCAGCAAAGCGTCAGAAATGCATCTGAGTTAGGGTTATCTCGCGAGAGCTGACAAGTTAGGGCAAATAATAACCTTAAGATCGGTCCCGAGGGAATGGACACCGACAGAGCATTGGTACATCTACGACGCCTTGTGTTTGTCGATATTGTTAGTAATGCCTGCTATTATATCCACGATCATTATTGCAGCAGGTCATCATTTACTGAGATTGACTTTCGGTTCCTGGCATATTTTAGCTATGGATAGCGCATTTCGTGAAATTCGAGACAGACTGTTGGTTAGGAGAATTAAAGTAATCTACTACTAACTTGGAGAAGCCGCGGAACATCGCTTCCGAATTGGCACAATGATCCAAGGCTTCACATGTGATACAATCAGATCTCGATTCAATCCAAGACGTACCGAGAAGTGGTGCACATAGCGTGCATGGTGACCCGAGGCCAGCAACAGCCGAAACTGTGCTACGCTAATTGTTTCTGACTCGCTTCTAAGCTAGTTCCTACTGCCTGGTTTGTCATTTGACTAGGGACCCTGACCTAGTAGTAATTACCGGAGATATCTGTTGGTCCATGCTCCAAGAGGGCGTTCATAGTCGCCAAGACACATGCTCGCTGGAGTTGAGATGCTCGTGTTGTTGGGCTGAAGGTATAGACCGCTCCACGAGTTCACTGCTTCTCAACTCTACGATTTGATAGCCTCCTTGATGTCTCGCAAACTTACTTCTTGAAAATGGAATTGGAAACTAAACCCGATCAAAAGATCTGTGATGATGACGACTGACCCGATCGTACCTAGTAACACACAGCTCTTGCTGGTAGGGGTACGCCTGTTAGTGGGATGCCAACAAGCCGCATGACTACGGAAATCCACTACAATTCAACTTCAGCTACGCCGCACATAGTCGAGCAATTTAGACACGGCTGGATGTCCATAGCGTCGCGTATCATGAACTCTTACCGATGCTCTCGCTTTGTGAAATAGGCTACAGCAAGAAGTACAGCTACCAGCAAGCGAATAGACCTTGTAATCGGTGTCAGGCCTTGTTTCCTGAATGCGCATGTGGACTCGTCAAATCCACTCGTGTTCAGAGTAATTTCAAGACGGTAATGTCAGACTCGGTCGCGTCCTAGGTATGCATGCTACTTTGGCCCACGGACTGTGATGATAGATTGTCCATCAATAAGAACCTTGATTTGTCTCAATGTAGCCGTGTGCTCGTATCTAAGAGCTCTCGAAATGTGACTTGATAGCTGACCAGTCAGCAAATGGCCGTCGGTAATAAGCTCTATCACATCAAACCTGCTGGATCGACTTTCCTACAAAGCAGGAGAGACGTATTTTCGGCACAACTTATTCAAAGAGGGACAAAGCCCTTTTTCCAATTGGCAAGGCCGCTTTGGACTGTTCAGAAAGCAAAAAAACAAAGAAAAAAAAATAAGAATACATTGCATTGCGTCGTCCTGCGAGTAAATACTATGTAACGAATGCACCCAAGTGGAGCGAAGCGAGATGACTGTCCAACGGGCGAAGATAAAAGACGTTGATGAGCAGGCTGATTATCACAAAAGTCAGACAAATTACGGAGCAGCGTATCTGATCCGGTTAGTGATTCTTAGCCACACTAACACCCCCATACTCTGCGCTTTGCCTTGAATGGGCAAGACGCCGCAATTGGCTGGGGAAACGTGAATACGATCATAGCGAGACGGTAAGACCTCTGCAGGAAGATCCCTGTTCGCGCCATGTCGAGCACGTTTGTGACAGGCGTTCCTCTGTCATGTGGGCTGGAACGGCGACGAAAGGACGAGCCGAGTCACGAGTCGGGAGTGGTCTATGCTTGGTGTGCAATTGTCTGCAGAAGGTACTCGATGCGGGAGACGATACCTGTAAAAGTCTTCATCGCGCATCAAGCAAGGAGACGTCCAAGTCGTAGTACATTAAAGACACAAAAAGAGGACGTGGTCGTCGACAAAACAGAAAACTTCCACGGGGTAGACAGGTGGAGTCGCGACATTAGTCCGAAATAAGGTTGAAAGACGGCAGTTGTGCACCTGCCATCTGCCACCCGCGCCCTCTCCTTGCTTTACTCCATCTCTGCGGCCATCACCACGCCAATAGCAACGTGTCCAAGTGAAGACAACTTAACTGAGTTAGGTAGTTAGGCGAGTACACGCTTACTAAACCCGGCTAATTTGCTCACCAGAAAGCTCGATTTGTTCGACAGTCGTCCAACCTCCCGCGATCTGTACTTATGTCGACAGGGAAACCTAGTCTCGTCTGTTAGATCCATTGCTCCAGCTTGAAACCTTCACATAGGCTAACCTGTAGTAGACGTCACTTTCGAACTCGCAACGCTTTCTCGCAACGCTCTCTCGTGATATCTCTCATCGAGCCAATAGCCTTGCAGCGGAAAAAAAAAAAAAGCAACCCAAAACAAATTAGCCGGCGCTGCCTATCACACTATGCAAGGTGAAACAGCGACTTATCATTGGAGCATTCCACACATGGCAGGCCGAGCGTCGACCTCCAACGGCGCCAAGAGTTCCCGGCCGTTGATTACCATACTAGCTCCTCTGTTTTGCGTCCAACGGCACCTGGCACCCCCTGCGGCTTTATGCCACGGAGTCGTCTAGGACCTATCCACTCAGACTGTCTGGTACCATGCGGATCATGAATGGCTGGCGTATTGGGCTAACTTGTTTAGATGCCCTGGTCTTCGTCACCGAGTCTGCATCCAATCAAGCTTAGCAACTATTGCCTGGATTGGGCTTCGGAATCTCCCGTATGGAGCACATATGACTTGTTATTATTGTGGAATTAAGTTTCCTGAGAGCTGGACCCCATCGCCTTCCGAATTTCCTGATTCCACAATGATCCCGGCTTGTGATGCTACTGGAGGCGGACTAGACGATAGCTCTCCCAGCGTCGGGATCCACACGGAAAGTTGAGGGATAGTGACCTCTCCACATCCGGCTTTCCTAGGGGGACTGGATTATGCCAAAATAGTGGTAACAAAACGGTCAACATGTCAAGCGAGAATTAGGGGGTGTAAATGTGCGAAGCTACGAGCGGAGATGACTGCGGAGATGAGGGAAACATGAGGAAAGTAGCTGTCGAATCACCAAAATGCGGCATTGAGGGAAGAGCGATCGAAGTGTCAGACAACAATAGCAACGGGATGCAGACATAGTGATCCAAAGACAGCAAGCTATCAATGACGATACCTGTTCCTGCTGTCAACCCGTTTTTTCACTAGGAGACCCACCTGTCAACTTTTACGTAGCTGTCAGACTTCTCTCTTCTGGGTTTGGCTCGCAGAAGTGGCGCAAATAGTAGCCCATCTCCTTCATTTCGCAACTACTTGCAGGGTGCGACTGCAGTCCACTCTTGCAGTGCACAATTACGATTAGGGACAAGACAACCTGTTTTCGCTCTAGTCTGGTTTTGTTGACCCGAGAACGACAATTCTTTATCCAATGCCTAGAGCAACTTAAAATCCTCACTGGCCAGCTATTGGTCTACTGGGGCATGACCGGCGGAAAGGATTTTCAGCCTGTCTCTCTAGGATACATCTCCGTTATTTGCTTGCTAAGCTTGTAAGTGTTAACCCTGCTTTTGTTTCTCCCATTCGAGCCGGAGTCCACATCCCCGTTACCACGCCAATCATAACTCCACCTCTACGACTCAGCAAGAGTCGATCGCTGTCATATTCCCGGATTACGATGAGTAATGATCCCGGCCTATCTCGCTGTCAGAATTAAACCTCACATACATGATCGCAGTGACCACATCAGTGGAAATCCTTCTCCATCTCCCCCTTTTTTATAATTCATGCTTCAACAACGTCAGCTCAGCTTGGCGACTTTCATAGAGTCGAGTGAGTCCAATATAAGATGCGTTGAGCGGTCCGGACCAGCGATCGTTGGAGCTTATTGGGTGATCATCTAACTCTGTAACCGTTTTCTCGGTCTCTCAGGCATCCCTCCGAACAAGCGCACTGAGCCACAGTTTCATTCTTCAACAAGCTCTCTCGCGCACTTACCGACGGAACTAACGACAAGGCCGCAGATAAACATACCCCCAGTATAGTGTTTTCTATAAAGAAAGCGTGACGGGAAACCTTAACAGCCTTCTATACTTCAAATACTTCCATATCGGTTTAGCGCTGTCTTCAGGGCGGGGTCTCGACCTTTTATGCTTAATATCTGCAAGGACCGTTTCTGTCTTCAATAATAATAATAATATTCCTTCCGCTTAGAAGAACAGCCGTGCGAATCAGCCACGAATAACAAACAACAACACAAGAACACAGCAGCAAAACACCACATCATTCGATCTAAAGTGCCCTGTTCGTCTGGCGAAAGCAGCAGCTTTTCCTTTTTTTTTCTCTTTCTATTGATTATTTGGAAGTTTATGTGACCTGCCAGAGCTTCTCCAAGCTCTCGCAGGTCCTAGGGTGAAAGCCGCGACGCTGGCGGATCCGTATCGCAGTTATTCGCTTGACTACTCCTCGCAAGACCATAGCAAATCCCAGGAAAAATCCGGTTTGCTTGTTTACCACTCAAGTCAGCCGCAGATCTTGCACCATGGGGCCCCTACCGACATGCCATATGTGCCCCGTGGTGCGCAGCAACCTCAACAACATCAACAGCATCACCACCACGTCGGTTCCCCAGCTCTGAGGGAAGGAGGAGGTCTTCATGATGTGCATCATCAACCATTACTTCTCAACCCACATCAGATGGTTCCATCGCCCATGTCTTCGCATTACGGCTCTAATCCGCTTCATTTCCAAGCTCAGCGGACTAACAAACGGCCAAGATTAGATGGAGGAGATGGCAACGAAGATGATCATCGATTGGATCTTCATCTCGGGATGCTCAAACCAGACTCCCATGCGGAAGGAACTCCCTCGCCAGACATGATTCTATCAGCCCATGGAGACCAACAGCGAGCAGCACACTCTTTTGCACTGCCACCGCCTATACATCAGCAACCGTCACAACAACATCACCATCATCATCGGTTACCAAACCAAGCGGTTATGCACACAATGCAACAGCCTGGTGATGTCAACTCAACTCCTGTGCCCTCAGGCCTGCCAAGCGTGGTCGGCCAAGCAGGCATGCCTGATCCGGCGCCTCGCCCACGTGGACCAAAGCTCAAATTCACCCCTGAGGAAGATGCGCTGTTGGTGGAATTGAAAGAACACAAAAACTTGACATGGAAGCAAATATCTGACTTTTTCCCGGGAAGGACTAGTGGGACTCTACAGGTGCGCTATTGTACAAAGTTGAAAGCCAAGGATACGGTTTGGACAGATGAAATGGTAACGAGCCTCCTTTTTTTGCCGTTAGAGCGACGATAGCTGACAAGCTCAACCACAGGTTCAACGATTACGGAACGCGATTCAGGATTATGAAAATGACCGCTGGCGGATCATTGCAGGCAAAGTTGGACACGGTTTCACACCGGCAGCCTGTCGAGAAAAAGCAACAGAGTTATAATCAGCCAATCTTTTTTTCTTTCGGAAAAATACGACCAAATTGTCTACACGAGGATCCTCGTCGATACAGCACGAATTATTGTTTCAAGATGGTTTAACGAGGAAAGTCCCTAATCACAATCAAGAAGGATGTGACTTCGATATGTCTTTCTTCCCTCTGTTTTTGGTTCCTGCTTTGGCCATGGAGTTTCTGCTCTTTATTTGCTTGTCGCCGGGCTAGAGTCTTATCTCTCTGCTGCATCTCTTTTGTATATTCTTGATGAGGACAAACTGCTGGTTGTTTGTGCTAAAAATTTCATGTCTCTGTCTCCTTTTTTATTACATTTTCTTTTCTTGTATAGCAGAGGGCCTTGGAGACCTCTGTCCTTTTTATTTTTTGTTTCTTCTGGTTGGGTGGTGTAGCATTAAGAACTTTTGGGTGATGTTCACGAGGCAGCGAGGGCGTATTAGCATGCCTTGAATGAATACTTGATTACTCTGTTCTATTTTTTTATGCAACTCGCGTTTCTCAGTCATGCCATTTTTGCAAATGTCAACCTTGAGATTATCAATATTCGTGTGAGTCGATGCCATCGACTCAGATCTATCGAGCTTCAAAACTGACCTAATGATAGAGAAATCAGAGTCAGGAGAGGATACTAACTTCGAGTTAGGTTTTGCTTTTTACTGGGTTCGCACGGAACATGTGCTGTACTGCCAGGGTTGCCTCTCCATGCATGTCCATTTTAGCGCCAGAAATCAAATCTGCTCTCTACAGTTGTCTGTCTCCTCTTATCTCTTATGAGATTTATGACAGCCCCAGAACGGCTGTTTACGTGGAGCGACACCACAGGTAATGACATAATCGAACCAGCTACCAGTTCTTCTGCGCTAATACTCACATTTGTCGACTTCTCGTTGAATTTTGTCGAAACCCCTATCAGATCGACCAGGCTGCAACAACACAACCGATGGCGCAAGACTTAGCAAAATCCTTGCCGATCTAAAAGTCACAATCGCTCTGCAGCATAGCGTGAGAGGACACAGTCCACACCTTGAGAATTTACGGCAACTCGCCGCCGGCCGTTCTGAAATCTCTCAGGAGCTGTTGTCAATACTCGAGAAGCTTAAAAGAGCAAGGAAACAAGGCGTGGCGCAGCTTCGAAGCGCATGGAGGCATATGGAAAGAGAAAGAGATTGCCCCTATTGAATAGAGTCTCAAGTCTTACCGGTTGCAATTTCTCCTAAGACTTAGCCTTCTTTCCAAGCAAGAAAGTATTCTCGTCTCCATTCTTCTCTGAACTAACGGTCATTGCACTGAGCAGCAGTCATCAACCAAGTTTCAGCTAGACGAAATCCAGGATAGGAGGCTCTCTATTCGAAAAGAGGTTGGACAGTCTCATGAAAGTGTGCGTAGGTATGTGAATGATATGGAGAAGAAGCTGATCAAAGAGCTTTCCAAGTTAGTGAGGACTAATGATAAAGAAATGCAAGCTCGGTAGCAGAGGCTTGTGGGTTTGCGACAGAATAGTCACGCACATGAAAGCCATTCCAAAGCCCATAGTAGTAACATTAACTATTTCGTTGATGTATCTGTATCGCGAAGGAGTAAACAAGAGCTCTGGCCAATCATAACCATTTTATTGCATGACTAAGCACTTCCTCAATTTTTCAGCAATCGGAACCATTTTGATATGCGCTAACCGCTTCGGGAATGGATGACGGCCGGAGCGATGGGAAACCTCACGCAACTCGCACCTCACCCGATCTCTATTCGGACCTCTCTTTTACACTCCTCGCCAATCGCTCTCCGCTCCCCCTACCTCTGCAACTCAATCAGGAGTCTTGACATTGGTTTTGTGAAACTACAATAACCGACAATGTTCGCTACTCGCGCCGCCTCCGCTCTCGCCAAGCGCGCCCCTGTCAGGGCTTTCACCAAAGCTCGTCCTTTCACCTCGTCCGTGTCTCGCTGTACGTACCCCCGCTGCTATTCGCAGAAATGACCGTCGTGATATGCGTCAATTGATTTTCAAGAGTCAATTGAAACGGCATGAGCAATCTATCGTGACGTCAAAGTGTGTTGTATAAAGCCGGCCAGCTAATGGATGTTTTTCTGTTGCAGTCGATAACAAGCTCAATGTCCCGGGAAAGATTATCCCATACGAAGGTTCGCCGCTTTCCAATCGCTCAATCTGAGTCTTTTGCCTCGGTCCGGTTATGGAAGCTATCTAGCTCTCCAGGCAATGAACCCGTACCTCCAAATACATTATCAGAGATATTACCGTGCTGAAGTGACGTGAGCCGAGGCTAACCTAGAACTGTTGATACTATACAGAGGTAAAGACCGAAGATGACCTCCTGCCCCCCGGTGGCAAGCCTGGCCAGGTCCCCAGCGATCTCGAGCAGGCTACCGGTCTCGAGCGTTTGGAATTGCTCGGAAAGATGCGGGGCATTGACGTGTTTGACATGAAGCCTCTTGATGCTTCCCGCAAGGGTATATTCACATCGCATAGATCTCTAATGTGCAGGTGACTTATGTGCTATAGGAACGTTGGAGGACCCCATCCTCGTCAATGGAGCTGGTGACGAACAATATGCCGGTTGCACCGGTTACCCTGCCGACTCCCACATTGTCAACTGGTTGACCGTAAGCTTGATCTACTACCACTAGAGATGACAATGACCGACTGACAGCACCTAAAAAGGTCTCCCGTGACCGCCCCATCGAGCGCTGCCTTGAGTGCGGTAACGTCGTTAAGCTCAACTACGTTGGTCCTAAGACCGATCCCCATGCCCGTAGGCACATTCCTTTCCAAATATGTCTTACACCAAAAACTAATCGCTGATCATCCCCAGACGACGACCACGGCCACGGTCACCATGCCCCTTACGAGGAGCCCAAGACCTTCGCAGACTACGTCAAGCCTGAATACTGGTACCGATAAATTACCAAACCTTCCCTACAAATATTATTGGCATGGTCTTCACTGGTCTAGAGGTTGCGTTGAACTGATGAAGATTAAGCTTGCGAAAACGCACAGACACAAGACACAAACATCATTTGCTTTGATTTTCCTTTGTTTTGTTTATTTACTTATCTGTTCAACAAAACTTTTGTAGTATAGTCGAGCGAGGGGGTGATAAATAGAGCAGATCGTTTTTTTAGGTTTTCTTTTTTTTTTTTTTTTTAAGGAATCTAGATATCCAAACAATCTGATATGGATGTATGTATAGGATGTAACTTGCTCTATCTGATCGTATACATGATCAGACAGAATCACCAGACAATTCATCTATAATAGCCAGGACTCGGGTTGAATTGAGGGTCACGAGATGTAGCTGCTGTTTTCCAGGATAATATTGAATGATATATGTACTCCTTCGAAAGTCCGTGTGGATATATGGAGGGGTTTGAAAACAGGTAGTCATTTTACACTGTCTATCTAGGTAGAATGTCGAGTTCGAGTGTTCAGGCTTGGTATAAATTAAGTAGTCAGAACGCTTCTAAACACTTACATTCTCAGCTACCGTGTAGCTGTTAAAATGAACAGTCTAAAAGAGTGATTTATAATAGATAATCTTAACGATGGATGTACCTTTGATAAGGTCTGTTATCATGCATGACAATGTTCAATTATATGTCATAGTGATTTGAAGTGGGATGCGTAATTCTGGCAGAGCTTGCAAATATAGTGAACTGTTCGTGTCTTATCTGGAACGACGCCCAAATACTCTACCTCCCAAAATACCGAAGTTCGAGCCATCGGAGCGGAGGGTAGACCAAAGCCGCCCACGAGAATCCGACGTAATTGCCCATCTAAAAACAGAGCTATTAGCTTATGACTAGGACATTCGAAAGAAAGGGGGGAAACGTACATCAGCACCGTAGTCACCAACCAACTTAGCGATCGGTCCAATGTACCAAACTTGAGCCATACATATAACAGCACCAGCCCAACCAACCAGAAACGCGGTGAATGCGGCAAGGCCGATGGGCAGTTTGCTTGCGTCGTCCCACGCTGCCCAGTTATATCCTGACTGGCGACGGAAGATATATCTTTCTTCAAGCAGTATGGCAAACCAGATAGCAACCCAGTATCCCATGAGAGCCAAGAAATTGGTAAAAATCTCTGAGAGATGACTCTGACCGGCAAGAGCGCAAACGGTGTAAATTATCACTGCGATCGTGTTCCATACGATTCTAGGTACCATTTCGGCATAATGGCCGAGGATCTGGAAATCAATACCAGACGAGTAAGTGGGTGGGATCGTGTTGGATATCAGTCCCAAAGCTACCAAGACGGAGCAAAATTTGCCGAAGCCACCGAGAGGGTTAAATCCTTCGACAATTAGGGCTCCAGCACCAGCATCGTATGCACTGGCATATCCGACGTCGCCGGCAATGCCAGTAGCCAGTCCAATACCGACGATGAAAGCCATGGTAAAGGACAGAGTCAGTCCGAGAAAAGTCAAACCAAAGCTGACGACTTTGGGAGTGTCGGGTGGGTAGTACACAAAAAAGTCGGCGGCAAGAGGGGCATATGTGATGCCAGCACTGAGGCAGATGGAGAAGAAGCTGAGCCTGTTACCAGCAATTGTCAAGCTGTCTCCTACAGATGGGGTTACGAGATCGTATTTTTTTGACGAGACGCCGTAAAGGATACATATTATGACGAGTTGAGGGAGGAACGCGTAGCTAAGAGTGACGTTAATTTTGTCCATTATTTCAATGAGACACAGGCATACCGTTCATAATAGTGGAAAATTTTGATTCCAAACGTGGCAATGAACCAAGTGATGACGGCAACGACAACAATGCCTTTATAATTGTTAGTAAAATCACATATTTGAAAAAGGAGTAACACGAAACATACCAACTGCCACCGACATGTGGTAACCCGGAGAGACTGCAGATAGAATCTGGCCGCCGACCACGCAGTCAATCAGACCGTACCCGATCATTTGGACAATGTTCAGCAGAACAATAATCTTGCTCGGCCACCATCCCATTGCATAGCGACCAAAGACCTGTTAAGCATCGTAAGTAAAGCCAATATTGTGGTACCGAGGCATGGCTCCTTACCAAAGTCCGGTTTCCAGAGACTGGGCCCCAAGTAGCAGACCAAGCGGCCGCTAGAGAGCCGACGATAGCACCAAAGACGGAACATAGAGACGAGTCCAGGAAGCTAAGCCCATAGACAGACGGGCCAAGCATACCAAGAGTGATGTTGTTCGCTGCAAGGTTGATGGAAACCCACAGCAGAAACACCTGGAGATAGGTGACCCAAGTAAGGGCATGACGCTCCTGCTCCTCGACACGTTGAATTCCGCGAGCTTCGATGTTGTACTCAACAAGCTGCTGCTCGAATCGTTTCATGTAGCCGGCGAGCCGCCGACTGACGTGAGAATGCCAATGTTGGGTATTGCCATCATCAGTGATGGTTTCTGTGGGTTTGGTGCCATGATGCTTTTCGATTGATCGAGTTTCTTCGATCGGATCAGCTAGGCCGATTTCCGAGCGTTGTTGTTCCATTCTAGATGAGAGACATATTGTTAGTGATCACGGGACTGACGATATGGCAGTATATGCAATTGATCCGTTAGTGCATGAGAAATCAGTCTCAAGCCGGAATCTAGGACGGAAGGAAAAGAAAAGAAATATAAGCGTGCACAAGTTCTTTCGCTGGAATTATCCAGATCAAGTTCAACCGTATATTCTCAGAACGGAGAGGTGTACAGGGCACAATAGAAACGAGCCGCTTTCCGAGATTGCAATTGAATCGCTCTCAATCCCCGGCCTTCTTTGTTGTCCTGCACACCAATCCGAACACCGGTCTGCGTGCATGCAAGTTTTACCTTGATACCTTGATCTCGCGATGAACCCAAATATCTGCTCAATCTCATATTTGCGTCTTCTCTTTTCGATACCCTCTTGTTAGATGCGATGAAAGCAAATCGGATGGGAGAAGAGGTGAGATGTACTAATAACGAATTGAGCTTTATTCTGTAGGTATGACACACGCCTGGCGGGGGGCGAAATGAGTCCGCGAGTTGCGAGAAATGACGGTGTCCGAGCTTTCCCCGTAGTGTTGGATTGTTGGATAGACGAACGTCCCTCAGTGATTGTACTGAAAATTAGTGTCGTGGGAGGTCTGAGGTTGCTGCAGGGAAAGAGGAAGAAGAAATTTCTTGGTCCTCTTGGAGGTGGTCGGTCCAAGCCCGATAAGAGCTTGCAAGCCCCGCGGAAAGCTTATCCTTCCCGATAAACCCTCACTATCCGCTTATATAAAAGAGAACTAATTGGGTGTTTGATTTTGTTTCGTTGCTGTAATCGCTCACTATCGCTAGTACTATCAGGTATACGGTCCCCAATCCAAGTCCTATTGCCATTCGGAGTACACTCAAAAAGAAACGCCGTGGTCCCGTTTACAAAAAAAAAAAGAAAAGAAAAGAAAAATTGAACCTATCGCACCTCAAAACGCCTAAAAGATCGGCTGGTATCCTTCGTGCCTCTGTTTCCTGTGAAAGCGTTTGCCTATTGAAACTGCATGTTTTCGTGACCATGAGATCGAGTTCCATCATTCTCAGATTTCGCATTATTTCGTCATTGGCAGTGTTCGCACTGCATGCAAATCGTTCTCATTCGGTGACCCCATGACTCTGAAGATAGTATTCAAAGATTCTTGAAATGCTCCTTCGCGTATTGTTCGCATGCCTGTATTATACATCTGATGAGTATTGACACCGTTGTAGTTTACAGGCGAGACGATTTCCAAGTACCTTTGCTGGTTTACCAATTTTCTGGCCAATAAACTTCCATTTATTGGCCTCATACTCTTTGATGGCTTCGCGCAACGCTACACTCTAGGTATTGTTAGCAATGAACAATAGAATTAGAAATCACGGGCGAGTACTTCATCTTCACCGAACTCAGCGTAGTGCATGTCCTAGCAGGGTTGTCAGTGTCTATGTAAAGGATTGCGCGACGACAGTTTGGACATACCTTGTACCAATGCTTCTTGACACTCCCTTCAGTTCGAGCTGGAAAGGTCTAGTGAGATATCAGACCCTGCAGCACGTCCCACAATTTATAATTCATCTCACCTTGGCGATCTCACTCCAGCTCTTGCCCAAATCGCGCATCTGTTTAAGTCTCTGTTCCTCCTCGGCGGTCCATGGCGTATTAGTCCTGCCCTTTTTCTTGGGTGGACTCTCCACCATTCCGCCAGAGATATCAGACACGACTGGCGCGACAACTGCTGACCCAGGGATCGTTGGAATACCCGTTACTGCCGTCGTCACTGACGGAGGTGAGCGTCTTTTTCTTGAGCTCACCTGCTGCTGCTGCTGAGGTGGAGGTTGAGGCTGCAGCTGATGATGATGATGATGAGGCTGGGGAGGGGTTTGCGTAGTAGGGGTGGTAAGAGGGTAAGCGGGTGCCAGGCCAGTTGCAGATAAAGCGGCGTGCTGTTGCTGTTGTTGTTGAGCTGATGGTCGATTGGGCGCCGCCGAGCCTTTAACGCGTTTCGACATAGGAGAGGATCTAAGATGGAGGAGAAAGAAAGAATGAGAGTTTGTTAGTGGATAAACTTTTAAAGTGACTCGTTTGTATGTTTCGTTTCAGTGTTCGATGAGCGTACAAGAAGACTACAGCATGAGCAGAAAGAGAGAGATGGGATGATACTCTATCGGGAAATACACACGGAGTACATCATGTGGCGTACATCACATTAAGTAAGCATAAAAGGGAAACAAAGTAGATTACAAATGAAAGAAGCGATCAAAAGGAGTAAATAAAATAAAAAGATGGCACTCACGACATCGTGGAAAATAAGACTGGTGTCTGGTGATGATCGGAGATCTGGAAATTCATCTGGTACATAACACAAAAAGACAAACTAGAATTCGGAGGAAAGAAGATACAAAAACAGAATCGCTCCTAGCAAGCTTGTTTTGAGACTCGAGAACAACAAAAGATGCTGGACTCCGGGGGGTTACACCGGTGGCGAGCGAAGAGGACTGTAAGGCTGACTTTGGCCTTTGACTGGCTCTTTCGCTGCGAAAAAGACCTGCCTGAGAACACGTTCCCCGGCCGATCGGACAGAAGCAGCGCAGCCGAAAAGAGTGTGACAAGAGGCACGAACGCTTGGGGCTTGTTTGTCAACAGGGGGAGTAATCCAAATTTGGATGTAAATATTGTACACTTGTTGTTGTAATGGGCAACGACTTGCGGATATCAACAAAACCACACAGCACAGGTAAACAAGATGACCAGAATGGCGTGACAAAGTGAGGGAGGGGTTGGACAAGAAGAGGGGTAGGCGATGTAGTTATTCTGGCCGGCGGTGGTGGTTGCTTATCACGTCGTGAGCTTGCTGACGAAGGAGCGAAAATGGTCAACAAGATGAAATAAAAAAGACATTGGAATCAAGTGACACTGGAGATGATGAAGCCGGCGATGTTTACTTAAGGTTACTTGGGGACCAGCCGAGTCCAGACTCTGTTTAGGCTGTGATCTCATTCTCCGGGGTTTCCCCAGGTGGGTCACGGTGAAGAGTTAGGCCAGGTTAGGGCTACGCTAGCCATCCGACAGAGGCCTTGTCATTGGAGAAATCGAAGAGACGCAGCATCGATCCGTTTATTCAGGCCTCTGTATGCACTTCCTTTGTCCACCAGCAAATCAGGTTGATTCCGTGGCACGTCTAGCAATTGGGTTGGTTGGCCATGCACCGAATGGCGCCCTCGCTACTGCATGCGAGTCAAAGTGCGAAATCCGCGCGGTCCGCTCTATATATCCTGGAGACTTTTGAACAAGGAACTCCATTTTCCTTATCACCTTAATCCGCCTTATGGTCTATCTCGTAATACTCGGTAAATCAGATGAAAAGAGATAAGGCCTCCACGATGTTGTGCTGTTGTCATTGGTAGCATCACACCCACTAACCCCCACCAGGAGGAGGCTCGAGCATAAGCCTTTGATCGGTCGTCTACACAGGCCTTATATCGCTGGTAACTAGCCTGTCCGGTTGAGATCATCGATCGTTAACCCTGAGGGTTGATCTGGTTTCGAAGCGTTTTTAACTTGGTTTAAAAATTGCGACCAAAACGCAATAGAACGAAGTCCCGACAATGTATGTTTGAGGTCAATGCATGGTCATCTAAGGGCGCTAAAGGTGACACACTGTTGACCACCGTGCATACATCTGGGAAGGATGTGGGGGCATCCTACATAGAGTATCATCAGGTGAAACACTTTAGTGGTGATTGTGAAGAGAGCACGGGGTCGCCTGTAAACGGTGCTGTCACTCATTGTGTTTCCCAGAAGATGGAGCATCGAGTCGTGCATTATACTAGGAAGAGCTTATTTGTCCGAGCCCGAACATGAACGAAGCGAGAGCTACAGTACGAGCAAGACTGGATGGCGCTATTGCAGCTACAACTCCCGGCATTGAATCTCAAAACCAATTGACTTGCTCAGGCCTGACTGCAGAGCAATTGATCAGCTAAAAGGAATTCCTCGTTCGTACTGAATACGGTTTCGAAACTATCAATTCAACCATCCGTGCCGAACGAGAATCGAGGGGTTTCCCTCTATAGACAGCAATGGAGATGCAAATGTCTCATCCAGAAACTGAACGAGAAAAATTTGTCATGAATTGATTGCTTGTTTTTTTTTTTTCTTCTGGCGATGCTCAGAAAAGGTTTCATACTGGCTGGCGCTAGATCGAATACGGAAGCTGCGGTGCGCTGATTGGCCAATTCGAGAGGCACACCTCTGTCGCACCTTCTTCGGAGACACAGCGAAAATCAGCCTAGTCGTAGTTTCACCCTCCACGCTAAGCCTTCTTTCGCTTCTCCCCTCACTCTTCTTTCAGTGTTTCTCCATCTCGCATCTCTTCATCTCACCCGATTGAGCCTTATAACCAGTCCCTAAGTCTGCACGGTCCCTTACATTAGTCTCAGCATCTTGGAAACATGGCAAGTCGCAGGAACCTCAGATTGAAACCGAGTAAGCTGGCGGTGCATCTCGCCCCCCGCCAGAGACGCACGATGAGGCATTGCGCTGAGTAACAGCAAACACTAGGGTTCTCGCGCGGCCGTGCTTCTCGTAATTGATCATGGAACACTGACAAATGAGTAGACTACCCTGTTGACCATGTTCGGTGCAATCGAATCAGACCGCCGCAGCCCCAGTTGTCTTGGAACTGGGAAAATTGTCTACCTGTTCGAGCTATACAGCCTCTAGCCTGAAGGGTGTTAGACTATTCCCGGGCCTCCCAAACGAGTAACTCGATGGCTGGCTTCCAGACCTGAGTTTTAAGCCTCCTGTTTACTTCATACACGGCTGCTATGCCACATTGTCTCAAGGCGTATTCATGTTGCCAGAAACAGAGAAGGAGATCAAACACTAAACCGATTCAGAAAATCTCAACGTTTACCGTCCATACCCCGTATACCCAAAGGACGGGAACGGAGCTGTCATATTATTGGTATCAGAGGCTATAGTGTGTCAGCCTTCAGGAACACGGGGTCAATTGGATCTCGCCACCAATACGGCAAACTCGAGGAAGACATAAAAGCCTTGCTTGGAACATTTCAAAGCATTGTTTTTCTATTCATCATCTAGTAGGCTGGTCCACCGTCGTTTCTTCATTCACTTCCTTCAACAAAACCCACTGGCTGGGCAATTTTCGTGCATTTGTTCTTTGTTGTTTTATCTATCAGGTCGCCTTAACGATCCCATTGCCTTAATACCGATTACTATCCGACTCTATTATTATCATTACTACTAGAAGCCATTGGGCGCAGCGATTCATCATCATGTCTCCAGTCACCTATCCCAGCAGCTCGGAAGCCGAAGTCAGCAAACCGACAGTCCCAACCATGGAGCAGCCAGAATACCGAGTGCACAAGCACCACCGTCGGGCGTCCTCGACAGGTGGAGGCAGAGCCTGGACTGAAGAAGAGGTATGATAGCGTAAAGAAAGAGATGAAAGGATAAGGCTGACACAACACGAACAGGAAGCTTATCTAGTCCGAACTCGAATGCACAAGATGCCGTATAAGCACATCGCCGCGCACTTGAAGAAAACAGAATTAGCATGTCGTTTACATTATCACCAAATGTCATACGGAAACAACGGCCGTCGACGAAGTGAATCTATCTCGTCGACTGCATCATTCAACTCAATCTCTGCTGGCGGAGAACTGTCTGACAACACTCACCATACTCGGTTGTCGCCAGTCTTGTCTCCTCGCTCTAGCCCCGAGCCCTCACAAAGAGGCTCATCGGATGATGTTTCACCTCAATTTCATCGCGCGCCGGTCCCAATCCTCCCCAAGCAGGACAGACACAGTACGCCGACTACATTAGAGCCATCGGTAAACCGCACCTATGAAGCAAATCCGACAAATTATCGCAAGGAGGACCACCAGAGCTATATTGATATGTCTCGTCTTCATGCCATCTACGAAGCTTACTCGACCTCGTTCTGGTCAAAGATCGCTGCTGAGTATGCTCGCGATGGTCGTGAAATCAACCCAAAGTGGGCGGAAATAGCAATCATTGGCAGATTCTCCTACGGCCATGCTCGCGGACATCTACCTCCCACGCCCAATGGCAGTCCTGCAGCATCACCTGAGCCACAGCAACACGACTTCACATCGAATACACTACCAGCAATGAGTCGAGGATTCCGATCTGTCAATGAACCAAAGCCTGCTGTACCCGTCCGCCGAAGCTCAGCAGACCGGTGTTCTGTTTCTTCCTTGCTGACTGTGGAGAGAGAAGTGAGGCCATCCCATCAATAGACTGTTTTGATTTGTTGTTTTGTATCGGTGGCACAATTGACCTATACGAGTTATGGATAAAGGCGTTTGGATTGGTAACATTTTATTTTTGTTGGATTTATATGACGGCTATATGTACTTGGTCTTAGGGTTTATATGTGCTTTGTTTGTTGAATATCGAATGACCATAAGCAGTTTCCTGAAAACCATGAATAAAGAACAAAGCAAGACAATGTGCGACTGTCCTCTTGAGACTTCCTAGGTACAGCATACTATCCACTTGCACGCACCCACTAAAGGTGCAACTCGGTGAAGGTTTACACAATCACAAGACGCTGTCATTAAGAGAACAGAAGAGAGAACAAACATAACTTCCAGAACAGAAATCCACTAGCCTCATGCTTCTATGATTCGGTATCCATAGTTATGTCCAGATATTGAAATACAGAAAGAAATGCAGAGGCGACTCTCTATTGCACTGATTCTTTTTGTCTTGGCTGTCAAATACATTACTAATTGTACGGAAATACTCAGAAGCAGTCTGCTATAGCCCAAAGATCGCGCTGTGCTGAACGGAATCCATCTACCAAATCATAGATTCTTTTGCTCGGTAGGCAAAACGTGCAAAGACACCAAATTGCGCTATTTCTTAGATAGGTCAATCCGTATTCGAATTCTTCTTAAATATCCAGGGGTAAAAGCCTGCATTGGCAATGCGGGCGCAGTCTAGACGGGAGGTGCCTGTTTCAATAATACAGTCATTAATGTTTTGTGTTTAAATCAAGGAACTCGAAGCAGAAGGGCTGGAAATAGTACATATAAGTGGTTGATGATATACATATACACGCAAATATCTTTTTCTATGCAGAGAGACATTGAGTTTCCGTCCCTGGCAAATGATAAAACACATGGCGTGTCGGTGGTGTTTATGGAATCCATGGATGGGTTTCCAAACCAGGCTGCTCTCTGTAATGCATTAAGAACGGGTACAGTTACTACTTATTTGCTATGTGGGCAAGGCATAATCCGATTGAGGCACAGCATTTCGAAAGCACTTGACTATAACTTATCCATGCCTTCCAACTATCATAAGCGCGAGGCTCTACGCAGCAAAGACCACGGCGTCCCAGCCCATATGCAAGTCTCTCAGTATGCAAGTTTGTTGGGTTGTACCCAAAAATACTCAGTCATTTGCAAATATAACGTGGCTATGTCATTAAACCTTAATTCTACCATGTAGTAACAATGAAATCGTTCATGACTCAATACGCATGCGCGGAGCTGAGCGCCAATCCCGTCATGCTGATTACCGCCATGTATGGCGAGAGCCATTCGAGTTGAATCCACCAGTCGACAGCAAGTATGACCAAGCATATACGTTGGTGTTGCCTGCAGAACCAACGCTGAGGAAAAAAAAGAAGTTTATTTGAAGTAGCTGGTGATGGGCAGGTGGCTGATCCGTGCCGTATACTTCGAGGTCTAGGGTAGTAGGCCCTTGAAGCAGGGTTACGTGGTATTTGTCTTGACCATTTGACAGCCTGATGACGATTAAGTTGTTGGGAGCGGTCTAAAGATAGTATACTTTAACTGTAAAGTAGTACGTGGGCTGTCAGCTGCAGACTGCAGCACGGTATGAGCAAATAGCCTGTAATTTATTCTATATCTGGAGTCTTCTTTGTGGATTATGTATCCATGGGACAAATCATGGCGGAGTACTCCCAACCTTATCCATCAATGGAGGTCGATTCCCGTGTTGTTGGAACTAAGAAAAGACATGATGCTTCATCGGGACAGAGGGCAAGATCATGCAATATTGGTGTTTTGCAGGAGTCCAGCTCGACTGCGCTGTCTGGATAGACTAAATTATCGTTTTTAGATATTCTAGAAGCCAGTGCTAATTTCGCTCCCTTTGCTAATTGACGCATGCAGTCATCGTGTTGGTTTGTCTTGCATCCCTAAAACTACGTATATTGAAGACTTTTGAACAGGGATTCTTCTATTCACAACCCCAGTCCTGATGTTGAATCGGCTATGTATACTACGTCCGGACCACACAATACTACTATGTATTTTGATCAGTTGCCCTATCCATAGTAGATGACGGGCCTTCTCGAGTTACCCGGTGGATATCGCGCCTTGATTTGTGGACGGCCATAATACACGATTCTTGGGTGGTAAAGCTTACAGTAATTACAGGGTCCAGCGTTTAAGTTGCAATAGCCGCATCCTAAGTGTACTGCAGTGTATCATTTAGGAGTCAACCTCGGATGGCACCAAATACTGGGGCTAAAAGCGTAGCCCAGCATGAGTCACTCTAAGCTAACGACGTGTATCAGAAAATGCTTCGGAAAGTATGTATCCACGCCGCTACGACGTATTACTACCACGCATCTCTGTTTGCTCCACCGTACTAATGCTACTTACCAGCCCCACCGTTAACAATCCCGGGCTGGCGTTCCGCGGAATCACTTTTATTTTCTAAAAGTTGCTAAAGCGTTAAGAGAAAACGTAGTGACGGCACAGACGCGCACTTATTTCCGAGCTAGGTATCTTTTGATGGGGAACTTCAATGTTGAATTTCTCTCTCGTATGATTTAGCTACACTAAATACAGCTAAATACGTAATGCCTAAAATAGAAAGAGATGTGTTTCTTTCAGACACGATATCAAGATCAGCACACAAGGTCCACTTCATGTTCGGCTTGGTATCGTTGTTTTCCCTTTTAGGCCGTTTATACGGTATCGTGTTGTTTTTCCGTATGGAGATCGTACTCGATACCAGGTATGTAAATACTGATAAAATACAAGAATCGTGAAATAGCACACGAAATTGCGTTTAATTTAAGTAGTATGCTCGTCACTCGGCGCCTCAAAGAATCATCGAAGCAGACGTCTACTATGCATTTTAAGCATGCTCGTGTGTAATCTTCATACTGCGGTACCACTATGTTGGAGTCTTAGAAAACGATAGATTTGCTTGAGACGCGGTAATTGGTCCCCTATACGCCAGTAAGAAGGTAATTAGGGTTTATTATTACAGCTTGCTCCATAAGGGCGACGGAATGACAAATAATACTATTCTCTATGGCGGGGACCATCAACTCTACTGACAGAACTTTCTGGTGGGCCTTCAGCTCTTGTTCTATTTACATGATTCGACGTAGGTGACTGTCTCATGAATCTTACGGGCTATTTTGCTGAAGCTTGGCCAAATCTATCCCATGCTAGGCTAATGTGAACTAATTTAAGCCCACAGAATCAACGCCACGCCGCGCCGAGTGATGAGGAGCAGGAGTACCCATAATTAAATACATCCTTCGTAGATACCCAGACTATTTCTGACACTATTTAGTAGACCGTACCTACAACGCATGAATTGGGGGCTAGGCCGCACCCTAGTCAGAGTAGCGTAGCGTTTAAGCCTCAGTCGACGTGTTGGTATTTTGCGTAGTCTAAAAAGGCATAAAACAACGTTAGGTTCTCTTGTCCTTGGAAACTCTAGCAGTGGGATTGAGTAACACTTCGAGGAACCCAAAAGCATAAGTACATGTATTGGGTACTGGCGGACAACGAATACTTGCTGCTGTTCCAATCTCTTTTCGGAAGTATTTTGTGGCACAGCACCTCCACGGCGGTACCGGTTCCCACCGTTGCGGATTTATTGAGCCAGTCATATACAGACCGGGGAGTCAACCTTGCATACATGGGCTTTGGAAGTTTCCTACCCCTCGAAGGATAGATGCTTTCGTGGCTGTTCATACCATAGGTTTGCCCGATCAATTGGATCAGAAACGTTAAAACGCATCAACACAACGCCAGAATCACTATTCTTGGAACCTTGCCGGTTACATGAAAAATAGACTGTTGTCAGTGTTTCTTGTATGCTGTCCTGATTTAGGTAACCCGTTGACTCCGGGTTCCTGATGTACTGACATCGCCTCCAGGAGTGATCACATCAAGCTCTAGAGCTTGCGTAAAAGTCGGCCAATCACCTTCAGGGGCCCACTGGGCTCAATATTTATATATTTGGATGCCTGTCTTTATCGTTATTTACCTTTCTGCCCCTCTCTTATAAGCATATTTCGTTATTCCCGGCCCATTGATTGCTGAGCATCTTGACTGGTTGAGTCTATGGGCAGCGTCATGCTTCTGTCGCCAGCATATATTAATACATTCGAAGTTATGTCTTGCCCTCCAGAAACACCAGGACACTCATCCCGCTCTGGTGACTATATCGACCCTCGCTGGCCTACACTTCATTCCGTACGTTGAACCAACATGGTTATTTCTCAATATCTTCTGCACGCGCATTTTATTTTACTAACAGATGCCTATCTTATAGTCTCCTTACGTTGGAGTTTCCCCTCAATACCAAAATTCGCAGCATGGATCGACCGTGCTAACCCCCGTCAGCTTAGCTGATAGCCCGTATATACAATCCCGTCCGAGCCCTGGACTGAGCCATCATTCTCAAGAATACCCCTACATTGACGACACAGTCGTCTCGCAGGGACTCGGCATTACGAGTGCATACAACGATTACATCCCCGCTCCAACTTCATCTCCAAATTATGACTATCAGCATCTCCCTCAGCAGCAGCAACAACACCAAGAACCACAGAATCAAACAATTGATTTCTACAATTACGGATCGTCGCACACATCAAGTCCTTACGCGCTAGACCAGCCATCTTCTGAACGACCAAAGCGGCAAATAAGTTCCAGCACTCCAGCATCGCAACGCAACTCGCCCGTGAGAATACTACCACACCCCGACAGTCTACAGCGACTCGGATACGAGCGCCGCGGAGGCCAAATAATTGACCCAGCCTTACCAAACCAACCAGAATCCCAAAGGACTCGCCCGGCCGGCAGAGGTCGTCGCGACCCCAAGGCCGAGGAAGAGGATGACTTTGTCGAGAATCTTCGCGCACAGAATCTATCGTGGAAGGTCGTGGCTGAGAAGTTTCGCGAACACTACGGCAAAGATACCAGTGAGGCACGACTCCAGATGCGCATGTTGCGGAGGAGAAAGCACGCGGCGGCGTGGCAAGACACAGATGTGCGTATGTATCGCCTTATCATTACGCCTCCCGAATTCTTCGCAAGGTCATTATAAGCTAACAGTTTGCCCTTAGATTCCACTACTTCACGAGGCGCATAGATATTGGCGAGATGGGAAATACCAGATAATCGCCGACAAGGTGAGCTATTTCCGGACCGCTCAATCGACACAAATCATGACACTAACTAAATAGTACATAGTTGCAAGACCTTGGGGCAAGCCAAGAGTACACCAAAGAACAAATACAGTCGCAATTGAAGCGCTCACGCGATTACGATTCAGAACATGGATTCGCGACAACATCTCCAGTACTCGAGCAGAAGGAACTCCGGCGCCGCAGAATCACGACTTTCACAAGCAAAAAACGGAAAAGACGGCTAGACGACGAAGGCTGAGGGCATCAATTACGGAGACTCAATGTGGAGCATACGGAGCATACGCCGCACTCCGTAACATTAAGATCCATCGTTTTGACTTTGAAGAGGGTGTGATCAAGGGGCTGGGTTAGCTGCTCGCCATTGGTGGAGCTAGCCGCCAGCGTAAGGATTGAGCTTTGGTTTATTCTTACGGTGCTACGGTTATGGCATGCATTGGGTTGGGCTTTTTGACTTACTACAGTTTTTCTTTTCAGATGTAGATATATACTCTTGATACCTTTTTTTCATCAATGTTTATCTCCGTGACCAGGATTGATTCCTCTTTCGGCTCATACAACCTACGGTTTTCTGAGCACGGATGGTGCCCAATATGTGGATATGTACTATAGCTTTAGCGAGTCTCCATATCAAGTGTGTATTGCGATATTACTGGTTGATGACGGACCGTTTGAGCGATCCGGTTCAGAGCTTATTCTGAGCAATTCCAAATAAGGTTGAAAACGCGAGCGACCTTGCTCGTAACAAATTTCGGAGAAACTTACTGAGAATCCCCGTCATTGTTCCGGAGCCTACTCGCAGCATTACGTGCGAAACAAATAGTTTTGCGCTATTTGGAAGAGGCGAGACGTCAGCTTCTGGCAGCCAGTTCATATCGCAGATCAGCGGATGAAGCTGAAATCATCGGATAAGGATACCTGTGTAGTGCCGAGATGCCGAAAGTAGCTGAAGCATCATCGCCGATGAGGGGGCTAGAAACGTGGAGAAGGCGTGCGGAATATTTCTCGCGCAAATATCCATACCTTGATGACATGTTCCTTGTAACGTAAATTAAACATGTAAGGTAGGTTGGTCTATGCATGACTGCCTCGCAATCCTAGTAAGAATCTCTGTAGAATTATTTTAGAATTCTAGAATTCTTTCCGCGTACTGACCGCCCTTTTTCCACTTAACAAATGTATTTATTGACTATACGTTGTATCAGAATGGGTTTTACTTTCTTCACCAAGTCCGAGGGTTGAAGACGTTGCGCAACGTCTTTTGCAGACCACGCGCAGGTGGTCGTTATATATAATGGACACCCGTTCCTGAGATATTAAGCCCTAACTGTCAATTGTCCAGAAGAAAGCAGGTTCAATTACTCACAATTACTTCTAATAACCCATTATTAGTAATTGAACTATGCAAGAGAGTTAGATTTGTAGAATATACCGATTCCCAGATCTCATTAATCTACTATTCTAATTATAACCTATTACACAGTAGACCGGGGAATCCAACATGACGCCCGCTTGAGATTCGAGGTGCCCCAAGCTGACCATCAAAGCATATTATTAATACGGAATAGCCCTCTTGTAATTTATTGACTTATCTCCGAGTCCTGTATTTCAGAGCCTTCAGATTACCGGACCTCACCATATTTTACCCTATACAGGACTTATCCTAAGATTACGCCTCAGACCCGATAGGATATAATTTACCGCTTCCAATGCATCAGCGGCAAGTCATCAATCAGTCATACCAACATACCGAAGACGCTGCTAGGCTTGAATACTGATTTTCGTAGGGCTATGGTAACATCAGAATCTTGAATGCGTGAGTGACATGTGACAGATGAGTCGATTCAGATATGACGCTACTAAAGCTCATGGGTCCTCATACTAGGGGAGAATTGATGGAATCATACCAACTGACCTGGAACGCCTCGGTACGCTTGACACGAGAAGGCTTTTGGTCGAAACAGGCAATCGCCAGCCTCATATGATAGGTAACTTGTCAGACCTGTATTTTCTACATTCTCAGGATTGTGGAGCTACGCCATGGCGTGCCAACGATAGCTTATTACTCAGCCTCACGGGTTGAGCGTGCTCCGTAGTCAACGCTCTCAGCACCGTTGTTGCACTAGTAACAGTAAGTACGTTGGCTACTGTATCGCAAGGCGGCATGTGCCAACGTTCGAGATGCCGACTGAACGGACTTACGGGTATTGCGGGATGTCATAACATTTGCAAGTGTTAGGTTAAGTCGCTGAGATCCATCAGTCAAATACATACATTTGATCGTCGAGAATTGAATCCTTTAGATTGGACGCAGCACGTGCACACATGACAAGTTTGATTGCTATTTTTAGTCTTTATCTAGGCTCCCTTCGATGATCGACTTGAAGCTTTTGTTCCGCCCCCATGATAATGTTGGGTTCTTCAGGCCTTCCTTCAACTACTAGTATGAATGCTTCTCGTGAGAGTGAATGAATTTCAGTTAGAATCTGCCGTCTCTTGGAAATTACATATATGTAATCTCTTGTTCACAAGAGTTTCTCCTCAACAGAGACCACTAATAAAATTTCAGTCTTACCAACATCATGGAGAGCATCATTAAGACGTGTAAAATAAGTTAAATACCAGTTAATACCAGCATTCGGAGTATCTCGGTTCAAGGTTTGTATCCGAATAGGATCCCTGATTGGCTATCAATTATACTCTATTTGGTGAGTTACTGTATCAACACATACTGTAAATAATTTACGGAAATCATGCAGCCAGATCTGTACTAATACTTACCTTGGGACGTTTCGACTCAGTTTTGTAATTAAAAGCCGACAGCGTCATTAGTGCTGAATACGCACATCCAAATCACTAAGTTAACGAATTAAATACTAGTGACCCATATATTTTACCTAACATATGACAATTGCAGAGAAACTACTTCACGCCATTCGGAGAACTCCGTGCAGCGATCCATCCTAGACTTCGACTAACTCTTTCTGTACAGTTTAGAATTTCTTTCATAGTAAGTATACACATCCAAAACTTTACGCGGGATTTAATCTTGAGCGTCTTCCCGAGCTAGGATATTGGGACGTCGGGTTTGCACGCACCGCAGCGTGCAAAGTTCGTTTATACAACCCTACCACGTAGTAATTCTTGGGCAACGCGACGATCAAGCTTGGTTCGCGGTTTCGGACTTCGGCTCCAGGATGGGTGGGCTTTAAGAATTCTGACTCTTGAGCTCTTATTAGCGTTACGTATAACTAACTAACTTTTTTGCGGCAGTAGTTGTCTAAGCAGCATCGAGTGCAAAGTGCGTCAAGTCCCAAGGTTATAGTCACCGGGTATTTCAAATGATTTCGTTTTCGTTAATTAATACTATCACCTCTGATCGATATGATCACGCAGACGAACTGTCTATATCAACCTTTCTAAAGCTTCTAAGGTACCTATCGTGTCATATTAAGATCGCTCATACTTCTAGCCTTCTAAGCTTCGATTATCTGGTAAGGAGGATCCAAGCCTGACTCTCCGACCCTCCGCACGCACGTGTGTAAATTGCATTGCGTCCAAACTCTTAGTTGATAGAATACCACAAGATAACAAATCTAATACAATCCTCGCCATCTTCTAACATTCCACGGAGAAAGTGTAATTGCGCACATGATTCAAAACACTGAACCATGCAACTGCTTCCGCAAATGCCGTTTCTAACATGCCAAGCATAGCAACACTGTTGACCCTGGTGATTTCGATGGACTAAATCGAGACCCGTCTCCTGAAATGATACAGTGTGTCATAATATGAGTAATTGGTGGTAGGTTATTGGCACAAACGTTGAAACTAGTGGGTGACTTCCGTACAAGAAAGCAATAATTGCACCGTGAAATTACCAGAGCCAAACAGTACATCTTAAGTCCGTATCAAGCAAAGGGACCAAACCCATCTGACAAGCATATTCTTGAATCTCTACTACGTACCATGTACCCTAGTCCTAACCTTTCTGTATTCAGCAGTCTGGAAGGAAGTGAGGAGCCTTGGAGTGGAAGCTTGGGACAGTCTCCATCAGACCACGCTCACAACTGTGTGGGCTCACTGGTGAGAAATGACGTATCGAATCAGAGGAGAGCCAAATAAATGCCATGAACCTTTTAAACAGCGCTATAAAAATCGCCCAATAGGATACGTAGGTCTACATTGCATTATGGAGCATCACTATTGATTCGTGTCGCAATAACTTATTTAAGCCTTAGACTAGTTAGGGTTTTAGGTTTCTCGAAGTTACCGCTATCCTAGTCACCTTGAGTAGCTTCAGGCGTCCCATAGTGGGGTCATCGATACAGAACTCTTGTACGAGCTAGTATATTGAGTTCATGTAAGTAATTGGCTAAAGTCGCGTCTTGATTAACCTCGAAAGTATTCTTCTGTTTTGTTCAAGGTAAAATACGTAAGAATGCCCGGAGTGTAAATTTGGATACTCTACAATTTTATTCCGTGCTCCGTACTCCGTGGATTCAACTCCGTCATGCTTTTTACCCTCTCATCTGTTTCTCTAGGTATAGTCGTCGAGAATCATACGATCTGTTTGACGCCAGGCACGTAATCTGCCAGAAATTGCAGAGCAAACGACCGTCCTACATTGCCAAGTCGCCCAGGATAGTAGTTATTATAATCTTCTTTATATATCTGCGCTCCAGAGGCCTGACTCGAGCGTCAAGCGCAAAAAAGTATGATCTTAGAAGAAATAAGTCGAACTCGAAGCTTATATGTCTGCATTGATTATTACGCAGATGGGCTTTAGGGCTAGGGCATTAGAGTCCATGAACCCTAATTGCGGGCCAGTTGTTTGCTTGCCTGGGGTATCAGTACTGGATCGTATCATATTATTATAGAGCACAAATAGATAGAATAGCTGAGAATATACTGCATCTTAGAGTTGATCTATTTCTTTCTGATTAACCTGGACATAAGGAGTTGAAACAGCGTAGCATGAGCAGCTATCTCCAAAGGTCTTAATGTAAGAAGTCAATACATATCCAGAGTCACAAGATTTTGATGCTTGGAAATGAAATTGTCGCCAGGGATACTAATGCTTTCAGAGCGTTTTGTGGTTATGGCAGCCTGTTTGGAGCAATGGGTTGAATTCAGGTACGCTGACACCGGTGTCATTGACAAATAAGACTATGGCCTACCCGTAACAGTATTGATAGGGTATACAATCTACCTGATGGCCATTACTAGGAACAAGAGTACTTCCTAATATAGTTTCCGATGTATGTATATTTCAAATTAATTTGATATAAGTATTTCCAGTCTATGTGATTCGGAAAAAATATACAGCCACGTCTACAATGACGCCTATAAAACAGATCAGTTCGCCTTTTCAGGTCCAACTCTAACCCAACCATGAATGCTTCTGTGGTACTGTGCTCTGAACGGTAGGTCTAGCTTTCGGGTTCGTGGCATTGCCGAGAGGGTTCGCTTCAGAAACTTGGAGGTTAGTATGCTCAAAGATGGCGCGATAGGTGTCATCTCCGATAATCTCTTTCAAAGGACCCTTTTCGGACAATTCATTCAACACAGATCTGGCTGTGGCTACTCTTATCAACCACGCATTATAGTATGAAATAAGCATAGCGGTGGTCTTTTTGACACGTAGCTTGTGTGGCGTACCCCTTTTAATAGTTACTGCGTTGAAGTACGACCTATCGAGTTGCTGTTCGAGGTGTTTCCGGCGTTTCTCTGGCATTGCGAAATCGCGCGTCGTCGCTCCCAGATCATCGATAAACCGACGCAGCTCCCTGCAATCGAAACAAGTGCATCGGATGGTAGTCCTGCTTTTCCAGTCTGCTGGTGGTGCACGAGCCTTTTTAACATAGTCATTCACGTATGACTTAAGTAATTTGGTGATAAAGTCTTTTTCGTCAGCCGTCGGAGCCCTTTTTGTCTGTGCTATGAGCTCGCAGATTGTTGTCGCCACTGGAAACAGGAGTTCGTGGAAAGTAGTGCTCGTTGCGTTGTTCCTGGCAGTATTGGCATATTTGAGCAGATCGCCCATTATTCCCTGGATGTCAAGGTTTGTAGACTTAGCTAGCTTGATCAACTTGATCACCAGCTTCGGAAGAGTCTGGACACTCCTTGTCTCCAGATCGTCACCGAAACCAAAATATCTGTTGTGGGTGTTATGAACAGGAAAAGTCAGGTTCTGTTGGTGTTCAAGCTTGAAAGACTGGAGGACTTTCGGGAGGAGACCTTTGATCATCCTGCCGACCTCATTCTTATCTAGATTATTTCCCAGCAATTCATTTGTAGATAAAATGAGTGATGCGGTAAAAGTGGTATTCTCCACATGGCTTAGCAACCATGCCTCGATCCTGCTTGTGTTAGACGCGTAATTTCCAGGATTGGGAAGGTACCTTACTTTTCAAGCGACCCTAGGATGGGCATTTCATTCAAGTCATGGGCCACTTTTTGTCCGTCTTGCTCCGAACCGCTCATTCCAGTGGAGACTGCTGCTAGGAATGTCACGCTTTGCCATTCTGCCGCCTCCGTCGAAGGTGCTAGGTTCCTCTGCGTACAGACTGATAGATATTCGCTCGTGATGCGGTATAGTAAGTCCATATCCGCGGTCTCTCTACGCTGGTACCTGTAACTAGCTTTGTCAATGAGCTTCGAATCTAGACTAGTCTCCAAAATTAGTACAATGATCTAATCAAATTTAGATTCTGGACTTACGCGGAGCGTATTGAGCTTAGCCCATGCTCTGTGATAACCTTGGCGATGAAAGCTATGTGAGAGGATGAGAAGTATTTATTGAGCAGCAGAGCCCGGCCGATTAGTTCAAAGTCGGCGAATTCCAAAGATCTCGTGAGAATCAAATCTAGAATCCTCTCCCGCGCTTCTCCATCTGCATGATATTTTAAACCAGCCAAGATGCTGCAGACGTGTGCCATTGCCTTTTTCATCGTAATTGTGTCCGATTGCTGCGTCAGCATGCGTTCACATTCTGCCATGATATGCTTGACATCACCCTGCTCATTTTTCACCCGCTCGATTTCAAATAGATAGCTGACCGTTTTGGGAACAATCAATAGGTCCTATAAAACCGTACAAAGACATTGTGAGAAGTGGAGAACGAGGATAGAGGTCAATTTCCTCAACTAAACTTACCGTCGGTTGGTAAAAGTGAGTTGCATGAGCCCCCTCATTTCCTGTGAAACTTTCAAATTCTTCATCATCCGGATCGCCCTTAAAAGCGTCATCTTGGATTATCAAGGTCTCGGAGAATGGGATATTCCTTCCGGCCACAACGCCTTGCGTGTCTACAATATGAAGTAACTCGAGGCTGTCTTCGTATACGTCTTCGAGGGTATGGAAATCCTTGTCATCAAGGCGGCGACCACGACCGTAATAACCGCCGTAATAGTCGTCGTCCTCTACTCCTCCCTTAATCTGTTTCTCAATATTCGCTAAGTAAATATCACAACCGTTTTTCAGGCAAGCCTCTTGTAACTGGACAAAACGTTGTCGATCAACGCCTTTGAGTCTAGCGAAACTGAGCTCTGCAATGGAATACTGATGATCGAGTAGATAGACAAGGGCTGCAGGGCAGTTATCTTCGACTTGGACATCCCAACTCTCTAGGCGATGCTTTGAGTTTTCAATGGCGAGAGTCCACGCAGCAAGCAGTTTGTTGAGACTTTCTTTCTGGTCACCACGATATTTGATGAGTGCTGCTGAGGGACGATGAATCAAATTGTAAACGAGCACTATCCTATAACCTGACCGCACGGGTTTCACCTCATGCACGACATCGGCGTACCAAGCAGCCCACGAGTAACCATATGCAGAGTTGAAGGCCGTACGAAATGCAAGACTTTCACCCTTATGTGAGGCAATGACATCGCCACCTTCATGTTTGGAGGGTAGGCTGATTACAAGTCGCAAACCATACCATCTGCTTTCTCAGAGTCCTGGTGTGGTAAGAAGAATGCGCCCTCTTCGTATATGAGCAGCTTATACAGTTCCACCTTGACCTCCTCTGGTTTGGCAGTAGTAAGGCCAAGACCTGCGATGGCCTCATCTTTGTAGGCGGCCACTTGCTTCTCCCAAAGTGAATTTTGAAGGGAAAATTGATTGGCGTCGAGTTGCCAACTCTTGCGCACTGTTTCATTGACCAGCGTCTCGGTTCCCTTGCCGTACGGGCTCATGCGAGAAGATTTGATCATTGCTTTCGCATGGTCGGTTGATATGGGTAGTCCGATGGCTCCGACCCCGGGTACGTGAAGGCCAGGAATGATCGCTGCACTCAGTAATTTCTGTGTCATGAAAGAACCGCTTGATTTAATTTCGGACAAGGCATAGGAGAGGCTTGCTTTGAGCTCAGAAAGATGCTCCTCTCCCTCTCCCTCTTCATTTTCTTCCCACGCTTCCATCTTCCGGATTTTCGACCTCTTCTATGTCAGAATTCCGAGACGTCAAAGGAGCAAGATGTGAAAGACGTCGAGATCGTCAGGATGTCTATGGCAAACGCCGACACTTCCCCTATTCACCCCACCGTGCCAAACGCGTTTGACGCGTCATATGATACAGGGTTAGGGTTATATGTGAAATCAGCAACAACATTGAAATTGTCTTTCTGTAACAGCTACCTATAGTCACGACTAATACCTCCAACTGCACAAGATACGCAAAAAGATAAGTAACAGAGAAAAAGGAGAACTTAAAGGAGAAGGCAGAAAACAGCATCTCACAATCCCCATGAATATATGAGCCAATCGAAAGAGCGCCTGAGAATAGGCGTCAAAACTTAAAAGCATGCTTTCATGGTAATCACATCCCAGGACATACTCGCGAAACTCCGGATGGGTTCTTTTCCAAGGCAAATAACCTTGGAACGGTCATACGATGAGTGCTCCTTGATGGGAGATGTGCTGCTGAAAGAGAGTACACGTCATGCTAAGCCCCCACATATTTAGTGCTCTCACTCATTCCGCCTGGAAGCTCGCAGAACATACATATCACACTCCACCAAGTCATCTCAATTCTTCAATTAATCCAATACAGAACGATCCAATTGCTTGTATTATCACAATGGCAGACTCTACTCTCGTCAGAACAGCCCAGATCTCGGCTATCGTGACAGCTGCCGCTGCATCCGGTATGTCCTCGTCAAGTTACAAGAAAACAAACCTAAAACTCATCACTGAATTGTCATGGCATAGGCGGCATTATCTCCCTCTCCCTCTTCGCGATCCCACCCCTCGTGCTCAAGCGTGCACCACAGACCAACACCCGCACCGCAGCAACCCTCGGCGCACCTCTATCTCATATCGCGCGCCAATGGCAGTATGTCTACGACCTCGGAAAGAAGCTCTTTCCTCCCATGGCCATTACCTCTAGTCTCCTTTACTCATTTGCCGCATACACCCTCGGCCGCGAACGCGGCGCAACAGGACGCCACGTCGGCCTGTTATACATCGCAGCTGGACTGAACGTCATGATCGCACCGTTTACGGTTTTGGCCATTGCGCCTGTTAACAATGTCATTGCGCCCTACACTGAGGGAAAGCATGATCTTTCCGCTGATGGGAAGGAGGATACGCAGTATGAGCAGGCTGAGGAGGCACTCGTGGATCGACTTAATAGGTGGTCGTTGCTCAATGCGATTAGAGGGCTTTTCCCGTTGGCCGGGGCTGGGCTGGGTGCTGCTGTTAGTTCTGGGTTGTTGCCTTAATGTCCTTTTTCATGTACTGTGGCTGAGGAGGTTGTTTGACTGGTTCATGATTGCAAGGATACCCTCTACTATAATATCTCCTCTCCAAATGCAGGGGTTGGCACATATTCCTTCCTTCTTGTTATTAACTGAATTATTCCCAGGTGGCTATCTTGTAGACGCATTATCTACGCAGAGGACATAGGCAGTCCGAAAAATCCTTGTTTTGATAGCAATGACAATGATGAAATATGAATATTGAAATTGATATCTCGAAGGATATGTAAGGTATTTTCTAGAAATCCATGTTCGATTCGTTCAAGGCACAACAACAATTGAATAATGCTACCATCTTTCTTTAATGAAAGCTATAGGTACGTCTGCTTCCAGGAAAACCCTCTCCTATATCTTCAAAGGTAATAAATTGCTTGATGAGAAATGAGTGTGCTGTCATTAGCTCCGCTGTCCGCAATACCCCGCCTTCCCGTCATACGGGACGGCCTTCTGGCCGAAGTCACCCCAACTCTGATTCCTTTTCATGTTTAATCTGACTACCTATATCTATGTCCATACTTATAATTGTATTCCTGACTCAGCTCAATTGGTCTCTAGTGTATTCCTGAAACCGATTGACAATGCCCGAAGAGGCAAGATATATCGACTACTCTCCCGCCCCTCAAGGCTCAAAACACGAGGATGGCACCCCGGTCCTGAACAGATATTCCACCGTCCTAACTCGCGGACATGATTCCCCTGCAGCACAAGTCTGTCTATACCTCCCCAGGCTACATCTCTGTCATCAGAGCTGATAATGTTGCAAGGCAATGCTGTACGCCGCTGGCGTCCCCGATCGAAATGCCATGAAAAAGAGTCCCCAAATCGGGGTTGCATCAGTCTGGTGGGAAGGCAATCCGTGTAATATGCACTTGTTGGATTTGGGGAAGACCGTGAAGAAGGCTATTACGGATAGAGGGTCGATTGCGTGGCAGTATAATACTGTTGGTGTCTCGGACGGGATCACTATGGGGACTGAGGGTAAGAATGATCTAAATTGAAGATAGATAATTGGAGAACTGCCAATAACATAATGCATAGGAATGAGGTTTTCGTTGCAAACACGAGAATTGATAGCTGACAGCATCGAGACGGTCACTTGTGCGCAGTACCATGACGCCAATATTTGCATCCCCGGTTGCGATAAGAACATGCCCGGTGTGATTATGGGCATGGCTCGACACAATCGGCCCTCAATCATGATATACGGAGGCACAATCGCCGTAGGATACTCTGATATATTACGGAAAAGAATTAATATCTCCACCTGCTTCGAAGCTGCAGGAGCTTATGCGTACGATACGCTCCGCCAACCGGATGATGGAGGTGATACGAGCAAGAGCAAAGATGAAATCATCGAGGATCTGGAGCGACATGCTTGCCCCGGCGCGGGCGCTTGTGGAGGAATGTTCACAGCCAACACGATGGCTACGGCTATTGAGTCTATGGGATTGAGTCTTCCGGGTTCCTCGTCTACGCCGGCGGAGTCACCGACAAAAATGCGCGAGTGTGTCAAAGTAGCTGACGCTATCCATGTCTGTATAGAGCAGGATATTACTCCGCGCAAACTCCTGACTAAGCGATCTTTTGAGAATGCCTTGGTCATGACCATGGCTTTGGGCGGTAGCACAAATGCCGTCTTGCACTTTTTGGCAATGGCCAGAACCGCCGAAGTTGACCTGACTCTGGACGACTTCCAGAGAGTCAGCAACAAGATCCCATTTATTGCTGACTTGGCGCCAAGTGGTAAACACTATATGGCTGATCTGTTTGAAGTTGGAGGCATTCCATCCGTACAAAAGCTTTTGATTGCTGCTGGGTTGCTTGATGGTGATATACCGACTGTGACCGGCAAGTCGCTTGCTCAGAATGTGGAGTCTTTCCCTTCACTTGCTCAGGACCAGGTTATTATCAGGCCCTTGAGCAACCCCATTAAACCTACGGGACATATACAAATTCTCCGTGGTAATCTAGCTCCGGGAGGCGCGGTGGCCAAGATCACGGGTAAAGAAGGATTAAAATTCACCGGCAAAGCTCGCGTTTTCAATAAAGAATACCAGCTCAACGACGCCCTCGCTAAGAGTCAGATCCCTCGCGACGAGAACCTGGTGCTTATCGTCCGTTACGAAGGTCCCAAGGGCGGACCCGGAATGCCCGAACAACTAAAAGCCAGCGCAGCATTAATGGGCGCCAAACTCACAAACGTCGCTCTTCTCACCGATGGGCGATACTCCGGCGCCAGTCACGGTTTCATTGTTGGACATATTGTCCCAGAAGCCGCGGTAGGCGGTCCAATTGCCCTTGTGCAAGATGGGGATGTAATTACGATTGATGCAGAGACGAATGAGCTCAAGATGGATGTCTCGGAAGAGGAATTGGAGAGACGATTGAAGCATTGGCAGCCACCCAAGCTGCAGGTGACTCGCGGCGTGATGGCCAAGTATGCTAGATTGGTCGGTGATGCGTCGCACGGAGCATTGACTGATTTGTTTTGATGCTAGTCAGCTGATAAGATAAAAGTTAATCGCCGTTTGCTGAGGGAATAGAGCTGATAGTAGACAAATACTTCTATAAGGGGCAGTCCCGATAAAGGGGCGAAGCTGGCCGATCGATTCACGTGGCAGTATCGCGCTTGATAATTCCCTGGTCGATTCTCTCGCGTAAAGTTTTACCATGATTGGTGCCCCGTAATAAAGAAAGAGGAACGTTTGATACAAACCATAGGCGAATTACAGACACTAGACTCACACATGGGCGGATATGGGGGCGCCACAGGACACTCCTAATATGGAGAATGCTAATCCTCTAAGCCGTTATTCTAGAAGCCGGAACTTGGAAACTGGCTTCCGTAGAGAATTGTCCAAAGATCTGCCTATTCAGGTAGGCTACGGCCAGGATCAAGGATGATAGAGGAAGCAACCTCTCACCGACTCTTGTGTCATGAAGCCGATGCAATAAGCACTACGCAAGGAGTCTGGTGTGCCCCCCGTCGTTACATTTCATGACGCGTTGTGCTATGTTTGGCTTTCATGCGTTGCTGTTCAATATATTGTCGGTTGCTTGACTGTGCCGGTGACTCCTGTAGCTTCAGAGGCTACAAATTGACAATACTACATAGCTTCGTACGTAGAGAGTCAAGTTGAGGACCTAATAAGGAGGAGTGACGCAATAGCAGAACTAACTGCGGCCCGAAACTTACGTTTCCGCCGCTCCTACTAAAAGCCCGTTCCGTTTCACCTTCTACGATCCATTCTCTGCCAGCGACACCAGCACCACCCTAGGTCTACTCCCGCCATTGGCCCGCCGTTCGTGAGTTCAAGCTAAATGCAGCGTGCAGTGCGCTGGTCGTCGCTTGGGATCTGTCGTTCATTCTGCTCCCGCCTCACTCTGTCCTTTTGGTGGTGGTGGTGGTACCCGAAAAATTCGCCAATTGACTGATGCTTGGTTGAATTTGACCAAGCCTCCCACCCCCCATCGACGCCATCTTTCGTTCGCCCATTGTCGCCAGTTACGTATTCACTTCAGGAGTACTTTCCTTTCTTTTTATTATTTCAATAGGAAAAAGAAAGGGGACCCACCATTGCACGAATAACGTTGCGCCATTGCGAAACGTTGCCAGAGATCCGTCCTGTTGCTGAGGGCGCCGGCGCAAACACAATTATAGAAGCTGTTGAGGGTGACAGGTCTAGCCTCAGTCGTGATCCCAACTCCTGGGTGCTGGGAATCCCGGAGGAGGAAAAGAAAGCGCTATTTGACTCCGCAGGACCATAGGGCCGCCGCTAATTTTCGTCATCCGCTTCTCTCAATACATCTGACTACGGACTAGAGCTGGGCTCATTCGGATTCGGTCTGACACATCAATTCTACTTTATTCTTTGCTTTTTCTTTGGTTTTAGGTCCAGGTCGCCTCACCCTGTTTTAGGGCTAGGTCCGCTTTCCCGACATGTTTGATATCAAACAGCTTTCGTCCTCATATATACCTACGATCTCCCTCCACCCCCTTGCGGTGTCCTTTCGCGGCCAGCAGAATGACCTATATAAGCAACTGATACGCCTGTGGCTTTACGATGCTGATGTCAATCGTGTTCAAATAAACCTGCCCAGTCTTTTGTTTTGGACTACCTGCGTTGCTGCTATGGCCGGCTGTGGGTTGTTGTCAAGCCGTCTATTCCGCCGGTCTGATACCGATCGGCCGTTCGTGAGGGAGCGACATCATCGCAAGAATACGGCTTCGACGGCGATGTCATCTGAGGATGATAGCGACGAGTGCTTGACACCGACACGGACGGCGGCTGTGGTTAATGAGAAACAGCCTGCGGCTGGATACCGGCGTTTCTCTCCCAATGGTGCGCAACCCTATTGGAATTAAGTATGGATCTCTCAGGCTGACAGTATTTCTGTTCTTAGATGAAAATCTCGACCCCGGTCTGTTGAAGAAACACTGTTCACACCTCTCTTACACCACCTCCGTTGCGACCTATCCCGCCATCAGAACATTCTTCAGTCCGCACCCTCACATGGACAAACTTCCCTCAAAGCCCGCACCCATTCCTATGCTTGTCTTCATTCATGGTCTAGGCGGAAGTCTCGCCCAGTTTCATCCGCTGCTAACAAGTCTGTCAAACGTCGGGCCATGTTTCGGAATCGATTTACCTGGTTGCGGATTGTCCTCATTCGCTCCTAAGAACTGGGAAGCTTACTCGATTGAAGCTTTGGCGGAGCTTATCGCGGTCGCAATTGAAGAACATCGTGATAAGGCCGCGAATCAAGGAGTGGTTCTAGTCGCTCACAGCCTTGGGTGCTCTTTGTCCGCATTACTTGCATCGTCTAGCTCTACATTGGGCAAAGAGCTGAAGCCTTATATTCAAGGTGTCATTGCCATCTGTCCCAAAGCTTCACCACCAAGTGCACAAGAAACAGCACTTGCCCGAAAGCTTCTTCATATACCGACGCCTATCTTCAACATGTGGCGTCTCTGGGATCGACGAGGCGGTACTCAAAGCAAGAGTGTCCTTCGATTTGTAGGCGAGAAAGCCGATCCCGATACGAAGCAGCTACAAGTACGATTTAATGCACAAAGTCGCAGTGACGTTTGGAGGAGGATGGCGTGGGGAAGTCTTCCTGTTTACAACAGGCACGGGGAGGCTATTGGTGGCATGCCTGGACGGGCAGTATGGGCAAATATTAGAGTACCACTCCTGCTCGTTGCTGGCGATGCTGATGTAGTCACCAAAGCTACCGAAGTAGCAAAAATTGTTCAATTCATGGAGGGCTCGGATGTTGATTCAACACTGCGGACTGGATCCCAAGATGCAATCATCCCGGATGCGACACAGGTGCACGACACTCGAAGCTCGGCATCTACAGATGCTCGTGCTGATGAAGAGTTGTACGGGCTTGATGTTTCGGAGAAGCAACAGCCGGATATTCAGTCTACTAAGGGCAAGGTCGTCAGGACTAGAATCCTGCCAGCCCCAGCTTCTCATGCTCTTCTATACGATCGCGCGACCTATCGCACTCTTTCAGGGTTGATCCAAGACTTTGTGCAGAAATATATTGACCATCGTCTAAGCCTAGGCTGGCAATTACAGCATCTCAACACTTCTGGCAAGTGGGATGTCAAGAACCTCGCCAAATGGCAGAAAGTGCCCCCTACTTCGACCCCCATAGCCAGCACGTTTATGGCTATGAAGATGCTCCGCGGAGTAGATGAAGTACACAACCCAGTCCGATTCTCTGCACAATGGAATGGTAAAATCCATGCCGTGATTGATATCAGTCATGAGAACCCGGTTTATGACCCTCATGAACTGGAAATGGGTGGTATACACTACCACAAACACCCCACAGTCTCTAAAATACCGCCTACCCCCGACGAAACTAGGGACTTTATCGGGCTGGTAGATCAGTTGGAGAAAGAAATTACCGAGAAAACGGGCAAAGAAGTCGGCGATCCCACTCGTCCTTTGGTCGGAGTGCATTGCCACTATGGCTTTAACAGGACCGGATTTCTGATTGTTAGCTATCTGATCGAGAGAAAAGGGTATGGTGTACAGGACGCCATTGATGAATTCCAACAGTGCCGGCCACCAGGTATTCGGCATGACCACTTCATTGATACTTTGTTTGTACGCTATTGTGTTGGGCTCAAGAGGAGCACGATGCTGGAGTGATTTTTATTATATCTTGGCATGATTGGCTGCGGCGTATGGGTCTGTTATAGAGGTTGGCGCGAGTATAGATGTATTGGATATTGAACGGTACTGTACGAATAGCCCCTGGAAAGGATTCGGGAGGCTTGGTTTGGATTACTATTTTTGTACAAAGCGAATTGCATAATGCATCATCACTATTTTTAATGACTTAATTACTCTATGGGAAACAGTTACATTACTCTGATAAACCGACTATATCTAATTGGCAAGAGAAACAGCTCAACAGAAACCCGTATAAATTAAGGTATTGTTGATGCCTCACAAACAAGGCATCAACACTCAGGAAGCTAAAGCAGGCCAGCCAATAAGATGAATATACACTGAACCTAACTAGAATAGTACAAGCGAAACCCGCTCCCGCACAAAATTGCAACCGCTTAGCTTAGGTAATCCCACAAATCTTCGCGCTCAATCGCCTAAACCAGCAAACTCGGCACCAGTCTCTCTGGAATCTTGAATTTGAAGACGACGACCGATTTCGACAACGCCGACTCCCGCCTCCCTCGTTATTTCTTTTCTTCGACAGAATCGTTTAACGAAGAATAACAAAAATTTGCAAATATGGGTGGTGTCACAGTCCGGGACGTCGATGTAAGGACATACTCTTCCTGTGTTTTGTTCAAGTGTTTGGTGTTGGGGGATTCTGTGGGATACGGATGAACGATTTTGCTTGCAAGCAAGAGCTGTTGGACTATCGGTATCTCGAGCCTCTCGTCTATATCTGGGAATGCGCAAGACAGGGGTGGGAAAATACTGTGGATATGAGTGAGGCTCGCGTTGGTCGCACCATTGAATGGGAGTGCTCATCAGGGTCTTTGATATTGCGCTGTTGGATCTACGATATACGGGAAATTGCCATCCACGATATAGACGAGAGGATGTGAATACGATACGGACAATTGGAGGACTTTTGTTCATAGTACTTTGAGGACGGGTAACTAACAGTCATTCTCTCAGGCCCAAAAGTTCATCGGCGCTTACTCCGCTTTCTTGAAGCGTCAGGGAAAGCTCGCCATCCCTGGTAAGTCACAAAAGGTACACTACGAAGGATGCAATCTGACTTGAACAGGTTGGGTCGACACTGTCAAGACCTCCGCTTCCAACGAGCTCCCTCCCCAGGACGCTGACTGGTATGTCAACTCTCGCCTTGCACCAAACGATTATGGTTTCTGATCTAGGATGGATAGGTTCTACGTTCGCGCCGCCGCTGTCGCTCGTCACATCTACCTCCGCAAGACCGTCGGTGTCGGCCGTCTCCGCAAGGTTCACGGATCCCCCAAGAACCGCGGCTCCCGCCCCTCCCACCACGTTGACGCCTCCGGCCAGGTCGATCGCCGCGTTCTCCAGGCCCTCGAGAAGATTGGCGTTGTCGAGATTGACGAGGAGAAGGGTGGCCGACGGATCACCCAGAGCGGTCAACGTGATTTGGATCGTATTGCCAAGACCACCGTTGACGAGGAGGAGGAGGAAGATGACGAGTAAATTATCTAATTTACATCCACATGCTGTGAATGAATAACTGGTTTTCTCGCATTTCTTCAATATCTTTTCTTCCCTGGAGTTCGTTTTCAAGTTCATGGTCACCTTTTCTCTTTCCTCGACAAAAGGAAAATACCGCCAACCTTCTCTACCTAAAACCCTTATTCCTTTTTTATCCGCTATCTTACCAATTGAAATTCGATTGGTCAAAAATTGGTGGGCGGTTGTGGACGACTACATAGACGTGCTGCGATATGATTCAGCTTGGGCGCGGCCATACGATATTTGTCGATGAACCGTGACTTATGAATGTCGAATGGGCTGCATACATACTATTCAAGCCGAAATAATACTTGAAGAAAGTCTGGTGATAGCTTTCTGAATGTCATATCGGGTTTCCGTTCAGGGCTTCATTGGATGTATGGTATGGGGACTATGTCGGCAAATAAAACAGAAGTGCAATCAAATTTCAAACATTCAAAAACCCGCGTTCCTTTCTTAGATTGTAGAAATGTCTTGAATGTTGTGTAGTACAGATGTATGATCGGAGTAAATATCTCGTTGGTAATTGCCCATCGGTATTCACCGCCCAGTTTCTGCCATATACATCGAACGAAGTTTGTTTACAAATATCCTCTTTCGTTCTGTCGGATGATAAACAAAGTCCAATGTCAAATTAATCCTCTTTCAAATCAACACTGATCTATATATCTATCGATGCCTCGTCGTATCCATCGTGACGTCGCTGCTGACGCCTTTAGCGACATACCATCCCAAGCGGAACCTTGCAATGCAGCAGCAACAACAACAACCACGACGCATCCTCGAAAAATCTCGGACAGTGCGCCGAAGATATCAACGCTCGAACAAACGCTTCGAATTCAGCGCCTCTCAGATCCAGCGGATTGAAAGGGAAGAAGAGCGAGAGAAGAAAGCTAAACAGCTCCGGGAAAGGGAGAAGAAGAAATTAGCAAGTAAGAAGAAGAGGGCCGAAAAGGAGGCTAAGGAGCGTGAAGAGAGAAGACGGTTGGGTATTCCGGAGCCGAATGCGTTCAAGATTCCAGCTAGTCAGCCTTTGTTGGTGAACTTCTTTGGTGCGGGGAGGAAGAAGATGGATGAAGTGAGCAAAGCAACGGAAGAAATAACGGAGGATTCTGCGGCAACGCAGGAGAGCGAAATTTCGGACGAAGAGGATCTGATTGAAGATGCGGAATATGAGAGCAAGCAAGGCAGCCTCTCTCCTGCGCAGCAGGAAGAGCCAAATGTGAGGCAACAGCAGGAACCACAACAATCCAACCACATATGCGACAAGACAGATGATGACTTCAGTGACCTTGAAACTGAACTTGGAGATGACTGGCTGGACGATGTTGAATTGGAAAAGCATACGGAAAGCATAGAGAATACCCAGCAAAGCTTGGGTTCTGCTACGGCGACACGCAATGACCAGCCAACGGCACCAGTGCAAGGTGCGACGAATCAATGGGCTGCAATGACCGAGTCTTTCGAAGATGATACTTCTCTTATGCTTCAAGCTCTTGACCCCACTGATCTTGAGAAGTTTGAGACTCCTCAGCAGCCAAAAGTGGCTGTGCACGAGGTCAATGAGACGGCTGCGCCTTCTCCTTCAGTGTCGTTGCATGCTGCATCAAATGTCAGTAGTGGTCATGCACATTGTGAGAAGTATCGAGTCAGTATTTCCATTCCAACAAACTTCAAAAATGTATCGCCGACTGCCAATTTACATTCATCCGCCCGCCGCTCTCCCGCTGGAATCAAATCGCAAAATCAACAGCCTGCTCAGAAGCAGCAACTGAGAACTACTGTTCCTAGTAATGACATGAAGATTTCGACTGCTCAAAATACTCCTACTGCATTCAAAAAGCCAGTGGTAGCTGCCTCTATGCAGCCCAGAAGACTTCATTTCTCGCCGAATAAATCAATCAGCCCAAGCGCCGTGGTATATCAAACTCATAAAGCATACCCTCAACATAACTTTGATACAGAAGACGAATTTGGTGATTTGCCTCTATCTACACAGGACGTGAGAGATCTCGATAGTATGATAGGCTTTGGTTGATCATACTTGGGGTTGAGATGATATGTGCGAAATGGGTGAAGAGTCCCAACTTATACCTATTATTCAAGGCCTTGAAGAACCCAATTGCAATATGCTTGCCTGTGGTATATGGATTGGTTATATATCTATGCAGCATCTGCTAATGCGCCTCAATAGCATGTGGTTGGTCGTTATGCAAATCATTATCATCATCATCTGAACCAAAATCCTCTTCCGCAACCGGGAATGTCAAAAGCGCAGCAACACCACCCAACCCCTCAAGTCGTTTGCCACTTTCATGATCTGAACTCAGAACACGGACTTCTCCGCCTTCGACTTCGCGGACACGGTCGACTAACCCAACCCAGCGCTTTCTCTCGGCCACGTCTTGCGAACGGAATAATCTATTTGAGATAATCAGGACACCGCCTCCTCTCCCAACAGCGCCTTGATCTACGGCGTGTTCGACTTCTCTTGGTCCATATGTTGCTTTGTTGGTGTCTTTGCGCAGATGGTCCAGGAAGTCGTCCATGAGTTTCGTTTCTCGTGCGTACTTCGTATCGGAAAGTAATGTCTTGACGGACGGCGACTGGAGCACTTCGGAGAGAGAATGGAGATATCCAGAAGCCGAGTGCACGACCACAATACTTGGTAGAAGCCTCTTTAAGGCGGGCATATTCGTTGAAGCTGCCGACTGTATATGTTTTTGGAAACCTGCCGCAACGAAACCTGGTGAGGCAAGGAGAATCGGTCTCGACGTTTCATCGTTATTGTTGCTGGCTGTTATACTTGTGTTGAACTCTATTTGGCGGAGCAATGTATCTAAGGTGACTTGGAAGAATTTTGATAGTCCCTTGCACAGAGTCAGTCGAGCTACGTTCGGTCAATGAAAAGAATTGTACCGACCTTATCATGATCGCCTCCCCCGGCCCGTTTGCGCGGAATCGACATCTCAACCTTTTGCTTTAATATCGTCCGAAATTGTGTGATAAAACATATATGCGCCAACCCCTCCTGCATCACAACAGCAACAGCCTCCGCCCTCCTTTTGCCGCTTTCATCTACTGCATCTTTGAGCATATCAATTGCAATACTGTCCCATCCAACTCCTTCCCCTTCCGCGCCCACTTCTTTCTCCAGTGTAAAATTCCGATGCAGTTCCAGATCGAGCGTATGATGCTGCCCTATTCGTGTATGTTGTGTCTCGTTCATGATTTGTCCGCTAACATGGAGCTGGGAACTGTTTGGGTCAAAGTCTAGCCCTTTTACGCGGATTTGGAGCATGAGGTGCACTCGTTGCGAGACTGTTGTGCCACTCTCTTGGGCTGTGGTAACTTTGCGGATTGCGGTGGCTCGGAGGAGGTCGTTCGGGCGGATAAGGTTGTAGGCGTGCCACTAGATAGTGGCATTAGTTTTGTATCGGAAGGTTGAAGTGAGGACAAACCATGTCTTCCGGCTCTTCGGGGCATAAAGTCACAGCGCCGGAGCCATTGTGTTCGATGCTGCTCTTGACGAGCCGCATGTTGTGTATTCGGGCTTGTTTCTTGTGAGAGTAGAGAATGTAAATGAGGCCCAAGGTTGGGATATAAATATGCCCAAGGAATCTATGTCGTCTAACGATATAGTCTGAATAATAATGAGGACAGTAAATTTAAAGCTCTGTTGCAGCTTCGTCGAAAGAATGACGCGGGGAAAAGATCCCCTCTCTCGAAGTGGTTAGACTGCTTTGGTTGAACGTATTAGGTCCCGCTATTTATCAACCAATGAGAGTACAAATCCACTCAACTCTATTTTGCACACAAAAATACTACGCGCTAACCGAATATGGACCTAAGCGAACAACACACAATCCAATCTGACCTCGCGGCTTCCTTCTTGCTCCTCGCAATCTGGAAGTCGACAACAACAGACAACAACTGCCGCCATGCCTACCAGACTCACCAAAACGCGGAAGCACCGCGGTCATGTCTCCGCCGGTCACGGTCGTGTCGGAAAGCACCGTAAGCACCCCGGTGGTCGTGGTATGGCCGGTGGTCAGGTATGACTTTTCGACATTCAAAAGAAGGAGGGCGAATGCTAATGAACGATGTATAGCACCACCACCGTACTAACCTCGACAAATACCACCCTGGTTACTTCGGTAAGGTTGGTATGAGACACTTCCACCTCCAGCGCAACCACTACTGGAAGCCTACCATCAACCTCGACAAGGTACATAATTCGATCTGCCAATCCTCGAAACAATCATTCTGTTGGGAGGATATAGGCTTTTGTTTGGAACTCGGCTAACAGTTCACAGCTCTGGACTCTCGTCCCCGAGGAGATCCGCGAGAAGTACGTCTCTGGCAGCGCTCCCTCCGACAAGGCTGTCGTCCTCGACCTCCTCTCTTTGGGTTACGCAAAGGTCCTCGGAAAGGGCCGTCTCCCTGAAGTCCCCATTGTCGTCAAGGCTCGCTACGTCAGCAAGGAAGCTGAGCGCAAGATCAAGGAGGCCGGTGGTGTCATTGAGCTCGTTGCTTAAATTATCGACTCTTCGAAATCATGGTTATGGGTCAGAATGTCTGGGCGAATTCAAATATAGAGGGTGGTTATGACGGACATTCGAATGAGAACATAGGAAACGCTTTCTTCAAGCAGAAGAATAGATCACCCTCACGTTTAACGAACGAAAAGTCGTCCTTGTTCGATTGGGTAGACTGCACGGTTGGACAATATGGCTGTCTACAGAACCTGTCCGAAGATTTTTTCATTAGGGCAGCAAAATTCGCTACAGGTCTCATAGCAATATAAAGACTATTTGTCCTGTTTCTCCAATTTATTCCTCTTCGAGTACAGTATCTCAATCCGGGGACTAGCTTACATGGGTCTAGTCGGATAGCAAGAGTATTATGCCGCCCATTGAGTCAGTCACCTTATTTCAGTTCAAATTTAGTTGATACGTAGATTGCAAGTCAACCGACTCATATTGTTGACTGAACAAGTAGCAAAAGAACGCTTCAGAACGGTCTCGTGCACAGCTCTGAATTCAATCTCCTATTGGTTCGAACTGTCGCCAATGACGTGGACGGTGGCCCAGCCCGCGGGCCGCTAGGCTTCACCTTCGCGCTACCCTCACACGAGCTTCATGTCAGCCTACCAGTCGTTACACAATTATAACACCTTTCAACTTCTTGGTGACTGGTGCAATTTGTGCCTTTTTCTAAACTATCTGCATCTGTTCAGTAGTGATCTCATCGCTTGAGCAACTGCGCGCCGTCTTGATTGCCGATAAGCATATTTCGTTATCAGTCATCTGGTCATGCCCCTTCGGTCAAGCTACTGGCTTTGACGTACGTTCGATGCGTAGGGTTCACTCATAGCTGGACAAGACAGTAAACATCATGAACTTTAACATCTTCCGAATCCTCGCCGATCTGGCCCATATTTTGTCAAAATGCATCTTGATCTGGGCTATTCATTGGAATCGCAGCTCCGAAGGTATGGAAACTCCCAGCTTCTTTCTGCACATCCGCCATCGGTAGCTTTGACTGATTCGGTCATTTCAGGAGTATCGCTACTTACACAGGTATTGTACGCTTTCGTCTTCTTGACCAGATATCTCGACCTCTTCCGTGGCTTGCAATGGACGGACGGTCACGCGTACAACAATTTCTTTAAGCTCTTCTACATCTTCTCGTCCATCTACATTATTGTCGTCATGATATATGCCTTCCCCCGAACACGCGAAAGGGAAAAGTCATGGAAGCTGGCATCGTGGTGCGTTTTGGGCGCTCTGGTTGGCGCACCCAGTGCACTGGCGCTTTATGGGGCTGCATACAAGCTGCCTTACCCTCGTCATTGGTTCACAGAGGTATTACTCCCATGGCTTCTAGTGCCAAACCCCTCGAATAGCTGACCGATTAATTTATAGACATGCTGGGCCTTTTCCATTATCCTTGAATCCGTCTGTGTCCTACCGCAGCTCCTCTTACTACGCCAGACAACGGTGCCGACGGTGATTGATTCGTACTACTTGGTCGCCCTCGGGTCATACAGAGCCCTGTATATCCTGAACTGGCTAGTCCGCGGTTTCGGGCCAGAGCATTACTGGGATCCGATTGCCGATATCTTCGGTGTTGTTCAGACCTTGCTCTACCTCGACTTCGCTTGGGTATACTACACACGTCAGCGCGTGAAGCTTCGACGTGGCGGTGTTGTGGATTCGGAGGACCTTCGAAAGAGTTGGTTCGTGGGGAGGATACTGAATTCTCGCGTGATTAATACTCGCGACGACGAGCACGAACCTTTGGACCCTGAGGCTGCCGGGGAGGAAGAGGCTCGTCCTCGCTGGGGTGGAAAAGGGATTTCTGTCACCGCCGATGATACGCTAGAGAACCATAGCCGACACTCACCAGAATCATGAACTATGCTGACTGTCCATTTGTCAATTTCACTATTCACACTTGTGACTTGGCTAACAAGAAATATTTGCTGCATCTGTCGATCTCTGATGTACTTGTATCACATAAGAAAGGGTCCGTTTAAGCTTACATTTATTATGATCCAGTTATTATTTGCATACGTAATATTCCATGGACACCATCAATATTGAATCAATCCTAGGACCTCGGAAGCTCTCAGGCCCGAGTCATCTAATTCAATAGATTATGCGCTTACATAGCATCGATTTGTAGCTTCATAGTATGTGAATATTAGCTCTAACCCTTATCTTATGAACGCGTTGCATCCCAACCAGTCAGAATTTCAGAAAGTAGACAATTCGCATAAACTAGACGTCAAAAATTGGTTCTACATATTAGAAGATAGCTTTTTAAAGGTGCAAGAAATCTCAGCGAGTGAGGGACGAATCAGAAGAAGCTGTGGCTGCTTGACAAGGATGAATTGTCTCTACAAATTCGGATTCGCAGGCGTATCTTGATGATATTTCACCACCAGTTCTTATCGCTTTAATATCAAGCTAATATTATCTTTTTTCAATTGTCTGTATTATATATATACTACATAGAAATTGGCTATTAATAAAGCTGACAGCTTAACCGGCCGACTCAAGCTCGTCTCCTGACGTTTCTCTGTCTATTGTAGACCACGTCTTGGAACTTTCGAGTGTATCATTAGCGACTATGTCGGTAAAATGATCTTGATGTTCATCTACATCGGCTGCTGTTTCGTCTTCGTGCTCGTGTATGGTCGGCTTCTCGATATCTTCTGCGACTGCAAAACCGACAACCTTACCACTCGAACTTGAGCGGGATGTCTCTTCAAGAACGTCGCCGTTCCAAGGCTTACATTGCTTCACAATCTCGCCACAGCGCAGACAGGACCAACCTTCGCCTTCTTCAGCCTCGAGTTTTTCTGTAATGCAGACGAAGCAATATACACATCCACAAGGGATTGTCTCATATGGGTTCGTAATATCGGTCTGTGCTGAGCCAATAATACCACCCGACGCCGAGCCGAGAATATCAGCTTCCGAGGTCGATGTCGGATTCTGGTCCTGATAACAAATCGCGCAGGTTCGTTCCGGAAGAAAAGCAAATTGACCCTGCTTCTCTTTTGCGCCATTACTATCATCTGTTGCTTTGAGTGTATCCATGGTCTTCTTCCATGCTCGGGAGATCCAGCGTCGCCAGCGACCAATTCCAACAAGCGGGAGAAGGAAGAGCAAGAATTCGGTGAATGCGTGCCAAACTAATTGACGGTTGAGATATTCGAAGGATACTTCCCGACTAACCTGATTCGACGGGGGTGCAAGTCGGATGCGGAGTATTCGATCGATTAACGTGCGGTATCGGCCGTTCACGAGGAAGACCAGAAAAGACACGAATGCTGCGATGGAATGGGCCGTAGACACAAGGTTCGTTATTCTAGACAGCAGTCGGATATCGGTCGATGGCTGTATCTATTGTCAGTAATGAGAAAACTAAGAAAAATGGCTTAAGCTTACCTCATCGTAGCCGTTTTCCCGTTCAATCAACCAACTTTCCCACTTTTCCCAGGCATAACGTCCTCCTACCGTGAATAGACCATACAAGGATTTCTGCCATGTTGTAGGAGGCGTAGAGACGACTGATTTGGATCGGCTGTCGACGTATTGGAGACCTTGCAGTGACGCACCATATGATGCGTTGTGGTCCCAAATGGAAAGTTTGAACAGTATAGCTCGTAGTGCTAATTGAATCTCGCTCGACCATTCGTCGCGGGCATGAGCCTGTTGAAAGAATCCAAAATCAGAACAACACCATGGCAAAGAAAATAGCGATGACTGCATACCCCGAAATATTTCAGTGCTTCCCCGACTTGCCCTTTAAGCAAGCCGAGCAGCTCTTCGTCTAATAATTCTGCATCGACTTGGCCAACCCGAAAAATAGGCTTTGTCCCATTTCGACCCTTCACAGTATCCCAGATCAGAAATCCAGATTGTGTCAGCCTATTCAAAGGACTCGGCAATCTCTCGAGCGCCGTGGAATTGATACGCGATGCACGTTGCTGTTCCGCAAGACGGGTCTGGGTTTCCAACTCTAGACGTTGGCGACGCTCTAGTACCCTCCTTTGAGCGGCAGCAAAATTGGCGGAAGTCATCGCTGTATCATAGCGAATTTAAGTAGTGGGTATTCCAGAAGTACTGGCAGGTGTCATTGGCATTGAGAGGAAGGATTGATTTCCATTGCATTGACAAGTCACTTACGGCAGCCTCGCGCGGGCCGAGGTTCATTGTAGCACTTCACGTGATCTAAGTCGTCCTATTGGCTGTGATGCATAAGTCAGATCTAGTTATGCAAACTCATTTGCGGTATCAGCTCTCTCGACTCATGACGAGGCCGGATTAGGGATATGCGAGGCTCTTTGAACAGTATTGAATCGAATAGTTATATTGAAGGGCAACAATAATCTATTCAGGTCAGATGCAGTTATATAGGAGTAAGCCACTAGAGTAGAGAGGAGTCGGAAGTATCCTTGTCTTGTAATTTTACAATATCATTACTACATCAACCATGGCAAATAATCTGAACTGTTCAAAATACATGTAGATAAAATTGCTGCCACTTCCAAGATATCTCCTGAGCGCAGGCTATCATTTGTCACTGACTATTACCTGCAGGCCGTGCGTACCGCTTCTCGTCATGCCCGCAAAATAATCATGGACATGTTCGACATCCCTTTCCGTTGTATTATACAATTGCATCGTCGGGAATTTTCGAATCATGGTGGCGAGAATAGTGTACACTTCGGCATAAGCTAGATTGATGCCCACACAGGAGCGAGTACCTTTCCCAAATGCTAGGATGTATTGTTCCAGACGCTCGTTACTGGCCTTGAGCCATCGTTCGGGCTTGAAGGCGTTTGGTTCGGGGAACAAAAGGGGGCTTTTGGCAATAAAGAGAGCGGACATACCAACCTCCGTCTGTTTATTTTTTGAGCATATGTCAATGTATAACTATAACAAGCAAGGCTGCGAAGGGTAAACAATGGTCACGTACGCCGGCTGGGATCACCCAATCTTTGTATTTCATGTTTTCGAATCGATTCACGCGGGGAAGACGAGACCATGCTCCCACGGTCAGGCTATTAGAGATGTCAGTCAGTGTTGGATGGCAAAGAGGGTGGGACAGTTATACCGAAGACCCTCTTTTACAACTGCAGTGAGATAGGGAAGCCGCTCTAATTGTTGAAAGGGGGGAATTTTGTTTGGGTCAGGAATTGCTTCCGTCAGCTCGGCCAACAGCCGTCGATGGGTATCCTCATGAGCAAGAATGAGGTACGTCGTTAAGGATAGAACACTCCCCGTGGTCTCAAAGCCTGCCGCAAGTAATCCGTTTGCTTCGACGGCAAGCCGAGGAAACGTCTTTTCGCTTGGTGGAAGCAGTTCGGTCTTGGATAATTCCCAGATTACTGTTGGATGCGGCTTTGATTTGATCTCATCAGGGTCCGATGAAAGCAGAATTTTGGTTTGCTCATCCACATTAGAGAACAAGTCGACGATTTCCAGCGCCTTGGGGTTTGTCAAGGCAGTTAGCCATCTTGGCATGGACATGAAAGCGTCCAGCATCCAGGGAAATTGCCGGATGGTGGGAGAAATCTCCCACAAATTGCGCCAGGCAGAATAGAAATTTTTACCCCAGTCGGGTCGGTCAAGCAAGTTGAACTGATGACCAAAGATATATTCGGTGATAATATCCACCGTGACACAGCGGTAGGCGTAAGACAATGGAATCGATTCACCGCGCTTTGTGCATTCATCTACGCGGTGTACGAAGCGGTCTACAATCTCGCAGACGTGGCTGGAAAAATTCGAGACTGCTTGCTGCGAGAAAAATGGGTTCAATGCACCGCGGCGAGTACGATGCAAGTCCGCAGAAATAGTTCCAAATGAGGCCATTGGGTTCCCCAGCATGCAGTAGAAGTAGGGAGATTTATCTAATCGGTTCGACATGTTATAGAGCTTGTCGTAGTACTCATGATCGAGGATGTGCAATTCATTTGGTCCAATTCGCACAATGGGTCCTGCGGATAGTTAGCCAAGCATTCACGGCCAGACTAACATTTTGTATCTATGTCAACGTCCAGAGGGCAATTACCATATTTGCGATGCATCCGCTCGATTTCGAATATGTACTGGCCTTTGAGTATGACATCGTAATAGGCCTCGTACCATGTTGTAAGTGCGGCCAGCTTGGGGCCTGGGAAACTGGCCAGCGGATGCAAATAAATGCGGTAGATGGCCAGGCATGCCAGCAAGATGAACGCGCCGGTGGCCCATATTGTGGGATCAAATAGAAAGCGAGTCATGGCTCCTGACATTGATCACTTCTCTGGCAGGCATATGGCCTTATTAGGAAAAGCAGTATTGAGTTGTAAGAGGATCGTTTCGTGATGAAGGAATCTCGTCCTGGATGGCCTCGCCATTTTGACTGTTACAGGGGGGGGGAAGCGGGTCATGTAATTCCAAGGTTCCAACCAGTTGCTTCATCGCGGATTAGGGCGTAAATTACGGCGCCGTTAATACTGCAGAGTATAGCCATAGCTTGAAGTCTGTTCTGCAATAGTGATATGCTAAGCGGATGGAAGCTGCAGAAGTTGCTGGTTACGGCTTAATCTGATGTACCGCGGGAAGCCACAGCGGGCCAGTGCAACCAATACCCTCACTCGTCAGGCTGCTTCCGGCGGTCCGTACGCAACTTAATACTTAATAAGTTAAGTTGCCAGGTCCGGCCCGCAGGACACGATACGAGTGGTGCATGCGGGGCTCTTGTCTCATTGTGCGTGACTGGTCTTATTTTCTTTGATGAATCGTGCCAAATGTATTTAATCCTCGGTGATTGCTGCTAGTCCGGCGTCGTCACTATGTACCCCAGCTACAGCGTACAACCCCCATCGCCAGGACTGAGTTGAGCGCTATTTCGGCCCAGTACCAGACAAATTGGCAGTAGACCATGGCCTCAACTCCGGAGACAGAGGAACCGCAACGTCAACAGTCACCGGAAATCCCGGATCGTGGGGATCGCGGGGTCATCGAAGCAGCAGAGGTATGCTTTTCTGAAAACGAGAACATCAGGTCTTGCTAGCGATTAAACCTGAGTCTCTGTTCAGGTAGAGAGCGATGGGTCAGAATCTGCCTATGGCGAAGAAAAGTAAGGTTAGCGAAAAACGGTTCTCGAGGGTGGAGCTGATGGGATCGACAGTGAAAGCTACACCACGAGTCTCAGGTCCAGTATTAGGAACTTTAGATTCGAGAATGGCCGGCGTTACCACGCATTCAGAGAAGAGTGTAAGCAAATTAATTGCTCTTGAATAGACGAAAAATGCCGTGGATACTGATCATGTTCCAGCCTATTTCCTACCAAACGATGAGGTCAGCGGTTATGTCCCTCTTTTAATCTATAATACAGTAGGGACTGACGCTTCAAAATTAAGATTGAGAGCGATCGTTTGGATCTTTTTCACGAAATTTTAGTCCGACGCTGTGATGACAAGCTGTTCAAGGCTCCTATCAACCCTAATCCCCAGCGAATTTTGGACTTGGGAACTGGCACTGGCATTTGGGCTATTGATGTCGGTGAGTGCTTTACTCTGCCATGAATCGGCCACTGATAGGTGAATTGTAATTCTTATGTGATATTTAGGAGACATGTATCCTTCGGCTCAGGTGAGACATTCAAGATGAGGTCGACCTGTTTCGTAAAGCGGCACAACTAACCTCGACATGGATCAGGTCTTGGGAAATGACTTGAGTCCCATTCAACCAACTTTGTAAGCTTTCATCCGATCCAGAAATGCAGGATGCGCCACGTAGCTGATCATCACGCGCGCTTCATGCAGGGTGCCTCCAAATGTGTCTTTTGAAGTAGACGATATGGAGAAAACTTGGGAGTATGGCTCGAAGTTCGATCTTATCCATGCGCGTTATCTTGCCGGCGCGATCAAAGACTGGCCAAGATTAATTCAGCAAGCATTCAAGTAAGTCATCCGTACAAACCAGTGTCTCGAAAAGTATAAAACCCAACCGTTGTTGCAGATTCACTCGCCCGGGTGGCTGGGTTGAATTCCAGGATTTTGACATGGAATTCTACACGGTTCATGGTGAATTCAAACCTGGCTGCGCCATGGACCGGTGGACGAGGATAATAGTCGATGGACTTAAGAAGATGGGTGTCGAACCAGAGCCGGGACCCAAACTCGAGAAATGGGTCAAGGACGCAGGTTTCATCAATGTGCACCAGGAAGTGCTCCCGATACCAGTGGGAGTGTGGCCTAAGAGCACGAAGATGGTAACCCTTGTCCTTGCGCGTTAACTTTGCGATGTTGCAGGCTAACCATTTCGTAGAAGGAGATCGGCGCTTTGGATTACCACCAGTTCCTAGAAGGGCTTGAAGGGATATCCATGCACATCTTCACAAACATGGCCGGCTGGACGCCTGACGAGGTTCAAGTGTTTCTCGTTGACGTCAGGAATGAACTTAAAAACCGACGGTTTCAAGCTTGCCATGACTTGTAGGCCTCTCTTTCCCTTCTATTGTTTGAGTCATCCTGTTGAATGAATGCTGATACGAGAGTAGCTACGTGGTGTACGCCCAGAAACCGCTCGATGCTGAATGACGAATGAAAGAATAGCGGTGTTTCTTACTGTATCACTGGTGATACATTTTTATGAAGATTCCTGTCCATACGTATGGTAAATCATGCTCTTGGTATTGAGTACCCCCATCTTGTTTTAGCGATTTTCAGCGGGAAAGATCAAATGGCACTATCTTGGGTTGTCCGGTTCCAGGCCCAGTTGGTAAGAACGTATCTTCCAGAAACAGAGGCTGCGAAAGCAAAGGATTCTTTCGAGCCACCTATAGAAACACTCTTGCTCGCGATACTTCCCGGCCAAAAATACTCCCATTTCTTGCCGACTGCTCCGTACTGTCGGCTCCATTGTCTGCAGGATCCATCTAATTAAAAGGCACGCTTCTGCCATCTTTGACTTTGGATATAGTTAGGTGATAATATTAATAACAATCGACATATATGACCCACGTGGATGCCCGGTCGGCTCACTCATGGAGCTGCATGCAATGGTGCCTGCCTAATACGGCAAAAGGTTCCTGGATCGCAGCAAGAACTTGATGCCACGACAAACAGTATCATTCAATAGTGTTGCTGGCAGCCGAACATTCCGAGATCGCGTCAACTTGTAGAGCTTCTAGAAGGCTGTTGCGCACACAAAAAGAATCGCAATGAATCCGCTTGCGAGAGACAGCGGGAGCACGTGCAGGCCGTTGCACCGTTGCCCTCGTCTCATTCGTCGGGCCCAACACGAGCAGTAAGAAAACTAGCGGAAATAATACGCAAGCGACTCTACTGGTCGTACAACACGTATCTCATCCGCCAATCAGAGCGGGCCAATTACTACGGCGGGCGTGCGAACTGACGAGTCACATGCCCCAGCCGCGCAGCGTGTTCGGCTGGTATGTTCTGATTGAGTTGCGCCAATCAGCCTTAGTGCCTGCGAGTCATGCAGGACATCAATGAAACATTCTTCTCTTTATGAGCAACTCCAGCTCCAACTGTGCTGCAGGGAGAAGCTGACTGCGATTCGCTGCAGCAGATCTATCGAGCTGGATCTGGCCTGATTTGTGCATCCCACGTGCCGTAAGCAAGCTGGCTGTGGTACCGTGGTAGCTGAGCTATGCATGCGACGCTGGGAAAGAATAAAAGGAACCTCGAGCCCTGGATGATCTTTCCTTCTTTTTCTTTTCTCTCGACAACAACACTCCTTCTCAAGAAGCAGTCGCTCGTTATTCAATTCGTCCCAGAGTCAAATTGAATACATCAAAATGCAGTCTGCTGTTCTGTTGCTCGCTGCCGCCGGTGCCGCTTCGGCCCAGCTCATTACCACGTCCGAGCCTCCTCTCGCGGACATCCAGGCTGCTGCGGCCACCGCCGTTCCCTCTTCCCCGGTCTCTGACGTCCAGGGAATTGCTTTCAAGAATTTCTACCAGATCTGGTTGGAGAACGTCGTAAGTATTAATTCCATGCACAGAGCGCGTGCCATAAAAAAAGAAAAAGAAAAAGCTAATTGACGATAGGACTACGGCAATGCTTCCGATGACAGCAACCAGCAGTACCTGGCCTCCAAGGGTATCGCCCTGACCAACTTCTGGGCCGTCGCTCACCCTTCCGAGCCCAACTATGCCTCCACTGCGGCTGGTGACCAGTTTGCCATGGACAACGACGACTTCAACCAGATTCCAGAGAACGTCTCCACCATCGTTGATGTGTTGGAGACCAAGGGGATTTCTTGGGGCGAATACCAGGAGCATCTCCCCCATGCTGGTTTCCAAGGCTACAACTACTCCAACCAGGAGACCCATGCCAACGACTACGTCCGCAAGCACAACCCGCTCATCCTCTTTGACAACGTTGCCGGAAATGCTTCCCGTGCTGCTCAGATCAAGAACTTCACGAGCCTGTGGTCTGACATTGAGAACAACACTCTTCCGCAGTGGGCTTTCATTACTCCCAACATGACCAACGACGCTCACGACACCAACATCACCTTTGCCTCTGTCTGGGAGCGTGGTTTCGTTGAGAAGCTCGAAAACTACACTAACTTCTGGAACGAGTCTCTCATCTTGCTCACCTTTGACGAGACCAATGACTACCCCCTTCACAACAAGGTCTTCTCCGTCCTTCTCGGCGGTGCTATCCCCAAGGAGTTGGTTGGCACTTCGGATGATACTTTCTATACCCACTACTCAACCTTGGCTACCGTCGAGGCTAACTTCGGTCTTCCTTCCCTCGGTCGCTGGGACTGCGGTGCCAACATCTTCCAGATTGTCTCCAACAAGACTGGATACACCAACTACGAGGTTGACACCACCAACCTCTACATCAACTCCACTTTTGATGGCCCTCTCTCCACCAACACCTACTCCAACTACTCTTCCGTGTGGCCCGTTCCCGCCACCGGCAACGAGTCTTGCTCTGCCGGTCACGGTATCCTTGCCTCTGTCAAGTCTACCTGGGGTTCTCTTGCTCCTACCTACAACTACACCAGCCCCTTCCCCTTTGACACCGCTTCTCACAAGGACGTCAACGTTCCTTTCTCCCGAAACGGTACTACTTGGGTCTCTGGTGTCAACAACACTGATCTCACCGCCAGCAAGACCTCTAACTCTACTGGCAGCCCCAGCGGTACCCACACCGGCTCTTCTGCCAGCTCTACCGGTGCTGCCTCTGTCAACGGTGCTTCCGGTGTCTTGGCTCTTGTTGCCGGTGCTGTCTTGGCTCTTGCCTTGTAAAATAGCTTATGAATAGAACCAGGAACACATATTCTGCCGGATGTTTGTATCATGCGGCCATGATAATGTTCCAATAATGACATTTAGTCTTGCAATATAATCTTGCAACAAGATTAAACATAAGAACCACGTATTGATATTGTCCGTTCCTTTACATAATATAGTACATGATCGCATGCTAACAGACGTCTACCATGCCATATCCATCCAGATTTAGTAGTTGGTTCTCTGCACTGGCACACCATCATCGCCTGGCCGTCGCTCCTGGACAATTTTCACCTTATCCTCTGGGCCGCCGGGGCCTTCAAAATCTTTTGCTTGCGTCATTCTATGAGGCAACCATTAGCAACCTCAAATATTCTCGTTTTCGGTAAAAGAAGAGTCTCACCGTCCCCGTGCGTCTAGATCACCGCCCTCCTCAGGCGGAATCTTCTTACTCCCACTGCCTCCATGATTCGCCATCTCGCCATATCGTACCTCAGCGCCGGGGAAGTCTTTCGTGACATTTTCGTTGACACCGGATTCTTCGGCTAGACAAACACAAAAAATATATTAGAATACTAATATTCGACAAGAAGAGAGGGGAAAGGAATATGGGAAAGGGTAGAAGGTACTTGAAACGCTTTTGCTGCCGACGCCTTGTTTGGCCTGGTAGGAGTTCAGATCCTTTTCGGCTTTGTGAGCAATGTCTAGGTTTGACATGTTGATTTCGGTCGGAATGTGTATCTTGATTAATAGTGAGATGAAGTTCGTAGGTTTTAGTTTGATTGTTCTGATCGAGAAAGGTACACAGAGATGGCTTTATAAGGATGTCGCGAGCTGGGATACGAAGGGCTGTTGCATCATCCGCGGAGGAGGTACATCATGGCGATGTCATTCTCCACATATTTCGCTGGCAGTCTTACTCGATGAATGAAAGTTCCATAGTACCTACCAATGAGTCACCAAGCATTGAAATCTGCTAGTAATTAGACTTTGTGTACATAGTAAAACAAGAGACTCGAAGTAACTAGATCCAGTATTAACTAAACGACAGAGACCGAAGCTTAGCTGGAATGCTGCAAGTGCTTTTTAGTCTTATATATTTATATTCCAGTATCTTAAATGTAATTTATCGTTAGTAGGTCAACCCCCCCCCCCCCCAATACCATAATTAGCGTTCATAGGAGTACCAAGTCACTGCTCGCACCAAAGTGGTGATGATACGACCAAAGCGACTTCATTTTCCAGCCGTGCCCTAATCTTTAGCCCTAATTCACTGCTCTGGGACTAGTTTTTCATAGGAAGAACATTCATCCGTGCTATTTGACCGCCCGCCGATCATGTGCGGGGAACTATTGTTTTTGTCCCTCGAAAGGGAAGAAACGATGGAGAATAGCTTCACCTTGACTTCGAAACTCCTTTTTATTATCCATTACTGAATCGATCTCTGCATTGAGGTCAATCATCTTACCATCTTTTCGAACCCGGCGGATAAACCCACTGACTCGAATGATTTGATCAACGCCCTTCTCAACTCGATTATTATCTGATCGTGCCTGCGTTGGCAAGCAATCATGAACGATGTGGTAGAGGTCCCTGGCGAGGCCAATCCTCTCACTGCCCAGAATCTGTTCAACTCACTCGCAGCAGCCGCAAGCTCAGTCCAGCAACAAGTTCAAATTGGTACCCAGCAGCTGCAACATTGGGAGAAGCAAGTTGGATTCTATCCCCTACTTCAAGTTTGTCACCAATTCCCGCGCCTTACGACTTGATATTTACTTATGTGGACATGAATTTAGGAAGCTTTCTTGGATCATTCACTACCTCTCGAAATTCGATACTTGTCCATTATTCAGCTGAAGAATGGCATTGACAAATATTGGCGAAAGACAGCTTCAAAGTATGTCGTGACACAACAGTCGATTTTTAAGTACTAACAGTCAATGCAGCGCCATCAAGAAAGAAGACAAGGAACGGATAAAGAACAGGGCTCTCGAGGCTGGTCTCGTGGAGCCAGCCCCTATGTTGGCTGTTCATAATGCATTGGTTATTGCAAAAATCCTGCGCTATGAGTTCCCTAATGATGAATGGTGCGTATTGAGTTTCTTGCACTTTGGTCAACTACGCTGACAGATTACTATTTACAGGCCTAATGCCCTTCCCTTCCTTATCTCATCGCTGCGTTCATCCGCACAGCCCTCCGCCCCTCCCTTACAATTCCCACGAACACTCGTAATATTGCTACAAATCATCAAGGAGCTTTCCACAGCCCGTATGCAGAGGGTACGAGCCAGCCTACAATCAGCATCACCTGAAATATTTCAATTACTGGGCGGTATATACGTCGAAAAGGTCAACGCTTGGAGTGCGCTTTTGGAACATAACCGTTTGGATGATGCTTCACTACTAGATCTGCTCGAACAGACCTTAATGTCCCTCAAAGTCATACGTCGGCTTGTTATTGCTGGCTTCGAGCATCCCAATCGCGATAAAGACGTTCAAGGATTCTGGAGTTTGAGTCATATACAATTTGCAAAGTTCTTCAGCTTTTCAGAGACTATCACAAGTCCACCTCGTGTCAATACATTGATCAAGAAGCATCTATTGCAGTTTGCCAAGTTGCACGTTGAAATGGCCAAGGTCCACCCGGCTGCTTTTGCGCTTCTTCCCGACTGCGTGTCGCTTGTCAAGTCGTACTGGATAGTTGTATCTCGACTGGGGGAGGTATATGACGCTGAAACCTCACAAAGCAGACAGGATGCTGGTGGCGAAGAAGATGAGAAGAATGTAATTGAAATCCTTGGCTTGAAGGCACTTTTGCTCATTCGAGCATGTGCTAAGATGGCATTCAATCCAGCCCATAGCTTCAAATACCAGCAACCCGAAGACAAAGAGGAAAAGAAGAATGCGGTAGAGCTGATCAAGTCTGAACTATTTACACAAGAGTTTGTCATTATGGTGATGGAACTTATCGTCTCCAAGTTCTTGCGACTTCGCCAGACAGACTTTCAAGAATGGGAGGAGGAGCCTGAAGAATGGGAAAGGAAAGAGGATACAATGTCTGAGGCCTGGGAGTTTTCTGTTCGGCCCTGCTCGGAAAAGCTGTTCTTGGATCTTATTATTCATTTCAAGCCACTTTTGGTGCCACAATTGCTCAACGTGTTCTACAACTTTGCAAGTAAGTTTCAACTCCATCCGAATCATTTCATCCAGGCTAACAATTTTTAGACCCCCAAAATCAGGACATACTGATGAAGGACTCGCTATATTCGGCAATTGGGTTGGCAGCTGCTAGTCTAGAGCAACAAATGGATTTCAACGCTTTTATAGAAAAAACTTTGGTTCCAGAAGTCCAAATCAATGAACAAGGATACAAGGTCTTGCGAAGAAGGGCGGCCATCGTGATAGGACAGTGGATGCCTATCCAACCTGAGAAATTGAACAGAACATACATCTATCAGATTTTCCAGCATCTCTTCGACAAAACAAACCCTTTGAACGATCTCCCAGTCCGTATCACTGCAGGCCGGCAACTTAAAAACGTGCTCGATCCATTTGAATTCTCTCCTCAGGAGTTTCTACCATATGCGACACCTATTCTCCAGAATCTACTCACTTTGATTCAAGAGGTTGAGCTCTCTGAAACAAAAATGGCATTGCTGGAAACAGTGCGGACCGCCGTGGTGAAAATGGAAGACCACGTAAGTGCTCGTCGCATGCTAGGGAATAAAATGGCTGACCTCATGAACTAGATACTACCATTTTCTGATCAAATAATGTCACTTTTGCCGCCTCTTTGGGAACAATCAGGCGAGGAACATCTCATGAAGCAGGCTATTCTAACACTGCTTTCATCTTTGATGAACGCGCTCAAGAGCGATTCCATCAAATACCACAAAGATATGCTTCCACTTATACAGAACTCGATAGAACCTGGGTCGGTACGTATCTTTGTCTGTAAAAAATAGTTTTCAATTTCAATCCCTAACATTAGCAGGAAACCATCGTATATCTATTAGATGAAGCACTCGAACTCTGGGCAGCAATCTTGTCGCAAACTCCGGCACCCGCGTCCGCAGATATCATGTCATTATTCCCCCGACTACTCCCTATATTTGAAGCAGCTACAGATAGCGCTCCATTGGCGCTCCCGATTGCCGAGAGCTATATCCTACTTTGTCCTCGAGAGGTGCTCCATGACGAGATACGCGTGCCTTTTCTGGCATCCTTGGAAATGCTTCTCGGGGCAGTCAAGCGTCAACGCCTAGGTGTTATTCCCCATCTTGCAGAGATGCTCATTCGCGCTACCGAGCGTATCGACAATAGCGAGAATTCATACAACGTTATTGCCAAGTCTCTTCTTGACAGTTCATTTTTGCATGCTATTTTGGAAGGCCTTCACTCCGCCTACGAAGCAAGTCAGTCAACAGGACCATACAGGAAAACATCGGATATCTACGCCAATCTCGAGACAGACTACTTTAGCGTTCTGGCAAGACTGGCGCTAGCAAGCCCAAGAGTTTTCATGTCAGCTATGTCAGCCGCAACGTCTACTTCCGAAGAGCAAACGCTAGCCTGGCTATTGACGGAGTGGTTCTTTCACTACGACAATATAGCGCTCGTAACACAAAAGAAACTTCACGTCCTCGCCCTCACCCAGCTTCTAGCCATCAATGGCACACAGGCACCACCACCAACCTATCTTCTAAATCATCTACAATCCTATCTCACCGTCTGGACCGACATCGTTACCGAACTAGCAGAAGGCTCCGATGATCCTTCAGCTTCAAGCACCAATGACTCTCGTGCCGGAAAGGATTACTTAATCTACTGGAACAAAGACCCAAATAACACTACAGTCAACGACGAAACCACTAAAAACGAAGCCCCCGAAGCTGCACGACGCAGGGAATGGGAAAACTCTGACGCCGTCCATTGCATCAACATCCGCCAATTCATTCAAGAGCGTCTACAGGCCGTGATGCATGCATGTGGTGGCGCACAGCGCTTCCAGGAAGATTGGCTGGTGAATGTTGATCGGGAGGTAGTTAATGCCTTTGGAGCGCTGGGAATTGTCTAATCCTTGTTGTTGACACATTGCAATCGCGCCTGTCTCTCTTTATAGATATCCACCTACATTACGTGCATTATATGGATAAAGGGATAGGCGTTTCATTTTCTTTTTTTTTATAGAGTAATGAGTATGCTTGGTTTTGATTGGATATCAAATATGAGCCCAAGCCATTTGAGGCACTTGGATCAACAGGTATTTGTCAAATAGCAAGCTATGATATCAGACAAAATACATGATCGCTACACACAGAAATCGAAGATTTAGGAAAGCGAACGAGGCTAAGGATTTATTCGGAGCAATAGTAAGCAAAAGGCAGAATTAGGTAGCAGAGACAAGGAAAGGAAAGGAAAAGGAAAAATCCGAAGTTGATACTCCGAAGTTCTCCGGGAATGAAGGGACACCAGAACAGAATACAAATATCCATACGGCTTAACAGAGTGGTATAACTAAAGTCATTGAGAATACAAAAAGCTACATCTTCAACCTGGGTAAGCCATCTAGCATTGTCCAGGGAACTGACGAGATGTCACTGGGTTAGGGAACACGTTGGCTGCTAATTGCCGCTTCATGTCCCATTCAGGAGCACCTTCGGTGGTCCAGGTCCAGTATACCCAACCGGTGTGTTTCTCGTATGCATCCAACTGAGCTTCGATGAAGCGACGGATGTTGGTGCGGGCCTCATCAGAGAGCGATGTCACTTCGCCCTCGGAGTATCCGTCACAGCTACCGTGGTAGCTACTACCCTGCCCAAAGCTTCCATCCCAGCGAGCGCCAACTCCGCGGCCGTTGAGATATTTGGCGCAATCAGTCATGGCTCCGGTCCATTCGCCCACAATGGCCCATTTGTCGGTAGCAGCGACTTTGCTTCCGAAAGCACATACATTCTGAGTGTGTCCGTTAGTGTCGAGTGAGAGAAGACCATTATCAAAGACTTCGTAGTGGTGAGTGTCCATCATCACGTTCCAGACACCGGAATTCGGTCCCATGAACCCATTCCAGAAATCAATATCCTGGAAGCCGTCGTGCAAAGTGAGAGCAGTGTCCTGGTTAACTTCTCTCAGGCGGCCCCAGGAGTCATAGTAGTATTGCTGCAAGGTCCACACGTTAACACCGGCATCTCCCATGACCGTCATGGGCTCATTAAGCGCTTCGATTGATGTAACGACGTCGGATTGGGTAGCATAACGTTGAGAAAGAGCTCTTATCGCATCCAGTGTGATATTGATGTGCTCAGGAACTTTGTCCCAGTCGATCGAGCCGCGATGTCCACTGTTGTCGAACCCATTTTGTGATCCGAGGGCTACATAAATCTAGCTTAGCATTTTCAACTCAAAAAAGAATAAGACAAAACGAACCACCGTGTAGGTCCACAATGACCTTAAGGCCCGCATCACGCGCCCAGCCGATAGCTTTGTCCAATACTTCAAGCTGGCCCTGGACATAGGGTTCACCCCCTTGGGGTATAACTGCCCAGTAGCCGACAGGAATTCGAACGTGGTTCATGCCAGCAGCACTGATCTGATGAAAGTCATCGGCTGTGATGAATGAATTCCAATGCTGAGACAAAGTGCTCTCGGCACTATCTCCGAGAGCCTGGGATAAACACCACTCATCAACGGCATCAGGTCCCCCTTGTTCAAAGAGCGAAGGTGTAATCCACGGCTCCAAGACCAGCCATCCACCAAGGTTGACACCCCGAACTTTCTCGGAGTTGTAATTAAAAGCAAGGTCGCGGGATACTATGCGACTACATGAAGTTAGCGAACGGTATTCGATCTGGAAAGAGAGACAAATTCCTTACACCTCGGGTGCTGCCTGAGCCAAAGCCGTAAGTATGGCAAGTGCCGCCAGGGCAGTGTTTTGAATCTTTGAGAATATCATGTTGTGTACCGAGTCGACGGCACGGGAAATGAACGAGTCGTATATATGTGCGTGTGTATAGTATATTGTTAAAGATAGCTTCAAGTCAATTGAAGCAGATGCAAATCGATAAACGCCGACGATCGATGGACTCAGATCTGGGGAATGACTTGGCGATATAAGTATTTAAGAAAAAGTACCTGGCTGTCGTCCGGATGCAGACTGTCAAAGTCCCATGAATGTGAAGTAGGACTCGTGCGGGACGGCAATCTACCAGGAATTCAGGCAAACCCGATCTCTGAAACGGAAATATAGAGATTCGATGGATCTGGGCTGTTGTGGGGGTAATGGTGCAGTTGCGGAGAGACGTTGTATGGCAAAGTGGATAAAGATTCAGGGTCTGGCTAATCGGTGCTAAACGAAAAGAACGGATTGATTGGCCAGCGGCGTTCTGTCTGAATTCAGGCCTGGAGATAAAGCGGAGTGGAGTAGAAGAAGAATAGAGTTGAGAGAGAAAAAGTAGATAGAGGCAGGAGAAGAGGAAGCTGCCACTACTTAGTTTCCCGATCAGGAAATTGCTGTATGTCTTTGGCAACAGAGAGCCGGATTTTCACTTTCTTAATTTCTACTTATTATACATCGTCAATCTGATGGTATTTCTCTGTTGAAAGCATGAAATCTCGCTTCTGCCTGTTTAATTACTGGTAAGTTGCATCTAGGCAGCTTTCTGGAACCCTATAGAGGCTACTGATGAATGCGGAGACCATGGTCGAGGTAGCATGAACCACATTCTACTGTACGTACTTACTACATTGCGTTCCGAATGGTCGGTGTCACCATCGTCATAGAGAAAGTAATCGAGATGTTACTACTGACCACCGGAAATGGTATTCAATCCACATGTCTTACCCGCCTTCACGACAGGGACATTATTTGTTTATAAGAGGTTCATGGATGTTTTCGACAGTGGAGAGTGCCATGAAAGGAACACCGGTCACTGGAACGTTAAGGCTCTTATCCTCGGGGTACGGCGTCGCTGTCACTTGGGTGCGTGATTCAGGTACAATAATCTATTTCTTTGGCCTGCAATCAATGACTAGATCCATGTGCTATCTTCACTGACAGCATGACACGCGCATACCAAGATCTTGCTGATCCCTTTGTAGGTTTAAGCATAATCAAAAACGGACCAAGATCAACATAAATCTCTTATAGTCTAGACCTCCATCTATCGGGAAAATACAGGAAGGCCTTAAAGCGCTTGTAACGCTCACATAGCTGTCAGAGCCGCGGCATGACGACACGAAGAATGCAGTTTTTCCTTGCCCTTAGTTAGGGCTTGAAATTTGCTGCCTTAGAAACAAGGCGTGAATACCGTTAGGAATCACAACGTGACAAACTCCGCAAACAAAACACGCAGTCTGTTCTTCTGTCGATTTACGAGGTACGATAATAATAACAATAATGTTTTTTTATTTTTTAGGAACGAGTCAAAGGCCACGTACTTTGAATTCGCTGCAAACAGAATAGCAGATGTTAGTTATGTTCCGCATGCGATGTTAGTGGCCTCAGGCAACAATCCGCCGAAAACAGGTACCAGTTACCACTTTCATGCGATAGAATATGATAAAGCATTCTTTGTTTATTGATTCATGCTCCATGATTCTCAAGTACCTTTAATACCAATAGGTCACTAAACAGGCCCCGTAAGGGCATATACATCGCTTAAATCGCCAACTAAATGTCTCCTCCAGCGTAAGGACCATCCGCGCGGAGATCACCAAAGAATGCCGTCTTCTGTTCTAGGGATCGATCAGGGGGAGAGACAGTCATTAAGACCAAGCGAAGTCAGTGCGTCAAGTTTCCTGTCGAAATCAGGACTATTACAGCTCTGCGTCAGTGGCAGTGCGGAGTACTGTAGATAGCTTCCTGATCGATCTCTAATTAATAGACCCGAAGGGCGCTGGCGCGAACACCATGCCAGTAGACAATGACATCAATAGTCTGACAACTAGTCAGGATAGATGCACGTATCGTATGTAGTACCTAGGTAGGATGAGTATAGCGGGCTGGCTTATATTAGGGCTATCGCCGTACTTTCGCCGAGATCCCGAAACATCACACCACTCTCGGAAAACATATACAACAATAAACAAATTCCCTCAAAACTTCTCGGATAGTCTGTCATTTTTGCTCACAGACCATGTACTTAGGAACTTACTTGTCCCCTAGGCTATTTTGCAGTTGCCTGTCGCTCACAATGTGACCGCGTGATTCTAGAGTCTGTGAGCGATGACATGCGCATGGGTGTTGGTCGTGTAATTGGTATCGTATAAATGAAGCAAATTGCATAGCTATATCCCCATAAATCTTTGGTACCTTCGATAATCACCATTCCTGTCACGGCCGTGCAGATACACGTTATTGAGCCTCACGCCAATCCGGTGATTTTCTTCTCCTCTCTCATTGCAAGAACATCTTCATCAAGCCCAAATGAAAATCGATACCCCTGGCGCCGAAAATATGTGCCCAGTGGAGGCATCCATGACCACGGAACCAACGACTTCATTAAACGGGACAAGTGAGACAAAGGCAGCAACATGTCCAATGCACTCATGGCCACGCCCCATTCAGCATATTGATCGGAAGGACCTGTATACAAATCTTGAAAATCGAATACACTACTTGCACACCTTTCTTGACTTCAGTTCCAGTAAGCGTGACAGAGCCAATCTTTACTATGGTTCAATCTTCTCGTCCGTTGGCATGATCAAGCTGACACAGTGCCTTAGATGACATCGACGCCCTCCTTAGCGGATCCAAATATATCAAAGCATTAATACCGGCTGTTGTGAACATCGTTTACCGCAAGCTTCTTCAATATGACATTACAGCAAGAGCATTCCAGACGCGGAGCACGAGTTTTGAAGGTCCCCTAGACGAGTTCCCGAGCGAGGATAGTCCCCAAATCACGCATCGGAAGATGTTTCTGCGGGGATATCTGGTCAAGTTGTGTTCGGATCCCAGTAAGATGGAGTTTTGGGAATATCTGGACAAAGTCGGGTAATTCGGCTCCTTGTTGCTACTTTCAAGGATTGATCTAACGATAGTTCTCATAGTATGATGCATGTTGGCCAAGGGCGAGAACATCCACTCCATATCGAATATATTCACATCGGTGCATGTCTTTCGTTCATCCAAGATACCTTCACAGAAGCTATACTATCGCATCCTCGAATGCACTTACATCGCAAGATAGCATTGGTCAAGGCTTTGGGCAAAGTCATTTGGATTCAGAATGACCTTTTCGCAAAGTGGTATGTGAGGGATGGTCAGGAGTATGCCAATGATAGTGTCAAGGTAAAGATTGAACAGGAAGGGTATTTGCATGGAAAAAGGATTGTGAATGATTCAGATAACTCTTCTGTATCATCTAGTGACTAAGAGAAATTGAAGCACTCGTGCATTTACAGGCTGACAAAAGAGATCCTTTGTTTTATTAGTCGTCAAGTGAAGAAGTGGCCTAGAAACTGACAGTGATGAACGACTAATATCAGTCACCAGTCGCCGAGAGATTCCATTCACTCAGCTACCAAAGTGAAATTTATCATTCTTTTTCCTTTCAGCTCCTGCCTTTTCTACCTCCAAACATATCTTTACTGATTTGCAGCAAGTGTGTTCTTTCGAGTCCATTTTGACCTCTCAACGCAAGCCAAGTATCCAAACTGCTGGCTTGGAAGCCATATTGCTCAGTGTAAAACGACTAGATTGGTCGAATTACGCTCTCAGAAAATGAGCCATAACAATGCGGCGCGATTCACCACCCCCATGCCATCACAGTCTCTCCAACATGGCGAAGAACATCGTCCATTCGAGCCACTGAGCCCTGAATCAATCAAACCCCCATCCCCAGAACCTAAAATCTACCGATTCGAATGGGCACTAGATCCATATGACCCCACGAAACGTCTAGGGCCCCCTGAAGTCGCCATTCGCTACCGCTTGTTCTCAGTCGAGTTTCGAGTCTTGAGTGCAGAAATCTTCAGACCAGATGTCAAATTCTTCGCCAGAGCTCACCCAGGCTTTAACACAGCCTGTCTTCTGTGTAGCCAACGCGTGACAGCAAACGAATGGGAGCGCGTGGTACTTTTTATTCCTCATAAGGGCGTGTTTGGTATCGACGTTCAGATTTTCCCTGATCGTCCAGAATTCCTTATAGGGCTCGTGAAACATCGTTATTTGACTACTGTATACGATGAAAGTGACGGGATACGTGCACCACTTGGGCCATTTGAGCACAGAGTTCTCTTTGGCGGTGACCAAGCTCAAGATCAAGTTCAGGAGGAAAGTATGGAGGCTACTACTACAGAGCAGAATGGTCAGTCTGAAATTGGAAACATACAGTCTCAGGCAAATACTGATCTTGAAAAGATGGATGATATCTTCGCACAGTGGATAAGATCTAGCCCAGAGCCTGAGGGTTAAAGATATGGACCAGGTTTTTCGTCGATCGGATTTGTACTTGTCAGCTGGTGTGATCTGGATGGTCTTCCATTACAACTGAGTTAGAAGCTTCGAACATAGAGAGCAGGCGGAGCGTGGGATACAGGTACCATTAGGTAGACAATTGAAAGTTGAAGTTAAACACTCTGCATTCATTACCATAGTTTCTTTTTCCTCTGCTCGTGTCTGATGAAGACTATCCTTGATTTTTCATTTTGATTGACCAGGAGGTTGTTTCTGATTGAATGTATGCTAATGGGTATCTGAGATGTCTGCCAAAATGGAGGAGAAAGAAGTGCTCTCAATATACTTCCGATTGAAATCAAAATCATAAAATAAATCTACGGACCTTGATCCATTCTCTGCCATAGTCTATTAAGGTTCACTATAAGGTTCCTTGTAAGGTGTATCGAAAACTCTCTGGCCTTGGCACGGGTTTCTTCTGATGCGCTATAGTCACAGTCATCCTATGTGGTCCTGGTGAGTACGACACAAGTAACGACAGCCCTGAATAGTATTTTTGACAAAGCTAAGTCTTCTACAATAAGACATAGATTACCTTCGAGAAATTCTGCGATGTGGGCCATTTAGTGAACAGGGAAACAGAAGACGACTCAGTTTACCCGAAATCCCGAAACCCCGAGACATCAAAAGCCCCGAATGCATTCGAGTATCATCAACACCGCTACCAAAACAAGAAAGGCGTCATTCAAGATTTTATACGTGTTCAAGATTATTGGGGGCTTTTGGCCCCGGTGCCTGATATGCTTTTCTCGATGTCTCGAAAGGGAAATTCGCCGCACGGAGAATTAGATACGATATGCTTACTCAGTTCGCTATTTCACTGTAATCAAGGACTTGGTCCTGATACGGCACTTCCGAGCTAGGGCTTAAATCTCCAAGCCAGAATAAGTATAAAAGGGGAACAAGGTAGGGGGACAAGTACTGTCTATCAGTGTTCTTGGTATTATCAGCTATCAAACGCAAACTTGTTACCTGAGTCTTCACGGCATTATTAACCTTTTGCTTGCATCTTGACCATGTTACTTTCTTCACCAAGTCTTGTCTCCTTAATGGGACTGAGCATGTGTGCGAGTGCACTGCCTACAATCGCCCAGCCACTCGCGAACTATAAATGGCCAACAGAATTCGTACGAAGCAGCGAGGCGAACATTCAAGTTATCGTTCAGGGCGCAGGTCCATCTGTTGTGATACTACCATCCTACGGACGAGATGGCGGGGATGATTACAATTACTTCGCTAATTCGCTAGTCGACGCAGGGTACCTTGTGCTGCGTCCGCAGCCACGCGGTACCTTTGAGTCTACAGGGCCGATGACAAATGTTACTCTGGAAGATCTTGCAGCAGATGTTGCAGCCGTAATCGATACACTGGGCAATGGGCAAGCTATCGTGGTTGGCCACGCCTTCGGCACGTTCCTTGCCAAAGTCAGCTCGGTTCTGTACCCGGAGAAAATCCCTGCGATTGTTGTGGCAGCTCCAGGCGGCATCAACTTGCCGGATACCATCGCCGGGATGCCTTTTGTCGCTGGAAACACTTCTTTGCCTCTTTCCGATCGACTCTCAGCTCTTGAAACGGCGTTCTTTGCACCAAACCACGACGCGCACGTTTGGTTGGAGGGCTGGTATCCTGAGGTTCTCGCCATGGAACACGCGGCTGTCGAAGCATACGGGAGTCTAGCCTCGCACTGGGGTGGTGCCGACAGCGCACAGGTTTTGGAGGTGATCCCTGCGGACGACCCATTTCAGCCAAAATCGGAATGGAATGTTACAGTAAACCTATACCCGAACCGAGCCACCTCAAAAATCATCGCTGATGCTTCTCATGCCCTATTCCCAGAGCAGGGAAAAGCTGTTGTGGAAGCTATTCTGCCTTGGCTGAATCTTCAGAGCTCTAAACTTTGAGCCTGTAGAATGCTCATTACGAGACGATCCCAGGGGATCAGAAACTGAGAGCAGAGAGACACCTTCATTAGGTAGGCAGAGATAGAGGAGAATAATAGGAGGGATGGGAACCCCAAATGTGATATAGAGGGCAGATATATATTGAACCCAATAGTGATGTAATCTGGATATTTCACTTTGAGTAGTCCGCATGGCTCGCAGAAATTCATTACAAGGCTACATTGGTGGTGGCCTTTTCAGCAGCAAAGTGATTGAGAATGCAATTTGTAGAGGAGTAAGTCGGCCTTGCGGTTGTTATCAGCAAAATTACGGGAGATATGATCTAGAAGAGTTCTTCAATTTAGATGTTTTTGCTACGACATCAAAGTTGGTACATATTCCCCCTCTTGGAACCCACTCAGCATTTGCTGCACACATTGCATCATTTCATGCTGATAGACCTGCTCCTTAATGATAAGAGGATTTCCAGCATTCGTGGACTTCTCCAAGTAGGCGGCTTCGTCAAGTACGGGACGCCCGTTTCTCAGAAAGTGGACCGCGAGGTGATATAGAGATATGCTATCTGAGATAAGGATATTTCCTTTCTTTGCTTCTCGAAGACTGTGGAATTGTCCTTTGAATTGCTCCCACATGACATACCACGTTTGCAACCCCCGTTCTAGGGCGGACAGATCTACAGGCAATATTGACGTCTGGGCTTCCAGCAGCAGTGAATGCATTGCCAGGATCAGCAGGTTCAAGCCGAAAGTCGTTATGTTTGATTCTGGGGTGACCTGGCCGACCATCAACCCTCTCACGGAAGATAAGAAACAACTGGACGGATCCTGTGCTGGGAGGTCGGCCCATAGAGATGCAGAGCAAGCATTCCAACTCAAGTTGTCACAAGGAAAAGATGCCCTTGTCTCCGTTGGCGAGAGGAGGGGCTTGCTTCCACAGAGCATTGATTGGTAACAGTCCACCGCGTAGACACCCCAAAGAGCTCTCTTTTCTGACTCCTTTCTAATCCATGTTGTCCATGACCGGGCGTTCCGTGCCGCTTTAGAGCACTCGCCGTGAATTTTCAGAAACCCTGCATGCCGTATCGTTGTAATGAGGAGTGGATGCAACAGTCGCGACGCAGCCCGCTCAGCAACTCCTCCATTAGCAATGACGGCAAATTGTAAAAGAACTAGCGCTTGCAATTCTTCGAATCTGGGTGGCTGGCTGTCGGACAGGAGGCAGCTTTTGGCCAGTATTGTTGGAAGGGATCCATAAATAAGCCTGGCGTCTGATGTGGAGGAGGGGTGACTGCCAAAGCCGGCGCCAATAAAACATATCGTTCGAACAAGCACTGGTGGCGATGAGGCTAGGCAGAATGTCGGAATATGTAGTATAGGGAGAAAGGGGTGAAAGTGAGAAAAGAAAAGCCTTGCGTATGTTTCCAATCGAGACACTGGGATAGTTTCTGAGTGTTCTATATCCAGAGAATACTCGGCTGGAAGCCTAAAATTGTCAGGACAGAGAAATCCTTCACCGCTTGCTTTGCCGGGAACAACCTGTAAGTCGATGCTTGTTTGGGGCGGACATGGTTCACAAAATATCGATTTTAGATCTTCCGGGTTCCATGCCCAAGAGTCCATGTCAACGAAGTTCTCGATGTCAGCTAGCTGAGTTAGAAAGTCGGGCTCAATCCCCGATGTTGTGAGAAAGAACGGGATATCAACAGGCTGCTCATTCAATAGCCCTGGGTCGGGACTCTGATTTGGTATATCTTTAGAGCCTGTTTGTGGCGTCTCTGGCAATTGCATGGAATTGCTCTTCCTGGATGTCCGTGTCCGTTTTTTTCGCCCCGCCCGGATACACGCACTGCCTTTTTGCAGACATCGCGAACACTGGGATCCCGTTCTATCAAGATCACAGCGGACCTTGGAAGCGGCGCAAGCGACACAGCTCTTGTTCATGTTACAGCCTTAAGGATCCGTTGGTGGTCGGAAATAGCGATGTCGGGGATTTGTGGATGCGAACATGAGGAAAATCCCGTAAACGCGGTGACCCATGCCGGATTCAGCCGCAGCGGAGCGCTGGATTGGTGGCATCCGCTTATCTCCTTCTATGAGACCATGCCTTATTTGATGAGCTACTAGCGCCATTCTAGTGATAGAGTTGGGTTCCTCTCGCGCAGCAAGCTATAGAAAGTCCCGAAATCCCGGCCCTTAGAGTCTGGCCTGGTATATAAGGTCAACTCTTCTACCACGGAATGGATCATAGTTTCCCATCAAAAAGAGCTTGAGTGAAAATCAAGATATTAGTTCTTCGAATCATCGAGTTTGAAAAACAACAAGTGTGATAAATATGTCGGAAGCCAAGTTCACCGAGACGACGGAAATATGTACTTCCACGCAAGCACGAACATGGTTTGATCGTTTTTGTGTTGTGCAGAGACGCAAAGATCCAAAAACCCACTCGCAGTGGCAAAAGCATGCCATTGTCGCGATCATTACTCTATCTGCTTTCACGGCGCCCTTTGCCTCTTGCATCCTCTTCCCGTCCTTCACCACTCTCGTGGATCATTTCCAAACCACCGAGACCCAAGTCGCCCTGACTACGACCGTCTTCCTTTTGGGCCTCGCAGTCGCTCCATTGTGGTGGAGTACTTTAAGCCAGGAGTACGGGCGCCGACCTGTGCTGGTTTCCAGCTTCCTGATTTCAGTGGTAGCTGTGATTGTTTGTGCCGTATCAAATTCCCTCTCCCTGATCATCGTCTTTCGCCTCATTGAGGCATTAGGCTGTTCCTCTGCACAAAGCGTGGGAGCGGGGGTTATTAGCGATATATACATTTCCACCGAAAGGGGCTCTGCTCTAGGATGGTTCTACCTTGGCACATTGATCGGGCCTTTGATTGCGCCAATCATTGGAGGTGCGCTTCAAGTCTGGCTTGGCTGGCGATCAACACTATATTTTATGGCCATCTTTACATTCTGCGCCGCAATGCTCACGATGTTATGTCTTCCCGAGACTTTGGTAAAAGCTTCCATTGAAGACCAGCAGGAAGAGCTGCGGTGGTACCAAACAGCAATGCGCAACGTCTTGGCCCCTCTGCCAAAGTTGAAATTCCTATTGGTGCCCTCAATTTATTTGACAGTCGCCTATGTGAGCATCTGTTTTGCCAGTCTATACTGTTTTAACACGACTCTTCCTTATGCGTACTCGGCGGCGCCCTACAATTTCTCCGCTATCGAAATCGGACTTTGCTATATCAGCAATTGCCTGGGATACGCGATTGGAAGTGTTGTCGGAGGCAAACTGAGTGATGCCAAATTGCGAAACTACCAGCTTACGCATGCTGGAGAGATCCGTCCTGTTGAAAGAATCAAGACCGTATGGTACGGCGCTGGCTTCGTTCCAGCTGGGTTGATCATTTATGGCTGGCTGGTCGAGAAAAAAGTGTTCTGGATTGCCCCTCTGATTGGCGCTTTTTTGTTTGGACTGGGCCTTATGCTTGTCACCTCAACCATCATGCCCTTCCTCGTGGACATCAAACCGGGAATGGGTGCTTCAGTTGTGGCTGATCTGAACTTGGTCCGGAACATTTTGGCCGCTATTGGTACTGTTCTGTCGCCGATTGGGGCTTCAAATATTGGCTTCGGATGGTGGATGACGATTCTGGCCCTCTTGTGCTCCCTGGCGGTCCTTTTAATCGTGATTGTTATTTGGAAGGAAGGAGCTGAAAAGACTCCGGCCTCAGAATGTGTGGTGTGAGCATCCGCCTTTGTAATATAGAAGAGAGTTTTGTAATGACGTGATGATAATAGATAGCATATAGAACGTGAAGCTTTTTTTCCACTGCATTTGTCAGATATCTTAGATAACTCTGCTTGAATATGCGTATATGGGCCTGGGCCTGATAGGCAGAAATTCGGGAGGGGTCAGATTCTACAGAACGACTCCGATGTGTTTACCCTCTTTCTTTATCAGAAAACAGTTTTTATGACTGCTGGGGAAAGCGTAGCACCAGCTGCTGATCATGTTACAGGATATGCGTAGAAATGTGATTCTTAGATTAACGAGACAGCAGCGTCTACGACTATAGGGATATTTATGTCGTGGCAAGACTATGGATGTGTTCTCGTCTTCTACTGCTGAATCATGCAATCTATATGTTGACAATAACACATTATCGGGACATCGAAGTTTCCGGATTTATATATTATTTTATACATGGAGATGGTTCAAGAGTCTCGCTTTTGACGAAAGGGCCGTATACAGAGTGGTTAGGGCTAAGCCTGAAATATGTAAGTTCAACCCATTTTATTGTAGAATAGCAACTACTAATGAATATTTATATTAAATCTATCAACCAGTCTCTTCCATTCTATGGTAATCAAATTCATCACAGCAAATCGAATTTTAAATAATTCGAGAAACCAGGGAACGGAATCAGGGTCAGGAGTGTGTTCCTTAAATATAGATCTATTGTAACTTCGTACCTAGCCCTAAAATCTGCTTCATAAACTGAGGCTTTCTCATTCTTGGCCATCTTTAATTATGGGGCGTTCCAGTCCTGCTTGCGAGATCCATCGGCCCAATTAGGCGCTAATAAATGAATGGCGTGTCACACGACCAACCTAAGTGATTTAATGTGTTTACTTTCTCTTTTCAAGTTATCCAAGCTTTCCTTCGTTTATACATGTCTTTTCATTTCCTCCAACCATTGCCTTCTGAATAATGGACTCGGGTATTAACTACATCTTGAGCCTCAAGGCCGTGCGTGAGCAGGCACATAAAGTTCTTGAGTTGGCCGAACAAGGAAAATTGACTCATTTCAAATATGATCGCGCGAAGTTGGGCGTAGCAGCAGACTATGTTATAGGAATCATTCAGGTAAAAAGCCTCAGTAAAAACCAGGTTTGGAGCATGTATTTTGACGAGATGAGATATACAGCGCGATTTTGGACCAGATAAATACCATCTCATTCCACCGCATGGCCGATGGCAACATTTCGAAGTCGGCGGTGTTCCTCGCATAGAGCAATTACTGCGTCAGTGGAAGGATCAAAAATTTGACAATATAGAGCAAGTGCGTGGTCTTATCGACCTCTTCTTCGTTTCTGTCCTTCTAGATGCAGGTGCTGGGGATGTTTGGAAATTCCAGGAACTGGAAAGTAGGCAGACTTACAGTCGGAGCGAGGGTATTGCGATTGCATCATTGCATATGTTCCTGAGCGGCGATTTTGCTTCTGATCAATCGTCAAGAAAGGATGTTGTGGAAGGTGAATAGCTTGATCAGATTGGATATGGACGTGGAAATACTAACTATCTGTAAAGGGGCAGCGCTACAGGCGCTAGATGCAGAGAAACTTTATCGAGGCTTCCAAATTGACGAGAAGACCAACCCTCTTCTAGCTGTCGACAAACGTGTTGAATTGCTGCGCAGATTGGGTGGCTCTCTTCTGAAGCTTCCAGAAATCTTTGGCGCGAATGGTCGACCCGGCCATCTTGTTGGTAAGATTGATTGGGCTGTCGTTACAAGCAAAAAGGCAGGTAAAAGCTGATACTGAAAATTCAAGACTACCTACTCTCGAAAGCACAAAACTCCGGCAAGATCGACTACCTTGATCTATGGAGCGTTCTCCAGAAAGTACTGATCCCAATCTGGCCATCTGACCGTACACATATAGATGGACACCCGGTTGGCGATGCATGGCCTCTGGCTTGCCTCGCCAAAAATACCCCGCCAAACACGACCACGAAAATATTAGGCATCCAGCCCTTCCATAAACTTACACAATGGCTAGCATACTCACTTATGGTACCCTTTACACGACTACTGGACATTACTTGGCTCAACGCAGACCAAGGCACTGGTCTTGCCGAATATCGAAATGGCGGATTATTTGTTGACATGGGAGTCTTATCTCTGAAAGAAGACTCTCTCGCAAAGGGTCTGCAACGCTCAGGTAACAGTGATCACGGTCTTCCGAGTTTTGGGGCTAGTGATGATGAAATTGTGGAATGGCGTGCTATGACTGTTGCGCTTCTGGATAAGTTGCATGATATTATCAAGTCTAGTCCTCAGTTTAACGGGGTTCAATTGACTTTGCCCCAGGTTTTAGAAGCGGGATCTTGGAAGGCAGGACGAGAATTGGCTGCTGAGAAACGGCCGCTGACAAAGTCGAGTCCAATTGTTATTTTAGGTGATGGAACTTTATTCTAAATGGTTCCTATCCAGGGCGACAAAGTTTCAAGTTCAGGTATCCGATTACCAACCTATATCAGTGTTGAAGAAGTCCTGCTGGGGACATCACTTGTCGAGTAGGTATCATTTGAAATTGTACTATCACGATGCCTGATAGATATAAGGTTCACTTGATAGTGTAAAAGGATCCGCACGCTCTTCTTATTTCATATGCCCAAGATGTTATCTCCAATAGCTATAGAAGAAATTGTTATTTAAATTCAATCTACATCCACCACTTTTTGGTATATCTCGATATTAGACTACAAGAATAAGATTGACCCGACCTGCCCAATAGGATTGAGCCAACAACATGGCGAGTTGACTCGTGGTTGATATCTGACCTCTAAAACTCACTGATGAGAATGCGCAGGCCATTGATTGTGCCTTTTTGTAGACATTCCCAACTGTCTATTGTGGATACCTACATGAAGGGTGAGGCATGGAATTGTTGACAAGGGAATATGAAGCTACCCCCGATCACAAACACATAGTTATCTCAAAGCATTCTGGATCTTTTGTTGAGTCACATAACATGCCGCTGTTCTGTCCGGAGTGGCAGGCGCCGCTCTGTGTGTTCCTCCGGCGTTGTAATGCCTATGTACAAAAAGCCTTGGAACTACGTATGTACCTGATAACTTCCAAGTTTCTGTAGCTCGACATATATAGTCACCGACTGAGCTGGACTTCTCTACATACAATCAAAAGCCGGCCACCAGTCCCGGGACAACAATCCATCCGACTTCTGAATATTTGTCCGAAGCTCGGAAAAAACATACAACTAAAATAATAATTCGTAAGATGCACCTCAGATCACAAAGTAAGGTCTCGCATATATTAAGAGCCGTGTGGGAGGAAAGTGGATTATTAATATGAACTAACTAAACAACTTAGGGCTTATTTATATGGGTGATCAACGCCTAGGTGAGAAAGCCGGTGTAACTTCTACTCGTCACAAAATTGTCATAAATTCAGACATAATCCTTATTTATATTCTTTTTTTTTTTGATTATTGGACAAATCTGCAATATCATTTACTCTTCTCAACATGTCTCACAACATCCTCATTACTGGTGCCTCGGGTTACCTAGGCGGCACCCTACTTGCCCGCTGGAAAGAAGCCAACCTACCAGCATACAACAACCTTTACGCCCTGGTCCGCACAGATGAACAAGCTAAAGCAGTCCAGGAACTGTACAATGCCGAACCCGTCAAAATAGATCTAAGCAGTGATGCCAATATCGAACAGGCCATTGTCAGCCGCGACATAAGCGTCATCTACTACCTAATCGATCCGTTGGAAGATCGAATCCCAAAAACCATGATTCGTGCTTTAAGTGTAGTCAAATCAAAGTCTGGAAGGCAGGATGTTCATTTTTTGTTTACGACGGGAGCGAAGATTTTCAGCAGTCATACGGGTTTGCCCTGTGATCGGGAATTATTGGATACTGATGAGAAGCTTTATGATCTTTTGAAGCATGCGGACGGAAGCCAGCCACTTCTCGTGCAGGTAGAAATGTGTTGATGTCCTTGTACTTGGATCCTATCGTGCTAAGTGTTCTGCAGGCAGGCAAGACAAACGTCCAGGTCATCGACGCCGGGGCTTCTCTAGGCGTGCGAAGCTACATCTTCGCTCCTTGCATTGTCTATGGAAAGGGTGAAGGGTTTGGAAATCCCATTTCCATCCAAACGGTAGCCGTGATACGAGCGGCACGAAAGATGCGCAGGATCTATACTGTTGATGACAGTTCGGCTGTACGATTCTTATACCCCATTTCCCACCCTGACAACAATCCCCTTTTTGCCTAGTTTACAACAATGATTGACTTTTCGCAGACTTGGCCGGTATGCCACATACACGACAACACGACCCTGTTTCTCGCAATTCTTCGTGCTATTCTTGCGGGCGAGAACCCGAGTCATGGTAAAGATGGGTTTTATCTTGCCTCCTCAGGACTTGTGAAATGGCATGATCTCTATCGCGCCTTATCCAAAAGACTGCTTGAACGGAATGTTATTGATGATGATCCCATCACACCGGCCGACGATGCTGCTTTGGAGCAGATGGCGACGGTTTTGAAGGGCATGAAATCGTTTGTGCCTGCAGAGATTGGTGGACGGTATGAATTCCTCATATTTACTTGTTTTGAGTCAAGGGAAACGGGCTGATAGGAGATTCTACGTAGGTGTACATTTACGGCTGCTCGAGGTCATGCACTTGGGTGGAAAGCGGAGTATCCGCCAGAGCATATCTTTGAGGCTGCCGGTGAAGAAGTGGATTTGGTCCTTCAGCACTCATAGAGACTCCGGGCCTGTGTCTTGTTATTGAATCTGTATTTGAAGTTTATGGGAACGGTGAGGTGGAAAGTGAAAGGAGTAGCTCTACATTCTCGAACACACAGCTATGTTATCAGAAGCCTCTCACGAAGTATAAATGCGCAAGCATGAAATGGACCATTGCTTGACCATAATAAAAGTACAATGGATTTTTTCCCACCGTGCAGAAATGATGCCTTATTTTTGTTCATTGACCGTAGTATATACGCACGCACTGAACTTTGTTGCGTCGTATTCCAGATTATTAAATAATGAACTTATACAAAATCCTCAGCAGCGCAAATAAATGCTCCAAGCCTCCAATTCGTTGCCCCGCGCATATTCGACCCACAAGTCCCATCACGTGACATCCAATTCTTAAATTGACAAGAAATTCTGACTCATTCAACTGTCAAGTAAAACTTCACAAGAAAATTTCCGTCATGCCCTCCAGAACGGATATCACCTATTTTGGTGCAGGGCCATCTGCTCTTCCTCATGCGGTTATCGAGGATGCTGCTCAGGCTCTTGTCAACTATAACAACACTGGTCTAGGCATCGCCGAGCATTCGCACCGCTCGGAAATAGCTACAACTATTCTTAATGGGGCGAAAGCTGATTTGGCTTCCTACCTTGATATCCCAGATGACTATGAGATCCTTTTTATGCAGGGAGGCGGCTCGGGAGAGTTCTCCGCTGCGGTGTATAACTTTGTCGGCGCTTGGGTTGCGCGGAAACAAAAAGAGATTGGATCTGATGGGCTCAATCAGGCCGTGAAGAAGGATCTGAAGCTGGACTACATCGTCACCGGCAGTTGGTCACAGAAGGCAGCAGCTGAGTCTGAGCGACTAATTGGGGAGGAGCATGTCAATATTGTGGCCGACGCCCGCAAGGAGAATGGCGGCAAATTCGGAACTATCCCGGATGAGAGTACCTGGAAACTCTCCAAGGGCGCTGCCATGGTCTATTACTGTGACAATGAGACAGTTGATGGCGTCGAATTCCCGGGGTTTCCCAAGTGTCTCGAACCGGGGCTTGACGGTGATGATGGTCCAATTGTCGTTGCTGACATGAGCTCTAACATTCTGTCACGAAAAATCCCCATTAAAAACTTTTCAGCTATTTTCTTTGGCGCCCAGAAGAATCTAGGAGTGACTGGCGTCACTGTTGTGGTCATTAAAAAGAGCTTCCTACCACCTGCAACATCTCAACCATCTGCGACTCTAATGAGACAACTGGGCCTACCTATTCCACCTCGTGTCTTCGAATATGAGACTGTTGCTAAGAATAATAGCCTCTATAACACTCTAAGCATTTTTGAGTAAGTACAATTTTCCAACGTAGCTCATCAAGTATTGAACTAATAAAGTTTCCAGTGTGTATGTTGCGGGTCAGGTTCTGAAAAGACTACTGCAGCAGTATCCTGATAAAGTCGAAGGACAGCAAGCTGTATCCGAACAGAAAGCTCAAATTATCTACCAGGCTCTTGAAGCGCATCCCGAAGTTTACAAGATTGTTCCTGATAAAAAGGTGCGGTCACGTATGAATATCTGCTTCAGGATCGAGGGCGGTGATTCGATTGAGAAAGCTTTTGTGCAGGAGGGTGCTGCCCTGGGACTAACAGGGCTGAAAGGTCACCGAAGCGTGGGAGGAATCAGAGCAAGCAATTATAACGCTATTTCTCTTGAGGGTGCGAAAAAGCTTGCTGACTTCATCAATGCTTTCGCGTCGCATCGATGAGCATCTGTAAGACATTGAATATCTTCAGTGTAAACCCGATATAATGTCTGCTCTAGTCGGTCGCTTGGGTTCTCCGGTATGGGTTGAGCTGCAATTTTTCAAACTACTGGTTTTATTTGATATTATGTATATAGATCGGATAACGTTCGTACATTATGATCAGTGATGTAGATCGCATTATCATTAATTAAAGACCGACTTCATGTCAACGTCGTAGCCTGGGTACCGTTCAATCCTGAGCTTTCTTTCAACATTTTTTTGCGGCAAACCTGTCTTGCGCAGGATATTGATAGCTCGTTCATTTGCTGATACTGCTCATGGTACGACCTTCAAGATCCATATTATGTCAATCCAAATGAAACCCGGTATCATACAGCCCATTCTCTTTACTAGGTACATTAATCCCAGTACTTAATAACACCCTCTAGCCCACCAGTAACGACCTTACTAGTCTCCTGAGGATGCCAATCGAGACACGTAACTGCTGACCCGTCCTTCCCGCCAGCCTGAAGCTTATGATACATCTTCCCCGTCTTCCAATCCCAAAAGCACGCATAGCCACCTGAATCCCCGCTAGCCACAAACTGCCCATCTGGCGAAAAGGTAACATCAATCGCATATCCAGCAGTGTTGTGGCCACGGAAACCCTTTTTGCGATTTTGGCGGAATTTGTCGGTTGCAGCGTAAACAACGATTTGGTTGTCCCCGGATTGGAAGGCGACGTATTTGCCAGACGGGTGGGGGCATGCGCGTACCATGGCGAACATGTCGGCTTCGGCGATGTACTTGATGGGTACTGGGATACCGTATTCCCATGCTCTTAGTGACTTGTCGTCTGATGTTGTGATGAAGCGGCGGTTGTTATCCACGAATGTGATGGTATTGACCGCAGCTAAATGATGGTCGTATTCTTGTACCATCTCGCCCGTACGAGTGTCGAATTGGACAATCTTCTTGTCCGACATGCCAGCTAGAAATTCGTGATTATGCTCCGGATCAGGATTGATACGGACAACATGTGGTGTTTTGCCCGTGCTGAATCGTGAAATGCATTTACCGTACTCTGTATCCCACAACTTGATCTGTCGATCGTACGAAGCCGTGAGGAATGTTTTGCCTGTAGGATGGAAAGTCGTGTCACTGATTGATTTGGAGTGGCCCGAAAAAGTACGCAAAAGTTCGCGTTGGTGGTATACATCCCAGATCTTGGCTTTGCCATCTGCTGCGGAGGATAGCAGCAAGTGACCTGATCCAGGGAAGAAGCGGAGTGAAGTGATCGGTTTTGTATGCGATTTCCAGGTATGCACCAATTTCCGAGGTATGAAATTCTTGACGCTGCCTGGTTCTTTTCTGAGATCGATATCGAGATCTTGAGGAATGTGCCTGTAAAGCATCAATATAATCCCCAAACCCAGAACCAGTCGGAAATACTCACATATAAGTCCGCCCAAGATAATCAAACTGTTCGCTACCGTGAAACTCCGTAGTCTCTGTCTGCGACGCATCGTCCTGATAATCAGTCGCCAAAGCCGGCAGTTTCCCTGGTACCTCTTCCTCTTCTTCTACAAACTCCTCATCACTTGCAAGCTCATATCCAGCCTCGGCAGCCTCCTCCTCATAGACCTGATCATCGTTCTCATACCTTGCCCATGGTCCCTTATAGGCCCCCTCACCATCGACAATACTCGGATCACCCTTCTTCTGCCTTTTCCTACGCAGTGCTGCCGAGACCTCCTTTGACGGTTTCATCTGCACAAAATCTCGTCCACCGTACTGCGCCGCTCGCGCTAAGTCGCCTACAAAGGCATCTGGCCTTGAAGGGTCACGTGTGTAGCCCAAACTTTGAAAAGTATGATGTTGCGCGGTGAATGTGGCTTCGCTGATAGCTGCCTCTTCTGCGTGTCCTGTAGGCACATTTTTGCGTTTGAGTCCATTCCCGACGCCGTTGGGTTTGAATGGGTTTACGGGACCTTGGGCCGGGCGCGTTAGGTCGTCGTATGTTGCATTATAGGTCAAGGCAGTTGAGGTTCCAGTCCCCGCTATTAATTGTAGACTTGTTTGATCCTGTTGGAATCATGTTAGTTAAGTAGACGAGAAAGTTGGGTGATGAAAGACCAAACCTCTACGTTGACTTCCGGGGCGGCAACAATTTTTGTCGCTGATGTGAAGGTAGTAGTCGGAGGCTTTTCGGATTCGTCGCCTGAAGAGTCGTAGTTTGCGCCGACTAGCGAGGCCATTGTGGGTGGTGTATGATTCTGATGTGTTAGACAAAACTGGTTGCGATGCGGCAACAATTCGTCGAAGATGTTGAAATATTACGGCGGCCATATGGACCACTAGCGTAGTTATTACTAGGTCGATTTACATATACCACGATAACTTGTGAAGTGCTTGACCCCTCATATTCCAATTATTACCACGATTTAAATAACAAACATAAAATAATCAGTCGCGCTAGAGGTATATACAACAGTATCTAAACCATACAACGGACCATCACTGCCATAAGCCCGCTAGATTACACATCTGCTTCCCCGCTCCGACAATCTCTCTTCATCCAACACAACACAGCATCGTCCATATGAAAGCATATCAAGTAGCTACTCAACTCGTATCGCAATACAGCAAGCAAATCCGCCACGGAGCTTTAGGAGATTTTCCCAATATCTAAGCTGCATCTCTAAGTCGTCCAAGTTATTCTCCCCTCGAACTAAACTCCCCAGATTATATTATCATCAAGAGTCGTAGCGCGTGAAAACGTGGGTATCATCGCACAGTCAGGTGATTGTTTAGTGCGACTCATCACGGATCAAGGCAACAATCATGCTGTAGAGGTAGAAGAAGAACATCAAGAGATGGAAACCGAGCTTGACGAAAGATTCCTATTATGCTGTCAGATACGTTTACATGGAGGTTTCAACAATGAACCATCGAACTCACCCGCTTGTGGATGTTGAGCTTGCGGAAAATCTCGGTAGCGTCCAAAAGGTGCTGGTTGTCGAAGATCCTAGCATATGTCAGCAATCGATTTTGATCAAAGAGTGAAGAGGTAACGTACTTCTTTCCGTTATAAGCGAGCAAAGGCAAGTTCAAGATTATCGCAAGCCAGTAGCCATTGATAACAAACAAGAAGGTCAAGAAAGCATGGACAGCAGCTTCGGGAACAATGTAGGTGTTGAGACGGTTGCAGAGTTCAATAGGGTTGAGGTAGTCACTGCATCACATCGTTAGTTCGTTTATTGAGAACGAATTTCCCAAGATACATTGATTAAACATACCATTCCAAATCGCTGTACATAATAGTGAAAAAGACCTGCAAGAACAAGTTGACGGCATTGATTAGAACCGCCAACAGATAGAGCCAAGCTTCGCCGGACATCTTGGCTTGATAGACAAGTCGTTGTCACTGTACTGCTATCACAAGTTGTTAGAAATCTTGACGCTGGAGATACGTTCGCTGTCGGTAGGTATGTAGATGCGATTCATGACATTTTGGGTTTCGTGCACTCACGGACTTATGACGAGTCTGAAGGCAAGTGGAGTAACTCCGTCTTCGAAAGAATTCAAAAAATGAATTGTGAGCCGCCGAGAAAGGGGATTCCTTGTGTGTATATAAGAGCACCGAGGACTGTTGGCACAGGAGATACAGAGAGGGAGAAAGGGTTGTGGATTTCGGTGGTTCTTAGTTTGGTGCTGGCTTGAGCGGCCTTCGGTCAGTGCGCGGAGGTTGGGTTACTGCCAGCCGCGCGGCTAACTAATGATTGATTAGGCGAGCGGTTAGTCCACTTCATATGAAATGCATACAACAATGCGATTGTTTACTCATTTCTTAAGTTGCCTGTGTACAGATGTGAATTTAACAAAGGCTCTAAAGTTCATGTTTTTAAGATTAAGGGTTTAGAGGGCAACAGAGCGAACAGAGCTCGGCTATGTAGGTTATATCGAAAGAAAAGAGTTTTGATCTATTCGATCTGTTGACATTCAAGTATATAAGAATGACTGATCACAATGTATCTAACTTTATTCTACTATCTCGAATTAAAATTTTCACTCCAGGTTCTAAGTTGACACTTCAAAGTCCAGTCAATTAGCTCTACCAACGATCCAAAGCGAGTAATATGCAAGATATGAGAGATTTGCGAAAAATAATGCTAGAACAAAGCCTGGAAATAAACAAAGAAAAAATTTCTAAGCCAGAAAGTATGAATACTTGAAAAAAGCAAGGATGCCATGCTTGACATTTACTGCTGGATAATCAATACCCCGAAACACATGCCATACATGCTTGTCGACAAGAGAGACAATATATGCAGGGGAAAGCGCTCTCATCGCTTCTCAACAAGTAAGAAATGCATGGCTGCATAGGCAAGCACGATGAATATCCCAGAGATGATACCCAAGCCAATTACATCTCTCCATAGCGCAAGTGTATCAAAACCAAAGGCACTGAGGATTGAAGCTCCAGGCACTTCAATGTCGAGGCCGTATTTGTGATCGATAAGTGTTAGAAAGGTAACTTCGTTGACAATCAGGCCTTCGAAGCCGTAGTGGAAGATGGACAGCTGCGGTACCTAGTTAGCATGTTTATTATTTGATAAGGAACCATAATACTCACAGTTTGAAGCCACATAGCAGCAGGAGGGATGGCGTCGTGATTCAGTAGTAGACCGGCAAAGAGCAAACTAAATAGCATGACCAGACTTCCAATAAGGTTGGCCACGCCACCATCGCGGAAGACGATTCCAATAAAGAGACAAATTCCGGCAGCGGCCAGATTGAAGAGAACCAGTATGAGGAGGAATCTCAAAAACTCCTGCCACGCCGGGATCAGTCCGGTCATGGGGTATACAATGACACCCATGATCAGGGGGGAATAAGACGCAGGGGCACAATATCGAATAAGACTTTCGCGCTGAAGTATGCAAGAGGCGAATAATAACCGTTGGCACGTTCACGAACAAAGAGCAATCGCTCAGAAGAGAATACAGTAAGGCTTGTTAAAGTACTGAAACCGAAAAGGGCGAGGATGAAAAAGAACAAACCAAGACGATTTTGGAAACCCTTGATATCGTCAGTGAGTCCGTAAAACAAGTATCCACAAAGAACTGCGAGAAGTATAGAGATAGCATAGTGGGTCAACATCAACATTGGGTTGCGGTATAAGTTGCGCCAGGTTCGATTGGACAAGATCACAAATTGTCGTAACAGACCAATACGGGCATAGCCCTTTGCTGGTGCATTGCCAAAGGCCTCGGAATTTGGAGTTGCGTTGGCATCATTTGCACGGTCTACCGCAGCTACAATCTCCTCATGCACAGAATTAGCTACATCGGACGTAGCGTAGCTAGCCACGAGCGCGTCCAAGTCGCTCGATCCTGAAGCGGGTGGTGGGGTATCATCAGGATCTTCCGTAGGTTGGTGAGACACACCATTGCGAGAGGACAATCGAAGCCACTGTGAGTTGTCCGTAACAGTATCCTCTTCATCGGTCTTGGGTGTTGGTGGAGTTTCCATGTCAGTCTTGCGGCGCGTGAACAGCTGCCTGTCTTGACGCTGTTTCAATGATTGTTGTCGTTTCGTAGATGGGCGTGATGAATTTTCTTGTGTATTCCTAATGGTCTCTTCAATGCTGACATTAGACGCGCTGGCGATTGATTTGACTGCGCGAAGGCTGCTTGAAGCTGTTTTGAGATTATCTCTTTGTACATCAAGGAACGCGTCTTCAACTGGCGCCTGAGAGCTTCCAGCGTGCATAGTTAGATCAACCAAGAAATCGGCAATGTTGAAACCAGGAGGACATGGGTAGCCAATTTGATCAAAATACCGTTGGCAGGACGAGAAGGGGCCAGAGTACACAGTCCGTCCCTTAGCCAGTAGTATCAGTCGGTCAAAGAGAGCAACAATATTAGAGCGGGGTTGATGAATTGTGAAAATGACAGTGCGGTTGTACGCTTTGGCCAGAGTCACAAGACACTCGATAACGTTGAAAGCATTGAATGCATCCTACATACAGTCAGCTCGTATCTATGACATTTCAGCAAGAGCAACTTACCAACCCGCTTGTGGGTTCATCAAGGAAGAGAATACTAGGACTAGTGACCAGTTCACATGCAATTCCTACTCTTCTCTTCTCTCCGCCGGAAATACCGCGCCCGTGGCCTTCCTCAGAGCCAATGATCTGATCTTTAATATGATGGATACCTAATTGCTTTTCAACTTCGGTGACTCTTTGCTCCTTGGCAAATCGACTCATATCTTTGGGCAGTCGCAGCAGTGCGCTGGTTAAAATAGTCTCATGAACAGTCAATGTAGGAAGCATGGTATCTTCCTGGTCAACAAACCCGACCATGCTCTTGAAGTCGGCATCGCTGATCTTCTCTCCGTTAACGTAGAAGTCACCCTGGATCACGCCACGCTTGTTCTTTCGAGCCAAAATGTCTAAAAATGTACTCTTTCCAGCTCCAGAGGCTCCCATGACTGCGGTGATTTCACCAGGATGCGCAACACCTTGGATGTCTGACAAGATCTGTTTCCCGTTCAGATTGTATGACACGCGATCAAAAAGAAGAGCAGCAGCGCGCTGATCAGTAAGAAGTTTGTCAGCTTCGTCATCTGATTCATCCAGACGAATAGTACCATAACCGCGATATGCGGCACGTCTAGAAAGATACCATATAGCCAGAATGACTGCCACAACAAAAAGCGAACAGCCGGCAATCACACCTGCAATAAGCGGAGTATTGATCTGCTTCACCGGTCGCTGATAACCAGGTACATCGGTCCTGTATAGACATTCACCTGAGCGACATTGTAGGGCAATACTCTCGTCTCCAAATATGTTCTTGATCAAGTTGTCCATAGCAGGCTCCTTGAATGTGCTGCCATCGCCTTTGCCGTCGTCGGACGAGATCGTACTGAAGGTGGCCGGACCCTTGATCTCTTCGGTAAGAAACTCGCTGATATCTACCGAACCGTTTTCGCCACAGAGCATTCGGTCGGGAATACACTGACATTTGACATTTTCGCATTTATAAGTCGTGGTGTTGCGATCGTATTCAGCTTCCATGCTCCAGTCGCAAGTATCGAGGGCGCAGTAGAACGATTCGACCTGGTCGACCCAGACTATAAATCAAGTTAATTGTATTCAGGGACAAGCTGAGGATCAGTACGCACATTGAAAGTTGCAATTCTTATCTCCCTCCTCTCCTTCCTTGCAAGAGAATGTCACTTGTGGCTTGCGCTCTTTCAACTGATCGAGGATCTTGCGATTCGTGACATCACACATCTGATGGTTCTCTTTCACCGTGAGACCTTGTGTATAACATACACCGCCTTCACCCTCCGGCATCATAGCGTTGCAGGCATCGTCGGTTTTGCAGACGTTGCAATTGATGCCTTCCCAGCCATTCTTGCAGTCGCAGTACTTGTCTTGTCGAGGACCGCGATTCAACCCGTCTGCCAGTGAGCCACATGTTGGTGTTGAACAGTCGTCACCACCGTATCCAGGAGGACAAGAACATTTTCCCGTGAATTTATTGCAGTCAGCAAACTGGTGGCATTGAAATGCGTCAAGCTGACAGTTGAAACACGGAGGACACTCTGGCGGGCGATCGTCAAATGTCGATAAGAGAGGGTCGACACTTCTGGAAGTAAAGTTATTCGCAGCAACTGTATTTGTCGACAAAGCCAGCGAAGATATGGCTCCGAGCAGGTAGATGGCTCGCATCGTAAGGACGGTGGTGAGGCAGCTGCCAGGTTGAGGCAGCGCCAAGAGGTTCCTGGTTGGAGACGCTGTGCTTATCTGGACGTCAGACAACTATGGTGTGGCTCAAAGAGATGGCACAAGAGAAAGTCCAGCCATGAAGATGCGACTTGAACAACGTCAATAATCCAGGATAACAGTACAGAAGTAGTGATCCTGTCAAGAAGCAGTAGGATGGGTACCTCTTGGAGCTGGTGGTACCTAGGAGCGTCCTATGACCTAATGGGCTGGGGTGACTATGGGCCAATCGCACGCCGGCATTACACTACATTCCGCCCCACCGTCAACTGACCTCAGCCTTTGGAGCTACAGTATGGTCTTTATCAATATTATTGTTGCAATAAATCACCCAGTATCCGACGACTGACTTTGAGATGTGGCTCGTAACAATGCGTGAGATGCAACTACATGTATCGTCCACTCGAAACAAAGCACAACTGATACTGGGAAGATTGGCCCATTAATCTTTCAACTTCCCAGCATGGCGGATGCTGTTGACAAAGTTTGACCTTATTTCAAATGAAATACAAGAGAAGCTTCAGGGCTGAAATACTAACGTTTAAGTGGGCGCGTTCATCAAGCTCATTCTCCGCGCTATCACTATCGAATGGTTATCCGTCACCCGTGCCCCAGGTTCAGAGCGAGTTGTTATAACACCCCGAATGGCGGGCCCTTGCACGAAAATGCATGATTTTTAAAACCACTCATGATCTCCAGATTGTCTATGGCGTCTCAACTTATACGCGTCCACCTCGGATTACCCGAATTCCGTCCATAGTTCGGCTTATCCGGGACCCCACGTTTTCTTGTTCGCAGATATACAAATCTGGAGTGTCCCCTCGCGGATTGAGGATTCGATATGTTTGGGTCCCTATTTGAACTCGTACTAATCAGAGCATTCGAGACTAGATAGATATCAGATTAGACTCTGGATATAGAACAATATGTCTCTCGCAAGACGATCTTCGCCTCCTGACGGGCGCGAGCCCTACATCATCGGCCAACTTGAAGGCGAACGCATCACCATCCCTGGAAGCAAAGGTGTATTCCGTATTTTGGCCTCGTCTAAACAAACAGGAGGCACAATGGCCGTTTTCCAGAGTGCAGCTGTGCTCTCCGACGCACCGGGGTTCCATTACCACAATGAAGCTCATGACGTTTTTCTCGTGACCAAAGGCTACTTGAAGCTCTGGAACGGCGAAAAGTGTCGAATTATGGGACCGGGAGATTTTGCTTATGTTCCTCCTGTAAGCTCTTTTCTGTCGATAGTTGATTTAGTCAAGCTAACGAATACAGCACATTGTTCACAACCCAGAGTTACTTGGCCCACACACAGAAACATACGGTCTAGTCACTCCCGGAGACTGGGTCGATTTCTTCCGTCACGTCTCTGAACCCTACGAAGGCCTTATTCTTCCTGAGCACGACAACCGTGATCTCAAAGCTCTCTTGATCCCCAAAGTCATGGCCGTCAAGGGTCAATTCGATGTCGTATTCCAGCCAAACTACGTACCTCCCGCATTGGGAGAATGGGACCAAGACGATGGAAAGCTACCTACAGGCGACAAACCACTACCATACTTCCTACGCGCAAATACAGGACCCCGGTGGTTGTTGGGAGGTGTCATGTCACGACCATTCATAACCACAAGCCAATGCAACAGGGTCTGTGCTATTTCAAGCATCGAGTCTTCGAATATATACCCCGAGTCAGAGTCGATATTCTCTAGGCAGTTGACCTTTAAGAATGTGGATCATTGCCTCTGTGTTATGGAGGGGTCGTTGATAGTCAGTCTTCCCGGACAGCCTGACAGCGTAATCCGAGAAGGCGAGACGGCACTTATCCCAGCGGGACAAGCTTTTTCTCTGAAATTCGCCAGTCGATATGTTAGGGTTTGGTCATTTACCGGTGGAGATGGAATTGAGTCATTAGTTCACAAGCTCGGCAAGCGGTTTGAGAGTGTCGTGTTACCGGATCAGGCCTCAGCGGGAGAGATTGAAGAGTGGAAATTGGAGAAGGTTGCCAAGGAGATTGGTATTGAGGTCAATTAGCTTGAAAGATTATATGTGAAATAAGTGCATTTTCCTTTGTGTGATTGAACGTAGCCACTGTATATATCACCGCAGCCGGTAAAGAAAAGAAAAGAAAAGAAACTGTATCATCCACACAACAGGGGAACATCACTTTGGAATCGTAGTTATCGACTGCTTATATCAAGTCCATAAAACTAAGAAATGAGGGGTAGATGTAATTCAAGCTCTGTATCCGTCCATATTCTCCACAGTGGGGAAGAATATTCTGGATGTTGACGATATCGGAGATTTCGTTTTGAGAAGCCGACATGGAGCATTCCAGACAAGCTTCCTGACCGATTTATGAATTACAACAAGGCAAGTCCACAGCAACAATGGTCAAAATCGAGGCCTTCGCTGTCGAGCAAGTATGTTATGGTCTTCCCTGTGCACTCACTACCCCTCAACTAATCTGCGAAAATGAGATGAGCAGTGGATGGATGAGTATGAAACAACAGCAACGCACAACCTAGCCGAAACATGCTGCGCGTCCATCTCCCTCTCCGATCTCCAGAACCTTTCCGAACAAGAATCCACATCTGAAAATTCCGATTCAATCTCCCCCTTTTTCTCCACCAACACAAAATTGACCTACGGCGCAATCCGGGGCTCCGAAGCTCTACGCGGCCATCTCTCGCGCTTGTACTCTGTCAAGACACCCACCGTCTTACCACCAGACAACGTGTTGATTACTTCCGGCGCAATACAAGGGAATTTCTTGCTACATTATGCTTTGGTGCAGCCGGGAGATCATGTTATTGTGCATTATCCGACGTATCAACAGTTGTATTCTGTGTCGAAGAGTATAGGTGCCGAGGTCAGTCTGTGGAAGGCGAAAGAGTCGGATAGTGACGAGAATGGGTGGGTGTTGGATACGGAGGAGTTGAAAGGGTTGATCAGGCCTAACACGAGGATGATTGTTTTGAAGTATGTCTTCCTTCCTGTCGACTTGTGGAAAGCCGTATTGATGGTTAGGAAGTAACCCGCAAAATCCAACCGGTGCATTAATACCCAGGTCTAAATTACAAGAAATCGTCAATATAGCCAAGGAGCAGTCGATATTCATCCATGCCGATGAAGTCTATCGCCCTATATTCCATGGCATATCACCCCTCGACAACGAGTTCCCGCCCTCATTACTATCATTGGGCTACGAAAACGTCGTTGTGACAGGCTCAATGTCCAAAGCATACAGTCTAGCTGGGATCCGAGTGGGATGGATCGCAGCGCGCAATAAAGAGATTATCGATAAATGTATGACCTGTAGGGACTACACGACCATATCAGTGAGTCAGATCGATGACGCAGTTGCATCATACGCGCTGGCGCCGCATACAATCCACAGTTTATTGCTCCGCAATATTCAGTTGGCCAGAACGAATCTGGCAATTCTTGAGAAATTCATTGAGAGCCATAGATGGGCGTGCGATTGGAAGAAGCCGCGTGCCGGCACAACGGCGTTTGTCCGGTTTAATAAAATGGGTCGAGCCGTGGACGACGTCGCATTCTGTAAACTGCTACATGAGAAAACCGGGGTGTTGGTTGTGCCAGGTAGTCGGTGTTTTGGTCACGATGATAGCGGAGAGTTTAGGGGTTATGTGCGGTTTGGGTATGTGTGCGAAACGGAGGTATTGGAAAAGGGGCTGGAGAAGTTGAGAGAATTCATGAAGGGAGAGTATGTCGATGACGTTCCTTTGGCGAAATGAGACGATGTGTTGTATCGTGGCATGGAGAAGGAGACAGGCAAGTTTGATAGACGGGCTCTATGTGCCAATTATGTACATGTGTATCGGATAGCAGTTGCGAATCTGCGACTGTGTTCTTGCTGGTAATTGTCGCATATTGATTATACCTTGAAATCATTTCGAATGACTGCCAGGCCAGCAACAAGAGTTTGAGGTACTCCGGAGACTTACGCACTAGCCACATAGCAGCGATTGCTGCTTACTATGATCGGACAAGTAGACCGGTAGCCGAAAGCCGATCTTAAGAGCGATTTAAGGCAGCCTAGTCGATGGGCAATCGTTTACAGTAATACGTAATAAGGGTATTTCAGGACTCGATTCAACAGATCTGGCATATGTGCACAGCAATTCCCCTGGGCATACAGTTATTCGGGAGAGAAGATAATCAGCTGGGATAGTTAGAAGTGATGTAGAAGACAAAAAAGAAGAGACGAAGACAGAAAAGCATCGCATGGTGTATAGGAAACACGTAATGTTGGTATTTTATACGGCTAGTGGTATTTGCACCTGCTGCTCGTTCGGCCGAGGCATCTCTGCGTCTCCGCATACCGACGAACACCATGACACCTTCAGCTCTGCGATCGCGCCTACTTTATTGTCAGCTATGTCTCATGGTATCCTGCTGTGTAAATCGTGTAACAAGTACAAGTGCATCACTCTTTCTTTTATTCATTCTAATACCTCACTATTTTATTTCTAAGATAACATAACTTAGCAGCTATGCCGCCACTTCCTGCTCTCCCACGTAAGCTTTGAACATCACTTTAAGCCCCTCGCAACTGACATGCCATCCAGCGGTTCCCATCAAATATGCCCTCCCAGCAATCGGCACACTCTTCGCTTATCTAAATGCTCGATGGTCATTGTTCTACGACTGGCTACTGCTCTCAGCTCTCGCTAAAATCAATATCAAACTCAAATTAGTAGAGCGAGCGGACCGCATGAATCTGTTCTATATGCTCGAAAAACATGCTCTAGCTCCCAAGTCTGCTAACCGGCCATTCATCGTGTACAACGGTCAGACATGGACCTACAAGGAAGCATATGACACCGTTCTTCGATATGGGCAGTATTTCAAACAGACGTACGGCATTCAACCAAAGGAGATTGTCGCGCTCGATTACATGAATTCGGCTACTTTCATTTTCATCTGGCTGGGTTTGTCGAGTATTGGTGCTATCCCGGCATTTATCAATTACAATCTAACTGGTAAACCCCTGTCGCATTGTGTCAAGGTCTCTACTGCTCGATTGGTGGTAGCCGACGAGGAAATCAGAGACAAATTCACCCAAGAGCAACTTGCCGAATTTGCGTCGCCGGAATTCCGCGATGGAAAGGGTCCCGTCGATGTGGTCTTCATTACTCCAGAGGTTGAGAATCAGATTCTGCAGGCACCTGCCATCAGGGAAGATGACAGTGTCCGTAGTAATGCTGCCATGCGGGAAACGGCAGTGCTGATCTATACCAGTGGTACGACGGGGTATCCCAAACCGGCTGTTGTCAGTTTATCTAAATGTTGGTCGGGAGCAATGTTTATGGAAGCGTTCTTGTCTTTGAAAACTGACGACCGACTCTACACGGTTTGTCCCTTGAGTGCTTTTATGTCTAATTTTATCTGACAGTGTATAGTGCATGCCGCTATATCATGCCACCGGTGCTGTGCTTGGATTTTGCGCCGTCTTGTTCAAAGGCGCCACAGTTGTGATTGGGCACAAGTTCTCCGCCAAAAACTTCTGGAATGATGCTCGCGAAGGCGATGCCACAATCATACAGTATGTGGGCGAGACGATGCGATATCTTCTCGCCATGCCACCGAGTGACCTCGACAAGAAGCATCGAGTTCGTTTAGCGTATGGGAACGGCATGCGCCCCGATGTGTGGAACAAAGTCAAAGAGCGGTTTGGCATTGAGACTATCGCAGAGTTTTATTCTGCGACGGAAGGTATTTCCGGACATTGGAATCGATCCGCCAATGACTACACGGCTGGCGCAGTTGGTCGTAACGGGATGGTTGGAGAGTTAATTCTCGGACGGACGATAGCGCTTGTCGAAGTGGATCACGAGAAAGAAACTCCTCGCCGCGACCCAGTCACTGGATTCTGCACGCGTGTGCCGAGAGGGCAACCTGGAGAATTGCTTTATGCATTAGATCCGAACGACATTGCACACAAATACCAGGGATATTTCAATAACCGCGAAGCATCCGAAAAGAAAATCCTGCGCGACGTCTTCACCAAAGGAGATGCTTGGTACCGGACCGGTGACACTTTGAGATGGGATATAGATGGTCGCTGGTACTTTAGCGATCGTATTGGCGACACATTCCGCTGGAAGAGTGAGAATGTATCGACGAACGAGGTCGCCGAAGTACTAGGTAGTCACCCCGACGTTGCCGAAGCAAACGTCTACGGTGTGTCGCTACCTCACCACGACGGACGCGCAGGTTGCGCCGCTATTGTTCTGAAAAACGGTGCTATTGACGTCCCATCCGATATTCTAGAGTCTCTCGCCGTGCACGTTCTAGCCAATCTGCCGCGATATGCATTACCGCTATTTCTGCGTGTGACTGGAGAATTGGAGAGGACGGGTAACAACAAACAACCCAAGCACATCCTGCGTCAAGAAGGCGTTGATCCCGCCAAAGTGTCTTCTCGAGACCGTCTCTATTGGTTGAGAGGGAACAAGTATGTCCCTTTTACGCCGGAGGATTGGGCGAGGTTGTCTGCGGCGCAAGTTATGCTATAGGCAGTATTATGTATATACAGATAGCTGAATTATCATTAATGACGATCGTATACCTTGTTAATATTGCTATCGAGCAGATTCCATCTTACATAGTTAGTAGTACATTATGTAGTTAAGTTAGAGTTACGCACAGCCGAGTCGGCTTTATGCTGGACCCGCCCGCGGAACATCTCCAACTTGAGGCCTCCGCACTTGGACCATGTAACAGTCGGCTATCTCTCAGTTGCTGTACGAGCATTGATGCCTATATTAATAAGACTTCTTTACATACGCCATAATTATATTAGCCTAAGTCTGATTTGTTTGTATACTGATTTTAAAGACGACTGCACAATTAGCCCGGCAGCATGTTCAAAACACACGTCTCCTCATCCAGAAGGGCACTTTCCTGGAAACCAATCACAAAAGCGAGACAATGTCTATATTCAACAACATCTAAAAAACCAGATGCAGCAACAGTAGCATCCGCGTTTCTCTCCAAATTCAAGTCCCGCGGCCCGCAAACCCGCACTCAACTTCTAGATGCAAATCAACTCCATCTCCTCACATTGACCCTCAATCGACCAAACCTCTACCCTTCTACTGATACTCCAAAAGATGGAACGCCGCTGCCACCAGGATACCATCTAGTCTACTTTACACCCGCATTCCTGGAATCGGAACTTGGGCCAGATGGGACGGATACATCGTACAACCCGTCTGCACCCTTTACGCGACGCATGTGGGCTGGCGGGGAGGTTAGTTGGCCCAGAAGGGAGGACGGAAAGCCGAATCTGTTAAGGGTTAGTCAGACGGTCAAAGAGACGACGAAGGTGCTTACCGCGGAGCCGAAGCTTGTACGCAAAACGGGCGAGGAGATGATTGTTGTAGGTGTGGAGAAGAGGTTTGAGAATGAAGAGGGCGTTGCTGTTGTTGACCGGAGGTTCGTCTCGCAATCCTTAGTCCTGATGAATCTTTCTTTTCTTTTTGGATGGGAATGCAGATGCTGATGATGAGCAGGAACTGGTTATTCCGTGAAGCGCTTCCGTATCCACCCCAAACCTCAGCAACAACCACTATACCCGATAACAAGAACGACATACAATCACCAGCCACCCGTCCAGAGTCTCAACAACTCATCAACGAAGCAGAAGGGATATACAGACGCCCCCTCCGCCAAACACCAGTCTCACTCTTCCGCTTCTCAGCCCTAACTTTCAACCCCCACAAAATCCACTATTCTGTGCCTTGGTCTCGCGACGTCGAGGGGCATCGCAACATTGTTGTCCATGGACCACTGAATCTGCTCAACATGTTGGATCTCTGGCGCGACATCCAATACGCCAAGCTCAAAAGTCAGGGGCTCAAGGCAGTTGAGGAAGAAGAGTTTATTGTGCCGGAACGTATAGCGTATAGGGCGACGAATCCGCTGTATGCAGATGAGGATTATGAGATTGTTTTAGAAGAAGGGGCGGATGGGGTAGGGAAGGTGAATGTGTATGATCATGATGGGGTTGTGTCGATGAAGGCGGATATCAAGGCATGATGACCGGTATATAGAGTAAACAATTGTGCTCGGATATCTAACTAGGAAACAGAGTCAGGTCACAACTTACTTTCCACGATACCTATGAGGTTGATATTGTGCCACAAAGGGTACCAGTACGCCTCTAGAGTAATGAAAAGAAGAGAGGAGGCCGCGCTACTAGAAACATGGGTTTAGCCAAGAAATTAGGGTATATTCATTCTGACTTGTGTCTATGTACGACTCGCAATGTTCAATGCTTCGTAATTGTCTTATTACAAGGTCTATCCATGGCATGCATAGTAAGAGAAGAAAACAGAAATGATGGTCGCCATGACAAGACACCGTGCCATGGCATGCAAAATGTCTATGCTTCGTAAGATACTTAGGCAGGGCACATACGACCCTCCTCATCGACATCCCAATATTCACTACCGACAGCCTTGAGAGCATAGAAGAAGTGATCAGGGTCATACTTCTCCTTAATTGCCAACAAGGGGCCGTAGTTGACGCCGAAGAAGGTCTCCTGCCAGTTTGGTTGGCGGAAGTTGGCCTCGTTCTGGTAGCATCCACTACCGGGAGTGACAGCCTCAAGCTGAGGCACATAATGGTCCGTCATGCGCCACTGATCGGCAACCATCTGGGACCAAGGGGCAGTTTCGTTCCAAACGGTGCCGATTTGCATGGTGACGGCCGCGTTACGCCACGCGGGGAAGATGGCGTTGTAGACATCGCCGGGCTTGGAGACGTCGAGACCGACACCGACGGCAATAACGCCGCTTTCGGTGATGTTGCGAACGGCAGCGGCGATGGCAGTAGCATTGTGGTCGAGCGAGGCACGCGGGATCAGACGGCCACCATACTGGAACTCGCCAACGCCGAGGTTGCCGTACGGAAGGGGACCCATGTACTTGCTGTAGTGGTCAAAGTAGGAATCATACTGGGTGTAGGAAACCGCGTAGGTGATGTTCAGGTCATCCAGGGCGTTGAGGAAAGGTGTCAAAAGGGCCTGGACATCGGCGCTCGTCTTGTTGAACGCGGTGACAGGGTTGAGGGCAAAGAAAGAAGAGGTAACCTCATATATGACCGTGGCGCCGGTGTCAATCATGGCAGGCAACAGAGTGTGGAATCGGGAGATAGCCTCGTAGAAGTTGTCTGCCGTGGTACCGCTAGACAAGAATTGAAGACCAGCACCGCCGACGACCGCGTCCGGGTGAGCCTTGACGGTGGCATAGATGACTACGCCGTAGTTACCGGCACCACCACCACTGAGGGCCCAGAAGAGGTCAGAGTTGGTAGAGCGGTTGGCAGTGACGAGCGTTCCATTGGCAAGGACAACCTGGTACTCCAAAGCATTGTCGGCTCCGAGACCATAAGCGGTACTGAGAGCGGAGTGACCACCGCCCTGGATATAACCACCAGCGAGGCCAACGGTGGGACATTCCCCACCCACCACAACGAGACCCTGTTCATGGGCAGCTTCCATGATCTGGAAGCCCATGATACCAGCGCCGACCTTGAACGCGGCACCGGTGTAGTGCGAGTCAGACCAGTTCTTGTACTGGATCTCGTTGAAGTTGTGCATCCAGACAGAAAGAGCACCAGCACCCGTGGAGCGAGCAAAGTAGCTGTCTCGTTAGCGGGTTTTCTAAGCGAACTTGAAGGTAGTGACTTACTCGTGACCAGTGTTGCGAATGACGAAGCGAATGTTGTTCGTCTGGGCAAATTTGATGGCAGCAATCACATCGTCCGCAGAGGAGACGTTGACGGCGTAGTCAACGTAGTTGCCCAAGAGACAAGGCTTGGCCTCCGGGGAGAAGGGATCACAGCTGTCATTGGCAAAGTAGGTTTGCATAATGGAAGACGAGGATGCGATGCTGCAGGGTGTTAGTTTCGGACCCGATGTGAATTAAGATGTTGTTTGGCATACTGAGTCTGGGGAAGGTTCCAAGCAGCTTGCAACGCAGCACACGCCGTGGCATCATAAGTCGGGTCATGGCAGGGCGTTCCGATGGGCACGGTGGCGATCAATCGACCGCCAACCGTCGAGTTGAGAGCAGCCCAGGAGGAGGCCGAGGGCCAGCAGCTGTCAGTGGGCATGCAACGGCACTCGCCCGTCGGGCAAGAGTCGTCACTCGCAGCAGCGAGGACAGCCAGAGAGGCCAACACCCACGAGTACTTCATGGTGTTGCGACAGAGAAAGAAGAAGAGGTAAGGTGAGGAAGGTAGAGAGCTGGATGACAGCAATGGTAAGTTCAAAGTTGAGGTTGTTGGCGACTTGCATGTTTAAATATGAGGGCGGAAAAGAAGCTTATCATCCAGCACACGTGGGAGTGGATGCTGCGGAGATGTTTCCCAGAGCATGCGCAATCGATTTTCTTGCTCCTTCCGGTAATACTGCCGAGTCGACCGCGGGCCCAGTGGAGCGAGCGATCGAGCAGGCCAACCGATACACTGTGCAGTTTACTATACTACAACGTACTATGCAGATGCATATACAACATGCAGACCTCGAAATGGACCTACGGCTGCAATAGCATCAGGAACAGCTGTTTGCATGAGGAAATTAATGCTCAACGGCTGTTAGTTAATAAGACCACCGTAAATTGCATCTCATGCATCATGCGCTAGCACGTAAGCGCCGTCGAACTAAACTCTTCTTGTCCCTGCCGAGCATGGTTGCATTGTTCTCAAATTTCGAGCGGCGGCGAGAGACACGCAAGCTTGGTTGCGGACACGCTAATCGAGACACGGCAGGCGGTCAAGCAGAACATTCTGCCACGGAAATATGCCGTGCTTTGCCGGCATACACTGAGGACCCTCGACACCAAAGCGACCGCTTCTGGCCAATCACACGTCCCCCCAGGCAATAGTTCCTCGTATACGATGGCTCTAAATTGTGGACTGCCGACACCATTTCACAGCCCGCGGCCAATGTTTTCACTTTCTTCTAGAACTTAGTCATTGCTTTTCTGTATGACTCCATGAACCTGCATGACGTTCGGTCTCGGACCAGCACGTGGCATCGCCAAATGAGCTGAGTCCTGACTCGTATTCGTGCAGATGCTGAAACAGGAGATAACTCAATCAAACTCCCGATAAGCGAGGCACTGTGCAGAACAGGCACGTCGTGTTCGGAGTGACTGCGCCTTCCATATGATATGGCCATTATATTATACCAAGCACTTGCCTGTCTCACTCCCAAAACAATCATGCTACCCTTCTCCGTCATGCATACATAGTGGTAGTCGAAAGTTTTCGGCTTTTGGGCAAAGTTTGGGTGGCTTTGCCCCCGCCCCGCGAATGGCAACTACGGTGGCTCCCTGGCGTGTCGCGAGTTTCTGTATCGGGGTGTTCCGTAACGGTAATGTCCGAATGCGGCCTAGCGGGCATGCATAAAATCGTTCCATAATTTGAGATTTTGCTAGTCTCGACTATTCAGGACGCGCTAAGCCCAGTCGGGAAGCATCGTGGGTGCACCGGAAGTTGTCCTCCCACGGTTCTCGCTTCTCGTCAGCCCATCAGACGAGGAGAATTATATGAAAAATACACTTTCCAGGCCCGCCCACGGTGCTGAAGAACCCTGGAAACCCTCTGCTGGTCCCTCTTATCTCGCCAGGGCCTATGAGGAGAGCCTGCTGCCAAAGTCTAAAATCATTTCAGCCAGAAACCTTCCATGGGCATTACCATTAATAATATAATCAAGCATTTTGCCCATTGCCTCAGCCATGAAGAATTCTTCAGTCGTTGTGCTCGTTTACGTTCCATTCCACATACCGTGATCATGTACTTATAGACAGAGGGCATCCTGTGTATATCGCAACCGCTTCGTCCGAGACCAATCTCGAGATCTCTCACTAAGATCGATCGGCCGCCCCATCTCATCGTTATGGAGTCTGAGGTTGGCTTGTCCCTGGTCAGGGGCATCTGGGCCGCAATGGCCATCGCAGTAATCATCGTCGCCCTGCGAGTGTTTGCAAAGATCAAGATACACCAATTCCGGGCCGATGATGTCTTGATGATCATTGCTATGGTATGATTCTTGTTCTTGGCCGTCGCTTTAATGACGAGACATCTGTGCTCACCGTCGATAGATCCTGGCCATCGTCGCGACAGTCTTTCTGACCCTGTCCGTACATCGTGGCTTTGGTCAAAATTTACAAGTATTGGCCGCCGAGGGACACATCGCCGATGTACAGGCCGTGTTGAAATACATTGCCATCCAAGTCCCAATCGTCACCATCAGCACCACCACCGCCCGCTGCTCTTTCATTCTATACCTGCTGGCTATTCTCGGAAACAACAAAACGTACCGATATGCGTTGTGGGCGGTGATGATCTGGCAGCTCGCTGGCAATATTGCTTCTGCCGTTTTGCCTCTCAGCATCTGTCGCAATGTCAACATTCTGTGGGACTGGAATGTGAAAACCACCTGCGGCAATACTGTCGCCGTCATCCAGTTTGCTTACTACTCCAACAGTTAGTCTCGCCTCATTGCATGCCGTGGTTTATGTTAATTCGTGTATAGGTGCAAACTCGGCGTGCGACTTGTTTCTGGCAATTTTCCCCACCCTCATTTTCTGGAACCTCAACCTGAAAAAGCGCGTCAAGATTGGACTGATCATCCTCCTCAGTTTGGGTCTTGTGTACGTCTCTCCCGGGCTTCTTTCTGATGAGCCATGCTAATTGTGCAGTGCCATGGTCGCCTCCATCATCAAAACGACCAAACTCAATGCCATCCCCGGCGTCACCAACCTCGGTGCCACCGGTGGCCTCGAGCTCTTCCGCTGGGGCTACGTCGAAAACTCAATCATCATCATCACCTCTTCCGTACCCAGCATTCGCCCGTTGGTCATGTCTTCCGTCCGCAAATTCTCGAGCCGCGGCTACTCGCGCACCTACGAGCTTACCGGCCCTCAAACCGGGCCTCGACAAACGGGATACGACGAGAGCCGTCGTAACCGGAGCCGCTTCACCAACAAGAATGGCACCATCGATGAGACCGGCAGTGTCGAGCGTATCTTAGATCCGCGTGTCAACAATGTCAACACCACCGTTAGCGGGCGACGGGATTCGCCGACTCACGAGGATCAGGGCATCACGAAGTTTGTGGAGATTTCGGTTACTTCGGGTGATCATTTTGATCGACGAAACCCTTGATCTCGCTCTTGTACTATCATTTACTACTTTTTTTCATTTTGACCTAACGACTTGTCCACACTAATGTTTCACGAGTATTATCATCTGTGTATATATGAAGTATGAGTATGAGTATAAATCAGCAGCCTGGTAGAAAATCCGTACAAACGCTAGACTTCACACTCACTCGACTCAATTGACATGCCCTGTCTAACGGATGAGTTTGTTATACTAGATATATCCGCAGTACCTCACATACAGTCTGAAACACTGAGCGCCCGGACCTATGCTCCAGCTATCTATCCATGGTTCACTCCCGCCACCATACACCTTCAGGGGTTTACCAGACCTGGACCCAGGGCACACACCAGCTGACGCACACCTGCAAGCCTTTTTCTGCTTTTACTTTTCTTTTACTTTTTTTCATTTTTGGGGCTACATGTCGGCAAAGCCCGCCTAACTCTATTTGCACGCTAAGCTTCATTTTCGGAGTAGGTAATGGTCCTATCAAACCCTTAGCGATAAAGTGCTCGGGTAGGCCCGTAGGGAAGGGTTCATTCTCGGTCCTACGTCCGGCGGGTGGAATGGGGATATCGATAGAGAGACCCTCACGCATCAGTCTATATATCAAAGGGTCGTATAGTCATATAGCCCAGAAAAAGGTTTAATTTCGCCGAACAAAGATTCATTTCTGGTTGCTTGTCAGCTAATCTGGCTAATTTGAGGGGTTGGTTTCATTACAAGGTTTGGCAACACGCCATCACAACTGAGTAAATGACTGGACGTATTACTCGCAGGCGAAATTATACATCCGTATCGTGGTTGCTTGCCGGGGCATCGGAAAAGACCCGAGAATGTGTACTAGGTAGTATTTTTTCGACCGTATTAACTTTTACATCGATCGTACAGTGTCGCTTCACGGACCAGGAGCGGGAATATACGGATATTCGTAGGTGCTCGATATGGCGACAGTGCTATGGTCTTACAGCGGGCCGTGGCATGTCGTATAAGTAATACTTCCCACATCCGGAGTAAGTAGTAGATACCAGCAAATGGCCTACACAAGGCATGAATATGACTATTAGATGTTAGGTACGTGACAGTAACATGACAGTAAGAGCACGGTAAAGGAGTATAACATCCCCAACATAAGACTATAGTATCATATCATTTCATACATTCGTAACATTATGCAGTATATTATTACATATTATTGCAGGCCTCAAATCATAACCGCTTCACCGCTCCCAATACGGTATACAACGTTAAATGCCTATATCCCGTCCAATACCGCATACAACACCACATTCAACACTAATATTGTACATACATAGGCAACGCACTCGTAGATTAATCCATGGCTCAACGTAAATTGGTATCCCTAGATTTGTATATGAGCGCGACGTCTGCTTGATTAGAGTTTAGGAATTTGCTCACTAATCAACGCTAAAATAGGCCTTGTAGGAAGAGGATAGTAAGCCTCGATCTTTCTGTGAGTCTGTAAACTAGATTCGGGATTGCTAATATCTGTCCGTCAAAATCAATATTTGATGCTATGGAGGCTGATTTAACTAGATTGGGGATTCACTTACCGAATTCGACATTAAAATGTGGCCATATACATACATATGTAGGGTGGTGCGGAGTGAAGAGCAGATACTAGTTGGCATTGGATATATACATAGTACCTAGTTATATTGTATATCTGCATGCGCTGTTGTGTGAAAGGGCTTGCTCGAGCCAGTTTGGGTAGATACAATGCCTAATTAGGAAGTTGCGGATCGAATTGGGCTTTGTGGTACCTCCGCGAGAGCATAGGAGGATTATTATATGATACTATAACCAAATTCTGCTATATCACTGTGTTGTAAGCAAAAAAAAAATGGTTTTCATGCGTTGTCCTAGTACTGTGACATTTCACACTTTCGTAATATGGTAGTTGAACATATGAATCACCTGGTGCATGCCGGGGTAAGAATCCGTCACCAAGCTCTTATACAAACGTGCTGTTTGCCACTATTGACAAGCTATACTGCTGGACGTGTTAGGGGGAGAATACATGGAATTTGGATATTGGACACTTTTATTGGTGCTTTGGGATAAAGCATTGGAATTCCTCAAGTTGTCGAGTTCAAGTCCCAAACAGGAGGTTAATAGATAAAGCAGCACTTTCAAAGGATAGTATCAGAGATTGGTTTTGAAGATTGACAGCTTCCAAGAGATAGATCCAAGGCGCCTGAAGGGGGCGGAGCTCTAGGTAAAAGAAATTAGCGTGACTGCTTTTGTTTGGATAACTTGGGCCTTACGGTAGTATGACACAGTGAACATCGAGTGTGGTGGCAGTCAGGGCAGAGTATGTTTAAGACGACTAGAAGTGGTCCCTGTCCACACTGACACTAGAACTACTCAGCCATGGCTTTGTGATCATGGGAACCTAATTTTGTATTTACTTACACAAAACCATGCTGTGGGTACCGAGGATTTTGGCAGACTCGATTTATGGCTTTCCGCAAGTGGAGGTTGATGATGCTTTGCTAAAATCATCTTTGTCGGCAACAACAATGATCCAAATTCGAATTGCGACTCTTTGCTTGCTCTAGATGTTTATTTGACATTGTTTTTAGCACCTATGGATAGCCTTGATCCTGGTAGAATGACGTGTCGTGTCGCTCTGTCGGCGAATCAAGTCCGGAGGCTCAGTAGGCATCCTGCAGGTGGCCGCAAGGCTTATCTTCAGTGTTTCAAAACACTCCCGTGAAGTGTCATGCCGCAGCTACTTTTCCCTCTTGGATTACGGATAACTGTCAACTGTTTTGTTGACATTTTTGCTTTCTTAGTTTCTACTCTTGAGCCAATTTGAATTGGATCCGTGGGGCTGCATTATCAAGTATCTAATATGGCCGAGGTAATCGCAGTTGTTGGTGGGCTCGCATCTGTGTCTCAAGTCCTTGTCTATTTCACGCAGATAACGAGATATAGCATCAGCTTCTATAATGATTTCACCCAGGCCCCCCGAGTGTTGGAACAAATCGAGGAAAAACTTCACATACTTCAACAGACCATAGAACAATTGCGGTCTTATGCGGCCGGCGATGAAGACGTCCTCCCTACCGAGATGAAAGAGCTTCTGTTGCGATCTGTGAATCGAGTGCAATCTTCGCTAAACAAGGCGAAGTTGAAATGCGAGCCGTTTACAGCCGGCAACATCAAGAAGAAAAAGAAACGAGTGACCTGGGTTTTGAGAGATGAACCCGCTCTAAACAAACTCTTGCAGGACTTGAATGATTCCGATCATGTTTTGAATATGGTCATGCAGCTCTTAACAATGTCAGTTCTTTCTTTTCGAGGAATGGATCATTCGGAACGTTATATAATCTGGAACTGATTGCGTTCTTGTAGGAAAACGACCCTGCTTGTTCTAAAAGATCCGTCCGCTACTCTGTAAAGAGGCAATGAAAATGAAAAGCCAGGCCAGCCGCCTGTTTCTCTCGCAATGACGAAAAGCAGATATATGGTGTATTCATGGCCATGGCTCCAGCAATTTGGCTTTTATGGAAGGGTTCATAGCAGCCACTCTCAGTCTTTGCTAGACGCAAATATCTTTCTCGGCTACCAGTTTCCTACATGGCTTTGGTCTAAGAGCATCGAATTTGAGCTACAGCTACGGATACCGAGTTTCCTCAAGATGCAGAATCGAGTACTTGCAGACTCACCGTGGATGGTCGCGTGTCGACAGGGGGATATAGACCGGATGCGGCAACACCTTGCAGATAATCAGGGTCAGTTGGAGACCGACTTGCACCGGCCAGACACCTTTGATGGTATGAGAGACCACATGGCATATGTCCTAAATAAATGCTAATTCTTTCTCAAGTTGAGTATAGAAAGTGGGGATATCGACGCAATCAAAGTCCTACTGGATGCAGGGGCGAATCCCAACGTTGGGGATGACGATGGAATGTCAGTAAAGGATTCTAGTATTTGGAAATAAGTTATTGACTTTGATTCAGCACACCGATATTCTTTGCGCTTGGGATGAACCCAAGGAAAAAACAAAATATATTCCCTCAATTCCCTCCTAGAAATCCCAGGTGGATTGATATTATTCGCCTGCTCGTTGACCATGATGCTTCAGTCCACGACGAAATTCATGGAAACTCGGTAACTACATTGAATCTCGTATGGCAGCACAATGAGCACCGCACCCTAGAATTCTTTTACTTGCTCCAAGATCAATGCTATGTTGACTTTGGCGCGGAAAGAGATGGCGTATGGTCAGCTTGCATCAATGCACTACGTTCAACGGATACGAGTTTGAAATGCCTGCAATTCTTGAAAGCGAGGGGAGTAGATTTTTCTAAGATATCAGCAGACGGACGTTCACTCTTGCATTTTGGCGCCGAATTTGCGCATAAGCAGGAGGTAATTGAATATTTATGCGAAGTTTGCCCGCCGCACTACATCAACCGCCAGGATGACTTAGGCTGGACTCCATTGCATTATGCAATCGCTTTCGAAGCCATACACAGGCCGCAAGACTCGCTGGCGAAGGTTAAATTTCTGGTTCGTCGTGGCGCGGATCCATCCATCACAGCAAGGTGTTCCCCATTGGTAAGCATTGATAAAGATCATTTCACAGTATTTGAGCTCGGTGAGATTTTGAGATCTGATCAATACGAGGAATTTCTGGAGATTTTGAAAGACTGTGGCCATGAGATCCCGGAAGAGGCTTAGGGAAATGTCTTTTATGAGATTGTCTCGTGACGGCAAATCTCATAGTCACCAGTGGTTGCCATGTTATAATAGTTCCTGTATATAAAACCCGAAGGGGTCTGAGGATGTTGGAAAGTTCTCAAGTATTAATCATATGGCAATGATCCTGATATCCTACCTCAGGCACCAAGGCACCAAGGCACAAGGCACCAGGCATCGAGCATACAACACCCCACATCGGACTTTGCAAGTAAAGCCGATCTCTAACCTCTGCCTAACTGATACATCTGTGCACTAATTAGCAGCCATCAACTGTCCAATACTGAACTAGCAAAGTCTTTGCGTCTGGTGTATATCTTGGTACCATTCTAGATGTCCGAAGCTACGACCAGCAACAACAACATGGATATTGGTGGTGATGCCGGTCCCTCCAGCACTGGCCAGCCAAAGACGAAGCGCAGTCGAGTTCAGTTCTCTTGTACTGCCTGCAGATATCGCAAGTAAGCTCATTCATACATGCGCTTTCCTTAATGTAGTCAAAAAAGAATATATAATCCTAATTAGCGATAGACTGAAATGTGATCGCACCCATCCGTGCGATCGTTGCACACGGCGTGGCGATGCAGCTTCCTGCACATATGTAGGCCATGGCCCTCGTGGACGCGTGAATTACGCCGCAGGCACAAACCCATCTCATATTCAGAACCGGATCCAGCATCTGGAGAATCTGATCTTGTCGTTTGCACAGCAAAAGAAGCAGGACGAAAGCGCGAGTGGTAGCGGCGGTAGCCGGGATAGTAACCATAGTGGTGGCGCTGCCCTGCCTAGTTCTACTTCGACCTCCCCGGGTAATATTGGGAATCACTCAGCGCATCCGTCGCCAGAAATAAGTGGCGCGATGGAGCGGAGTACCTCGGTAGAGGTTGATCCAGGGAAGCTCCTCAATAACGGCACTACGTATGTGGATGCTTCGAATTGGCAGGCTATTCTTGATGATGTATGTCTCCGTCTCAAGTCCTCAAGATGAAACTAATCATATACAGCTCAAAGAAGTCAAGAAATACGTGCAAGACGACGAACAGGACCTTGAAGATGATGTTATCTTGGGACATGACTCCGACAATGAAGTCATGGAAGTTGAACAGGATGCAAATCGTCCTACGTTACTCTTCTACGGAGGCAGAGTACCGACAAAGCAGGAGTTACTTGCGGATTTGCCCCAAAGGGAATTGGTGGATAGGCTTATTGCTAAGTTTCTGAATTCGGATGATCCGATGCTTGGTAAGTTGTCTTGCACTGAGTTCGAGGAGAGACCATACTGACTCTTATAGCTGTCATTCACTTCCCGACCTTCCATAGAGAGGTTTGTCTATTTGATATCTTCGTGTTCAATTGGCTGACGAATATAGTACAATCAATTTTGGAATGATCCCTCAGAAGTCTCTATGTCGTGGCTGGCCTTTTTTTATGGCTGCATGACGATGGCCGTGGGCATGTTCCGGCGCAACATGGAACCACTACCATCTCCATTAGGCGACCCAACAGATGAAATCAACCGTTTCCAAAGAAATTGCTGCTACTGCCTAATCAACTCAAATTATACCACAGTTGGAAAGTACAAGGTCGAGGCTTTGCTGGCTTATGCCACAATCGAGTATACCAAAAGAGGAAACTCGGCTATGGGAGTCTCAATTATCCTAGGAATAGCCATAAAATTAGCCATGCGAATGGGCTACCATCGAGACCCCAAACACTACGATACTCTGTCCGCGTTAGAAGGAGAAATACGCCGACGCACTTGGTGCTTGCTATCTCAACTCGATACTTTGACATCTTTTCAAGTGGGCATTCCGAAGCAAGTCCAGAGCTGGCAAAGCGACACTGGATTACCACGAAACATTCGCGACGAAGACATTGACGAGAATTCAATTGAATTACCGCCTGCATTACCCGATACCATTCTAACGCCCGTTACTTACCTGAGATCCAAGAATCGCATCATGAACATGTTTGGTCAAATCTGTGATTTGGCTTATAACCAGCAACCGTCGACGTACGAGAAGGTACTCGAATTAGACCGCGGACTCGAAGAGGCGCATGAATTGATGGCGCCGGCTCTTCGCATGCGACCTATAAACCAGTCCTTTATCGATAACGAGTCTCTGATTATGAAAAGGTATACTCTTGATATTCTGTACCAAAAGGCCCGCATTGTATTGCACAGAAAGTTTCTCGTCGAAGCTCGATACAACCGGCGACTGGGCTACTCGCGCTCTGTATGTGTCAGTGCCGCAAAGGAGATTCTCCGTCATCAGTACGATCTGTACAAGGAATCTGGAGTGGGTGGTCGACTTGAAAGGAACAACTGGTTTTTTAGATCGTTGCAGAACAATGATTTTGTGCTTGCTGCGATGGTGATTTGTCTTGAATTGTTCAAGAATAATGACCTCGTCAATACGGCCGAGCAGCAACAACAGGCCACCTATCCTCCTTCTGAAAGTATCAATGAAAGAAATAAATTGATTGATATATTGCAGAAATCTCGCGAAGTTTGGAAGGAAAATTTGAAATATTCTGTAGAGGCACGAAAGGCTTTTGCTGCGGTAACGCTCATGCTGAAGAAGGCGGAGCTCGATGATGAAGCAAGGCTGAAGAACAGTCAGGGTTATGCCTCCGCAGATTCCTCCATGGATATTCCAAGAGGAACAGAAAGGCCGCCGGATGGCATTCTAACCGGAGAAAGTGCGTCGAGCCGTGGGTTCAGAGGCGTTGATCAAGGTACGCTGCCCCCAGTCTAATAACATTCCCGCCTAACTTTTGGGATTAGATGTATACATGACAAACCGCATTCCCTTCAGCAATACATCAACATTAACCACAATCCCCACGCCCCCTATATCCAACACCTCCAACCAGACCACTACCATTGGCGACGACACCACGATAGTCCAACAACCACCCATCCCAGCGACAGCAAACACCGACATCTTCCCCCAATCATACCCAGACATGCAATTTCAATCCTCCTTACCAGGTCTAGACGTTATAGAGACCATGTTTGATACGCCACAGAATCTGGACTGGGTGCGTCCCCTCCCTTCGTCTCCCAAATCTAGAGAAGATTTACTGATTGTAGACCTGTTGGACAGCATGCATGGGACGGCCGAATGGAGGACAACAATCCCACTATATGGGAAGAGGCATTTTGGGACACGGCTAATCCTCTCAATTTACCGGCGAATCCGAATGTGAATGGACATGCAGGTTCGGGGGATGTGATGCAGATGGACGATGGTGTCAATCCTTCCAGCACCCTTTCCACCACGACCGTTACCGCCGAGCATGATGGCAGCAGCAGCAACAAGAGCAAGGACACGACGAATGAAATGTATTTGCTGTACACAGCGCCTGGGTATCGTGGGTAACGAGCAAAATAATAACTTGCTAGTTGTTCATAACATACGTTGTGCTCAAGATATTTCCACTCGAATACGGTTATTCGACCTAAGATTCTTTAAATACGTACTTGTAATTCGCACTGAACATTTTCATTTGATTCAAGGGTATGTATGTATGTACGTCTAAAGTTCTTCAATTAATTACCCATAATAAATGCACTGAAACAACCCCCTTATTGTACCCGAGGTCCCTTTTATATGCAAGGCTGCAACATGTCAATAAAAACAGAAAAAGAAATGAATAAACACGTATATGTATATATGCCAAACCGCCAAAGAGCAATCTTTAGTTATGACTATCAAGGCAATACCTAAGCATTCAAGTTAGGACACTCCCCCTGCGCTCTCAAAAAAGCACCAGCAAACAATTCCTGCATCGCAAGATAGTGGAAGAGGATCCCGCCCAGTACGGCGATGTGCCAGATATTGTGACTTGCACCGCAGTAGTCGAACAATCCAGGGAACCAGCGTTCGGGAATTTGGGAAGCGTAGATACAAGCTCCGAGGCCGTAGACGAGAATGCTCTTCATGACGGGGGCGTAGAAATAGAGGCACCATTCGAAGCTACGGGTGTAGCTCAGTTGGATCAATGGTGCGAATCCAGTGAGGGCCATTATGCTATAAAATGCAACACGGGCCCAGGACATGTCGGGGCGGTTGAAGGTTGGGTGCCATGGCAGGATAACGCCGCCGATGCCGAGAGAAAATGTGAGGAGAATATAGGTCCAGCGAGAGGTTGGTTCGCAGTAAAAAGCGGTGTATTCGGTTGTCATGATTGATGCTGCAACAAGGAATGAAATGCCAGTGTAGTCGACGCATGCGAATCGTTCCATGACTCTCTGGTTGGCAATACCATTCATGGTGTGCCAGATCGTGCTGCAGACGAGGCACTCGCAAGCTGCGAAGAAGAATACGGCGGCAATCATGATATCGGCTTTTGTGCTGAGATGGAAATTCGGGTTGAGTGGGTAGAAATAAAATGCGATCGATAAAACGATGAACAGGCCGATTAAATGAGACCAAATGTTGACCATCTCATTTGAAAAAGAAAAAACTGACGTTATGCACTCCTTTGTGGAAGCCGTGAATCGATAACCTTGAAGAATATGCGGGTTGACCCTCCAGGGATGCGGTAGATCATGATAGTGTATTGTTCGGCGCTCCCGTGCCAGCAGGATAGCACGATCTATGCTCTCGCGCAACGCTTCCTTAGCTCGTCGGACGCTTTCCATACCCTCATCGACAACCTCGGTCACTGCTTCCCGAGCATGATTCAATCCCGACTCAACGCCTTTCCAACCCTCGTCAAAGGCACTCGTTATTCCGGCCTCGCGGACTGATTGAGACCTGGCCTCGATATCGTTCAAAAATGACTCCATAAGTCGCATGCCAGCATACGCTTTTTCGCTCAGGGTCTCCTTCGTCACCAAAGCTTCGTTGTATCGCTCTTCGAGGGTTTCGACCAGGATCTTGGCTCGTTTCCTGCCGCCTCCCATTATCTCGCCGGATGCCGCACAACAAGAATCTCGAACGGCTTCTAGTGCTGCATATCCTCTTCGCATGCTAGCGTCTATCGATTCCATGTGAGATTTTCGGTATTCCTCGAGCCACTGTAGACGTCGTTCTAGTTCCACGAGAAAAACCTCCACCTACAAAATTAGTCAACTTGGTATGATCATAAAGAACAAATTCCATGACTCACTCTCAAAAAAACAGCGTCCGCATCGTAGTCGCACGAGGATCGTCTCGCATGCTGAAAGGAATGTCGCCTCCTCGAGCGGATCAGGGGCGTCTCTTCATTTGGAGTGTTACAAGTGGATGTCGAGATGGCACCCTCAAAGGCCTCAATGGTTACGGCGGGTGCCTTGCACGCCATTGTAACTGTCCTGAGTCTTAATGAAAGTCTCCTTGTGTTCTTCGAGGAAAAAAGGCGAAGGTGTTTATTTCATAATTGACACTCGGAGGGGAATTGTTGAGCGATTGAACCCCTTCTGGTGGAGAAAAGTGCCCCCAGTCGTGCCGGCAGCCGTAGTCGGCGTGACAGGGATCGTTGGCCACTAGTTCAATATTCAATAATCGACGGCTAAGTCGATATCCGTACGTGGGTCCAAAGCCAATCATAAAGAAAAATTTATGCGAGGTTGTGAGAGTGGTGCATCTCTTGCACTTGACTTGTCAGTAAAAATATGTATGTATACAGAATAGAAAAAGATCAGAATAAGTAAGGTGTTGCTGCATTATATGAGGTTGAAGATCCAAGAAGAAAAGCCGGCCGAAAGTCTTGGCGGACGATAACCAATAGACAAATCACATGAATGTGCTTTGGCAATCGCAACCAACCACCTCTTCACACTCTCGCCATCATCTGCCATTCTGAGCTCTCAGTGGCACTTGCACTTCATGCTTGGCTGTTCGACTGTCAAAGCACATACAAGTACCTACAGGGCCCCAAACTGAGTCAACCAGCCTATGAGAGCACACGTCAACCCCACGAGTCTTGTCTTCTCAGCCTATCTGCCTTCAAGATTCTATCTACACTTTGCCACATTCTAATAGTAGTGACATTCGCGACCATACCGCGGCTTTCTTCCGTGCAGATCATTAAATACCTGTTTCGGTAAATTTTGATAAGTGTCGACATCGGATAGTCATTCGTGGCAATTGGACGTCAACGCACTCAAGCTCTTCGAAAAGTGATCCGAAGTCGAAATGGCGGAAACAGCATCCATGACAGTCCGTGATATCGTCGCCGATCCCTCTCTATTGCCAGTCCTCCAAATCAGCGCAGACGCACACAATGAATGCCAAAAACTCTTGAAATTAATCGATCCTACCAGCCCCGCCACAGTATCAGGCAGTAACCCTCTGTCGCAAGAAACAATTCTTGCAATCTCAAAACAACAAAAGATTCTATACTCGCTTCTCGCACAATTGCGCGGCCTGAATCGCGATGCTGTCTTACGCGTTCGAGAGACGAAACAAATGACTGCTGAGGCACGTCAAGAAATCGACCGGCTCCATCTGCAGCTACAAAACCTGTACTACGAGCAGAAGCATTTGATGGGTGAAATTGCTGCTTGTGAATCCTACGAGTTCGTCCCCCGTTCCCCCTCTCTAAAGAACCATATACTAATTGGACCCCGTCACAGTCATAAATATCTCTCTCTTCCCCTCATTCCGGAGGAAGAGTTCCTCGAATTATTTCCCGAACATGCCTCATTAGACCCGCACGAACTAATGATTGCGCGCATCCAACATGAATACGACGAGCGCGAGAAGCTGGAGCAAGCGAGACAGGAGCTTTTGAAACGGAAACAAGCGCTAATCGCAGAGAACAAAAAGCGAAAGGATGATTTGGCGAATCTTGATGCTGACTTGGAGCGGTTCATTGATGTGAGTTGCCCCGCCTCCTTGTCTACTTGATATAAGGTTTTATGGCTAATGGCTTTATAGGCGGCAAAACCGATTCAGAAGATTTTCGAGAAGGAGTATTGATTGTCACCTCCACCAAAAAGTGATTTGCACATCAGCTGCATGGCGTTTTTGTAGATACCCTAACCATTTTCTAGCATCTGGCGGAGTTTAATTCCAATCCTTGTAAATGTACTAATAGAATTATATACAAATATGGTATCATTTCAATGGCTTTTAGATGCCCTTCTCCTTTTGAACTCCACAACCAAACTCTTCACCTCCCTCAACAACCCCATCACCAACGGCACCCCAATAGGCCCCAATAACGGCAAATAAACCGCAATTTTGTGCTCATCGGGGAAATACATTTGTCCTACCATACTCTTCTCAAAGAAACTTTTCTCAGCCTCCTTTTCGGCTATACGGGCGCTAGCCAATGCCGCGGTAAATTTGCCCTCACGCAGGAGTTGACATGTTGATGATAAGTGAGTTAAAGTGGTGAGGACCGAGGAGGCAACATTCAATGGGATTGGAATCGAAGAGAGAGATTGGGTGAGGCGAGCTAGAGAACCCATTGTTGATGATGCAGACAGAAGTAAAGTGGCTGCTCGGGTGCGAATTGAGGTTTGCAAGCGGAGTGGGAGAGAGGAGGGTGTGGCTGGTGTACCAAGGAGGGTGAGAAGTTGGTGCGAGAATGTGAGAAGGGCAGGTTTAAGGGACTCTTTGGAGAGGTGCGGTGGATTGATAGCTTCGCCTGAGTTGACCGGGGGGTTGACGATAGCAACGCCGCCCCATTGCGGCACAATCCAGCTGGTTGCAAGACTCTCCTTGACGACCAGTGGTGATTGTGTTGCAGCAGGGACATATAAAACGAAGTTGATAGTTGGTCCGCTTCCTATACTCGGACTCAATGGCCATTCTGCCGCGTTGATAAAGGAGCTGAGATCTTCCTCCTTGAGGGTCCATTGATGCGAACCTTCATCATACTCCGGATGCGGAGATGTTGGAGAGAAAGAAGCATATAGTTGGACCTGAGTGTCGATTGAAAAATTGCTGATTGGCGAGAAAGCGTCTAGCAATGGTACCATATATTCCTGAATCGCGTCCTCAATGTCCCATGACGACGGTTGCGAACCTGGCGTAAAAAGGGAAAATGATAAATGATATGTCTCGGCATACTTCAGCGATCTGCCGACACGTTTGCTGACGAGCTCCGCCAATTGACCTGCGCCGGGAAAGGAGGACGTGAATGCAGAATTGCTCTGGCCTAATATATATGCTATAGTCGCTTTCTCCTCATTGAATAGTTTTTGTATTTCGCCGGCAATAAAAGTGATGAGCGGAGATGTCGTAGATGTAACGGACGAAAGCTGGCTAGGAGGGTACCATATATCCATCCGTGGTGAATAAGAATGTAGCTGTGAAGTAGGACTTGCGATTTCCGAAGGGATGAGGTTCACGACAAGTGCCGCATTGGATTTGTCCTCTGTCTCAATATCAAATTCAAGTTTATTATGTTCTTTCGATTCTGTATGATCTGCTAGTTTCAGGCGTAAATGGTGCACTGGAAACTCGTTTAAATCGTCCAGCGCATGTTGTGTTGTTCGCAAAAGACTCTGGGCTTCTGCCATCGAGACTGACGGCGCACGCAGAACGATTTCTAGGGGAAATTCGGGCTTGCATGCCTATAGCATAATCCATATATCAGCCCTGTTTATCTCAATAATCTCTTCTCCGTAGCATGCTCACCTTGCCCTCCGCCCAACTCATCATCTCATCCAGGGGTAAAGAAGCTCGATAAACAGAAGTCGTCTTCCACCACATCGGTAACCCAAAGAATATAATTACAACCCAGAAAGCAAATATAACTTTTGTTCGCGTTCGTACTGCCTCCGGTTTCTCTGGTGGAAGCACATGGCTGACCACTGTGCTGTCCGGGGGGGTTGCTCTCATTAAATCTGATTCGGTCGTGCTGGCGGCGGGGATGGGTTTGGCAGAGGCGGCGAGGCCTCCAGCGTTTGTGGCCATTATCAGAGCATTATACAGTTGTAATCAAATCAGAATGTTAAGTTATTCAGACATTGGGTCTTGGTTCGTGGTTTTGACATCAACGACGCTGGAATGTTAAAGAGATGTGGCCTGATTGGCTAATCTTGGAAAGCTACATGCTATTACACGTGATTAGTCCCACTTCTTCATACGTTTTGTTTACGTCTCCGACCTCACCTACAGCCTCGATGGACGTCGTTTTTCTGCTTTTGAGAACTGACAGTGTTACATTATTATTTTAAGGATGCTATGCAATGACATACATGATATCAGAGTTGACAAAAAGAAAAGGGAATGAGTGCGCGGAATCTACTTCTTCCGCTGCGGGCTATTACCCTGAACAGGAGTCTCAGTCACCCTAAACGATGGCTCACCTCTCGCATTCTGAAAGCCGGCCTTTTCCATCACCTCACTGAACGTGGTGTTTCGATCCTGATTCAAAGTGCTGATTCCCAACATATTCGGCGGGGAATACACCTTGATACTCTCTGTACTGGGTTGACGCGGACCAACAGCTAGTCTGTCCCCTGTCTGATGCGGCGGTGTGACTGGCATTTCTCGGGCAGCAGGCATAGCAGGCATCGGAGGCATAGGCGGGGTCGCGGTATTCCATACCGGGCTTGCGGCGGCATTACTGTTTCTCCCGATAAAAATGCTTTTCACTCGCGTCCCGGTTCTACGCATCATTGATCTGGAACGTGAAACTGTGCCAGGTTGTGGATATCGGCCGCTCAGCTTTCGTTGAAGAAGGAAATCTGTACGGAAGGAGCCGTTCTCGTCGTCTGGAATTGGATCTGAGATTCCGACTATGGTACCCCCGGATGATCGATGGGTCTTTTGGTGCGTGCTTTCGCGGGATTGCTTTGCGCCTCGTCGTCTGCACATCATTATGATTGCAGCCGCCAAAGCACCGGCCACTGCACCGGGAAAGAAGCCGGCAGCGACTGCCGCGCCTGGGAATTGAGAGCATTTGGTTGACGTTTCGGTTTGTGTTGAGTTTGAAGAGAATACAGAAGTAGGTGTTGAGTTTCCTGTTGTTGATGATGCCGTCGTTGTTGTGGGGGCAGTATCGCTGATGGAAATTGTGGATGTTGCAGTAGCAGTTGGTTCTGTCGTGCCCGCGGATATTCCTGCTGTCGAGATGGATGCGGAAGCAGTCGTTGTCGAGGTCGATGTATCGAGGACGCATGTGGTGTTCTTCGCACAGGTATATCCGAACGGACAGCATCCGTCAGCGCATGTCGGCAAGTCGTCGCTCAGCTTTGTCGACTGTATAGGAGCAGTCGGATTTGCAGTGGCGTTCATCGCCTGCAGATTGCAAGTAATCGGTTCGATGAACGTACAGTCCTGGCCTGTGGGACAGCAAAGTACACTGCTCCCACTATCCAAGCGAAGACATGTTGTGCTTGACGAGCAGCAAAAGTTCCCGGAATATGAGCTGCCGCACGAGGTGGAGTTTGTGGGACAAGTCGCAGAGTCGTCTCTTAAGAAGATGTCATTTAGAGGTAAGTTGATAAATGCTGCAGCTGCTAACGGGGTCCAGCCCAGTTGTAACAAGGCCGCAGCAGAGATGGTGTAAACGTATTTGACCATGACCACTGTCTACACACTCTTGTGTGTATAAATCAGAAGGCTGGAGCAGTTGATGTGTAACAGATCAAAGAAAGGGTCTAATAAGGAGAGAATAAGATGTACAATCTGCAAATTGAAGCACTTTGCGATGGTCTCAATTCTGCTCCTAAAACGCTATGCAAATATCACAAAGGAATGAAAGAGGTCTATAATGCAGTAGTGAAGAAAAGAAGAATCGATACAAAGAGTTCGTCAGGATTGAAGAAGGTTATGATACATGAGCTAGGTTACTCGGCCTATTTGTGCTGGACTTGATAGGCCACGACACGAGTCGTCGCCCAAATCCATCGTGAAGAAATTAACCCTGCTTGTATACGCGCCCATGTCCCCGAAATGGCAGGACGAAAGCTGAGTGGAGGAACGTAGCGTTTACTACAGAAACAAATGTCTGAGAATAGTATGACTCCTCCAGACTACAGGTTGTCGATTTTCTAAATATACCATGGAACCACATGACTTGAAACAGTAGACTCCCAAGCCAGGGTCGTCGCGTGCTTTGTATGGCGTTGAATGCTCGAGGTTAACCGCCGTCTGTTTGCCCTTCGGCTTGCGGGAGCGCGATCTGACGCTCCTATTGGTCCGAGCATCTCCCGCTCACGCTAGTCTGGACTTGGTAACAATGGCAGAAATTCTGCGGAATTGGCGACTTCTTCACTTACAGAGAGAGCTTCTACTCTATACTCCGTTCAGACAAGCAGCTTGTTGCAGGTGTTTTGTGACTAGCTTTTTCGGTCTTGTCATTCGTCAGACACATTATGTTGCAAAGATTAGTACGGCCGCAGAGCGGTCTCCGTGCGTCGTCATCCATTGTCAAGGTAAGGATGAATATCAACAAGCAGCTGATTCCGGAATAGCTGCAATTATGAATGCCTTTTATGATACGAACGAATGCTGATATAGATGTTTGAACATACAGGCCAGCCTTCCCCGAACCCAATACCGCAGTCTCCATCGGGTACCGCAATTGGCAAACGAGCGAATCTTCAGAGAGCATGGCATTTCCGAGTTCATGTCGCCCGAGGCATTTGACTTTGCCTGGACACAGTACCAATCGCTGTTGGTGGAGAAGTTGAATTTGATGACACAAGGTGTGTTTGTCTGGTTGGTAGCATTTTGACCGACTCGGTTGCTCACGATATACAGACACGGCCGATGCGGATTTGGACACACTCGCTCTCGTCAAGAAATATGCCAAAAGGCGCGAAACTGCTCATTTATTCAATTATGCCTCGATGGCCCACAACAATCACTTTTTCTTTCACCGACTTGTAAGATTCTCGTTCCTTTTTGTGTCAAGACAATTGCTAACATTTCCACGTGTAAAGTCCCCCGTCGAAGTCAAAATTCCCGAAAAACTAAAATCCGACATGAGCGACAGTGCATCATCCCCGGAGTCCCTAAAACAAGACTTCCTTGCCACTGCCAGTGCTCAATTCGGCCCCGGCTTCGTCTGGCTTGTTGCTCAGAAGCAAACCGGTCTCCTCAGAATCCTATCCACCTATAACGCCGGCACCCCGTACCCGGAAGCCTTTGCGCGACAACAGGGAGTTGACATGAATAACGAACCTGCTCCCACATCGGACAGACGGTCGAATCAAAATCTCAGCTTCCTTGGACTCTCTGCGTCCGGTGAAGGAACCCATGAGCTCGCTCCCGGCGGAGTGCCTCTTACTCCATTGCTCTGTGTGAATACGTGGGAACACGTATGGATGATGGACCATGGCATCAATGGGAAAGATGAGTATCTCGAGAGATGGTGGGACAGGGTTGATTGGAACGCGGTCGAAGACGCACACAAGGCTGCACAGGGTTACGGCGCGGGCCCGAGGCTCAATAAACGAATTCTGTAGATTGACGTTTTGCCTGCTTCGAATCCCTTGTTTAATTAGTCTTGTGTTAACCCTTTTGATTTCTACATGTATTATATAGCATTGGGGCACTGGGACAAAATCTAATTTGTGCTTGATATAGAATTACAGTTCTATGCTTATTATGTACACTCTATATACCTCATACGCGACGTCTCGAGATACGACGATTTAGAAATATCACCTACCCAAGGTCATCTGCTCCTTGATCCTCCTCTCGAACGCCTCAATCATCACTCCAGCAACCTTATCCTCCACTGCAGACATCATAGCCGTGTGCATAGGATTCTGAAACCTGAACCGAATCTCCAACTTCACCTCCGTCTCTGACCCAGCAGCACCTTTCGGCGAAAGGGGGACAAGCTCCCATTTCGTACTCAAATGACTGAATAACCCTTCATCTGCGCCCGGGATAGGTTTTCCGTCCTCGCCTACTCCACCACCACTCCTGGCTTCCACAGTCCAATTGTCGCGGTCACATATGACGCGGGACGTAAAGGTTTCTGTAAAGGGGCCATAGCCCACTGTCAGAAATGCCTGTGAGGGATATCCCGTATTCTGGTCGCGCGCTGTTACGGTCGAGGCGCCGAGAAAAGGTAAGAATTCAGAGTAGGATTCGACAGAGGCGATGATTTCGTAGAGTGGGGAGGGAGCGAATGGTAAGGTTCTGGTTGCGCGAAGGGTGCGTATGGCTTCTGGAGAGTTGTTGTTGTTATTGTTGAAGATGTTGGGGATATTGATGAATGAGCGTCTGTGGCGGGGATATAGAGGTTTCGGTAGTAAGCTTGATTGTCGAGGTGTAGATATCGATTGGTACGGACATGTTATTGAGGCGGGTTTGGAGGCTGAAGAATACCGGCGAGCGGTTGACGGTACTGAAGGATGATTTATTGTCGGTATGCGCTTGTCGTGTTTGCACTGTAGTGTACAATGCCTTTGGAATGGCTGGCGGCGCGAGATCGGTCTCATGCTGGTGTGAACTCAATTGAATCGTGATTCGAGTACGGTGGTATTGGACTCCAGATTATGTTTGATGAGCGTGTTTGGTTAATGAGCGAGAAGAGTACTGTAGTTGCACTGAGCGATTATATTTGTGTATAGTGCAACGATTAGAGCTCCAATTGTCGGTTATTGAAGCTGGATTTGATGTTGTCATGAAATCGGCCATTTGTAAAGTGGGTCTAAAATATGGAAGCTATGTTGCCTGATAGTTCAGGCATGAATTAGGGCATAGTCCAACATTCCCATTTATTCTGCTTGACAAAGGCTTCACATTAATCTTTTGAAACATAAATCGAAACATATAACTCTCAAAGAGCTTGTGGCAAAGTAAGGGATACAGATCAAAGCACTCTTCTACGTCTCATAGTCATGAATGACAATTCGCGACAAGATACATATAAGCTTTGATGAGCTATAGAGAAAATACCAGAAACATACAACACATATTTAGACAGGGGTTTGAAAGACCCGGGCGTGATCTACTAATACATATGTGGCTTTGAAGTCATTGAATGTAAGTCAAGAAAGCAGGCGCTTCAGACTGGTTTCAATGTAGTAAATCAAGAATGGAAATTGAATATATAAGCTATCGATTCGCCTTGCAGACACGATCCGGAAATTTATCATCTTCCTCTCAGATATCCAGCAACCTTTGACAATTCACAACCGGCAGTAACAGACTACCACTCAGACGAAGGGTTCTGGACATCAACTAGCAAAATGAATGCAGGCTGGCGTGAGACTTTTTGGAAAGTCGTCCAGAACGAAATGGAGCATTTCGTCCAAGACCTAGCCGACAAACCATACAAGCCAGAAGACGACTACGAGGAATTTGATGACCTTTTACTCGAACGTCGTGTCCACGCACTCGAACTCCTCGGCGACAAAGACGACGGTACGCCATATCGCCATCATAGCAACAGACTGTACTACAAATACCTCAAAAGAGCAGACATCTTGACCGATATCAGGGCGGTTGAGTACCTTCGCCTCTTCGAAAAAGATCGCGCGAAACGTCACAGAGTCTCCAAGGGATTCCGGAAAGCGTACAGTATCTGTCCTCGCGATTTGGGGAAGGAGATCACCAAGGCGCCAAGGGAGGTGATTGATACCCTTAATAAGAGGGCGGATCTTGTCTTTACCAAGATGAACAAGATGCATGTAGATTCATTTAGGCGTATAGATGAAGATACTGAGTTCATCTTCACAGCGTGGCTGAAAGGCGGAAAGTACGATGAAGATGCGGTCAAGTTTTCAGAAGCCCAGGTGGGCGTGTTTTATGAGGCTCTGAATGTCGCTTCTTGGGGCACAAATGTTGTTGTTGATGAAGATGATACATCATTCGAGGGCGATTCAGTAGAAGGAAGATCGGACTCCCGAGGCAGCGGAGTTGTGGTGTCTTCTCCTCATGACCCCTGAGTGCAGGTTGGTGTTCTACTTGATGTCTCTGAAACGAAGGATGGACGAATGATATAAGGAGTAGGTTTGCTGCTCTATTGGACTCAGGTTTTGATTCTTTTTTATTTTAAGAAATCGGGTTTATTGTCTTTAATCGGTAATTCTTTGACAGCAACCACAATATTTTCTCCTCCTTATTGTTACTGAGTACAACTATACATTCTATTCAGGAATAAAGCTTCGTACTAATTAATTCTGTCATGAAATCGTATAATATATAGAGATAAGATCCGGTTCATTACTTCTTCTATCATGTCGCCTTCAATCGTAGCCATCCCTCAACTCGATGCTTTCATTGCTCCACGACCTAACCCTCATAAAGACCCTGGTCATTCCAATTGGCGTCAGCGCGAGCAGGCGTCTTGCCATCGTAGTACTCGCTGCAAGGAGCAAAGCCACAAATGTCGTCGTTGGTGCCACGGAGTGAGCCAAACGGTCTCCACCACATATCCCAACCTTCGCCACTACCGTCTGGTTGCGGAATGGTGCTGAGGTTCCAGTTGCGCTCAAGTGTCACAACCTGCGAGAAGTCTATTTTTTTCAATTAGTCAAAATTGAGATGTCGATCTGAAGCAACTTACGGTTGTAGTAGTTCATATCAACACAGTCGTAGCACTTGATGGTGTCATTACCCAGAGCTAATGTGTAGATTGAGTTGGGATCACCGAAGTTGTCGTTGGTGTAGATATCTGACAAATTGTTAACCCCTCTTCACTTCAGACTCACTACAACCTACTGTTTTCATCAAATGTGACGAGAATGAAGGTGTTCTTCATGAATTCGGCATTGTTCAACATGGTATCAATAACCTTTTGGGTGTTCACGGCGGCATAAGAGATATTGGTGTCGTGGGCATCGTTGAGAAGATTAGGCGTGTAGTACATGTAGTTGGGGGCATCGGCGCCGAGCGCGACGTCTTTGGCAAAGTTCTCCTCTGCATTGACAATGTTTTTGCAGCGAGCGGTGTTGTTGCGGATATTGTCAAAGGACATGAATGGGTTGTGCTTGCTACAATCGGATTAGATCCTAGCCTAAAGGACTCAATATAGTCAAGCGCGGGGAGAGAGTCACCGGACGTAGTGAGTAGTCTTATCTTCAGAAGTGGGGTTGCATCCACCATCGGCAAGAGGCTGGTATCCCTCTTGGTATGTCTTCCAGGTAATACCTTCATTCTGATTAGCGTCCTGATGCTGCGATACGTAGCCATCATAACATACCAGCGGGCTCAAAGAGATCAATGATGGACATTTCGGTGGTGTTGTGGTCCGCATCAGTGTAGACGCCTGCCGCAAGGGTGTTCGAAATCATGGTGATGTAGTTGGGCTTTAATTTCAGTTAATTTCAGTTAATTTCGGCATATCATAATTTCAGTACGCGCAGCTCAGAATCCTACCTGCGAAGGATGGGTAGTTCCTAGCATTGCAGGTTAGCTCGGGTAGATAGCAACGTGACATCGGTTAGTACTCACCGTGATAGCCACCAAGCAGCATCCCGTAGTGCGTCAAATTCAAAAAGTAAGGATTGCCCATGGTGACATCCTTGTTCGTGTTTTCGAGTACAATGACAACAAAACCTGACGAATAGATCATAACGGGTCAGTAAATCTTCATGCTGGTATATACATGGTATCGAGGACTCGAACTTACGGTCAAACCATTTTCCCATTGGCTTGCTAACAACCTCGCGTTGCTGCAATGGGAATGCTGTGACCATGGACAGGCCTGACAGCAGGAGGGTGCTGGAGAACTTCATTCTGACGGAGGAGTTTGGTGTTGTGTCTAACTCTGGGAGGCAACCTGAAGTCTGATTGTCGTGCTGGTGGGAAAAAAAAGAAGAAAAGAAACGGACGAGAAAGAGGGGAACAAAAGTAGCTATTTATATTCTCGGGATTATTCCCGGCCTTTTCTATCTTGGGCTGTTATCATTGGTTCTGTGGACTCTTCCAAGCTGCAAGTCGGAGTGTTCACGGTTAGCGGGGGCTTCGAAGCCTTCGATAGCCCTTCCACTATCCACACCCACGTGCGCTGGGCCTTTATCTTGCGTCGGGCTCCTCCGAGCCATTCTCTGGTGGTTTATTACGATGTTGATTACTATGTAGTCGAGACTCTACAGGAGCTTGACAAGAGAAACAACTGCAATTGACCAATCGCAGGCATGCATCTACGCATGTGGCAGCTTCACTTCGCTCCGAATCCCCAGCTTGGCAAAAGCTTAGCACGCTTAGCATGAGCCACCGCTCGACATTTCCTTCTGCTTACTTACATAGTACATTGTAATCATATACGAGTTGGTCTATGTGAAGCTGGCCACGACGGATTAATACTGAAAACGGAAGTACGTGCTAAGTCTCTATATACTACAAGCTGCTGTTGGGTGGTTCACTACGCACGAGCTATGATAGCGTGGCTTTTAATTAATCCAGTGAGTCTTTTAATATAAAGTCATCCGTAATCATCCCTGTAGTTTTGGACGAGGAGGGAGCAAGTGACCTAGGCAATGCATGTTACCATGTTAGTGGATATTCCAGTGCACGTTGCTGTAAGCGGCAACATAATCGACAATTAACCAGCCTTAAGTTCCAGTATTCCGGTGCATATACTGAGCAGAATGACTCGTTAAACAGTACGCTGTAAAGGATGGTTCCGATTTGATAAAAGTTGCTGTAGAAGCTAAACGGACAGTCCCAAAGTAGACTTGTCGTTTTTATTTATGGCTGATCACCGCAGTATTTAAAAGATTATACGGGTATTAACAATACAGTAACTATTACAGCTCTAGAGCATATTTTGGCAAGTTGCGTATTGTATACGGTAATGCACGCGTATAACCCTGATTGTGGAACATCCAATTATCGAGCAGAGTTTACGATACAACCAATCAACAGCCATTGATATTCCATATCAGCCCCACGAAGCAAGGCCAACGCCTTTCCCAAATCGGACTTGTCTCCCCCAAGTCATAGCTATTTGACGAGCAGGATGTAAATTCTTGACGGATTTATAAGCTATGCACACCCCGCTCAAGAAGGAACAAAGTGACTTTCACAATCTGTTTGGGTGATTGATAATGAGGTCTCGAGATTCAGACTGACACGATATTTGATATGGTATCGACTATGAAGTCTATGGAAGGTCGAATTCGGACAGGCCAAAAATTACAACGACGCGGCACAAAGCACGTCAAATCTGGCTGCAGAACGTGCAAGTAAGTCTTTGTCAGCTGAACCGTTGAAGGCAATGCTGACTCCAATGTATTAGAATTCGAAGGGTCAAGTGCGATGAAACACGACCTGCCTGTGGGCAATGTACTTCGACAGGCCGCACATGCGATGGATATGGTGTCTGGAGCATACATTCTGGTGCTAGGATATCTCAAGGATTTCGTCAGCGACAGACTCCCCAAAACAATAATATCGCTACTACAACTCTTCCAAATACGACCAATATTAAATGCCGCACATATCACTCTTTAGACAGCAACTACAAATTGTTCAATCTACTCGATCACCGAGTCGATGCCGACGAATTGGTATGTCTTGATTTCTTCCGACTTCGATCCCTCCTCAAACTTCCCGGATTCTTTGACGCAAGCTTTTGGGAACAGACCGTCCCGCAACTATCGTCTTCCGCCCCAGCTGTGTTCCATGCAGTGGTAGCGCTAGCATCCACTCAACGCAGCCAAGAGTATACCAGCTGTATGCGACAGGGCCCGGAAAATCCCCTTATTGATTATGAGTCCGAGATTAAGAAATGGGATCGGTTCGCGCTGCTACAGTACAATAAATCTATCGCTCATTTACAGTCGTATTTTGAAGATGACAGCCACGAATCTGTACAAGTTGCGCTGATTACTTGTGTCTTGTTCATATGTATTGAGTTGATGATGGGTTCGTATACGTGGGCTAATGTGCATATTGACCATGGGATCAATGTGCTAAGAACTTTACAATTAAAACCGCAAGGTGCTGATGTGTCGCTTCGAAAATCACGGAAGGCAATCTTCCGTGCCACGGATCCAAAAACAGTCGACGATCATCTACTTGAAATCCTTGCGCGACTCAATACACAATGCGTTTTGTTCGGGTATCCGTCTCGATACATACATTTCACCGAAACAAGGTCCTATCCACCTGACATGATTCCAGATACTTTTAACTCGCTACAAGAATGCCGCCAGTATTTAGAGGTCTTACTGAACAAAACGCTTCATTTGATCCAAAAGTTTATAGGAGATACACCGACATTTCCATCATGTGGATCCGAAAGCCTTCTCACAGAAACCCGAGAAAAATTGACACTGATAGAGTCTTTGATTAAGTGGAAGGGCGCATACGAAAAGCTTTCGTTGAAGATCCGACAAAACATTACAGTCTACGACTATAGCACTCATCCTTCTCAACATGTGGTCCATCAAAATCGAAATCATGCTCCGCACATGTCCTTCTCCAAACGATCCTTGGAGCGAAATGGCATTTGACAACTATACTCACCTATTTGAAGAGATCATCTCCGTAGGGACTGATCTTGTCATGATGCGGGGCTTTCCCGGGGATTTTGTTCTAGCACACGCACGGTGTCACCTCGGGCCTCTGAACTTTTCTTCTGATATGGGCCCTGTCCCTGTCATATATTATACTGCGCTAAAATGTCGAGTTCCGTCTATAAGACGGCGGGCAATTCAAGCTTTAAGGGCTGCGCCTCATCGCGAGGCGGTTTGGGATGGTATTGCCGTTGCCGCGGCAGCTGAAACGGTGGTTCGGTTGGAAGAGGGCGATTTCTTCGGATCGTCTTTGTCATCGTCAGCTCAGAGCGATGTGATTCCGAGCTGCCGTCGGTTTCAAAGCGTTCGAATAATAATGGAAGATGGCCTGCAACCTGGTGGGAAGATAATTTGTAGGAGGAGCCGTGAGAATAATATCTCCTCTTCTCTTTTGGGAGAAGATTCACCGAGGTGGGAGGTTGTTGAGGAGTCGTTTCAGTGCGGAGAGCGTCTTAACATGCATACGTGGAGCAGTATACAGGACATGTTCAAAGCAGCCAATATGGTACCTACGTAAATGTATCGAAAGTACAACAACTTTGCAAAATATTTCCATGACATAAATTCTAGGCTATATAAACACCTGGAGATTTAACAAGAACAGCTTCCTGTCAACTAGGGTTTCTGTGCCGTATTCATTGATTTTAGCTTGTTTCGCCATGCATGCACACCCTGCATTCATGCAGGGGTAAGTGCAGTTGCCCCAATAGGGAGTTTCATGTCACATGAGGCTGCAGCCCTAATTTAGTCCAACGAGGATGGCATCTGGAACGAACGTCTTCTATAACTGCCTAGGTATATTTCAATATTGCCTGCGATATCCCATCCTGTCTTGTGCATTTCAACAATTGTATGTATACATGTTTACCTCCCATTATTTCCATGCTTAGGCCATGATTCAAATTGACACTTGCTATGTGATCTGAGTCCGTCTTCGTCATGTTATTCTGGTGCACGCTCTATGGCTTAAGCAAACACTATACAAGCCGAAATAGGCTGGAACACGTATATAACCGTATATAACCAGTACGAATACCGATCGGCGGTTACAGTACGCCATGCGAAAAGTCGTACCACGACGGCCAGACTCATTACGGCCAGCAAAGAACTTAGAACTATGGTCGAAAGGTCGTATCTGTATTCTAGAATGCGGTATCTCACGAGGAGGTACTTTTACCATCGTTAGTTGACCATCAATCGGTACTCGCACGAGAAACTTACCTGAGACACACATATTCCGGCCGAGATATAGACCCGCGCTGTAAGCTCATCATCAGCACGTTTTTCTTTCTTTCTTATGCCGACTGGCCTACGAGTAGAACCTACAGATAGTATCCCCCATCAAAATCGGCGTCGTCAACCTCCCCACAGCCTTATCACCAGGCACATCCCTCAAATCCTGTAAAGGGATCGGCCACAACATATACAATGTAATATACTTGATCCAATCCCACCCCATCTGCGCCTCCGATCCACCTATAGCCCACGCAGCCGTCAACTGCGCAATACATCCCGCGCCCATACATCCATCCTTTGTCGGGCCGAAGTTCGAGAAACCCAAAAAGTTGTGCGCGATAGTCGTCGCAATCCACAGCAATGTCGGCTTTTCGACCCCGAGGTAAAAGCTATACCCCAGGTATAACAGGGTCAGGATCGTCCAGCGAATCTTGGCTGCTCGCAGGGTTGTGGCGCCGCTGGCAATGGGGCGGTCCGGTTTGTTGACTTTGTCTTCGTTGACGCCGTCGATTTGGTTTGCGACTACGAAGGTGTAGAGGTATAAAAAGCCGTACAGGAAGGCATCTTTCGTTGTCAATGTTTACTATACCGCATAGAGGGGATGGAGAAGGATACCGGGCTATTTCACGTACATGGTATCACGCTATAGATCTCTTCGGCGGGGGCCTTTCGGTGTAGTAAAGATGCCAATGTGAACCCTGGGACTGGCAATAGACCAGTCCCGAGATCTCGTCGCACGAAGCCGTAGCATAGTTCAAGTTCGTGCCACAGAATATTTCCTAGCATGGAAGGCGGATATAATTTGGATAGAGACGCTGGATCTTTTTTGTTCAACATGGGTGGCATGCAGTCAGGAGAAGTTTTAATATGTTCAAATACTTTGACTTGAATTTTCAGAACGTGGCGCCGCGTGTGGGAACATATGCTCGTGTCGTATCCAGTCTACCTCGGGTCCTACAGTTAAGATAAAGAATTTCTTCCTAGAGCCCTCTACACATGGGGTCACTGGTTTTAAGTATTAGAAAGCCGTTCCTCAGAAAGCACGTGGCATAGTTAAGGTGTATTAGTTAGATTTAGCTCACTACGTAGTGCGTACTATTCGCAAGAGTTCAGCCACTTCATCGTACTAGTAGGAACGAGTAATAATCTAGTGCCTCGTACTTTTCTGAAATGGGAATTTTTGATTCGGTATGGAGCGTGCCTTCCTAACCGTCAAAGAAATATTTGCAGGAATACTACGTAGTATGTGTGCAAATTTTCAGGGCTAGCAGCCTAGTACGAGTCAGTGAAGCTGGTTGTCGCCATACGATTTACTGCATTTGGTGAAATGGCCCCAGGAAATAGATTAGTCGGCCCACTTTGTGTCGAAGAGTGGATCTTTCAAAGAGGTCATTATTCAGTCTGGCTTCAGCCTTTAGGATTTGAGTTTGGCGGGTTGCATTTGAGGATACGCTAAAGAGATAGGCTTGGCCAGAAGGTTTAGTCATGTTGTCGGAGTGAGGACTTGGTGAGTAAATCAACTTGAATATGTAGAAGGTTTGATGCGAGTTTGGTGATTAAGAGATTCTAGTCGACTAATTTGTGAAACGAAAAGCAGAAGTTTTCACCTACATCTTGAAAATAAAGTCACAATAATGTCATGCGGAAGCCGGAAAAGGACCGGAAGAGGGGCAGCTATGCTTGTGGAACTCATGGATAGAGGTTTTCAGAACGTCGGACTTGAAAAGATTATGCAATATACAAGTATATGAATTTATGGTGCATGAAGTATAAAATATGTACACCTCGGCGGATTGAATCCGTGTTGGTTTTATCTCTTCCCGATTGCGTAAAGAAGCCATTGATGATATGAATTCAAACTGTATCTGGGACTATTTGGGCATTGGATAGTTGAGCCGAGGAAGAATGAATATTCGTACTTATATAGGCTGTAGAAGGAACTCGTCATGGAAGCATTGCTCGAGCTCGTTCAGGATAGAGAGGGCTACCTACAACCATATTATGCTCTACCTTGACCGATACCTAGCCCAGCAGCATTATTTTATTCTATTTTTCTTTTTATGAAAGCGGCCATGTTTTTTGGCCTTTCTCTACCATAGATAGTGAGGCCGGCTCCCGGTCAGCACGTCGAGAAGACGCCCTAGAAGCAGTTTCGGGGAAGTGACTGGGAATGGAGAAGATGACTATCTCCAAGACTGCCTTTGAGACCATGAACCAAATTGTATATCAACTACAAATTAGATAGTCTGCTTCCTCCTTCTCTTTATGTCAAGTTTGCTCCTGGTATTTGTAGAGTACGAGAAACAGAATGTTAAACCAGAGGCAAGAATATAAGGAATGTCATTGTACGGAGAAGTGGTCTCAAACTTTCCCATCTATAGTAAGCCTTTCTTTTGGTTCCATTTATCTTCACCTATTGCGGGATATTTGGCTATAAGCTGCGCTACCCAAGTCTTCTTCAGGCTTGACCACAAGATTTACCAGCCTAGAATCGTCATGTTGTTGGAGTTGAGATTCCCATAAGAGGTGAGGTCTACCGTATTCTACAACTGCTCACTATATTCTCGATGCTCGCTCACAGAAACGAAAGAAGGCATATATGAGTCTACTGTGGCATATCGTGAGGAGAAGTTACTTTCAAAATTTCTGTAGTTCCGTGAACTAATAATTAGATCTAGGGATAGCAAATCACCACAGATATTTCTTTGGACGAAAGATGGCTCTGTAATAAGTTCTTCACGGGGCTACCCCATGTCTTAACGGGCATTGCCGTCAGAAGAGCTCTTTGTTAGCAATTGGTTGTCTTGCCCGATACCCCGTGTGACGTTCTTCTACTCTTAGAGCATGACTTCTCTCTACCGTTTCTTCCACATGTCATCTTACTACTTCAACATATTTCAAACTATCTCCATTTATCTTGATCCCAACCTCCCTCGCCAGACTCAAGTCAATACTGCCATCGCGCTATTAGCCCATCTATTGCACGAAGCCAACGAACATGCCTATCTCTGAGTTCGAATCAGAGTGCAAAATCTGCCACGAAGTCGATACCCATTACACACGCGACTGTCCCGAGAACTTTTGTTTCCGCTGCAAACAGAGGGGTCATTGGAGTAAACACTGTCCTCACGTCAAATGCTACTTGTGCGGTGAGATGGGACACAAGGCTAAGACTTGTCAAAAGCAGTGTGATGTCTGTTTCAAGACGGGCCATAAGACTAAAAATTGTCCTCACAAGGATTCAGGTGTTACGTTCATACAGAATCCAATGAAGAAGAGGGTCAGGAACGAGTCACCTGGGATTGTGATGCCTGCTATGGAACAGGCGCCACGGCCACAGAAGGTATGGCATAAATCTCATCTATATTCCTTCACTACTGGTCTAATACCTAACTTGCGTAGAAGCCAAAGATCTCCAAAGGAGCCCAGAAATCAAAATCAAAGCCCTTGGAGGCTACAAAAACAGACTGAGCGCAGAGGTAGGACCTTTTATTGCACTTATCCATTAGCTGATCTTTTGTGTTGACTGATTAATCATCTAGACCGGTTGACGTCTTAATCACGAATTTTTCTATTCGATCTCGACTTCGCAGTCTTTTTTTCAAATGAAAAAGGACACAAATGGCTTGGAAATACACTTACAGGATGGTGCAGTGGCTCAATGAAATTTGGATGTAACAAATGAAGACTGCTCCATACATGTCAACATTGATTCGTTCTAGGGATAAGACGCGTTCATATCTCGAGGATCAAATACACCGGATGTCAGAGTATGCATCCAGGTCATCACATGATTTGAAACGGGACTAGCTCGCATACAGTTAATCTTCAATGTATGTATTTGATAATTGGCGCCGTTATTCGTGCAAACCCCGACAATAATAAGTGAAGAGCCCTTACAATCTTATCAACACACCCATCATTAAGAGCCGACGACAACCGTTGCGCTACGTACGACGAGTTTCGCACTGATTCAAAATTATACATAAAGTAAAAGTGTCAAATGGTTCCCCAAATTATAAGATATTTTTCTTAAGACTATAATCTATGTATGATAGAAAACGGGGACGGTCCCTTGCAACAAAATCCAACTAGACCGATTAGGGCTTGCCAACCAAGCCCTAACGGGTCCCGTGACTGATAAATTAATGGCCATCAATATAGAAGAGGGCGAGGGCAAAAATTGTAGTGTTGCATACGATTGTAGTTTTCGTGGGCCTGATAATTCCATACTGAAATTTGATGAGAGACGTTAAGGTGTACTTATATAGATCGAGAATCAAATAGACAAGGAGCCATTTAAGATGTAGATTGTAATCGACTATCAACAAATGGGCAATGCCTCCAGAAATTCTATTTATGTGTAAATCTTCAAATATAGTCTATAAAACAGTAGCTGCAAGTTCTTCTGTGACCGACTCAGCTGTCGGTGTCAGTTGCTGCTGATCTGTGCTCGACTCACCAGGAATCCGTTTCCGGAAACGAGCCTGTAGCCAGCATCTATACATTTTCAGTTTTCTTTGACGGTTGACCAGAAGTCTCTGATCTTTGCCCAGATTTAGCACATCAAAGGCGCCTTCAGAGGCTTTTGTCTGATCTTGTTCTTCTGTCTGCTCGTCACTTGTTTCATCCGTTGTTTGCTCGGTGCTATTTTCTGTCTGCTGGTTCTCCTTATTGCCTGATTCATTGCTGTCGTCGGCTTTCTCATGATTCATTATAGATAAACCCTTCTCTGGTGTCCAAGTACTCCAAATCTGTCTCAATTCCTCTTCGTCAAAAAAGTAGACCCTCGTGCCATCACCCCGCACATAGAAGTTCTCTGCTAGATAACGCTCCTTCTTGAATCGCACTTGTGCAAGGTCGCCACGGCCATAATCGCGGAATAATACAAGACCGCCTGGCTTGAGAACTCGATATATATTCCGTAGCGCTGCATTCCACTGGTTTGGGGCAAGTGCAGACATGATGAAAATGAGAATAACAACATCAACCGAGCCTTCCTCCACTCCAGGTGGCATGGCGGACTTTATCTCTCCCTCGATCTCTTCTTCTTCTGACGTGACATCCCACACTTCGGCGCGCATGAATTTCTCATTATAATGCTCACTTTCCCTCATCACCTTGACGGCATTCTTCGAATAATCGCACGCGAAGACCCTCAATTCCTCGTTCTCATTATTATTGATCAATGGAAACGCCGTATTCCCCGCGCCCGCACCAACTTCCAACACCACCTTAGGCCCCGCACCATGTTTGGTGACTTCTGCCAGCACCGGAAACTCCTGCCTCAACCACTTCCTATCCTTAAAGAAATTCTGATTATGGTTTTTATAGAACCGGTCCCAAAATTTTGCCGGGTTCGAGTTGTAGAGCGTCTTGTGCCAGTCTGAAGCGGGGTTTTCGCGCTGTTTTGCGTACTGTAGTTCGGCGTAGGCCTTGTAGTCTTCGTCGGTTTCGACGTGATCCCAAGCGTTGTAGGAAAAGACATCATCGCCTTCTTCGAGGAAGCGTTGTCCAAACGCAAAAGGGTCGGTTCGTTTGGCGTTGCGGGCTGGGTCGTGAGAGCGCCAGCTGGGCACGGTGGGGGGTTCGACGAGTTGGGAGATTGTTATGTAGTCACCATCAGGAGGGAGGGCTGGCATTTTGCTCAAGAAGCGCTCCTGCAGAGAGGAGGGCGAACCGATACGAAATACCGCTAACGTAAAGCGAGAGACTTTGAATGTACGAACGAGTGAATCGACTTTAAGAAATTGAAGATTTGCAGACCCGTCCAGAAAAATTTCCCACTTTTCCCTTTTTGGCGCAACAGCCCACCTACTATTGTTTAACGTTGATTGGCTGGACTTAACCATAAAATTCTAGCCCTAATTGGACAAGTATGGTCTGCCAACATAGAAGTAACCAAAGATCCCAGCATCTGGTACTTAGAAAACCAACATGATACTGGTTAATTAGAATAATAATTACCACAAGTCCATCTAGCTATGCTAAACTTCGTGTCCAGTATCTAGGTACTCCGGCCGGAGTTCTAGCGGATAGAAACGGGCCTCACCCCTGTAAGCCTCGTCCTGATTGTGGGAACCCCCCGCATCTTCTGAGCCGGTGGACCCGAGCTGGAATTGGCTGATCTGTGATCACGGGGCAGAGTACATGAGCGGTAGAGAGATTCTTGAGATTTTTAATGTTGATCTTGGTATTGCTTAGAGCAGGATTTATAATTGACAGTGCTATAGCTAAGGTCGAAACAACTAGCTGGACATTTTAGTCAACATTTCGATGCTCGCATATGAGACACTTGACTATAGCCGGGGCATTTATTATTTAATTATCATTCAATGCGGACCAATTTCTAGAATCAATGGTGAATGTTTTCATCTACGCTGTTGGTTCTGATTGGGCTTGCACGCTATGGATAACAATGTAGGGACCTCCTCTTTCGACATCAAACTAACTACTGCTATCAAAATGTGAGAGAAATGGCAACTAATTTGACTGTCAGAGTCCAATACCCCAAATCGACTATGATGGATACACCGTAACACCTCTCCAAATCCCAAAGCGAAACTGCGCCAACCTCCCGCCAGATAACCAAGCAATCCAAGAATCCTATCCACCCAAAGGCGTCATTCTCCAAGCATGCAAGACCTATTTCCTTCACTGCTACAACCAGCCATTGTCCTTTTTCGATGAAGACAGGTTCATGTCCCGCTTCCATGAAGGCCGGGTCCCGATGTATCTGCAACTTGCTATACTAGCGACCTCAATTCGGTATTCGAGCAAACCCTGTTGGAGAGATTGCAGAGAAGAAGCTATTGATAAATATGCTTGTTTGTCATGGGACATTATATCGGCTTCTGGATTGGCCCTTGTGGATGAGCCGGATATTTCGGTTGTGCAGGCGATTGCGCTTTTGTCGATTATTGATACTTTGGGTGAGTTGTCTAATACAGGCCTCTGGCAACATGCGACAAGGTTAACATATTCATTTCACACAGCTGGCCGAAAGAGAGCTTCCTGGGTCAAAGTCGGAATGGCAATTCGAATCAGTCAGGACTTAGACTTGATGCGCGATACAAGCTCAAAAATCCCCGAAATTGAGCAAGAAGAAAGGAGACGTCTGTTCTGGTCTTTGTATCTGTTAGAAAGAATAATTTGTTGTTCTTCTGGGCGTCCACTGGCGATTATAGACTCTGACTGCCACGTCCGACTTCCCTCCGAGACACTGGACCATCGCTCAGCAGCATCTTCCGGACTAGGTGCTACCATGACATTACCTAAAATTTTAAAATATAATGAGACACAGCGTGATCCTCTGGGTAATTTCTCGTCTGCAGTGTTGATGGCCTCGGCCGCAAGTCGTGCTACACAATATGCCTTTCGAGACAAAATCGAGGCCCTACCTCCATGGGACGACCAGTCTGAGTACGGCACGATCCAGTCCACACTCTTTCTATTCTCCTCCCAAATGCGACGTCGATTTTCTGAATCTGCTACACAACAACAACAAGACTTTCTCACAAACGACAAAATCGACCAGAGAAAAATCGGCCATTTCCTCCTCGCACGGGCGTTCTTTCATCTAACACATTGCATGCTGAATCATCCATTCCTGTTAGGATTGAAACTACGGAAATGCCAATTCGATATCCCGCCTAGTTGGTTGAGTGATAGTCGACATGAATGTTTCGTGCATTCTATGGCATTGGCCGATCTCTTATTTCAAGCCAAAGCTTTGAACTGTAGCACTACGGCATTTTTCTGTTATTGTGTTATGGTAGCCGGATCGATTCAAGTTTTGTTTCTGGATGTAGAAGATCCTACCACGCAGGCCAGGGCACGAGAATGCGTCCAACGATGTGAACGTTATCTGGACGAAGCTGCACCTTATTATAAGGTTGCCAAATCTTTTGTACGTGGCTTCCGTCTAACTGTGCTCGAGTATAAATTAACTAATCTATACAGGCAACCGGATTACAAAGCTTCCTCTGCCAAAGCACCAGATACCGCACAATACTCAAAATCTACCCCTTTGCCGGCGACCTGTCACCCACAGATATAGAAATTCTTCGCTCTGTGGTGGACTTTGCCGTCATGTCGACTATAAGTACTTCTAATTCTCCATTGAATTCGTCTTCGCCAGGTACTGCTCATGATAAGCCGAGTTCTGATTATGATATGTGGCTACATTTAGACGATACGCCTGAGAAGAACTCGATGATGGGTAGCATTGAGGGATTGGCGGATCTGCCACAATTTCTCTTTAGTACTGCGTGGGGGGTGTCGTGACAGAATAGATTTGAAAGTAATGAAATATTCATCAAGTTGACTCTGAAAAGCCTTAGGGTTAAAACTTACCCTAAGAAACTTGAGACCGATAAGATAAGCCGCATTCCTTGGCGGCGGGGATGCCACCTCAGGCGACCAAGGAAATGCTGGTGCCTGAGAAGTACGGCTACTATGGGCTCAGCCTCACTCAATCCACGTACGTCTACTTGTCTCCATCTTCCTCTTCCTCTCTTTCTTTCTTGTTTTCCCCGTTCACGATCCCTCATTTCCTCTGCCCGTCTTCTTCGCTCCTCGGGTACGTTTTGTATCCTTAGGTTTGTTAACCGGGGCTGATCCAGTGGTGGGATATCGGAGGAATGGGGTCTGGTGGTTGATCCTTCATGCAATTCGAATCAATCTAAGCACTCATTTCTCATTCATCTATTCAGAAATTCTCTTGGATTTCATAGATTTAGAATCTATTAAGCTCTCCCATAGAGCTTGGTGTAAAGGATACGTCGACTGTCAAAGCCAGTGTCTTCTGAACCTTCACCATGTCCCAATTCTGTGGCTGTCTAGGCTCAACCAAGCCCGAGCCTCGCACTCAGATCCCAGCATATCCAGATGCTGGGTTCATGCCCAGGCCAGAAGCACAAATGGCGTTGGACATGCACCATCAACCACCACAGTACGACTCCGTCGACAGCGGCTATTCCCCCGTTGTCCCATTACCACGCTACACCCCGCGGCCCATGAGTATCCACGAGAAAACTCTTGAAAACAGCAACCAACGGTCCCCTAGCCGTGGATACGGACTAGATGAGAAAAACCGACAAGACTTTGAAGATTCAGAAAATGCCGTTCTGCAGTCCCAAAGCACGGGAAGCAGCTGCGCAACCGTAACCGCTGCCTCAACCACAGCACCCACAACAATAATGGACGACGCATCATCCGCGTACTCTTTTCCCAGTAGTTTTGGGCATACCTCCACTGAAACGAGGGAAACGCTGCCGCCGCCATATTCCTCTTGCGCATCATCGTTTTATGCACGCTCAAGAGCGTCGTCGGTGAGGAGTCATCGACGGAGTGAGAGTTTATTTGATTATTCATTAAACACTGGAAATGCATCGGAAGGTGTGGCGCCTCCCCCAGCAGCAGCAGCAGCAGCGATAATTGCACCACCGCCGATGGCGCATGTGCAGATGTCCCATCAGCATCATCATTATCCATCGGCTTCGATAAGCCATCCTCGACAAGCGACTTCGCCGAATCAGCGTAGGTTATCATGGGAGAGTCGGTGATTTCTCCTCTTTCCGATATGTCAACGATTGTACATATTTCATTCTATAGTTACCATCTCTAGAGGCACACGTACGGTGTTGTTATCCTTGGCACCCATCGCCAGTCCTTTAGTCTTTTTCATATCTGTTCAATGTCTCAATTGGCGTTTATTCACTTGGTGTTTCGAAGTACGGGCGGACCGGAGAAAGGGAGGATCTAATTGCAGTGGTGTTTATCTTCTTTTGAAGACTTTATTTGTTTATACATCTATGCAGGTCGTTGGATGGCAAATATAGTCCACATGGTTTGAAATACAGATCTTATAACTGACCTACCCTGTTCATGTCAGTCCAGCAAAACATATTAGATGGCATCGTCATTTATGATTGGAAAGGAACTTCGTAGTAATACATAGATGCAGTCTCAAAAAGGGCAAGATAATACATATCAACAAATCAAATGCTAAACGACACAGACATGTCTATGCCCTTGACTGAGCCGCTTTCAGCGGCACCATACTATTTCCCGTCTTTGCAGGAAGTTTATCTCCTTCCACCTCATCTTCATACAACTCATCACCCTCGTCCTCCTCTTCACCGAATATCCTTCTCCACACTCCATCCCACACCCCCTTTTTTGTCGCAAGGCCACCAATCAAGAAAATCGGAAGTTGCCAGACGCTAGCCCAGAACAGTCCTCGTGCACTACCCTTGCTGCCCTGATATTTCCAGAATCGATATGCTTCTTTGAGCATCCATCCATTCGCCAGCGAGCTACTGATAAGAAACCAGTTGTTCACGTATCCGGCCCACCAGAATCCGAAGGCGATGGGGAACATGAGCACCGAGTATCGCAGCGCGACACGTGCGTTTCGGGCTGGGTTGACCCAGCACATCATTTGGTGGCCTGCAGCTTTGTATTCAAATCGTATCAAGTGAGACAAGGAATTGAAGTGCGGGAACTGCCAGGCGAATAGCATTGACGCTAGTATCCATCCGCCGATGCTGTCTTCGCTGAATAGCATGTCCTTCCACGTGTCATGACCTGTTGTTGCGGTCTGTCCGGCCGCTGCTACCCAGCCCATCATAGGCGGAATTGCACCGACGATGGCGCCGATCCAGGTATTTATGACGTGCACCCTTTTCATAGGCGTGTATATGAAGCCATACAGAATGATATTGGCGGCAGATAGGCCCGCGACTGTTGGGTTCGTGCCGACATATAACAGTCCAACGCCAACAAGGCTGGTAGCAATGGCAAAAATCAGAGCGCCGCGGGTAGAAACGAGGCCTCGCACAAGCGGTCGGTTGCGTGTTCGCGACATGAGAGCGTCATATTTGGGCTCGAAGAACATATTAAATGCATTGGCGCTGGCTGAGGAGAGGAAGGTGCCTGCTGTAAGGTACAAAAATGTGAGCGTCGAAGTTGAGAGGGTCGGGAGTTGAGCGACGGATGGGTCCAGGTCGAGTAGTGTGGTTATAGGATATAAACCGTAGGCAGAGGTAGTCGAAAGAAGGATAAGAACGGATAATCGTGGTTTGGCGAGTGCAAGGTACGCAGCACATTTTCTGCGTAAGGACGCGGTGGGAAGAGAAGAGGATATGGCGGATAGCTGAGCTGATGCATCCAAGGGCAATTGTTCTTCGGGCGCGGCATTATCGCGAGATTGTTCTTCTTTCAGTCTTTTCCGCCGCCTGTGTGGGAGTTCTTGTGTTTGTTCTGTTGCTGTTATAATGGGTGTGTTGACGGTTGAGCTGCCTGTGCTGAGGGACGCCGTATGATCTCGGGTTGGAGGTAATGACGAAAAGAACCCATTTTTGAATATGCGTTTCGAAGGATTGTAGGAGAGAAAGAATTCTTTATTTCGAAACAGTCTCGGGGTGTTTGGTGAATCGCTAATAGTGCCAGACCGTCGAGCAGTCGAGGTTATGAAACTTCGTGAAGCTTTGCTCGCATTGAATATGCAACGGGAACACAACGAAGCCGCGTCTCGGGCCACGGGCGGCCGTATCAATGCTGGTCGTAGAAGCATTGCCGGATAATGCCCTGCATCGTTTGCTTAACATTGAGCCGTCATAATGCTTAAAATGTGTGGTTGTTAGCAGTGACTGAGTAGTCAGATACAAAAGTTCTTGTCGAAAGATGTCTTCGGGAGTCCGCAAAGAATGAACGCAAAGCTCCAATCAGACCAGGCGAATCACATGCCTCGAAATGGCCCCGCCGTCGGCGCTGTTCAAAATAATTCCAGCACGACTTCGTGTAATACTCAGTTATTTCATCACCTTACGCGTCTCTCACTTGGTACACTTATCAAAGTCGTGACTGGACCCGCCTCGCGCAATGGACAAACTACAAAATCTCGTGGTTGAACCACTCCAGCCCATCCTCAAACCCATCAGTGACGCCCTACCTGCACCAGTGCACGATGCCATCGTCTCCCTCATTGGCGCCCCCTGCCACAGCGCTCTCCTGCTCGACCTGAATGTCAATAAAGACCCCAAATGTACATCTCTAGCAATTTCCAAGGCTCTAGGTCTCGCCATCGTCGGCGCCAGCGCAATCGTTAAGGTGCCTCAGATTCTCAAACTGGTCAACTCGCGCTCCTCGGCCGGAGTATCCTTCATGTCCTACGCTATGGAAACCGCCAGTCTCCTAATTACTCTCTCATACAACGTTCGCCAACAGTTTCCCTTCAGCACTTATGGCGAGAGTGCTTTGATTGCGGTGCAGGATGTGGTTATTGGAGTTTTGGTGTTATCATTTGCTGGGAAGCCTGCTGGTGCAGCGGCCTTTGTTGCTGTGGTTGCAGCTAGTATCTATGCGCTTTTGTTTGATGCGACTCTGGTCGATGCGCATACGCTTTCACTTTTGCAGGCGGGTGCGGGTGTTTTGGGGGTTGCTAGCAAGCTTCCCCAGATCTTTACTATTTACAAGGAGGGTACTACCGGTCAGCTTAGTGCATTCGCGGTATGTATTGCGAGAATCCATTTTGTCAATTCGAGAACTTCGGCTAATTTGTTATTGATAGGTCTTCAATTACCTCCTTGGTACCCTATCTCGCATCTTCACGACCCTTCAAGAAGTCGATGACAACCTGATTTTGTACAGCATCGTGGCTGCCTTTGTTCTCAATGCTGTTCTCGCAATCCAGATGGTGTACTACTGGAACAGTCCCGCAAAGAAGTCTGCCGTTCCAGCAAAGCAAAACAAAAAGGCAGTCGCAAACTCCCCTGCGGCTGCTCAAGCTTCTGGTGTCTCGCCCAGACCGGCTGGGAAGAGTCCTACTACTCGCCGCCGAGGTTGATTGATTTCGATTGCGGTCTAGCTCCTAATTTCAAGTGTTTTCTTTTTGAAATCCATCAGTAAACAGTAAACAGTAAACATTCAGACTTGTAGTTGTGTCCTTCATACCTAGTCCCATATTGAGTCGTCATTTGTAAGTGTCTGCAATCAGACACCAACTGATTTCTTTTGTGTCATTCCAGCTCTCAAGCATGGACTTCAAGGACCAGATTTCGGCCTCGCCCCTGTCATCATATACCGAAAAACCTCGTCAAGCGGAATTGCAGGCGAAGCCGCTTCACTCAAAACATGCTCCCTCCCCCTCACAATGTCAAATTCCACACCACTTGCCCCGGGTCTAGTATGCACGCCCACGATCTCCATCTTCTCTCCTCCATCTTCATCCACATCCTCAAACTCCTCATCTTCATCTTCGTCTTCATCGTCGTCGTCATCATCATCCGGCAACGTTCGTCTCAAACCAGTGACAACATTTTCGATACCAGCCTCTTTTTCTTCAAGTGTATAATTCCCGCCCCAGTTCCGCCGCCGAGCTTCAGCATTTGCTTCGATGGGTGCCCAGGACCATAACTCTGCTAGATCGCTTTCGCTGAGTCCTCCACCAGCACCACCACTGCTAGTAGCCTCTGTACCCGCGATTCGACCGCGCGTAACCCAATCTTCGACTCTGGGATCAAGTTTTGTGCGCAGCAGTTGCTCCAGAACACCCTGCTGTGTATTCCCGGGAAATGAAGGTGCTGGGTATGCGACGAGAGAGGATAGAAGTTCTTGGTGTTCGGCGAGTTGGGAGCAGATGTTAACTAAGTTGTTGGATATGATGCTTGCTTGGGATTGGAGGGAGGACCTATGCAGTTCCCTTCTGTTAGCCAAACCCGCTCTCGTTTCAAACAGCCTTTGATAAGAAGGAAGAGACGTGGAGGTACTGTACCATGAAGGCAATGGATCGCTGTGATGCAAACTGCTCGTGAGCGAATCGAGGGAATGCGTCAGATGTAAAAGTCGCTGACGGGTTTGTTCGAGGATTTTAACCTGACTTTCATTTATGGCCGTCATGACTGCGAAAATCCCAATATTCAGACCCTAGCGTGGATTGACGCTCGATAAGGAAACTAGCTCTATGCGTAGAACAGCACAGTTAAAGTTGGTGGACAAGAGGTGAGACGGAAGAAAGGTAAAGCAGCGACCAATCATGTGGGCACGCAGATGCAGTCAATCGAGGTCCCGCTTTCTGTTATCGATCTTAAATTGTCCTCTATTTGAGACTATTTTATTTTCATTCTTATTAGCCTGCGAACCGTAGATTATCGGTCGTAGGAATCCCTTGATTAAAAATTCGAAATGAAGCCGTTGCGCGAGTTTTTCATTCCTTCTGTCTATGACGGAACCCGGCTCAGTTGCCGTATATATCAGCTTGACGGCATACACTATCAACAACTGCCTGTCATAAAAGCCGCCATTGTCGCACATCCATATGCCTCGCTCGGAGGAAATAACGACGACCCTGTCGTGGCTTCTATCACGGCCGAGCTTGTACGAAAAGGGTACCTTGTGCTTACCTTGAATTTCCGGTATGTATCATATTGTTTACAACTTAAAGACGCTAGATTCTGATTGCGGGTATAGTGGTGCAAGTTATTCTGGTGGCTCGACGAGTTGGACAGGAAAGCCTGAAATGGGGGATTACATTTCTGCATACGGATTCATGTTGAAATATAGCCAGCTTCTGGGCCCTGCCAAACCAGTTGAATTGGTCCTAGCTGGATATTCGTACGGATCAATGATAGCATCGCATCAACCCAACGTCGAAGATGTGATTTCTTTATTCAGCAAACCAACCGGCGACTCAATCACTGCCCGGGTTCTCGTCAAGGCCAAGAATCTGGCTGCCGGCGAGAAAGAAGAGACTGAAGAAGAATACTACGCTACTGAGGAGGTGCAGTTGGATGCAGATACCGCCAGCGACTTACCTGTGGCCAAAATCTCGTTTCTTTTGGTCTCTCCAATACTCTCATATGCTCTCGGCTTCGTGACATTATGGGGCAATTTGACAAAGATGTCGATCCAGGGACATAATATCGTCACACCGGCCCTGGAAGATCGACTTCCACAGTTTCGATCATTGATTGTATACGGCACCGATGATATGTTCACATCCGAGAAGAAGCTGCAAAACTGGACTAACAAATTGAAGAACGTGCCGGAGAGTCAAGTCAATGTAGTGGAAGTTCAGATGGCAGGACACTTTTGGGTGGAACCGTCTTTCCATCAAAAATTGAGGCAGGCTATCAGCGACTGGCTGGAACATAAGCGATAATCTGGCAGCTAGATTGTATATTACCTATTAGTAGTGCATGTGATGACTTAGATACGCCCTTGTTTACTGAAGACGATCGCTGGCATGTGAAAATTGAGTAGCGAGACCCCTGCCTGGAGTACACACCATAGAGCCGGGAAGGGTTAGCAATCAGAATCTAGTGGTGTTTAGGCCACCTTAAGATCTTGCCTGCCTTATCATGTTGCAGGGTTTGGACGCAAAGATTGATGTCTCCTGCTTTCTTGTAGTATGGGGCACATGGCACGGCAGGTGAGTCCGACAGCTGTTCATGCATGAACCAACACATGCAGGTCGAACAATATAATCTGATCTCCGAAACACATCCGAAAGGCCGGAGTCGACACGAAAAATGCGGTCCGCATTCTGTAGACTGTGACTAAGATAACTATAGAGCTGAAAAGTCTAGACTCGAATCAGCTGGGTAAAATGACTCGATGTGTGATTCAGGTTTCACCGCAATACCTGCAGGTGATCATCACAACAGCCTGTACGACAAGATCTGGTAGCCGCCGAGGGTCGTAGTTCGAGCGCATATGCATCTCATGGAGAACATTGTTGAGTGTTAGCTGGATTCAGAGTGAAATATATATGGGACAATAAGCAACGTCAAAATGCTTTTGATTCAAAAGAAAGAAAAACCCAGGATAGGGTTGATGTTATTTCTCCCTCTGTTCTCCTGTTCCTTCCCCACGGGCACAGTGGGTCGCTCTCTGCAGTGCCGTCATAATCATTTTTATTCGGCAGTTGCGACTTGTTGGGCCCTCGTGACTTGTGCCACGATTCCGCCTCTTTCCTTCTTCCATTCTTTGCGACTCTAATTTTATTCAGTCGAGTGTACTTGCTTGGTGTCATTCAATCTTTGGCTATTCTTGGATTATCTACCGTTTTTGTTCATATTTTTTACTGGGTGGAGTAACCGCATACATATCTTACTACTATCTGCTCTATGACGAAATAGATTGAAGCCTCCATGGCTTGCAGGTACTCGTGAGCACAGACAGCGCTCCGCCGATCGACCAATCATGAACACATTTCGAGATCCGGCATTGGTACATGCGCAAATACACAGGAAGAAGAGCCTACAACTCGATCGATTGCGAAATGTCGAAAATGGTACGGTCAAGTCGTCCGGACTCGCAAAGAGAGCCTCTATTGCGGGCCTTTCGTCACTGGTCAAGGATGGTGTTTCTTGGGCTGGTGATCGGCTGAATACCTACAGGGATGGATTGTCAAGGGAAGAGCGGGAGGAAAAGTTGCGAAGAGATAATCGGAAACAATTGTTGTATTTGAAGATGCGAAATGTACGTCGAATATACTGAGGCAAACTTCCTGTCCATAGGTACTGACTTGTATGCTCTTAGGCCGTTTCGTTCGAAGAATGGCGCTCATGCGCCAGTGAGTTGGATGAGCTGGAAGGCAACAACGAATGGAAGGAAGCCTTCGAATCAGACGAATATAATCCTGTTTTGGTACTGGAACGGATGAAGGAGCTAGAGAATGCACGAATTAGCTGCGATGTCAGTCGCATGCTGTTTCTCATCCGAACAGCATTGTCAAGAGATCTGGGAAATATGAGTAGTGCGGCTTTATACCGACATTCGCATATCGGGACTAAGAACCTTATCGATCAATATATTACAACAGCGCTTAACACCATATCGACACTTTTAGATTTGTCCGGGAACGACCGATGCGACTCTGCTGAAATGCAGTACATTCTTGATCAACTGCTATCTGCACGGCAAGCATTTGGCCGTAGTGCTATTTCATTATCAGGAGGCGGAACTTTTGGAATGAATCACGTCGGAGTTATTAAGGCGTTATGGGAAGCGAGGCTCGTTCCTAGAATTATCTCAGGCGCATCCGCGGGAAGCATTGTTGCAGCCATATTCTGCGCCCATACCGACGATCAGATCCCTGCAGTTTTGGAAGCTTTCCCTTACGGCGATTTGGCTGTCTTTGAGCCACAAGGCAATGAGCTGCCACCGTTGCAGAAGATGGCTCGTCTTTTGAAATACGGTTCGGTCTATGATAGCTCGAACCTGGAACGAGTGATGAGAACTTGGCTTGGAGATATGACTTTCCAAGAAGCTTACAATCGCACGCGAAAAATCTTGAACATATGCATTTCGAGTGCTGGCCTTTATGAGCTTCCACGACTATTGAACTATATTACAGCACCTAATGTGCTGATATGGTCCGCAATGTAAGGATTTCAATTCAATTCGAGTTCAATAACTAATTGGCATAGTACTGTATCATGCTCGGTGCCTTTTGTGTTCTCCCCATCTGTTTTGATGGCCAAAGACCCTCTCACAGGAGCGAACGTACCCTGGCATGACGAGCGCGGCCAATGGATCGATGGCTCTGTGGACGGAGACTTACCTATGACTCGTTTGGCAGAAATGTTCAATGTCAACCATTTCATCGTTTCACAAGTCAATCCGCACGTCCTCCCGTTCCTAGAGAAAGAAACCGGTCCAGGAAAAGACGACCAACGACAAGCCTGGTTCAGCTCTCCGTGGCTGAGTGCAATGACAAATCTCGCACGCGACGAAGCCTTACACCGTATGAATGTGTTTTCGGAAATGGGTGTATTTCAGAACGAGTTTATGAAAACAGCATCAATCCTGAGTCAAAAGTACTCGGGCGATATCAACATTTACCCAGAGATTCCGTACGCACACTTTCTGCGTATCCTTCAGAACCCGACTACTGAATTTATTCTGCAAACCTGCCTTAATGGCGAACAAGCCACTTGGCCAGTGATTTCCCGCGTGCGAAATCATTTAGCTATCGAGCTGGCTCTTGACTCGGCAGTACAGACAATGAGAGCGCGTGTCGCACTCAGTCCTCCCGTTGCAGTGCCTTTATCGTCGTCATACACAGAGGCTCAATCGCGCATGCTCCCCGAAAACGATCAACGCCCTGTGATGTTTCCTAGACGAAGCTCATATAACGAAGCCGGAAGGGTGAGAAATACACGTTCCTCATCGCGGCGACGACCGAATGGAGATTTGCGCAAAGCCCACAGCTCCGTTTCTATTGAGTTTGGCGAACTGCAGAGGCCTGGTAGCCCCGTCTATCGCTACAAGCATGGTCAGACAAGAAGTCTGACCGAGTCACCAAAAATTAACAAGACACGTGTGCCGAGGACAAATGCAGACGAGACGTACTTTAATATACCTAGTGACAGTGACGATGAGTCGTACACTTCATGGTCTCAGCGTCCCAACTTGCCACAGCAGGCCACGTATATTGGGAAGCCACCTTCAATCGACACGCCGAGATCTGGTCAGACAAGTTCTGCAGCATCTCGACGGTCTTCACTCACGAAGAGTGCCTCTAATCCTACTCGACCAGCGTCTGCTGGAGAAATTTACCTGTCGTCGATCACGCCTGGATTTTAGCCCTAATCAGCTCTGTCTATGTACCCAGTTGATAAAATATCTCAGCCACGAACGAAATGCGTTACGAAATGGAACGGCCTTGATTCTGGATTGCATATATACCCATATCTTTGCATCGGACGATATTAGACAACACTTCGAATTTCTTCATGTATTTAAAAAATATACCTTTTCGTTGGAAAACTTGATAGCATGGTGTATGTCCGGATACTTATGGGGAGCAGAAATCAGATGGTGAAGCATCTTTCGGGAAGTCTCATTCATCTTATGTAAATATGACTAGAAGACAGCTTAATAGATGGCTATAGAGGTCAGCTCGAGAAAGTACCATTAAACATGTTCGTGCCACAGAGTAGTAAAGTCGTCCCTAATTCTCACGATAAGTTCGGGATAACGAATAGCCGAGCGGACGTGGGGGTGCATATTTACACATTGTTCAAATGCGACTTATCTACAGTATCGTACGAAGTCAGTAGGATACAGCCCAGGCAACACTCCACGGATCACTCGGGTCTCAACTACATACACCAGGTACAAGACTGCATGCAGAAGATCCGTGGGTATGGAAAAATGTTTCCAATGTCCCAACCGGCAGTCGAGAACGGCTAGTATCATCGCGGGACATCGGGGAGACCAATCGCACCAATCATATCCTTCTATTTTCAACTATTTGTATAACATAAGGTCCTTACTATTTACCATAAATACTATACTAATTTGGTAGAACCTCACAAGTGTTGTTGTTTGCGATATTCCATGACTTCTATTTATTATCGATACAGTTGACCGTGGGGCTTCCGTAGGTTGTCTTCTGTTTATTCGGCGACTTGTCCGAAGTTAAGGCTTGCAGATTTGGTGGAAAGTCGTATAACTTAACTATAGGTACGTCATATAACGCTTTGAGAATATATTTCGAATACACGAGCTACGAGTCGGGAGAGATCGGCCTCTTGTCTCTTTTTCTCGAGTTGAAAGAAGGCCGGAATAGTGTATACGCGGCATTTATCCATGGAGGCTAACCCCACACTTTCTCTACAGAGTATCTACCGCGTCATCAATTCAATATTCTTTCTTTTGAATACACCCAGAAAATTTGTCAATATATAGAAGAAAACAGCCAAAATGACAGCAGGACTTCTCTACGTCACAATGCAGCCCAAACCAGGCTTGCCCGCTCCCCAATTCCACGACTGGTACAACAACGAACATGGGCCCCTTCGTCTCCGACTCCCTTTTTTCCCCAATGGCTACCGATTCCGCGCCATTGACGGCGATGACGGAACTGGGCCCTACAGCGCGGAAAAACATGAATGGGTTGCGTTATACGATGTTACCGACAGCAGCGAATTCACGCGTCCACCGTACACTACTTTGCGCGAAGATAGCATCAAGACTGAGCGCGAGAAGGAGACCATGTCGCAAATCACGGTGGGGAGACGGATGTTCGATTTGATCAAGGAGTGGAAGGCAGATGATTATAAACCGTTAGAAGATGTGGAGACACCAAATTCAAAGGGGTATCTCATTATTCCGGTCTGTTTCAAGATCCGGCCGGGAACGGAAGACAAGGTTGAGCATTGGTATAACAATGAACATATTGCGCTGCTGCAAAAGGTGCCTGGATGGCGTCGTTCGAGACGATTTGTGACTTCTTCTGTTTTGAACCCTGCGGCAGGAGAGAAGGAGTATCTTGCAATTCATGAATATGCCAGTCGAGATGGACAGGACGGCCCTGAAATGAAAGCTGCTATTTCTACAGAATTGTCAAAGGATATTTATAAGAATGTGGTAATTGGCCGTGTGCGTCGGGTTTACGAGTGGTATTATACATTTGGCCCTGCGCCTAGAGATCTTACATCTCTTTCGGACCCATCATATGCTGCAACTTTCGAAAGCAGGGATGGTTTAACGCACACACGCGCCGCTTCGACGACGATCAATAAGAGAGCTGTTATTGAATCGTTTATTACAACACCAGATGGCGTACAAATTCCCTATAAGCTTGAGGGAAGCGCCGACCCCGAGGCACCGCTCATCGTCTTGGTAAACTCCATACTCTCGGACTGGGGTATCTGGGACGAGTTCTTGGACATCTTCTTCTCCAACCCCAAAAACCAAAAATACCGGGTCGTTCGCTACCGTCCCCGCGGCCGTACCAGCGATCCAGGCGAAACACCCGTGACAGTGGACCTTTTGAGTCAGGATATTATCACCATGCTCAACGCGCTCCGCGTCCCCAAAGCCGCCGCAGTAATCGGTGTCAGTCTCGGGGGTGCAACTTCGCTCAACACGGCACTTAAATACCCAACCCGAGTTGCAAGCTTTGTCGCTTGTGACACCAACTCCCTCGCTCCTCCCAGTAATCCGACTGCATGGGGTGAGCGTATTGCGCTCGCTGAGTCCGATCCTGATGCACCCACGGACCCGAAAACGGGTGCAAGGCTTGTAGGTGAAAAACTGGCTGAAATCACCACGAGACGCTGGTTCGTACCTGCTTCTTACGACGGCGGCGCTCAACAGGCCCGCGCTGAGAGAGTAAAACAATACGTTTTCACCAACCATCTCGAGGGATTTAAGAAAGGCGTCAAAGCATTGTACTCTTATGACCTGCGCGAAGAAATGAAAACTGGCTCCGTCCGGGGATTATTTGTGGTTGGAAGCGGGGACGGAGTCTTGCCGCAGGGAATGAAGAAGATGGCCGAAGACTATGGTGATGGAAAATCAGAGTTGAAGATCATCGAGAATGCTGGTCATTTGCCGATGGCGGAGCAGCCAGAGGAGTTTGCCAAGGTTATTGATGCTTTTCTGTAGATTTTCACTTGGGATCCAGGAGGCGCTGGCATGGATTGGGTGATTTGATTCGTATATTATTTTTTGCACATAGATGATTAAATGCGTAGGTATGGGATGATAGATTAGAAAATGATCACATACATCCACTTGTCTTGAAATCGTAAGTCTAGGCCTACAAATTTTGTTTCTTCTTTTTTTAAATTATGTATTCTCGACGTGAATGAGCCGTGTACTGTATCTAAATGCAACCCGATATCTATGGCAGCCTAGGTGTACTAAGGATTCATTTTCCTAAAGTCCATGAACTATCGCCCCACATCATTCAATGTTGGTGATCCTTGTCGCAAGCTTCAGCTTGATCATAGATTGTTAAGAACCTGCATTGCTTTGTTGCCTAGTTGACATATACCAATTACATTCGCAGATGATCATGAAGGGGACGCTAGTTCCAACATTTGAAATTAGTGCCATCCGGGAGTGCCTTCATGTCCATGAGTAACAGTGACTCACCACTACTCCAGATACAAATAAATATACATTGGATATCGAAGACGAAGTGCGCCAGAAGGTCTTCTCAAGAAAAATGGCTCATCAAACACACAACATCCACTGGGATGCGTTGACTTCGTGTCTACAAATTTACTCTCCCGAAAAACCCACCATAGAGCAACCGATCAACCTGTATCTTCGATTTGAGGATGACCAAGACAAGAAGATCAGCCATTTCGTCGCATCTTTCGTGAATAGTATTCAAGAACACACAGCTTGCGAGCGCAAAAAGTATCCTGAGACGTTTGACATACCCGAAGAAGATGATCTAATTCTGGGAGTGGACATAACACACAAGATCACTCCGCTCGTACACAAATGGCGCGAGAGCTACAATTGGGCTTTAGCGTCCAAACGATACCACAAGAAACCACAACCTCCTCCCCGAAAATTATGCACTCACGACAAGGAAGGCTTTGAATGTGGATGCGTAATTCCGCTTCAGGAAAGGAAAGCATCCGCTTTCCTCCGACGGCATTATTCGAATGACTGCCACGAATTTTATGAGACGAATACAGGCGCATTCTATAATATCGAGGTTGTCAAGACACTCATTTTATATGAAGAGATGGAGCCAGTTCTCCGTATTGGTGCTCATCCGGAAGTTGACTATGAGAGTTGGCAAACCCAACGTCAATGCTATTGCATGGTAAGCAGCCAGTTCCCTCTTGAAAATTCCAAAGATACAACTAGACTAACGCTACTTGGCAGGAAAGTGATGCCGGTTGGGATACTGTCTATGAAGCAGCGTTTAACGCCTATTTCTCACTAAACATCCTGTACTCTTTCCCAGAATTATGGGCTCATGGTTCTTCATCAATTAGCAGGCCGACAGACTACAGATCCACAAAACTATATCAAACGATGCTCCGGTCATGTACCTTTTCGGACTGCACGTCCGAAGTACCAATGTACCCCCACAGAGCATTCTTCGGTATAGGCGACGACCAATTTCGCAGCTGGCCTCGCTTCGATCCCGTCTTTGATCTGAAATACGGCCCCCGGCCCGATCCAAAAGCATTCAACCGCGAGTTCCCGTATGGACTGGCACCGATAGAGGAAGTTCTCAACGCTGAAGAACATGATACGGGGTATTTGCCGGATGTTACTGCAGTCGCCTTTGTTAGGAGTATGTTGTATAAGAATGGGTTACCCGTGGAATTGATTGATGATGTGTTGGAAGAGGCAGATTATACGGTCAAACGGAGGCTAGTTTATGCCCACGATCCGTTTCATCTCGCAAATGTGGGGGAGTTGCAGAATTATTTGAAGTACTGTTGGCGAGTGATGATTAACTGTAATATGATGGCTGATCAACTGAGAGTGAAGATTGATTGGGAGGGTTTGATTTATAGAACTCTGTCATCGCAGTTATCGTCGCCTGGTGGAAGGAAACTTGGTTGGTATACCGGGCGATGATGATTGGGCATATCACTCGAGCATGGACGTCCTGTCTCTCTATAATACAGATACTTATATAAACAGACATATACTTATTGAATCAAGTTCAGTCCTCGTTAGTAACGTATGTCTGTGTGGTATTATCAGCTGTGAATTTTGCTATCTAGGTCTTGATTCCCGTACGTAGTCGAAATCCTACCAGAAGCTTTAATCGCACTTAAAGGTCTAACTGGACACCTGTGAAAGCTTCTGAAGTAAATGACTTGTGGAGGTAACTATTGTGTATGATATCCGAAATGGCACTTGCATTATACTTGCTATCAAGTGAGAGTATAACCCTGCCTGGTACTATTCTGTGTACCATCTCACTTTCGTGATCATCCCTATCCGGCTGACATTGAAAAGCTTCACAAATACTATTATCACATATTCTTAGTAGAACAATGTTGAAATCACACTCTGTTACAGGAACAAAGCCTTAATCTAACAAGATGCGAAGCCTGTGCCTCACTTTTGTTAGCATACATCACTGTGTTCACGACGCCGAGACAACGACATCAACAACATCAATCGCCATGGCGATTTCACACAATTATGTCGTCCACACAATAATATAATTTAAATTATTTTTTCATTTTCCCTCCTCTCTTCCAGACTTGCTCCAACATCCTCATCCTCGATTTTGGTCCTCACCCCTTTTGTTCTCGTACCTTTCATCACGTACTCGTTAGACCTGTTATCAGATACTCGAGACCTCCCCTGATACAAATACGCAAGGCAGTCTTCGACACCTATTTAAAATGGAAGACGCCTCGCCTCCAGGCCATCATGGGTCTGAGGATGTCACGGTAAGTCGATCCCTCCCAAACGCTGAGCAAGAGATGAGCTTGTCTCTGCTTTTCTCCATGGCTGGCTTGCATTAAGACACCATAATCTCTGCTTGATATCAAGCCATGATGACTGACTGCTTTGCTTGTGGAAATACTCAGATGACGAACACCGAAGGTGAAGCTCAAAACATATTCGACAATATGTTATCTGAGTTATACGAGCAATGGGCCTCACAAAACCCTTTCATGCTTCAAAATGGAGTCCTTCCAGAAGATAATATCGACCCACTGCTCTTGTCTCAGTCTCTAGACATTTCAAATATGGTTGATGCTTCTTCATTGGCACCTGTTTCCCTAACTCATCAGCAAGAGCAGGTTTATCCCTTTGGCATGGACTCATCCGCCATCCGTCCAGCCGAACAGGTCGCTGTCTCGACTCCTATTCACCAGCAGGAAAACATCTCTGCTGTATTGTCGGACTTCTCTCCAAACTCTGCTGTTTTGCACACACCAACACACAGGGACAGGGGCCATTACGGATCTGCCCGTCGTCGTACAGGGGCATTAACCAACTTTCAATCCATCGCACCAAGCCCTGAAAATGAAGCTGCGTACAACTTTGAGCCAATCCCTGAGAACCAACAGGGTATTCTGAGTCCTAGCCAATACATCAACGAGGATATCCCAGAGTTTAGACCACGCAGAGTGACACCTGAGTCTGAGCCCAGGTTCCCTGAGCTTCTTTCACCTTGTCTTGTGGCTGATCCCAACCCGCTCGAAGGTGCTGCTGGTGGCTTTGATAGTCAGGGGACGGAGCTTGGCACTGCTCAAGAGATAGCCCAGTTGCAGAATGCTGTAAGTCATCTCTCACTGAGTGAGCAGTGGGTGGTAAGTAAGAGGATTGTCAACTGATATTCACTGGTACAGCTTCAGTTCCCAAATCAGTTCCCTGTCGGTCCCGCGGCATACACGCACGGGATTACTACTACAACTTTTGTAAGTCATCGATCAGTGAGCGATGATTGATATCTGAGAGGAGCCTCAACGAATATTGACTGCCATTACTATAGCCTCCCGGTTACACCCCCGCAGCAAACGGCAACTGGACCAATTCTGTATGTTATTTCTTGTTGAAAAATCATTTGGTATTTGAGGGGCCTTCGACTGATATTCAATGCTATAGTCCCAATTTGACAGTTACAACGTCGTCGCCCCCCCAAACGCAAACGACACTGCCCCAAATACAGTAAGTTATTACAATCGAGTGATGCTTGATTTCAGACGGGGCGTAAGCTAACCATGGTGTGATTTCTCAGCTTGCTCCCTACGTTCCTGTCGGGCCCCCGCGTACCATGGCAGCAGATCCTCCTGTCGCTACAGGTTCTAACGAAAGCACCGCGTCAAATGCTGTAAGATTCCCCAGTCTTTCATCAGCAACCAATATCAGGCAGAGCCAAAGATCTCTGCTTATTTCTTGAAATAAATCACTAACCATATTATCTGTGCGAAAAGATTGTGCCTTGGGTGAGACAAGAATTCGCTTGACAACACCGAGACCACAACGTCAATCTAACCATTTTCCCCAACAAATAGACAGCTAGATTGTCTTTCCAATCTGAACCAGTGAGTAGATCCTCGATACCGACATGACTTTTGATTGCTATGTGTGAAACTCTCTGGGACAGTTGCTGATCACGTCTTCTCCTTTCAGGACCCAGAACGCAGAGCCAAAATGGAGGAGGTACCAAGGATCACACCACCATTCACTTAGAGACTATGATCCATAACTAATGCTAACGATTTTCTTCGATGATCAAGATTGCCAGCGTTTCACATATGGTAAGTGAAGGATACAGAAATAATCGTTGACGTCTATTTTGAAACTAACATCTGGACACAGTTGTTGTCATCTAAGGCCACCGTGAGATCACCTTCCAGCTATCCTTTACTTAAATCTTTATTGTTCATCAGGATAGACTGACAATTCTCTCGATGCTATAGTTGTTCGCTGCAAAAAAAGCTGTGAGATTCACCGATAACAAGTCCATTGATCTATTAACGAGGGGTACACAAAGTCTGATGAGACGATGCTAACCTCGATAAATACATTTCAGAAAGTTCTCCAAGCTGGTAAGGCAGCAGATGTGAGTACCTCAAACCGTCATGATATAATGTCCTTGGGATTTTGTATACTGACGTGCTTCTAGGAGGAGATGAAAAAGAAAGCAAACGTATGACTTCCATATTTGACTATCACTGACCGTTTGCGGTTTGCTTCGAGATGTATGTCATTTGAAAGAGCTGTTGCTGACAAAATGATCTACGATTCATAGAAGGCTGGAAAAAAGAGTGTGAGTCCACCTCTCTGCATCAAGGAATTTGTTCTAGCAAGCGCATGACTGACCGAGCTATCGTGTTAAGACCAAGGGACAAGCGAACATCGAACAGCCTGCAGCTATGAACCAGCCATCAACTTCCAGCCGCCCAACTTCGATCAATCAGCTGGCACTTGGACATCAGCCTGCGTCTTTCAACCAGCTAGCATCTACCAGACCCTCAGCCAAAGCTCGTGGGGGAAAGGATCTCATTATCCCAAAGCCCACCAATGAAGAAAAGATCACACAGTTTTGGAACGGCCGCCGAGACAAATTTGGAAAGGTAAGTACATAGCTTCCTTATCTCAGAGGCTGTGCCTTGTAGAGACAATACTAAGTTGAGACTTCTATAGGAACTCGAAGCAGTAAGACTCGATTACCTTACGCTGTCAACTTTACTAACGGCTTTGCAAGTCTTTTCTCTCTCATGGGACTTTGGAGAAGTACAACCCAGGGCCAGTCGAGAATACCGCAGCAGGCGGGTCAGGATTCGGTCAATACGCAAATGAGCTTGCCGTGAGTTTTGTTTTTGTGGAGCGATGCGTGTTGCGCGGAATTGACTGACATTGATATTCAATGCTTAGAACAACCATCCCAAACTGTCGCAAGCTATACTTTACCAACCAGTGCCCCCCTCTGAGCTCATGTTATACTGTGAAATAATGAACAAGGATAACTTCGACCGAGCTGTTTTTTCTGGACAAGTCATCATCGCATCGTACGACATCAAGTCAGACTGGTGGCACAAAGTCAATATCTGGGCATGGAATCGTTTCGGTATGGCGCATTGTCTCGACGAGATCGCAATCATCATCACACCGTTCCACATCGTCTTCGGTCGGATCCCTCGTACTACAGATATTGCAAAGCTGAAGACAGACTGGCGATTGATAATGGGCCTAGTTGAAAAAACCTACCGGACTCCCGTCGTTGCTGCTGAGACACAAACTTGGGCCTACATGTACCGTCTCCTGCCATGCACTGTGGAGGGACTGGATCAGATCGCTCAGAGCCGTAGCCAGCTACGCCATTCACTCCAGTTTCTCAATGGGCTGAGCAACGACTCCGTGTACCACAACCGGTTCCGACAGTTTCCTTATTACGTCCCTCCCGTTGGCAGACCCCTTCCAGGCAAGGAGTTTGCTATCCGAGTCGGCCGTTTCGGTCAGGCTGGTCAATACGATCGTCTCCGAGTTGAGATCACTGATGTTGCGGGACGACGTGTTATTCAAGATTGATCTGATGAGCCTAGTTACCTCCACTGGAACAATCTCATCAGCAATCGACGTCGAACCGACTTGATCGAATGTGAAGTTTTCTCCTACATTCGACCCTATCAACGAGCACCACCATAAACGACAAAAACCAAAAAAGTTGAAAACAAAAAACCATTTAAAAAAAACGGATTTCATTCTTTCCAGTTGTGACGTCTTTCATTCTCTTTGATGTGTGAATAATTCTGGTCATGTTTCTTTCTCTGCCTTGCAGAACTATGGTTGCTAGCAACCCCTAATTTCTAATCATTCAGACACTTTCTCAGATGAGAACAATGGAATCAAATTTCGGTGCTCAATTTATGGAAGTTTCAACCTCAGTAGTTTCATCAAGTATAGATTTCTTCTCGCCTTCCGTCATGGACTGCGAAGTACCACAGAAGGTTGGAGAAAAGACATAGACCCTTATAGACCTACCATCTCAGTTATGTTACATGTATTAGCATCGTACTCCAGTTGTTCTATATTTGTAGTACTGCATTCTACAACATAACCGCCATGCCAATGAGAGGCAGCAATCCAAAATTCCAGGCCTCATTGATGCCCTGGACCTTCGTTGCGGCACCTGTCTTCACAGGACCGGTCAACACACTTCCTGTAGCTGTAGTCGTACCTGTAGCACCCTTGCTTGCTGTGCCAGTGACTCCATTACTTGCAATTCCAGTGGCGGTGCTACCCGAACCAACATCCTTTGCATTATACGGCGCAGCAGTAACGGTAAATGTCTGACTTGCCAATGTCCAGGTAATGGTCTCACCCGCCGGTGGCGAGGTAAGCGACGAAGGACACGCGGTTGTCGATAGCGCATTTGTGCCTGCAGGAGGCAGAGCGGTAGGATCAAGGGATGTTCCGTTATCGGCAGAGTAGAAACCGTACTGGGCACAGGTATCCGCAGTAAGTCCTGCGCAAGAGCCGCTGGTTTTCTCAAAATTGGCGGCTTGGCTGTCAAAAGCAGAAATTCCGAGTTCGTCAGGAGATGTGTCGGGACAGATTCCGTAGAATCTATATATAAGGTTAGTAGCCGGTTCGTGAAAATGTATGGATGTAATCTGAATTGTAGATAATGGCAAACATACGCAGACAGGGCGGCACTCCATCCACAGCACTCGCAAGTGAAGACAGCATCGGAGAGACCATCGACGAATTTCGAGCACGTGGAACCCGCGGCTCCTACATTAGCTGTAATATTGTTAAAGACTTCCCCGAGATTGCATGGACAGTCTCCAGGCGCGTTATCCGGAGCCGGGTAGTAAGGAATTTCGACGCTCACGGTCTGTTCCGCGAGGTATTCGGAAACTAGGAATTGATACTCGCAGGAGTACATCTTGATTTGTCAAGTCGGAAGACGCCTTTCTGGTTGTATGGAATGGGTACCTTGTTCCAGCAGGATGTCTGATAGCAAAGCATCTGATCAACCCATTGTGTCCATTGGCAAGCAATAACGATCTAATCGTTTCCACCAGCTGCAGACATGCATGATTTGTATTTTGTCTCTGCTAGGCTGTCTATTTAGTATATTTATGTCATGATTAGGGCTTGCGCTAAATTAGGAAAATCGCTAGATGCTTCTATATTGGGGTTAGGCTTGGTGTGAGCCGTTGCTACATTATTAGCATAATTTATTATCCCTGTCGGTGCTTACATTAATTTAGCGAGTTGGGGATTGGGAGGAGAACTGTTGATTGTAGTATTAAAAGATCTGTGATATGGTCATATATCCATAATTTGGAAGAACTTGATGAGAGGGTTTGGATGTAAGACCGAGATGAAAATAAAGACGAGAAGAAGATCACGAAATAAAAAGAGCCGAAATAGCTATAGTTGACAAGATGAGCCATCCAGAGGCATGAGAAATTGTACCTGCTCCCTGGGGTAAGGTAGCTGGCCCACCCGATGATGTCGTGTTCAAAGAACTAGATGACCCCTTCGACGATTCTGAGAGAGAAGACGAAGATTCGAGACTGCACAGCCCAGAGCCGTTCAGATTAAAAGTCGGATAATAAACTCGCGGCTGCCCCTGGCCCATGGGAACCGTGATTGTACCATTTTCACCAGCGATAACAGTACTATCACACAAAGTCACTTCGGTCAAATTCGTGCCCGGATCCGCAACCCCAGGTACTTGTAGCGTATAATCTCCGCCTTGCAAACCCTGGTTCGATAGCACGGCAACAATCTGCGCGCCGTTGGGACCCTTGCGAGTGGCATATGTGGATCCGTCTGTGTAAAGGATAGAGCTCCAATTTGTAACATAATGGTCATCAATGGAGATGGCGTGATTGCGAAGTTTGTTGAGTGTCGATGTCAGGTTATATAGCTCAGCGGAAGTGTCGTACTGAGTAGGCCATAGAGCTTGTCGGTTGTGTGGAGAATAATTGCCAGGTAAATGTTGTTCTTGACCGTAGTACATCTTGGGGATGCCGTCACTGAGAATGGTGAATGCGAGTGCATTTTTTGCCAACTAATCATGTCAATCTACGTAATGGCACGTTAGACTTACTTATGGGTACTCACAGCAATGTCTTGAGTCAGCGAGGCAAATCGCGGATTATCTTGGTTCTCGATAAAATTTGCAAGGTACTGAGGCGAATGACAAGCCTGACGCATCGCTCCTACCATAGAAACCAGATCCGCCATCTTGCCAGCAGTGAAAGCATCAATAATCTTCCCGTACAGAGCATAGTTCTCTAGTCCAGAGGTAAGATTCTGATAGCCGCACAGAAACTCGGCATCCCCATCATACACCTCGCCGATTGCATAAACGCCAGCACTTTGAGTGAAATTGGGGAAGAAAGTAGACTCAATCTGCTTTGCTCCATCTATCCTAATACCATCAATACCGTACGTGCTGACCAGATCCGCAATCCACTGATCAAGTGTTGCTGCAATGGCCGGATCGGTTGTCTTGATTCGTGGCGTAGCAACACCTTCGTATCCAAGCCAGCAGCTTGTATACTCCGTTTCATTCGACCAATCAATGATGGGGCAATAATGTGTAAAATCGGAAGACTGGTTGAATGGAGCAAAGACAGAGTAGTCAATGAGTGTGGAATTACTGGCAGTCATATTGGTTTCACCAATGCTATAAGCAAGCTCATTCGCCACTACATCAACCATCAAGTACATGTCACGTTTGTGTAGTTCCGAGACCAAATTTTTCAGATCATCTCCGGTACCAAAGTGGCTGTTGAGTTGGTAGAGATTCTGAGGCCAGTAGCCATGAAACGCCTCGCCGTAGATGGTGTCTTCAGGAAGATTCTCCTGAATCGGCGAGATTTGAACAGCCGTGAATCCCATTTCTTGGATATAGTCCAGCTTTTTGACGAGCCCGGACCAGGTACCGCCGCAGTATTTGGTAATGTCGCAGTTCTCGGCAGACTCGACAGGCCGCGCATAACGGTCTGTAATAACTTGATAGATGGATCTTTTTGCCCAGTCATCGGCTGATGCAGCATTGGCACTTGCTGCAATTGCCAATGCATTTGCGAGAATGGCCAACGATCTCATATTGATTTACTAAGAAGTAATCGGGAAGACTGCACGAGGAATGAAATATTGGTAGGGACAGAATTAGGTCATTGCCTGGCCCTGAAGAGATGTAATGACTGTAAATGGAGAAAAGAGTGTCGGTAGTTGGATATACGAATACAAGAACCCAAAGATGAAGCAACAACTTTCGGAGCCTCCACACAGGGGCCTTCCCTCTTTATGTATTTGACTTGCATGGTAAGGCCATGCAACAATCCTGTCCCTGCAGCACATTACTTCTACTTACCTCTCCGATTCGTACTTGGGTCCAAGCATAATGCGGGGAGCTCCAGTTCCTGACTTGAAGATAAACTGTAGCAGTGCTTGAAAACTGGTTTCGGATGATACGTTTATGCGTTGTCCCTTGCAGATTGGTGTGACCTGGATAGTAGTAGTCTATACGCCGTTGCTTGAGTGAAACAAAGAATACACGTCCCGAGTGACTTGTTGTAGGTATGGTTCTAATAGCTGCAAAAATCACGGCCATGAGATTTGTTCTCTGGCACACTCTATCGATCTGAATTATGAAGCATGAATGGATAATGAGTCGCGGCCTCTGAGGTTCCAGTTCAATTTGATAGTCCAAGAGCACCGGTCGCACTTCACCCCTAGCAGGAACAAGGTGGCCAGGTTCTAAGAAATTTACCTTGTTCGGTCAACCTTTCCGTTCGTTGATCACTGAACTAATTCGGTTTCAACGTCAGATGACTGCCGACAGCCTGTCGCATTTTGAGGGGGGTTTGTGTCACGTAGACTGTGTTGTCTGGCAATCTAGAACATGATCTGTCCTCAAAATTAATCTCATGGGCTTTGAATTCCAAAATCAACACGTTATTCGAGAAGTAGGATTTAAAAACCATTCGTGTGCATTCGGCGAGGATTAAAGGGCGGACTATTGATTTCACGACGGCCCCTTGCGTCCATGATACGACGCAGATTGGTCTAGGTCATCTTGTTTGTCAATTTCGACAACAAGTTGTGCGTCTCAGAAAAATGATTTTATGTACCGTATTCATCATATCTGTATTGTTCCGAATTTTCTCTAGCTGAAGAGACGTCCAGCCGGGTCACAAATGACTTGGACGAGGTTCCCGCTATAGAGCCATATCAACTCAAAAACTTATTGTTCATGTGGGACAGCGCTGTTGTTGCTGTGATTGCGAAATGCCTTCGAATTGTCTCTTGGTTATCGGCTTGCGTCGAGTAATAATCGTCAACTTTTGGGCAATTGGTCGCGGTGCAAACCACAAGGTTGCGACCATCGACTTGTTTGCCCATATTGAGAAAGATGAAAAATAATTCAAGTCGCAGAAAAGAAAGAATAGAATTAAAAGTGATGTGGAATGACTGTCCTCAGACAAAAGGAATCTACCCAAAGAGGAAGGCACGGATAAAAAAGGATGACAATGCACGTGATTGGAACCATTATGTCTCGTGTTAACAGAAAGAAAATGGACCTTTTGTTGTCTAAATTCCATCAGAATAAGTGTCGGCGCGAGTATTGACAAAGACGGCCGAAGTTCAAGACGATCAGACGCTGGGAATTGCCTTCAAATCGTGGCCTTAGACACCTGAGCCGCGCTGGTTGAATGGAAGTCGAGGAAGGAGCAAACGACAGCTGTGGCTCTGTTCGTATTCGCAATCCTCACCTCTTCTCATTCACTTTCACTTCGTCTCCTCTTCTTCTACACGTTTTCGTACCTCACATTGCTACTAAACTCACGGCCATTCGTCGCATCTTTAATAAAATGTCTGTGGAAGAATTCCTCGGTTATGCACATCACGAAGTTATTAGCCTTTTCCCATTCCTGGACATACCATGGGGTCCATATTTTGAACTTACACGCATCAGCGAGCCCGTTGGAGCTGGGATGGCCGTTCTACTCTACAGCATCGGGCTGATGTTTTCCGCCAGCATCGTAATACCTCCGTTACAACCGAAACAGATTCTATCACCAGCTTGTCGAAGCGTGCTATGGGTATACTATATGCGACACGCCCTCTGCACTTTCAAAGACTCCATTGACTACGACTATGACCGACACGTTCGACGCCGCAAGTCGCGTCCTGTTGCGCGCGGCGCTCTTACACCGAACGAGGCATTCAACTTTAGCAGCATCTTGCTGATTATTGGGACATTAGGTCTTTGCTATCTTCCTAAAGGGTCGCATGGGCTCGGGGTCCTTGTTACACTGGCCATGAAGCTGTATCCCTTTGGCAAGCGTTTTACGTCCTTTCCACAACTCATCATGGGATTTGCATTTATGATGAGTGTCTTTATGAGCGGCCAAGTCATCGGCGTCGACCTATCCCCTAGTTCAGAGAATTTCTGGTCCGCACTCTACCTGGGCATAGTCCTCATGCTCCTCGCCACCATCGCCAATGTGGTGTATACCTATCAAGATATGCGTGACGATGCAGAATTGGGTGTGAAATCCATGGCTTTGACTATGGGTAATCGACCAAAGGCATGGCTATGGACCATGACTATTATGATTGAGATTCTATTGTGGAAGATTGGGAGCCTGAGTGACTACTCTATCCTTTACTACATTATTAGTTGTGGCGGCTCATTCTTTGTGCTCTCGACTATGGTGACGCTTGTGGATCTGAGGGTTCCCGCAGATTGCAAATGGTGGTTTAGACGGGGGATGATGGGGTGTGTTTTCCTTATTTTCTTCGGTCTGTACATGGAGTATGTCATACGACTATACGTTTTCCAGTGAAGGGATGCAGCGACACCTATCTTTAGGCTTATTCTTAACTTTTATTACTAGCGCCAGTGCCTCACCACTCTGTGTGGGCTTCTATCTCAATGCAATCAGTCACTAATTCCATTACACGCGGTCTCCCAAAGCCCTTCTGGGTACCCCTTATCAACCTCTCGTGCTGAGTAATGACAATGAAATCGCCCCAGGTAACTACCTTCTAGGTATTTGTAATCTTCTAGTCAACACCTGCAAGTAGATCTTTGCATTATATTCCTTGTTAGCTAGAGTAGGACACGGGCGCTATCATTTAAATGGACATTGTTGATCATGATGTACCCCCGAAGTGCTCAATTATTCGATTCTGGACCTGACCACACGGGTATTGTTAGCCACGAGGCACAATAAGCTACTAACGTGGCGAAAACAAAATTGCGAGATCGACATTATATAAGCCATTTCCAGGGTTTGATTCGCCTGTAGCTCTCATTTTGTATGGAGGTATCCACATCAAATGTTTGGTACGGAGCTTCAATTTTTTCTCCCTGACAGGTCCAGCGTCGGCTTTAAAGACGCCTTTATTAGCTGATATCGTAACTTAATGTCTCATTTAAATAATACAACAGCAAAGTACAACCTCAGAAATCGTATATTAACAAAGCACGAGCGGCTGAAGTCTTTTCGTGATTTTGATACGTAATAGATTCACATCGCATTATGGCGTGATCGTGAGTTGTGATTGTGTTTCTCCATCTCGGCGAAAATTTTTTCAGATAATTACTCCATCCACCCCATCAGATAAGATTTCAGAAACCGAGCCTCCTCAACGGCTTTGACTTGACAAAATTTCCCGTAGGGGTCCATCGCAAAGATGGCTTCCGAAATCGAGGAGAAGCATGCATACCATAATAACGGCGATGAGCTGTCCGGGGTGAAAACCGACTTGGCCCTCAATGTGGGCGGCCGGGGAGCCACACAACGCCGTCTCCGGGATTATCAAGTTGCGATGATTGGACTTTGTGGTGGCTTAGGCACTGGTTTGTTCGTCGGAACGGGTGCTGCGTACGCCAAAGCCGGCCCGGCTGGGTTGCTGCTCGCGTTTATCATTGTCGGGATGGTGCTGTGGTGTGTTATGCAGAGCATCGCTGAGCTTGCTACCTTATTGCCTTCTGCTGGGTCGTTCCCGCATTGGGCGACGCGGTTTATTGATCCGGCGGTTGGGTTTTCGTTGGCTATTTCGTATGGGTATTGCTACACGATAGCTATTGCTTCCGAGACATCTGCTGCCGCTGTGGTGGTCTCGTACTGGACGGACTTGACCCCTGCCGTCGTCATTACGGTGGGTCTGGTGTTGATTCTGGTTATCAATCTCGTCAATGTGAAGTTCTATGGTGATGTGGAGGTTGTCAGCGGTTCGATCAAGGTTTTGTGCTTTCTAGGCCTGATCATCGTCGCTATCGTTATAACAGCTGGAGGCGGTCCAAACCACCAAACCACCGGCTTCAGATACTGGCACAACCCTGGGGCATGGACGAACTATAATGGTATCACAGGCTCGACCGGCCACTTTCTTGGATTCTTGTCCTCCTTTGTCAATGCGTCATTTAGTTTTATCGGTGTCGAGACGGTCGTCATTGCCGCAGCTGAAGCCGTTAATCCGCATGAATCAATCCCCAAAGCGGCTCGACGAGTGACATATCGCATTGCTCTTTTCTACATTCTTGGCGCATTGCTGATTGGAATGATTGTCAGCCCCAAGAACCCGAGTCTTACTTCGGGTAGCGGCAATGCGAACAGTTCGCCGTGGGTCATCGCTATTAAAGAAGCTGGTATCAACGTCCTTCCGTCCATTGTGAACGCTTGTATTCTGGTGTCGGCCTGGTCAGCAGGTAACTCCTACTGCTGGGTTGGCTCACGAATGATTGTGGCTATGACGACGGATGGTTACCTGCCGCAGGTATTCGGACGAGTGACCAAAAAGGGTGTACCATATGTGGCGGTCTTTACTGCTTGGCTGTTTGGTCCATTTGCATATCTGAGTAAGTTTGATTTAGCTAATTTCATATCAACAAGGTTACTGATGTGTTGTAGGTCTCGGCTCCGGTGGCGCCGCTCAAGCCTTCACCTGGCTCCTCAACCTGAGCACTGTAGCTGGCCTCATTGCCTGGGCCACGCTCTCGTTCTGCTATATCCGCTTCTATGCCGCCCTCAAGGCTCAGGGCATCAGTCGAGAGACTCTTCCCTGGAAGTCGCCTTTTCAACCATATGCCGCATGGGTGGGATTTATTGGTTCGACCATCATCGTGTTAGTGGCAGGTTTCCCTGTCTTCTTAAAGGGTAATTGGTCTACGTCGACATTTTTTGCTTCGTATATCGGAATCCCGATTTTCATCATCCCTATTATTGTATGGAAGCTTGTTCACCGCACTAAGGTTAGTCTTTAACAACTCCTATCCAGTCAAATTTTTCGATGCTGACTGAATTTACAGTTTGCTCGCGCTGCTACTATTGACCTTTTTTCCGGCCGTTTACAGGAGGGAGAAATAATCGCTCAGCCGAAGCCGAATAAATGGTGGCAACACGTTCTGGACTGGCTATTCTGAGAGCGATGACGGTATTTGAAGCAGTGGGATCACGAACAGTATCTCCTATCTAGTCCTTCAGCATTGTCCATACGATTATGTACATTATAGAGCTACTATACATAGAATATCAATGATTAACATTGAACAACTTCTCATGTTCTCAAATAGTACAAATGACCTTGTAGGATACCTTCACTTGGCATTTTGGGCGATTCTTATTGACTTCCAGGCCTCAATTGATTACACGAACTCGCTTTGAACTGTTATTGTTCAACACGCTTTGATTAGTGGATCTAAATAACGATTTCCTTCTGCGTGAATACTCCGTCGCTCGTGTATAAGATTGTGCAAGGAGCTTGTTGATTGTAGGGAGTTTAGGGCACCGATGTCAGACAAGGCTGATCTAGCGAAGTATTCCACTGACTATGCCAGTTGATTTATTTTCAGACCACAACACATCACGCATTTTTCCACGAGACTTTGCTCCAACTTTCTAATATATTTCTGTTTCATAGCAACTGATATCATTGATGGCCAAACCGAGGTCCGGAATAAATGAAAAGTTGCTGCCTTGTTACCCAATCTGCTGTCGCCGCAGCCAAGAGACTGTGACTTGTTGTACCTCCCCCGCACTTGTATCTACAATCACTCCTCAATTTCTCGTGCTGTGGTGTATAAAGGCAGAGGATATTGTCCTGCTAGTGTTGTTCAGAGATATTTCATCGGAAGTCTGCTTCTCATAGTTTATTTTGAGAATACTACCTGAATCGAACGCATCAAGTGACCCTTTCGGAAATCATACTTATCCGGCATGTATCGGATGAAGATTCGGTATCAATCATGACTAGTACACAGCTGATCCAGGCGACAAATGACCTAGAAGGGCTCCCAGTCGAATTAAAATTACTCATCTTCCAGCGACTTCCCAACCTCCAATCCATCCATGCGCTAGCCCGCGCTTCAGTCAAATACTTCCAAGTATACACACAATTCCGCTGCCAAATCCTATTCGACGCCCTCCGCCTCCAACACAATGACGAAGTTGACATGGCGGAAGCCGTTGTGGCTATGCGCTCTGAGGATGTCATCGCAGAAGACATCCGGAATCGCGACAAAATCTTTGATTTACTGGACTGTCGACGCCTCGCAAAAGAACGCAAAACTAGGTTCAAAGCGGACTCTTTCACCCCCGACGAACTTATGAAGATGATGAAATTGCATGGTGCGGCTATCTACTTTATGGAGGATTATGCGGCTACCCTTCCAGCGCCGTCGTGGTGGGACCACAACGCGCAAGAGTGGGAGTTGCCGATTAAATTATCACATACGGAGCGAGTGAGATTCTTTAGAGCTTTCTATAGGCTTCAGACATGGTGTCATATCTTTGGACAACCAGAGTATGGACGCTTTTCTGCTTCTATTCCGGTTTTTTGGTGGGTTTGGAAAGGATTGGAACAACCGTCTGTCAACGAGTGGAAGAATCGTACATTTACACGTGAAGAGGCATACAGGGTGATATGGGGCACAATGCCGCCTTGGGAGTTTGAGGAGGTCGGGTCCTTGTTAGAATATTTCGAGTCGAAATACACTCAGGTGTTTCAGGAGATTATGACTGCGCTTAAAACTGGCTATAAACCCGCTAACTCGGTCGAGGCTGATGAGTATATTCGGTCCTTAGATCTATCTAATGATACACCGAGTCCGTGGTGGCCTTCGGGAATACCAATCCATGTGGTTTATGAGTTACGCAGTTTGTTATGATCATCAACATTAATTGACGAGATAGATGGCTGATATTTTCCAGAAAAGCAGTCCATGCTAGACACCCACTTCCGCGACATGGTCGAAATAGGCCCCTACTTCCTCTATAAAATCCTCCAACAACCATACGACGACCGCCACATCGCCGTCTCCGACAATCTGGCCTGCGACATAGGACACAAACTATGGGATGTCACCGGTCACGGCGACGACCTGTTTCCGAAAGTCCCCCTCGTATCACCAGCAGACAAATACGAGCGTACCGATCTGGCTCAATTCATATATTCCTTGCATGCGTTGGAAAGGCCGAACAAATGCTGGATTAGACATTGGGCAGGCTCGCAGGAGCAGATTCATCCGGACTTGTGGCTGAGGCACTACTTTGAGGAAGGTCTCAGGGATAATTATGATTCATATCCAGCAATTAATTCGAGTGAGTGGAAATGGGGGTATGTGCTATGGGATGATGAGAGGCTGGAAGCATGGAATGCTATAGAGCTTAGTGCGATGAATCGTCAGCTTTACATCCCTGAAGATGATGGCTAGTGCTGGCGGCGACTTCCCCGAGTTTCGTCAAACTCTGCAAGCGCGCTTCTCAACGTCGTTTCTCCATTACGAGGTGAAAGACTATCGGCACTTTATTGACGAAATACAATCAAGCAGGTTCATCCGGACTTGTGGCTGAGATATCACGATGAGGAGGATTTCTATTCACATACTCTTTCCTATCCAGGATTTCATAACAGTGAGCGAAAATGGGGATATGTACTGTGGGATAATGAGAGGCTGGGAGCATGGAATGCTGTGGAGCTTAGTGCGATGAACCAATAGATTGCCCAGCCTTTATTTGGATAGTTAAACAATATAGAATTTTATATAAAGTCAGGACCCCTTATATTTCTCATTCATAGACTTATTCATCTTATTTAGCGTAGGGTAGGCGAAATTTTGTAAGACCCAGTGGCTTGCGCCCTACGCGGTCCTGTTTCGGAAACCACCGCAGGTCAATATAATTCCATTCTTTGTTCGCCTTGCAAACAAATTAGTAGTCGGGCGTTGGACTTGCCCGACAGTCATACAATCTCGGCCAAAGACATCTTTTTGTTTGGTTATATTGATACGAACAAACACTAGCGAGAGTAATGTGGGCTGGCAAGAAAGGGTATAAAAGCTTGTCACCGCCCTTCCTGATTCCTTCTTTCAAAATATTCCCGTGCCTCTTCTGTGGGCATTCAATATGCCTGTCTTGGGCATCGTCCAAGCTGTTTTATAGTTTCAACTGGCATGCATACCTTTATATACGAGAGAGCTTCGATGTATCATATGTCAATAACATAGATACGATTTTCTGACCATGAGTGAGTTTCTCTATGTCGACAATACTATATCAGCTAAATTCTAACAGTGCTGTGCTAGCTGGTTGTTTTAATGAATGGCTTGGAACTTCCCTCAAATATAGATGAGAAGATCAATTGGTCTAAGGAAGATTCCGAGCTCAGAAATGCCCAGAACGAAGGCCATCTACACCAAGCGGGTACAAGTATATAAAGACCGCACAGGCGAGGCCTCAAACGAGATGAGCTATTCCAAAGATAACAATCAGGAAAGGAAGACACTAGATTGGTCCTCATCTTTCACTGCCAGACGAATAACTTTCCCTTCCAGCCGGGGATTTTGACATACGGCAAGCTTCAAAATTCAACTATCAGCTTGACATCCTTCAAGATGCGATTTAGCGCTGGCGGCGACTTCCCCGGGTTTCGTCAAACTCCGCAAGCTGCAAGCGGCGCTTCTGAACGTCGTTACTCCATTACGAGGTGAAAGGCTATCGGCACTTCATTGACGAAATACAATCAAGCATGCTTGATGACTATACCACGTACACCACTTGTCGAATGGATAAACAACACACTTCTATTTTCTCTATTTTTCCTCTTCTTCTTTCTCTTCTTCTTCTCCTTCCAATACTAAAGGCAGCAAACACCTTTGAGGATCTCATCACCGTCATTGCCAGCAAAGCCACTTTCGTACAGATTGTGGAGAAACTTATAGACTCTTCCATTGCCGTACCAGCGAGCAACACCCTGATGTCAGCCACATACTTCAACAGAGTCCTTAGTCATTGCATGTCTCTTCGACACGACTTGAGATATTCTCCTGGTGCTTTGAGGCTCTTGGGTTGGCCCAGCAGTTTAGTTTGATCGAATCTCATTTCCCTATTCTACATAGAGCTCTCAAACCACGGGCACTCCCACCGGTAGACGTGGTCGGGGATCAGTGATGTTGGAGACTGCTTCGTTGATTTTCTTACACACACGGCTACTACAACACCTCTATATCCAACGCAACACCATCATTATACAGAGCCTATCGCAGTCAATATACTCTCGAACAAGCCGCAGGCCAGAATCCAATGACTCTATTACATCTGTGAGGGCATAAATGGTGCATGAATCCAGAGCACTATGCAGTTAAAGCAAAATCTACCGCCAATACATCATTCATCTAGCATCTGAATCACTGCTTCGATTGAAAGCACGAACGCGATCAACCGTCAACTCGCTGTGCAGCGCCTGTACACGGAAACACGTTTTGCCTTGTGTGCTGGTACGTTTCTAAGATCTTTTTCCCTGGTTACGATGCTAAAATATTCGGATCCTAAGGAGTATGTTGATGATTCAAAGGGATCTATGGCGCTTTGAGAAAGAGCGCTACGACGACGACGAGTGTGCAAGGCTCTGTCTGCTTTGAAGCACGAGTTTGTGTCTCTAATAAAAAGCGATTACTAAGGTGCTTAACCGGGGATGGATGATGATTCTCAATTTCTACTTCAGCGCCAATAACGATTGTATCCACCGTCCTGAAGAGAAAGTCCGCAAGAGCTATATCTATATTATTACCTACCAATAAGCTAATCCTCTAGCAAAGACATGTGACCTAAGAGGCATGGAAAGAAGTACTGCAAGTTTCTTATGACCCAGTGGAAGAGACTAAAACAAGGTGAGCCAAAAACTTGGCCCTAGACCGAACAAGACTTTTCCAAGCTAAAGCTGTGTTATAGCTTAGCTAGATCGTGCTACATTATGTCATCTTAGGTGAACACTACTAAAAAAGCCAGGACCCAAGGGAGACCATTCGAGGAAGGCGGAGAGCATACTAAGGTTGCGAGAGCGCTCCTGGTTTCCTTTTTTACGACGTTCGTACCCTATGCAAGGCCTGGCCAGAAGAAAATATATGTACCCGTGAAATCAATCCTAAGCAATGCAATGAGATCCTTGAAAATCCCGGATTTCCTGATTTCTCCACATACACGATGGTGAGGGTGTGGCAGTCAGCCAAGGAACCATTCATGGACAAAGACGCGAAGGAAATGATCAAGAAAATCAAGGCCGTCTGGCCTGTGTTGCTACGTTGTGTCGCCGACACGTGTCGAGTTTAGTGGACATGAAACTTCTGGGGTGGTCTGGAGAAGAATAGCCCAACTAGAAGATTATATGAGGGACAAACATAATTGCAGACATCCGCTTTATGGAGTCGCTGCGGTAGGAACGTATGCACGTTTCTATCAGTGGGATTATAAGTCGAAGTTATCATGGACATGCACCCCGTCATGCCTCCAGATATGAAGAAGCTTTTGAACTTGATCTGCAAGGCCATGTGGACAAGTCAGTGACCGCAATTTCTGCGCGTGGCGAAAACTTTCAACCGAGGACGAGAGTAACTTTTTGGAAACATGTCTGGGCAGCCTCAAGACACGTGGTTCACATCCAGCACCAGTTTAACTGGGGCGTCTTCTAGGACTCCTTCAAAGGTCATCATCACGCTTGGGTGAAATTAGTAACTGAAATCAAGAACCACGCCACTCACCATCAGAACAGTCTTGACCAGTCAGCCTATCACCGGGCAAAGCCGTCGTACTTGAACTACGCAGCGAAAACTGGAAAGAATCGGCGAAACCATATATGCTAACGACATACAGCGTATCGAGCTGCAGGGAAAGAGAGGCAAAGCTAAATCTCCATTTATACTACCTGGCTACTGAGGACAGGAGCTTTTCGAAAACCAGGCACATTTCCCGGGACTCAGTGGTTGGTTCTACTTGAAGGTCGACGGGGAGGCTTGAAAGGTTTCTTCACAATCTGTCATGCCGTTGCGCCACGGAATGTCTCGGTAGATATCGAAGAAGTTCTTTCGCAGAAAGCTCGCGTTTTTGAAATTACGGAATCAGGCCCTTGCAAAAGGGGGGAGGGGGGATAAAGAATATAAAGAATAAAGATAAGATATTTAACTGGCACTGAAGAATACATGTTAGCAATATGAGCCGGCATTCGGGGAATCTCATGACATACATATTCAAACCGTTGGAGAATCCTCAGGCCTTTTGAGAGCTCAGGTACAACTACAACATCCCTATTACCTACCAGACACTCCACACAATGACGGTCATAGCTCTAGAATTGGAGAATTATGAGCGTCCAATTTACAAACCATTTCGGGAATACGAGGAATACTTCTTTATAGTAAAGCAAAGATCATACCTATGCTCATCCAATGAGAGAAGTTCGATTTTGTCGACGCTATATCGAAGACTTTACTGGGTCTATAGCAGAATATTATCATACAAGAACATCACAAAAGAGATAAGCCTTTTCAAAGACTCGGCAAACACTATCTAGACAATCTTTATCCCTTTGGAGATAATTTTAAGGAATGTTATCTGGTCGCAAACAAGGAGGAGCGGAGCCACTTCCTTGCGGAAAGCATCCAAATTTTTCATGACACCAAGTATAACAGAAACTTCATTTTATCGCTATAGTACGCTATAGTATTACCATTGAGCAACTTGCTTCTTAAGAAGAAAGACTTTTCTTGTCCTCGACTGAGCATGACGACTTCATGGAGAAGTAGACAGGAGCCATTCATATGTATGCAGAGAAAATGAGATATCATATAGTTCTACGACCATTGTGAATTTCTCCCGAGAATTAAAGACTTTATCATTTGCTATGAATAAACTAAATTAGTCAATCTCTAGTGAGGTAGGGACCTCATAAATATATTTGACAATTGTGTCTTTGTTACCTCGTCAAATGCTTTAATTTAGAACTTGGTCGATATCTTTCTTAAGGATGTAGTGAATGGCGCTTTACGTTCTTGGAAAAGTGCATCGGGAAACCACGCTGTTCGCCATATAAAGAACTAGAGCTAGAACTGCTCTAACCACGCCGAATACATCTCTGTAATAGACTCAAGTTTAGGAATTATGGGAGAGCGAATCATCCGGCAGCTTCTGATTCATGTTGCCCTGGGTCTGGATAACTAGATCTTCCCAGCTCATACCAAAATGTTTCTCAAGCTTTGACATCCCCTTGAGCTTCGTGATACCAGGTCTGAGGTTGGGATCGGCACCATTTTGCAGTAGGAGTTTGACAACTTCTGCATGGCGCCTGGTGCCCCTTTGGACACAGTCATACAGGGCTGTGGATCGCTGACGACTAGAATTTTTGTATTTAACATCTGCGTGTACGGCATTTGCACTTCCCCGGCAGTCAAGGCAAGCCTGGACCAATATCGTAGAGCCTGTAAGTGCAGCCGAATAAACCGCATCTGTGAATGCCTCTGGCCATATGACGTACTTTTTCATCGAGCATAGTCGGCGCACTTTCTCAGTATCATCTCTCTTAGAGTTTAGAAGTTCATGAAATAAAGCTTGTGGACAGCTTGATGGAAGTTCTGCCCTACCATCATTGATTAAAATTTCCATGATATCGACATTACCGATCCCAACTCCGCAATGAAACCGTGTGTCGTTCAGTCTCCTCATATCGGAATTTGTATTTGTCTGCGACATTACCTCGTCTGCCTTGATGATCAGATAATGCAGTGCTGAAATATTTTCACCACGTATAGCAGAAATCACCATATTCTCAACTTCTAATTTACCAATCTTTTGTGCCTGTTCTACTATATACCTGACCGTGTTTTCAGATGCATGAGTTGCCGCAAGTCGTTGCAATTCAAAGTACTCATTGGGCGGATAGTCAAAATTTTTCAAAAGATACAATACAGCATCAGTTTCATCTTGGCGGACTGCGTCTTCGATAATTGCCTTCAAATCATTCTCTGAAACTTTCTGGACCAATTCAGCGCTGACCATTCGGCTTTTATCACGACGTTGAGGCGAATGTGTTTGTTCGCAATGTCTTTCAAGCTCCGACGACGATCTGAAACCAAGTTCAGCGAAGAGGCAATCTGTATGTGGACACATGTATGGTCTATTATGAACCTTGAGATGCATGTCTCGTTCCCTGCGCGTCGCAAAACCAGTGCTGTAAAATTGGCAGAATTGTCTATCACAACGGTAGAGGTTCTGCCCATATAGTTCGTGTATTACTTTGCAGGAGCAGTTTGGGTTGTGGCTATGGCCTTCGCAAAGTAGAACCTCAATTTGGCTTCTTAATTGGATGAGCGCAGCGGAGATCTTGGTCGGATCCCTGTCCATCCAAGTGCTCTTGTCTATTTGGACATGGTCAGCTAGGGCATTCAGCTTTTGGTCATACGGTCTTTGCATACCGTAAGTGTATATTTGCCCTATCTCAAGCCTATATTGAAAGTCCTGTACAAGAGCCAAGAATCTTTGTAAATCAGGCCATTGGTCAAATGATGGAAAGTCCATGCTTGCTAATCGTGGAGGAGTAACAGAGATCGACCCTTGATTGCTTCGGCACCAATGAAAATCGACAATCATTTTGCTTAGCCCTTCAAGATAGGCCGGTTTGATTTCTCTTGCGCACTCCCTTACGTGATGTATCCATTGGGTTGCCGCGTAATGGAAGATGATGAAGTCACCGTCCAGAATCTTCTGGTTTAACTTTTGTTTATCGGGGTCTTGGGAGAATATGTCGTTGAGTGATTCATAGCATAAATAGTTGAGACATGTCAATGCAATCAACCAATGTGTGTCGTGGGTGCGGATGAAACATTTGCTCTGATTCCCAAACAGATACCTAGATAGTATCAGACAAGTGACTGTAACTTATCTAAGAATGGACCTGACTTACTCTCTTGCTGTAAAATGCACAAAGCGCACTATTCCTTTCTCTATTTCAATAAACGGGCCACAGATTTCTTGGATATTACGAAAGACCCAACGACCTTTCGAAAAGTTATCCGAATCGTGCGGCTGTATAGCCAAAATCTGGAGCAGCTCTTGTACTCTGAGCGGATGTGTTGCACAACCAATCCATTGCAGAATAGTGATAGCGGCGAGTCTGACATTTATTTCTCTACTCTCAATACTCCTTAATATTCGTCCGTATCTGGATCACCGTCAGCTTCGTTAGTGCCTAGCAGACCGAACAGGAGTCTGGAAACATACGCTTGCTCAAGGCCATTCGGAAGATTCTCCGTCTCCTTCCGAATATCTTCCAGATTATCTTGAGTTTTCACAATATGCATGACGAGCTTGACGTAGAGGAACATTCCTAGTTATAAAGAAGTCAGCAGAGTTATGAGACTACGCAGCCAGGTCCTTCTTTACCATTTGCCTTTTCCTTGAGACTTCCTAATGCGATCTTTATTTGAGAGGATGTACGTTCACTGGCCCCGAAACCTATCAGATGAGGCAGCCATTCATCTACTTCATGGTCGACATATGTCTCAATATCTTTTGCATTTCGATGATCAACGCGAATTGGGAATGCTTTTTTCTCCAATTCTATAGCTATATCCGATTCCAGCCGCGAGCTGATGAGTAGCTTGATATATTGGGACGATTCTTTAACTTTTAGGAGTGATTTCAGTAAAAGCGCCCGCTGTAATAGATTCACTTCATCCACTCCGTCTATAATAATGAAGGCATGTCCTGTGTCTCTCAAAAGCTCTATAAATAGATCTTCCAGGTATGACAGATTGCTTTTCAGTTTATCGGCATCCATGATGTACCTTTCATAGAGGAATGCCCACATGTGGGGGTTCCTGTTAGTCAGTTGGCACATAAGGGATTGCAGTACCTTCACCGCATGGTCTTGCTCCTTATCATCAAAGATTAGAAATGCAAACAATGGCTGCATGTCTGCTTGCCGCATTCGAATGATGCTATTCGCAGCCAACACTGTTTTGCCTGAGAACGCTATTAGTATTGCAAGAAAAAGAATGTATCAAGTAAAATGTATTTATGGTAATTACCTGCGCCCGGGATTCCCTGAAGCCACAAAGTCCGACATGTCAAATCATTTGGATCAAGCCACCTTTTAAAATCCTCGTTCTCATACAGCCAATTTCCAGAGTCCGAGTTGATTCCCGCACGGAATTTCTCAAGCTGTTCCTCGTAGAAGTGCGGTGCGATGTAATTTCTCACTGTTTGATAATCCTTGTCGCCGTTCATCTTGTCTTCCGCATACCTGGCGTCATATGCTAATTGGCGAGCATCATATTCCCGAGTGATCTGTTCCGTGGTAGCATTGCCACTTAATAGGGTCTTGTATCGGCTCATGTTTTGTTTGAAAAACTTGATCATTTGAATAGTTCTCGGCCAATGAGACTGAAATATCAGTTTTGTATCTGTGAAAATACCTCAGTTAGGTCAGAAATCAGCAGATGGTAACTTGATCAAATGTACTTTTCTTCTTGAATGTCCTTAGAATAACAAGATGGAGATCCAGGATTTCCCGATAAAACAGTCCCAAAATATCTTTTGCGTTTTCGTTTCTTTCGAACAGTTGAATATGTTCGTTGAACTGAGGAAGATCGCGCCCAATATCTGCGAGGGTATATGCTATTTTGTCGAAGGCGTAGTCCATCAAGCTAAATACCTGTATCAAGTTCAGCTAGGTTTCATGGGGCTAAAGTCATCTGTTTTACCTGCAGAAGAAGTTTGAGAGAATTCTACAAAAGATTGAGTGATATCAGAAACCAGACTATATTGAACAATTCTTGGGGAAAATAAAATACAAATTGAACATGTTCTTACCCAGAGAATGAACAGTCTATCTTTCCTTATGCTGGTTAAAAGCTCAATTACTTCCACAAATTCATGAACATTCTTGATGTAGGCTTCAATCCTTCCGAGCGCGCATAATCCTTCATGAGCGGCCTGTAGTATTTGTATCTCCTTTGATACAGCATATATATCATGAATAGACTGGCAATCGTTGAGATCGTCTAGTTCATTATCCCTCGATATTACCAGAAGACTTGCTTGTGCGGATTTGAAACATTCCTCAATCCAAGTCTGCATCGTCAACCTAGGCGTCAGTTATCAGAAACATACGCTTTAGTAATTAGACCACTTGACGTACTGATAAGGTTGAGATATTGGATAAACTGATTGGCATGGTATCAACCAACAAATCTTTAGCAAATGCTGCCGCCGCCGCTGCTGCGAATGGTTGCCACTTATCATTCTTGTGAGAATCTGCATAGTCCGCAATTCCCCGTATGACCAGACAATCAAAATTATTCATCAACCCTGCTGCCTCCGTTTCAAAACACAGAACATTTCCAGGCTCGTTACTGAAATGATCTCTTGTTCGCGCATTCTTCACAGTCTTGTTGCCAGATGCTATCGTTCCATAATGCACAACAACCCCGCTATTACTTCGTGGTTCTCGGCGCTTTATTTTTGACTTGTCGCACTTCTCACAGCTTTTCTCGTCCTGGTCATGATCATAGATTGACTCAAAGAGAGTATCGGAATCGGGGGGTGGTCTTTGGAAGAATTTTTTTTGTTCTAGGATAGCGAGATATTCGGGCATGTTATTTGCTTCACACATATGCCGAGCCTGAAGATTCGCAAGTGCCTGGCGGAGTATCTGGGGAGGAGCATTGAGGAAGCCAGTCCGGATAAATCCGCGAGGTGTGTCTTGTCCCATATCGTACTGGACCACGGAGGTGCTAGTGCCCATGGGTTGGCTTACCACAACATCTCCCAGGCGCACGTCAGTCTTGGTTGGAATTCCACCTCCAACCCCAACCATCAGGCCAAATTGCATATTAGGAAATCGCCCTCGCATCCGCGCTGCGATCGTAGCCGCAGCTCCTATTCCTGTCTCTCCCGCCGGAAGACATCCGATGACAACGTTATGACTTCCAATAGTGCCGAGCGTGTATTGCATCCCTTCAGCGGGATCGGCCCAGCGTCCTGTGTGTATTTGATCAAGGACGAGTCGTGAGGCTGCAAGTTCAACTGGCAAGGCACACAACCAGCCGATCGTGTATTTGCGAACGTCGTGCTGATGAGCAGCCATTGTCGTAGAGGGCGAAACAATCATCGGTCGGGCAGCAAGTATTCAATATTCTAGGTAGTTCAACATGGAGAAATCTGGAGGATGAAAAATATAGAAAAGGAAGGAAGTTTGACCTTCTAGCTAACAAAAAAAAGCAAAGAAAACCCGCCAGTTGGCGGGGAAAGTGGCCGAGATAGTGATGGAATATGTATCAGGCTATCTACCTATCCCAACACACTGTTGGATTGTCAATCTGGCCAGTGGTTCGGAATTTACTCTAGTTCAACAAAGATCAATTCAACCTCATGTTATTTTCGCATCGTTTTGGATCACTGCCTCAGCGAAAGGGTGTAATGTTGTAGAGCCTCATAAGTGCCAGTCTGGACTGGGTTGGTCTCCCTGACGTGGCTCACCCTGATAGGTAATTTTTATTATTATCATTGGGCAGCGTTTTTGACACATTATTTCACCCGGGTTACCTACGCCACTTGGAAGTCAGCCTTGCAATTTGTACGCGAAATCATGTTTTCTTTGGCATTTTCATTTTTATTTTTCGAGTAGAGGACTGGCCCGTATTGGATGCCTCACATGAAGAAAGCTAGCCCGGTTCAAAATTTATCTTGGCAGCCACTTTTTATCTTCGTCCACTATAGCCAGCATTTCATCTAGTTCTTCTGCCAACCACTACAAGGGCAGTACAAATGTATGAGAGATCTTGCAGTATATACACCAAGGTCAAAACATGGAACTGCACCAGCCAATAGCAGATTCCAATACTGGATGTGCAGATACACCGGAAAGAGATTTTCGTGATTTAAGCAAATGTGTGTCAGACAACCATCAACAACATGATAATTTCGGAAATCCTTCAAAACGTGCTCGTATATTTGGACCCGATATTGGAGTTCATCATGCAGAAAATTCCTCTGGCGGATTCAATCAATGTGACGAGTCGATTGTTGCCAATCATGGAATACTAGATCTACCAAACTACAACATGAGCATTGATGATGGGAATTCCCTTGGGTATCCGATGAGTGAATGCCTTTTTGAAAACAACTGGGATAATAATTTCTTTCTATTTGACCAGCATTTTGCAAAAGATGCCTCCGGACTCGATACAGTTGATGGTCATATTGTTGAGGATACGTCTGAGATAGTTGACCGAATTTTGCGAGATGCTGAAGGTATCAATGAAGTGACGCCCTGCAGTGGCCCTCAATATCCTTCTGACAAAGATGGCGACTTTACTTCCACATACATCTCCCCCGATACACCTCTGTCCACGCCCGACGAAGGAATGCCCGACGAAAGAATATCGGAGTCAAAACCAACAGCCGATGACAAGTCCAGTGAAACAATCCATGATACTTGTTTTGGATATGCAAGTCCCACCCATAATAGTTGCAGGATAGTATACTCATACGAGCGACAGATTCACATCCGCGAATACGTTATTAGAGAGAGCCTTCAGAAGGAAAAACGCATCCAGAATTTATACTTCGATGTGTGTGGAGGTATCGCCATCATTCGCGATGCTAACTCAAAAAAGTACGCTGGTTATCTGAATAAAGAAGCAGCCCAGCTGATCGTTACTTTGTCTCACTCATACAAAACGAATTTTTCTGCCAAACTCCACCCTCGAGGCAGTATCGCAGTCATGATATATGGGGTCCGCGATGAAGCCCAGATTATTGGTGATTTCCTCAGTGGCAACGGCTATTTCCTTCAGCAGCCATCTGATTTCGATGAATCGACAACATACTACAACCCACAGTATCTGATACCCCAGGGGGCTGAATTCCGGTTTTCATGGCAAAAGAATGGTTTCGAATTGACTCAATCGTCCCAGCTAAATGAGAAAGCAAAATTGCAAGTTTCTTACATAATGGATTCGGCATCAGGCCCCATTGTATTCTCGGAGGTACAGGTCAGCCATAGGATCAAGACCGAGCTTTTGAAGTGTGCTTCCCACTCCGACTTTGCTTTGCCCGATGCTAATATGTTCGTCAGACATCAAAAAAAGGCTTTAGCAATGATGGTTGAGAAGGAGTCTGGTCTGTTTGTTGGATGTGAATTTCCATCTCTTTGGTCAGAAGCTTTTGAGGATGGGGAACGTCGAATGAAAATGTATTGACCACTGGAAGACCCTTCACTTTCAAATACAGACTGACCTCTCTATTAAGATACCGCAATTCTGTCACTGGGAACGTTCAACTAAAGAAACCAGAATTATGCATGGGAGGCCTTCTTGCTGACGTGAGTGGTATTTTTCAGTCAATACTTTTTCTTCTGACCAGTAAACAGGATATGGGTCTTGGGAAAACACTCTCCATGCTGGCTTTGATTGCAGGTTCATTGAATGGATCACAAAATGCTCAAGAACAAGCACAACGGTCTACCTTGATTGTTTCGCCATTATCAAGTATGTTTTTTTTTTTTTTTTTTTTTTTTTTTTTTGGACACATATCAACTGACGTACGATAGCTCTCTCTGGCTGGGAGAACCAAATACAAGAGTATTGTCCCATGATCGTACAGTGATTGTACGTTAACTCACACCTGGCTCTAGGCACTTCAAAGAGGGATCACTGAATTACACAGTTTATCATGGGCCAACTCGAATAAGAGCTGCCAACTCTTTGACCCAATATTCCATCATTCTGACAACATATGATACCCTCAAGACGGACTTTAAAGAGAAATCTAAACGTGACAGTATCTTGCACAAGATTGGCTGGCATAGGATTGTTTTGGATGAAGGTATGAATACTGACTTACGCAATAAACTGATCTAGACTGATCCTTATTTTTCAAGCCCACGTCATTCGAAACCCATCCTCTCGGGTCTTCCAGGCTGTGTATAATCTCTCTGCAAAGCACCGCTGGTGTATAACAGCCACTCCGATACAGAACTGGGTGCAAGAATTTGGTGCTCTCGTTAAATTCCTCCGTGTATCGCCGTTCGATGACGGGATGGCTTTCAGGGACACTTTTACTTATCCTATAGAACGTGGGGACGAGCGTGGCTGGCAAAGGCTCAGATCGCTCGTCCAAGCTATATCACTTCGGAGAATAAAGGAAACCCTGGATCTGAAACTCCCTCTACGGGAAGAAATTATACAGCCAGTGGAGATGAATATGGAGGAAAGAAAGATGTACAGGTTATTCACACAATCATATATTTCTGCTATCGAGAGTCGCGGGGTGGCGCAAAGCTCTTTTCAAAACATTCTAAGGCTTCGACAAATATGCAACCATGGTCGAGAGTTGCTTCCTTCTACAACTCAGCGATGGTTGGACAGCGTGATGTCTTTTCATGAGGATCCAACCACACCACCTTCAATGTGCGAATATTGCGATGATCCCATGGTCAACTCAGACGAGAACATGGATGATCTAATTACCTGTTTACATCAGATATGCAAAGCCTGTCTTAAAGGCAACCAAGACGGCGAAAGCCCTAGTGAGCCCATCTGCCCCTTATGCGCTGATCCAGGGTGTGAGAAGAAGAGAAAAATTCAAGGTACAGATGAAATGGAGGTTGAAACAGAATACCATCCATCTTCTAAAGTGAAAGCTTTGTTAGAAAATCTTCAGAAGAGCAGGTGTCAGTCTCAATACTCAACAGATAAGCCTATCAAGAGGTAATGAAAAATCTTTCAAACGGTATCAGACATCAATAATATTACTAACAATCCCGACCAGTGTTATCTTTTCCACTTGGACAAAAATGCTCGACTTAGTGGAGAAAGCCCTCAATGGTGCTGGATTCCAATTTCAGAGAATTGACGGCAGCAAAAGTGCTTCGCATCGCAAACAGGCACTGCGTACCTTCAACGAAAGTGCGACTTGCACTATATTCCTTGCCACTTTGGGTAGTGCTGGTGTTGGGTACGTTCTCATTTGTAAGGTCTTAGACTTGGTATTGAATCATTGCTTACGGATAAATATAAATTAGCATCGATCTTACAGCTGCTAGCCAAGTCCACCTTCTTGAACCAGGCTGGAATCCCATGTTAGAGCGACAGGCACTAGACCGTGTCCACAGAATTGGACAGAAAAGAAATGTCCTGGCAATCCGCTATATTGTGACAGGCCGCAATTCAATTGAAGAGGTAATGCCCACTTCTCAAGGCGTATGAGTTTAGTTAATAATTCTTGAAAACGCAGTACATTCGACGCAGACAGGAACTGAAACTGAATCTCATATCAACTTCTCTGAATGATATCAATTGTGGACAAGCTGTAGGAGCGAAGGATATGCTTGAGGTTAGTCATTCTACATACGGATTTATGGCACTGGTCTGACTGATCTGTCATAGGACCTGAAAAATACACTGAGTGAGTCGTGATTGTTGTGTACAGCATTTGCGGGTACAATAGAGTATTGTATAGATCACTTGGTCTGTATTTCTTTGTTTATTGATATCTATTTGTCATGTAAAACATGTATGCTATCTCAATAACACCCTAGCAGTAGACCTCTGCAAGTCCTACCTAGTCCTATTATTACAATCTACAAACAGAAATCGCAAGATAATTAGTTGAAGCGCAGGATGGGGCCACTACCAAGTTATCGATTAGAGCAGAGAAGCAAGCAATGGCACCACCCAGGCAGATGATATAAATATCCTTTGCACCAACCATGAGTCTGGTGACTCCTGACAGCAAAGTTCTGAGTAGGTCAATTCAAACTATTACAAAGGACCGCGAACGTTTGAAACACCCTTTGTGGAGACATTAAGGGGGAGGGAACGAGGTTTTGAAGCCACTAGAAAGTCAAGGTGTGCCCCGGTGACCTTTCTGGACTTCTCCGGTTTACTTTCACAGATAGGCGATATATGTACCCTCCGCCCTGCGTCAAACGCATGGGTTGATGGGAATTTCCGTCGTCACCCCCTCTTTCTCTGACAGCTTATAGAATCGTTCTATAATTTTCACTCACGCCTTTTCTCCCAGACATCACAAAATTTTCACAATCGTGTTAGAGTTGCGAATCTTCAGCTTTCTATCACCAAAATCAAAAATTAAGTATGTATCATCTCGAGCGATATTGATCTGACGCCTATTCTTGTTATGAGAGCGAAGCATCGGATATTGAGTCAAAACACAGTTGCTGACATTGACTTATATTGTCTAGGAAAAACTAGCCTTCAAGCGACGACTTAAACATGCCTAAACAGAACAAGGGCAGCACCTCTGGACGCCGTGGCCGAGCCCAAACTGGACCAGGCCTGGTGACCCCAATTGCAGGCATAAATCTGTCCCGTTGCGGAGGGAATTTGACCGATCCTGTTCGTGATCTGGAGTGGCTTGAGCCTCGGGCCCAGGAGCTGAACACCACATATCGTCGCAAGGCGGCGAAGATCTACACTCACGGCGCTGTCGCTGATCTGGCTCCTTGTAGTCGATGTGCCAAGGGTCAAGGCCCCTTTCACAAGTGCGTCGTTGCGTGGGATGACAAGGGGTATGTCAGCAAAGGCAACTGTGCAAATTGTTACTGGTTTCACAAGACAAGCTCATGCACCCGTCGTTGGACTTTACCGTGCCAGGCCCTAGCAGACCAGGGCGACGATCTGGGAGAATTTGAAGAAGCATGCCGAATTCACTGTCACGGCGCTCATATTCCTGATGCCAACCAGGCTGCCTACCAACATGCCGGTGATTCCGATGCCGATGATTCCGATGCTGAGGAAAGCGAGTCTTCTGATGAAGACAATGAGGATGGCGACCACCACAACGACATGAATGAGAGCGATGATGACTATCTCGAAGCCGAAGAAGAGGCCGAAGAAGAGGAGGAAGAAGGTGATGCTTCTGAAGCTAGCTACGACGATCAACCTCTCTTCAATAAGCGAAATGCAGACCGTGATGAAGACTACGTACCGTCCAAGGCGAAGAAGGCACGTAGATTCACTGCCATCAACTAACGTTGTGCCTGACTGAGGGCAACTTAAAGGCAACTGTTTCATATATGTTGATGGATTGCTGCGATGAACAATGAACATGCAGAGTGGTGAGATTTGGTACCAAGTTGGCGTTTTGATGAGGGTGGGAGATTAAGTAGTTCAGGTCTATCAGAATGAGAAATTTTTGAACATTCCAAAACGGAAGAAGCCTTTAGCTTTGATGTAATACAATCTGTATCACTACCTTCCTATTCTAGATGTGAGAATAATTGTGCAGGTAACCTGACCTCTTAAAGCGTTCGCGCCAATCGACCTACGACTGCCATAGCAGTGAGCGTAACTGAAGATTTGAGAGAAAGGTCCTGGTTTTACTTCATTTCCGAACAGCAGGACTCAAATTCTTGTTCTTGTTTATCAATTTTGAAAGCATGCAGAATTATACATACATAGTGATGTGATAATTTTGAAGAACATGCATACTCCACACTAACATTCAGCTCCTTTGGGCAAACGAACAGTAAACCCTGTGTCCTTTTCAATATCTTCAAATAGTTCGTATATGGGAGTGACATAAGCCACGCCAGTCGCAATGTTACTGGCATATATCACCCCAACAACTGTATTATCAACACGATCCACCACCCACACACCGCAATCCTTGGGCTCACTGAATTGTCTGTGTTTTCGAGCTGGAATCACCGCCCACTCCGCAGCTACATTGACTCCACCACTTTCCTCGTTCTTGTAACGCACATAGCTCTTTGTGTAGCTGACATGACCACCTGTAAGGTCCGGGTATTTCGCTTTGTAGACTGCGGATCCAGGTCTAAGTGTTTCTGTGCTGGTTGGCGGCATTTTCACCTGGTTGAACGACAAAGTCTCTCGAATCATGTTTATATGATCGAGTTGGTTCCGGGCTCCCGCAAGCTCCACAAGTGCCCAGTCAAGATGATGATTTTGAGATATGCGTGTTCCTGAAAATGCGCAGATGGTGCCGATACTGAGACTGTCATCAGCAATCAACTGCTTCCTCTTGCGCTCTTCGTCTTTCTTGGACTTTAAATAGGCACGTTGCTCAGCCATGACATGCGGTTCCCAATCAGGATTCCAGTCTTTCTTAATCTGCTCAATCTCACTCCTGAGCCACTTCAATTCCCTGCAGGCTTCACGAATTTTTTGGAACCATGAATGATTGTTTGGATACGAACAAGTAATAGCTCCATATTGCTGTAATGGTGAACGGGTGGAATCTGTAGGCCATTTATTCAGTTAACAATTTCAAGTTGCCGGCTTCTTTAAGTAACATACCTGATCCAATACCAGTATCTGGCGCAGGCAAATGCAAGGGCAGATATGAGCGACAGGTCAATGCACATAGCTTCTGACAAGTGCCCTCGCCATCAACCAACTCTATGATGCCCCCAACTGTCCCACCAGAGAACTCGCCGATGACATAGTGGAAGGAAACATCACTTCCTGGTGGTAGAAAAGTCCGATCGGAGAAAGTATCGGCCACCACACCATCGTGTCGAACTAGCTTGCCAAGGTGTATCTCAACGCGAGCTTCCGTCATTGCATGGATTTCGTGTATCAGTCTCACAAATGCCCAGTTCATCATTGGCAAAACGTAGACAGTAACAACCACGGTGATCTCTGTGCATCTCACCCCTGCCCTTTCTCCTTCGCTCTGGAAGCACTCAACAGAAGCCCAGTCAATACTCATTTGGTCGAGTTTGTGAATAACCATTTTCGCCGTATAGTCCCATGTTTTCGGTGTCCATCTCGATGGTTGCGTTGAAGTAACATAACCTGTGTTCATTCTGTTGTTCTCATCGATGGCTTCTGGATATATGATCCTGGTGATGGAATAGGTAGTAAGTGGACGATCTGCAGCATACAACGACAATAGAAAATCGTCATCAACCGTTCCAAATGCGTAGAGACCCATGCCTTCTGCCATAGTCAGAAAAAGGCCCATTGATTGCGACATGGTGATGACCTCTCTGGAGTTGTGCTCGTCCCGACAGTCAATGAGAATGGACTCTAGTAGACGAAGAAGAGGAGGAGCCATATTCGCTGATCGCGAAGTAGATCGTCGTAGACTGACTGGAGAATTTAAAATCCGTAGTCGTAGTTAGAATGTTCTGAGAAGTGTGGCCATTTGTCTCAATTGGTCTAGAGTCGGGAGCAGGCGGGGGTGCGCAACGAAAAATAAGCAAAATGTCTGGTAAATGTCTGTCTCAGGATATCAGAAATCAAAATAAAATAGGAGAAAACTTTACATTCGCTGTATTTTAGATTATCTGACACGTCAGTTAGATTATCAGATGCAGACTTTGTCCAGAGTTCAAAGAACCTCTTCGCTGTGGCAGCTTGTGTTGTTTGGTATTGTCATTATGTTAGGTTGGGACCATCTCTTCTCAAAGTAGGCGTATGTGAAATAATCAAAAAGCTTTTTGATGAATTATCTGAGCAATGAGAAGCAGAGAGTGGATAGATGAGATGAATGTAAAGCCAAATCTTAAAGGCCTGATTGAGATGCACAGAGACGAAACGGGGACTTGAAAAAAGAAATGGTGCAGTCAAACGATAAATCACCACTATCTGATTTTTCATAGTTTAACCACACAAGAATGGGACGACGACTCTTTAAATTACCAAATTGAAGCTGCCATATAGCATATTATTAAAAATTTCTGGGAGTATACACCTCAAGCCAATGACTTTGGTAGGTTCTTAGCGAGAAACTCCTCCAACGTTGTAAGCTTCCCACGAGCAACACTGGCCGTCCAAGCCACCTTTTCTTTAGTCTCGCTTCCATAGTAACCGATATCTTCACAATACAACATCATCTCAACAATACAATCTGCTCCCTGCGGCGGAAGAAATCTTTTGAACACATCAACCGGGATCTGATTGTACTTGACAGTCTTGCCGCTGAGACGAGTCAAAGTCTGCGCAGCCTCCTCCAGGCTCCAAAAGTCGGTTGCTGCTGACAAAACCTTTCCTTCGAATTTCTCAGGCTCAGCTAGTACTGCGCCAATGTATTTACCTGTGTCGCCTTCCGTGTCGATATGTGGAAGTTTCGTGTCTGGTCGGATAACGTTTGATATCGCAAACGTGCCATCGCCGACAGGGTGAGGACCCATCAAGGCTGTATAGTTTTGCATGAAAGATGATGGCGCGAAGAACGAGCTTTTAATGGGTAGGCTGCGAATGTATTGCTCGACCTCGTATTTGGAATCGAAAGAATCAACTTTGGTGTATTTGCCCTTTGATTCAAGTGTAGGTGAGGACAGTGTACTCCAAATCAGATACTTTACACCGGCTTCAACTGCAGCATTGGCTACAGCCTTCCCCTGGCGCACTTCACGTTCTTTCAGTTGCTCGTCATATATGGTGGTAGTGACTGCGAAGACAGTGTGGGCACCCTTGAATGCGGCCTTGATAGATTCAATGTCGTCAAGGTCACCTCGGACTACTTCAATACCCTTGGCTGCTAGAGCTTGAGCAGCTGGCTTTTGAGTGTCGCGAGTGACTGCACGAATGGAATACTCCTTACTAAGGATTGGGTCTGCGACAACATAGTTGGCGACTGAGCCCCCCTGATTGCCAGTGGCGCCGAGGATGGTGAGGAGTTTGCTCATCGTGTTTTCCTGGGTGTATATGTCTCGACGGTATGCTTTTCCTGAATGTCAACTGGACGTAACTGTTTTGACCGGTTCTGTATAGCCATCGATCGAACTATGTAGATATATAGGAAAGTATTCAGCCAAGATCCACACCAAGTCACTTAACTCCGGATGCAAAGCCGACAATCGACGAATACGAGAATCGTAGACCGGGATAAACCCGAGGACAGAAGATACGTTCATCGTGTAAATTATACCGGATAATTACGCTTTCTACGGACATAAACGTTTTGAAACGGTATGACCAAGTATATAACCCTAGCTTGCGCAAATTCCGTGGCTAAGGCGGGGATAATGTACATGGAATGCGGCCAACGAACTACGGCGAATCTCAACCTCGTATTGTTGATCCATTGATTGTAGATATTCTTACACTTAATTCTAGCGTTCCGAATGCCCAGAAATGAGAATAAATTCACTACGGTGATGAGTGCTCGTTGTCAATGGTGTCGCTGGGCGATCGGACATATCGGACTTAATAGCTAGCCTTTAGGGCTAAGTAGGATAAGCTCTGGCTCTTTAGAACGACTTCGAACATTCTAGTTCTGCCGATATCAAATAGCTGACTACTTATAATCTGCCCTATGCGCTTTGTATCAGAGCCTCAATGTGTGACCTGGTATTTCATTGGGCGGTCTGCAGAGTGGAAGACCTTGTTTACCGACACATGGATATTAATGTTATCTCCCTCCATGTGCAACAGAATGAGACTCGCTAGCCGACAGACAATCGATCATAGGCGAAATGGTCAGATCAAATCTCAAGCATGAATTTTCCTCTGATAACATCATTTTAACAGCCTGGCTACACCAGACCTCCTCTTGTTCAGCCGTGCTGATCAACGGAATTAGGGCTTTCCCGGTTAGGGTTACGTGTAGTTAGTCCTACGTCAGCGACTCTCCCATGTACAATGCAACCTCATCATCGACCTTCCTATTCTGTAAACACTCTAATCAATTCAACGAACAAGAATTACATATATTAGACTTATCATCAGAAAGCACATGTCTGAAGAAAGTCTTCGCTGGGTCCACTTCATATGAAGCCAGCAACCGCTAGGCCGGAAACTACTTAGTAGTAATCAGACACGAGGCTAAATGCACTATTCCGAGTGGTTTTTGGTGGTGAATAATGGGGTGTTAATTTAGTTAACGTTTATCTAATCTTGTATTGTCTGACTACATTTGTATATTAGCTTCCTCCTGGCCGCTACCTAGGGGCTTTCTTCTTTTTATGTTTGTAGGAATGATACAGAGATTTCGATCTTCTGCCGAAATGATATACATCGCTCTTGCGCTGACAATCTGCGCAAAAAGTGCATTGGGGTTGGGTCTCTCGACACCCATCCTGCGCTTCACAGAAAAGGGAACATTTCAGATTTCCGTATTCTCGGATTTGCACTATGGCGAAGGTAACCACCCTCTAAACCACAAACAAGTATTAGAATACAATACTAACTGTCCTACAGCCGAAAACTTGGACTGGGGTCCTCAACAAGACATCAATTCAACCCGCGTCATGAACAGCATCCTAGACCAAGAAAGTCCGCAGCTGGTTGTGCTCAACGGCGACTTGATCACTGGCGAAAACACCTATAAAGCCAATTCCAGCCATTATCTTGACCAAATCGTGGCGCCGCTTGTAGATCGTAATCTTTATTGGGCATGTACCTACGGTAATCACGACAGTCAATTCAATCTGTCGCGACAAGAAATATTTGTACGGGAGAGCGATACCCGAACTCTTTGACGCAAAGTATGGTTCCGACGTTGGGTTATGAAACCGGCGTGTCGAATTATTATTTACCGATTTATTCGGCTGATAAGAGCGACAAGGCGCCGAAAGTGATTTTGTGGTTTTTTGATAGCAGAGGGGGTAATGAGTTCCAGTCCGCAGATGAGAATGGGGATGTTCCTATTGACGATTTTGTTGATCAGTCGGTATGTGTGAAGTCTCTACGATTTAAGTGTAAAGTAGACTAATTGTTGTATAGGTTGTGGACTGGTTTACGACAACGCGCGATCAACTCAACAAGGTCTATCACAAAACTATCCCGTCACTAGCATTCTTCCACATCCCCGTCGCGGCCATGCTCGCATTCCAGCAAAGTCCAGGCCCCAACTCTCATACGGAACCAGGAATTAATGATGATGTGCCGCTTGCTGAACAAGGTCCATCAGATGGCTCTTTCAATTACACCGGTCAAGACAAGCCTTTTATGAAAGCTCTTGTCGAGACACAGGGATTGATAGCTACCTTCAGCGGACACGATCATGGAAATGATTGGTAAGGACCCGTGCCCTCATTCAAATCAACGCAATCTGAACTCTGATCCAGGTGCTTTAAATGGAACACCACACTCCCCGAGATGGATATCAGAGGCGACGGCATCGTCCTCTGCTTCGACCGCCACAGCGGCTACGGCGGATATGGTACCTGGACTCGCGGATCACGACAGATCTTGTTAAATGAGAAGACATTGGGAAAGCAGACCGATACATGGGTCCGCCTTGAGGAGGGAAGTGTTTCCGGCGCTGTGACCCTGAATGCTACCTATGGGCAGGATTATTACCCCGCTGTAGATGATACTTCGACATGATATAGGCCATTTTAGGGTTAGGGCTGTGTCGGCCTCTGCTGCATGGCATTCACCGCTGTCCAATCATGCACAGCTCGTCCCGCACTCGCACTAGCTATGTACCTGGTGCCAAATGTACTCTTCATGTATTCTTCATCTAAACAACAATTGATATATAGCCATCAGACAGCCAGCAGCCACAGATAATAGAACTCATACATAATGTATAAAGACTTCATCCCCCCACCTCCAGATCCAGCAATCCCCGGCTCATTTCCACCCAGCAAAGACATCCCCATCGCACCACCTCCATGGACACTCAAAGCCAAGTCCTGGATGTTCATGTACCGCGACACCAACACATCTGACTCGGCTTCTAGCCTAAACCCCAATGACGCCTCGGAAATATTACAAGGTGTGCTGACTCCGGGTTCCTACCACCCCATGGAAGTACTCCATCCCGAAGCACTCCACAAACTCGACAGTGGTAAACCCCAACTCAACGGCATTGGCACCTCGGTAAAAGCTCTTGTCTTAGTGCGGTATGAGGAGACAGAAGTTGGTCCGTATGATGAACTGGCGGTCGGCCCAGGCTTCTTTGTGAACCCGCATACGGGGAAACGGGATCCAAGAATAAGTAATATTTATGTTTCGACCGATGCCAGTGTTTGGAATGGGAGGAGGAACTGGAGTAAGTATTTTCGTTGCCTCTCCTTGCGCGACTTGAATAGCTGACGCATTCCAGATATTCCAAAGCATAGAGCACGTTTCGTGTTTGAGCCTGTTGGTAAACGGGACCAGATATTGAAAGTCTATCATCCGGAAGGCAGCGCAGCGCCACTCGACCCGAAAAGACCATTTTTCACGGCATTATTGAGGGGCTCTGCGTTGCCAAAATTGCCTCTGCCCGCGATGAGACCATTAAGCCTTGTGCAACCGCCTCTAGTTATGCCAAGGTATCCCAGGGATTCGCCCGCCACTGCCGCTGTGATTGCGACTGATGACCCTAAAAATGGGCGAGAAAATCCTTGGTTGATGATCACGCCGACTTATACGGGATCTTGGGGGTTGACGTATATTTCAAAGGCGCCTACTGATGATGAAGAGAGTCTAGAGTGGTATGGTGATGGAATCAGTATGCCAAAGATGAACGTCTGGTCCGTTGGGGCTTATTTCGAGGGGGCCATTGACTTTCCAGCTTCAAAGATCGTGAGCTAGACAGGCTAATACACTCGATCCGTACACAAAACGTGAAAATTAGAAATGAAGTCAACTTCATGACATCAACTGCCTAAACACCTGACCCCTCTCCTCCGAGCTACCGTTACCATCAGCCCTTGACGGCTCCTCCGGTGCATTAATATATGAGTTTGGTCTGTTATTCTCCTCGTTCGATTTTGCCGCATTATACTTTTTGAAAGCCTCTTCCACCAGCAAACCCACCTCCTTTCTATTCCGGCCTATGATCCCGACAGCCAACAAGGCCTCCGTCTCCTCGATCCAATCCTGTATTTTCCTGTACCCAATCTCATCTTTCTGGATTCTATCCGGTACCCCCTGCCCACTAACAAGCGCCAACACACCCGCAATAACCGTATTCAGCGCCCCTAGGATCGTAATCACAACACCATGGTCATTCGCCAATGGCCCCAGCGCCGTCAACGCAGCCCCAATTATGATCTGCGCAAAATGGCAAAACATAATAACGCACCACATGGCGCGGAACTGCCACATTTTGTTTCGTTTGGCTGTGATGACGGCTTTGTATATGCCAACGGCTTTTCGGCGACCTTCTTCCATGCTTACGGTGTCGGCGGCGGCGAGGTGGTAGTTTATGCCGATGGCGCGTCGAAATATTATGAGGTTTTCGTCGTCGTTGTCGCGCGGTGGTAGGCCTGCCGGGATGGGCCAGGAGGGCGTGTGGTTGGGTCCAACTCCGGCGTTTGCTGGTTCTGATCTGCCGCCGGGGTTGATGGGTTTGATGTCTATGGGTGGACCGATGGCGGTGTTGGTTCGGGTTTGTGTGGGTGTTGTGGTGGTGTCCATATTTTTGTTGATGCTGCTGCTTTGTTGTGCCTGTTTCGCAGGATTTTCTTCTTTCCTTTTATCGGTCTTGGGAAGTAGAGGTGATGATTCTGTGGGTTCATCATCATGTTGATGCGCATCAATGTGACTGTCGGCCATTTTATCGACGAGTTATTGTTTCCGTTACACAGCTCAAGTTTATTTTAGGGTTGATTAAGATATTGTTCAAGGAGTTCAATAATGTCACTTGTGTAGACAATTTGTGAGACTTGAGCAGTTCCACGGTCTCACCATTTGTATTTCCAGGAACGCCTGGCTACGTACGCAGGAGGCTGGATTTATACTTCCAGCCACCATAGTTTTGTACTACAGCACTAGTTACTAAAAAAAAGTCAATGATAAGAAGTCATCACCGGATCAGCCTAGTCGCACGCTAACGTGAAGATCGTGCCGGTGTCACAGGGCCAGAAATGCCGGGGCTGGCGGCGCTATCAGTTACTAAGTTACTAGCGGCTCAGCCGCTCATCAGGCAGTAATGGCTTAGCTCTAGATCCAAGCTGTGGATGTCATCTGATTATGAGAGGTTCTACAGCTATATACGTAAGTTCGCAGATTAGAACCTCGGCAGCCATCCAGATAATAATGATTAAATTCATTGGTTACACAGATGTGTCTAGAGATCAGTCATGTGCATTAACGAATCAGCATGGCCTACGTACCACAACGCCGGATATTGGCACCTAGGTAGAGGTGACAGGGTATACAATTCTTAGATAATATAAACAGCAAATGAATCCTATGCAACTAAGCATTAAAACCAGCTGTGCCAAATCCCGTCCCAACATCAGAATCCTGTGGATGAGTGGCATCCTGTACCAAAAACTGTCCCAAATCAAATTCCCTCAGACTCGGCATATCAGCGATTAGATCTTCTAGCCAGAGAAACTCTGCGGAGTCAGCCGCTGCCGCCGTTGTTACTCCTTGCTGTGGTTGTTGATAGGCACTATGGTGGCTCGAAGGGCCGATACTAGCGAACTGAGAAGAAGAATCGACTGTCATCGCCGGTGCAGTTGAATGAATACTCAACACATCACGAAGAGCCTTGGCGTCCTCCTCTTTTCGTCGCTGATGCAGTAGTATCAGTAAATAAGCTGTGTTGTATGCCTCGCGCATCACAGCGCTATTCCACGTATTCGCGACAAGCTGTAATGTGCTCATCGCATCACCCAACAACGCGAGCGAAGCTCGAGAATCAATCGCTAATAATAAACAAATCGCCTGGAACGGGAAGTTGGCGACGTGATGCCAGGGACTACTATCTACAACCATCTGTCGAGCAGCGTGTAACCCCTTGACGACCAAAGCTAAGATACGGTCTGCTTGGAGGTTCAACATATTCGATTTCTGGGCCCGAAGACGCCGGAAGATGCAAAGCATGAGATTGACTTGCGCCATTATTACGGGTGGTCGTTCGCGGTTCTCATCCAGCACGCGATTTAGATCTGCTTCGAGATCTTCGACGCTACGCGTCTTGGTGGGGTCCAAAGGTTCGGTTAGGGGGATCAATCCCAGAAGTTGAGATGTATAATCCCCGGCTTTTGGAGCGACGGGTTTTGTGGAGGCCCCGGATAATGTGATCTTTGTTCTGCCCAGGTCAAAGGAGGCCCAAATATTCAGATGTTGCGCCATCCCCCATAACCGGCGACGGATGTCTAAATCGATACTTTCGTATTCGGATGACCCTTCAAAAACAGTACGGGATGGTGACTCGAGATGTATTCTGGCTGCTTCGGCGACATGCATCAGTGAACAGCTCGCCAACCAGGTCGTATGTGGAAGCGAGGTCATGCGCAGATACGCGACTCGCAGAACCCAGCCAGTCACGGTATTTATTGACGGTGGAGTCGACAACGAGTGCTGTTCTAGCAGCGCCCTAGCCGTCTCAACGAGGTCTGGTTCAAATTCAGATGGGAACTTCTGCGAGAACAGTAGACCCATTGCTGCTACACCACAAAACACCGGGTCGTACGTATCATCCTCAACTCTCGTTGGCATTGTCGTCCCCCATCGTTCTTCAAGACGCTGATAGAATACTTCCCGATCAATAAATCCATATGCGTAGGCTACTTTCTCAAAATATATCAACGCGAAAGTTCTCATCTCAGCCTTAGAAAGAATACTAGTAACCCGTCTCCGACTACCGGGCGGACAACCCGCCAAACGATCACCAGCATTCCACGCAAAGAGGTGCAGTCGCGGCGCATTATAGGGATCAATCTTCAGACCCAGTCTTCTCACAAACGCGGCTCCAGAATTAGCTTCAAGCGATTCCATCTGTGAGTTTGCATTGTTGCTAACAGCAGGCGACGCGAATCGCTTTGCGGGTACTGCATCACGTAGTAAATGCGATTTGTTAATCGGAGGCGAGGGTCCATACTCAGATACTGGAGAGATGGTGGTGATATGACTTTGTTCCTGTTCTGATGATAGTCTTCTGATTGATGCTCTCTTCGATCCAGTGGTTGCATAATAGCAGTCATACTCGAACTGCACGCACGTTTCACACGGCAAATGGCCATCGCACTTCCGCTTTCGAGACCTGCATGGATCGCATGCTAGTTTAGTACGTCGGCGCTTACGTGGGCCCGATACAATTGTAGCACTAGCGCTAGGAGCATTGTTTAATGGATTGTGAGTCTCCATCGTAACTGACCTAACCTCTGCATGCTTGGGGTCAAAATCGCCAGTTGCGGGCCGGGAAGTGGGAAAGGTGGAAGGAGTGGGCAGACAACTAGCGGAAAGTGCGGATATTTCGGTTAACTGTGGTCTCCTTAGCTGGACCATTGCCGGCATTCGATTAGGGCTTCGTCGGCATCGGCGGGATACTCGGGATTTACGGTGTCGTGTAAATGAATTGGCTTGACCGACCCTCTTTGAAGCAATTATTGGGATGTTTTTACTTCTTTAGTTACAAAAGACCAAATGAGTCATCTTGTCTTTCATTGGAACCTATTTCTATGTGTAACGGCTGAGTGAAAAAATGTGAATTTTTGGTAAATAAAGACGGCCTTTTCCATGTCTTTCCATATCCATTCATCGTCGTCAACACCCAGGCACACTACGTAAAAGAATAGTGAGAAATATTCTGGTCTACCTACGTAGCACGCTCAAGTTCGTCTTCCAGGTGAGCCCCGCCAGGCTTGCCAATAACAATAACAAAAATCCACATCTCAGTCGAGCCATACAACTCGCAACTCGCCATCATGTTGGATCCCGAGAAACAAATCGTGCAACCCTCTCCATACACATCAGACTCGTCGTCAGACTATGCCTCAATGCTTCTCAAATCATCCCCTACATCATCTCCTGAGATTGCACCAACTGCAGGAATGCCAGAGATTCCACCACCTCCAGACGGTGGTAGCCTAGCGTGGCTACACGTCTTCTTCGGACACATGATCTTCTTCAACACAATCGGCGTGACAAACAGCTACGGGGTCTTTGAGCAGTACTACACCGAGACATTGGGCCACTCACCCAGCACGGTTGGGTGGATTGGGGGCATTCAGATGTTCTTCATCTTCTTTGGAGGCGTATTTTCTGGTCGTGCCAGTGATGCGGGCTACTTTCGGCATTGCTTGGTATCAGGGGTCGTGCTACAGGTACTTGGGATTTGTCTTGCATCGTTGTGCGAGCACAAATTGTATGGTATTTTCTTGTGTCAGGCTCTCTGTTATGGTTTGGGCGCTGGATTGCTCTTCACACCTGGTTTGTCGGTGACGAGTTCCTATTTTTCGACGAAGCGCACTCTTGCCATGGGAATTGTGGCGGCGGGTGGAGCTACAGGTGGCATGGTATACCCTGCCTTAGCCAGCCAGTTGCTGTATCACTCTGATGTCGGATTTGCATGGACAATGCGCGTCATGGCATTGATCATGCTGATCACCCACATCCCCTCCATCATCGGATATAGACCTTACATCCCACCCCGCTCCACAGGACCCTTAGTCGAATGGAGCGCGTTCCGCGAAAAGCCATTCGTCACGTTCGTCGCTGCAATGTCGCTTTGTTTCTGGGGCCTGTACATGGCGTTTTTCTATCTCGGCACTTTTGCGCGCGGCACAATCCACCTCTCGAACTCGCTGCATCTCGTCATTGTACTCAACGGCGTTGGCGTCATTGGTCGCATGCTGCCCAATATTCTTGCCTATCGATTCACGGGCATCACAAACATGAATATCATCTGTAACATAATCTGCGCAATCTGCATCTTCTGCTGGATGGCTATCGATAACGCAGGGGGACTATATGCTTGGAGCGTTGTTGACGGATTATTCGCTGGGGCTGCGCAGGCACTATTCCCGACGATGGCGACTCACCAGACTACGGATATGAGTAAAATAGGGACCAGAACCGGCATGATATTTACGATTATCAGTTTCTTCTGTTTGACATCACCGGCAATTGAGGGTGCACTTATACAGATGCAAGGGGGGCGGTATATGGCTGCACAGCTGTTTGCCGGGAGTTCTGTTGTCGTGGGTACTGGGTGTCTGGTATTGAATCGGTGGTTCAGGGTCGGTTGGAAGGTGGCTAAAATCTAGATTGCTGTTTGAGTGTGCCATGACTGTATTAGAAGAATTAGGTAGGCGCACGTAAAAGTCTAATACATCTTATTCCAGATACGCGCTTTATCGTAACTATCACTCGATGACTCCATCAAAACCAAGCTCAACAGACGTATCAATCACAGCTATAGCACCCTCAACAGCGCCTCAGTTCATATCAGGGCTTTTGTCAGTGAGCATTAGTCAGTTGGTTTGCCATGCTATATCTCCCCTTGCCGGTTTTAGTCTAGTTCCCATATGTCGGTCATCCTCAGATGGAATATATCTCGGCTGTATTTGGTTTAGTTCCCACAGGTCTACAGCGGTGCTGAGCGTGATTAGTTTCATAGGATTGATTACAGACATATGATATAAAGACCATACAAATCCCATAAGAGCAATCTCCTCCGTCTTTCAGTTCACTCCATTATGGGTATTCACAAGCAACTTCAAAAAGACATCTCCCTGAAAATCATCCTTCATCCCCATCCGACCCTCACAATACTCGTGATACGATTGAAGTTGTTCACCCACTTCTTCCCCCGTCCGCACTCGAGCAGCCGCAATCCAAGCTTGTGGGGATTCTGCCATCCACAGACCCGCACGACTGTCAAAAGGCAACGATTCGAAAAACAACCAGTTCGCGCAGTAACCGTATTTGAAACTCGACGTAGCCATTGTCATGGCATACGACATGAGAATAGTCCGCCGAACACTCTCTGCGAATAACCATTCCTGCCATAGCGATTGGTCGCGCGGCATCTCGGTCTGCGCAGATGGGAAAAGGGCTTGTGTCCACGCAAATAAGGTATTCAAGTATGGTACAGGGTCAATCTGCTCGCCTTCATTTAATGGGAAAACAAAGGTCGCAAGGTAAATTAATAGTGCTTGCACGGAGGTGAGCACTTCTTCCATAGACACAACCTTGATATCGAGACGAAGCAGATTAGTGAAGTTCTGCTTGGTAACAGCGGCATTCCCAATCTGCCTAAACACCGCGACATGATCATAGATATGATGACGCATTTTCAGTCTCGGATGCACAAATACCGCCGGCTTGTCCGCTTTGAGCATCTCCGGAACAGTCTGAAACCCCAGCCGGATAATCTCGTAGGCATCCTTGTGACCAGGTCTGCAGACTGCTGGGTCCATATCTCCCGGCCTTAAATTCAGAGTCTTGAAAACGCAATATCCTGGAGTATCACAATTCGATGGGTTAAATGAGAGTTGGGGTGTTACTTCTGTTTTCCCAGTAGGTGCATTTATAGGCTCAAGGTCGTAGGTACACGGCAGGCCCTTTTGAGCGCAACGGCTGCATTTGGGAAGTTGGACAATGCATTTGCGTTTCGAGGCTGTGCATTGTCGGCAGGCTTTGCGAAGGACGCTCATGGTTGGTTGTTTATGTATAGATACGGGTACAGAGTAGTGATTATGATGCTGATGAGAGTGGGCGAGGACGACGATGCGTGAGGCTGATGGTGGGTCGATTTACCCGTTTAGTGAGGCTAGCCTTGTTCCGGTCTAGACCCCACCGCTCTGCTTATCTGAACATCCATCGTCAAGATGAAGTCGTGATGCCACTGCAAATCTTCTGTTGGCTGGCACGCTAGGGAAGCATATAGTAATTGAGCGCTAAAAGCACTTGGTCAGAAACAAGACATCCACCCAGCTACGATTCAGAAGTAGTCCAGACATACGATATGCTTTGTGTTGCAAATACATATATATTGAACTTGATGAGCTAGCGTCACAAGAGTCGAATGCAGTCCATACATTTATATACCTAATGTATGGATATAAGGTATAAAAAGAAAATCTTAATCGAATTCGACTATATAATTGCTTACGTAGTGATCCATAATGGCAAGTGCCTCCCGGGTTCCTCGGTCAAGCCGGGCCTGGGCCACCTGCCATCTCGTACAATCTGTATTCTCTGAATGACTCAACGTTGCCATATCTCACCAAAACATAACGTGTACTTCATCAATCATATCACATCACTCATAATATGTCCTCGTTCAAGTTCGGTCTCAATATAGACCATCACATAATGACTGGACTATTGTCTACGCCATCGCCCTCCACAATCAACCCCAGGCGCCTCGCCCAGTCCTTTCGTCCCGACTCCGCGACCAACTCATTTGCCATATCCAGTCTTCGGTAATACCGTTTTGGCTTTCCCTTAACCCGAATTCTCCTGCCATACATATGCATCTCTTTGGTCGTAATGTTGGCAAGGAACAACATCGCAGCGGAGAGCACAAACATGATTAAGAGAACCATCTGATTGAACGTGTCGATATTGCTCACCAAAGTAGTGTTGACATAGACCAACACGGTGGCAAGCGCAGTCAGACAGTCCTCAGTCATGGTTCGTTCGCGCCACCATTTGCCGGATGTGACTGCTTTGAGGTCATCAACGGCACCTTGCATTCTGATCCAGCAATCGCCACTCATGAGAATCAAGAGATCTCCTCGTGCACTAGGTTCGGAAGCCCCTTTCCAACCGACATCCTTGGTGCGACGGCGAATGACAAAGACGTTGCACAAGCGAGAGAACATGAGGACTAGAAGGCAGAAGACTCCCCACCATTCACGAATATAGAGAAAAAAGGCTAAAACACCTGGAGATAACGCCGCAGAGAGCCAATAAAATATATGAGGCGCTAGGTCTTTCACTTTCCAGCTGAATGCTTTCCTTCCGTCACTGACCGGAAGTACTTCAAGCGTAACGAGATGACCCGTCAGTCCATGCTTCTGTAGGAATGAGGCAGTTGCCGGATTCTCTACGCGAAAGACATAACCGCTGGTCATAGCGGCGACAGCCGGAAACTCGCCGCCATTTAATTCTGGTGCGGATTGCTGTCGATGCAGCCCTGGACATAGTATCAGCGAGTCTGAATATATCGAAGTTCCAGTCAAGATCGTTCGCTGAGCGACGGCTGTTATCTCGGCTATCGCAACCAGACCCGCTGCATCTAAAGTTACGCCTGGAAGGAAGTAACTCATGGCGGATACGGTGTCCCGACGCTTAACTTGCTGAATGTTGGTTGTGATCTGTTCGCAGTCCCTTAGATTGGTTTTTAGGGCAGCACAAGGAATCTGACTTACATTTATAGGGAGATACATTGCCACAGTCAAAGGTGTGACTGTGATGAAAAGCGCTTATTTTCACGATTGACTCATTTACTAAAGTAGGTCTGATTTTCAGGCCCTAGCTGTACACAACGCTAGAGAATGGGTCATCGGTGGATATTGATCCACCTCTACGAGATCAATGACTCCATATTCGAGTCTTATAATTTTCAAAAATCACCCTACAGCTCATACATCACTCCACTCTCGAGATGAAGCAGCCAAAACTGCCTAAATCTGGTGGTGGCTATGATGCGGGGCAATTTTGTGTAAGGTGTGTGTCGTATGCAGGCTGCAGACACTGCCCGATATCAGATCACCCCCCTTCGATTCGCTGTTTCTGCATGTTTGCACACGACAGATAGGACAAGTCACATGGATCATTCCTTGAATATGTAAGAGGCTGCATAGTTTTTGCTAACCATTAGTTGAAGCCAGCTAATTGGATAAGAATTGGACTCGGTGCTCGCTAACCGCCACTGCCGCATAGGATGAGATACTATTGGGCTTCGTTTATTTTACCTCAACACTCCAGAATCTTATTATGTGAGTGTTTGAGAATGCTTTCCAAAGTCGACAAGAAGCGCTTCGGCGAGTTCTGCATCGACCCGAGCAAGCAGAGTGTTGAAAAACCCGGGTCAAAATACAGAGTCCTGTGCGAGGTAAAAGTGCACGGATGTCGAAATTATACACTCAGCCTCGCCTGCTCGAGGGAGCCGCATGGACGGTTCGCCCAGTTATTTATTCGTGGAATGCACCCCACCTGGTCAGGCTCATTTCTGAATGTGCTTCATCTCAAACAGGCAGATTTAAAAGTCAATACCTGGTCACCGCCTCTCGTTGCAGGCTCTTGCCCAATAAGTGATGCTTGTTACTGCTGCCTATGAATGCTAGGTTAACCTTGCTAGTCAGCCAGTAGTCGTGCTTGACTACCCCTACCAATCAAGTGTGCTCGGAGCCAACGAAATAAGACTTCTCAACCTACGAAGTGGCGATGCACAGGAAGAGTTGGTGGGCAACCTAGAAGTCATCAAACTCAAAACCGAAACGGAATCAGAGACGCAAGTACCGCATCAGTGCTATGACACCTTGTCCTATACATGGGGTGACCAAGCCCCTACGGAGCACATCAGCATCATCCACGCAAACCAACAATATCGCATCCGGATTCGTCCTAACCTTCATCAAGCGCTTTTACATTTGAGATCCCATCGGGAAGATAGGTACCTATGGGTGGATGCAATCTGCATCCACCAAAATGACGAGAGGGAAAAGAGTAGCCAAGTGCGGATGATGTCCCAGATATTCAACAATTCAAGCTGCGTCTGCGTCTGGATCGGTCCCGAGAAGGATGATAGTCGCCTCGCAATCGACTTTATAAAATCAAAATTGGTGCACGAAGACGCCGACCAGTTGCTTGAGAACGTCGAGTACCGACACGAATGGCTGGCATTATCAAAGCTCATGCGCAGGCCCTGGTTCAGTCGGCGATGGATCATTCAAGAAATTGCCTTGGCGAGAACAGCCACATTACATTGCGGTTCCGATTGGTTACCATGGGATATTTTTGCAGAGGCCGTGATGTTGTTTGCATGGGGCCAAATAAAGGTGTCCAACACTCTTCGTACAGCTGGGGATTGTAGTTCAAGTTCACTCGGTGACTTGCGGGAGTCTGCCGCTGCGCGTTTGATCCAAGCCCAGGATAATATCTTCCGAAAGTCCAAAGACGGGCAACTACTTGAGAAGCTCATGACACTCGAAGACTTACTGTGCAGATTCTCGGCCTCCGAGGCACTGAATCCTCGGGATTCTATATATGCATTGCTATCAATTGCACGCGATGCAGGGGTTGGGTTTCCAGCTTCGGGCATAACCCGGGAAGGTAGCCCAGACGTACCACACGAGGATATCAACAGAGCTGTGTTCCTGGATTATTCTCCACAGCATCTTGGGGGAATAGGACTTGACGATTTCTCGTTCACAAGGCCGCCAGAATATCTGAATGCAACTGGTGATCACGATGTTCCGGCTATGATCTCTCGCAAACGAGCAGGATCAAATACTGAGCCACATATAGGTGATATCAGACAGCCTCAGAGGCAGGCTAGGCGTTTACTGTCTACGGATATAACACAAACACCGTTCTCTTCGCAGCAAAGCAGTAATGGTGCGGCGGAGGAGAGGGCGCATTTTCAGCCGCCTACTATCCACGTTTCGAATGATGATCATGAGAACCTTCAGGCTTCGCCAACTGCAATGAGTGTGCAAGAAGCCTTTCCCGGGCTTGAAGATCACAACGGTGCTGCGCCGTCACATGATTTGACAACACTCGCACCAATGGCAACGGCTTCCAAAGATGATGGCTCGATGCCAGTAGCGGCTAGAGGCACTAGAAATCATGCCAATGGATCAATTCACTCCACAGATCGATCCGTAGTAGATGAGCAAATGCTGCAGGTTCCAGGCCGCGGCCGAGGGTACTCATCTGGGTCTATTGCCAGTAATGTCACGGAGAACTATTTCTCGCATATAAAAGCTAGCAGCATAATGCAAGCACTGGAATACTCGATCCTGGTTGATTACAGCAAATCCGTGCCCGACGTTTGCAAGGATGTAATGAGGTACGCATTCAGCAAGACGCAATCGCTGAATATGATTTGCCGACCCTGGGCTCCTCGAATAACTCAAAAAGGCATGGAATTACCAACATGGATCCAGCCCGTAACGAAAAGTGCCTTTGGGCCTACATACAACGGAACATACACACGAATCAATGCAGATCCACTGGTCGGCAGCCCGGGACCGGGACAATGTTTCTACAACGCAACACCCAATGTCTTTCTGCGACGTAAAATCGATCGAGACGGCAAGGATATTCTGACTGTGTATGGGTTCGTACTAGATAGAATTGATCGCAAAGCGCCGCCTGCTAATGGCGGCGTGATACCTGTCGAATGGAATGAACTGGCTGATTGGGAGGATGCAAGTAGCTCACCACCGCCGGACGCGTTTTGGCGGACGCTGGTAGGCAATAGGGATAACCTTGGGCAGCAGCCACTCAAACTCTGGCGACGGGCATGCCAGATTGCGTTTGGCATGAAGCCTAGGGATGGCCCGTTGAATGTTGAAAAGGCGCTTGAAGAAGCCTCGTCTTTCGTGCGGGAATACCTTGAGAAGGTGCTACGGACGACGTATTCTCGACGACTGTCGATCGGGAAGAAGGGGTTATGGGCTCTGGTGCCTGCAAAGTCGAAAAAGGGCGATAGTCTTTGTATTATCAATGGGTGTTCTGTGCCAGTTGTTTTGCGTCAAAGGACACACTCAACAGCAAACCCTGTTACTGCTACACAGGCAAACGGAGATACGACAGTGAGGTGTTCAAGGGCAGAATGTCAAGCTGCAGGACAATGCAAATGCAAGACTCAGTCTGGGTCGTCGAGTAGCGAAGAGAAAATCTATGAAATGATTGGGGAGTGCTATATTCACGGCATGATGGATGGGGAGGCGTTATTGTACCAACAGAAAAAGGATATCAAGACGCGCGCTTTTCGAATTAGATAGTCTGCAATTCAGTAAAGAGAGCAGAGTCTGAGCTGGTGACATGTAAATAGGGGTGTCTAGACCTTGTGTATGGGGTCGGAGTGTACGTAGTTAGGGAGTTAGCATAGAAGAAAAAATGGAGTGAGATCTAGACCTCGGCCAGGGACCCAGCCGATTTCCGTCACTCCTTAACGCCTCCTCTTGGCTGGCCCACTCATTTTGCTCTGATACTGAGAACCAAGAGCAAAAGACTCATTGATTTCATGTAGATGGATATGACTATTATCAAAAGGCGGAGCAGAAAGGACAAGTGCGTTAACTAGGTACAAGTCGTTGATGACATTCGATCGCGATGCAACCTTGCTACGTAGAGCCATCCCGACAAGGGGCCGCCGAATCGATCTGCAACGTACGTACTCCACCAAATCCACATTCATCTTAAAATAACTCTTCAAACCTCGCAGGTTGATGTCTGGTCGGAAAAGTCGGCCAGGATTTAAACTTGCGTGATGCTGCGTCGACGTCTAGCCAGTGTCGGATCGGCTGGATGGATGAACGTACGTGTTCGACGGGAGCTGGCCGAGTCATTGGCTGATCCGGGGATGCGTTGTTCCTGGATCTGTGTGTTAGAACCTTTGGTACGTACGAGGTCAGGAACCAGGCGTTGCGATCGTAAAACTCTTGGGTACCACCACTCCGTCCGAGAAGTAGTAGTAGCAGTCTACCTTTGTCTGCCTCATTCAGGAGAGCATGCAACAGTACGACTATTAATTAAATCATGCTGACAGAAGTCAATGCTGACCGTCATCTGTAACGCCAATACCAATATTACGTGTGTCTCACACGGTGTTCCTGCATAAAGACGTACGGATCGATACCGAGTAAAACAATGTTTCAGTGGCAAAGCAGGGGCCCGCTTTGTGGCTCTTTATGGTTTAGCCACAGCCGGACTGCCCAATCACATCCATTTCAAACAGCCCACTGATGATGTAGCCTCCACCATGATTGGCTCAGCCCAGCGTGGCTGTACCGTGGAGCGGGTACTCCTTCTTGTCTCTTTCGGGCTGTCTCATATCCTGACTGTTTCCTTTCTCTCTTCCTCTCATCACTCTTTCATTTTCTTCATCTACCTTCCACGACATTTGAATTTCTTTCTTATTAGACTTTCGTTTTTGACTCAATCCAAGTCACACCTTCGCTTATATTCGACACACTCACTTGTACCGCCATTTATTTCCTGAATTTCTCACCCACTCGTTACATACCCAACAACACGACACGTCAAAATGCCTATCAACATGCAACTCATCAATGCCTTGGCTGTGGCAATGTCGGTCTCCCCCGCTGCCGCCGCTATCAAGGGTTTCAACTATGGCTCGACTTTCAACGATAACTCAATCAAGGTGCAGTCGGATTTCGAGGCTGAGTTCAAGACCGCTGCCGGTTTGGTGGGAGCCGAGGACTTCACTAGTGCTCGTTTGTACACTATGATCGTAGGTCGATCGTATGGGAATCTGTCTCGTGATGGAAGAGGCTAACAGTGTCTATAGCAAGGTGGAACTACCAACACTCCTATTTCCGCTATTCCCGCTGCCATTGCAACCAACACCACTCTTCTCCTCGGTCTCTGGGCCTCTGGTGACACTTTCGACAACGAGGTCGCTGCCTTGAAGTCCGCCATCTCCCAATACGGTTCCGATTTCGCAAGCTTGGTTGTTGGTATCTCTGTCGGTAGTGAGGATCTCTACCGTAACTCACCCACTGGTATCGCCGCCAAGGCCGGTATTGGCAAGAACCCTGACGACATTGTCAATGACATCAAAACCGTGCGATCCACCATCGCCGGCACAGGCCTCTCCCATGTCCCCATCGGTCACGTTGACACCTGGACTGCCTGGTACAACTCCTCCAACAACGCCGTCATTGAGGCTGTTGATTGGCTCGGTCTCGATGCGTACCCATACTTCCAGAACACCGACTCCAACGACATCACCAGCGGAAAGTCCCTTTTCCAGGATGCCATCAACAAGGTCAACACTGCCTCCAACAACAAGGCTCTCTGGGTCACCGAGACTGGCTGGCCCGTCAGCGGTGACAAGGAGAACTTAGCCGTTGCCTCGACCGACAACGCAAAGACCTACTGGGACGAGGTTGGCTGTGGCATGCTTTTCGACAAGGTCAACACTTACTGGTACATCCTCCAGGATGCTGGAAAGACCACGCCCAGCCCCAGTTTCGGTATTGTCGGTTCTGAGCTCTCCACCACTCCTCTCTACAACTTGACCTGCCCGGCTGTTTCCGCATCTACTTCTGCTACTAGCTCTGCTGCTTCGACTGCTTCCCAGGGTAGCGCTACCGGTACAGTTCCTTTCCCTTTCTCGTAGCCCCTGCTCCTTCCTCTGTAGACGTGCCTCTTCCCCGGAAACTATGTCTAATTAGACATCAGGCTCCGCCACTTCTTCTCCTACTTCCGCTCCTGCCTCTAATGCCACCGGCTCTCCCACCGCTCCTGGCGTTGTTCCGGGCTCTGCTTCTAGCCCTGCTTCCGGCAGTGCTTCTGGCTCGGCCACGGGTTCTGCCTCGGGTACTGCCGTCGGATTTTCGACCGGTGCTGCCTCAACAGGTGCTTCCCACTCCCTCCCTATCCCTCCTTCTCTTTTTCCCATTTCCTTGTCCTCGAACACTCAACTAACTCGACTCGAATAGGCACATCCACCGCCACTGGCACCCCTGGCGCCGCTTCTGGTACCTCGACCCCTCTGGGAACCCCTGGCTCCGCAACAACTCCCTCCGGCGCAACCGGCACCGGTGCTGTAGGCACTCCTTCCAGCACCGTCCCTGCCTTCCCTGGCGCCGCCAACACAGTGTCTGCTTCCGTGGCCAGCATCGTTGCAGCCATCTTTGCCGCCGTCGTTGCTTTTTAAACAGTTCGTCCATTGAATATACAATATATGACAAAAAAGCTATACGTTGTATATTCTGGAAGCGATGTAGAATCTGAACGAGAAAGTTGGGAGCTTATTTATTAGACTTTGTGTTTGTCTGCTGTATTGAAATCCAACGTGTTATTTTATCTGGGACTGATTTAATTGGGTGTATCTACTTTTTTGACTGACACTATCTACCCTATTTCGGGAGTGGGAAAGTTCTGTGTTATTACAATTACCGTGATTATTTACAATTACATTCCTTATAACTTATTATATTTCTTGTCATTCAGAATCGTACGAATCGTACTTGAATTTTTCGTTTCCCGAGGATGTGGACCTTTCATGTCGGAAATAGAAATGGATTTGCAGATATATCAATAGTGTATATATATACAGACTCATTTTACATGATACATGATACATAATACATAATACATAATACAACATTGAAATACTACATAGTTACATCTAGTCGTGTTGACGGATAAGACTATACATATAACTACGACATATCAACATATCTACCAGTTGACTTTTAGACGTGATCTTTACGATATAGGCTATTATTTTTGTCCATGTACGCTCATAAGACTCGCGAAGATACTTGACGTACCAGATCTATCCATTACATCTATACTTGACGCTATGTCGAGAGAAAATGCAATGGTCACGCGTAAGTAATGTATGTCACTGGCGGTAATGATGTATATATACAGAAGTCCAAAATTCCCTGGTTCAAAAGCCAGTCGAACTAGGCATGGAAATAGAACTATCTACCCCGGCTAATGATCCGACCAAAAAGAAAGTAGTTCAGCAGGTAAGCGAACCGAAATATTGATGGTATAAGTTGAAATGCACAATGTACAGAAAAGCCGTTGAGATGTGCAAGAGATAACTCGGCAAAGGTGAGCAAGTGAGAAGAAAAGCTGTGCATCTCTGTAAGATGGAAAGATCGCTGTAAATCGACGACAATGTGGAGGTCAGATGGCCGAAGAAGGAAAAAGAAAATGCAGAATGTAAAAAATGACAAATGCGATGCTGAGCAATTTTGTGATGATGGTCGAATGTCAACCGTATTAGCGGGCAAGCCGGCCACAGTCCGGTCAGATGCCATCATCTTCTATCTTTTGTACCTCCTCAGGTACCCCGGGTATATAACTTTCCAAAGCAAGGAAACAGTCGATACGTCAAGTACGACCAACCCATTTTGTACATATACAAAGCCAGACGCCGAACAAAATGAATAAGTCATGACAAGTCAAGAGTTAAAAAAAAAACTAAGGCATGATGGGTATCAAAATCTCGCCGTCGGGCAACGGACCGCACCATCCGTAGTTGTCGCATCGGCACTGCTCGAGACGAGGGCAGCTAAAATTTTCGTTAGCAATCGTCCAAAGCAGGAGAAGAGGATACTCACTCGACTGGCTCTCGTCCAAACAAGACATGCCAGATCTTCTCAATCGTCCAACCGATGCCATAACTATCGGTGAAGTCCGTCGTTGCTGCCCACGTCAAGATACGCTCGTAATCTTCACGAGACCTAGAGCGAATGCGGTCCCTCGTCACCACAAACTGTCCGCAGCACAAGTGTCCCACCTGCTGCGGGACCTGGTCCATCGGTATTTGTAAAAGATAAGAATACAGCTCGAAAAATTTGTCGGACACGTAGGCATACTCGTCATCGACAGGCTCGCGATGAACTGGAACCAGAGTGTTGGGACAGCCTGGTATACCCGTGCAACGCAAGTTGACAAACCCGTTTGCATCCACCGATTCATATCGGAGGAAACGCAGGGCGGTCGACGTCTTGGGGCCGAAGAGGTCGTTGTGCCATTGGTCGTCGTTGGCGTGGACGAAGATAGTATAGGGAGGGAGCTGATCGTAGTTGGTGACAATATATGTCAAGTAGGCGGCGGCTTCGTGGCCCATGGTGGTATGAGGAACGAGGAATCCTGGCTCGGGTTCGGGGTCCATCGTATAGACAAATGGTTTGCAGATACTACCACCGTCAGTACCGCAGAGACAACATAGCGGAAGCAAATGTACTATTCTTCGCAAAAAGGTAGTAGCCAGTCGATATTCTCTCCCCGTGTCTTGGCTACTACAATACTTCGATCCTCGATCGTCCAGTTCCTGCTTTGTGTCATGAAATGAGGATTCGTCGGCAGCAGCATGTCTGTTCGTGTCAGTTAAGTACGTCGCGAGACGGCAATTCACCTACCTCGTGCGACATGATTGTTGAATGGCATCCAGTTGTACACCGAGCACAGGTGAAGAACGGCACAAGCAACTATCAAACACTTGACCAGGGTAGAAAGCCGCGATCGATGCGAATGATCTCTGAAAGAGACCATGGTGGAGGGCAATGCCTCGCGACTTGTTCCCAACTGAGATTTCAATGCTCGATGAAAGTATCGGCCGTGTATGAGTTGAATAGGGATCCGACTGGCTAACGAGCGTGGTATACGGACATAATTGGGACGAAGAAGAACAGCGACAATGCAAGCGTGTTTGTTGAAACGAGAGCCGGTAGTCGGGGTAGCAGTCGCGGATCCACAGTTGTCGTCGACAATAGGATTATAAGTATCTTCCGCAAGGTGCAGAATCAACGAGGATAAAGGAGATTCGTGTCTGCCAGAGAGGAGTAATTGCTTGGCTGGTTTGATGGTGAAGCGAACTGCGCTTTTGAGATGTGTAAAGTGTCCTCAAAGGGAAATCCGATGAGTCTAGTCCAGGCGGCTTGCCACCTTAGGCTCAGGGGAGATAGTGATCGGACGGCACTTCTGTAGCTTTTCTTGTCGGGACTAGCGCGGCTGCATAGTGCGCTGCGGGCTTGGCACCAACCTGACACAAGACTTTGCCAAGAGCCGCCGCGTAGGTTGGCGTACGTATGCAATATGACTAGTCGTGCCGATTCCGCTCGCTGACCGTCTAGTAGTGTGGTGTGCACTAGGAAGAAATGCCTTATTTGCACTGCATCCATCCAGAGTATTGGAGTGTACTGTTGAGACGTATGTACCTGCCCAGAAACCGGCCCGCGCCAACCCATCGTGCGGTGGACCGTGGTCTCGGCGGGCGTCGAGGGCCACCGCAGTCATTGTGGCTTGGCGGCGTCTATGGTGCGTGGACCGAAGGCCTGGTGGGGTCTCCTATCCATCTAATTTCTTGAGCAAGGCGGCTAGCTGCGTATTCGGGTCAATCTTTCCTATTTGATGTAAGCGTCGTAGTATTTTTCACCCGTATTGCCTGTACCCAGCAATCAGATTGCCGTCACTGATGTTCGTTGCGAGTCGCTTTGTTACATACTAGACCAATACATGATGTTCCTAATCCCCACCGCCTCCTGTCTCTTGCTTCCCCTCAGCACATTTGACCATGGAGAGACACTGGCGCCAACTTTGTCTTGTTCAGCCACTCTCCAACTTCTCTCGACATCATCCTTGTGCATCTTGAATCTCCTCCTCTTTGACGCTCTTGATTCTCACCGCTTACGTCTGTGTAACCGTGGATACGTTCGTTCTTTCTTCCGGCCGTTGATAAGAACTTCAGAGTCCTTGTCCATGGTATCCAGTCTCTCGTTTAATCTAATGACCTAATCTTGATACGTTAACTTCAGGCGTCGCTCGTTGACACCCGGCCATCCGTGACTAGCCGGATATATATTGCTGTTATATTTTGATCATCTTCTCGATTATTGTTATATTGTGGCTTGTCGTACGCATAAATGTCCGAGCAATTCTCCTACTCCCGATTATGGGAGAGCATTCCGAATGCGCTACCATGGCAAAGCAAAGATGGTGTGAAAGGCGATCCCCGAAAAACCGTCAAATGGATTGATGTGTGTTGGCCCCGACCTGCAGATATCTGGTATCCTGGTGCACTAATCTTCTGAATGATAGGGTCTCCGTGGGTTTGCTTCAGTGTTGGTCGTAGCTACCCACCTTACTCGCGCATGGGATTACGATTTATTCGCTCCCCGAGATAATCCAGATGTCCCGCCTCGATTGCTGCAACGACTTATTTTGCGAATCCCCTGGCAAGGCCGTCTTGGTGTTACCATCTTCGCTTTTCTAACGGGTTATGTCTGCGCGCTCAAGCCCATGAAACAGGCTCGAGCAGGCGATGCCAACGGTGCTTTTCTGACTGTTGCGAAATCCGCTTTTCGTCGTCCACCTCGTCTCGTTTTCCCAGCTACAATTGCCATGTGCATTTCATGGACTCTTGCTCAATTTGGTGCCTACACGGTGGGAAATCGATGTGACTCGTCATGGACTCGTGATGCCTCGCCAGACCTTGCCGACACGTTGTGGGAAGAGATCGGCCGGTTGTTCCAAAACTTTTTGGTCGCCTGGACCAACACCGATTACAGGGTACACATGATCTACGATGAGCACCAGTGGGCCCTGCTACCGCTGTTGAAGTGCTCCATGCTCATTTACATTGTGTCGTTTGCGACGGTTCTCTGCAAATACCGCTGGCGTCTCCTGATTTGTGTTATGCTGATTGCCTACTTCCACCAAGACCCCAATCTCGACCGCGAAACCTTCCAGATCCAGGCATTGTACGGTATGGTTCTCAGCGACCTGTCGTACGAACAACGATATAGAAGTTTCTTGCAAAGCGAGACCTATCGCTGGCCACGCCGCCTTGTCGCCTTCGCTCTGTTTGTGGGTGGTCTGATTGTCTGCTCTTATCCTGGTGAACACCCCGAATGGGCCGACTGGTCTAACCGCATGTTCGAATGGGCTCCATATCTTTTTCCTCTCGGCAGCAACTACGGTAAACGATGGACCGCGGTTGGCATAGACATGATTATCATGTCAATCTTCCTGACCAACTGGTCCAAGGAGTTCTTATCTAGCCCTATTCTTCTCTGGTTTGGCAAGCAAAGTTTCGCCGTCTACCTCATTCACGGCACTCTGTTGCGCACCGTCCTGGTCTGGATGATCTACGGTATTAGCGGCGAACCCTGGGTCTGGACTCAGGACGCCGAAGGGAACCCCGTTCCTCCCCCCTGGCTGCCTCGTCGTGCGCCGTGGGTGTTTGCTGTCAGCATTCCCTGCTGGCTGGTATTGCTATATGCCTGCGCCGCGGCGTGGACTACCTACGTTGACCCGTTCTGTGCTCGTCTCACGCAACGGATCGAAAAGACATTTTTCGACGACGGAAGCGAGAAGGGACCTGAATTGATCCCCATGGCTAGCCGGCCGATGCCGGTCGCTTAACGGCAGCCGTTATATAACAAAATAATTTTCGATGGCGCGGGCGATTTCGACATGATGTGAAATATGCGATTGATTTTTATCAGCATGGGACATTGGATATATCGTCCTCGTTCTCTTTCCTATTACTACTAATCCTTTCGGTATATATTTGGCTTACTTTCTGCGAAAGTATGTCCGTTTCGACCATTTTCTTATCGGGACAGTCTTTTCGTTCATTCTCAGTTTATCTATTGTATATGTACGCAACCGGTGGTGTTTGCTGTCTCTGTCCTTCAAACAAGAAGTGTTTACACCTTGCATAAGCGTCTGGATTTTCTCCTTGATCTGTTGTCGGTGTCTATAAATAGGTTATTGGTGTATATACAACTCTTTTCTAAAGACATCATATTATCTGAAGCGTACACTTGCCGACCGTCCCTAATGCATGACCTCATCCTTAAGGGCGAGTCACAAAGTAAAGGGAATGCCATGAAATGTATGTCATAATTATTTACAGCTAAAACTGGTCTAAGTTATCCTATTGGTGTATAGCACAGTTGCCTAACTACATTAGGTTTAGCTGAATGTATAAAAACAACTGAATTACTCATTTAAGCCTAGCTTATACACTACCACTTAGCGTGTTACCATCACTTTTGACTCTCCCCTCGGTACAACTAGTCGAAAAAAATTCCCGAGCGATAATAATCCAGCGAAAACCCTCTTCGACGATCCCTTCCGATTTCTCACGTGCCTGGTTTCCTAGAGCTCCTCCTGGGGATCGTCGGCAAAATAGTGGCACTCGCTAAAGCTCTTTCGGGCTTGGCTGAGCTCTTTGCGCTGACTCGCTGGAGATGTGACGTTCACACGTGGGTAAACCAGCAGCCGTTAAATCTCAGTTTTTCTTGGCTGGATGATCGCGAAGAAATTGTTCTTTCTCATAGTATACGTGAATCGGAATAGATCTCATACGAAGAAAGGTCAGCAAACTTCATCCAGCTCAACGGAACAGTCAGAAAAGTAGGCCTCGTACAGACCGTACAGACCGTACGGGGAGATGGGGTAAGAAGATCATCGACTAGTCCTACTACGGTAAAAGCGTGGACCTGCCACTCGAGACTTCCACGCTAGAGTTTCAAATTCCTGCCATCGCTGCCGTGAATCGGGGAAACGGTGTTATTTTTTGCATATGATTGATAGCCCACTCGGACCAATAGACGCTTTTTGCTGGCTACGCGCAGGTTTTGGAGTTACATCCGAGAGTACGAAAAGCAAATACGTAGATCTGCCCCCGGGCCCCCCCTCCTTGATCTGGAAGACCCTGGAAGGATCAAAACAATCTTGTTATTTGCCGGGTTCTTAGTAGCAAGTGACTGATCGCCCAACAATTTAAAAATGCCGGATTGCCAAGATCTTGGCTTGGTTAATCGGACCCATAATACTATGCTGTGTGCACAATGGCAGATACGGTATTTACGGGCCTTACGATACACAAAAAAACATCAAGACTACAAATCTTTAAGTTTGCATTTCATCCCAGCCACCAAGCCACTACGTATTACTTCTGTTACACGCACTAATATTAGGCTGACGACGCTGCTTACGACGACCCCAGTATCTTCCACCAGCGACTTTATATGCATTGTCTCGTGAGAAAAAGTGGCGGTCTCCGAATATATGAAGTGTGACAAGTTCGCTGCATTGTCGTTGCTTTTTTCTTTTGCTTTTGAGAACGTGTCGCTTTCGACTTGCTCTTATTCGACGTGAAGAGCTGAGAGTATGTCTCCCGGCTAGTCGACTCGGTACTATCAACCTCTCCGGTCCACGTCTGTTAACTCCATAATTAACATTTTTCTGGGCACGGGGCGCTCGGCTTATAAATCGCAATATAGATTGGCCTTGGAATTTCGGACGCATTCTTGGAAGGTTGAACTTCTTCCTTAACACAGTCTAGTAAGGCCACTTACTCCACCACTCTCTACTTGGACTGTAGTAGTGCGTACCACCGTCGGATATTTCTTCTCTCTCCAGATCCGTACTACTAGTATATATTTTCTGAGTATTGGTAAAATTTACGAAATTCTGTGGCCGTTTCTATCTGCATGTACTGCATATTTTGTTGTATTGATGAGTTGGATAATCTTGGCAGGGCCAAGAGCGTCTAGAAACCGCATTGCCGAAGCCCCGGCGTCATGCCGAGGATGATGGCTTTTACTGGTACCTGGGCTTACTTGGCGAGGTGCTTGGCGGTGTTGTGAAGAATAATAGCACAGGGGACGACGGATTTTCAAAGATTATGCATGAGTCAGGTTTCACGTCGAGGAGTTCGTTGACAAGTTTCACTATTTCGAAAATCGTCGTATCATGGTGCCTGTGATAGATCTCAATTGGCCAGGCCACTTAGATCCGACAACTGGTACTTGAGTGCTTGTGGCACTTATAAGTACTGCTTGACGTTTACCAAAGTACTCTGCATGTGTATGCCACAGAATCAAGCCTGACTCGTAAAATCGTTCGGATTAGACGGCACTGTGGATATGCACAAGAAGCGAATTAAGATTACATAAAAGACATGCATGTCTGAGACCGTTTCTTTGTCATATTGCAGCTGACGGAGAAGATTTCTTATTTTTGGGAGCTTGGCATACTCTGTAGTACATTTGTGGAAGCATACATACCGACTAACAACTTGGCAACGATCTATACGAGTATCTTGTCACGAGTCATTCCGGAGCAGCCGAATCGATCAAGGGACATTTGAAGGAATCAAAATAATTCGAAAGACACTTCGCCCTCACTACATGTGATATACTGGGGTTGGCTGCATTCTACACCTGCGTTGTACAATCGGAAGAATCATCTCTGAGTCCTCCTTATTCCCTGATTGATCCGCATAACACAGGGCAAATTTACCTAGGCATCAATCTAGCCTTGAATTTCTAAGCTTTGTGGCTTTCGGGGAGTATTGGCTCGGAAGCAGGGGAGGAAGCTTGCTTCACTAAAGCAACAGCTTAATCATCCCGGATTTCAGGTGCTGGGATATACGAATTAGACTTTTCTCCCCTTCTACCTCGCTCTTGGGTCAACTATCTACTGTATTGTGCAGTATTCTGGAGTCAAGTCTCATTGTTCTACCGGAAGAGTCAAATATTGAATGCCTACAGTTGGAAGTGCCAAGACCTTCCTATTCCGGCAATGAGTACAATCAGATGAGATAGGCTGGGATGACCAGTAACAGAAAAATATCAGCTCGGCATTGATACAAGTCCATTTTAACAAGCTCATAGCCTATGGATCCGATGGATCTGGCTCAAGACAACCCGTCTAAGAGAGTTGAGGAACGGTGAGCTAGCTCTGTATCTTGGTATTTCAAGTCATTGAATCTGGGCCCCAGTTTACAACTATCAAGTGATCCCTGGTGCTCATCAACGTGACAAAATTATGCCAAGATACCAAAACTGCGCTGCCGATTCAATGTATAGATAGATAGACGCAGTCTGTCGAGAGAACACATCAATGATACTGAACACTATCAATAAAGCCAGTAATATACAATCATAATCCGATGAGCGGACGCAGCAAACTTCCGACAAGCCCAAACGCCAACATCCCAAGCCATACATCGATAGTCTATTGGTATACAATTCTATCGTCTACATCATACATTGAAGTTCATGACAAGAAGGTTGAGTGACGTCTAATTCAGCACTATAGCTGAACCGGGGGCTGATTCGCGTCGAGCACGACCCTTGAGACTAGTCAACGCCTTTCGCAGACTGCCCATTCGTTTTGGTGGACGCTGGCTGTCTTGTTGGTAGAAAGGGTCATTCTTGAATTCATCCTCGGTGATTTTCTAACATCCATTAGTAAAATATACAACATCAAGCATATGATAGGACTCACCTCTCCCGGTACTCTCTGAAATCTGCCTTCCCTTTCAGCCATCATGTTGTCGCCTTCGGTATACGTATACGTCTGTCCCTCCTCATCCGTCGTTCCCGGCGGGTAAAACGCAACTCCGTCCAAGGGCCGATGTCGCTCTATACTGTCGATAATCTTATACATCGGCGTAGCCCGCAGCGTCTCCTCATTCGAGTCCTTCACCGCCTCAAGGGGGCTTCTCTTACTGCAGACATTTCGTTCTGGATAAACCGCATCGTACGGTCCTTCGTGATGGTATTGCATAAAATTGACAGTATCGAGCTGATCAATCACATCCGGACTAACCCTGCTCAGCCGATGACTGTGACGTTTGTTGTTTGAGGAGCGCTGCGTCTTTCGGCGCTGCATATCCTGTTGCTGCTTTATGCTCTCGCGAAACTCATTGCGACTGGCTTCACTGGACGTGGATGGAGACGAGTTCGATCGTCGCCGTTCTAGTTTGAGGGAATTGAGCTGTTTGTTTCGAAAAGGATTCTTGTCCTCTGGGTAGAAGTGACTGCCTGGTCCGTCCATTTCGCTGGGCGTAGGACCGTATAGAGGGTTGAGGATATAATCGACTGCCTGGTAATGCACAATATAACGACGGTCAGCCTACTTTGAGACTGGCATGCGATGCTCAATATGTGCAATGGAAGAAAGTGAATGAATGGACTGCTGCAGAAGGTATCGGATGAGAGTAAGAGCAAAGGCAGCAGCACCTGATCGCCTTTAGACGGCAGGCAGCCATGCATGACGTGTGATACGTGATCTACACTTACCCAGTCCATCTTGCTGCTGGCGCCTATCGGAACGATGACCTCATGCCAGTTGGACCGCGTGTGCGTCCGAAAGTGGTTTAGTGTGAATGAAACAGCCGTGCCTTCCGCATCCGGCGGCCAATCATCCCCGGGCTTGCCGGTTCGCTGCCAAGACAAGCGTCTAGACCGCGTGCCCAAGGCAGATATCTTGAAGCTTTTCTGAAGACGTACAAAAATCGATGAGCTTTCGAAAATGTCGCGGTAAGCTCGAGTGTTGGAGTCTAATCGTGGACGATGGGAAGCCTCCTCTTAAAGACGTCCAGTCTTCCATTCTGTGGTTCGCAACGTCACTACAGGTCATCACTGTCAGCATCAGAGCCACGGTAAAGGCTAGGGAGTTGACTGTTAACTTTGTAAGCTTGTAAGGCCAATGATTGAAGTATATCGCGATCTAGACTCAGCGCCTCGAGATTGTGTAGCTGTAAGCTCCAAGGCAAACGACCCGGCATCCATGTCTTGGCAAAGAAATAAGCATCATCGACTTCCCCGCAGTCTTCTCTGCATTCCACACTGTCGGGGTCAAATGCCATGTTCAGGAATGGGACTTGTCGAGTATTCCGATTCGTCTACCGACAGCGAACCTGACGAGCTGCTCCCGCCTAAGAAAAAGCAGCGATCGAACAATGATGCAGTAAAGCAAGCGCTACCTGCGCTTCCCACCGCTTTTCACGACCTTTACGCCTCGAGCATTCGTGTCAGCGTACGGGATGACCCCAACCTACACGGGGGTCGGAAACGTGTTATTCCTCATGTAGAAGGGAACTGGCCTACGCATATATACCTTGAATGTATGACACGCACGGAATGGCTAATTTGACTCTCGCTAATCTGGGACTAGGGTATTCCCAACGAGATGAGTTGACCTTACTCAAAGATGTCCTCTCAAGATGTGAGACGGGACCGAGCCATGGCACATCCAAAATCTGCAGCCTGCTGCATAGTGAACTTGGCGTTCAACTGCCATTGCACATTTCATTATCGAGGCCAGTAGTCCTTACTACGGACCAGAAACAGCCCTTTATAGAGGCTTTTGAATGTGCTATCAAGTCATCCAATATTAGGCCGTGAGTACACCCTTGACTGAGCTGGCCCCAGTAGAAGACCACACAAATAACATGCGCGCAGATTCTCTGTTGTTCCTGATACTCTAGACTGGGTATCAAACGCCGAACGGACACGTTGGTTCTTGGTGCTTAGACTCAAAAAGCCTAAGGATGACAACTTGAATCGATTGTTACAAATATCAAATCGCTTACTGTGTGCATACAACCAGGCGCCATTGTATGCAACAGAAATGGCATCAACAGATAAGAAATCGAAGCGAGATAAAAGCAAGACTCGTGTATCAGAAGCCGATGATTTCACCGATTGCTTCCACATATCGCTTGCGTGGAGTTTGACGGAACCTACTTTGGAGGAACGACAACGAGTATCACGCATTCCTCTGGATAACTTGACTTCACTGGATATAAGTTTCAGTAGCGTCAAGGCAAAGATTGGAAATGTTGTTCATAATCTAAATTTAGAATCATTTTGATACACATTATGGTTACTCATAGGAATTCATGAGATTGTTGCCTCAAATATGTGGCATTCAAACGCGTGGGATGGCGGCCCCACAGTAGCTTCCCATCTTCACCTCAACACGACACCAGTAATCGAACTTACGTCTTCCATGACTAGTTTGTGGCCTTTGACGACATGGCCGCCCTTCAAATACCATCTGTCACATTGGTGTGTTAGGTCTGTATCTAAATCTGCTTTATTTGATACTAACATTACTGCGACAGGAAGATCTCCAGAAATTTCAAGCGAATCACTTTTTCGGCGCAGCCACAACTCCCGCCGGCGGCGCACAATCAGACACAGTCGGAAAGGAGGAAGAACTATATTATAAAGAGGAAGATCTGGGATATTACAAAGACGGAACAAAACGGACGTTGACAGACGAACAAATCGAAATATTTCGGCATAGCGAAATCCACGCCTTATTGCGTGAAAGGGAAAGGCTGAGAGAAGAGGAAGCAGAAGAGCAGAGCGACGTCGAAGAGGCCATTCAGTCTGAAACAAGGCCGAATGTGGACGACGAGACTCAAAACGGAGCGGACAATAGAGTCTTGAAAAGAAAATCTATCGAGGCCAGCGAGAGCTCCTCCGCGAAAAGACCAAAAAATGAAGACGGCACAGCTCAATTAAATGATGAGAAGGCAGCAGCAAATATACAACAAACCACATCTTCCGGTGACTTCCATTTTGGACGAAAGGTCGTATCGTACGCGGATTACTGATCGAGGATAATTCCTATGATGAATACTATCTTACGGTAAGTTATATGCATATCCATGAGAACCCCTGACCCGTCACCCCTGTTTTATGATGAAAAACTCTATCGTCATCCTTAGTCGGATGCTATACCCCCAATATCTCATGTTTCGACATGGTGATATTGCAGGCTGTGTATTGCAGTGACGAGTTATAATCTTCTCTCTGACACAAAATTCTATTTCAATTGCTGAGATATTGAAAAACAACACGATGTATTAAAGCTGATAAGATGAAAGGGTCAATATTTTCGAAATGAAAGCAAATATTCTTGGGCCTCAGGACCCGACAGCACGCCAAAACTAGCCTCTCGCTATGTTTCGAGGCGGGTAGGATCCATGCGACCACGAATGAGAGCAGAATCGATAGGATTTATCGATAGAAGTGCCACGACAGCTGCGCTCCCCATTATAAACATATCCATCACAGGGACCGATCTTTGTATGGGAAGGACATGCAAGTCTTTGTTGGATCGAGAATTTCATGCTTCACGCAGTGTTCAGAACGGGATCGATGTGTGGCGCGTTGTCCGAGAACATGCCCCCAACACCTGTCAAATCCTGGTTCATGTCTTGTCTAGCATGTGCTGCTGCGGTATCGACTTCGGCAAGGTCAGGATCCTGATTTCCTTCACTGCAACCATCATCAGCTACTGATCGCACGGTAACGGCACAAAATTTCCTCACGTAACAAGCTCCACAATCATCGAACTGGCGTCGGTTGATTCACCAGCTTGAAGATTAGGCGACGTCGAGTCATATCCGGCGCTGCTACCACTAGAAGAAGGATTAGTGACGACAAATGACTTCTTCGGTTTGGAACGTACTTCTGGAGTGGCTGTATGGTTTTGTCCATCTCAATTATAACCGGCATGATGCAGGCAAAGGAAACGGAACAGATGTACGTTGATCTTTGGAGGCTTGTGTGCTGAGGAAGAAATGAGTATGAAATGTCAGTGATTATGGGATCGGCTCCTCTGACTTCTGTTCGTTCTACCCAAGAGAGTTTCTTTCGAAGACGACGAAAGCTGCTATTTATGTGTTTCCACAATCCAACTAAGCGATCAGTCCCCCTTTATCTTTTGCATGCCGGAAAGAATCAATCCATCGGATCTTTACAGACCCGATTGCATTCCGCTTGGTTCTATTTTTCTTTCCTCCCCGCTCTGACCACGGTAGACGTATGCATGCTACTTGATGAGATCATGGGATCTGCTGCTGGACCCTCTTAGTCTATTTTAGGCCAGGCACCGAATCCAAGATTTAAACTAATACGGCGAGAACCAATCTTGTTTGTCCTTCGATCTGACAGAGTTAGCAGTAACTAGTTCGGTTTGCAGCTGTCTACTGACTCGTATACATTTGGACGTTCGAATCCTTGTTCACAGACAGTGCACAAGCATACGTACTTGTACAAAACTCGTCAAGGGACCACTGCATACGGCTCAGCGATTGGCCGAGTGGTGCGGATGCATTCAGGGTACTCCGGATTTAATTTCACGTAGCCACTGGTATAGGAGAAGTGGAGCGATATTAGAAGCAGAAATGGTCAGAGCAGCAGAATGTACGTGAAGGTGACGGACGTGTTGGGACCCTGAGGAGGGTATTTACTCAACATCCCAGTATTGCTAGTCGGAGACTTTGCTGCAAACCTGAACTTTCTAGTTGATAACGGGAAAAAGCAAAGACAACAGTGGAGTCGCTATCCACCAGTTTGAACGAATCGTGTCTCGTATCGTGCTGGTAGACCTGCTCACGCCTGAGACAAGGCGACGTCAAAGCACCGAAGCTAGTTACTCAATTAACGTTTTCGAAGCTATGAAGCCGGTGTTTCAGTTTCATACTCTAACCTCTCGATTGAGACAGTGACCAATCGTAGCTCTCCTCGCCTTGCACATTGGCAAGAAGCTCCTCACTGACAATTGTCGATATAATCGAGCTTACAAGACATCGGGCCCGGCAAATCACGACCTTCACGGGCCACACGTTGGAATAATGTTCGACAGAGACCCTAGTAGCGTAATGCATGCAATCAGACGAAACAAAGCTATTGAGGCTGAACGGAGAGACATACGTGTGACATGGACTATTTGTTTCAGCCTTGAGCACGTAAATAGCGTCCATCGCTAGTTGATTGGGCCATGATCAATAGTCGTTTGCGTGCATGGTACTAACGCAAATAAAGTAACTCTATCTGCACTAGTCAGTCACGCGTTGATACACACGGTGGTCAAAATTAACTACGTACCTGAATCCTGCCGAACCGTGGTCTAACCTAATAGTAGTCAACGATCCTCGTATTTGGTGTTCCCGGTCGGATTTCTCTGGTTTCCATGATCCAGTATTAATAAGAATTAGTGGCACTATAGCGCACATGACACCGCCAAATTCGGGAGATGCGGTGCTCGGATGGCGCCAGGGCTGATTAATGGCCATGAATTGGTGATACAAGTCTTTATAAAAAAAAGGGGGGGCCAGTAAAGCGGGAACATGGGATGCAGCTGACATGCTTTGGCAGAATGACTGTGCGTCCCAAGAAGCCGTGGATGCGCACAAAGCTTGGGATCACCAAGGGAACCATGTACATAACGGAAATGATCATGGCCTTGGCCTTCCTGGAAAAGTAGAGCGGATATAACGAAACATGGCATATTACAAATATCGTAAACTCTAAACTATGTCATCAGCGGGCCTGATCCATTAGAAGCTGTCACCAGCCACTATGCAGAAATGCATGAATGCATAAACCAGTCGATCAATCAACCAAGTTCATGGACCGAGGAAGCAGTCCTCCGTCCGGGATATCTGTATACGTATACCTAGTACCTCTGCGGATCAAGTCCCACCTGCTCGCTTAAACATGCTGACGAATACAAAGTATCCATGCTTTGAATGACATAGGCCGCATGTAGGCCTGTGGCTAACTAGTATTATTGACCATTGGCCTAATCTCCTCATCTCGTGCTCTCATCATGTACGAGCGTATCATGATCGACATTTTAGCCTACACGAAACGGGCCCTAATCACTCCGCGAGGCTTGAGCTGAGGAATTGAGTTTGAAGCATATACCGCATTCGGATTATACGAGGTAATGGGGCACGAGAATGAATAAGCAGTATTTCTTGCTTTCCAAGGTCACCGACGGAACAGCCTAAGGTATCCTGAATAGGCGATGAATGAGGATCTGGACCCGGTAAGCGAGATGAGATGAAATCATGTGTGAAGATCTGATATTAGCATGCATGCTACCGCGCTCTATATTTGGAATAAGTCGATTTGTAAGTCGGATCCACGGCTAGTACGAAGTAAGATCGAAGTGTCCCGTACTCTCGTGATATAGGGTACCTATGTATGAAGACGTCAAGTAGCAGCTGTTGCTCTCGGCTTTGATGCTTTGCAGCTGATATCGGGCAGCTTCTTTGGTTCCGTAGGACAAACTACGCCTTTCGACAGCAATAACTGCTGAGGGGGTTGTTTGCATGGTTCTTTAGTCCATTTCTCGGTTGAGCTACTAAAGATTGCAATAACGTAGTCACTCACCGGTTTCATCTCGTCAACAGCATAGCTCGGTATTGGTTAAGGCGAGTTTGGCCCTTGCCAATGGGGTCCTGACGGCATGGTTCAGTCCCACTAATTGCTCAAGCCAGGAAGAAAAGGATATGTGCATACGTATCTGTGGCAGCCGGAGGTCCGTGACTACTCGCAACAAGGATTATTTCCATCGGCAGCTTGGAGACTTGTCCTAAAGCGGAAATTTGCTCATAGTTTTGCCCGGGCAAAATCAATAGCACCTGACCCGAGAGACAGATTTGGGTACCGCTACCTCTAGAATTTGGAATCTGACTGGACCTAACTCTATTCGTTGTGCCCCAAGAGTCAGTCAAAACTCTATGTAATCTCAGGCCGCTTCAATGTTTTTTTTGCCTTCCAAAATCCCCGAGAAGGAGGTGCCCTGTTCATTGCTGCAGCAAGTTTACTTCCTTGGCCGCGTGCGTCGCCACTCCTGCAGTTCCCACTTCAGATCTATAGTCTTGCTCTGCGTAATCGTCTAGAGAGCCTGTCTTAGAGTAGATTTGAGGCTCTTCAGGTCTCAAGGGAGTAGGTACGGCTTGCTCTCAGGGTGGTTCAGGAGTCTCAACGACTCTTGCACATTTCGTAGTCACAGGTAAACGTAGTTAACGGCATGAAACAGAATTTTCAGATTCTCAGACTCAAGGCTGTTTTTGAATAGGTGGCAGGGCGGCGTTAATTCCTGTTGGTTGCCGTAGCTGTAGGACTTGCCTCAGCCTCGTTTGGATTACTCTTCAGCCTTTCACGCCCTGCTCTCAGTTTTTCTTTTTTATTTATGTCCTCAAAGCAGCGATTTCCTTCTTACCCAGGTATTATCTTTCTTCATGAAAACTCGTAAGTATATGGATACTCGTCAAGAAACCAGAACAACTGACGACCATATCTTCAGGGTCGGATACTTTCGGCAGCACGATGACTGAGCAAACAAACGACACTGCCAAGTCCAAAATACACTGCCTTCTTTCAATAAAAGCTTTATTGCGTTGAGCTAGCGATATCAGGTATTCTCATATTCCCCCAAGCTTCAAGATGATCACGTTGCTAGCAGCCCTTTTCACTGCAGTTCGGTCGATACTCGAATCTCCCCTGAATATTTCCATCTGAACAGCACACCACGGTCTTAATCCATTACAGTCGACGACTCGTTACATATAATTCCTTGACCTCAACCGATCCGATGGCTGCGTGGTTCCCTTGAGGTTTGATTTATCACCAAAGCGCCGACGCACTTCGAAGAGCGATACAATCAAAAGAAGCAATAGCACTGGAACGAGTTGTTGCACGCTCTGCCCTAGCTAACCTTCTCGCTATGTCATAGCAAGAATTGTCGCCTCGGTCAACCCACGTATGTTCTGCGATCGATAATACCTCATTGATATGGTGAAATGGCTCAAGATCTCCAGAGTTTGTTAACTCGAAAAACTCAATTTGGAGTGGCCTATTTCCGCGACGATACGCAAAGTGTTCTACAATCAATCGGTCACTCCGATCTGTATCTATCGGAGGGCACAATCGGATGAAAGAGAGACGTGGAAATAAGCAAGCATATCGGCTGATTCTGGATGTACGACATGAATCGCTTTCTGTATGCATGCTGCACAAACGCATTCAAGCCTCGCCTGCTGAGATGTGATAGGACGATGTTGTTTGAATCCATAGTGGTCCGTTCATTCGCAAAGTACTATAACTATCAAGCATAACTATTAAGCATATTAGCCTAGTCGGAGCTGTTTCAGAAAGGGAGGTATGTTGAAAGCAGCCCGATACATGGCGCTGATATAGCTCCCCGAAACTCTTTTGAAAGTAGCCATTCTGCTTCTGATATTTCTATACAGGTTTCGACGACTGAATTGTTTTGTCTATTGGGCTTGCTGACCAATCTTGTGGTTGACAATATATACCAATACCCAAGAGCGGCTGTTCGAAATCCATGACTTAGGGAACTTTCGAACCTCTTTTGACGATTGGGCGCATCTCTCTGATGAGGAAATGTAGATTACGAAGTTGAGTGTTTAAGCTTGCCTTCCCGTGTTTACTTACGCAGTTATGGGCCTGCTTATGTCAGAACTGTCCCCGATCGGGGACAGTTCTGACATAAGCAAACGAAACGGACTTCCAAGTCAGGAGTGGCTACATTCAAATTCTCCTTATGTGTAATGCAAAAGGTAGGTCCTTGTCTGACATACCGCAATCAAAGAGCATGCTATTTCCTACCCTCATAAGGAGACACTGAACGGCATGGCCATTGACAATGGCAGCTTACACCTACCCAATATGGAGACATTGCTAAGTAGACCATCATTGTTTATCAATAGAATCTGGATACTATTGTGCAAGTTCAAAGGGATATCGGTTTCCAAGTACTCAAGCGAAAATTTTGGAAGTACACCATTATACCATCTTGAAATCAATGAGCGTCCAGTTCCTTCAGCTTACTAGCAGGCGGTGGGTTCCCTCTTTCTCTAATGCATCGAACGTTTCCCTAACGCTTCCTAGGTATTCCTATACCCAGTTCATGTAAGCTTCCCTGCCACTCACTTGACTTCCAGGATGAAGTCGGTTTGGGGAGCATCATCTGGGAACGAGGCTCCTACACCCAAGAGATCCTCGGTCATATCTCGTTCAATGTTAGGCTGCGCAGGATCGGATTCGGGAACGTCTGAGGAGTCACCACTGCAAAATACATCAGTCACTGACGCAGGGGCTAACGTCGACTTAATTGGACACTCACCCGAAGTCGCAACTGTCCTCAGAATCACGGAGCCCATTCTGGAACAAAGTCCCTGCACCCAGCAAATCACCGGACATGTCTACTCCAACCTCAAGTTGTATGTCTTCAGTGTCGGCACGATGTAGATCCTGGTAACCGTCACTGCAGACATCATTAGCAATTGATGAATGACAAAGATACAGGGCGTAACTCACTCATCGAGCTCTACAATCAGCGATTCTGTGTTGTCAGACTCGGCTTGTTCAGAATCGGATGGCCTGAAGTCATGCCCGTCACCACTAGAGGAAGCATTAGTGATGACAATCGACCTTTATTGGAGCTGACTGTACCTTTGCTGTGGCTCCGTGACTTCTCCCGGATGAGCCCCAATCGACATTATGATTCCAGGAGGAAGTTATCGGATTGATGATGGATGTTTGAGTCTTGAAGTCAAGAAGGAAATAGAGAATAGTGGCTGAGGTGTCAGCTGTAGTATTCTGGAAATCTGCTTTTGTACTCTGCTAGTTCTTGAACAAAATATTTACCCTAGAGGAAGACGAGAGCTCAATTTATACCTTTTCCATCATCTATTCAATCACTTTGATTCCCCTTTCTTTTGCATAGCAGAGGAAATCAAGAACATGTCCTCAGTTCAGACCTTTTGACCGAGGGAATGTAATTTTGTCTCACGGTTTTCTTTTCTTTTTCTCACCCATGTACACCTGCACGCCTTCTGACTAGACGTACCGAAAGATTCTGAGCTCCCGACAATGTCGAGGGTTGAGGGTACGTAGTCCGTATGGAGCCTATCACTCTGGGTCCCACAACTGACACCCTCGGTTTCGAGGATGGCGCTACGTATACATGTCAAGCAACGGGATACGACTACGATGGCTTGACATGGCAGAATGGTCAAATGAGCAAATGAAAGAATATATACTGGAAAGATTCAACTATCAGAGGCTGAAACGATAAATTTGGGAAAGTAGGGAAAGAAATTAGATATAGCAGATATAACAAGTTCAAAGGTGGCCACGGTAACAGAACTGAAATTACAAGTGGGGAACGCTAACCAAAAATCATAAAGATGGTCGTTCGAACGACCATCTTTATGATTTTTGGTTAGCGTGTAAACTGGAGGAAAAAAGGTTAGACTAAATGTGACGGAGTACTACCTCGTCTCGCTGATTCGTTTGATGTCGCTGCTGGTGGGCCCGTCTGTTACCGTCATCTAGTTGTACGTCCCTGTTCCTGACAGTGTTCAGACATTAGGAACAAACATAATGACGTTTGAGACGTACATAGATCTTTGAGCTGACTGCTGCCTACAGAGTCGAGATATCAAGAGCAGACTATGGCGGCGCAGTATTGTAGAAGTCTATTTTACGTAGCATGGGAAACATTGTTGCAGGCAACACACAGGTGCTTCTGACTCGGGTTACGCATAATCGGCATCTCTATTGTTCATACTTGTTATCTTAAAGGGTGTTTTACACATATACTATAAAACAAACACTCTAAGGGACTTTTATAACTTGGTCTAGAAACCACCCCACGTGGCGATTTAATTTGAATCTGAATTTGGTTAATAGCCGAGGAGGAGGGAGGATAGGAAGCTGTTAAGAGGCCGAAAAAGTAAAACTGGCAGAGTGGGCAAACTAGAAAAGCTCCGAACAGTGGGGCGAATAAGATCACGAAGATTACTTACTAAGATGTGTGTCGAATGCCCGCGGGACAAGGTCTACTCGTGGTAGTCACTCTCAGCCACGTTGACCGCTTTTTCTCACGTACTAGCTACTGCAATCCAGCTGATAATGCAACCGAGGCTCTTGGTTGCAGACCGTTCTTCGCCTAATCTGGGCTGATCTTTTTTTTCCCGATTTGGAAATCAGTCCGTGCGGATTGTCCTATGTTTTGTAATGAAGATATAAGCAATGCCATGCTCTTTTCATAACTATGTTCATCTTCTCACTTGCACGGCCCTAAGTAAAATGTAGCTAGTGCCGTAATAATTATGTCCGCCTTGTCTTGAATTGGTGTTGACCCCTTTTCGGATAGAAATTAGGGCAAGAAATTGCTACCTTGGTGCCTGAGGAGCGCCGTAGTCCAATTGACCACATACAGCTACTCTTTGCCTACGTTTGTATTTGCCCCTTGCTTTTACATTGAGAAGAGTGTAGACAATTAAGTGTTTTGTCGAAAACCGACATGTCTGGCTGGAGAATATGGTTTTGCGGTTGTTTAAATTTATCATGTAAAAGGTGATGAGCTAGGGCTCTGCTGAACTTAAATGGGTAACTATTTCTTTTCCTTAGTCAGCACTTTGTTTTCAGAGCCTGTCCTTTGACCACCTGTAATATTAGGTATTGGTAGCCCTCCTTCGGCGGACTCAGTTCATCATTTTGTACGTGTATGAAGAATCATGTTACATGATCGCAACAATTAGACTAAAATACATTGCTTTCAACGCTATGAGGTTAGCCGTATTGCTAAAATTATGCAGGAACATTGTGCAAGGCTTGGCTAAAGATGCCATTGTGCAGTCATCTAATGGGTATTCTGCAAAGTCCTTGACTACAGGCAATCCGTAGAGTAAAATTTCACCTCAGGTTGCAATGGATGTAAACACAAGCTAATCAATAGAGTCTAATAAGCATCACAGAGCGAGAGAGTTGAGGCTACATGAGCTGGTTCAATGCTGTGTAAATAAGGCAATATTAAAACTCATACAATAACGGGAAAACAGATATCAGACAAAATTTTAAAATTGAAAGGTTCAAAGCCCAACATCACACTAGACCAGGACATTGACTTTGTCCGACGGATCCTCGCATAGACGCAAGTTGTGGGGGATCGGGTTCTGACGTGCTCTAAATGAAGGGCACTTGTTTGGACTCTTCCGACCATAACGGTAGGTATGTTTCGTAGCAGGGACAGCCGAGTTCTGTATGACCTAATCATCGACTATTTACCCTGATCTTCAAGGTAGGATCCATATTCAGAACTTCATCTGAGTGTAGAGCTCCCATATGTGACAGGTCTTGGGCTTTGCCCACTTCAAAATCCCGGGTTGTATCGTTTTTTTCGGCTTGGTGAAGGTCCTGGTAGTTTCCACTGAAGGTTTCGTCAGCTGTTAATAAGCATAGAGGTACAAAGTCCAACTCACATATCTGGCCCTACGTCCGTCGATCTCGTATCATGCTGGTCCTCACTAGAGAGAAGGTTAGAGACGACTAAACATCATCTTAGCGTGGACCGTACTTCTGGTGGGGCTTGTTCAATTTCTTCTTGTTGTCAATCGACATGTTGAACGTAAGGAAAGGTTAGGCAAGCAGTGAGTCTGAAAGCTTTTGTGTTGGAGGAGCAATTGGGAGAAGTGCTGGGTGATGAGCTTTGGTCGTTGGGGAAGATTTGTTCTGTACGCTGTCCGGTTTGAGTGAAAGAGTCGCTCTCGAGGGAGGCGAGAGATGCTATTTATATGTTTTCATCAACAGTCCATTGACAAGAAGTTTCTTCTCAACTATTTTTGATGTCAGCATCTTTTGGTCCTGGAAGCGATCTCTTCCTTTGCTTTCTTTTCTTTTTCCTCCCAAGTGTGCACGTTGGCACGCCCTCTGACCAGTTCATTCGGAAATGACTTGGAAGTGGGCACTCGTTTCAAACCAATCGCTATTGAGCAAATAGAGAATCTGCCAGTATGGCCAAAAAGCGGAGCAATCAATGGGCGTCAAATATGACTACTCAGAAGAGTTATTTGATTTTTTTTTCGGGGGAGCGAGGGTCGGCGCGGAGAATACCGCCACTACATAGTAATGTGTCCCGATTTATCAACACCGACAAAGTCGTAGAGTTGATACATTGAGCTGATACATTAGCTGCTCCGGTTCATACTCAATTTTTGAATATATGATAGTAACAAGTGTATTTATTTTCATTACAATGGCTTCATGTGCAGGGGGCCTGAAAAGTAGAACCAAAGAGGAAGGAGGTGGGAAGAATAAGCAGAAGCCTAAAATTAGGGTGGGAAAAGCAAAAACCCAATAAGCAGTCTGGATTTGGTACTTCAGGATGAATATACTACCGCACAGACGTTTAAAACCCATCTTTTCGTGCTATGTTGTAGACGCTATGCCGTTCGAGGTCTGGGCTATGTCTCTTACATTTGTAAGAGTCAACATCACATAGAACTGTCTTGGAATAGGCTCCATGTCCAAACGTCCTTGCACTCATAAATCCGCGGATACGCATGACTTTTAGTGGAGCATATACAAATCTCGTGATTCAAGTAGGATCATGAGTAGGTTTGCTACAGTTGTTTCATGGCTATGTGACTGGTCGAATGTAAAACTCAGGCACCTCGACAGAAAGTGGAGCTTATTTTATGCTTCGGTACTTATGCTGGCTTGTCTGTTGGACGGTATTTATCTGGAGAACGGAATTAGGCGCGGAGAATTCAGTATATCCCTGTCGTTCATTATGTCTAACAAAAATAAAAGATGGCCAAAAAGAGATAAGAAAGGGCGTCCGGACGGACTCCTAGACAGCCACAATACGCTAGTAGATGTGTGATGATTGGCCAAGGGTATCTAAAAAAACCTGAAAAGAAAAAAGCCTAAAAATGAGAAGGCTGGGAATGTTCTAATCTCCGGTTCTTGTCCTGCCCAGTCGGGTTGGTATCCGCCAATACTCCCGCAGCTGTAATTAGCAGCGGGTGATGGTACTGACATCCGTTTTCGCTATAGTCGGCGATAATTGCCTACTCAGGATTGTTGAGGCAAAGAGCGCATACGGATCCCTTACCCCGTCGATTGGTAATCGCCTACATGGAAATTAAGCATCGGGGACCATGCACTAGGCAAGCCTCCCGGGAATCGTCTTGAGATAGTTAGCAGCTAGAGGCTCCTCTGTTGCACGATCCAAGCACCCTGGTATGTGGCTTACATTACACAGTCACAGGATGTGATAACCACTAGTGACGGATCGCAAAGAGCACTTGTCATCCCAATCGGTATAGAGTATCAGAATATCCACCTACCTATAGATTCGTCACTGCTTGCATAAGATTATATAGATCAGATCTACTTTCGGAAATGACATGTAGTGGGATACACTCATTTTTTAGAAATGAGAACCCGATGATGAGTACCCAAGTGTGATTGCCACCCATTGATATTCACCAGAAGTGACATTAGATTTCCTGTGGTGAATGCCATAAGACTAATGCATGTTTTGAAACAATATTACCCGAGCCTGGAGAAAGCCGAGATTCTCATACTTGTGCATCGGGGGCATAAGATATCAGTCGCATGGTTAGGCATGACAATCATGACTGTGCATCTCTAATAGGTAAGTAGTATATACTGCATCTCCAGTAGTCTGGACGGGAAATCGTTCCTCAATACCCCGTTGGGGGGTGCCTATATACTATGCACACCCGATTGCATAATAGGAAGTAGCTGGTACTTTAACCTTCTTCCGGAACGCAGAATGGCTGCTCCCGCGAGGGCATTGATGTTGGGACGGATATCTGGCCATGCACAAGCTGCATAAGGAAAAGAAAAATCAAACGTAGTTCGCACTTACAAAGAACCTGTTCTACCGGCGCATGCAACATTGTGGAGCAATGCAAAGTCAGTCGGTACCTATTCGAGGAGAAGAAGAAGAAGAAGCAAATAAGTTGAGTGGCGAAGTTGGCAGTGACATAACTTGCGTATCTCGCATGGTTACAGATTGACTTGCTGAATAATCCAGCCTGATTGAATGTGACAGAGTGTGCCACTGTACAGGGGTTATCCAGCCACTTTCAATTAAGACGTTAGTCAACAACCCATGTCTGAAAACGAGGAAGAACTACAGTACTTCGAGCAATTTCCAAAGATTGTACTCTGATATGATGAGATATCAACTTAGTGCCGTAAGCATGCATGCATAAGTATATTAGTCCAGGCACTTTTTGATATTAGTTAGGTTTATCAGTAAATTCCGAGATATGATAGTTCTGATCTTTTTGGGCGGCTTAAACTTTGCTACCGGTTTCGGTGCAGGACGCTATGTAAATCCCCCCTATTCTTCGCGTCAATTCAACAATTTAGTCAGTCTGACTTGACATGGATCTTTACCTACCTAAGTGCTACGTAAACAAAGGATGGCATGTAGAATAAAATAGGGCACTGAATTCAGAGAGTCTAGGTACTCGATTTTTCAAGCGGGGGTCCGTGAACATCAGTTGGTTTCTCTTTTCACCCTGGCAAAATTGCACACTGCCTGCAAATATAATTAGACAATTGCAATCTGGGCTGACTACTTCAGTATCATTCACGCGCGTCCGGTAAACTAACACTGACTGACAGATCGCTATTCGTCTAGGCAGCAATAGAAACGCGACGCTATCGCCGTGTCCCTGACAACGCCGCAAGTGGCTATCGCGACAAGATTTGCAAAGAGCCTTGCCATCTCTGTCTGTTATGTCCTGCTCGATCTCTTCCGGCCTAGCGCCATTCAGTCTTGTACGGCACTATTCCACTGTCTTCTGTCTTGTTCTATGGGGCGGGTTCGAGATTCTCTGAACGACACTTTCTGGCTCTGTATGCAGCTTCTGGTGTTATGAACAGTGCTTTCCTCTTTGAGACACTGAATCTTCTTAATCTCTCTCACGGATTGTGCAGTCATAAGTAGAGCTAGTTTATGGCATAAAAAATGAATTCTGCCTTGCATAATTTTCTCTCGGCACAAGCCAATTTTCGGAGGCAGGTTAGAGTAAGATTTTGCCGCCCTCTTGTGATTGCGGCTCTTGGTTCTGGTTAAATGATTGTCCTGCCTGCCTCCCAGAATCTTTTTTTCAGAAGACCACCGGACTCCAAAAGCTATTTTCTATCACCTTTGACACTGAATTTTTCTTTCTTTCCATTTATTTCCTATTCGAAACATGTCCTTCGTACTTCTAATTTCTTTCGTTCGCAGATGGAGGTTCGAATGCTGCTAGCATTCCAACGGTCGCGAAACGCTTCTCTGGTATGACAACAAGTGAATTCATTGTTAGGGTTTTGTCTTCGGGAGTATCGAAGCAGTCTATCTGTCGTTGCTTGACCTCACTGTATTAAATCCAAAGCAGGATTCAGGTGCGGTCGTCCCGATCAACTTGCTGTGTCGACTTATTTCCCAAGGTCACTTCAAGGATTTCACGTTAGATCAAGCGAGTTCTTTGGAAGACAATCCTCGATTTAAATTACATACAGATCAGTCAAACTACCGCCCATAAATGATCAAAGATCCGTCGTTGTTCGATTCGATCTACGTGGAGTTCGACCTATGTACCGTTTACTGGGTCAACCGAAGAGAGTACCCAGGTACCGATTTGTACTGGCAAGAGTATACACGAATCAGTGTGACTTCTTCATTGTGCTTTCTGCAACGTCGCGGCGAATACTTCGATCTCAGTATATCCCAGCACGAGTCGTCGCCCTTTGTTATACATATATATAACAATAAGATGGAATTGTCCAGAATGTTGGCAGGTCACCCAGTAGGTCCCGATATTGTCAAAATCCTCCTTAACCATTACATTTTGAGCTGAAAAGCACGGCTGATTGTGGCAGATAGAATATATCCATCTGAACGAATCGAGAAAGTCCACCGCGGACGGCAGCAGACGTGGAAATAAAGATCTGAGTGGCTTCGCTAGTTCACCGGCTGTGCGTTCGTGTATGAGAGGAGTTCGATTTCTCTGTGCGGTTCATGCAACTGTTCCGCTCGATCGTGATAGGACAATGTCCTGCCATTGAGGAGTCCGCAACGCTTGATTCGCGACCGTCAAAACAAATCAACGCTAGAGCTTAGTGGTTATCGTTTCGGAGGAAACGAGAGGCTATAATTGGGGCTACAGGATATGGTCGCCTTCTGTAGCGATTCTTTTCTGCAGTTCATAGTTATAGTCTTGATGAACTATATACAGTTTCCGAAACCTCGTTTGATTTGCTCGTCCAAGTTCCTGGACGATACTTTATTCTGTTTGGTTCGCGACGGATTTAGTGAAGGCTGCGTTCAATGGATTACGCAAACGTTTTTCCTGGAAAGAGAAAAAGCAATAATAGCCATAGCGAATCACAACTCTGCAATGCGATTGGACGGGTATATAGCTGCTGAGACGTTCGGACATTGTGACAAGCCCCAGGTCTCCCGAATGTCGTCTCTTCAATTTCAAATGTGTACAAGACAAGACATCAATATTGTTATTCTTAAAGACTGCTGAGATAATAATAAAGGGAGAATCAGCATGGCTCATGCAATGTCTAAGACGAAACGTTCTGCCTTCTTACCTAGTATCGCTAGTTATATATAGAGATCCTTCCGAAGTATATTTTCATAGCCAAGAAGAGTGACAATTGTTGGTAAATAATAGATACCTAGCTAGGTTTTCAAATAATTTAACATTTCCAGGAGCGAAGCGATTGATGAAATTTCGAGTCGCTAAACTTACTGGCCAGTTATAGAATTTCTTCTTTCTCAACGAGTCGAGTGTTCCTCAAATGGCATTCGAGTATCCAACCTTTCTGACAAAAACATTCCATTTCAATATCTGAGATAAAACCAAAAAAATGATATATTAGAGCTAATAAGCTGAACAGAATAAAATTTCAAAACAATAGAAGAAATAGCAGAACTCTCCAGGCTCAAGGCCTAACTTCGAACCGAAAGTAGCACTCTGAGTGGTTATTGAAGCTGCAATGTTCCTTTCAGCCACGCAGCGAGCCTCTCAACCCAATCTCGGACCATGTGCAAAGCCTCATCCGAGCACGAAGCCCCGATCTCTGCCAAATCCTGAGCCATGTCTAGTTGTACAACACCAGTGTCAGCCTCGTAACGTTCGTGGTCGGTCTCGCTGCAGAGCTCGTCAATATCTGTTTGAACAATAATGCTGAATTGTTGCACCACTTACTCGAGTTCCTGGATAGGATAAATGCCGAGATGCTCATTGTATGATGGAACATTCTCATCCGGAGAGCCATTGGTAATGTCTCCGCCAACAGTAGGTGTTGCCGCATCAACTCCAGCGGGATGGAGGCTCTGATAATCGTCACTGCCGTCACCATAAGTTATTGATCTGTTGGCACAGGTGCAATCTCTAACTCACTTGTCCGGCTCGGCGATCATTGAATCTGCATCCTCAGCGCCGGCAGCTTCAGAATCAGCAGACGTGTTGTCTCGTTCGTCGCCACTAGAAGAACAGCAAGAAGGATTAGAGCCGTAACTTTGATTCGTTTTGAGACCTTACCTCTGGTGGGACATGTTGTCTCGTTCGTCGCTACTAGAAGAACAGCAAGAAGGATTAGAGCTGTAACTTTGATTCGTTTTGAGACCTTACCTCTGGTGGGACATGTTGGCTTCTTCCGTCTTTGGTTCAAAAGACATTTTCAGCAACAGGACTCAAAGGGTGAAACGAATTGAAAATCTTCACGTGCTCGAGAAGACAATGGAGTATTGTAAATGAATAGGTAACCCTTGTGTACTTAGGATATGATGTCGTATGCTCTGTACCGGACAAGAGTAGTTGCCCTCGAGGAGAACGAAGACTGCTTGCTATTTATAACATTTTCACCGTCTCCATTTGCCTATGCTCCCCTTTTCCTTGCTCATAGCGAAGAGAGCTGGAAATTGGATTGGAACTACCGACAGGTTTCAATTACATGTTTGCTTGCGTTTTATTTTCTTTTTCCTGACCAGCGTGGACTGTGTATGCGCCTTGCGATTAGATCGTGGATCACCTTCTCGAACTGTCCCGAAAGCGACTAGCCTGCGAATGATCCTATGAAAAACATGATGCAGGTGCGAAACACGGGAAATGCGAAAATCGAAGAGTCTTAGCCTAGTCACCTAGTCTGGACAGCGCATGGCTTGGACAATCGAGCAATCATTTCACGTTTTATTACAATCCCGCTGTGCTGTACGTAGTAGGCCCACCGCGCAACCACATGCGGCCGGCCCGTCTTGGGGCTGAGGATCTATCACCGGTGATAGATCGAATGGCCCCGCCTGTCCCAGGTATGTAGTAGTAGTAGTTCAAGCCAATAAAACGCCGCTAGTAGCAGGGGTCTTCAGGCAGTGATTGGTTATTCAGGTTCGTCCGTTTCAACGGGTTGCTATAGTTCAGCTCTTATGGTTGACTCCGGTGATTTCCCCAGTATATCTTTTTTTTTTAGATTTTACAGTCATACAGGGATCATAAAAATAGTCCTGTAATTTTCTCACCAATGGTTTATATGTATTCTTCTTAGTAATACAGAGACTTTACTGTTTATAGTAGAAGGTCTCGCGTTGAGATCCGTAACTAATTTACTGAGTATTACATGATTCGTAACGTGTCCGGACAGAAAACATACGACGGAAACCACCAAGGTCAGCCCTAGTACAATGGCATCGCGTTAAACTCCTTTCGACACTTCATTTTGGAGAAACCTAATCGGTATCTTGTGGTGTATTTTTCCAACTGTCAACTAGGTACATAGACGGAAGCACTGGTAGCCCGCAGGTTGCTAGGTCCTAGCCTAACTATAAAGGACTAACGCATGCTTGGAACAATATACTTGAAGATAAAAGTCTCAGAGAAAGAATCTGAGTTAGGAATGAATGGAAACTTTGAAATCTTTCGGCGGGAGAAGAGTACTACGTATGTATTACTCTGAACGGGCCTACGATTCGGCGGTGTGCTGACTGTCCAATTAGGCCTACTCAATTATTAGGATCTACGATGAAGTATACATACTAGTACGTACTGATAAGAGAGTGGACCCTTGATCTTACAGTTGTAGTCGGACTAGGCAGCTGTATTGATGGCTTGATCCAGATGTAATACGAACTAAACGGCCTCAGTATATGCTGCGTACCGAAAAGACTAGAGTGGCTAACTATTACACGGTCAAAACGACGTGAATCATCAATTCTGACGGGTTTGCTGCCACATTGTATCATTACGAATATGCAATCACAAGTATGGCTAGCAACTTATGGCAGTGATCATACCTCGAACCTATTCGGGGACTTGAAACGGTTCCGGAATGTGACTGTGGAGTTCCTCGTGCAGAGATGATTGATCTTATGGCTGTGGAGCACAAATCCTTCCATTCATGTCCGTGGCGCTTATTCATGCCGGAAAATAGAGCGCATGATGTCTTATTCGGCTGCATTAGACTAGGTTAGTCTGCGTGAGTGCTATGTCGGATTGATCTAGATTAGGCAAGACCTTCCTTGGGCATAAATGGGACGTTATGGGACATAGCGGTATTCAAATGGGGCGTGTGGTACTCAAGTAAGACGGTGTGATACTCAAATGGGAAGGTGTGGTACTCAAATGAGACGTTATGGCACATACATATAATTTTGTTAATTTTAATATTTTTCCACATCGTTCTAATTCATTCTATTTTATTGCCCCCAAATTTGCGGAGATCAGCCGTGTTGCCAGGATCATGCAGCAAGCTTTTGGACGTGGTTAGATATTGCCCTGGAATGGCTACCTACTCATGCCATGTGAAATGCTCAACTGCAAAAAGGGTTGAGATAACATTCGACCTCGAATCAAATTGATACCTCTATCATTAGGGCCAATTGACATTGCAACCAAAGTAAGGCGAAGTTAGGTCAGCTGAGTTTATAACAGGAGATAAGACAAGATAATATACATTCAAGCAGATACAAATGAATAAGCAAACATATTATAATAGTATAACTTTTAATGGCTTAAAGCCCAATAAGAGAAGAAAAGCTAGCAATATGAGGTTATTCCAAGCAGTGTGAGCCGTTTCGACTATGGACGAAAATGATTCGATTCGATTCGGTTCGGTTCATCTCAGAGGATGTCGTTGAAACGCGGTCAGAGGCGAACGGCAGCCTCACAAGAATCGAGAATTGCTCTATGGGAAGATCAGCCAGCGCCTTCATAGATGAATATCCATCACTCACTCGATCCTGAACATGAGATCCATCTCCGGAGCCTCGATTGGGAATAAAGCTCCTACACCCAACAAAGCATGGCTGATATCCCCTGTGCCACCTGGTGCTGCAGTATCAACGTCGGCCTGGTCACAATCCTGGTAGTCTGTGCTGTAGATATTCTTCAGATATTGATCAGACGGTATGGGTATAATTTCGACTTACGTATCCGGCTGTCCGTTGGTCGATTCCGTTTCGTGCTTGTTGTCACTAAAAGAAAGATTAGAGATGTTAGATATTACTCGGCGTGAACCGTACCTCTGACGAGCCTTCCTCTCCTCCTCCGCCTTGTTTTGGATCGACATTGTGAATCCGGAAATGAAGGGATTGAACGAGGAATGAGTAATCGAAGTGTCTGTGATTCAAGAAGGCAATGGATGGGAGAGTGTCAGGTGTCAGCTCTGGTGTGATAGGTCTCTGTTTGTCATTCAGCAAAAAAGTTGGCTTTGAGGGAAGGCGAAAGGGGCAATTTATACCAGTTGACATCACCATTTGCTACCAGCGACGCTTACCCCTTTTCCAAGAAAAGAGACCTGATATCGGAGTCCAGATACTCGACCATATTCTACCCGCTTCTCTCATCTTTTCTTTTTTTTTTTCCACGCCCTCTGATTTGTAACGGGAATGTGAGATTAGATCATAATTCTTGCAGTATGCCATGGCGAGCTTCGAGAAATTAGACTAGGACGGGACCGTGGCTGCAGCCAATAATACTTCACTGTATGTTCTTAGTCCCTCGATAATGGCTTTCTTCAACCCACTAGCTCGTGCATTTGCCGTAATGGGATACCCATGGGCAGGGATTGCATATGGATCACTCGTTTTGAAACAGAATTAGGAAGTCGAACAGATTAGGTACAGCAGAAGGATTCTCCAGAGAAGTATCCACTTTAACTCGCACCTTGACAGGTCACATAGCTCACCTCAAGCCACAGAAGACCAGCGGATATGCGAAAGAAAGGGGAATTGCATGGAATAAAAACAACCGGAGCAAGGAGCTCTCTGATTCGTCCTATGGCCTGAATCTCTGCACAATGCATCGGGATTGTCTGGTGGCGCAGCTCTAACAGGTACAACTTCGGCGACGGCATCTTGCCCTCGTGGCTCCACATTCCGCTGTAGGTGTGTTGGGTGGAGAAAAGATTTGGTGACAAGACTAGAAAATTTGGGTAACCAGATCGGTGGTTGCTCTCGGAGATAGGCTAGTCTAGACCCAGATCCGAGCAGGACCGCCTCGTGATGGGGCGGATGATCTCCATAGACTTTCCACGTTAAATAGATTGAATGCCACATGGCTGTTGAAGTTGCCAAGCTAGCGAGGAGGAAGGATAGAAGGAGCCCGCCTGTACCTTTAGAAGCTGAAGAATGGAGCAACGCCCAGGCCTGTAGCTGAAGTATTACGTATCATGATATTCCCGACAACCCAAAAACTTGGCAGGAGATAGCGTCTTTGCCAATCAGGTTTGCGGACTCTTTTCTTCTGAGCAGCAGTAATAGGCTATCACATACCTACTGGTATGATCCTAGTTGCTGCATATGCACTCCTTTTCCCGTGCCGGAGTCGACTTCCACTTCTTGGACGCTCATGCCATGCAATGTCGAAGTGCCTTTCGTTGGACTGAAGAGTACGTCGAATATCTCAGTATTGTCGATACCAAAACGAGAGACGCTCTTGACACCTTTTCCCTGGACTCGCAAGTCATAAATGGACGGGTGCTTCAGCTTAACAATCAGCTAGTGCTTGACCCGAGTCACGGAACGGATCTCGCTAAAGGAGAGACACACGTATTAGTATGATAATAGCCCTGACTTTGATTGGCTTACTCTGGGCTTGGTTCTCGTAGCCTCCTAGTATCCCCAATCATCGGCGGTTCCTTGTGTCGAGTTCCAAGGTCAGCGAATCGGGATCCTTTGTTTATTCCCGCGACGAGTTTGCTTGGTAGTCAATATCCGCCTCCATTTACTCCGAATCTCATCTTTTCATTGGCTCTTTGACAGCCGCCTGGTGTGTTAGATTTGTGGGCCTTTTGGATTTCCGATGGTGTAGACAAGTGTAAGGGCTGTTAGCTTGCCTCGAGCGATCTCGTCACATTCCTGAGTTAGTCGTAGGTAGAGGTAATTGACGGCATGAAAGACGATTCTGTCTTTTTTGGACACTTCGATTCAAGGCTGTATTTTCCCCGGTACAGCAATTAGGGTAAGATGCGGTTGCCTGGCAGTTAGGGCTAACTTGAAGTTGTCAGGTGCCAGTTATTGTAAGGCTGATCTCAGCCAACCGAGTATCCCCGGGGCTCTGGAATTTACGCAAAGATCTGACATTCCTTTGCACATTCTTTTCAAGACCTTTTTGTCTGTTGTCTCGTCGATTATTTTTCCTCTCTTTCAAATCGAGACGCGTCGCAGCTATTTTCGAGTATTTGTCAAGAAACTGGAACGGTTGTCGAGGTTACTTTAATCGTCTTCGACAGCCGGAGGTCCTGAACCCAGTCCGCAAAGGCCTTTGCGAAGCGTCTATCACAGGATCCTAATGGACCGTTATCGCGACTATATTTTCGCTTTCGATGAATCTAATAGCATCAGATGTCTGGTCCATGCCGTCTGCGACGTGCAGGATCTTCCGAACGATAGTGCTGAGACACACGGAGAGGCCAACGACGACCAGGTCAAACACTTCCCACGGTCGCACAGACAAATCGCCAGCAGTATGCCGAGGAGCAAGCGCCTCTAATAAACCCAACACAATCGACTTTACTTTGTCGGGCTGCCTTTCGCTGTTGGGCTATCCGAGGTCAGATTCTGTATGTCTTCCTTCAATCCGACGACGTCGCAGACGCCCCTTCTCACATCACTTCGAGAAACAGAGCATAAATAATTTCGGAAAAATTTATTTAAACAGGGCATGTCGATATGAATACATTATATTCATTGGTTCGTCGCATAAACCGACTGGCGCCGACCGGCCTGTTATCGCCTAGGCGTGGTTTCCTTACGTTTGAGCGATCTTCATAACGATCCACATCAAAGATAGAATTGATACAAATCAAAAGGAAAGTAAAGGCCATGGGACAATTGCGGCACGCTTGATACTGTTGAGCTGTCTGTGTTATCGCGGCATCAAAGGTTGACTCAATCGACTAGGTCAACCCAGCGTCCGCGATAGGAATCCGATCATGACGCGAATCACCGCAGCGTGCTGCTCGACCATGGGGGTCAGAATCTGGGACGTCTCTTGTATGCTCTACTCGCATGAGTTGCTCTACGATTCATTGTTCCAAGCCGTCTGTATCCAACGAAAGGAACCAGAACCTGCTCTCCGGGATCAAAACCGACGTGAAATTAAGCGTTTACCGTCTTTCACTAGCCCTCTGCAAATCAGATCGGTCGCTTTAGCCTAAGTCGGGACTATTCTTCGGGCCTGTACTGAAATGTGCTAGGGTATAATAGTTCGGACAGAGCTAACCCGCAAATGAATTGATCGCCAAGTATGACAAGCTTGAAGTCATTGGTCTGTTCGGGAATACAAGGTTTAATTGTGGTCCGACAGACCTGGCAGCAATCAGCTTTTTGAGGCTCTGGGAAAGTTCGCCAGGAAGCTCAGGCTTATACCTGCATATCGTCGTTTCGCTCCCGATCGTCTACATACCCACTCCGACGTTTGACGTGATCTTTTTATTCGAGCTTTTCGACGATATTGTATCCGACAATGTATACTGAGATTACGTCTTGCACGGTCGGGTCGCTAGATTCAAGCCGAGACTTCTGAAGAAAAAGAAATTATGGCTACAACTGACTCGATCATACGATTGGACGGATAAGATGGACAACTGGCATCCATAGAAAGTGCGATAAGCTCTGGCTGCCCAAGCGTCATCGCTGCCTCCTCAACGGTATGTACGAAGCATTCGCTGTCTATATACGCAACCAATGATTATCTAGCAGGCTTAGTTCTTATCATAAATGATATTTTACGCTCCAAGGTTACTAAAGAGCTTGACACCTGGACTAGAAGCCTGCTGAATGCACGGAATACTCTGGTTCAATTCCAAAGATGGCAGTCTTAGAGCTTCCTGTTTAACGGTCACTTGATCAACTAGTGTTGATCAAAGATGCGATGCGATAGCACGCGGCCAGTTAGGGCTTTCACACGACAACCCTAACCGAGGATGATCTTACTTCTCCGCGGACTGAGTCGAGTTCTTGGCAACATTTATCGTAAGTATGATTCTGATTCAAAAGACAACTTCTGATATACGCAGTAGTACCTGATATTATATAGTAAATACGGAACCTGTTCCAGACTGTATAGCGCACACTTGTTGTTCGGCGCCTGAGGTCATCCTTGACTACTCCGCTCACAAATCCCATCCCGAGAATCTTATTTGCGATCAATCCGTCTCCTTTACGAACCCTAATCAATCGCAATCCGTTTTCTTGAAAATACAAAATGCATGAACATTAATTATTATTTTTCGCTCGAGCGGTAATGACATAGCCGCCAGGTGGCCGGTCACTCTCCCGGAATGGTTTCAGCTGCTGTACACAGGGGTTAAATTCAGGTACCTGAGACGGACCTGTGACAGCCATCAGCTTAATCACCAACACCTTCAATTTTATGACTCTGGCGTGGAAAATTACTATAAAGAATTATTGAATTGCAGCATTATTCAAAACGAATCTGAAGCTCTCCGTCTCAAGCAAAGTCACTGGAGGAATTTGGCAGTGTCTCAGACCGTATGCCTCCTGAAGGTCGCTGTAGTTCTTACATTTAAAAATCAGATATAAGACTAGATGATTGAACTTTGACTGCATTCTTCATTCAAAAATAATAGAATAGATTAGAACGTCTCTTTGCTTATTGAAGCACTTTATTCCTCCTCTTCTCCCAAAGCACACAAACATGTGGGCAGCTCAACACACTCCATCACCGCGCGCCAGCGCCAAAAACCTCGACCTGCGCGCTCTCAGTATCAAGTCTGATACAACAGAAGAACCAGCAACATACCCGAATCCGACAGAAATGTGGCTCGGCAAACACCAGCGTTCCCTACCCTCGACATCCGACCATTACCAATATTCTGTCCCTTCTCTCTCGCCAAGGTCCTCCATCGCATCTCACCACGACCACGACAATATGTCAAGCCGAGCATCTGAAGCATCCGACTTTTCGGCAGCACACTCCCCCGAACGAAATGGAACGGATCGGGTGCATATCCACGTCCACTCAACGGAGCGATTTGACCATGCATTGATCGATGGCGTCGAGGTTGAAGAGACAGAATTGAAATCGCCGTTCGTAAATGGTCTGGACGATGAGCCTGGGCCGGGAATCAATGATTCACTGGTCTCTTTCCATGCGCAAGAATATAATAATATGGACCGACGCAGAAATGCAGGAGGCATACCGGATAGCCCGCCTTTGACTGCCAGACCTGGTGCTGCCCTCCAACCAGACAACCAAGCTCCTTCAATTCAGCAGGGTGGTGGCAGCGGTAGCCCTATAGGTCCCCTATCAACACACCTCCACACCCTTCTCTCTCAACTCACACTCCTCGAATCCTCAGCCCCGACAGTCATGGCATCAGAGTACACAGCCCTACAACAACGTCTCACCGCCATCGAACTCGAAAACGCCACCCTCCTCTCCAAAAGAGAAGCACTCTTCTCTCTAAGAGACGAAGACGTGTCAAACCTCATCAAGGTCCGCGTCCTACTAGCCCAAGAGCGCCGGGAGCACGAAGCACTACGCAAACTCCGCAATGACGACTTGCAGAATGTAATTGAGCTCCGCAATAAACTCGCGCAAGCTACATGGGCGAACCAAACCCGCTCAGCATCTTCTTCCGTGTCATCGGCGACCATAAGTCACAGGCGAATGGAGAAAACGCAGTCCATATCCTCATCGACGAATAATCAGAGTCATGATTTGTGGCAGGCCGCCAAAACGGCTGCGTTGGAGCAGCGGGTTCTCGAATTGGAGTCTGCGAATGCGGATTTGCGGCAAAGGCTGGACAACAACAAAAAAGCTCACGAAGTAGGCATGGAGATGCAGATTGTCCGTTCTTCTGTTGCTGGTGTTGCGTCGGGAGGATTTGCGCAGCACCAAGTGACGACGCTACATGAATTGGAGGCTGATAATTTGAGACTCAAGCAGCGGGTGGAGAAGATGAAGTATCAATTGGAGACGTCGCAAGCTATTATTGAGTGTTTTTCGCAGATGTTGAAATCTCACTGAGCGCTTCCTCTTTTCGCAAAAGCGGTGGTTTTTAGATTTGATAGCATGTTTTGTGCGTTGGTGTATGGCCTGTTGATGAAAAGATACCTAGTTGAATACACTTGTTACTGTCCCACGAAAAAAAATGAATCTACTCAATATTCGTGTATCAATTGAGCACTAGCTAGAATTGCAAGAAACGATCGATCAGTGACATCTCGATGTTGCTCCCTCCCTACTCCGGCTCATACAACATGACGACCCAGCAGGTTTCTTCTCTGCACCGATAGCTTTTCTTCCCGCTTCGGCCTTCTGAGCCCTAAAACCGGCATTGATCTTCCTTAAACTATTCAGTGTTCCCGTGAGAAACTCAACGCCACCATCCTCTTGCGCTGCCATGGGCATGGATTGCGAAAAGTCATTCAACATCCCGAATCCTTTACTGCCATTTGTGGCTCCTGCGCCACCACCCATCATCATCGATTCGGTACTTAAGGGAAAATCGGAGAGCATAAAGGTTTGCCCCAAAGAGCGCCAGCAATCCATGGAGAACAAATCGCCCATTGCTTGTGGTGCGGGAGTGTTGGGATTGATGATGCTGGACAGCTGAGACGAATTCGCAAACTGTGGTGGGGGTGACCAGTCGCGGGTCATTGAGTCGGGGCTATGAGTTAGATTATTATCCGAGTTGTGATGATATTTATGACTGGCGGCAGAAGTCAAATCGGAAAAGACGTTTTCGAGTTTTTCCAGGATGGCCCATACGCTCGGCTCGGTCTGGGCGCCTTCGTCAACTGACAACAAAAAAGCAGCGCTGATGGCGCTGTGTAGGTGGATCCATGAACGTGAAGCGTGCGGGATGATTTGATGGATTTCGATAAATGCTTCGATGGTACTCAGCAGACTGTCGATGCATTCGTGACATAGATGCGGTGCCAGGGCTTTCTTGCCACTTCCCGTTGATGATTGTTTCAACGATCGTCGGCAAATCTCAGAGACTAGATATGAAGATCGCAGTTTGAGAGTCAATCGTTGGATGTGATCCCTTAAAGTGAAGCAATAATCTTCACTCCTGAGATGAGGTGCTGCATCAGCCATAATTTTGTCTAGTTCGACTTTATAAGCGGGAATAATATGGTCGCTAATCTTGTTGCCTTCGAGGATTTCTTCTCGTAGTAGCTGGAGAATGAGAGATATAACAGAGCACATTGTTTCAAAATAAGCTCTGTTTCCCGGCCGGGAGTCGATTGCTCGGGGTATTTGAGGGCTTGGTGATAAGGTTTCGATGGGACGGTCGTAGGAAAGGCCGAAGTGACTGTCTTGCCAGGCCATGGACCACCTGTCCGAGTTAGACGCAGTGTATATAGAGGAATCAAACCGGAAATTACCAAATTTCTTGCCGTCGTTTAGGATTCTGATCCCTGAATAGGAAAGATTCGGCGTGCAGTCCTAGTGTCAATGCCATGCGTTGAGCGACACCTGGATTGTTAGCATCGGTGCAATATTAATGAGAAAATTGAGAACCTACCGAACGTTACATAGGCAATACCCGGATTCATGTTATATGAAAGAACATCTCCAATGATCAACAGAGTCTGTATAGCCTCCATAGTTGGCTGAGACAAGAAATTGCTATTTCGGAGACATTGATATGCACATGATACTGAAAAGGTTAGCGCTTTCCTCACAGCATCGTTTTAAGAAAGCCTACCGTATAGTCGACACATTGACGTTCTTTCCTTCCTCGAAAAGTCAGAAACCTGACATCCGGACGCAAGTATAGCAAAGAGAATCCCTATAAACGAGATACTGCAACCATAAGGCGCTGGTGAAGGAACCATGGGATTGTTTGCGCATAAGCCCTGCAATGCTCTATTTTCAAGAAGAGTATAGACGTCCTTCTGGAAGCCATCGAAATCGGCTATAACGGGGTACAGTGTCAAGCGAACGTCGTGATAGGATCGTAATAATCTAATCGAGTTAGCTTTAACCCCAGCCCAACAAACGGATGTATACGAAGGAATGTATACCTTCGGCAAACAGTATCATCCGGAAGCGCTGCGCAAACAGACTCGTTACTAGACGAAGCAATATTGGACGACCACAGGTCCAGGAACGGGTAAGTAGCCGACTGATTATCAAGTGCCAACTGAGAGAGGACACTATCCTCACCAAAGATGGTTCTCTGATATGGCTTCTCTAATAGGAAAGCAGTGATTGAATTCGATCCGCAATGGACTGGAGATCCGCCCAGGGCATTTCGAGTGCGCACTCCCTCACCGGCTTTCTCCTCGTCGATGGGGATAAGTGATGATGTCGGCGTTGTGATTGGCGATCCATGAAGAGTTTTTCTTCCTTGTAGAGATGAGAGATTCGATGACGGTGATGTTGATGATGGTGGCGCTGCTGGTGGTGGTGTCGATGCTATTTCCAGTCGTGAGCGTAAAGAGTGCATGCTCTGGCTTAAGATCGCAAGTTTATCCTGTATGCTCTGCCATTCCTGTGGATCGATAAGTACGTTTCCTCCATCAGAAACGATAAATTTTCCAGCAACATCTGCCTCGACAGGGGAATCTGTTTTGCTGCTGCAACAGCCGTGATTGTTGTGGCTGTTGCTAATCTCATGATGCTGACGATTTCCTCGGCTGGATGGTCTCTCTTTTGTCGCTGCGGGTGGATGTGTAAAGGTGCAGAGATGGGGATAGCCCCTCTTCACACATAGCGAACAGGGAGAGTTGCGGTCACATTTGACTTTTCTCTTGTAGCAAGGGTAGCAGGCTTTGGGGATTCGTAGTTTCCTGTTTGCGCCGGCTTTTGTCCTGTTTCGGGAGTCGGGAGAAGAGTGGTTGTCGGATTCTGTAGACGAAGCCATGATTATTGTTGTTTCTTGCATGTCATTTCAAGTGTTTTTCCAGTGTCGATGGTGATGAATATTGTATGACTGGGAGAGGCAAAAGAGGGCCGCTAGTACGTAGTAGTAGTAGAAAGGTGACGGGGGGGGGGAAATGAAAGGCTCTGGCCACTAGGTTGTCACTGAGCATCAACTAGGCATAACTAGACTAACAGATCGTCATAAAGCAGAGTCATGAGAGTCAGCGGGCTTTCGTGAACGCCCATTCGCCTTTCGGCGATGACCAGGCCGAGCAATTCCCGGGGCGATAATACTTCCTATGTACCCTCGTTTTACTACGTAGTACTGTAGTTTCACAGAACACGTCGAGTGGATACTTACATACCGCTGCCATTGAGCCACTTCTCATAGGTACGGAGGTGGGAGTCAAAAGTGATGGGAATACGCTAAAACTTAGCGCAGACGCTAGATCTTGAATCAAGTAATTTAGTAGTTTCTTCTATACGACCAGATTCAAAGTAGTTAGGCTATGTACCTATAAACGGATGATACAGCTCAAACTTGGTACTAGCTGTAAATAATTATGACATACATTTCTAGTGCCATTTAGCGTATCTTGGTATTCACTTTACTTTTGACACCACCTCCGTATCCTGTTCATTTTTACTTTGATTGGCGGAATCGAGGTGTTGATTGCGGGTACTCGGCTAGATTTCGGTGTTTAGTCGGGAACCCCCTTCTAGAATGGGCAAAAACGTGGATCGCAATAGACAAGCATCATCCTGAGCTTGTCTGTTTTCGTGTGAAATGGTACCCTTAGGGTACGCCTGATGTCAATTACCAACTACCTGACTCGTGCAGACAACTCTGTGCTATGAACTGGTTCCGGAATTATGGCTGTCGGTGAGAGAACAAGCTTACGGTAACCAAGTATATTAGTTCGATCGCTAAAGGTAAATCTAATAAAAAGGCTTTTGTTCCTAGACTTCTGTTATATAGATAATGGCCTTCACAATTCAGTGAAGTATAAGGTCAGATCTGTACTAGAATGAATGGCTTTTGAGCGTGTGCAGTTCAGAGCTATCTTCACATCCCAGAGCTCGATAGTACGATCATTAGAGCTTGAGGCCACCATTCAGCCATTGACTCCAGTTTAAGTATTCTCTGTTGTCACCGAATTACCAGCATGAGCGAATAATTAATGCTCTCGCGTAGTATGTCCGATGCTATAACGGCTTTCCGAAGCTCAAAGTCGATACCGCGATTCCCATCGCCTGGCCATTCATTTGTATAAAGCGGTCGAAAGCCGAAAAATCTCAAGCAACGGCCGATCAATGTTAGAGTCCTGGGTTACTCTAGGATGGAAGGTAACACCTATGGCTGGATGTCTTGTAGATTTCATGATCGGCTAACGGACATTTGAGCCGGCACATACACAACGACAGTTGGCACAATCTTGTCGGGGTTGATTCCAACGTTGAAGAAGCACAGTTCTTCCCATTGCAGGCCACGTTTTTATAAAGGCATTTACTAATGACAGAATGTTACTGCCTTTCTACCGGTGATGAGGAAAGAGAAGGAAAGCAGGACTCGAGAGATTGTTGTGAGCTCGCTGGACTAACACGTGACCGTTGGCTTTGATGTGACTAATATCACGTGATTTGAGCGAATATGGAACGTTCGCATGAGATTACTTACCAATACCAGAAAACTCCACTAAAGCGTACTCCCTTATGGAATAATGGTATTGGTATTACCGTTTTAGTTCCGACATCTTTGTCCAAAGAGGAAGGTGATGCATCAGGGCTACAACCAAACAATCCCATTTCCAATCCTTAATTCCCCCTTTCACTTCGGAATATTTTATTATCCACCCCTCTCGCATTTCATCTTCAGCTCCGTTTCTCTTCTTACCTCTATCAACAACTCCTCTTTGGCTTCGTGCTCACCATTCTACATAGCTATCCCTTTTCGTGACTCCTGATAAATATTCTACGCACTCATTTCTGCTGCCATTCAACCGGGTAGTCTCTTAACTCAATCATTCTGTATCTTCAACACACAAAAATTTCTTCTGAATGTCTTGCTACAGCCGAGACGACAAAGGGAAACCTTCTTTGTGTCACCGCCCAATTTCACTATATGTGCTTTAGAGGATAGTAACCGCTTCTACTTTCCAAGCAAACCCAAGAACTGTGGAAGAGAAGGAACCCCGAGTTGTTCTGCCTGTCACCATGAAGGATATCAAATGCTGTGACTGGGAGCTTATCGGCACAGCAGACCCACGAGATCTACGGCAATTCATAGAGGAGTGTGAGGAGAAGGTCTCCAAACTTTGTTTCGAGGGCCAGCCTTGAGCGAGCAAACACTATCCCCAGATAGGCCAGCTGTTTGCCTACTCAGGAGCACTGTGGCTACCTGATAGACCCTGCAGCTATTTAGTCCTGCGGGTACGATGGGCGATATGCTCCTTCCTGATTTGGCACCGACAAACATCACGTGTTTTTCTCTTTCTCTCTCCTCTTCTATCCTCCTTTCTTTTCCTTCCCTTTTAAAAATCCTTCCCAAATCCGCCGCCAAATCTGGTTTTGGGAAGCAATTCTTCTTTTTTACCGGTATCTGTCTACCTACCTCTCTCTCTATATATATACATATATTTCGAAACGGCTTCTTTTGCCCTTTTATCATGAAATGCAGCACCGTCGCCACGGTCGTCCAGTCAATCCTTACCACCATCGTGCCAATGGTGACGATGTCCACCACCACTACCATCACTGTTGTCACCCATACCGCGACTCGCACCTGTCAAGAATGTCGTCTCACTGCAAAAGGCAGATGACGTTGGTCTTCATGTGATCCAGTAAGTATTCTGGAACCTACATCGTATCAAGCATCACAATCCACCTGACACCATGACAACAGACTTGGGCAGATTCTTCGACCTTCAATCCTGCCGTTCTGCATCTGGCTCTGCCTGGCATAATTACAGGCCGAGCTTCGTATGGAGCCAGCTAATCATATCTTTTTGCGCATCGTTGTACACGGCGACCACGGGATGATTCGGATACATAGTGTAGAGGCAGACTTCGGATTCACTCTAGAGCAATTGGAGCCTGGATTCTCAGAAACGAACTTTTGGAATTACGCGTCAGAGTTCGCGAGCTTTGAAATATATCATCGACCAATTATCGAACGGGAACAGATTAGGTTGTTAGAACTATACGGACAAGTTAGCGATGGCAAGCAATGAGGCACAATTCAGCTAGGAATTTCGCCCGGAACAAAGTGGCAAATATCTCGAAGAGGAGACAGACTAATGTCCGGCCTGATTCCGATAATATTAGATCCTGCCATAAATATCACTTTCCGTCCTGGGGTCGTCACTGCTTCCATGGGTCGTGGAGTCTCGGTGACGGAGCCCAACCGCGGAACACAAGATTCAACTCTTACGACTTCTGATTCAGCGGGGAGACCCGGATGGGTTTCTTAAACTATTGAGTTACGCCATGGAACGTCGTAGTAATATCCAAGAAAACGCCGACCAATTTGGCTTCTCCCTCAATGATGACGATGATGAGTCTCTTTGTGTGGTTGTTGCCCTTCGGAAGAAAAAGTCAATGAAGCCACTCATAGATCTAAACTCTCCTGGGTGAAGTCATAGCAGAGCAAAAGAAGCTGGATTACGAAAAGTTTTTGTTTGAAAATTATGAAGATTTCGACGAGCGCCTGGATATCAGTATCTCCAAGGCTAACATGAAAGTCAAACCGTATAGCGATAAGCTTGCAAGCTCGCTACCATGCCATTTAGGCTGGTAGAGTCCTTTTAAGTAGTGGCTATATTTCTGATTGGGCTTTTGTTGGTGTGGATAGGGACCGTCCGGGCTTTCCAAATATTATACCCTTGTACACAGACGTACAATAACGAAAAAAATCGGGCCTTCGTCGATTCCAGTGCTGGGCCCGGAACACCAGACTCATGGGCAAAAGCTGTTATTGAGATACGCGGTCTACTTCTCGAGAGTAACCCTAACCAGACTGAGTTACTTTAACCCGGAAATCGAGCTTCATGACCCGCTCAGAGCGATGCTACCATTTTATGATGGACGCTTAGTGGAAGCGTGAATGATTAATATATTGCTAACTCTAGGAAGCTCAACGTTGTACTAGGGAGCCGAGGACGGTCCCATGGAAGTCCAAACACTTGCCTCATTAAAGGATCCTCCGAAGGGATGTTTGTAATCTCTGGCCGTCGCTCGAAACCACGTGTTGACATTTACGAGGACGATTACACCACCAGAGGATACTATCGCGTCACTAACAGCTTCCAGAAATAGTTAGCTGGCGAGACTTTTATGCACTGAACTGGCACCTTGAACCAGAAGAAGACCTTCCCCCAAGAACTTTACAGACAGTTTAGAGAACGATGGACGGCAAGCACGGATTGATTTCGCTTTATATCATGGTTTCGGTCACAAGTTGTACCGAGGACGGTCCCATTTGCTGGAGGGGACCATCTGTCACATAACACGGCTAGTAATAGCTAGTAGCCGAGCCAAGCTTCCTAGATTTATCAATATATTAATCATTCGCCCTTCCACTAAGTCAAGCGTCCAGTATAAAATGCAATATGAGGCTTCAAGACATCTCGCTAACATTGCCGAGAAGTACCAGCATGTTAAAGAGAACTGGGATAGTGGTGGGAATTACCATCAACAGGTTTTCGCTTTATTCGAAAACCGACCGAGGCTTTGGCAAGTAATGTTATTAACTGGATTTCAGGCGCATAATAGACACACCGAAGACGAGAAGTGCGTATTATAATTCAATGCCACGGATACGAGCAACAAACATACCGCAGGATTAGGGAAATACAGGGGTAATATCTGTATCTCAAGGTGTAAAGCTATCTATGCTGAAAAACCTCTATTTTTCACTTGGAATCGAACCAACTCTCACTGGTACTGAAGAGTCTATTATTCTTTACACTGACTATCGCATTTTCCGCAAACCAGGAGATTTGTGATCACTTGTGTACAAGCATAAGCCCTATGGGACAATATGTGCAGAAAGGAGGGGTTTTGATCGATCCCAACGCTCTTAGTCAGTACTGATGTGGATGGTTCTTATGTTAAGACAACAGGGAATATCTCAACAGGGTGGCGACCAAACACTGACCGCAGGCTCTATTGGCTGCATTGTCCAGCTCGGGGGTGCCTCTGAACTACAGACGCTTAAGTGCCCACTCTGCACGCAGAACAATCTACCACTAAAACAGCATCTTATCAAACATCATATCAAACATCACAATCCGCCTGTAACTTCAGCAAACGAGCTCTTGCAACAGGTGGACCCAGTCATTACAGAAGAGTTCTTCGATGAAGGTTGTTTCTATCACAAGGACTTTTTTCCCCGTTGAAAGAAGCACATTTTCTTCATCTCAATCTGTCTATTTTGACAGCTCGAGAACCCCGTTCACGTCTATGCTACTTAGTCTCTTTTCGCCTTTCCATGACATAAATCTATCGTGGTTTTTTGCGGGCTAGGAATGCTAGGCATATAGTATTTACTAGTTGCAGTATGTTAAGCTTATAATATAATATTCAAATAATGCTCTCTTTTTGTAAAGTGTAATCTATATTTGTATTATAAGATTTATCAAATAATCTTGGTGATGCCTCGAATTTATAGCTCGTCATGTCCTCTACTTAACCAGCTGAATTGAATGAACGGGCCCTCGTTATTGTTCACATAATTGATATTATTTTGAAGATCTAGAGGTAACAGATATCTCTTTCTTTTCACACCAGTCTCTAATTATACCAGAAATACTATGAAAATTGCTGATAGTCAACAAGGGGCCCCTCTGTGACCATATACAGTAGCGCCTTGTGTTGGCACCCGTGTGTTGGTTTCCACCCATGTGACTATTGGTTTTGATATCAATGTATTGGCTGAATCTAGCTCAAAAGGCTTGGCCAACGTGCCTGACACATACGGTTTAGTTAACAGTTTAATCTGGCACCAGTGTGGATATTTACTAGGTAGTACATATATATATTGTTTCTTCGCACAAAATCACAACTGATGTTCCGATAAAACACGAAACCTATATGGTAGTATATAACTACGATAATTCATTTTAGAGACCCAAAAATCAATTCCACGTCTAAGTGCAGCTCGATATAGCATCGTGGTTATCGCCCAGCGGCATGTCTACATACAGAATCCATTGCGTTACAGCGCTGGCTTTGCCACGAGTCAATTCTTAAGGTGCTCCTCGAACCACGCCAAGGCCTGCAAGAAAGCATTCTCCTTTGCATATTTGGCAACCTTGTTGCTCAACTCAGCTCGAACCGCGAAGCCGTGCTCGACACCGCTATACAAGTTGATCTGGTATGGGAGACCGGTCTCCTTGAGGATGACTTCGGATTCGTGACGCTTCTCCGTGGGGAAGATCTGGTCGGTCTCGGCGGCGGAGATGGCAAAAGGACCACCGATGGCCTTCAATTCATCGGCTTCGACGAAAGATGGGTGAGCGACGTAGCCAACGTCGATTTTGTTTTTTAGGGGGTGGAGATGGCGGACAACGTATTTGGCGCCGAAGCAGTAACCGACGGCGGCGATTTTCTTTTATCCAGTCGATAAGTATGATTTCCTATCTATTGCAAAGGAGAGAGGAGAGTACCTTAGCCTTGTACTTTTCGCGCAATTCGGTGATACTAGCTTCAACGATAGGATCAACAGTCTCGGTTGTATGTCCCTGCAACCACTTTTGAAAGTCAAAGTCGGGGCTACGGTTCAATTGGATTGGATCGCCGTGGAAAAGATCGGGCATGAACACGAAGAAGCCGTTGGCAGCAAACTGGTCGGCGATGAGCTGAGCGTTGTTGAACTTGTGGCCGATGACGTCGGTAAGACTGTATCAACACCACAACGTTAGACAACAGCTCCATCTGTTGATCAAAGCTCCGGACGAGAATTAGACGAATGAGGAGTTATACGTACATCAACACAGCATAGTCTGTGGATTTGTTCTCAGGATAAGAGGTATAGACCTCAAAGTCCTTGACAGTGGAGATGCTGCCGACGGGTTGCCCCTCATGCTTCACACCCTTGTAGCAGCAGGAACCGGGAGCGTGGGAAGTCATTCTGTCGATAAGGAGGCTTTGATTTTGTCGATTGGAAAATGGTCAAGATGATGAGTATGATGAGAGAAGAGAGAAGGGAAAGAAAAAGTGTTCAAAGAAGAGACAGTCGGATATATGGCCGAATATGAGGTAAGGCGGGGTCGAAATTAGGAAGTCCTCCTCAAGAAGGTTCCACCTCTGCCGGCGACATCGGGGAGATTATTTACCCCCGCTGCTGTCACAATACGCCGTTAGGCTTTTTGTTCATCATGGCCATCATCAAGGGAATTCCTAGCAGGGACACCGGGACCTCGCTATCTGTTGTCAATAGCTGAGCGCATTCATACTCTGCAATATTTATGTTTGACAACCCTTCTGGTTAATATCCATGAACGGATATATCCCACTCGACAGCCAGGAGAAAGAGGATATAGCATTATGAGGAAAAAAGACCGTTGTTCGGGCCTTGGAGTTACATTTGAGCTAACGACCTGGTAGTCACCATCATATGCTGAACGGTACCGCGTTGAGCGTGCTCTTCGGAACTTGATGACTTACTGGAATAGCCGATCAATTAGTTAACCCACGTCTAAAAGATGTCGAAGACCACAATGAGCAAAGACCGGGGGCTCCCACAAGATGACATTGCAAGATCAGCTGAAATAGATCACATGAACTGCGTCTCAGCTACGGTACAAGAAGCACTTGGCGATTCTTTTCTGGATACTATCTTATTGGCTTGACAACTTGGAATGTCTCCTGCCACCCGATTCACTCAGAATTGAATATTCTATCTATATTGAAGTTCACCGCGGCATACTTCCTTTCATCCCGGAGGAAGTATCAACAGGATGGACAGCCTTGACGTATTACAAATTGCCTACTTTGTCACTCTTGTCCGGAGAAAACGATGGGGTTTCTATAATGCATTATATCATCACTGTGTCGCGGTCATGAGGTACTAATGGAACATGATAGGATTCCAGACTCGATCTATAATGACTATGCCACTGCCGTAGCATCCTTACCGATCTTCTGCAGCGATGCAAGCAGCTTGCCCCTAATATGCTCACTAACCGTAGTCTTGAACCCCGAATTATCAATCGGCTCAAATTCCAGATCTCCGTTCCCATTATAGAAGAACGGAGCGCTGTACCGATGATTATCTCCTCGATTGATTACTCGGTGTAGCGCACTGCGATAGAACCCCCCTGTCCAGAGTTCGAGCAAGTCGCCTATGTTGACAACAAATGAATTTTCGCGCACTGGGACAGGGATCCAGGCTGCTGTCGGTGGGTGCCAGACCTGAAGCCCGCCCGTCCCTGGCTTTTGAAGCAAGAGGGTTAGGCCACCAAAGTCCGTGTGTGCACCAGCTGCCGATTCATTGTTAGATTATCATGCAAGCAAAACGTCATGCAAAGGTTGATCTGGAATAAAGATCTTACCTCCAAGCTGCATTTCATCGGTCGATGTCTGCGGCGGATAGTGCAATAGCCTCAGATTGCCGGACGGATCGACCATGAATTGATCAAAGAAGTTTGCCGATGAGTGTTTTTCTGGCAATGCAAGGCCTAGTAATCGTAGAATAAGCTCTGCCAGATTGACCATCTGGTGACGGTACTCAAGCAGAGGATCCCGAAATTCCTCACGCGGGAGGGTTTCTGGCCATTGATTAGGGCCCTGAAGGAACTTTCCTGCCCGTGGACTGTCGATGGGGATCTCCTCGCCGATGAAATATCCCTGTAAGTAAAAAATGTTAATATTGTGAAGTCCCAGGTTATTTCGATCCATGCATGAATCGAGTCTGTTGGCATTTTTATCCATATAGGTAACTGACTTCTTTCAGATCAGGCAACGCTTTGCTCTCCAGACGTTGCCCTTGGAAATCTTCATACCCTCTATTAGCCAAGCCGACAGAATTTTTAATAGATAGTTCTTGTTTTTGCTCCAGCGGTAGAGAGAAGAATCGCTCAGCACAGTCGAGTACTCTATTTTGCATTTCGAGCGGGATCCCATGGCCCTCGACCTGAAAGAACCCATATGCCCGAGAGGCAGATCCAATTTCGTCGACAACGGCATCTCGCGACTGGGAGGTCGAAGTGGGAGAAAGCCAAGGACTAATATTGATTGTGGGAATCATTGATTACTATTCTTTCCCTTCTAACGCTGACTTCCGCAGTGCAAATCTGGCTATCAATTGAGTATATAGGAACCGTAGCACGAAAGCAACCATAGATAGGAAGATGGATCATATAATGGTAGATTATAGGTAAGAGATAAAGTTATTTCTCGACCATTCCACGTGAAAATCGGGCTTTTTCTTACGCACGTAGTCAATGTCAATCAACCCATAGAGAAGAAAACTCCGGTAAATTGTCCGATGGAGTTGTTTCTTCAGCCATTTTCCTCATCATATCTTTCAATATGTTTATTGCTAGATTTAATAAATTTTTCTCTATTTCTTGGCTTAATTTAGTTATTTTTTATGATCGGTACGCTTATTTGTGAGTAGCAACCTGTCCGCAGATCTGCATGTCCTTTCTACTGAGATCACTCACACCAATTCCTAGCCATCAGTCCTCACCAGAACAAGAAAAATAAGAAAAACAATACAAACATGACAGACTCAAGTTCAACGGAGACTTACGACCAAGTACTTACGGAAACGAAATCCGAGAAAGACCTCAATGTTCGTGGGGATGTTAACCCGTCGGAGCAAACTGAATACCTTCAGGGTTTCCGACTCCTGGCCATTGTGATATCAATGATGCTGGCTGTATTTTGTGTCGCATTGGATAATACGATCATTGCGACAGCTATCCCTCACATGACTGATACCTTCAAAACGGTGGATGATATTGGCTGGTATGGCTCCGCTTACTTATTGACTACTTGCTGTAAGTGTCTTGATCGTATCGCGATGAGGATTTATTACTCTATTAACCATAACCTAGCATTCCAACTCCTCTATGTGAAGTTTTTCCGTGCCTTCAATGTAAAATGGGTTTTCCTATTCGCTCTATTCATCTTCGAAGTTGGGTCAGCGGTATGCGGCGCCGCGCCATCTTCGACGTCTTTCATTGTTGGTCGAGCAATCGCTGGTCTTGGAGCTGCTGGAATTTTCACCGGCGCCACTACTATCACTGCGATTGTTGCACCTCTGAGACTGCGGCCGATCATTGCTGGTGTATTGGGGGGACTCTTTGGGATTTGTTCTATTCTTGGGCCATTGGTTCGTTTCAGCCATTCCCTAAAGTGGGAAGGGAGGCAGATGCTCATTTTTCCATTTTAGTTAGGTGGTGTTTTCACGTCCAAGGCAAGCTGGCGATGGTGCTTTTATATTAATCGTAGGTCTGTCATTCCATTTGACCCAACTTTAGTTCTTAACGACTCTGCCAGTGCCCATCGGCGCACTCACTACGATCGGTATAGGCTTTCTACTTCATATTCGACAGACATTCACCAAGGCGAGAGGCAATGTGTGGCAGGTAGTCTCCCACTTCGATCCAATCGGCAATACATTCTTCATCAGCGCAATAATATGTCTTCTCTTGGCGCTACACTGGGGTGGAGAGACATATCCTTATTCTAATGCACGCATCATTACTCTTTTCGTGCTTTTTGGTCTGCTGCTCATCGCCTTCATCATCGTTCAAGTGCGGCGATCAGAAGATGCAACAGGTAAAGTCCCCTAGTATGTTGTTATGATATTCCAATGTCGTACATACGCGCTTGAATACAGATCTCTCTACTGACACAAACTCGCTCATAGTCCCCCCACGTGTTGTCAAACAGCGTAGCATACAATTTGTACTGTTATTCGCCTTTTCCCTCGGTAGCACAATATTCCCAATTGTGTATTATCTCGCAGTATGGTTTCAGGTTGTCAGAAACCTGGGTCCTGTCTTATCGGCTGTACATACACTTCCTCTGATCCTCTCCCAACTCTGCGGGAATATTTTTGGCGGCATTTTAACCTCAAAATTTGGTTACTATGTGCCTTTTATCTGGGCCTCCTCTATTCTGATGCCTGTCGGTGCAGGCCTCATCACAACCACCACGGTAAACATCTCTATGGCCAAGTCGTTTGGATATCAAATACTTCTTGGATTCGGGTTTGGCTTCGGCTTTCAACAAGGCACCGTGACGTGCCAGACTGTACTGCCTGCGGCCGATATCCCCATTGGTACATCGGTGACATTTTCTGCGCAGTTGCTAGGTGGTGCCATCTTTCTATCGGCAGCACAGAATATTTTTGCCTCTCATTTGAGCACAGCCATCTCGGCGTTGCATATCCCCGGTGTGTCCGGAAGCATATTAGCTAAGGCTGGAGCGACTGATATCCGCCATATTGTGCCTGCCGAATATGTTGACGCAGTTCTTATAGCCTACAATAATAGCATCGTGAAGGTGTATCAGTTGGTGTTGATTATGAGCTGCCTTGCGATCTTGGGAGCTGTGGGTGTGGAATGGAGATCAATTTTAGCAAAGCCAGCTGAGGAGCATGGAACGGCAGAGAGTGAACGAGCAGCGTGAAGGCGATAGACAATCACTTATGAGGTATAGTCTGGGTCCACTTTGAAAGGATTAAATGAACTTTCTATCCCCGGTCTTGGAATTTGGACTTAATCATTGAGTGAATTCAGAGGATTAAAATGTAGATTTGAAATTATTTAGTTAGATTTAAAAACATCAATTATTAACTCAGTAAGGCAGGCTTAGAGTGCTAGATCAATCAAAAAAAAGAGGAAAAAAAAAAAAAAAAAAAAAAAAAAAAAAAACGGGAGAAAAGAAGTAGCATTTAGACTAGATCTCATAAAGTCACCACCACTTTCTTTGCAGAAACGCCTTTCCTATTCAAATCCATCCCCTCCTGAATGTGCTCCAAACCTTTGCCTATGACATGAGGCTCTGGAGAAGGAATGAAACGGCCATCTTGCAGCGCCTGAGGGAGAAAGTCTTCGTATATCGCCTTTCCAACCTCATTCTGCATGTTATCGCTGCCCCAAATAAACTTCGTTTGAACTCTTTTCAGCGCTGTTTTGGTTTTCAGCGACATCATCGATATGCCCATTTGTAGACCAAATGCTGGCCAATCAAGAGCCTTTTGCGGAAATCCACTAGGAGGCAAATCGACGCTCGCTTGAGCGACAAACTTCCTTCCTTGGACCTGAGAGACAATGTCAATGCAATATGCAAACGACTTTGGACCAATGGCCATTGCGCCGACGCTGATGCGGTCTTTGAAGGCGGCTACAATATCCTCAACAACACTGGGGCTTTTGTAGTCGAATACGGCGACGGCGCCAAGTTTTCTGAGGAGGTCATGATTACGAGGCCCTGCCGTTGTAATGACCTCGTACCCAGCAGCGGTGGCCAGCTGGATTGCATTGCAGCCGACGCTCGTCGAGCCGCCCCAGATAAGAATGGCTTCTTTTTTGTCAGGAACCGAGACAGGCTTTTCGTTGGTTGGGTATCGTAGGGCAAGGTAATCTTTCATGAATAAACCGCAAGAAGCAGTAGAAAGACCAAGAGGAATCACGCAGGCAGCTTCATACGATATATGGTCGGGAATGTGAGAGGTGAGATTGGTTTGCACAACGGTGTACTCCTGGAAGGCGCCCTCGGACGACTTGTTGCTCCGCTTGTCCATGCCGACGGCATGAGCTACTACTCGATCGCCGACTTTGAATCTCGTCACCCCAGGCCCGACCTGGACAACCTCCCCTGCGAGGTCACTACCCATGATAAAGGGATATTTGATCCACGGGGCAAACAAGTCGCCAGAGCCCTGCTTGAACCAGTCCAGGGGGTTGATCGCAACGGCTACATTCTTGACCGTGATCTTGTTCTCGCCCGGCTCAGTGTACTCGGCAGTAGACACTTCCAGCCGGGCCTTCTTCGCGGGGATGTAAGCAGCTTGGTGAGGCATGGTGTTTCAGACGAGATGTAGAATGTCAGCAGTAAGTGACAGTGAGGATTGTTGAATGTAGGAGAAGCTAGTGGCGGATGGCTTTCTGCTTGGTTAACTATCTGGATCACGCAAAGTATGGCTCCTGCGTTCCAGACATGTCGATACGAGGCCTCTCATCGCGAGCACGCCGGAGTATTTGACTCTTCCAATTGACACGGAAATAACTCCTAGCTTCACCTGTGGATCGGAAAAGGTAGAAGCTTAGGAAAGCTTAGCGGGTGCAGACGGCTGGAGAGAGGTGTGTTGGTTTCTTTTTGTCTGGATAACAGTGAAAGAGGCTTGCAGAAAGCTCGTGTAGGGCTACGTCATTGTGCATTTTTAGGGCCGATCTTCATGACTTTTATGCGCCTCGGCCAATATGATTTCATTTTAGCCCGGCGCTTATCCACAGAAAGTACACATTCTAGTCCTTTCTATCTCCGGAGTGTATTGATACATCTTGATCTAGTTTATGGAGCCACGGTCATAATGCTTAGTCGTAATAATCAGATTGTCGTGCCGCTACGTGCGTAAAGCGGGTTCGGCTCCCAAAGTTACGCCGAAGCGCTCTTTCAATACCATTTTGTCTAGGATGTTCACAGAAACGATGGTGCCGATTGGTTGAACCTCACGGGAGAAATACCACATACCACCCGTAGCCACGTTCTATGCCCCCCGCGATAGGTACCTTAACGGCCGATAGTTCTGTAGTAGTGCTGGAGCCGTGGATTGTCTCTATGAGCTGAGGCATGCGATAAGAATGTTCTCGTTATCCGAGTACCGGGCTTATTTCATACTATATCCATGATTCATTTATTGGTACTGCGTTTATACACTGCCCCTTGAGGAGAATGGGGTTGTGTCATTATTTTGCAAAACGCACGGTATATGACAGTAGCCATCCCGCTAGAGACAAGTTCTCTTAGGAGCATAGGTGAGTCTCCCGTCAAAGCTAGAAGTTACAACGTCGTCCACCATGTCTGCCAAACAGGTTGAGCTCGTGTTTGGCGCAATCCAATTTGGTCAGTTTCCCGAGATTAAGGGACGGACGCTTCCCTTTACAACTATTGAGCAGGTTCGCCCCATGTTGGACGCCTTCCAATCCCATGGGCACAGCAAGGTTGATACGGCCCGTATTTATGGCAATGGTTTCTCTGAGAAGCTTCTCGCCGAAGCAGACTGGCAATCGAGAGGCTTGCGAGTCGAAACAAAGCTCTATCCTACTAAGTCGCGCCCCCTCGGACCACAGAATGTACCGTATAGCCACGCGCCGGAAGACCTGAGGGCGGGTCTTGATGCGAGCCTTGCCGCGTTACGTACCGACAGTATTGACACGTTTTATCTCTACGCTCCCGATCGGACTGTACCATACGCAGAAACTCTTGCGGAAATCGATCGTCTCCATCGAGAGGGCCGCTTTACGCGTTGGGGGCTATGTAACTTCCCAGCGTGGGAGGTTGCTCTGATCAACGAAATCTGCGCGAAAAACAGTTACATTCCCCCTGCCGTCTACCAAGGACCGTACAATGCCCTTTTCCGAGCTGTCGAGCCTGAGCTTCTTCCGTGTTTACGCCACTACAACATGTCTTTCGAGGCCGGTCATCCCATTGCGTGTGGCCTGTTGTCATCCCGATATTATCGGGATATGCCAGACGACGCTCATCCCCCGGGCGGACGCTTTAACCCTAATCATCCACTTGGTCGACATATTCGTGGGAAGTATTGGCACTCGGCCTATTTCGATGCCTTAGAAGAGATGCAGAAGGGTGCATTGGCGCATGGGCTAACCGTGCTGGAATGCGCGTTGCGCTGGCTGCGGTATCACAGTGGGTTGCGAGGAGACTACGGCGATGCAATCTGTATCAGTGCGAGCAGTCTCGAACAGCTTGAGGAGCTTCTTTCTGACCTTGAGAAGGGGCCGCTTCCGAAAGAAATGGTGCGCGTGATGGAGGTAGCAGCGATTAAAGCCCGAAGTCAACCGGCGACCTATTACAACTAGTCAAGGGCAAGTGAGACAAAGAATAGACAAAAGAAAAACAATGAAAGCCAACTTGGACCTAATTCATCTAGATCGTAGCACTCAAATATACTTTCAATATTACAGCCCGAAAAAAATATTTACGAATCTCTTGGCATGTAATTATCCGAATCCGGTAATCGAGAGGCGTGTTGCTTGCGCCATGGATGACCCTGCAGCCTGTCCCAGGCAAGCTTTCACGAGATTAGTATAAAGTACGAACCACATGGGTGGGTTTGCTGCTTTAGCCACCTCGATAGTGTGATAACTCCGGTAGTCCCTCACCAGCTGGGATACAGACCCACCTCATACGCGATCTCACCCCAATACGCGAAAGATCACGAAGTCCTGACAACTCGTTCAAATGAGCCAATATGGACCAATATGAGCTGGCATGGGAGCTTTATGTCCCTTGAAGCCAGGGGAAACGCCTACATTTCTATGATATCGAAAACATAAGGTGCTGATCTAAAGAAGGACGAGATAGTTATTGACTTATCATCACGAATTGAAAGGCTAACATTATATGACCTCCGGCGCGCGCCTTTAACGTTGATTCGATTTTAGTACACACGGGAGTCCCTATCACTTTACGCGCAACCGTTCTTTCAAGTCAAATAACCTTAGTTTCATGCTTCAATACTCGTTTCTTTTCTTCTATTTTCTTTTCTTTTCTGTCTCGTAATCGACAGATGACATCATTCACTCCGCATTTAATATATTTACTTCGTTACTGCACCCGTATTAGCATGGGTCGAACAATTTTGGGGCCGATCTACAGGCTCGATCCCGTCGACCAGCTGACACGGAGGCTGTAGTGCCTGCGTCGTTAGAGTTCAACAAACACTAGTGTTAGTGCATGTTATCGCACTTCTTTCCGTGTCATTATCTATGCATGGTCGGAGACTAAGTTCTGGACCCCTTGATGGAAGGTTTCGCTAGAAACTAGAAGAATCATCCACTAGGGCAAGCTAATGCAACCAACAAAATAATTGTCCGCGAGCTGGGATTGGTTACTCAGAAGGACCACCTGGATCGAGTCTCACATTATCATTTGAGAATTAGAGCAATTTTGAGCCATGCCCACTGCATGCAGTCTGTGGAATAATAGGTTGGATACGAGGATACAAGCAGAACTAACTGATATATAGGAACAATTGCTGCCCGGCACATGTTCAATGCGACTAAGCGATGTCATCTATTACCGTTAGCTATATTTGATCCTTTATCATGTCCACCGGCAAAACATCTCAGCAGTCTCGACAACTGCCAGGCCTTGCCTGCGAAGAGTGTCGCAGGCGCAAGCTTCGATGTGATCGACAGCGCCCGCAATGTCGTCTTTGTAAAGAGCTGGGCATTGTATGCGAGTTGAATCTAGCCCGACCCCCTCGCGGGCCCAAGAAAGGTTATTCAAGAAATTCCCAAGCAAAAAAGAGTAAGCCCTAGCTCCTCACACAATCTGGTGCACAGAGTGATTAAGAATGCTTCGATAAGGTACCGCTTCCACCAGTTCTGGGCAGGCGCCGAATACTTCCAGTTCGGAAAGCTCTAACCAAACAGATGGCGATGATAATAGTATGGGCCCAGATAGTCGAAGTCGGCCCGAAGACTGCCAGCCACCACACATTTCCAGGATAATGCAAGCCGAGCTGTGCGTTTCATCCCGTACACTTTTCTATCTTTGCGTGTTATATGGTCTGCTAACAGAAACATTCAGGCATCATCTTTATTTTGATCGCATTCACGCCCTCGTCCCCATGCTTCAGCAACAACGTTACTGCACATGGGCGACTCTCGATACTAAATCCGAAGAACAACAATGCCTTCAGTATGCAATGTGGACGCTAGCGACCACAGTAACAAAACAGTTCGAGTCAATTCGAGACTCCCTTTATAAATCGACAAAGGCAATGATCCATCGACTAGAGAACACAAATCGACAGCTGTCGAATCTCCCTATTGAGTTAGCTCAGATATGGGTCCTATTGACCGTATACGAGTTCATACAAAGGGATTATCAGCAAGGCTGGATGAGTGCTGGCCACACATTCAGACTGGTGCAACTCATGCGACTTCATGAGATCGACAGACCTTTATTCATTGGCAGCTGCCAGATTTCATCGTCAAGTTCATTACAATCTACCTCGTCTGCATCCTATGCTTCAGTATCTTCTAGCAGTTCACCCCTTGGGTACGCCTCTGACTGGGTCCAAAAAGAAGAAATGCGAAGGACATTTTGGATGGCATACTGTCTCGATCGGTTTCCATCTATGTGCAACAACCTTCCAATAACTTTTAACGAGCAAACGGTCTGTCGACCCTTTTCCGGTTTGTCTTTGTATGTGTATATTGATTGGGAATAAATCCAGATTTGTTGCCGATTGCCCATGCCCGAAGAAGCATTTCAGAACAACCAAATGGTAATCGAGTACTTTCATTCTGAAGGATTGACACTTACTGGCGCCGCGGCGTCGAATCTTTCCAACATGTCGCAGTTTATCCTTGTTGCTACCGCTTGCGGTCGAACAATTGCGCACGGCCAACAATCCGCTGTTGAACAAATCTACAGTGATGTACAACATGGCTTTATGGACCGACATGAGTGGCTTGACACACATCTCAGTCAGCGCCTACAGGCCATTTCCATAATCTCACGGCCAATGGATCCTCTATTTTTGTTCTCGCATATGATGGCACAATGCACAATCCTGAAACTTTACAAGATCCTTCAATCCAACCTTAGCAGCCTAGATGACTCGGACTCAAAGATCTTGCTGGAATACCAGCATCGTGCAATAGCAGCTGCTGATAAGATTGTGAGCTACGCAGCACAGTTAGATCAACTCAACTTATTCAAAGTGAGTCAGAAGATTTTGTTTGGCTTATTTTCCCACATATGGCATCAGGACTAACATTAAATTAAAGGTACATCCATTTACTCCATTCACCATCTATCTTTGCGCCGATTTCTTTTTCAACAACATGAATATGGATCCCGTTTTTGAGATACATTACCTCAAAATGACACAGGTCCTATGTGATCTGGCTAGCATCAACCGCCTAGCTGAGTACTGTACAGACCTCTTAACGTTTGGATGCTCGGCGAACGAATTCATGCCGTGGACAAACGATAGGATAGATGGCGTTGATATTATGGACTCTGTCGCACTGTTTGGGGTGGGTGACTGTCAATTTACCGCCGGGGATATAGATGCTTTTGAGGCTTTCGCAACTTCTTTGAAGTAAGTATAATATTGAATTCGCGTTTCGTAATCATAGCACTATCTACGTAATTATCATAGTATAACGCCATTATATATCGTTAATGAACGGAGAAGCCGATGTATGTCTCAAGCATGGCCAATCTTTTCTGTAAAGAAAATTATGTTTCTCCTCCCATAGCTAAGTCTTCAAGTCTTTATAATGATGTGTTACACCAGGAATGCGCGAGAGGTAGACTAGCACATGGGATAAGGCTATCCAAGCGCTCTTCTCAACACATAATCTAAGAGTCGAAAGGTAATACGTAATCATCTATTGAATAGGTTAGATTTTAATGGTTGACGTTGTCTCCCCAGTGTAAATAAAAGTATGTATGAGCTAGCAGATCTAAGTACAAAATATGCTTATAACAATTTGTAGATGAATTGAGATACAGAGGACAAATCTCTCATGGTGAGTGAGGATCAGTTTGCCAGAAACCCAGACTTCTTCCATGTATCAACAAACTTCAAAACGGTCTCGTTGTCGATAGGTCCAACGGCTTGCAATGTCTTTGAATGTTCTTCAGTATGTTTGGTCTCTAACAGGAGTCCCCCGCACGACATGCGGGTGAAATTATCATCCAAGAAATCAATCAACTTGGCAGCCGGATTGGCCAGATCTGGCTTGCCGGAAGCCATACGATGCTTAACTTTGCTAACCCAATCTTCGAAGGGAATGATATTGGTTCGTGGAATGCCCAGCGCATCGGCAAGAATAGGTAACATGTCGCTCCACTGTTGCCGTACCGGATTGTCAATATGATAGAATTGGTACGGACATTCAGCGTTAAGGATGTCAATGAGAGTGTTGGCGACGTCGTCAACGCAAGTCCACGACAATTCGCCAGTGAATGCAGGCAGCGCATTAAGTGTCTGCGAAGATTTCAATAGAAAGGGAAGGTGTTCAGCCGAGTTCCAATACCCGCTGAATTGTGACCCTGCGATCTGCCCGATTCGGACTGCCATGACATTGAATCTGTCGGGAAATCTGTGTAGCGTTTCATCAAGCATTGATTCGCATATATATTTTGCGTCTCCATAGCCGTTTGGCAAGATGTCTTCCACAGACATGCGTTGTTCGGGCACATGGATGGTCTGTTTCGATAAAGGATAGTGGCCAACTACCGCAATGGAAGAAATGAATTGAAACGTGAGCTTAGATCCGTGTGGCCGCTGGGAGGAGATCTCGCTTGCAAGGTCTAACATGTTTCTCATAATATGGAATTGAGACTCAAAGCCCTTGAGCGGTCGTTTCGCACTCATCAGCCACGCGTTATGAACAATATGGGTGACGCTATCAACAATGTCCTGCCGAGCCTTTTTTGACAAACCCAGCGCTGGCTTGGAGAGATCTGTTTCGTAAACTGTCAATTTAGACAGAGCACTAGAAGATATCGAGATTCCTCTAGTATGGAATGATTTGCGTTGTCTTGTGTCGGGGTCTTCGTTGCTTTGTCGATTCAGACAAATAACTCTCGTCACGGTGGAAGAGTTGGTGAGACTTGCGACGAGGTGTGAACCGAGGCTACCAGTGCCTCCCGTCACCAGAATACAGTCCCCATGGCTACCAATATCGGAAGTGCTTTTGAACCCAAAGGTATTGCTATGAATATTGAATCCCTGGGTCATTCTACGAACGTAATCGTCAATGGCTACCTTTCGAGCAGCGCAGTCAGCCGAGAGCGTCTTTGTTGGCATAGGAAGTAGTGATGAACTGCGCTCGTACCTCAAATCACTGACCATGGCCATGAGAAGTCGCTCCGCTTTGTTCTCAGGCTTTTGACCATCGGTCCAGTCTACATGTCCGTAGCCTGCTTTGCTCAAATCACTTTTCCATCTCATTTCGTCTGCTACGGCATGCTGTCTTCCATCGTCGAACAGCCACCAGCCCTCAAAAAGCCCGAAAATCATATCTACCCAGTATAAAGTGCCAGTCATTTCAACCATCAACAAGAGCCCATCAGAACGGAGGCCATGACGCATCCGTTCCGTGGATTTGACCAAGCTGTGTGTTGCATGGACTGCATTGCTTGCGATAATGATATGCTGCGAATTGACCAGGTCGCTAGGGATTGGCTCTTCAATGTCATGGGTACGATATCTCATAAACGGGTATTGCTTGAATCTTTTTCGGGCAGCAGCGACAAAGGACGGTGCAAGATCTGTAAATGTGTACTCGACCGGGATATTCAGTGTGGCGAGGAGAGGAACAAGCCAGTTGGTGGTGCCGCCTGTTCCTGCGCCCATCTCAAGAATTTTCAATGGGCCTGAGACATGCTTGGGCAGCTTAGAATCTAGCCTTGCGAGGAAGTCTTTGATTTGCGCGTAGTACATGCGGTTCAATGGCCAGTCGCCGTATAATCGAGACACTAACTTCCTGCCCTCTTCAGTTCCAAATATGAGGCGAATTCCGTCTGTCTCCCCTCTGAAAATATTTGCTAAATGACACCCAGCATAGTAAGTAAGCTCAATTGCATCTTGATGTTGAGGAAACTTTCTAGTGAGGTCTGAAGCGAGCTGTTTGCTACTATAAGACGGGATGGTGGCGGTAGTCCGTATGAAATGGTTACCTTGTTTGGTCACAAGGCCAGCTTCATTTTCCAACATTGAATACAAGTATTCCACTAATTTGCCTTCTTGCGGTTGATGATTGATTCGTGGAAGGCTTGCTCCAGGCTCTGCGTCGCGAATGGAGCAGCCCAAAGCCTCGAAAGCTTCGAGAATCAGTGCAATGCAAAGCTCATTTTTCCCAGGTAGCACTGCCTTGATGTAGTCATCACACTCAAAATCACTGATCAACTTGTCTGTGAGAGCCTTTGTCTCATTAAAAGCCTCTATGACCAATGATGGAGGAAGTGACAGGGAGTCATCAGTACGTGCCGGGATATGAGATCCTTTCTTCGTGCCGGTGGTAGAAGCTGGAACAATTGGCGGAATAGCCACTGGCTTGGAAAACCCCTGTTGACCATTTATTCTGGTATTCAGATCACCGACGGTCAATTCTTCGATGACAATATCTTTGGAGATATCATGGCCCAACTTGGAAGCCATATCGTCTCTTAGCTCCGTCGACAATAGAGAGTCAACTCCAATGTCACGCAGGATGGTGTCCAGTTGGATTTCCGACTGATCAATGCCTAAGAACTCAGAGAGATACGAGACTATATCAACGCCACCCGCACTCATCTGAGTGACGCTCGTTCCTGATTCCGAGGGCGTGTTGATCGGATTGCTCAAAATAGACACGTCATCTGAGTCGTCCGAACTTTCTGTGAGATTACCATCAATAACCAGAGCAGTGTTGACAACTTTCATAAGCCCAGGAAGGTCAAAAAGTTCAGCCAGCTCGTTTTCCTGTAGGGATATCTTCAATTTGCCCTCAATCTCTTTTGCCATTTCCATGCCCATTAGTGAGTCAATTCCGATATCCGCAAGGTTGCTATCGTCTTTGATCTCATCATCATTGAGACCACATAACTCTGCAAGCACCGATTTAACTATAGCCAAAGACTCGACTGCGGTTATCTTGCTTGTTTTAGCAGGCTTGAATTTGGTTTCAATGGGTGGAATGGAGGGACTCGATTCCTTGGATGTATATTGAGTCTTTTGTGGCGCGGCTGAGATAGGTACTGTCGATGAGTTGAGACCCGGAGTCAATCGTAATAATATCTTTCGCATGGAGGCCTTAGAAATTTTGACATATTTGATCCCTAGAACAACCTCGACCAACGCTTCAGAGACTGTATCGAACACAAAGATATCGGTTGTAAAGCTAGAATTCAGGGTATTTTGGTGATGGCGGGCATATACAATCCAGGAGTTGCTGCTACTGGCCACTTTAGGATCGTATGTTGGGGATCGAATCCATTGTTCAACAGCGGTGGCAATATACATATCGCTCAGATCTCGCTCAGTCATGCAGTTAACCCAAATTCCACCCACTTGGCAAAAAGAGTCAGCTAAATGAGCATCCAGCCATGCTTCAGGAGCAATGGCATGTTTCTCTACACGTCCAACAGATTGATTTCCATGCCCAACGAGTCTTTGCAAGCCGTGGTAGTCAGTGCCGTAATCCACAATTTCGGCAAATGTACGATAAATGTTGCGACCCTGAATAATGTCATCCGTTTCTGGGTTTTGCAATAAGTCGTAACATTGCTTATAATCACTGAATCGTTCATACCGCTTGAACTCCAATCGAATTTTGGGATCATCTTTTGAATGGAACATAACGGTGCCGCTGGAATGAGTCGTATTGACTGCACCTTGGTCACAGCTAGTGCTTCTGAATGTGAAATTCCACCCTACTTCACCTGATTGGACAGGATCAAAATCTATCCACACAGATCGCGAAGGATCACGACAGATAGCAGCATGATTTTCGATATTCAGAATACGAGGCTCAAGATTGACAGCTGCAGCTTCACCCAGAAGAGTCTGAGCGGCCTCAATTGCCATGGCGATCTGTACGGTAGCCGGGCAAATAGGTGCAGTCTGTGCAATGATATGGCCCGACAGTAGCTTTTCATACTTAGGACTGGCTGTGTTTACCTGGAAAGTGGGACAGGCATGCTTTTTGTCGCGATGACTGTGAAACCAGAATAGTTCCTCTTTTGGCTTCACTTGGCTGACTTCAGAGGAAACTGGTATATGATTCAGCTTAGGAACCTTCTTTAAATCCGTCCAATGGCGTGTCTTGTCGAATTGATAAGGAGGAAGAAACAGCGGGGTATAATCTGATATCTGTAGAGGATGATGTAGCCAGAACATAACATCGACACCTGCTGCCCATAGATTTGAAGTTGCTTGGGAGAGATTGTTAATGCCGCGATCATTCCCAAGATTGACAGCTTGGAAATGGGAATTCGCAGGTGATCCGAGAGTCTTTTCCGCCATGTTAGTAACTGTTGAATTGGAGCCTGCCTCGAGGAATGTGGCAGATGGATAATACTTAATCAGTCGCTGCAACACATGATCGAAGTAAACAGGACTTCTCAAATGGTCTGCAACGAAAGATAGGCTAATATCTGTAGTGTCTTGATTTTCAGTTGCGTGCCAAAGCGGAATCTTAGCTTCTTTGAACTCAATTCCTCGACAGACCTCTTTCAAACTATCCATTATGGGAGTGACAAGACTGGAATGGAAAGCATTGGTAACGTTCAATCTCTTTGCTTTAACGCGACCGTCTTGGGGTATAGATGATGCAAGCTTATCAATATCGTTAACAGGCCCAGCAAGCGTGAATGACCTAGGACCATTGAAGCAGGCGATGCTTATTGGATGTTCGCTTTGATGCAGCTTGTTGAATTCATCAATCAGCTGCTTGACGTGGTTCAAATTGCCTTCAACAGCCATCATAGCCCCTTTCTCGGTAATCCATTGATCTCGAATGATCTTGGCTCGCCCTATGATTATTTTCAAGGTATCATATAAGTTCAATCGACCAGAAATACAGAGTGCTGTCAATTCTCCAAAGCTATGTCCAATGGCTGCCACTGGGCGCGCACCGCATTCAATCCAGCTTTTTGCACTTGCATATTGCACAGCAAACAACATTGTCTGGAGATGCACCACGTCTTTTACTGGAGTGCGTTGAAATACGTCCGGGAGCATCTCTTTTTCTCCCATCGCAACGCAAGCGGAGTTGACTTCATCGAAATGATATTTGAAGACCGCGATGTTGTAGTATACATTGGGATCCAAACCAATGAAATTTGACACCTGGCCCCCAAAACACAAAATGAGAGGTCGCGGGCTTGGTATCTGGTAACTTTGAATTGAGGTGCTGCTGTTCCTTTCAAAAGCATCAAGCTTTTCCACAAAATCCTTGATGGATGAAACTGTGAATATGAGGCCATGTCCGAGCGACCGATTTGATTGCCGTGATATATTGAAAGCTAGGTTGGCTAAAGACACTTGTCTGTCATTCATGAGATATTGGCGAAGGCGCGCCGAGTACGCGCGAAGGCTTTTTGGATCTAGGGCACTTAACCAAACAGGGTACTGGTAGCCGGTGTCTTTGCTAGCTGTTCTGGCGTTGCGTGACGGTGCTTGAGTGACAATTATCGAGGCATTTGAACCTGATGCTCCGTAGTTGTTGATAAGCGCGGTTCGTGTCTTTGAGCTCCATGGTTGAGACTTTTGGGCAATGCAAATATGGTCCTCTGGGCTTGCTTTGATTGCAGGATTGATCTTTTGGAAACTTGCCTGGGGTGGGATGCTGGCCTTATTGATCATAAGTAGTGTTTTCACCAACGACACCATGCCAGACGTGGATTCAGTATGTCCAATCAGACCCTTCACCGATCCCAACATCAAGGTATTAGTGCGGTTCACTCCGAGTACTTGACGAATGCTCTCGTATTCCACAGGATCACCAACAGGTGTTCCAGTGCCGTGAGCCTCCACAACAGATATTTGATCTGGCTTGAATTGTGCCTTCGTTACTACCTTCTGGAAAAGGTCGGTAAGTGAGGCACTATTGGGAACGAACACTGGGGTGTGGTTAAAATTCTGTTGGACTGCAGTTGCTGCAATAACTCCATAGATCAAGTCCCCGTCAGCAACGGCGGCAGACATTCTCTTCAAGAAAACTGCACCAACAGCCTCCCCTCTACAATACCCGTCTGCCTGTGAATCGAAGGGTTTGCAATTTCCAGTGTGGTTCAGAAATGAACCACCGTCTAGATTTTGAAACCAGAGTGCATTGGTCATAATATGTGTGCCACCAGCGAGCGCTGAAGTACAATCACGATTCAAGATTGCTTGACACGCCTGATGCACTGCTACCAAGGAGGATGAGCATGCAGTGTCAATTGTAAGACCCGGTCCGCTCCATCCAAAGTAATGACTGACTTTACCCGCAATGAAGCCTTTCAGATTACCTGTTGCGGAGAATGCATTCGGATCATGACAAGCGATGTTATTCTCATAGTCCGTTGCGCAGGCGCCGATATAACAGCCAATGCGCAGATCGCGAGGTTTTGGTGATGCTCGGAAGTATCCAGATTGCTCTACAGCCTGGTACGCGATCTGTAGTAGTTGACGTTGCTGAGGGTCCATGGCAGCGGCTTCTCGGGGGCTTTTCTTGAAAAATCTATGGTCAAACTTATCGTGATCGTCGATAAAGTTGCCGAACCACTTGCGATCTGATTTTGGTTCTCGAAAGGGTGTCTCAAAATCGATACGATCTTGCGGCACCTCTTTATGCTGTGATTTTCCTTCGCAAAGAAGGTCCCAAAACTGCTCCAAATCGTTTGCTCCTGCCACTTTACAAGAAACCCCTATGACTGCAATGTCATCTTCAGAGTAAGGCCTGGTGTTGTGAACCTCCAGTTCTGCAAACTGTACTACGTCCTGACTTATCTCTCGCATAATAGATGGCGGCACACATCGGTCGAGACCGAATGACATGACTAGAGACTTATCCTTCTGAAGAGTGGAGCAGCGCACTGCTGTGAATGTTTTGTGCCATTGTGAGACATTCACTAGAATTGATCGTAATATTTCAGCATGTGGACGCTCATCTGTGATGAACTTTCCTCCTGAGTTTGCTCTAGCTGGTATTTTGAATCCAGCAGCGCTGGGGAACTGGAATTCAGAATATGAGTCGCAGAAAGAAATCAGGTCGTCCATATGAGGCTCATGCCCTCTCCAGTGGAATCTTCCATGAAGAGGAAGCTCATTAACAACGGCGCCTGCTTGCCTCAACTCAGTTGAAAGAGCCGATGCTGCGGCAAACGAAGTAGTAATAGTAGCCCTATTGTCATCATATTCGACAGAAATATATGTCTATGCATGGTTAACTACAGAGACACAAGTTGATATCAACGGAACCTTACATTTGAGAAGTCTTTGACAACCCTAGCAACCTCTTTACCAATATCGGCAGAATTCCAGGCGGCCGCAAGGGATATCGATCGTTCTTCAAGTTCTACAGCGTCTACTAGGAGTCCACTTAGTAGCGCGATACGCAGTGCAACGGCACCGTATGTCTCAAAGTCCTTCCTGCAACTGCTACTTGATACAGTTGCAGCACTTAGAAGGCCCACGCAGAGACCCACTGTCTCTCCTTTCGCCTTTGAAGCAGCAGCTTGATGAGGGTCTGCATCTTCCGGATAGGCACACTGAAGGTATTTCGTATATTGTATCAATTGCGAGATGACAACAAGTGGGTTGAGAAAAACATTTGGAACAATGTATTCCTTTCCCGGAAACTGGCCGGTTTGTATCCAATCTATCAGGTTGTGTTGAAGTGCGTAGGCTTTTCCGACTCGGAGCTGAGGAATCTTCTGCGAGATCACACCTAGCCACTCAGGGAATCCATGTAATGTATTTAAAATCCATTCGTGCTCCTGGGGGTTGATGAGAAGGGCAGATCGAATTCGCCGAAACTCTTCTTGGTCGAAGGACAATGCCTGTGGACCAAATAGTAAGACGGTGTTGCCGACAACAGGTTGGGAAAGGCGGTCCATCTTCATGTTAGAATATGTACCAAGGATCAGATGAGTTATCTCAATAGATGTATACTTGAGCTTCTTTCCTATTCTCCTTTTTAAAACAGAAAATAATGAATGATACGTATTGCCTGCGAATTACCCAGCTTAAGGAGACGGAGTTTGGCATACTGTGACTAAACTAAACTGGGGTTTCTAGTGGAAATGTCCTATCTAAAACAAATTCACGCAGTATCTATCTCCTCATTGTTATTATCAGGTTGTTTGTCTGTCGACTGTCGGAGTTTTTCCTCATCGGAGTATTTGGTCTAGTCTTAGGGCTGAAAAGTCCACGTGCAATGCAACCCAACCGCTTCCACGCCACGTGTCGACGGCTAGTTACTCTGATGGCAACAGCAGCATTGAAATGCTCGGAGTAATATCGAGAATTCAAAGCTAAGGGCGAACATAAGATTGATAAGTAAGCTTATGGTATTGACGCTTCAGGCATTCCCTTTTCTTATCGACCACTATAAATCATTCTATCACAACAGATGAATATGAGCTCTGAATTCAATCACAATAAATGCCAACATCTAACGGGGTTTGGAATACGTATAAGTGGCTGAGGAGGATATGTCTCCAAATCTTGTGGTGGAACTTCATTCTTCAGGTTGATTGATAATAACGGACCTCGACCTGCCAATAGACAAACGACCCGAATATCAATCTCTCCAATGTCGTAGAATTGCAATATGCCCGTCTTTTGAGCAAGCAGGGTGCTAGCACAGACATTTGCCCCTCTGGCTGAATCCTAGGCCAACCCACTTCCCCGTCATCGCACCCTGAGTAGTACCATTAGCCATCGCAGCACTTCCGGCTGACAAGAGAACGGGCCTTCTGCATAGCATATACGAGATTTGACTTGAAGTACTTTTTCGACTATCTAACATTGTGCCTTGAATTCTCGAGCATTGCTACTATCGCCGTCTAAACATGAAACCCTAGGTAATTGCTCGTACCTATTGAATCCATAGAAGTAAGGGTTGAATGGCCTTTTTGTAAATAGTGGTCTTACTCGGTGATAATTATGTTCTAAACATGTAAAGAGGCTAAGCGATCGATATAATAAAATGATTGTGGGATTTCTATCTCTAAAAGGGGTTTCTGTCGGTTAGCTTAATTTATCTCTGTCAAAACCCACTAGATCAGGAAGTCAGACTGCTAGACGGAGTTTCTTCAGTTAAAGAGCACTTCTTGTGGTATGGAACTCTCAAGCCAACGAAATTTGAAGACTCCAGGACATTTTCGCGCGTCCTTTTCTGAACAATTTTCGTATTATACCGTTATAGAGTAAGCAATTAGCACACCCAACAGGAGCAGGAACTTGAAAGAGAATGAATTGTTGGGGGGGAATTCTGAAAAGTCTTCACAAGCGAACGGTTACAGGAGTCTCAATGGACATAGACTGAGAGATATGTCCTTGAATCCGTTGACTAAAGTCTTTCTTTACGTCTTTAACCATTCCTGTAAAATCAAAGTACCAGATCTTATGAGATCTCCACTTTATCTCTTCAAAACACTTTTCTGGATCCTCGCCAGTCAGCGGGTTGGCCCACTCGTAGATGTCGCAAACCTCACGGCTACTTTGCACGAGCCACTGGGTTCGCTCATGCCGAACGGCGTTGTACGACTCAAGTGCCTGGCTGATGACTTCCGGTTTGTGTGTGTCCACATAGCGAAGAGTTTTAAGTACTTCCTCAAACACGCTTGCTAGGCAAAGGGCGTCCTCAATACCGACACCGGCGCCAGCACCGTGATGAGGACAGGCGGCATGTGCAGCATCTCCGGCTAAACAAATCTGACCCGCTGAATAGTACGGGACTGGGTAATCGTAGGTATCAAACACAGCCCACTTGTTGAGCTTTTCTGGAAGCAGTTGAATGATTGACCTCACTGGTAAATTCCAGTTTTTAAAAGCTACTTCGAGATCCGTGCGGTTTGCTAAAACGTCCAGTTTGCTGTTGTCGGGCCATGCTTCAGGATCACTGACAAATGCGACCACATTCATCAATGTCTGATTCACAACCGGAAAATGCAGGACATGGGCATTAGGACCGATGTGCATATGCTGGTTCTTGGCCTTGTATTCACCGAGAGCTTCAACTGCCTTATCCATCGGTATGAGACCTCGATATGCAGCTTTGTGGCTATAATTTGGGCGAGAGACCGGATTTTCGGAGCCGAAAATATTTTCTCGAACTCGAGAATTGATGCCATCACAGCCAATGACTGCATTTTCGGTAAGAATTTGACATTTGTTCTCTATACGATTGGAAAGTCTTACCAGCATCAGTCAAAATGGTTGTTCCATCATGAAAGCTTACGGTAACCTTCCCGTTTTCACCCTTATTGATTTTATCAAGTCGCTTGCTGTAATGTACAACGCCGTCAGGCATCAAGGCTGCCAAGGCCTCAACAAAGTGCGCTCTGTGGCAGCCTTCAAACCCGTTTGTACCAGCGTAAAGCTTGAAGAGAAGCTTTTCTTCTTGAATGTCCTGACCGGTTGGGCGATTGTATCCGTCAACCCATTGTAAGTAGTCGTTGGGATTTGCTGGATCTCCGTTCGTTGTTGCCACTGATCTCAGCGCATCGACAATTTGAGGGTCGAGAAGCTTCATGCATTGGACTGCATTAGCTGTAAAGGCCACTCCAGCGCCTGTTACTCTCAGGCCAGATGCCTGCTCGTAGACTTTCACATTGATACCCCGTTTAATAAGGCCAAGAGCCAGTGCCAATCCAACAATCCCTTGGCCGATAATCGCGACATCAAGAGTCTGACTGGCGGTATTGTCAGGCATGGTGAATCTGCGTTACTGTTTATTGAACCCAGCCAACTGCTCCTAAGCGTGTAAATACGACTACATATAAATCGATCGCCGCCCTGTTACGACCTAATGCTAATACTAATCGCAGTTTACCCCCTATACTAAATAACTCCGATCCTTATCATCTTTCAACGAGAAAAAACTCCACCTTACTACATCGTAGAACAAATAAGAACAGGTAGATTCTTTGACGCTACGAGGTCTTCCGGGTCGCCGCAGGACTGTTTTTATAATGACGGCCCGTGTAAATCTCAAGTACCTTGGTAGATGCCATCATACACAGATGGCATAACGTCTATAGCAGGACTGTTAAAAGAACAAAAGCATATGGGTTAACGAGAGGAACTCTAAAAAACTGCCACGTCTAATTTTACACCCTGATTTCCACTACCTTCATGATCGACCGGTTAATCTTGACTTATTGCTAGGGCCAATCGGCGCCAAGATTGTGGTCAAGATCGCGGGGCTGAGGGCTCGGGGACAACGGGCATCGCTCCAATCAGGAAGCATCTCGGAGGGCTGTCACGGCGTTCGTGTTGGGAATTCATCCTTCGGCCGTAGAGCTTTTGGGGACGATTTTAGGATTGCAGTATTTTCCGATCAGGCAGCCGAGACGCCAAGAGAATGGGTATCCACTTCGAAGCTATTCGTGATCTCTGATTCATTCGGACTTTCTGGACTTTCTATCCAAGACTAATCTCAAATTGATTTACGGGCGAGTCGGCCTAGGGTTATGCCGTCGGGTCCAAAACGGCGTCATCAAGGCTGTTATACTAGCTCAACGATGTAGTCTACTTGGCCTTCATGTACGAGATTACGGCTCAGCATGGCTTTTAAATACTTGGTAATGAACGGCCATCTTTTGGGACTCCAGCTTCTCCGCGCAGGAACATACGCTCTGACGAGTTTCGGAAAAGATCAAAACAAAAGGTAGCCAACAAAGAACAACCCACCGACTGCTGTCAAGATGTCTGCCTTCGACGTGTGTACTCCAGAAACCTGCAGCATTGACCAAAGTATTTTCAAATACCGGCCGTCGTTGGCAGCGAACAGCGTTTTTATTGCACTGTTCGGCATAGGATTTGTCATTCATGCTATCCTCGGTCTCAGATGGCGAACGTCGTTTTTTTCAATTTGTATGCTATGCGGCTGCACAATTGAGATGATTGGTTATGGCGGGCGTGTCAAGATGTGGCAGGATGTCTTCAATTTTCAGGGTTTCATTATGCAGATTGGTGAGTTGTTAAGCGAAATGTTTGAATCGAATTTATAATACTTATGACTGATTTTAGTCTGTATTACATTTGCCCCGGTTTTCTTTACCGCATCCATCTATCTATGCCTCTACGCATCGTGAGTTTCGTACTTATTCCTGCGATCTGACCTCGTGCTTATACATATGACTTTGAAGAATCCTCCAGCTAGGCGCAAAGTCACGATTTTCGCCTAAATTATATTATATCGTCTTCGTCATCTGCGATATTATCTCGCTCGTTCTACAGGCCGTTGGCGGTGCTATGTCTTCAGATAGCAAGGGCTCGTCTCAAAACGGTGTCGATATATCTTTGGCTGGCCTCTCTTTCCAGGTTTTCTCCCTGACGGTCTTCATAGCCTTGACCATTGATTATGCGCGGTCTTACTTGCGCGCTGCGAAATCAGGCGCAGTTCGAAACCGGCTCACAGAACCTAGATACAAGGTCTTTCTGGTGTTCTTGGCACTTGCTACCTTGTGTATCTATATCCGATGTGTTTATCGTGTAGCTGAATTGAGCCAGGGGTACTCTGGCCCCTTAATTCAAGAGCAAGGGCTTTTCATTGGCCTCGAAGGAGTGTAAGTTATTTCCTGGTCTCTCCACAATCTGATACATTTTCTGATGTCGTATTAATTATAATTAGTCTGGTTGTTATCTCTGTTGTCGCTCTCTCAATCGGTCATCCTGGTTTCGTGTACAAGCAGCCAGCCAAGAGACTTTCTGAGTCTGACAGTGAAAAGGCATAACCATGTGGAACTGTTAAAGAGGTATCAAATTATGACCGAGACGTAAACTGATTCGTGATATTTTGAGGCGATGCTACTGTTCTTATATACCTCTCTCGTTGTTTTATAAGCGCTACTTAGAGCGAGTGATAATGGTGCGGGATTCTTTTCATTCAACAAAATTCGTCTAATCTCACCCATGAGATAATGACACAGATCTTTGCTTTTTGTTTGGTTTTGTTTGATTTTGTTTGGTTTAGAAGCTAAGTTTGAACTCATACTATTAAAAAAAGGAAGACATAATTGGAATATTACGATACGAGTATAAAATATAAATGACTATTTTGACATTTCTTGGGATTTACCATGCAGATGAAGGGCTCTCAGTGTAATGCTAAGCATAATCGTTTCCAGCCATAACAATCTCACGATGCATACATCACGCCGACCAACCACCATCTACCACCTGAACAGTACCTGTAATATACGATGCTCCATCACATAACAACCAAGCAATCAATTCTGCAACTTCGCTGGCCTGACCAGCTCGTTTCATTGGGATCATGGGCCAGATTCCGTCCTTCTTTTTCAACATTGGCGTGTCGATCGGTCCACTAGGGTAGGAATCATGAACAAATGAACCAAGCAGTCGTACTAACTGGAAAGTCTTTACTTACGGTGCAATGGCATTAACTCTGATGCCTTTCTCCGCCACTTCGGCAGCTGCCGCTTTTGTAAGGCCAACGACAGCGTGCTTAGAAGTAACATAGGCTCCGTTCTTTACCATCCCCTTGATTCCGCCGACGCTTGCTGCGTTTACGATGCTAGATTTCGAGCTCATAAATTTGAGTTCGGCTCTAAGGCAATTCAATGTGCCGTTGATATTGACTCCGAGGACCCGGTCCCAGTCTTCCTGGTCAATATCTTCGATGTTCGCGATCATGGCTTGTTTCGGTAGGACACCAGCTAGGTTGACTGCGCCATCTAATTTCTGCTTGTAATGGTCGATGGTGTGTGCGATCCAACCTTCCACTTCCTCTCTATTTCTGACATCAACGACTTTAGAAGTGACTGTACCTCCCACATTCCGAATATTGGCAACGGCTTCCTCGAGTGCCGGACCACTAATATCAGCCAGCGACAACTTGGCACCTCGTGCAGCAAGGAGTTTCGCTGTCTCTAGACCTATACCTGAGGCTGCACCAGCAATGGCAATGATCTTTTCTTCGAAGTTCGTAGACATTTTGCGTATATACCAAAGCGCAATCTAGCAACGGTTTGAATGCGGATAACGACGAACCATCTATTAGCCACGTGTAATTTAAATAAATAGGAAATAGCTTATTTGACCCATAAATAACTCTTGTATTTGATCATTGTCCTAATCTCTATTGTCTTTTGCCGTGGCGATGAAATTCGGACTTTCTGGAGTTTCCTGAGTCAGATTCATGGCAGTCTCGGACTTCAACATGGAGCCGCGCTTGTGGTTCTGCCATAAAACGATTCCATTGAGGTAAAGTGAAAAACATGTTTATGATACAATCAAAAAGAAAAAAAAGAAAAACTAACCCCCTCTTCGATTTCATGATCGTGAAATTATTTTGAATTTTACAGCAGGTCTCTTGATCCTATTCCACTCAACCTGCAATTCGAAAATTTCGGAAATGGCGAACACTATCAACAGTATCCACCAAGTACAGCAAAATGGCAATTCAGAACACTCGCCAGACGTCATGGGCCAATTTCTTCAGTTGAAAACCTACAACCACGGCTCAGCTATCTTTGAACTCTCCGATGACATCTCTCGCGAAACTGTAGTGAAAGAGCTCAAGGATGCCGCTTCTAAGATCGTGGAGAAAATTCCATGGCTTGCACAACGAGTGGTTCACGAAGGAATTCGCCCAGGTAACTCTGGCATTTTCAGACTTGCGCCTTGGCCAGAAGATAGACCGTCAGAGGACATCGTTAGAGTGAGGTACTGCGATGATCTTTTACCAAGCTTCCAAGAGCTCTTCGAAGCCAAAGCGCCAGTTCAGATGTTACCCGGGAGTATCATCTGTCCAGTTCCTGGATTTCCTGAAGTATATGACGAGAATAAATACGGACCTGCCGCAGCATGCATTATCCAGATCAATTTCATCCGTGGGGGTGCCATTTTGACTTTCTCCAATCAACACAACGTGATGGATGGTACAGGAATTTTTCAGGTGATCATGCTTCTTTCTCGCGTGTTAAGCGGGAAAGGGGTCCCTCAGCATGCCGTTGAAGAAGGAAATAGAGACCCAGGTACTGTCATCTCCCTGTACAAACCTGGGGAGCCAATTAAAAATCATGATTTCTTAATACTGAAGCCAATTCCCCAACATCCCTCCCCTAACACAGTTGGAGCCAAGTGGGCTCAAATCAAGTTTTTCAAAGAGAAAATACCCGAAGTCAAGGCCTTAGCAAAGACTGAAGCTGTTCCATTCGTTTCCACGGGCGATGTTGTTAGTGCTTTGTACTGGAAGTGCCTGGCTCAAGCGCGTGTTGCCAATGGACAGGATCCCAGCGCAGTTTCTAAATTCTCGCGCAGCATTGACGCCCGCAACGCAATGGGGATCTCGACTGCTTACATGCACCAGATGGTTTATTTCTCTCCTACATGGCTTACGCATCAGGAGCTAGTCGATCTCCCTCTTTCAAGCATTGCAACTCTTCTCCGTCAGAATCTGAGTGAGGCGAACACTGAGCACTCCATCCGAAGCTACGCGACGTACATCGCAGGCGTTCCCGATAAAGGAACTCTCTTCTACACTGGCCCGTTCAATCGCTCGACCGACATTGCATCTTCATCTATGGCCCAGGCTGCTCTTGTACTTCCCTTCGGATCTCTTGGCGTTCCTAAGTACATTCGCCGGCCTAACCTGGCACCGATTCCTGGCACGCTTTACTTTTACCCACCAGAAGCTTCAGGGGATCTGAATCTATTAGTGTGTCTGAATGATTATGAGATGAATTCATTGATGGAAAATCCACTATGGGGGCCATACACGGAATTCATTGGTTAATTTAGCTACTTACTATACACATGGGGGAACACAATACATTTCGTAGTTGTTTTAAGAATGCTTAAAATTACTGCTACATTGAATTACGCAAACACAAGTTACAGGCTTATCAAATGCTATTTTTGAGATAACCCTCAACCTTTAAAAGTCCCCAATGTTCCTACGGTATAACTTCATCATCCCTAAGTCGTGACACTAGTAAGCTGATCAGGCCATTACTGTCAGTAGACGCATGTTGATATTTCTGAGATTTATATAGCAATTGACTTGGGGAAAACTGAGTTTTGGTAATCATTGCTGGCAATCGGTCATGGTCTATGAAATTTGAGTATCCAAAGCTCTCTAGTGATCAGTCTTAACAAGCCGAACAATAGCTACCACAGCTGGGGTCGGACTTTGTCTACCAGGGAACCACAAGTTGGCCCCAAAAGGTTAAAAAAGAGCTCGAATTCTTCAGGGTGCTCCAATGCTATGAGGGTTACTCCGGCGCTCTGCCAAAGAAATTGCTAGCTGCCCTCGGAGTATTTTTCGGTCTTTTTTCCGAGCTTACAGCAATGTTAGGCCAGCAAACATTCGAGAGAAAACATTTGAAGAACTCCTATCAGCATTAGCTGAATCTACTGCTTCGTATTAATTTAATATGTTTGTTATCGTATCCTTGTTCGGTCTCGCATATATCTTTTTATCATAACCAAGTCTCAAGGCGATAACAAGTGATCTTGACCTGTTATTCTTCCTGTGAATTTCTGTCAAGGGAGAATTCTAGCCTGTTCATACAAATCAAAGATTTTTTATGCCTTTATTAGACATGCCACCACAAGTCCCTATTGCCGTTATTGGCATGAGCTGCCGGTTTGCTGGCGATGCTACATCCCCGGAAAAGCTCTGGAAGCTGTGCGCCGAGAGCAAGAGCGCCTGGAGCAAAATCCCAGAAGATAGATTCAATTTAGATGCCTTCTACCATCCTAATGGGCAGAAACTGGACACGGTATAGAGGCTCTTACGAAGTGTTGTTGGCTAGGTAATTTAGCTAACGTGTTGTTTTATAGTTGAACATCAAGGGTGGTCATTTCCTAAATGAGGATGTTGCTTTATTTGACGCCCAATTTTTCAATTACCCATCTGATCTGGCTGCGGTCTGTCCCAGGATTAAACCACATTCTTTCCATTTGTTTGAGAGTTTCTGACAGTTTTATAGGCTATGGACCCTCAATTTCGTCTCCAGCTCGAGAGCACTTTTGAAGCCTTGGAGAGTGGTAGGTAGCTTTCCATTAATGCCCGATAGGCATTGAGCATGCTAACGGTACCTATTTTAGCGGGCTTGACATTGAACAACGTCAGGGGTTCCAATACTTCGGTCTTTGCTGGCTCCTTTTTCGATGACTATAGTGATATGAATTTCAGAGACCCCGAAACTTTACCACGAGCCTTACTCGTGGGAGTTGGCTCAGCTATGGCAGCAAACCGAATCTCCCATTTCTACGATTTGCGTGGACCCAGTATGACTATAGACACAGGATGTTCCACTACATTGACCGCTTTCCACCAGGCATGCAAGAGTATTGCGACAGGAGAATCTGACATGTCAATTGTCAGCGCCTCCAATGTTATTCTGAACCCTGATAACTTCATGGTTATGTCATCATCGTTAGTCTTACGCTGTATAGTAAAAGCCAAGGTTAGTTTCTGACTCATAGGTTTTAGATTCCTTTCGGAAGCCGGCCGTTGCTTTGCCTTCGATAGTCGTGCTAGTGGCTACGGTCGAGGAGAGGGAACCGCAACAGTCATCGTAAAAAGGTTAGATGATGCCCTAAAAAATGGGGATCCTATTCGCGCAATTATTCGCTCGACTGCCGTGAACCAGGATGGTAAGACAGAGACTATCACCACTCCTAGCCCGGAAGCGCAGACCGCCCTCATCCGTCAATGCTATTCTCAAGCTGGACTTGACCCTGCTCTCACAACATATTTTGAGGCCCACGGAACGGGTACACCAACCGGCGATCCTATTGAGGCTCGTGCTGTAGCTTCAATTTTCAGCAACACAAGGAATGAATCTGGCCCTCTCAAGATTGGCTCTGTCAAGACTAACATCGGTCACACTGAGACTGTCAGCGGTCTCGCGAGTATCATCAAGGTAGCGATGGCATTGGAGAAGAAGCAGATCCCACCCAGCATTAACTTTGAAAATCCTAATCCGAATATTCCCTTTGAGGAGTACAGATTACAGGTAAGCGCAGGACAAATTTGATTCCAGTATCTGCTACACAGTACTAATGCTCCTGTGTTACTTGATATAGGTTGCCACCAAATTAGAGTCTTGGCCTGAAGTGAATGGGATTCGGCGGGCTTCAATCAACAACTTCGGATATGGCGGTGCAAATGCGCACGTTGTAGTCGAGGACTACCAATCATTCCTCTCCTCGATGAAACAAATTACTGATAGTTCAATTACCAACAGCTTATCGGAAAACAGTGACCAAGCACTATCTTCCAAAGTCTTCATTCTCAGTGCTAAGGATGAACAAGCGGCGCTGAAGATGGTATCGAACTTGAAACAGCATCTTCTGGAAATCCAGCCTGATGACGAAAGAAAATACTTAGACAATCTTGCTTACACCCTGGGCCAACGCCGTACCCGTTTCCCATGGGTAGCCTCTCATTCGGCTCGCAGTATTATTGAGTTGATTCAAGCTATTGACTCTGTTAGGATGAAACCTACGAAAGCGACTGATACTCCTAGAATTGGCTTCGTTTTTACGGGCCAGGGAGCGCAGTGGTGGGCCATGGGCAGGGAGTTGATCGAAGCGTATCCCGTGTACAAGGAGACCATCTTAGAAGCCGAGAGTTACCTAAGAGAGTTTGGATGTGAATGGAGTTTAATAGGTATAGTTCAATTGCCACGTCTCCCAGGGTTCTGACTAATTTTCCTTGAAAAGATGAATTTAACAGGAGCCCTGAAACCACGAATATCAATGAGCTAGAATATAGTACTCCACTGTGTGCTGTGCTCCAGATATCTTTAGTACGGTTGCTAGCCTCGTGGGGTATCAGACCAAAGGCCATCACAAGTCACTCAAGCGGCGAGGTTGCCGCTGCTTACGCCGCTGGTGCCGTCAGCCTTCGAACTGCTATGGCCATTGTATATGCCCGTGCCCAAGTTGCTGGTAGAAAAATTCCAGGTCTTTTCGATGCAAGAGGTGGAATGGTCGCAACTGGCCTGGGACCAGAAGCTCTAGAAAAGTACATTAGCCGTGTGACTTCTGGTCAAGTCATGGTCGCTTGCATGAACAGCCCGAGCAGCACCACTGCATCGGGGGATGCTGCCGCTGTTGAAGAGCTGGAAGGCCTTCTCAAGCAGGACGATATTTTTGCCAGGAGACTCAAGATTAATGCCGCTTACCACTCACATCATATGCAGGTGCTAGCTGCTCCATATCTAGAATGGCTAGAGAAACTTTTTGGCGCTGAGGACAACGTGATCCAGGATGTCATCTATTCATCTCCAACTACCGGAAAGCGTGAAACATCTGGTGGAATGATTAGCGATCCTCAGCATTGGGTCAACAGTTTCGCAAACCCAGTGCGTTTTGTTGAGTCTTTCCATAATATGTGCTTCGCCGAGCCCACTTCTACTACCTCTGAAGTGGATATAGTCATCGAGGTTGGGCCACACGCCGCACTCGGAGGTCCGATTCAGGAGATGATTGCTGGGCCAGGTTTTCATGGCTGCAAAGTGGCATATTTGCCGACTCTCATCCGAAAGAGCGATGCAGTTGACACTATGCAGGGTCTTGCAGCTTCTTTGCTCAAGGCTGGTTATCCTGTCAATCTGGAGACGATCAATTTTCCAACAGGTCAACTCAATGCTGAAGTCCTATATGATCTACCAAGTTATCCTTGGAACCACAAAACTCGTCACTGGAGTGAACCTCGCATCAACAAAACACATCGCCATCGTGCCCATGCTGCAAATGACCTTCTAGGATCACTTGTCCTTGGTACAAATATGACGAGGCCATCGTGGCGACATGTTATTCGTCTAAATGACCTGCCATGGCTGCGAGATCATGTTGTGCAATCTTCGATACTTTACCCTGGTGCAGGCTTCATTTGCATGGCCATAGAAGGAGCTGCACAACTTGCTCAAGACAGAGGCGACCAGATTACTGGATATGAACTACGTGATATCGAAGTATTGAAGGGACTTCAAATTCCCGATACCTCAGAGGGAATCGAGGTCCAGCTCATGCTCGAACCATCAAACGATAAAGCAATCTATGCCTCAGGATGCCAAGAGTTTCATGTGTACTCCGTCGACTCACAGAACAATTGGACTGAACATTGCAAGGGATTGATTCACGTGGAGACATCTTCCATCGACGATGAACAAATCTCGATTGCCCTGCGTGAGCGGCTTTCACAACTATACCTCCACAAGCCTGTGGGGGAATATCGAAAGAACGTGAACCCCAAGGATTTGTACGATGCCATGCATTTCATTCAAGTCTGCCATGGTCCCATCTTTCAGAATATTGAGTCTATCAAGGCTAATGGAAGCCAATCCATTACATCATTTCATGTGGCTGATACAGCAGCGACGATGCCTTATCGACATGAAAGCAACTATATTATACACCCGACCACGATTGATTCTCTCTTTCAGGCAGCTCATGCCGGATACATTTCTGTACCGGATGCTAACCTATCCGCTTCGTTGATTCCGCGAGTAATCAAGAAGCTTTATGTCGCACACAACATTCCAAAAGAGGCCGGTCATCAGTTCACTACCTACTGTGACGTGGTAGACTTTACCAAGCGCGGTTTCGACACGAATCTGCTTGTGGCTAGCGAGAGAGATGACGGAAGTAAGACTCCTTTGATCAAGATTGATCATTACATTACACAGTCTCTCGGCAATGTCAAGTCAAACATCGGAGACGCGTATGATAAGATTTCAACATTGCACTGGGGTCCTGATCTTTCAATACCCAATACAGCATATCTTGAGAAGCAATTAGCCTTTGAATCCGAGGCATTAACTAACTTGAAACGGGTTTGCTTTCATTTCATTCAGAATACCATCGATTCGCTGACGATTGCCGATATTGCTCAACTGAAATCCCACCACAAGAAATACTACATCTGGATTAAACTACAACGAGAGCTTGCTATTGAAAATAAGCTGGCACACAATAGCTCAGAATGGCTAAATGATAGCCCCTTTGAAAAAGCAGCGCTTATTCAACAGGTGATCAGTTCTGGGAAGGTTGGAGAAGACGTTTGCCGTTATGGCCCACAGATCGTGTCTATTCTCAGAGGTGAACTTGACCCGGCCGATCTAGACCATGGAGATACGGAAAAGCCTGTGGAAGCTGTCAACTCATCGCAGACTGCGAATTTTCATGCGCAGGTTGCTGAATATGTCCGGCTTTTCACACACCAAAATCCACGGTCCAAAATTCTTGAAATCGGTGGTGGTGCTGGTACTGTCGCCGCAAGTATTCTCAATGCTATTGGCGTGGAAACTGACTTCTTGGCCGATTCTTACACGTTCACTGAGAGTGACACAAATCTCGTTTCAAGTGCAGAAGAGAAATTTGGTCCATATGCTGAATTCGTTCAGTGCAAACAGTTCAATGTTGAGCAGGACGCTTCCAAGCAAGGATTCGAGAGCAATTTCTACAACTTGATTATCCTGTCGGACACAAAACAAGTTGCTGGAAACTCGGAAGCCAACTTAAAGAACATACGAAAACTACTTAGTCCCAATGGCAGGTTTCTCATCTTGGAAGAATGCAGACTTCCTTTCATTTCCGGACTATTCCCGGATCCATGGACACAAGGTGCGTGAATGCTCTAAACATACCTTAGAAAAAATAAAGGTTCTAATGAAAAACTTGTTTAGTTGTTGATGACGAACGTCTAACCTTCAACGCTTCTGCCGAAAATTGGACTCCCATCCTCACCTCCAGCGGATTTAGCAGTGTTGAAGCTACAATCCCAGAGACGCAGAACAAGGCCTTCTCATCGGTCAGAATGATAGTGACTAGAGCGGCAGAAAAATCCGTTCCCCCCTACGCCTTTGACGTGGCCTTGGTGTTGGGCTCCAAAAGCACTCCCTCTTCCTGGGTAGCTAACCTGAAACTGGCCATGTCCGAAATCATTCAAGGAGAGATAACAGTAGAGCCCTTGGGGTCTCTTGACCCAAGTGGTAGGATCTGCATCTATCTAGGTGATATCGAGCAATCCATTCTCAAGAACCCGTCTCAAGAAGAATTCGAAGCAGTCAAAAATCTTTGCGTGAAATCCAAGGGTCTCATCTGGGTGACTCGTGGAGGTGTCATGGATTGTCAGAACTTGGATGCTAGCTTGGTTCAAGGCTTCCTCCGGACCCTCCGAATAGAATATGCAGGGAAACGAGCAATAAATCTCGATTTGGATCCTGATACTGATCCATATTCTGAGACTTCGATTAGGACGATTGCAGCGATATTCAAGAAAGCCTTCGACGATTCGCAGAAGGGAGTTCACTTGGACTTTGAGTATGCCGAACGTAACGGTGTTGTCAATGTACCTAGATTCTATAAGGATGTTGAGCGGAACAGCCTTTATTTCCCTGATCCTGCACAGCCTCAAGCACCAAAACCAGGCCCGTTTTTCCAGGAAGGTCGTCCTTTACGGCTACAAGTTGGTGTCCCCGGTCTCTTGGATACTCTCTCATTCTGCGACGACCTAGACGCTTTGAGAGATCTTCCCGATGGTTTCATTGAGATAGAACCAAAGGTCTTCGGCGTCAACTTCCGTGATGTTATGACAGCAATGGGCCAGTTGCAGTCTGATTTTATGGGCTTTGAATGTTCCGGTATCATCAAAAAGGTCAGTCAGGCCGCTTCGCATAGTGGCTTGCAAGTTGGAGACAGAGTTGCCTCTTTGATGAAAGGTCACTTTTCTAGCGCCGTACGAGTGCCATGGACTAGTGCAGTGCGAATTCCCGATACAATGCGATTTGAAGTTGCCGCTTCTCTTCCAAAGGCATACTCGGCTGCATATATCTCACTATTAGAATTGGCTCGTCTTGAAAAAGGTGAAACAGTTCTTATCCATGCAGCAATGGGCGGTGTCGGTCAAGCAGCCATCAATCTAGCGAAGATGGTCGGGGCTGAAATCTTCGCTACTGTAGGATCTGCAGAGAAGCGTGAAGCTCTTATTTCGCATTACGGAATTCCAGAGGATCATATATTCTCGAGCCGATCCACGTCCTTTGCTATGGGGGTTCGTGCCGCCACGGGTGGAAAGGGCGTCGATGTAATTTTGAACTCTTTATCAGGGTCCCTCTTACAAGAGAGCTTCGACTGCCTTGCACAATTTGGTCGCTTTGTGGAAATTGGAAAGCGTGACTTGGAACTAAACAACAGTCTGCAAATGCAGACGTTTACGCGTAATGTTTCTTTCTACTCACTGGACTTGATCCAGCTGGAAGACCACAAAGGCCACCTCATCAACCGAGTTATGAAAGAGGTGATCCATCTGTTTGACCAAGGAGCAATCTCTACTGCTCTTCCTCTCACAGCTTACCCACTAAATGAAATTGGCAAGCCGTTCCGCCTAATGCAGTCTGGAAGGCACATGGGTAGAATTGTGGCCACTGTTGAACCTGACGTATCGGTACCGGTAAGGCCTTCATTTCTTCCCTATACGCAGATTACCAAGCATTCTAACAATAAGCAGATAGTTTCTAAGAAGCCTAACGCGCAAATCGATGCCAAGGCTTCTTACCTAGTGGTGGGTGGCCTTGGAGGTATTGGTCGATCTGTTTGCCAGTGGCTGGCTCAGCGAGGAGCACAAAATATAATTGTCCTCTCGCGCAGCGCCAGTGCTGATAAAATCCGTCCATTCTCAGAGGAAATGCAACATATGGGTTGCAAGATATCCAGTGGCCTGTGATATATCCGATGCAGTCTCTATGGCCCGTGCTATGGAAGATTGTCGAAATAACATGCCACCGATTCGTGGTGTTATTCAGGGAGCTATGGTCCTTCAGGTAGGAAACGTCCTACAAACATTCGTCCAACTTCGATTAAGGATGCTGACTCAAATTTGTTAGGACTCAATTATGGAGCAAATGACTGTACAACAGTACATGGCAGCCATCCGCCCTAAAGTGCATGGGACTTGGAACTTGCATGAGCAGTTCCTCGGTCAGGATTTGGACTTCTTCGTTATGCTCTCTTCTCTTTCCGGGGTTGTTGGCCTACCGAGCCAATGCAATTATGCCGCAGGTGGAACTTACGAGGATGCACTTGCGAGATACCGTATCATTAATGGGCTTCCTGCCGCTGTGGTTGATATCGGTGTTGTGCAAGCCGTCGGAGTGGTGGCTGAAAACCAAGATTTGGCGGACGGCCTTCGTAGATTGGGCTATAAACCTTTGATTGAGGATCACGTCCTGACGGCGATTGAATCCATAATCGCTCAACCACCAAAATCACAAGTACTCATTGGGCTAGACGGAATAAACTGGGAGACTTCAGGGCTTATTCGAGACTCTCGCTTCACAGCTCTCAAGGCTCGGGATTCTGCACAAATCAATGGCGGTGGTGCAAGCTCTGCCTCGGCGGGTGAGCTTAGCAGTCTCTTGGCCAGTGCATCATCCAAGGAAGCAGCTGTGACTGCGGTTACGGCGAGTATTAGCAAGAAGCTTGTCGAGATTTTTTTGATGGCGGAAGAGGATGTGGACCCCTCCAAGCCTCCTACTGCATACGGTGTTGACTCCTTGTCGGCAGTTGAACTCCGCAACATGTTATCACTGAAGGCTGGCGCTGAGGTTTCCATTTTCAAGATCATGCAGAGTGCGTCAATCACAGATCTCGCTGCTTCGGTCGTGGCGAGCAGCAGCTTTGTTGATCCCAGTCTTTTGGCTGAACAATCAGTGAGCTCTTAGATTGGCACATGTTCATTTGAATTCTATTGTCCTCAACTTAATCAATTTAGCATAGGGAAGATGAATAATGAGATAATATCTATAGAGTCAACAAGATGTTCATCTAGAAGTCCATAAGAGTTTCTGAAAACAATTCGTCACACGCTTAAGACTGTAAACAAGAACAAACGCAGTATTACAGAGCTTGATGTAGTGCGAAATAAGTTAAACAACTAACTATGTTTATTAGTAAGTAACTCGATTTCTTGGCAACTTCACGCAACTCCATGTCCGAAATAGAATTCAATAGTCCTGTCATTCCTGGAGATCGCACCACATCTATCAAAGTATTGACTCGGCGTAATGGTCACAACTTACAGTGCCCAAACCGAGTGTCTCTCAACTTCTGAAATTCTGGAGTTGATTTTTTTGCAGTTGGATCCTCAAACATTACTCATAGCCGCTCAGCAGACTTGTCGTGCCTGGAGAGGGGTAATTCATGAGTCGCCTTCCCTCCAAAGAGCACTCTTCTTCATCCCCAGCGACTATCCCGAAAAGATTCGAAACCCGCTGCTGGTCCAACGCTTTCCTTCATTTTTTGGAAAAACCAGATCTAGATCCTTATTGTCGAGTCTAGATATGATTACAAAGCCGGATAAACTTGAAGCATATATCCGGCCAGAAGCAAGTTGGCGTCGTATGCTTGTCCAACAGCCTCCCGTATCAGTGGTAGGACTGTTCTATACGGTTAATGGAATGTTCGTGGACTATCGTGAATATTATGAAGTCCACGTAAGTTACTCGTGTTGTTTTAATAGTGGTCTATGCAATATCTTCGGAACGCTTACTCTATGCAGATCGATGACGACGGTCTAAGGATGGGCAAATTGTTTGAGCTGGTCCTCTTTGGTGATTGGAATCAATATCTTGGGCTGGTCAATGAATTTGCGTGGCATAGGTTGAGTAAGGTACTTAAATATGAATGGGACAGAATGGAGAAGATGAGAAATATGACTGTCAAGCTTGACATTGTGTTTCATGCTCTAGCATCTGGATCATGCTCCGATGACTCGGACGAAGGACTGCCAGAGGATGTGGAGATAAAGAACCATATCGAGGCCGTGTATGGGGAGCTAAATATACACCCTGACCCACCATCTGTTCGGCCGAAAGCGAATTTCTGGAGTGCGAGGAATCTTGACTGACTTGTTGTTGTACAGTATCATCTGCTGTTTCCTCAACTACAAAAGCTATCTACAAGATTCCGATGCTGCTAAACAGCACTCATTACTTGCTTTGAATTTGATACAATACTGTAAATTTCTAAACATGATTGATTATCTCTAGCATGTGTATTCACGCCCTCCAAATATTAACGGAAGTCGGTTACAGGAAAATGCTAGAGCACCTCGCGAGCAACGGGTTGTCTGCATTGGGTAGATCTGAGAAGTTATGCGGACAGAAATTCCGAGAGCCTTTGCAGCCCTTGAAGGTCTCCTTCGACGGTGTTCGCCAATTCCCTATCCACCCAGCCTTTGGTGTAGCCACCGCCAAAATCAATGAGGTACGCATCGTCTTTCAAATCTATCAGAATGTTATCTGGTTTGGCATCTCCCCAAACAACACCACATGCGTGGAGTCCCTCAATGGATCGAGTAATCTGATCCAACCATTTCTGCCTCTTCGAGGCATACTGGGGGTTCTTTCCCACACACAGTAAAGTCCTGTTGTTGCACTCTATATACGAGAGAAGAAGACCAACAATACGACCTGACGAAGGAAGTTGGGCTATTCCAAGAAGGCTGCATGCTTTGATAGTCTCAGGAAATGAGGTCGATTTCATTTTTGCATATGCTTTAAGCTCCCTGCGGGTGCTACTCACATCCCCAGCACCCACATATTTGAAGAAAGCAAGCTGCTGCCCGTTGATGTACACCTTTTTGGGTATGGCTGGTAAAGCACCGCTCTCAATTGGCATTGGAACCTCGATTTCATCAGGACGATAGATCGGAATTGCGGAATAGTCTTCTTGTTCCGATTCTGGAAGCAGAGCGCCCACCAATCGCCCCTGGCCGGTGTTATTTAGAAAGACCGGTACCAAATTATCCTCATTGGCGCTTAGTGAATAATGAAAGGTTTCCGGAAACAAACAATCGTGGAGAGTATAGATATGATGTGTATTTAGAGGAGCAATTTGTTGAAAAATGGGTATAAAAGGTCGCAACGCCCAGTCTGCTAATTCTTCGAGAGGGTCTTCGAAATCTTCCTCTAACTCGGGCAAACAATCAGGTTCCAGACGCTCGAGATATCGGAGATAGTCTGCCAGAAGTTTCGGTGACTTCTTGAAGTTGGAGGCCTTCAACTCGATCTGAAAGAGTTTATCAGAGACAAAGATGTTCAGTTCAGAATCCTTGTTGAGTTCACTGGACCAAAATGGCCCTAGTGTGTAACGAGGACATGTTTCCATTGTTGTTTATGAAGTTGAGAGTCCAGCCAAGCCGGAGGGCGGAGGACTTCTCTTAATAGTAACTCATGGAAACAAAGGGATGATCGATCGCGGAATTCTACTGGAGGAGCTATTTGCATCTTTTCGGTGCCAAAATTTGAACTTTGGAGTACAACGTACTTTCATGTTGTAGATCTTTTTTTAAGGATTTCAATTATAACTCAGTACGCCATTATAGGCAAGATTACCATCAAATTTTTCAGCAATAAAGTTGCCAGGCAAGATGCAGTTATATGTTATCTTCAATAAATGATACACCTTAAGCAAACGGATCATTATCCCAATCCTCATTGCGGACATACTCCATGCTCTTCGAAATACTGTTCGCAAACTTCTTTCCCCAAATATACTCAACATACGCAAACATCATATCCATGCCCGCACTAATCCCCGACGAAGTCCAAACATTCCCGTCCGCAACCCAGCGAGCTCGTCGAATCCAATTAGGCCCCTCGCGCATAGCAATTACCTCATTCCAAGCACGCTTGTTAGTTGTCGCTCGTTTACCATCCAGCACACCGGCTCGAGCAGCAAGAGCCGATCCCGTACATACTGTCAGAAAATAGCGGAGGGATGGGTATATTTTCTCAATAAACTCAATGACAGGCGCCGAAGATGCTTCGTGGCGAGTACCCACTCCACCGGGTACGAGTAATACATCAATCTTCTCAGGTGGGCTATCGAATGTGTGTGTCGGTACAACTGCTTGTTCGATTGTGGATCCGGCAGGATTCCAAACGTCTTGTTTTTCGGGGAAGAGTGTAGCAACACTCGTTGAGACGGGGTCGAGGGTGGCGGCGATGATTGATAGTTCAACTTTTTTGTAGCGGGCAACTATGTTGAGGATATCGAGGGGTCCAAATAAATCAAGGGCTTGGAAGCCTGGGAAGAGAACGACAGACCAATAGATGGGGGGTTCTATAGATGTAAGCATGTACTAGTCAATTGACGACATAGAATTGCTAGGATGCAAGGCCATAATGAATGAATCAAAAATCCCTGGGTCATAAAATGTATCGGCTCATCCGCTAGCTAAAATTATATATAACTTCACTCACCTAGACTTTCACTCGACATTTCTACATAATCTGCAGTGGAGTCTCGCGAATTAGAATTATATAAATTTCTGAATAAAAGTCTCAAAAATCGAATATAATAGTTGAATTATGCAAACGGAGATAGCAGTCGTTCGCCGCCCCTCTTCGAAACCAACATTCTGACAAACACATCACCATTCCCCGCCGAACCATGCCGAATCAGTTCAAGGTGGGAGCTGAATCGTATTTAAGCTAATCAAAACCTGCCAAGACACCATAGGCAGGGTTTACTTTCGTCGATTGAGAAGGACTTCAGCCATAGCTGCAATACAATCCTTAGTTTTGTAGCAAGCCGGAATCTTTGAACAATCTGATCGACCGGGGACTTCCAGCCTCTCATAGCAGACCAGCACAGTCGCCCGCCTTTGATAATACAAACCAACAACTACTGACTAGGAGCGTTCGCTGGGCTCAATCAATACCCCTCCTCTGTCCCTCATTGATCGCAAAACATTTTGGAATGTCGTGACAACGCCTAGAGTATAACCCGTATCATCACGCAGTTGTCCGAAGAGTAGTCCACTCATTTTACCATAAGGATCATACACAAGCAATCCCGAGTCTCCTGGTTCATAGAAGGCATGATGGTCGACCATGGCAGTGCGCGGAATAACGTCCCACAGTGCACTCGTCCGACTTCCATGGATAGATTTCAGTGTTTCGTCCGGTATGAGGTTGTTGTCCAGCACTTTATAGCGTCCGTAAAGGTGAGGGCGTTGGACGGTAGTGTAAGTCTATGTTGCGTCTGTCCCCGTCTGCGCAGTGCTTTGCCAGTAGTCCGGTTCCGAAGAAGTCCAGAGCTATGGGTCGTAGTCCTTCCTCCGGCTGTAGAAGCTGACTGTGGTGAGTGTCTTGTGGAACTGTCGTTGGACGGTTGGCTAATCCGGTCAGACGATAGAGTATGCGGGTGAGCAGTCCTTGTGGAGGGTCCCTTGCGTAGAAAGAATGACGAACTCTTCAGTACCAGTGAGAGGTTGTTCGATTCCGCGCGAGAAGCGAGGATCTTTCGGCATCAATAATTTCACACACATATACCAACAGTAACCGAGGAGCTCCTGCCGTTCTTAAGATATAGACTTCCCTCCTGGATTTCCCCAAATCCTGTGGCAGGTGTTCCGGGCCTGGCAACGGATAATCGACGGAGGCCCGAGTTCTTTCGTCGCTGTAAGTCTGTGAACATGGGCATAACATTTGGAAAGACCGGACGGTCGCTATCCACACCAACAAGAGCCCAATCGGAGATATGTGAGCCAAAGAGGGGTTTTCCACTAGACATAAAGACTCTACCAAGCCTATATGGCATATTAGTGGGCTTGCTAAGCTTATTATTACAGCTTGACTTTCATGTCAGCTTTGGAGATGCTGACATCTAGGCGTCGATCGGATTCACCATAGCTTTCAAGCAAAAGCTTATTGTCCCCTAGCTTTTTTGCTCTGCTATTGCTTCATCTAGGAAGCGTTTGAATTCATGAAAGTTCTGAGTTGTGCACAAAGTTGGCATACTCGATTGTGGAACCCCAAATAGTCCATGCTAGTCTTGCATCCTCGATACGAGAGGGATCGTTGAAATGTTTCATGAACGTTCGGTCGGAGAATGCGGCGCCATGATAATCGAAAGTAGCTTGCATATAGCCATATCATCACCGAAGGAGTTCTTCTGTTTCACGGTGTCGATATTTGATCGCAGTCTGACAAGAGACAAAGGATTGTGAGAATCAAAATTATTACCACTTGACTAAAAACGAGGCCCCGTTAAACGGTGGGCTAATTTTAGTGGTAATATAGATGTTGTCAGATTGTCCCTTAGGAATTCCGCGGAGTAAAGCTCGACCGGCCACATGGTAGACTAGGATCATTTGTTAGTACATTCTAGCAGATTTTCGTGCCGAAGAACTTACCATTTTGATTTATCTAAGCTCGACTGACGAAAGACAACGAGGTGAAGACCTTAATGTGAAGAAATGTGAGAACCCTAGGTGCATATAGATATCGGGGATAGAAGATCGTAGGTGAAGAAGTGGAGAGAAGAGAAGAAAAAGAGAGGATGTTGAGGTGTTTTCGCGGAGGAGAGGGGCAGGCAAGAATTTATCTGCCACTCTAATATCATATGAAAGAGTTCCTTCTGTTTGCTTCTGCGTATGGCAGAGTTTGCAGGGAAGCCCAAACGAGGGAGGTTGTTTGATATTGAAGATTTCTCCAGGCACCTGACCAGGACAAACGAGAGATCCAGATATCAGGAGGTTCGGGATGGGGAGGAGAAAGCTCAGTTTCTGAAGAAACCATATGACGACATTCTAGATTTGCCAGACAGCGTTTGCATTGGGAATCAAAACAATGAAAGTCGTTTGACATTTTTAGTATACTGGTGGGCGTCTGCCCAGGTCAAACGAGAAAGCTTCTCGAAAGCTCCAACAAGCCGAGATAGTATAAAGCAATATTCAGCACGAGGGCGGCCTATACCTGTAAAATATTGGCAATGGCCTTCCGACATGCTCATAACCTGACTGAGAGAGTGCAGGAAAAAACCAAACTCTGAATCCTAAATTAGATTAATTTTAAGTATACGGGGAGCCTTCAGAGCCATATACTGTTAACAACAATGGCTGTCAAGTATTATTGCGAGGGTGCGTTAGTATGAGTAGAACGATGTGCTAAATGAAGCTATACAGAAAATATCCGTAGAAATCACATGATCTGATTGATAGTTCAAAAACTACTCACTAAACCGAGTATCTGTTCTAATTCCAGTGTTGAGAAACAAGATAGGGCGCAGACCACTTCATCGAAGTAGGCTTATATCCTAATGTGGAAGGTAGGGCTATGTGCCCTAACGTCCGCCCGCGAACGTCTCAGGAGTCCCAACGTACGCTCGTCGTGATTAATAGCAGTCACTAATCTACAATGTGGTGTATATTAATATCTATCCATGCTCCTGATATCTGATTATGAATTTATCACTCTGATGAGTTAATGGATCGCCCATTAATAATCAACTTTGTTACTCGCGCGTCAGAGTGATATCACAATGTGTAAATGTTTAGGGCAAAAGGCGATAGATACACTAGCAACTACTCCAGACCAATGATTCGAAACTTGAGCAGAGGAAAGAATAATGATACTATCGGATACTTAACACGGCTGAACAACGAGAGACCATTTGAACCTTAAGTCAAGTCACATGCGACTAGATCTCCGCCTCATTCCCACAATTGCTGGAATTCGTTCAGCAAGCAATCAAAGTGTCCAGCTCATTAACCGTCTACACCAAATTAAACATCTCTCTCACTCTAGAATCATGGCTACAACCGCCCCACGCCTTGAGCACCCGGGCCCAATACATCCCGCAAAAGTCGAGAAGCACGTCGTGAAGCCCTCTATAGCAAGGCCCGTCCGGATCGCAGTCTACGACCCGCGAGATCACGAGGCTCCTGCTATCTTGCATGAGCCACGACAGTACACGGTTGATAATGCAAAGGCAACTGCTGTGATATTGATTAGTGGTGCGGGTGGAGGTGTCAGCGGACCTGCCGGTACATCTATATATCCCAAAACTACCTTTCCACTCTACGGATAACTAATCAAAAGGAAAGGAATATACCCCTCCCTTGCCGACAAACTGGCTATGCTCCTCTCCATCCCTTGTATCAGACTGGACTACCGCGAGCCTGCCCAAACAAACTACTGTTCCGCTGATGTAATGGCCGCAATGGACTATCTCGCCGGCGAATTCTCGTCCAAACACTTCGTGCTCGTTGGATGGTCCTTTGGCGGTAGTCCCTGTTTCACGGTTGCCGCTAAAGATCCTAATCGGGTTGCGGGTGTAGCGACTGTGGCATCTCAAACAGCGCGTACGGACGGGGTAACGATTCTGAGTCCTAGGCCTCTGTTGCTGTTGCATGGTACGGGAGATACATGTTTGTCGCCGCGGTGTTCGCAGAGTTTGTTTGAGGCGTATGGGCAGTCGGGGAAGAAGGAATTGAAGCTTTTTGACGGTGACGATCACGGATTGAGTCGGAATGCGGTGCAGGTGGAGAAGTTGATATTTCAATTTGCAGCGAGCACTCTAGGTTTCAAGGGGGTTTTGGGAGATCCGTATATTGATATACAGGCTGGTCAGGACTTGGCAGGGAGTAGACAGGAGAGGGTGAGAGAGATGAGAGAGGGGCATGATTTTGAAGGCGAGAGGCTGTAGTTGTCAATATTACCTATATTTTGCAAGAGATCGTTTCAATAGAGAGTTCTTTGTGTACATTTATGCATGTGCTGGCTGCAACTGCACCGCCAACCCCGAGTTAGGTTAAGGGCACACAATGAGACTCCGGTGCCCCTGCAAATGGCATATTTATCGAGTCCAGTAGTCAGTCATGTTACAGTGACCAGAGCAAGCTGCGGATATATGGATTAGTAGGTTGCAATAGACCACCGCTCATACCACGTGTCAGTCAGACATCATGTTGTGTCACGCAATGTTCGGAGAGCGTTGCAACCTAACTTAGTAAAATGCGACAATATGATTAAACCAACGGCGACAGTGTCAGCAGGTGAATCTGCTTAACGGTAGCCTACATTTTCTGGCTAGTAATCAATAATTGAGGTGTCATTTCATACCCGAGTTCTTTATTGAGCACGGTCTATTGTTGATAGACCGGATCGTCCGGGCGAACTTGTCCGGAGAACAACACTTCACCAAACATCAATTACTCGGGTTAAGCGGCCAACAGAATTCAGGTAAGTCCCTTAAGTGGCCAAGGTCCAGAAAGAGCCTTTGTCAATAACCATTGTAGACTTGATTCAATCTGGCAGCGACAAAGAAAAAGGTCGTCAAGGACGAAATTCCTTATCGGATTAAATGCTCCACATTCTTATCATTAAGCTCTCTGATTGGTTGAATCGCCACTGAGCAACAAGGACAGATGGCCAGATTTTGTAAGCAGCTCGACAGCAACATTGCTGACAATACTTAATTATCTGCTCTTTCACTCCTTCAACTCATTTGGGTAATCCCTCTTTTCTCTATGATTTGATCTGCGCGTTGTCATATCGCGCATGCTGGCATTTTTACGTACCCTTGTTAATCTCAAAAGTTACGTTCGGCCTGTGTCGTCATCCTCGATCTTTATTTGCCTGCGGACCGACATACGTGCTATAGATGGTGGAGAGTACAAAGATGAAGTCTTCTGCAAAGAAGTTCTTCCTCGCAGTCTTTCTGCTTAGCGTGCCGGCTCATGCAGCTGTGGACAAGCCAAAGGATTCATCCCCATTTGCGCCAAACCTCTGCGCTGTAAGCCAACCCCTGCCAAATCCCATACCGGGTATGCTTAAAATACTAACTATGATTGATGTGTATAGATTGACTCAAAATCTACCGTATCTGATACCTGCGCATCGTACGCTACAATTGACTCGCTCAACAATGAGATCCACCCTCTGCTCAAATCCGTGACTCGCGACAACGACTTTTTCTCATACTATCGACTCAATCTGTACAATAAAGTGTGTCCATTCTGGAAGGATGAAAGTAGCTTATGCGGGAATATCGCATGTGCGGTAAATACAATCGATTCGGAGGAGGATCTACCACCGGTATGGCGAATTGAGGAACTCAGTAAACTCGAAGGACCGCGTGCCCATCACCCTGGGAAACAACAACAGAAAGAGCGTCCCCGCGCGAGACCTCTACAAGGTGGACTCGGTGATAATGTTGGAGAGAGCTGTGTCCTTGAATATGATGACGAATGTGACGAACGAGATTACTGTGTACCCGAGGATGAGGGCGCGTTGGCGAAAGGGGATTACGTCAGTCTGGTAGACAATCCGGAGCGATTCACTGGCTACGCTGGCGAAGGCGCACACCAAGTGTGGGATGCGATTTATCGTGAAAACTGCTTCGTGAAGCCGTCTCCTTCTTCGTCTTCGCAACTGGCTCCCTTACATGGTATGCAATTCCAAGCTGCCAATGACTTCCGCAATGTCCTTCAAAGAGAACAGCTGCAACCACAACCGGATGACGAGTGCCTTGAAAAGCGAGTCTTCTATCGCATTATCAGCGGAATGCATGCGTCGATCTCGACTCATCTCTGCTGGGAATACCTCAATCAGACTACGGACGAGTGGGGCCCGAATGTACAATGCTACAAGGACCGTTTGCACAATCATCCGGAACGCATCTCGAATCTCTACTTCAACTATGCTCTAGTATCGCGTGCGGTTGCCAAGTTGCACAATTACTTGCAGAAATATGAATTCTGCTCCTTCGACCCTGACCAAGACTTGGCGACCAAGCAGCAGGTGTTGACACTTACAGAGAAACTGCATAGCCGCGCACCGATCTTTGACGAAGCTGTCATGTTTCAAGATGAACACGCAATGGACTTGAAAGAAGATTTCCGCAACCGTTTCCGTAATGTCAGTCGTTTAATGGACTGTGTTGGCTGCGACAAGTGTCGCCTATGGGGCAAATTGCAGGTCAACGGATACGGCACAGCCCTGAAAGTACTCTTCGACTACGACGAGACCAAAGAGGTTGGCAATCCACCGTTGCGTCGCACCGAGCTGGTCGCGCTTATGAACACATATGCCCGCATCTCAAACAGTATCGCTGCTGTGCACAGTTTCCGACAAGCCGTCGAGTCCGGCCACGAGGATCGTCTCGTGATCCATCCCGAAGTCTCGTCATCGCCCTTTCCCGCCAAAGTTCGTGATTCCGATAAAGTCATTCGATACTACAAAGACGGTATTTCGAACTTGTATATCGCGGAAGACGATAATGACTATGGCTATGGAGAAGAAGAGACTCTTCCATGGGAGCGGTCCCGAGACGCCGAGTCGGTCTCAGAGGCGTTTATGGAGGAGTGGGTGATGTTCCGAGATACATTCGTGTGGGTTCTTCGGAGTTGGTTGACGATACCTCGTATGATGTAAGTTATACAAGTCGTCTCTTTCGTTGAGGTATATCTAACATTCTGTGCAGGTGGCAAGTTGTTGTCTTTGAATCCAGCCGGTTATGGAACTACTGGCTGGGGTTGCCAGTTCCGCCACGACGGTGGAAAATACAGCTTCCTCGTCCACCGTCGCGAGACGAGCTTTAGCTTGATAAATATGATGCATAGATTCTATGGCGTTGTGGGCAGCTAAGGGATAGAAATATTTGCATAGCGTTGTGTATATTATGTTTACTTTTTATCAGTTAATCACCTTATATCGAATTCTTGCAACATTTGCGTCATTGCATGTGATTGCGATAGTCTAAGCATAAATGTCGTACGCATAGTAGAATGCATGAAAGACCAGATACCCATGATTAACAACGAAAACTCGTCTCGGCAAGTTTTGGTGGCTAATAAATCATCCTCGGCAACCTCGGTGCATATGCTTCTAGAGTTGTCCTTGGCCAATCATACTTCTAGAAACAGCCCCCACTCGTCTCCCCGCCAAGACCGGGCCGTCTTCCTTCTCCAGAATCCATCTCAACCGCTATCATCATACTCATTCACGACTTCTCCTCCCTCAAAGACCTCCAGTTCACCACTTGCCGTTCCATCGCGGGACTGCTCTGCCGGTCAGAGATCTTTGCCTTCCAATAGATCCCTCGAAACACCGATGCGAGCTGAATTATAAGAAAGCCGGCAACGCACTCTCATGGCGTCTGTATCGCCACCTAAGCCGTGGGAGAGGGCTGCCGCTGGAGCAAGCACCGGTAAGAATAGCAAGAAGCACTCTATATCTTCAGTTACTGAGGATGAATTAGCATTACCTACCTCAGCACCCAGCACATCAACCATGACGGCAGCGCAGACAGCGGCACCCGCCGCCGCTACGATAACCGGATCCTCACCATCAGCAACCTCTACAACCTCCACCACACCCAGCCTCCCTACTCGACCCGATACACTCAATGCAGTCGTCAACCGCACGGCATCCACATACTCCCCCTATGGCGCAAACAGATTCGGCACAAGTCCCTACAGTACATATGGCGGTTACGGCGCATACTCCTCGCCATATTCGCGCTTCGGTTCAATGTATGGCGGTATGGGAGGCTACGGCGGCATGTACGGTGGCATGGGTGGTATGGGTGGTATGGGTGGGATGTATGGTGGCATGCCGGGTGATCCCAATGATCCGAATAGTTTGACCAATTCGTTCAGTCAGAGCACGGCTGCGACATTTCAGATGATAGAAAGTATTGTGGGCGCTTTTGGGGGATTCGCGCAGATGCTGGAGAGTACTTATATGGCTACACATAGTTCATTTTTTGGTGAGTCTTCTTTCTGCTTCGAATTTGATGCGACATACGTGCTGACTGCGCCAAGCGATGGTATCCGTGGCTGAACAATTTGGCAACCTCCGCAACACATTAGGCTCCGTCTTAGGCATATTCACATTGATACGATGGTTCAAAACATTGATGGCAAAATTGACTGGCCGTCCACTACCAGCAGATGCGACAGCGCTGACTCCGTCTGCATTCTCCGCATTTTTGAGCGGTCGGTCTGCGCCAGCCACCTTGCCAGATGGCAGCCCGGCTCCTGCACGACCTTCTCGCAAGCCGTTTTTCATGTTCATTCTGGCCGTTTTCGGTTTGCCTTACTTGATGGGCAAACTTATTCGCTCTCTTGCTCGTTCCCAGGAGGAGGAAGCTCGTCGCCAACAAGCGATCATGGGCCCTAACGGAGAAATACAGAATAGTCCGCTCGACCCTTCCAAACTAGACTTTTGCCGCGTGTTATATGATTATACCCCCGACGCTCAGAACACAGCTGGAATTGACCTCGCCGTGAAGAAAGGTGACATTGTTGCTGTCCTCAGCAAATCCGACCCTATGGGCAACCCCTCTGAATGGTGGCGATGCCGTGCTCGTGACGGCGGTGTCGGTTACCTACCCAGTCCATATCTCGAGACAATCCAGCGGCGACCTGCGCAAGCTGCCATTACTGCAGGTGCCGCCACGAGCGCTCCGAGTAGCCGTACCAACACTATGACCAAAGCCGACAGCGGCCTTGCCCAGCGATCCCAAAGCATGACTTCTGTGCCTCAGGACACGAAGCCCGTTGTCTCAGGAAAGATGGGAAATATTACTGCCGAGAGTTTCCAAAAGAGCGCTTTTAATAATTCATAACCCCCAATTTTATATCCGCACGATGTGCATTTTCACTTTTCTCCAAGGTGTTACTTGTATCTCCACAATTCTCTTTTTTCACTTTAGGGGTCGTTTTGGGGTTCAGGACAGCGACTGTTAATGAATGTTCTCATATATAACAAATTTACTTTCGATCAGGTTCATTGGGTTCAGATACTTGAATTACTATCCGTATTAAGCCTTATATACCTCTACATTGTAAACAGTATGAAGCTATTGTGACGGACCCGAGGTCCATAACCGACCAAATAAAAATAACAACACCAATCTACGATTTTGTAGAGACTGTACAGTCCATACGGAATCTATCTCAGCCCAAAAAAAAAAAAATAAATAAATAAATAAAATAAAAATAAAAACTAATCGGAATACCGACGCGACCATTGGTTGTAATTTTTGCCGTTTTCGGAAACATTTTCGCAAGCATGTTCGGTGATCGTGCCGATGGTCAAAACGGTGTCACTTTCATGACTGCATTGCATATACTAACCGGCTATTTCTGCAGTAAATGGGGAGAATCAAGGACAGTGCTCTCATTTCTTGTAAACTGCCATTTATTCAGTACATCGTCAAGACATGCAATGCACACATTCCAAGGCTATATGCCGTGATTTAACTCGCGCACCACATATCCTCCACACGTATGTGCGATATATAAACGATAATTCCATATGCATCCTTCGGTAAGCGAGAACACTATCGGGATGAACTTGTTGTTGCAAACAGGTTTTAGGGGCCAATCGAAATATCCCGAACATCCTTGAAAACACACCTAAGTTGAGATAAGTAATGAATCTATCGGGTTTGCATGAAGACGGGTGCAGATTTATGATTGATCTGTATTGCGCAATACGCCTTGAATATTTCTAGTATGTAGAATTAGTATTTTTGGGTATTATCAGGGTCCATTAGCAGTGTAAATATTCGTGAAAGAACCGATGTGGCGCATAGAGCTAAAGAGTTGTAGAAGTGGAGCAAGTAAACGTCTTGTAAATATTTTATCCCGGTATAGATACGGATACGCTTTGGCACAATGTCCGGCATTGGAAATAGATCCTCCCCAGCCCTGATTAGTCATGGCTTTCGTCTTGTCATCAATCACCCTGATCTCTTTTTTATTTCTAGAATAGACTCATGAAACGAGCTTCTTAAAACGATGCTACACCATATACAAAGAATATGTCCGCACATCCCTCAACAGTGCAAGCGTCGTCGACAGGTAACATAAACCCCATATCCGAAAATGCGGATAACACCAACGCAATAATCCGGGGTTCGGCAGAGGAAGAAGCAAATATTGCCTCGGAGAACTACAACAATCAGTCGCAATCATCCTCACTGAATATAATTTTCCATCGCATATTGGGCGTACTCAATTGGGTTCCGCCGTCATGTCGATACGACCCTAAGAATCCGCGAGAATTCACGCTGGCGCTGAATCTGTTGTTTGGGTTTGCGGGGACTTTTACTGTACGGTTCTCCCTCCCCGAACCTATTCCAGCATTGGAGAATTCTTGGGATTGTGAGGCTGATCAAGTGTTTAGGTCGCAAACTTGTACTACTCACACCCAATCCTCGATGTACTCGCCAAAGATTTCAATGTTACCCAGGAACGAGCCAGTATTATACCGACATGCGCCCAAGGTGGGTATGCTGCTGGTTTATTGTTTATATGTCCCCTGGGCGACCTGATCAAGCGTCGAGGCATGGTGTTGTGGCTCATGATTTTCACGTCGACGATGACGTTGGGTTTGTGTTTGACGAAGAGCTTTGATGCGTTTGTGGTGATTTCGTTTCTAATGAGTGTTACCACTGTTACGCCGGTATGTTTATTCTCTCCAAGAGCAAGCAAATGGAAAAAAAGAAGAAGGAAAATTAGGAAGGATGCTGACATGTTATAGCAAATTATGTTACCGCTAGTCGGCACGCTTGCGCCACCGAATAGACGTGCTACCGCTTTGTCTATAGTTGTTTCTGGCCTAATGCTGGGCCTGCTAATGGCTCGCTTGCTTTCTGGTATTATCGCAAATTACTCTTCCTGGCGGAATGTGTACTGGATGTCCTTGGCCCTGCAATACGCTATTCTGGTCTTGCTCTGGGTCTGGATGCCGGACTACCCTCAATCAAACAAGAATATCAGCTACTTTCGGATACTGTGGAGTATCCTGGAGCTGCTTGTCAAGCACCCCGTGCTTGTCCAAGCATCGATCATCGCATTCTTGAATTCTTCATGTTTCACTTCCTTCTGGACGACGCTTACCTTTTTGTTGTCTGGTGATCCGTACAACTACTCAACCGTGATCATCGGCCTGTTCGCTCTCTGCGGCATGGGACCAATGTTCTTCGGCCCCTTATTCGCGAACCGATTCATCGACCGCTTCCCCATCCACGTTTCCGTTCTTGTCGGAATCTGCTTTGCCCTTACGGGAATCATAGTGGGTACATATACCGGCAAACACACCGTAGCAGGTCCCATTATACAAGCCATCCTCTTCGACTTCGGGTCCCAAATTACGCAGATTGCTAATAGAACATCCATCTATGGCGTAGCACCCAAAGCTGCAAGTCGGGTGAATACGGCGTTCATGGTGTTTTCGTTTTGTGGTCAACTAACGGGGACAGCCGTGGGAAATAAGTTGTATGCGCAGGGTGGGTGGATAAGGTCAGGGAGTGCGAGCGTTGGTTTTATGGGCGGTGCGATTGTGGTCTTGTTGTTGAGGGGACCAAAGGAGACAAGATGGATTGGATGGAGAGGTGGTCTGGGGCCGAATAGGAAGGATATTGTTGCGGGCCAGAATGGGAATGACGAAGAGAAGCAGCAGCCGGCTAAGGAGTCGCAGGTTGGTCAAAGTGATTCGGAGAAGACTGTTGTCGATGGTGAGAAAGCGCAAATTCGCAGTTCGAAAGTACAAAGTCAGCAGAGACAGGAAGAGCAGCGGGAGAAAGATGAAATCGAGATAAGCGAAGAGAGGAATATGGGAGGGACGGAGATGAAGATCTGAATATATCTGTCGACCAGTATGGAAAATCTTCGGAGAGACACTTATCCCACTTTTGGTCTTTTCATCTGTTACGCGGGACCATTTCGGGATGCATTTTCGGCTTATACGAAATGAAAAACGACTACTATATAGATGCTAAATAGAACAATCTAAATACCATAATGTCTATGCTAATACGGAATAGCAGCGACCTTGCTGGCAAGGTTAGAAGTATTTCATTTATGCTGTCCGTATGAAGAGAAGTCCTTCATACAAGATCAAGGTATGAGCCTTCTATAGTTAGGTCTACCGGTACTATATCGATTGATATGTACCACATTCTCTCAGCTGCGTGAGGCGCTTACGGTGTACCCAAAATATAGACTTCAAATATATGCCAAAAACTCCAAGATTGATTCAAAAACAACACAAAGAATGGGCATTGTCGAAATACACGACCTTCTCAAAGCGAGTGAGGCGTAACACCCCTGTACCAAATGCCCTTCCCTCGATATTTCCATCTTTTGTCCCGTCAACATAATTACACATGTTCAGCACCTCATGTTTGATGATTCTGCGATGGGACGAGGTGTCGATCTCTACGAAATCCGGCCCGTACGGACCCAATGAGGAGATAAGGCCTTAGAAACAAAGAACAGTTAGTCATCGTCACGTGTGCGATCGCCTTGTATTAAAATGCTACCTATGAAAATTTCCTGTTGTTTGACGTAAATTCAAACGTTTCCCATTAGTCAAAAATAAACGAAAAATCCTAGTCCACATGGAATTACAACCAGGCAGATCGTCTGACTCAGCCACCGAGCAAGCATGGAGAACATCACAAGAAATTGAGCAGCCAGAACTTCCTCCCGCCGACCACGGCAAAGGCGCTTGGTTGGCTCTATTGGGCTGTGTGTTGGCTCAGGTTCCTATCTGGGGTAAGTAGGCCTCTTTGTCATCACTGAACCGAGGCGCTTTGATTTCTCAATTTTGCGGTCTAATATTCTATATCAATTCAGGTTTCTCTCTTGCATGGGGGGTTTTCCAGGAATATCTATCGCAAACCGAGCTCGGAAGAAACTCTGGTAGTATTGCTATCATTGGAACTACGTCGAGTGCAAGTTCTTCCTCCTTCACACACAAGACAGCTACTGATCCAAAGAATAGGGCATTTTATATGTGCTATCCCCCATAACTTTCTCAATATTAACAAAATACCCTCATCTCCGCAAATCATGCGGCTGGGTGGGTGTCATAATCTCCATTGCTGGATTTATAGTCGCATCTTTTGCGACCCAAATGTGGGAATTGGTAATCACGCTTGGCGTACTATCTGCCGTCGGCAATGGGCTGTTGTTTACGCCCACAACGCTGTACCTGGATGAATGGTTCATCCGTCGTAAAGGGTTGTCGATGGGGACAATGTGGGCAGGAAAGAGTGTGACGGGCGTTGTGCTGCCATTTATTGCGCAGACGAGTCTGTCAAGGTTTGGGATGAGGAACACTTTGAGAGCATGGGCTGTGTTGACGGTATGAGAAAGTGTCCTGGATGCGTTGCATACATCATTTGAGTCTAATCTAAATTGTGGTTACCGGGCCAGGGCATCATCACAATCCCCTTACTCAGATTCATTCGACCGCGCATCCCGCTGCCACCATCTCGCACGCCACGCCGTCTTGACATGAGTTTTCTGGGAGTCAGCACCTTCTGGACCCTCGAAATGAGCAACATAATTCAAGGTCTCGGCTACTTCCTGCCATCCGCATACCTGTCTTCGTATGCGCGAGACACCGGGTTATCCGATACGTACGGCACTCTAGTCCTCGCCCTATTCAACGGCTCATCTATTTTCGGCGGCGTGGTCATAGGCATTCTCTGCGACAAGTTTGACGTCACCAATGTCATCCTCCTCTCGAGTCTCATGTCCGCTGCCTCTGTGCTCTTGCTCTGGGGCTTGTGTCCGAGTCACGGCGGCGTTGTGCTTTTGACTCTCTTCTCGCTTACGTACGGCTTCTTTGGTGGCGGGTTTAGTTCGACGTGGTCTGGTGTGTTGAAAGAAGTCAAAAGGGCAAATCCGGGGATGGAGACGGGTTTGGTATTTGGGTTGTTGGCTGGTGGGCGTGGGATCGGGAATGTGATTAGTGGACCGGTGAGTAGTGCACTAATGCAGAATCAGGTAGGGGATATAGGAGGTTTTTCAACAAGCTATGGAGGCTTGATATTGTTTACGGGGCTTACGGCGGCGCTCGCTGGCTATAATGGTGTATGGAAGGGATTTAGCAGACTATTGTCAGCATGTTAAATCGCTTTGAAAAGTCAAGTGATGCTAGTCATCATTGGATCTATTGATATAACTACAAAAAGAGACTTTCGCTCTCAGCGATTAGTCAGATCGAGGCGAAATGCCATAGTGCTCGGCACGGAATGATGAATATGATATCACACAAAGTATGAAAATCTCTATTTCGCTGGAAAAGCCAATATCCAATGTTTGCGAGTTTGTTTGAACTCATATGGCCATGTTTCCAGGTCCATACAATAGTAATCAAACTTTCTCAAATCCTAATATAAAAATGAGGGGTCCTGCAAGACGTGGACTTCATCTTCTGTCGATTTTGATTCTTTCTCTGGGAAACAACCAATCACAGAAGGACTTTGACATGGAGCTTCTGGTTGATTAGAAAATAACTTAGGTTGTCCAAGGCGCGTTTCGTTGCAATATGATCAGTGAGTTTTTAGCCTTCCGGGTCCCGGTTCAGCCCCATTTCTGGTCATATATCCTAGGCCAGTCACGACTTTCTGGTTGATTGACGTGACAGAACGAAAGTCCTTATTATAACGAACCGTAGAAGAGTGATGCTTGAAAATCGGCTGACCTTCAATTTGAAATCTGACCTCTTGCATCTCTTTGACTCGGGGTCGGGCTAGTCGCTCCTCCCAATGCAGGTGAATTACTTGCAGCGATACTCGCTACGTTGCTGGCATGAGCCAGGAGAAACTTACAACAAGTAAGCGTATACTTGCAAGCTCGTGTCCAAGTCTCATCGTTCTGGTTGAATCCTAATTTGATACTTGCATCACCAATCTTGTCGCGCTTGATCTCATAGGGAAGTTTCAGACCCGTTGTACTGATGCCTTGCTGTCCTCGGCGATTAGCCATGGGCACAGGAGTATTTTCGACGTATACGCCCAACTGCCGCAGGCACTCGAGAAATGCGACCATGCCAGAGTCGAAACGTCGGTGAACCCAGGGTAGGTTTAATGGCATGTCACCGGACGAGAACAAATCAAGGACAGTAGACTTTGCTGTACTGGACAAACTTTCTGAAGCTAGGGCTCCTTGATTTGATGATTGGTTTGAATTCTGTGATGAATCTTCAAATTTCTCAATCCTGGAAGTTGAACCCATTGGTTTCAGACGATAACCGCGGAAACTAAAGCCTAGCTTTTCGGCTATTGTCGCTAGCAGGAGACATGTTTGGCCCCAAGCTGCATTGATTTCTGCCCAGTCGACAGATGGATTTGCCAAACGACCTAGACGGAGTCCATTGATAGTACCAAAGAACCCGTCATGCCCGATGCAAAACGCGTCGTTATATACGTTGGTTCTCTGAAGTCTTTCAAGCTGCCTCGAGTCATGGTCATATCTCATATTCAAAGCGTCTCGCTCATCCTGAAACTCAGCCAAAGATAGCGCAAATGTGTTGCGCTCCCTCCAAAATTCCTCTTCCTCAAGATCTAACTGCCGTGACTCCTCCTCTAGGTCGGCTATTTCGCGATCAAGGTCCGCCTTTTCCTTTTCCAAAGCGAGCAGTTCGCGGTAAGCAGCTTCTTCCTCTTGCAGTGTCAACTTTAGGTTTTTCTCGGCCGCTTCTACCTCAGCTTCTGTCGGTATCGATGCGTTGATAGTCTTCAGAAATGAAATATAGGCATCCCTTTCCTTCGTGGTACTCGCTAGCCTCTTATGCAGTCCTTCGACAAGTAGATCCGTACATTCCGTACAGATAGGGTGATCAATATCGGAACGAGCAGAAATAATATCGAACAACCTCGCAGCCTTCTCAACTTCATCCGATAATGATTGGTTTTTTACTTCGTTGCCAACCGTCGTCTTTGCAGCTCCGTTACCTTGCGCATGTGACGAAAATCCATCTCCATTCATTCCAGTAGATAGTTGTGGCGGCGCAAGTTGAGACTCTGTAAGCATCACAAAAGACATTCCGCCATTACTCTCTCCACGATTCAATTTTGCCGGCGCTGGATGTGCCCCTCCATCACGCGGTGGGGGGATTGAGCGTCGGTATACAGGAGCATTTGCATGTCTAGAAGCACGATCGTATAACTCGCGACGTTCCGGAGGATACGCTTGTCTGTGAGAAGCGGCATGGTCTGGATGTTCTGGGAGAGACTTTCCTGTAGAGCCTATGAAATGTGAGGGCTGGTTAATCTATAATGAGGAAGTAAACCATACCAACAAGTAAATCGAAAGCGGCAGGATTGAGGGCCTCGAGGGAACCATCAAGCTTGAGTGGAGTGCGACACTTCTGACAATACATCGTGTATATCCTCCGAAGTTTTCTATTATCGTTGAGTTGTCTTCAGCATAATGTCGGGTTTGAGGTATGCAAGAACATAGACCTGACCGTAGTAGCTCGGATTACATTGACAGTCGTCCACACGTCATGGCCGGAGCCACGCTAGGTCCATCTGAGATTAGCCCCTCCGATAAGATGGTCGCGCGTGCTCCAACCACGCGCCTCGCGTTGTCAGCTCTTTGTCTCGAGTTTCGACAGAAGATCTTCTTCGCTATCGTCGATTGAAATGTCACGCGAGATTAATTACTCTCTGTGGGTGTATTTCAATGTTATGAAATAGTTACATCCGGCAGCATACAGGCGGCACATCATCAAGTCCACCGAAGCGCATTCACACATCTTGTTTCGAAAGTCTATTGCCGAACACTTGACTTTAACAGTAAAGACTGCTCATTGCTTACAATTTTCAATGAATATGGAACCGCCGCGCAAACGGCAGCGGCTTTCTCCAGATTGCCCAAACGACGTTGAATTACAGGTTGCACGAGCACGAAATGATCAGAAACTCAAATCGCTATTCGAAGGCATCTTCGAAAATACGGCAAGGACTTTGGTGATATCGGTGATGAAATTGACTTGAACACTGGCGAGATTGTAGTCAACAAAGGACATGTGCTGCGCATGGAACATGAAGACGATACCGGAGAGTTAAAGGGAGCGGAATCGGAAGTTGAAGAGGGAGCGTTGCACAATGAAAAGGAGGACAACGAAGCCTGGGACACAGCGTTTCAAAAAGCGAGAAAGGCTCTTCTCAATTTGGGAACTAAACATCCCAATGCTGCCACCAAGCTTTCGCCGGTTGAGACACCCGTAAGCAGACCGATTGATCCGAAGTGGCAAGCGCCCGAGATAGATGCAAAGTTCTGGACACCACCGAAGAAAGAATTGTCCAAAGAAGTACAGACCCCTCTCAAAGAGAGGCCCGAGTCTCCGCCATCAGCCACATCAGTCTGGGCTGTCCGCACACCCGGGCGTCCACGAGGTTCCACAAACAAGAAAGAATCAGCATCAAATAAGCAAAGCGTCTCCGCAAGCAAGAACACTGCGTCGGCCCGTGCAAAACCAAAACGTAAAAGCCCACTGAAACTTGACTGGAGCTTTGCGCAAGTACAGGATGACAACAGTGACTCCGATGATCCCCTTCAAGACGACTCACTACCTTCAAGCATTCGCTCAAATAAGGTTCGTGGACGCAAGAGTGTCTCTGTTACGCCGAAAGCGTTGAACACTATTTCCAATAACGTGCTTGATACCACTCCCAAACGTCAAGGCAAGGCTGGAGACGAAGAGAATATACAGCATGCTGAACAAATACAACCAGTGGCCTACACACCTGAAGTGCTCTCCTCAAGTCCAGCAATATTCCATGAAACCCCCACACATAGACGATACCCCGTGAACTTCGATTCCCCCTCAAGCATCAAACTGGACGAGATTATCCTCACACCGGATGAAGTCAAAGTGATTGTCAAATTCAAATGCGAATCTACTAGCGGTCTATGCATGGAAGATATAGTTGAACATCTGCCCGGGAGAACATTAGAAGACTTGCTAAATTGGGCGGACCACCACTCACTTTTGTTTTTGTCCAATGGATCTGTGAGCACTGCCGGCTGGTCCGCAGATGACCTGGAGAAACTTGACGAGTTTGCAGATGAGTCAGGTATCTGGTGGCGAGATATCCAGATCTCTTTTCCTCATCGATCAAGGAAAGAGATTGAGAATCAAATGATACGAATATGGACTAAGCGGAGATTGGAAGAGCAACAGTCGAAAAAGGTCGAGGAGGAAGTCATGGAATTGATCCCAAAAATGCGGAAACATTCTCAAACGCCATATTCGGATGATAATGATCCTGCCCTGAGAACGGGCGATGTTATGACGAATGATGATTTGGATGGCCTGCTAGAAGAGGAGCTGGACAACGACTGGTCGAATATCTCATCCATTGGCATTAGGCCCCGTGAGACTGTTGTCTTTGATAGTTCGCCTCGCAAGTTGCCACAGAAGTCATCGCCGATCAAAAGCTCACCGAGGAAGAGCTCGGTATCTCCTCGTAAGTATTATTGATGCCGGTCAATAGTTGCCATATAATGAAGCCATTTTACAATTCACTATTCCTCTTGTAACAACTTTCTGTCTTCCGTACCGATCTTTTGCAATAAGTGATAGAGCTCTAAGAGTTTAGCACATCCTCCAACTTCGTATCAGTTGTTCCGCCAACGTCTCCGGCCATCGCCCAGAACTTGGAAAGATGCCTTGCGCCGGTATCAGTCAAGACAGTCACAATGCGATGACCGGGACCTAGCTTCAAGGCGGTCTTTACCGCAGCAAAACCTAAAGCGAGTCAGTTCTGTGTAATCAGCTCGGAGGCGCATAACTTACAGTTCACCGCACTGCTACTCCCCATAAATATCCCGTCTTTCTCTACCAGCCAACGCGCCATAGCCATCGCCTGCGTATCTGTAACCCTGATCGCATCGTCAATCAGTTCCCGGCCGGCCTCGAAATTAGCCGTCTGTCGATTGATACCAATGCCTTCAACAATTGTATCGACCTGCGGCCTGCGTCTGGTACCTTCACGTTCTTTGATATCGAACATGACACCATACCTGACACGATTATACAATCCGCTGCCCTGCGGGTCAGCAAGGATGATTTTGATGTCAGGCAATCGAGGCTTCAGAAACAGCGCAACGCCAGATATAGTTCCCCCAGTCCCTGCGCCGGAAATAAAAGCATCAAGTTTTCCGCCGCATTGCGCATATATTTCGGGGCCTGTACCCTTGAAATGCGCTGCATGGTTTGCTGCATTCTCGAACTGGTCTGTGAAAAAGCCTCTTCCTGTAGATGCCCCAGGCTCAGTAGTGGGATCTGTTGTTGTTAGTTGCGTGCCGCTTTTTGATGATAATTTATCTGGTGATGTATTGCTGGAAGCAGTCCGCTCTCGGGCTAGATTGCGAGCTCTGTTGACGAAATTTGCTTGTTCCACAATCGGGGCTGGTGGAACGCGGTCTACAACTGCTCCTAGTTTGAGGAGAAGATCTGATTTTTCCATTGCTTGATCGGAGGGCATGCAACTGAACAGTTCAGCATATAAAGTCGGAGCATTTCCAGGGCAACTACACTTACATGTGGGCCAAGTAACCACGGGCACGAGCAAGTGTCGCTAGAGATATGCCGGTAGAACCAGATGTGCCTTCATAGATAACATCGCCTGAGTACGGCCGCAAAGAGCCCTCTCTCTCAGCCTAAGGTTGTCAGCGTATGGACATCGACAGCATGAACATTTGGGGATCTAGGCGTACTGTTTCTATCATGCTCAATGCCACTCTATCTTTGGGGCTACCACCCGCACCATTGAGAAACTTTCTTTATGTTAGCTTAGTTTGCAAATCTTATCTCCACTGACTTACCTCTGCCTTTGCGAGAATCTCACACCCAGTCTCTTCGGATAGCGACTTGATACGAAACAGTGGCGTATTGCCAATGCATCCTTCAACGCCGTCTACTATAGCGGGAGGTCCATGGCGCACAGAAGCTAGTAGCTTCTCATCATCTGGTTTGGTTGTGCTGGTAATTGGCTCTTGTGTTGTATTGGTCGTCTGCGACTGTCGTTGGTAATGATGATATATCTCCGTTAAAGCTACTGTGACTAGAACTCCGGCGACGAATGAACCGAAGTAGACATGGCGTGAATCACCCATTCTGAGTGTGGTAGCCCGGTGAATACTATCTGGAATGTACTTATTTGAGCTATTGTATCTACTTGGTCGAGATACGTCAAATTAATTGCTTTCCATAATCTCGCTTATGTAAGTGATGAGCACATTGGCGGGTGAATGAAGCTTGGACCACCGACATCGACTTTCTTACTTCGACTTCCGCAAGAACCACACTCTTCGTGAAGAACGTCAAGAGTCAATCAAGTCCACTTTTCGGTCCAATGGACTCCCATATTCTGAATCAGCTGTTTCGACAGCTCTTTATTCATCGAGGATGCCACTGCACACGCCCGACATCCATTCGGCGACTCAATGGCACGAGACATGGGGCAGCAACGCTACGATACCAACAACAGTCTCGCACATTCCTTAGCAGACGAGAGACCAGTTCAAAAAAGAACGCTACGAATGATGGCAGCATGTGGACGAAACGGGACGATTATCCCAGAGATCTGGAGCAGCAACTGCGGACGTTTCCTCTTGTTACGGCGAAGGACTTACGGAATAGGCGTGAAAGGCCGAGGCAGGTGAAAATGTTGACGAGGGAGTTTATTGAGGGTATGCCTTGTATTCGCCGAAGACGGGTCCATGAAGCTTGACTAATATTTGATGTAGACAGCCTTTACAACCCCCACTATGGATACTTCTCCAAACACGCAACCATCTTCCATCCCGGCGAACCATTTGATTTTAGCCGCATCGAAGATGGTCCTCACTTCCACCGCTTACTAGGCGAGCGATATACCGAATTTGAAGATAAACTAGACGAAACAAATCCCGACATTGCTCGACAGTTATGGCACACGCCCACAGAACTCTTTCGACCATACTACGGAGAAGCCATTGCCCGATATTTAGTCACGAACTATCGCCTCTCACTGTACCCTTACCATGACCTGATAATCTACGAAATGGGCGCGGGAAATGGAACACTAATGTTAAATATCCTCGATTTCATCCGCGACTCCGACCCCGAAGTCTACGCCCGCACAAAATTCAAGATCATCGAGATCTCCTCATCGCTCGCGAAAGTCCAGAAGGAAAATCTGCGAACCTCGCTAAGCGCGGGAGGTCATACAGGCCACGTCCAAATCATCAACAAATCCATCTTTGACTGGGACGAATACATCCACTCGCCTTGCTTCTTTCTCGCATTAGAGGTGTTTGACAACTTCTCCCACGATGCTATTCGATACGACTACGAGACCGAAATGCCGCAACAAGGCGGTGTCGTAATCGACTCGGACGGTGAATTCTGCGAATACTACAACACAACCCTTGACCCTCTCGCATCCCGCTTCCTACGGGCTAGGCAAGCCGCATCCCGCCGCCCGTATCCCAGTCCATTACCATCAAAACTGTCGCGAACTCTGCGCAGCTCATTGCCGATTGGGAGACGCGATTATACGCTCCCGGAATACATACCGACTCGTCTGATGCAGTTTTTCGATATTCTGAGAGACTACTTCCCAGCTCATAGATTGGTGACGAGTGATTTTGATACCTTGCCGGATGCAGTGCCGGGACTCAATGCGCCGGTTGTACAGACGCGATATAAACGGAGGACCGTGCCTGTGTCAACTCCTTTTGTACGTCCCCTCTATCTTCTCCTGCTTTCGCCTCTGAAGTATACACTAATATTTGAATTCCGTATAGGTCCACCAAGGCTACTTTGACATCTTCTTTCCGACGGATTTCAACGTTATCGAGGACCTGTATCGCGCCATTACTGGGAAACTGACCTTCGTTAGCAGCCATCAGGAATTCATGGAACGATGGGCTTATATTGGTGATACCGAGACGAGGAGTGGGGAGAATCCGTTGTTGACGTGGTATAAGAATGCCAAGGTTATGGCTACTGTATGAACGGTTTATCGTTCGGATTGCGGATTCAGTGTATATTATGGTTGATATCCAGGAATTGACCTACGAGAGTACAACACATGTTCAAGGCATGTCATGCTGAATATATTATATTGACATTTTCATTCCACCTCCGTGAATCCTGAAATAATTACGTGCAGCGCTTGCCATCATGGCATAACAGAATGGCTCGCCAGCAGGGAGAGAATGCATACGCAAGAAATAATAAGTATGAAAGCAGGGGCTGACTCAGAACGCCGCTCAACACCGACGCAAAAGATAAATCAGATCTGACAAGGAAATGCAGGTTTATGCAGACCAAAAGAGGAGGAAAGAAGTATGAAAATTAGGTGTGGTTTTGATATGTTCTAGATTTATAGAACGACAGCGAAACCACCTACCAAGCCAGCAGCCACCATGAAAAGACCATAGACCTGACCGAATTCGCTCAAGAATGGTCTCATGACACTGGCGGAGCCAGTTGATGAGCCAGCCGTCGCAGTGGAGGCTGATCCAGTACCGAATCCGGTGTATAACACATCACCACCACCGGAGGCCGTGGCTGTCCCGGTAGCGGTACCAGTGGCTCCTGCAGCAGTAGAAGTGATATTGTAGCGTCTGGGTTCCTGGGCGCCGCAAGGGTGGTCTTGGACGCAGGCAGCTTGGCAAGAGGAGTCACCGTTGCAATTGTTTTGGCATTGGGTGTTATAGGCGGTGCAGACGAAGTAGGGGATTGTTTGGGAGTATTCAGTGGAGTTGGGAGATTGACCGTCGCTGCAGACGCAGGAGAAGTTGAGGGTGTCCTAAATCGGAGGCGTTAGCAGAAAATCAACCACTGCCAATCAAGGAGGGAAGAGCCTACAGGGTCGCAGGTGTTGCTCTCTGTGGACGCAGTGCCGTTGGGGAGCTGGAGACAAATCAAAGGACAAGATGTCTCTTGCTGTTCGCACCATTGGTCTGTGATAGTATTAGATGTCGCGGTTTTGGGAGATAAAGATCGGTGGAAACTTACCGCGAGTGGCGGGAGGAATGGTGCTAGGGTCAATTGACTGACTGGCAGCCAAACTGACCATCCAAGCCAGATAGAGTACTGCTTGAGCGAGCATTGTGGAATTCTTTCGTGATGCTGGACGATGTGCAATGTGAGATATGTCCGGGTATCTACAGACAGTGATAAGCAGACTGATTTCCTCTCTTTATCAAAATATATGTGACGGCGAGAGCAAAATGGAAGGGAAGTGCAGAAGATGGTCACTAGCGGTGGTAATAAGAAAATGTAGATCAGGGCTACACAACAAACAAACATTCCAGTCTGTCGAAAGGGATGCATCCGGCTGTCACCTACCAGATTTTGAGTGGAGCGTCACACGAGTGCGCAATCAGAGTGGTCGAGACAACGATAGAACTTGTAGGTAAACAGAACCAAAGAATGACGAGATGGAAGCAGTTGGATAACGAGTGTGTCAATTAAATGTTTGTGGAGAGAGGAGAAAAAGAAAGAGAGGAAGGTGGAGGGGAGGTGGGAAGATATCAAAGGGGCTTTCCACATTGGGTAAGACAGGATGCAGCATCCGTTTTAGGGACGCACCTTCCTAGTGCTTGTTCGGCTATTACTTGCCTCTTTATCTGAGACCGTCAGTCCGAGCTTTTGATAGCAGCCGACCTACATGAATGCGGTGCATATCTCAGGACCTTCGTGCAGCTCTACTTGGAGTATTGAGGATATTTATCAACTGCTATGAGACAGACGCCAGGAGTCTGCTGTGTCCGAAGTGAGGTTCTTCAGGAAAAAATAAAGAGTGGAGTAAGTCATCGGGGTTTGGAAAGCTAAACAAGGGACTCAGGGAAAGGGAGAGCTCTTAGCTACTTAGGGCTTAGTTGGCTAGGCCGTTGCGCTAAGCTATGTTGCTTTAGATTTCTGCGTTTTCGAGTTTATTAGCATACGGACATAGACATTGACAGAGAATAAGCTTTCTGCGCATTTGTGTAATATGCTGTTTCTGGTTAAGGATCGGTGAATCTTCGAAAAAAGAGTCGATGTTTGTGCTTCAGGCCGGGGCAGAGCTGCGGCCCCCACTTGGACGTGTCTGATTGGTGGAAGCATTTCCTCTCCGCCTGCCGTGGTCAAGTTGGCTTCGAGACAGACGGCGAGCCTTGCGCAAACGATCATGCTATGATGTTAATTTCCCTTTAGGCTACTTTCAGTGCTCATTGGTCGATTGTTTGATTGTTTCAACGTCTGTTTTAGCATTGACTATCGATATCGAACATCGAATTCGGTGCATTTGCAATCGCGTCCTGCGGCCCTACCTTCTGGGTCTGCGCACTGATCTCGATGGATGGAGCATACAACCGATGACGAGAGGGGTTCAAGCGAACCCTCAGCAGCGCAACTTGATACCAATGACAGCGACGCCATCAAGCACAATGTGAGCGACCCCAGTAGTGGTGACACTACTACATCGTCCACATCAGAAACCCACGATACGAATGGCATCACACCATTCCCCGCATTACATCCTGGTCTCGATACGAACGCAGACACGAACCAACCGCGAAAGGACAGACCTATTTCAGGCGTCGTGCCGCCATACTGGCGCCACCAAAGAGCTCTTTCGCGCGCATCGCTGGCTTCTTCGGTTGATACGCACCGGAGCTCGAAACCCGCTATTACTCTCGAAGACCACACGGCAGACCCCAATGCGACAACTACGCGAGGATTATGGGCGCGAAGCGTGACGATAGATGACCACGTCGTTGTATCCGGAAAGACGGGAATAGGAGCTTATGTCGTTTGGATGTGCAATGTGCAAACATTAGACGTACGTCTGCCACACCACCCGAAACCCTCTTCTTATAAGATCGCTCTGCTAATGAAAATGCTCCAGGGTGGCCCCATGATGATACCCATGCGGTACTCCGAATTCGACGAACTCCGCTCCTTACTTGCAACCGCCTTTCCGCATGCACGCAACGCTTTACCACCCTTACCTCCCAAGAGCGTGCTGTTCAAATTCCGAGCTAAATTTCTGGAGTCGAGACGCACAGGCCTACAATATTTTTTGAATTGCGTGTTGCTGAATCCCGAGTTTTCGGGGTCGCCAGTTTTGAAGGACTTTTTGTTTTCAAGGGTTGGTTAATTATTTGAACTGAGCTAGGTCTTCGAGTTGCTTACGATATACGGGACGTTTTCCTCTTAAACATGTACATATTATTGTTCCTACGAGTCTATATTCTTGATATCACCCTCGGCGGTACCCTAAAGCTTAATTCTAATGATCTGCCAACGGTCTAAAACCAACACAAAATGTGCGATATAACTGGTCAATTGCTCAACCAGACCACCCGGCATCGAGTCATGTCATCTTCTCGGATAAAGCGGATACAGATTGACTCTGCATTTTCAGCTGGACGAATCGGAAATAAGAATTTAGGGCATGTTGGTTCGGTGTAACACTGGGATGTTCAGCCGGGTATGCCATGGCGTAACAAGGCTTAGATTGATAAGATGGAATTGATATTAGTTGCTGAAACCGGCTGCAATACTTTAGAACAAAAAAGGTTACCGACAGATTGAAAGAATGAACAAAATGGCCCAGTGGTACTTGTATGTTCTACTTCATCTACGCCTCATTCTTCGAGGGAATGGAAGGATTGACGGTCTCGAAATGCTACTACGACCTAGAGAAGGTGCGCGCAAAAGAGTTTGAAGAGCGAGGCGAGAATACCTGGTGGATCAAAGTGCTGAACGTGGTATTGGTTTGGCAGGATTTGCCAAAGATGTGAATTGAATGATGCATTCACGCATAAATTAGGGCTTCATCTATCGTAAAGCCAAACAGAGAAGAATACAATAGTATATGGAATAGCGAGATGGTATCATACCAAAACAAGATAAGAACCAGATGACACAGGATGCAGGATGCAGAATGTAGGAAATCATCGCTTGCCTTCAGGAGCTGGCACGCCCTCCTCGGGAGCTGTACCCGGCACACCCCTCCCACGAATCGTCATTGTTTGACTCTCCTGCGTCGATCCTCTCCTCGTAATTTGCCTCGCAATATTGGAAAAGAAACGGGTCTTCTTTCCACTGCTCTTCTCTTCCTCAGTCGTTATTTGATCAACTGTGGTCGTCGTAGTCTTCTTCTGCGTCGGTCTAGTTCTCGACACATCTGGCACCTCCTCCCCCGCTTCTTCGCTATCCTGCTTATTGGCAATCTTGGCCTTCTCCTCTTCAATCTTATCCTTGACATCTTTCTTCTTCTGCTTAAACTTCATATACCCTTCAATACCAACAAGGACAGCGTAGGACCGGCTGATCGAAACACGGGACATGTCCACGCCATTGTTTTGGAGTGCGTGCACAAAGGCACGGAAATTTGCTGCCGGGGGTCGATAGTGACCACTCAACGGCGACAAGCTACGTAGCTGGCCATCTTTGATCTTGATGAGGCCTGCGGCCGAGATGCGTGCCCCGCGCAGAAAGGAGGAGTGTTGAAATGCGCCGGACTCTTTGATGCCAATGTATATTCGGAACGAGGTATCTATTCGGTCAGTGCTATCATTATAGAATTAGAGAAATGAGCTCACCAGCCACCTGTCAAACGTTAGTGTACATATGCCAAGCGTACAAAGCATGGAAAGGGACGTACAAAAATCCACTTGTCCCTCTTTTTTAATGACTTTTGCATCAAATGATTAAAAATCACCGCCGGACTAACATATTCAATTTTCTTGATCCCTTTTGCATTATCAAAATCCGGATTCATATACCGCTGAATTTCTTCATCAGAATCCTCTTCGTCACTTTCATCATCTTCGGTGTCGGTCGTCAGAACCTCATCGCCTTCCTTTGTATACTCCCTAAACGTAGGCGTCTTATCCTCTACCGGCACAACACCACGAATACTATCCTTGAATCGCTCACTGTCCGTCCAGACGCGTTGCCCATTTTTGGCCCATCGAAAGCGGCCATTAACATCTACAACGACGAGGTAGTCTTGCCGCTCTTCTCGGCTTAGGTATCGTACCTGCTCGCGCTCAAGTCTGTCGCGCGGGACACGCTCGATTTCGACGTCTTTGCCTTCGCCATAATCGAGCCAGTAGAAGAAGTTTTGTTTCGAGGGGCTGTTTTTCCATATACTGTGATAAGCGCGCAAATTGCTGCCGTAACGATGTTTTGTGTCGACCTTCAAATGAATTAACGGTGATATGCGTTTAGTATTGGTGGGGGGCTTCTGTATACCATTTCCAAAAAATACTGTAAATCCATCATCTTTGCTTTCTTCTCCACTTCTTCGGCGGTACGGGTCGGTATCAGTGGTTCTCGATGATGCTTCGTATTTGCGGTTTGTTGAAATGTATGCACCCTATGCGCCTGTGCGCCACTTTCACTCTTTTCTTCTGAGACATTCTCTTCCACAAGCTTGTCTTGCATGTTATCATCCCCGCCCGCTCTCAGAGCAATCTTTCCTGCTAATTTCCACTTGCGTCGTACTTCGGGTGAGAGACCGCTCTGACTAGTGCGCCGACGTGCATGCTCTGCTTCTTGCTCCTGCTCCTGCTCTTGTTCGTCCTCGTCTTCATGTTGTATAATATCATCCCTATCATTATCGTCTTGTTTGATGTCGTTGTTCGTCTCGGCATTGTACTGGTTCTTCATCGCCTGGTGCCATTGCGCTTCCTTGACAGCTTCAATCCAGCGAGTTGAAGACGATAGAGACCAGCCTTTGAGTTCTCGGCGCGTTCGATAGCCGCGATAATACCTCTACAACTCGATAATTCAGTATACTCAGTATCATTAGAGGGGGGCAGACGTACCTGAATTGTCTGCGCAGCTTGTTCCTCGTGTTTATTTTCTGCCTCGTCGGACGATTTGAGAGGGTCCGTGACGTCATGACCGTTAGCAACGGTCGCGGGGTCGAACGCAGGCATTTCGCAGTTGAGTCGGTGGTGAACTCATGAAACTGTAAGAAGTGAGTGCATACGCAGGTGCAGATCGTAAATGAATATGCTCAAGAGAGGGTGTTTAGAGTTCAGGGTGGCTGTGTCGCATATTGAGTATTGCAAGGGAGGGGATGTTGGTCTTGTTGAAATTACATGTGGCGCCCGCTCCATGTCTTGTCACATCATTTGACCCCAGCTGATACCTAGCCCTAAGATCAGCATGAACTGAAGAGGCCAGCAGATTCGAGATTATTAGAATATACTGAGGCTAAAATCGTTCAATTCGTTCTAGTTCTCTCAATTTAACTAGTAAATATACACAAACTCATCATTTTGACGATCCGTCAAATCCAAAAACGCATTCTCGCCAATTTCATCCTGCATCTCGAGGCCACCGCCAACATTGGCCTGGTGCTCTGGCTCAGCTTGCTCAACCTGCTCAACCATATCATCCTTCTTGTTGTCCTCCACAAAATCATGGTAATGTTTCTGCATGGAATGATCCACCATCTTGGCCGGTTTGCCATTTGCGACGCGCTTCTTTTCCTGACGCTTGTTCAGCCAAATGAGATTTACCCACTGCAGGGCGACGACGACAACAAGTGCAATGAAGATGGCAAGGCAGTCGCGGAGACCCGGATGGTAGGTGGGTGCGTCCTTGGAGTTGAAGAGTAAGGGGCCGACGATATTACCGGCGCTGCTGGCGGCGTTGTAGACACTTGCTACGAAAGAACGCTTTGTGGCACCGCCAGTGTTTCCGACAATCCAGGAGACGATGAGAGGGTTGCCGCCAAATAGAAAAGCGAGGAGGTAGTAGCCCACGAGCAAGGCCGCCGTATGGCCTGCGTGGGGAACGGCGTAGAGGATTGCGAGACCGGCCACAACTGGGATGATCAAGGCGAGCAGAATACTGGCTTTGATGCTTGTCTTTTGAGCGAGGTAGCATGCAAGCAGGATGACCGAAGTCTGCATGACGCCGAATGGCATGTTCAACAGACTAGTTTTGTACGAATCGAAACCGAATCCCTTCAAGATCAATGGGCCAAAGATATTGGTGACACTTGCGCCGACGTTGAGCAAGAAGGCCATGGAGAAGAAAAGCCATGTCTTGGGTTCGATAAGGGCTTCCCACACGTGCGTCCACTTGTACTCGCGAGAACCAGTACCCGTCTGATTGGCACGGAGACGTTCGACGGCCATACGCTTTTCTTCCTCGTTGAGGAAGCGTGCAGAAGCGATGTCGTTGTCGAGTAAAAAGAAGATCATGGGTACGGAGACAACAGTGAGCAGTCCGACAAAGAGGAAGATACTGCGAAGATTAGCATATTATTCTAACTTGGAGAGAAGGGGGAAGCATACATTTGCCATGGTTGTAACACGTCCGAATGGATATGGGCAAGACCGACACTCAATGCAGCAGAGAAGAGATTGCCGATACCGTTCGTTCCGTACCACAGAGCGACTCTCAGAGGCTGCTCAGCTCGTCGATACCATTGAGCAGTAATAACACTGAACAACGGTAAACAACCAGCCTCAAATAATCCCAAGAAGAACCGAGTTGCCAGAAGTCCACTGAAATTGTGACAAGCAGACATCGTCGCCGCAGCAATACCCCATCCCAAGACTAGAGTAGGCATCAAAATCCGATGCGGCACACGCACAATTAAATATGAAGAAACAGGCTGCCATGCCAATTGAGCTATAGACGCGATCGATCCCACCAACGAGTACTGACTCCCTGTCAGACCCGTGTCCTCACGCAAACCAAAAGTGGCTCCGTATCCTAGTACGGTCTTGTCGACGATTTGCAAGAAGTAAACCCACATTAAGACGACAAGGATGCGCTTGTCCGTTTTGCGACGGATGCGCTTGGAGTCTTCCTCTGTGAGGAGGACGCGCTCGCCATTCACGAGTTTGGCGGCGCGGTCGGCGTGTTTGATGGTCTCGTCGTCAAGGACATGTTGGTGGTGGGCGACATCGATTTTGTCTTGATCCGACATGATTCTACCCCAGTATATGTGTGGTTCAGGAAGACAGTATATGCAGGACAGTCACGCAAGATGAAAAGAGAAATCTCATAAGATGCCGGATGGGATCCTCTCTTATATAGACAGTCACCACCCGACACTAACAAGCCGTCCTCCGCATTTTGCCTGGGAACACCCGTGGATGATGGATGCCGTGCCGACCTCGTGAGTCTGGAGTATGGAGAAGCTCGAGTTGCCGTCGGAGAACCCCCTCTTTGTGGGGGGACGACTTTTCGAAGAGCCAATCATTCTGCCTCATTGTGGCTCCCCCACGGGGAATCCTACTTCGTCCCATTTATCATAACAAATTGTAGCGACGAATGTACGTACGACCTGTCGAACTGGCTTATGGCTAGCTCGTGGGTAGCTCATGGGTCACGTCACGTCTACCGCTGAATCGTGTGTAGAGTAAGTTAAGTAGCCACAGACATACGCGACAGGATACATGGCTACCCCCACGCAAACCAGACGTTTCTTTTCACCCCAGACTTTCATCCCCAATTTCTAGGCTTGGTTTAGTCTTGGTAAACGCGCTAACTCCTGAACACAGCCAATCACAATCCTCCAAAGAGCGGACTAAGTCTTCCTATCCCAGTTTTCCGAGCATCGGCTGACTCTAATAGCTCCTTGCAAAACTCGGATTCGCCTCTTCCGGGATTTGATTCGCACGTGGATTGACTTTCGGGATCTGGTTGCGCGACTAGCCAGATGCGTCGGTTAATGAACTTGCCTGCTGTCAATTGCCGGCCGACAGAATGATTGGTGGATTAAAATGTTTGCCGTCATTCCGTTGAGATAAGCGACGCGTAAGGCTCGCTTCGAGTACCTAAGTGCATCGGTTATACAAAGATGGATAGTGAGCGACGAGGGCGGAAATCCAGCAGCTTCTCTGATTGGCCAAATCGAGGCAGGTACCCCAAGATTGAATCGTGAATTAGATCACGTGGCTTGCCTGCATAACACCTTCCACAGTAGGGATGTATCCAGCCATTAGGTCATATGTATCTTCTAATTCTTGATTCCCCCAGCCACCAGCCATGAAACAAGGGCTATACTTCGACAGACTGCAGGAAATCAACCACATCCCTCAGCAGATCCTCTGAATACCAATGACCAAGTCCCTCATACTCCCTCCAGCAGACATCGACTCCAATATCTTCCAAACAGCTCGCTGCTTTTCGGCCAAGCCAGATGTCTACACGATCATCCTCAACACCATGCCCAAGGAAGACAGGGGTGTGCTTGAGCATGTCCGACTTTGAGCGAGCAGGCATGTCGAGTTCCTCTCTTAGCCACGCAACTGCAGCGTCAAATGCATCTTGATCACCACCTTCTGTGTTATTATCTCGTTCGAAGAAATCGTCTTCATCCTCTGTTGAAGCTGCTACATCCTGCATGCACCCGGCAAAAGGGAGCCAGCCACACATGCCAACCACGGCACCCAGCTTATCTCCTTGCCATAACAAAGCAGCAACCAGCGCCGCTGCACAGCCCTGACTCAACCCGCCCAAAATTACATGGCACGCACCTCCAGGAACCAACTCGATCTCCTTCTGGAGTAACGTGTGCACATATTTTGTAGTTTCCTGAAGGCCCGGCACTTGAAGCTCCTCCCGCTCCTGTGCTGGCGGGTCGAGTTTCCAGTTGTTGAACCACTGGTGTGTGAGTGAGCGATTGTAGACATGAGCGCGGCTTAGCGGTGCGCTGGGAAACACGAAGCGGGCATGCGGAAACCTGGTCGTGAGGGTTTCATTATTGATTGGGTGCGCGAGGAGGTCAGGGCCAAACTTGGGGCCACTGCTTCCTCTGCCGTGCAGCAGGATGAATGTTTGTTTCGGTGGCTGCTGTTGGGGGCCGACCACGAGTGGTTCTGGGAAATCCATTGCAATTTTAATCTAGTTGAGTATAGAGTAGGCCTATTGATACTTAGGTTCTAGTTTAATTTATTGGGTAGGGGATAGAGTATGATTTGGCCGGGGAGTTCGGAGAAGTCTGTATTTATCTGATTCTGCACGATCGTCTGACGCGCACCCTGCCTGTCGAGTCTGGACTCTGTCGGCCAGCGATGTTGACTAACCTTACCAAGCACCACGGCATATTGTTGGTCGGCCAAATCCCTACGAGCCACGTGTTTCTGCCATATTTCTCAGGTGTCAATTCCTCGTCTCGAAAAGGGGTCATTTATCATCGGCGATTCGGGATTCCATTCGAGCCATGAACTGCTATGCTGGTATCCGAAACATCATGTTAGCAGACACATTCACATGCTCAAGAATAGAATAATCGGCGTCCGTTTCTTGACTCCCCGGTGCAATTAGACTTGTTGGAAAAACGTCTGTCTCCACTTCTCGAGCTATCTCTTCAGCTGTGAGATTAAAGTTTATTAGACATGATCCTACCGTTGACTTTACTGCTTTTTTTGTCATTTTGTGATATCGAGCTGAATACGATGACAGCGCGCTAAGTATGCTGTAGTAAGTATAGTTTCTCGAGGGATCTCACCTCAAACATCTCTCATCTTCAAGTAGATTCAACACCTCCATCAGTGCTGGGTGTATTAGCTACGAGTATATTAGCTAAAAGAGTACAATAATGGAGGTCATCCCCGTTCCGGCAACAGACCAACAAAAACCCATCCCCAACATCCGAACCCGCTCATTCTTCATCTTCGACACTCGCCTCGATGAATCAACCTTACGATCAGGCCTTGATGATCTGATCCGCAACCACTGGCGCAAACTTGGCGGTCGGTTGGTGGCTCGCACGGGCGACAAGAATTGGGAATACCGCGTTCCCGAAACATTCGATGCGGACGAAAGCAAATATAAGCTATTCGAATGGTCATCCACCGAATTCGACCATGTCATCGATAAATGCGCGCCGTTGCAGTTCTTTCACAATGTGCCGTCTGCAGATAAAGGTGTGACGCTTCTGCATTCGTGCAAGGAGGTGGATAATATCGTCAGACCGGCGACATGGCCGCATGATCGAGAAGACGAACCAGCTGCGGGTGCGCCACTGCTTTTTGTGCATTTGTCGTTGTTCACGGATGCCACGGTCGTTGCGTTGGGTTGGCCGCATATGCTCGCGGACCAGATGGGTGTTGCGAATATTGTGAGAGCATGGTTCGACCTGTGCTACAAGAACGAGACTCCACCGGAAATGCTCGGATATAATGAGGACGTGCTATCTTCATCCACGGCCAAGAAGGATTATGCAGACCACCCGCCCAATGAGATACATCGCAAAGGTTGCTCGCGCGTTCGCAACAAATGGGAATATATCTTTATAATTATGGGATTTATTCCTGAGCTTGCCTTCAACCGCAAGGAACAGTCGCGTATTGTATTCTTTCCACGGCCGATGTTGGATGCGCTGAAAGAGCGATATCGCAAGGAATTGACTGAGCAGTATGGGGTTGATCCTGAGATCAGTAATGGCGATATCATCAATGCCATTTTAACAAAGGTAGGTCTCGCTCCGCTGGTTCTAATATATGACTGCTAATACCTTTTGTAGTTCGCCCGAATACACGATAAGAAAACTCGAACACTTGCGCTCTCGCAGCTCGTCAACTGTACGCTGTTCCCTATCCATCCTATATACCCTTGCATACTGACAATGCGTAAAGTACGCGGCCGCCACGACACCCTGATTTCTCCCCCCCGTCAAAGAAGCTACATCCACAACGCCTTGCACTACACAACCTGCCGCTTCCGCATGAAGCCTACCATCCCGGTACGCGACATCGCATACCAAAACCGGCAAGCCCTAAAGGCGCAGACAAATCTTTCCACTTTCGAGATTGGTCTTGCCGTGATGCGTGAACAGGTCCGGCGGGGCCAGCCGATACATATCTGCGAGCCGTTTGAGAGGTCGTATTTCGTGACCAATTGGTGTTTGGCGTGGAAAGGGTTGGAGGATATCATCCCTACATCTGCAGATGCGCCAGGAGCCATCAAAGAAAAAATCGTGCAGAAAGGGGAAGAGAATGAGACCGAAGAAGGTACCACTACCACCACCACCACCGGCACAAAACCCAAGGTGATGGTTTTGGGCCACAGTATGGAAAAGAATACTCCTGGTCGATGTATGTTCCCTTCCCCACGTCGTTCTTCTTGGTGTTGGCTAATGATATGGTGATATAGATAGCTCAACGATTATGTGTCAGACACCTGAAGGATACTGGTGCGACTTCACTGCCATCGACAAAGGTTGGAAGTTGATTGAAGAATACTTGAAAACGGATCCAATGTTGGAATATTTCTGAGCCTCTATACATCCTGCTTGCCTGATACCAAATGCATTTATTGATTCATTGATTCATTGTTTAAAACGCTTTATAACCCAATAAACACCCAATAGTCTATTTCATTCATGGCTTTGTTTGGCTTGTCAGTTGACAACTGTTGTATTCTAGAATTCGTTTATAGCTTATAATTTATAAAATAGATATGAACATAACACTGGTGCATTAATTGACGAACCGAATCGTAAACTAACTAATAAGCTAGGTAAATACATATCATAATGTCTGGTTGGAATATTAGACCGACAAAAAGACAAGAGTATAAATACAGGCCCGAAGAAAGCAAGGAAGAAACAAACGCTCAGACAGCAAGACATGAGCATTACAAGAGCATGCTTTTCAATCTCAGATCGGTGACATAGGAAATGTAGCGAGTGTGATTCTCAAATTTTCAAAAAGGAAAAAGGTGTGGAACAACTTTGGAAATGGTTACTTCTTCTTCCCGAATCCCAACGACTCAGTAATCGAGCCGAGTCCCAAACCTTCCAACAACTTATCGACTCCCAAACCGCCCAACAATCCTCTGACCAATCCTCCAAGTCCGAGACCATCAAGCAATCGACTCACAAGACCAAGCACACCACTCAACAACAGTCCTACGGCGGCAATGATCTGGAACAACGGCTCGGTAAGCAGAGACCACAGAGGGTTGAGCTTCTTCTTTGCATGTGGCATATCCTGAATACGTTTGCGCCCGTTATCGATTGTTTTTACGACTGTCTGGGTGAGTTCCTTGAGGGCGTCGGCGAGACGATATTCTTCGGGACTAGCTTCATGGGTTTGGGCGCGCGCTTTGGCGGTTGCAGCGATGCGGCCGTCGGGGTCGAGAGCGCGGATTGCGCCGTTGCATTCTTGGAGCATGCGGCCGCCTTCTTCGAGGAGCGGTTTGACGTCATTTACAAGCTTTTCTTCGTCGAGTTCACCTTTGGGGGTGCGGTCCGCTTTTTCAATCAGCTAGAAGATGTTAGTAATGCGTGAAGAACGAGAAAACAGGGAGCTTACGTCGGTGATTTGCTTGCAGACAGGCTGGATTTTGCCTAGAGTATCTTGCACAATAGCGCAGATACGCTCGGCCAACTTGCGGTCATTCTCTTCTTGCTTCTGCTTATCCAGCTCCTCCGGAGAAATCTCCTCCTTGGGTTCTTCTGGCTCGGGCTCGGGCTCCGGGATGTTTTCGATCAGAGTAGCTTCACCAATCTTGTTGCCGTCATTGTCGACAATGTTTCCGTTGTCATCGACAGTCTTGCCAATGAGGTTCTGCAATTTACCATCTGTGACCTGACCGATGAGATCGCCATTCTCGTCGCGGATTTCACCTTGCCTGTTGACCTTACGGCCAGACATGGGGTTGATATCACGCTTCTTCTCTTCTGGCTCCCATCGTTCAGCCTTGCCAATGACATTGCCGGACTTGTCGAGAATGTCACCGTCCTCATCAACAGCACGGCCAATAAGCTTCTTAGCATCCCCTTCAGTCAAACGACCAATGATCTTCTCGGAGCCATCAACGACAACACCGTCCTTGCCGACCTTGGCATCATCAAAGCCATAAAATGTGCCTTCGGGCTTGCCTTGTTCGTTGCCGGGAATAAGCTCGGCGCGACCAATGACCTTGCCGTTGTCGCTCCAGATCTGGCCCATGCCATCAACGCGCTTGCCAGCTAGCTTCTTAGGATCACCTTCAGCAATACGGCCAAAGACAGTGCCATGCTCATCAACAACATTGCCCATCTTGTTGACCTTCTTGCCTTCAAGGGCCGAGAGATCTTCCTCCTCTTCAGGCTCTTCCTCGGGAGGCTCATAAGGCTCAGCACGGCCCTTTACGTTGCCATGCTTGTCGAGGATGTCACCATCCTCATCAACAGCACGACCACGTAGCTTCTTGGCATCACCTTCGACAATCTTACCAACAATGTTTCCTTCTTCATCCTCGACGAGACCGTCCTTGTTGACGATGAGACCCTCGAGACCGCCAAAGATACCTTCAGGCTTAGTCTCGCGTTCATCCTCAGGGATCTGCTCAACACGACCAACGACCTTTCCAGCATCGTTCCAGATCTGACCTTCATTGTCAATCTTGCGACCGGCGACTTCTTTCAAGTTACCCTCGACAACACGAGCAATGGGTACACCATCCGGTCCAATAACGTTTCCGATCTTGTTGGGCTTGAGACCGGCAACGCTGGAGAAATCTGGCTTCTCAGCTTCGGGCGCGGGCTCTTCTTCAGGCTGCTCGTAACGCTCAGCACGTCCAACGACGTTGCCGCGCTTGTCGAGAATGTCACCATCTTCGTCCACAGCACGTCCAACAAGTTTCTTGGCATCGCCTTCAACGAGTTGTCCGACGCGGTTGCCGTTGTCATCTTCAACCCAGCCGTCCTTGACAACAATGAGTCCCTCGAGACCAGCGAAGGCGCCTTCAGCATCACTGTCCTCAACGGGGATGGTGTGAGCCTTGCCAATGACGTTTCCGCGGCTGTCCCAGAACTGGCCCTTATCATCGAGAGTAACACCAAGTTTGGAAAGCTTCTTGGCGTCTCCTTCGGTAAGCTCACCGACAGGGACACCATCGGCATTGATAATCTTGCCAAACTTGTTCACCTTCAAACCTTCCAGGGTGGAGAGATCAGGAAGCTCAGGAGCGGCATCCTTTGCTTCGTCTGCGGCACCGTCAACGGCATCCTTGGCGGTATCTTGAGCTTCATCGCCAACGAGTGAGACACGCCCAAGGATGTTTCCATCGTCGTCAATGACAAGGCCTTTCTCGTTGACAGTCTGGCCAGCGATATCGTCGAGGTTGCCGCTCTCAAGTCTGGCAAGTACGTTGCCATCAGAATCAACAACATTGCCCTCGTCGTTGACTTGAAGGCCGTCGAGAGCAGCCAAGTCCTTGACGCCGTCAACAGCGTCTTTCGCACCTTCGGCAGCCTCTCCGGCCTTGTCAGTAAGACCTTCGACACCTTTTCCTGATTCTTCAGCTTCTTCTTGCAAAGCCTTCAAAGCCTCGTCGGCAGCTTCTCCAGGAACAACCTCGACCTTGCCAAGGACATTTCCTTCCTTGTCCAAGACCTCGCCCTTTTCATTAGGCTTCTTGCCAGCAAGGTCCTTGACTTCCGATCCTTCAGCAATTTGACCAATGACTTCACCTTCCTCGTCAAGGATCTTGCCCTTCTTGTTGATCTTCTTACCCTGAAGGATCTGGATTTGGGGAATCAATCCTTCAGTAGCTTCAGTGGCCTGGTCCTTGACATCGTCCACAGTGTCGCTGACTTTCTGAGCGGCGTCGTCGGGAGACACAATCTCAACACGGCCGATTAAGTCTCCATCTTCGTCGAGGATCTCACCGTCATCGTTGACGATTTGACCAACGAGGTCTTCGGGGTCACCTTCAACGACTTTACCGACGACGTTGCCAGCTTTGTCCTTGATTTCACCGCCATCAGCAACAGGCAGGCCGTTGAGGTCAGCAAGTTCGGGAAGCTTATTCTTGACGTCCTCGACCTTGTTCTCAACGTCGTCAGGAACGGCCTCTTCGGCAGTTTCTTCAATGTCGCCCAGGTCGGCGCCGTTCTCCTGAATAGTTTTGAGTGCTTCCTCGGGGGAAATGACTTCGGCGCGGCCTATCAAGTCACCATCCTCGTCCAAAATCTCTCCAGACTCGTTGAGAGTCTGTCCGATGAGATCTTCTGGGTCGCCCTCGACAATGCGGCCGAGAACGTTGCCAGCCTTGTCCTTGATCTCACCGCCCTCAGAAACGGGGAGACCCTTGAGGTCTTCTAGAGAAGGAAGCTTGTCCTTGACCTGATCGAGTGTTTCGGTGACCTTGTTCTGGACATCGTCGAGAAGCTCCACGCGACCAATGAGATCGCCATCTTCGTCGAGGATCTCTCCATCGTCACCAACAGTCTGGCCGACGAGGTCTTCAGGGTCACCCTCAACGACTTCTCCGAGGGGATTACCCGATTTGTCAAAGATCTTACCACCCTCGCCGACCTCAAGACCTTTCAAGGCAGAGAGGTCAAGCGGGAGGCTGTTGGCAATATTGCCAACAGTACCTTGAGCAGTGTCCTTGGCACTACCAGCAGCACCGTTGACGTTGCCCTGGCTCAAACTACCCGCGACTCCGCGAAGGCCACGGGCAAAGCTGTTGAGGCCGTTGCCGGTGCGACTGAAGAAGCCACCGGTAGCAGAGCCAGAGGCCTGGGACTGGTTGTCGCCGAGCTCATCACGCTGCTCAGTGGGTGCAGAGACAGACGGTTCGGGGAGGTCCTCCTCTTCATCGTCCTGCTCCTCTTCGCCTTCATCCAGGTCACCGTTGTCTTCAAGCTGGATGCCAGCCTCACCGTCCTGTTCCTGGGGCTCTTCCTCCTCTTCCTCAGGCTGCTCCTCGGTCTCCGCTTCCGGCTCAGGCTCAGGCTCAGGAGCCCTCTGCTCAAGCCTCTTTTTAGGGGCACTCTTCTTCCCCGTTGCCGGGCGAGAAGGAAGATCCTTGGTAGCCGAAGCTGGAGACGACGTACGCTCGGCAGCCGGGGTGATTGTATCGTCCACCTTGCGTTTCAACTTGCGGGGCGTCTTCTTGTCGGCCTGCCTCTGCGTTTTGGATGCTGCAGACTTTGGAGAGCCTCCCTTGACCGAGGAAGCGGCGCTCTTGGCCTTGGTAGGGGTCGATGGAGCTTCGCGGGGGGTTCTCGAAGTTGCTTGAGTTGCCATTTTGCTTTGGTTGTGATGATTCGTTTCGAATTCGATGCAAATCAGATGAATGCGGTGTGTAATGTCAAATCCAGTGCTTCGTCTTGCCCGGTATTGGCGGTTTGCTGTTCGGGTAGAGTCGAGGTAGTATACAATTGAGCGGCCTATCGTATCGTAATCGTAATCGTAACCGTGTGAAAGAAAACTGCAACCAGTGTAATAAAAGAAATATGAAATGATTCGTCAATGCTTCGTGATAATAGTTCCAATATTCTGCTAGGAGAAAGGAAGAGAGATATCGTCTCGGCCGCAGGAGTGACTGCGGTCATATATAAAGAGACATCATCGTGGAAGCCTCAGTGTGCCAGGCTACGTCATTGTTTATAGGTACCAGTGGCTGCCTGGGTGTATCAGGAGTTAGCAGATGATGGTGATGATGACATGCGAGCAGGGATTCCCATGGATGGGCCTGTACTCTGACCGACTGGTCCATCGGACGTGGTGGTATGTACGGAGGATAGTCTGGAGTAGTACCTGGTCCTCCCCCGCTCGGTATGTCACTGGCCCAGTGGCTGCCTGTCAACACACCCGTACTTGCCCTGTGCACACGCCAGGCCGACGCCACAGTCGATATGGGTGGGTGCCCTCCATGAGGAAAGAGCGGATACTGAGGCTGGTGTGATGGAGCACCGCCAGAGCTTCTACTGGATCATGGTTGCGTCAATGGCCCAGCTGTCATGCTTTTATGCCGAGCCCTGGTTACTTGCAAACGTAGGTAACTCGTGGGCTGGAATGACTCGTAATCTCTGGGCTCTAGTCTCGAGATTCGTCACATCTAATCGGCCATACGTTCAACATCGGACCGATGCTACATCAGGCCATAAACTTCTTCAAAACGAGATGTAACATGTCCTGCACCAAATGTATGTGCCAATGGCCATGCCACAACAAACCTCTCCCACACGGAGAGCGACCCGCTGATATCATCCCAGTGGGGCCCCACCCGCTAAGCGACATTGGGATGACGTTTTCCACTCTCTGTCGGTATATGACTGGCCAGAGTCAATTTTGGCAGATAGGGGTCTGTGCTTCGACCGTTATACATCGTACATCAGATATAATTTCTGCGCTGCATGGAGTTCTGCTGGTCTCCAGGGCTGCGGTGACATGCTGCTTGTACATCACGAATGATCGTGACATCTCTCTACCTACAGGGAGTCGACTCAATATAATGAATGAGAGTACGTGGAGTATACAAATTGCTAGCGAATACCCGGATTAATCGGCCTCATTCTTACCGGCGCCAGGATGTATTGCACAGGGTACACAAGTCAAGGTCTGGCCGGTCACAGTTGACGTAATGGCGTTAGGGTACGTGCTGACAATCGTGTGGCGTCGACCGAGTCCATCATCGGAGAATAAATGTCGATCCAACATAGCGCTAGTATGCGGAGCACGAAGTAGTACGTATATCACTAACTGTTTATACGTCGTGTGTCGCGGACATAATCGACTCATCCTCGGACCAGTGTGGGAAATACTCGGTACAGACGGAGTTCAACATGTCAACTAGTAGAGTACCATGGCTCCCATCGGCAATACTTGAATAACAGGACCACGTTCGTACTAAACCAGAATAAGTATCAGTATTATCACTAAACAGTTAAAAATCTCGCCGTCTTCTGGCAGAAAAAGACTCCACCGTACCGTGATCCGTTATCGATAAGCAACGCTCTGGCGAATCACAAAATGTCCGATCCACGTTTTTGGCGTGGACCCAGCCTGGACTAGCAGGAGAGATCGGACTGTGGCGTTGGCGCTTAAGCGAGGTGTTAAATCAAGTTTGATGGGAAATGTGAAGCACCGGTCGCTTGGCATCGTCATGTTTATGACTTCATTTAATATTGATTTAATTTGATGCGTATTGTATTGTCGCGAGTGGCTGGAAATGGGCGCTACTACATAATACGTTGCATCAGCTAGCAACGCTCTAGATTATGTGGCAATGTCTGTGTTATTGTATTTTGGCGGCATGTCAATTACATTATTCGCATTGAGTTTTATACGCAGCTCCACCTAGCAGCTCGTTCCAGCCACCTGGCTTCAATGGTCCACGGTGTACTCCGCAATGGCCCTGTGTATATCTGCATCGCTCACCCGCCAGCATCAAGCAAAAAATCCAATGCTGGCCACGGAATATCGACCTCCCGTTTCGTTGAGGGGCCAATTGTCAGCAAAATCTTTTTGTGAACTACATCGAATTTTGGAAATGCATAGACCAGGCGCACGGAATCGGGGATTTGGGCGCTTTCCATAATCACCGCGTCTGTAGACTGATACCGTTCCCTTTCACTGTCACTGACGACAGAGTTGTAGTCTAGGCTACTGCTGTCGGGAGCTGCTGTAGCAGCTTTCTCTTCGATGGCGATGGCCTTCTCAGCAACCATCGCGAGAAGATGACTGTTGAAGAACCCTTCCTGACGAGGCGCCGAGCGGAGAATGCCAACTGCCCTGCGGCGAATGATCGGGTCCCGGCAGAGAGTAGCAACTTCATACAGCGGTGCTAAAATGCCGTCGTCAAGACAAAAGACTGGCTGTATTGGGTTGCCGTCTGGTGAAGATTGATTCCCGTAGCCATGCTTCACCACCGACGCCGCCAAAGAAACAATCTCTGCAAACTGATCATTGTAATCGTCCCAGGAGAACAGCGATCGTTCATTCTGATATATAGCCCTCTCACTCGCCCTCGCGTACTGGTAATACATCATCATATGAAGCTGATGAATCTTGACTATTTTCGAGCCGATTTGTTCTCCAACAGACAGATGTCTGCGAGATTCCTCGAAACGAGCGAAAGCGGCGCACCATCGAGGAACCGACGATCCGATTTGGTCAAATAGATATTCCGATGTTTCAGGGGCTTTGCCTATTGAGACAGCCTGCATGATGTTGCGGTAGTGTATTACGTAGCTGCGTTTGAGTGTAGAGAGACTAGTGGCAGCTTCAGCTATGGAATCAAATGATTCTGGAATTGCCAATGGAAAGTCCCGAGCCGTCTCAGGTCTTTCCAGAGGGTCATGTCCCGGGACTTGAACCTCGATGCGTGTCTGATCAGTGGTCAGCACCATCTGAATTGAAGTAGAGTATGGCTTACTAATGTCGATGTTTGAGCGTGCAAGTATACGAATATATTGCGTATGCTTTCCATCTCCAGGTTTGACACCGTAGACGGAAGCAGGTGAGGATGCCGGAATATGCCACAGCTGCTATCATAATAGACATCGCGGAGGATCATGGTGCCGCTGCAGACGTGATTGACGGCGGAGGTGTAGTGTCCGGAGAGGACCTACTTGATGAGCTAGTATTCTTTTCCTTGTCTCTCATTTCGCGGATCGTCGAGTGTAATCTGAAAATAGTAGAAAGAAGAACATACCTCGAAACAGGTAAACAAAATACAACATATCAAGCATACATCCACAGTGATATTTCCGAACCCTCCAGCCGCGATTTTAGTCGTGTTGTTAGTAGGGTTGAGGAAGGCCCTGATTGCCGTCGAGTATTCATGTATAGTAAATGCATCTTGTTCGCGACGCAAGAAATTGGTTCCCGTAAGATCCTGTTCCCTATCAACGAATTTTTCGTGCAGCGACCCCAAGGCAATTATAGCATGCCAGACTGCTTTCTCGCGCTGACTCAGTTGTAGTACGAATATATTCCAAAATATGGATCCAGAGATGCCTGTTAGTGCAGGAGCTGTCCTCTCGTAAAAATACTGGAAGCATCTGTTTTCACGGCTATTCTGGGAAAAAGTTAAAGCTGATGGTGAGGATGCTGGTATATGCAGGTGCTTTGGTGGTGGTCCGTAACCATCGCATTTGCGACCTGTCGAGGAACACCGGTTGCAATTGGGGCGGGTCTCGTCACATTTTACGCGTCTTTCTATTGTCATCATTTAACAACTTCTTCAAACTCGGGTTTCGGCGACCAATGGCCGGCATGTAGGTGACGTACTTCTACAGGCTTGTTTAGTAATCTAATTTTATAAAACGTCTGACATTGTATTGCGACTTACTTGCATGTCAGACAGCCGGTCTTTGATTTGAGTCTATGTCTGTATTGCTTGGGCAAGGAGTCAAGCATATTTGCGTCAAACCGTCCAGCCATAATGTACGTGGTAGGTTGAAAGTATACGAAAGAGAAAAATGGCGATGCTGAGACATCCTGCATAGCACTACCTAATACATAGCTAGCTATCTCTAGTTAGTCCGGTCATCTAGCTCCATTCATACTAAACGCAGATATCACCAGATTGAAATCTCAAAATATCCGCACTGTTCAAAGAATGATAAACATCTGACTGATCAATACTCAAAAAACTTCTCCTTGATCGGGTCCTTCTCGCCCCCCTCAATCTGCTCCAAAAGCTTCCGTGCAGCCTTCTCATCATCCTTAAAGACATGCTCCGCCACCATCCTCTGCGGCGTCTCGCCCAACCACTGAAACAATGAGAAATCCAAAAACTGATCCGCCCGAAAGATCTCCAACATTTCTAGCGGCTCATCATCGCTTAGATTCTCAACGAAGTGTCCCATGTTCTTCGGCACAATCCCCACGTCACCAGCCATGTAATCAAAAGTTCGCGCATTCCCTTCTGCCGCGAAGACGGTGACTCGTGCACGTCCACGGAGGAAATACGACCATTCATCCGCATTGGGATGCCAATGCATTTCTCGGATTGCGCCCGGCTTGATTTTGAGGTGCGCCGCGGCAACTCTGTCAGAGATTGGGAAATTGGTCTTGGAATCTGTGATGCGGACTTCGCCGCCTGATGCGTCGATCGTGGGTTCCTGGGTGAGCATTTTGTGCGTGAATTTTTTGGTCGACTCTTTGAACCCCTTTGGCTTTTCGGACGATATTGACCCGGGCTTACTACCCTGGAAAATGTATTTTTCAGATTGGGGCAATGAGTTGAACAATTTCGGTGGTATGCGAAAATTCTCGCTCAGCACTGATTTCGGTGTGTGTCCTATTATTCGCATCTGTCAGTCATGGCTTGGCTTTTAGAGCGACAACAACGAAACATACTCATCCAATCAGTAACCAAGAAAGTAGATTCCTCGGAGAAATTCCCGTCGTCAAAGATAAGCAAGAACTCCGTTCCATTCGGACTCAGTCCTTGAATCGAGTGCGGATGGCCCGCAGGCCAGTACCATAAATCTCCCGCTTCGACATCATCAATGAAACTGCCACCTTCGGTATCTAGTCCGGTAACACGAGCTTTGCCAGCTATCATAAATGCCCATTCGGCCTCGTTATGCCAGTGCAATTCGCGAATCACGCCCTCGTCAAGACGCATATTGACGCCGGCTAGCTCTTTGCTGGTGGGTAGTTCGCGGATGGTGGTTTGGCGAGTCCACCCTCCTTCCTTGGAACTGTCAGAACGATACCTCCGTAGCAGAAGGGGAAAATACCTCAATTCTGGTATGCGAGTCCGCAAAACTCCATCGCATATTACTCAACGTCCCATGGTCCGTACTTGGCGGCCTCACCAGGTCCGGGTTCTGTCGTTCGCGATCTCTGTTTCGCGGGCCCATGACCGTTGCTCCGTCGCCATTGCGGAATGGCAATGGTTCTAGGTCTTCAGATATTGGATCGACTTTGCGATCGTAGGGGTCTCGGTGGCCCGGCGTAAAGGGCTCGTTTGTGGTTTTGCCATCATTGTTGTCGCCAAAGTATTGCTGCGATGAGGATGGAGGGATTCTGGCTAGGCGTTGATAGCTTTCGTCCGGGGCTGGGAATGCATTTGCAATGACTAGAAGCAATCCCAGGCCCGAAAGGATTGATTTATGCATTGACGTTGATAATTGTACCATTTCGCTGCTTGAATGACTGTCTACTCCAAGGGCGGATGGGCCAATCTTGTATTAATATGTAGCAGGCGGGGTAAGTACGCGTCACAAGCCTGCTGCAGCACCTCGATCAGCAATCTGTCTAGATATTCAAGTCTACTGAACAGTCGAGGAAATCAATTCTCCTGACAATTACCCTCCAAATATATATGCACAGTCCACGAAATAAGCTTCCGCGGATATTGCGGGTATATGGGGTACAGAAGCTTGTTCCATGCCACTGACGTCAACGACGCGACATATTGAGCTAGATGGACGTCTCTGATAAAGAAAACCCTGAATTATACGCGCGTAAGCAGTAGAGTGGATGAACCCTTTTCCGCTTGATCCGAAATGGCGTACAACCGGAATGCAACAGGGTTCGTATATTCGTAGAGCTTCGAGACTTTGAGAAGAGAATATCTCGAGCTCTGCGAAACGATCAATTGATATCTGAAGCTCTTGTGCCAACTCTTCGTTTGGCAATTTTTTTTTTTTTTTTCTAATTTATTACTTTCTCAGCTTTGCACCTTTTGTAGGTCGACATGACTCAACCGCGTGAAACGGATCCTCTGCTCCCGCATAGTAGCAACAATAACCAGAACAACCAGAACAATGTCTTCGGGAAACTGCTACACCACGTCAATAAGCCACTCTCAACTCATCGCACCGACCTGATCCTGCTCTACTGCTATGTAATCACCGGCCTGCTCGACAGCTCGGCTGTGTTTATCTGGGGCTCCTTTGTGAGCATGCAGACCGGTAATTCAGTCTATCTCGGCCTGGGACTGGCATCTCAAATAGCAGGTCCAGGCAATGGTGGCGACGACGGCCGCTGGATAAAATCCGGTATATCAATTGCCAGCTTTTGTCTCGGATCATTAATCTTTGCCGCCTTCCATCGCGCATTCTCACCGAGGAAAAGATGGGTTCTCATGACCAGTTTTGTCGTCCAAATGCTCTGTATATCCTGCGCCGCTGTCATAGTGACACTCGAACGACCGTCCAAGGACTCCCCGCTGACGTGGCGAGTCATTGTTCCGTTGGCCATGGTAGCGTTTCAAAGCTCCGGACAAGCGGTTATCAGCCGCGTACTAAAACTAGGCGGGTTGTCAAGTGTGGTCTTGACGAGCGTTTACTGCGATTTATTCTCTCACCCCGATTTTGTGTCTGGTGCAGCATTCAAAAAGGATGTCGAGGAGAGGAGGCGGGCAGGCGCCGTTGTGTGTTTATTACTGGGTTCTGTGATAGGGGGGTTTTGGGCGAGGAGTGAGGTTGGTTTGATGGGGGCCTTGTGGACGGCGGCTGGGATGAAAGGTGCTATTATTTTGGCCTGGTTGTTCTGGAGGGAGGATAGAGAGGATGTTGTAGCGCATGCTTGAACGTGGTTGGAAGACGGTCTACAGTTTTATGATACAAGGTTATACCAGTCAGCGAGCGCATAGAATCCCATATGTGCAGTGTTAGCTATATACATAGATATGTACCAACTTCCCGTCAACTAATATTAACAATTTTGTTCGATCATAATCACAATCACAACCATAATATTTTCAATCTCGACACCTCAGGTGACCATTAAGTGATCTAAGCCTGGGGGGCGAAACCAAGCTGGAGGTTGTCACCGTCAAAGACAACGTACTGGCTCTTGAGGAAAACATCACCGAGAATGCTGAAGCCAATGCCAGAGTTGGACTGGATGCCACCAAAGCAAGTGCCATCCCCGTTGGCAGCAAAGTTAATGTAGTCACCAGGAATAACAGCACCATAGTTGCCAATCTGGACAGTGAAGTCAGGAAGGCTGGTATTGCAGTCAAAGACGTATCCACCCTGGGAGCTGGAGTTCTGAGCACCGTCAACCTGGCTGTAGTAGTCGGAGACGATGCTGTCGTCGAGGAGAACGAGAGTGGTGCCAGTGTCGGCAATAGCGGAGAAGGAGCTACCACCAGAGCCAGAGCCAACGGAGTATCCGTCGGCAGTGAACTGCCAGAATCCCTGGCTGTTGTCGACAGCGGTGTAGGTAAGATCGCCGGTGTACTTGGACTGGTCAATGAAACCGAAATCGTAGCTACCAGGAGCCTGGTGCTTGAGGGTGACAGCAAAGACGGGGGTGTCGAGGCTGCTCTTGACGTTGTCGTAGAAGGTCTTCTGTTTGTTGGGGGTGACAGTGTTGATGGAAGAAAAGGCTAGGCCAAGGAGACCGTCGTTGCTGGTATCCTGGGAGAACTCGCTGCTGACCTGTGTCGCGACCTCAACGGCCTGGGAGTCGGCAGTGACACCACCAACAACGACCGTGTCCTTGTAGACAACGCCGCTGGCGGAGCTGCCGTCACCATAGGAAATTTCCCAGCTGGCGCCGGAGATTTTCTTACCGGTGCTGGTGTCGTAGGTGTTGTGGGAGCCAACACCTTGGGTGCTGGAGCTGTAGGTCCAGCTACGTTATATTAGCTTGATTTCTTGTGAAGACTCAGGGAACATACAGGTCGGCAGAACCAGTGTCAAAGTCAAGGTTCAACTTGCTGTTACCAGCCGTGACAGGAGTGACGTATTCCTCATCGTTTGCAGTGGGTTCGTTGGTAGCAGAGCCTGACTGACCAGAGGCAGCAGCAGCGGCGACGTTAGAAGGGATCGCAGCTCCATACTTGGCAAGGGCCTTGGCGTATTTGGCAGCGGGGTGGACGGCGGGCTTCTTGACAGCAACCTGGTTGAGGGAGAAGCTGGTGGTCTTGCTGGGAGCAGGGGCAGCTGCAGCAAGTGCCGACAGGGCCAAGGCAGAGACGACGGTCTTGGAGTTAACCATTTTGACAGAATAGAGTCCGAAAGATTGGGCTGAGAGTGAAGGACTGTGATTGTGATGATGACGAGAAGAAAAAGCCAGTTGATCGAGTGTACTTGGGTCGATATTTATACCTTTGGTCACGATATCAGCCGTCGTGAATCGAAGGATCAAGATAGCGGTGTCGCATCTTGTCGAGTCTGTGGTGCTTCTGACGACAGAACATGACCATGTCGATCACAAAACATTTGACCCAGTTGAGAAACATCGCCGACGGGGTAGTCTGATCGGAGGAGCCCCATCGTAGAAGGTCGTATCTTTGGAAACAGTCCGAATCAGGCAATCGCAATCAAAAAACAATAAACGCCTCAGCGAATCATGTCGGATTCGCGATTGGCACGTTTGATGACGTGCCGAATGAGAGGTGACTATAGACACACTGCCACTGTGTTTAGAGTGTAGATCTTGCCAGGTCGCGGCTTGGCCATTGCATTGACGTTTCATGCCTTCATTGAAGTTTCTCCAGGAGCGATGCTTTTAGTCCGGACATATCCGTTAATTGCTACCATGCGATGCTTGATCACGCATAAGCTTCAGCCCAATGATGAGGAGCCTCGCTCCTGAATCCCGAGGCCCTTGCGAACGACTAAACCTGGTTGGCGGAGGCTTGTAATAGGTAGCACTCTAGAAAGTTCAACCCCGTATTCAACTCCACCACTCTAGCCTAAATGCGGTAGGTCACAATGACCCGGACTGAGGGATTTGCTGAAACGGCTCGAGGGTGGATCTGATTTGCGATCCGTTGAGGCTCAGGATCCGCTTTCATTCTCCGTGCAATGAGTAGAACACGGTGGGCAGTAAGTAGTAATTTGCCGAAGGATGCGTCTGATGGGTGTCATGATAGGCAATACAACGTTGATATGTATGACTTGTAGGATTGATTGCCGGGTGTCTCATCATGTGTGGTTAATGCTGCACGTCGCAAAAATATTGCGATCGCCTGTAGAGTTACGGCGGTAACCAACGATGACACGAGACGCTACTCAGCCAGGGGTGGCAGCATGTAGTAAGCAGCCCCAGCCGCGGGAGCCGTGAAACAGCGTTAATCTTACTTCGAGTCAATCAGGCCATCGAATGAGGCTCTCGGAAGTCTTCGTTTAGTCCTTAACAGATAACAGATATCAGATCGTCTCAAACCAATCATGTTGCATTCACGCTGATTTCCTACCATGTGAAAGCGGGGCGTGTTGTTCATCAGCAGATCCCCTTATCTTTCAAGAGAGATGGTGCGCTATGATGGATTCTTCGCAAATGCTTTCTCGCATTCTACTACTTACGTATATGCAATGACACATTAACACACAGCCCGTAGGCATCTCCGTCCATATTGCCAAAAATCCAATCAAGGCCGTGGAGCAAAGATCTACGCCTAAATCCCAGCGGGCGGCACTAGTCGGACTATTAGGTATGATCGCGCGAAAACCACTCCACCCGGACTAATTTCTGAGTCTGCTGCGCGAGTCCAATGAAATCAAGCCAGTTTTTGTTGGGATAACTTCGTAGCAAACTGTTTAGGCAGGTCGTAAGAATAGCGACTGCCCTTCTGAGGCTTGAATCCCGAGTAGAAAGCCTCCAATTCATGCCGCGTTAGAGTTGGTAGCACTGACTGGGTCCTCCGGTAGCCGTGTGTAGCCCGTGCATGAGGTTTAGCCTGGTGCGTACCCCTGAACTAGCACGGATCAGATCTATGATGTTTGAGATTACTAAGAACGGTCAAGTGATCATATTTGTGGATCAATGCATCATTACTGGAGGCTTTGCTGTCTGGTGAACAGGGAGACTGCTCTGTTCGAGAATCTAGGGCTAGGGTATAGGGCTAGGGCACCGGCCGCGTTGCTTGCCCACCTTCCGATTTTGCAACACAACCTCCAAAACGCGACAGAATCTCCCATCATTCCCTTTCAGTAAGACTCCTAATAATCGGGCATCCGCGCGTTCATTGATATCGCGCTCATCCAGGTCGTAAAGAACAATCGGAACTGCGAGAGTGCTACGCAGATCATCGGGGCAAAAATGATTGGTCGATCAACTAGACGCGTCCGCCGTGCCGCGTTGTGTTTTGGTCAACGTCCTCGCCATCACACATATCAAAGCATCAGAAATGACAATGGATGACGTCTCGGACAGTTCAAGTGATCAGTTCCCTAGGCAGCCAAGCCCAACTGAGTCATTTGACTCAGATGATTCAGACAACTCAGACGGCCCGGAGCCGTTAGAGCTCTGTCAAAGCGTGAAACAACATGAGGATCAGGGAAGAGAAAGGCCTGTTCAGATGGACCAGGTTTCAACGGATAGGAAGAGAAGACGGAGGGGTTGGGACAAGCATGTACCAATTGATCATCGCCCCACTGCTGACGGTGTTCGTCCGTACCTTTATCGACTGCCTATCGAGTTGTTCACTATGACAATAGACTATCTCGACTTGAGGGACATCCTATATCTATGTCAGGATCCAGGGTTTCCCGTAAAATATCTACTTCGAAGACACCTCGTTTCCGAGCCGAGTTCGTATTCGATCCTGCACCAAGTCATAGACGACGACTGGTCAATTATTCCCGTGATCGAGAAGTCCATGCAAATTCTGGGTGCTTGGGACGTACCAGGGCCTTCAGGCATGCCTCTCTTGAATGAAAGCATAGTCTGTGAGCGTGCCGACTTGTGCCGCTTATTCATCGAGGCCGGCACCAGAGTCAATTCCCTTGTGCCGACACAGCCACCTGAGCGATCGTCAAACTTTATCGGACACGCAGGGCTCGACGCGGTTGATCATTTCGTTACTTACGAGGCGCAATTCTACTGGGCTCCCGATAGCCCGGAACTCGAGCCGCTTCATCTGGCCGCGATAGTCGACAGTTTGGAGATAGTAGATCTGCTCTTACAACACGGCGCAAATCCCAACGCTTTGGCAGGGAAGTACGGATCACCTCTCCACCTCGCAAACGACTACAAAGTTGCTGAATCGCTCATCTCGAAAGGGGCGAATGTCAATGCTTTGAATGGAACAGGTTCCACGCCATTATTCATGGCTGTAGCAATGGGCAGCGAAGCGCTTATCGAGCTGTTGCTCGAGCGCGGGGCAGATATAAAAATATACAACAGAGACAGGCTGTCAGTGCTGACTTTAGCATGCAAGGTTGGCAACGCACACGTCGTTCACGAAGCACTCAACGCCGATTGCGATGTTTACGGGCTTCTCTCAACCCCCTCTCTTCACATCGCCGTTTTGAACGAAAATGAAGATGTAGTGCGAGAATTACTGAAACACGGAGCAGATGTAAGCTTCCCGAGTAGTCTTGGAACAGCGTTACATATCACTCGAAAACACGGGATGGCTCAAATACTCCTTGCGGCTGGCGCCGATGTCGATGAGACTGACTTCGGCGGAGAGACGCCATTACAGCTTGCTGTGCTACGGGAAGATTATGAAATGTTCAATATACTCTTAACGGCTGGCGCAGACTGGAAGTCTCCAGATATTGATTGGGGCAGGTTTATTTTCGGCGCTGCTTTTAGTGGCGAATACTCGACAGTCAGACTGATTCTTACACACTGCAATATCAAGATCTCAGAACGCAACTACGTCAATCCACTACCAAGTGTGATTGAGAAAGGCCACGTGGGCGTTGCGCGCTTGTTGATAGAACATGACCCCGATCTTGTACATCAGGCTGACGACGAAGGCGTGACCCCTATACGTTCAGCAATCTGTTGCCGCACAATGTTTATTATTGAGCTTCTTGCTGCTGGCGCAAGACCAAGTGAAAGCGATCTTAATATTCATATTGATGGCGATTCTGACAGCGACAGGAACTCTAACAGTGATGGTCCTGATGGCAAAGATATTCATTTAGCGATTGCTAACGCATTATTGAAAGGGGACTTGGACAAAGCTAAGAGGCTGGTTGAGGGCTGGATGGAGGCATACAAAGATGATGCTGAATCGTCATAGGTCATGATAAAGCAATGTAAGTATATTCATGCTAGATACTTAGGAAGTAAGTGATTAGACTCGCTACTTAACTCAACACAGTTTGGTATTGCGGACATTACTGTAAAGAACAAAAACAGGCTGCTCATCTACAAGATAATGCGGACAGCAAAGGACAGACAAGTGAAGGCTAGAAGCATGATTATACGACGATTAGAAACGAGTCGGCTATCTCAACCTGGAAAAGAGGACCAGACACGACGTCTTGACATGACCTGCAATCGCGACATCAGCAAAATCCACTGAGTGTTGGAGACTTACGGGATTTATCTGTTGGATGGGAATTTGGAACAGCCATGACAGGGAACCTCTAGATTGAATGGATCTGACCGCCCCTAGGTCACTAATGTATTAAGAAAGAAAACAGGTTCACCCAGATAGACAAACAACATCCATCTTGAGTAGTGGGCTTCAAAGGGATACTTCGGTCACATGGTTATTCGTGTCGTGTTGGAAGCCCTCACTTGTTTGTTTATTTCTACTGTCAGGTTTGTGCTTCCACCTTTTCCCTTCTCCATTCTTCCTTCACCCTCACCTCACTCCAAATTTCCACACGCAAACCTCAAATTTCATTAATATTCATCATCTGCTACATCTGCCCTTACCAACTATTTGTGAGATTACACGAAAATGGCAGAAATTCCACGCTTCAACCTCTCAGAGTAAGTCAACGTGATCAGTATCTTATATAAACAAACTGAGTATTATCTAGACTGGAGTCAGAAGGCATGGTCTCCGTTTACCTGAACGGAAAGTTCGCCTGGCAACTACCTAAGAAGCTCCTTTCTCTGCGCGTTCCAAAGGCAGTCGAAGAAAAGAATGTCAATGGTGAAGAGGCCATCAACTCGACCACCCTTCGTTGGGAGATTGAAAATTTCTCCCAAGACGCGTTTCGTCTTTTCGCTGAGTGGCTCTACAATGCCCGTGGCCAAGTCAAAGAACCCGCTACAGGCGCCTCTATCAAGCCATACCTAGAGCTTGCGACGTTCGCCAACCATTACGAAATCGAAGCTCTCGTCCCCGTGGTCAACAGTATTGTGCAGCAGAGCTTTGACAATCCTGAAACCTTGGCGGGCATGGGAGAGTCGTACGATGCACTTGAAGCAAAGTCCCCTGACCGTGCTAGTATCAGCGCTCGTTTTGCCGCGTTGGTCATTGGAAAAAAGATGGACATTCCTACTCTAAAGGCTCTTCTCAAGTCTGCCGATCTCGCTCGTGACATGTTGCTATGGGTCACACTTTATCACCAGGAGGGCTCTGGTGGTCAGGAAGTTGATGAGGTTATGCAGTGGATGGGTCAGCATTGCCAGCTCTGGATTGAGACCCTCGACTAGTGCCCTGGCTCTGAATCGTGAGCTCAAGCACACTGTAACGGGTTCAGTCAACACCACTGGAGGGCAATTGACACGCATGAAGCCAAATAACACCGATGATTGATACTAGAGGACATTACTGGGACGGTTATCGATCAACCTTTGGTCGAGTTCAGTTTTTGGGGAGATCGAAAGGAACAGACATTTTGTCCAACAATGTTAGAAAGTACTAGGTAGTTTGCGCCACATTAAAACACAAAATCAAATTCTATACACCCGAATTATGTCCCGTATTTACCCGTATATTTAATCATACTCGTCGTAGAGTATATAACCAATGAAACACATCAGGCACCATAGCAGCTGCTGACGATGCCTGACCAGAAGGTGCTTTGAGTGGTATGCGCGAGACAAGCTCCCAATACTTATCCAGATATGGCAAACCATCAAATCGCGTACTAGAATACGAAAGTACCAGCCAAATTGCCCCTCTTCTAGTCAAGGGGACGAGATGAAGCGACAGCAATTCCACAGGTAAGAGGGTCAGACTCTCATTTAATCCCTGGAAGTTTAACGAATCCTGCAGTAGTTCTCGCAGCGCTGGGCAGATAGCTAGTTGGTCTTCAGGCTCTATCGAAGAGCGAAGACATGTGCGCGGCAAAGAAGTCGCAATGGCGTCGCTGGTGCTCTTGTCGAGTAACACATCGAACGAGGCGAACGGCAGAAGTCGTTGGGCTACGTCTTCCCAAGAGCACAGATCTGCTTGAATCCAGTGCATTTTGTCGTCTGGGTTGGTCTTTTGATTTTCTCGCTCATGGCCAAGTCGTACTGCTTCAGAGGAAAAGTCCACGTTCTGGGGATAGGAGAGAAATGAGGTATTTACGTTAGCTTTGCTCAATCAACAATAGCTAGTATTCGATATGAGATGAACAGAAACCAATTAACAGGATCATATCCGGGAGACAGTCTCGAGGAGCCATACAACAATATCATGTCCCTTCCAACCCTTCATCTCAAAGGCTTTGCAAAGCTTGCGTCCAACCGCCGAAATACCGGGCCCCAGATGCAATGCACGTGGACTGACACCTCTACCTTCATTTAGCACACCCTCACTCGCGAGAGGTGATGGATACTGGGTTTCGAGCTCAGCCATGGCACGCTCAATCAACAAATCCCCCTCGTTGAGCCATTCGCCAACATCCTGGCCGGTTATGAACTTGGTATCCCAGTAAGCTGCGTCATCGTAGTCGGGAGCTCCCTTGACTTTTTTGTATGTCGTAGGATTTTGCGTATGATGGGATGACGAAGAGCTCATGGTTCAAAAAGCTGATGTCTTCTCGAAAAAAGTCGATCAGATGGAGGCTACAAAATAATGTTTCTGATTGGCCGGATTTAACATTTGAGTGCCCACTGTTAGATGCCTTAAATGGACTAGCGAAGTTGGCTATAATTGACCAATCACGCGATAGACGACACAACCGACACGAAAAGTAAAGAGAAAGGAAACCATCAACTTCTTTCCTTGGTGTTCCGTTATCGCTGCGACCATACAGTGGAAGTCTGACTCCTAACTTCTACAGCCGGTCCATCCCAAGTGCGATCGTCATGAAATTCGGCCCCATTAACCCCCGACATCCTATCCGACATCTCAAATCCAGAATTCGATATCGGCTTTGGCGTGCCACCGCTGGCGTATCCGCTGATCCTTCGCGTATCATCTGGAGATCTTCTGACAAAGGCATAGTTCTTGAGAATGAGGTAGATAATGCCGCCTATTATCAAGGCGCCGCCGATGGATCCAATTGCTATTCCCGCTATCTTTCCGGGGGTAAGGGCATGGTGTGTAGATGTTGGGCTGGGACTTGCGGTTTCGTTCGATGTAGCGGCAGTGCCGGTGAGTGGAATGGTGGCTATTTTGATTCAATCGTGTGTTAGTTTTCATAATTCTTGGCGCACTTGACGGCACTTACGTGAGGAAAGGGGGGTTGAGATGGATGTTGATGCATCACCAGCGAACGTACTTGCTGAGTTGGATGTAGATGGAGATGGAGATGTGGAACTGGATGTGGAGGTGGAGGTAGAGGTGGTTTCTGTAGCAGAGGATAGGGAGCTCGCACCTGTGGCTGCCTCAGTTGCACTAGTGATCGCTGTGATCATCAGACAAATTGTATCAGAATTACCCCTTCAGTGTCCAGTCTTCTCACGGGGTAAACGTACACATGGAGGTAGAATCACCTCCCGTTGTGGTCGCCAAGACAAGATACGTCGTGTCAGTCGGACCACAAGTCCACGAATATGTAGGATCCAAGCCGCCAACCTTCGTGTTTCGGATGTAGGTTACGCATGCATCAGAGCTAAACAAGCCAGGTGAGCAACAGTTTGATCGTAGGCCTCCCATCACACCTGCTTTCACAGGCGAGGAGCTTTCGGTATGCTTACCATCGGCGAATTTGTGGATAGACGCAATTATCGAACGCAACTCCTCCGCAGTATGGGGTTGAATCGAGCTCACATGTCGCAGGAGCGTCGCAGGAGAGCGCATTGCAGCAACCCCAGTAATAGTTGGTAAAAGTACATGACGCCGTTCCAGGGCAAACTAATGGAGAGTCTTCATACGGTTAGCATGTGTTTGCATTGACCTTAAAGAGAGCAATAGCAAGGGTCAGGGTATGCATTTACTTGGGTCACCGTTGACATAACCACAAGTCTGATCTCCTAATGCTCTTTTCTCAACTACCTGCACATTGAAGGCTGGGGCTGTAGTAATTAATGGAGCAGCAACGTGCGTTTCTGGCATCGCAAAGGAGGAATAAACAAAAAGAAGAAAACTGACGGACAGTCTCGTCTGCGTTGTGGCCATGTTAGACATTTACATGATTCTTTTAATTTGAAATATTGACTTCTGAGTGGTCCCAGAATCCCAAAGCGAGGTGAACAGAATTTAATTAAAATTTAGGGAGAATATACTGCCAGCAGCTACTTATCAGTCGCCTGACTGTTAAAGGTACAACTGAGGTCATTGATCATGTCCCGCGGGTCCGAGTCAACTTTTCCCGTGATTGACCACACCAAAATTCCAATAATCAAGTCCGCGATGGCTCCGCGATCGGGGATAGATTATATAAAGAATGACCGCTTCGCTGTATGCCTTCCCTGCTGTTGAGGGAAGTCAAGGGTTGAGAGTTGGAAGGGCAAACTTCAGGTGCACAGCCGGACGAGCCGGTAGTATTGACGGCGAATCTGAACTCAGAGGGCAAAATCAATCGTATCAGTCAAATATTGCCGAGACAAAACACTGTTGATTGGATGGCACTGATACCGTATTTCGCCTGATCATATCAAGCATTGATGTTTGAGCCGCCCCCGTCAAAGCTTAATGCAAACACGAGGGCCGCCGAGGCAATCAATCATTACTAGCTTTAAGAAGTGAAGTGGCTGCTAGTATGCTTGACCCGGGTCCGTGGGCCTTACTCGGCATTATCACGGAAAAGGCATAACTGAACAAGTATCCGAGTCAATTTGCGCCACTAGTCTATACGAGCAAGTGATAGCTAGGTATTGGAACAATATGTCTGGTAGGTATCTGCACCCCGGAAGCAGATTTTCCAAAGAAAACAATCCCCGACACTCGCAATCGCCACAGCATTCTGGACACAAAATTCACCATAGGCGTATTAAATATATGCCGAATGCAAATTATCCCTATCGCAAACCTTTCAGAAGATCGAATAAGGATGACCGCTATTCCGCAAACCCGAGGAGAATTCCATGTAGGCATAGTCTGCACTCTGGACATCGAGAAACAAGCTATCGACAAATTCTTTGACGAAATATACAACGCAGCCGACTATGGAAAACTTGGCGGAGACGCAAACTACTATAAAGTCGGCCGTATCGGCAGACATAATGTTGTTCTAGTGAAACTTTCCGGAAAAGGCACACAATACTCTGCGCGGTCAGTAACGGATTTGAGTCAGTCATATCCAGATATCAAAGTCTACTTGCTTGTAGGGATATGTGCTGGCGTTCCCTTTCGAGGGCGAGATCGGACACAAGAAACGGAGACTATACTTGGCGATGTGATTATCGGGGATAGCATCGTCCAGACTGACTATGGAAAACAATATTCAGAAGACTATCAACGGAGGACGGACAGGCGAGAAGTCCTGGGAAATCCTCCACTTGACATTCGGAATATGCTTAGCCACTTGAAATCCGAACCAGAGCCTTTACTTAATAAGATGATGTCTAATTTTCGGATGCTTCAGGCACAAGACCAGGGGAAATGGAATTACAAAGGTGTTTCAGAAGACAGGTTGTTTGAGACGTCCTTTCGGCACAGACACTATACTAAAGACATTACATGCGAGTGTATCAATTGTAAGACAAAAGATGATCCAATCTGCCATGCAGCTCTTCGAGACTCGTGTACTATTACTGGATGTGCGGACAATTACAATCGATTGATCAGCAGAATAAGGTTGGGCACTGTCACCCTAAATGATCGCTTGACACCAAATCCGTTAATCCACTTCGGCACCGTCGCCTCTGCGAATACAGTTTTGAAATCTGGTGACCATCGCGACCGGATTGTTCAGAAAGAGAGAGAACAATGCGAGGAGGATATTATTGCATTTGAAATGGAAGGCGCAGGGATGTGGGATAGCAGACCCTGTGTTATTATTAAGGGAGTTTCGGATTATGCGGATAGTCACAAGAATGATATCTGGCACGCGTATGCAGCGGCTACTGCGGCGTCTTGTACGAAGGCATTTTTGGAGCTGTGGATTCCTTCAGATCCTCCTGTGACTCCGCCTACACTGCATGGGCGTAGAAGTCTTGAAGGTGATGGCAGAAAAAGCCACCTTATTTGCATGAACTGAGTGCTGACTTTATGTTGAGAATCCGATAGCCTTGATAGGCAGGGGATAACACCACGTACATCGCAGAGCACTCTCATTACAAACGCGCATCTCTTTTACTCGCTGGATCGACAACATCTTAAATTAAATGCAAGCAACTACTGGGATTTTTTGACTATTGATTCATGGAAAACCTATCGCTCAATCTATAGAAGATGTTGCAATGACAAAGACAAGAAAGTTTACTGTTAGTACTGTCAACCTCCAGCGAGACACTCAACTTGAAGCTTACTCGTTTCCAGTCTTGGACTTTATCAGAGAGTTCGACCCAACAGCAGGGCCATCTCACGCGATTATCCAGACATATTGGATTAAAGCTATTCCGCAAGAACATCGCAAGCCAAATGATCTGCTTCCTTTGTCCCAGGGTCTTGTACTGGCGGTCCTCTATATGCTCCATGTTTTCCACACACTGCATAAGCATCCACCCTTTGAGTTCAGCAGTAAGCAACATGCTTACTTGTCTCGATTTGCTGATTGGACTCCATGTTTATGCCCGTTGGACTGTGGACGTGCTTGGAATTTTGTTTCGTCTACTGGTATCTGGAAACGAATCTCGGTTAACGGGAGTGATAGCATGAGTGGTCGTTGCCTTGTAGATATGCATCTGAACCACAATTTTCGGGATGTCGAACATGTCGCTGCATACAGGACGACATGGAATCATTGGTGGAATGGTCGAAGACATCTTAAAAGATGAATACTACTCTACTCTGTTAGTAATTTAAGCACATACTGAATTACAGCTGGAGTAAGGTCAGGGCTATTCTCATATAGTACGAGACGCCGATTCCTCAACACAGCCTCGTTTCCTCCGCTAGACCGACGATATTATACAACCATCAATTTCCTTCTTCTCATGTCACACTCGGACGACACGTGTCGATGGGCAGAATTGATCAGATTGCGGCCCTAGTTGGGGGTCTCATTGCTCTGCTTGCCGCGATCCGAAGTGCCTACCGTTCACGGGTGGAGAGCCAAAGTGCACCAAGGATTTCCAAAAGACAGCGGTCTATATAACCATGGTGTGAGCATTTCGATACCTGACTGGCATGTTGGATTGATCATGTACGAAGTATAAGGAGGAAATTCCTACCTAACCTCGTTCGAATGCCGGATCTTGAATCTCAGCGAATTTATGAAGAAAGACTATGTAGCATTCTAATGGTTCCCTATCCATCTAGCAATACACGCAATCAAAAAGCCGAGGTCATATCGTTTGATGTTTGATTAGAACTGCGTGTTCCTGGCTGCGATCGGCGGTCTTGTAACCCTAATTTACCATTACCGGAAGGTGGGTGGACCACCAACTTTCCAAGTAATCAAAAATCATTAATCGACACCTCCTGTTTATCTGGAAACAAATTAATCCTACCGTAACACTACAAGAACCTAATACGCTGATAAGGTTGACTGGCGAAAAGAATTGAACATTAAGAGAATTCCGATGCGTGTTGTTGCCGCGGTTTTGCGGGAAGTTGTAAGGATATGTCTGAGCCCTAAATTGAAAAATACAATGCGATCGCGATCCTATATTGCTTTATTCCAGTCGTGGCTGAACATTTACCAAACATTATCTATTTCCTAAGCCAAAGCCAAAAGGTATGAACATAGGGTAACTAGGCTATTTAGTGATCAAGGGGGCCGGTTGCATTCAGAGTCACATTCCGCAGACTAGTGCCTCGTGAACGTCGCATCCGGTGCTATCCCCAGAGATCATCAGTCTGCGAACTTTGTTTTAAGTAAATAAAAGAGTGTCAGCAGCTCTAAATCAGTTTTTAGTAATTTTTTAGTAGCTTGTCACCGGAACTATAATATGTCGTTACATCTCGTGGTTAGAGATGCCCCTCTGTGCCATATAACGAGAATGCAACCCATACACCATGGGATAGAGGGGAACAGTCCATCATCTGGAGTGTAACTTTGAAGGTATACACAAGCTCATGTCATGTAGCATGTCCACTGTCCGCAGATGGGGTATATATATCTACCTGAGTAGTATAAGATCTGTTCTGAGCCCTAATCTCATCTTCCGTCTTGAGTAATCTTTACTACGATCATTCTCTTCTTCTAGGCAGACTTAGAGCACATAATTCGCAGTCAACATGCATTTCTCCACCATCGTAAGCAGTGCTAGCCTCCTGGCTTTCGCAACAGCTTCCAGTCTCTCATCTCGTCAAGACGCCAGCCATGAGACAGTCGTTTACTGGGGCCAAAACTCAAATGAAAATGCCGACTTGTCTTCCTACTGCAGCTCAACTGCTGGTATTGATGTGATCATCCTTGCCTTCCTGTATGAATTTGGAAATGGCATCGATATCCCATCCGGCGTAATCGGTGAAGAATGTTACATCTCTACCACTGGCCAACCCCAACTATGCGATGATGTAGCTTCTTCTATTGCTAAGTGCCAGGCCGCTGGTGTCAAAGTCCTGCTCTCGCTCGGAGGCGCGACGAGCTCTTACTCTTTGCAATCACAAGCCGAGGCAGAGTCTATTGGCCAATATCTGTGGGAGTCTTACGGAAATTCTGGCAACACCACTGTCCCGAGACCATTTGGTGATGTCTTCGTCAACGGGTGGGATTTTGATATTGAAGTCAACGGCGGTTCGAGCCAGTACTACCCATACATGATTTCTGCACTGCGATCTAACTTTGCCTCTGACCCTCACAATACTTACTATCACCGGTGCCCCCCAATGCCCTCTTCCTGAACCCAACATGGGCATTATCATTGGTAACTCGACGTTTGATAAACTTTGGGTGCAGTGGTACAACAATAACAATGGTCTTGATAATATCCCCTACGAATCTTGTTCTCTTGGATTCAATGGAAATGCTCCCTTTAACTACCTCGAGTGGGTGAAATTTCTCGCTTCCACGCCTTCTGCAAACGCGAAGCTTTACATTGGAGCACCTGCTTCCACGCTGGCTTCCAATGGTAACAGCGCTGGCGCTATCTACTACATCACGCCGGATGAGATGGCAACTTTGGTTTCGGAAACAAAAGACAATTCGACTTTCGGAGGTGTTATGCTGTGGTCTGCTGGATATTCAGATTCGAATGTCGTCAATGGTTGTACGTATGCACAGGAGGTGCATAGTATCCTGAAGACAGGTGCAGTTTGCTAAATGTTTGAATGAGTGGCATCTTCGGCCAAAAATCTTTTTGATGGCTCAAATTCCTTCTTGTACATAAATAAGAACATACGGTTGCTTCGGCCCTGGAGGCTACTTCATGATTCAGATGCAAAGTCACACGTCCCGAGTCACGCCTGTTTTTCTGTCATTGTGTTACCATAGGTTCAAGATGAAGAATCTTCGGTCCTTTTCAACCTTACGGATGATTTAAGTGTTACTGGAATTCGCCATATGACCACCCAAAGAGCATTGTCTGTGCTTGCCATAATGCTGGAGTGTCCTAGAACAAAGGCAATATAACACATCACCTGACTTGCAGTATGATCTAGAGTTTAATGGGCATGATACTTGTGTGTACGAAAACAAAGACATAAGTCACTGATATCTATGGTATACAAACCGCGCTAAGCCAAATATGAACAACACCATCATTGTCTTTCGCGTTTACGCGATCGAGTCCGTAATCAGAACCTCAAGAGATTGAGCATCCTCACCAGAGCAATTGCCAGCACCTGTAATGAACGAAGCAGCGAAGCTATTGCGGCTAAGCTCCGTCGCGAAGAAAAATTCCAATACGCTGTACAAACTTTCGATACGCTGCCATGTCACTCCCGCGTCGCGTGGTTTTCAAGGCATCAAAAAAATATGCAACGAGCAAGTATACATTCATGTCAGCTCGGAACCTAGAAACGGCGAGGCGAACGCTGCCGTTGCCAAAGCCTTGTCGGAGGTACGTTGGGATTCGAAACGAAAATTGCCAGCGGTGGTCGATACCAAGGAATAAATATTGACGAGGGGTTTCCGCGTTTTAGGTCTTAGGCATACCCAAATCAGATATCAGTATAATGGGCAAACAAAGAGCCAAAGTTGGCCAGGTAGACAGTATTGACATTGGCAAACTCTCTGAGAAGCAATACCTTAGCGAAATCCGACAGAAGATAGCAGATGCATGCTTAGAGAAACCGCAGGAGTAATGTGTCAGTGACAGAAGCTGCGAGTCTAAGTGAGACAAACAGATTCCCGACAAGGCATTGTCCGGTGCTTAAGAGGAAGGAACGACCCCAGCCATCAGCCATCCCAAAACAGAAGGTGCCTCCCCCGGACCTGCTTCCTCTCCTCCATTGCGCAATTCGCCTCTTCGCTCGTCTTCACCCTCAATATCCCTTTCTCTCAGTCTCTCACTCTTGCTATTGATCGCCTTCTCGCTAGTCTATTCCATCCATCAGTTGCTCTTGTATTCATTATCATTACTCATCGATACTGCCTCATCCCTTCTGAATTGTCATCTGATAATCTCGTGCTACATCAAACACATGGCTTCAAGCAAGTTTCAGGTCGAGAAGGTTGCTATTGTCGGTGCTGGTAAGATCCTCTATCGGACTGGCTTCACGAATTACGCTAACAGAATAGGTATCTCCGGCCTCGTCGCTGCCAAAGAGTGCCTTGAAGAAGGCTTGCTACCCACCGTCTTCGAAACCCGCCCGGTTATTGGTGGCCAGTGGCACTACGAGCGACCTGATCCATTGACCGGAGAAGCCTTCTCATCTGTCTACGATGGAGTGGTATCAAACACGTGTTCTGCACGCTCTCAATTCAGCGACTTCCCCATGGATCCTGCTCAATATCCAGACTATCCAACTCACAAAGACTATCTGAGATACATCCACGAGTATGTCGCCCACTTTGGATTGGAGAAGTACATTCTTCTGGATGCAGAGGTGCTATCCTGTGATCAGCAGGGTCACCAATGGAGAGTGATGACCAGAACGACCGAGGAGCTGTTTGATGCACTCTTTATCTGCACTGGTAAAGAGAGCGTGCCGTACATTCCAAGGGTCACTGGTCTCGAACGCTTTGAGGGCCGTGCTATCCACAGTCATATTTACCGCCTGCCTGATGTCTATGCTGGAAAGCGGGTAGCTGTAGTGGGCCTTGGCTCTTCAGCAGTCGATATCTCAAGTGAGATCTCCAAGCATGCCGAGTCATGCCATCTCATCACTCAGCGAGGGGGTTGGGTTTTGCCTAGATACGTCAACGGCAAACTCGTTGAATCACTTCAAAGCCGTCTAGTGGAGTATCTTCTACCTCGTTCCATTCTCACATTGAGTTACGAAATCATTCACCGTCTTGTTGTGGGCGAGATGCCTACCGCTTTGAAACCAAATCATAGAATTCTTACGGCCAACCCAGTTGTATCCAGCGAATTCCTTGACCATATCCGTGTTGGCTCTATAAGTCCGCACCGAGCTACCGTTGAGAGTTTTACCGAAAGAGCAATTGTTCTTAGCAACGGCGAAATTCTTGAGGTCGACGAGGTCATTTTCTGTACGGGTTATAATGTCACCATGCCAGTCATCGCTGAGGAAACATATCGCGGCGAAAAGCCAAACTCTGTTCATCTGTATCGACTCGTCAATTCTCCGGCATACGAAAATCTCTTCTTCTTGGGCCTTGTCGAGTTTCTTGGGCCCATTCACCCGACGGTTGAGCTTCAGGCTCGGTGGGCAGTAGCCTCGCTGACAAGAAGGATCCATCTACCTTCAAGGGAGAAGATGTATAAAGAGATTAAGAAAGCCGAGAAAGAGCAGGAAAAGGATGTAAGTATCATTGAAGGATGCCTTGTGTACGATTACCGTCAGCTAATGAAAGTAGTTTGTCAACTCTCGTCGACATACGATAGCCGTCCCTGCTCTAGAATATCAAGAGGCTTTGGCCACTGATCTTGGTGTTAAGCCTAACTTTCGGAAACTTGTCCGGAAATACGTCTTGAGCAAGAATCCCGCGGCAGGTCTCTCAATTGTCAATTACTACTACAACGGTATGATCACGTCTGCGCCGTACCGACTATTTGGCCACGGGAGTAAGCCCGAACTTGCCGAAGCGACAATGCTACGAATGGCTCGACATGATGACAAGCTGAGCAAGACGGAAGAAGTGCTTCTAACGGCTGACAGAGTAATGTGGAATGCAGCTGAGTAAGTCTTTTAACATTTCCTGTCGAGATTTTGTAGACTAACCGGTAGCAGTGGATTTTGACTCGATCCTTTGGTCCACGATTCCTTATTCTTAGTGTGTTCGTTGTTTTTATCACTAGTCCTGTCGTCGATGGCAGAGTTCTCCTGAACAGGTAATCCGGTGGCTCTATCCTGTACAAGTATTCTCTAAAAGACAATAAAAACGATTGTTATCGCACACTGCTGGTTCTGACGAGAAGTCAGTTAAATAAGCATTACGACTAAATCTTTGCAATTCTATAACATGCCCGAGACAGTAAAGCTGCATGTCAACATAAAGTCATGTCTAAAGTCATCATCCTTCAAGCTCGAGTACTCATAAGTACTGCCATCAACCATTTTTCCCTTCGACCGTATTAGAAATCCCCGACAAAAGATACATTACACCTTCGTCATCTCCGGAGCGGTGGGTACCACATTGTCACTGTCCTCGGCGCTGATATCCCCAGAATTGCAGTGAGCTGCGACCCCGCCTTCAATGTCATTGCTACGCTCCTGGTCACGGTTAGGTTCGTCTTCTTGTTGGTGGTCACGAGCTCGCCGCTTATCCCTTTGCACAAGCCACTTAATGACGAATACCATTGCCAATTGACATGCGCTGAAACCGGTAAGAATACTCCAGCCCATTGTGAATTTTGGGGCATATTTGGATGTGTTTAGGATCAAGACTGCACGATCTGTTAGCTAATGACGATGAGAATGAGATAAACGGAGGGAGACTGACTTGGAACCCAAGCGACGAACGCTTGACCCATTGTTTGTGCGACGCCAATAACAATTGCGCGTTCCTCGGGGTCTGAAGCGCAGACTTCGTTCGTCCATGCCTTGGCAAGTCAGTAATTTTTCCGAGTCTGGGAAGCAGGGGATGTTACAAAACAAATAGGCCAAAATCCCCAACTAGCACCGTTAAGTAGATACCCAAACAACGTCGCGCCAAAGCCGGGACCAATCGATACAATTATCAGTCCTACCAGGTTAACAACAGCCGGTATGAGTAAGGCTTTCCACCTCTTCTCGCCACCCCACGCATCAGCGAGCCAACTGTAAGCCAAGGTCGTAATAAGACCAACAGCCTGGCCCGCGGTAGGAATCACATTAACCTGATACACGGAAAACCGATGCAAGTTCTGCAACCACACCGCAAAATAGTTCAGTGGCTGAGTGACGAGACACTGGCAAATCATAATTGCCGTAAACGCATAAAGCGGCCAGTGAGTTACGATGCGTCTCATCTTAGCCCATGTCAGTACCACGGGCGGACGGCGGTCACATGCTTCCATGCGTTTGCGTGCAAATTCGAGCTGGTGCGGCGGCATCCAGAAGGCCTTGCTGTTGTATGGGTTATCGGGGATGGCGATGTAGCCATACAGGCTGAAGGGCAGGGAAATCACGCCGCAGAATATGAAGAGCCAGCGCCAACCGGCGAGCCCCAGGTGGTTGTCCATGCCATTGTAGATGCCGGCTTGGAGGTAGCCGCTGAACATGCTGGCAGCGTAGCAGGCGGAGTAAAAGATGGCAATTCTTTTGGAGAGTTCTTTTTCCCTACATCGTCAGCATGGTTTTTTAGGTCGAAAGGAGGTAGAGCGGCATACCGCGCGGGGTGTACCAGCTTCCCATGATGGTCAAGACCCCGACTGCGAATGGAGCCTCGAGGAATCCCATAACGATCCGAAGCGCAAAGACATCGCGCACATTTTGCACGGCTGCGAAACAGAATGTGACGATTGACCACAGCAATTCGCATGTGGGCAGCCAATACGATGGACGGACTGGAGTCGTCAGATCTATGCCCCTTTACTGAATTAAAGTGGTATATCTTACCCCGTGTTAAGACCATTTGGGACGGCACTTGACCAACCACGTAACCAATGATAAAGAATGTCGAAAGCAGATTGTAGTCAGCTCCAGTAAAGTGCAAGTCTTCCTTCATGCCGGAGACGTATGCGTTCGCTATCACGTTGTTAGTCTTTTATACTACCTAGGTAACTGAGGATTGATGGGGGATCTCTTCAGATTACTTACTGACATTAGCCCAATCCAGCAATCGCACAAAGTACCCGATGGTGGCCCAGCTCCTATTTGACAGAAACTCATGAGGTTAATTGGCCATATGATAACAAAGTAATAGGCTTAATAAATCTGTTCAAAGGTAGGACAAACATGATGAATATATCCAACCGTCGCACAAGCGCGCGTTCCTGCGGCGTACGATGACCGCCATCCCAGATGACATTTTCAATTTTCTGCCACCGAGTCAACGTAAATTCGGATGAAGCAACACTGCCCTGGGCTGAAATTGGACGTTGTTGCTGCTGCTGACCCGTGCGGGGTTCCTGAGGAGCACTGCTCATGGCGCAATCTTATGTGACTATTCTCCACCGCTTTACGCACGCATTGAGGATCTTCTTTTCTCGGAGTGATGGAAAGAAGAGAGAAAGAGGAAGAAGAGGATGCCAATCTATATTTATGGCAGGTCATCAATCGGTAACTCTTATCGTTGACATTTGAAATAACGAGATGGAAAAAAAAAAACAAAGGTGAACCGATCCATTTCTCCGTACAGCTCCAAAACCTTAAAATTTGATAGGTGCCCGCTAAGGGTTTATGTTTTTGTAGCGTAATTTTGTTATCAGACTGAATTGGTAAGATTTTTCGTAGTGCTAAATAGGCTTAGTTCGTGTAATTTTCCGGTGATATTACGATATCATTTCACCTATTAATTATATCTGATCTCCGGCAGTCATGACTCACGCCTCATACGCAAATTGATCGCTAAGAATATACTCTGCAAGACTCAAGGGAGACTTTGGGAAACTCTGTATAATAATTTAAGCTATGCGAAAAACTAGCGCCTGCCGACCATGTATTACCGGCAATCCGATACAAGCCGACCGGCACCGACACTGGCCGCTTTGCTTCCATCATTTATTCTCTCGCAACTGCTCGCATCAACAAAAAAGTTGACATTTTGTTTCCGGTCATGCTTTGGCAAATAGTCTGGCAGACACTTGCACTTGGCCGATGCTTTGACAGAGCTTTTCAGATATGTAGTTAGAGACAGGCAAGCTCCGCTTTTCGGGCCTCTCCCCCAACGGATTTTCGGTGTAGATGCTAGCCAAGATCTGGATCTGGCTTGAGTTACACTTTGGGGGAGTGAAGGAGTCATCCCAACGTACCTCGCTCTCTGACTCAGAGAGCTGTTGACTTACTTTTAGAATTTACTGCAGTAGGTATCCGAGACCTTTGTCAAGTCTATGACACGTGAGTGGCTGGCTACAGTCTGATACACAATGACTAAACAAGGCTATATCAAAGTTATATAGAAAACCATTGAAAGAAATGATTCAAGCCTTTGTAAGTCGAACAATACCGGAGTACCCTTCATCCCTTCGAGCTCCCTCAAGTGCTTCCTCCCAATCTTTCTGCATCTGGGCCTTGAGCCGCTCACAGATTACCTTTACAACATCCTGCCCTTCTGCTTCACCCGCATCGTTGACATCAGCCGATTGACACTTCGTACCCAACAATTCGCTCTGACTTCCCTTCTTATCAACAACTATAGCACCAGTTGCAGCAGTAGTCGTAAGCCGCGGCACCCCTCTCCTCAACCCAATAAACTGCCCAATCCTTTCCCTCTTCCTCTCGATATCAATTGTATGCTCTTCCTCCGTCCCAATCCACGCCTTGATCGGTTTCGGATACCGATACGTCTCTGGGACCGGCGGCCAGATCTGATGGTAATGTCGCGCAATATCATCTAGCTGAGTAGATGTGAGGAGTTGGTAGCGTAGGACAGATTCGGGGCAGTAGGGGTGCGGTTTGCCGGTTGTTAATGAGACGAATTTGAAGAGGGTTTGGGAGAGGTGAGTTAGTGTTGAGAGAAACTCGGGATGGCGTTTGTGGTGGGCTGCTGGGAGGGTGATGTTGTTGTCCTTGTTGTTGTCGAGGATGGTTTGGAAAGTTTCTGTGACGTGGAGAGAGTCGTGGCTGTTTCTGAGGTCTTTGGTGGTCGCGTCTTTTCCACGCTTCGGAGTCGATTTGGGGTCGGGTCGATCTGCCATGTCGTACTGTTGCACTTATCTGTTAGCCCCGAGATTTTGGTCACTAAATTCGCGAAGTACTGGATAATCTGACGCTAGTTAAGGAATCAAGCTTCAGCATATATATTATGTGTACTTGACTGTGACTCGTTCAACGATCGCCTGGAGGAAGCTGTAGTCGTAGAATGTAGAGAACCAGCATTGAAAGGCTCCCGAGGTCATGGCCAAGTCCTACATATATAGGTCATGTCACTCTGAATCATGCATTTCAGACATGGGGTGATTATGTGTCAAGAAGACGGGACTTGTAGTTTTTCATTGTTCTCTGATGTATATCATAGTCCGAGTAGTATGTAGACAAAGAGTCACAAATAAGCAATCTACGTCTTATATTTAGAAAGACTTGACTCAACCAAGTCATATGTGACAAATAACCCATCTTCTTTGAAATATTTCGAGGCCATGGTCTGATAAATTGACAAACCGAGTAGCCTTGCTTGAAAGTAGACAGACATAAACAATACCCAGGTGTTGTGTCCACAAATAAGCTCTTTCAAGCACGTTTCTTCTTCATAATGATAAAGGTCATCTCAATGGAACATTCGTAATTTTCCTAGCCGTCTTGTCTGCCCCGAATATAGCGTCATGGTGAGCCGTCGAAATTTGCGGCAATCCGACATATTTATTGATCCAGTTAATGACAGCATAATGCCACACCAGAGAATTCTCTGGCTGTAGGACCCAATGATTCTCATCAGGGAACGTGAGAAAGGCGCTTTCGATGCCCCTCATCTGCAACACATTAAACGCGGCTAACCCTTCTGCCATCGTTAGTCGATAATCGAGTTCATTATGAATAATAAGGTGTGGCGTTGCCCAGTTTGCTGTAAACCGAGAAGGATCCCATTTCTGCCATTCCTCAGGCACCTTCCACAACGGTCCCTTGAGATCAGCGAGCGGGAAGTATTGCTCCTCACTGGCCAGTTGCGACACCATGCTGAATACACCATCGTGCGTGACAAGAGCTTTGAACTTTCGACCCAGCGGTTGGCCTTGGATCCAGTTCATCATGTATCCACCATACGAAGCACCTAGTGCCACTGCACGGTCGATATCAACATATTTTAGATTTTTGCTAATGTAGTCGAACCCTCTCTCAAGATCCAGGTAGGGAAGACCACCCCAGCTGCCAATGATTGCATCAGTAAACTCCTGGCCATATCCTGTACTACCAGTTGGGTTCGGCGTAACAACTACATAGCCCTGCTCGGCAAATACTGCCGGGTTCCAGCGAGTACTCCACGAATCAAGCCACGCTGCCTCCGGTCCGCCGTGAACCAGAAATGCCAAAGGATATTTCTCTTCTGGCTTGAAATATGATGGCTTCACCACAAAGGCGTGGATAGGTTGATCATTTTCACCTTTGTACCATATTTCGTCGACCTGAGAGCGCGACAGACCGATCGATGATCCGCCGCGGCTGACGGACGACAGAACTTTTGCGTCATCGATTGCATTGGGGTCGACGATTGTGTAGACACTGCTTTCGATCAAGTTGTCGCTTGAGACAAGAAGGAGTTCTGTGTCTGCTGACAATGGAGCGACGCTAGTAACGCAGCCCGTGCTGGTGAGCTTCTTCAACTTATCTGGCGTCGCCTCCAAAATGTTCTCGATCGGAAGCTGATATAAGATTCCGCGACCTTTCTCCTCAACTGTGATGAGCAGCGACTTGTTATCTTTAGCCCATGAGACCGAGCCAGGGCTCAAAGGCCATGCACCTTTCCCATCCTTGGACTTGAAGACCTCAAGCAATTGGCCGCTCCATGGATTAGGAACGAAAATGATACGGTTCTTGTCAGCTTCATGCCCATCTTTCTCCTGCGCCAAAAACACAATGGCGCTACCATCGTTAGATAACACAGGCGAGCTCATAGCGCCCTCGAGTCCCTTCATTTGATAAATCTTGGCGTCCCGCGTGCTCAGATCTGTCCATGAAGGCATAGGACAATAGTAACAAACACAAGCTGTATGAGTCGCTTTATTCAAAGCAGGATCCTTTGCGATAAACACGACCGCGTTAGGACTGATATCAAAATTATCCGTGCCGCCAAACGGTGGTATGGGCGTTTCAACATCTGACAGACCGGACACAGATAAGAGATTTGTCAATCCGGAAGATGCATACCTCTTCTCCTTGTCCGATGCTGCGGATGGCGAACTTTGCAATACACCGTACCACAATGAATTCTTCTGCGGCTCAATATATGCGTCCCAATGCCGTACCCAAGTCGAGGTATAATACCTCCCACTACTGAAGGGTTTCTTCGCATCTTTCGGGTTGTACAAACTGCCATCCGGATTTGCTTTACCTGAAACTACGAATCCCGTCTTTCCAGAGTCTAGTTTGGTGACTTTTAGATCAGAAATCGGTCCCGGTACTGTGCCCGCAGTATAGGATCGTCCTGGATTTCGAGCGTCACCAATCACAAAACTTGTGTTTCCATTGTCTTTGGCCTTAAGCCAGACGAGTAAGTCGCCATCGCCCAGCCACTGTGGGTTGCTGGCGCTTGCATCGTTTGTGACGACCGAAGTTTCGCCGGATTCGATGTCGATGGTGCGGATCTCATTGGTTTTGGAATGAGTTGCGAAAGAGTAGGTTGTCTGGGTGTACACGGCGAGTTTTCCGGTGGAATTTGGGATGGCTGCAGATCTTCGAGGTGCTGAGAGCAGGACTCTGGAAAGCTTCATCAGTAAGGTTTGGAGGGTTGGAGTTGGGGTGGAGCTTGTACTCTGGGGTGAATTTGGTAGCCCTGACAGTCATGATGCCCACTTCTTTGCTGTAAAGGACCTCGGGCTAATAGTATCCTCAAAGTAGAGGATGGAATGGTAGTAGTAAGGATTTGTATTGATATGAACGAAATGGATGAGACGAGAAGACGGAAGCTCCAAGACTCTGGGTACCTTGGATGTTGTGTCAGATGCGGAGACGAACGCAAAGGTGGGGTAGGAGCATCCCGTGCCTTCCCTTCTGTTGGTGCAAGCAACGCCATGTGTACTAAGCAGCTGTACATTTCATCTCTAATTTTGAACCTAAAAAAACATAGTGGTACATCAAAAAGATCAAATTCTCATAAAACGCCATATCCATATACCGCACATCTAGAAGTTCTTTCTTTTTGCAGTCATTACTCCTCTTCTTCACTCTCGTCCTCGTCCATACCTTCAGCAGCAGTCACGTTAAACGTAGGTGCTTGATCAACGCCGACATAGCTATCGCTCATGAGATACAGGGTCAACTCATGCTCGCCAGCAGTGGGTACAATATACTCGAGACGCGTCTCCAGTTTCCGACCAATAGTCACCCGCTTGATGGCAAGGAGACTCTTGGTCTTCTCATCACCAACCACTAACCACCAGTTCTCCATCTTCTTGCCGGGGTAGTATGGCGCATGAACCGTAGTGTCTGGCTCCTCATCTTCCTCAACATCCCGTTCCACCTTGATCTTGAGGTAAGCTGGATCACCCGCCGTGATACTGTCCGGATCCTCAACCTCAAAGTCCATCTCCACGTTGGGATACTTGTTGTTTGTGAAATTGGCAGCTTGAGACAATTGTTTATTATCCAAGCCAAGGCGCTTGACAAACGTAGCATAGTCTTTGTTCTCAGACGGATCCATAGCCTCCATGAACTCGAAAATGTCATTGATCCTAGAACAGTACCTGTTAGTGGGGTTTGTAAAATAAGAAGAACTAAGCACATACTTGAATTCATTAGCCACTTGGATAACTTCCGGCGTGAAGTGAGGGATCTGTTTCAAAGGACTATCACGATCCCACATGGCTTGAACAGTCATCTGGGACATCTCCATGGCGTTCATTGCGTTCAAATGACCTTCAGAGGACAAGACATCCACGCAAGCGCTAAGAAGATTGAGAACCTTGCCAACTATAACTTCTTGATCCTTTGCAAGATCGATAGGCAGTTGCATTCGAGAGAAGTGAGCTTGAAGGAGAACAAAGGCCTTGAAGTGCGGCGAGTCGTAAGCGGGCTCTGCCATCTTGACAGGAACACGGTCGTAGACGCGTCTTAGGATGTGATCCTCGTGTCGCCGCATTTGAATAGATTCGAACTCGGTGGCAGATGTGACGATTTCCAAAATGCCCTTCAACTTCGTGCGAGCAGACAAAGATAAGAGGAATGTTTGCATAGTGATAAAGGAGATGTTGTAGTATGCAGCAATCATAGCAGCATTCATGGGAGAGATAGTATCGTCTTCCTCATCGAGTTCAATGATCTTCGCTTCCGACAACTCTTTCAACGTGCTCTCAACCAACTCGGACAAGAATGTACTCAGCCCCTCATGGCTGACATCCGTGAGACCATAGAAACTGGGATTAGCTAGAAGACGGCGGTAAAAGTACGTATACGTCATCCAGTCTACCGCGTCTTGAGTCGAGCTGATTGTTTGAGTACTAATCTCAGTGACAAAGGCGTCATGAAGCGTTGAGGAAAGTCCAGACTCTAGTGGCAGTGCTTCCGCCAAGAACCTCCTGTAATATGGTCGCTTGGTTTCTGCAACCATCAGGAGACCACGTCCGAGCTTATCTTGGCCGGGCCGCGAAGCTTTGCCGAACATCTGGAGGACTTCACTGATAGGGTAGTCGATATAGCGGTGCTCTCTTCCCTCGAAAAATTGTGTTCCCATAACAACCACTAGGTGCGCAGTAAAGTCAATTTCCCAGCAGACGTCGCGGGAAGCCAACATGACCTGGATAGCACCAATGGTAAACAAGTGAGACACGATTCTTTTGTCATTGGTGCTCAACGCTTCGTGGTAGTAACCGACTCCATGGGAGATGGATTCAGCCAACGTCCTTTCGTGGATTCTTTCTAGAAGAGGCGCAATTTGTTCAACATCAGCATGCAAGAAGCGGTCTTCATTATCATCAGCAGCACAAGCGGCCAGAATGTCAACGGCAGATGACCTGACCTGCTTTCTGCTAGGGACGAAGACCAGGGCTGGTTTGTCGGGAGATAGTTGGTTGGCAATGGCGTGGTATACGGGCTTGGCCATTGCCATCATGAGGGAGGGAAAATGAGGTATATTATAAGACTGAATATGCAAGTCAAGCGGGATAGGTCGAGCGCTTGGACTGAAGTTTAGGATGGAGTGCCGATTAGCTCCAATCCACTCGCCGATATCACGAGCGTTTGACAGAGGTACACTCAAGCCGATGATTCGTAGATCACTCTCAATCTGTAATTTGATGAATTGCATTCGGCTGACGACGATCTCATATGTGTAACCAAGATAGCCACCAATCATATGCAGCTCATCTGCAATGAAAAGGCTAACTGTTTGAACGTTCTTTCGTCTTTGCCATTGCCGTGATAGCACATCCCATTGAACTGGTGTCGCAAGAACCAAGTCTGCGGACTCCAAGAGCTTCAAATCCGCAGTGGTCTCGCCGGTGAGTTTCACGATTGTCTTTCCTCCTGCAATCGAACCCAGACGTTTCGACCAGTCGTTATATCGCGAATCGATCAACTCCTGGAAAGGAGCAACGTAGACTGCGCGACCCTTGCCTGGTTGTGACCAATGACGAAGGAGGGCCAATTCGGCACACACAGTCTTGCCACTTCCTGCAGGAGCAGCAAGGAAAACAGCTTCATCTGATTCGAACAAGCTCTTAAAAGCTTGACTCTGAATGCGATTGAAGGTTTGCCAATTGGGGTAAAGACTCTTAAAATCATCGCGTTTTAGAGCCTGGACCGGAACTCGCTGTATGTCCAATAACGGCGTATGAGGTGGGAAGCGCTCCGGGAGAATTAATTTTTGGAAGGATACAGCAACCTTGGTTTCAGAGTGCATCCAGCGGTCCGAGATGATTTGTAAGAAGTAATGGGGCGGTATCGGATCAGAAATAGGCACGGTGAACTCCATGATATGATCAGTGACTTCACCCTGAGCAAACTCTTTGCGTAGGATAAACTGGTCATGGAAGAGGATTTCTTCCCCATCGCAATCTTCAATAATGACCCAGAAGCTCTCTGCGATGCCGTGTAGTGCATCATCCCAGACAAAGTTGGGAGTGATAGTCAACTCCACCCGGAGGAGAGATCTAGTCATCGGCTGAACTTGTGCTTGAACTTCCAATCGCGGGAACTTTGAGACCAAATCACAGACTATACGGCCGGCTCTAGGCATACCGAGAAGCTCGCCCATTCGTGGAGGATCGAGATCAAAATAGCTGGACCACGGGGCGTCGATTCTCTCAGCTTTTTGCATTATGTCTCGAGGGCATGTAGGGAATTGTCGTAATGGTGTCATTGTCGGCCACATGCGCTTCTCTGCCATCTTGCAAAGATTCAATGCAATCTTGGCAACGGATGACCAGCCTTTCTTCAAGCAAATTTCAAAAATTGCGCGAAGAATTCGGCCAGCAGATTGAGTGACATAAACCATATCCGCCATCAGAGCAAGCCCTTCGAGTTTGAGTCTGGAGATATACGCTTGAAGAAGGACGTTGATCTTTGCATGAGGTTCTTCTATTCCTTCCTTCACAGGCACAGGCACCCGGCCAAGTAACTTAGCAAGTTCCAGTTTCTCATCTTGTCGCACAGGGATGTATTTGAATTCCTCACTAAGGGAGAAAATTCTGAATAGTTCAACAGTGCTTATACCGGGTTGCAAATGGTGATTGTAGGTTTGCATGGAATTGTGACTGATGTAATAGTGGGAGGCAATACGTCCAAGCTCCGTAGACTGGAGTTTTCCAATCTTTTTATCGTATCTAACCAGACCAGCTTTTTCGAGCACGGTAGCAGCAGAATGTATAAGATCCACACGTTTCTGCTCCAATGCCTCATCATTTGCGTAATCGGCGCCAACGCTATACAACCCGGGTGAACGAAGCATTCGAACATAGAGATAGGTGTAACCAAGCCACTGGACACCTTCGGTACGGTCGCGAACGTTTCCCAGGACAATTTCAGCGTTCAAATTATCTGCCAATTTGCCCATCAGCTGACTCTCGATGGGTAGCTGCTGATTCAGTAGTGAGAGGTAGAACTGAAGCTCATTCTGAGTCGTGATAATTGTTCCCAAGCCCTCCGTGTCAAATTGGGGACGTCCTGCTCTGCCAAGCATCTGCAAGGTATCCTGTGGACTCAACTGCACGAAAGCACCGTGCTCAGGTGAGTACACCTGGGTGCCTTTGATCAAGACGGTGTGAGCCGGCAAGTTAACACCCCAGGCTAGGGTTGCGGTACACACAAGCACCTGGATACTGCCATCGGCAAACAAACTGGCCACCGAGTCTCTGTCTTCCAGTGACAGGCCAGCGTGATGGATGCCGAAACCATACGGCATTATATCTTTGAGCGCAGCGTCGTCCACATTCTCCGCTTCTTCTGCCAGGATCGCTCTACTAGCTGCATCACTTCGCAAAATTTGGCCGATTGTCTCCATCTCCACAGCCTTGTCGCGAATATATCTAGCCGTTTTGGCGGTTTCCTTTCGTGAGTGAACAAAAATAAGCATTTGATGGCCTTTAGCTGTATTTTCCAAAACTTTATTATAGCAAACATCATTCATAGTCTTGAGCTGTTTGATCGCTTTCTTATCAGTCACGCCGATGAATTCTTGACGCAATGGGCAAGGACGATATGAACCGTCGAAGTGGAAAAGACCTTTGGTCGCATCGACACGTAAGAAACTAGCAACATCGCGATAGTTTGGAAGTGTAGCTGAAAGTCCGACAATTCTGGTTGGCTCATCGGATGTCTCGTTCCGACGGAGTGTTCGACTGACAATGGCTTCCAAGACGGGACCCCGATCGTCGTGGAGCAAATGGATTTCATCAATAATGAGGAGGCGTACGAGTCTGGTATAACTTGAATCTGTCGCCTTGCGAGTGATAACGTCCCACTTCTCTGGGGTGGTGACTATGATTTGAGTATCGGCAATTTGCTGTTTAGTGAGTTGACGGTCGCCAGTCAATTCACTAACCCGAATACCGTACGGCTGTAGGCGCTTGCCGAAATTTCCGACCTGTTCTTGAACCAGAGCTTTGAGAGGGGCGATATACACGATTTTAAAGTCATCGAGCATGATCTCTCCAGTGTTGGGATTTCGATTCTTACCAATTTCACGAAGCATTGTGAGCATGGCAACGTTAGTCTTTCCAGAACCTGTTGGAGCACAAACAAGCATGTTACCATCGTCATGGAAGGCAGTGGGATAGCATTTAGTCTGTATCCTGTTAAGCTCTTTGGATGATCCGAAGCCTACACGAGCCCAGTCAGGTAGCTCTGTCGTGGGTATGTTCTTTTCACCGGGGTCTCGCTTTGGCTTTGGTGGGGGGACATGGATCTCTTCATAGCCTTTGAATGTCCGTTTGGTTGATCCTTGCGGCAACTTCACGTTAGGGTTCGTCATGAGATGATTTCCTTGTTCGAATTTCAGAGATTCGAGATTCACTAGACGTGTAGGAAGGAGGCTACTCAAAGGAGGTTTGCCTTCCTCAGTCTTGGCCTCGCCGGCAGCTGTTGGGACATCAACATCCATTAGGTCCATCTTGATCTTCTTTCCAGGATGCTGCGCTTCTTCAGCGCGCCCATGAATCTCGTCTAGGATATCGCGATGACCGGCTTCGACCATCTCATTTTCAACCAGAAGGCGAGCATCATCATTTTCTGCAAGTCTTCTCCATTTGGTAACCCAAACGATCCTATCCTTATTTTTCACAAATTTTGCCACCAGTTCGGGATGTTCGTAATCGAACAATTCCATCAGATCATTTTCAATGTCCCGAAGTTGACGCTCGTTTCCTTCGGCGTCTTTACCGCTCAGAATGTTCAAAGCAGAACGAGCAGTTGCGGTTGCCTCATGCTCATCGGGGAAAATAGTACCGATCTGACGTTGTAACCAGTAGGCATCGATTTCGCGGACAGGTATGATCTGCTTTTGCGCAGCCGATAATTTGGCGTCAGCCATTCCACCACCATCCAAGATCATCTCTTCGTCTCCATCGAGATCTGCTTGAGCAGCTTCATCAGCTTCCGGGCGACCATCCATATCTGAAGCCTCGTCTTCATCAGACTCGTCACCGTCATTAATCTCGTCCATTCCACGTAAGCCTTCTTCATCCTCGTCGGACTCGTCAAACACAACTGCGACACCTTGTCTTTCGTCGAGCTCCGCTTCATTTGCACCATCCAGTCCATCTTCCATGTTTTCGTCCTCGTCCTGTGCATCGTAATCTGTGATTTTCTTGCCGAGGTTGACTAATTCATTGAATTCCTTCGGATTCATGGTCGAGCCAAGTAGATCGTCAATCTCTTTCTTTTTGTCAAAATCCTTCATATTTTCGTCTTTGAGAGTTTCGAGGATCGCGTCGGCTGCGCTTCGGACGACTTCGTGAGGAACATCGCCAAGATGGTTGGCGGTCATGGTAAGGATCAAATCATATGTCGCCCTTGTAGCAGGAGTTCTGGGGCGATATTTTAAGCCTTCGATCAACATGTCCGCAGCCGATAGGATACCGGCTCCGCGGAGTTGATCTTGCTCCCCGCGTTTGCGCTTTCGCTGCTCGCGATCCAGTACGTCGGCACCTTCACGAATGCTGCCTCTCTCAATATCCACCTGTGCAGCTAATCCTTTCTTGGCCTTGGGCGCTTGATCGTGGGCGACCCGCGCTCCCATATCTCGTATGTTTATCCTGCCGGCGAGAGACTCTGGGTCGCCAGTCGCTTCGTCTCCTGGGCGTGTGATAAATCGGCGATCGGCCTGGAGAACCAGATTACTCATCGCCCTGCCAAAGTTAGTTATATGCAGCACGACTGGTAATACAGACAACTTACGAGTATTTGTATTGCGCCACATTGTTGGGGTCCGCCATTTTGACTGTCTTGATCCTGTTCGCGCACCGTGATAAGTCGAAATTTCTTCAGGAGGCGGTCTGGTAGTTGTTGGAAAATCGCTGAAAGGCCCGAACTACCGAAGACGTATATTCAAATACGTATATTAATGGCGAACTTCACCTTGCAAGGTCGCAAAAAATTCTTTCCGCTCGTCGTCGAGCTCCGCACCAGTGGCGCGTCAAAAGCTTTCGAGCTACCACTTATCAACGCAGAGGGAATGGAAGTAAATGATCTTCAAGTTCACTGAAAGATCATCGTCCTGGCGTCACAGTACCAGGAATGTTGATATCGGAGTCGCGGAAAGAGAGTGCAGCTTGGATGAGGTAAAAGGTCTGAAGTTGAACAAGCAGGGACTAAAATGGAGGAACTTTTAGTGGAGACCTTTTTCCGCGTTCCGGGATCCTGATTGGCTAGACCTGCGGCGTGGGGAAATCTTAAGGACATCGCGGCTGCATCCCCAAACACTTGGAAGTAGAGGAGCTCTGAATGGCTTCCTTTCTGTTCATACCATGCAAGCTCGTGCTTCTTGTGCAGGAGGCGTAATAGCTACGCGCTTGAAATCGATTGCCGCACGCAATGGCCTCCGATATACGGCAATCACTAGCATTGCGCGCCGGCCCACTTGTCGAGCTTCAACACCAGTTCGAATCGCCGTGCCATTTGCGAGAGGCGCGAAGACGACGACCACAGCGAAGTTAAAAGACCTCCCGCAAGGCGCACTGAAGCTCGAAACATATAGCGATGGCGCGGATGAAGCTCCCCGATACCCTAAAGTGGTGCAAGACCATAGGAATAATATGGAGAAGTTCAAAAATTGCGTAGTTCTGACCCGAGTAGGGAGTTTCTACGAAGTGAGCTCGCATGTTACCACACGAGAGAGAAATTCGATGCTCATATGCTAACTATCCGAAGCTGTATTGGGAACAAGCTGAAGAACTAGCACCCTTACTCAATATCAAACTTGCATCGAAGAAGACGAACGCAGGCCCGGTCCCAATGGCAGGCTTCCCTTTTTTTCAACTCGATCGATTTCTGAAGATTCTCGTACAAGACCTACAAAACTATGTCGCCCTGAGCGAAGAATTTCTCAATGCGGCTGAAGATAAATCGAAATCCGGGGGCCTCATGTTCGACAGAAAGGTCACCCGAGTCATTACGCCCGGAACACTGATAGACGAAAACTTCATCGACACTTCGCAAAACAACTTTTTGTTGTCGTTGTATGTGGATACAAATTGTTTTGAAGAACAGTCACAAACAGGGGGCGACTCCACTATTACACACTTACTATCCTCATCATCGGGACGCTTGGGCTTGGCCTGGATGGATCTGTCCACTGGTGATTTCTATACCCAGGTTACCACGGCCCAAATGCTTCCATCGGCTATCGCCAGAATTGGCGCTCAAGAGATCATTGCAGATCGACGGTTGGAGAATATGCTGGCGCAGGAGTTACAGATGTTGGTCGGTGTAGATCACCAATTACTCACCTTCTTTGACGCCCCAACAATTGCACTGCCCATGACCGAATGGGGGGAAATGTTAGAGGCTCCTGTACCCTACGAAATGGCATCCACCTTTACAAATGAAGAGGTGGCAGCTGGATTCAATCTTTTAGAATATGTTCGTGTTCAGCTACAAGGCGTCGGCACAAAACTTCAACCGCCTCGCCGACGGCACCTGAATGAATCCATGGGCATTGACAGAAGCAGTCTTCGAGGCTTGGAGATCCTAGAGACCGCCAGGGACGGGTTGGGCAAAGGAAGTCTTTTACACGCAGTGCGAAGAACAGCAACGAAGAGTGGAGCTCGTCTTCTTCGAGATCGACTAAGTAAGTCTACACATAACCACCCAAAGGAGATCACTATCTGACTATGAGCAACTAGTTTCGCCTTCTACGTCCTTGTCTGTGATTCAGGAACGCCTCGACCTTGTTTCCTATTTTCTTCAGGATGAGGAAATAAGAGACATCATCGTATCACTCTTGAAAAGGAGTTACGACTCTCAACGTCTTGTGCAAAAGTTTACGTTGGGTAGGGGAGACCCAGATGATTTGATTTACTTATCAAGGGCTATTGAAGCGTCCCAAGAAGTGCTCAGGGCTTTGTCGGATCGTCGACATCACCCTACTTCTGAAACGGATACAAATCGTCAGAGTGTGGAGAATTTGATCCGCAGACTACAGCTGGACGGACCATCACAGCTTGCTGAAAAGATTCTAACTGCAATTGATGAGGAGGCTCTGCTACAAAAGCATCGCATCGAAGACAGCCAAGCATCCGAAGCCGCCCAGCTCACACAGGATGTTGTTCTCAGCGAAGGTCTGCCCGAAGATATCGAGGTTATTCCTCGAAAAGTGCGTTTCAAGACTACCGGCCGACCTGGTTTTGCAGTAGAGTCGATTCGCGGGGATTTAGATATTTGGATAATGCGACGTGACGCCAGTGACACCCTTCGACGTTTGCATGAACGCCTAGATGAGCTCCAAGAAGAGAAATCAGCACTCACAAACCGACTACATGAGCAAGTTGGATCCTCCACACTGACTCTGAAATGGTCACCAAGCTTAGGATACATTTGTCATGTCAAAGGAGCCAAGATCTCCCAAGAAGCGCTTGAAGATCTCGGTGTCACAAGGATTGTTTCATCCACCAAATCCACGCGCTCGTTCTACTTGCCGGCATGGTCACAACTGGGCGAGCGAATAGACAAGTTAAGAAAACATATACGGGCTGAAGAACAACAAATTTTCGAAGAACTTCGTCGAGAGGTCATACTCAATTTGGTAAAGATTCGCCGCAATGCAACCGTAATGGATGAACTAGACGTCGCTTGTTCTTTTGCAACTCTGGCAAAGGAGCAGAGCATGGTGCGGCCTATCCTGAACAGTGGTACATCGCATCGTATTGTTGGTGGTAGGCATCCGACAGTTAAATTAGGTCTTGAGGAACAAGGGCGGCGCTTCGTTAGCAATGATTGTTTCATTGGAGATGAGGAGCGGATTTGGCTGATAACCGGCCCGAATATGGGAGGAAAGAGCACGTTCTTGCGCCAGAACGCATTGATTACAATTTTGGCGCAGGTTGGATCTTTTGTTCCGGCAGAATATGCAGAAATCGGCATTGTCGACCAGATATTTAGCCGAATTGGTGCAGCCGATGATTTGTTTAGAGATCAATCCACTTTCATGGTAGAGATGCTTGAGACTGCCGCGATCTTGAAACAAGCGACACCTCGGTCATTCGTCATCATGGATGAGGTTGGACGAGGAACTACTCCTGAGGACGGCACTGCCGTTGGATACGCATGTCTTGAACATTTGTACAATGTGAATCAATGTCGTACATTGTTCGCTACACACTTTCATGCTTTGATCGATATGACTGCCGGGTTTGAAAAACTCAACGCTTATTGCACAGACGTCAAGGAAAACCCTTCAGGCTCGTTTTCGTTTATACACAAGCTGCGCAAAGGTGTCAATCGGCAGTCCCATGCGCTGAAGGTAGCTCGTTTGGCTGGTCTTCCGGAATCTGCAATTACCGTGGCGGAAAATGTCCTTCGCCAGATGAATATGTCGAACGACACTGACTGGGCGGAGTGGTCGAAGCATAGAGACGAACTCAAAGCTGTTAGTGGATGAGTTTCGATCACTTTGTATACCTGCATTATACTTTAGACCGGTTATTATGTCCTTGTATATTAGTTTTGATACCCCTAGAACCTGTACAATACTATATCTTTTTCCAATTATGTTTCCCAGATTTGCAACCTTGGAATTTTTCAGAGTTTAGACAACTTCTTCAAGTCATCCCATAACTCATCATCCTCCTCACTCAAAGATTTCAAATCAACCACAATCCCATCCTTGAACGCCGCCTCCTGGCAATCCTCATCATCAACACCATTTACATACTGGACTACCACAAAATCGACTCGTCGTGGCCCCAGCACAACCATGGGCGCATGCCACGTGCCGGGACCATATGTAACCGCCTGCCCACCACGTGCAATAAATGCTCTCAAATTTTCAAGATCGGGAGGATCACGAATCAACACGCGGTTTGAGTCGACAGTTCCTTCATTTACAGGATCGGAGAGCGTACCAACGGTCGAAATCGTCGTAGGATCGGCAGATACAACATCTTTTGTTGCGGGTGATGTAGCCGCAGCAGACTGTCCCTTCAGAGTCGGTGCAACAATGACCAAGAAGATAGGCTCTTCCTGCTCTTCGTCTTGCTCGGCTGATCCGTCGAGGGTTATGTCCACATCTCCATCGCCGTAGCCCTTCCAATCATGGCTCTTTTTATCGGGCACGCGGTCCCGAAGCACGCGTTTCTGACTCGATAGATCAAGTGGGATAAAAGTCTGCGTCGTGAACGGATGTCGTTCCAGAATCTTCACATCGAATACCGGACCGTCAAAATCCGCCTCTTCCTCCGCATCACCGTCTGGTTGTCCTTCATTTATTTTCCCGCTAAGGATATCATTAACAGCACTCTGTCGATGACCACTCTGTTTCTCCCTCCTCAGCTTCCTCGGAAAACAAGCAAACATACTCAATCTCGCCTGCGCCGCTTTTCCGCTTGGGCACGCATTTTCGTACCCATTGGCTAGGGGCGCAATGGGGCTTATTTTCACAGCGGAGCCTTGGTTTGCATAAACGGGGGTTGCGGGGACACGGTGAGGGAGTTTGAGCGAGGCAAGGTTGTTCGGTGCAGCTAGGAGGTCGCGTGGAAAGGGAGTTGTGATGACGGTGCCGAAGGGGGCGAAGGACTGCGGTGTGAGAGGTTCCGGGGTTATGCGGAGGGTTGGTGGGGAGGAAACCAGGGTCGGCGCCATTTCGTTCCTAGCCAAAAGGTGAACAGTAAGTCCTCTGAGCGTTGGTTTTGTTTTGTTGAAGGTGAGATCGTACATGGATGGAGCTCAGATTTGATTTAAGCTTCGGCGATGTTCAGAGGTCCACTTCTTCGGCAACCATTTCCGACCCAGAAACAGCTCGGTGCAATACATACTACAAGAAGCCAAATTTCGCAGTCAATTTATCTATTGAAGGATTGTTAATTTATACATTCGGCTGGGCTCTAATATTGTATCTCGAAATATGACGGGGGATATGAACATTACCTAGGTAACCCTAAGGGTATTGGTCTGCAGATATGCATACTTGAAGATATATAAAGCTGCATCCAAGCCTTGTTGGAAGTTAATAAGCAAACTTTAACCAAGCTATGAGTAAACTCAAGGAGTGGCATTTGGGGACGCCTAAGCAATTTATTCGGAATATCTCCAATGTCTAAGCGACCTATAACCATTAGGTACCTCTCTACCTACAACTATCATCCTAGGTACGCCGTTTTCGTCTCGTCTACTTTGACAAAGGCGTTACATGGGCAGGCGGCTAGCACTGCACAGGTATGGAGTATGCCTCTATATGTAACTTCGACTTCGTATAGTAGTGTCCGAGTAAATAGAATCAAATCCTTGGCGCTGATATGGCTGTAAGGTCGAGCCGCTGATAACACGCAAAGCTTTGTGGAGCTACACAGCCCGAAATCGTGCGCAGACGGAGAGCCAATGATCACAAGCAATTAAGCACCTCCTGAGTCCTCGATCCTGATTACCATGTGGTAGTTAGTCTGTTACAGCCTTACAGGGAACGATAAGCAACAGGGCCCAGACCGTACAAGTGCGAACTTCGAAGCCCTCACGCCACGATGATTGGATTGCATTCTCCAGAGCGCGGGACACCGGTTACATAGGAAAAAATGGCCCGAACTCTAAATGCTAGGAATGTTCTATGCACCAACAGGGTTGTTCGTGCTCTATGTACGAAGTAGTCCGGAGTATGTGGAGTTTCGAAATCACTTGATGAGTTTAATTGCTGCGTGGGTACTTCGTAGAGGAGGCGGTTAGTTAGTTACAGATAGATGTAGACCCACAAGAAATAATAACTCATCATTTAATCCATCTCTCATCTCCAGTTGGGCAGCTTACAATACAGTCTGTAGTCTCAGCTGAGTAGAGAAGAATTGGATTGGAGGGAACGCATATCTACACACGAGTCGTGGTTCGTAGAACACTGAACGATCGCGGCTGAAGAACCTTGTACATGAATACAGCTACTGAAATTTTTCAGCCCCAGATACGATACATAACTACTCTACTGCTACATTTACATTAGCGCTCTGTTGATCTATCTTGGCAGAAAATCTAGAAGTTTTGGCCCTTTTTCAGTTTCCTCTTTCTTTAGTCTCGATGTAAATGGTAGATATCATCCTTCTTGGTTCTCATTCCACTTTGTTCAACATTCATATCGAAACTCGCAAGGAGATGGCCTCAATCCATGTCAGCACTGATGGCAATTGCGGCTCTAAGTCGAATACAAATGCAACATGCCTAGGCTCCACGTACGGCGACTGCTGCTCCACAAAAGGGTTTTGCGGTAGTACCTTGGACTATTGCGGAGCAGGCTGTCAACCAGCGTTCGGGAACTGTACCAGTGATAGCAGTGAAAACATCAGCACGTCGGGTTCATGCGGTCCGACAGGGGGCAATTACACCTGTCTCGGAAGCACATTCGGAAATTGTTGTTCGTCATTGGGATATTGCGGCGGAAACTCGAGTTACTGTGAAGATGGGTGTCAGAGTGGGTTTGGGAGATGTGTCTCAGTCTCCTCGTCTTCGAGCATAATGACTACAGCGGCTGCAACGACGAGTACGGGTACCAAAACATCGACGACAGCGTCTGCCTTAGCATCAACAACAGTAGGCCCTACGTCTATAGATGGGAATTGTGGGGATAATTCCGACGTTTTCGCAACATGTTTAGGCAGTCAATGGGGTAACTGCTGCTCCATTCATGGCTTTTGCGGCGGAAATATCAGCTATTGCAGCACAGGATGTCAGGCGCAGTACGGGAACTGCGGTCTTGATGCAATGACAACAAATACAACCACAAGTTCAGGGTCGTCCGGTGGGCTTGGTAAAGGTGCTATAGCAGGAATCTCTGTCGGTGCAACGATTGGTGGTCTGGCACTAGTCGGGCTATTCGTCTGGCTTTTATTCTTTAGAACGAAAAAGAAGATGGAATATTCCCATCAAAGCGAAGAGGATCTCAAACCAATTCCACCGACAAGGTCTTACGAGCCATCGCAAGAACTTGATGCCATTGGCAATGTTAAACACGAAATCGACGGATATGGCAATGCTAAGCATGAGGCAGGTAGTATAGGCTTTGCTGGACATGAATTGGATACCAGGGTGATTTCAGAGCTTCCAGCCCAGCATTATTAAGATCAGAGCCAGGCCTTGACATTGACGAATACAACCGAGAATGGCAGATCATTACATATTCGTTCTAATGCGCTGTCAATACGCCAACCCGACAATTACACCAATTTTCAAAGAGCATACCGATAATCAGGCACACCCGAAGGGTATTCCTTTTGGAAATTGTCAAGACGAATATCTATAACATCAGTGAGATGCACCGGCCGACGCTCAAACAGCGTCAACAAAACGAATTATTTGCTTTGGTTGACCACACTGATGAATTTACCCCAAGATACCACGAATCTGTTCTTGTAACCATATATTTGACTTAATAATGATGATATGCCAGTTGATTTCATTGGCTGCTTTATTCTATCACAACAGCAAAACCTTCTCAAAAGCCGTGTACGTTTAAACCAACAATTATAAGAAGACCGTTGTCAATGCTGTATGCGATACTTTACGGTGATAATCCAATACTTGGCCCTTATAAGATCGAATTTGCTCCATAGATTATCGATAGAAGGCAATGGTGTCATTCCATTACGACAGCCAGGGACCTTCAATCAAATACCAAATAATCCTTATGGGACGATTTGTAGCTTTATACGGCCATTTGGCCTACGATGGATTTCGAAAGCAGCGACTACTTTCATATACGCATTTATCTTTGTACGGCATGTGAGGGAAAATAGCCCTAATAAAGCTTGTGCTCAGGCCTACGAAAACCCTAGCCATGTGTTTTTGAAGTACACCGGGATTGAATAGCGGAGTATATAAGGGAAAAATTGTCATATATCGCTCAGTATCACACAAAATCCGGCGTCTAGGAGCTGTTTCGAGTTTTGAAAGGGGTAACATGTGACATGAAATAACGTACGTGGTTTTTGACTGCTGGGAGCGCTATAATTAGCGGCAGTGGGTGTCAATAGATTGGAGCACGTACATCAAGCCAGACTGGATATTATTTCTCTACTCGCTAAATCAATTCATCTATTTCATGTGAGCGACTGTAAGGATTAGGCGGGAATAGGATGAGTATATTGCAACTAGCTGTGTAGTCTATCTGGCTGAAGTTACACACATGGCTATCCAGCTTCACTCTTCCTTCCAATCCCCTCTTGAGTATAGGAGTCGTTCCGGGGTCAATTCGGTAGGGTTGAAAACGGTTGTCAGACGATATATTCGAAGTGATTTCATTTCCAGCGAAAGCAGTATACCCATCCTAACTTCGGGCATAAAGACCCTTGACCCATTGATGTTCAACACAGGTTCAGGGAGAGAATGGATCGGTGTACCCGCGGCAAGTGCTATTCGCTGGAACGAAAAACCCAGTCGTATCTGAGTATACAGTTCCAGCTGGGCTGGTGATGCTGAGATCAGCTAGACCCGGACCACCCCAGTTGTTCCATAGCATAGTGAGGGGTACAAATTGTCCGACAGCAACATTAATAGTAACACTTCCAGAAGTAGATGGATAGTTTGCTTGATAATCATAGTTCGAATTCTGATAGTTGCTGTATGCGTTTGACCCGTGCCAAACTATAAATGAATTATCGGAGTCGTAATCGCTCGAAAGTGTGTAATTACCCGCGCCATGTGCAGCCCACAAATATCCTTGGAAGATGATCACGACTAAACCACAGTCTGCGTCTACAAAACTGCATGTATAGTTCGTTTCTGTCGTTGACCAGGCCAAGCCGGTGTGGAAACTCCTGACATTCTCGACGTAACCGCTGTAATTGTAATTCGGATTATTGAAAACCTGGGGGTTAAAGGGAGAAGAACCGCCGTATCCCTGGGTATTGTTATAATAGTACCAGTTCAAACCTTTGTCTGTGTTGGTAGGAACCGGTGTGTAAGAGGTGGTAGTAGTAGTAGTAGTTGCTGTAGCAGTGGATGAAGTGATAACCTCAACGTCTGTCCACGTTGTCACCAAGGAGATGTACCTGTTGTGTATTAGGATCGAACTTTTCTAATATATGTGTTGTTTTCCATATACTTACGCGGTCTTAGTTGGAATAGTGGTGAAATCCACAGTCGCGGTAAGTGTTCCTGAGCCGATGAAATCGGTCAAAGTTTCGGTAACGGTAGCAGACGGGCCAAGGTAGCATTCACATGCTGCCGAGACCAGTGAACTTTCGATAGACACTATAGCAGGTGGTGTAGGCAGGATTGGAGTTGGAAGATTCGCGTGAGCAGCCGTCCTCTTTGGTAGGGCAACTGGTGGTGGTGTCACAAGGGAGGCTTGCTGTTTCCCAAGTGAGGTTCCTGTGTAGCATACTGTTGTTGGGGATGTGACGGTGGCAGTCTTCGTAGATACCTAAACAAGTAGATATTAGGGCCCATGCTTATAATTTCCTTCGCCCCAAGTGGTAGAAAGGAGCTGGTATTACATATGATATGGGAATAGTTTCAGTAAGGGTCGTTGTCTGCCGTCTGATTAGCCATAATGCGTGGTTATGTTGGATCAAGAATATGGCACTTACTGTGCTGCCTATACTTAGAACCGTGGTAGTAATAGTAATAAGAGCGGGAACAGTTTCAACGACGATTGTCGTTGCTATGGGTGTTGTAATGCTAGTGGTTTCCCAAATGGTTGTGACGTATTGGGAACAGAACGCTGCGCCCAAGGGGTCTGCACTGATGGACGATACTGCGTCCGATAGACATGAGCAGCTATCAGCAGCAGCAACGCTCAAAGGCAAATCAGGAATCAAAAAGAGACCAAGGACTGCCGCAAGAACACGAGATGGCACCATTGTGGGTATGGTCCGTGACACTCAAGGAATTCAAATAGGTTATGAAGAAGACTATGGATGGACATAGAGAAGAGACTCTGTCATAAGAGTGAGATGTACGCCTATTTATATTCTTAGGAGAGACCAAAAGTATCATGATCTTAGAGCGAATATGTGAATAATCATGTTAGCAAACTCCTCAATTAGTGCAAGATTAGTTGGCAAGGAATTATTGTTGATTCTCTCGGCTATACTGACTCCGTAGAAGCTTGCTCATGAGTATATGAGGAGGCTAATGCATGGATGTTTACTTCGTTATTGGGGTGGCACTTTATGCCGACATGCCATTCGATCAAGAATGCCGATGTCAATTCCTAACTAAGTCAGATCTAGAATGGATCAAGAGGTTTTACAATAGTGTGATAGAATGATCAGCAAGCCACTGCACGCGGGATCTCCCAGATGCATGTTCAGCCAGCCCATGCGATTGCTGTGTGATCTGAGAATTGGACATGATGCAGCTCAAACGGAGTCCAAAAAATCACCTGCAGTATTTCTCGACTCAGGAGTGTAGTGATGTTTTTCATAATCGTATTGGCTTTATAAGTATTCAAAAATAGCCAACTAGTGAATATATATAAGTTGATTAGGTTGCGATTAGATATAAGCTTAAAAATTTTTAATGAACCGTTCCGATACAGCGACTAATTAGGAATAGGAGTGAGGTTAGCTTAGGTAGCAAGGTCCAAAATTTAGGTGCAAAGTGACATGGGTTCTCCATCCTTCAAGCCAATAGGGGCGAGCTAGACATAACGCACAGCCTGCAGTTATACATGTCACGGTCCAGAACACCAGATTGGCCGATTGAACTTGGAAAACTATTTCCGATCAGCTAAATAGGTAATGGATTCGTGACAAATCCTTGTGGAGATTCATGCTTGACGAAGTGACTACCTTTTATGGCACTACTTAACCGTTCGCCGTAGTTAGCCCACCTAATGAATTACTAGTCACATTAAACAATGGTTCTGTGGCTAGCTGATGCCCTATGAATACCTGCTGGGTTTCTGGAGTGCATAAATAATTCCTCCAATAACCAACCTGGGTTGTCGTTACTGTTTGGATCTGATTGGCCCTAATGGATAGACCCATGTTTCCTCATTAGGCGGCACGTATATGCCATACCACACGCAAGTTGGCAAGTCTGTAGAGACAATATCAGAATACCGAATGAAATAGTGTCGCTAACGCACGATGAGCTTGGTAGGTCGGGATTGAGTAATAGCTAATGTAACAGTTATGCAATTTTCAACCGGACGAGCTGGGTTTCACATGCAGCCTATGTTCGTGAATACCCTCCTGTATACAAAGGCCAAAGCCTCATGTACGAAGCAATGCACTTTGTTTCTCTTTCCAGGAAAGTCTTTCCGAGCCAGCTAATTGAATTGCAGCCCACCGGGTCAGTATTTGAAATACTTCAACTCACATGATGTCAAGGTTTGAGCTACTAAATATACCCAGAGATACTTGCATAGTTTCCACTTGGTACCGGGATTTCTACTTGGCCGTAATACTGACGGTAGTAGAATGATAAAGCCATGTATGTATTCATACCGGAGCAGGAAGTAGCTTGAGGAGCATATTTTGTTGAGTATAGTCCCTTACGGTGACGATTTACCTGAACACTTGGTTATGTGTGTTGCCGTGTTTGTCCTCCATAGGAACTATGGCTCGCGTGTCTTGCATAAGGAATAACTAGCTTTTGTGATTATGCCCGTCTAAATATGCATATCAGTAATCTGCTAGGGCTGGTTGGTGAGGAAAACCGCCTTACCTTATTGCATAGTGGAGTGCCTTGGATATAGGTTATTGGAGGTAGGATTAATTCAAAACTGGTTGCTATGCGAGCAATTATCACAACAGGATACTATTGGATATTCAAGGCGGTGTTACTAGTAGGCAGACAAAGCCTCGTATTCTGCTGATTCGTAGATACAGATTTCACTAACCACTGGGTACGATGTGAAATGGGGTATATATCTTCTGTCTCTGAATTTCCATTACATTGAAAGTCGGTTGCAAGATCTAAATCTCTAGAGACACTAGTCTACTCAGAAAACTGACCTGATGTTCCCTATGGCAATTGCTAGTTCGCTCAACAGATACCAAGCTGATATTAAGGGACGTCTATCTGACCATGCAGTCTAACTTGATGAAAGGTCAACAATTTCTTGATAAGTCGAAACAATATCTGAGATTTGACTTAAATCGGAAGCACACTTTCATTCTGAGTTGGTTTAAAATTATAGTAGTATTGCAAGCGAAATTAGTCCATCCCGAAATGGACACCTGATACACCGGATGTCCCGCTTTGTCTCCAATATATTCTCCTTTTCTTTTTCCTTCTGTACACCATCTTAACCCCTAGTATCATGGAGTGATTGTCATCGCCGGTCATAGATTTCTGCACTGCCATCCATAGATCTCCTTGAAGTTGGGTAATGATAGACAGTTACTTTCGCCTTTTAAGAAACAGTCTAGATCTCAAGTGTATAATGGCCATCACATGCTGCCTCCTATCCATAGTGATCTGGTTGGCACAACTTCATATTTTTACGGTACAAGTTCTTTTTGTCCATATAATATATGAATGTTCCCCTCGTGCTCCTGGTTAATTGTGTACATTGTCAACAATTGGAAGCTAGCGCCTGAATCAGAGCCATTTTCAGAAAATTGCAATAACCATACTACTTATGCATACTCAGATGTCCATTAACGCCATTGCCCACCCTGGGAATAGATACGTACATATATATCCTGTGAAAGCAGGCTTCATACTGATACTCATTACCAATTTCGTTACCAATACCAATCCTCATGCCAATCCTCATTACAAATCCTCATTAGCAATCCTCATCTTGCTGAGGACCCATAAATTGCGTCGTTTGTAGACATAACCGTAATATCAACATGTTTCGTGATACCCCTCTCTTGGTCGAACGGTAGAATTCTCTCCAGGCTTCCAATCTCCTCTGCACGATCATGATTCGTGCTGAAACTCTCCTTAGTCCTCGAGCGACCAGAAACATTGTTCTTGGTCGTCGCCCTATTTCCGCTGAAAGGTCCACTAAGTTCATATGATTTAGTCTTGGCCGCACTGGACACTTTTCGCACGGAGGACATGATTAGCGGGCGGATACAGGGGATAGAGGAGGTAATGATGATGATTGCGTTTTCTGCGTAACCCCATCGTATTAATTGGATTCCGCCAGAACCGCCCAGGTTGGTGACACTGGGGACCTGGTCAAGAGCTGTTGTTTTGATGATGGATGCAACCATGGCCCTGATAAGTAATGAGTGGTTAGTGAATAGATTCATTCCATAGGCAGGTTTTGCTGTCTTACAGTAAACCTAGACTGAGGAGAACTATCAAGCCAACCTTGACCCGTGTTTTCAGGTTCAAGTTCCAGAATACTATCGTTGGGAAGACGACTAAGAAGAAGTCTGTTGCGGTATTAACAGCTAAGTAACACCAATTGGCGTTATCAGTTAGTTACGTGATTCGTTCGCCGATGGCGGGTGTTAGAATACTAACAAGATGAGAAATACGAGAACTTGACCACTGCTGTAACATCACCACATGTGGTTTTCACGAATGGGTCCCATAATATGTTGACGTTTCGACAAATGCTGAGCGGCAGCACAGCCGACACGATATTACACGCAAGCTGTAGTAGCATAGCTACCCACAACGTGATTCTGAATTTCTTGTTATTGCCGAGGATTCTGAGCAGAAAGAGCACGAATGATGATCGGGCCAGTCCAGTGCTGATGGTTACGAGTGGCACTTCCATGGCAATATATTTCAGCACCGCGCTTGCTGACTCAAACGGGAGTGTGGTTAGATCTTTGCCAAAGCCGTTGTTTACTGACAATGACAAGATAACCGTGGCTGCAATTGAAAGTGCCTGCACGACACAGCCAGGATATTGGTCAGAATTAAATCATTTTAGCTGTATGGCTGGGGTTCACAGAATGTTTACCGTCGAAAAAACCATCAACCCATCGTCAATGCCAAGCGTATGTGTTTTGATTTTAGCAATGACTCTGAGAATGACTATGATAATTGCAATTGCCATTGCAGTCCAGATCCCTCTCTCGAGAGCAGGACCTTGATTATCTGAACTTGAAGCCATTCTGGGATGGAATCATTAGTGTCGAATGTAATTTACTTCTTGCACATCTGGTTGCTCGCCCTGATGTAAGGCTACCGAGATGTGCGACTTTGCCCTCTTATATGTAACTGGTAGTTGATAGCGATGCATTTCTTCGCTATAAGGGTCACAGCCCACACGCCCACTGGTTTTATGGCGATAAAGTGGAGTCAACTGATATGTACCTTCCAAGGGATAAAACTCGCTTATTTTGAGTTCTGCTAGTACCATGGGTTTGAGTCGATCCTGGTCAGGGCGCGATTCCACAAAAATGGTTCAAATAGCGTGCTTCATCGTATGTACGTGTGCTACACTGTGGCGTGGATATTTTGTATAGACCAGGGACGCCACCATGATAACGTTACTTGAGATTATAACCTTAAGCGAGAAGACTCCGCCTTTTGACTTTATGGGATATAACCTAATCAGGAATTGTCCGTTTATCCCTGCCCTGCAGGGCTACAACTCCGATAACTCAGCTGTCCATTTTTTGCATTGTCCATTTCTTATTCAAGAAATGATACCCTAATTCGAACGCTTGGAGAAAACGCGATCGGAATTGAGAGTCGATTTTGAACGTGCCAAACAGCTGATCTGGATCTAAGATAACCTTTACGAGAGTAACATTTATCTGACAACTGGTAGAAGTTCCATGCACTTGACGTCTGAGCCTTAAGGGGTATATCGCAGTAGTTCCGGTCAGGCTTGGCAGGTACTGCTTTTATGCGAACCCTGTGATAGCTATCTGTATCAAAAGGCAGTGTCTCAGAGTCAAGCAAAGTCGTTATGCATTCCGTTGATCCGGAAAGATGGTTTAAGACTCACCAGTCTGAAACAGCATGGCAAGGCATGATACACTGCCCTGCAGCCCCGACCTAACTGTATCCGTCGTCAGGACGTGTTGGTCCGGAAGGAATAATAGCATCGCCAGTGCAGCTCGCTATCTGTCATACGTCGAGTCCATCTGCAGGTCTAGCTATTCACATGCACCATGGTTTTCCGGCCGATCACCACGAGAATCAGGTGTGCACTCCGAGTCTGGTGGGTCCGGAGACCTCTACGACCTCGGGCTTTGCTCTGCCCCGCCATCACCGATCACAGAGTTCCAGCATAGTGTCCACTGTCCATAGCATAACAAAGTTGCCAAATATTGGAAAACTTAATACAGGCGTCCATACTACGATAGGACAAATCATGTGGCCATGATACATGCAGACAATCCAAGTGGGGTTAGGTTAGGGCTCCCAATCGTGTAGGAATATACCTACTGTTGGTATAACCTATTTGAATTCGAATCACCCATGCCGCGGTAGTATCGTCAACCAGATATATCAATATATTAAGAATATTATCCAATAGTGTGGGTTGGCGTTTATTATAAGGACCCTTATACTATAGTACCGGCATTAAGAGATTAGATCGAAGCTACTACCATGTACGACATGGTTCCTGACATAGTCCAATAGGAATTGATAGATCCTAGATAAGACTGAAAAAAGAAAGGATTTAAAACTTGACTACTTACTAGTATTTTCTTGCATGCCTTCTCCACAGCCTAACGGTTTAGGTTTTCGGAGACTGGTGATCTGGTCGGACATATTCCCTAACTGCGCTTAGCCGTGGCGTGGAGGCGATGATAGGGTAAGCAATACTAAGCATTAGGTGCGAATGGTATTACTCGAATAGGATAGCGTCGATATAATGTCGAAGTGTTTAGTCGATACATTCTGGATGGACATTGTTTCGAGCCGATGAACATGGAAGATGCTTTGTACGATAAGGGTCTTGTGGCAGTTTAGACTTCTTTGACTTGGGAGGGGTGGTGGAGTCCCTAATGGGGCAGGGTCAAAGGCGGGTTCAGTATTCTCGTCCTCGTCGGGGCTTTATTAAAAAGAAGTTAGCTTCAATACCAAAGTATCTCTTCAACACTGCTTCACGTACAATGACCATCTCAGGCTGGCTGCTCGTGCATAATGAATCATTTTCATATCGCGTTTTTCATCGTCTGTTAACTGCAGTAATGATTCAACGGCTTCTATGAGAGGCTGCTCGTAGTCTTCGTCATAAGGGTTTAGACATGATAGGGTTGCTACTTCATAGAAACGCGGAAAAAATCCAGCGTGGCCCCAGTCAAGTAGATATATGGATTTTCCATCTTCTCCAAGTATCATGTTCCGGCGACAGAGATCCATATGACATAAAACAAGCGGGTATGGACTAATATCGACTGAGTCATTTCTCTTCGTCACCTCGTTTAGCAGAGTCAGACGTCTATTAAGCCAATCATTCAGATAGTCAACCGATCCGAAAGCGTTCCTCACACCCTCGTCGCCCCATAGATATCCGCGAGGGCCCTGGTCATTGATTGGACCTGGTTTCTGTTCTGGTGCTTGTATTTGACCGAGATGCTGGACAATCTTCGCAATGCGGGGTATAATATCTTGATGGCAAATAATATCCAGGTCAGCTAGATTCTGCCCGGGGATATATTCCATAAACAGGTATCCCGCTCCTGATTCGTCGCGGACAAAACGATAAAGTTGAGGTACGCGAACAATATTACGATCCAAATTCTTATATGCAAATTCATGCATAGCTGCTTCACCCGCAGTCACTGTGCACCCCCATTTGGCGACAATCTTGTCGGTGACTTTGACAACTACTGCCCCAATAACGTCGTCACCCAGTGTATATTTCTCTCCTTTTTTGATGCAATAATCAATAAGCGCGTCTTCCGTGGCTGTTGCGACATTCAGATCCATTTTTATGTGGTGACTTAGCAAGGACTGCAAGTTGTATATGAAACCGAGTTGTGAGAAGTTGGAAGTTGCTATGCCCACGGACATTATGATGTGGGGAGCGGCATCTGGGGTTTATTATTGGCGGCTGTATTCTGTAGCTGCGTGTGTGCGTGCCTTTAATCTATATCTGAATGTATATCAAGAAGCGCCAACCAAGAATGTACGAAGTAACACCGCCAAAGGGCTCTCCTAAGGGGTTCTTTTCGTGGCGTGATTTGTTCGTTCTTCAGATTGATTCTCAACAAATCCACAGCCTTCACATCCTTCAGTAATGCCGTCGTTCTTAGCAAGAATAGCACGAATTAATTAATATAACCGCTGTGATACTTTACAGGAGACGGCGATGTGATTTAGAGGACGCTTTTCCACGTCTTCATATACTGCTCTGTCCTGCCTGGTCCATCTCTCTCAGCTATCGCAGCTTTAAAGCCCCTGTCCTGAGCAAGTGTCTGGAAGGCGACTCCTTCAGGCGAGTTTCTTGTGATGCCATCAAATACAGTTGCAAGATTCTGGGCATTCTGAAGCTGGCCTTGCACAAAACCGTTGATTACCTGCTTGTGCATCCAGTTCTGGTTCGCAGGAACATCCTTGATTCGATCTACGAGTAACTGGACAGCATTCTCTAGCTGAGGCTCTGGAACAGCCTTCAGCACAAGGCCCATGGCTGCGGCCTCCTTGCCACTGATGAGATCGCCGGTGAAAAGCATTCGTTTAGCCTTCTCAACACCAAGGCGCACCACCCACATGGCAGTCGTAGGACACCCCCACACACGGGCGGGCGGGTAGCCGATGCGAGCGTCCTCGGCCATAACGACAAGATCGCAGCAGAGAGCAATATCACTCCCGCCGGCCACTGCAGCACCGTGGATCTGTGCAATGGTCGGTTTCGCACTATGGAATAGCTCTGCAAAGCAGGCTGTGTTTTCTCTCATGGTGGCGTAGTCTCGCAAGGGATCGTAGCCTTTACTGACGTCCTGGCTGCCCTCGGTTTGGCCCCGCGCAGCGCGTTCTGCAAAGATGTCAAGATCGTAACCTCCACAGAACCCCGGGCCAGCCCCTCTCAGCACAATGCAACGGACCAGGGGGTCAGCATTTGCCCGCCTCACAGCATTTCGGATCCCCTGCGGCATGGAGGAGTCAATGGCATTAAAGCGATCCGGTCTGTTCAGGGTGATGTATGCGACTTTCCCATCTTGAGAAGGTTCGTAGAGAACGCTGTCGGCCATGGTGGATACGGGAAACGCGAAAGAACGTATGCTCAGTTACGGGAATACGCTTGGCTGATATATGGCAAGTAATGTCGCTTGGCCCAGGCCGAGGTAACTAGCGCGTTCATAATTCCAAAGCGGCCTTTCCCCTCTGGTCATAGTCTATCCTAGCGTCATGCGGATTGATTCTGAACAGCATGACATAAGCGACATCAAGCAAATATTGACAAGCTTGGTCGGTCTGTCATGTTTCCTCTCATTCCTTCTTTGATCACGTGCCAATTGTCGAAGAGTAAGTGCTAAACCAAAAAATGTTGGTCGTCGTGGTATGTAAAAATACCGCAACGAAGTGCAAACTTGTTGTTGGAGCTTCTAAGTGTATGCTAATAATGAGCAAGACGGTATCTAAACTAGCTGTGTCGGCGAATCTCCTCTAGCCAAGTTGTGTATACTAGGACGGGATGCGAGACTACACTCAGTACGGTTGGACACGACGAGATGGCCTACTAAGCAACTCCGATGAATTCTAGCTTCACCTACGTGCGTTGGGGTTGGCATTTAGTGGAGAGTTGAGTACTTGTATTGATTACAGGATGTTTGCCACCCGCGTTCTATATTCTCTCATGCGTCTGCGGCGGTCACTTTTTGAGACAGGCTTTGCTCCGCTTTGAATGGCTTTTAATTCTAGCAGGTATTGTAATATACCACGTATCAGGAACCCGGGGCTAAGTCACTCCAGTCATCGATTGGTAATAGGTTACCGTACATGCTGGAAGTTGGTTAAGAGACTACAGGGGAATGTCTAGACAGAGTCGCCGGACCAGGTCTTTTTAGCGCTCCCGGGCCAGATTGAAAGCTGTCCGGCGACAATTAGAGTCACTAAATCTCAAGCTATTGGTCGCTGGGTACAAGGATGATGGATCACTGGAGCGACAGACAGCTTACAAGGTGAATGTTAGTTACACTGCAGCGAGGCGAACGGTACTTGATACTCAACAGCCACATTGCCGGCTCCATAAATTTCAAGCCAGAGGGTTCCTGGCGGGTCAACACACACCAACTACCAACACTGACAGACCGACAAGGCTAGATTTATACAGTTTAACTCCTGATGCAACCAATAATTGCATCTGAACAAGGATGGTTGTCGTTAGGGATATACAATACATTGCCCGATTTAAGCACACCTCAAGCGGTATTATTATCGGGCTTGGTTCGTTCCCTTTTTTTGGTTCATTTTTCGGTAGTTATGTCGATATCATATTTTAGCACATGGTATAAATATCGACCGTTTTCCGTTGATGTTGGGGGTTGCCATTGCAGAAGAACACTGGCCTCACTTTTCTCTATCCTACTCTGACCTTCAACCTCAACACGTATCACCTAAAACTCACAGCGACAAGTCGCCCTCATGGCATCCAAACACTCCCATTCGTCCACTCCTTTGCATGAAGGTCCCAAGCAACAAGACTCCTTCCAAGAGCCCAGCACCTCTCATCAATCCCCGTCTCAAAGCTCCCAGTCGTACACTGGTGCACCTTCTAGCACCGGACACGGGGCTTCAGGGCAAAGTATGACCGCCACTACAGCCAGTTTTGACCAAATTACTTATCAAACTGCCTTAGATCATCAGTCAGTAGCCACTTTTTCATTTCTTTCTCCCTCTTCATATTATCCAATCAAGGGTTCGCCCTGCGTTTAAGTCCGCGGCGTCATCTAAAATTTCCTAATTCGGTTTAGGGAGATCTTGTCCCCAGATCACCTCCAAGATCTCGGCCACATGGGCTCCTGGGCGACGATCGGATCGCCGAATGACACCCTCGTTATCGAAAACAACGACGCTATACTATCTCCAACCTATCGAGTTCGTCTCGCCGCTGCGAAAGGAGAATGTGACTCAGCCGGTGCCGTGGAGCTTATCAGTGCAAGCTGGAATCGTAAGGTGTAGGAACTAGCAGCGTGCATCAAGATGCTATGGAGCATGTCGTGGCGCGAAGGATTTGGATTGGTTGGGGGTAGTGGTTCGCGGCTCAATACACCGGAAGACTGGGACAAAGAATAAGACTTTGCGTTCCTGATATTTGATTCGTTATCTTTGTTATACCGTCCACCTTTCCCAAAATCCCAGTGGAGACACGAATTAGCGCACGAGCACGCCGCGAGAACCCAGCAGGTACGTTGTATAATTTAAATGTCTTGATTGGATCATCATAGTCCAGCAACTATTAGACTAGACCTTTGACTGTGGTGCAATCAAAGGGGCAAAAGCTAACCATGCGGGAGTTCCCGTGATTAACCGTGGATCGCAAACTTAGTATCGGAGTACTCTGTAATCAGAGACGTAACTAGAGTCGGCTGCAAAGTTTACTTATCCGCGGCCGCTCTTAGAGGCTCCATTGTAAGTGACCGAAGCGCGACTTGTGAGCCCTGTTTGCCCACCACGGCGACTAGGGACAACTGAACAGCGAATATCGAAGAATCTAAAGCTTGACTAGTTCCGGGGAAGTACATTCCTGTGCCGGCATGGGCCAAGAGTAATCCTTATTGGCTGGTTTTTTATGAAATCGCAGCATAGGACTTCGCCTCAACGAGGAAGCGCCTGCCAAGGTTGCCATACGGGCGAATGGCATGGAGCAAGCTTGCTTAGAACCGGTTTCTTCGTCTGTTTGAATATGTGGGCGGTGATTGCGACCATAATAGATCTCGATACGCGTCGAGCACCTAGTATGTTCATTGGTGCGCGCGATTCAACGTTGCCCTTGAGCTTTGCCTCGTTTTACAGGGCTTATCCTTGCCTTTGCATTTGTGAGTCGTCGCATTTTGAATACAATGTGTCAACGATGGTTCGTTGAATAATCGGGAATATGCGGAGACAACGTGTGGAATGCGCCTCTAGTCGATCAAGGCTGTTCATGTATCATCGTGGGGGTAACAGTCTATACTCAATTCGGCTAGCCATCAAGATGTACATTAAAGAAAGCTAGTAAACATCAAAGTACCTAGTTCTTATTCTTATTCTGATCCCCGAACGACGTACGCCGATTGGTGCTGCCCATGTGCTTTTGGCCACCGTATGCTAGTGATCGAACAAGGGTCATCATTTGACAATCCAGTTTCGGTGGAACCCGGGCTCAGGCCATTGCGCCTACACCACTCCGCTGGCAGAAAACATCTTCTCGTATACAACCGAAACGATTGTGGCGAGCCTGCTATGATTGGAGACCCCCACGCAGTTGTCCAAGCGTCATACTGCGTACTGCTAGCAGTTAGTATCACCGGCCATGCATTGTGCAAGCAAGGACAGCTGAGACATGTTCTCTAATTAACTGACACCCCTGTCTGAGGCTACTAACCAACTTTTGAATGCTTCATACGTATGTGCGGCAGTGACACTCGACTTACAATACACGGAAAGGCAAATAAATCGGGAGAATCTCGGTGCTTATGCCTGTCTCAACTTGAATAGATTGATTCCAGTGTATCCCGGGCGTTGTTTTCCCACCTACTCCTTTATGTACTAGGCATAAGGGGGGAAAGACAGAACATGCGTGTCTTAGCTGCTACAGAGCGGAGTTCAAGCTGCTCAAAAAAGTAATCAACAGCGGCCGGATTTCGCCAGATGTATTCGACAGCGAATCAAGAGATACGCTCGTAGCTTGTACTAGCGTATGAAAAACAAAAAGTTTATAGAATGATACCAACGCATTCGATCTTTCGTTGGTTTTGGTATTATTCGTGTATTTGGAAGTGTACAGACGGCTGATTGGCTGTATTAGGTATCAGAAAACGGTACTTAAAGCGGGGTCAGAAAAGCTCAGATTGACAGATACCCAAATAAGAAACACACTAAAACATACTAAATTGACCGATCTTCCTAGTACGCCGAGAGATAGATTACGGACTGTCGCCTTACATTCGTGTAATCTGGATGGTTCGCATCGGTGCAAGGCAACCACACTAAAGGCAAGACAAGCTCATACGTACTTTTTCACACCGCATAAAATCCATGTACGCTCCTCAAGTCTCGATATGATGTATTGATAGTTCATCATCTATAAAAGTCCTCTCACGACCCGTCAACAGTCAGAATGATATTGAACTTGAGCATCGGTATGGGTCTCTCACTCTCTCTCCTTTATACCAATCAAAGTCGTCGGAACTATCTTCCTAATCCAATTGTGTCGTTGCTTCCTACCTTCCACACTTAGCATCAAGGACCACACGTCCAAGCCAGCAACATGGAAACACAACACTCTCAATCATTGCCTGAAGACCCCAAGCACCAGAAATCCTTCCACCAGGAGCCCGGCAGCTGTCATCCGTCACAAAGCTCCCAGACCTACACCAATGCGCCGTCTGGTACTGGTGCCTCGGCTCAAAGCGCAACTGCCACCACAGAAGACTTTGATCCGGTTGCTTATGAAGCCGCCTTTGCGCATGAGTTAAGGCTTTTCTTTTCCTGCTTCCCTCTCTTATAATGATACATGCTTCTCCTACAGGTCCATTCCTGAACCTTAGCTAATTTCCTTATTCGGCGTAGTATGCAAGCCCTCTCGGCAGACGTCCCACACTGTGACGTCCAGGATATCCGCCTTATTGGTTCCTGGGCCGACGACGTTGACCCACAAACTGACTCCTTTCTCCGTGTGAACGAGCCTATCCTCTCTTCAATCCATCGCGTCGGTACCACTGTCGATTTTGCGGGGAATGGTACTGAAACAACTGATTGCAATGGAGGTGAGAGTACTGAGGGAGGTTGTCGGAATCCTCGGCAAGCCTACACCGCAAGAGACTAAATAAACATTTTACTTGATGTGTTATTTAGCATTCTACCGGCGCAAAGGAGTTTGTCGCATGGCATTTCGACATTCAGGTCCAAAGTGTCCGACATGTCGGACACTTTGAAAGTTTATTATACATGCACTTAAGCTTGGAAGGAAATTTTTCTTTTTCGTATTCTGGTGTGACGTGTCTGTATGTCTCAGGGTGCTAGCTTTGTCGTTAAGATGGAATGGCGTCACCGAGGATGCCAAGGGTGGGTTATCTAAGGCTTGCTAATACGCAGGCAGCTCGATTTCGTTCATACGGCCTTTTAATTCTTGCGCTTAATTAGATTAATACACATCTTTAGACTACGAGTCCTTCGACCTAATTTGTCAATTGAATACGTATTCTGGGATGAGGAAGGGAATAGAGATTGGGTTTGGCATGAACTCTATTTCAGTAGTCTAAAACGCGAGCCCTTGGCCATGGCTTACCGGTTTTAGAGATTCAGCATGTGCCGTAGACAATGAAAAACACGGTTGATCACATTATTCAGTTGAGACACGATGCTGATCTCGATAAGGGACCTACGACACTCACGCCGCTGAGAGATGCATAACTCGGCTCAAAATGTGCGGGAGTTCTACAGCGGACCACGTACGTGCAAAGCTATGCACGGACGAGGCTGTGGGACTGGTGTACCTGTTTTCACTTTCCACCTTTAGTCATCTTGCATGGCTCCTAAGTTAATAGTATTATGGATTATCGGAAGTCTGTACACGCTCCAAGCCCGGCCAGGGGTGATCGTACGCGCCGAATCGGACCGAGGAAGGGTGAATGAAGCAGAGCAAACCGGATTTTGGATGGCCGTGGAGCATGATTGCAATTGGACAAGACGTGCTCCACCAGGCTAAGGGCAATTCACCCTTAGCGCAGCGCACCTGCAGCCATGTCTCTCATAAGCCTTATTCGTCAATCGAGAAAATTGGAGAATGGGCCCGCGGATCATGGACATAGCCCAAGGGTTATTGGCTGCGCTGACGAAAGCCATACCGTGACCGTCCCTTCTCATTCGCAGGATCATCCAGTGGATTTTCCCACGGTATGGTAAGGCTGCTTTGTCGACAACTTTTTTTTTTAACCTATGTCGCGAGACCGTCAAAAGGGGAATCAATTTTTAATTACTATACCATCACAAAAAGTCTCATCTTTGTCTCCAAAGTATATAAGCTGGGCTTCCCCATCGTCAAAAATGGGAGCCTTATAGTGGGCACGACTCACGACGTTCGTCTTCCTCTTCTCACTCTACACTTTCATTAGCTTCATCAGAAGTCTGCTGTCTTTCCATGGCCAATCATAGACTCGTTGATGCTCCAATCCTACACTCAAGTAGTACATCAATTCGAGTTGCCATCATGGAAGCTAGATATTCCTTTTCACCTACAACATCCCGGGAGGACCCAGCGCAACAAAGTCCCATGCAGCAAGAACCTGGCGCCTCTCACTCACCCCCATCCCGTAGCTCGCAGACCTACACACAGCCACCGACTGATACTGGACATGGAACATCTGGGCAAAGCGTAACTACCCTTGCTGAGGAGCAAGTCCCACCACGTCACAACGAAGCCGCCTCTGTGCACGAGTCAGTAGTTCCGTTTCTTTCTCACCCTGAAAAGCGACGGGTGGTGCTCGTAATCCAATTATTTCCGACGTCATCTAAACTTCTCTCCCCGATTAGGCATAGGCCGGCCCTGACCCCGGATCAACACGATTTTAGCCACGCGGGTACGTGGGCTGACATTGCACGTGAGAGCGATCGTATTCTTGCGCCAATCCACCGAGCCGCTGCCAGTCGAGAGAATGCCGAAAATGCAAACCCCGACGCCGTGCGAATCTTCAGAGCCAGCCTGGACCGCAAGGTGCCACAAGAACCGCCAACATCCACTTGATGCCCTGTAAGCCATCTATTTTCATTTCTTTATTTGATTGGCCAAGGGTGGTTCTGCCGACTGGTTAGGTAATGGATATGGCTAACATGGGTATGACCACGGAAGAAAGCAAAGATTCACGAATATGACGATTTCGGTTATTTTTATTTTTATTATTTTTTTCTTGGGTCAATCGCGCTTATTGGAATAGATAGAATACAAAATTTAATGAATCATACCAAAATTGCACTTGTGCCAGCACGCATGCGGTAAGAATTTCATCGTGTAGTTAGGGCTCGGTCGCCAACACCTAGCTCATCCCGAGCAGTCTGTGATCAACCTTGATTGGAGTCATTTCACTCCATGCCAGATCTAGGCCCTCGCCAAAACCCTCCTCACCTCCGCCGACCTCTTAATCGGCAACGCCGCAGTCGGTAATATCTCATCCTTCTCTTCTTCCGTACTGGTCTCCGCTCTTCTCTCCATGAAGCCTCTTCTTAAAGGTACCCCGTCATTTCCGATTCTGAATTTATAGTGACTCTGTCGTTTTTGCTGTGCTTGGGCTCTGGTTTCGAGGTATTCTCTGCTTGTGATGTCTATTCTGTGATAGACTTTATCTTCTTGCTTGCCATCATTTTGTGCTTCGGCGATGCTGCGTTTGTTGATGATTTCGGCTGCGGCGATGTTGTGCATGTATGCTGTTGCGAGCGATATATCACTTCTCTGTAAATTCCACATCAGCAATCGGCATCCAAAACATGGTGCAGTAAAAAAAGGACTACCTTCAAATAATCATATAAACCCGGTCTCGCATCCACCATCGCAGCGCCCAACAGAGCCGCAACGCAAAGACTTATTAATTGTATGGATCGCATTTTGCTCTTTGTGCACGAGAATCAAAAGTGTATCTCAAACAATATTTCCTTTTCTAAAAAAAATGTTGAGAGAGACGAGTTCAAGATAAACGAAAAGAATGAATGTATGAAAAGAATCGTTGAGCCCGTCCTGCAGGTATCAACTTCTCGACTGGTTTCAGTAAATAATCTGAAAAACAACAAAAAAAGAGTTTGTTCTAAGGCTCGGCCTGCAGGATTATATACTTGGCATTAAAACCATACTCGCGTAGTTTCTATGTAGATGAGGAAATTTACGATCGACGAAGAACTTGGTTACGTGCATGAGGCTGAGACGGAGTACGTATGATTCATGTTTGAGAGTCATTAAATGACTTCTATAGGCGCTTCGGCAAGAACGGGACGTTTCTCTTAGTGTATGTACCTAGGCTAAACTTGCCGTATTTTGTGACTGCTGGTAGTACTACAAGTAATCAAGATGATCTTCTAACCTCCTGTTTTACTCCTCTGACTCGGCTCGGAGCGACAGCCCTAATCCGATTTCCTGAAAGTTGATAGGATAGGCGGGCGGGATACCCGAATCAGACAAGGCGGGAGCAATAAGTGATTCAAAACTGTCTGATTGAGTTTGGCTATGTTTTGAGGGAATATATCAGACTCGAATATTCTGAGGCGCGCACTAACGGCCGACCAAGGACGGCACCCATTCCCGTTTCGTGGAACGCTGGGACTTCGCGGTATCGCAAGTAACTACGAAGTCCGTCATCTAGAACTAAACCGAATTGCTACGTAGTACAACTTGTTTGTCCTTTGCTTGATCATCATTTCGTTGGTCAGAATACCTGCCGTGGCTGATAACTGGGTACCTTGATCAATATGCAGGTACATGTATCCTGGGACAGCTTAACACGGCAGAGGCTGATGAAATCAACATCTCATTCAGTGGTGCGTGATCTATCGATGCAAGATGTAAGACAACAAGCCAACAACGAATCGCATATACGCCCCGTATTCGATAACGGAACACATCCGCGAAAGGAACAACGCCAAACGCCTCTTACAAGGCATTCTCTTGCCTGATAAATGATATATACCTCTAACCACAACCATGATCGTCTATCATTTGTTGTGTATCAACAAGTTGTGGAACGATGTCCAGTGGTCGGAGTCCACATATCTAAACAAGTCATTAGTACGGTTATTTGCTTTACCCGTACGGCTGGAGACTCACATGTATGTCATACTACTCCTCAAACTGCTCACGATAGACTCTGGATGCCATCGGAACACGTACATGACAGCCGCCCAGCTGAGAGCAGCAAACGCCGGCCATGCATTATCTTGTATCCGTGAACGAGCCTCGGGTGTAATGAGGGAGGAGAGTGGGTGCATGTTTGGTTGCACGGAAAGTTTGGCCATGGCGAGCACGACTCGCGCGAAGACGTATATCACGATCTTCGACAAGTCAGAATTATGTCAGCTTTAACAGCGATAGAATAGGCATACCTGTTGGCTAACGCTGCCCGGATTCCTGCCAAAGACCACATAACCACCTAGTAGACCAGCAAAAAAGGTGTCGAAGGCCCCCTCCTTGGGTCCTGCAGGGTTCAAATATTTCATCGCCAACATTGCGCTTTTGTATATGACAGCGAATCTGGCAAGGTTACTGGCATGTTGTCGGGTAGCCTTGAGGACGAGCTTGACCTTTTCGCGGAACCTTGAAACAGCAAGTCAGCACGGAACGTGCGTAAGCCGAGTGGGCGAAGGTTAACTTACGTTCCCGATCGGAAAAGAAACACCATCCTGCATCATGACATTGTTATTATAGCTGTTGCGATCGGAATAATGTTTCAGGCTTACACCAAGGCATGTGGAAAGCGGACTTTGGCGCCGTACACGGCACCGTTGCGGGCGGCTTTTAAAAGTACAAGGAGAGGTTTCAGATTTGGATTGAGCGCGATGGCGTCGAGGGTATCCTGTTGTAGCATAGAAAGTTAGCTTGAATAGCTATCAATGACAACTGTCAATCCTACCATGATAGAATCCATGATCACAGGATGTTCTCGGCTGGCAGGAACAATCTCTAGCCGATTGAACAAGTACTCGGGTATACCGAGAAGTCTCAAATGCTGCTAGTCAGATTATCAAGACTGTCATGAAGTTGCAGACTGTTGACACAGATCCGGGATATCATTGAAGGTTTGGTTATGAGAGAAAACCCATAAACCATCGCAGTTTCTCGACAAAGCTGTGGTCGCATCCCGCTTGACCTGCCAGAAAGAGTTTCTGGGGAACCCGAGGCCTCGGCATGTGAACGTCCGCGAAGCACTGCCGGCCGACGACGTCACTGCACGTGACCTGTCTCTGCCTCGAGATTCGGACACGCATGCTTACTCGGTAGACTGTTAGTGTTTAGTTATTGTGGTGATTCTTACTGATGCACAACAATGAGAAAAGTATTATATACTCGTCAACAAGATAGATACAACCCAACCAACGCCATACACAATGTAGAGGAATCAATGCCGTGAACAATTTGAATCAAGCCAGCCTCGGCTTTTTCGAACGACTTTTCTCATCACCATCAACATCCATCATATCCACATCTGAAGGCTCGTCCTCATCCACAAACGCAATCTCCTCACTGACTTCCGAACCATAATTCGATACCTCATCATCCTCCTCTTCAGCTTCGGAATCCGTATCCACGCCAGCCCTCCTTTTAAGACCCTTCATCTTACGCGTCTGCAAGTTGGACAGATCCTGTTTACCGAGATGCACACGACCAACCTTGTCACCAATAGCGTCCATGGTGATGTTCTTCTTGGTTTTGCCTTCTTCATTCGGTCTCTTGCCCTGTTTCATAGCCTCCTTCATAACGTCTGGATCCGCGTCGCGCACACGACCAACTCTGAAATCGAATTTGGGCCCAACTTCATCCAGCTCAACGCGGGGTAATTTGTGGCCGCTACGTCTCGTGCGGATCTTGTACCACCGTAAATGGATGAGTGGCATCAGACCTGCCTCAGCAGGTTCCTCTGCGCCGACCATCATCAAGTATTGTAGACCCTCAACATCGATTTTATCCGTCTCCTCGCCCTTGAACATATCCAATAGAACACTCTTGATCATAGCATAAGTGTTGGATGTAGCATCCTCCCATACACTACCCGCAAACAAAATCATAGGCTTGATTCCAACCTCAATCTCAAGCTTGAGCGCACTCGGCGGGGGAATCGCTTCGCCGTTGGCAGGTGGTAGGAGTAACAGCTCAAACATATCCAACACCCTTTTGTTATATATCCGTGCGAGAGTCAAGCAATTGGGTCTCTTTTTGTTGCTGCTGCCATAAACCACAATGCCGCATTCATTCTTGTCGGCCAGAAATTCAATGCTCTCGGTGCTTTCAAAAGGGTGTATGTTGTCGTTCTTTTTGTGGAAGAGGACCGAATTCGGGTTCGTGAGGCCGTGGATTGTCTTGAGTAAAGTGTTGAGTGGTAAGGGACATTTTGTGCCGTGGAGGAGGAGGGTGCGTTTGGGGGGTTCGATGAGTTGAGGTTCTTTCTTTTTCAGAATGCGCGCAGTGCGCGGATTTTTGGGCTTTCTGTAGTCGCATTGTTAATATCATATTTACGAATTTCTATTTTCAAGGCCTTCTTAAGTCGCGAGGCTCGACGCACAATGAACAACAACGCGCCACAAAATTCGAAATGCATATGGGGAATGACTTACACTTCACGAAGCATCTTGAAAGCAATTATTTAATTTCTCGCTTTCAAATCGATACCGCTGTCTATCGACAAGGTGAGATGTCTCCAAGCTACTTTGGTCGGAACGAAGAAAAAAAGTTAAGCATATTTTTTCTTGGCGTCGTTGATACTGCTTATCTTATCGATAAGCTTATCAGCCTTGATAAGCTCTCCATCGACGAATGAAGCTTTGGTGACGCTGAACCACTTACCACAACGAGGTTCAGTCTAACATTGTGTTTAATTGATTATTACTACTAAGGGGACTGCGGCGTAGAGACGTATTCACCGAAGTACAAGACTTTGACATTGCACTGCCTCGTTCCCTCGGGCAGTAGACATCCGCAACAAACGAAGTACGGCTTCATGAACGAGTCCTCCACATTATTGATGTGCAATCGTATCCTTCACGTCTTCTCAGAACCTGTAAATGCCATACTTCAAAGAGTTCCTACTAAAGTGAGTTCAAAACTTCAAGTACCCTGCGTAGCTAGCTAAATTCTGCCAAGCCACCTGAGACACACCAACAGTTTCACCTCACCATTCCCGAAACTGGAACAATCCGAGACCCTAATGGCATTATGGCAGTACATTAACGTTCTACTGCGGTAGAAATTGAACTGGGGAATCTGAAATTTAAGAACAAGTGATACGCCACGCCCGAAACTGATCGAAAGTGCGACATTCTTGAGACTGTTTGAAGAAATGGCTTCCCCTTATAGGTAGGAATCTGGTAAGGGCATGTCAGAATATGGAACCCATTTTCTTTTCATGTTCTTATACAACACCGCCCAACCCGATATGGACGGTATATGAACCCCTTCGTTTGAGCTGGAAGCATAAGGAACACCCTGTTCGTTTTTATTTAATCAACATGAGAGCGCTAGTAGTTTATCACATATTTTCTGCTTCTCTGACTAATTGACTTCTTTACTTCCTTTGCTGTCTACCATTCAATCCCCATCAGACAGGTTATCAAAGTCAAGTTCTTCGGTGGAGATCAGATCGAAGCCTGCTGGGCAGGCAGTATCGGTCGCTGTCAGAACAAATTTCCGTTTGCGAAAAGAAGCCGAAAGACAGTCATCGACATGCGTGAACTAATTCTGTTCAGTCTACTAGCATTGTTGCTCCAATTTAATGTAAGTTTTGTTTGGTAGATTGAAGCTGCTCAAGCTGACGAAGTTGTAGGATGTGGCCCTCGCACACCGACAACCATTCCCGGGCAACGCGAATGCAAACGGAACACGTGCAAATAGTCATAAGAATCGGAAGGGTGACGGCAATAAGAACAGCGCTCATACCCATGCCTCGAGCTCAGCAATTGGGGCCAATATTGGGAGCATATCAAGTGTAGCGATTACGGTAGGCGGCGCGACGAGCGTAGCAGCTTCCGTGAGTGCTGTGGGTGCGTCGAAGGCAGGAACCAGGTACGTCCACTCAGAGTAGAAACTCGTATCATGACGATTCTAATCTGCTTCAGCCGAACTGTCGGTATTATCGTGCCTTTGAACCCTGCGACTGCATCAACCTCGACATCAAAGACCTCAGCTCTGTCATCACAAGCTGTCCAGCAAGCCTCTTCTGTAGCAGGTAGGCAACGAAGTCTCAATAGTGAACTTCACACTAATTTTGAACAGTCACAAGCAGCGCAGCAGCTGTTCAAGCGTCTCAAACGATTTTCTTAACGGCTGGTAACGGAGCTATGACAATTACCGAAGGAGGAGAGACGATACTCATCTCTCAGCTAGGCGGTCAAGGGACATCCACAACCGCAAAAGCGACCCCCTCAGCTACCGTCTCTGTCGTTGTCGTGTCGTCTCCAAGCACCGTTGTCGTCACGGCCGGCTCAGCTACTAGTGCACCGGTCATTATGTCCATGTCAACTATGTCAACTGCCATAAGTATTCCAGGAATTGGTACAAATTCGCTTGTGACTCCGCTGGCCGGAGACACAAGCGCATCCGCTGCAGCTGCGACAAGTGTGCAGGCTGCATCCTTCATCACGTCTGCAATTGCAAGTGCTGCATCCAGTTCTGCAGCTGTTCTGGCCAATACTCCAGATGCCTGCCAATGTGCCTGTCCATGCCCCGCGGCTTCCATAATGCAGGCAACGACAGCTCTCGCAGGAACATCAACCGCTCCAGTACTGTCTTCAGCCCCCCCTGCCTCCAGTCAGAGTTCTACGACTACTGATGGTCAGGTAGGTGCATCATTACCCACCTTAGCAGCCACAACTACATCGGCTACTTCGATCGTATCTTCGACTGCCAGCATACCTCTGACATTCGGAACGTCAGTCGTGCAACCGGCATTGCCTGCGTCCGTAACCACGCCGCCCACCAGTAGCTCCGCTACAGCATCAAGCTTGACCTCAATCACTGTTGCAGCAGACCCAGCAACGGCTCAACCTGCCAATGTGAATATCAATACTGTTGAGTTCTATTCCGCTTTGACGATAAAGATTGGTGGATAAGTGTGAAGTGTTTGCCATTGGAGGACTTTTGTAGCGAACGAGTTCGACTGAAGAACTGTCCACTATGTTGGCTCACAGGACCAAACCTTAGGTAGAATAATAATACCCCGATAAACGATGTATTTCAGCTGCTCACTTAGCGAAGCAGTCATTGCTCTTTAATCGTATGTTCCGAACGTTTTGGAGTCGCTACCAGCCATGCCTTTGACGTAACTTCTCAAGGCTGACCCTAAGCTTCAAGGCGGGCCTTCTTGGCTCTACGCTTCATTTCCCGCTTAGAAAGGGGCTTTTCAATCTCCGGAGCAGACTCGACAGAAGCTTTTCGTTTCAGATTCTCTCCGTTCTTATCCAGAATAGTGACCGTTTGTTCGACTTTCTTCGAAGGATCGTCGACCTTCTTCGGTAACGGCTTTTCACCACCATCGACCACATCGATAACACCTCGCCAACTTGTCCTTTTGAGACTCGACAAAGCCACAACTTTCCGGGCTTCCTCGCATATAGCCTCTTTGCCTCTTTCGTGAGATAAACCCCAGACACATGCAAGATTGACAACGTCCATTGGTGCACGGACGGCTAATGCTCGTTTAGCCTCACTGGATATGATTATGCCTCGACCCCTGGTCGCTCTAATCAGACTCATAGCGTTGCCAATAAGATTCCTGCGGGCTTCCAGTCCACCTCCGGTAATCCCAGGGCCATAGCATATTTCAAATCGTACTCCTCTCGAGATCGCGGACGACACGGTCTTGAACTTGAAATGAAAAGGAAGACGGACAGATAAATCCAACGAAATCAAGTCGCAATCGAGATTTGTGCATGCATTCAATAAGCTCTTCTCATTCACGGGTCGTACAGCAACGATCGAGAAAAGTGGTATCAAATTTGCCATACGGTAACTCTGGGATGGGTCGGATAGGACGAGATTGAGGCGCGTCAACAACGTGAGGGACTTTGGAGCATTGGGTGGAAGCTGAGGTGCTGCTAAATTTGGTGGTAATTTGCCAGACATCGTTTGTGACAAAGCGACTGTCGTGTACCCAACTGAAATTTTGTAATTAGCGGCCTACTAGTTTATCGGGCGCATTGTCATAACTTACCTTCAGCAAGAAAGTTGAGAGTATTAGTCAATTGAGCCTCATCGGCTGCATATGGAACGTTGAGGTCGTAGAACATTTTAGAAACTGCTCTAGGAAAACCATCTATTACAGCTTCAGCTCCTAGGTAGCTTAAAGAAGAAATAAACGAAGAAATATAGGTTGGCTGAGTAGAAAGAGAGAAATGTCCATCTCGTCAGAGTCGTAGCTTCCTCAGAAAATATCAACTGCTGCACTCACCGCCTTCCGTCCGACCCAATTAGAGCGGCTCCTGGCTGTCGACACGAGACGAGCAGCCGGAACCTTTGAGCGACATAAAAATGTCATGGGCCCAGCCATCCCATGAAAACCCACATTTCTCTATTCGATTTGCGAACGATTCAACAGCTCTGTCACGAGGTATTTATTTTCGAGCGCTAATACTCTGATTTTGCCTCCTCTGTTGTACTAATACTTGCTCGTCTGCAAGGGGTACGTGAGTTTCGTCTCTTATCTGGTCGCCTGCTCATTCCTCTACCCCGCTTTCGGTATTTCTATCGAACAGCCCAATTGTGGGCACGAGCTTTCTTCACCCACACCACAAGATGGCGAGAGTCTATGCAGATGTGAACACGCATATGCCCCGGTCCTATTGGGACTATGACAGTGTGAACATATCATGGGGTGCGTTGGAGAATTACGAGGTTGTTCGCAAGATTGGTGAGTAATGGAGCTTTTGCAGGTACTTAGAGGAGCAGAGACTGATTTGGGCATCGCTAGGCCGGGGAAAGTACTCCGAAGTTTTCGAAGGAATCAATGTGGTCAACTATCAGAAATGTGTAATTAAGGTCTTGAAGCCGGTCAAGAAGAAGAAGATAAAGCGTGAAATCAAGATTCTCCAGAATCTATCGGGTGGACCGAATGTTGTCGCTCTTCTCGATGTCGTCAGAGATAACCAAAGCAAAACACCCAGCCTTGTCTTTGAATATATCAACAATACCGACTTCCGCACCCTGTACCCTCGCTTCGTCGACTATGATGTCCGTTATTATATCTTCGAACTCCTGAAGGCTCTCGACTTTTGTCATAGTAAGGGTATTATGCATCGGGATGTCAAGCCACACAATGTTATGATTGACCACGAGAATCGCAAAGTATGTTTCATCATAGTTCTAGATTATCTCGCGTACTAATAGATTTTCAGCTGCGCTTAATTGATTGGGGTCTGGCGGAATTCTACCACAAAGGCACGGAATACAACGTACGCGTTGCCTCGCGTTACTTCAAAGGGCCCGAGCTCCTCGTCGATTTTCAGGAATATGACTACTCGCTCGACATGTGGTCCCTCGGGGCAATGTTTGCTTCTATGATTTTCCGCAAGGAGCCTTTCTTCCACGGCATCAGCAACGCCGACCAACTTGTCAAGATTGCCAAAGTCCTCGGCACCGAGGAGCTGTTTGAATACCTTGACAAGTACGACATCGAGCTAGACTCTCAATACGATGACATTCTATCCCGTTACCCCAAGAAGCCCTGGCATTCATTTGTCAATGCTGAGAATCAACGATTCGTGAGCAATGAAGCTATCGATTTCCTTGACAAGTTGCTTAAATATGATCATGCGGTACGTTCTGCACAACATTACATTTTCCATCATCTTTCTAGATAATCGTTACTAATTCATTTTAGGAACGTCTTACTGCACAAGAAGCAATGGCTCACCCGTATTTTGCACCTGTCCGCGCAGGTGCAGCAGGCCAAAATAGTACTGCTCAACAGTCTTAGGCACTTGAACGGTCGACGAATCCCTCCGATTTATACCGAAACAGCAATCAACCATGCCAAGTACAAGTGTTCAAAGTTATCCCTTTCCCCGTCTCGAATTCTCAACTTTAATAGCATGGCTATCAATCCCTCCGACATGATACCCAATGGCTCAGTGACAGGCGGCGACAACTTTGAGATTGGCAATGGCTGAGACGGGCTTCATTTCGGTACCTGCTAACGGCAAATAATCCTCGGTATATTCAACCTTGAACAAACTATAATGGGCCATCATACTATTCCCCCTTGACTTCGCTGATGGTCTCCTACACGTGCGGGCGGCTAAGGCTGCTGGGTCCTATTGATCATTTGTGTGTTTCGGGCATTCATGTATCACATCGATCCGGTAATGTCCATGGGCCAATACAGCATATGTGGCATGGGCTATCATCTTTCAATCCTCATCTAATGGCGAGATATGATTTGCATAAGGATTACTGTTATTATACGATTTCTTAGACGTAGTTTGGTGTGTTCTTATCGATAGGGAGCACGTGACCTAATGTATTTTGCTTTCTTTTTCATTTCAATATCATCATCCTCTTCTTGCAGATTACGGAACAACTATCAACCACGCTGTAATATAGATTGCGCCGTAAGTGACCATCACACTCCATACACTTTATATACCTATAAGAACTGTGTGGTTACCACTGTTCTGGTGTCCCCACAATCCCGTCAGCCTACCATTGGCCCCGCAGTCCGGCCAGTTTGACTCACTCACAAAAAAAAGGGCTTCCCCTCCTCTCCGGCCGAGCTCCTTCACGTTTACTACGTCGTGCTTGTCGCATATTCTACAGCGACATTCAAAATACTTATTCGAACTCTTGTGGCGCGGCGAGCGCCTTGGAGAGTTCTGTCTCCCAATCTACGATCGTTCATGGCTACCACATCTGGCTCTGCAAACCCTCGTGAGTGTCCCCTCATTTGTGTTTTCGGCTTTGAGATGATATACTAACGGTGCTGTCTTCTAGTGGGTGAGCAGACAGCCCCTGTCACCAGTCCCCCTCCTGCCGTTCCTGAAAACGTAAAGTCTGAGATTCAGCAAGCCGCCAAAGATGGACAATCCGAACCGGGCAAAGATACCTCTGCGCCTCCAGAGGGCAAGGTAAAAACTGAGAAGGAATTGGAAAGAGAGCGCAAAAAGGCCGAGAAAGCGAAGAAATTTGCTGAAAAGAAAGCAAAGGCTGCCACCGCAAAACCTGCGGCACCCAAGGCCGAGAAGAAAGAGAAGGTTATCGAGAAGACTACCGACGCATATGATCCAGCAACAATTGAAGCTGGTCGATATGAGTGGTGGGAGAAGAAGGGCTTGTTCAAGCCTATCTTTGATGCAAATGGTGAAGTGAAACCTGAAGGTGTCTTCTCAATGGCCTGTCCTCCTCCCAACGTCACTGGTGCGCTTCACATGGGACACGCCCTCATGGTGGTAAGTTTCACCGACACGTTTAAGCACTGTTGCTTGTGCTAAATGTATTTTATCTTTGCAGGCCCTCCAAGATACGATGACTCGCTACTACCGAATGAAAGGCAAGACCACCGTATGGGTGCCGGGTACTGATCACGCCGGTATTTCCACTCAGAGTGTGGTTGAGAAGATGCTGTGGAAAGAGAAGAAAAAAACCCGCCATGACCTCGGTCGACCAGAATTCTTGAAGTTGACACAAGACTGGAAAGATAGATATCAAGGGTCTATCCTCACTTCATTGAAAGCAATGGCCGCCTCGCTGGATTGGTCGCGTGAGGCTTTTACGATGAACCCCAATTTCTCCGCCGCTGTTACCGAGACTTTCTGCCGTCTTCATGAAGAAGGGACTATTTATCGTGCCAATCGTCTTGTTAACTGGTGCTGCGCCTTGAATACATCATTATCTAATTTGGAAGTCAACAATCAAGACATTTCTGGACGAACCTTGCTTGATGTTCCTGGCTGTAAGAAAATTTATAATTCTCAAGTGGTTCCAAGGTGCTGACTTGACATCAGATGAGAAGAAGGTTGAATTCGGTGTCCTTACACACTTTTGCTACGAGATTGAGGGTACAGGAGAGCGCATTGAAATCGCTACCACTCGACCTGAGACCATGCTTGGTGATACTGGTATTGCTGTACATCCTGATGGTACGTTAATTCATCTTGGAAATATTAGGCATTTTACTCATATGGCTATACAGACAAGAGGTACCAGCACATTATTGGCAAGAACGCCAAACATCCATTCGTCGACCGTCTCCTTCCTATCGTTGCAGATTCAACTGTTGCCATGGACTTTGGTACTGGTGCCGTCAAGCTGACTCCTGCTCACGACTTCAACGATTATGCTCGCGGAAAGCAGCATGGTCTTGAGTTTGTTTCGATCGTAAGCCGTTTCGTTCTGATTTTATCTTGAATAATGAGGCTAACACAAATAGTTAAACGACAATGGTACCCTCAAAGACAACTGTGGTCCCTTCTCAGGCATGAAACGGTTTGACGCCAGATATGCTGTCATTGAGAAGCTCAAGGAGGCAGGTCTCTACGTCAAGTGGGAGAACAATCCTATGGTTATCCCCCGTTGTGAGAAGAGTAAGGATATCATTGAGCCTGTGCTCAAGCCACAGTGGTGGATGAAGATGGATGATATGGCAAAGGCCGCCATGGAAGCCGTGGAGACGAAGGAAATTACCATCAGCCCGCCGTCTGCTGAGAAGAACTTTTTCCACTGGATGAGAAACATCCAGGATTGGTGTATTTCCCGACAGCTTTGGTGGTATGTTCAGTAACTTTATGAAGTTGGACTTGTGTTGATTCATTGAATATTATAGGGGCCATCAAGCGCCGGCGTACCTCGTTCAGATAGAAGGCCAGGTCGCCGATGATGGTGACAGCAACTTGTGGGTGAGCGGGCGAACGGAAGAAGAGGCTCAAGCCAAGGCTGCCGCCAAGTTCCCAGGCCAGAAGTTTACTCTCAAGAGAGACGAAGATGTTCTCGACACATGGTTCTCTTCGGGGCTATGGCCTTTTGCAACACTTGGCTGGCCAAACGCTGAGAGCCACGACTACCAAAAACTGTTCCCTACCAGCACATTGGAGACCGGTTGGGATATTCTTTTCTTCTGGGTGGCGTACGTCAATACTATCCTCTTCTTCCGCGACTATGATAGCTAACAGAATTATAGGAGAATGATTATGCTCAGTCTTAAGCTAACAGGAAAGGTCCCTTTCAAAGAGGTTTACTGCCATTCTTTGATTCGAGACAGTGAAGGTCGTAAGATGAGCAAGTCTCTTGGTAACGTCATTGACCCTCTTGATGTCCAAAAGGGGATTACTCTGGATGCTCTTCACGAGAAATTGAAGCAGGGTAATCTCGCGGAAAAGGAAATCGGAGTGGCAACCAAGTACCAGAAGAAGGCTTTCCCCAAGGGTATTCCAGAGTGTGGTGCTGATGCTTTGCGTATGGCTCTCGTCTCTTATACCACTGGTGGTGGTGACATAGCATTCGATGTTAACGTCATTTTTGGATACCGTCGATTCTGGTAAGCAAATCGGGAGATTCATTTTGCATGACTACGCTAACTGAATTATAGCAACAAGATCTATCAGGCTACCAAGTTTGTTCTCGGGAAACTTGGCTCTGACTTCGTTCCTCTTCCCAAACCTACCAAGACCGGACGCGAGTCTCTCCCCGAACGTTGGATCCTGCAAAAGTTCAATACGGCCGCCAAAGAGATTAGAAATGCTATCGAAACACGAGAGTTCTCCGTTTCTGCATCGACCGCCTACCAGTACATCTACTCACAACTTTGTGATGTGTACATCGAGAACTCCAAGTCTCTGTTGCAGTCTGATGCTCCCGCCGAAGTTCAAGAGTCAGCTAAACAGACCCTCTACACCGCCCTTGAAGGCAGTCTCTTACTCATTCATCCCATCATGCCTTATATCACCGAAGACCTTTGGCAGAGACTCCCCCGCCGTGAAGGTGACAAGACTGAGTCCATCATGGTGGCCCGTTTCCCCGAATATAACTCCTCATTTGACGATGAGGCTGCCGAGAAGGCGTACGAACTGGTCCTCGACACTTCAAAAGCCATCCGTTCTATTCTCGCTCAGTACGACGTCAAGGAAAAGTCCGACCTCATCCTCGCTACCTACAACGAGGCAAGCCACAAGACCATCTCTGACGAAGTGGTCGCCATCAAATCTCTCGGCGGCAAGTACGCCGGCGAAATCACCGTGCTTGGCCCCGATGCCAAATCCCGTCCAGATGGCTGTGTTGTGAGCCCTGTCGGTGCTGATGCTGCTGTCTACCTCAAGGTCTCGAAGCAGATCGCATTAGAGCAAGCTGAGAAAGCCAAGGCCAATCTGCAAAAGACGCTTGACACTGTGACCAAGATCCAAAAGACGATGAACACCCCTGGATGGCGGGAGAAGGTTAAGATTGAGGTCCAGGAATCAGAAGAGAAGAAGCTGCGGGATGCACAAGGTGAAGCCGCGCTGATTGAGGAACAGATCCGCGAACTGGAGAAGTTGCGTTTGGACTCTTAAAGTCATTCGCTTTGTTCTTAGTCAACAAAAGTAAGGGAACTTTGTTCTTTATCGCGAATATCAAATGTTATTTAGATATGGATGTTATACATCTACAATCAGAAATCTTACGTTTCTTCAACCAATCATCATAGGATCATCAAAAGCATTATTAGAGTGAATTTACGTCCCTCTTTTTGATAGTTGGATCTAGGGTGCCAAACCCGTTCTCCAAATCCATGCCCAATGATGAGCCAGTTGAAAGGATTGACAGAAGTGATTGACAGAAGTACTAACAATGCGTCAAGATCTGTAGGCTGCAGATGCCTTGTGGATATGTCGGTACTCAATTTGGTAGCTCCGCATCTCGTTCAGGACGCCGCATTCTTCATAGAGCGCTTTCTTTGGTAATATTGGCCATGTGAGCAATTTTCTTTCTTCCTGTCTTCGTCTGGCACAATATCAAATTATACTGATTGTCTCATTGTCTGGTGGCACGGCGGGCGCATAAAGGGCGCAGGTCGGTCCTAGGGGCGTTCTCTATCATGACTTGCTGGCCTTGTTTACCTAGGTATTTAAACCTGCCTCCCCCAAAGTCTTCTTTCCTCCTTCTTTCCTTCTACATCCCTCTTCTCTTTCTCTATACATACATTTCTTCCACTTTGCCATTTTCACCAAGTCATATATATTTCCTATCAGGTTTAACTCTTACTCCACGACTCTCCGATCCATCCTAAGAACACCGCAGATTTCTTCCTCAGCGCGACCTATCAGATTCTGGACACTGGTGACCCATCACCGATACCCTGTTGAAATATTTGCAAGAAGGGCTGTAAAGACTTATTCCCATCACTACTATCCTTAGTACGAGAGATACGCATTCGGCCGGGACCAGAACGAACCTGCCACAGCCAGCGTCCACATCGTTCCTTAACACTCCACCTGGGACAAACTTGAGCTCGCAACGACCGCCAATACAGGCGCTGAGGCTACTGTATGAGTTTATGACGATTCTGAGCAAACCCATGCCCTTCGACACCTGCAATCATTGACGATACATGGCACGTTTTACGGTATATTTGCAAAAGAAAGGATTTTCGACGAAGATGCAGAACAAGTGGCCAGCCCTTATCCAGTCTATGGTCACTCCCAGGGTAAGTTGGCCCGCACGCTGTGTTCGACAGTTATTGAATCGATACTAACATGGTTGTCAACAGGACCTTGGGCCAAGCGAAATGGACATCATTGGTACTCTCCATCCATCTCGTGAAGAGAATGCTCCATATGGGCTGCCATGTCCTCTTGTCTGCACCCGTGAATATTCCATCCATATTCTACGGCTTTCCAACTGTTCCTTGAGAAGACACTTGCAACGGCCTGCAGTACGATGCAATAGTCACGGAACTGATTCGAACACTCTCGGACGCAACCTTCTGGGGTATCGAAAGATCAGGTAGTCAAAGGAAACAACTCTTTAGTGATAATACCGCGCCGTTCGAGTATGGACGTCTTCGCCGAGTTGTCGTGCAGAGGTCGGTAGGCGATCGCACTCTCTTCACCATTTGGTATCACAGGAGCTACACAGGCAACAATCTCACCGCGCTTTTCTTCATTATACATCTTGATCATGCTGCGATTCCCGTATCTTGTCGACGTGGCACTCTCCCAGCAGAGATAGGGAAGCAACAACGTCAAAATTCTTCTCTATAAGCTCCAGAGACCGGAGATACTAGTTCTAGACAGTCGAAAAATGGCTTCTCCGTAAACTTCAGCAACAGAAGACCAAAAGAAAGGGCAAGAGAAGACGCAGCTACGCTATCTATCATCACGGACTCACTTGCAAAGGAGCGCCGGCCTCCTCGGAAGTCCAAAGACAGCAGAGAAGGCCAAAGCTAAGCATTCACAACTACCCTGACAAATAATGCAATCGCTGAGCCAAGCTATGGAAGTTATATCTCAACACACTCGGGACCTGAAACCAGATCCCTGACAAGAGACTCGGCGTTAACCTCAATATCTCCAACTATAAATTGAGTTGCCGCATAAGCCTCAGCTACGGTCCCCTTCCACGTCGCGTGATGACTAGGCTTCCGATCATACGTACAATCAACAATAACGCGAGGGGAAAATGCCTTGATCTGGTGTGATTCGCACTCCTGCAATTGAAAATTTCATCTATCCTCCCAGGAAAATCTGAAGATGCCGACAATCGTTGGCCTTTTCGTACAGGGTATCCACGCTTCCCTCGACTACTCGTGTGGTCTCCGTTCATCCTCAGCGGGGCTGAGAACCAATTCCTGATGCCAAATCTGAGCAATTGAAGTCCAGTATCGATATCATACTTGAAGCTTATAATGTTCCTCATGGAAAGCCCCTCCTGATACTCAACTACCCATCACTGATGTTATATCGATAAAGCTCCACCTCTATGCTCCTCAAGCCAGCTATTGATATGAAAAGGCGGCACAGGTGGTGGCATAGATCAAGCAGTATTCATTCGAAGGACGACGGTAAGTTCTCCAGGAAGACATCTTATCCCAGGTGACTAACAGACCTAGGCGTCTAAATGTTGCGCTGGATAGCAAGCAGATGTATATCATAATATCCCGATACAGCTACAGTTACCGGGGATAGATATATTGATGATAACAAGCCGACTGATGACTTCATGACGATGACACAACATCGGCAATGCGGCCAGTTTCACCGTCAGTCTGCTCCCAATATATCGATCCGTAGAAAGCCTTCTGCAAGTCGATGAAACCTTCAGGGCAATTAGGATATGCGAAAGCAACTATATCGCCCAACCACATGAGCTTGAGCAGGACTGACTGCCTCAGGCTCGAGGTCAGGGGACCTAATGTCGCTCAAGACACCGCGGAAATTCGTCAGAAAATTACAGACTTTCATACCAAATTTCCCCGCGTTAACGTTGAGCGTTTCTCTGCTCTGCTCGACGAAACACCAGCGGACGAACTATTCCCTTTAGGTGAAGACGACAAAGAAAGGAAATTCACAAAACCTTCTATCAGTTAAGCCTTCGATTCGCAGCTATTGCCACCTAGCGATAGCACTTATGAAACACCTATATCAATAAATTAGTTGAGGACGCAAAGACAAGGGAGCAGATTAACGCGCGAGAATTACAAGACCAGCAGAATCTCGTATAAGAATTAGTAAACAGGTACCAAGCGGAACTCCATAAGTTACACGAGATGGAAGCTGCACGTGGCCTACAGCGGACACACAGTATACTGGTGACAAGAGATGAGATGGATGACTATCTTGGTTCCAGAAGTAACATCACCCAAACACAGTACCTAGCTCTTAGGTTCGTTCATGCATCGCAAAACTGAATCCTAGAATCTACTACTAATTTTATATCAGCTTGGGGAACAGTCGGTGCGCGAAGAACTAAATGATCTCGCCGCTCGAGACTACCTACAGACAGTACCATTTTTCTACCGAACGATCGGAACATGCAGGCAGATATCACGAGAAACTGGTGTATGATCCCTCACGAAGGCGGAAATAAACAATACATGGAGGACCCATCGAAGCCCAGACCTGATGCTCAGCGGAAAGCCCAGACACCACCTCGGGAGGGCAGTAAGAGTGGCACTACGTACAATCGTTATACGACATTAATACTGACTGTGGTCCAATTTATCTAGACTACTGATCGGTGCATTCGGGTTGGCGATCACCTCCAAGTACTGATAAAAGCAAGTTGACCCGGGTCGACTAGAGGGTCGCAATTATCTGGCTCCGCAAAGGAATCCCTCAGAGCAAATGTCTCAACAACACTCCGGAATCTGGAAGGAAACAGGTCTCGAGCATAGCTGAATGAACGCACGCGCAGTGGTTTCTGTTCCACAAAGGTGCAATGAGAATTCCCGTCTTATAATTCACTTTCTTCGCCGAGTCCAAGCCGATAAGGCCGTGAAGTAGTAATTGCGCTTGTGTTCGCGGCCTCAGCAACAAATTGTTCGAGGATCATCCACATCGTTGCCACGATACGATTCACGAAACTAGCCATACAGTGAACAATCAGTGCTCCGAGTGTGCTCGAAAGCATGTTGCTTTCTGTACTCCGGTAGCATTCGTGCTTCCTTTTCTTCGTTCCGCTAACGATTCTTAGATCCCTTCTAATGCTCTCTTCGATACCTATGATCATGAGGGTACTTCGCCTGTGTTTCAGTCCGCTGTCATCAAGTTTCTGGCTTCGTTGCCCCCTGAGGATTTGGGCCTTAACCGAAGCGTCAAACGGATCCAACCGAACCGTGACGAACGCCAACCCGGGATTCCAATCATACCAACTAATGTATCCTATTTACGAATCCTACCCAAATAATTCATTGCACCTTTATGGAACAGAAACCACTGCGCGTGCGTTCATTCAGCTATGCTCGAGACCTGTTTCCTTCCAGATTCCGGACCTGTCCTAATAGCATGCTCGAAATCAACAGCCTTAACTACTTCACCATTATGGGAAGTAACCTTAAGAGTCGTTATACTCCGTGGGTTAAGGACTCAATTGATGTTCTATTATCATTCAAGCGAAGCCCATTTACACCGATATCCCAACTCAGCCTGAACAGAGTGCCGAAACTATTTTGGATCTGCAGCTGCCCAAAATGCCGCATATGCTGAGGGCCAATCGCGATCAGGGGTGATGCAACCCTTACGAAAATTTGATACCCACCCAATTAGCAGCTGAATGCTTAGGTTGGATAGGAATGCCTATAACAATAAAGACTTCGATCTAGCCGCGCGTTTACAACAAATTGCTGTTGATCTAGATCTATCCGGTGATACAGAGCCTTTAATAGCCCTCTTTGGAGCAGCAAATGCTGGGGCTACTCTAGGGCCCTGCTTTGTAAGAATTGAGAACTTGGAAAATAGCGTTCTGCTTATCTGACGAAATACTCTCCGATGCGACTGTGCGGTTCCGTGTTACGCCTGCGTTCGCGGGCTTAGCAATAAAGCGTTTGAGGAACACCCTCATCGCTGCCACGATACGATACACGAGACCCGTCGTACCGTGAATAGCCAGTGTTCCCAATGTGCTCGGAAGCACGTCGCTTTCTGCACCCCAGTAGGATTCGTGTTTCCTTTTTCCTCATTCCGCTAACGATTTCTAGATTCCTTCCGAGGCCGCCGACGAGGCTGTTGCCCTTTTCGATACGTACGACCGTGAGGGCACTTCGGCCGCGTTTCGGTCTACCGTCGTGACGTTTCTTGGTTCGTTGCCACCGGAGGATTTGGTTAAGAAGCGAAACTGGGTATAAGAGCCCAAGCTAGGCAGCGAAGGGTCGAATGTGAGGATAAAATGAGCCTCTCTCAGAGAAAAGTCAATCCGACCCGTTACTATTACATTTGAGATTAAGCAATATGAGCTAGAGATACACATATGGAAGACACTTTATGTCCTGGTAAGGTCATATGTCGGGTTACGGCATGAGGGATATTTCAGATCTCGCATAAATGGAAGGATCTGTTGATTTGACCATCAACGCTTTTGATCACAGGGAGATGGTTCCAGCTCAATTCAATATTTTCGGTGGGCTGCTATTGAGTATGTCATCTGGTAATATAGAGTATGAAATAGATTAGACTGTACTTCTCGATAGCTCGAATTTCTGTGAGAGAAAGAGTCTTGAATCGAGGATGAATCTATCTAGCAGTTTACAGCTAAGGAGCACATCGGCTTATGGTGGACTACTCATAGCAACACAATATTACCTTCGTATAGTCCATTTCTATAGTCCATTTCTCGTCTGACGTTCTGAAATTAGGTCCTGTTCCGTCCCAGCCTCCTCCAAAACCGTATGCCAGTCCGAGCATTACCCTCATTATCACCAATCTCATCTCTATCCTCTTCCCCGCTCTCTTCATCCATTTCAACAGGCGGAATCCATTGATTGATCCATCTATGTTGGGGAATCTCTCCTAGTTTCGTACTACCGGAGCTATGCGATAGCATTGATACTCTCCTGTCGAGAAATGTTTCCGCTCTGCTGGTTTGAAAATCTTGTACCTGAGGTTCTGGGGGTTGGTGTGCTAGTATTGTTTCTGGCAGCTCTAACTGTGGAGTCGATCGTGCCGCTTCTTTTGCAGCAAGAGGCTGCGACCTTGACCTAGAGCTTTTGTCTTCTGCGAGCTTTGGGCGAACATTCACCCGCCTTAGATGAATGCTGGTAGTAGATGAGTTCTTTGAGCGAACCCATACCGGATGAATATCTTGAAGATCCTTGCCTTTTCTTGGATTCGTCGAACGCTTCGTCTTGTTGGCTGTAACAGTTTTTGTCTTCTTCACGTTCTGCCCTTGCGCCGTAGTCCTTGCACTGCCAATCTGTCTCGCAGAACTCGCATTCTGTCCATCCACCTGCCCTTCCACACTCTTTCTCTGGATCTCAGAGTTATTTTTCCGCCGCCCTCTCACCACCGCACCATCCTGTGCCACTGACGAACGTCCCCGAGCACTCAACGCCAACGAACTCATACTCTCCAACCTCATCCTAAACCCTTCAAGTTCCGTCACCGAATCCCTTGCCGACCTTTCCGACAAACTCATCAGTTCACGAATCATATCATTATTATCGGCGCCGGTATTTTTCCTCAAAAGAGTCGAGATGATTTTCGTTAGGCCCGTGTTGAGGACAAGAAGGATGTGATTCAAAGAAGCCTTTGCTCGTTCTTTACTCTCCGTCAATCAATTGCCCTTGAGTTGATGAAAAGAGAGGGTATGTATACGAACCATCACCGCGTCTATACCCCTCTCCCAACCGCTCCGAATTCGTCTTGAATATCTTCTCTATCTGTCTCGGGGCACGCTGGAGATGTACCTGCAACTCCTGTTCCTCGCGTGTTTGTGGAGTCGCAACCGATACACTCGCCGGAGTGCCTCGTTTGTTTAGCTTCTTTGAACTGGAACGTGTATCGTGCTTGATCCGTTGGTAGAGATGTCGCGTTGATTCGAATGCGGAGAGAAGGGATGTTATTATTGTTGACAGATGAGTGGGATGCTGTTCTTTTCTAGCTCGGGGGGCTTGATGCTTTTGAGCCATTTTCTACTTTGTTTAAAGAGACTCTGGTGATGATGTCCGTTGCGTCTTTGACGTCAATTTCCGATGATATAAATTATCGTAGAATGAACTGCATCCAAACCGCAACACCTCGATACTACAGATGATTAGAACTGCCGACGCGCAAGACCAACTTTCCAACGTCCCTGTTTAAGGTTTTTAAAAGAACACAATCAGAATAACACCTCCTCACTGTCTACCGGACTAAATAAGCTTGACTAGCAAACCTCAAAGCCTTAAACAATCTGCACACCCCGCTCAATCTAGGCCTATCGCTATCCAATAAGCACAATCAAACCGCAGAAATTGACTCTGACTAGCCATCTGAAATGCATAAAACCGGCAATTACTGTCGAATAGTTGGCGTTCGATAACCGCGTTGTGGTTGCTAGTGCGTTTGGAGCCATCCAATGATGGATGGAATCTCCACTTGGATAAAATGTGTCGCTGATAGCTACATGCACGCAACATGTGATTATTTTACAGTCAACGAGACAATGGCAACTGAGCTTGAAGGCTACTTTATAAATATTTAGTCAACCTCTCCTTGCGTGTGTGGGAAGGCATTGTATTCCACATGCAAGAACCCTCTAACAGAAGGACATCGTCACCACCGCCGACAGCTCACTACGCGTCGTCGAGCTTCCAACGGAAAATTAGCATATAGGACCAATAAATATCACAGTAGCTTGGTATCAGTGTAGTTAGAAGGGTTGAAAAGAAGAGAACACCATCACCGCCCAGCCAGCATCTTGGAAATATTACAGCTGGATACACATAGATCACAACTCCCCATGCTCGGCTATAGGCTTCCCGCCCCAAAAATTATCCTTCCAATACCGATTTATCCTATCCCACCCTTCAATGTGACTCTTACACTGCGGATTCTCCCTATCCTTGACTGTACCAAACGGCCATATGGGGATGTAGCACGCTTCATTATACCCGCATTTAGCCTTACAATCCTTCCACGTCGTCCATGACAAATACTCCACAAGCGATAAAACACGGGCTTTGGCACCTTCAAAGTCTGTGTCGTCAAGTACAGCGCGAAGAGTAGAGCAGATCGTATACGAGACATCGTAAACAACCTGGCCTGCAAGGCTAGAGGTGTTGGCAGACGAAGGAATGAACTGTCTGGCGCACTGCGCCGATTCTGTGGCTGAATCACGTTTTCGGTCATCAATGAAGGCCCGAAAGATACTGGTAACATTTGACTGGAGGTCCTGTAACGAATCAACTTCCTCCGAGGCAAGATATGCAAGCAAATTCGAGTATTTGAGCACTATCATATCAACCACGCCCTGCCAATTAAACGAGGCTTTTGCTGTCGCGGTCGCATCACGCTCCATAATCAATTTTGTCAGATCCGTACGTATAGGCTCGAGCTCCTCAGATGTGAATTGAACCAACCTCGGCAGCTCCGTCTTTTCGGTCTGTGCGAACAGATCCAACTCCTCATACGTATAAGCCGTCACAAAGTTGTCATAGTTAATCCTCACCCTCTCACCACCAATTCCGTTGTATCTTGACGCAATTGACCGAAAGAAATAAGCATTCGTCGTAAACCCACTATCACTGCTAGGCTTATCAATAGGCCTCGGTTGGCCATGCACAGCATTTATCCGCACAAGATTCAAATCGCGCTCAAAATTACACAGAATTATCTCGAACCCGGCTTCAGCGCGTAAAATGCCGTCGATGCGATCATTCCAGTCATTTTGGGCCATGGAGCAGTACTGGATGGCGCGTTCAGCTTCCCCTGGTGAGGCGCTTGGTCCTTTGCCCTTGTCAGGCTCTTCCTCGGTAACGGAGGTGTTGGTAAGCCTGTCACGGAGGACTATTCTGTCACCAGAGTCGAGCGTTCCCATACTCGTTTTTCCGGCTGAGAGGCCGTCGATGTATAGTAGCCGCAGATCTTTGGCGGCGGTGTATATGTGTAGGTACCCATATTCATCTTCTTCGCCATCATCTGCGAAGAAGTCTTGAGGTTGTGACGAGACATGAGAAGGGGACGGCAGTCCATCAGGGGGACCATCCGGATCCCCTGGAGGTGGCCCTCTTCTATCTGGCCGTTTCGGCGACGCAAAGATCAGCGCATGCTCCGGCTCAAAAGCCAGCCATTCGGTCCCATTTGTCCTATATGCCGAGCTCGTCCCATGATAAAGCTGCGTTCCTGCAGGCACACTCGCCAGAAAAAATGACATGCCATTGTGGTTCCACGCCGAGCCCCATTGGCGCATTGATGAGTGTAGGGAATTGAAGATGTGATTTGCATTGCGGACTTTACCAGAGGTTGATGTGCTTTGGTGAGAAGTATCGAGTGGTGTTGGGGATGAGGCGGTGAGGACTGCAAGGCTCAGGATGAGCCTAGCGGGGAGATACATTGTGCTCTTGGGCGTGCTACAGGAATGTACTTGTCGCTGATGTAGAATTGAGAGTAAAATGAAGACAAAGCAGACGAAGAAAGAGGAAAAAAACTGAAGATAGGATCAGCGCTTATCAATTCGATCTACTAGAGCCCTTGTGCAACACTGCAACTGGGTCTTCACTCAAATACCTCCCAGGATAGGCTGTTGTGACTTAGTATGCATTGGCCGGTACTTTCAATCCTAGGCTTCCTATTAGCTAGATTTATGCTGGCCCTTGAGAATGCTTACCACTCTAATCGTCAAGTCGCCGTAATCTCATATAAATTACTAGAGGAAAGCATCAAAGAGTAAATATATCGAATATTAGCCAGACAACGTCGTGCTATACTAATTCACGGATTCCTTGTGCTTTGACGATCGTACTTCGGTACGCTGGAGTTAGCGAACCCGACTTATATAGTAAAACAGCGTTACTCAGCCGGATGATAAGCCAGGATTGACAATAATGACACTTGTGTATAGCGTAGCAGGAAGAGAGAGGTTTGACGTTCCATAACTCTCGAACGGAATGATACATATCCCTCAAAACCATGTTACAATAATACTAATTTTTCAATTTTAAATATAGAGATAACTCTTTCGATTTTTATTATTTAATATATTTTGAAAAGCATTTCAGGAGATGTTGATAGGTGGTCAGAAAAAGGTGAGTTATAAACGCGTTGGGCCTAGTGCGATCACAGACTTCCCCGCGCGTATCTACGTGCTCTGTACTCTTCCTATTCCACGCCAGAACTGTCATCAGGGAAAAACCCTTTATTGAATCTTGGAGACGAACAAGGTGAAGGATGGAGTCCACTCCTCTTCTTCCTCAACGAGCAACCCCTGCCCCAGGCGGAAGGTCTTTTCTGTTGATATGCTTAATCATCTTCACATTCATCGAAATCGGGAGTTTCATGTTGCTGATCCCGCAAACTTGGATCTATGAATCTATCATTTGCAAGCATTATTACCATGACGGCCGAACACTGATTCCAGAAGAGGAGTGCAAAATTGCGCCAATTCAAGGAGAGGTCGCAAAGATCCGTGCAATCTCAGCTAGCATTGTTTCGATCCCAGGAATACTTCTGAGTGTGCCCTATGGTCAATTGGCGGATAAACCAAAGATTGGACGCAAGAAAATTTTGGTGCTCAGTTACGTTGGCGTACTATTTTATGTTTATACGGAACTCATTATTTGCTGGGCGGCTAATCCTATTGACTCTGGAATCTCTCTGAGACTGGTTTGGCTGGCACCGCTATGGACATTTCTCGGTGGTGGATCAGGTGTCATTGGTGCGCTCATCTTTACAATGATCACTGATGCGGTCGAAATAAGTCAGCGGTTAGTCCCTCTCTCTTCCACCATTCTCGGATCAAGTCTGATTCCGAAAATAGCTCCACAGCATTCATCTTCGTGAGCTTATCACTTCAGATATCACAACTCGCTGCTCCATTGTTGGCATCATGGATTATGGCTGCTAGCCCCTGGCTTGCTTACACCGCCAGTATCATCGTGCTAACTCTTGGTCTGCCGATCTTATTGATTTTCCTTCCGGAAACAATCAGTGTACAGCCTTCTACGCCCAATAACGCACCATTCGCCGATCACCTTGAACGTGCATCACCGGATATTACACCTGTGGGCCAACAGCAATCTGAATCTGACTCCGATTCAGAGCACAAGACATTATCAACCAGACTGGGCGAAGTTCTCCGCGACTACGGTTTTCTAAAAGACCGCAATATACTAATACTTATCTCATCTTTTTGTCTGTACTGGCTTGGCCGTTCCCAGATGGATCTCCTGGTACAGTATACTTCTACACGCTATAGCCAGTCTCTGGCATCTGCTGGCTTGGTGGCTTCTATGAATGCTATCATATCACTTATACTTTTTCTATTAATACTTCCTGGTATAGGTAGCTACCTTCAGAAAGTACGGCAATGGAGCGGCACACTCAAAGATCTGTGGTTATTAAAGAGCAGTATTATCCTCTTGACAGTCGGGTCCTTCATTATTGGTGCAGCACCGACACTTCCCCTTATGTTACTGGGAGATGCTATATACATCCTTGGCACGGGATTTAGTCCTGTAGCCCGTGGATTGTTGACTATCTATGTGGACAAATTACATATTGCTCGCCTTCATGCACTTATCTCTATAGGGCAGCTGCTTGGTCTTTTAATCGGAAGTCCGTTGTTGGCTCTATTATTTGATTGTGGACTGGGAATAGGACAGGAATGGACTGGTTTGCCTTTCCTGGGTAGTGCGGTGTTGCATTTCCTCATGAGTTTTGCGATTTGGAACGTTCGTGGCCCTGCCAATAACGGCACCATTTGACTGTCTCTTGTAAATAAAATTAGTCCTCCGCTACGGGCTCAGCTATGCTAAGCTAATGACAACGCTGCTCTTACTCAGTCCTATCATGGCCAGGTAATGGCTAAATAAAGGAATGTTGTTGCATCTATCTAACTAACATCTCTTACAGTTTCGACTATTGCTGTCTCTCAATATAAAGTACGGTATAATCTCAGCCTTACACATCAGTGCAAAACTAAGCGCATCAATACAATGCATAAGGTTCGCAAACTCATCATCAAGCGGAGTACAGGCATACTGATCACTCCAGGTATATTGCCGTTTGAAATTGAAACAATGTAGTTGTTGTAAGACTTCACTTCCTGCAATATAGCCCAAATCCGCAAGATCAGGTTCCGAGGAGGCTGTCGTGCTCATTCAATTAGCTTTGGTATAACCAAGGTCAGTGTTACTTACAGATGCTCTCGAGCGACGTCTCCGACCATAACGGCCGTATTTCGCTGGGAAGGTAGCCATGTTCTACCTTTACTATCAGCTATTACTCAAAATATTTGGCGACAGGTTTATGAACTTACTAGTTTGTTAAGGATAGTATTATATATCAATTGATGAGAGAAGCACTTTGGGCAACGGCTATCTAAACAAATTGTCAGCAAGAATATAATGATAGAAGAGTGGCCCACTAACCTCCGTTAAAAAGTATGTAAAGAATGATTAGCTTTATTGTGCCTTGCTGTACTAGAATTCTTGTAGGGGCAATGTGCCTCCAAGCGATGTATAAATATATAGTTCATCAGCAGTGATAACACAACATTGAACCATTGCACATGGACTATAAAGAAAACGGACTTGAGCCATTTCCAAGTCGTGCTGTAGTAGGGTACGAGTAAGTCCTGGTAGACATTCAATGTTACCAACGAGAACACTAGCAACCTACCAAAAAGGCATTATGACTGACTCGAAACGGGAACGCTTACCGACACGAACCGTATCACAGTAAATCCAAACGAGATCACTGAGTAACACCAAATGGGAGTGCCTGACACCGAAACTGCAGAAAAGAGACAAAGACCATTTCCATGGTATGTTACTTCAGTATTGAAACTAGCATAAATTCCAAACTCCGAGGGAGAACATCTAGCGGAATTCGAACAAGTAGACATAGTGAACACAAACGGGACATCCACCCCGAAGAGAACGCAGTGACTCATGTCGAAACTGGACAACCGACTAACACCAACTCGGATTGACACCAACTCAGATTGAAACCAACTCGGACTGACACCAACTCGGATTGATACCAAGTTGTGCTAATAACCTCCCATGTGGTACAAGTCTGCGTTTAGTGGAGTAGTCGGTGATGATCCACTCTGTGCTGTAAAGAATCCTGTTTGGTGCTGTAAGAAATCCTGTTCGGTGTTGTATGACACGTTTGGTGCTAAAAGAAATCCTGTATGGTGCTGTAGACACCGTCTTGTGATGTAATAAATCCCGTTTGGTGTTGTATGACCCGTTTGGTGCTGTAAAAAATCCTGTTTGGTGCTGTATACACTGTTTCATGTTGTAAGGAACCCGTTTGGTGCTGTAAGAGATCCCGTTTAGTGCTGTATACACCATTTCGTGCTGTAAGAAATCCTGTTAGTGCTGTATACACCATTTCGTGCTGTAAGAAATCCCGTTTAGTGTTGTATGACCCGTTTAGTGCTGTAAGAAATCCTGTTTGATGCTGCTATGATCTGTTTGGTGCTATGAAGAGTCCTGTTTGATTCAGTAAAAAATCCTGTTAGGTGCTGTATAATCCATTTGGTGCTGTAAGAGATCCCGTTTGGTGCTGTATGCACCATTTCATGCTCTAAGGAAATCCCGTTTGGTGCTGTAAAGAACCCATTTGGTTGCTGTCAGAACCATCTGGTGCTGTAACAGCCATCAAAAAGATAACGATCTCGTTCTTCTGTCAATATGCGTACCTGTTCGGTATTGGTAGATGATTCCGTTTTGTAAGAGTTCCTAAAAATCCAGAAGAGATAGTACATACACATTCTAGGTACATAGTTGTAAATAACACCTAACATCTGAACATCTCGGAAATGTCATATTGTGATAAATAAATGCATTAGACTTAATAAAGTAATCATATAGCCAACATGAAGCTCATGACTCGTCACTTGTCAGTTCCTAACTCCAACCTTAACACCAACCATTATATACAGAAAAACCCTAGACCACCTGCCGGGTACCGAGCTAGTAACGATCCTGATAAACATCCTTGTACGTATCTCCCACCTTTCTATCAACCTCCTCTTCGAAAACATTGATTTTAGTGGAGGCGAATTTCCGTGCACTAACTCCCTTCTCGAACAAGGCATCCAATTCCGCAAACGTGCGACCGCTAGGCTCCGGAACACGGAAATAAGTGTACACAATACACAAGAAACACAAGCCAGCCCAGAAGAAGCCAGCGTAGTTGGACCAGTTCCAGGCTGTGGGGTTCAGCATGTATGGGGTCAAGACGCCGGTTATGATGCCGACGACATTGTAGAGGTTCCGGGCTAAAACGACAGACTTAATCTGCAGGCGGCGGGTGGATAATTCGGAGACAAGCGAATAGCAGACGGTGCCAACGGAAATTTGGTAGAACAGGGCCCAAACTATCATCATTGAGCCTGTAGCAAGTGCACCTTGACTGCGATGGGATTCGGGCACAAGACCCAGGAATCCCATCACGAACAGCATGGAAAATAGCCCGCAAAGTCCAAAAAGATACAATGATCGACGGCCAACGCCCAAAGCCATCAGACCCCATGCACCAAAGACACCAACAATGTTAATCGAATACTGCCCCAACGCAAAAGAATATGAATTCGACGAACTAAGGCCCGCCTGCTCCAAGAAATAAGTGGAATAATTCGAGAACGAGTTACCGCTCAAATTCTGAATTGCCCAAACCATGCACACAATCTCCGTGCGCCGGCGGTCAGTGCCCTTGAAACAGTCCCAATAACTCGATCCAGATGTGATCTTCTGCTCCAAGGCGGTGGTGTGCACCATCATAGCGATGGTCTCGTTGGCATCGAACTGGGTCTCTCTGTTGAGACTTGTCAAACGGAGAAGAGACTTCTTGGCGTCTTCCACGCGCCCCTTTCGGACGAGCCACCAGGGTGATTCGGGGGCGAACCAGACACCTATAAACAAGGGCAAAGGCCACATCCATTGCAGAGCATAGGGGATACGATAAGCCCATTGGTCGTGATCTCCACGATTCAACATGGCCTTTATCACGCCGACACCAATGACCTGGCCGATCCCCCAGCAGATATTGACGTAGCAGGTCAAATAGCTGCGGAGGGCAACGGGGCAGACCTCGGATGCATATGTGACGGTCAGCGTCTGGAAGACGCCCCAGGGTACACCGCAGAGAATCTCGGCAGCAAGCAAAGTCTGCACGTTTTGAGCCGTGAAGAAGATTGCCGTAAACGCGGCGAGCAGGACCAGGCAGGACATGACGGTGTATCTATAACCGAATCGTTCCGAGACATACCCATTGATGAACAATCCAATAATCTCTCCCACAGCCGCACCATTACTCAAACCAGATTGCCACTACCGCCCGTCAGCCAGCTCTCTCAATATCAAGAACGAATAGATAAGAACGTACCCGAGCAGGTATTTGATACGTGCCATCACTCCCCAGTTCTCCATACTTTCGATTGAAAGCCGGAAACCCATACAAATTCCCCACAAGACTAATATCATACCCTTCCATGACAATACATGTGGAAATCACTATACTCCAAAATACGGCTTTGGGGTACAGGCGAATGCCTTGCAACAACGTCATTTTGTGCTCTTTTTCGGTGGCGGCTTTGGCGTCTGCGATGAGACGGTCCATAGAGCCGGGTTTGTCCAGGTTGCCATTGTTGTCGGAGAGGGCGCGTTCTTCGTGAGAGGCAGGTTTGCTGAAGTGTTCGACTGCTACCTTTTCTTGTTCGGCAGCCATGGTGCGTCGTTTCTATGTCTCACGGAGAGACGAACTTGGCACAAAAAACGGACAAGCTGGAAACTTGAAGAGCAAGAGGAAGAAAAGTCGGGGACGGGAGGAAATCTTGGTCTATAAATGCGGGCGACTTGGGACAGAGTGGGGATTTCTTGTTGTCCTGGTCCTGCACCGGAAACCGTGGTCCGCACGCAATTGCCGTCAAACAGTCAAGACGAATCAATTGACCTGTCAATACGAAGCAATTAATAAAAAGTAGTTATAGCATTGCGCTTGGACGGGTCGGTTGCGAGAGTCAGAGACTGCTTTCACAACGGGCCGAGCTCGTCGCAAACAGTGCGGAGTGGAGACGGCGCTGTGCCGAATATTTTTTGCTGATTCTCTCGACTATTTCACCTGACTACAGGACATTAGGCAGTATTTCTAGAGAAGAAAGCATTCAATCTATTCCCCGGCGTCTATTCCGATCATGTTCATTATACTCCTTCCCCCGGAAACATTGCAGTTTCGTCCATGTCGAGTTGGTACCTAGAGCTGGATGCGGGGCCACGACACGGAAAACACACTCTCATCGCGATGGTAGAATTCACTAGAATCGACCAGACAAGTTTCAATTGCCGATTTCAAGCCTCGAATTTTTACACGAGGCTCAGTGCGCATATAATCCCCCACCAATTGCGTCCTCGATGCTCAAATGAGTCGTCTTGGCCGCAAAGAGGGTAGAAAATTCTCGCTTATCTAGCCTGTCCACATATAGTTAGCGTCACTACAGAGCTACTTCTCTCCTCGCTCAATCCCTCATCACATCTCACGAAACCATCAGTCAGTATCAAAAGGTTCCAAAACATGAGACCGAAAACCCCACGGGGTACAAACATGCCACATGAAAATTAAGCATAAATCGGGTTAACCGCCTTGCGCAATCGAGCCAATCGCGCATCTTTTGAGGCACAGAGGTTTGGCTGTTTTACGGAAAGTGGTTTCCGACAGACGAATCTGAGGCCTGGCATTGCGCAGAGGCTGTCCACTTCCCCAGATTTGCGGAGGATGGTTTCCAGGAGAGGTCGTACGACTGTTTATGGAGTAGACAGCCAGATCACAGTAAGCATCTCAAGTAGAATTTGAGCATAGATGGTTTGTGTTTTACAACCATGGCAATTTTACACATAGCGGTGTTGTTGGCTGGACTGGGTCGGAATTACTATATGCCGGATGGGCATTCACAATAAAATGTCTAGCTAACTGCTAGTTACGTATCGTACATCGTAAACATGCATTGGGTATTTCAATTACACAAAGCAAAAACAACATCACTTTCCGTATGATGAACCCAAATCAATGACAACCCTCAAATCATTATCCATCCAATCAATCGTGCCCGCGGACAACTGCGCTATCGTCCAGTCCCCGTCATTTTCCGCCGTCATCAACCCCTCCGGCAACCACACCTGGATTTTCCAGCTTGACGTATCCACGTTCCCATTCTGGTCGCATGTCGATGCCGGTAATTGGCCCGACCAGCGATGGGCGATCAGGCTACGGATGCTGGCGAGATCGGGGCATTGCTCAGCTGTGACGTCGAGACGGGGTACGATGCGTTTGCTGTCTTGAATGATATTCAGGCGCAGAGTTATGGGAGAAGTATCGTGAGGGTGAGGATGTGGGTCTTGATTTGAGTCCGCGCCGTACGAGGGATGGTTCATTGCTGATAAGAACGGGGCGTGCTGGTTTGGTGGGTTCTGCCCAGGTTCTGTTCCAGCGTTCTCATGCTTATGAATGAGACTTTCTTTGATTATTCGATCGAGGTCTCGAGTTACGGAGCTTGCACTATACGGAAAGCCATGTTAGCAGATGTCATTCCCATGATTCCATCAGATACTCACAATTCAGTCCGAGCCGGGTCAGTGGCGCTGCCGCCAATACGCCAATCTAGTTGGGAAATTTCGTTCGACGTCAATATTTGATTGAGATGGTAAGCTTCACACTGCTGTACACAGTCTGTTGGATTTCCGTCGTGAACCACTTTCCAATGACTGTCCACCGCCGCAACGAGTCCCCACCAGTCCGGCTGCTGCAAGCCGGACACTCCCCATAATGTGTCTAGCTGGTAATTTTGATTATACATGTTGTATGTCTGTGAAACTGCGTCCCAATCCGTTGAATACCCGTCCAAGACAAGCGGCGACAAGTTTATACCCATCTGCTGTCCACTACCCGAAAGGTCATGGTGCGGTAGGGGAGGAGGCGGCGGTACGTAATGATTTTGAGTGTGCTGATGGTTTTGCTGATGGCCATGTTGCTGGGCCGTAGCTTGTCCCTGTTCAGGCTGGGGTTGCGTTTCCTGAGTCGGGGTCTGTTCCGTCGAGTCCGCAATCGGCATGGCCTCTTCCGTCCTTCTTCGCTTACGGTCCTCAATTTGATTACCAGCACCGCCCTTCCGTGTCTCAATTGCATACTGTCTCTGCCGCTCATTTGTGACCATACGTCGAAGTAGTGGAATCACAAGAGAGATGATTTTGTGCTGATCGCGCGGCCAGATATACTGTCTAGGAGGCATCCCTTCATTAACAACGCTTTCGCCGAAGTATCGTTCACCGTTTCCTTCCGCCTCAAGGAAATCGCGCACACAGTTCCACAGCCGTAACTTGACCAATTCTGTATCACCCTTTCCGCGCTGGCCGACGCAGTCCCGTCTCTCGGGGTGAGCGTCATCCAACATGTAATTCTTTGCCGCCGCCTGCAAGTGTAGAAAATTCTCCGGTGACAACTCAAGCGACGCATATAGGCGTGACATTGGCGGTCGAGTATATTTCTTATTGTTGGACGGCTGTCTAAACAGAGCAGCTGCAGAATGAACCCCAGCAGCCCGCGCATCTGTCAGCTGCGACTGCGACTGAGACCGTGCCATTTCTCCGAATTCACTTCCATCAAACACCTGTTGTTGCGCCTGCTGTCGGTGCTGCTCATTCTGGTCCGCCATCCCCGTCAACGCCGGATCAAGTGCTTCATCTCCTCGCTTGCGCTTTTTGGAAACCGCGCGCGACAGGCCCTGTCCGTTATGCCCGCTCGCTATTAACGCGCGATTCTGCCGTCCCGTATTCGCAGGGGAGCCGAGGTTCCCAAAAGCGCTCTCATCGAATCCATCGTCTGGTAATTGTAGGTCCGTTGAGTAGTTTTCGAGCTGGTGATGGCCTGCGGCTGCGGCTGCGGCAGCAGCTGTTGCCCAGTCGGAAGAATCAGCCTGGCCTGCTGCTGCTGTAGCGGCCTGCACAAGGCCCGCCAATTGGTTCTCGCTTGTAGTGTAACTGATCTGGTCGATATGGGAAGTAGTGGCGGTATGAAAGTCGGTATGTTGCTGTTGTGGCTGAGACGCTGTATTTGAAGCCATCTTGACTGGTTGAAACGGGTGTAGATATTACAAAAAAGATAGAACTGTTCCGAAGCAAAGAAAAAAATTGAGAATCGTTCGCAGTGTCGTAAGCTCCTCCGTACGTCCGTAGCAACAAGTCGCCCTCGTCGCGATCGTACCGTACTCAATCAATCAGGCCAAGGGGTCGTTCTCGTTCTCCACAAGAACAAGCTCGACGAGCTCGTCCTGAGACGAAGATCGACTCGAGACCGTCAGAAAGACGGCAATCGGGATAGAAGGTAGGACGATGAGCACGCCAGATGGCCGGTGAGGATGATGCGATGTTTGTCTCGTTTGACAGCGGGTTTTGGATTGTTTGAAGATTGAGCAGACAGTGCAAACTCTGCCAATGCGGCAACCTGGGCACGTGATTATTGCCTTACAAACCTGGCATCAACACAAGATATGACGGATGCAGCCATCCATCACTCCTTCATCTTTCCTTCATGTTACTTGACTGTCTTCTGCTTCTTAAGCTCGGAGGGCCTGAAGTAGCTATGGCGTGCAGTTTTTTGAGCAACCTCTGCACAGACAATCTCTATAAACAGAGTGGTCGATTAGACCTTCAACCTGTTAAGCGCTGCTGATCGTGTTATGAGAGCGCGGACATGGTCGCTGATTAAGGAGACTTGCTACTTTTTAATGACTGTTCATACATTATTTTACTCCTTCCAATGAGCCTGGGTTTTCTTGCCGTTATTTTAGTCTAGTATGGGGTCTACTTCCCAAGCCCTAACACCAATCTACGGATGCGATATTTGTGTACGTGTTAGGCAATCCGGATCTTTGACCGGCAGATTGAATTGAGCTTAGATCAATATCGATTTTTGAATACGGCGGAGCTAAGGTTCATCTCCTCTATCTTTCAGTGATGTACGTAAACATTGCGACTTAAGATAGTTGAAGTCTAACTATCTGGACTCACCGGAGATAACTGCTTCGTCTCCATGAAAAATGCCTGGAAACCCTTAACATGGCGTTCCCGGAATGACGCTCATGTTCAATTGATATCCTCTAATGGTCCTACATGTATTCGCTTATAAAGGGGTGCCTCTTATGTCAGGAAACAGCCATCAGTCACATCAGATGCACTAGCTATATAAAACCTGCGATATCCCTCAAACATCACTCAGATCTATATCCCGTTCTACATTATTTTTACAGGACACCGGACACATGTAATTGAAGCTAGTATACCTAGGTACCGAACTGAAATCATAATGGCAACTCATAGAGCTCTTGTTCTGCGCTCTCGCAACAGACTGCCGACATTAGAGACCGTACCTCGTCCCACCGCAAAAGCAGGTCAAGTTGTTATATCCTGGCCCCAGATATTGTGCGTTGCATGTCTCAGATACTCGACGGCTCCCGTCCGTACCCGCTCTCGCTTCCCCTGCCATCGGAAGGGTTTACGAAGTTGATCCTGACGCCGTCAAACTCGCTCCCGGACAACTCCTCTTTTGCGACATTACGATCCGCGCTCGAGATGACCCGAATGCTTCGATTTTGTTTGGCATTCATATAGGTGGCTACCCGGCGGCTCAGAAACGTCTTTTTCTAAGAATACATTGTTGTGGCTGTAAACCAATGAATGGACCAGAGGAATGAATCGACCTTACTTGCACGGAAACAAGACATGCTCGTCGAGACTGTTCAGCAACTTCCGGTAAATGCAATGACTACAAAGGCCATTCGAGAGGATGTACAACGCCCTATACAGGTTGGTGGAATCGAGACACGGAACGATATACCGCCAGTAGGGCAAAAGAATCGGGCAATTAATAATGAACAACGAATCTCTGCGAACTGAAATCAACCGTTCTTAGAACCCAACAAATACAGTACCGGGAACATTCGAATGCGTTAAATAGTAGATTGTTAGGTCAGCAGTACGACATTGGTGGGTTTTCTATTCTTATACCTAGGTAGTGGTTATATTTCTAAGGACTCTGATATCGCGGCGACTCAGAGAGAAAGAGGCCGCTATGTATCATGTAACAGTAGTAGAAATATATATGCCTCATTCCATATGCATGCCTACATACAGTGAGCACTAATAATAATATAACTATAAACATGAAGATCGTTGGCCCACCTCTCGGACATGAAATGGCGCTTTCGAACCAAGAATTGTGCCAGATAACAAGCCGCGTATATACAGAAGTCCTCTTTTTCTTCTGAGGTTTTGACGTATCCAACCAACGTTGTTCATCATATCGAATTAGCCAGATCATTCCCAAACATCCGTCCAAAAAGGGACCTTTTTATATTACATTCTTTGTGTCATCGTATGATATCGATTCCAAAGACCAAATTTGTGTATATTTAAAAACACACGCCGTATGCGCTGAGAATTGCTTCTTGCCTCGTGCTCTTCCCGTTTACCCGTACCTTCAAGGTAGTGGCTTAGAAGACCACAAATTAACCATATTGTACTTTAGTGATGCTTCAAGCCGGGTTTGTCGCTGTTGTTCCTGGGTTCGCCAAAATTGCGGTAAACATGGTCCTTTGCAGCGGACTTGTCTTTCTTGATTGTCAAACAGTTGATGTTGAGAAAAGTGGTGATTCGGTTAATTACCAAAAATGCCCAGTGCATGTAGATGACAAAGGCGTAGACAAGGTAGAAACGGAGGTACCAGAGCTCGAATCCGGCACTGACGGCTGGGAATCCAAGATAAGGCAAGTTCGCGAAAATCGCACCGCCTATCAACGGAATGAGCATTGATGTCCAATAGGGGAAAGGCTGTCTGATTAGGTGGGCCAGGATGATCTTAGTGGTCATGCGGCCGAAAACAAAGGACATGACAATGCAGAAGAGTACCAAATGGTTATTGGCCAGGAGGGTAGAGTAAGGGGACCACAGCCATCCCATTACTGAGACTGTAAATATCACAATCGATGTCCATTCCATGAAAACTGGCAATACTGGTAAACTCTGGCGGCGCCGAGCCTGAACGACGTTGTACACACATGCCGGCAAATGTGCGATCATGAAAGACCCAAACACAATGAGTACCCAGTAGTCCAAAAATGTGTGGGTTCCGAATAAGTCCTTATGTCCAAAGACATCTGCGACTTGGCCGCGCCAGATCTGAGGTCCGTAGATTCCGGAGAGGATCATAATTATAATCGCAATGATCAATCCCTCCGTGGGTCCGTTGAAATATCCGAGATACAGTGTATGCGTATGATATGTTTCCCACGTCGAGAAAAACATTGGCAAGCAAGGGATCAGAGCTGTAAAAGCGCCAAGCTGTGTCGAACCAAGGCCCATTGCAGCGGTGTGAAGCACACTGGCAAGGGTGCAGTTTAGCGAGTCGATTCCATGATCAAAAAGTTCACCCAATCCACTCGATGTGCCCGTACGACGGGCCTGTTTTCCATCGATGTTGTCAAATGTCGAATACATCCATATTCCAAGCGCGAAACTGTAGTATACCCAGGTCGGTCCCGGTCCGACCAGATCTGGTACAAAGATTGTGACGATTGCAACGTTCGCAATAATAAAGAAGAAACCTAACAGGGTGACCATATTAGGTGCGATGGATAAAGGTAAGAGTTCGACAGCAGCATTCCACTAACTCCGACAAGGTCTGGTCAGTCTCGTCTGATCATCGGGAGCACGAACGGAGCAAGGCACACGTACATAATGCCTGAGGATGTAATTTGAAATATATGACTTGTCCACGCTAGAATATTTGTAGGTCTTGAGGGGAAGCAAAGCTTCGTCGGAGAGCGAGTCCTGGGCCGCTATTTTTGGAAACATGGTCAATGGCGTTTGTCAAGCTGGATAAGGGACTTTTAAGAGTAAAGACGAACCTTGCGCCATCTTGAATAATCCAGGCATGATAGGCTATATTTGCTGAAACAAAAGCAATTGAAAAGGGCCTGTAGTTGCGGTATGTAAAACTATGATAAGGCCAGAATCAACTCATCGCATTTGTCCGCAAGAAAACAGGCTGTACACAATGAGTGGAGGTATGGCGGAATAAAGCCTCCAGAAATGTTTCACAAAACAATGATTAAACAAATAAAGCTCGAAGATAATGTAAATTGTCGCAGAACAATGAAGGGAAAGGTCTCAAAGGGAGGCTCAGGGGCCAGAGACTGACAAGAATTGCATGGTTGACGGACCCAATTTCGTGAGCCTAGGCAAGAAGCGGAAGGCAGCAGCTGCCAAGGCGCCAAGAGTGAGAGCCTCAGGCCGTCGGCAACCCGGCACAGTCTGCGTCGGAACGGAGATTTTCCCGTTGCCATCACGTGCTTTGATCCTGAATTTTCAGGCAGATACACTTAATCGCGGTCGGCCCATGGTCCATGCTTTCCTTGCCGGCGATGATGGGAGATTTCCTAGTTGGTCTAGCCTGGATTCTGGCAAGCTCCTTCCTGCTCATGTCTCTTTTCAACAATAACCACAACTCAAGTTTTCAGTAAACCAATATCATAGTCATTCTTTCCATCTTCGCCCGCTGAACTGACTGTTCCTACATGATCGTCCCAGCGCGCTAATCAGCAGCCCCTTCATCTACCGTTCTGCGCTCCCTTTGGCCTGTTCCAGTCGTCATCGTCACTGGCTACGTCGTTCTACTTCCTACGATCCTCCTTCTCGGACTACAGGGCGCAATTTCTCTCACCATATCCTCACCTACGGCTCATCGAAAGCATCAGTTCCTATCGCTTGGAGGAGGTGACCGTGGGGGTTTTCTCTGTACATGGATATGACGGTGGTTTGATTGGGCTTGCGCGCATTGCGCCATACCAGGAAAAATTGCTTTCTCAACATGCCAGGCATCGTTGAGACTCCCACGGCTACCAGCGCGGCGCCAGCCTGGCCTTCGCGAGACTTCACCGTCGCTCATCAGAAACTGGAACTAGAGGTCGACTTTGCTGCGAAAAGTCTGAAGGGAAAGACCGAAATAACCATTCACCCGCATCATAGAGAGTTCCGGGTCGTCAAGCTCAATTTTCGTCAGGGACAAATTAAACGATTGAATGTCAATGGCAAGGTGGTATCCGCATTCAAGTACACAGACACCCATTCGGCTCTGAATCTCTACGGCGTCCACTACCACCAACGGCTTTCTGACAGAATTGAGAGTTTGCTCAATCCGCAGACGGAACCCGAGCTCCTTATTACGTTACCGAAAACTCTGAAAATTGAGGAGTTAGATCCATTTTCTGTGGATGCTCAAGATCGACTAGCTCTCCGATCCTCCATTGCAAACGCAGATGATGCCGACGGCCCGAGTTTAAAACCAGCCGAAACTTCCCTTCCCCGATACACTGCACTCACGGTCACTATTGAGTTTACGGTAGATAACATTCGAGAAGGGTTGCAGTTTGTTGGGGTTGACACTGGTGATAGGCGTTATCCGCATGCTTACACGACAAATTCCACTGGACCGGGTGCTGGTAGCTGTCTTTTCCCTTGTGTCGACGATCCAATAGTCCGTTGTCCGTGGGATGTCACCATCAAGTGTCCGTGCTCTTTGAACGCCGTGTTTGAACGCAAAGAGTTGGAAACATCGAAGAATCCTGTCGCGAACAAGAATCGGTCAGATAATCTTTCCGATGATGACAGCACTTTGGATATGACCGTTGTGTGTTCAGGTGATACGACTGATGAAATTGTGGATCCCAAGGACTCGTCTAAAAAGAGCGTCTCTTTTTCAAGCATCTCGAATATCTCTGCTCAGCAGATTGGTTTCGCTGTGGGGCCATTCGAACACGTCAATTTATCACAGTTTCGCGAAAGCGATCAGGATGATCAGCTCGGCGACAATGCGGTTCCTGTGGATGCGTATTGCCTTCCGGGCAGGGCAAACGAGGTCAAGAATACGTGTTTTCCAATGGCAAAGGCTATTGACTACTTCTCGGTGACATACGGCTCGTATCCCTACTCGGGCTACAATCTCTGTTTCGTGGACGACGCGGCTTGCGACACCACATCAACAGCATCTCTATCAATATGTAGTAACCGTCTGCTATTCCCAGAGAATATTATCGATCCTATATATGACTCGACAAGAAGTCTCGTCTACGCCCTAGCTTCTCAGTGGATTGGCGTCAGTCTCATTCCCAGGGAGGTGACGGATACCTGGGTCACAGTTGGCATGGCCTATTACATCACTGATACATTTATGAAAAAGCTATGCGGGAACAATGAATATCGATTTCGCATCAAACAAATGTCTGATCAGGTCTGTGACCTTGATTTTGAACGACCTTCAATACATGACATGGGTGTTATCCTGAAATTGGATCCATCCGAAATGGAATTCGTTGCCTTGAAAGCTCCTCTGGTACTCTTCATCCTTGAGCGACGTCTCGTCAAGGCCAGTGGAAAGCCGACCGTATCACGAATCATAAGTCGTCTTCTGCTCAATAACCGTATGGGAGACTTAACAAACGGAGCTGTCAGTACAACGGGATTTATCAAGTTATGTGAGAAATTTGGACATTGCAAATTAGAAGTCTTCTTTCAGCAGTGGGTCTTTGGTGCTGGCTGTCCTCGATTCACGGCTTCTCAACGTTTTAATAAGAAGAAATTGGTCGTGGAGATCATGATCAAACAATCGCAAGGAGATCCACAACCACCTAAAAACCTTGAAAAATCATCATCCTACGAGATATGAAGGAAGAAATTCGTAGCGTCTACGCTGCGCCCATTCAACCTGTCTTTACCGGTTCCATGACGATACGAATTCATGAGGCTGATGGCACTCCCTACGAACATATTGTTGAAATCAAAGAGGCCATCACTAAGTTTGAGGTGCCATACAACACCAAATACAAAAGGCTCAAACGGAATAAAAGGCAAAAAGAACGTGTGACCCAGACTGCCGGAGGCGACTCGACTACCGAGACACAAGACGACGTTCTCCTTTACTGTCTTGGCGATGTTCTTCAGACCGAGGAGGATATGCAGGAATGGAGGTTGTCGGATTGGAGCAAGGAGGAGGAAGAACGCATGGGTCAAGAGTCTTACGAATGGATCAGGATGGATGCCGACTTTGAGTGGATATGCAAGATGTCCTTGGGCATGCCAGGCTACATGTATCTGTCTCAGTTGCAACAAGATCGGGATGTTGTTGCGCAACTGGAGGTGAGTCGGATATTTGCTGGGCCTTTTTTTTTTTTCTTCTTTTTTTTGGACACAAACTAATCATAGGATGCGTAGTCGATGCAATATATGGCTATTCAAAAAGCCCACCCCCTAATATCCACTATTTTTGTCCGAACGCTGATGGATAGACGCTACTTCCATGGCATTCGTACCGCAGCTGCCTATGCGCTAGTAAAACATGCAAAGGAGGAGCTTGACTGGCTCGGTCTTTACCATCTTGAGCGAGCATTCCAAGAACTATTCTGCCTTCCAGGGACTCAAGTCACTCGAGACAACGATTTCGCTGACCAGGCATCTTACATACTTCAGAAGGTCATCCCTGAAGCAATATCCCGTGTTCGCGATAATAACGGAAAGACGCCGCTCAGGGTAAAACGTTTCATCTTCGACAAGCTCAGATTCAGCGACAATTCAAATAATGAGGTATGTCACTTCATATCAAACACTTTCCTATTTGTGGTATCTCCGCTAATCACACACTTCAACCTAGTACTCTGATAATTTCTATATTGCTTCTCTCATGACCTCCTTGGTTAACGCCATGGAGGGCCGTCAAGCAGAAGCACCATATTTGAACGAGATGGAATTTGACATGGAAAAAGAGCTCGAACGCCAAGCAGAGGAGAAACTCGAGCGAGACGTCATTACGGAAATCGATAGATATAGGCGCATGGACGAGTGGTCTAGTTCCTTCCAGAATATCTACTCTAGGACTGCGTTGCACTGCCAATTGCGACTCACGAAAGCCAAGATCATGGACCTTGATTTGATTCACTTTTTGCAATATACTCGATCCGGAACATTTGATATGCTGCGAGTGGAGGCATTCGACTGTCTGGTGGAGCTTGACATCTTCAAGACTCCTGAACTTCTTAAATGGTTCATATTCAATATGTCTTCAGATAGTTCAGCGTGGATCCGTCAACGACTTCATTGTCTGTTCGGTAGGGCGCTGGCTTCGGTCGCTTTTGGGAGCGATGAGCCCGTTAACGCGCCTATACAGAACGACAGCTTGATCATCGAGCAAGAATCTACGACTGACGTACGTCGAGCGGATCTGGCCAGAAAACAGACCATGTCTGGGGCTTTGGAGGCACTCAAACAGGAGTTGGCACAGGACGCTACTTTGAAGGAAGCCCTTTGGGCGGCAAGCAATTCCTCATGCATAGGCACTTTGGAATTATCCAACTTTGCCGATCTGTGCCGTATTCTGTATGATGCAAAAACGTCTGTCCCTGTGAGGCTGAAGTACCCTCGGTACTGGAAATGTCAGCGCGTCGGCGATGTAAGTATATCCACTTGTTCCTTTTTGACCATATCTATCATCATTCTAATTGTTCGCCAGAGTCTGACGATGCGATTTTACAAATCCGAGAGGTTCCGTGTATCCCTCACTCCCTCCAAAGACGCACCTGGAGCCGCTACAGCAGTTACAGGCGCAAAACGCAAGCGCGAAGAGCAGTCTATGGCACCCCCTGGTCCTCGAATCACTTTCAAACAATCCAAATCCAGTCTCGATATCCATCAAAACATCAACAACATCCCCCCTACTCAGACTCCCGCCGCCGCCGCCGCTGCTCCTCCACCGCCACCTGTCTCTACTTCTCAACCCGAACAACAACGCAAACTGACCAAATTACGCATCCCCAACTTCATCGCCATGCCATCTCCCGCTCCAGTCACACAGTCCCCTGCCACAACCCCATCCACACCAGGAGGATTCAAACTGAAACTCAAATTCGGCGCTCAGAAATAAAGATCTAATCAGTTTTAAATCCTTTTTTCAATCAATCTATTTACACATTTTATTTTAACAAGGGCCCACTCTCTTTTTCTCTCGGTAGCGTTTTAGCAGCATCGCCGTTGTCATCGGTTGTCATTATTAGCAGATACCACTAAATTTGGCATGGACGTCAGATCAGATTGTTGTAGTACAGAACTCGTTGCATTAATGACGAGCAGAATCAGATATATATTTTTAAAAAGAGTTTCCTGCTTGGTACATAATGTCGAATAGTCTTTGATGCCTTAAGTCAGGGAGAAACATTTTCATAATCTATGTTATTCCTTCACATAGGGTATCTTTTCGATATCATCATCATATCCACATCCCAAGTAGCCGATTTCTCAACTTGTGGAGGGGTGTTGCGGACCGTCGCAGATCTAGCTAGCCTTCGAAGGCAAATAGGAGTTGCTCAGTATCCAAACAAGCTCGCTATCTTCTCCCTTCTCTCCCGTTCTTACACTCTTTTTGTGTCCTCTTTCATCAGACACGAGAACAATCATAAAGTAACATACGCGCAATTATTGACCCAGCCACCCATGAACTCCATTGGTGAAAGAAAAAGAGAAAATTGATAACCCAAGTATAAAATTGTTTTTCCGTAGCTCCACGTTTGTTTTTGATGCTGGTGTCGCAACAACGGTGCTTAGGCTTCTAGCAAGCGCTTCTTGTTTAATCGCCGATGCGCTCGAGAGCCTGGGGACAGCAGTTAGTTTGGCGAAGATGGATATAAAGTATGGGTAGACGGGAGACGGCATACCTCAAGCATGACAACGGAGTTTCCTCGAATGACCTGTCGATTAAAAAGACATATATATCAGCTCCACTATTCACCGCGACCAAGGATGCTGCCATTTGTGAACGTACCACCATGCCTAGTCTATCTTTTCCTCCATCAGCCTTCTCTTCGACGGCGTCGTCAAGGACAATGTTCATGAAGACCTGCAGAAAATAGGTGTTAATCTACATGTTTGTGATGTCGTTGGTTAGGATAATTCAATAGCATTGGACGTACATCGTAACCTCGCAGGATACCAATCACTTTGCGATTTCCATTCAGTTGTACGAACAACCGCTTCTCCATGTACTATACGATTATAACGTTGAGTTAGCATCGATTTTCTCCGTCAGAAAATTTCCAAGAGTGTTGACGGTTTGATATCACAAATGAAGCAAATCTGGAAACGGACCTTCTTAAGTTCTGGCTGAGCTTGAGGCATCTTGAATGTATGCTTTCAGCCTTTTTTCAGCTTTCTGTGGTCGGTTTTGGTCGTGTAGAAGTTGTAGTTGCGCTCCGGAGATGTTGTTGCGGTCTTGGGGCGATAGCAGAGCTTCGTCGGAAAAATGATTTGCCGGGCTTCTTTTTATCGATGCGGAGCTTTGAATGTCATGTCTTTCGGAGGTAAGAGCTCACTATCACGTCAGACGTGGCATCATTGGAGAGAAGTCCTCCTCTTAGATTGAAGAATATTACATGCTCATACAGAAAAAATGAATTCGCCGTTCAATAATCGTCGCAAGCCGCGAAAAATCGGCACTGAGGATGAAGAGGATCCCGCGACAGATCATGGTATGAGCTAGTCTGAAAGATACATCTCAAGGCCGACCCTAATATTACTCGCAGGCAACGGACCAGTTGTTAGAAGACCAGGAAACCTAAAATCAAAACAAAAATCAAAACTGCGACTCTCGTTCGGTCCCGGCGAGACATCCATGACTGATGATGGCGGCGAAACTAGCGAAGTCGTCACACCTAGAAGACCAGGTCTCAGTCGTCGCGTACTCGAGAACAATGCATTGCAGAAAGCGGCAAGTGCGAGTGGATCAAATCAGCATCTTCCGTTTCGTGTTGGTCAGGATCAGGATAGGCCTACATATGGGGAGGATTATATCAAAGAATTACGAAGCTCGACGCCTTCTACGCCCAAAGCAACGGATAGCGATTCGGGAGAGTTGAAGAGTGAGCGGAATGCTGTAGATGTTGCCGCTAAATTTGGCGAGATAATGGAGACATCCAGTGCTATGGTTATACCTAGTGAGGCGGAAATTCGAGAAAAGAAAGCGCGCAGAGCGCGGCTAGCCAATGAGCAAGAATATATATCTCTTGACGACCGGGAAGCAACCGAAGAAGATGACTATATGGCTCTAGACTCTCGTAAAGAGCAAAGTCGTCTAGTTCGAGATGACGAGGATTTTGCGGAAGGGTTTGATGAATTTGTCGAGGATGGGAAGATATCTCTTGGGCGAAAAGCTGAGCGAGAACAACAACGAAGGAACCGCGAGCAAATGCGCGAAATGATCAATGAGGCAGAAGGTACTTCGGAAGAGGAGGACTCGGATGCAGAACGTAATGCAGCGTACGAGGCCGCGCAGACTCGTGCAGGTATGGACGGCCTGGGACACGACAAACAGGACCCGGCCAGGCCCAAAACACCGCCAAAGGTCACTCCCTTGCCAAATCTGTCCAACGTTATAGGCCGTCTTCGTACAACGTTAACGGAAATGGAGAGCTCGAAAAAGGTTCTCATCGACCGCATGGAGGAGCTTCGTAAGGAAAAAGCGGACATTGCAGTCCGTGAAGTTGAAATTCAGACGCTTATCAAGGAAGCCGGCGAAACTTATGAAAAGCTCCGAGTAGAAGCTGGCCTCGTACCTGGTGAAGAAGGACTGCCTGGAGATGTTTCTTCGACTGACCGAGGCTTAGAGAGCTTAGGGAATTCATTAGCAGTATCCCGAGTTGATTCTGAGGCCGAGTAGTCTGAATCCGGAAAAGGCTATAATTCCTATGTCAAATATGGAAGGAAAGTTTGGGAGGTACTTACCTTCCCCTGGAAACATCTTTTGGCCAGCATTCGACACTTCCCGTGACTCATTTCTCTTCTTACACGAACCTGCATCCGTCTGTTCTTCTGCATATGATACCCCCGTTAGTTAGTTATAGACTTGACCAATTCATTATCATGCCACGGCCGTCATTTCTCTCCTTCAGGACTTACTCCACCCGTAAGCAATCACGGACGGATACGCCTGCGTAAGTACTTCTCTTAGTTCATCACCATTGAATACTAAATGAAACGGTTCCAGCGACACTCTCCATATCATTCCCTGGCTGGCTAGTCCTCTTGATCAGAACACAAGCAGACCATCACGTTTACGTCGGCGCGCTGATTCCAGCCCTATTGAGCTGTTTTACGATGTTTTCCTAGTCGCCAACCTTGCTACGTTCTCTGCCACGCATGAAATAAACAATATCCAAGGTCGGTGCCGCGCACTTCAACACTGAACAGGCAAAAGCTGAATATGGTTCTGACTGGTTAGTGCTGTGGTCATATGTCGGATTCGTGGGCATTATATGGTTTACATGGCTCCAGGTCACTCTCTTCGACCTCCGATTCTCTCGTGACTCGATCTTCGAGCGCACCTGCAAGGTCATCCAACTGTCTACTATGGTTGGGTTTGCTTCGGCCGGATCACGGTTCTCGTCACAGATCAAAGATGAGAATGTCTGGGCCTTTAAATCTCTGTCTATATTGCTTTCCGGAAGCCGCATCATGCTTGCATTGCAATACGCGATTAATCTCTGGATTATACGTGAAGAACTGCGCGGCGCAGTGAAAGGAATGTTCTTGATTATTAGAGTGTATATTGTCACCGGGATTTCGTATTCGATGGTGAGTCCGAATCTTCTTTATGCTTGATACAATTGGCTAACGTAGGGAGATGCTGTTGACGGTCAAGCAAAGTGAGCCTCATATCTGGACAGCCTGGTTCGGTCTCTTTGCGATGGAGTCCGTGGTAGTGATTACTGTCTCCAACTCTACACCAGGCATCGAATTTGACGACATTCACCTCACTACTCGTATGGGTTTATTGACCTTGATCATTCTTGGTGAACATGTGATTTCTGTAACCAGAATTGTTAATAAGATGATTGCCGGCGGAGGTTGGACATGTGCATCCCTATTGCATGTCATGGGTGTCGTGACTACTGTGGTATATTTCACCAACCACGCTTTGATACGATGAGCTAACACTAACAGTATCTCCTTTGGCATTCGTATTACGATATTTCTCCACGGCAGTTTTACGGAAAGATCACGCAACAGATTTGGACTCACTTGCATTTTCCCTATCATATATGCATAATCCTTTCTTCCGAGGCGTGTCAAATCCTAGCTCTAGCATTGGACATCTCGTTGAAGCTGCGGTACTTGCTCGAAACTACCAATTTCGCATGCGAAGAGCCACGGCCAGCTGCCGATGCTGCGCTCAATCTGCTGAACCGCACAATTACGGACATGGAAATCGATTATACCAAGGCTCTTCGAGAAAAAGCAGCTATACACAACGTGCTTGGAACCCTATGGAATCAAACGAATATCTGCTCGAATGCGAACACTACTGGAGCCAAGGCATACGGTATCAAAGAAGATCAAGGTAGGTTTCTAGTAGGAAATGTGACAGTTGCGCTATTCTCGAGTATGGGCATTACACTTGAGGACCCAGATTCTATCAGTACTGAAGGTATACAGTATGTGAAACTGTACCTAGGACTCTTGGCCTTTGTATATATCTATTACTTTATCACCGTGGGTTTGGCGATGTTGCACTTCGCTCTCTTTACAACATTGACAAATAGACATCCTCGCCCTCGGTTCAAAGTGATAGCCGTCGGCTTTCGACTTGTTTGTGCTGCCATACTCATATCTCAGATTGCCTTTGCAAAAGACTTCAACTTGACATATAAATATATGACACATCCAATTATCCTATATACATTTTCTGTGACAATGCTGGCTGGTGAGTATACTGTACAAAAATAACGACATGCAAGCTAACAATCATACATCCAGTTCTACTCGTCGATCGCCTGCTAGACATACTCGCAACATCCCAGTGGCCAAAGGGGGATATCAGTCGACAGAGCAGCAGCGGACCGATAACATCGAACGATGAGGAAGCCAATGAACGCTCATATGAAATGAATGAACAAGACTGAACTACAGCTATGAAAGCAAATGACATGTGTTTTATGAACATCCACGGATTGCTTTCTTTGCAAGTTTGTCTTATCAAACTGTAGTTGTTACCCATACTCGTTGTATAGCCCTATGTTGGAGGTTTTTCTTAGGGTTTGATAGCTATTAACGATACATTGATTCACACAGTACACTCCAACATCACCAATTACTTCTGTGTCCGTATTTCACGCTATCGTCGAGATGGCTGCTACGTCAAGCCCCGGCAAATCCGTCATCTGTCCCTGCCCCAGCGGACCAACTATCCCAACATGACGTTCCAAGCCCTACCACACATCAAAACAAGGTATTTTCGTCAGCTAATGAAGGGAGAATATCAAAAAATACAAAAATGTTAACATACAACAGCTGGGATTCGCTGGTGGTCACCCACCCAACTACTAACCAGCCGGCGTGTGGCTTAAGTACGGCTGAGCGGACGGGAAGCCCTGTTTTCCACACCCTATGGTCGTATGTGCTTGTTTAATCGAAGCAATGATTCATATTAGAAGGGAAACGTGGTGTCGAGGCAGCATTAGGCTTGTTGAGAGATATCATCCCTGGGCCGTTACAGCAGTATACCTACACCATTAGAGATGAGGTCGTATTACTGAGGCTTCTGACACGTAGCTATGGATCATTTCCAGTAATCTATTTAATGCCTACATTTACCAATGAGATGCCATGCTCTCGTAGAAACATTGCCTGTCAGTCCATATACCAATGATTGCACTGGCTAGTCAATACACAACCCAACATCAGATCTACCAATACGTACGGGACATTCAGGAGTCGACGGTATTCACTACTCATCGAACTGTATTAAATCCTACATCGGAACAGAAAAAGTGAAAAAACACGTACCATCCCCTGTTCGGCCGTTCTTAGCCGTTTTGAAGATATAGACTACCACCAAAAGGGTCCAAATAAACGAGCCGTAGGCCCGTAGCTCGCGAAGTATGAGCCACTTCGGCAACCTGATTTGTCAATGAGTTAAATGAGACCAACCCGTTGAGGGTCCCCGAGTACTATGTATGAAAGGGAAGGTCGAAAAAGAAAAATAAACGAAGCTAAAGAACATACACAGTATTGCGTTTGACATCCCTGTCCTTTAAGTCCAAGCTACTCGCAGACTAACGATACTACGTGGTGCCAGTACGTAGCGGTGATCTAGAAAACCCGCCAGTGTACCAATTACCGTAAGGAAATGGGTCAGCCCTATGAGTTTCATAATTGCGCCTTACTACTAACTGTTTCCGCTAGCGATGACAATCCCTGTCTGAGTTGGTGTGTGACGATGTTGGTTATCCGACCAATCAGTCGGCGGAGGGGCCCGATAGACGTGTGTCTTCAGTCTCTTCATGCATGTTTTAGTCGATTGATCATAGAAACTGATAATACCATGGCTAGGGATACCCTTCCATCTCTCCTACTGCCAAGAGCCAGACATGTAGTTACATGCCTAGCCGAGAATGGAAGGCCGTTCGGTGGCAAGACAATTCCAAAGCGTTACATGGGATGAAATCACGAGAAAAAGCCCTGATAGGAAACAAATCATAAAGGGGTCACAGACGGGTCCCCACACGGGATAACGGTCATAATTGGCAAAAATGGTTGGCAAATGATCAATGGCGCACTGGCTTACGGTTTTTAGGGCTTGTAACTTTTGTAAGGCAAGTATGCATACCGCCATGTTTGTTACGCGGCTTAGTGGAATTGTATGGTAGGATGCAGCCGACAAGCGGTAAGTTGTTCAGAGAGAAGTCCGCATTAGCGATTTGACCTACTACGGACATACTTTACTAAACGATACGAATGTAACATAAAGTCTACTGTGTTTTAGAGTCTCGGTTCTAGAAATAATCTGCGCGAAATATCTCCTGTTTTGAAACTCCATAAGTTCGGGTTGAATGTATTTTGTCGGTAATCTATGAATGTTCTCAGAAGGATTACCACGAGAACATCGGGCAATTCATATCCACTAATGAACCCTGGCAGTATCATTGTACTTGCTCATACATATTGCTTATCAATCATTCAGATGCCCTGTCACCCACCCTGCATCTGATCATTCTAGAGCCGAGGCGCGGAAAGGATGTCTCCACATGTAGGGCTGAGGTGAATATGCTTCGTTTCCACCTGGGTTCGTGTTCGGGAGAGCTTCCTGCGTGGAGAAGCCTTTATACTTTCTCAGATTTGTCAATGAGCTGAGCACGGTCATCGCCGCTGATGCTTCTGGTGTGTTGTAAAGTATAAAAAATAATAAAAAAATGACAGGTACAATGCGGTTGGCCAATGCTTGCCGGATGTGTTCTTGATTACAAGTAACTTTCTACGCTATTTGGTTCTAAGTAGTAGTGGTCTGATGCTTTGACTGAGGCTGTGCAATGCATGCACATACCCAAGTATCTAATCAAGCGTCAATTGAGTCCGCAAAAGCTTACTCACGGAGAAGTTTGTGGGTGATACCTCCATATTTGGTTGATGATAAAGCCTGCATTAAGTTCGGCATGTAAACAATGTATCAGTGCTGTAAGGTAACTGCTAGCTCATTATATTCTTTATGTTGCGTCCCTAGCGGACACGTCAGGAATCAAGGAGTGCATCAAATCAGCGACTAAAAGTGGCTTGTTCGTTGAAATAGTCCCTATCTGCATGGCCGATCTTTAGGTGACCCCCCGTCATGGACTGCTCCAACACGTTTTCGTTTATGTTTCGTCTTGTAAACGCTAGTTTGTCAGTAATCAGACAACCTCAGCTCATGATGGTCACTTTAATGAAGCCTTAGGCCCTACCCAAGCATCTTCATAAGCTTTGACGGACCAGAGCTGATGACACGCCTCAGAACGACATGCAAGATAAAGGGGGCAAATTGAATAAAATCCCGCACGCCCTACGGGCTTAGATCCAAGACCTGATTGAGTTGTTTAGTCTGTATTACTAGCAGCATCGTTGGAACCAACTATGCCGATGGCTCATTTCCTCAATCCGTTGCAGCCCTACGGCTTGGAGAGAGGGATCCACTCCATTCTCCTATTCCTATCCCTGTAATTCTCTTTCAAACAGAAGGGGCCCACAGCGAGATGTTGTGGTAAGCCAATGAAAGTATGAAGAAAGGTCGAGGACGAAATGCACCTCGTGTTAAGTGGTCCTCACCTGTCATTCTATCTCTGCCTATTGCACGACAGTACATATTATAAATTACTCGAATACTCTATCTTACGCCATAACTCCTGTAATTTTGTCTCGGAGATTTGTGGCTTTGTTGTGGTTTCGATGCCCCTTTTCACGAAATGGTGGATTGTAACGTGATACCAATACCACGAGGGTGTACCTGTTGGTCTGATGATAGGGCTTTGAGTAACTACGTGTTTCTGAACGGTATTCAGACTACATTAGCTTTGTAGCCCTTTGCAAATGGTGTTGCTCGCTCAGGTACTTGGTGATTGAGCGCTAAATCTGGTCGATGCTACACCAGGTCTTTGCAACACTCTTCTTGCTCAAGGGGCGAGACCCTCGTATCGAGTTTGTACATACGATGTTCAACACGGTCCATACATGTTCTGTCTAAATAGTAAAAGGAGAACTCTTAATGTGGTCAAATGGAGACACTGCGCTTTATGATATTCCTTGTCCTCCCTATTTCTTCTACCAGATCGATTTGGGACGATCCACGGACGTTAAGATCACTAGTAGAGCTATCCTAAATATTTCCTATATCATACCCTCTCAAAGTTTGTTCTTTTCTACCTCTTAGTGGCCACAGTACAAGGCCGTTGTTGCACAACAAAAGCAGTGAAAATTTCCTAATTAGGAAAGTAGACTTCTGGCACACATAACCTTCCAAGAACCACAGCCATCATCATCAGATCGCTTCATACATTTAACTGGGAGCCAATTTAATGATAACTGAGCAAGTGCTGCGCAATCGTGTAGCTTGGACTTTAGGATCGGCTTTGGTTGTGCGCCATGCAGCTTAATAATAATATATATTCTAGCTGAATAAGGGTTTCATGAAAAGTTTCAATTTTTTCAAGGTTCTTCTTAGCAGTATATTCTCACTCCATAGGTAAACTGATACTCCGAAATGCGGTCAGGTCACATAATGAGCCTCATAACTCGACTACCTTTCTACTGCATATGTTCTGATTGATACCCCTGGGTCCGAGTTAGCGAAAGGTTGCATTGCATGATGCATGCATTCAAACCCCGAGAACGCCAAAAAGTCAAAGGATGTCAGAAAACGAGCGATATAAAGAAACTAAAATGTAAGTCAAACATGCAAGGGCTTTGACCACGCTTGTTATCATGCAACAACCTATGTCGCATGTCAGTGCCCTTTTCTCTCGTTTCCGGAGTTACACAGTGTGTGTTAGGTACGCTACACCTTCAGACTCAAAAGCCATCCATATATGTATACACGGACGTATATTCCTTTACGGCTTGTCTCGAGCGCCGATTTCAATCGCGTCTGGGCGAAGCTCGAATGTACTTGGCGTGTAACCCCTAAATGTCATCTTTTACCCCAAAATCGGGTATACGATTTCAAATCCAACCGACTTTCCTGAATCAAATGCATCAGATATGCATCATAAATGTACAAGCTCACTGCGTGTAGAGAGCCTGCCTCTTCTATTTCGGCATCGCCGTCAAATGTCAACACCATGCCATGCGAATCAATGTCAGTCGTGCCCATGCATCCATTGATGGATGGTCGGCCTTCGTATTCGGATTTCGGAGATAGCTTGCTTACTACTCGCTAGTACCGGTCTAATCTATTTTGCCTTATCGTATCGTACTACCCCGTGGATAACTCGTGTGATTGTTCTTGCAGTGCATGTACTCCGAGGCAGTGGTTCTACCAATAATAGGCTTCCGCCATGCTGCTGGTTATGGCCTTGCAGATTTTAGACTTGAGTGTAAGACTAGGATCATCGCGCTACGAATATGGATGATAGTCAGGGTATGTGAAGGTTTTGGAGTAGGTTTACTTTATCTCTGTAGTGATGTGTCAGTCAATACGATTTTGCAACCTCCTTCCACCTTAGAAATTGAGAAAGCTGTGACCATGTAAGGCTTTTCCGTAATTAGAAGCAGTCTCAAGGGCAGTGCACCTCCCTTCAAACTGAGATTGATGATTCATGAGTGTGTTAAAATGAGCTACCAGTATCAACTGTGTATATGGTCGGATGATTACACCCGCTGACTCCAGAGTCTAGAAACCACAAGCTCAACGTGGGTTACATTGTAACCAGTAGATCAGAGTTCGGAATCTTCCGCCATGGCTGAAAACGGCGTGGCAAATACGGCGAATGATGCGACAAGCGACGTTCGACCTTGATTAGTATGTGCCATGAGTATTCAAAGATCAATGAGTGGAGTGTAGTGGACTCTCGTTTCGAAGCACTCCTTTTGGACTGGATCATGCCATCGCTAAGGTAAAAGATACGACTGCTAAGACGCTCCTAAGATATTAAAAGGATCAGGTTGGCTTACATACCATTCAATATGATTAATTACATAGTAATGTGTAACTATACTAAGGTTAAGTTGACTTATGTTGATAAAGTTTGCACTTGACAAACTCCCCAGCCAATCAAATCCCAAAGACTAGTTACTGTTTCTGATACAAGTCATTCGTTTCTTGGGTTTACAGTGCTGTCAGTACGACATTTTTAGTCGATTTGGGTTAGGTAGTCATCCCTGCTGTAAACTCCCAGACCCCTGGGAGGTGCAGTAGCGCCATCCGAGGATACTGGAGCAGAGGATGAGATGGTGTCCACGTGTTGGGCCAAATTTACGTACAGATTCCTTATCTGGAGAAAGGACGTGTACGTATTGTGATTTGTAGTGGCACTAAATTCACTATCCAACAAAATGTGCACCGGTCAACAACGGAACCATATGCAGTAGAACCTGTGTATTAGGCCTTCCAGATCCAGTAATCAATCATTACCTGAGCAGCTATTCCAATGCTTCCAAGGTTGTGATGTTGCTGGCATTTGAAGTTTGTTGCCGGCAGACTTGAATATCTAATTAGATTACCACAGGAAGCTTCGTACAGAAGTGCCACCTGCTTGATGCAGCGAATCTGACAGCGCCAAGCGCAGGGATTCTCCTGTAGCAGTTAGATCTGGTCTCTATCTGACACCAGAGACGTTTAAGTTTGCATACAATATTCGTGTCGCACCGCACGGAGTATAGCTATCCGCTTATACGCCAGGAAGTCACCATTTCACTGTTATAGTCTAGACTCACGCCACGAAATTATATCTCTATCCTGGAGCCTTAATCGCTAAAAAGTAAAAACTGGCTACTAACGTCCGTGCCTGAGATACTGACTATGTATCGACTAGCGTTTACAATACATTTCGGCCCTACGTACTTATCGCTGGGGCCCCAGACTATGTCCCATTCTGCCCTAGTGCTTACAAGATAGGCAAAATTGTAAGCACTTTTCGACCACTTGCGGGGATAATTAGCCTTAAATCCATAGGTACTCGGTAGGAATCGGTACTCCGTGTCCCCGATACAATGCTCCGGTATATTCCTTTTGATGAGCAATGACCACGTCCTGAAAATCATCAGTCGGCTCGTGATCGGAATTAGTCTTGTACGTATTCCGTGATCAAGTCTACATGCTAGTCTTGGGATCGTCCACGTCCTCCTTTTCTAGTCATCCAAAAAGTGGGATAACTAGGTTGGGAGCCAGAATACATAGTACATTGATACTATTGAGGAGGCTGAGATTTTAGTTGTATACTTGAGGATATGGTTAGACATGCAGCGTATCGCCCTAACTATCTGCATGGATTTCCTTTTGGAGCTAGCTTGACAAGATTCCCTGGCGCCTGGCCATCATATGATATACACGCACGGCGTATTTACGTCTTATCCAATATCAGTAACAGGAAGACCAGTAATTCAATTCAATGGACTTTGAGTTTAAATTTGTTTGGTTCAGGCGTCCAAACCGAATAGACCCTACTTCCTATCTCGGTAAGATCAAGGTTGCGTCGGCTCCTCTCCGAAACCCTTAATAAGCTTATCAAGAGAGTAAAAGTATGTGTCTTGGAAGGACGCACCCAAATCATGTTGCTTGTAATTGTATCTAGAGGGATGGTTAATGCTCTATGTTGTCTCGTGTTAGGCACAACCGTTACGCCCGTAGCAGATTTTATTTCTTTTTTCGAAGAACCATTGGATGAGAGCCATCATGTTAGATCTATCTATAGCCGCCACGTAGGGCAGTCATTACATGGTGTGTATTGTCATGTGTAGGCTCCCGTACAGAAACCAATCACAATACTCCGCACAAACAGGAAGCTTAAGCCTGTCCCATAGTCTCTCAACATTTGATTGACTATTATGTACTACAGTACTAGTTGGAGATTTCTCGGCAGACGGCTCTTTCCTCTGGTCATTACTGGAAAAGGCAACTTTCTGAAAAGACCCAAAAGAAAGTCGAGCTTGGTACGTCCGGGATGGGGAACCAAGAAACCGGCTTCCGTAGTCTGGCACATGTCGGCTCGCGTTGGCATCTACCGCATTGGTCAGTTACGTAGCGCGGTATTTTATCCGGTTTAAACTACGCTTTTAGCGGGTTTATACGAACTTTAGTGTTGATATGAATTGGAGATGAAGTGGACTAGCGGCCCACAAGGCGTGGTCTGACTCAACCGAATCGGGCAATTCGCATACTTCCTCGTTTGTTTTAGTCCCAAGAAGCTTAAAATCGTCGTTTCGCTAAATTAGTCACCGAAGGGTCAATCTGGGCTTTCACGGTTAGAAGCTTCACAAATAGACTTTGTCACGCGCGTGGATATTCCCAATGCGTTTTTCGATGATTCATCATCAATTTTTATCATGTTGTCAGTATTTGACAGTTAGTAAACAATTATCTGCCAGACGCAATATCTACCAAAAGAGGTCATTCGCGGGCATGGCTTTGAATTTGCGGCGTTAGCTTAATCTATTGTTTCGTGTTCAGATGAGTAAGCTTCATGCTGACGCGATAACGTACCTCGAGAGTCCGGGCTCAACGGCCGGTACGGAGGACGCTCTCTATCTCCGGGTTAGCAATGCGTACTGCTAAAAGTCTTGGTGAGAATAAGGTATCTGATGCGAGATTATAGTTTCCACCAGAGCTAGAGTTGTACGTACAACATGGTCAGTGCTATCATTACCGCCCTTCGCCACTGATTGCTTCGTAGTCTATAGCTCACTACTTCTGTTCCACAGTTTCAGGCTAACATCCACCGCGGTTTACGGTCTTACGCCGAGATGTTGACCTTGACTCCTGAGTTAGACACTGTTTTTGTTTCTCTCCTGATTTATGGGAGAATGAATGTGTAAAGTTACCGACCAAAATGTAGACACAACTGGCCCGTTCTGTATAACAAGGGCTTGGCACTGAACTGACCAACGATTTTGATACGCGCAAAGACAGTAGCCACTGTCAAATCTTATCTATGCTCAATCATAAAGCAGACTCTTCACGATGATTGGTAGTTCCCTACGGTGCTATGGTGCGTCTCCGCCGTACTCTGAGAAATAAAGTTGAGTCAATTTTCTCATCCCATCCATGGATAGCTTTTTGGTAAAGCTTTGAGGTCAAACTACGCCGTATGTAGCAGTCGTTCAGTCCAAATTGACTGGTCGATAGAACTTGCCGTAAACTCAAAATCTGGTGCGTAAGAAGTACAACCAAAAGATTTTGACAGGGATTAGCTGCTCGACTAATTGACCCTAAATTAGTTAGCGGGCTTTGGTAACTTTTGTAACGGTGGTATTGAGGGTGGTTCACGTTTCTTGGCCAGGTAAGCTACTGCAACAGTGGTTGTTCTATTTTTGGGTAAACTTTTCTGTATGCGATACACTCCGATACTAGCCCGACCCGACGTATTTGTGTACGGCACGAACTCGGCACGTATTTTTCCATCTAAGCCACTCTATCTGATACAGACGTAATGATTGACAGGATGAGGCTTGGATCATCAGTTGAATGGCATTGTTGTGTTGGTATTCTATCTTTAGAACATTTTGCACCATTGCATCAGATAGAGCACAAAGTTTACAATTATGATATGGAAATAGTAGCATCAAGTCACAAATAATACACGGCTTGCAATACGTACGTAATTAACAGCCGGTCAGCCAAGACAAAGTTCGACGAGATCATATTGAAGAAGCGAAACAAGACCCGGCAAGCACCAATAGTCTATTTGTTTCGTGATTGCTAGTTACCAAAGCAAGGTACACGCCACACCCACACTGACAATCTACCATACTCTACATGACAGCTGCGTTCGGCCCCCATCGTGCAGAGCGTCCTTCTAATATCCACGACAAGCGCCCGGTTGGGTACTGCGCGTGCTAATGTACTCCATGAATCGATACGGGTGTCTATTATGACTAGTGAATACGTATGCGGTCGGCGCATCCAACTACTATTTCGGAGAAGGTGTTGTATCTCTTAATGATAACCATTCGGAGTAAAAAATTGTGATGGACTAGTGAATCTGAGGCACGCAAAATTATCACGTGCGGATCGATCTGCGAATCTTCGGGACAACAATTGGCCCGCTCGTGTATAAGCGGAGTCTCTAATTTCCGTCTCGACTTTCCGCTCGGAGAACATTATTATACGTTACTACTGAGTATATTTCATAGTATCCTGGTGTTATCACCTGATACAGGCATACGAAACGTTCGACTCATTTTCTAGAAGGCGGTTTGGAGAATGGTCTCACCCCCCTTGCCGGTGGCCTTTGGTTTTGGTTTCAGGTGTAACCCTGTGTGATTCAATTGCGTAACCAATGTAGACCAAAATTTCTTCTTCATTTCGAGACTACTCGAAGAATGGACTGTTGTGGGCCCGGGGAATGTAGGAACCCATACGGACCGCAAGGATAGATCTACATTTTTACTTGTTTCGGTAACCCATCAGTAGTACTCCATACGCCTAGATCATGCGTCTCCGTACGGGATTCAGGTAACACACGGCACGCGGCAGAAAAAGAAAATAAATACCATGTATGATTCATGTTTAGTCACGCTCGTACATACCCTAATTGACTTGGTGATCGACGATTCGTGACGAGAACACCAATTGTAATTCTGTACGACGATATACTATCGATCGCACTGCATACTGCATACGTACGTCTAGTGCTAGGACAGGAATCCAGCGAGACAAGCGTCATAGTCACTGCAATCCCGTAAGTTGACTAGACTGTACGAGTCAGGTTACGTTGTTGGTAATGACATCAAGACCATAGAAAAATGTGTTGGTTGGAAATCGTCAGGTGGAGAACATACTTTTGGATCTTCTTCGCACAGCCCATGTTTAAATTTATCTTGCTTAGTTCGCAAAACAACGACGACCAGTACGACTGCACCAATCTATTCTTATCTCCACGGAGCAGAACGTGTAGTCGACTCGTCATATGTACATTATTGATTTGCAACCAGCCATTAATCTAAATTACTTCGTTACGTATTGGATGCCGTGACTGCGAAACCACTCGCTGGGTGACTAACTAGATTGCGTGGGCGAATGACAAATACTCTCTACCCGCTGGAGGTCGGCGTGCAGAAAACGGAAATGTTCTAGAAATCTTGGAAGGGTGGCACAGACCTTGTCGTTCGTCTCATTCTTGTGACAACCCCAGTACGCGTATTAGCTTACGGCGTCACACATACCCGTAACGAGACGTATGACGGACATGGATGCAAGTCAGCCCCCGGTCTCTGATGTTGTAGCACAAGCCGTGGGATTCTGTAACTGCGTCTTTGATAAGAGTAACACTTGGTCTACGACATGGATTGACTTATTCTTTGCAGCACTATCCTCGCAAGTATTGAGATCATCGTACAGGAAATACACACTAGATACTGTGCTAGCCACTACGTAGTATATTCGTTGCAACTTTAACCAGTCGCGCCTAGTCGAATTAGGAAGTATGGTGCGCTGGCTCTGGGTCCGGGCATAAGCATAACGCGACGACTCGGCGATGTGCACTCGGATCCCTTTTCCCCTGCGCTTGGGTTGGGATCGGCAGGGCTGTAAGTTACTAGTGCGGAGTGACTAGGAGTACCATCTGGCAAGTCGACTAGGTACATGGATATGGATCTTATCGCGGCTGGCATGACTTGAGTGCTTGGCATATTGGTCTTGAGACGGCAGGATGTGGATTGTCTTGTTGAGTGCCCTCACTGCCGATGAAGAATGTCGGGAATATCACAAATTAAAAATCATAGTGCACGTGCAGTTCGCCCCCAGCAATAACAGCCCGTGCACCTTGAAAAGCCGTTACCAACGTCTTGAAAAAACGTTTAACAGGTCGAGACGAAAGCAACATATCTCGAAGATCAGGGAAGCTCATCCTGGCCAGCGACTGGACTGGGTATGCAAGGGCCCAAGATACGGTTCTCTCTTAACGGCATGAAAACGACCAATAATCATTCTAGACAGAATCGACTAGCGACAGCACATCCATCCTTGCCTATGATAGAGCGAATGACTGCGGGTCTCATCGAATAGGAAGACGGGAATGTAAGGGTGTCTTCGTCATGTTCCATCCCCCAGCCAGACCCTCAAAGTTAATTTAACCATAAAAGCCATGGAAGGATGAACAAAGTATGACGGACTATATACGCCGTCCAATGACAGCTGACTTTTTGGCGAGTCGCCCTGCCAATAGCCCTACCAGATACATTGCAGTTGCACACTAAATGCAATATTTGGCCCCATGAAGATGAAAGCATACAGTCAGCACACCATATGCTAGTTGTTGTGATAATATATCGGTCAATGATAATGGCTGTCCTGGCTTCGCTCCCTTGTCTAGTCCATGTCAATCATACCCTAGAATGTTGGACAAGATTGTCCGCGTGGTCCGCAGACTTGGCGGCTTCTAGAAGAATGCAAGGTGTTGTTTCACTATCATGTAAGGAAGCGGTCTCGTATACGGCATGCAAAACATATCAACTGATGAAATTGGTCCCCGGTCATTACCTCGACAGGCGAACGGCGACCGTTCAATTTCGTATACTACGAAGTAGAGGTTCACGGCGCACGTGCCAGACAATGTCTTAAGTTACCACACGCTGATTCGCCAACGAAACACCTTCCCCTTTCATTTTTAAGTAACTTTGTTGGACAATCCCCGTAAGACTCCAGCGTCCTCCATATTCTTATTTCTTGGGTTTGGGTGGAGGGAAGATTTGCAGTACCGAGCGAATGAGAGTTGTTCCTTTTTAACTTTCAAAACTCTGTAGTCAGAGTTACGGAGATGAGCGATAACGTTAACTATGTGCATTTTACCGAATTCCACGGAATTGTCAGATATTCAATCAACTCTATGATATACGACAAGCGGTGTTTAGGATAAACTAACTCGAGATGAAGTGAGAGTAGCTGTGTTCGGTTCACAATACATACGTCTTCGGCAGGTAATGCAATACGGTATGTAACAAGCATACACTGCCCCTCTCTTGAATGCGTATGTTTCAGCCCCCAATTTCGTGTTCAATACTGAAACATACCCAAAGTATCGCGCAATTTTTTCTTTACCCACTCTCCAGCATGACCACTAAGCCCAAGGCAGCTTTTAGCGAAGAAACACATGACATAGTGGGGGTTCGATTCGTTCCAACCTTCCCTGCTCTTTGCGACTAGTCAGTGATGGTCCGAGATACTGCGTGCTATGGATACTGGCAGTCACAGATACTAAGGCCACCTGCCGTATTTCTATTTTGGTCTGAGCGCGGCATGATGATACATCATTGGCATCATTGTATCGTGCCAGAATGTCTATCATGCCGTGTACGAAGTCCTTCGCGGCATGTACCATGCAGTGAGTATATGCAAATGCGCTTCGGAACGGAATGTTTTATGCGATGTTACACAGTTCAATGCGGGGTTGGTCTTCTCTCATAATCAAAAAAAGAATACTACGTAGTAAATATTTTTCATTCGGCTGGCTGGAGGTAAAAAGTGGATCGGAAAATCTCCCGGCTGCCTTAGGAAGTTGTTCCATGGTACCTCGAAGAGAGATTGACTGAGTAGAATGACAAAAAGGGGGGATGTGATAGTGGCCGATCACGCAGGATGTCTAACCGAACCTGCTCTGTAAGCAGTTGAGAACCGAAGAATTGCGTTGTCGGCCGTCAGAAAAAAAGCCGAACCCAGAGCCGCAATCGTCGATCAAGTTTAGCAGTCCAATTTGGTGCTCTCAAGAATTAGCAACCCTAAAGAGGCAGGTCTTACGATGAAGAAACATGCTTGGGGCCGGTCTGGGCACTGGCCACCGTCAAATATCATCACCGCATGTCGAGTATGAAGCGATGAAGCGTACATAGCAGAACGACCGGTCAATCTGCGATCGACGGCGTCTTGGTTTACTAGATGGTCCGCTTGCAGTAGACTGCCCTGTATCACGAACCGTATGTGCGTGACGTACGGTAGTGGCATGGGTTGGTGTATGTTCTAAAGCTTCCACGGCCTTGCCGAAAGGGGGAAGATGGAATGTCGCTCTGGAATGGAAGACAGCACGACACATGCAACTGGAAGAATGCTTGGCAATCTAGTGACCAAGTGCCCACTGTCTTGCAGGCGGAATGCACATTGATGACTCCATCACCTCCAGAGCGCCCGACATTTCCTCAGAACGAAGCGGTGAAAAACAGTGGGAGCGCACAGGCTAAGCCTCGAAACCATGTCAGAGCGTACATTAGGGAGTGTAGCCTAGCCAATTACGATGCAGGAGTCGGGCTCCGACGGCGCTGGTTGGCTGCAGCTCTGTGGCTAGTGCAAGCGAACTCTGGTTTTGTGGCGCTAAGCCGTCTTGGCCGAGGGTTTTTCACCGACCTTCCCAGAGGTAAACACCACCACTACTATTGCTGTACTACCAAGAACTACTCCACCACAACCACTCCTCCTGACGGCCTCGCCGAGTCAATAAAGCGCTTGTGCAACAAGACCAATTGGTGCAATATGGACCATACCGACGTGTCAAAAAGAAAGTTCCTTTCTTTTTTGCGGTGGTGACCCGACAGCTCTTCCGACTGGCTTGAGTAATTCATCTCATTGACGGAACGTCCGTAACTTAATTCGCCCAACAAAGAGACGGAAATTCCTGTCAGCCTTGTGAGATGTCGCCAAGCCACTCGAATCTCCCCACACAACAACACATGATCTGAATTTATGCTGAGAGCGGATTAGCCCGGCGGCTGTAATTACCGTCCATACCGTGTACGATTACCAGGTAATTATTAAGAGCAGTGTTAAACAGCTACAATCAGCAGCAATCTCAGAATTGTCTCTAGAGTGGACAAGAGCTACACGGCCGAGCCCCTCGTTTCTAGTATGCATCATCCAAGAAAATTACGACATCAACAAGGGCTCACTTCTGGGAATCTCAGTCTTGAGATCCTGATTGGACAGGCCCTAGCGTTGCTGTCTTTACGGTTCGGCCAGTCAGAGACAAGAGTGCTTTCGCTTGTTATGGCCAAGTGCGAAAACTGCCTGCTGAGTAATGTACCGTGCAACAGGATCAGTATCCGCGCTTGGCAGCACGGGTAGGACGTGCTTGCTTCGGATCCAGGTCGACGGGTTTTGACATGTTGTCTCTGCGCTTCTTGAAACTCGAGGGATCTTTCGAATCAAAAACTGACCGGAACTTTTGAGTCCTGACGGCCGTACACTCTGCGTGGAGCTTCCCACGATAACATGCCAAGAGCATCGTAGGTATTCCAAAGATACGATCCATAATCATCAAGCTTGAGCCCACACATAGTAATCGTCTGGTACGCTATCCAGTCTCAAGTGTGGCACTAGTCTGTCAGACTTTGGTTCTCCTTTCACGTACTGCCCATCCCGGAAATAGAATGCAAGCTTGTCTACGGGATTTGTATTTTAACTGTCGGGTTTGGCCGAGCCTGGTACTACTATTGGCGACGGGTTGTACTAGAGATCATTGAATATGCGAAATAGTGAAGACATGAATCATAGTTTATCAGGTCGCATTCAAAGTAGAAATGGAGATGTAGATATCGAGGCACGACAGACCGTCTCGTTCGTGGCGGCTGATTGGTCCAAGCAGGTCTGTCCCTGCTTCAGAGAAGGCTCACGTCGGAATCGGGGCGGTCTACAGTCACTCATACAACGAGCACATATTGACATGGAGCAGATGGGTTGCAGCTAACCCTGCCACGGAAACATCCTGCGCTGCACTACTACGTGGTTGGTCGTTACGTGTAATTGAGCCGTCCAAGCCCCTTCCTCATGCACTCGAATGGAGGCATTGCGGCTTGGCCAGTCTGGCAGTGCCTGGGGCGCTCTACTTTTAGCAGGTTCTGTTATATTAAGAAATTGTGTGAGAGGCGTAGTCTACGACGTAATTATCCCTAGGGCTTACAGTACCGTACACCGGCGTGCCAAGTGGGCTGTTCTCCTCGACTGGTCCGGTTGGCAATTACGGGCAACAAATACGGTACACGTAAAAACCGTAAATTACCGCAGAAGAGGGTGTGGATCTCACCCGGACCCCCCTGACCCACCCTGCCCAGCGCCCGCGCTAAATTAACCCCGGTCCGTCGAATGTGTTCGGTCCCCACTCTCGTACCGAGCAAGTGATAGGTTAGCGTGTTACTGGTTACATACTGCTTCTGTACGAACATACACATACGTAGCTTGGCCTAGCGTCCTTAGTGTAGTCAAATAAGGATGCTTATGAGTTGTTTGCTTTTGGCTTGTCAAATTAAACCAAATTGCCCAGCCCTGGCTGGGGGGCCCAGTAGACTGGGAGAACAGCTTTTAGTCCGTAGGGCAATCAAATCATCGGCCAGTAAGCCTTAACAGCAATACAGTTTAAATTATTCGTCCCTCCGCCATCGATCGTTTTGGTTTTAAATCTCTCGTCACCCCCCATCCCTCATTCTTCGTTACTCTCCGAAATTCTTCTTCTCACCTGACATCTACAATAGATGTTTACGTTATCTATAAAGACATTCTTCTGGTCTTGATCCTGTCTTGTGTTGTCTATACCCGTGGAAGTTGTTCGTGTCTGCCTTATCCTTGCCCCATCCGGCATCTCTATATAACCTTCCTCTCCCCGCGCTGCTCTTCCGCAATACAACCACAGTCAAACTCTGGGAGTCGCAAGGCAAGAATCGAAATCGCAACCAACTGCATGGGTCAAAGAAAGAGATTGTGATCGCATTACACCCTTTTCTCTCCCACACCCTCTTCCCCGCTAGTAGAAGCTGGTATGCTCGCGCGCACCCGCCCCGAATCCGAATCGCCCGGGCTAATTCACCTCTCAATAGATCCCTGACGGTTTCACTTCTTCCGCCTTTCTACTCAGTAACACTACGAGGCGACCGTTCCGCTTCCCATCACAGTCATCAGCATGTTGGCTCTAGAGTCTTCCCGTCAACAACAACAACAGCAACTATCCTTCTTCTCGAATGAACAGCTCGCTCTCGATCCCGAACTCATGGAGTCATACGGATTTTCTACTATGCAACAAAACTTGCAGTCCCAGCCTCAAGAGCATCGCTCATACCCGCAACAGAACTTCTATGAGGCTGCTTCGTCGTGGGCAGAACAAACTCCAGACATGGAACTCCAACAGAAGCATCACCACCACAATATGCTCTACCCTGCTGGCCCTAACTCACCTCCCTCTATGGCCGCTTCGCACTATTCCGCTGCTTCTGGCCCTTCTATTGCCAGTGCTGCTTCTTCAGCCATAGGCTCTCCTTACTCCGGCGTTGCTCATACTTTCCAGGAATCATGGATCGATACTTCCAATGGGTTACTGGGGATGCCCATGATGATGCCCGAGATGGACTACCCCATGACCACCATGGAGGGAGACTCTAACTTTGGCGCTCCTGCCAAGTTTCCCACAGTTGGTATGCTACTCCCATCAGCAGGAATCAAAGAAAATGCGCTTACATGGCTAGATCCTTCGGCAATTCACCACCCCATTCCCACCTCCATGCCTTATGAAGACCACCAAGTGATGGGCCACTCTTCTGGTTTCGTCTCTCCTGCTCAGATTGGCTCTCCCATGCTCAGCCACCAGAATCTCGGTCTCGCGCATATCCCTCAAATGAACACATCCTCTCCCTACCTTGGCGTACAGCACGCCAGAAGCTCTAGCACCACAGGCAGTGTCTACGAACGACCAGCATCCATCATCTCCTCTCTCTCTCCCCGCTCACACCCCAGCCCAGCAGCCAGCAACACCGACGCAGAAGATGAAGGTCGCGAGAAGCGACGATGCCCCTGGCCCGACTGCGGTCGATCGTTCAAAGATCTAAAGGCGCACATGTTGACTCACCAGAGCGAGCGACCAGAAAAATGCCCCATTGTTAACTGTGAATACCACCTCAAAGGCTTTGCGCGCAAATACGACAAGAACCGACACACCTTGACCCATTACAAAGGGACCATGGTGTGTGGGTTCTGCCCTGGATCCGGGTCGGCGGCTGAAAAGAGCTTCAACCGCGCCGATGTATTCAAGCGTCATCTTATGTCTGTTCACGGAGTAGAACAGACAGCCCCCAACTGTCGCAAGAGAAGTCCCACATCCTCATCAATAGATCAACAAAAGCCTCTGCCCGGATACAGCGAAGATGCCACTGGCAAATGTTCTACTTGTTCCGCTACATTCAGCAATGCTCAAGACTTTTACGAGCATTTGGACGACTGTGTTCTTCGTGTTGTTCAACAGGAAGAGCCCAGTGAGGCGATCAACCAGAAACGACTGGCCGAAGTCGCCAATGATGAGGACGTCAAGTTGACCATGGAGAAGCACAAGCTGCTGGATACAGCTAGCCCCGTGGGCAGTGATGAATATAACGAGGATGAAGTTTATGACGACGCTGACGACGCTGACGAATCTAATATTAATAATCTCAACAAAGATGGGCGATCCGGGAAAGGTTCGCTATCCAAGTCTAACAGTCAAAAATCATCATCGCGCGTTGTCTTGGGAGCCAACAGCGCAGTCTCCAAAACCAACAAACCTCGAGCCATCACCCGACGACGAGGAAATAGAAATAGCTACCCGCAATCATGGGGCACCCCAGCCGCCAAGATGAAGACCAAGAAGCGAGTCCTCTGCGCCTACGACGGTCCCCGCCGTCTGTGGAAAGACGAAATGATGCTGGACAACGAATTCGAGGTCCGCGTCGCGCTCCCCGGTGGTGCCGGCGACGGCACAAACCGGAATGCCTACGTGACTGACCTCGATGTTGTCAGCCTTCGAAGAATCGAGGGCGTCTTTAGCGCAACGGAGGAAGAGCGGGGGCCTTGGTTGCCGGACAACTCGAACCGTCTGATGGGTCAGCCAGCTATGCTTTTGCCAGAGGTTACTCAGGAGGATTATGGGTTTGATATTGATGAGTTGATGGCATACAAGGAGCCTTATAACAGGCAAGATGGCTTGTGTGTTTAATCTTTTGTCATATCATTATAATCATCTCTTCTTCATCTGTATTTTTGATATCTTCATTTCATACTTTTTGGGTTTCGCATGTCATGAGTGAGCATGGAGCGTGTTTTGTCTTTTTCATTTTGAGCGATCGACTGGATTATGTCGGGAAAACTCGGTGGCCTCATCTGGATTTTCCTTTCTCAAAGAGAAAAACCAACGATATCTGTGTGTTAATACGTCTATTTGCTTTTATGGTTGTTACGACGACTAGTCGAATTGATCACGTCTGTCTTGGACTCTGGAAGTTGGGACAATGTTTAAAGATACTATATACTCAATTGATTTGTGATACCACTCCCTACTACATCTGAAGTATTCTCTTGAGTAAAGTTAGCCAATTCCTGTTGTCATTCGCTCTGCACCCGCCTCTCGACCGGTATTAACAACTTCAAAACTTATCTCAGAGTCAATCATCGCGTACTCATGGTCTAGTAGGTCTACCCTTAACACTACCCATATCACAATCCTTCCCTCCCACCTTTCCAATTCTCACACAACCTCTCCGTAGCGCCATACCTCCCATCCCTGAACTTTGCCATAGCCTTACCATCATTTTCTGATCCTCATCCTCTCTCACGCAAACGCATAGGAAGCATCCGTATCCAGATCATCCGCCACAAACATCGGAATTTCCCTGCGCTTCAACGTCTAACGGCGCACCAAAATTTGGGGAGTGTCTAGTATTTGACTGGGATGTAAGCAAGGAAGCAGAAACGGGGTTCTGATATACACGTCCCAGCCGAGAATCAGACTACTATACGGAATCGTTTCTCCACTCCTTTCCCCCAGATTCGATTATATTTCAGATTTCTTGCGTATTCCCTGTTATAGACCTGGTATCTAACTATATATACAGTATCTTGACCAATCGATCAATGCTCTATTGCAATAATCACAAGCGCGCATATATCATCCACTTTGCCTCCCCGGTACCAATGACCGGGGTAATATCTCTGGGCCTCTTTGGCAAAAGGCCCGTCTCGTCGCATGTCGATGCTGGCGAGTTTTGCTTCTCCAACTATCGATGCTGCTATCAGGGCTTGAAGGGTATGGTGGTTTTTGAGGTGTGGAGTTGGTGAGACCGATGGGGGGGATGAGGAGGAGGACGGAGAAGACGGTGCAGATGAAGGGGATGAAGAGGAGGATGGAGAAGAAGGTGTACATGAAGGGGATGATGAAGATGACTGATGTAGTCCGCCAGGTGCAGTTAATGCCCGTAACTCTGCAGACGGACGAATAGCCGCGTTCGTTGAACTGGCTGCCCAAGCACCGGTGGCCAGCATTCGGCCCGTCACTATCTTCAAAATATCTTGATTATTCAGATTATCAAACACTCCGTCCGTAGCAAGGACAAGGACATCTCCATGTTGCATGGAAAATGTCGATACGGCGGCATCACGCGGCGAGTCTTCAAAATATTCGCCGCCAAATATGTGCGCTTGCTCCCGCATTCGTCGTGGTATGATATTCAACTGATATGGCGTATTGAACGCATGTGTCTGTGGCGCGGAGTACTGATGAACAGCGCCGAGTCGAAAGAGTACAGACCCCGAGTCTCCAAGGCTGTGAAAGTAAATGGTCGTTAGTAGGGGTCATTTCTGGAGGCAACTGAATAATACGTACTTTGCCAACTCGACGCATCCATCAGTCTGCGCAACGCCAACTGACGCTGTAGTTCCACCCGCAGTAATAGTCTCATCTGCAACCACGGAGTTATATCCTTTTTGTAAAAGTTCCTTTGGCCGTAATTTCTGCTGACTCGCCTCCGCCGTCAACGCATGCTGCGCCATATACGTGCATAGCCCGTGTGAAACGTCAGCGGGATCAATCTTATGTTCAGCCCATCCCCCGACCCCGTCCGCGACCGCAAATGCAATGGCACCAGTATCTACCACGCCCACCCTACTCGCGAAAAACGCATCTTCTCCACTCGCCGGCCTCTTTTGCCGGGATCTTCCCTCACCGAGATTGTCAAGATCGACGCCAATTGCTTCGTGTATGGTAGGATCGAAGTTGTAGGTATGTTTTTCGGGATGGAAGCGCCGTCCTTTGGCTGAACATGATCCGGCGACTCGATAGGATATTCGTGATGTTGAACGTGACAAAGGCGACGACGAGAATTGCCGAGTCAAGCGGAGCGCGCGATATCGAGCGCAGATATTGGAAGAAATTGTAATTCCTTGTACAAGGGTTGATCGCGCTACGCAATCAGTCGCTGCCAAGGACCGTGTAGCCAGGAACATCCTCGCTGGCGGTCACACAGCGCGCAGGTTGCAGAGTTGGCGGTTATAATTGATGCTTTTCCTTCTCCAACCCTGGCGCACACGAAACTATAATTTGGCTCATTGGCAATCGCATGTATGCTGGCGTGCGAGTCGAGGAAGGCCGCTTGGCCTAGCTTCTTCGGCGACCGTTGAGATATGCTCCCAAAGTTGTCAAGCACAGCATCTGCGCTTACTTTGTCATGGCAATTTTCGATTGAATCGAAAAATACAATATTCATATAAAGCGAGGTTGATATCACATACAAAGTGTGCAGGGAAAATTCCCTAACCAAAGGGATGACAAGTGGGCCAAGCTGACAGGTCGAAAAAGAGAGCCCGCGATTATCCGCTCTCGCTCTGTCGGGGAGGAACTGCTCCACTCGCTGACGTCTGAGAATCACAGACAATATGATAAAGTTAATTAACCTCACATAACTGAGTTAGCAGATTATGCGTAGACAGTAACTTCAGAGCCTATTGCTTGATACGACCTAGTAACTTTGATATATGTACACTTATACTTATGACTCCGAACACCAACGATCATTTGAAAGAGTATCACATGGGCAAAATATAAAAAAGGAAAGGCTTCACTCAGGACCATCGGGTAGTGATTTGATCGTATCTTGAATGAGCTGGATGAGCTCATCAATATCTGGTCGATCAGCAGGTTCAACCTGCAAGCACTTTCTGACAATATCCTTGACAGACTCACTGATCCCGCCTTCACTAGAAGATTGCGACGATCCGGACGCAGCGGAGGTGTTGGATTTAGCCTTCCCTTTGGCAGTGCTAGAATTCTCATCTGGGAATCGCCAATCACCACCCAGAACACACATACTCAAGCTACCTCCGGTTTCCTCACTGCGGGCTTCAAATGGACTTTTACCGACTAAGCAGGCGTAAAGTGTACAGCCAAGTGACCAGATGTCGACTTTCGTGTCGATAATGGAACCGGTCTTCACGTCGAATAACTCGGGAGCTCGGTATGGCATGGTGCTGTGCTCTGCCGCTGTATCTTGTACCGCCAAGGCGAGGGATCGGGATGTGATTGCAATCGGGCTTGGTGCTAGGGAGCCTAGATCCATCAAAATGGGCGTTCTTCCGTCGTCATCAATCATAATGTTTCCTTAGGGTACAAGGTTAGCGAGAGTCACGCTCGACCGAGTCAGCAGCCTTACCAGGTTTGATATCTCGATGGGCATAAGGTCTGAATTCGCCTTCACCAACGCCTTCTTGACTGCGAGTCACTTCATCATCCATCAATGGCTCCTGTTCGATGTCGTCATCGACCCCATGTGTATTCCTCCGCTTCGGTTTCCCGACCTTTCTCGATAGCTCTTCGTCCGCTTCCTCCCCTTCTCTTCGTATACCTTTGGCTTGACGCGTAGATGCAGAGCCGCTTTTCACTCTATATTGATGCATGGCTTTAAGAGCTTTGGCAACACCCAACATGAGCGTCATCAATTCCTTCTCGGGAAAGCTGGTATGATTAACAAGATTCGCGTTGATGGCATCTTGAAGGTTGCCTCGTTGATAGTATGGGAGGAGAATATAGACAGTTTTGGAGCTTGAATCGTCACCACCCCGGAATTTGTTCGCCGATTCATTGACTACGCAGTGGTCGTAAGATCGAATTATATAGGGATGCGGCGCGAAAAGACTATATGCCTCAACCTCTTTCAACGCTTGCGACACGGATTCTTGGCCGAATGGACAACGGATTTTCTTCAAGGCGAATAATTCCGAAGTACTTTTGTCTTGAACCAGGTATACGTAGGAGAATCCTCCCTACACCGAAGAAGTAGATTGTTAAAACAGTTTCATCCAACCCCCAGTGTCGGAATATATGCCTACCTCGCCCAGTAACCGGAGTAGTTTGAAACTGCGGTTATTGATTTTCAGCTGTGGAGAACTAGGAAAGCAGCACATGCAATCCGTAAAGGTATAAAGGAGGTCGAAAAAGTATTGCGCCATTGTGTGTTCGATGATATCGTGCTTTCGTAGTCAATTTCCAACCGAGCTGTCGAGGTTGTTCGGGTCGAGAGCTTCCAGAGCTTCCCGTGCAGTGGACCGCAGGTATCAAGTAAGGCGGCGGTAGAAAAGCTGCTGATCAATATACCGTGGTATCAAAAATTCAGTCAATGCATGAACCACTGGCTAGTTGTTTTGTCGAGGAGTAGTCATGTAGGTGGTAGTTGACTCCCGAGTAGTTTGCAGAGTGAAGACGTATGCGAGATCCGCAATTAGCTTGGGCGGGTTAGGGTAGCGTCTACCATTCGCAGAGGGCTCTCCAGCAGTAAGGAGCATCCATGGTTCCTGTCGTTCCAACACGGTTAAGTCAAAACATTAACTAATTCTTATTTTATTTTTGATACTCTACTGACCGCCATCCCACTCGTAATATTATTTCTATGAATACCGTTGAATGCACACGAGCCACCCTTGCCTACTGATTACCCCTTTCTCTCGTAAGGGAAGGAGAAAAGGAAATGCTAGATGTGGAGACTCGTTCTCATTGGTTGAGCGCCGACATCGCATAGTCTATCTTTCGGATTCGACAACAACAGACGTCTCCTGCTTCATCCATGCAAGCAAGGACTGCCACTCTGTCTCGCGGCACCTTTGACTGTGCTTTGGGTGATCGCATTCCAGGTATCTACTGGTAATCATTACTTCCTGCTTTTTCCGCACGATGCAGGACCGCTGATCATCGATCCGGTTTCATTGTTCACGTTTAAGCTTGAAGGACCTTGAACCCACCGCCCCTCCGTCCCAACTCGTTGGGCTCCTGAGCCGAGATCCTTTTCTTCGAGAGAGAACGACTACGAACACAACAACACTTTCAATCATCGGAATATAAAGTAACGATCCAGCTTTCTTCTCTGAACGGGTCCGAGCACAAAGCCTCAAGTGGTTTTGCAGACCGTCGAATCAACCGACAGTACCACAATGGCTCCCTCCGATGATATCCGGGTTGGGGACCAGGTCAATGTGCCCGGAGGTATGTATGGTACGGTGCGATTTTTGGGAGTCGTGGATGGGAAGCCAGGCCGGTTTGCAGGAATTGAACTGGCCCCCGAACATGCTGCCAGGGGAAAGAACAACGGAGATGTCGACGGTCAAAGCTATTTCAGCACGACCATTCCCGGTGCTGGCATCTTTGTGCCCATCAACAACTCGAAATATGTCACCAAGAGAAACGTCGTCACGCCGCCTACTCCATCTCGTCCGTCCGTGGTTACAAATTTCAGTAAATCCGTAGGACCACCGTCAGTGGCTCGCCCGAGAGTGCGTCGTCCATCTCTTCCTCGTCCCGAATCTCCACGAAGTGCACCATCAACCAAATTGAACTTTAGCGCCCTTCGAAGTCCGTCAGCTACAGTTCCCAAGCCGATGTCAGCCGGTTCGCTTGGTCCTAACGGCTTTCCACGCAGCCCTCAAAAGTCTTCTTCTAGGCTGTCGAACCGACCTTCTTCAAGACTGAGCGTGGATGATGACGACACCTCGGTATTGTCAAGGTCTACCATCGGGAGACCAAGCAGTGGTGGTCGTGGAGCTGGTAATCAGGAAATACAAGGACTGCAAGAGAAGATCAGATCATTGGAACAGGAGCTACAGGCGCGTGATCGACAACTTGACGAGCAAGCCTCTGTCCTATCGGAGTTGCAACAAAGCATTACAGAACTCGAGGGACAAGACGGAGCTTCAATTCGGGCCCAGCTGCGAGAGAAGAATGAGAAGATCGCGCAGCTTACAGCAGAATTCGATAGCCACCGCGCCGATTTCCGAAGTACTCTAGACACTCTCGAAGTAGCAGCCACAGAAACGGAGAGAGTGTACGAAAAGCGTTTGGACGAACTTATGCAACAGAATCGGGAACTACAAGATCGTGGTGAAGATGTGGAGGCAGTTGCCTTACAACTGAAACAACTAGAGGAGCTGGTTTCTGAATTGGAGGAGGGTCTGGAGGATGCACGACGGGGAGAAGCAGAAGCGCGCGGTGAAGTTGAATTCTTACGGGGTGAGGTGGAACGAGCTCAATTGGAACTGAAACAAGAACGAGAAAAGTCCGCTGCTGCACTAAAGGACGCCGAAGGCCGGTGGAACAGTCGCGAGTTGGAACAAAAAGACGACGAAATTCGAGGTCTGAAGGCTATTATCCACTCACTCAGTCGTGGCGATGCGGATCCATCAATGTTCAGTACGAACGGAACGGGCGATTCAAGCTCTCATGATAATGAACGTATCTCCCAGCTGGAAGAACGAATCAAGGAGCTTGAAGGAGTCGCAGAGATTCGCTCGAACCGTATAGACGAGCTACAGAGAGAGCTTGGCCAGAGTCGTAGCCCGCTTGGACGCGATTCTCCAGGACGGAACTCGCCAGCACGCAACTCTATAGGATGGAATTCTCTCGGGCGTAACTCGGTGAATGGATCAAGGAGTCGAAGCGGCACTGTTACTATTGCTCCATTAAGACAGATGAGATCGTCTCATTCCGCTAGAGGAAGCCGCAGCAGCAATCCTGTAAGCCACGGCCATAGCCTGTCAGACAGGACCGTGGTGCCGAATGACTGGCAAGAAATAAGTGGCAGTGGTGAGCAGGGACCTCTGCCGGCCAACCCTTACCGAGATTTCTCTAGTCACCAGGACGATAACGATGATTTGCGTGATTCTGATAATCAATCCTCCGATAGCGGCTCGCTCTGGTGTGAAATTTGTGAGACCAACGGCCACGACATCCTCACCTGTACGACGTTTGGCACAAACACAAATGGAACTGATTCTAGTCACCAGCAATATGAGCACAATGATAACGAAAAGGAAAACCCGACCAAAGTGACCGCGCCGGCTCCGGCAGAAGTCCCAGCAAAGAAGGAATCACCGGTCATTACTCATCAACCTGAAGAACAACTGGAGCCTGTGCGAGCCGCCTCTCCTTTACCGAAGACTAGTCGCGATGCAAGTCTTCCAGGAATGAATGGCTTGTCATCTTCCATGGGCCCCGTAGCAGGCAAAGCTTCAGGAGTCATTGACGAAAGCAAGTGGTGTGCGTTATGCGAGAGAGATGGTCACGAGAGCATTGATTGTCCATTTGAGGATTAATCAAGTATGATGGGGACGAGTGACATGCCACGATATGACGGCAAGCATTTCATCTTTTTTATACGCAGTATCATATTGTGATGTTTAACTGTTGCCATGAGCATTCTGTTCTTTTCTGTCGTTTCTGACGTTGGCAGTTGTTGCCTTTTATCACCCACACCGGGTCTAATTTCCCCTTGTACAAAATTGTTCTACCCATTTTTCACATTTCTCGATTAGCCTGCTGACTGGGTTAGCGATTTCTTTCTTTTCACTTGTTCAATTTTTCTCCTTTTTCAAATTTCTCTCTGTGTGTAATACCATATGCATGGAGGAGCCTTGACTGTGATATGTTCATCTAACTCTTATTTATTGTATTAATACATAATCATCCGCAAGAATGAAACTTCGTTATCATGAGTAGAGATTGATAGGAGTCCACCCATCCTGTTACTAACGCTCCTGAGGTGATCACTCCGGGAACCTTGAGGGCTGCACAACCTGACCCTCCGCAAACCTGACCGCAGCCACAGCACCACATTTCCCACAGGTCCTCTTCTTCTCATCCGCGCCAAACTCCTCCACAACCTCTTTCACCTGCGTCCCCAAATCCTTACACACAAACCTCTTCTCAAACACAATCGTGCCTTGGTCCTTACACTCCTCGCTCATGCAATACCACCTCATCACATCCTCCTTCCCCTCTGGTCGCGGCTGTTCCATTACCACGCCAATCGAATCCTTGAATCGGACGGGACAATGAGGCGTGTTTGCCGGTAATAGGAACATCGACCCCTCGTGAATGGGTATGTCTACGAATCTGGGAGGGGAGGTGGAGGTGTCGACGGTTTTGAGGAGCATGGAGCCGTGGAATTGGTAGAAGAATTCGGGCGTCGAGTTGACGTGGTAGTCTGTTCGGGCGTTAGGGCCGCCGACGATCATGACGGTGTAGCCGCCGGAGGTGGACGGGTGATAGACGCAGTAGTTGTTGACGGGGGGTTGGAGGAGGTGCGCGTTGTCTTCGAGCCTGTTGTTTCGAATTCATCGTGTTAGCATGTATTGGAGTAGTTTGCGACGAGTGGACTCACCATTTGGGGATGTTGAGAGAGAGGGGAAGCATTTTGTGGACTGTATTTAACGGACAAGACACCTGGTCAGATGATATATTGATTTTGAGCAGTGTCTTTGAGTCCGGAGGATCAGTATACTAGTTGCATCAATGATTAGAAACGTACGTGGTTGATGTATGAGGGGAACGGATGAGGGGTTTGCCGTCTGAAAAAATCTCCGCCGACAGTAAGTGAGCTAATACTAAGTTTCTGGTCTTCTACTATTTGTCTTCAAATGAGACTCATATTTCTATATCTCAGTAACTACCTAGGTATACAAGTGCACAGCTTTGTCTGGTGGTTGTATGTTGGGTGCATTGCCTGACTATTTCTACACCTATGTTGACTTATGTACTTTGATAAGGAAGTCTACCGCGCTGTGTACACTATATGTGCAATTAGAGAAACATTTGGTTATAAATCAAGACTCATACATAGTAACAGCAGCTTATCAATCAATATTCTATGGATCATCACATGAATCGAGTAAAATTCCATGATGCTTATCGCACTTCTGGCCGATAAGAAAGTCACGTGCAGCTTATCGTCGCATACCAAGCTTTACCCTTTTGGAAATTTTGATCTTTCAATTTTCTTGAGGCTCGACCAAACATCAAAGTCTACTAATCGCTACAAAAAGACAGCTGGAGGAGCCTACATACTTGATTGGTCTGCCATAGCACTGAGCGAGGGGTTATTCCTCCTAATTAATATTAATATGGCTATCGCCCAACCCCCCGTGCGCCTCACATCGCAAAAGAACTTCGCATACCGTCTCGTGCTCGCAACTCTGACGGGCAAACCAGTACACATCTCCCAAATCCGCTCCAACTCACCTTCAAACCCCGGTCTCGCCCCGCACGAAATCTCATTCTTGCGTCTCCTCGAAGCAGTGACCAATGGCTCCCAAATGGAGATTTCATACAGTGGTACGATCGTCGTATACAAACCGGGTCTGATTACCGGCAGCGCCGCAGGGTTGGGTACGACGAGCAGCGGAGTGATAAGGCATGAGATACCTTCGAACTGTACGCGGGGTATTAGCTACTTCCTGATTCCATTGTGTCTTCTTGCCCCCTTTTCCAAAGCGCCCATGAACGTGCTTTTCACGGGACCTGGAGTTATTACCTCGGCGACAACGACGGGCGATATCTCGGCTGATGCGGTGCGCATGGCGATTTTGCCGTTATACAAGATGTTTGGGATATTCAATAATATCGAGCTGCGCATAATGCAGCGATCGAATCCTGGCCACAACGGGAAAGGCGGTGGAGGAGAAGTGCAGTTGGTTTTTGGTCATCAGGTTCGCTTACCGAAGACGTTACATTTTATGAACCCCGGAAGGATCAAAACTGTTCGTGGTGTGGCCTATTCGACTGGGGTGTCGGCATCGAATAATGCGCGTATGATTCAAACTGCAAGAGGAGTGCTAAACCCGTTGGTGCCGGATACGTATATTGCGTCCGATGCGTCAGCGGCACCGCTTGTTCCTGCGCCTGAAAAATCGAATCCGGGCGGGAAGAAGAAGATTGGTCTTGGCTTCGGGTTGTTTCTCGTCGCGGAGTCTTCGACTGGGTGTTTGTTTTCAGCGGATCTTGCTTCGCCGCCGGAGGGTGGTGTGCCACCTGAGGATATTGGTAAACAATGCGCGTATCAGTTACTGGAGACAATTTCAAAAGGCGGATGTGTTGCGCCCGCGGCTGCTCCAACGATGTTGATGCTCATGGCTATGGGGTCAGAGGACGTCGGACGACTACAAGTTGGAAGACAGGTAATTGGAGATGAAGGCCTGATTCAGTTTGCGCGAGATTTGACCAAATTCGGAGCTGCTGGATGGGGTATTCGAGATGCGCCTGGTGATAATCATGATGGCGATGTGGTTGTCAGTGTTGTTGGCAAGGGCATTGGAAATGTGGGACGGAAGATTGCTTGATTCTACCATGCTGTGCTTGAATAATATTCAAACGCAAGGCATCCAAGTCGCACACATTATAACAGACGGCCTCAAGAACACATGCCCACAAAGTCTACCGCATCCATCCGTGCCTTTAGGAAGATGGTGAAGCGGAGTGCGTCGCCATAGTTATTGCCAGGCAATTTCCGAGCCGGCCATAGCACATGCATTATGCTGCTTCCACAATGGGCGAAGTGGGCCTTTTTCACATCTAGATACCCTATTCATACACTAGATTCTACGATTCGATGTATATACTTGAATGAAATCATTTGGACCGAGTTGACACAAGATGGACGGACGGGGTTATTTTGCATCTGCATATATCATCGCATATATCATACACTTATACGGACGCAAGACTATCCACTTTACAAAGCAGCAAGCGCCACGGCAACAGCAACACCACCCATAGCCCACTGCGCATTTCCGGTAATCTGCGGCATACCACCCGTGCTCACAGCCGCCGAAGTAGCCTTTGCCGACGTAGAAGCATCGGTAGACGACGCCGAGCTGGCAACAGTCGACAAACCGGAAGCAGTAGAGGCAGCAGAACCGGTTGACGCCGCAGTCGTAGCAGCGCTAGCAGCAGCCTTGGTAGTCGCAGAAGCAGTGGGTGCGGTAGCCGAAGCACCGGTTGTAGCAGCGGCGCCTCCAGTAACGGAGCCGGCGGTGATGGTCACCGGTATCAAGGCGGATGCATAGTCGTCGGGGCCGAAAGTGCTGGTTGTAGTACCTGGGAAGTTTGCTGCGGAGCCGCCGGCGGTTTCGGTGCAGGCGGCTGTGGAGGCGCTGGCATCGAGGCCGCAGCTGACGTTGACAAACGCACTGTTGTTTTCATCGTTAGCGAGGCGAGTAAGAACAGCAAAGGAAAACATACTTGGACGCATCGCCGTCAACCATATCGAGAATCATGGTCTTGGGCCCTTCGATCAAGGTGAAACCAGTGCCGGCGCCGCACTCGGTAGGGTCAACGCCGGGAGCACATCCAATCGAGTATGTGGTAGCAGTAGAGTCCTGTGAAACGTATTAGAATCTCGAAATTGCTGGAACGGACCGCTGGGCATGTAAACCTACCCCGCCAAGGACAGAAGCAACGAGACTCTGGGGGTCGAAGCCAGGAAGGAACAGCGTGGTCACGGAGTCAGCGGCTGCGACGGAGCTCAAAAGAGCCATGGCAACGGTGGTAGAGCGCATTTTGGCTATGTATAGAGGTATTAAAGGAGGATAATTAGAGTGCGTAAGGTTATTGAGCGAATGAATAGAAAATTAACTGAATTAAACGAGTGACTCAGTTGAAAGTGATGAAAAGCGAATGTATGTATCGTCTAGAAAAGAAGAATTAAGATCGATCGTTGGGAACGGGAGCCACATGGCAGAGTGGTCCCTTTTAAACATCAAGAGACAGATAACTAAGCAGAACCCTCTTTTCTTCAGCAAGTGGCCCGAATGTCTCGTATAATAACGCCGCATGCCCGAGCGCCGACTGGCTGATTGGGTGGTGATACATCTAGAACGGGCCCAAAGGATCGAGGCTGGAAAACTCAAGCTTAGCGCCCTGTTTATGGCATGCTGATTGGCTGGTTCTGCGATTAGTGCTTGAGGCTCTATTCGCCTCTCTAAATATAGCCTAGTGCCTGGCCAGAGTGCCCTACCATTGGCTGTGACCTATTGGTTAGAAAGCTTAGCGGGTTGTCGGATGTTCCCCTGAATGCTAAGCTCCGAGTACCGTTCTTCTTCCATATCGTCGGCTGAAGAGTGAGACCTATCTAGTTTCACATAAACACCTGAAAATCCATGCAGACCGGTCCTACGTAATACTCTGCTTAGTGATATGTCACGCTCTGGTGTAACTACGTAGTATAAGCATTGTACGAACTTGTATTCTCCATAGGATCAAGAGATGACCGGCTACGTATTCAATGTTGAAACTTCGTGCATATCTGGTAGTTAGTTATATAGTCCTGCAATTTAATCCGTGGCTGAGTATGAATGAGTAAGCACTAGTTAAAAGCCACATAGCCTACAAGTAGCACAGCAGACCACCACAAATACGTCTGCAGGTGGTCGAATGGGCAGATCTTCTTTGCTGATTGAGCCTAGTGTTATATATAGTGATGATGAAGTATATCAAGCGATAATGTTAATTTGACATTCCACTCCTTTATAGTATTGATTTATTATTCATTACATCTATCTATACGCACGGCGAAATGTTCCATCTGCCGAACACATAACATGATTTCTTCCGCAAGCTCGGTCTTTTCTTATCATCCAGGGAATGCGTCGCACCGCAGACCGAACAAAACACCGAGATGCAAGGACGAAGAGCTCGGTGAATACCCGACATGTCACCAAATCGACAGCATGACCCTGAAGTGGCTTTTGTTACCCTCCTTTATACACTTATAGCTAGCTTGAAGGCAAGATGAGTGGTTTCAGTATGGCATTGAGTACATGTTTAACAGATATATAAAGTCATCTGAGTCTAGGTATTGAACCTATGCAAAGAACCTACCGAAATAAAAGACACATTTTCTATCAGACACCTCGCGTAACCATCGCCATCATGCCTAAACATATTGCAATCATTGGAGCGGGCCCAGCCGGCCTCACTCTGGCAGCTCTCCTACAGCACCACTCAATTCCTTTCACCATCTACGAGCGCGAGAAATCCACTAGCACTCGCTTCCAGGGAGGATCTCTAGACCTTCATCCGGAGTCTGGCCAACGGGCTCTATTTGAGGCTGGCCTCTGCGAACAGTTCAACAGATTTGCCCGATACCATGACCAGAACTACCGTTTTGGAGACAAAGATGCTGTGACGTGGTTGTATTATGAAGCCAATCCCGATACAGTCGGGCGGCCAGAAATTGACCGCCCAATGCTTCGCAAAATACTCATCGAATCCCTTGACCCTGAAAACATCAAATGGGACCATTGTCTCTCAAAAGTTACCTCACTAGCGGACGGTCGTGTCAGGCTTGTCTTCAATAATAGACCAGAGCCAGTAGTGACTGACCTCCTCGTGGGTGCGGACGGCACTTGGTCCAGAGTTCGGCCACTGCTCACAAACTGGAAGCCCGAATACACCGGGCTCACAGTTATTGACTGCCGCATCTCCGACCTGGACAGCAAATATCCCGAACTTGGCAGATTTGTTGGCCGAGGAACCTATTTCTGTCTTTCTGGAGGCAGCGGAATCTTCATGCAGAGAAACGGTGACGGAAGCTTGCGAGTCTATCCATGTTTGCGAGTAAAGGAAGACTGGGCTAGAAGTGATCCCACATTCAACTGGGATGACCATAACAAGATGACCGAGTTTCTGATCAACAACTTTTTTTCAGACTGGGATCCCCGTCTTCAGGATATCATCCGCAACGTTGACCAAGGATGACCCCGCGTGCTCAGTACAGAATGCCGCTCGGGCTTCGTTACGATCACCGCCCAGGGTTGACGCTAATTGGCGATTCTCTACATGTTATGTCATGGTTCGCAGGAGAAGGTGCAAATTTGGCGATGCTGGACGCCTTGGACCTCTTTCACGAAATACATGCCCATCCTGAAGACTTGGATTTGGCGGTGCGGAATTATGAGATCAAGGTTGTAGCCAGTGGACGGGCAGACGTCACGAACGAAATGTCGCAGGTCTTGCTTGTCAAGGCGATGTCGGATGACTCTCCTCGAGCATACGTTGAAGAGATGGCCAGGGTAATGGACAGCTGGTTTGCGGACGGGAAGTTGCTTGACGGTATGAGCAGAGACACATTGTTTAGAGAGTAATTTCATTCGGGAGTCAAGGATTCTACTGTCCGCTTACATCGACTCCGAATATAGGGACGATGTGCTTTCCGCTTTTTCCTTTGTCTTAATACCATTGTTAAGACATTTTATGAAAATCTCCTAACTGTACACAGCTTCCCAGCGTTCAAGGAGACTTGATGCTCTGTATAGATGAGTGATATTACTCGTTTAGACTTGCCACATACGGTAATGGACATTTTTGTATTCATTTTAGAAACCCTAAGAGGTATTTCTCGATACGCTATTACAGCACAGAAAAGTCAAATTCTTCTTGAATTGACTATTTCCGACCAATCTGCAGAATATAGCCACGTGTAGTGGCCCTGAGTCAGTAAGAGATGTGGGTGATTGACAAGGTTTCATGCAACAATATAAGTCCTCACAAGAATAGTGCGGACCAAATATCGCCGAGTTCTGATCTACGATGAACGCCCAACCTCGGTCATCGAACTAGCTTTTCAACAGAAGTGGAGAATTTATCAGGCTGCTAACAAGCCGAAAATCGGAATAAAGTACTCTTGTTGACTCTAACACTAGGACAAGAAATGTAATTGTCCGCATGGAGCTCGGTTTTATCGGTCTATGATGGCAAGCATATTGAATAGTCCGAGAACCTGACCCAGCATCTAGAAGTGGGGAGCGAAGATACTTCGCCCATATAGGATACATAGACTATAAATTGAGCTCTAGAATGAGTATAAAAGGAGAGCTTTGGCCAGTTCTTAGGCAGTTTACTCATAAAAATAAGCCTGCTGTTATTCTCATTCACTTCCATCATGTCTGCTCTACATGAATCCGGTCAGGCTGTGCCCGACACCTCTGAAAAGTCGAATAGACATGAAGATCGAAAACCAGAAACTGAATTCCCTGAAGGCGGAGCCAGAGCATGGTTGGTGGTATTAGGGGCATTTTGCGTGTCATTTTCGACTTTCGGATACATGAATGCTTTTGGGTATGCTCTGATTCACCGAGTAACAAAGTTAGCTAATATAACTTCACAGAGTGTACCAAGAGTACTACACCAAATACACTTTGCGACACGAAACACCGTCCAATATTTCTTGGATTGGGTCTGTGCAAATCTGCTTTTTGTTCTCTGGTAGCCTTGTTGGTGGGCCGTTGTTCGACCGCTATGGTGCTTCCGTAAGAACTGCCATCCTGACACTCATGACTGCTCACTGACTGAACTGCTGTAGGTCATTCACATACCAGCAATCTCCGTTGTGCTTTCAGTGATGATGACATCCCTCTGCAAAAAATACTATCAATTCATGCTTGCTCAAGGCATCCTGGGCGGAATCTCTTCTGGCATGTTATTCGCCCCCGTCATGACATGTGTCAGTCACTACTTTCATAAACGACGTGCTGCAGCTCTCGGAGTGACAGTTTCCGGATCATCAATTGGCGGAGTCATATTTCCTATTGCCTTGAGTAAGATGTTGGCGAACGGATCTCTGGGATTTAGCTGGTCTGTCCGCATCGTGGGATTCATTATCCTATTTATGATGTTGATTGCAATGGCAACCATAAAAGAGCGTCTACCTCCTCGCCGAGACAAAATCCTTCTACCTGCAGCTTTCACTCGTCCTCTTTATACTCTTATCACACTTGGGATCATGTTCATGATGTGGGGACTTTTCACGCCGTTCTTCTATCTCCCGCAATACGCGCATTCCCACGGTATGGATTCGCATCTTTCGTCTTACCTTTTGTCAATTCTTAACGCTGCCTCAATCTTTGGCAGAGTTCTGCCTGGCCTGTTTGCCGATAAGATTGGTCGATTCAACGTCTTGATCCTCAACAGTTTCTGTACAGGAGTCTTACTTTTGTGCTGGATTGCGGTCACATCAGATGCTTCAATCATTGTATTTGCGATTCTGTATGGTTACTTTTCCGGGGGGATTGTGTCTCTTATGTCCCCATGCATTGCGCAAGCGTCTCCAAGTCCGGATCAGATAGGCACACATCTCGGAATGTCCATGGCTGTTATCGGAATTGCCGGTCTTACTGGAACCCCGATATGCGGTGCATTACTTGACAAATATGGCGGGTATACACAGCCAGCCATTTTCAGTGGCGTGATGGTGCTTGTCGGAGTTGCCCTCGTCGTTATGGCAAGGTTGTGTCTACAGACCAGAGTTCTGGCAATTGTGTGATCATATCTACTCTCCCGAACGGCACTTTCTCGTTTATAATGTATGTGTTTAAGTTGATTCTTACGAATGAACTCTGGTTTTCTGAGACTGAGACTTGAAATTTTTGAAGTCATATGAGAGGAGAGCCCGGAATAGATAGAACATGACACAGACGGAATACCACTTTGGTCAAAAAGCTTGCAAAAATGTGTAAGCATTGCTATCATTTATAAAGTAGAAATCTTCTGAGAACTGTCGACCTTTCTCAGCACAATTGCATTAGCAGAAACGAAGATGCACTTACGATTGAGTTAAAAATTTCGCCGGTGCCGTTGGAAAGCGTTGAGTTTGTTTCTTCCAGGGCAAATTCGCGGGGAACACTGCCACCATGACAACTAATTAATACAAGCTTGGTGTTACTTCGAAGATTGATACTTACACTGAATCTAGTAGAGAGACATCTGACCGGATGGCAGCCTGCCGCATCTGAAACGCTGTGCATACACTGACCACTCTGTCAGCTGCCTCTTGATCGGATATTAAGTGTGACTCTGGCCACAATCGAGATTTTAATAGACCAATAATCATGCTGAGTATGTAGTACTCGTTCAGTCCCTTCAGCGTAACAATGATTCTCTTTTCAAGAACTTGTAGCGCTTTTTCGACCGTGGCCACGAGGCAATTCGATATCATGGGAGATATTGCTATAGTGGTTAAATGACTGGTATCTATCGATTGGTCAACGATTACGCTTTGCTCCTAGCTTTAACAGGAGCGAGTTTTGCTCACTTACTCCGTAGTCCAATATCCGTATAGATTTCATGACAAACATTCAACGTTGCAAGAACCAAGCCGATCCCGCAGACTTGTTCTGGTACTTTTTCTTCAAGTATAAGGCTTTGGTGATGATCAAGCAGTTTCAACGATGCTTCTAACCTTGCACGTCGGCATACATTCGCTTTGAACAAGGGCGACGCTTGGACTGCGAATTGGAAATACAACAAGAGCATGTACTGGTGTAGGTGGATGAGCAAGAGTCGCTTTACGTACATTGCAGTCTGCTGCTGTCGTGGGTCATTTTGCGGATTCTTCCACTCAGGAATACTCTGGACTGCTTCTTCCAGCTTCCGTCCAAGGAGCATGACATGATCGAAGTCGTCTTGCTCGCGACAACTATTCACAGATGCGCATATCTCCAATCTGATGTTCAAGGAGCTGAACAACTGAGATTGGAAAGATGTGTCTGTTAGAACATCGTCCGGCATAGAATCCGGCAAACCATGATCTGAGTCTCGAAGTCGCCGGAGGCTCTCGTCATCAATATTAAGAGGTGGTATTAAGTGAAAATCTTCAATGCCAATATTTGGCGGCATGCCTCGTTCTACCGCGGCCTGAAGATCGAGTTCAATGATCGTCACCCATAATCTCCGACGCATCTCTCGCTGGTACGGTGATATTTTCGCTGTTGGAGAAGCTTCACGATGATACCCTGCTGCCATGGCCCATCGAACAAGTACCCCAGAAGACATCCAGAGCGAATTCTCTTCGAGATAATTCGCACGCTTTGCAATGAGCAAAAGACAATGAGTGGCTAAACTGTTCCCGGACTGAGGGGGCAGATTGATCGGGGAATGAAGCCATGACTCTGCAGCCCCAATCCAAGACGTTATAGAGCCATGAATGGGCTGTTGCTGACCCACAACTTCAATGTGTATTTCGGGATGGAATATTGCAGCAGTAGCCGTCACCAGAAGAAGTTGCACCAGGAACGAAGCAGGCGTACTAAGCGGACTAATCCAATGGCGGTTGTACTCTGCTATAAAAGTCGATTTATCCAACACTCGATGTAATATCTCAAACCGGTCAATGTAGGTCTGCACCAATGTGTCCGCGACCGGTTTGTTGGGTATCAGTTGCAGTAAGGTGGATGCAGTGGCATGCCCATGTGCCAAAAGACCCTGCCGATGACCATCATTGGCCGAAGAGTAAATCTCATCTCGAAGGGAGTTGATTGCTGGGTTTTTAGTTTTAACCTGACCGATGTAGGACCGAAGCTCGGCAAACTAGGTATCACACCTGAGTAAATGCACTCTCTTGTAAGATGGGATGGTAAGACGTACCTGTTGATAGAAATTCAGGGGATAGCTACATCCATAGAATATGGTGGCAGTTTCTTCTCCTTTCAAATGTGTTGCTTTGACATTCGGCTTGGAGGATTTCGCCGACCTTTCCATCTCATTTACCAACGAGACGGGCGTAGGAAAAGGCTCTACCGTAGGGCCTAGATTCGTCTGAGGCTGATGGCTCTGAGTAGAGTCTCCATTCGCTAACGAGTTTCTCGCTGTGCTGTCACGATAGGTACACCTCTCGGCATTTCCGGACTTCGCGCAACGGCTACAGCATGGAGACTCGCGCCCACATTTGAGCTTACGTTGGTAGCATTGGATACACGCCAATGGCGGCCGTCGCCTCTTGGTTCCCGGCTTGATTACACGTTGCGATTCCATTGTGAGAGAATTTATCGAGATTGGTTTTGATCTTGGGTTGTTGACAGGATACAGGTAGATATTTCGGTGCTGGTGACTTATGTCCGGTTCCATGCCATGAGCTCGGCATTTTCGGCAAATTGAGGGTCCGGCTCGGTGTATTCTTCATCATCTCGACCAAGCCTTCCTGTAGATTTTATGGGCATGTTTTCGTCAAAAATATCAAGTGGATCTGACATCGCGTAGAAATTATTATAGGTGCTTTCTACTAGCAAGTGAAGCAAGTGGAATAACCAGGACCAGGGACCAAGAGCCAGTGCATACGCTCTTGAAAATAGAAAACGAACACGGAGCGCATACAAGGGAGTCATCTTGCTGGATTTGGTACATGCACATATGATGTAGTGCTAAATACCGTCCTATCTTCCAAGGCATGTGGCAAGCCTACACAGATTTCGAGCGATTGGAAGGTCGAATGATCCGTTTTCAGACAATTGGCACCATCTAGGATCTGGGCTATGTGATCGGCTACAGCTTAAAATGAAAGAGCGTGTCAGATTAGCTTCAGGGGATATATCTCGTCTCTCATGCACATCAAAGCTGTCTGAGACCGCAGAGCATGCCCTAATGCCATTCCTGGCTTACAGCTAACAGGCCCTATATAAGTCATTGCTCAGACGTAACTAGCACATACGACCATAGGGTGTGGAAAACAGGGCTTCCCGTCCGCTCAGCCGTACTTAAGCCACACGCCGGCTGGTTAGTAGTTGGGTGGGTGACCACCAGCGAATCCCAGCTGTTGTATGTTCGTTTTAACCTACGTTTTTGCTTCCGGGGCCATTCTTTCCATTGCCGCTTTAATTCCAGCCTGTCCGGGAATGTTCTCGCCGGACCAGAATTGCTAACGTGGCATTCGGCTAAACATTCTCTCCTCTATTTTACCCCCTCTTTACCAGCCCCCTGAATTTTTATGTTGTACCTTTTATGGAGACTCACTAATAAATACAGTCTTTCAACACGTGACATTATAACATCTTTATAGTAGACATCAGATACCTATGAGGAGTTTTAAAGCTTGCATGCTGTAATAGAAATTACGATAGGCCGCAAGAACTATATCAGATCTTATATCTAGATAACGCTTAATTTTAGATCTATAGAAGCGAGGAAATTTCTTTAGTAGCCCGCGCGTTTTTTTCTTTAGAATTGATCACTAACAAAGAGCTGAAATGGTAATTTGTGTAGGTGTTGAGATTTCAAAGAGCACCATCAATCTCAGATATCCAAGAATCTATTGGCAATGACACAGCTGAAGACTAGGAGAATGATAGAGTGAGAAATCGTATTCAAGGGTAAGGTATGAGATTGAACTCCATGTCAATGAAAATGTTCTGTGAATCTTAAATTTCCAGTTCTACTACCGAGTTTTGCTTGATTTGTACAGCCTTATCAGAATGTATCAGATCATGCATGATGGTTTGGTCGCATTATACCTTCTTTTCTACCGATTTGCCAAGCAGGTAAGATGTCAACTTAATATACATGAGTGGTGTCAATGAACTGTGACAGCTTAGGTCTCCATATGTCCAGAAATCTACCTTCTACACCACTCATAACACCCAATCAACCATAGAATTCTTCCTTAAGCTGCGACATCGTGTTGAACTCAGACTCGCATTGTGAGAAGTCAGTCATTGGCTACTCACCTGCATGTTGACGTGGCATCGTCAATTGGCCTGATATTATGACTGAAATTTATTACTGCTCATGTCCCATTGTTCGAAGTCGCATAATCTAAAACAAAGCCATGGTGATTCTGAAGTACGTTACGTTTCCTGTCGCAGAGATGTCATGAAGGGCTTAGAATGAGAAGCAAAATGTTTGTAGAGGCAGCCTAAGCTTTGAGTCATAATTTTGCTTTGAAAAAAAAAAGTCCAAGGCGTTTCTGCACCATATGTTGCTAGTCCAAAAACTAATCGGCTGAGAGCAACCTTGCCAGGGATTCCATCATCGAAAGTGATTAGGTCAAGGTCGGTCGGATTTCATTGTGACAATGTTCGACATTGCTATGAGTCTCAGAGATGCTCTGTCTGGGCAGAGCTTGTCACGCAGTCGTGAGCGCACTACAAACCATTCTGAAGATGCCAAAGTGATTCATGCATGATTGAGTCGGTTCTCTTAACTAACCGCCAATCATGATTGACCTCCTCGCGCTGGCTAATTATTGAAACATCCCTAGCCTTGCTGTGCTATATCTTTTAGCCTCACTAATGTCCAGCCAGTGCTAGCGGCCGATGAATAAATGACTCTCCTACGGCGGATCGTTTGGGTATAATTCAAATATTGAATCAGATGGCTGGTGAAGTCACTTCACTCTGCAAAGCAGTGGAAGGTGTTTCAGAGAGTTTTTCGATATCAAGCAACCGTTCTACATGCTCTTCGTATTTACGACGACTATCTTAGCTTAAAGCCATCAAAAAAAGCTAAAAAAGGACATTTGATCAACAAGGGAAAACCCATTACAAGATAACAAGATAATTAAGTGATAATTACATCAATCTTAACCATGTGTAAAGGGTAATATGTTATATATGATGCTTGGATGAAAAAGTATTTCAAACTCGTATATGCCTAATAGCTAGGAGGCAGTAAACCTGTTCAGGTAAGTATCATCCAAACCAGCCTTATGCATCTCAGCACTGCCTCGCGATACGAAGCATGACAATGCAACGCTTATTACAAACAATGTTAAAAAGATCGTTTCACCATGACCGTAATGCTTTTCTCTTGTGGTTCATAGTATTACTCTTTGCTCCTACTACCTTGTCAAATTATCGCAGTAGCTCGACTCTTGAGATACATTGCACAAGGTTCCAAGCAATATCGAAAACATGTTAAGCTTGCCAAAAAGAATTCGGCTCACTTCGCACTGGCTGTATCATTATCAGCAGAAGCGCCGCCCTTTTACAAAACGCCACGTTTTCTCTTGCAGGCCCCCTGTGTCCAATATATGCGAACCAAATGTCCCCCACACTGCAAATATCAATACTGGCACATATGAGTCATCTTTGGAGAAGGGAGAGATTAGATTGTTGACAATCCTCCCTGGTTCAAGCTCGGAAGAAATACAGGGCACTTTTCAAACGGAGCAGCTTCTGGATCAGCCAGATTACACAGCTATATCCTATTGTTGGGGCAAAATGGATTTCCAAAGAACAATACGGATTGATACAAAGCAACTTCACCTTAGCGAGAATCTTTATAATATTCTGTTGGATCTTAGACAACCAGCGGAGAGCATCACGGTGTGGGTGGATTTCTTTTCTATCAACCAAGGTTGTGACAAGGAAAAATCACTTCAAGTGGGCCAGATGCACTCGATCTATAAAGGGGCTAAACAAGTCATAGCTTTCCTTGGGCATCATCAAGATGGGAGTGATTTGTTATTCCAGATTCTCAGAAAATTTGAAAGCGAAGGTCCACACGCCCTGTCCCTTTTTTCCGACGGTACGGAAGAAAAGATCAAAATGGCGTGGGAAAAGTTATTGATGCGAGAGTACTGGTCACGGGCATGGATTATGCAAGAAATAATATTTGGTCAAGCTAATGACCTGCAACTGCGCTGTGGTCCGGATCAAATCTCATATAAGACTATGAAAGACTTCGAACTCTCACTGCGCACTAACATATCGTGCACCACCAATAATACGAAACCCATTTCGAATTGCTCATACAATATTCCGACGAGGTGCGAATTATTAGAAATCATACAAGGCTCAACCATGACTTTTCGGTTTTTCCTGCATGCGTTTCTGGACTGTTTGTGTTCTAATCCTCGTGACAGTATCTTTGCTTTCACTCACCTTCTCGAACATGACCTAGACATTGAGTATAACAAGCCTCCAGAAGTAACAATCCCGCAGGCCTTTCGTACGATCATTGAAAGAACGCAAAATCTATACCTTCTATTGCTAAGGGGGCGTCAAAAAACCCCCACAGCTACCAGCGATAGCTGGCAGCATCTCATGCCCTCCTGGTGTCCATTTGTCGGAACCCCCTATAAATTCCACCATGACATAGATGAATCTCAAGCACTGCAAAATGTGAAGCATGCTTTGATTACATTCGACAATCATAATCGGCTACATTGTCAGGGCATCATTGTTGGGCGGATATCCAGGATTCAGAAATCACGCGCGAGGGCTAGGCGTGCGAATATTAGACGTCCTACGTTACTCGAACTCGTGAAATTTGCCACTCGTACAAACAGGAAAGTAAAGCTAAGCGAAAGGATTAGGTCATGGATGATGTTGGTTGATACGAGGCTGAGCACCCCATCAATGCACCTTACTGTTTCAAAACCTGGATTCCTAGCCCGAGACCCTGCAGTCGATTGCTACTGGGACAAAATACGATTATTGATGTCGGATCTACGAACATGTGCTTTTGAATGGAATGATTCATTACCAGAGTCTATCATACCGAGGGTTTATCGGCCGAAGGATGTCGCATTTGTTCCTACAACCGCTCGAGAAGGAGATTATTTATGTGCTGTCTCTGAGTGTGAAGAGTTCGTCGTCCTCCGCCAACGCGATACGCACTATAAGGCGGTGGGAGAAGCGCTTATTTCCTGCGCTGACGGGCGACCGTCTTTGCCATGTGCTACAGTACTAGATGGACACATCAAACTCCATGAAATCGTCATTGGGTAGGCAACATTTGATCCCTCCGCCATTTGCTTCTAACGGGGTCGTGCTTCCTGGTCAAACGTCAATATGAATCCGGAAGGTGCAGTCAGAAATATCTAAATTCTTACTTCAGATTGGGGGATTTTTCTTCTCTTTTCTTTTTTCTTTTTTTGAACTAGGGTTTCCATTGACCTGCGAGGCCTTGTTATTATATAGAATATATCACCCAGCGGAGGTTATTATATTTACTTTCAAGTAGATGTAACAGAGCTGAAATATCAAAGTAAAATATTCGGCATGGAAAACTCACAAGACGTGAGCTGAGGAAGAAACCAAGCTAGTTTTCACGGTGCTGCTTTAATCTTCGAGTTCCGGGGTATGTTGTTTGTACACTTCTTTCTCCCCAGCTCTTTGTCGCAGCAAGGCTCGTGGGAAGCACTGTTTGATACCGATTGATTTGTTTCATAGGAATGTCAACTGACGAATTTGTCAAAGATTGGCTTTAGAAAAATCCGAAAAGTGTAATCTATAGTTCATTGTCCATGGAAAATGGTTTCGCACGGCTATCTGGCCTTGTATCAATCACGTTCAGGGGAGCTGACAACGATGAGAAGCTTTTCTTAGCATTCGTAAGTACGCGTCCCAATTCGAGTAGATTTGGGCCCAGTTTGAAAGTCGCCTCCAAGACTCGCAATGGCTCATGATAGCTTCCTACAGCTTGTGCCACAAGAGCTATTTTTAGAATTAGGCGAGATAAGCGTTCACTCGGTCCAAGGTCCGGTATTTTTCAAGCCATGCGAAGGGGGTGTCTCAGTATCGTCTTGAACTGTGAATCTACGGCTGTCCAAGAGAATGGACGAAGCTTTTCTGCGATATGTAATTGAGTTCATGTAGGTCTGAGGTCCTGAAATTAGACCACGAAGTACGGAGTCGTAGAGGAAGTCCCATTGTCAAGTGCAGTTGAGCACGAGGCAGAATATGAATGATTAATCGGGTCAGCACAGCCCAAAAAGACAGCAAGGAAGGACTAATACGACTTCATCATCTCATGAGTTACCGTGCTATAACCTCGTTCTTACAGAGAGCGGCAGAGCAGGAGATTCGGTTCTTCAGCAGACACTTTACTCAATTCCAGGATTGTCTGGGAAGCTTCAAGCAGCTGAATCCACTGCGTAACGCATCTCCGCGCGTGAAATCATGGGATTCGGAGTAGGTCTGATGGACTAGATCTACGGCCATGGCAGACGAATGCCAGACGAGCCGAACATAATGTGATGGCTCATGCAGTCAGTCGAGCCACTGCCACAACGCTTTGTTGCGTCGCTAGCCGTTCGTGTCGCAATTGCAAACCCGTCATATATGCATGAGTTGCTTCTTTAAGGCCTTCGGAACCATGGACACCGCCGATGGTATCAGAACACCACTGCAGAACACAACCTCCTGTTTTGCGGCAGAGCAAATACAGATCGATGCCCAGGAAAATTTTTTGACCTCATTGAAGCCGCAACCATAACACTGCAACCTTTTTCTGATATCATCCACTTATTCTAAACGCCGAAAAGATGGCTCCCAGTAAGGCGACCTACCCCGCGTACCGTTGGCACTCCCCACTCAATCTAAAACCATGCAATGTCGAAAAAGGCATTGGGCCAGTCAAGGTATGTGTTGCTGCTCTGTCACAAGGTCCTGGTTTGGTGAGTAGCTGATCCGAATCGACATATCAGTTCAAGGGCACAGTCGATGAGAAGACCGGCGAGATTAAGGGAGAGTGAAAGTGAAATCCCCTGGGGCTACGAAATCAAGAGTATGCTCACGTAAAAGTCTTTACAGAAACCGAGTGTCGGCCATCAGGAATTACACAGGCCGCATACAGCTAATGCCTGTAGGATTGATTACACAAGATACCGTGAAAGTGAAAAGGAGAGGTCGGAGGTACCAGGTATAAGGTAGAAGAAAGGGGATAGCTCTGTTTTATACCATGTTGAGATCCGTATGCACAATGTGGAGTGGTCGTCCTTATATAGTGGATTCTTTGGCTGGAGACTAGAGTATTAATGCCCTGGGTACATAGCAAAAACTATTGATCATTGGCATGAGATTTTGGAGCAGGAAACCACGCGACTATGGTCGCATGAATATTTTTGTGTGTCTAACTCTCTGTTGGACAGTATTGCAGGATTTGAGGCGTGAATGGCAACGAGTAAGACGGATAATGCCCTTGCACTTATAGATATAGTACAATTGATCGACCTTTTCCTCGAGTATGTCAGGGCCAAGACACAATTTGGGCAGATTTAAGGATGGATGACCCGTACTTTACGAAGAGATGGCTTTCAAGGCGTCTTCACACAATGCCCTAATTTGAATCCACCTCTTCAGCAAGATATCAATTCTTTCATTCTCCCTTTCTCCAGTATTTGATTGCTGCTCCATTTTTAGGTCCTTCAATGTTTGGATTCTGCTAACGCTTTCTCTGAGATAGGTACCAACCCAACCATGAAGTATACTTGTGGTTTTATCCTTCTCGTCCTGAATGCGGCCCAGGACATAATTACGCCACCGATGGCCAGTCATGTATTTCATACAAGCAACAGCCTTGGTGCGCTGGCAGACGCCAGATGACGTTACCCTGTAGTTTCTATATCAAATGTTAGCATCTATGTTATGTATGGAGGTGATTTGAGACTCCTATACCCATAAAGTTGCCTAGAACGCAGCTCTTTCTTATGGACAGCTGTGAGCTCTCTATATATGATATCGTCGAGATAGACGGCATCCGATTCATTATCATCGAGCAAAAATCCGTCTTCGTAGCCTGTTAATACTACCCCAAGCATGAAAGGTGTTAAGGCTCACATTCGACTAAGAGGAAGTCATTCGGATGTGACCCGTAGCTCATGAATAACTCTTCACCCTTCTCTATATAGAGCATCAGGTTAGAGTGGGGTCTCCTAACATTTCGTCTTATGTATTTTTGGGATGACCAATCTAGGCTTCATATTTCAACACTCACCAAACTGCTGTGATGCTTTAAACGTGTACTCCTGTCCGTCAAAATCCACTTCGCAAGGCTTCACACTAAATCAGATCGCAACTTCATGGTGGCCCTGGAATTAGACAAAATACTCACTGCATTATCATCATGATTGAAGTAATCCGCAAAAGGGACCAAAGCTATGGCATCATTCCAGTCTTGGGGCTCGCTCTTGCCTGGGGAGACATAGTAGAAACTTCTAGTATTTAGAATGAGCCAATGATAGGAAAATGAATCCCAGCTTGTGTCCGGCAACACCGAGACAACGGCCATCCACGCATCCTGAAGTCTTTTTTCTTGATGCGAGATCATATTAGTATATCTGTGCTCATATGCCCTATCAGCGCCTCCCTTCTTGAAGGCAGTCCAGGATCCAGAAACAGAAGGGGGCAGAAGGCTTTTGTCAGCCGGTAATGCTTTCGACCAGAAGAGTGGCAGAGTCTCTTCAAATTCAAGCCTAGAGGGCCAAACCTGACGCCAAATATCCCACTTTTTCAGTATAATGGGGTCACCATGGGTGAGAAAGGCAGCGAGGATGGCATGAAGGGATGTCCCATCGGGAAACAACCGAACGAATGAGAGCGGAACTGAGTCGATTGTTAACATTGCGGATAAAGGCACTGCAAGCATCGTCTCGCCGGCCTTCACTACGTCAGATGAGTGTGTTATGCGGACAAAAGATTAGCGTACGTACATGGATTCTTCTCGTGGCTACCATCCCTAGACGGCGACCTGGAATATACGCCGGGGCCACGCCATTGATTTTTATTCCTTGAGACTCTGACCAACGTATAAAATCTACGTGCTCAGTTCCCAAGGACATAATTGCGTAGTCTATATTATAAACCCGGAGGGGGGGGGGTTTTTTTTTTTCAAAAAGACAAGATCAACGTGATGTGCTGAAGTATGATATCAAAAACAAACGCTAATTAGTTTGTCCGTGGCGGGCGATCAACGCTAGACCAAAAATAGTTAGTTTTATGCCTTTTCACGTCCCACTTAACATAATTCAGAAAATACAATTCTTTTCCCTTGTTCCCCGTCTTAACCAGCTCGACTTCACCTTTCTCTGTGGGTTCATTCATTCTACATCGTCTCCGGTCCAATCCGAGAGATAGTGACCGGCTCTGCAAGATACTCGATGTAGTGGACTTTAGACCAGCCTGGAACACTTTATCTCAATACCGGAACAGTTAGTATTTGATGTTATTTCCCATATTCTTTGGATCCGAGCTCATCATTATCTGCTTTGACAGTACATAATGTCCAAAATCTTAGATGAGAACGAGTCCAATGGTGACCAGGTCGCTAAGCGTGCTCCCCTCGACACCAATATAGATCGTGATTCGTCTTTGAAATACTGGAATGAGACGCCTGCAACGGCCAATGCCATGCTAGGTGACCTCGGGAATTTTCCTTGGTATTCACGTATTGATCTGCGCGGCTCCGCAAATTTTCTAGCTAAGGTTCGTCGTTTATTACCAATTACTGTGACCCATGAAAGGTTCAGGCTCGGTGTAGATTGTGGTGCAGGTATTGGTCGCGTGACCAATGGTTTTCTCCGGCATGTTTGTCAAGTTGTGGATGCAGTGGAGCCGGTTGAAAAATTCGCTTCTGTTCTACGACAAGAATCGCAAGGCAAAGATGGGGGCAAAGATGGATTGATAGGAGACATCTACGTCACTGGTCTGGAAAGCTGGCTACCAACGAAAAAGTATGACCTGATCTGGTGCCAATGGTGTGTTGGTCATATCACAGATACTCAATTGATGGAATATATTGTACGCTGTCGAGCTGCTTTGACAGAAACGGGAATAATGGTCATCAAAGAAAATTTATCAACAGAGCCCACTGGAGCTGATATGTATGATGACCTGGATAGCAGCGTGACACGGTCGGACCAGAAATTTCGAGAGATTTTTAAAGAGGCAGGGATGATCTTGATCACCTCCGAGATACAGACTGGCTTTCCGAAAAAGTATAAACTTCTGCCAGTCCGATCCTATGCTTTGCGGCCGCAGATTAGGTGAGACAGCGCCAACAATCTAGCTCAGGGGCATTTCTACATCCAAGTCCATCGCATCGTCCGTATTCGTCAACGGAGAGATGGAACTACGGCTCATTATTACCCATCGCGTCAAGTCTGGTCAGACAATCTCAATCAACATTGTATGTATTGGTTATTATTCCTTGCCCGGAAACACTTCTCACGAATAAGAGGAAGCTGAGACGTGGCTGGTGTACTGGGACCTCGTAACTATATCCTCTTGCAGATCCCATCACCTGTCTATCGGCAAAATACTCTACTCCAAAGTGAAAGATTAGGCTTGTAAGGAGTTGCTGACAGACCTAGTGGTCTACCTCATGTTTCTGTACACATATATGAATTTCCGTAATTTAATATGGATTGGTTCTTTGCTGCCACCCCTTCAATGTTCGCTCGGAACGGTTCAGTACCTTAAATGAATATTGTGCTTCGGAAGCACCTCAGAGCTTCATTATTGCATGCTCAACCAAGGAAAAAAAGTATGTTGTTATCCGATCAAATATCGGAAGGCGGTACTGTTATATATATCCATGGATGTCTATCGTGTCAACACCTCTGGCTCAATGCCTAGTCTTTCATGCGTCCAATGACTAACTAACGAACTCCGTAGCCAATCCATATGTGGTTAGCAAAGAAGCCAGCATGTTTGACTTTCAGGCCATGGCAAAAACATTTCAATAATTCTCAGAGTTCCACATGTTGCACGGAGGTTCGCTCTGATGGAGGAAGTCAATTAGCTCGTTATCAGTTGATTCGGTATCCGCGGTTGCAGTGATGAAATCTTTAGGTCTCTTTGAAGGGTCATGTGCACAAATTTGGCATTGCTTTAGGAGGTGTATGACATCCGACCTCAAAATTCCATAGTATGATATGCTGACATCTCTCCAAGTGTAATCCCAGCCAGCGTGACCGTTATTTTCGTGAACATATTCTACCACGTCCGCAATCATGTCCTCGGTAACCACGATACGTTTCTGCGTCCCGTTCATCTTTGGCGCGGCGAGTAGATGCTGTGAGCCGTCTTCCCAGACGAAAGTCTTCCGAACATAATTTCGTCGACTGAACTCGCTTTGTGATATTGGCCGCTTGTGTGGATTTGTTAACCACTGGATTATATTATCTCTTTCCCCCGGAGATACACGGCGGTTATTTGGACTGTGGCGAATGTATTCAAGAAAGATTCCCTTCGTTTCTATGCTAAAAGTGACATGAGGCCTTGAGAGACTGCTCATTATGTTGGACTGAGTCGGCCAAATTGAGGATTCGACACTATCCTGGTAAAGGTGTAGTGCAAGCCTTCTGCCGGAGGCTATACGCGGCACGTACGCCTGTAGTCGAGACTTTACTCAATATGTCTCTAGGTGAGGGGCATACCCCTGCAGTCGAGCCTATAATCACTATATTAATCCTAGTCTCGACTGCAGGCGTACGCCCCTCACCTAGAGACATATTGAGTAAAGTCTCGACTGCGTGTGTACACCGTACCCCTCTCGACTAAGGTTGAGTCCTTCAAAAGTTACACTGATGACTCTTTTCGCGAGGTGACTTGACGTTTCCTTCATCTACATGCTCATAGTTTGAGACACATTTGTTTACCTGTGCTTTAAATCCCCCTTTGTCAAACCCTCAAATCGTGGCGATGGGCGCAAATACTAATACACTCGTTACTCTCCAACAAACCTCTGATATTGGAGTGGTTTGGCGAGCGGCAATTGATCGCTATGAGCATAATAGCATGACCAAAGTCGATTTTCTACCACCCGCAACGTCTGTGGATGACTTGGTGGACGCTCTGATAGACAAAGAGACGTCCTTCAAGAAATTCAGGCACAATGGGTCAAAGTCTGATAAGTTTAGGATAATTTTAGGGAAGATCATGAACCGCATCAACTTCGTAAGTGATGTGGTCGCGCAGGCAGCTGTCAATGTAAGCAATAAGCTTGCTCTCCTCAACGAATAGGAACACGGTATAAGAATGTTGAAACAGGCTTATCCTCCTAGCGTCACAATATTCATAGCTATGCGCTATTTCATGAGTGTAAGACACAATTCCGTTCTTTCATTACCTAAGTTCTGACAAGTCGTAGGCGATAAGTTCAGTATCGGCCGATTACGATAAAATCATCGAGTTTTTCGAAGACGTAGAATCCTACCTCAGCCGACTCAAAGTTCTTAAGTGGGACGAGTTGGACATGTCGACTATACCGGGGATGAAAGAGATTCTGATAGAAGTCCTTGTATCAGTGTTGGATCTTCTCGGAATTTCTGCGAAGTATATTAAAATGAAGCGGATCGGTGAGCTTGATGAATTATTTCGTTGGAGTGCCCGAAAATCCGACTGCAATTATTTTTGTGTCATCTCAAAATTTCCAATACATATTTCAATCATTACAAGAGAAACACTAAAGACTAAACTGACTTTCTAATCCCACTAGTGAAAGTATTTCGGACATTGGCCTCAGGTGTTGACGATGAGCTGACCGCTGCATATACCCGCTTCCATAAAGCGATAGACAGCGAAGCAGGTATTGTTAGAAATGCCACACTTGCAATGTTGAATCAACATTCAAAGGCAGCAGCGCATAGTAGCCGCGTCCTAGAAGAAACGACAGGACGCATGGAGAAACTCCTTTTAAGTATGAGGTCATCGTCGTATTCAGCTGTCTATCTAGAGATCTAATGATACCCTTGTGCAGGTAAAGAGGCCATCGATGAACGTGATAAAATTCTCGATGCATTGTCAACGCAAAGCTTTCATGAAAAGCAAAGAGACACTTTTGAAAAGCGCTCCGAAAGCACTGGACAATGGATACTAGAAAGCAGTGAGTTTCAGCAATGGTTCAAGGGCGACCAAAGTTCTACTCTTTGGTGCTATGGCGATCGTTAGTTGCTTTCCACAGTCGATGAATTTTTATCATAAAGCTAACTTGCGAGGTTAAGCCGGTGCTGGAAAAAGCGTTTTCACGTGAGTTTCCATCCGAATGGACGGCTCGGAGAAGCCCTGGATGTAACTCCGTAGTCCCAATAACAGAGAAGAAGACTTATAATTCATACAGATCAATTGCAGTCAGTTACGTCAACGATGCTACACAGACAATGAACACGGCGGTTGTATACCTATATATCGACCATAGCGATCCCACAACACACTCGGAACTCGGACTTGCAGCAAACATATGTCGCCAGATGGTAGAGCAGACTTATCCGATCCCTCCTTCAGCGAGGGATTTCCATGAAAAGAATGCGGCCCGTAAAAGAAATCCAACTGCAGATGAGTGGACATCTCTTATCATTTCTCTCTGTTCTTTGTTCTCTGAAACTTACATTTTTGTGGATGCGCTGGTAAAGACTTGCCTTAATAGAACGTTGATTGCAAGGAGCTACTTACGGGTAACTTAGGACGAATGCCCGACGAGAAATCGATACAAATTCTTGCAACCAATGAAGAAACTTGAAGGGTCTGTGCGTTTTCTCTTCACCTCTCGTCCTTATATAGACGATCTCGGTCAATTTGAGAACCTTACTCGACTAAAGATTTCAGCAAGCGATTCCGACATAGAGACTTACTTGGAATTTGAGATAAATAATGATAGTAGATTGTGCAAGCTTCTTGCGAAGGACCCGGGATTGAAGGACAAGATAATCCAGCTCGTGAAATCAAACGCCAATGGCATGTAAGTTGAGCTCGACCAATCAATTCCAGCTTACGAATCCGACTAAAATGATTTAGGTTTCTACTCGCCACTCTGCAAATGGACCTCTTGCGGGGTCATAACAATCTTAAAAAGTGCGGGCAACCATGGATACATTGTCACCAGACGTTGATGAAACTTATAATGCTACCATACAGCGGATCAAAAGCCGAGGTCCGCAGGATTATGAACTTGCACGAAAAGCAATTTCATATCTATTTTGTGCCAAACGGCCGCTCCATATTGAGGAGATTCGCCATGCACTAGGTATCGAAGTCGAAGACAGCTCTCTAGATGAGGACGCTCTTCCGGACAAAGACATTCTCCTTGAGGTCTGCATTGGCCTTATCAGGATTGATGAACAGAGCGGCATAGTAGGCCTGGTCCATCATACTCTTCACGAATTTCTTGCAAAACACCCAGAAGAACTTATTCCTGATCCCGACGACGAGTTTGCAAGTCTTTGTCTTACATACTTGTCGCTGGATACTTTAGAAAACGGGCCATGCTCAGACAAGGACACGTTGTCCCAGCGTTTGCAAGAATTTCGTCTCCTTGATTACGCCTCACATCATTGGGGACACCATTTCCAAAAGCAGTCCCCGGAACAGATAGACTCGATCCTAGAATTCTTGGAACAACGCAAAAAGTTGGCGTCATCAGTTCAGATACTCCATGTGACCCGACATCGAACCAAAGACTGGTTTGATCGTTATCCAAGAAACTATGGTCCTGTTCATGTTGCAGCATATTGGGGCCTGGGGAAGGTACTAGAGCTTTTATTGCAAAAAGATTTCGATATCGACGCGAAAGACAGCTATGGAGCGACGCCGTTGATTATATCAGCTGAGAACGGGCACGTAGAAGCACTTCGTACCTTGCTTGACAAGAGTGCAAGTATCAACGCCGTGAATCACCGTGGGGAATCAGCTCTATACTGGGCGGCCAGAAATGGCCATAGAGCAGTGCTAGAACTTCTTCTAGAAAGGAGGGCTGATCTTATAAAAGATAATGAGGGGTGGTCAGCTCTGAATTGGGTGATTGTCAACGGGAATGTTGAGTTGGCAAAAGTGCTATTGAACAGCAGCGTGGATACAGATTTCAGAGGAGATGGGTTAAACGAAGTTTTAATTCTAGCAGCTGAGGAAGGGAAAGAGACATTAGTGCAACTACTTCTGGACAATGGTGCTAACATCGATGCTCGGGACTGGGTCGGCAGTACACCCTTGGACTTTGCTTCAACAATTGGGCACGAAGGTACTGTACAAGTTCTTTTACGAAATGGTGCGAACATAAATTCAAGGGACAAATATGGCAATTCGGCGCTACACTGGGCGGTTCCGTATGAGGGGGTCGTTCGTATGTTGATTGAAAAAGGTTCCGATGTTGATGCTAAGAATGACGATGGGCAAACTCCACTTTGTTGGTCTGCTCAGAGTGGCTCAACAGCAGTGTCTGCGATACTGCTTGAGCATAACGCGGATGTTAATTCGCAAGATGTCGCTGGACTCACGCCTCTTCATAAAGCAGCCCTAGGAGGGCATGAACCTATAGTTCAATTGTTACTCAACCATGGTGCAAAGCCTAACATGAAAGATAAAGATGGATGGACACCTCTGCATTGTGCAGTTGTGAAAACCCATGACAATCTGGTACAACTGCTGAAGGACATAGTTGAAGACGGACAGCGTACGGTTGAATCATTGACATCGCAATGCCGTGATGGCAAAGAAAGAGCCGTATTGACAAGGCTTGCCAACGAAAAAGGCCAGGGAAGTATAGCACTCACTGGCCTACGTTACGCCGCACAGGAGGGCCAAGTTGGTAGAATTCAAAGCATGCTTGAGAAAGGAGCAGACGTCAACGCGAGTGATGCCGGTGGATTCACGGCTCTCGAAACAGCTGTCTACCAAGAACAGGTAGAAGCTGCCAAGATTCTACTCGAAAACGGCGCAGATCCGAATAAACTTGGCTCTAGTGACAAGCCACCTTTATCACATGCTATCGAAGGGAACGACGAGGATATGGCGCGTCTACTTATTGAATACGGAGCAAACATAAATGCAAGCATTGACGGCTCTACCATGATACACCTTGCAGTAGACAATGGGTATGCTAATATGGTGCAACTACTTATCGGCGCAGGAGTTGATATTCAAGCGAAAGACTCATCCGGACAGACTCCTATACATAATGCAGCTGTAAGTGGCAGAGAAGAAATAGCGCTGATGTTAATTGAGGCTGGGGCGGATCTGAACGGCCTTGACAATCGCGGAAGAACGCCACTCATGCTCGCTACAGAAAATTCGCAACACGGGATGGTGAGATTCTTCCTAGACAGAGGGGCATCTCCGGCAAACAAGAGTCAAGAAGATTACAGTGCCTTTGACGTACCCAAGGTTTCTGAGGACGAGAAGACGGTGCAGCCACTCATAAAAAGCGAAACAGGCTCGCACGACAATATTCAGGAAACATCTGACGTGCTACGCATTTCAGGTCCTGCCGTTGGCAACGACTGTTTGAAACGCGAATGAGATTCTGTGGGATTTATACTAGTGGCAAAGAATGCATGTTTGGAACGCGGTACATATAGGTTGATCTGAACACCCATTCGACCTTCTTTTGCAGTCGAACTAGGCAATTATCAGAACGTGAAAGCTACAAATTGGACATATCACCTATAACTTGGGGTCCCATTATGAGAGTCTATTAATTTTTGCATTGGTCAACGTTACGATTGCTGAATATTGTTATTACTAATATATGATTAACTCAAAAACTAAATTTACCCTATCGACATATATACTCTTTTAGATGATTACTATTTATGAACACACAGTCTAGCAATTCGTATGGGGGTAAGAAGGCATCAAGAATTACTCAGCAAAGTCATGGCATGGGTTGGAGCAACATTTGGCCAATCAGAGGTTGAGCCTGTTGCTTGCGGGGTCATGTTACTATTACCTTACGGGTTCGGGTGCCCTTGATGGCTGGCACGCTTACAAAAAGCAACTTATATATCGCCAAATGGCTAAACGAGGGCAATTACTCACGCTTGATCAGATCGAGAGCAAATTAGGATATAAGGTTGGCTCTTTGGAGAATGCCGAGGACGATTTCGGCGCGTTTTACTCTGATCTTACTGCTGTTTCCGAAGATTTATACGAGAGAGCTTTAAGGGAGCTTGAAGGATATAGAAAACAAAAGGCCCAAGAAACGGCTTGGTCTTATGAGCTTCTGCGTCCCGGCGAATCCAAAGTAAGTTGTATCGGCGATATTGATTCATATCGAATCTAGTCCCGTCGCACTGACTATAATGCAAGGTTATTTCGGCTTACGGGAACACTACAGTTGCAGAATGCACACATAACGTTGGTCTCTATCGTTTTTTTATTCGTATATATCATGACTCCGGCTTTTGCCTACGTCTTCGATTTACCGAAAGCGAAGCTTCAAGGTTCATGACCGTCACAAAGGTATTACATACATGGATATCCACTTCAGTCAGTACCCAGACTAAAGAGGTTGATAGTTTCAAAGAGACAATGGCTACGAAACATCATCTATTCTCTTTAATCTCCCGCGAGAACTCCGTGACAAGGTATATGAGTTCTTAATTCCTAGTGGCGAATGGAAAATGGGAGATGTTGATGTATTCAATTCGACCACTTTCGTTGGGGCCTTGGGTGATCCAACCGGCTTCTATTTTCCACTGAACAATGATCTCAGTATTCTCCGGGTCAATAAGCAGATACGCCAGGAAGCGCTTCCTATAGCATATCGCAGGACATTTTTTCGACTCGACGATATAGACGATTTCATAAAGGTAGCCATTTCCATCGGCCAAATTGGTCGAGCAAATATCCAATCAGTCGAATTCTCTTGGGATAGCCGGAGTGACATTCGCCACCGAATGGATCAAAACCCGGGCTTTGAGGATGATTGTTCCCAGCTACCTACTCTTCATGTGCCGAGATGTGTCCAATTATTGAGGGAATGCCACAGGCTAGAATTTCTACGTCTCTGTTTCGAACCCGATATGATAGCGAGCATGTCTTCCTTGGAGTTCCAGGCTGACCCTGGAATCCGTGAGCTCTCCTCGGTGCACGGCATCCGAAGGGTAGAAATTCAAGATACTAATTGCGAGCCGCTGGACCATTACGAAGCAGTCCAATGGCTTAAACAGGAATTGGAATCCGCCGGTCCTCGGGCAAGAGTCTATGATGATCAACAATATAGTCAGCTATAAGCTCAGTGTGAAAAATTTCGACATTGATTTGCAAGCCTTGTGGCTTATGTCGTTTCTTTTTGGTGGGTTCAAATGTTGGAACAAACTGTGACATGGGCATTGGGAGGGTCGTCTTCTATAATTATGCTCTAGCTTCAATGCTGCTCCATCCCCCCCTCTCTCGCCCTCTCATTCCTTTTCCTATCATTCATTTTTTATGTATGTATCTGTTTAATTTTCATTCTTGACTCTCTTGTTGTTGCTATCACTACTTCATAGTTAATAGGAGTGAATCGGATGATAAATAACCTAATATTCTCGATTGCCATATCATTGAGGTGCATTGTTGTATCTAGCCGCAGTTTCATGAGTTTGATCTGTGAACCACACCAGAAAGTTCTTGGTTGGATATTCAGCTGACACAGGCTCGAAGAGCATCTAGAACCTGTCGGCGTATAAATAGCATCGTATGCAAGGAACCCTCGAAGCTGTCAACCATATCGACCGTTCCCTAAATAGCTTGACAGTCCGCTGTTGACGCAAGTGTAAACGAGGAGGCAGGGAGCCTTAGGTTTGCTGGCAGTCTTAGTATACCCACAGTCCATATACCTAGAATGGCATTAGTAGGGTGGAATACTCACTGCTGGGGGATGTTGAGCATCTAAGCCTTTTCAGGAGAAGATTCTCAATGGTATTTCTACATTCAACAGTAGATATCTGAATGTCTGTAGCCTCGGTTAGAAGAACAGGGGCGACCGAATTAAATGCGCAGTATTAATTTGCAAGCACGAGAGCTGTGAGTTCAATATCCATCACCTGCTTTGTACTGACGTCCAGCAGCCCATGCTCTATATACTGGATCCGCACCATTCTTCAACGCTTCTTTCTTCAACCGCGCCAACTCTGCAGTCTTCTCCTCCACTTCAGCCGTCAACAAAATACCCTGGCTATCATCCTGCGATGATTTATAATCCGCCATTTCATCCAAGCTCAACCTAATACGAGCATCTTCATCCAACGTCCCCTCCATCTCCTGCCATTTATTAAGCTCATCATTGGCGTCGCGAATTCTCGACAATGTCCGATAATAATAATTTACCTCTTCCTCTCCACCAAAGCATATCCCAAAACCATCACACAAACAAGCATTCTGCGATGGACACGAAACCTCCTGGCCTGTAAAAACCAAGTGCCAAATATACTCCCATACCCTGCCGGACATCGTATCCCGCAGACCCGTATTGATCAGCCACTGCCTATAATGCACAAATCTCTCTCTCGGAATCGTGTGTACACGTTCCCTCGACAGTGCAAACTGTGCACAACACGGCTGGGAGAGCACTTGCGGGATCTCCATATCTGGAAAAATCTCACTCCAAGCTTTTGCGATAAGTCTTTCTTCCTTTTTGCGGATGTCCTCGTCAATGACACCAGGTTTGAGATGCTCGGGGCAACCAGGGGACCACATGCAACGCATATTCATGTATCCTTCGCGGGTGACGCGTTCTAGGCTTATGCGACGCAGCATCTCGGCTGCATCGAAATCAAAGATTTCTTCGTTGTGCCATGCAAATTGATGCGCATGCATGAATGCCATTATATCTGGCAGGTTGTCGTAGTTATCAATGAGATACGTTAAATAGACCATCGCTTCATGCCCTTTGTTCTTTGGAGGGTGCAAAGGCGCGGTAGGATCATCAACCACATAGATAGAAACATCCCAACCAGTGCCCTCAAGCTCTGTTTTTGCCCACGCAGTATCTTCTTGCTTTGTCTTCGCCATAACTAATGCCTTGGAATAATGCGATCCTTGACTTTTGGGAACACCAGGCAGGAATGCGCTAATATTGAATGGAGGTGGAGAGCCATCTGGCATATATGATACAGGCCTTGTAGAATGAATGACATCTCCTAGTCCAACCTTTTGGGGTATGCTGCGCAATTGGTCACCAGAGAAGAATAAGTGCCATGCTGCAATGATTAGGGCAAAGGTGCAGACTGATATGCCGAGGCCGGGCAGAGTGTAATTTGAGCGGTGCATGGCTCCGGATGGGTCGTTTGAGGTGGGGGCATGAATTATGGCCGCATTCACATCTCAACTCATTCAGTATTATAAATTAAATGGCATTATGGTGCTTCAGACAGTAGCGTTGAATGGACAAAAGAACGACGATGTCAAAGATCTTAAGAGTCTCTACGCCGTCATCGCAAAGACAGGGGTACAGCCACGTGCTAGTTCGAGATTGGCTTAGCTTAATACATTTGATCTCCGTTTGCGGGTCTTATCTTCCTCTCGACTACACGTACGAAGAATGCTTAAATCACGAATTAAGAGAAATACCGGCAGAAGTTTTAAGGCGTCTATCCTCGGATGGGAGTCAGAGCCAGAGCATCAAGGGGATGAATGTGAATGAAGTATTGACTTTCGTTTCTATTCATCTCTGATTGAGTTGGTTCCATTGAATAGCAAAAGTATGAAATTCACAAGAGAAAGCGTCGAGTAACGTATATTCTTCATGATAATAATTAAGTTCACAAGAAGGAATAGGATAAGCGGGTGAGGGGTATGATGCAAGTTTGAAGAGACAGGTTGTGAAAAGAGGGAAGAAGGAACGCCCATAGACGATATTATTCGACGGCATTGAACACTAGACAAGAGAATAGGGAATGCTATGCTTTTTGATCAAGTGCTATACAAAATGTGGATGAATTTCAATCCGTATCATCATCGTTCATGTCCTCGACCATTGGGGCTCGGGCTTTGCCTTTGTCTGTCGACGAGGAAGTCTCTTCAACATCTCGACTGGACGATTCTGGAATGCCATTATCCTTTTTGGTACCTTGCGCTGCGGTATTGTCGTCACCACCCCATTGAAAAGAAGGGCTAATTCTGTCATATTCGTTTCTGGTCTGTTCGGTTTCGTTCGGTGGGCTTGACTCGCTATTGACGGGTACTGACGGTGTTCCCTGGTTTGTGGGCTCTAATGGCTGAACATCCTCAGAGACACGTGGAGTAATAGAGGCTGGTCGAGAGTCAGGAACAGCGGGGGGTACTGGAGCGGGAACTCCTGCAGCCGCTGTGGTGGTCGAAGGTTCTACCCGACGAAGAGGAGTCAATGTCCACCCCTGTGGGAGTGTGAGCCCTTGTGGAAGTCGGCTGTCACCAGCAGGAATTGGAGTCGCCGAGCGACCATTTAATTGATGAACAGTGACAGGCGAGGCTGTTGACGTTGACATCGTTGTTGTGGCCGCCGTCGGGGGAAAAGCAGCGGACGTTGTTTGTGTTTGAGAAGGTGGAGGGTTCTGTTGTGCGGTTCGTAGTCGTTGAAGCTCGTTTTGGAAAGCACGTAAAACATGTAATTGCTCTGCTGTAGCTCGTAGGCTTTGGTATTCCTGGGTGATTTGTTGTTCGAGATTTGCCAGTTGCTGCTGGATACTCGCTAAGTTGGTTGGCATCGCCGCCGGTTGTAAAACATTTAAATCTTGCGGAGGTGGTTGAGGAATCTGAGGAACCTGCTGAGGCTGATGCGGTCGACCGAAGCCAAAACCAAAACCAACCTGCTGAGCTCCCGGAGGCATCTCTAAAGGCGGTACATTGTTTCCATGGATCTGTTGATGTAAATTGCGGAATACATCTCCCCGGCCGGCACCAAAGCCAATACGAAAAGGTCCAAACTGATATATCCGTGCCTGGGGTTGGCCATTTCCAGCTACATTATTCGGTGCAGCTGGTTGGTTAGGACCTGGTTGCGCTCCTGGAGCTGCATTTACACGTCCATCGTTGTTTGCGTCATTTGCGAGATACTGCCGGTTTGGTACAACTACCGGTCGCCGGCACATTGGACAATTCTGCTGACGCTCCAACCAGCTTCTGAGACATGCAAAATGAAGGATATGACCACAAGGAAGCTTCTTTGGCCGCAGTCTTTCTGGAACGGTTCGTCTGTTACCCTCGCCTGCTTGTTGTTGCCACGGCACCATCTCTTCTCGGCAAATGATGCAGGTATCTTCCCTAGCTATTTCCTCCGCCGTTGCGTCAGGGTATCTCTGGTTCATATCTCTTGTCGCGGTACGGTATTTCATGAAATCAACAAGGCGTCGGCCGAATGAACGGATGGTGATAACCACATCTCTCAAGATATGAATGGGGAGGCCATAGAAGGCGAACAAAATGGCGAAGAAGGTCAAATATACGACCAGCTTGCAAAAATCAGTTATTAGGTCCAGGTAGAATACCCAGCGACCCTTTTCTTCCCAACCTGGAATGTCGAGCTCCAATTCATCCACATCGTTTTCATCGGGTAGATTTTCGGGAAGCCCTTCGGAGCCAGATTCTCGGTGTTCCCGTATTGCTCGTTCCCTGTCTGATCGAATTTCGGCTCTGCGCTCTGCCAATTTGACCATTTTCTGGCGGTGCTTAATGTATATCTCAACCAGTGAGATACAGTACCGCGCCAGCGTCGATGTAGATAATATGGTGAGGATAGCAAACTCAAAACCAAACATGACCATCATGTCCGCGCGGGCTGTCTCCAAAACAGTCCTCACCGCATAATCCAACATGAGGGCATCGTAAGCAACGGACAATACGAGGGAAGTGGCGAGACGACCGTGGAACAGGCGAGGATTTGCTGGCGGTTGTTGTTCAAGGATTTCAACTCTGCCTTCACCTATCCAACCCCAAACCTTGCCCACAAGTAGACAGACAAACATAACCAGAAACCAGACACCTAATTCCCCGCGAAATATAGTCATAGCCAGGCATGTTTCTGTCACGGCGAACCACGCCTTTTCATATAGTTGTTCGGTCTCGATGGGGCGCAACTGTCCGTACAGGAGGCGCTGGGCGCCGTAGAGGAAATATCCGGTAGCCACAAGAAACAAGTTCGTTAGGATCTGTTCCCATCGCACTTGTCAGTCCGGTGAGTTCGTTCTGAGCCGATCAGGAGCTTACTGACCATAAGATTGGCGCTACTCTGAGAAAGATAGACGGCAGCTGCATAGAAATTAGATCGCTGGTGCAATGCCTTTAGAATTACCCCGGCAGCCAGGGTCACCGAGACCTAGATAGATCGTCAGTATGTTGTTAGTCAACTTTGTGGTGGTGATGACCTCACCCCAGCATATGCCGCTAATCGCATGCTGGATTGCCGCTCAGAAGCTCAACAGTTACAAACGATCATTGGTCGGAGCAGAAATAATGGTGAAAGACACACTCGAGTTAGGAAGGCATTCTTTATAGCTGAAATGAGCACAAAGGCGATGAATCGCAAGTTGCGCAGCAGGTCAGATCGATGGAAGGAGAATTGGAGAAGCTGTCAAAGTCGCGTGTCGAACAAGCCAGCTATCACTTTTGGCTCGCGGAGTTGCCAGTTCCCGATTCTCCATACTAACAGTACCCCGCTTATGTCAGCCAACAGCCCTTGCATCGTAAGTTGTTTTCTGCTACGATTTCGCTATGGATTTAAATCTACAATAATTATGATTTTGCGAACGTGTACTCTCAAGAATTCCATTTGTAGGCGAGCTCGAGGGAGATCGTAAGCCGACTCCAGCACGTGATCGCCGATGACGCGGTATCAAATAACCGGGCAATTCTCCTTGGGCGATGACTCGCATCCCTTGAAACTGACATCTCAAATCCTCCGACCACGAATTGTGATGTGAGCAACACTGCAGAGGGCCTATACAAGCTGTAGAGCTCTTGGGCAACATGACGAATTGCGTTTGACGAATATATCATACTACTGCTCTATATGATTGTTTTGTTTACTGCTCGGAGTGTTGAATAACGGCAACATGACCCAGCGCCCACTATTCACGGCATCCCGCTTGCAGGCAGCAACCTATCTGCTCGGTGTCTGTCCTTTCTCAATTGCCTTTCTGGTTTTTCTCAATTCTTCCGTGTCGTTTGTGGTGACAGATTTGATTGGGGTTGAGAAAGGTGAAGGCGATGCGGTTGGATCACTGGGCTTTGCGGATGAGTTATTAGCTTTGATTGCTTGTCCGGCTTGGGGAATCCTGTCTGATAAAATTGGAGTTCGATATGTGAGTTGTACGCGAGACGTTGGTTGTTATAAAATACTGACCTGTACTTAATCAGGTCTGCACTATCGGTTACACGATCATTGCTTTGTCATTGGTTCTCTTCGTACAAGCTTCCAATGTCTATCCACAACTTCTTCTCGGTCGTTTACTCTTCAGCCTTGGAGGCTCGGCTGTCGCGACCATGGTGACAGCTACTCTACCGACAATAACAGGGGGCGATCTTCCTCAAGGTGGCTATCAACGGCGATCAAATCACGCCTGGAGACCATCTCTTTCGTCGGAAATCACAATTACGCCTTCACGATTCGAACGGAGCCGGTCGCGAGAACAGATCCCCGAATCGACTCCTACTTCCTCATCTTCCCGCCTCGCCGGTTTTGTTGGGCTGTTTGCAGGTTGTGGTGCGCTGATCTCGCTGGCTGTCTTTCTACCTCTTCCAGCATACTTTGAGAGATCCGGTTCATCGCCAGCCCATGCGATCCAACAAAGCTTCTATGTCGTTGCATCCGTAGCACTGTTAGTTGCATTCGGCTGTTTCTTTGGGCTCCGAAATCTGCCTGGCGAAGGAGAAAAGCGTATCCAGTCGCTTTGGCAGGGCGCCTACACAGACGAAGGAAACCCCGAATGTCGGCCAAGCACAGTTACTGGCTACGGCAAAGATCTCCTCCATGCATTCAAACTTGGCTTTCAACATCCCGATATCTGCCTAGGTTACGTTGGCGGGCTCGTTGCCCGGGCATCTTCAGTTGCAATATCTCTTTTCATACCATTGATCGTCAATTATTGCTATCGAAGGCTCGGTCTTTGTCAGGCAGACCAGGACAAAATACCTTCAGGGGGCCTCGGAGATATCAAGAAGTCATGTCCAGAAGCTTATATACTGGCCTCCATCCTGACCGGCGTATCACAGCTGATAGCTTTACTTACTGCGCCTATATTCGGCTACTTGTCTGAAAGATCGCATCGGTACAACGTGCCATTACTCTTTGCTGCAATATCGGGTGTAGTAGGATACATCACATTTCCTTTGATATTCAATCCGCAACCTGAATCACCGCATGTAAGTGGCTGTGTATTTATCATGGTATCTTTTATCGGGATAAGTCAAATCGGAGCAATTGTTTGCAGCTTGGGCATTCTGAGCAATGGCGTTCTGAATGTCAATGCCAACAACAAGCACCAGGAAAGCGCAGGTACATCACAGGAGCCAACGGGCTTAAACCAGGACAATGTGGAGAATAACCCCCAGACAGAACATGACCCACTTATCGCCAAGCCTGGCGAGAGCCTCTCTTCTCAAGATCTGAAGCATCTGAAGGGGTGTATTGCAGGCATATACTCGCTGTATGGCGGAGCGGGTATCCTTATATTGACGAAGCTGGGTGGCTTGTTCTTTGATAAGTCTTCGACTGGGGCACCTTTTTACATCATGGCTATCTTCAATGGGATCCTGTTTATTACTGGAGTTGGATGTATTGCGTGGCGATCTCGAAAAACTCCATGAGATTCACATCGAGATTTAGCGTTGGTGATCTTTTCGAGTGTTGGACCTGCAGTCCATGAGTCCATGTGTATTCCAATTTGACTAGACAGTTCGACTAAGTTTTTTTCAATTTGTTATCGCCCGTTGTAGAATTTACCAGAGGATTTCCATGTGAATAGTAGACAAAGATGGAGTCTAATTCACGCTTACATATATAGGTGTACCTAAAAATGTTAACCATATATTAACGATCTTCTATGTGCCCCCATTCAACCCCGCATCAGATCTCCACCAAAAAGTCCGGACTCCAAATTTATTCACACCACAAACCTTAACCAGACAACACCTCACGCTCGTTACAAGCTTAGGGTTTATCCAGCATCTCAAATTCAAAATGAATCTCGGCTTAGCAGAAAGCCTCCCCTCGCTCGTCTCGAGACGCTTCACGAACGCAAAAGAGTCTGGAAGTCTGCTCTTTTCAGCCACACATCTCGCCATATTAAGTAGTAAGCGGGGCGTGGACGTCTGTCTCCCTTCCTTTCATGTATGAATCATAGAGATAATTAATCTGAATGTATAGTATCAACTCCGCTACTGCCCAGCCCTCTCCAAAAAACCACAAAAACAATCCAGCCAAAACAAACCTTCAGAGCCCAAACCAGACCCCTTTGAAAATCCAACTGGAGATTTACTCATCGCCAATGTATCGCTGGGACCAGCAGGTGAAAAGACTCACAATTTGGTCCTGAACAAGTACCCTGTTATACCGAATCATTTCATCCTCGCGACGAAACAATTTGAGAAGCAGACTGATTTGTTGGAGAAGGAGGATTTGGGGATTGCGTATGCTTGTTTGGAGGCTTGGGCCGATCCTGGCCATGGGCTGAAATCGAATGGAGAGGAGGAAAAGAAGGAGGAGAGAAGGTTATTTGCATTTTTCAATTCGGGGGAGGAGAGTGGCGCTTCGCAACCACATCGACACATCCAATTCCTTCCAATCGAGGATATGCGTGATCAACAAGAAGATGCCGAGTCAGAAAAGCGCTCTGCATCATGGACGCCGTTGATTGATTTGCTGCTGACTACTTCGGCGGATGTGGAGACTTCTTCGAGTGGGATTCGACATCTGCGGAGTTTACCGTTTCAGCATTTCGCGGTGCGAATCCCTGCATCACCGTCAGTCGAGGCTCTGCATGAGATGTATCTTTCTCTCTATCGTGCTGCGCTCCTCGCATCAACGCCAACGTTGCCAACTATAACAACGACGGAACAAACGCGAACCTCAGGCCCAGCTGCGATAAGCTACAATTTCGCGATGACGAGAAATATCATGATGATTTGTCCTCGACAGAAGGAGACTGCTAGTCTCCCAGGCCTTGGGCCAGATGCTGATGTGTCTCTGAACGGGACTATACTTGCGGGCACGCTAATGGTGAAGACGGAAGAGCAGTGGGATTGTCTGCGTGGTGATGGGGAAATTATCAACGATTTGTTCGCGGAGGTTGGAATTCCTATCTAGTTTTAAAGGCATTGGCCTTGCACTTTCTGTATATATACATACGGTATAAATAGAATAATTATAAGAAAGAAGGACAGGAGCGTCCGGTATAGAAGATTTTATTTCATCTCATTTCATGACTACGTACGTCTTGCGACTGATCTTGTCTGTTCTTGGAATTCTAATGTACATCTGGGCTATCTACTGGGCTCTGAAGCTATTGATTGGAAAAGAAAAAGAAAAAGAAAAAAAAAAAAAGCAACCGGTACTCCCCTCGGATCTCAATGGTATCATCTTGCCTTGCCGATACTCCTATTTAGCGCCCTCCCGGAGACCATATCTTGATTTGAAAGGATTGGAAAAAAGAAAGAAAACGAGCCCAGAGGAAAAGTGAGTTTTCGTCCAGCGTGGTGGACTTCAGATTCTCATGATTGGACGTTTACTTGCAACGAACCACGGATATATGAGAATCAGAAGGAGCGCTTGCGACGAGTGAGCTCGAACCACTTGCGCTTGGTAGTCGAAGCGCCGAATTGATATGTGCCACCCCATGCGACCATACGCTTCGCGACGTCTCTCCAGGGAATGTTCGCCTCGACGCCTTCGGGCAAGGTCTGCACAGTGTAACGCATGTTGGGACGATGACCGGCGATAGTTCCGCGGCCACCAAGATGCATTCTATTGAGGCCGTCGATAGCATACTTCATGACGACTCGAATGAGGAGGCGCTTCTGTATACGTTGTCAGTAACAAGCTCAACCAGATAATGAGAAGTGAGCAAACAGGAAATGAAGGGAATACCCACGTCAATATCATGCCAAACTGGCTTGCGCACACGCTCGTGCTTAGCCTTGGTGAAGTTGCGGAAACGCCCACGAAGAGTCGACTCGGCATCGGGCCAATTGGCGATTGCCTTGATTTGGCCGTAAGACAGCTTCAGCTGCTTGCCCTGAACGAGGTAGCGATCCTTGGCGAGGTTGTCACCCTCTGCTGGCAGGGATATCTTTTGCATAGCCTGTAGCTTGTGAAGAGGGATGCTGTCCAGTACGGTCTGACGATGGTACCCTGCGGTAGAAGCACCAGATGAAGAAGAGGAAGAAGAGCGTGAAGAACGAGAACGTCCAGAGTCCGAGTCACTCGAGATGCTGCGGACGTGTCCTGGCTGGTGTTTAACTGAAACAGTAGATGTCTGTTCTTCTCCAAGCAAGTAGCGAGGTGCTCCTGCAGTTTGGAATGGAGGGGTGACGTAGCGAAAGAAAGTGGTGCTGCGGCCAGAAAGATCACCTCGGAGAGGAGTACCAGGTCGAACATGCTCCGAAGGATGAAGGTGATGCAAGGAGCAGTCCGGGGTCACTGGACCGTTGCTCACAGTGTCCATGCATGAAGTCGTGATGTCAAATCCTGCCCTGGTAGTAACTGGCGTCGCGGCCGGCATGGTTGAGGTAGGCATGCTCGTAGAAAATGGCATCTGAGATGCTTCGCCATAGGTATTGTACTGCTGTGGATACTCTATTCCTCCATGAGCCCCAGCCGTGCCTTGGTTTGAAGTATGATCGTAAGCAGTGGTGTTGTAGGGGTTGCTATTATACGCATTGGCATAGGCGTTGCCATAAGCGTGGCTGCCGAAAGAAGCAGAACCATAGGGAGAGCTGGCATAGGAAGCAGCAGCGGTAGTAGCAGTACCAAAGTAATCGCCCCCATAAGAAGGCTGATATGACTGAGGCTGGTACGAAGTCGGAAAGATAGAAAAGTAGCCCGCAGTGCCACTGCTTCCAGCGACTTGAGTGATGATATGTCCGTCAGTACCCATAGTGATATCTCCAACCAATGGCAAGTGAGACTGGGAATTCCAGTTTGCGTTGAAAGGGTAAGGGAAGGACTGAACCGTCTCGTTGGTATTAACGGTGTCCACGGTGTCAGAAAAGTGAGCACATCCATATTGGTCGATGTATCCATTAGAGGACGAGGGTGTGGAGGGTCTGGCGCTTGCAAAACCTTGGAGACCAGCTTCGATGGTAGACCAGGCTATCTCGTGCTTGATCTCCTGAGATGGGAAGGGTTGAGATACAGGCCCAGGTTCATACTCAGGCTCAAGCTCATCCTCTTGCTCGTCATGCTCAGGTTCATGCTCACGATCAGACAAATGCTCGGATTCGTGCTCAGGCTTGGGCTCAGGAACAGAACCAGGCTGGGGATCAGCACAGAGGCAAGGAGACAGAGGCTCAGGATAAGCAATAGTGGGACTCATGAGGCTCTGAGGGATGAAGGGGGCATCGCGATAGGGATTTAGGGTGAAGGCCTGACTCATGGCGACAAAGCCAGGGTCAGGGTCGTTCCACTTTGGAGACATCATGGCCGAAAAACCCCGATGTCAACAAGCAGACGCGCTACAATACTGCCCTCCTCGAGGGTGTGAAAGATGGTAAAAATGAGAAGATGTAGCGAGAGGAAGTAAAATCAATATGATGAAGTTAATGACAAGAGAGACGAAGAAGAACAAAATATTCTGTCGAGGGTAACCGAAAGAACAGCCAGACAAGAAGGGTGGCTGGGGAGAGAAGGAGAGGAAGAGGGAAGAAGAGTTGGGAGGGCCCAGAAGTACTTGGAGGGGAGGCAAAACACAATACTATCTCCTCGTCGTCAGAACGGGTGGAATCCTCCTTTCTGATTGGATTTACCCGTTGCCCTTCGTCTTTGATATCAATTGGTATTGGGTGCTCGACATCGATCAACTGACTATTCTTTTCCCAACGTTGAGACAATAAGGCCAGAGAAAAATAATCGAGGATAAGATGGCCCTCTCTCAATATAAAGGAAGCAATCTCGCCAATAGCTTACACAAGCCCGCTAGCTTGACACTCCAGGAGGCCTGCACGACAAATACGTATTGCATTCCTGCATCTTTATCTTCTTTTCTTCTCCACACTCGATATCTACGTAGATATCCTTTCTCATATGTGTGCATTACCCTGTAGACGTCGAGGATCCACATGTCAAGAGCAGTCAGACACGTTAGTAAAGCTTACTTTAGTATAGTATTCTAGAAGATTTATTTTCTTTTTTTATGCTTCTGTTCCCGTCTCCGTATATTCGCTAGATGAAACTGAAAGAATCGAAATCGTAGGAGAAGTGACCTGCGTGCACAGCGGTTGCGTAGACACCGTCTCGAACCATTAGACCTATCGGAAATTGCCAGACGATATTCCGATCTCGACCTTTCTTCATCTCTTATGGATGATGCCTTTCTTTACTTTTTCACGCTCGGTTGGATGCACACTTGGGATAAATTTATTCTCCATCAGAGGAAAATGTCTGCGTCTCGTCTGATTGGGCGTTTTTCAGCCTTGTGGAGTGTTTTCATGCACCTCCAGGTCACATTTGACCTTATTTTCTTCTAGAAATGTCTCCAGCATGAGCGAGGTTTCCTTTCATTGGCGCTGGTGCAATATGATTGAGGGTGCATCAGTGAGACGTACGACTTTGTCCCTGTTGGTGAGTTAGACGCGCCAGGAGAATTTTTCCAGCTGCAACTAACCTTACTTTTTCTATTCAGAACGCCTGAAGAATCCCGCATACGAAAAAAGTAATACCGATGAAGGGAAGAGAAAAAGCAAATATGCGCTATACACGAAGAAGAAATATTCTAGAAGGAATGCAAAAGACCCAATTAGGGAATCGGAGTTGACTCAAAATTGAGACATCATGTCAAGGTCCCTTCATGGCTAGTGGCCGATAGCTTCATGAAATATTATCCATATCGTTGATCTTTGTATGACGCCGCATATGCTGCCGGGAATAACTGGTGATCGGGTTTACAGGTGTAGATCAACCCCAGATTCACGAGAGTCCTCTAGAGTCGGCGTCAAGAAGAATGGGTTACAAGAAAATATCATTTCTCGAGTGTTATCTCTTTCAGTTGCCGTGTCCACCCTTATAACCTTTCCGGCGACCTGCAGATACTACGTTTCTCGACGCAGCATGTTGTCGACAGCATATATGTCCTACAATGCACGACATCTTCTAGAATGCGCCCTGACGTTAGATTTCAGTTGTGATTGTAATAGCACTCAATATAACAGATCATTATGTAATATATCAAAATTCGTTGAGATGTACCGCAGATCGCTTGTGGTTCTAATATTGTCCGCTTGGATATGAGATGCGGCAAGGCAGCGTTGTCTGAGTCGTGGTATAAACCAGGTATAATCGACACTTTGCTCATGTTTAGTAGACATTGTGTATTCAGATGTCAAAGAGCAGTGTTTCCAATCTACTCTCTCTCAGATCGAATAATCTCATATGCAAACCGAACCTCGCGTATGATCAGTCTTTCCACCAGGCTTCAATTCAACAAAGACCGAGGCAGGGTCCATTCCACTTGTCCACGAGCCATCCCAGTGGCGCTTAGTCTCCAATTATCCAGCTGCCGGGTGCGCATCTTCCGACTTCCGCCGGACGCTTCTGGAGCGATCCATGAATAGCGAGACGCAGCGTGCAACAATGGCAGACGCACGGTCTAACCTAGTATTGAAATTTTGAACGAGGGCCTAGAGAAATTTAGGTTTCATATATGGTCTTTGCCGAACGCAACGTGGAATGTTGCCTCTAGCCTATACAAATTCATGCATTGGTATGACTTTTTGGACATCGAGAGCGAAGCTGAGCTACATCCTGAGAGCAAGTATGTCGACAATAGTCGATAGAAGGGAAACAAAATTTCAGGATCTTACCAAGTAATACCCCGACTTGGACCAGTAGAGTCAGGAAAAACCAAAAGCAATAAGATGGTGAATTCCATGTATGTTTTCACAGTGAAGGTGATGAAAGAAAACAAGAGAGAGCGGTGTGCAGAGCGGTGAAGAAGTTCTGCCTGACACTATGCAGCTCCGTCAAAGATTCCCCGCATAAAACAGCTGCTTCTGTCACTAATAAATACTGATATTCATTCACCTTTCTCTTCTTGCGCCTTATTCCTGTTGTGAACGACCTCTTATTTTCATATCATTCTCTCTTGAATTATTACTTCCTAAATAGGAAATTTTTGAAAGACTTAGGGCTTGCTAGGATCTGCGTGATTGGCTCCTACAGCATGATCACAACGACCCAGGCAGAGACGACATCATAGCCTCACTTTATTTTAACCTCGCCTCTCTTTCTTTCTAAAAACCACAACGCAATCTAGGGACACGAGAAACAAGTTACGATAAAACATTCACGCAGGATGAGCGCATCCACTGTTCTTGACGCTTCAAAAATGGGTGATGGAGACAACTCTCTGACTGAGGCAAAACAGACCACCTACATCAAAGTCGAGGGTAAATATTGGGTTTTCTGTTTCTCTGACATGACTCGGTATGCTAATATTGATCTCAGAAGCGCCAAAGTTCGATTTGGAATCCTACATCGCAAACTACAGAGGTATTTTTCTTCCTTCGTCCATCAGACAAATAACTCATAAGCGGTATAGGTCGCACGCGTTTCGAACGGTTGTTTCTTATCGGCAAATGCTCGGCTGTCCTATCCTTGGATGCCCTTAGACTCGCAGTTGCCGAAGCAAAATCCGGCAAAGACGTTGAACGATATGAGCTTGCAGTTTCGGCATTGAAGCAAGTAGCACCACACGACCCAGACGCAGTCCTCGACCAACGATGGGTGGATGTCACAAGACAGACTGTCAGGGCGGAGACGGATAAGCTTGAACATGAATTGAAGGGCTACAAAAATAACCTCATCAAGGAGAGCATACGTGTAGGTTAAGCTAGAGATCGGATCAAGGGATCAAACTGACTTGTATAGATGGGAACCGATGATTTAGCTTCACATTATCATGCTATTGGGGATCTAGCATCTGCGTCAAAAGCGTATGCTCGTCTCAAAGACAACTGCACCACGCCCAGTCATTTTGCAGCCATGCACCTTAAAACAATAAACGTCGCTATTGACCGGGGTGACTGGTTTGGTGTGCTGCAAGCTGTTGCTCGATACAGATCGGGACCAAAGCCAGAGGATGAGCAGTCCAAGAATGCAGCAAAAATATCTTGTGCATCAGGCCTAGCTCAGCTTGGTCAAGGAAGTTTTCTAGATGCTGCAAATCAGTTCCTCGGTGCGGAGCCCAGTCTGGGCGACAGCTACAATGAAGTTCTCACAGCAAACGATGTCGCCGTGTACGGTGGGTTGTGTGCACTAGCCTCCATGGATCGAAACGAGTTGCAACGCCGAGTACTGGAAAACAGTCAATTTCGAAACTACCTTGAGTTGGAACCTCACATCCGTCGCGCCATATCATTCTTCTGCAACTCTAAGTTCCGCTCCTGCTTAGACATTCTTGAAGAATACAAGGCGGATTATTTACTTGACATCCACCTTCAGCGCCATATTCCGGCATTGTATAACCAAATTCGGACTAAGTCTATTCAGCAATATGCCGTTCCTTTCAGTCGTGTTTCCCTCGATGCCATGGCAAAGGTCTTTGCGCCCAAGGTTGTTGGAGGTGTTGCGTCGCCTACCGAGATCGGATCACCATTCGTACAAGAACTAATCAACCTGATCGAGAACGGTACACTAGACGCGCGTATTGACTTGGAGAAGGGGTTACTCGTCTCAAAACAGACCGACCTGCGTAAAGATGTGATCAAAGAAGCCTTGGATAGTGTGGAGGAATACGTGAACGAGGCACACTTACGGCTCATCCGCACAAATCTTATCAATGCAGGAATAGAAATTCGCGCTACTCCTGGGCCCATGGCTACGGAGGAGCTATCAGGACGATCTCCCTGGTATTAAAGGTCGAACAAAAGCTTTTGAGGGAGAGACATGGGTATGGCTCAATGAATACGAAGACATGATTAGATCTTAGATCATACAATAAATGACATTATAATGACTTCTATCTTGATCCTGCGCACTAGCAAATGAGAATCACAGCTTAACCTCCGCCCGAGGAAGAAGTTTTATATCCTCAAACGGCAGACCGAGATACTCCCACATTTGATGAAAACTATCCACCATTAGCCCATGGAGCTTATTTCCATCAGCGCCTCAGAAGAAAAGTAATTACGTACCGATCACTACCAAAAAACGGTTCCTCTGCAACCGTCTTCCCTTGTTCATCAGTCCTCACAACCCAAAAAAATGGCGCCCCAAACGCCCCCCTATCCAACGCCTCCTGCGTCTTTGCAGTCAACTCTTCTTTCCATCTTTTGTCTGTCGTAGCTGCCGTCAGAATCTCATCTACCTGCTCACGCGAGAAACCTGCCTCCGGAGATGCAAGTAATTCGCGGAGTACGTCGGGCTTGGAGACATCCTGATGCTTGTACAGAAACCATTGCCAATAGAGGCGGAATGTATTTTCGAACTGGGCGGATGGATAAGTGTGTTTTATGTAAGTTAGGGCTCGTTGAGGCTTTTTACACCGTTAATATCACCTTTCGTCCTCAGAATATTTCAATGGCGGAGGGAATTTGGATAAGAATTGGGGGAGGAGGAGACCCACAAATATACTCAAAATAGGAAAAAATTTTGGCATGCTGAATGGCTCTACTTTCCAGTATCGCATTGCGCGCTGGACTTCGAGGCGGCCGAGTTTAGCTTTTGCGGGGAGGATCCAGGGGGGGTGGTTGCCTAACAAATCAGATCTCCCGTTCAGATTTGAGTATCTCAACAGGGGTGGGTACCGGAGCCTTTCATGATTCCTCCTAGGAAGATGGGATGCGTTCTGCACATAACGTTAGTTCCAGAGTCGCAGGCCTGCAACTGTCACTTGAGGAACTCTACGGGAGACATACTCGACACTAACGCCATGACTAGCGAGTACACTGCGCACTCTCTCCAAATGCGTAAATGCGAGGAATGAGTATGGCGATACTAAAGCCGATTAAGAATCAACAGTTATCCACAAAAACTAGAACTGACAGCTGTATTGATGTATTCCGATAGGTGGAGACGTACCGCAATCGTAATAAGCATGGATAATGCCACCCATCGTGTTGCTTGATTCGGTGGTTAGATATTCTAGAGTAATCAGCTGTGTGAATTGCGTGATTGATTAATGAATTATGGATTTGTGATCAGTAGCCGAGACGGAGCTTAATATAGCTATATGTTGTATGTCTCGCGCCCTTGCACGGATATTGCGGGTCTATGCCATATGGAGGTGCAGAACCTTAACTGTACGTACTACTAGCGGATTCCATGGGCCGAGGCTTAGTCTCTATAGACGCAGATTGCCCGTTCGGGGATTAAAGTCATTGAAATGTACTTCACCCTATGCTGATAAGAGTATTCAATCATCCATCGGAGCATTCTTACCACATAAGAATCTATGATAATAATTTTAACGCTTAAAATAAATCGAGTAAAGCAGTTAATAGAATGGAAACACATGTAAATATCGAATCCTAAAGCGGCATCCATTTCGGTTATCATTCTCACAGCTGAAGGTTCAGCCCGTCAACTTTCTTGAACAACATTGTCCTTCATCAGCTATACAGTCCAATCAACCGACATACAGCATTGGCTCTTGACAGAGAAAAGAATATGATAGGCGGAGGTACCTGAACGATCTCGGCCCGGGACGAAGATCCAATGGCTTGCAATAAATGATTACTGATCATTATTTTGACTTTACTTTTCTAGATTCTTGTGGTTCCCTGTGATAGTTTCTCACAATGATAATCACACATGGCTTAAAAGTTCTACTTGATACGATTCACCGTTTCAAAGTGAATAGAAGAGTCCCGAGTTATAATATCTGAGTTGATAAAGTTATTGGTTCTGTCTCTATCAGTGAGATTCTCGATTCCTCCCAGTTCGGGCCTTCACAGCTGATTACTCGAGTCCGAGGCGGATTATACCAGTTAAATTTCTTGTGTCGGTGGTTGGGGAGCAGGATGATGCCAGAGAAAGATATGACTAGTATGGTGCCGAGGGATCGGAAGGCAAAAACTGGATGTTGGCGTTTGTAGAAAATGGCCAGTAGAAGGGTCGTAAATCATTCATTCTCGTGAGTCAGGTTGACTAGGATATGGAAACATGATGGTGGAATCAGAAGAAGACTAAAGTGAGAGACAGACAAATTGACGCTCAAGTGCTGGATGTTAAACTCATAACTCGCTCAAACGTAAAGAAGTGACAATCTGACAAGCATAATCATAAACAAACGTCATCGTCATCATCATCATCATCATAAAACACCAGACACCAATGCCTGCAAACCATGAGAATAGGAATCACATCATAAGGAAAACCAAATCAGAAGCAAGTTCGGGAGTCTTGTCCAAAAGCTCCCTCAATCCACCACCCGGAGCAGTAATAACACTAACTCCCGATCCCGGACCATGACTGGGCGACGAAGGCACTGGAATAGGTGCAGGCGTATACACTGCCAACTCACGCATTTTGCAAGCCGCATACTGAGCCACAAGTTTACGCAATTCGCATTCCCGTAGCAAGGTTGCCGATGTCTGGGATTCTGGCTCGAAACGGGTTGTCTTCTCATATGTATATTGTAAGAGGTCGAGGAACATCTTGGCGTAGGCGTTGAAGCGGAGGGATTCCACATCTGGCGTTTGGTAATGCAGCGCGTGTTGGCTGTTGAGATCATCGTCATTGTCGGCGGGTGGGTCGAGGGGGTAGTCGACGAGTGAGGTGTGAAGCTTTTGGAGACAGAGTTGGGCGAGACCTGGGATCAGGTAACGGGTTGCAAAGACATACACCTTGGCGTGGAAGAGAATGTAGGGGACAGTGAATGTTTGTAAGGCGGTCGGTGTTGTCACCCCTGATCCTTGGCCGTGTTCTTGGTGGAAATAGTCGATTGATGCGAACTCGTTGAAGGATTTGATGCCTTTCTTGCGCGGTGTAGACGATGTGTGGCTGGCGAAGGATGTATCAATAAATGGCATTGTGTGCTGTTGCGGTGAGACGCGCGCTGGTGACGGGGGCTGTGCTGGTGGTGGCTGCTGCTGATTCTGCGACTGTAGTCTGCGAGCATTAGACAGTTTGTCCTCATAATCTCGCCTCCTCGAAAAGTTCTGAGAGGGCGCAGGCTGATCCCACCAGTCGCCATCATCTCCGTCAATATCTGCATCATCACCTGTATCCGTCTCAATAGCACAGTCAGGATCATAGTCATGGACTACAGGCTTGTTGACTTTGGGTTTGACCTCCTGGTCCTGGCCATCTTTTAGATCAAAAGGCGGAGTAGACGGAGGCGTCAAACTCTTTGGAACTGTGTCTTCAAAGCCATTTGCAGCTACAACTGTATCCTTTCGCTTCTTCTTTTTATCCTTTCTGCTGTGTCGTCTGGAAAGCGGGAAGGCTGGTTCAATGTCCTCCTCCAGTGGTGGTTGGGGTCTATCCTGTATGACTACCACTTCTCTTTTGTTTTCGACTGGAGGAGTATTTCCGCGAAGCGAAGTTCCATTCTGCTGCGGTGAATGTTCAGCCGGATGCGCGAAGGGATTCTCCCATTGATCGTCGACACCGGCTGTCTGGGTTATTGCCAAAGGTGTTTCCGCATATCTGCGAACGGGCGGTCTGGCATCGATGCGATCAGCAAATGGAGGTGGTGTCGGAGCTGGAGGAGGCAGAAATGAAGCTGACGACTGGGTTCGCACTACATTAATATTCTGCGGAGGCGACTGCTGCTGCTGTTGCTGTTGCTGCTCGTTGCTGTGAACACGCCCGTTAGGGGTAATCGATCTACCACTAGACCCGGAGCCGGAACGAGGCGAAGCTGTAGGTGGAGGCGCAGGTGCAGCAGTCGCTACCGAAGATGAATCAGTTGCCGATTCTGTCTTTTGCGCCGGCAGCGTGTAATTGCCCGTATATGCATATTGAGTAAAAGCAGTAAAGACCTCGACCTCCTCTTCCTCTAGAACGGCAATGCGATGTTTTGATTCCCTTGTGTGGCCATTGTTCATGAGCTCATCCAGAGGTCTCGAGACATGTTTGGCGAGGCCAGATTGGATGGTCAATTTTGTGTGCTCTTTACCGACGAGAAAGGTAAATGGGGGAGAGGAGATGAGGCTGTGATTGTTAGATCATGCTTGTGTTCTCGTATAGGACATGACTCGCCTCGTAAAATCCGGGATTCTATTCATTGTCGAAGAAAGAATCGCTACTCGGTAATAAAAAGTGCACCCCGGAAAGAAAAAGAAATAAATAAATGAAGATTTAGGACTCCGCTTCCCTCTCGCTCAACTCACCCAACCCGGTATTCGCAAAATACAGAAATCGTAGGATACAGCCAATTATTAAAGATCAAAAGGCATCGCGCGAGTTCATGCAAGAAAAGAGGAAGAAATGGAGAGAAGAATTTCAAAGAGCTACGGCGCTACGTGGGCAGCGTTGATTTGAGTCACTAAAGAGACTAACCGTTTCGCTCCGAGCACAGATCAACTTTGACCAGCCATCTGAATTTTAACCGGGATTATTATATTCTAGCTATGAGATATTGACGGAGCTAAACATGCTATGTGACTATCTAGTTGATGCGCTGGAAAGGTCAAACAGGGAAGAACTGTTTCATCCACCATACGCACAACAACATAGAGTGAGGCGAGATGGCGTGTTGAAATGTTCAAATAATCAACTGAAGCCACCGATTAGACAGTCCAGTCAACTGTATCCTGATAGCGAGGCGACACCCCGAGATTGACTACAACTACAAGCATTTTGGAGAATCAACAATTTCGGAGAATCGCATTGCATATCCGGTCCAAACACTCAATCAACCGTACCTCTTAGCTAGATAGCCCGTTGCACCCCCATCTTTTTATATGTACAACACCCAGGAAAAGAAATCATTTCTACATGAACAGCGAATCAATCACAACCTGTGCGGAGTGTTATTTCCTAGACGTCATACAAGGATCGAGTGTGATGTGTGCCCAATCTGAGCTTGCGAAATAGTCGTTTTTTGTAGACTCATGCCCAATGAAGTGGGTACTGGGTCTGTAGTTGTACATTGATAGCTTCACCGCTCATTGGCGAGTTCGTGCTGCGCGATGCAGTTTGTGTTGATGTCACTTAATACGCCTACTATTAAGTATCGACTCGAGAGAGAGTAATGAATGGTATGCAAATTCCATATTCTCTTTGAGGCCTTAGGCAGTAAACCAAATGCGCTTGTGTTTTGATTGGTTAGCATACATCCAGTTTCATTGGTTGAGATGTTTGGGATATTATTAATAATCAAAATGACTAATCAGCCCCTCTTGGACCAGGCATCAAGGCATCAACATGGTTACTTGACCAACTTAAGCACCACTCAAAATTATTATGTGTTTTCATCTATCTGGTCAAAATGGAGTCTGAAACCGAGCTTGCTCGTCACGCCTGTCTTCCATGCCGAAGAAGCAAAAGACGCTGCGACAGGAAAATTCCTAGCTGTGACCTTTGCATCAAAAAAGACATTGACTGCAATTACCCCGGTGCTCGATCATCTGAGAAAGACTCACGTACGGTGTATAGCCAGACACCGGATAGTCAGTCATGGCCGGAGACCAACCAGCCTTGTAACACTAAGGCTAGTGCCATCTACTTCATAGCACCACATATCTTTCGACAAGCTCAGCTTGAACTGGCCCGACCCGATATCGCAGTACCTGCAGAAGTTTCCTCGCTAATTGGAGACACACAGTCTATACGAGAGATTGCGAATACATTTTTCTTAACAACCTATTTCTGGCTTCCCATAGTGTATAAAAAGGGTTTCTTCTTTTCTCTCTTGAGTCCATGGACACAACGACAGACGGAGCTTAGTCTGCTCACTCTATGCATGAAACTTTGCAATACTCCTCCCTCCGAAGACGAAAGCCCTAATAACCTTCTTTATCGCACTGCCAAGAATTTCCACTATGAGGTAGAAAAAGCCGGTATGCTGTCGACCCAGGTGCTGCAAGCCGGGTTGCTTATTGCACTTTATGAGATGGGTCATGCTATGTATCCCGCCGCTTATTTGACTGTGGGTGCATGTTCGCGATATGGACTGGCCATGGGAATACATAAGAGCTGTTCTCCGACGTCTGCTGCCGGGGAAGAGGAAATGCATGGGCAGCGCTCATGGAACGAGGTTGAAGAAAAGAGAAGAGTATGGTGGGCTGTCTTGATTTTTGATCGGTGAGTAGTATGCGATCGTAACCTTGAATACTGCATGTGTACTGAGTTGACTAGGTTCCTGAATCTCAACGACCCCACAAGACCACTATCAACTGAAGATCCAACTTTCGATACGTATTTGCCAGTGGATGATACGTCATGGAACGATAGTGTAAGACCATCACCAAGCATTTTCATACAACTTGTTAATTGCTTTTCAGACCGCAAAACCAGGCGATGCGGTTAAAATATCAAATGGTTTCTCATTCAAAATAGGAGGTTTTGCCAGGCTAGCCCAAGCAACTTATTTGCTCAGTCAAGCATTTCGTTCTATCACACCATCAGCCGAGGTAGAAACTGGCATGGATGGCATTGATCAGTCGGCGCAGCTACGTCGAACCTTGCTAGCTCTTATACATGCTACAGATAGCGAAGCAAAAGTTCGAAGGTTAGATTTTTGTGCTTCGTCAGAGTTGGGTTTCAGGTCAGTCATTCGTGGAAATACATGGCGTACAAAACTTAACAGCATAAAGTGCCATTCTACTACTTCAGCAGCACCATTTTGAACGTTTGATTAATTTTGCACTGCCAGACGTGCTACCGGAAATTTCGCTCGAGAATTCCTGGCCGGAAACTCTTGAGGCCGTAGATCGGTTGACTAATGCGGCTATATTGTACATGAATCTCACGACTGCTGACGCAAAAAACGCAGACTGTCTACCGATATTCTTTACGCACGTTGTGTATCGGGTGGGCTGTATTCTTCTAATGCTTGCACGAGACACCTTTGTGGACAAAGGAATCGGTCAGAAATTGAGTATTGTCAAGAATTTGCTTTTACGAGCAAATGCGCGGTGGCGGCTTGCAGGTAGGTCATTCTTAAAAGGGATCTGTTGTTATATAAAAGACTAACAAGGTTCTAGGCATCTATGCAGATGTATTGCAAACTCGAGAAATCGAATTGGCAGCAACCCACCAAAAACCCCGACAATTTGCTTGCTTAGCCTGACAGACGGTTCATAAAAGAGCCCATCCGATTAAAAAGGAAGTTTGCTGCCGTCATGATTGAAATAGGCACCCCAGTCTTCCTTGGTCATACCGTTCAAGACCTTTACGCAGTCCGCAGCAGCTTTCTTAGTGGGCAAATTTTCTAGAGTTGGATTGTATTTTGCGACCCACTCTGAGAGATCGTCGCCAATATCGGTTTCGCCAATCCAGCCTGTTGCATCGTGCACTTAGTCGGGATTTTAAGCTATTTTTGAATCAAGGTACTTACCCGGATGAACGAGAGCAGCAGTAATACCCTCGTCTTTTAAAATAACGGACCATTTACGAACCACCCTATCAAGTTGTCAACATCTTGTTCTTTCAACAGATAATAAGTGGGCAAAGCAACTTACATGTTAAGCGCAGCTCTAGACACAGAATATGCGACCAGAAGATTCGGCATACGCGGCGCAACCTGAATTGAGCCGAGAACCGAAGTTACAAACAATGCCTTCTTCGTCTCACTCTTGCGCATAAGTGGAAGGAATTCGCGAAGCAAGTTAACTGGTGCGGACACGGTAAATGCGAGTTCGGACGTGAATGCTTCCATATCCCTACACGATGCCATTAGAAAGACCCGAATGCCTTTTTCCGAGAAAGGGAGAAAAAACATACATATCCTCAAAACTCTTCATACCGCTATAATTCACACCCGCATTACTAATGAGATGATCCAGTCCATTGGGAAGTAGCGGCTCCAAAGTCTTGGCCGCTGCACGAATACTCTCAACATTCGAGACGTCAAGATCGAGTATTATGAGGCGGTCGGTTTGGGGGTACTCGGCCCTGAGTTTTTGTAAAGCCGAAGAACCAGCGGTGTTGCGCGCGGTTGCAATGACGAGGTTTTGGGGGTCTTTGAGCTATTTATTTCAAGGAGGAGAATGCGGTATTAGTTCGGGCGGTCTTGTTCAATGAGGGAATGCGAAGAAATGTACCAGTTCAGTGGCAAAACCGAGGCCGAGGCCACGGCTACGGCTTGCTCCTGTGATCAAGTATGAAGGCATGTTGTTGATATAGGACTAGAAGCTCTATGCGTGTCTTTTGTGCAGAGGGAAGTTTGGAAACGCTGACTATCTTGCCTGTTGAGTCGATTATTGATTATAGAAATAGAACCTCATCTTCGTGGAATTCGTCCTCCCTTATATAGCCAGAACTTTTCGCTGATTACATATATCTGGTCCTTCAGGCATAATGGATCCATCCCAAGCTACTGTAATCATCATTCAGCCCGGATCTCTGATTACGCATCCAATATTTATTCAATTAACTTCAGCCCAGATGTGCTTACATTGCATATCCAATATCTCAGTCGGACTTGGTCTAAGGGGCGGGAAGCTTTCCGAAAAGACTGCAGTATACCGCGGTAGACCGCAAAAAGCCGCAAGACAGCGCTCGACGTTCTGGTTCCGCAAGGGTTCCAGTAACCTTGTTCGTATGATAGGAGGAATAATCTGTGACATTTGAGGCAGTCTGTTGTCGGACGATGCGAGCGGAAGGTGTGATTACTAATAACCATGGATCTCAGAAGAGCGAAATAGAAAATGGAGACGTATGGTTTTGCCTTATAACGAGAGGGACACCGACAAGATATTCGTAAAAGATCAACTGATTCCCTGGTTCAGTCTTTGCATTTACAGAGTTGCCAGTGTGGTGTATTGGGTGATTTTTGAGTTAGGGCTGATCATGCCGGTACGTTAGCCTGTCAGAATTCCAATCGCGACATAGGAAGCTAAGCATGTCGAAATGCTGTCACACGAGCCCTCAACATCTACTCATCGCATAAGAGCTGCTATCCAAAGCAAAAAGCCTGGGTTGCCTCCCAGTATTCGTCTTCTTAGACTTCATAGATAGTCGGGGTCAAATTTGGGGATGGTTTGTGTGGCTTAGCAACAAACAGAGTTTCCATGGACGATGGTCTCCATGACTCACAATTCCAAGTTCACTAAAGATAAATAGTAGGTTGAAATTTCATATAACTTATAGTTCAGCAAACACTCATCAAAATTCTATCAAATACATCAACAAGAAGAATCATTCACTATTCTATTCTACTTAGGATTGTAGAGCTAAACCAAACGAAGCAACGTTTGATATGACTTCACCGACATCTATTGACATCAACAATCCAGTCTATTTCTGGAGACCAGAGGGCGAATATGGCTTCCTAGGACAATGGTGGCCATCATCATTCTCATGGAAGAACGGCGACGAGAAATACACCTACGCAAATGCAGAACAGTATTTCTCAAACTCCAGACATATGATAATTTCTAACATCAGTTTCTTAGATACATGATGCACCGTAAAGCCCTCCTCTTTGCAGGTCCAGGCCACCCTATTACTCTCCAAATCCAAAAAGGCTGGAAAATCCATCCGCGTACAATTCGAGATTGGGGCCGACAGATTCCCAACTTTTCGGATGAAGTGTGGCAGCAAAACCGATATGAGATTGTGTTGGAGGGGAATTATTTGAAATTCTCGCAGAACGAGGAGCTCAAACAAAAATTACTGGCGACGGGGACTAGGGAGCTGGTTGAGGCGAGTCCAAGAGATAGGATATGGGGCGTTGGATATGACGCGAGATATGCAGGTGCGAATAGGCGGGAATGGGGGTTGAATTTGTTAGGAAAGGTACTTATGGAGACAAGAGAGAGGCTGATGGGGATAAAGTAGGTTGAGACTGTTTAATGATGAAATGTAGTTGTGATTGTGTGATGAATTGCGATCAATCGTGTAAGGCCGTGGTTCGTAAGGCCTTACTGAGCAGCGTATATTGACTCGTACGTGCTCACTTCGTCCGGATATTGGTTAATCCGCTCCGAAGCTCGCACACGAGGCTATATAGGCTCGGCCGCCGTTATATAGATTCTAGCTCTCTAGGCGTTAACGCACCTACGAATCGTACCTACTTCTTCTCGCACCTATCCTTGCAAAACCCACCCTTACAAATCGCATTAGTAATTCGGATATGCTTTTTACTCGATTAGGAAGTCGGAGACAGAAGGGATAGACACAGCAGATGGTGGGACGCCAACGAGCCTATGTGCAGTTTGAGTATTTGACATGTGTCAGACTAAACCTCTAGAAGACATAGTATTTGAAGAGAGTGTATATTAAGGAAAGTTAAGCAGAGTATATACGGAGGAAAATTTGAATCAACTTCAATCGCTCGATCTTCTCATCGCATCGTAACGTCGGAGTAAAGAGTTTAGGGCAACCGTAATCCAGCCCTAATTATGATTTATTCATACGTGATTGAAGTCTCGTCGTCATTGAAACTATGCCCAAGTACTTTCTCACCAGTCGCATACCATCAACCCAAGAAATCCAGAAAGACGTTGTAATTGGACTCATCAACTAGCAGCCGGGGCACTCAACCCAAACTTACAAAGCAGATGTTGTAGGGCTTTACATTTAGTTAGTAAAGATTCAGACATGCGACCAGCACACAAAAGACTTACTCCCAGCCGTGCCAATCATACTCATCCGTCTCCAACACCGCCATCTCGTCATCGGTCAACTCAAAATCGTAAATCTGGGTATTCTCCAGGATACGGGATGGAGTCACAGATTTAGGAAGTGGATTGAAGCCCTGTGGCCAAGATTTTCAACATTAACCATGAACCGACATATAATGCATGAAGTGATACGTACCTTCTGCAAGCTCCATCTAAGCAAAACCTGGGCTTCAGTCTTTCCAGTCCGTTTGACAATGTCCTTCAGCACCGGTTCGTTCCAACGATTTGCCTGCGCCAATGGAGCCCATGCCTGAACCAAAACTCCTCGTTTCTTACACCACTCAATGATATCCCTTCGCTGAAGCCACGGATGAAGCTCAATTTGATTGACACTCAAGACACCGCCTTTGCCCTTGCCGAGCTTTGCGTCTGTCTCCTTGATGTAGTTCTCTAGCTCGTCAAGATGCTACGCATGATTAGCGTTGAAGAAAAACCATCAAGGTAGTTATAGAGACATACCGCCACACCGTAATTCGAAACACCAATGCTTCTCACCTTACCCTCTTCAACCGCCTCTACTAGCGCCTTCCAAGCCCCCAATCTTCCCTCTCTACCACCATACGGAGCATGCAAAAGTACCAAATCGATGTACTTCAGCTGAGCTGCTTCTGCCAGGCTCTTTCGTAACTCCTCCTTGGCACCTTCGTACGAGATTGATTGCGCTGGGACCTTTGTCGTGTAAAAGATTTCTTCACGAGGGATACCCGATTTGGCGATTGCCTCTGCGCAGCCTGCTTCATTGCGGTACAAGGCTGCGCTGTCAACGTGGCGGTAGCCAACTTTAAGGGCTTCCTGAACTGCGGCACTTGTCTCACTTGGAGGGGTTTTGTAGACCTATTATCATATCATTGTCAATGGCTGTTAAATCTTATTATTAAGACTGGATGTCTTACTCCAAAGCCCAACAGAGGAATCTCAAAGCCCGAGTTCAGCTTGAAGGTGGACGAAAAGGTCAATGGACGAGTCATTGTAGCAATTGTCTGCTGAATGTCTGATAAAACCTTTTTGTTGATGAGAGCTGTTGTTGTTAAGAGTAAGTCTTCGCGGATGTGAATGTCGTAATTGATATAATTATGGGTACTGTGGTGGATTTACCCCTCGATTTATATCTATTTCTCTTCCAGATTATGCTGTGATTTGTAATCTGACTCTATTGTCCCAAGCTATGTGACTTGAGTGCCAAGGCTATGTGGTGATTTGTCATAATATCTGCGCCCAATAGCTGTTCGAAATTGCCTCGTTAACTATGCATAAACACGCAATATTGGTAAGCCAAATTGGTAAGCTAGATTGGTAAGCCAGCTGACATCGGTGATAAGAATGGACTTTACGGGATTAATATGCGCGTCAAAAAGGCGTCATCGCGGGAGGTGGGAGTCAAGACGCAAAACTAAAGGCTAAAATGTAGATAACAGATATTTACGACTAGAACAGATATAAGCTGTCCTATTTGTATGCATCTCAGAACTTAATCATTTCAGTTTAGTTATAGAAAGAGAAACGATGAAGTTACTTGTTATAAGACTGGCGAACGTGCTAATATTTCGCGAATCCCCTCACTCCATCTCCCATCTCTAGGTAGCATGTGCCATGATGATTGGATCTTCCATGACGGTGGTGTGATGGTGTGAAGCAGATGGCACGTAGTACTGTATCTAGTACTTCACTCTATGTACTAGGCTAGAAGAGGCAGTTTGAACAAGCGAAGACTGTCGAATGATTTATAAGCAATAATGTATAATAATAATAGTATGCAGGACAAAATTGATGGATGTAACGTATATTGGAAATGCCATCCTATATTCAACAAGATAAAAGCTGCACAAGCGGAGTGCTATATGTAATACAGTCTATCAAGTATGCAAATCAATGCACAATCCGAATCTCTCCATGCCCATGCTCCCACTCTCTAAGCCCATCTCTCAGACTATACCAAAACCTCAACCTCACCGTCTCCATCTGCGCAGTCTCAATATCCCCTTCATCAAACGCCTTCTGTAACTTGCCAACTGAATCCTCGATCCTTGAAGCATTCTCTGCACGGAGTCGGTTGATGCTAGCTTCTGCCTCTGCGGCAGGTGCAGACGATAATTCCTCAACCGTCTCTTGAACATCCATGATTTCCATCAGCGTCTCTGTATCGAGCGCATATTTCGATGCGCCATCCTCCGCCAACACATCGATGCCGTAAAACTCAGAGAGTAAGTATTGCGCTCGACTCAGCGGGTCGACCAGAGTGCGATATGCGTCGTTAATGCGCGACGAGAGCGCTTCGGCGCGTTGCTTTTCAGGGCCCTGGGGAAATTTGTCGGGGTGCATGGCGCCTTGGAGCTGAAGGAATTCGCGGCGCAAGGCGGCTACGTCGATCGTAAATGACGAGTTGGGTGGGGGACCATTAGGGAGTGTGTTCGAGAATATTGTGTAGTGGTTGGTGATGTCGGGTGTAAGTGGGCTGCTGGCGCTTTGCTTTTTGGCGGAACTTTCGCCAGGATGAAATCTATTTGGAGTCGATGCAAGTCCTCGTCGTTGCGGAGGGGATAGTAGGAGTGTTTTGGATGCGATCTGCTTGTGTTGACATAGAAGACAGACGGCGCGCGATGACGGATAGCCACCGATGCGCGCCGACGATAGCAGCCTCTGTGGCCGCAGCGCAGTAGCCCCTCGCATGTTGTTCAATAATAGAGCTATTCTGATACACCAAAGCACGATAGCACTTAGAGGTGTGCAGGAGTGTAGAGATGAAGATTCTAGGATTTAAAGATTCAAAGTTTTATTAATCCGAGCTTTCGGACTAACTAAGCTGACTAGCGGCCCTACGTCACAACGAGGGTATCCGATTGGCCCACCGTGTCCCTTGGCGCTTTGCCCTTTTGGGATTTCTAGAGTAATACGCCCGCAGTACTCAACTCTGTCGTGGAGTATATATCTGGAATATGTTCGTATTGTTGCTGAGAGGGTGAGGTCCATGCTTTGGCGGATTCAATAGCAGCAGGGTACAGCGCTGGCCCTGAAGCCACCAATATGAGTAGCGAAAACGATTTTTCGATAGTGTCGGTGCCATTGATGGTTCGAATGAACTTGCAGTATTGTAATAGAAGCAATTCCATCCTTATTCAATACCCCAGAGCTTAACCGTCCGATCATGACTAGAACTTGCAATCCACTTCGCGTCAGGACTAATATCAACGCTCAGCACTTTATCCGAATGACCACTCAACGATTTCACAAAAGACCAGTCATCCGCACTAAACACGTTGATATTTCGATCAAACCCAGAGCTGACAAAAAAGGTGCCCGCCTTTCGCGGCTCTGCGCCATCCGTCTCCATAGCATCTCCATTTCCATCTCCGTTTTGCGTTGTTGTAGTTGGAAGATATGAATGTGATGAATCGCCACCCTTATACCATCGAACATCCGAGACGACACTCTTGTGTGCTCCTATGCTGCCGCTGCAGTCGACTTTGCGTAGATCCCAACATTTCACCCATCCATCGCCAGATCCTGTGAGAACACGATAGCCGTCGACACCCCAGTCTACACCGTAGATTTCCCGGATGTGACCCTGCAGCACCATAACCGTTCGACCGGTTCGTAAGTCCCATATCCTTCCATAGCTGTCCAAGCCTCCACTAGCCAACAAGGATCCATCAGAGTTAAAGGAAACAGCATAGACTTCCTTCGAATGACCTTCCTGTAGCAAAAGTTCTGTCGTCGTCTCAACATCCCACAACCTCCACGTCGTATCATACGATGCAGACGCCAGATATTTCCCTGACGGATGAAACTCCACGCGACAAACGCGTTCCGTATGTCCCGACAATGTCGCTAGAGGCTCCTTCTTATCCAGTGACCACAGATTAACATTCCCCTCCCCTCCACCGGAAGCCAAGTTCAACGACGACTCCGAAACATTTGATGACGGCAAAGTCGCACCCGGAAACCACGAAAGCCCCGTGACTCTATCGCTATGTCCCTTAACACTAAACTTCTCCTCCAAATTCGGCACGCTGAGTAACTTGATGCCACCCGCCCAATTCCCTGTCGCAATCGTCTCTCCATCCGGCGCAAACCTCGTAATGCTAACAGGTCTATCCGCCGCAATCTGAGACCCATATAGATCAAACCCTTGCAGCTTCTCTTTTACCGCTTTTCGATGCTTAATGTGGGTTCGGAGTGGTATCTTGGACTGCTCCAACTGCCATGCCACGCGCGCCTTTGCCCTCGGCAACGAATATAATGCAATCTGCCTCCTCGCCTCTAACAATTCTTGCGACCCTTCCGTATAGAATTCTTCTTGCTGTTCACCCTCCTCCTCCGCGATCTCCGTCTCCGTAACTGTCCCCTCGCGCATCTCGACATCTTCGCTGCCCGCACGTTGTTCTTGTATTGTGGTTAATAACTCTCGTAACCGGTCGCGACGATCAGCTGGCCCTTCACCGAAGAGGGTGATTGGTTCACCCAATTCGCGGAGGCGTAGTCGTACGCGAGTGTCGTCTGTGGGCACTACGATGGCGGCTGCACGGCGCTTGCGTTCGAATTGCGAGAGTAGAGCTGATGCGCGTTCCGGTGCGATTCCGGCGCCAGCGGATGGAAGATCATAATCGCGGTCGGTAGCTAGAAGTCATTAGCATGAATACACAATATAGGAGATCAAAATAAGAGCAAGGAGAAACTTACGGAGATCGGCCAGACTGATGCCCATGTCAGTATCCTCCGCTTCCTCCACATACGCCTGCCTCGATGGGTGTATCATCTTGGCTAACTTTCTGATCAAATTCTGATATTAATTCAATTACGGCGATGGTGAAATGCAGCAGTAACAGAAAGCGTTGTGGAAAAGAGACTGTGTGTCGTTCCGAGCTCGTGAGGTTCTATTCAACTTTTTAGAGCTTGAATTGCGGGCGGAGCAAAGGCCGCCTTTAGCTCACAATACCGTATTCGTATTGTGGTATTTATTACAAGGACATCACCTCATTGACCTATCTTGAATTCGAAGCTCTAATGCGAATATAAATAAATTATTTTTTAATTGTGCTATTCGTTACTTCTTTTATCTCCTCCTAACTACATTAACAAGTTCGACTAAAATAAAGAGGAATGGGATTAACAGGAACAAGATCATGACCACCAAGAGGAAAGCAGAACCGTCAAGGTATTATTATCCTCTAGAAAATCGATTTGAGAGATGAATGAGCGACGGACCTCATCACTCAAGATGAAGAATGCTGCAATGCGGCGAACCACAGTACACGCATGCGGAGATTTTAATACACAACCCAGCCAAAGCAAGGAAACTCGAAGACTTTTCTGGGTACCTCAGAAAAAGAGAAATGATGTAAATAAAACACAATTTGAGAATCTCACCTCGGAAACGAGCACGGCACGCAAGAGGCAATAGAACACCAAGCCAGAATTGCAATAACCATCGATAGTGAAAGGTTGAAAGCAGTACCGCCAGAAAAGAAACAGACATTACAAGATGATAAATCAAGCGGATGACTCTTCCGCGGCCTTCAGGGCATCACCAGCTGCCTCCTCTGTTGCGGTCTCTTTTCCAACAGGTGCTTCAGATGCTTCTGGCTTATCTTTTGGTGCTTCGGATTCGGCGTCAGCCATTTTTTGGTCACCAGCTACTTCCTCGGGAGCTTCGCTCGGTTCAGGTTCGCTCGGTTTGGGCTCAGAATCATCAGCTTTGGCCTCAGCTGAAACGGCTTTTTCGCTCACTCCGTTCGTCTCAGGCTTGGCCTCCTTATCGCTAGGGGCAGCAGGAGTGGGGATATCCGAATCAAGAAGAGTTTTCCAGGCTTGTAAGATATTGACGGACCGCTCTCTGAATTTGTACTGCTCCTCCTTCGGAATCGAGGGCAATTTAATAATAGCTCTCAAAACTTTGTTTATCTTTGTTTCGCGGATGATAGACACCTCGATCTCACCGAGCGCCTCTAGCTCAGACAAATACTTCGTCATTAGCTCCATCTCTTCTTCTTTCGGAGCTTGGTCGCGCAATAAGAAACCCTTCTGCAACTTATGACGCAGGAAGAGAACTATTTTCAACAAGTTAGCAAATTCAATAGTACCTATGAGTTCAACATATGCCAATTGCACATACCTCTCTTCTGTTTATTGGCTTTGGCTTCCTGAGGATCGACTTGCGGGGTTTTCTCTTTGGGAGGGGCTACGACCTCCTCGTTAGGCTTCTCTGCAGCCTTCTTCGCCTTGGTGGTCTTTGGCTTCTCGGCAGCATTCGGGTCTTTGGGTGTGCTCAGTTTGAGCTTGGTCGTCTTGGGGGTTTTGGTAGGCTGTAGATAATGAGGGTTAGTCACACGTTCCATTGACACTCAAAACGATATATTCCCACCTTTTCATCCTCGACATCGCTTCCAGCATCCTTCTTGCGCTTCTTATTCTTCGCCTTTTTGTCTTCCTCATCTGCATCAGCCATCTCCACATCCTCAGTCTCAGCTGCAACGCTCTTCCGCTTCTTTTTCTTCTCCTCCTTAGCGGCTTCCTTCTGAGCCTTCAACGCAGCTTTCTCTGCTGCGGCAGCCTCGCGTTCTTCGGCCTCTTGTTGAATGGCTCGTTGATGATCAGCGAGCAGATTCTTGAAGTACTGAAGGTCGTGGCCTTCGGCGGCGACCTTGTATGCAGCAATCAGTTGCTTTTGCTTTCCCTTTTCGCTGACATCTTTGCATTGCTCTGGGTCTAGGGGGGTGAGGTCGGTATTGGGGATCCACGCACTGATCAACCCAGTTTGTTAGCCACCACTTGCAAGGAAAACCCCCTGACCGTGTTCACTTACAACTCGTTCGTCTCCAAAAACATGATAGGGAATGTCCGGTCGTAGACCCGTCTACCACCATCGGCATATGCTTCCTTGTATGTACCATCGGCTTGCTTGGTCGTCACGGGGCGGGTGTTGAGCAAGCTTAGCGGAAGCATCTCCTCATCACAGATGATCGCAGGCCAAGGAGGAAAACTCTTCAGTCGTGCAAGGTAGTATTCTCCAGGTTTAGCGTCCAAATGCGTGATTCGTTGCGACGACTTTTTCTTGTTTAGCTTTTTTGCTGAAGACGGTCCACCGACAGACTTGCGTTTTGCACTCGTTGATTTCGGTGTGGAGACGCCATTGGCTGCTGAAGCTTCTGTTGGAGCTGTCTCTTTGTCGCCGCCGTTCGTCTGTGTCGGCTCAGCGGAAGTCGCAGCTGCTTCTGTGTCCTCTGGCTTCTCCGCAGTTTCTGTAGGCGAAGCAAGTTAGCTACGCGACAATTGCGTCCCAACGATTAGTGCAACAAACCTGTAGGCTGTTCCTTCTTCTCTCCCTCTGATAATTTGCTGTCGTCTTGTTTGTGAACGGGTTCGACTATGGTCGATTCCGGCTTGGGTTCGGCTGCCGCAGCGCGCGAATCTCCAGCGTCGGCGGCGACAGCAGGGGTGGCTGGAGACTCTTCAGACATGATGCGCAGTTGTCGTATGCACGGATTGGGCGTCGAAATATATTGCAATTGTGTGATAATGATAGGGAGATGAGGTGTGAGAAGCCCGGTAGATGAGACGATGTGTTGCTGGCAAGGTTAGATAGGTGGAGGAAGGTCGCGCAAGATGGCGCTGTGGCGGGAGTCGAGAAGCCGCAAGCGCAACGCGTATGTGGAGGAGACCGAAAAAGTAAAGCTGTCTTAGCGTCTATTGACCCGCACCGACTTCCGATCACGGGTTAACCGCTGCACTGTTTGTTACTGTGATTTCCATTACTCATATGGTTCTTACTGGTCACGAATACTCTTTGAGGGACACCAATGCCCAGTCGCTTTATTTGGGACAATCAACAGCAGTGTCTGGTAGAACGGACACAGATCAGGTCTCATATCTGCATGCTCTGGGAGTAGCAATATGACAATGAATCGATTGAATGAGCAGGGCCGCGTCGAAACTAAAGCGCAGAACTAACGCCTATCTTACAGGCCGTCTCGTCTATATGATTCAAGGGCACGCCCGTCGCGCAAAATTCCCGGCAGCCTTGACTTGTCATAGACGACATTCCTTGTCTGGCCTCGCTCCGTCGTGCTACTATTGTGAGACGCAGCCGGATAGGCGTAATGTGTTTCGCAGATTCAATTGGGAATAGACGAGATTGAAGAGCATAGGAGACCACATGATTGGCTTGAGATGAAAGGAGCAACCGAATGGGGATACGAACGGCGGGCAGGCAGGCAGCCACGTTTATCTTCTACAATTTTCTCAATTAAATAGTACAACCATCTCATTCTCCCAATTACCTTATCTAAATTAATTACCATTCCGTGTCAAAAAAGCGCTCTCAGGCTGGAAATATTGAAAGCAAATGCAAACTATAACAGGCTTGTGCAATGATTGCGTCTTCATAATGGGCGATGCCTGACCGGGAAAGCCGATTTGGAAGTTACATTCGCATTGAACTCCAGAGTTTAGTGAAAGTCGAAGGTGCCTTCGTATCCATGACAAGCGCCGGCTTGCAGCTAGCCATGGATTCCATTATTTTGATACAGTCCACGTATGTATAAAGCGAGAGCCACAGCAACGGAACACGATCACGACATGAGAGTCGCATGTGCTACGATCTTAGATTCATGCGAATCCTCATAGACGTCAATGACGTGCCGCTCCGGCTTGTGCATTCGCAAGGCCCAGAGGAAATAGTCCTCAATAGGCAGCAGATTCAACAAGATCGAGTTGATCCACCATCCTAACACGCAAACGAAAGCGCCAGCCACCGCATCCAGGATGAAGTGGTTAGCTGTGGCGACGATAGCAGCCAAGATAGTCAAGGGATATGCAGCGCCCATAGCAACACAGAGCATCCGGCGCCACGATGGTAGAGCAAACCGCAAGCTGAGGCGGCTGGGGAAAAGTGGCAGTCGGACAGAGCGTGACTGTCTATGTTTAGGTGGTAGGGGTATTGTCATGACGGTCAATCCTATCATCAAGGAGTAACCGAAATGTAGCGATGGCATTGCAGCTGCATATCGTTAGCAGCCACTCTTGAAGAAGGAACACGGTGATTTCGGTTGGATGCTCTTACCATATTGATTGCAGAATCGATTTTCAGTCCAAACACTTCCTGCGCCCTTTTCACCGTGAACGGTGTCAACAAATCCATAGCTTCTTGCCAAATCGCCGATGCTACCGGCAACATTCTCATCGCTCAACAAACGAGGAGGCATACACGGCCATAAGGTGAAGACTATGAAAGCACAAAGGTTGCATACCGCCAGTGTACGTCTCCGGGCCGCATACAAAGGAGGACCGGCTGGTGATCCGTTCAGTTTATGGTCGAGAGGGCTGTATCTTGGGTCATCCAATGAGTTCCGAGTCGTGGTATAGTAGTACAGCCACACCAAGAAGGCGATGGTGCCGGGAATATGAATGAACGAGTAGATCCAATTCGTCAAATTCATCAGCGATGGTCTGTTCAGGAAGAATTGTTGAATATCGGTTTCGACAAATATCCCCAGTGCCTTTTCGATTTTAACGACTTGTAAAGCGTGGCTCCTGGCGACGTCGACAGTGTCCTCTTTGAGAGTCACGGCGGTGAAAGCGCGGCCCAGCTGATATGTCTATTGGATGGAGTCAATCAGTATCTTTCGATTTCTTCATGTGATTGACAACTTACCCAGTACACCAATGCCCAGTACCAACATTCCACCAAGAATGGAAGTCGATATAGAAGACGACTCAAGAGGCGATTCCGGAATACTTTTGTGTTGGGTGAGTACACCTCATGCTTGTACGGACCAATCGCGATGGTGCGTGTTCTCCATGTCTCTTCGTTATGATGTAGTAGCGAAGGTGACGGTGATCTTGATTCTGCATAGGCATATTTCTCCGCCGCATGCCGGAGACCGGTTTCCTCATCAGCCTCATCTGAGTCAGAAATCGAACCCGAAGACAGAAAGTATTGTGCGCGAGCTCCGTTGCTCGATCTGTTCGAGTATTCCCTTCGACGATTGATCCACGTGCCTCCGAAAAGGAGAACGATGACGGTCAAAGGTTCAAGCACAGCACCAACACCCATGATGAAGAATGTAATCAATAATACATTCGACTTTGCTACGGTAGAAAATCGACAGATGACAGGACCTCAATGCAAACACACAAAGTCAAATCGAGAGGAGGAAGGGGAAAAAAAGAATAAGCCTGGGCCATCCCACAGCTTCCATACGTGGGCATATACCAAGACCGATATACATAACTGGGAAAAATTACGGCTTGACCGACTCTCTTGGCAACTGGGAAGTAAAATGATAGCAAAAAGCACTAAATCAGCGCCGAACGCTACGATTACAAAGGATCGGAAATGAGAATGAACCTTGATTCGAGGGTCACGAGGGATGGTACCATGAAGGACTGGAAGCCCTTGTTCCCGTGCCGGGTAGCGAAGCAGGGAGTTGCGTAATGGGCAGTCAACGACTGAAGAAACACAGCGATTGGACTGACAACCAGAGCTCTGCGAAAACCTGCTCGAAAGGTTGGGTGCATTACCGATAGCGCATTCAGAATGTCGTTGCCATTGGCTCCTTCTCCAAGCAATCGAGCGAGTAAACCGGCTCGATACCGGTTTGGGTAATGGAGCACATGTATGATGGACCTTTCAGTGGCCCGGCCACATTTTCCGTGGGACTAGGTATAGTATCTCATTCTGATTCGCGTTCAGGCTGGATGTTGATTCGCTAGCGTCCAGCAGGCCATACAGAAAGATTCTTGTAGCGGGGGATCATTCAGCAATTTAAGCTTGGCGCATACCATCATGTTCCGCCTTGATCCGGCGGAGATAAGACTAGTCCCAAGCCTCACAAGCCCACCCATGGTGGCCGGCATACAAGAAGCAGTAGGATCCTCTTCGAGAAATCATCATTTGTGCAGTCACTCGACAAGCTACAATGCCGGACAGAAGAAGAACCAGAGCCAAGTTGAAAACGCGACTCGATACTCGACTGGGAATGACGATCCGGAAGTCAGCGGAAGAGATTCTGCCCTACAGCTTGGCAGCCCATTCTACTTCCCATAACAGAATAGCGACGTAGACACCGGCTCAATGATTCAGCGTCGCCAAGCCTGAGTAATCCATCCCTTGAGCAAAACCGGTTTCTTCTCCTCGCACGGAAGTGGCCATCTCCGGGAGTATGTCCGTACTAGTTGTAACAATATTTTACCGTTGATGAGAAGCATGATTCGTGCGTATCTGATCAGCACGAGCTTCCCTGACCAGCGACGTAAGAACCTTATTTCGCATTTCCCCATATTTCTTACTTTGCCTTTCCGAAATCCCACCATTGAATCCGTTGAGTAGCTCTCTCCGAATCTCCATACGTATTGTCGACGAAGCCGCCAAGTTATTATGCGATCTCGAATCCATGGCATACACACATGTACATATAAATATATGGCATCAACGTGTTGGAAGTAGCACGAGAACTATCGTGAGACAGCAGAAATTGGTACGGAAACGAGAGAGAGAGGTTTATCGCTTTGAGCTTAGCGTAAGCCGACTAGTCCTCCTTGATATGAGAGCCAATCACATCAATCTCCCCACGTTCAACCAAACAAAGAGTTGTATCTTTCTTCCTTATCGCTCATCCAATTGACCATCGACGATGGCATTATACCGGCTATGTGGTGTATTATTTCCTCAAGCCAGTCACCTTAACTTCACAGCCTCGCGCTTAGCGGTTACTCTTGTTAGCTTCCCTCACCTGACAGGAAATAACGTCTTTCTTCACCTCTTCTGTAAGAATGGATGACCATCTGACTGTCCATGATAAAGAGATGATTTTGCCGAAATGAGATCTGCCTGCTCTCACAATGACTACTCGATCGCATGGATCTGTGCTCTGCCGTTGGAGATGCGGCTGCCAAGGCCATGCTGGATAAAACTCATCCTCCCCTACCACAGCCCTCGAACGATCACAACGGGTACACCCTTGGACGTATCAGCAGTCATGCAGTGGTGATTTCGTGCCTTCCGTACGGCATATACGGGACAACATCTGCCGCTACCGGCCGGGCGGAGATGCGGGTGACCTTCCCATGTCTCCAGTTTGGTCTCATGGTCGGTATTGGCGGCGGAGTTTCAAGCGCTGCAGCAGATATCCGATTTGGTGATGAGGTGGCTAGCAAACCAAATGCTGCATTCGGCGGTGTGGTGCAATACGATTACGGCAAAGCCACCAACGCACGTTTTAACGAGCCGGCACGCTCAACATGCCGCCGTTGATTCTGTTGAATGCCATGGTACGATTGAGAGCGACCAATTATGACGGTACTAACACTGCGTGCTTGGGGTGTGGTGGAAATCAGCTACTGAAACGTGCCCCTCGATTAAACGGTAATGTGCGCACCCATTATGGACTGATGCATCGGGAAACCGCGTCATAAAGGATGCGCATCAACGGATCTAATCGCTCAAGACTAGATGTTCTGTGCTTCGAGATGGAAGCTGCAGGATTGATGGATCAGCTTCCATGCTTGGTTATCCGTGGGATCTGCGATTATTGTGATTCGCATAAGAACAGAAGCTGGCAAGGCTGTGCATCATTGACTGCTGGTGGATATGCCAAGCACCTTCTATCAATAGTGCCTACCAGCAGTCGTCCCACTCCTCTTGAATCTGCGAAGCAATCGTGGCTGGTTCCGTTTCCGCGAAATCCCAGATTGACCGGCCTCAGTGATGTCATTAGGGAGCTTGAAGATTTGTCTCTAAAAGGACGGACCGAAAAAGGTTTCTCTTGTCGGATGAGGCGGCATAGGCAAGACTCAAATCGCGCTCGAATTGACGTACCGACTGCGAGGCAAAGAGGTGGTATCTGCATAGAGATGGAAGGTCTAACGAAGCGGAAGGGCTATTACGTACCATCGTAGAAATGCGAGCAGTGAAGTATGGGTCGACGGATGCTCTTGCTTTGGATGCCTTGAGCCTCGCATCTACATATCACAGACAAGGTCGAAGGAAAGAGGCAGGAAAGCTCATTCTGGAGGCCTTGGAAACTAGCATCAAAGAGTTAGGGCCAGAGCATTCAAAAAGCTTGGCAAGAAGGCGTCGTTTGGCAGATATGTATACGAAACAATGCCGATGGAAGGAGGCCGAAGAGCTTTACATGGAAGTACTAGAAATCAGCACGGAAGTACTAGGAAGGGAGCATCCAGATACTTTGGCTATTTCGTTCCATCTGGCATTACTATATTTCGATCTGGGTCGATACGAGGAAGCTGAAGAGCTAGAGGCATGATAATTAGAGCTAAAATGGAAGGCGATTGGTATCGAGCATCCTAATACGTTGGCGAACATGCACAACCTCGCCAGGACGTGGTACGAGTTGGGTCGACACGAAGAAGCGATCAATATGATGGAAGATTGCATTCCGCTCCGTGTTGATACCTTGGGGCAGGAACACAGGCACACCATATCTTTGGTAAAGACTCTGGAGAACTGGCGCGGAAAGAAAAACTATCTATCCAGCCAAGGCCGCAAGACACGGCGCTCCCGGGAGTCGGCATCAGTCAGCGTGGACGTCAGGGAGACCTCGTCACATCCGACAGAGAAGTCGATGTTGCAGACTCTGAAGAGGTTACTTCATTTTGATTGAATTACAAAGTCCGCGTCAGCAAGCTATTTCTACATATACATGTCCAAAGTTATACGAGCCATGCAGAAAATGAAATGTATGTACAAGCTGCCTAATTAGGCAAGTAGCTACTCATAGTTCACGTGATATTGCGTCATTGATCGTGTCTTAACCATACAAACATCGACCAACAAAGTCAGATGATTATAACACTCAGATAGTTTTAAGGGACCGTCCTATCAGTCTATGCAATTGGAAAAATAGTGACATGGAATGCGTCGGACTTTTATCCAGGACACCATATGACAGCAAATAGTAACATTGATATTCATCACCTTGACGTCAACCCAGCATCAGATGTGTATAGTGTGCAGCTGGTAAAATAAATCCTCATTCAGTCCGAATTCCATATTCCGGATCATATACTCCTCACGCATATCCTTCTTTGTATGAATCCTTAAGAGTAATCCTATTATCATATTGAAAATGTTCTCCTCAGTCCTCCGTCCCCAGTCAGCGACAGTGCTCAAACATCAGCTTAGAGGAACCATTCCTACGTGCTCTCTAGCTCCAATGCCGGGAGTAGCTAAAGCAAGCCAATTCTCAACAACCAGCCTCAATCAAACCGCAGACTCAAAGCAGAACCCCACGATCCTCCTGCAAGATAAGGAGAATGGCTTCGGGTTTGCGCGCTCGAATCCTCGGCCCAAGAAGCCGAGGATGAAGGGCGTGACGGAGATCAGGGGTCCTTATTATAGCGTACTCCTCCTTTGGACCTTTTGGGAATAGGAAAGTTGGATAGAGCTAATAGATGGTGTTAGGTTATGGGCAAGCGGTATTTGGCTGATGTGCTTGAGACGTGAGTCTTGGCCCTTTCGAAGAGCTTGTGTTGATACTGATGGAACTAGTATGGGCGCACATGTAGACGGTCTCAAATTCGCAGGAGGTATGCATCCACCGCTTTCTCCTTATATACAACAGAATTGACGAACGAACAGGCTCATTCTCTCTCTTCCCCGAAAAGCAACTCCGCGAATTGATTGACCTCGCTCATGAGCACGGCGTATACGTCTCAACTGTATCACCCCCTGCGACTCCAGGAGATATAAAGGCATACTGACGACAACAGGGCGGATGGGCGGAACACCTCCTCACGCACCCGGACACAGAAACGGTCTTTGAAAAATACCTTCTCAAATGCAAAGATCTCGGGTACGCCGCTATCCCTCTTCTTCTATTACAGCCACTCCATACTAATGCAGCTATAGCTTCGACGTAATCGAGCTCTCCTCCGGCTTTCTTTCCTTCCCTGCCTCGGACTGGCTCCGCCTAATCGACAAAGTCCACTCCCACAATCTCAAAGCAAAACCAGAGCTGGGCATCCAGTTCGGTGCCGGCGGAGACACATCCACCTCCGAGCTTTCGGCAATCGGCACGAGCGACCCCGGAAAACTCATAAATCTGGGCCGCCAATTCCTGGATGCTGGCGTTGAGAGGTTGATGATCGAGTCGGAAGGAATAACTGAAAATGTCTCGAGTTGGCGCACGGATGTAGTAAGCACAATAATGAAGGAGCTACCCATGGAAAGGGTCATGTTTGAGGCTGCAGATCCCAAGGTCTATAATTGGTATGTGAGGGAGTTTGGGGTTGATGTTAACGTGTTCGTGGATCATTCGCAGATTGTGCAGTTGGAGTGTTTGAGGAGAGGGATTTGGGGCATGGCGGATACGTTTGGCAAGGTTGTTTCGTATCGCCCGTCAGATATCTAGGGTTTCTTTACGGAATAGGTAGAGGCCAGGGACCTGCGTAATATGCTGTTGATCAATAATGGATTTGAAACAATGAATTTGATGCGTATGGTTGAGTGAGAATGTCATAAACTCGTGATCCACATATCTAAACATGAACATGAAAAGACAATTATAAGCTCGTTGCCGTTGCTTTTTTATTAGCATACAATCCAACCTTCACCCCGTGCGCGTGATAAGCAGTCAATCCAAGCTTCATCCAAGGCCTCGTAACCTCCGGCTCCGCATTACTGACGTGATCGAACCGCTGCAACAACCGCACAAGCACGTAGCTTGCTTCTGTCAACGCATATTGCTCTACATCGATTAGCACATAATCCATACACACGCGGAAAAAGAGAGGCACTCACGGCCGAGGCAAATTCTGGGTCCACCATTGAACGGCAAATACTCCCATCCATGTCGTCCATTCTCCTCCCATCGCTCAGGCCTGAATTCATCCGCGTCCTCGCCCCACAGATCCTTTCGTCGATGCATCAATGAAACTTGATACATCACTCGTAATCCCTTGGGGACAAAGATGGGGGACTTTCCATCTGGACCGCCGCCAACAGGTAGCGTGGTATCGGTTACGGCGAACCGGGCATTGGTAGGCACTGGTGGCAGGACACGTAGCACCTCATTGAGGAAATGTCTCAAGTATCGAACTTCGCGCAGACGGGCGATTGTGATTGACTCCGCGGATGCGCCGGGGGGGAATATCGCGAGAATTTCTTCACGAAGTCGCTGCCATACACGCGGGTAGCGAGCAAGATAGTAGAACGACGAGCTCAAAAGACTAGCTGTTGTATCCCTGCCAGCCAGCAAAATATTAAGCATCTGATCTCTTAGAGCCCGTCGGTCCTGCGTCTCAGTAACCATCGCGTCAAGAAAGACATATCGGTCCTGATTCGAGCTGCCAATTAACTTCTCCTGATCGCCACTGGCACGGTTGTAGCGAGCCAAAGCGGCATCAACGTAATAGTCAACCACCTGGTGGACATTCTTACAATGTCGACGAAACTCGGCGGAAGTGATCAGCCAGTACAAATCCTGTGCTCGAACCCGTCTGACCCCAAAATCCTGCGCTTTGTTGAACGCATTCGCAAATCCTTCCTCGCCACCTATAGTCGACAGCGCAGAAGACTTGTTATTGCTATTGTTCAGAGTCTCAAGCAGGCAATTCGTCGATTCACCAAATAAAAACTCCGTCGCGGTATCCAGGGTCATCTTGAAGAATAATTCTTGAATATCGAATGGCGTTCCATCAGCCGGCATCAGCGCAATCAACTGATCAACATGACGGCCCAACATGCCCACATCGGCGACCTGATCCCGCGAAAACTGCGGCCTCAACATGGCGCGCGAATGTGACCACCCGGCGCCATCAAGCGTGAAAATGCCGTCACCCAAAAACGGACCAAGCGTTTTCCGTCTTATTCCTAGACTGAAGTCATCGAATTGCGTGGCTAGAATAGCTTTGATATTTTCCGGTTCAACGGTTACGATCGACCTGGCGCCTAGGATGACTTGTTCGTATGTATATCCATTCTCGCGCACTCGTTCTTCAAGTAGGTCTACGAATCTGTTTTGGTCGTGATATTCGACCATGGTTTTGTAGTTGCTGTATCCCAGACCGAGGAATCCATTGGAAATCCTTCTGGGAGGTTGGCATCCTCGCAAGGCTGCTTTGCAGCGGTGCTGGATGCTGCGGTAAATCGAGGAGACGAGCGAGTATGCGATGGAGGCGGCGAGAAATCCGAGGATGAGTTGCCAGGTGGGAATAGCCATGTTGTTGTTCGTTACCTAGGCATTCGTTGTATGTATAGCTAGTAGGGAAGTGTATGCTGTATTTTTTATACACTTATAGCGATGGAGAAGTGAGTGAGATGAAAGACAGATGAGGGAGTATATAATATAGATAAGATTTGCACTACACACATGGAACCCAATGGCGTATGAATAGGCATCGATGATAGTACAAACTATTCCAACTGAGGAGTTTCGTATATTGGAAACCTTGCGCCAGCACAGAGGAATTATTTATTATTGCATTTCCGTCGGGTAGGCTTGTGTTATGAAACTTATGCCAGTGTGCAAGATCCCCGCAAGACCAACATGCGCACAGACCGTGGCGCGACTGCATTTTCTCTGATGTAACACCCACCAGGACATGGCATATACTAGTATTATAGTATGTGTGATACATCCTGGCGTAGGATGGGAGATGATGTCGTTCAAAGTGTGGCTTGCACGCTGATTCGATTCTCGGATCAACGGCTTCCCCTCCCAATCAATAATGCATCGTATTATGACTACTATGCCATTGTTAGAATCCATACTCGTCCAGTAAGAACATAGTACTGCATATACTAATGGCTGAGGTGGCATGAAAGACCGACTACTGACAGCCGAGTGCCGAGTCGTCTGGGTACCTAAACTACCTATTGCAAATAGCCTCGCCTCGATTGTTTAGAGTTGAGTTTGAAATGTGATCGCCAGAGCCATTAGCCTTTTGGAGGGTTCTCTCCGTGCGCAGTTTCATCATCTTGCCTGCCATCTATGCACCTACAGAAAAATACATAGCATCACGGATGGTGGAGTCCGACCGAGGTTCCATGACTCGGATTGCAGATCTGATTTTAAAAAAAGATTGTGGGATTTAGCTGCGGCATCGATGTCAGATTACGGCGTGATTCGCCATTGGACCGGCTCCGTCGTCACGCTGTGAGGCTAGAACTCATTCGTGGTTTAACCCCATTTTCGGGATAGTCAACCCTCGAGAACGACATGTACGATTCTTTACGATAAGTTCGTACGTATATCTGGCTCACTGAACTAGATGACTCGTCTACAGCGTACATGATAGATACTTTGTTAGGACTTAATATATACCTTTCAGCTCAAGGGATAACTTATATACATCAAATAAACATGATTCAAAAGGGCGGTGAGAACACGGGGAAAGTATATTTTGTAGACTCGACAAAAAGCACGTGTGCCGAGATGGTGTTTTAGAAACATGCATTAGGGTTTCAAAGGAAGAAAGCCAAAGTGGGCAGAGCATAATACAACGGAGATAACTAAGAAGATGTAGACGAGGTAGAGCAGTCATCAATCAGGCAAACATCATTCTAGAATCGCTGGACATACACAACACGAATGACACGAGACGAGACCAGATGCTAGACGCTAGACGCTAGGAGAAAATCTCGTTGCATTGACTTCATGGAAGGTAAAAGAAGAAAATAGGAAAAGGAATCGTGTCCAAGGAAAAACAAAAACGAACGATCCATAACACCATCTAGCAAACTTTGAATTAAGCAGATAGGCACAAAAAATACAGGGGAAAAATTGATATATGTATATACTGTCCAGACAGAACAAGAAGCTAGAAACCAAAGGGGTTCGACGGGGCTGCAAAAAAGTTAGCTGCTGTTATCATTATCAAAGAAGATGGAAGGACATACTGGCTTGCGCGAGGTTGGCACGCATCCCCGTGGGTTGTGGTGTAAGTTTCTTGGCGTCGGGCTTGACTCCAAAGCGAACAGGTGGTGCCGGCCCTGTCTTCTGTGGCTGCAGCGGCGCGGCTGTCGGCATCTGAGGAATAGGTGGTACAGGTGGAGGGGGAGGGCTGATGCTCGTGCCAAATCCATTGACTGCTGTTCGTTGAGGTTGTAATGCAGGAGGGAGCATACTGTTGATTCCAGTTGCCATGGGTTGTTGAGGAGGCGGCGAGAAACCGCCAAATCCAGTTGCTTGCGGTGCTATACCTCCGAATTGCTGTTGCTGCTGCTGGAACCCAAATTGGGATTGTGGCTGGAAGCCAGTTGGCTGTGGCATGATACCGTTTTGGAACTGTGGCTGTGGTTGCTGAGGGAATGCGGTTAACTGAGGCTGCAGTTGACCATATTGTTGGGGCTGGAATCGTTGCTGGTTGAGCTCCGCTAGACTCTGACCAGGAGGCGCCAACTGTGGTGCATTGCGAGGAATACCAGTTAGCTGAGGCTGCAGCGGAGGAGCTGCAAAAGGACTCTGCTGAAAGTCCTGAGGTGCAGACAAGGGTCGCTGAGGAGGTGGAGGAAGCAGTGAACTCTGGTTCATAGTCTGTGGTGGTACAGGGCGCTGGCGGGGCTGCAAAGAAAAACCCATTCCTTGAGGCTGATTCGGAACAGCCGTCTGTTGCGGTTGAAGAGGTCCCAGCTGTTGAAAAAAGCCTGGATTGGCCCCTGTGGCCTGAGGTTGTTGAGGTGCAACAGGCTGAGGATATGCTGGGGTTGCAGTCTGTTGAGGCTGCATAGGAGGAAGAGCTGCAGCCGGAGGTGGAAGGGCAGCAGAAGGGACTGCAGAGGGTGGGGTCGGCTGGCTAGGCGCTGGTGTCGGTTGCAAAGGCGCCTGAAGCAGCGACAAATCAGCCATCGCGCCAGTCGGGGGAGCTGGCTTCGGTGGCTCTACAGGTGCGGCAGCAGGCGTGGGTGCCGAGGCAGGAGAAGAAGAGGCAACAGCAGCAGGTGCTGGCGATCCCTTTGGCCGTTTGACATCCCAAGCATCATCATCGAAGCCGCGCTGAACTGGCTTCTCAGCGGGAGGCGTGGCTTGCCGTGCAGCGGCTGGCTCTGTTTTCTCGGCAGCTTCTTTGCCATCTTTGACCTCAAATGCTTTGGGATCTACGACATCGCCGGTCTGCACAGCAGGAGCTGGACGGCCCTTTCGAGATGTATTGTTTTTGAGAGCACCACCTGCCCCAGAAAACAGGCCGCTTTCGCCGTTTCCAATAACTTCCTCGCCGCCAAAACTGACATTTCGTAGACGAGATTTAGATCCAGTTCTGTTGAACATTGTATCCAGGTATCGCATCACACGAAGAATATCGCCCTCTTTCAGGCCTAGGGTACGAAGAGTTTCGGGCGTAATATCCGGCAAGATGGCTTCGTCCATAGAGTCTTTCGAAAAGTTTTGTGCGTATCGTTCACACTGATGAGGGCCGACGCCAGCTTTGAGGAAAAAGTCGAACCAATCATATTCTTCCACATGAACGCCATTTTTATCCTTCTGCTTATCAGCCTTCTCCTTTTCTTCCTTCTTTGCCTGCATGCTGCGACGTCGAATATCAGATAGAGGCTTGTCTTCATCCAAAGACTCGCCAGTAACTTTCTCAACATATTCCAAATCTTCGACAGACATTTTGGCGGTTGGGACTGCAATCTTAATTCCATTCATCTTGTGCAGATGAATCTTACCATCGTGAAGGCCGAGGAATTGGGCTTCGACACTAAATGTTCCCGATCTATCCGTCCAGGTCCTGGTTTTCGAAGCGTCTGGCTCTATGATCCGGTTAGCTCTGTCAAATACACTACATGAATGGATCTTACTTTGTTTTGATGTCTTATCAGACTTATCCCGTTTATGTCGCTGCTCCCTTTTGTTACCAATGTCCGTCGCGAAAAGACTACTACGCCTTTTAGGGAGGGTCATTCCTGGACCTACCTCGGATCGTGGACCGTCCGTAGATTCAACCCGTGATCTTCTTGAAGCTTCCTTTGCCAGTCGTTCTTCCTCACGTCTATTCTGGTCGACCGCTGCGGATTTGCTAGCAGATGGACTTGGGGTGGACACTTCAACGAGACCAGTAATATCCACATAGCTGCTAGGAACCACGCCTTCCCGGCCATTCTTGATACGCCTAACCATCCACCACTCGTCGGATTTGCTATCGTCCAGAATGATGACCTCATCTCCATTTGCGACAGTCACCTCGTCATCACCCTGAGCCATAAAGTCATAAAGCATCTGACCTTTCTTCTGTATTCCGCTACCACCTTGCCCTGCTTCGAGAACCTCCCGCAGACCTTCTGCCCTATAAGCACCAGCAATCTCGCCCAATGCTGCAACAATCTCATGCGCAGTATCTTTAGAACCGGCATGGAAGTCAACACTTTTACTCGGCTTAACAAGCTCAATAAAGACATGTTTTCCTTCAATTGAATAGTGCGTGAGCTTATCTGCCGTCCATTCCTGCTGGGTATCGTCCTCAGAGCCGTCCGCGGATATAAAGATTGTGCCCTTCGGTACATTGAGACCCAACGTCGTCGGCATCTTCTTTCGTTTGCCCAATACTGAGATCATTTCGTTGATATTGTACAGGCGATATCCGGAAGGAGAATGTGGCGACGGTGCCGAGTATCCAACGCGACTGTAGGGAGGTGATTCTTGGACTCGCGCATTGTCGTCCCGAGCTAGATTGACTTGCAAATGTTGTGGGCGAGGAGGTTGTGGTGGAGAAGCCGGCTCCTCTTCATATCGGCGTACGTCCCGGGGAGGCGTTGGCTGTGATATTGGTCGTGTTGGAAGGCTGGGTGCAGGCCCTTCCTCTTCCTCCTCGGGAGATGCAAATGCCTGCGGTGCCGGAGGAATCGCGCGCGAAGTGTCATGAGAAGACATAGATCCATGTTGTCTGTGAAGTATGCCAGCAATAGCCGCAGCTGCGCTCGATTCCGGTATAGCCGGGCTGGACTCGGTCGATGTATACTCCTCGGGCTCAGTATGTACAGGTCGTTGAGGAAGCGATGGCGGAGACGGTTCGGGCTCGGGACTCGTATATGAAGGTGCAGGCTCCGGTTCAGCTTCCTCAGGAGCTACAGCTGCTGTTTGCGACGGTGCAATTTCGGAAAGCAGCTCAATATAGTTTGCCGGGGCGAATCCAAAATCTGTTCCAGAACCAACTAATGTCCAGTCAGGGTCGGTAGTATCATATACGGACAACTCGGCGTCTTCCGAAAACGAAATTTCTTCATCTGTTTGCCGTGTATAATCGTATAGCGCTTTGGCTTTGTGGGTGGGTTGTGCCTTTTCAAGGTAGTGTCAGTACTGGCAAGCAATACTCATACAACGTCAATTGTCGGGGATTTCGGAAACCCATAATTCTCTTATAATCCTTTGCACATTTCACATGCCAAAACATTGAAAGATCATCGAATGGCAATCGTGGTGATAGTGCTGTCGAACGGACGGATAAGTAACCCCTTACCTCTTGAACGTAGTTATTCGGCACCAGTCCCACTGGTTCCTCGTCCTCCGGGTCAGCAGCCTTCTTTTTAGCCTTCCACCAGTCATCGTCGTCCTTGTCGAGAATATAGAGGAGGTCATTTTCGTGGATTTCCAACTCGCCATCGGCCTGCGGCTGGTAGTCGTAGACCGCGGTGTAGACGCCGACGAAGCCCATAGTGACGGCTGTCCCCTCGGATTAACGCGCAGTCTCCCCGATTGATCGTGCGGAATGAGGCTGTCGCAGCGAATTCCTCAATGCCAGAAGAGATTAGCTCTCGCCGGTCTATGTCGGATAACGACTAGAAGTGGTGGTCGATGACTGCCTGCCAAGTCGCCAGCTGTTGTGATGATGTCGTCGTTGTCTGAGGGGAGAGTTGGACGGATCGAGTTGCTAAGCGGATGGGTCCGCCGTTGGTCTTGGCGCCCGCTTGACTTCCGACGACCACTTTTACACCTTAACGTTTAGTATACCGCTATATCGATACAGCCAGATAGTTTCGCTTATTTCTTCAAAGATCAACTTTGCATGTACAATGTTGATCCTCATGCTATGTGGTGATACAACAGGTATCAAGCCTTCCACATTACATGGCTATGCAAAGTCAAGTTAAGCATATTTTTGTAGTGTAAGTGACTTTCTATTCATCATGGAGCCTTGAAGCTTACCCATGAGCAAATCCTGATGAGGGAAAAGTAGGGGTTTTCTTAGATGCGCTGGCCATCTAGTTTGTTATGTACAAAGCTCAATGCATTGGTGAATGTTATCATACAAGGATTGAGACGAGAAGAAGATGACAAGCCATTCAGGATCATAGTTCGTCTTTGTACGTCTCCTCACTACCTGTTCCCTCACCTGAAGCGGTAGTTCCAGCATCCTTCTCCTTCGGAAGAGACGTCTGTTCCTTAGCCACCGCTTTTTCCCCTTCCTTCTCTCCATCAGCATGGTCGTCACCATCCTCATCACCACTTGAACTAATAATTGCCCGATAACTAGTCTCTCCATTACTTTCCACCATCTCCAGCCTCCAGTCATCACCTTTAGCCTTTTCATCCAACTGATTCGCAAAGCCTTCCACCTCTTTGGGATTCAGATTAAATTTTTTGAGATCCTTGTTCGACAATTGCACTAGCTCACCGTTTTCGCGCTTGGCAATCACCTGAACGGTCTCCTCGCCGATCCTGGCCATGCGGCCTTTTTCAATTACTTTTCCTTCGGATCCGACTTCTTTCTTTGCACCAACTTCAATGCCACCAACAAATTGGGCTTCTTCAATGTCAGCATTGATGAGTTTCTGTCGATCATGGTGAGCTTTCATGGCATCAAAATTTGCGATTTCATCGGGTGCAAGTATCTCTCGGCACTGTATTGAATGTGTCTCTTCAAATTGAGGTAGTTGAAATGCGACATCGTGACACAAACGTGGCGTATAGATTACCATCAGATAAGAGCAGGTCGTCAGTTCCTTTATCCACCCAATTCGGTCCGTAGACTGTGGATGGCAATGGAATTGCACTTCAATCTTGCGCTCGGCCCCCGTAAGATCACAGACCGTCCCGCCAGATAGTCTTTGCACTAGATATCTTGATTCTCCTTTGGTCTGCAGTTCGGCAGCGCTCGCTTTTGCAGATTTGGTGCTACTGCCGGAATCAGCCTCTTCATCATCGTGCTGGAACTTTCCCAGGACGAATGAGTGACTAGTCGGGTCCTCTATAGGAGGATAATTGGGTACACCCGGACCAGATTTGGCGTGGAACTGCTTGACCTGCTTCTTGTAGCAGAAGGAATACGACCACCAGCCTGAGACGTAATACATGCAAGTGTCCTCCATTTCTTTGAGTAATTCTAGTCCTCGATCGGTGGCGCGAGCTATTTCATTTTCGTCCTGTGTTTGATTTCCAGCTCCAACTCCCCCTTCTGTCGTTTCAGTTGTCGTATCGTTCTCCGGTCCATTTTTGACTCTCGGAATGTTGCACAAATATCGTTGTCCCTCCAGTTTCATTTCCTCATAGCTAAAATATTTCAGCGAAAGCTCAGGATCCCAGTCCAAGTCTGCCCCATTTTTTTTGCCAGTTGTTTTCCAGCCACCTATGGGTCTTTGTGATGCTTGCCGTTGTAAATCTCTTTTATCGGAGACGGTGTTTGAGGAGGATGCGTCTGGGGATGAGCTATCCTTTTGTAGTTGGAGGATTATGCTGGCTTCGGTTTCGAGGACGTATTCTTCTGGAAAGGAGACTTTGTACTGTCAGAATGTCAGATTTGACCAAAGACTCATGTGTACTGATCTCATACCTGTGGATATGCAAGTACATCGTCATGGATACTGAATGGTCGCTTTGCGGCGAGCGTACCTGACGCAATCGACGCTAAACAGAATAGTGACAATGCTTGCTTCATTTTATTGTATGCGCTCTTATGCTCTGTAATTGAAGTTCTGTATACGCACTAGGAGTCTTAATTCAAGATCAAGCTGCGGACCCGTACGGAGTGCCAGAGCGAAGTTGTCGTGATGAAACGCGTTCAATCAGATGCAAGGTCCAGTAGCATCCTGAAGATTATTTGGTAAGCATTATCGAATATACCCTCTTTATATCATGCTGATGACCATAGCATTTGTTGTTGAAATGCTAATTATATCGTGAAAGACAGAAGTGAACAGATAACGTTTTCGATAAAGCTGGAGATAGCTCGACCCACCAGGACAGTTACGGCTTAGCGCAATATTTACATACTATGTGCTTTCAGCCAATCATCAATCAAAGTTATATACCTCAATAACAGCCAGCTAGTTGTAGATTATATTAAACGAATACAAATGGAAGACAGCATATATAACTGTAGTACCTTACCAGGCATAATTATTTCCAACTGGAGCTGGGTGACCCTCCTCCACCGAATGAGTCGTGACCTCAATTGATCGAGTCTCATGAATTCCACCCTTAAACTTCCCATTTTCATCTTGTGTGTACGATAATCGTTTCAAATTATCTTGTATTCTCCTTATAATGCGGTTCACAGAATGTCGTTTGCTACCAGATTCGACTTCCTGAGGCTTATGGTGAGCACAAACCATCCGTTGGGTTGTTGCTGCTCGTTTTCTGGCCTGAATGATAAAGACTGCGTACGCGGGTAGACAGCCAACGATAACCGCTAGAAAGGCTAGTCAATATATGGAATTCCCCAAAACGTCTTCCATGCCAAGGGGTCTAATACCTATGCCGCCTTCAACCATCTGCCATATAAGGATCCATGGCAAAGTAGGCGTATTCACGGACATTCTCGTACCAATAGTGATGCCTCGAGCAAGAGCCACAACAATGCATATAATTCCCACAGAAAAGATTCCGGCAGATCTGTAATATGCTTTGCGAGCAAGGTTGGCTTGACGTATGACTATAATCGGAAGAGCCATAACTTCGTAAGTCAGCAAAGAATGAGACTGCAAAAATGGAGAATGTATTGCCAGACTTACTCAATCCATCTGTAAGGATTTCTGTTACGACGAGGTAGTAGAGGTTTGCGATTTGTGCTTTAACGTCTCGATCGCTCGTACACCCACCTATACCTTGTTAGTTGACGTGAATGCATCTTTATCAGGCATATACGTACCCGGCCTAAAATAAGCTTGGATTGGGACACACGAAGACAGCGTAGAGACCCAATTTCCAAAGTAAGTCTAACACATATCAGCATTTGTGTTTCGTAAAACGCCTATCAAAGCAGAGAGGATACCAAGACCACAAACCCAAACACAAACCACCAACGCCTCATCCACACTTGCTGCTGATACATCAACCTTTTCGAAAGAAACAACAACGACAACTTGACCGACCACAAGACCGCCGGGAACAACAAATTACTTGCAAACACCACCTTGAGCTGGTACTCCTCATCATCAAACAAGCCATTATATATCGGTCTCAGGTCGTAGCTCACGGCTATGATTTGGTATGCAACGGGCACCACGACAATGGTTATTGTGGCTAGGATGCTGAATGTAATAAATGCGAAAAGCATGAAACCGTCTTCGAGCTGCAAGGGTTCTCTGCGTAGGCCACGTAGGAAGAAGCGAGCAATGACGGCGAGGCCGGTGAGAACGATCATGGTGTACGCCGATGCAAGGATTTGATTAGGGCTGATTTCGGTCATTTTGATTATATTGTTCATTGTGCTTTAATTACTCTCTTTTCCATGACCCTGGAGATGTCGGAGAAGGGTATGAATCACTCAACTAGATGGTTCTTTATATCGATATTTTCAGTGGCTCGGACCTGAGATGGTATGACTCGAATCATGACTCGTCGTAATCTAGGTTAGTTGAGGATCAGATGGGAAAAAAAGAGATCAACTCGGTCGACCAATCGAATGTCATCATGTTACCTCTATCGACGAGTCCCGATCTCTCAGCAAGACTACTGTCCCTCAAGAGGACCATAGCTATGACCCCTTATACTCCAAGATCCTCAAATAGAGACTAATAAAGACAAAGACTAACCGACGCAAAGACAAAGCCGAATAAAGCCGAATAAAGACAAAGAGATCAGGACAAAGAATGACCAAGCCATTGAGAATAAACTTTGCATTCCTAGAATCAACCACATAGTTATCAGTTTTCCAAGAGACCACCATCAGAATCACACCGTGTCTGATATTTCGATTGGTGAATTTACTACATAGTTCGACTGGAGCGCCATCACTCCACATAGAAATACGTACACAAAGAGATTGTGTTCATTACATTCCGTTTTCACTTCTATTGCAATATCTGGTCTCCATAGTGTACTATTGAATAGTTTTTAAAGCAAAAGCGAATATGTTTTTAGGCGTGATTAAGTACGGAGTAATTGTCCGCTAGGCTGGGAGTCACCTTGACCATAATCCCACCTATGAGAGCTTCTTGCCTTTTCACTTGCACTTTCTAGTTGTAAGGAGCTATACTTATTCGCAAATATACTCGCCCTCTGTTTTATATTCTTAAACAAAAAGGACGATTTCGCGAGAATGGGATCGGCCATATACACGTACCTAGGTATCTGGTGAGAAGCTTAAATATATCATCTTGTGGCAGCAACTTCACTTAGAGTCATCGGAATGTTAGCAGATTCTGTTAGTTCAGTAATCCATGATGAAGATGATATTCATACAGAGTACACTCGGCAATCTAACCCGGAATCCCTGGGAAAGGTGACACTACCTGTAAATCTATGTAGTAAGCCGCTGGTCGACACGCAGTAAAAAGAATCAATGTATATCCGCCCGGAGTATTTCTAACCCTCACATGCCGAGCTGGCCAATAATGTAAGCCCACAAGCCGATCCGTATTACAATACAGGAGTTGTCTCCTCTTTCTATTAGTCAATCTGAATGATATATCCGTAATACCGGATCTGCGTATTACACTAACCATATACGGACAAGCCCCATGCTGACCTTATTCTTTGTAATCGTCCAGCTCTCTTCTCATTCGCCATCTCCATACACCTTTTTCTACACGCTTCCTCGCAAAATGTATATAGACACATATCGTCATGACCAATCATTATCAATTAATTGAAATCCAAATTCTTCAACTTTACTTCGAATGATTACGAACGTTCTAGTTCATGTACTGATCGGACCAGCTGTCCATATAAATTCCCCCACGTTCCTCCTATGAAGCTCTTTCTGTCGATTTTGGTTTGTATCGCAGCAGTTTTGATTGGGATATACAATACTCCCTTCGCCCTTGAGAGTATCAAAGACTTGGCCCCGTCACAGCTTAAAACGCAAGTTTCGCGACTTCTGTCTGCTACCATCACCCACAACCCAGTAGCAGCAGCACCAACACCACCAACAACAGAACAAACCTTGTCTCCCAAGCTCGAGGAAGAAATCATCCTCCCCGACAAGATGACCACCGCTCGCGCAATCCGCATGGCCTTCCAAGCCCTCGAACAAGCCGAAGGCGCCGGTGCCCGCGTGCGCCGCTCAATCGGCACCCCTAAACTCCGCAACTTCAGTCCCTTCCTGATGCTCGATCACTTCACAATCGGCAAGGGCGCCGGATTTCCCGACCACCCTCACCGCGGTCAAGAGACCATCACTTATCTACTGTCCGGCAGCGTGGATCATGAAGACTTCGCCGGTAATCGTGGCACAATCGGACCGGGGGATTTGCAATTTATGACTGCCGGGAAGGGCATAATGCATGCCGAGATGCCGCATGAGAATGAAGACGGGAGTCCCAATGTCGGAATGCAGTTGTGGGTTGACCTCCCCAAGGAACTCAAGTCTGTCGAGCCACGATACCGCGATCTAAGGAGCACGGAAATCCCCATCGCGAACGTCGATGAGGGGAGGGTGAGCATTAAAGTGATCAGCGGACAATCACACGGCGTCGACTCAGTGCGCGATTTGGCCTATACACCCTTATGGTACCTCGATGTAAGCATCAAACCCGGCGGACGCGTAAAACAGCCTTTGCCGCTGGGGTGGAATGCGTTTGCATACACCTTGGAAGGAACGACGCACTTCGTCACGGACAACGGAGACTCGAAACCGACCAAACAATACCACAACGTCGTGTTTCAACAATCGGGCGATCATGTCGAGGCTTATGTACCTGATAATGCGGAGGAGACCTCGAGATTCATTCTTGTGGCAGGGCAGCCATTGAATCAAGAGGTTGTGCAGTACGGCCCGTTCGTGTGCACGTCGAAAGAAGAAGTGTATCAGGCCATGGTTGATTTTCAGAGTGCGAAGAATGGGTTTGAGAGGAGTTTTGGTTGGCAGAGTGAAATTGGGAAGAGAATGAATCGTTTCTAGCCTTGTATAATTGTTGGTTAATGGTCCACGGTTTATGTTTTATGATATCCTTTAGATTGTTGTTAATTTATGTCTTGTAGTGAGTTTACCAAGCTAGATAGGTATGGAATGTATTGTACCTAGATATCCATATTAAACACTCAATACAATAAAATTTGAAGCTCTCAGCCATTGAAACAATTCGCTACTCATTCCTGCAAAAAAATTCATGATAGAGAGGAAGCGAAACCATAATCAACTTGCATCCACTTCAGTACACGCCCACAAACCTTATACATATACAATTCGAAAGGAATTTACTTGGCAAAATGCAAATCATATGCCAACCACTTCCTAGCATTAACTCCGTCCACACTCAATCCAGTACCGTACGTCAAAGGCGCAAAGAAAGCGAACGAGTAGATCACAGCCGACAATATGACAATACTGACGGCCCAACAGGCGTACAGAGACTGTTTGCCCAATCGCTCCTTAGCAGTACGGAAGCGTCCAAGAGTCAAACGGCCACGGCCCGTGGGGTCGACTTTGTAGTCGGTTTTGGCGGGTGGGATGGGATCAAGGGTAAAAATGAACTCGACGAGAGCAGCCGCGACAAGGCACGACGCTAGGTGGGCCGGTAGGTAGTGGTGCAAGAAACGTTGACGACCCATCAGCCAGAATGGGAAATAGTGAGCTGCCCAACAGAGGAACAAGAATCCAGTGCTGTTATAAAGGCGACTGCGAGCTCCGGGTCCCCAGACTAGATATATCAGCAATTGAACTTTATATGATACGGAAAAGACTTACTCTCTTCGATAGCGTCAATGCCTCGGTGCAATGACAGCTGGTCAGCTCCAATGACGCCAACAAACACAGCCAACAAACTGCTAGCGAACCACCATCCAATAGGGTTACCCAAAAAGTAAATTTGTCCCTTTGTCTCAGCGTTGGTCCAGAAGCTGACACCACGCAACAGGAATGGCCATTGGAACGGCTCACTTGCGTACGGATGCTCGCTAGTAAGCGCATTATTGTGGTAGAACATGGCGCGCTGCAATTCTGCCCATTTGCGAACGAATCCTAAGTGAGCAACCTGGCGCTCTTTCTTTTCTAACCGAGGGGATCCGGCGGGAATCGACGGCACTTCTTCAACAAACCATATGTTGCTGGACTGTAAGGAGTTCTTGTTGCCGTTGATTTCTGCCTGCTTGTACCCCCATTCAGGAAGAGGAGTAGTATGCGTCCACATTGCTACACGAGTAGGAACATGAATCAACTTGAACGGACTAGACAACGAACGGAAATTTTGTTCCGGCTTGCCGTTCTCAATCTTGATTTCGAATAAAGTATCAGCGTGGCGCTCGCCATCGGCTAGCTCCTGGGACACTGTGGTGAATTCTTGGTTAGTTGGCATAAGCGGGGATGCCACATCATGCGTCAACAGAATCGTGTTTGTAACAATATGGCGCAATTGAACAATGTCGCCGTTCTTGATCTTGTGGCCAGTGAGGTCATCCTCGGCGAATGGAACACTGGGCAGAATCTGCCACTGGTTGTTGGTGTCATTGTGTGGGTAGCCAGTAACTTGCTGTCCCTGACTGGAGATACGGCCATCGTCATAGCGAAGAGGGTACTGGTCATAGTGACTGTGAAGGTAGACCTTGGTATCCTTGTGACGGATGACGATGTTGTCGTAGTATTCAAGATCAATAGCATTAGCGGTCAATGGGTTGTCGGAAAGTGTTGCTTGGAACTCTGGAGTCATAAAGTCGTCGCCAGGTCCGGAGCGAGTCAGGATAGCGAAATGCACCTGGAACCAAAACAGGTAAAAGAAAAACGGGACGACGAGCAGCGCGAAGCCACGGGCTGCAAAATGCTGGCTGAATTGGAACAGGGAAATAGCCCCCCGGGGACGCTTAATGTCGAGCAAGTTCCAGAGATCGACAAGCACAGCAGAACCGATGGTCACAAAGGTGAACATGCCGACGTACTTGGTAGAAATAACGCAGCTCAAACTGATGCCAGTTAGAAGGAGCCATTTCCACCATTTGCGGCCGAACTCGTTGTAGCGCTGCTTGTAGAACTTTACGTAGCAAAGGATGCTGAGCGCGACACTTAACACCAAGCAAGCATCCAACAAGATCAATCTATCTTCACCAATGTGGGCATTATCAAAAACCATCAACCCAGATGCCAAAACACAGGCCGGCAAGGAATATCCGGATTCCCACATGATGTCAAAGACGACCGGGATAGTTAAGGATCCAAGAGTTGCGGGCAAAGCGCGGTATGCGAGGTAAGGGACTTTATTCGTAATGTAGGAATCGCCAATGTTCTCAAAGGTGAAGCTGCCATCGTAGCCGACCAGCCAGCCGACGAAGGCAAACAACAGTTTGGCGAAGGGGGGGTGAACGTCAAAAAAGTAGGTTCGTTGCAGATAGTAAGAAGCAAACTATACCAGTATTAGAAGCCGATGAACTAGTAAAGGGGAGCCAACGCACCTTTCCGAAATGCACTTCGTCAAAAACCACCTCATCCGGGTAATTGATCATCCAGAAACGAGTTGCAAAGGCCAATGCGGTCATAACGAACATAGCAACCCAGTAATCCCATTCTGATGGCGGTTTCGTCGCTGTTTTGGGAGGCACAGGAGTGCTCTGGCGGACTTCAGCTTCAGACGGTGCTGGTTCGACAAGGTCCTTTTTCGCACCCCCTCTCTTACGCAGGGAGGGTGTGGATGACATTATGGGAGAATCTGCAGCAGAGAAAGAAAATTTAAAAAGAGGACCGGACGAATGAAATGGTGATATTGTAAGTCACAGAGCGAACGTAGAGGGGCAGAAGTGACCACCGTTGCTGGATTGGTTGTCAGTCAGTCAAAGTCATTAGAATTCCTGCGAAAAAGGGGGGGAACAATATACGTTGTATTGAAATCAAAAAAGCATTGCAATTAAGTATTAAAAGGAAGGTACAGCGTGATGACAGTGAAACACGGTCCCAAAAACGGATGGTTGATGGAAAGTTATTGTTTGCGTGTCCTTGGAGAAGCTCTCCCCAGCAATCCGAGCCGGCGGAGGACGCTCGGACTATTTTACGCAGGCCAATAATTGCTATTCTACTGTAGGTATCACATGCATGCTCCATGTTCATACCGTCACACGATAAACACATTTAGGATCGTAATTTTTCTTCGGTATTTCAATCAGTCTATATTGGTATCAACGACTAATGAGAATGTGTGGTTTATGCTATGATTTTTTCTCTATAAACAATGTAGCAGGCTCAAGATGCAGGCAAAACAACAAACGCACGTGCTAAAGATGCATGCAAGCCAAACGCCGAATATGCCATTCATGTTGGACAACAGTTAGTCATCGTCGGATAAACTGAGAAGATCAATCTCTGTGCGAATCAGATTTTGAAACTCCGCCCGCGGCATTCCAGTCGCCTTGGCTAACCGGTAGAGACTCTTTATATTAGAACCAATGTGCTGCTTTATAGCGACTTCCGAAGCTGACTGGTTTTCTGCTTCTTGTTCTAACTTTGCCACAGCAGACCCAGACGAGGCTGATGATGGCCGCGGGTGATTTATCATCGTTGACACTATATTTGCGTGTTCGTCATTATGTTGGGAAGGAGAATCCTGTGCTGCAGCCTCGCGGGACTCACGGGCCTGTTGCATAATCTTTGCAAAAATATCGCCGTTTAGCGACGACTCCCCAGCCTCCGGGACGTCCTCGGATGGGTCATGGTTATCCATCGCAGGTTGTACTTCGGAATACTGAGAAAAGTATGCATCTTCCGACGTGCCCAATGTTTGCTGATATCCACGAGATACTGGTGTCTTTGTCGCCGGTGTCCTTCCTGGGGTGTTGTCATACTGTGCCCAGTAATCATCCTCGTCATCGCCGTCCTGGTCAACCTGCAACCTGTCCGCATCCGCGTCTTTTATAGCATCGTCGATGATGCGTTCCCTCGCTTGATCATTTGCATCGCTAACTGTTTTTGACCAGTTGGAGTCTTCATCATTCGGAGTCTCACATGGCTCTAGCTCCGCGATTCGCCAGCCAGGGCCACCGCCGTCTGGGTCATTCGAGCACCATACATATAATACACTGAGCTGATAATCAGGAAGATTCAGCTTTGACCTCAGCGTCTCCTCGTCCAACCGCTTATAAGTTATAGACAAATCTTCTGGGACTTCAATCTCCCCAGAAACAGGGTGTGCTTCGAAAACAACGCCGTCGAGTAGGCGTGAAACACGCTCGGCCTTTTCATCGGTCCAGCATAATAGGCGCAGCCATGAGTCAGAAGGCGAAGTCGCAACAGAGCTGAGAATCTGGACACGCTGGCGTAGTATAGGAGAGAGCAGCGGGAGTAGTGCTGGAGGAGGGCGAGTTGAGACGAAAGCTGTGGGCAAGCAGGCAAGCAATGGCGGCAAGAGTACTTCAGGTTCTGGAGGAGGGATAAACTCGACCATCCTGATTGTATTGTGTTAGTCTTGGATCGTGTCTCTATATTCGTGCACAATTATGACAGCGATATTGCTTGTAGAGGTCGCGAAAATGGAACAAAGTGAGGAGAAAAAAATTCCGGAGATCAAACAAGATAGACAGCTCTATAAACATACCATGGTGCAACGTCAGAACGAGACGTGGAATGGAATCCAGCTCGTGGCCGCTGGCCCGATATTTTAGTTTCCATTTGCCCGGCAGCAGGTGTTGCTATCGCCGTGGTTCAACTGGGGCCATAGACTGGCTAACTTAAAACTTAGCCCGTTACGTATCTTCTGGCCCTCTATTGCATGCGGGGCGGCTGGTGACCACCGAGATTGGCCAATCTAGTGCTGTACGGGGTCAGGACATGGATTCTTTCAGATGCATGAGTTCACGACCTGTCGATTAAATAAGTAGCAGTTGGAAGGCTAGACATGGGTTTGACTCTTCAGTGCCATTGACTTGCTCGTCTGTGGCAGCGATACATTAGCAGGTTACATGGCGGTCGCCGTCGGCTAGCGACCAGTGTGAAAACTGAAAAGTGGCCGGTGAAAGTGGGATAGAAGCCGGAGTGGAACAGCAGTGCCTCATTTCCGTCCACGCCAGGGTCCTTGGAGTCAGCCATGAATACAAATAAAGCCGAGGAATCCTGAAAGAAAAGAAGAAGTAAAAACAGAAGGATTATGATTATAATCAGATAGAGACACAACTAGCTAGTTGTTACAACATGGAGTGTCTGCAGGGAGTCGATCGAGTCGGTCGCTCATTGCTCTTCAGCATTGAGGGCAGCGAGGGAAGGAGCGGTTCGGCGACATTCGATAAGCGTCCAGCGCGCCTGCCGTGATACCTTCGTACTTGCTTATGCAGCAGCTTCTGATTCTGACATATAACAACCCATTCGTCTTTCTAAGCATAATTACGAACATCCTCTGGTGCTCTGCTAGTTCCGCGATGGTCACGTCGTTCCACGTTGAGATTGAAGAAGTATTCAAAAGATGTTGTGATTTTGACTGAAATAAATAATTGAACCATTCCGAAGTTGCTTTCATGTGACGCAACCTTGAACATTGAACGTTTGTTCAGATCGACTTGACTGATAATTGCATTCTTGAACCTGGATCACTCCACACAATTTCCAACAACTATCAGGAACTCCATTTACCGGTCATTGAGCGGTTGTGGTCAAAGTCGCAACCATGGATCTCAAGCCAGTTCTGACAACAGAACCCTATCCGCCGGACGCAGAAAAGCAACAAGCAACAACACCCTTCGCCCACCAAGCCGCCCCAGACAACGGCAACATTAATCCACCAAAAACCGAGGAGGAAGAGGAGCTACCAAAAGAAGAGCAACTCCGCTTAGAAAAGAAATTGCGCCTGAAAGTAGATTTACGATTATGCACAATCGCTGGATTACTATGTAGTCTGAACCTACTCGATTCCGGGATCATATCCTCCGCATCTGTGACGAGCATGATCTCCGATCTGGGTCTAGAAGGAAATCGGTATTCAGTTTCAATTTTCATCTTTACTGTTTCCAGTGTGGTGTTTCAATTACCATCTACTATCGCCGTCCGTTTTGTCGGGCCGCGGATATGGTTCGCGCTCATCACGTTCTGTTTTGGTCTAATCACCCTGTGCACTGCATTTGTGCAGACATGGCGGCAGATGATTGCACTGCGAGTACTACTGGGCATATCCATGTCCGGAATCTATCCCGGGCTGACGTATTTGATAAGTACATGGTATACCCGCAAAGAGCAGCAATTGCGGTTCGCATTCTTGCAATCTGGTGAGGTCCTAGTACTCGCGACAGGAAGTATCGTGAATTACGGACTGAACCATCTCGATGGCCACGCTGGGCTGGCAGGATGGCGGTGGATGTACATCGTCCAGGGCCTAATCACCTGCGTAATTGGCATCGTGACATATTGGTGGATGGTTGATTTCCCCGAAAAGGCTTCCAAATCAGCCTGGTTCTTGTCTGAGCCGGAAATTGAGCTTGCCGTAGAGCGGATTCGTGCTGATAGAGGTGATGTGGTTCCTGATCCGTTTTCGTGGCGGAAAGTTTTGGTCAACTTCTTGGATCCGAAGTTGTATGGATTTTCAGTTTTGTTTTTCTTGCTGAATCTTGTGTCGACGTCGATGTCGTATTTTCTGCCAATCATTCTGGAGTCCGGAATGGGGTTCTCGGAAAATGCTAGTATTATTCTTTCTGCGCCGGTGAGATCTCTCCCCCTTCTCGCCCCCCCTTTTTTTCCTTTTCATGCTGATTCCAATGAAATTTTCTAGCCATACTATTGGGCTGTTATCCCCGTCCTTTTAACCTCCCTAATGGGTGATAAATATCGCCTCCGTGGCCCGGCAATCATTTTCAACGCCCTGGTCCTAATTGCAGGCTTCCTGATGTTCGGCCTCTCAATTTCCAAGCAAGTCACAGTCCGCTACATCGGCACCTATCTTGCCACGGGCGCCTACGTCTCAAATTGGGCCGCTTTGAACGCTTATCAGGCCAACAATATCGTGGGTCAATGGAAGCGAGCCACCATAGCTGCGGCTGTGACAGCTTGTAATGGGTTGGGAGGTATAGCGGGCAGCTTTATAGTGAGACAGCAAGAGGCGCCGTGGTATCCGACAGCGGTGTGGGTGTCGATAGGCTCTCATATATTGATGATTGTGATTGTGGGCGGGTTTACGGTTTGGTTCAAGATGGAGAATGATAAACAAAGGACAAGGGGGAGGGTTATTGAGGGGACAGTAAGATATCCATTATTTTCCAATTCTGTGTGAACGCGTGCTAATTGTGGGCGTAGCCTGGGTTTAGATACACGTATTAGATGGGTGGACGAGATCAAGGATAATGATTTGAAGAAGATTTCAAAAGCACAATGATATGATACAGTATTCTGATTTTTATGAATAAGTAGAATATTGACACTCCACTCTATGTACTGACATGGAGTATGATCAAAATATATCTGCACGATTCAACACAGGAATTGGTCGGGGGTATACAAGTCACGAAATAATGAAACAAAGCTTCCTTCGATATACAGTTTCTTCTCCATTATGTAAATGAACCATATCCCAGAGGTTGATTATATGCCTCTGTCAGTCTGTTCCAGTTTACTCACCAATCTCTTCATACCCGCCCATTCCTCAGCCGGCACTTCCTCCACGGGACCACTCAACGCCTTCCCTACCTCGAAGACCGTAACAACTCCGTCCAGACCACCTGTGGCAACTCTTCTGCCCTCACGCTCTTCCCATGCAATCTTATTCAGACTACGAGTCAATACGCCACCCCGACCCGGCGTTGGTTGTGTTCTGACGGCTGGTACTTCGGTATCATGACATAGATCCCATATCTCGACGTTTCCTGCTCCATCGACGAGACCAAAAACTCCGGGACGGTTGGGGGACCATTTAGCGTCATAAACGAGGTCTTCTCGATTTATGTCTAGTAATGGTGAAATGACTTGAGGAGCAGATGCGAGTCCGCCGGCTGTCGCGGATGCGGCTGTTGTGGCGGGTGGTCTTACGCGCCAAAGTTTCACGCTCCAATCAAGGCTGGAGCTGAGCATAAGATCGCCAAAGTCGATGGGCCCACGTGCTGGGTGGAAGGCTGTTGACATTACTGGTGCGGCATGCCCGCGATAGGCGAGACGTTGGTCTGTACCGGCTTTGGCGCCTGCGCGGTCGTAGCGATGACATGGGTAGATACCACCTTCTTCGGTGCCAACCAGAAAAAAAGTCGGGTCGGATTGAGGGAAGGACATTGTTGTGGGTGCGAGATCTTCGGTTCGTGAGGGGGGAGGGGTGGTGAGTTCGAGGTATTCTTGGGGTTGGGAAAGCATGTCTACTGTCCAGCCGCAGACGACACCATCGGTGGATGCAGTGAGGATGTTGTGTGCATTTTGGGTGCCAATTATGGCGATGCTGTAGACGGGATGGGTGTGGCCTGCGCCTGTAAGGGGAGTCTTTTGGACCGGTGCGCCTCCGCCAGCACGGCTGGATCGTGTATCCCATAGCAGGACTTGACCGGAATATGTGCCGCCAACAATTAAATTAGGGTGGAATGGTGAGAATTTGGCAGTGAGGATATCTGATGTGGAGTGAAAGACGTATTCTGGACGGGAGTGGAGATGTTGATTCCAGACTTGGAGTAAACCATCTGGTTCATGGGGTGCAGTTGGGTTTTTGGTATATGCAGCGAGGATTAACTCGGGAAACTGTTCGTGTTTAGTCTTAAGCACCGTACCAGGTCGAGTGATCTATCATACCTTAGGCGAAAAGCTCAAATCGCTAATTGTTCGCTTTTTACTCCATCGCTCATCATAAAACTGTGTGATTTCCTTAATTCCTCTCCGTTTATTCCCATACTCGTCGTCCTCTTCGTCATCCGCATCCAGACCACCGAGTTCGTAGTCTGCCAGGATATCATACTCCTCATCTAGCGCACGTTCAATGACTTTACTCGATTTCTCCACGAAGTCTAGGAAATCATCTGACGACGTGACCGCATTGAGTTCATCGTCGTTCAGTGTGCGAAGTGGATATCTGAGTTGACTCGATGATGCCGGTATTCCATGCCCATTAGCCTGCTGAGATGCCTGTAGCTCTTCCTCAATTTCTTTCCGGATTCTTTCGCGAATCTCGTCATCTCTTTCCCGCTCTCTCCGACTCAATTTCTTGGATGGCGTGGAAGGAGTCTCCTCATTCTCTGTTAAAGAATAATCTGCTGCTGCAATTGGAAGATCTGGGAGATCGTCCGTTTGTACAGCTTTGCTATATGTGACTGTCTCCTTTTTTGGCTCAGGGGCAGGCGCAGGTTCCGTTACAACAGGGCCTGTTGCTTCTGTTTGCGTGGCGACAGATTGTGATACCATTCGAACAGGCGGTGGTGAAAAAACCTCTGCATTTTCGCCGCTGAGTTGGCTTGCACTCAGCACCGAATTAGGGCGACTGCCTCTTCGTGAGGGGCCTTCTCCATCTTTGTATGAGGATGATGATGGTCGATCGACGAGTCGGGATATGAGGCTATCAAGCTCTGCTCTACTATCTGCTCGACTTGGAACGGGCGATACTATCTGTTTATGAATTGTCTTAGCATACTCAACTTCGTGCGCCGAGAAATAGCTTGTTTACCTCTGAGGTATCGCCAATGCTGGCTCGATTCTGATTAAACTCTTTCTGGCGTAATTCTCGTTGTCGCTTGAGCTCTGCGAGTTTTGCCTTTTTGGCGAGGATCTCATCCTTGCGCGCTTGCATGTTTATTGTTGTATCCTTACCAATACCCAAGCGTTTATTTGCTCATGAAAGATAATTGTTGTCATGTCCCTTTCGATAACATTGTGGAGCGCGCGGAGAGAGTGAGCCAGTAAAAGCCGCGGAGTGCCTAACTTAACTCGAGGTTAGTAGCTGACATAAGCACTCCTTGGCCCGTCCGCTCGCCGGCGGCCCGGAAAAACTCGCGACAGAACTTCTGTCCTTGATGCAAGTACGACTTCAAGGTTCAATTATACAGCCATTGACCCTAGATACCCGCGCAATTCGGCTCTTTGATTTGGTATCTAGCCCGGGCATTCTCCTAATTCAATCCTTTTGCTAATTTCCTTCCTCATCTCCGAGAGGTGGGATTCGATCGTCATGGCTTCACAAGGTGTCAACGTGAGTCTCAACTCCACGCCGTCCGCATACAATTGATCTGCGAAGAGTCAACTTCTAACATCACTTTTCTTTGGATATAGGTCCTCCGCTGGTCCGCCCTTTTCGGTGGTGTCTTTTACGGTCTCTACCACCAGTCCACGCTCAACACCCAGGCCAAACAAGCCGAACAAGAACGAGAATACAAGCATAAGGAATCATTGATTGCAAAGGCTAAAGCCGAATGGGCGAAGAAGAACGCACCTGCTGGCGCCAATAACGGTCGTACGTATTTCTCAGCCAACAATATTGGAATAGAGAAGAAGGATGAATGATTGACCAATAAGCAATAGTTATTACGGACCCCGAAGACCCGAAATTCGACCTAGAAAAGTTCCTTATGGCCAAGGCGGAGGAGAAATAGATGCGTGTACTCGATAATGAACGATTGTCTAGCGGAGGATGTGGGTTAATAGATGGCATTTCTCGTTTTACGCGATTTATAGATGCCTATAAGAGAGGGCATTTACTACGAAGGGCATATGGCTGAAGCCAAATCTGTATCATTTACATCTCCTTTGTACTTCTTTTTTTTTGATTGTTCTGTCATGGGTTTCCGCCTAAGTATTGACTGTGCGAGTAAGGAAAAGAATCTTATCATGATAGACTATTTATCTGCCATCTTGTACATAGCCATCTTCCAACGCGACTTCATACACTTACGATAATCATGCAGGGTAGAGTATTGCTAAGATATGCCGTTCCCAGTACCTTCATCTGAGAGCAGCAAGGTCTCTCCAAGTAAGATGCGAACCAGAAAATGGAGAAAGCTGATCTTGATCGTAATTCGTCATGCATTTTATTTTAATCGTAAAGCCATATTCTAAACGCTCTATGAATAGTTTGACCGCTTCCTTAAGCTCCTTTAGACGCTCGCCAAACCCACAACGCGACTAATTTGGTTTGATGGTGGTCTGGATTTGCCGATCTTGACATGGTCATCAGGCACATGTGGGAGAAACAATTCTCTGCCAGCATCCCATTGCCATCCTCGTTTTACCATTATGTCTATCAACTCCGCGTTGTTCTGTAAACCGAGGTATTCTGCAGCTATTTCGGGTCTGATCGACTCGTAGATGCGACTTATGTTTCGGAATGACTTTTCGGTATAATAAGCTGCAAATAGTATACGTGAGCTATGATGCCTTCCAATCATGACTGCAGAATTGTACTTACCATCAAACCTCTGAACAACATTATCGACTGGCTTTGGCCATGGCTGACCCCTCAGTAACGCATAGGTCTCGGAGAAATTGTTTTGGTATATTGACCGTAATATCGCAATACCATGCTGAATGACTGGGTCATGTTGGATTAATGTCGAGGGGATTCGCCGCGTTAAAGCACGAGCTTCTTGTCTGGTTTCACTTAGTGTCTGTAAAACAGCACCAAACGACACACTTACATTTCGTCTATGAGGAGATGGGAGAAAAGAAAGGAGGAGTAGAATGCAGTGAGCAGGGTCGCATCGCCGCTTATTCCAGCTGAAGTGTACTGTCGACAGGCTTCATCTTCGTAGGAGCTGAGGAGGTCGTACAGTGCGTCATTCGTGGCAGTTTCAGTAAGCACTTTTTGTAGCTGTTCGAGAGACAGCGGTGCCCCCATTCCGATTTACTCAATGAGCTGATACTGTATTCGTTCACGAGAAGATAAAATCCGGGAAGCTCGTCAGGGTAAGGTTGACTAAATTTCTAGCTGATAAAATGTTCATGATAGACTGAGTTGCGGGGACCTAGTTTGACGGAGATAATCGATAGACCCGCACTCCACTTGGCTTGCGTAGTCTCGAGCTGCCATTCGCCAAGACCTACAAGAGACCTAGCTGTCCTTAACATTAATCCTCCTTCACTTCTCCATCCAGGTAGATTTGACAACAACACATCCATGATACCTCTTCATTAAACCCTTTCTCTCGTTGATTGATTTCTGTTTGCTACCGGCCGTCATGGCCTCCACAGCAGTCGATCCCTTTCTAAAGGGAAACACAGGAAGAAATACTCGCGGCCTCCTCCGCATTGTCATTCTATGCACCATTGCTGCCGCTGCCATTGCCAGTCGTCTTTTTAGTGTAATTCGTACGTTGTTCAATTGAAGGATGGCAATTAAGTATACATATGGCTGACTTGGGACTAGGCTTTGAGAGTATTATTCACGAATGTACGTGTTGCCATTATCCGATAACGAGAGCTGGTTAGATGAGAGCTGGCCCATGCTTACAATATCATTCTGCAGTCGATCCCTGGTTCAACTTCCGAGCAACAAAACACCTGGTTGAGCATGGCTTCTACAGTTTCTGGGATTGGTTTGATGACCGTACGTGCCAATGGTAAAGCTGCCTGTATGTATTGAGCTGACAGTTTAGGAACGTGGCATCCTCTCGGACGTGTCACTGGTGGTACTCTTTACCCCGGATTGATGGTGACCAGTGGTGTGATCTATCACTTCCTTCGGTTCCTCACAATCCCGGTCGATATTCGTAACATCTGTGTCCTTCTCGCACCTGCGTTCTCCGGCTTGACCGCATTAGCGACTTACCTCCTGACCAACGAAATGACAACTTCTCCTTCCGCTGGTCTACTTGCTGCGGCATTCATGGGAATCACACCTGGATACATTTCACGATCAGTCGCCGGAAGTTACGACAATGAAGCCATTGCCATTTTCCTACTCGTTTTCACCTTCTTCCTCTGGATTAAAGCTGTCAAGAACGGCTCTATTATGTGGGGAGCTTTGACTGCATTGTTCTATGGATACATGGTGTCTGCATGGGGTGGATACGTGTTTATCACGAACTTGATTCCATTACATATCTTTGTGCTCATTTGTATGGGCAGGTACAGCTCCCGTCTGTACATCAGCTACACCACATGGTACGCATTGGGAACGCTGGCCAGTATGCAGATTCCTTTTGTTGGTTTTCTGCCTATCCGCAGCAGTGACCACATGTCTGCTTTAGGTATGATAACCACTTGCAACCAAGGTGATAACATTCACTAATTCTTATAGGTATCTTCGGTTTGATTCAAGTGGTTGCTTTTGTCGATTTCATCCGTGGCCAAGTCCCGGGCAAACAATTCCAGACTCTCCTGACCTCCTTGGTCTTGCTTATTTTTGGTGTTTCATTTGTCGGATTGGTCGCTCTGACTCTTTCCGGTATCATTGCGCCTTGGAGCGGTCGTTTCTACTCTCTCTGGGATACGGGATACGCCAAGATTCATATCCCCATTATTGCCTCTGTGTCTGAACATCAGCCCACGGCATGGCCCGCTTTCTTCTTCGATCTCAACTTCTTGATCTGGCTTTTCCCTGCAGGTGTCTACATGTGTTTCCGTGAGCTTCGCGATGAGCACGTCTTTGTTGTCATCTACTCTGTTCTTGCAAGCTACTTCGCTGGTGTGATGGTACGTTTGATGCTTACCCTCACTCCCGTGGTATGCGTTGCGGCTGCTATTGCATTGTCATACGTCTTGGACACATACTTGCTTTTCAAGAACCCAACACCTGCCAACGATGCCGCCCCCTCGAAATCGGATGGACTTCGAAGCGAACGTGGCACTAATCACGGTATCCAATCAACATTTTCAAAAGTGTTCACGGCTGCCTCTGTCTCGGCTTATCTCTTGCTTTTCGTCGCTCACTGCACCTGGGTTACTTCCAACGCCTATTCTTCACCCTCCGTCGTTTTGGCCAGTCGCATGCCTGATGGCAGTCAGTTCATCATCGATGACTACCGTGAAGCTTACTACTGGCTGCGTCAAAATACCGAGAAGAACGCTAAGATCATGTCCTGGTGGGACTATGGCTACCAGATCGGTGGTATGGCCGACCGACCAACCCTAGTTGACAACAACACCTGGAACAACACACACATTGCTACCGTCGGCAAGGCGATGAGTTCTCGTGAAGAAGTCAGCTACCCTATCCTCCGGCAACATGATGTTGACTATGTCCTGGTGGTTTTTGGAGGATTACTCGGCTACTCCGGCGACGATATCAACAAGTTTTTGTGGATGGTGCGTATCGCAGAGGGCATCTGGCCGGACCAGGTGAAAGAGCGAGACTTTTTCACTGCACGCGGCGAATACCGTGTCGATGACGAAGCCACACCTACTATGCGCAACAGCTTGATGTAAGTTCTTTCATTTCACTCTGTTTACAAAACTCCAACTAATCTTTGATAGGTATAAAATGTCGTACTACAACTTCAACAACCTCTTTCCCGCAGGCATGGCCCAGGACCGCGTCCGAGGCGTCCGCCTTCCCGCCGAAGGCCCCCAGCTGAGCACCGTAGAAGAGGCATTTACCAGCGAGAACTGGATTATTCGAATATACAAAGTGAAACCACTCGACAACGTGGGGCGTGATCATCAAAGCGCAGTGGCGTTTGAAAAGGGCCATAAAAAGAAGAAGAGCACGAAGAGGAAGGGGCCTCCTGTTTTGAGGGTTGAGTAGATTGGACCTTGAAGCAAGGCTTTTTGAAAGTTTCGTTTTGTTTCAACTATATTGTTTTACTTTGGGAGACATGCTACCTATTTTTCGTATAGTATAGGCGGGTATGCACCTTTTGATGGGGACAAAACTATCCTGATACGTTTCTAGCCTTTTCATTTTGCGTGTCTTAGCTTTCTTTGTATGATAATACGTATAGTGTAACTGGGTATTCGCTTACTAGACCGACTACAACAGAACAGTTCATGTGATACTTTACGATAAATTTGAATAATCAAGAGAAATGGATTGCAGAATCAAGCCTAGGGAGCAATCAGGTAGTAAGTAGTATGACTCCCATGATACATACACATATACATGCATTTGTTTTCATATTGTACTCGATTATCGAAAGTATGAAAAGATCCCCTTAAAGACACCCGAGCTTATGAGTTACGCGTCACATAGATAACCATGATATGGTTCGTTATTGATTACATTGTTACATGGCCACCTTTCCTACTCCTGTCATAAAAGGGTAAATGCTGTTGCTACATCATGCGTTGGTGGCAAGCTGCTGTTGGACACCGTTGGTAGCACTAGGTAGCTCTCGAGGTTTTTGAGCTGCGAGTACTTCTGGCCGCCATCTGGAAAGGACTTTGCTGGCTGCTGGGCGTGCTTCCTCATCTTTTCAGGGCTATCAGTTTGTATACTCTAGGCAGAATGACAGGCGGGTAGGACATGGTGGCAGACTTACAAGTATTGTAAACATCCTCCAAGGCATTGAGACATATCTCCCTCGACGGCGGTCGAAACATTACTAAATAACTAGAGAATGATCAGTCTATCACTAACACATTCCTGTGACAAGGGAGGCTTACTGCAAAGCTTGAACGCATAGATTAATGCGTTCCGGATCCCTCGCCAAAGTCTGCACGCGCCCAATGATGGCTAGGGTGACCTCTGGAATCTCACTCAAAAACCTAATCAAAATCTTGATATCCCTCGCATCAAGATAGGGTAATATACCACCCAACAACCGCAGCACCCACGAATCGTAGTGCAGTGGTACGGAAACATCTTCTTCTGTCTTTTCTCCGCGTTGGGAAGCCGCAGCTCTCATTTGCATGCGGTCATTGTACCATTCTTCGTTCAGCCACATGATGCCGATGTTGATGCGGGACCGGAAGTCTTCGAGGATGTGCCGGTAAAGTAGTTCGCGGATGTAATTTGATATTGTGGGACGACCATCGGATGCTGTAATTTCGCCAGCAGCAGCGGCTTCGAGTTTTGAGGGTGCACGGGTAGCCATGCGGACTAGCATTGTTATCCATGCTTCTTTTGTGTCGAGAGAGCCGCCGGCGAGACGTGAGAAGCCTTTTCGATCTGAGGACGAAGATGATGAAGCTGCTGCTGCACCGCCGGCGGTGGTAGGTTTGGCTGCTTTGAAAGGTGTAGCTATCATCATCTCAAACACACGATCAGCGGCAGCGCGCCCTACCTCGTTTGCTTCGCTCTCGGTCAACGGTGGAGGTCTGCTGAGCTGGAATGGACCTAGTTCTGGCTCCAAGTCAAATACAGGAGCTGTGGTATCTTGGACTTCGGTCGAGGAAGAATCCATGGGCTGATATTCGGGCTCATAATCGTCGTCTTCCTCTTCCGCACGTGTCTGGGCCTGTTGTGCTTGTCGTGCTATCAGGGTTTGGTATCGACCTCGAATACCCTGTTATTGTTCATTTCAGCTTTCTTCCAACACATTGTATAATTCGGACACTTACTTCAGTCGCTTGGGCGAGAGCATTGGGATCGACACGCCCAAGAACCGCCACAGCAATCTTGACGATGAGATCAGGAGGTAATTGCTTGACGTCAAACGAGGACAGTCCAATATCTTCTGTGAGTGTATATAGTTGAGAATAGCTGATAGGTCCCTCGGGCAGAGGAGGGATCTTGAGCAAAGGAGGACTTTCGGCACCTAATCTTGCTCTTTTTGCATTGTCGAGGCCATCTGTGGGTTCAACTGGTAGTGCGCGTTTCCTAGATGATGCATCGAATGCTTCTATGCAGTTCTGCGCTAGTCTTTCCATGTGCTGCTGCATCTTTCCGGCCAGAGGATGATTAGGGTTTCTAGAGGAAATACCGTCAGCTGAATTTTAGGACTCATCGATATTCAAACCAACCTTTTCAGAAGATTGATTAGCACAGCGCGCATTGTTCGCTCCATTGACTTGATCTTGACACGATTAGTAGGGGTCAATGGCCCGTGATCTACTTTGATAGGGTTGAAGTTTAGTAATGTTTCCAGGATTTTATTAGCAATAGTAGGTCGCGTGCGAATCAGAATCGCGAGGCAGTTGATTGTCGCATTCACAAGAATAGCATCACTATAATTTATCAGTCATAAGCCTTAAAAAGTCATCACCGTACTTACTCCGCATTATCTTGAAGGACGCTAAGCAGCCGATCCAGCAGCCCAGACGCTTCTGCTTCAAGATTCGGTATTGAGAGCAGTGAATGTGTCCTAGGGACAATGGCAATAGAAGTTTCGTTTCTCTCAGGTCGCTGCAACACAATAAATCAACAGGTCTGTATATATACCGAATCCGGGAAAGAAGTACGCACTCGTGGGTCAGCAATCGGCCCTGGCGTTTGTGTATGGACAACCTTCTGCACAAACTTGATACAGCAGACCCTGACCGGATGCGGTGCGGTGTCCATCTTCTGGAGTATATTATGCTTTATGGCTGTAATTTGATCCCACATGGCCGTGTCATTTGGGTGATGAATTCTAGGCGAACTCCAGGTTAGACATTGAACGAATATTGACGGGGCTACATTTGTCCACAAAGGGACATTTCTACGATATGCTCAAGGAAGCTTGTGATAAAAACAAAGACCTACATATGCCTGAAAACAAACGGATACAGACTCGATGCCGTCTGCACCGTGCTCTTGATGACTGCCACATCCTGCGCATCATTTCCCAAGTACTCATTCAGTGTAGGAAGAACCGTACCAGCGAGCTGTTCCTTGCTATCCGAAGGTAGAGTCGTATTTGCGAACATCTCTGCAAGGAAGTCGGCGCCCCATCGTCGAAGGTCTAATCGCGCATTTGCGCCGATGATAGGTAAGATACCCTGTAGGACTTGGGGATAGAGTGCGGCATCGGAGAGGACAAGGTTGCGAGCTGCTTCGAGCTGGGTTAGTTGCTCTTTAAGGTCGATTTGAGCCATTGTGTTCGCGGTTGGCAGCCGGCGCAGCCGGTGCTGGAACAATTTTCTAATCAGTCGAAGGCAAGTCGATGTCGACGCTTTGCATGGAGGTAGCGCAGAGCTATTTTAGTCGCGTGTCGAGATATGAATCGATAGTTTGCTGCGGAACGGATTGCGAACTCGTATAAACAAGAGAGGAAAGTTTAGCCTGGCTGAAAAATAAAATTATTCCGAGTCTAGTTACGAGAGAGTGTAGAATATGTGTTATCGTCAAGAGGGAGGTGGAAGCTTAATTCTTTCTGGAGTAACCAAGCTTGTCCGCGAGGAACAGACACCAGGACATGACGGGCCAATCAACGTTGGCTATGCACCGCCACATATTTGACATCAGAGATGACCCTATCAGTAACACTCGACATCTCGATGTTAAGACCACTAGAGTATGTATATATTATGAAAACAAATAACCATCTGCCAGTATCCAGGACAGGATCATTCACAATTCCGCGTAGTGTCCTGTGTATATATGCGCCACAACACATGATGCCAAGTCCGACGGATGATGATCCAATTGTGGCTTTCCTCCATCTTTCTCCGACACCCTCATTTTCTTCGCAGCTCAACCAAATATTTCTCTCATTCACTCACTCAATCAAAATAACCCTCGTGCAAACGCAGTCGCATCCACAGTGAAAATGCCATCCGGACTGTATGCTTCCCCCTCTGTCTTCCTGGACAGACTTTTCCCCCCAGGCTCACCAACTACACCCCTCTTCGTCCATCCGCCCGCCAATGCAAACTTGACATTGATACCCGAAAACTAATCTCTTATATCCAATAGATTCAATTCGAGTTACTACGGCAAAGATTACCGCGCCGGCGCTGCCCTGCTGCGTGCTCGACGGCCGTATCTCGTAAAAAATGCGTTGACGGGTCTCGGTCTTTGCGGGTTCGTCGTTGGTGTTTGTACGTCTCTCCTAAGACCCTAAATCATCTTATTTTTTCTAGACATCTGGGGAGCTAATTGGTGATTGATAGATGCATTCACAATCCGCGCAGTCGGCCAAGAAGATTTCTCTGATGTCGTCGTACCCTCCGCGCCGGCTTCGAGTCAACAGCATAAATAGTCCGGCTATCGCCGCTGTGAAAACAACAATTAATTGTATAAATATTTTGAGACCGATATGGGCGACTTATTACTAGCATATGGTGTTTGGGGATTTTTCTTCTTCTTTCTTTTTGGTGAAGCGTTAGTGTTTGACTGTAGAGGAACCCCCCTGGGGATGTTTAGATATATGCTCTCAGGCTAGGGAGGAGCTCGGTTTGCTACATGCCATGTGATGGATGTTTCAAGTGGATCTTAAGATTCAAATATGAATCAGCTCTGAGCTCGGACTCGATGTGAATAGGAGATGGCTCTACTGTTTACAACTCGCGATATGGGTATGTTCTCAAGAGCCTCCACATGGAGTCATAATCATGTTTTGCTATTTCAGAGATCTATTCCCCAATAATGCATCCATTCGGTATGTACAAAAGCGAAGAACAACAAGACAATCAAACCAAACGGCCAACGAGTTTTACGCCATTCGTATGCCATGCATTTTTTGCAATGAGAGTGTCCATATCAATCGCAAACTATCCCACCCCTAAGAAGCAAACAAACTCCTGATCAAAACTATCTCACATTGAAAACCCCTAAACAAATCCCAAAACCAACTGTGTCTTGCCATTCATGTTTATTGGTAGATAGGTAAATGATTGTACAGACAAAGTTACTGTGCAATTATTATAAGTCTCAAGGTCGTAAGCCCCAATGCATCGAAAAAAGGGGCAGGAAAACAGGTCATGAAGTATATCTTTTAGGGTAGGTGGTGACATACGTGATGCCAGTCCCTGAAGAGAATGGGTATCATAAGGTAAGCTCATCAGCATCGCAAAGGACGGTCTCGGTCTGTCACCGTGCAATCATCCGACTGGGCCCTGATCCAGTCATGAGACCGGACGCATGAATGCCGCCCAATGATTTATTGGGAGGAGGTAGTGGTGGTGACGAATCTCTTTTTGAAGTACCAAACAGGCCAAACCGTGGAGGCGAGTACCCTGTGTTCCGTGTAGGGAATTCATGTCTGGTCTCGAATAAATGATTTGGGTTACCAGATGGCCCCTTGCGAACATCCAGTGGAGACGAGCTTTGGGATCTGAAACCAGACTTTCTGTCTAAGGCGTCAAAGTCAACGCTGCCAGGCTGAGCTCCCTGCTGTCTATGATCCTGTTCTATCCCATACGGAGTGTTGGCTGTCGAAGAGTTGGCAGCGGATGCATTGTCTGCTATAGTAGATGCAGACCCATTTGGTGCGTTGATGTCTATGACACGCTTCTGTGCTGCTGGCGTTGAGAAAGATGTCAAATTGGCCATAATTGCAGGCCGATTCGCTTGCATGTATTGAGGATTAGCCCAAAGCTGTTGTTCGTGATGGCTTTCTTCAGCCGTCGTGTAGCGGGGCAGATCGGAAGAAATGCCTCGTATTCCAGATTGCGGAGCCACAACGGGGCGGTGTTCAATGGAAATCTGCCGAACTCACCATGAGCTTAAACATCCGAGAGAAGAAGATAGAATTGACTTACGCCCATTTTCTCGAAATCGTCATCTATTTCAGTCGTACGAGCCGCAGACAGGGTTGGCGCTGCAGGAAATCCAACGTACTTTGCAACTCCAGCCATAACCGATACTTCTTGATTGTATGCGGCTTGTTGCGAAATTTGTTGCGAACGTCTAGTAGGAAAGGGAATGTAGTGATGAGCGCTAAGCTCCTCGGTCTTGAAGCGGTCATGCTGGATAGCATAGAATTGCTTGCTAACAGCAGTTGAGTGCTTCTCCCGCGTATCTCGAACGCGCTGGAAGTAAGTGCTATGGATTTGAGCGCGATCGGCGAGACTACGGGTCATGAGCGACTGCATGCGATACTGATACAGTGTATGCTCGTAGTTGATTTTCTTGTCCCGATGACGCTGTAAACATTCAAGCTGACGCAGGAGTTCTGGATGTGTTGGTTCCGGACTTGTAAGTTGTTCCAGCTCGGTATCTATCTTAGCTATCTTTTCATCATAAATTCTGTACAGCATTAGCCCTGATTTTCTACCTAATGGGTTCAAACTTACTTTTCCCGCAGTGTCGCAAATTCTTTCTCCAGAACCGCAAGAGCATCAATGGCTGCAATTTTCCGGGCCACTACCAGTAATCAGCTAACATGCCATGACAATGAGAAAAGACAAAAAAGCTTACGTTCTTCTTCAGATTTTGCCGCTGCATCAGCATCATTAGCATCATCAGCCATGTCGCCTGCTTCCTCATCTTCTTGCAGTTGATCTTCCATATTTTCAGCTCCATTCTCCAGATCTTCGTCCGTGTCTCGAGCTCTTCTGCCTTTTCGCTTGCCCTTCTTGGCTCCGCGTTTTACTCCTCGAGTCGCGATAGCAGGAACAGCGGAATCTTGCACCTCGTCGAGTGGAGTTTCTTTTCCGGAAGTATCGTGCTGACCGACTTCTTCAGTTTCTTCACGTGTTGTTAGGGGATCAGCACCGGCTTCATCCTGGGTTTCGTCGGCTCCAACAGAACCTCGGCGCTTTCGTAAAGGTTCTTCATCGTCGCCCATTTCCGTGTCAACAACTTCGTTCGCTAACGGACGTTTGCGTTTTTTGCCTGCCATATCTGCGAGTGAATGAAGGCTTTCCGCATCATCATCAAGGACCGGTGTTTCAATTTTTTCAGAAGCGCCATTGGTTTTAGACGACCGACGGGTTTTGCTCGGAGTGTCAGTCAATTCATTTTCTTCGTCTTCCTCCATTTCATCATAGGTTGTAGATTGCGCGAGTTTGCTAGGACTGCTTTCAAAGCGGCTCGCCCCCGACAATTTTATATTTGGATGTAATCGGTGATTGTTTGGGGAGTCTTCTAAACGTTCGGTCTCGGCTTCGGAATCTGCCTCTTCTGGTACAGACCGCTGGGGTTGGGGTAGCTCGTCATCGGACGGTTCGTTGTCCGAGACGTCCTCGATTTCACTCAAACTGCTGGATCTTCCATCGTCGCCAAGAGGATCTAGAGAGATATCTACATCGCCAATGCCTCTGGACAGATTGACCCCAGTCTGGGCGATCGGCTCGGTGCTCTCAGCGACATCCATGATAGCGACGGAGCTGTTGAATGACAGCAATTGTGTCCGTAGGTAGAGTGTGGAGTTTCGATATAGTTGGAAGAATTAGATGAGGTAGTTGGTGCTCCGCGATCGTAGTGACTGTGATGTTGAAAACCAATTAGCCAATTGAAGCTATAACGAAAAAACACCAATCAATGACAGGAGAGTTTAAAGGCAGAAATAATTGAGATCATGGACATAATAAAACAAGACAAAGAAATACATGCAGAAGGAAAAAAAATAAAATTCGCGGGGAATGTTTTTGCTTTACAAACATGTTGACGAACTGTCCAGCGGCTCCGGGATCATTGGTCCGCGCTGGTGTTTTCCTTGCAAGAGGGCTTAGGAGAAGCAGACTACCTGCATCGCAAAACAACAATTTTTTCTTGAGGCTCACCTATTATTAGAGCGCATTCACAGGCGAGTGCAGTTGCAAAATGGCGACACCAGGCAAGGCGCTCAACCAGCAGAGACTTGACAGCGAACCCCCCACCGACACGGGCTCATAAAAACCAGGTGTTGCCTCCAAGAAAAAAAGCAGTGCGCCAACAAACCGACGATATATTATAAATAACGGCGAGGGAGTAGCGCACGAAAGCTTGGGAACCTAACGGGTTTCTGATGTGACCATGCGAAGAGGAAGCGAAACGATCAGCATTGGAAATCGAGGAAAGCTCCCGATGGCGGAGAGAGCGAGCCAGCGAAGGAAACCGATTGAGGAAAAGGGACTGGAGGAGGAAGGAAATGCGAATCGAGTGTACAAGAGGGTCGGGTTAAAGAAGAATGAGGAGAAATTTGGTACGAACAAATTCAGTGACGAGAAGTGGCGCGAGTTCGCAGTTGTGCAGGATGAGGTTGGAATGGCATTTGGTAGAGGAAGAGGAGCGCAGTAGGCGGACGCAGTTAGTGACTGACCTGGTTTGGTTCCTGTGCCAGCGGCTTTGGGGGAAAAGAAGACATCAGCCAATGGAAAGCATTCTGCCGCTAGCGGTATTATTCTGCCATGAATCGTTTCTGGCCTCCGACGCGGCTTGATTCTTTTCTGGACGCGTATTGGCCAATCATAGCTGGGAAAACAATTGACCGCCTCGGCTTCGGCTTACCCTTGCCACGTGACCTCAGCCCGGATGCGTCTCCCTCCTCCCATTTTCTGACGTCTTGCTGGAAGAAATTGCAGGTCATATTATGCAATCTTAGTTATTGGGATATATTCAACCAAGTGGTATATTAAAGATTTTATTTTGATCTAGAGTCTAGTATAACGGCGTGTATCAAGGTACGAGGCAAGCTGATTCTGGCTCGGATGACTTCATCGCAATGTGCGGTTGATTTCCGTGTTTGAAGAATCAGATGATGAGTTACCCGCTCCAAGTCCGCAATTTCTTGACCAGCTGGTAGGAATTTAAAGGCGTTTACTCTTTGAAGTATATGAATGACTAGCTAGACAATGGAATGATATGACCTTTGATTCCAGCAATGAAAGTGAAATTTGTGCAAACAAACTCGGGGTTCGTTATCAGACCATCACGTGGAGATAAGAAAGCTTAGATTGCCAAGACATGATTTTTTTTGGCCAGTTACACATCAAAGAAAATTGCTCGATCGTTGGTGAAAGCTGAATAATCCTTCAATATCTCTAGTCCAACTCAGGATTACTGTTATCTAATTATCCAGGAGCATTATTCCCACTCATACAAAATGGCAAAAATATCGAAAAGCAAGTCCGAAAATTCGGAAGATATAAAATCAAATGGCACAGTACCTGCTGCTGCGGTGACTCTAAAGACCGATGCTCCTGTCGATCCATTGCTGGCTTCGCTTTTTGAGAAAAGTGTACGTTATGATTCTGGACTCCTGAGCAATGTCAAATCGAGGACTTTATTGCTGACTTCTTGAAGGCTGGCCCAGTACAGGCACCAACCATACAATATAAGAAATTCGTATCCAAACCACAATCTTCGAAGCCCCAGCCTGAAGCGACAGGGTCAGAAAATAGCGAGGATGAAGATGGCGATGAATCTTCTGCCTCAGATATAGATATGGAAGATGCGAATCATAGTGATGATGACAGTCAATCCGAATCGAAACAACCCGCAGAATTACAGCCGAGTCGCAAACGTAAAAGAGGAGCTGCGGACAACTTGGAAGATGAATATATGCAGAAGCTTGCTCGTGAAGAAGAGAGGGAGAAAGTTAAGCAGAAGGCAAACAAATCCAAGGCAGAAGGAGGAGACGAAGACGCTGAGAGCAATGCATCCGCAGAAAGTGATGAAGAAAACTCCACTGAAAGCGAAGACGATGACGATGCGCCACCACCTGTGCATGAGACCGTATCTGGCGCTACAGAGGCTCAAGAACTCGACAAATCGACTCGCACAGTCTTTTTGGGCAACGTCTCGAATACTGCAATCACATCGAAATCCGATAAGAAAGTTCTTTTGGCTCACCTTTCATCCTTCTTATCGACATTACCGAAATCTAATACTCTCCACAAGATCGAGTCAGTCCGCTTTCGATCAACTGCTTACAGTACAGAAAAGGGGGTCCCTCGTCGGGCCGCATATGCGCACAAAGAAACCATGGATTCTACAACGCTCAGCACCAATGCTTACGTCGTCTACTCTACGCCTATTGCCGCTCAGAAGGCGCCTGGAGCCTTGAACGGAACTGTTGTGCTCGGTCGTCATTTGCGAGTCGACAGTGTCGCTCATCCCGCGGCTATCGATAACAAGCGATGCGTTTTTGTTGGCAATCTCGATTTCGTCGGACAGGAGAAGGACGAGAATGATGACGAGGAAACACCAAAAAAGAAGAAAAAGAGCCCTCCTGCTGATGTTGAGGAAGGGCTATGGCGAACGTTCAATGCTAACACCGGAGTTGCGGCCAAGAAGAATGCTGGTGGTGGTAATGTTGAGTCAGTCCGCGTTGTTCGTGACCAGGCGACTCGAGTGGGCAAAGGTTTTGCCTATGTTCAATTCCACGATGAAAACTGTGTGGAAGCCGCATTGCTTCTAGACGGCAAGAGGTTCCCTCCCTTGCTCCCTCGAAAACTTCGAGTCACTCGCGCACGAAAAATGAGCAAGAAGCGCGACTCCGCCCCCCGAAAAGCTCCTGCGATTAACAGTGCTCATAGCACTTTTCGAGGCCGTGTCAAGAAGCTACTCGGGCGAGCTGGAGCTGCCAAAATGCGAAGCGATGACGGCAAACCTTTCGTTTTCGAGGGTCAGCGTGCAGTTGAAAAGACCGATCAGTTCAAGTTTAAGCGCAGGGGAAGCAAAGGAAGCAAGGGGAAGCCAAAGAACAGGAGCTCCAAGCGCGCAGAAGCGTATCGTGCTTCTGGTGGAAGAGCCGCCAGAAAAGCCGCGTCAGATTAAAGATATCTGATCGTTGTTGGTTGTGTATTTAGCATTTTTTTCAGGAAAGTCATGTATGGTATGGCCAGTGTTCAAACACTTAGATTCTGGTGAAGAGCCTGCCTGCACCAAAATTTCGCACAATTCTTCCATGCGTGTGATTGCCGATTCCTTCTGCGTAAGTACAATAATAGCTTATTCTGTGATAAACAGTTGGTGGGAGTAATATCGCCTCCAACGTCACGTGTTTCGATCTGGACGGCCGAATGTCTGGCGACGTCATCACAAATTTACCCGCATCAAGGCATCGACATTTGACAACGAGCTACGAACGCAGTCATTGTCAGTCATGGCCCAGGCTGAGCCTCGAAGGAACTGTCACTCTCTTCAATACTCAATCTGCCACTCTTCCGCAACCACTGTATTCTGCTGGGACCACAATCAAGCAATATATGAGTTTCCTGATAGAGATACTTCTTCCCTTATCTTTGTACTTTATTACATGGTACATCCTGAGCAAGAACAACGCGATGGATCATAACCATGTACCTCTGCGATTCCGAGGACGGGGCGGTCGGCGAACAGTTCTTCCTTCATATCCTCATCACAACAAAGTAGAGACAATCAGCAAAATCAGCGGAGCATCTGATTCGGAAAACAGAGAGGCATCCGACGACACCAATCAGCCAAAAGAATTTTATCCAAGTTTGGAGGATGTGTCTCAAGTCAGGGACATGCTTTGTCGGCTGTGGTCGACTTCATCGACAACGTCAACAGCGTCAAAAAGGAGAAGTGTCGTGTTGCCAGATGAGGTCATTGATATAATTCTCGACGAGGCGGAATATTGGCCGAGTGTGGTGACGAGACTCAATACGACACCGTTTGTGATTGCAGCCGACGGGGATACAGAGTGCTTGACGACGCCGCCACTATGTTATTGCCTTGCCAAAGGCAGACAACAAAAGGAAGAAAAATCTTCGACATCGGCTGAAGAAGGCGCGCCACAGATTCTGCTACATAGAGGCATTCACCCATGCAGAAAGATTGTCTTCGACATATCGTCCCATGATCAAGGCTGGGGTGGAGAGAGTTCTCATAGAGGTACATTCCAAGGATCCTGGACATGGTTCGATGCATACATAAGACCTTCAAACAACAAAGACAGAGCAGATGAAGATTGCACCATGTCTGACTCAACTACCTCGACCACAACTACCACCACTACGACGAGGTCAACGAATGCCACCTCTAACTCAGAAGGACCAGATTCGACCCGTCTAAGACCGTTTCTCCCAGAACCCACCAAACTACAATGTAACCGCACTGCAACCATCAACTCCACAGACTACCACATTGTCTGGCACTACCTTGATGAGGTGGCCGCTGATTCTCCGGAAGCAGAGAAAATTGAGAGAGAGACCGGTCGTGGTCGCGTGACTTTGGATGGAAGCGCTGTACGAAACATGAAAGTCGGCGACGAAGTCTCCGTATGGTTACGGGCACGGTTTGCAGGATGGCGGAACCATGTGGACAAGATGTCCGTTAGGGTCTTTTGGGCTGCTTGAGCCTTACGGTTTGTTCTTTTTGATGCAGAATGATGATAATGTATAACTAATAATGAGTACTGTACTAGTACGTTTCGTTAGGTATTGATTGAATCATGAATATCAATACCTTGTACAATAAGGAACCATTTTGCTGGCCTCGTCCATTGTTTGTAGCGGACATAATGCAATTGTAGCAGTCTGCCTCTTACCAATTGATGTTATAAACATGCGTTTTGTCTCGGATAACCCCATAATATTTTTGTTTCAGCTCCAGATGTTGGACACTTTGGCTGAACAAAGCGGCCTTTTTGGTCAAGTCAATACAAGGATTCAAGCTGCTCGTATCGACCTATATAACTTGTTTCATAATGCCTGGTCATCTACAGAGGGAATGATCGCAACCTTGTTACTATTTAACAACCCCGTTCTCTTTCCCATCTTCTAGAGTTGCTTTCGAAATTCTCATGACCAACCAGACTCTTAGAATTACTCCACTTGGTGACATCTAAATCTTCCAAGACACCTACCCAACTACCTCTCACATAAAGAAACGGCTACGACTATGCCTAAAATTACTCCCTTAGAAGCAGCCATCGAATTCAAGCTGCAATGCAACCCTAGCGACTACCAAGCCGCAAAGGACATATGGCTCAGGCGTCTCCTAGATGCTTTTTCCTTCTACGGATTCAGCATCAACACCGACGAAGTCATCAACAACATATTCGTCATCGACATCATCAACGAATCTACGCAACAGATTCGAGTCGTCTTTGCGCACCCAAATTACAGAGGCACCGAGCGCTCAACCTCAGAGTGGAAGATTTGGAAGTCGATGGAGAGGAAGATGAGGAGGTACCTGTGTCAAGTCCGGCGGGAGCGAATGGCGCTTCGTGAAGTTACTGACTCACAAGTTGGTGATGGGGAGGGTTATTATACCATCATTGCCGTGGGTAGACTGGTTAGGTTCTTTGTGCTGGAAGCTGACTCGGCCGAACTGATGGATTGTTCCGGAACGAATGGAGCGATGTTTGATGTGTTTCAGGAGAAGGATCAGATCCGGGCGATGTTTTGGGAGTTGTCGAGGAATAACTCCTGACTTTGTAGACACCTGTGATCTTCTATCGTGAGGTTGATTCATAGCCATGTAGATTATTGGGGTTTGTTTACGATATAGATTAAATAGGAACGTGTTTTCAGTAGTGTATCAAGCACATGCATAGGGTAAAGTATCTACTTAGTCCAGCAATTGACCGACTGAAAATTTAGCCCCAAGTTCTTGGATTATTAACTGTAACCGTAACTGCGAGCGCATTGCAGTTCTTCCAGCGCATATTTCCGTTTCAAGAAGAACCATAGGCCTGCTTGAAAATTTTGAGTATATGCCTATGTAGGAGGCTTCCATGTAAAGACCCGCGGCTTTTGCCGGATACGTGTAGCGCCATCTAACATGACATTTTCTGGCTTGATTTGGTCAGAAAAACAGGCTGTCAGCGCGCCTATGTTGGCATCTAGTGGGCATAGTATAATCCTGACGAACTAGAAATATCTGTGCTTGACGAGTCAGCGACGCTTTTCACGAGACATAACCTTGAGCATCAATAGACTGGGGTCAAATTCGGACTTTATACAATAGACTCATCTCATCCGATACACAGAAGAAGAACCCCCGAAATGAATGATGTATATTGCTTTGCTCACTTACTCAAATTTCCGTAAAAGAGACGCATCAACTAACATGCCAATATAGTATACCGAATCCTCCGCCGTCACCGAGCTTTACGTCAACATCGTACGCAGCGGACAGCATGCCCCCTGGACATCCTCCATAGCCTTGTGGCTCAACATCGTCCAACGATACCTCCTTCTCCAAAACGGGTGGGAAGTCTTCCTGAACGGCCAATACAAATCCTCCACATTGTACACCACCAGCATCGTTGACCGGCAAACCCTTCAACATCGCTTCGTCATTGCGACCTTGGAAGAAAGCTTTTATGGGATGAGTCATGAGGATATCCCATTTGCGAATATGGTGCGAGATGCCACTGAGTACATGCTCCAACAACGAAGGCGGTGGATTCGGATCAGAGGAGTTGGTGCTGCAGCGGCATGGAAGACGACGTATGTGCTTGTGACGTTGGCGACGTCTTGTAGGTTGTATATTCTTGAGCCAGATTCGGAGGATTTGGTTAGCTATTTTCCGGATTGCGAACACATGCGGTTTCATGATGCGTTTGATGAGTTTGGACTCGTTGATTCGCTTTTGACAAGGATTGCTGAAGTCGTGGCTGAGTGAAATTGTGAAACTTTTTCTTTTCTGGGTTTGTCACCCATTATGGCGTTATTTTGAGCTCAGAAGTTGGCTGGACGTGATTATGGAGTTAAAATAGACTGTATGGAAATTACCGAATCTGGAAAGCATTACAAATTTTAGCCCTAATATAGTGAAGGTCAAACTATGTTAAAATCTATGACCACCCTATGTTACATAGTAAGAACGTTATGAGATAGGACCTAGTAGAAAATTTGTGATTTTTATAAGTTCCGAAGCTGACTTTTGACGTAATCATAAAAGATCAAAGACAAATGAAATTCCTCAAAAGAGTGTGTCTATCTGAATATGCAAATCGAAATGTAAAACCAAAAACATATAAAACAATTCCCAATAAATTCCCATGTTCCCTCGCTAGCTCCGTCCCATGCACATAATTCGTTCCCAGTGATAAAGGTCGTCTCAGTCGTTAAGTCATAATTTCTTTCTGTGTAGTAGTTACATGCTTCTCAATCGCTCGAAAATACAGGTCGTTCGTTCAGTCTTGGAATACAAAATGGTACAATCAATGATCATGAATGACAAAGGAAATTGTGGGTTGTGCAATCAACAAAAATGAAAAGAAAAGCTCGAATCTGGGTGTTCATCAGTCAATATTTGATTGCTGTCGATAATAAGATGTTGTCGTTGTTCGAGGATGAAAGAAGCCTAAGGAGTTGAAGAACGTGTCGCCTCGCCATTCACACTCCCCTTCTGGCCCTGCTCTTCCCTTCTCGCAAGCACCGAGGGAGAATCAGAGTAGAGAACCGATCCTGGGTAATAAACACAAGCATTCATCTTCTCCTTGTCATCCGCAATAAAGTCTTCATGCGCCGCTTCCCTGTAGATACGCGGGAAGACTCGCAACAAGACATGTCGACTACCATTAGAAGCGCTGCCACTAGGGGTAGACTCTGGCGAGGATCTGCTGCAGGTATACTCTTCCCAGCCCTCATTGACCTCTCCATCCGACTCCGGCGCTGGCATAGTAGCAAGAACAAGCTCCCTCTCAACGCGCGCATGCCTCCATGTCTCTGCCGCAAGTTTTACAATCTTTCGGATACCACTCAGCAATGCATCTAATTGTTTCGGATCTGCGAAATGCTTGATGTGGTCCACAATCTCATCCACGATCACAGCTGCGACGACATTGATAGATTGTTTCGCGTCCGAGGTGGTGTAGGCTGCTTTGAGAGTCTGCTGTCTCCAGAACGCTTCTCGGCGGACAGATTTGCGGCGGATGTCCATGGATAGTACCTGGAAGAAAGTGTCGGCTTTGTCGTACCGTCGCCCTAGAGTGAAGAGGAAAGGTTGGAAGATGCGGTATGTCAGGGTCTTAGAGACCACGTGTTGGATATAAGCGGACCTCAATTCGCGGGACGCAGCGGTGTTGTCAAGAAACGATGGCATTTCGGAAGGGATTTTCTCAAGGATATCCTTTGGTGGATCGATAGGGAGATAAGAAAAGTGTTCCTTGGAGAGATCGATGATCAAGCGTCGGAGTTGACCGAATTGTTCGACACTATATACAGATTAGATTAGATCTTCGTCTTGATTTAGCGAATATCAGCCAATAAGACAATATTCACGTAAAAGAACTGAACAGAGTTAAGGTATGCCGTATATACTTACAAGAATTGATCACCCTTAGAAGACTTCAAGTCTGTGGCCTCTCCCAGACTCTGCAATGTCTTTCGCAATTTCTCCCTGTCATTCTCCATGTTGTCGATGGTTCTGCGCATTTCGTCGACAGCGGCTTGTAGGTGGCGTTCGCGAACCACATCGTCTCGTTCCAAGGCTTCCTTCTCTCGTTCCATGCGGGCCAGTTCGTCTAACTTCTCGTGAAGTTGCCGTTGAAGCATGGTTTTCTCAGCTGCCCATGTCTTCTCCTTCTCATCAAAGTCCTTGGTAAGCTTGCCGAAGCGGTCTTGAAGGTCCTTCGTATTGGTTTCGTGGATGGCGCGCAGGTTGTTAACCTCCGTCGCATGGACATCACGGAGCTTATCAAGTTCGGAGACGTGGGTGCTGGCGAGTTGTTCCTTCTCCTCTGCATGCTTCTTGTGGGCATCATCCAACTCGGTGTGCTTGCCTTCCAACTCCGCCTTCTTCGTCACGAGTTCTTCAAGCGTCGACTGCAACTCAGCTTGTGTGGCTTGTAATTCCTCCTGCTTGTAGTGAAGATCATCCTGAGCTTTTCTAACCTCCTCCAACTTCTCTTCTAGCTCCCTCTTGGTCGCCTCAAGCTCCTTCTCCTTCGTCTCCAGGTCCTCGGATTTGCTCACAAGCGAATCACGCACCGCTTGCAAATCATTCTTTGCAGCTTCCAAGTCGGTAAGAGTCCTCTCAAGTTGGGCTTGTTTGTCGTCGTGTTCAGTCTGCAGGTTGCCATGCGCTTCTTCCAATCCACGATGCTTCTCTTCCCAAGCAGATTTCAATGCTTCCTGCTCATCTAGAAGCTCCTTTTCCCGTTCATTGTATCGTTCATTGGCGGCCGTCTCATCCTCAGCCCTAATCTCCTCAAACAGGTTTGTCAATTCCTCCTTTTGCATCGACAGTTCAGCGCGTTCATGTTCCTTGGCCTCTTCGAGAGCCCTCTCATGATCCATCTGCATCTCCTCCATCCTTTTCTCATGAGAGCGGATTTCCGACTCAAGCTCCGACTTGACCTGCTCAAGTTCCTCAATCTGTTTCCGCGATGTATCGAGATACTGTTGCAAATCGTTGATCTTATCCTGCTGGTTCGACAAATCCACTCGGAGGCCGCTGATGATGTCCTTAAACTTGCCGTATTCTTCGGCGGTTTCTGTAGCAGCCTTCTTCATTTGACCCTGGAGCGCCTCAATGTAGAAATCCTTGTGCATAATGGCTTGCTCGTGTTGTGACTGTAACTGTTTGAATTCTGCTTCTCGGGCCTGAAGCTTGTTGCGAGTGTCCTTGAAACTATCCAACAAGCGACTGAGGTCCGGCATAGCTTTCTCAATCCTACCCATAAGATGGTGATGTTCCTGATGATCATCATCATTGTTCATTTGACTATTTGTCTTTTCCATTCGCTGGCTATGAGCATGACTGTTCCCACTACCACCGGATAAGGTGCGGTCCATGCGGCCGCTGTAGTAGTCTCTTGCACCATTGGCATACGTGCTCGAGCGACGAGGGTACATGTGAGGAGATGCCATGGGCGTGTGTTCCATCATGGGGGAGTGATAGGCGTTAGGATAGGCTGTTGCGAAACTAGCTGAAGATGGAGCAACGCTGCCTGGATGCATTTGTGCAGCATGCATGCCCATCATGTACGGATTATATGCTTGCATTGTGGGGCTGGCGTATCTATATTGTGGCGAAGTGTGATACATCATAGGCGAGCCATGGCGTGAGTGAGGATGGTCAGGAGGTATGACTGGAGAATGTACGGAACGTGGCTCACTGGGTACGGGTGATGGTAAGGGTGCAGGACCGGCATGAGAGACTCCAGAAATAGAGTGCTTTGATGACATTATATCGGCTGTCTCGGGAACAACGTCCTCTGGATGATCTTGATGTTCCTCTGCGGGTTCTTTCGGTTCCTCCTCTGCTTCTATCTGGTGGTTGTCTGGGAGTAGTCCTGTGTCTTCGGTTGGTACATCTGGTTCCGTAACAGCTTTTGCTGTCTCTTTTGTCTCTTCTACATCGTTTTCAGGTGCTTCTTCTGTGTGTTCCAGAGTAACCTCATCTTCTTTCACTTCGTGCGTCTCGACTGGCACTGGCACAGGCTCTTCGTGTTCAGCATCTGCTGGTGTGTCTGTAATATCTTCAGGTTCTCCGAGTTGCTCTTCAGGAATCGGAGCTTCTTCTTGGTGAACTGTTTCCACAACTTCGTCTGCTCCATCTTTAGCATCTTCGAAAGTATCCGGCTCTTCTATGAGGTCATTTCCTGGTGCAGTACCGGGCGAGTCCCCGCTAATAGATTGAGCAGGCGAATGCTTCTTGCTCTTTATTGAAGCTGTATCGTCGTCTTGGACGGATGGTAGGTGAGGTGCAATCGTGCTCGAGTCTTCAGGTTGTAGTTCTTGTGGCTCTTGTGGCTCTTGATTGTCTTCGAGCTCTTGGTGCTCTTGTAGCGCTTGAGCTTCTTGTTGCATTTCGTTTTCTTCGTGTTCTTGGGGTTCTTGTTTCTCGCCGGCGTCGTCCGGGTTATTGTCGTTCTCGCCTAGGTTGCTTTCAACTGTCTCCGGGACTGTCTCAACTTGCTCTGCAGCAGAAGAAATATCCTCTGTGCCCTCCAAGGGCGAATCGTCCTTTTGTGCACTCATAGAAGGTGATGTGACTTGTTCAGGCTCCGGCTCAATTGAAGGAGGAAGAGCATCCTCGTTCTTCTGGCTCTTCTTTTTATCGGCCTTGTCCTTCTTGGCCTTATTCTTTTTAGCCATTGCGTGTTGTGATCACGTAGTGTGATCGGTGATAAGCGTGATGAGGAGAAAGTAGAGAGACTCGACCAGTTGCTAACGTGTTCCCAATCGTTGAAAGACCGTATCAAGAATGCAGCTACAAAAAGTAAAAGCTCAAGCAACCGGGATCAACTCAACACGCATTTATACAGGTATGGTGTGTTGACGATGAAGGTAATAGGGTAGATATACAAGGGTCAAGTGCGATTCTTGTATGTACCAGTCTTAGCCCCAGAATTAATTGACCTGCCTGATCAGTTCGAATTCAAATATGGCGAGGCAGTTATAGGGGGAAATCGTGGAAGAGATAAGAATAGAGTCAAGCGAATTCGTCAAATGATTATTATACACAACACTTAGCTCTAAAGATGGGCAGACAGCAAAGAAAGCAGAAAGACAATTCGGGAAGTCGAGCGTCAGAATTCGGGCTGATAAAACAAGGAAGAAATGCTAGTCGCAATTAAGTGTTAAGTAGATCACGAGAAGAAGTGACTAGTATCCCAATAAATTCAAAGTGTAGCCCAAGATTTGTGTGTCATGACAGTGCATGCATGCATCCCACTTTAGCGACATGGCATGAACTCGCGGATGGGTAGCGTTAAAACCATGCAAGCAGACTAAGACCGACGGTCTCGTTGGACCGTCAGAGGTCATGTAAGAAAAAGGAGTAGACGTGCAATCTTATTCGTCGAGCTGCCATAAGTGAGGCATCTTGAGATGAAGTGAGCCAGCATTGGGTATCAAGCCTTTGCATTGGTTTGTCACTGGGCAGCAATTAGTTGGTTGGAGTCGTTGGACTCGCTAAAAGGCCAAGACATTGACTTGTTGAAGTGTGAGTCAAACGTTTAACTTTGAATCGTGCCAATAGCATCATGAGAGTTGTTTCTTTTCTGGACGGCTTTATTCTTCTAGAATCAATGCTTTTTTTGTAGTGAAAGTATGTGAGTTGTCTCAACTCTCGGGCAGACACGAAGCAGCGACCCGCTGGCTAGCTGGCGCTTGCACTCTGATGACCATACGACCTCCATGTCGCTCTATGTCTCCATTCGGATATGTAACTTGCATTCCGCTTGGCCGGGCCCGAGGCACTAACAGAGGATTGAGCGTGGAAAGTTTAAACATGAGGCTGGCTAGCACTAACAACGGGTCTTCCCGCGAACGCTTAGTCGCTGACTTGGAGATGATACTCGGCGTTCCTGTATAGGAGCGCTTCAGACACTACTGTCCAATGTATCTGGGATCAATCCTTAAAAAATAAGTGCGAGTTGTTAACTCTTGTTTGATCCAAGACTCATCCCATACTTGTTGTCAGAAGAAATGCAGACATCAAATAGGAGCACTCTGATTGGTCAATTCCACGACACTGTTCACGTGATATGACCCGCACCGGCAACCTCTCCATCATCAAATCAACCAGCTCGACGACACTTCACGGCGTTCAAGTTCAACGCTTCACCATACCACCTCACATCTCCACAATGTTTGCTGTCCGACGCTCAGCGGCTCCCGTGAGGCAGCTGCTGCGTCAACAGCCGCGCCGCTTCGAGTCCCATGCCGCACATGACCACCACCACGGCCCAGTAAACGAGAGCTTCGGTGTAAGTCCAAGACAAGCCTCTATATGATCGCCTACGTGAGTACTAACCAAGGACGCAATTTAATTGCAATAGCCAAGCTTCTACGTTGCCATCTCAACCTTTGCCGCCGGCTTCGTGCTCTACCGCATCAGCAAGGCGTCCGACGACTCGTTCATCTCACGCCTCATCACCAAATACTCGCCTGACCAGAAGGTGTTTGAGGAGCGAAATGCCATTCACACCGCCGCCCTAGAGCAGGCTGCTGCCGATCGTCATTTGTTTGTTGGTGCGACTCGCCAGGATCATATCGATTTGAGGAGCAATGAGTACGTCCCTTCCATCTCCGCGTTTCATTTGGTTATAGTGGCTAATTGTTGTATGATATGAAATAGGGTCTTCAACATGGGATCTCCATTCAACGTCGCTCCTGGCTCTCAGGCGGACCTCAGCACTATCGCTGCCCACTATCACAAGAAGAATCAAGAGCTTGAGGCGGACCGCTTAGCTCGGACGAAAGATGGAAAGGTCGTCAGCATATATGATTAGACAGTAACAATATCTTTTTTTCACTCTTTTCATCTGGCTTTCTAGATCTTATTTCTTATTTCGTTGCGGGCTCAAGGTCCGACTGTTTATTGTACATAAGCTCAATATAAAGCAAAAGAAACTGTTCGATGTTAATTGTTTCGCGCCTTCGCCTAGGCTATAGTATGATCCTTTTGTTCAATGCCTATCTCTAGCACCACCCTCTTCACTCCTCCCGAAGTTATCTCTCTCTTTAGATTCACCCGAACAAGTTCCTTATCCTGCAGTGGCTGCTGATCCAGAACCTGCAAGAACTCGTCCACTCCCCCTCCGACACCGAAATATACCTTTTTCGCGGCAATCAAGGCAGTACTCTTATTTCTAGTTGTATCCTCACATCGCGATTTTCGTAGTAATTCAAGTAAAGTCGTCGAAAACACCCCTAAGGATGAAGGGGAGTATATCGTCTCACTAGCGAGTATGAGCGTCGAGGACGTATTCGCAGCTTCTTGAGTAGCTGAATCCAAAGCCAATCGCACAAAATCTGCCGACCAACCACCCGATATAAAATTAATTTCAATTCCTCTCCTCTCAAGATCAGCCTGGAACGTATCGAGCAGCGAAGCATCAATATCCAGTTCTCCCTCGGCTTCCCCCGCCTCCTCTTTGCCATCCACTCCTCCTTTTTCTGCGGTTGTAGCCACTCTTGGTGAAGCAGGCGAATTAACCCACCACGTCAACAAGAAATTACTCAATGTTACCATCCTCAAAACCGTGGAATTGTAGTCCGCCATCGTGAAGCGATATCTCCCTTTCCTGCCATCCCTATCCGTCGTCGATGATAATAATACCTGTGCAAATAGCATCAACGAAGGAACTGCAGTCCCACAGCCGAGTTCAATGACATGAACACCTTCTTCCCCACTAGCACCAATCTCGGTAGAAGATAAAAGAACGTCCGCAAGATCCAGTGAACACTCCCACGTCTTGAACCCTCCTTCATAAAAGTTTGGTTTCAGGTCTCCTTGCTCCAGGCCGGCGATTAGCTCTGCGTTGTCAGTTGCGAGATCATCGGCGTCGTCTTCTGCCATGAGTTGAGTGCGAACGTCGAACAGTTCGCGACGGGCTATTATTATCCCTTTTCCATCATTTTCATTTTGGTCAGATAGACCCAATCTTAATGTATTGTATGATATTTGAGATGGAAGATTTATCGTCTAATGAGCGTCAGTGTTATGTATCGACATGTATAAGATCGAGACTACTTACCCAGTCTTTTAGCGCATGCCTTGCAGCGGGAAATGAAGCACCAGGAGTATTCGAATTTTCTATATTTGGCTTCTTCGATACATTGTTCTCAGCTTCGACTTCAATATCGTCGTCAATGTCCATGTCTATATCGTCGCCGGAAAAGCCGAAGCTGAATGCTGACGCCATGCTGTAGAGCCTTATATAGTTTACCCAGCCACTTAAGCTAGTCGGGATAATTCGAAACTGTCAATGGGATCAAAAAGACGGAAGTGATGATGCATCGATGCATGGAAGTAAAATACGAGAAAATACGATGTTGTTGAAAATATGTCTCGCTAGATGTTCTAAGCCAATGATGAGATGGTAAAAGTGAAAGTGACCCGCAATAATACATATAAATACAGCCTTTATCTTATTAACATGTAATTTATTACTGTGTTCGGACAGGAGCTTTTGGGTGGATATGAGCATTAATTCTATTATAACATAGCCCAAGACAATGGATAATTTGTCTATCCGAAATCATATCAAAAACCAAGACTAAAGTAACTATCAACAAACACAGGTCTATATGTGATCATTCAATAGATATGCAGGACATCAAGCACCATTAGATGCAACCGATTTCTTCAGTGCCTGTAACACATCCGCTGCAAGATCATCCGCATCCTCAATTCCGCAGCTCAATCTAACCAAATCGTCAAACACGCCCACAGCTTCTCTCTGCTCCTTCGGAATACCAGCATGCGTCATGCTCGAGGGAACTTCACACAGAGACTCAATCCCACCCAGACTCTCTGCCAACACGAAAACGCGAACCGTCTGACAGAATCGCTCAGCAGCGGCATGACCACCCTGGATCCTGAAACTCAGCATACCGCCACCCATACCATCGCGATGTTGCTTTTTGGCAATATGGCGTTGTGGATGCGAGTCGAGACCCGGGTAATTCACTGATTTTACGAGAGGAGAGGCCTCGAGAACCTTGGCGACTGCGTTTGCGTTCTTGTTTGCTTCGCGCGCGCGCAGGTGCAGTGTTTTCATGCCGCGGTGTGCGAGCCAGCAGTCGAATGGTGAGGGAACGGCGCCGATTGCGTTTTGGAGGAAAGTGAGGCGGTCTTTGAGCTCGGGGGAGTTGAAAGCTGCGACGCCCATGAGGACATCCTATCAAATATCAGCCTGAAGATTCTCTCCACAAGATGAGACAAAGGGGAAGAAAGGGCTTACAGAATGTCCATTAATATACTTTGTGACCGAATGGACGACAATATCCGCACCATAGTCCAGCGGATTCTGGACATAAGGACTCATGAACGTATTATCCACCACCACCAGGATTCCATGTCTATGCGCAATATTCGTAACCTCACGAATATCCACCAGACTCAACGTCGGGTTCGTGGGTGACTCAATCCATATTAGTTTTGTGTCTGGTTTTATTATGGCTTCGGTGCCAATTTCGAGGGTAGGCGTGAATGTCACGTTTACGCCGTGCGCGGCAGCGACTTTGGTAAAGTAACGATGTGTGCCGCCGTACACATCGGAGACGGAAACAACGTGGGAGCCCGCGGCGAGGGATTGCAGGATTGTTGCTGTTGTGGCGGAGCCGGAGGAGAACGCGAGAGCGTAGCGGGCGTGTTCGAGAGCTGCGACGGCTTCTTCGAAGTTGTCCCTGTTCATCCAAGCATATTAGCATTGTGATCACGCCCGGAAGAAGAGAGGAACTTGCCGATTGGGATTCGCGCTGCGAGTGTACTCATAATTACCAATTGGCTTTCCGACACTTGACTGCGCAAAAGTCGTAGACAACGAGATCTGCAAATATCATGATGATCAGCAAAAACCATCAATTCCGCATCGCGGAATATTGAACTAACCGGCGCAATCACAGCCCCCGTACTAGGATCAATATGAGCCCCGGAATGCACCGCTCTTGTCCCAAATCTGTGCTCTGGCGACGCAGGCCTGGGTGGCGTCTCGACTACATCTGCATGTGCCAGTGGCTTGAGGAGTTGAGGGTTTTCTAGCGGAAAAGACATTGTCGCGGTCGGTGGCGGGGTAAGATCTTCCCGATAATCAACTACAAGATATTAGCATTTCGCAGAGGATATATGGCGAGATCATGGGCAGTACTCCTGACTCACTTTTTCTGTTCAATTTGCACTTGGTATGTATGGATATATGTATGTACGCAAAGGACTGATTATTCTTAGACGCAAGAGAGAGAAAGATTAAGAATTTATAAGCTACAAAATCTATCAACCTTTGTAGGTATCGTCTGAGCTGCCTAAATAATAAATCTGACAAATCCCACCCCACTTTCTACTCAGTTCTGTTTCTCGTATTAGTTAATTCACCGATTTATCAGCGTACCCTGTTATTAAATTTCCCAAAAAATTTCTGCCAATTCGACGTGCGTAGCAAAGAATGGTTTTTTGGGATCTTAGGTAATGGGTGGGCACTTGGCAGCAGTTTTTTATGCCGACGATAGCCATAATGGCGCAACGCGGAGATACGGACCTATCATTTTTTGTGCTATATGTAACCCTTTCCACTTTGCAATGGATGGCTTAATGTGTAGTACTGCATGGGTATGGGATTTGAAATTGCGGCCTGGCAGAACATGATTCGCGATATTTTTGAGAATGATGCAATATATTTATTGAATAGCCGAACTTTTCATGTAATAGTGTGGTACTATTTGATAGCGTTCTCCTTTGGAGATCTCTTAGGTCCACCAGGCAATCAGTCCCAAACCCTCCATCATCATAGACGCCTATCAACATTAGTCTTTTTCAATTTGTTTTCTGGAGTAGATCGGACATACACGTATCGAATATGGAGGTTTATTCTCCGCTGCTGTCTGTGCCTCCGCCCGATCAGGCCCTGTAGGTCTCTGATCATGCCATTCTTCCGATTCTACGCGAAATCGGACTATTTCTCCAATATCATAGTAATATGGCTCAGGCGCTTCAGTTTGCCAGACCCAGAGGTTTTCTGCAAGGTCGCTGCCAGAGATGTTAGGTTATTTTCGGTCCAATTGGAATTATCAGTGACTTACAATCGGGATCCGTCAAAGAGTAGAGTGCCTGGCACGGTTATGTCGCCAAAGAATTCCATGTTGACTGTTGCATGTTAGGATAACTGCAGTGACAGGTACAAGGCGAGACGTACTTTTCAGACCCTCTTCGGATGAGCTGGCAATTTTTCCGAGTAAGATCTCGCCTTTAAAGGGGCGGAAGACTATGATTCGAAATGTGACTGTTCAACGCATCAGTAGAGCCCTGATCATCTTTGCGAATCGAAGCGCACCATTTACGTTGACCAAGCCAGTTCCATGGCCAATAAGTCCATCAGAGGACTTGAGCAAATCATAAAATCCAATGCATAATCCAATTTTTTGAATGACCTTGAACATAACATCTCAGTATGTGGTTATCCGATCATATGAGATTAAAACTCACTTTGTTGGCATATTTCTCATTGATGTTATCCTCAATAGCTACTGCGCTGAATTTCGAAAAATCTTCTGGCCTGATCTGCACAAGATCGGAGATAGTGGCCTGCGCAGATGTTAGCCATCGGTCTTTTCAGAGAGATGAAGTACTCACGAGGAGAAACATGGTGTATGGCTATCTTGATATCCGAGACGAGTAGATAGAAATATTGATTTGCAAACTCACTTTCCTGCCATGCCGGCAGGATGGCAGAAGAAGAGAGCTGGCAGACCAAAAACCTGTTAATGGCTTGAAGCTCTTAATAGGCGGGCTGTCCGAAAGAAGTCTGAATCACAAGTCACGACAGAGCTGTTGTTTGATGGAATGAAAAGATATTCAACGATTTAACCAATCAAAATTCGAGATGTGAATACATCACGTGCAGACCCACTTCCTGCTTACATAACCGGCAGCTTTCCAGAACTTAACTAACCAACTTAGCAGAAAATACGCAATTCTGACTGGTGGACTTAATTATTTCGAGATCGACAGATTTATTTTGAAATCATAAATAATTTCTGAATTGAAAGTTTGAAACAACAAGACGGCTACACCCCGCGTCGAATTCAAGCTTGCTCTTGGTAAATCACCATGAGACTCTGCGACTGATCGTGACACCACTGCTAGGCCCATCTTATGATGGCATCTCAGCAGGGTTTCTCGTTTCCTCCTCCTCCGCCACCTCCGCCGCCGTCGACATCACAACAGTTTCCGCAGGCGGGCTCGAACTTTGTACAAAATGGACACCACTACCGTGGTGGGAGTGGTCGAGGTGGTAGTGGGTTTCGAGGACGTGGTCGTGGCGGTATGAATCGTGGGGGGCGAGTCGGGGCATCTCACCCAAACTATCGCAGCAATAATCAACAAGGCATGTATAACGGCGGATATACGATGCCATCGAATGCGCCGAAATATTACCAGAACGGTTCTCAGTACGGCTCGGCTTCGCAAACATTTGCTCAGGTTACTCAGGGATTTGCTGCCCAGACGAATGTCGTACCGACATACCCACCTACAAACTACGATGGACGTTATCCAAATACACAGAATGGATCGACCGCGCCTATACCATCATACACAGGGCAACAGCCGCACCCCACTGGTCCAGTTGCAGCTTCCGTAGTAGCACCACCAATGCATTGGGGGTATGACAAAACTGGCGCCGGCGGATTTTATCCAGGAGCTACAACATACCAAAACTCTGTCCCTCACGCACACTCGCAGGGGAACAGCTACCAGAACCAACATGGACATAAACGCAGATACTCATCGACATTTGAAAAACCAATATCCCAAGGACCTCGACCCACTGCACCACCTGCTGTTCCCAGTTTTGGCGTCCCTCTGCCTGCAAAACCTCCTCAACCAGCTGAAGCTTCACGGCAGGCGCAGAAGAAGAAGAAACGAAAATTCAATCAGCTAGGCCTTACTCCGAAAACGGAGGAACACGAGTCGAGCGATGAAGAAGATGATGCGGATGAAGAGAGTCGACTGGCCTCTGCGGCAGGTAATCCAGCTGGACCTCTGCAGTTCACTTTCCGCGGACGTACGTCCACGCTGAATAATGCAACGGATATCCAAGCATGGATTGAAGAACGAAAGAAACGATTTCCAACTCAGGCGCGCATCGAGGAGAAGAAAAAGGCTCAAGAGGAAGCAAAGCGACAGAAGGAACTTCAGCGCGAAGAAGCTCGCCGCAAACAGCAAGAGATCAAACAGCAGCGCGAGCAGGCCAGAAGAGAGGCTCAAGAAAATAAAGGGATGGGATCTGATCCTATGGATGCAGCTTTGAAAGCAAAAGCAAAGGCAGAGAAACTGCGCAAGAAGCTGCTGAAAGAAGAGAGGAGGTTGCAAAAGGCGGAAGCTGATGCGGAGAGAGCTCGGCTTGTAGCGGAGGCATCGCAACAACACTCTTTGACTGGTGACACTCCTGTCACGAATGTAGAAACGGCGCCGGGTAACGTTATAGACGAGAATCAGTCCATCATATCCGAATCTGCATCTTCGGGAGACGACGACAGCGATGATGACGTCCCAGAAGAAATGTCCTCACGACGCCAAGGTCCAGAACGAGTCCCACCACCACCCCGAGAGGGGCAGCCGAAACTCCGTAAGCCATGTCGCGATTTTCAGCGAAGAGGAAAATGTCCGCGGGGAAGCCGTTGTCGATATTCCCACGATTTGTCTACCGAAGGGTCGGATAAGTCGCGACCAACTGTCAAGCCAGGTGCAGGCGCAAAACAGCCTGCTAAGAGGGGGCTTTTTCAAATGGTGCGTACCTCGTCTGCTACTATGAAAGATATCACTAATGAATGGCTAGCTTGTCGAACAGGAAATTCAAGCACGAGATCGCCAGGTTATGCAGGCCATTTCCTGGCTTGGATCTCAGGGACTGCTCGAAGAGCCTGGACCTGCAACCAATGGTTCCGCCGGCGACAATACAGTACCTGCCTGCATTTCCACCGTTGCATCCGAGCTTCAACCTGCGTCAACAGTATGACGATAAGTCACCTTCTTCCGAATATGGAATTGTACTACATTTTGGTATCATGGCACGTCATTGTCATACATATACGAATGTCCATTGTTCTTCTAATCACATGTATTATACTAATTAACTAGGAGATGCCTTCCTCGAGGTCGTGATGAAGAGATATAAGCTCGAAGTAATGAGTAGTGAAGTTATAAGTCCACTCAAGTAGTCGGGGCGTAGAGTGGAGTTGCAAGACCATTCGAAGTAGATAAGACTCGCAGAGCCCGATAGAGTGGATGTGGTGTGGAATCTGTGGATAGGGGATACACTTTTAATCGATAGTCTGTCCGCCACAATGGAGTAAGATAACTATTCTTAGTAACGAGGATTAATCTAGCACTACGTAGTATCTTAATGCTGTACGCGGACGAAGTACTCTATGTATGCTGTGATAATAATTGGGCCATCCGTTTGCTGATTTCGCAATTACATTTGGGATGGGCTGGTTGATAATGACTCCCTGTACAGCAAACAACAACAATATTCATATAAAAAAGGAAGTGGCGAATATTCGGGTCTATCTGGGCTGTGCTGCATCTGCGTACCTAGGTAGTAGCTACTAGCTACTGTGGATTAAGGAAGAAGACCCAATTATGCTCTCCAAATCGCGCGCCCAACATACCAAGCTTTGTAATGGATTGCGCGTAGCGCCGGGTGATTCGGATGCGCGTCCATCACATGCAGCTTGCAGCTCTACATAGGACGATGTGGTTAGTCCGAGTGTGCAGCACCCTGTGTTCGCAGCACTGATGTTTGCAGGTCTTGTATGACCGCTAATTCCATACTTCGGAGAAATCACGATATGAATTCTTGACTGTGGCTCGGCTTCAACCGCGAGATCAGGACGTCCTGTATGAGAAGTAAAATGGCTTAATGGGCCGGTCTAGAGAGCGGGCTAAGAAATAATTTCCACATTTCGTATGTGCTAACCCTCTCCGGGCATAATGCATTGAGCACTAATCCCGATACAGACAGACCTAGCGGATGATTGGCCGAAGTATAGCCTAGCGCAGCCGGGAGCAATAAGATCAGCCAATCACAGCAAAGCAAGGGATCTGGATATCCATATCGGGTCTAGCGCAATAACCATCGAGCGGTTCCTGAGGCTCAAGCCAACAGTCCAGAGCAGTCTGATTGGTCCACTGTCCCGCTTCTTTTTCCCCTGCTCCAGCGCCTTCCTCGGTGCAAAAGGCAACTCGTGATCCTCCACAGCCCCCGTTCCCTTTTCACCTCCGAACCTCCCTCCTCTTCCTCTCTTTCGATCACTCCTTCATTGGGTTTGAGAGGCAAATTCAGTCGGTCAATCCGAGTTTCCATTCTTTTTCCCTCGTCGTTCCTTACAGCTTCTCACAGCCTGACAGCCTTGTGGGTTCGTGCCATTCTTTTCACATATATATAAGCTACTCAGTCATTCCTTGACCTTATTCTAATAACCTACCTCCGTAATTTCTTTGTTACAAAAGAAGACACGAACAAACAACAAAATGCGTTTCTTGAGCCTCGCATTCGGCCTTCTCGCCACCTTCTCGCTCTCCGCAGCGCAGACCTCTACGTCAAAGGATAATGCTTTCATTACTCCAGGTACTGGTTCCCAGTTGACCGCCGGAAGTACCACCACTTTGACCTGGGATGCTACAACTTCTGGAACGGTGTCATTGAGACTGCAATGGGGTGCTACCACCACTGCAACTGATGGTATTACTATTGCTTGTACGTCCTCTCAGACCCTGCGCAAGAGAATATAACTGACTGATATTGATAGCCGCCATCTCAAACACCGGCTCATATTCTTGGGACGTTCCCAGCTCCATCCCAAAGGAGTCAGACTACTTCATCCGTATCACTTCTGATGCCGACCCTACAAATGTTAACTACTCTCCTCGCTTCACAATCTCTGGCGTTACTGGCTCTACTTCCACGACGACCACCAGCGCATCTTCCACCTCCACTTCGGCCTCTTCATCCTCATCTTCATCCTCATCCACCACATCATCCAGCTCTTCCTCCTCTTCTTCATCTTCCTCTTCGTCCTCGACTACAATGGTGACCTCCTCCTCGACCGCAGCCGTGCCATCATCCACCTCTGCTTCGACCACCACCGCCGCTGCATCCACTACTTCTGCAGCATCCAAGACCAGCGCTACTTCTTCAGCCACTACTGTCCCCAACCTCACTGGTGGCGCCGGCGAAATCAAGATTCCCTTCGTCATGGCCTGCGTTGCTGCTTTCGGTGCCTATGCATTGCTCTAAAGCATTGCATCGTCTCCGTGATAATTTTTAATCTGTGACGCGTTGAGTTTCGTTTGAAAAAATCTCTATTCTAATGTATTTATTTTTGAGAGATATCATTTGTTATATATCCGCCTGGGTGAAATAGGTGTATACACATTATCGTCAAAGTCTTTGATCTGTCAAAATAATCATTCCAAGTTATTCTCTTCGCATATCCGGAAGGATTTCCATATCCCTCATTTTATTTGCCTCGTACCTGGTTCAACATTTTACTTTCTGGGGTGTGTGTGAGTGCGGTGATGAACCTCCAGCTTGTCCTTCCGACCAAAGCCCTTTCCACATACCGAGCACTTGTACGCATCTGGCGAAACATGAATCGTTTTGATATGGCGCATCAAGTCTGCATATCGGCGAAAGGGGCGTGGGAAAGTGCAGCCTTTCCATTCGCATTTCATGCTGGCTGTTGCTTTTTCCGGTTGGGAAAGAGGGGAAAGAGGAGAGATATCGTTTCGGTCACTCATTTGCAGAGTTTGGTTCTCATTGGTAGGAAGGGCAAATTGCGTCCAGTCATGATCATAAGCAGAGTGCTTGTTGTCCTCATACGGCACATTGGTTGGTATCAAGCTTTGGTGGAGGCGATGATGGTGGTGGTACCTGTTGTCTTGAGACGGTATGCTGCTGCTAGACAAACCTACTTGCTGCATACTAGCAGATCCTTGTTGTACTATATCAGGGATCAAATTGTAGGTGAGGGCTGATATGGGATGGTCTGGTATCAGATATTTGGCACTATCATCGACCGAGGCCAAGCTTTGTGTAGTGTACACTTCCGCGTAAGGCATAGTTGGCGGACAGTGGTCTGGATAGTCTGGCTCATCGAGGAAGGAAGTGAAGGGTATGCGTGAAGAGGACTGGTGATCCATGGCTTTCAGTGTATGTGCGGTGAAAGTCCGTTGTTAAGATGTTTATACTAGTAGAAACGGATACAGCCAGTTCGAGTCCTATATATACATACGGGTAGGAATCTTAAAAAGGGTTGATTTTATAAGCTATCAACTGGTACGTACACTGTACACCATGCATCTCCCAAGCCATGCTACCGCCATGCATCTCCCGAGGGCGTCGTATTCTTATGGTCCAAAACTAACCAGCCTATCAACATCGGTTTTCTCGAATCAGACCCGCGGGCCATTTTGATCAGGACTAAGTTTGGAGTCGGGTTCTCTTGTCTAAAATTCTAGCGCCCGTGCAAATGGAGAACGGGTTTGACGGATACCTGATCCTAACCTCCTACCAAAAAAGGTTGACTTGCCGTGGATGACTCGGCCGGGGCTTTCCCATCAATTGGCACCACCTGGGCAACTTGACCAAAACCAAAAACAGAGAGCTAGGCTCGAAGAGCGACTACGTAAGTATAGTTTGCTAGTTACAAGGAAAGTATGCTGTAGATGAAACGTAACCATTCTATTTCTAATTGACGAATCAATCTGCATACAGGGCTGGAGGGAGAGTAACGAAAGATTCTCATTCAGCTTCATTGCGAGCTACGCTACAAAACATCTACAAGTGGGGCTCCATCAGGGCAGTTACAGTGCGTATCTTGCCATTTTGCTATTCCGGAGTGCATGAATACTCCGTACAGTTGTATCCAGTTGTATCCAGTTGTTTCCAATTGTATCCAATTGTTTCCAATTGTATCCAGTTGTATCCAATTGTTTCCAATTGTATCCAGTTGTATCCAATTGTTTCCAATTGTATCCAGTTGAATCCAGTGAACTAATGCACTAGTGGTGTTAGCTTGGTTAGTTTCGTTAGTTTCGTTAGTGGTCCCAGTCACTCTAGTTGTCCTAGGTTTACGAGTTGTGTAGCTAGATCTCATCATCAAAATCGGGCATCACTACAAGTAGAACTTCGGAATTAACTCACGTAGAACTGATAGACGAGACCACAACAGTATACGCTTCTGCTTTTCGAACAATACAATATCTACAATATCTAATAGATATATATAATTCTAGAAAGCTAGTTTTCAACTTAATTTAAATCCACAAAGATTCAACATTGTATAGAAGGATAATCTAACTAAATATCTTTTCTATACATACAAGTATTATTCTTATTGCAAATCCAGCTCTGGTAGGCGCTGCGATCCGCAGTTATGGCATCGCGATCCCATAACTGTGGATCCCAGCTCTGCAGTAGAGGCCAAAGTCACGTAAACAAGAAGTGGTAGCTGGAAGATACACACATTGCTCTATACCCTAAAGTTCCCATGTAATCTTCCTACAGTACGATATTGATGCACGTAAAACCTTTCCACTTTCTCCCTAGTATTATCCCAAGTAAAGTCGGTCTTCTCTTGCGTTGAATAGTAAGTGCATTCGGTATCTGTTCAATCGTAGCACTGGTTCGTATCGGACGTACTTTGCAGAGTCCTCGTTCTAGGGCATTCTATATGGGATTCTGGCAGATGTTGAGAATGAAGCATAGCAACTTGTGGGTAGTGCAACGGCCATGGCGATCACGGATGAGGTATTGTATCTGCTGAATCTCGTATATACCTTTCAGTAGATTTTCGGGGCTGCTTGAATTGCCCAATGCTGATACGTCTCCTCCACCACAGTACCAGGATGGTGGGAAAGGAAATGGGCACATCGTAAAGTTTATTAACCGCTAGACGTATCTCTGATATCAGGACTTCAAGGAGCTTGAATGTTAGGAGAAAGAAAACAATCACATAGCACACTAGGCACACATGTAGGACTATCCGGTATCACACCGCCATAGACACCCATAGTTAGGTCGGATCCAAGATTGCATCTCAGCCTTGCGCCATCTACACGGTACGGTAACTATATATGCGGCATTGTTCTACTTCTCTCCACTCTGGATATATGTAAGTCGGTCGGTATCGAGATTATTCCGCCCCTCCTAGCCTCTCAAATAGGGCGATTCTCAGACAAGCGCAAGGTGGCTGAAAATGGGGCGATATGCATGGGTCGACAATCTCTGTAAAGCTTTCCTGGTTCCATTCTGACAACACAGTATCTGGGAAACTGTCAGAGCAATGGCCGGATTCGAGCCAGGGCTTACTGAGAGCTTGCTATCAAAAGATATCCAATGGTCCAGCCGAAACCCGCGTTCTAGTATTATCATCAAAAAAGATATGGATGTAGAGAATCGCCAATGAATCTATTCAACTATTTGCAGTGTCATCAACTCGTCACAAATGTAGTACAACACATCTTGAAACAAGCATTTCCAGTTCACAAGACCTAGAAACTTCGTCTGCACGCGTGGCAGTCCTCAAGTCAGCAGGGTGTTCAAGGTGTTTGCCTTGACTATTACGAGAGTTTCTTTTTCGAACTTTAGATTCGACAGATGGATTCTCACGGATTCCGAATTTCCTTCTCCTCATCTCGGAGGGCGACCTGCCGGTCTATAATTGTGTCAAAGGAAAAAGGGTGGTAGATTTCATGAATGACGCTTTCTGAGCTTACGACAGTCGTGTTTCAGAAAACACTTTGTGGCTAAAGAATAATTGACCAGCTTCACGTCGAGATTGAGCCTCTGGGGCGTTGATAAAGATTAGTTTTGGTGATATTGCTTGATCAAGAAACCAGGGCAGCTAAGAGGATAAATATAAATGAACTGGCGAGCTGAGGGGTTTGAATGCATCAACGTACTCGGTCAGGTGTCCCTTCTATACAGCCAAGTGACTTTAACATAAAATACTTTTTGCAGAAGAATGACTTTTGCAACAAAGGGAAACAGTCCTGCATACTGGTAGCTACCTGTCCAGCTTAGATCCAGCGCCTCCGTTTTCTGTCCGCCATCTGCCCTTAGCGTTAAGCTGGCCCACCGTCATGATAGTGCATGTACCAAACGACGTCAGTAAACTGAACGACTATTTTACTTAAGCCTGGTTGACATGATATTTAGGCTATAGAAGAAAGTCCAAGGGTAACCGTAACTCAGTCATTTCTAGGTAATGAACAAGTACTTGGGATTCTAGCTCAGCTGAAGCATATCTAATATATATTTCCTATAGAATATGCTTCAAAGGGCAGATATCAATCCCCATGTTTCTAATGATATTAACATCCAAAAAAAATTGCAATTCTTATTTTGTTGTCCTGATACTCGGCATTGATCAACTCAATTTCCCCAGGTCGGAAAGTTAAGATTCGACCAAAGGAACCACCAAAGGCAGGAAAGAGAAAATGAAAGCTAGGATCATTTTGTTATTTAGCTAAATCATCACTCTGCTGGGGAATCAGGTCCAATTTCATGCATAAGTGGGTGAATTGGGCACTCGAATGCAGAAAAAAGCACAATAAAACTCAAGAGCTGTCTCCTAGGTAGAGTCATTGACCTGCATGAGACATGGTAAACAAACATAACAGAATCTTAGAATAATTGATTTGGGAATTGGAAATTAGTATGTGCTAGATATCATAGATATCATGAATGCTTGAACAAAATAAGCCAATCGCGAAAACAAAGAATATGACTTTTCCCTCCCTTATATCAAGTTAAACAATCTGGCGGTATTACGGGTATGTATAATTAAGCACACGTCCATTCTCACTCGACGTCCGATTTGATTGCGTCGTGGTCGATGCCGATGTCATCGTCGTCCTCGACGAAATATCTCTGACGATAACTTCAATATCATCCATCCCGCCATTCTTCTCGTCTTCATCCGCCATACTATATGTATACAATCTATTAAATGCCGAGTCTGTCGACAACAGTGTATACGGGTCGTCGAATTCAATCACTTCGCCGGCTTCGAGCATGGCGACTTTGTCAAAGTCAAGGATTGTGTCGAGTTTATGCGCGACAGCAAGGATGGTGTGGTTGCTGAATTTCTCGCGAATGACACGTTGCATGATTTCATCGGTTTTGGAGTCGACGCTAATTATCTTGTTAGTGCTCATATTCAATATAAGTGGATGGATAATTTTGACTTACTTGCTCGTAGCTTCGTCAAGGATTAAGATACTGCTATGGCGCAGCATGGCTCGGGCTAGACAGAACAACTGCTTTTGTCCCTGTGAGAGATGGAGTTCTTCGATATCCATGTCCAAGCCACCCTTTCCCTGGACTACTGAAAGCAAGTGAACACTTCGGAGGGCGTCGGTAATTTGATCATCGGTTGCGGTACCATTGGGGTCGGCATTTAGGCGGACGCTACCCTTGATCAGGAACGGGTCTTGAGCGACGCCAGTAATCCTTGCTCTGATTTCCTGACGAGGGATGGTTGAAAGATCGATTCCATCGATGCTGATGCTGCCCCCGGATAGTTCGACCATGCGGAAAATAGCCAACACCAAAGAGCTCTTGCCACTGTTTTATGTCAGTAATGTCTATTACACTTGGTGGGTAAGGATGTAAATACCTTCCAGTCCGGCCACAGATGCCGATCTTCTCGCCGCTGCGGATTGATAGATCAATGTTTTTCAAAATAGGTTCTTCAGGTCTGATCATTGTTAGAAAATGCTACAAATAACTCAGAAGGTATACCAACCTATAACTGGCAGACACTCCGTTAAACTCGATGGCCCCCTGAGCAGGCCATGCAGCTGGCACCGGCCGATTTTCCGCCTCCAAATCCTCAGACTTGACCGTTTCATTGAAAATCTTGACTCGCGCAATAGAGCCAATATGAGTCTCCAGGTTCGTCCAAAATGTAATCAGTAGCTTGATACTCTGACTGAACTGAATGATATTGAACAATGCCACACCCACATAGCCAGCGCTAATGGATCCACGCATTTCAACCACAAGGATGATAAGGACTGTGGCAATACCGGCGACGACCAAATCCAAAACAAGTGTGAGCCATCGTTGCACGGCAAACAGTAGGTAGAATGGACGCTGAGAGCGTTCGAGTAGCTCTCGACTCTTGTCCTCCATTGCCTTTTGCCAGCCAAATGCCCGAATGGTCACAAGACCACTGAGGCATTCGGTGAATTGGGAATATAGTGGAGCCTTGGCTTCAAGGTCCATAAATCGTAGTTGACGCGAAGTTCGGAGATAATATTTTTGAATAAAGTACAGGGCAATTAACACAATCGGGAATGAGATGGCCGTGTACGGAGAAGCTACGCCGATCAAGGTTGTTTGTGCAATGCACAAAACGAGAGCTGATACGTTAGCTAGCGTTTATAGAGAATGGCACTGATAGCTTACTGGCAAAAGTGTTCAATGCAGCGACTGGCAGTTCCATGTCAATCAATTGTAAATCCTGACTGAATCTGTTCAAAGTAACGCCAGTATCTGTGGAAGCAAAGAAAGACGTTTTGGCACTACAGATGTTAGATCAGTCGAATCTTGAAAGGTGTAATGACCTACTTAAGAACAGTACTCAGCAATGTCGAGTGGAATCTCTCTCCAGATTTGGGTACCATAGTAATAATGAGTTGCCTAATCAGTTAGCAACTCGCTGGTCCAAAGAAGAACCGAGACATACCAGCAACTAACGCATAGCGTAATTAAAGCAAGCACACCGAGCATCGCATATATTCCCATATAGTAACCGGACTTCTCGTATGGGTATTGCACGTTGGATGCAGCCCACCATTTGACCCATATACCTTCTCGCGTCAGTAGAAGCACCACCTCCTCGACATGGCAAACTTACTTGGAAAAGAGATGCAAAAAACAAATCCTGAAATACACACAAGGAAAACAATAATTCCAACCCAGCCAACTGAGTCGAAATAGTATCTGTAAATGGCAAAGTCGCCCGTTGCCCGGTTGGCTTCTGCTTCTAGATCATCGTCTGTTTGTATTACTTTCTCCTTGTCGTCAACACTCGGTACATGGTAACTGCGCTCGTCCGGAGTGAAGTTCCAGTCTGGTTGCCCAAGATGGAAGCTTGATACGTAGCCACCTGATGCAGCCAGTGCATCGAAATGGCCTTGTTCTGATATGGTACCTTTTTCGTCGATCACGAAGATATGATCTGAGTACGGCAGACGTTTAACTATGTCTTTTAGTAGAAACTCTTGTTCAGTATTGGTGAGAGCATACCTGATGAAGAAGTCATCAGTACGGTTACCCGCATCTTCCTCCAGATACCGGACTTGCCCATAAGGCTATGCCAGATGTGGTTCTCAGTCGCTGTGTCAAGTCCACTGATTGGATCGTCGAGAATCACGAGCTTTCTTTTCGCATATACAGCTCTTGCCAACGCCTAGTAGCATAAAACTGTTAGTCTATTGATGTTTAGACCTATATGAGGTAAACATACTATTCGCTGTCCTTGACCACCACTAAGAGCAACGCCCTTACTGCCTATCATGGTCTGATCACCCTGAGGCAGCTGCCGCAAGTCCTCATGCAAAGCGCAAGCTTGAAGTACAGTACTATACCACTGCTCATCAAATTCACTTGCCGCGATGATACTATTTCTAATTGTGTCATTCACATGCCACGCCGTCTGGTCGCAATAAGCGATCTGTTCAGTGGCCATAGACACGGAACCCTGCATGGGCGGAATTTCGCCCAGAATAGCTTTGAGCAAAGTAGACTTTCCGCAACCTACTGGCCCGACAACCATTGAGATTTTGCTCTCGGGCACAGACATTGTGATTGATCTGAGAAGTGGCTCCTTTTCCGGGTCCCAGCCAAAGTCTGCGTTTTGAACCACAATCACGTCCACTAAGGTGGGAGTCGGCGAGCGAGAAGTCTTGGCTCCATTACTCCTTGTTAGATCGACCTCATTGGTCATGATGCTAGACTTTTCAGAGTAATCTGGCATGGCGCCCTTGATCAACTCGTCGGATGAACGATGTCCTCCTAAAGGGGTTTCTCGCTTATCAACCAAGACGTCCTTCTCCAGAAATTCCTGAATACGTTGAAAGGATCCGACTGATCCGACGAATGCGGATAGTGACATGACTAGTGTGGTTATTGGGTCAGTCATCAATGCAAAGATCGACAGCGCCGTGTAGACTCTGGCTGTGTTGAGTGCGACATCGTCGCCACGGTTATGCGAAACAGTAACAAAAACAGCAAAGGTGATGATGGGAGCAAAGATCTGAGATATGTACGCTAGCAATTGTCAGCTTCTACTTTAACAAGGTTTCTCTGTAGACATACCTATACCCATGTTCCAGATCAACAAACGTCTGAAGCCTTTTGAAATATTCAACTCATCAATACGCAACGTATGGATACTATTGAACAAGACATTTTTTAGACCCGTCATCTTGATGCCTTTCATGGAGCCAAGCATCGCAGTTGTCGCAGAAATACGTCTTTCAATAGCTTCTAGCCAACGAGCCTGGCGCGACATCACAAAGTTCAAAGCCAGAATTGAAGCAACCAAGGAGACTATTTGCGTTTAGTAAAGAATTTGCGATTAGCGCTTTAACATGTCAACTTACATATTGAAACGCCAACAGGGACAAGACACGATATACCCAGTTGTCCCTCTAATAGGACAATAGCAACAGCAATCTCAGCCAAGTTGGCCCACATCTCATGCATTGTCTGCCACCCCTGGACGATTCGCTCAACATCGGCACTCATCAACGTCAAGGATGCAGCAGGGTCAACGTCTCGCACACTGAGATCCGTGGTTTTGCGAGTGAGCATCGAAATCAGACCCCCTCGAACCATGGTGATCGACCGATAAGCTAGGTGCTGGTACATACCCATGGCGATCTAATATATGTCAGCTGGACGAGAATTATGGACAATTGGGAGAAAGCCTTACTGCGGATCCCACGTATACTAGAATGTATGCGCCAATCAAACCATAGCCAACATGAGTTGTCCAGGGCGTTACATTGTCTACAGACAGATAGACAGAACGGTTGATGAGCAGAGGCTGGGTGAAGTTGAGCGCAACCAAGCATGCCCGAGGAGGTATCACCGCTAGAATGGGCCATATTAAGGTCTTGAGAGACACCATGAGCAACGTGTTTGGTGACTTCTTGTTGACTGATCATCATTAGCATTGAGGTAATCATCCTGCACGGATAGTAATGCACCTTTGTTATAAGCCTGCTCCATCCGCTCATGTACATAATCCGAGCGCATCTGTTTGTCGACCACGAACAAGTCATCGATTCGAAGTAGAGACGAGAACCCCTTGAAAAAAAGAGGATTTAGCCACCAGAAGAAGCTTCTATTGAAAATGCTCGCGGTTGCCTCCGGTGGACTAGCTCTGTATTCGGAGCGCAAGACCCGTCGTTTCTCTAGCGCCTCCAATACCAGTATGAATGTCTTCATAGCCACCGAAACACTGAACAGGATGGCTATAGTGTTGCCATAAGACCCGGAACCCCGTAGCCATAGTGTTCGACATTGTGCAATATCAAATAGCAACGTCAAAAAGAAGAATACGTCAAGCAAAGATGACGGGTGAATGGTCCGAGTGTGCTCAAAGTAAGATAGTAGACAAAAGATGGCGGTTGCGGTTAACGAAACTGCTTGGACCGGAATCGATGCATTTGTTCTTTCAGCGGATGGCAATGTCCATAAGGTTAATACAGCAAGCTGCGAAGCTGCCAGGCCAGCATAGAATGCCTACACAAGAGAATATATTAGTTGAGTATAACCTAAAATCGCAGACAAGGACACTGGAAACATACAACTTTAAGTGGTAGCAGTAAGCTTGTAGTTGTTTTCTTGGATTTCTTGGAAAGATACCAAATTCTAAACGGAGCCACCAAGACCAGAAGCCCCAAAGGCAGGGCAGTCAAGATAGTCTGCTCGAACAAGAGCGTAAAGTCAAAGCCATCACGACATTCTTGCGCATAGTAAGAAAACGTGTTGTCTATATCGTAGCATTGAGTAGCATTTGGAGCCATTGTGTGGAGATGAGGTTTTCCAGTGACCTTTAGTATATGAGCATAGAGTAGTTGATGCTTTGGTACCACATGTGGAAGATTTCTTGAGGCTCAAAGATACAAACTCCTCAAGACGCGCGCAAGCTTGTAACCCTAAGCGACAGTTAAAAATAACCAGAGCAGATGGTCTGCTCATGCTCTTTTTACAAGCTGTGCGTCATCAAGTCATATGATTGTGCCTCGTGTTTTCTTCGTCTTTTTCGTCCGCTGAACTAGAACGAGTGGTTCCGAGTCAGTCGAATTCGAGTATAATGTCTGTCCTCAGGGCTCCCCTTCAATGATTCGGGCAACGACTCCGTACCTTTGCGTGAACGGAAGAAAAGCTCAGAAGGGAAACATTTTTTTTCGGCCAGAATGCATCGAGAATCCACTCACACTAGTACGCGAACTGACTAAATAAAACACCCATGAGGAAGGTATCAAAGAGAAACAAGTAATATACAGGACCAGGTGAAAAGGTTGGACGAGCGGATCGGAGATTAGAGCGGAGGTGGCGATCGTCAAGTCGGACACAGGACGGTGGGACGGAATCTGCTTGGCTTCGTTGGGGAAAGAAAAACGTAGCACTGGCAGATATTGATCTTGTCTGCATGGCCTGAGCGTGTGTATTGGTCTATCGCTGACGCAGTATGGAACTGTGGAGATGATGGGGTAAGAAAAAGGCGCAATTAGCAATGGCCTTAAGGTACGAAGCGAGGAGCCAGAGCTTACAGGTCAGAGTCATGGCCAGCCACTCCGTATTGCCTCGTGGGCTGTATGTAGGTGAATACGAAACTATGTAGTTTAAAAATTAGCGCGAGTCTAGTTGACATACAGCTTGCCAGGCCCACAACTTTTGGTGTTCATTCAGATGACAAGGATCAGGGCTGTGTATCCACTGGATTTTGTTTTTTTTTTTTTTGGTTTCTGGAAGCGAAGGAACAGCAGGCGGTGTCGAGCTTCCGGTCGACTCGTCTCTTGAGGTTATCTGACCGTTAGTTCAGCTCACAGTGGAGCTACAAAAGCGGAGAATTAGAGCAAGCGAAACAAGCAAGGGACAAGCCGGATGAGACCGAGTGAGTCCAGGTCCCAAGTTGGGACGCATGTGTACGACGAGGACAAGGGAGGAGCGAGCACTGGTCGAGGGAGAATTGGTGATGGGTGGCTGTGTTACCTGAGGAAGTCACGCTTGTGGGTGGTTGCCCAATGCAGGCGGTACGATCCAGGCAGATTAGGAAAGAGCGCAGTCTTACGTGGAAGGAGCGATCGATGCAGTCTGGACCTGCAGCCCTCCACTAGCGCCTGCTCCTTTTGCTCGCTTTTTTTATTACGTAAACCCGAACAATCGGAGCTGTCATTCTCGTATTAATTGAATATACTTTGAATATAAACGATGCGGTGGAGATATACATGGCACCATTGACGGGTGATCTGCACTGCCCAACCCAATTTTATACTGCTAGCTATAACTGACTATAGGGATAGTTCGATTTCACTATGAAGAGCCATCAGTAAAAACAAGCATCCTTACTTCCTGGTGGTATATGCTGAATTTATCAATTCCACGCCAGAACATCACTGGAGAAGATGGGTGATGGTTTAAGGTTCAGCAAAACCTGATTCATCCCTGCTTATAATCGATTGACATAATGGCGGCTTCTATGAACTGCCAATTGCCAACTCTGATTAATTAATATGGGGGCCATATAGCCGCCACCTCAGTAAGTGAGAAACTCAATCTCTCTATTTCGATGCGCCCACTGCTGATCACGATCTTTGACTCTGCTACTCTGGCCAGTCACACAGGATCAATGTTGCGGTGGGTATGCTGGACCTGGAAATAACACAGCACCGTAATAATGTACGTGTTATAGTGTAGATATGCTGTATTTGGGTAGAAACCGAGGTAGGAAACTCCAGAAAGGATTCAAAATGTCCACAGGTGAGTGCGCGTGGTTAATATAGTCACCGAGAATCAGGCTGTATGGTCATTTTAATTGCGAATTCCGGAAATTGCTCCGGTGACTGGATATCACACCGAGAGATTTGCGCTGTTTCCCTCCAGCATGCATCTTCTGCCTGCAGTGATTTGATACTCACAATTGCTTTCGGTCATGAAGAAAAGAAGCACATCCGTTTCTGGATGTCACACAAACTACGTATACCCTGCATGACCCATGCGGCGCCTTATGACTGGAGAAGCGGAAAAAAAAAAAAAAAAAAAAAAAACCAACAGCCCGTAGCTCGCAAGTAGCGCCCATTGTGGTAGATACAGAGAAGCCAGTCGTTTGAGCAGTACAATCTTGGTACTCGTATTGTTCTTGCTTGCCCGCCTGCTCGTTCCGTTTGTCGTCTCGAGTCCTGCCAAGGAGTGACACAGCATGTAAACTTCAAATACAGTTAGCACGTACTGCGGAATTGCTGCCGGGGTAGATGCTTCAGACAACAACACGGATCGTACGGTACAGCACGTAAGACACGCATACACATGACTTGCCCCAGACCTTGACCGCTGAATATGTACACGCATTATACGCGCATTACGATGGATCCCATGTTCCTGCACAGCAAGTCAGCCTGAATCCCTCTATTTCTGTATTTGTAATCTCAATGTTATTCTTTTATTTCTATTTTCATTCTTTCCCCTCTGCCCCTTTCAGAAACGCACAAATCATGCGTGGAAAATTCAATACGATTACCGGATCATATTCTTGTGGTGCCTGTTGTGCGTACTCGACAAACACGGTGTAGAACTTGTTTTGTACACAATATTCCGCATGCGGAAAGTCTTGTCAAATTAGGAAATTATCCGTTTCTTCACATTTCGTGTCAGGCTGTTATTTCCGCTGCCAACGTTTTTTCTCTTTCGCCCTTTTTTTTGACCCCAATAATAATGCGAGCTAATGAAACCAATAGGGAATCTACTCGCTTATTATGACCACAAAACGGCGATTGGCGAGGTGGATATGACAGGGATGATGATGCTCTAAGATCGAACTGGACCACTTGTTTAGGGCTTGCCCAAGCGGGAACGACGGACAATACGTCCGCCCTCTCGGCTCCCCGGCTAACACGGACGCTAGGCACGTAGCCTGATCTTGATTGATGGCAAGATCTAGCTAGGCTGTTGCCTTGAGAAAATAGATTAATTGATGTGTTTGTGTGATACCGCTACTTCGCTAGTCTCCGGTCAATGCACCTATCAGCTTTGTTACTGGACACCGCCAGGGTTTTAGCTGCGTCATATCCTGTCAAAAACTCAGGCTAATTGTCTCGTCTGTCCTTGGCTACTTGGCGAAAGGTTATATGTCCTCGTATATTATCAGATCCTAGTGTCTCAATAGGACTGTTTTGATTAGTGAAACATTATAATATCCGAACGGAGTGCGCGTTTACTGGTTCTCTAAAAGATCTGTCTGGCCGTCATATAAAATATTCGGCACTTGTTCACTTGCCAGCGGTACCAGCTGCCGATCAGGAATGTGACGAGTAACGAAAGTGCATGAGGAGTTCCTAGTAAAGCTATTTTTAGGCTAACAGTTTATATCTACGAGAACCTGCCCTGGTCTGGATGAACTCGCGGATGACTTACGAATTCATCATGTACAAAGTAGACATGTCGGGTTCATGTACAACCTTCTTTCAGCTACCGCGTCGCTTATGTTCCGTTCACTCCCGGTGTACACTCGACAAGTCAAGAATGCAAACTTTTTTTCTCTCTTTTCTGGCCCCCCTTTTTTACTCCATTCGAAATGCGGATTTACCAATGAACGATCAACACATAACCCCTAGTTAGATATGTACAAGGAACAAGGTATAGCCCACTAGGTACATATGGCAAACCCCACTAAACCCAATCCCAACAAAAAAAACCTTCTTGTGACTCTGAGTACATGACACGAACATGATGTGCAAAAGTTCGTACGTATTCGTCTAAGGCTGTAAGTATGGCGTAAGCCTCAGCGGCAAGTTCCTCTATTTTGTGTGCTGGCTTGGGTTTTAAGGCGTTGTTTTCGGGGTATACCGGATTCAGCCAAGTACCACGATCCGCACCCAACGACTTCTCTCGTCGTAAGACAATGGATATTGGCAGAAAGAGCACGATATGTCCATCCTACTTCGTTGTTTGACGACAGTAGTTGGCAAACACGCCACTGAAGTCAATGGCATGACTTTTCATCCTATCTTGTTCTAGCTTGTCAGCCTGAAGAGGTGTAAACTGCGAACTCGTCGTCCAGAGTCACAGTGTCATCCATTATGAGGTTGAATACGCAGATGACGACGACCGAGTCCAGGGGTCTGAAAGGAAATAACACAAACTCGCGATGGCGAACCAACTAACACACGATCGATTTCTGTAAATATATACCGAGACATCTTAGTATTCGAACATAATATTATCCGTCCGTGGATGGATGTAGTACACCGCATTCCCCGATCCAATACATCCGATGTATATTGATCTTTATCCTCTCCACATGGACGTACTGACTAGTCGCCGTTTGCCGGGGATTGTAAAATTTCACTGTTGATATTTGAAAAATGACTACGTAGTATTGGAATGAATGTAACTTGCCTTTTCCTTGACTGGATATACCCACATAAACAGTCACCTGTTTGGTATAAGACATGGATACTTGTTTAAGTGGCGGTAGGGTGTCATTGCAAACAGGTATTCCATTTGTAACTATAGTCAACTCAGCCATTCAATCGGAGAATTTACGCCATAGACATCACTATAGTAGTAATTTAAATTTGATCGTCACTCGATAATGGCTATTCAGGATTGTTACTCCTTTTTTTACACGTAACACTGACGAATGTGGCCCTAAAAGAGCTTCCCTTTACGAGTCATGGAATATCATATTCCCTAGTGATAAATAATTCAATCGTATCCAGGTACGGAGTGAGACTGACAGACCAAAGCTCCACTGGAGCCGCGTAGTCTGCCTATGTGGAGTACAGCTGGAGCACAGCTGAAGGAGTCGCCAAGTCTGAGATGTGTGTAATATGTATCGAAGCCAAAGAGTCGTTCCTCACAAGTTCTGTAGTACTACGTAACAATTAGGAGATTTTCATTCCGCAAGCACGGCATGAACCGCTCTCACGAAGGTTCGATGGCTGGAACGGCTGGCTGATGGAACCCTAAGTAGAAGAGACAGTTCCATCGCCTAACCCAGACAAGACAAAACAGCGACGCAGTTTGTGGAAACCCAGATATAGAACCTACTAGGCCAGGTCCTTACTACGAAGAAATCACTACCAAGCGCAATACTCCGATTTTCCGCCCTGTCTGGTCCACTACCCTGACCGGTTCGACATTAACATATCCCTGTTTATTTAACGATTTGTACTCCGATCTCTGCAGTTAACTCAACTCCTCTTCTCCAAAAGTCCAAACCCAAAGCAGGACTCACGCCGATCTATGGGGCAACCAACGCAACTTTTTTGATTTTGTTTTTTGCCCCATTCTATACCGTTTAGGGCTTGATTGGCTTTTGCTTTTTTCTCGTCTTCTTTGGTGTCCAAGGGGAACGTCTGAAAAGCCAGACTAATGCATGCATGCCCCACTTCGATGTAGACATCTGATTCAGTGCTTCTGGAACTTAGTCCAATTTTTATATCTTAGTTCACCATATAGTGAAGTCAACTACGTACCAATTAGTTAAGTGTATGTACATATTTCAATATGGCAAGCGGATTTATGCAGAAAACCGGATGGGCTACGAAGCAAGGTCCATATGCATGTTTTTTCTGCATGCATACATTCGTCTATGAAATGCAAATACGCGTGTACTTTTTACGAATCTCTCCTCTTTTGGTCCTAGCTCTTTGAGACATTTACGGAGTACGTTGCTTGCTTGGCTCGCGACGAAGCTCATTGTACATGCACACTATTGGCCTAGCCATGTGGGAGGAATCCAGATCAGAGAAGTAAAAAAAAGGGGTGTGTGCGAGCAATGAATCAGTAGCTTCGTTGTAGGGCTTGGGCCTGGCAGAAAAAAAAGAAGCAAAAGAACAATCTCGCATAATTCACGTGTAGGACTCGGTTGGGCTGATTCCGAGTTTGGTCTTTCTTGATCTCGTTCGTGTCCTACATCATTTCGAAAGGTCATAGGCAGGAATACTTAGATTCGGTTAATATTTCGCAGAACCGTCTCAGCTCCTGTCAGCGCCAACTCGTAATTTGAGGAAGGAGGAGGAAAATTAATAGTACTACCATCGACTACTTCGTACTGGGCTTGCGTAGCGATGCATTGAGTGATCTTGATTGAATTTCAGAAATCTTTCCGAAATAACACACGAGGCAAATCCTGCACTTTGAGATCGATATTATTACGAGCTTCAAGCTTCAGTCGACCGAAAGCTGAATTCAGTTGCTCATTTGTACCATATTCATTCTGGTTAGTAAGTCAACAGATTTGCTTCGCGCAAAACAAACTGACAGTACGCAGAAACCCTCAACATACAACTACAGCAATATAGCAAACTTAATTATGGCGTATGAAAACAAACCAGCCGGCGGCATTGCCTCTCTCGCTTGCTATCTACCAAGCGTACGAAATGCAACGGCTACCACCAAATCAAAGCGCCGAATGTGTTCGCGCATCAATTGCGATGCGACCAAAATCAGAAACATCTTCAACGAGGATGAAACGGGGGCAAAGCATCTGCTTCAGGCGGCTTGGGCAATGGTGCTATACCATTACACCGGTATGGAGGAGGTGTGCTTTGGGTATGATGAGTTTGACATGGCGGGTTCCGCGCGCAAGCCGGGCCCAATGGCTATCAAGCATCGTGTTAATTTAGAGACGCAGTTAGGTAAGTTTTTACAAGGTAAGGAAGGTAAGGAAGGGCGATCTTTGCGCGACAAGACAGGCGAAGAGAATGTGAAGTTGCAACTTCAGTACAACACCGCAATGATGCTTCAAGTTCGCAACACATCGGACAACAGTTTTAGCCCTACGGCGTTTGCATCGCAGCATGCTGCAATGTCACTTCCCGACGAGGTAAGCGTGTGCACTTTAATCAGTAAGTCAAACGGGATTGACCAAGTTGTAGTGCAAAATACGGATACTGGCCAAGTATGTAAACGGGGCGTTCAGTGTCTTTTTGGAATACAAATACCCGGACATATCGGCTGCTTTTGCTTCAATTGTTGCAGAAACATTCTCGCAGATGCTACATGGTCTTCTCGAAGAAAGCGCATGCACTATTCAGGAAATGAGTAAGATCACTGATAGTGACATGCGACAAATCATGAAGTGGAATGGCGTGCGCCCAGAAACTGTCGCGAAATGTATAAACAACGTTATTGAAAATCAGGTTGAACTAAATCCTCAAAAAGAGGCTGTATGCGCCTGGGATGGATCTCTTACCTACTCTGAACTAGAAGAGCAAGCTTCTATTCTCGCGCGACGACTTTTGGAACTTGGTGTGCATGCGGAAACTCGTGTTGCACTATGTTTTGACAAATCGGTGAGCATTTAGTTATACGAAACTTGGGAATTTCACTAACGCAGTTGTCGGCAGAAATGGAACGTCGTGGCCATGTTAGCTGTGTTGAAAGCTGGCGGCGCATTCGTCCCATTAGACCCGTCCCATCCAATAGGCCGTTTGGAGTCGTTGGCCAAAGAGGTGGAGGCAGGAATAATCATTTGTTCTACCAGTCATTCTTCTCGTTTATCGTCGGTTGCCGAACATGTTCTGTGTGTTGATGCTGAACACATGGATAGGATGGGGGTTGAAATTACAGCATTGAACAATTACGACTTTAATATTTCGACAGTTAGCACGAACGCTGCATATGTCCTGTTTACTTCTGGTTCAACCGGAAAACCAAAGGTACGAGAGGATGCGCTGCCTGGTAAAAACATGCGAACGGAGTGCTAATCATTCTAGGCCACTGTAATTGAGCATCAAGCATTCTGTTCAGGAGCTCAAGTTCATGGACCAGCCATGCTAATCGAGTCTGATTCTCGAGTACTTCAATTTGCTGCCCATACTTTTGATGCTAGCTTAGTCGAGATTCTTACGCCTTTGATGCGCGGAGGCACTGTATGTATCCCCAGTGAAGAATCCAGGCTAAACGGGATTGTGTCTGCCATCAACGAGTTACGAGTAAATCACGCTTTCTTGACACCTTCTTTCGTACGGTTTATCACGCCAGCCGATGTGCCGAACCTCACTCGGCTGGTTTTGGCGGGAGAAGCCCTAACACAAGCCAATATCGATACCTGGTCCTCAATCAATCTAGTCAACGGATACGGTCCCACGGAGAGTTCTGTGGCGGCCGTAGTCAACAGAAATATAACAAAAGAAACGTCGTGTCAAGATATTGGGTTTCCTGTCGGAGTGAGATGTTGGGTGGTTGACGCGGAGAATCACGACGTGCTCCTTCCGGTTGGGTGCACGGGTGAACTCCTTCTCGAGGGTCCGTCCTTGGCTCGCTGTTATCTCAACAACCCAGAGAAAACGGCCCAGTCGTTCATCTCTAATCCATCATGGTCACAAGAAGCAGCGATAAATATCGGTCCGAGTCGATTTTACAAGACGGGGGATTTGGTTCGCTACAACTCTGATGCTGGATCGTTTGATTTCGTGGGGCGAAAGGATACGCAGGTGAAATACCACGGACAACGAATAGAGTTGGGAGAGATCGAGTCAAATCTCATCAAACATCCGACAGTGAAGCATGGTCTCGTACTGCTCCCAAAGGCAGGTCCTGCTGCACAGAAGCTTGTCGCGATTGTATCTTTAAACGAAGGAGTCATCAAGCACTTGCCAACAGATCCATCACCCTTGAAAGTGCTCAATGCTCCTGAGAGAGAAGGTCACATCTCCAGTATCCGTGAAGCCTTGGGAAGTATCTTGCCCACATACATGATCCCGTCTATATGGCTCTGCATCGAGACTTTTCCAGTGCTTGCTTCTCGTAAGCTGGATCGAAAAGCTGTTTCACAATGGCTTGATACCCTGCCAGATGAAATCTTGGACGCATTCAGACCAACAACAAACGGCACCAATGATAGCATGGATGTTGATATCACTGATATGGAAGCTAGTTTGCGCCATATATGGAGTGACGTGCTTAATATTCCTATCTTCAGGACTAGCATACATCACAGCTTTTTAAGTCTCGGTGGTGATTCGATCACAGCCATGACATGCATGAACCGATGCAAACAAAGAGGTATAGGACTGACGGTCCAGGACATTCTTCGAAGTAGATCTATCCAGGATCTTGCGAAATGTGTCAAACTGGTAGCTGTCCACAACGACTATCGGGAGGACATCGGCACGCCTTTCGATTTATCACCAATACAAAAATTGCATTTCGAGGTTCGGAATGACAATTCTGGACACTTTAATCAGAGCTTCTTCCTCCGAATAAACAAGACCGTGGCACCCAATGACCTTGAAAATGCGATCCGAGTAATTGTCAATCGCCATTCAATGCTACGTGCTCGGTTCTTTTATGACAAAGCAAAGAAACAATGGCAACAATGCTTGACGGACCAAAATCAAGTTTCGCACCGATTCAAACTTCACACATCATCTTCCAGGGCCCAAGTGAAGAACGCTATTGCTGATAGCCAAGCAAGCCTTAATGCAGTGAATGGTCCTGTAGTTGCAATTGACCTATTTTACATGGAGGATCAAGGTCAATTGCTATCCCTGATCGGCCATCACCTGATAGTCGATCTTGTATCCTGGCGCGTGATTCTCGAGGACTTAGAAGAGATACTTCTTCATCCACAGTCATATTCGCTACTCGCCCTCACACTTCCATACCAGAGCTGGAGCCGTCTTCAATGGGACCAAATTTCTGAACTTGAAGAAACAACCTCGACACTCCAAGATGTGCCACCTTGTGACTTGTCATACTGGGGAATTTCCGACACCGAGAATACATATGGTGAAGTTTCATGTGAAGGATTCGAGGTTGATGCCGAGACAACATCAATATTACTGAATGAGGCTAATACCCCAATCCGAACGGAAGCCGTAGATATTCTAGTTGCTGCTTTGATACACTCCTTTGCAAAGACATTCACTGACCACGCGCTCCCCGTTATACACAACGAAGGGCATGGACGTGAGCCCTGGGATAATGCAATTGATGTTTCGCGGACGGTTGGATGGTTTACCATTATCTACCCCATTTTTGTTCAAGAAACCGCTCTTCGGAGCTGCGTCGATACTCTTGTACAAGTGAAAGATTGTCGCAGACGTGTCAAGGACAACGGAAGAGAGTTCTTTGCTAGGAGTATTCTCGGCGGCGAAAACATCAAGGCTTTTAAGCCGATGGAAATTACCTTTAATTACTTGGGCCGCTACCAGCAACTTGAAAAAGCCGGCGCCCTTTTCAGTCCTGTGGAAGGCCTAGCCGGCGAGACCAGTCAAGGAGGAGGAGCCGCCGACTTTGCAAAAACCACGCCGCGCTTTGGCCTGTTCGAAATATCGGCCGTGATAGTGCAGGACATTCTCAGATTTACATTCTCATTCAATGGTAACATGAGACACCAAGAGAAAATCAGGCAATGGGTTACAAGCTGCCAGCATATGCTCTCTCAAATGACGAAAGATCTGGTTTCGCTTCAGCATCAGCCAACGCTTAGTGATTATCCGCTTCTGTCATTGGACTACTCAGATCTCCAGGCACTTTTCACCGAGAAGTTACCTGCTATGGGTCTGAAATCGTTAAACGAGATTGAAGACATCTATCCTTGCTCCCCTATGCAGCGTGGTTTGCTGATATCCACGACTCGAGACATCTCGTTTTACGCTGCTCGAGGGACGTACGAAGTTCAGGCCAACAATGGATGTCAAATAGACGCAGAACTCCTCTCACGAGCGTGGCAGGATGTAGTTGATCGGCACGCGATGCTCCGTACCCTCTTCGTGGAAAATATCAGCTCGGAAGATCTATATTCTCAAATTGTACTTCGCAAGTATGCTTTCTCAACGAAGATTCTTCGTTGCACCAATGAAGATGACGTTCAAACTGTACTTGACAGTTACCCCATGCAGTCAGATCGACGGAAGCCGCTGCATCAGTTCACTATATGCGTTACGGAGACTGGAAAGGTCTTTTGCCGACTTGAAATAAGTCATGTTATCATGGATGGGATGTCGATTTCCATCATGCTACGTGATCTTGAGAAGGCGTATAGTGGAAGTCTGAGAATCAGTCCAAAGCCACTTTTTAGTGGCTTCGTTTCGTATCTGCAAGCGCAACATCAGGACTCGGCGATGAAGTATTGGAAGTCTTATCTTTCCGGCGTCGAGCCGTGCCATATGCCTGTGCTCAATGATGGTTCATCCTCATCAAGACAGTATAGCACACTTCGTTTAGACTTTCAAAAACTTGACCATCTGCAGGCCACATGTGAAAAGTACGGACTGACCGTTGCAAATGCACTTCACGCAGCATGGGCCCTCACACTTCGCTGCTATACAGGAAGTGATGACGTCTGCTTTGGCTATCTGCTTTCAGAAAGAGATATTCCACTCGATATGATCGAGGATACCGTGGGCCCAATGATTAATATGCTTGTTTGCCGAGTCAATATGACCTCGGAATCTGTTCTTATGCGCGTTGTTGAAGGAGTCCAAGCAGACTACATGGAGAGCGCGCCATATAAGCATATTTCACTTGCAGATGTCCAACATGGATTAAACCTTTCCGGCACTGCCCTGTTCAACACCTGTCTGTCATATCGAAAATTACCATCAATCGAGTCTATACAGAAAACCGCTATACAGTTTACTGAATGCGGAGGCTTGCATGACCCTACGGAATACTTGGTAACAATAAACGTTGAGGCATCTGACACAGATGCGGTGATCGACTTGGACTTTTGGACAGACATGCTTTCACAGGCACAATCCAGGAATATTGCCGATACTTTTATACGTGCGCTTGAGAACATGATAGAACAACCGGAAGCTCAGTTGGGTCAGCTAAATCAAATTCCCGCTAGCAACTGGAAGCAAATTTCTGAATGGAACAAAAATATGCCGGAAACGATTGAAATGTGTATTCATGAGGTTTTTGAACAGCAAGTGCGACTGAACCCCGAGGCGCCTGCAATCTGTTCGTGGGACGGTGAATTTACGTACTCTCAAGTCGACTCTCTTTCCACTCGCTTATCATATTACCTCATGAATTTCGGGATTATGCCAGAATCGTTTGTGGCATTGTGCTTTGATAAATCGGCTTACACGATCATAGCTATGATTGCCGTTTTGAAAGCAGGTGGAGCCTGTGTTCCGTTAGATGCTGGACATCCGAAGGCTGCTTTAGAGCTTCGTGTGCTAGAGACGGGCGCGCAGGTTGTTCTTTCTTCTCCGTCTCGTACTCATCTTCTTGACGATATCGTGCCTTATGCTATACCAGTTGATGAGACACTTTTCACCCAGCTTGAGAAAATTGAACCATATGATATATCAAAATCCGCTCCTGAGAATGCAGCATTTGTTATTTTCACATCTGGAAGCACTGGAAAGCCCAAAGGTGTTGTTCTTGAACATCGCAGTCTGGTTACGAGTGCTGCGGCCCACGGTGCAGCTTTAGGCGTTGACCAGTCAACAAGATTTCTCCAGTTTGCTTCATACTCGTTCGACAACAGTCTAGAAGAAATATTCACGACTCTGATGAGGGGCGGTTGTGTATGTGTTCCATCGGAAGACGACCGAATGAACAATTTGGCGAAGGCCATGAATGATCTAGATGTCAACTTTACCGACATGACAGCCACAGTTGCAGCCTTTTTGAATCCTTCAGATGTTCCAAAACTTAAAGGCCTAGCTATTGGAGGAGAGGCTCCCACGAAAGAAATCAAAGAGACTTGGTGTAGCGTTCTCCGGCTTCAAAACATATATGGTCCCACAGAATGTTCCATAAACTGCTGCCACAATCCGGATGTCGGGGTATCGAGCGATGTAACAAATATCGGGCGCGCTGTTGGAGGTGTCTCTTGGGTTGTTGATGCGAATAATCATAACAACTTGGTTCCAATTGGTTGTGTCGGAGAACTGCTGATTGAAGGCCCCATACTTGCTCGACACTATCTTCATAACCCAGAGAAGACCCAACAAAGCTTTATCGAGGATCCAACCTTCATGTTGTTGCTAGCGAAGAATATTAGGGAAACAGCCGTATTTCCCACTAAGGGGCACAGGATGTACAAAACCGGTGACTTGGTGCGGTACAATTCCAATGGATCCCTGGTTTACCTCGGAAGAAAGGATACTCAAGTCAAACTAAATGGTCAAAGAATTGAACTGGGTGAAATTGAGCATCGTATTCAGAGTGCTCTACCTTCAGATGGCCAATGCTCCGTCGATCTCATCCTTCGTCGCAATGGGGAAGTCATATCCAAGGCTTTGGTTGCTTTTGTTTGCCTTGAAAGCGACAGCAAGAAACCGACACAAAGCGATTCTGACTTTATCTTGCCAATGTCGCAGTCCTTCCAGACGATAGCCTTGAGCGTAAAAACAGCAATTTCATCCCAAATACAGAGTTACATGGTCCCCAATGTCTACATACCAGTGTCTTTCTTCCCAATGACTTCGTCCGGCAAGCTCAACAGACGTCTACTTCGTACTACAGCAGAAGACTTATTGTCACGAGATGCATCATCTTACCGCTTAGGTGGCAGAAGTGGTCGAGAACCTTCAACAGAACCTGAAAAAGCTCTACAGAATATGTGGTCAACTCTCCTTTCTGTGGATGCTTCGAGCATTAGCGCAGATGATACATTCTTCCGACACGGAGGAGATTCCATATCTGCAATGAGGCTCGTCACGGCTGCCCGAAAGCAAGGATACTCGATCAGCGTTGCAGATATTTTCCAGGCCCCTAGGCTCTCTGAAATTGCGCAGAAATTTGTCCAAGATACCAAATCTGTTGATAGTGACACTGATGTGAAAATCATGCCATTCTCATTACTTGACAAGAGTATATCCGTTGTCGACATCCGAAAAGAAGTCTCTGATACTTGCGACATCTTGCCGGAGCAGATTGAAGATATATTGCCATGCAGTGCTATCCAAGCAGGGTTGATCGCGCTGTCAAACACTCAACCAGGATCATACGTCACGCAGAATATCTACGATTTACCGGATTCCATCGACATTGAGAGGTTCAAAGCAGCTTGGCAAAAGGTTTACCGGAGTGAAAGTATACTCAGAACCCGAATTGTTCATTCAAAGAATAACGGGTTCCTCCAAGTTGTTGTGCGAGAAGAACTGGATTGGACCTTTAACCCATCTCCCGGCCGTTTAGTCCCTGAGACAAATGGAGGTCGTCTGTCTCGATACACTCTTATTCAGGACCAATCCGGCAGGTCGCAGTTCATATGGACGGCTCATCACGCCATCTATGACGGTTGGAGCATCCCTAAGCTCTTCAACAAGCTCCAGAGGTACTACGAAGATATCGGGTTAGCGATCGAAGATAACACTTGCTCTTACTCTCACTTTATCAAGTACTTGACTGAAATAAATGCTGATGACTTGAAAAACTTTTGGATTCAACATCTCGACGGGTTTTCAGCAGTTCAATATCCTGCATTGCCATATGCCTCGTACAAATCAAACCCGAAAACTCGAAGAAACTTTAGATTCCAGTTGCCTGAGCAGCGACCAATGGAAGTTACTCTGCCATCTCTGATCCGAGCAGCATGGGCTCTTACAGTTTCCATGTACTCGTACTCCACAGACGTTGTCTTCGGCGAAATTATGACAGGGCGTGATATACCCATTCCTGGAATCCACGATATGATCGGTCCTGCATTATCCATAGTGCCCATGAGGTTGCAAATAGACTCGAGTCTCACCGTCTCGCAATTTTGCCAGCAGATACAAACCCAGGCAGCCGCAATTATTCCCTATCAGTCTGCTGGCTTGCAAAATATTCAGGAACTCAGTCAAGATGCAAAGTCAGCCTGTGGATTTCAAACTCTGTTTTCTATCGCACACGGCGAAAGTGACGATGTAGACGGGTTGATGAAATTTCTAAGCGCGAATTCAGGGGATGCAAACTTTTTCACATACCCGCTGAATGTGTCTTGCTTTATGTGGGAGTCTGACCTTGAATTTCAGATCCAGTACGACAACAACATACTTCCACTTAGTCAGCTGGAAAGGCTAATAGGCCAATTCGAGACTACTGTACACAAGCTGTGTTCTGCAGTTCAGGAAGAAAAATTGAGTGGCATTGAGATCATTAGCCGCAATGACACCTTGAAAATTCAAGACTGGAACTCACAGTTGACTTTGACCCGGGTTGACAGGTGCATTCACGATGTGATTGATGACAATATCCGATCGCACCCAGACGCTTTAGCCATCGACTCTTGGGATGGAACGTTTACTTATGGACAAATTGGCCATTATGCGACATCTCTAGCCTGTCATCTACAGAACTTGATTGGCAACGACAAGCAGCAATTTATACCGATTTGTTTTGAAAAGTCGGCTTTTGCTGCTATCTCCATGCTGGCAATTATGAAATCTGGCCATGCGTTCGTCCCTATAGACCCCGAGCATCCCAAAGCTCGGCGCCAGGAAATTATTTCGGATATTGACGCAAACATTATACTTTGCTCCCCTCGATACATCTCTTCAGCGAAGGAGGTAGTCAATCAGGCTCTTGCCGTTGACATCGATCTTCTTTTATCTCTTCCAGAATCAAAGATACTACCTGGTAAATGTGATGGAAGTAGTGCGGCATACGTTATTTTCACTTCAGGGAGCACTGGAAAGCCAAAGGGCTGTATCAGTAAGTTTTGCACCGTAATGGAAGCATGTTCAAAATTCTAATACATGAAATAGTTGAACATGCTGGCTTCTGCTCTGGAGCTGTCAAGAATGGCCCAGCATTCTCCTTTTCGCCAAACTCACGCGTTCTTCAATTCGCATCATATACATTTGATGCTAGTCTTCTCGAAATCCTGACTGTCCTGGTCATGGGAGGATGCACATGTGTTCCTCATGAAAGTACTCGACTCAACGGCATCGCCAACTTCATCAACGAAAAGAATGTAAACACCGCCCTGCTCACACCAAGCATGGCACAAACCATTAAACCGTCCGAAGTCCCATGTCTACAGAATCTAGCACTCGTGGGCGAGGCAATGACACCCAACCACCTCTCCATCTGGGCAAATGAAGTGCGGCTAATAAACGGATACGGGCCTACTGAGACATCGATTGTAGCTGCTGCAAAACCGCGTATGACTTTGGACACTAATTCAGCCAACATTGGTACACCTGTCGGAAATGCTTGGATTGTGGATCCCCAAAATCATGATAGATTGATGCCGGTTGGTGCGATAGGTGAATTATTGGTGGAGGGCCCAACTCTCGCGAGAGGTTACCTGAATAATGTACAGAAGACTCAGGAAGTGTTTATCACAAGCCCAGCGTGGAGCATTACTGAGGTAAATTCCCAAAAGCGAAGAATGTACAAGACTGGTGACCTGGTCAAATATGCACCCGACAACTCCGGGGAATTGCTATACGTTGGTAGAAAGGACAGCCAAGCTAAGCTACATGGACAGCGACTTGAGCTTGGTGAGATTGAACACCACCTCAACGGAGACAGTGACGTCTTGAATGCCATTTCTCTTTTGCCAAAGACAGGACGATGTTCGAAGAAACTTGTTGCTGTGATATCCTTGCGTGATATTCCGGCAGCTTCTGATAGCGCTGCATTGCTCCTAGTGACAGATAAACTTGCTTTCAAAAAACTACATCTGATTCAGGACCGGCTACGAGACAAGGTCCCTGCTTATATGACCCCATCCACCTGGGTCATTTTGCAGAAGTTGCCATTGTTGCCTTCTGGCAAGTTGAATCGGAAGATGATCACCCAATTCATAGAAAATATGGATGATACTACATTTGAAAGTCTCACTGCAGCAGAGCGCACTAGCTCTCCGGACAAGGTTGTGGTTCTCACTCAAACTGAGGCAACTTTGAGGGACGTATGGGGCTCAGTTCTGAAACTTCCTACCGAGAGCATTAGTTTGGATAGGTCATTCCTTCATATGGTAAGTTTCATCGCTCATAGAATACTACGCTTGTAAGAAAGAGTGCTTACTAAATTAAAACATTAGGGAGGAGATAGTATGTCGGCGATGGCTGTTATGTCCAGATGTCGCAGCCAGAATTTGGGCGTGACGGTGGAGAATATCATCACTTGCAAGTCGATCCGTCACCTTGCTTCTCTAGTCACATTACCCGAGAAACCTACACATACTGAGGAAAGTTATCAAGAATTCGATCTTTCCCCAATTCAGAGCCTCTACTTCAAATGCATGAATGGCCAGCCAAACCATTTCAATCAAAGCATCATGGTTGATATTGTAGCTTCTCTGTCAAAGGACCAGGTACAAGATGCTATCTCGAAGCTAGTCTCTGTGCACTCAATGCTTCGAGCTCGGTTTTCTCGAGATGGAAATGGCATCTGGAAGCAGCGTTTCTTACCGAATGCTCAATCAGCTCATAGCTTCCTCACCGTTGAGTATTCTGATTCGGACGAACTTGCCCAGGAAGTTGAAGAGACTCAGAAATCGCTGGATGTAATAAATGGGCCTGCCCTGGCAGTAAGATTCTTCAAAGATCCTATTGCAGGCTCAAAGCTTTTTGTTTGTGCTCATCATCTCGTTGTTGATGTGATTTCATGGGGTATCATTGTACAGGATCTGGAAGACCTACTCCAAGGTCGCCACATTGCAAGCGACCAAGGCGTTTCGTTTCAGAAGTGGTGCAGGCTTCAGTTGGACTATGTCAAAGAGAAGAAGGAGAGTAGCCTGCTACCGCTGGATAACGTTCCAGCCGCTGAGATGGACTTTTGGGGTATGAAAGGCATATCAAATACTCATGGCGATGTTGCCGTGCAGCAAACCGAGTTTGATCCCAACACCACCAACGAGTTGCTAGAGAGGATTAGCGGCCCGCTTAACTGTGATGTTGTTGATGTCCTATTAGCTGCACTGCTGCTATCTTTCCGCCGTGTGTTTTCCACTCGCAAGTCCATGCCATGCATCTACAACGAAGGCCATGGCCGCGAACCATGGGACCCTAGTATTGACCTTTCAAGGACTGTCGGCTGGTTCACAACAATGAGCCCAGTTCACTTACCAGCGGACTTCGACAGTGTGGGCGAGAATGAAATTCACAAATGCATCAGCTGGGTCAAAGCACTCCGACGAAGAACACCTGGAAAAGGAATGCCGTACTTTGCCCAACGACTGTTGACATGGGAAGGAAGTGAAAAGTATCGTCACCACTGGCCTATGGAAATGACCTTTAATTACTTGGGTCAACACAAGGAAGCCAAAGATTCAAACAATCTTTTGCAACTCACCAACGGTACGGGGCAGTCAGTCAACTCTGACTCTGATATTGGGCCGGATGTTCCTCGCTTCTCGTTAATTGAGATCTCTGCGGCAATAGTCAACGGAAGTATGAGCTTATCAGTTTCCTACAACAAAACGATGAAGAAACAAGGAAATATACAACAATGGATCAGTGACTGCAAACATATAATCTGTCAAGTTGCAAAGGGTTCCTCCCAGAGGAGGATAGCACCCAGCTTGGCTGATTTCCGGCTGCTTCCACTTACTTATAATGGGATCGATCAGATCACACGGACCTTGCAGAATGTCGGAATCACGTCTTTTGACAACATTGAAGACATCTATCCTTGTTCATCCATGCAACATGGAATACTTTTAAGTCAACTGAAGGATCCAAAGACATATGCTTACCGTGCTATCTTCGAAGTTGATCTACCTTTCGAGCAGGAAAAGCTAGATGTTCAAAAGCTAGCTACTGCATGGCAGGCTGTCGTTGATCGCCATGCGTCCCTTCGGACAATTTTCATTGATGGTAATCACGAGGCCTCACTCATGGATCAAGTAGTCCTCAAGTCTTGCCCTGCGAGAGTTGATGTCTTCGAAGCTGTCGAGGGAAATGCTAGGAACGTGCTAGCGGCGCTCCCAGACGTGAACCTTAGGAATGGAAACCAACTTCACCGTCTTTCTATTTGTAGCAATGAAAATGGGAAAGTTCTTTGTCGCTTTGACATTAGCAACGCTATTGCTGATGGAACCTCCATGCCAATCATTTTCCGTGATCTATCGCGGGCTTACATGGGGCAGCCCCCAGTCACTAGAAGACAGCCACAGTACAGCGATTTCGTCTGTCATCTACTATCCCAGCCAAAAGAAAAGGGTGTGGCTTATTGGAAAAAGTACCTCGAAGGAGCTGAGACATGTCTATTCCCATCACTTGTCAATGTTCAGAAAAATGAGAAGTGCCTCGGTTCTGAAATCATCACTTTGAAGAACAACACTGCCATACATGAAATTTGCAAGAGTATAGGAATTACAGTGTCTGCGTTATTCCAATTTGCTTGGGCGGTGGTGTTGAGAACTTATACTGGCTCTGATGAGGTGTGTTTCGGCTATATCAGCTCGGGTCGTGACGTCCCAGTGCAGGACATCGAGGAGGCTGTTGGAGCATTTATCAACATGCTTATTTACAAGATTAATTTGACGGATGATTTAACTTTAAATAAGGCATTGAGAAAGACTCAAAGAGATTTCATCAAAAGCATGGAACATCAAGCAGTATCTCTAGCGGAGGTTCAACATGTCCTTGGTCTAGGAGATACTCCGCTATTCAATACAGCGTTCACTTTCCAGAGACGGAGTGCCCTCGAAGTGGACTCCACACCCTCGCTTTCATTCAAGTCCTTCAATTCTCATGATCCCAGCGAATACAAGATTGCTGTCAATATTGAGATGATGGATGCAGTCACCGAAATTCACTTTAGTTACTGGCAGGATTATCTGTCGAGTATTCAAGTGAAGAACATAGCCGATACATTTGAGCAGGTTATCAATGAAATCACGTATATTACAAGCCATGACAAAAGAATAAGTGATATAAACACGTTTGGATCACTCAGTTGCCGAAACGTGCGTGATTGGAACAATATAGCACCTCAGAAGGTGGAGCGATGCGTCCATGAAATGATTGAGGAGCAAGTACGAATTCGACCAGCTATGACTCAAGCCGTTGAGGCCTGGGATGCAAAACTCACATACAGAGAACTTGATTTTCAAGCCAGTCGTCTGGCGAATGTTCTTACCAGCCAGGGTGTAGGACCTGAAGTCATTGTTCCCCTTTGTTTCGAGAAATCTGCGTGGGCAATTGTTGCGCAAATCGCTGTCCTCAAGGCAGGAGGTGCCTTTGTGTCTCTCGACCCATCACACCCTGTGGACAGGCTGAGAAACTTGGTGGAAGATGTGAATGGGCGCGTTGTGTTATCTTCAGCTCAACAATTTGACAAGATCTCGAAGATCGTTTCTAACACTATCATGGTGAATGATAAAGCTTTGTCTCAACTACCGCAGGTCACCAAAGGACCACAAAACTCTGTCAGACCATCAAACACAGCATATGTCATATTCACCTCAGGTTCAACGGGAAAACCCAAAGGAACAGTTATTGAACATGGCCAATTCTGCACGGGAGCTTTGGCTCATGGCGCTGCTCTACATATGAACTCCGAGACAAGATCATATCAATTCGCCAATTACACTTTTGATGCCTCAATCTTGGACATACTCACAGTTCTCATTCTAGGTGGTTGCATTTGCGTGCCTAATGCGGAAGAGCGTATGAATGATGTTACTGGCAGTATTACCCGCTTACGTGCCAACTGGATGTGCATCACGCCTTCGGTGGCAAGCACGTTGAAACCAGAGAGCATTCCGACAATGAAGGTTATCGCCATGGGCGGTGAGAAGATGACCCCTGGCGCAATCGAGAAATGGTCAAAGTCTGTATGTCTCGTGGAAGCATATGGGCCTAGCGAGTGCTCTGTAGTCTGTGCTGCTGGTGACAAGGTCGACCAGGCAGGTCAAATCGTGAATTTTGATCCTGCTATTATCGGAAAAGCTGTCGGTAGTCGGTCTTGGATTGTCGATCAACGCGACTACAACCGACTAGTCCCAGTAGGTGCCATCGGCGAATTGGTTATTGAAGGTCACATCGTTGGTCGTGGATATTTGAACAACGAGAAAAAGACAAAGGAAGCCTTCATACAAGACCCCACCTGGGCAGCAGACAATAGGCTCAGGGCTCTTCTTACCCCTGGTACAAGGATGTATCGCACTGGTGACCTCGTTCGGTACAATGAGGATGGCACGCTTACCTACCTAGCAAGAATGGACATGCAGATTAAGCTCAACGGCCAACGCATCGAGCTGGGTGAGATTGAGTACCAATGCACCCAGCATATGCCAGAAAATGTTCAGTTGGCTGTTGATCTGGTAGCACCTGGAGCACAGCCTGGACCAAAGAAACTTGCAATGTTCTTCAGTCTTGCCGGTGCAAATGACAAGTCTCGGACCTCCGCCCTGGGCAATGACAAGATACTTTTGGAGATGGAATCTGAAGCTCGAAAAGCTGTACAGTCTCTCGAGAAATCAATTGCAAAGGCTCTCCCAATCTACATGATACCCCAACTTTTCTTTCCGGTCTCTATCATACCATTCACGACATCCGGTAAACTCGACCGCCGGAAGCTTTTTGGCGAAATCAAAGATCTTTCTCGCGATGATATCAAGAAGTATTCACTGTCGACTTCTGTCAACCGTAAAGCCCCCACTGATGAGCGACAAATCACCCTTCAAGGCCTATGGGAAGAGGTCCTGGCCGTTCCAAAAACGTCAATTGGAAGTGATGATAGCTTTTTCAGACTTGGCGGTGATTCTCTTTCTGCGATGAAATTGGTGGGCGTCGCCAGATCTCGTGATATTTCACTGAGTGTAATTGATATTTTCCGTCATCCTACACTCGAAGAAATGTCCAAAAAGTATCAACTTGCAAAAGCAGCCAATCAAATCTCAATCCCGCCTTTCAGCTTGTTGAGAAATCCCGCTGTCAAACCCACGGTTATTGCAGAGATAGAAAATCAGTGCAATATCGATTCGGAGTCTATAGCTGATATCTACCCATGCAGTGCTCTTCAGGAGGGCCTGGTCACATCATCAGTTCAACAACAAGGGGCTTATATCTCACGCAACATCCTCAAACTCGATCCCGAAGTTGATATTGAGCGCTTCAAAGCTTCTTGGCAACAACTTGTTGATGAATTCGATATATTGCGAACTCGCATTCCGCACACAGCCTCGGCAGATTTCTTGCAAGTCGTTCTGAAACAGCAGCAGATTTCATGGCATTATTTTGATACTCTGGAGAACGCTCTAAATGACGCAGAAACAGTATTTAGCTCCGAAAGCGGTATACTAAGTCGATATATCTTCGTCAAAGAGAGGTCCAATTCTGCTACTCATTTCGTGTGGTTGATCCACCATGCTCTATACGATGCCTGGGGCCTGGAAATTCTTCTCAAAAGGGTTCAGGATATTTATTTCAACAGAGGCCAGCCACCCACCAAGCCAGCTTACGCATCTTTCATCTCTTATCTCGAGAAGAAGAACCTTCAAGATTCGGGAGACTTCTGGAAATCGTATCTTGCAAACTCCTCCTTGTCACACTTTCCTCCACTGGTTAGCCAGGTTGAAGCAGAAAGTCAGAACACAGCATCAAAAACTCTGACGCGGAATATGAATATCCCACAGCAGTTTTTGAGTCTAGGTATTACTCTGCCAATATTGATAAGAGCAGCGTGGGCACTTGTTTTGTCAAATCGTACCCAATCATTTGATGTCTGCTTTGGAGAGACTCTATCCGGCAGAAATATAGACGTTCCTAATATTACTGAAATGGCTGGACCCGTACTGACTACGGTGCCCATTTACGTTCATGTCAACAAAAAATCGAAAGTCAAGGATTTTTTACTGGAGATACAGAAGATATCTACTGAGATGATCCCACATCAGCATTTCGGGCTCCAGCACATCAAAAAATTGGGGCATGAACAGGCCGCTGCTTGCAATTTCAGGAATCTAATTATCGTCCAGAATGCTGAAACTGCTAGCGGTGATGATCTTTGGGAAGTCCAAGACAATGGAGATATCGGAAGCTTCTTCACATATCCTCTCGTTGTAGAGTGTAAGACTCTGGATTCGAGTGTCGAAGTTAATTTCCATTACGATGAGAAGATAATCACACACTGGGAGCTAGAGCGAATATCCTTCCAGCTGTCTCATGTTCTACATCAGCTTGGTTCCGTGGCTGCTTCTTCCGCTGGTTCGCTGGCTAATGTCGATGTGTTGAGTCCCGAAGATAGGAAAGAGATCAGGTGGCTGAATAATCGAAATCCTCAAATCATCGATGCTTGCGTCCATGATTTGTTCAAGGCACGCTGTATAGAACAACCAGATGCTCCAGCTGTCCTTGCATGGGATGGAGATCTTACATATGCGGATCTGAACAAATACGCATCAAGCCTTGCAACATATTTGAGATCTCTCGGCATCCAGCCCGAAGTTTTCGTTCCACTGTGTCTGGACAAGTCTGCTTGGACCATCGTGTCGATGTATGCAGTACTCATGGCTGGAGGAGCTATTGTCCCTCTAGACCCTTCACACCCTCTCGAAAGGCACAAGGAGATTGTCAAACAAATTGGCGCCAATGTCATTTTGTACTCGTCAAAATACGAGTCCAAGTACGAAGACGTTGTACAACATGCCATTCCTATCGACGCACACTCAATTATGGATATTCTCTCAAGACGTATTGAGACAGATCAATCGAGCAGTGTAACAAGCTCCAATGCTGCATACGCGATCTTCACATCTGGCAGCACGGGTAAACCAAAGGGCATCGTTATTGAACACAAAGCATTTAACACAAGTTCTAAGGCCTTTGGTAGAGCTCTGCAAATGACCAGTAAAAGTCGAGCTCTTCAATTTGCTTCGCTCAGCTTCGATGCTGCTGTAATGGAGATATTTACCACCCTTACAATTGGAGGCTGTGTATGTGTTCCCAGTGAAGAGGAACGTTTGCAGGACCTTTCTGGAACTATTCGTCGGATGAATGTCAACTGGACGCTGCTCACATCATCGGTCGCAAACTTGATCGACCCAGAATCTGTTCCTTCGCTCAAGGTTCTTGTATGTGGCGGTGAAGCGATGAGTCCAGAAGTCATTGCTAAGTGGTCTGAAAAAGTCCATTTGATAAATGCTTATGGTCCATCTGAAGCCTCTGTTGTAGCGGTAGTCAACCCCTACGTATCAAATGAGGCACCAACCAATATTGGCTATGGCATACAGCCTACCACTACATGGATCGTCAATCCCGAAGATCACAACCAATTGACCCCTATGGGTTCTGTGGGAGAGTTGGCACTAGGTGGGCCTACTCTTTCGCGGGGATACCTTGGCGACACTGTGAAGACAGCTGCTGCTTTCGTTGATAGTCCATCATGGGCCGAAGAGTTTGCAGCTGATGCCTCTGTAAGTCCACGCATTCACTTGACCGGCGACTTGGTCAAATACAGGCGCGACGGCTCTATCGACTTTATTGGACGCAAAGACAATCAAGTCAAACTCAACGGTCAGCGAATGGAACTAGGAGAAATTGAGCACCGTCTAGAGGCAGATTCTCTTGTACGTCACGTCATTGTTTCCGTTCCCAAATCGGGACCCCTTCGGAAGCGACTAGTTGCGGTTCTATCTTTGCATGACACGGCAGCTGGCCAATTACTTGTGACTTCGGAACCATGCCAACTTGTTGAAAAGAGGGCGGAACTGTCGCGTATTAAGGACAACCTCGCATCACAATTGCCAGCCTACATGGTTCCTCAGGCTTGGGCTGTAGTCAACGCAATCCCGATGCTGGTGTCTGGCAAACTTGACAGGAAATCGGTTAAAACCTGGATTGAAGGCATTTCAGAGCATGTTTACCAACAGATTGTCGACACGGAGGAAGAAAGTGATGCCGCTGTAGAGATTTCTGGAGTTGTTGCAACCCTGAGAGATATATGGGGTCAGGTTCTGAATCAACCTATCGACAAAATTAACCTCAATCGTCCATTCCTAAGTCTAGGTATATCCCCCCGATACCTCTGAACTTCTCTTAATTCAATTTACTGACAATATGGTTCAGGTGGTGACAGCATTACAGCTATGGCCGTTGTCTCTAGAAGCAGGCGACAAAACATGAAAGTAACTCTCCATGACATACTACGTTCACCGTCATTAATTAAGTTAGCCGAAACGGTAGCATCCGGCATTTCTAAGGTCGACGATCATATAGAAGTTGTGGATCAGGGCTTTGGACTTTCACCTATTCAGCAAATGTACTTCCTGGCTGCAAAAGAGCACCAAGGTAGCAGTCGTTTCAACCAGAGCTATACACTTCGCTTTTCACGTCTTGTCGGCTCCAAAACAGTTCACTCGGCTCTTCAAACAATTGTTTCTAATCATTCAATGCTTCGAGCACGCTTCGAATTGAATTTCACTGGAGAGTGGGAGCAACATATCTCAAGCGTAAGTTTCCTCAGGCATCCTAAACACATCTGATCTAACACAACTGGTAGGATGTCAAATCTTCCTTCCGCTTCCAACATCATCAAATTAGTTCAATCAGCGAGACGGTAAAGATAGTTGGAGAAAGCCAACGAGATGTGAACATCTATGACGGTCCCATAATGGTTGCTGACATGTTTGAGACATCTAACAATGAGCAGTACTTGTTTCTCGCTGCTCACCACCTGGTTGTTGATGTGGTCTCGTGGCGGATCATCATGCAGGATCTCGAAGACATTCTTGAAACTGGTTCTCTCCCAATCGACAAGCCTCTATCATTCCAATCTTGGTGTAGATTGCAATCAGAGCATGTCAAGCGCAGCACCACCGAGCATAAATTACCCTACAATGTCTTACCTGCCAACCTTGGTTACTGGGGTATGGAAAATGTTTCAAACACCTACGGGGATGTCGAACGACGCACATTTACTCTGGATGAAGGAATGACAACGTCTACTACGACAACTTGCCACGAAGTCTTTGGCACTGAACCCGTAGACATCTTCCTAACGGCAGTCATTCACTCCTTCAGACTTGTTTTCAAAGATCGCTTTCTACCAACAGTATTTGATGAAGGTCACGGAAGAGAAAGTTGGGATTCGACTATTGATTTATCTCGTACCGTTGGGTGGTTTACCAATATTTCGCCCTTGCAGGTATCACTCGAAACAGGTACGTTTCGTCGTTGGAACTCTTTAACAGGCTATACTAATTTGTACCAGATGATGTGCTCGATACCTTAAAAAAGGTAAAAGATACCAGACGAAGCTCTCGAGAAGCTGGAAAAGCTTACCTACCCCAACGTTTTCTTGGTCCCAAAGGTCCAGCTCTTTTATCTCACTCCGACGTGCCCATGGAGATTCTTTTCAACTATCTTGGGTCAATGCAACAGCTAGAACGTGACGATTCGTTGCTCCAAAGCACCGACATGGGGCTGGAAAAGGCTGATCCATTTGAAGTTGGCGACATGGGACGTGATACAACGCGGTTGGCGCTCTTTGAAATATCTGCAGCTATTGTACAACACCGACTAGAATTTGCGTTCATGTTTAGTGCCCGAATGAAACGCCTCAGTGAGATTAATCGTTGGATGTCAGAATGCAAATGGATTCTTGAAGAAATCGTCGTTCGACTAAGGCGATGCACTCCCGAGCCCACCTTGAGCGATTATCCATTGCTTCCAATTAATTACGACGGGCTTAAACGTCTGATCAAAACCTCATTTCCTCAAGCAGGTATCTCAAACTACCAAGAGGTAGAGGAAGTATATCCTTGTTCTCCAACGCAGGAGGGCATGCTTCTCAGTCAGCTGCGTAACCCTCAAGCATATTTGTTCCATGTTGTATTCGAAGTGACAGGTACAAATCCACGACACATTATTGACCCTTTGAAATTGGTTAAGGCGTGGCAGAAGGTGGTTGATCGGCATCCTGCCTTAAGAACAGTGTTTGTCAATAGCACATACAAAGGAGGGTCCTTAGACCAAGCAGTCTTGAAAAACATCGATAGTGATGTAATTCATCTCGAGTGCGACGATTCCGCCGTTCTCAGCCAGCTTCAGTCAGTCAGTCTATACGATAGAAACGCACGACGAAAGCAAAAGATCCCTCATCAATTGACTGTTTGCGTGACTCCCTCTGGCCGAGTGTTCATGAAGATTGAAGTCAACCATGCTGTCATTGACGGAGGCTCAACCCCAATTCTTATACAAGATCTTCAACTCGCTTATGATGGGCTACTTCCAGATGGGCGAGGACCTCTCTACTCTGACTACATACGATATATAAGAAGTCAATCACCAAGAGCTGACCTTATGTATTGGAAGCAGTACCTGTCTGGGGTCCAAACATGTTATTTCCCCCGTCTCAAGTCCACGTTCAGTAGTCAGCGTCGTCTTGCTTCGCTTCAATTCAACTTTGACGACTGGCAGGATATACAACACTACTGTGAAAGAACAGGTGCGACATTAGCGAATGTCATTCAGGCGGCATGGGCTCTAGTTCTTCGGAAGTATACAGGCTCTGACGATGTCTGCTTCGGATATCTATCAGCTGGGCGAGATGCACCGGTTATTGGAATACAAGAAACAATCGGTGTTTTCATCAACATGCTTTGCTGTAGGGTTCGACTTTCTCCATCCCAACTTCTGGCGGAGGTCCCGAGGGTCATTCAAGATGACTATATACGCGCGATTCCTCATCAACGGTGCTCATTGGCACAGGTACAGCACGAATTAGGGCTACAAGGAAAGCATATATTCAACACAGCATTGTCAATCCAAAATCACTCTTCTTCCGAAGTTTCGGACAAGGGATCTCTTGTATTTACGACCCAAGAAGCGCACGACCCAAGCGAGGTGAGAATCTAACAGGCTTTTAAATTGAATCTCTACTGACATGCATAGTATTCGATTACTCTTAATATAGAGACTGGCCGAAATCAAGAAGGTATTATCTTCCGGTACTGGACAGACATGTTCTCAAGCGAACATGCTTCCGATATTTCAAATACACTAGCGAGCATTCTCCGCGCTTTCGCGCGAGAGCCGACAGAGACTATCTCTAGACTCAGCAAGTATGAATCCGACAAGACTGTTGAGGTCGGTAAAACAAAACACACCAATGCCAATCAGACGTCACTTCAACGGGAAGATCCGCTCCATGAAATCATGGAGAAATACCCCAATCTCCAAAACCTCATTGACGAAAGAGTCCGTATGATTGTGCAACAGATGTTCAATCTAAGTCAACCAGGTTCATTGAGACGACACCTCTCTAATGCTACTGACCACGACGTCCTAGCGCTTCCTCAATCCGAGTCTGATGCTATTTCAAGTATATCAGACGACATCTACAGAGAAGATATTGGGGACTCGGCCATCCCTGTCGCTGCTCAAATTCATGAACGGGGTATACAGGCTGACATCGAACAGAAGCTACTACGTCTTTGGAGCGACAAGCTTGGATTACCTCTAGATTCCATTACCAAGGACGATAGCTTCTTTGAACTGGGAGGAGACAGCATCACAGCCATGGCACTTGTGGGTGATGCACGAGATGAAGGCCTGATCCTGACTGTTGCGGATGTTTTCCGTAATCCTGTGTTCAAGGACATGGCTAGTGTAGCACAAACCGCGAGCGAGAAGAGCTATGTTGAGGATGAGATCAACAACATGAATAATATTCTGGGTGGACAACAAACGTCATTCGTATCTGCCAAAGCTGGTCTCTACGAAAGATTCGCACTCATAAAGGCCGCCAATATCGATGAAGCATTCCTACAGAAATACATTTGTCCTCGCGTGGGAGTGTTCAAGGGCGGTATAGTTGATATTCTCCCCGTCACTGATTTCCAGGCTCTCTCCATTACGGGTGCACTTTTGGACTCACGGTGGATGCTCAATTTCTTCTGCCTCGACGGTCGTGGTCCTCTTGATTTCCGACGCCTCAAACAAAGTTGTTTCCGAATGGTGCACGCATTTGATATTTTGCGAACGGTCTTTGTTGCTTCCAAGGGGCGCTTTTTGCAGGTCATACTCCGTAAAGTACGACCGGAGTTTTCTGTCTACGAAACTGATGAAAGTCTTGATGAGTTCACGTCGGTTCTGCAACAGCGTGATATCACTGAAGGAGTCAAGCAGGGTGAGCCGTTCGTGCAGTTTGTTGTTGTACGGGAAAAGGATACGGACAGACATCGTATCATTCTGCGACTTTCTCACGCGCAATATGATGGCGTCTCGCTTCCGAGAATTCTATCCGCCATCAGAGCAGGTTACGAAGGTGGACCTATTCCTTCGCCTGCATCTTTCGCCAACTTTGTACGTGAGTCAGAGAGAATAGTGACGGCTGACCATTATCAACACTGGAGGACACTACTAAGCGGCTCAAGAATGACCGAAATCGTCAACCGCCATGAAAGTCTGGGATATAAGAGACTTAGGGCTAGCAACGAAGGTCTGCGCAAGACAATACGGGTTCCGTCAATGGCTCATGGAAACATTACCACCGCCACGGTCATCAAAGCTGCCTGGGCCTTGACTCTAGCACGAATCACGGGAAGCGCAGATATCGTTTTCGGACACACGATCAGCGGCCGAAATACTGCAGCTATTAGAGGCGTTGAATCCATGGTTGGCCCATGCATGAATATCGTGCCAGTTCGCGTTACGTTCCGTGAGAAATGGACCGTGCTTGACCTACTGCGATATATTCAAGATCAACAAGTCGCCAACATGCCATACGAAGCGCTCGGGTTCCGACAAATTATACACAAATGCACTGACTGGCCTCGCTCGACACATTTTAGTACGGTGTTGCAACATGATGCTGCCAACTCATCGAATGAAATCCAGCTCGGAGAGAATATCTACACAGTCAAAGCTGTCGGTAGCGATGAAGAAATGTCTGATTTCTCGGTCAATTCGAAATCGCTAGACCGGGATCGTGTTGAAATTGTTTTGTCGTTCTCTGTTGATGAACATGTTACCCTGACACTTGCTCAAAGGGTTTTGGATATGCTCTGTGATACAGCGGAAAGCTTTACTGCAAACCCGGACATGGCACTTCCATCGCCTGGCTCTTTGTCTACTCTACCCATACGTGATTACAGGAAAATTAGCAACCAAGTACCTCAAGCAGAGGCTACAAAACAGCAAGTGGAAGACAACTCAATCACATCGTCTCAACTAGCAGGTCTCAGCCGAGCAGAGATTTTGGTTTTGTCAGATGTCCTTCGCCGCGCCTGGGAACAAGTCCTTGGCGACACCAGCAACGATACCCAAAGTGAGAGCTTGCCCCCTCCCATCAAACCAGACTCATCTTTCTTCAACCTCGGCGGTGACCTCATTGGTCTCGCCCAAGTAGCTTGGCTACTCGAACAGGAAGACTTCAAAGTCCGGCTCGACGATCTAATTGAACATCCCACCATGATGGGCCAAATGGCCGCTCTTGTCCATTCAAATAGCGTAACAGCGCAGCGGATAATGGCTTCTTATCATGCGGGTGTTGCTGCTTCGTCATCTGCTGCTGCTACGAGTGCGACTGATGGAAGTGTTGCTGGTGAGGAGCCACGTTCGGGTGGTAATAATAAGGGCGGACAGTTGCGGAAGTCGATGACTTGGGCTTCGGCGTTTGGGTTAGCAAGGAAGATTGTGAAAAGGAAGGTTGAAGTGGAGGCTTGAATGAAGGTAGAAGCGAGACGATCACTCATATTTTTTTATTGTTCAGAGGTATTACTGTTTGCGTCGCTACTTTTGCTATGATGATATGTTTGGATTTTTGTTATGTAGATTGCCATTTTAATCGATGATTATAGTTTTAATTCACATTCTTGAATCAACAATAAACTAAAGTCAGACAGGTCGAACTATAAGATCATTAATGCTTAGAATGCGGACAACAGTAGACAAGATGAGAAATCAAATCCATGAAGGCGTAACCCGCTTCAAAAACTTCATGAATTTGAAAAACCCAACAGCCTGCTCAACATTGCCTCTAGGATCAGTCACCGTCTCGGGAAACGCAATCCCAGCGCCATGCAACCCTGGAATTATTTTTCCCTGAGCATCAAGGAAGCCACCAAACTCAGAATCCCATTTCAAATCCTGTTCCCGCGAGACAATCGGCTGACCATTCCGACTCAGCTCGGGTAACGCATTCCGCTCATACCCAATCGCATACACCGCATGCGTACACTCCGGTAAATGCGATTGATAAGCCTCCTCTTCCTTTGCTCTATCACTCGTATTCACCTTCTCAATGAACCTTCCCGCAACTGAATTCGGCAACTGCGCATCCTCGAGTTGCTCACGCGCGAATTGGGCTGCTTGTCCCTTTAGGCCTGTGTTATCGTACAGGATCCAGCCATCCATAAACTGGGCGTATTTGAGTGGGTTTCTGGTGAACCATTTCAGACGCAGGGAAGGGTGCGTAGTTTGGGCGAGATCGACTAGGTTCATGATTGCTAGGATTGCGCTGTGGGAGCCGCCGACGACGGCTATTGTGACTGCCTCGTCGCGGGGAAGTACCTCGGCGAGAAGGCTTGGTTTGAGGACTGTGTCGAGGCCAAGTTCTTTGAGATTTGTAGAGGTGACAGATGGGCATGGCGAAGGGAGGGATTTTGGCGATGAGCCTGTGCAGAGGATCAGGCGGGGTGCTAAGACTTGAATGTCTGCGGAGGATGGATCTGTTGAGTGAATTTGAACTGCCCATCTTGATTTCTGTATCCATTCACGTTAGTACTCGTATCCCTCAACAGAATAAGCTGTATCTCTACGGTCTCGACGTACGTTATCTTCGAAATTAGCACTCGTCACTTCTCCTCGGAACGAAGACACCTGTTTCATCTTCAATAAACCAGCTGTAAGATCCTTGACCATATCCGCAGCATAGTGTAAAGAGCACGTATCGTCCTGATCCAATTTGTTCATGACCGAAAATGCATTTGGCGTTTTGGCGCCTTGTACTATGTTGCGGAATGGCTGGACGCCTGTGGCATATGAGCGGAAGAAGGAGACTTTCGTGTTGCTATCAACATGTCAGTTATGAGCCTTTTAGCATGATAGTTTCCGGATGTCAAGATGGTATTTGGGCGATCTACGTGTTCAATGGCAGGCATACCTGGGGACCTCGCGATATTTACTATTTACGCGTCCGCCATCGAACGCAGGGTCTATCCAGGCGATCCTGGTTAGCCCTAATTCGAGGAGATTTCCGAGAACTGCGACGCCTGCCGGGCCAGCGCCGACTACCACAGCGGCATAGTTGTGTGAAATTAATCTGCTCATGATGACAGAAACGACTTCCGGGCGATCTTTTTCCGTAAATTCCACGAATGCAATATATCAGTTGTAGAGAAAGAACAATTGATTCTCATTGATCGCGATATCAGAAATTATATAAAGGACGAAATGAAGCAGCATTTAATCACTGATAATGGCGACACAATGTCGGGTTCCTGGTTCCTGGTTCTTATGGTGCGGGGACCGCCGAAGCACAACCAACGGCTCGTGATCATTGATTGTACACACCGCACCACCAGATAATGCCACAAGCGGTGTCTCGCACGAATCGGATCAGACATTTTATGGTACCACTACCCGGAAAGCCACGGATATATAACCGACAGATACCCTGCTCAGATTCTGTACTCAACGCAGTCCTCCCATGCAGATGCCCAAATATCTCCTCTTGTTCTTCCTCCCGCTGATCAACTTTTGGATTGTACGATTTCGACCGATTTTCTCGAGGGGTTTGTCATTATGTCCTCCGGGGTCCTTCGGCGACTCTGGAGGGGCCTATCGGCCGAGTTCTTGTGTCTTCGCACTGCGTAAGCCCAGGTTAGTTACTAGCACACCATAGCCATCGCCGTCTCTCATTGGTCAGAGATCATGGAGCGAAAACTTCCGCTTCCATGCCGAGCCATCAGGAGGTTCACTGAGCAGCGACATCAACAATCACAGTTCAAGCAGAATAATGAGCTTCTGACATCTCATGACGGCTAACAAGCAGCGAAATTTTAAGAAAGAGAGAACTGGACGTCGTCGAGGGACCTGCTACTTCTTTATAATTGATCTTGTACTAAACCAGATTAGCGTGGCTCTTAGCGCGGATGGCGTGATCACTCTCGACATTGAAGCCGTGGTGCCTCGGTGCCTGGGTGCCTCGATGCCCGGACACCTGAAAGTATCAAATGCCAAGCCTTCAAGGCCATCGAGTCGACATCCCCAACTCTGACAATGCCATATTCGATTACAAAATTCGTTGACATCGATATGAGCTGTCACGAGAACAGGGACGTCATTTCGGGAGATCTCGGGCATTTGCAACATGCGCCTTGACTATGAAATCGACATATTGGTCCGCCTTTTCCAGGAACAGTACGTTTTCTACCCTGCAACTTTGCGACTTTCGTGTCGGTCAAGATCATCGGTTCATGGTTCGTTCCATGGCAGCTTAGCTACATTTATGATATAGTCACAACGAACCAGCGATTCTGGATGACGGCCGGGCGCACCTAGTGTGTCTCCAGCCCCAGACAGCTATGTGCACAGCCTCAATTCAATTGAAGTGCGCCTCACAGACAAGCCACGGCGCAAGGCAGAACGGCCTGAGGCTGCGATTGGAATCAGTTATCGCGACTCCAAACGTCACTAATTGATGAGCCAAACAATCTAGAAATGTAGAGCACGGAGTCTCAATTTATTGATCGCCCTATCACGTCGCGCCCGGACCGAGTTCTCAGCTCTTCTTGTCCAAGTCACTGCGGGAACGTGAGTTCTCGACTATGCCTTCGGACTGTGAGGAGATCTGCCAAATGTACGCCATACTCACTTGTAGAGCAAGGCACGATCCTGCGTAGTTATTTGACTTCCAAGGCATTCATTCAGGGTATCTGGATGGGCGGTAACACGCCAGCTCTGATTGGGCCCACGGACTCTCCCGCAGCCAGTGCCAAACAAATTGAAACACAGAGGGAAAGTAGCCGCCGGAGCCTCATCCCAAGGCAGGAACCTACCTCCCCGCTTCCAATTCGGCCCATCGTTCTTTCTCCTCTAATCAACTTTCCAATGCAACTTCGTTTTTCCCTCCTACATCTTCCGCCCCAGAGTCAACCTCGTAGGCTCAGCTGTTGCATACCGTTGCTTTTTCCCTTGTCGGTTGTCTACTTCATTCCAATTGACTAGTTAATATCTACTACTCTCATCTTATCTCCTCCTCCTGTTTCTAAGCCAGCCTGATATAAGACGAACCACCGCCACACCTCAGCTCAGCCTCTTTCTGTCATTCTGACTCGATCGTTAGCTGTACTACTGTCACCTTGTTTATATTGTTTGTCACACATTCCTGTCCTGCTTATATCGCACTGCTTTTCTCCTCTCCTCTTTTTCCTCCCTCTTACACTACGAAAAGAGTGGCCCTCATATTATATATAACCTCCGGCGGCAGGAAATTACTTCCCGTGCAAGCTGTCAGGTGGGCATGCCCTGACTTTTTGATTATCCAGTGGGTGTACTCGTACTTCGAGCTGCACAGCCTACCACCAGTCGCGGCAACAACCGCCCACTTCTATCTTCAGAACCCATTATTGGATTGAAGTGATCTAGAGCACAAGTGGTTATTTGTGCAGGCTATTCGGGAGCAGGCGCTTATCCATATACTCCTGAGTCATGGCTACCCATGACCAGCTCAACCCACGCTTGGCATTCAACCAACAAGCCTTTGAAGATCCGTATCTCTCTGGGCCTTCTGATCTAGAAGAGTTCGGGTTCGAGCAGCAGCAGCATACACCAAGTAATTCTTCTGCTGACCCGCCGAGTCGCTTGTCATCGTTATCACCTGCTGACCGGAAGCCTTCGGGCGATACGTCAATGCATAACTACGAGTTCAACGATCCTCCGTTCGATGAGTCTAGGTTTCTTGATTTCAATGAGCCGGGTTCTACTGATCCTCTTTTCCTAGACGATATGTTATCTGTTGAGGATGGTCAGACATCGGCTTTTCCAGATGTGGATTGTTATATACAGACAAAGAGCGAATACCAAAAGATTGATGAGCAGAAGCCAACACAGGCTTTGGATCATACAACAGGAGGCAATCGGATCCCTGCTGATGCGATCGGACAACGCCAATTGCAGCCCCCCAAGCTAGCTATTCCGGATGCCGCGTACAGTAACGATAATTCTCAAGGGCACAATCGTACAAGATCAGCACCGTCGCTCAGTCCTATAGTCAAAATATCCCAGGTTCACCGAGGCGACTCTCCCACGAGAGACAGTGACAAACAGAACCCACGCAAGAACAAGCGCTCCTCGGCCCATCTGTCTCCCACGGGTGGTTCGGCAGATGACAGTGATGATCAAAAGAAGAGATCAGTAGTGATGAGCGGAGTTGGTCACCCTCTCGAGCCGAAGATGGTTCATGGATTCCGGATGCATCGACCGGTCAGGCAGGCGTAGACCCATACTCTCGGAATGATGACTTCGGTCCTAGCCCAAAGGATTTGGAGGAGCAACGTCAACTTGCCGACAAAGAAGTTGATATCCGTATATGGTCAGCATCTGTGTCAGCTGCCAACAGTGATGTAGGCGATAATTCTAGCCCATGGGAACCGCCTCGAGGCAGAACCCGAGCCGTCAGTGCTGTTGAAACACGACACGACTACTTCAGCCTAATGCTTCCTGACGACTCCCGCATTCCAGGGCCTGGCCGTCTCATACACGAGCCAGACCCTGGAAGTGACTTTGAGACTTCCTCAAACATATCTCACGCTGACTCACATGAGGGACTGCCCGCCCTCGACTATACACCCGAAGAAAATCAGGTTGCCCAACAACTCAACCGCTCATATCCATGGAAGGACGAACCTCGGTATTCATTCCCACTCGCGATAAAGTCCCAACCAGAGACCTCACGCTCGGCGATGCAGTTATACGAGGAAATGGCGAAGGAGATGGACAAAGTTTCTCGTGTTGGGACATGGGGTTCGCGAAGGCTTAATGATGCCGAAGTCGACAGTCTCCTGGAGTCAGATAGCTTTTTCAAGAATCTTTCTTTGAACACGGCAGCCATCCGCAGACTTTTACCCAAGAGAAGTAACAATTCCTTGAAAGATAAATTCCGACATTCTCGACAGCCAAGTTCTGAACAAGAGCCGACCGGTCCACCCCAGAAAAAGGAGTCGGGTATCGCCGCTAGGCTATCGCGCCGGCCAAGTTTAAATCGCCCCAAATCTCCCACCCATATTATGGCCGCTGCGATCGCTGGCTCGATGGCTGCCAGCATTGGAAGCCACAATTCACTTTCAGTCAGGTCGCCAGTAAGTCCTGGTGGCGTAACACTTAGTCCAGTAGTGCCTTGGAACAATAGATCGAGAAGCAAGAGTGAAGGCTCGGGGCCATCACCACTAATTAGACCACTGGCTATACCGAAAGTTGAACAACGACAGGAATCGCAACAGAAATCATCCCCTCTGGTTGAGACTCGGGCATCTGTAGGACTTGACGTTGATGAATACGATGATGATGACTCATCTGACGATAAAGGAATCTACATGGATCTAGCGCCCTCTCAACAGCAGATTGTACCGACGTTGGAAGGTTTTAAAAGACAGATTTCTCTTTTGGATCCACGACTTGAGCCGGCTCTACTCCAGCGTTTTGCCACAGAACAGTTGCGTCGTTACAAAAAGTTGATTGATGAGCAAACCAGGCATGCTGCTTTAGTCCAAGCTGGACGCTGCGATGCTAGGGAGAGGTGTTTTGCTTCTGGTGGTCGTGCCAAGCTACTTCCTCCACGAGCCAATGCTAAAGATCCCAACGCTACTTATTGCCAGTTCCAGATCCCGGGTCACGAATATAGTGATGACGACGATGAATTCGATGAAGGGAATCACCAATCTCTTGAGAATTCTGTTGTACCTGCCACGTTTGCCGACGGCATCCGGATGCCTCCTGTCAAGCGGCTGCCTGCGGAATTTGAATGCTCACTATGTTTCAAGGTCAAGAAACTTCAGAAGCCATCCGACTGGACAAAGCATATATATGAGGATATCTATCCGTTTACTTGCACCTTCCCCGACTGTGTTGGTGAGCCAAAGTCGTTCAAGCGCAAAGCTGACTGGGTCCGTCATGAAACTGAGTGCCACCGACATCTAGAATGGTGGACATGTAACATGCCAAACTGTGATCACCAATGTTTCAGAAAGAATAATTTCGTACAGCACTTGGTTCGGGAGCATAGAAAACCCGATCCTACAGCGAAGAAGAGCAAGGGATCAGCTGCTAGTGGCAGTGCTAATTCTGCCGCACTTGACAGGGACATCGCCAAGTTGTGGAGGCAGGTAGAAGAGTGCCACCATGAGACCCAGAAAAAGCCGGAGGAAGAGCCTTGCCGTTTCTGTGGTAACATTTGTAAAGACTGGAGAAAGTTGATGGTGCATCTAGCCCGACACATGGAGCGCATTGCACTACCCGTCCTTCGTCTTGCTGAAGAGCACGCGTCATCGACGAACAGAACAACGAAAGTATATAAAACAACAGGTACATCAGCACCTTCGATATCAGTATATAGCTCAGCTGAACAGAATCTTACTCTGGATACGGATGTTATGGCCGGATTCGGCGAGTCCAGCATGTCTGACGACAGCAACATCAACAGCCCCATGCAACCAATGATGATGCCGTACGAGCATCCGCAGGGGTCACAGATGTTATCCCCCACGATGAGCATGGAGATGTCACCATCGAGCACAACATACCCATCGATTTCGGCTTCATCCTACCTACAACCCCACTACACGCCGGTCCACCGAAATTCAATGTCCTATCCACCAGCACCCAACGCGAATGCAATGGCAAATAGACAACCAACAACCATATCAACCGCTAGTAGCAACATTGGCCCGGCCATCTACCAGCAACAATTACAAATCTCAACAATAGGTCTCGACGGGCAAGAGCCGCTCTACCAGTCCCCCCAGGACACATGTTTTAATCCAGACGACTACTTACCGGCATCAACTTCAGCTGCTAGTATGGGCGGCTATACATCAGCGCCCATGGTCAATTACACGATGACAACATCTCCGGAAACAGTACCGCATGGTCTGATGTCCGGTAATAACAATGCAGCGTACATGTCAAGAGCAGCAGCGATGACGGCGGCGCAGATGCAGGATAACAGTCATACGTATCCACCCGCTACGTTTTATCATCAATGAATTTGACTTGATATTGGAACTGTGGCGTATATTATGTCTAACGTCTCGATACGATACCCATGAACTGTTGTGTTATCATTTTAATTTTATCATACATTACTCATTCTTTCTGTCGTCGCCTCTCTGTTCTGGTCTGTTGTTTCTTCCATTCTTGTTTTTCAGTCATCGAGCGGCCGGTTGCTTTTTTTCGTCGGTGTTTGATGTTTGTATGGTTATAGGATAGACACTGGCTATGATGCAATGATCTTGGAGAATAATCGATTGTTTGCACGTACCTATGTAGTTGATCGCTTTGAGCTAAAGATGTACCCTAAATGACACTTCGGCGCTCTGTTGCTGCGGATAGACAACCCGATATAGTCTGAAAAAGTGATTGTCTCTACTGCTCCAGTTGGCAGTAGCATTTTAAACAATATTGTCGTTCCGAAATGTCTAGAGTCACTAAGGCCATCCAATATTCTCTTTCTCAAAGTCTGCCGGTCACTTATTGGCAATTCTATCGTGAATCATCTTGTCCTGCTCATAGCTAAGCTCTTCCCAAAGCTTGAGTCGTACAAGAAGATAGTGAGACCTGGTGTATTGGATGCCATCTTCACCTTCTGATTGTATATCGAAATCTTCTTATCCCGTACCATCAATAGCAACAGGTCCTTCTCTCGGTGCGCCGCGAAGCCTCACTTCTCTGGATGTAGCAAGAGATGCGTCAGAAAGCTCATGCGATGCAACAGACAGATAGTTGAGGGATCCAATATTGGTGTAAAGTTTTGCTTATCATTCAAGCATCCTCTATAAAGTCTCTTCAACGCGGACAGATTTCACAGACTATTGACGCAGACGCAGTTCAGCAAATCCGGGACCCTGCCAACATGGTCTATAACCGTTTCTAACATATATGGGATTATAAACAGGTTCGGCATGTTTCTATCAAAAGCTTAAAGTCCTCCGGAATATTGCTTTGAGACAAACAAAGAAAGTAATGATAAAATGTTTTTCATGATGAATGACTGCCTAAACAGACCGTCACTAACTACCTACTTATATGCTAGTGTCAAGTTAGTAGAGAAATTGAATAGTTCGTGTAAAGTGCTGTATTCTATACGAGAGCTCGTAGGGCCAATAGTTCAGGGCAGGTAAGGGGATTCATGCACTGCATCCACCCTATCCGGGACAGCCGTATAAATCCTGTCATCAGTTTGTTTTTCCTTATAACCCTGGCGCCTCCGCAGTGGCACAATTTCCTCTTACGTCTCAAATGGCTCCTGGGCTTTTGGTCAATATAGTTTGTAGATACCACGAAGATTTACGCGTTGTTACGCTCCACTTCGTGCCCAATCAGGGATTTTTTGTTCTTTGATAACACATAAGTTATCGTGTCTTATAAGGGAGATACACATAGATGAACATTTAGATTGTCTTGGGACAACGTAATTCATATTCTATACAAGCAAGGCGACAATGCGCCTAAACGACTTGGTTGCTTCCTTCCTCAGTTTTTCACAAGTATCTATTCACAGTTGGCCGCAGCTAGAAACCATAGAGTCTGGATAAGCACCAATCTAGCTGCTAGATATCCTCAAATCCTCTATTCTGCAGCGTGAAGTGCACATCAAGAGCTTGGCTTGTGAAAGCTTCTAAGGGTAGAACAGGCCAACCCATATTCTCGACCTCAAAGTTTCTCTGCCATATGGCAGCGGCCCGATCATAGATATCCTCATCCAGTGCATAGTTAAGTTCTCTCCAGAGTCGTATCCGAACTAACGAACTGTCATAGCGGCTATTTTGTCGGTCTAGAGATGACTCCAACGTGGCTTCAGCAGTGGCTTCGAACCGGTTATAATTAGCACCTGCTGGGTTCTGTAATAAAAGAGCATCGAACTGTTGGCCCAAAACAGAAAGCCGTGCCCACAGATCTCGTACTTCCCCCTCCTGTTCCTCTAACACATCGGCAAGCATCTCTTCTTCACCCGCATTCGGACTAGACTCAGTCCAATTGTTCAGATCTTTCTGTTCCATGTGTTGATTGGAAATATCTGCAGGACACGGCACTGCTCGAAGCTTTGGGAATATCCTTCGCCACTTCGATATAAACATACGACAGTATTTGCGCTCTATCAAGCACCACGAATCTCGTAGATGAACATTTTCCAACTGCATAATTTCAAGGTACTGGAGGGGGGGGGCCTGCTCCAGTTGTGCGAATGAGGTCAAAACTGAAATATGCGGTACTTTGAGTATAGTCAACTTCGGGCAGTAGACCGCTAGATCTCGAAAAGCATCACCTTCGTATACTAATCTCCAATCTAATTCTAGAAATTCTAGTTGTGGTAGGGAGCGTATCAAGTCCAGAAAGTCTGTAGAGGATGGCCCGCCAGCCCACCATCCGCGAGGTCCGCACTTTGCACGACAATTCCGCAAATTGTGGCAGCTGTGCGTGACGGCAAGGAGCAATCTTGCGGAATCGGCGTCACGAATATCAATATCGATGGACCGAAGATATTGACACTTTGTTATAGTCTCTATGGCGTTATCGATATTGATGTGATTGAGTCCTATTGTGCGAAGACTGAGCACTTCAAGCCCTGCGAGATTCGAAATTTGCTCGAGCCGAGCCTCATGTTTGCCCTCGAGATACAACGCCTTGAGCTTCGGCCATGTACTCGTATAGTTATTCTCACCAATAATTTTTAATGCCATTTTGACTCGTAACACCAGAGTCTTGAGATTTGAGTGTAACTGGAGGCAATCTAAAAGACTTGCAAGATCATGAAGACCCAGTGATGATACTGAAAGTTCGCCGTGTTCCTCGAGATGGAAGAATTCCAGATCACAGGACACGATCAGATCCAAAAGTTTGAGTATGCTTCGCTGATGTTCATGTTTGTAAACTGTGAGAGCTTTGAGGTTTGGAAAGTGGTTCCTCAGCGGAATCGAGCCCAGAGGTTGCGCCGGTTGTCTCACTGACTGTGCTGGAGCTATGAAATGGTCGCAGTAGAGAATATCGATCGCCAAAAATCGGACAGTCTGTGAGAGCAGTAGATCAGAGATAGATGACCAATCTTGTCCTAAAATTGGGAATGGCATCATGAGGCTAACGAGACACCTGCTTCGCGGTCGTAGAAGAACTTCAGCATCTTGGCGATGGCGCAACGAGCGGATTCTCTCTGTACAAGCAAGTCTACAAGCTGACTCGTCATACTTAACAGGCCAGAGTCTGTCTGATGACAACAGTAGATGCCGTACAAAACTCATGTTTCGTGCAAAGCGCTCCCTGGATGCTATAAAGAGACCATTAAGTGATCCAATATCTGGCGTACAGTACCGCAAGTCAGTTAGAGATCCTTGGTAAAGCTTCTTCAAGGCAAGTTCGTTCCAAATTCTGTTCACACAGGCGCAACTCAGGAGATCAGGTAGTAAATCGACATAGTCTAAGACCAGACCGACAATTTCCGGAAGTAACAGTGGACTGACTGCGGTTTGGGAAGATGAAGCCATGGTGACTGATTCCTGGGTAAGAGCTGAGAGGGGAATACTTCACGTACTTTTGACCAAAGATTCTAACAAAGAAAGATGACTTAGTATCTCTCCAGCGAATAGGAAGCGTTCGCAACCCCTCTTTGATAGTGTTGGAAGTCACCTGATAACGACAGGGGTTAGAAGATAACCCTAACAATTTAACTATAACATTCTAGCCAATCAAAATGCACTATCTTCTTCCGAATCGCTGATTCTTTTGTTCAGCCATCTCAACCCCTTTGATCCGCCATCACCCTCAGTCGGAGATGGAGAATGGGGTGCAATTAAGGGCCGTGGCTATCACTCGTGTCCGTAGTGATGTATTTTTCGAAATCTAAGTGCATGTTAGATATGTATAACCTAAATATTGCCCGGTGATCTATATGTGCACTGCAGCTTTGGGGATGATTCCGAGAGAGTCCGCACGGGTCATGGAGGAATTTGCTTTAGGAAAGATTAGCATGTCTCAAGGGGCAGATATCTACCTAGAAAATCATCTCCTCATGTTAATTAATAGATTTTGAAAGTAGTCCTCGATGTATGCGTTCTAACTACTTGAATAATTGCCCTTGTCCCACGGTATTTTTCGCTTAGAGATATACCAATTGCCTTCGGCCCTGGTCAGGCTCAGTACTGTTCTCGATGAGAGTGCGATATGCGGCATGGTTCGTCATACGTATAAAGAGCTAAGCTGTATCGTTCTTGCTATGCTCATACGCGCTCTTGGCCTCTTCAAATGCGGCCCTGGTCTCTGGATAGAGATGGGCCATTTCAAGGGCCTGGTTCTCGTACCCACATTTGGCATAGAAACCCTCATTAGCCAGCGAGCAATTGAGAATACTCTTGTAACAGCCCACTTTGACAGCAATACTGTCTAGTGTCTTGATCAGTTTCTGGCCGAAGTGTTTGCCTTGATGGTGTCTTGCGATGGAGATATCTTCAATATGGCCGCTGATTCCAAGGTTGTGAATACTATACGATCACTTGTCAGAATTTTGCTCTAAAAGAACAAGAGACGAAGAACAAACAATTTTCTCTCCACGACTACCGTGCCCGTACCGACAATGCGGTCTGTTGCATCTTCCACAATCACAACGCAGTAATACCATCCCCGTCCATGATTTTTGTGCCAGTCAAATCGATCAAGATACTGCGCTTCAGAGATATCCCCGGTAAATGTAAGAGCTTGAAGGCATTGGAAGAAGCCACGCTTATAGTCGTCACGAGCGAGGGGTCGGATAGTGTACCCTGCGGGGTAGTCCGCTTTGATTTTTGGTGAGATGAGGGAAGGGTCGAAAATGAAGTCTAGTCCTGCAGCTGCCATGGTGAAACCTTCAGCCGTTGGTCAAAGTGGGAGCTCTAGAAGGGTCGTCAAATTAGATAGACAGCTATCAGCAGTCAGAGACGTTGGGAATGTCAAGTTAGGGCTAGAGCAGGGCCGGTAAAGTCGGGAATCAGCGGCAAATATGCCGGACCCCATACCTAATATGCCCCGCCGTTATCGTGATGGTAAATAGAGCTGAGCTAGATAAACCTCAAAAACTGTCGGTCAGTGTCCGAGATGAAGATTGTCTTCTTGTCAGTAGCCGACAGCGGTAATTTTCAAGCCTTCTAGTCCTCATGGGAATACTGGGTCTGTAAACTCTGTTCATCCAGGTTCTGCCAAATCATGGTGAATGTGATTCCAAGCAATCATAAGCATGACCCGTGGGCTCAGATCACCATCGATTTTTCATCCAGATGTAACGGTCTGATAGGTCAGCTTATCAGTGCTACAGTACCAGGAAACAATTGATGGGAGGTGCTGGCACCACTGTACGTGCGTTCATTCCGGTGTTCTGGCCGACGTATTCCACGTGGTCCTAGAGCTATTAGTTAATACTTTTCAAGCTGGAGAAAGAGACATGCCCATAATATTAATAGCTCCAACACGGGAAATTTGTCGAGATATCTGCTACTTTCTTTGAGAGTTTCGACAGAGTGGTGTCCTGAATAACGATACTAAGTAGCGCTGTGATCATTTCAAGTTGATTAATACATGTCAGTGAGCGGCATGTCTCATAAGCAATTGAAATTCATCGTCATCGGTGCCGGCCAGCGAGGTATTTGCTATGCCGAGCCTGTAGCCAACGCCACATCCGCAAAGATCCACGCCGTGGCAGAACCAATCGAGTTCAGGCGGAAATTCTTTGGTCGTGAATTTATCTGGGGTGCTGGAGGAAGTCCTCAAGAAGGTCAGGAATTCTCCGACTGGAAAGACTGGCTGGCATGGGAGACGGACCGCCGGCGTCGTCAGGCCGATGGCATGGAGGTTCCGGACGGCGTTGACGGGGCCTTTGTGTGTACGCTCGATGAATCCCATGTCGAAATCATGTGTGCCATTGCGCCGTTAAACCTGCATGTTCTATGTGAGAAACCGCTGGCGACATCTCTCACCGACTGTCTGTCTATCTACCGGGCTCTACAGCCGCCAGGTTGCACTCCAGAGCAACAAACAAAGGTGTTTTCGATTGGCCATGTTCTGCGATATAGTCCACACAACCTGCAGCTTCGTAAGCTGCTCCTTACAGAAAAAGTCATCGGTGATATCCTCTCAATTGAGCACGTTGAACCGGTCGGCTGGGAACATTTTGCGCATAGTTATACGCGTGGAAACTGGAGACGCGAAACGATGAACGGCGATGGCTCGCTCTTGACGAAATGCTGTCATGACATTGATCTGTTACTATGGTTACTCTCTTACCCTCCTCCGGACGTACCATTAGACCATGCAACCGCACAAATGCATTTACCGCGACTAATTTCCTCCATGGGATCAAGAAGCCAGTTCCGTCGATCTAGGAAGCCTGCAGCGGCCGGAACAGCGACAAATTGTGTTTCATGTCCGATAGAGCGAGAGTGTCAATATAGTGCCATCCGGATTTACGATGATAATCGGCTCGCTAAGGGAAACACGCATTGGCTCGAGCACATCGTGCATGATATCGAGGACTTGGTGAAAGTCACAGACACGCAAACTATTCGCAAATTGCTTAGGAACAAGCTCGCTGAGGACTATGAAAGGTCCACATCAGCGGACGGAGATATTGCCTCTCGGTCCTGGTATGGCCGATGTGTGTATGAAAGCGACAACACAGTCTGCGATGACCAGGTGGTTACCATCTCCTGGGACGAAGATAGCGAAATGGTACCACCAAGGCCCGGCAAGAGGGCGATGCTTCATATGATCGCCAACACGGAAAAGGAATGCCGGCGACGGGGTGTTGTATACGGCTCAATGGGGGAGCTAAGCTATGATAGCGATCGGATTAGCTACTTCAACTTTTTAACTCAGGAGACCACCGTCATCGACGCCCCGAGACCCCCAGTTCAAGAACGAAACTCGCATAGCGGTGGGGATTACGGCTTGGCTATAGCGTTCGTCAATGCTGTCGATGCTGCTGAGAATCAGGGTATGCACGCCAGGGAAGCGCAAGGTCGCTATATTGGGTGCACACTTGACGATGCCATTCGCAGCCATGCCATGGTTTTTGCGGCTGAGGAGGCACGTCGGGATGAGAAGATTGTCAAGTGGCAGGAGTGGTGGACAGAGAAGACACGAATTGCCTAGAATTTCATCCGGGATATCTATCAGTAATGATGAAATTCAGGTGCCTAGCAAAATAATTAGTTTATAGCTACTTGCTCATAGCATGCAGTATCAAGTGGTACCACAACTATAGAAATCCGTTACCAAAATGTATTTCGGTAACATCTCAGATATTTTACATTTCCATACGTCCTTCTAGAGCAGCGCCTGTAGTAGAGAGATGCTAGAATTTCGGAACTCGCACTTGGAATGGTGAAGGAGAAGTCCAACCCCACAATGCCAATTAAACTTCTGTCTATTAGTTACATTATACTTCGGTTCCATCGATAGCAATGTACTAGCGAACGAAAAAGATGATGTTACATCCAGAAAGTTTACTGGACAGTTTGGCCAATTGCCGACGAACTAACCTCAGCTCAGTTAGGCAACGTGCTGCTATCAGCCTATCTTATCATCCGGAAATGAACGGTTGTCTCTTCGGCCCAGAGAGGTCTGGGGGAGATCAGCAGTCAATAGGAGCTCGCTGATAACAAACAACTCTACCCATATAGAGTTATTAATTTCTCCAAATGTCTTGCTCAAAGCCCTCCTTCGTCATGCCCTCTTCTCTTTCTCATTCTTTCTTTCCCCAATTCTTGTCTCGTTTGGCATTCAGAACTAGGGATCATGGAGGGTACAGATAGCAAACACGTCGCCCATGACAGCATACACCATGCCTCAACCACCAAAGGTGGTGACATCCTGGTGATCGGCGAAACACGCAACATCACCCTTGCCGAGCACGAGACTGGTTTCTGGCACGCCTTGCGTCAATGGCCAACGGCCACGTTCTGGGCTTTATTCTTTAGCATCGCCGTTATCATGGCCGGGTATGACGGTCAGATCATCACCTCATTCTATGCTCTGCCAGCGTTTCAGCGAAAATTCGGATATGAGTATGAAGGCTCTTATATCATCACTGCTCCTTGGCAATCCGGATTGGGCATGGTAAGTTTATTTTCTTGAGAGAGAGAAGTTTTTGATACTGACATGGGCCCAGGGAAACCCCATTGGACAGCTTCTTGGTGCTTTAGCATCCGGATATCCATTGGAGCGATACGGCCGACGACTGACCTTGGGTGTCTGCTGCATCTGGTCGATTTGCTTTGTATTTGTTCAGTTCTTTGCAACATCCATTGGTATGCTGTGCGCTGGAGAAATCCTAGCTGGTCTCGCATACGGATTCTATGTTGTCATTGCCCCTACGTATGCTTCAGAAATCTGCCCGCTTGCTCTACGAGGTGTAGTGACTGCTTCGGTCAACCTGGCTTTTGTTATCGGTCAATTCATCGCGTCAGGAGTTGCAGCCGGCGTCGAAGGTCGCTCCGATGAATGGGCTTATAAAGCACCTTTCGCCATCCAGTGGATTTGGCCACTATTACTGCTAGTCGGATTGGTTTTTGCGCCCGAGTCTCCATACTATCTGATTCGAAAGGGTAAGCGTGAAGAAGCTCGAAAAGCTCTTCTTGAACTTTCATCATCCAAAAACCGGCCCGATATTGAAGGCATGCTTGTTATGATTGAGCAGACCGATCTGCTGGAGCGCGAACTTGAGGAGACGACAACATATTGGGAGTGCTTCAAAAAAGCAAATCTCCTACGTACTGAGATCTCCATCGTAGTTTATCTGATTCAGGTCATTGGTGGGAACCCCCTAATCGGGTATTCGACTTTCTTCTTTGAGACCGCCGGGCTGAACCCAGCCGAAGCTTTCAACAGTGCGCTAAACTGTCTTTATTCCTATAAATAAGCGTTTTTGCTAATACTCAATAGTGGGTGTCGGCAACACTGCCCTGGGGTTCGTCGGCACATGCCTCTCCTGGCCTTTAATGTCATTCGTAGGTTATATCTTGACTTCACAATATCAATTTGTCAACTAACGTGATGCAAAAGTTTGGTCGTCGAACAATCTACAACACCGGCATGGTCCTAATGACCACCATCCTTTTCATTATTGGCTTCCTCGACTTTGGTCGCGACAACTCGGGAGTGGTATGGGCCCAAGCCTCGCTCATGGATATCTGGACCTTCATCTACCAAACCACCGTCGGGCCTATCTGTTTCGTGATCATTTCCGAGATCTCAGCGACCCGCTTGCGCAGCCGCACCATTGCTATTACCACTGCCGTGCAGGCCGCTGCAAGCATCGTTTTCACGGTAGTACTTCCGTACATGATGAGTACCGCAGATGGCGACTGGCGCGGAAAATGCGGGTATTTATTTGGTGGTATCAGTCTGTGCTGTTATGTCTGGTGCTTTTTCAGACTGCCCGAGTCCAAGGGTAGGACCTTTGAAGAGCTCGATATCATGTTTGAGCGTAAGGTGCCCCCACGCAAGTTCAAGGATTACGATCTGCTGGCAGTCGGTGAAGAGCATATTTGAGCCTTTTAAGCGGAAAGACAAACATTCGGTACTGTCACGCGAGGAAACAAAGCATACATGTTTTCATGATATATTTATTGATTGTTCGAGTAAGATACTGTTGGCGATACACAGAAATCAATTCCTTTAGTTTGATCTCGAGTAAGAACAAAGGAGTCCATTCTTGCTTGTGCTTCTGTGATACATTGAAAGTAAAAGATTTGAAAGAACGCCAGAGGCCATGAGTTTCACCCAAACTATCCTGTCACCGACACTCAATTATTACCCTTATTGTATAATTACATATGCAACATGTTGCAATAACTACTATGTAAAAGGCCCATGTTTCAACCTCGGGATGATCCCTGCCATATGGAGCTGATTCCTGAAAACCAAAAATATTGCAATACGACCAAAACGAGGCCCTTGTAATCAAGTTACTACGCTGTGCGAATATTTCGGTTTCGACTAAGAGAAACCCGCGCGATTTCAATCCAACTAAGCGATGATTCAGTTGGGAAAAGCAATCAATAAGGCTTATTCAATAAGCCCACAGGTAGTTATTACATACTATCAAAAAACATACCAACCAAAACACGGTGAGTTTCTGCCCTAATTAAGGCGTTGGATCCGCCTTCTTGGGATCAATAACCTGATAGGTAAGCTCAACTTCGGTGTTAATGATTCGGGCCTAGACCCTCATCCTCGCAACCAGTGATATCCATGGCAAGAGTGCATATGCATAGTGATTATTGCACTTACCGCCTTGTTTGTGCAGCAGTCTTTCCAGGTTTGTGGAACCATACGAGGGCAAGATTTTGGGCAAATATTGACCGATTTCAGACAGCCCGTGGACCTGGGATAGCCCTGAGTGACTCTCAGCGCCTGGCCTCAGCCCAGTGATATTTACGAATTTCGGTGTTTCATCGCGACTAATCATAGTCTGGAGTATTCATCTGAAACATAATGCCGGATAAAGCATTTAAGCAGAACATGCGGTATCAGCACTGCCACCACGACGCTAAGGGTGAAATTTGCCCTTAGTCGGTGGAACCTCTACCCTACAACTTTATTCGTTTCATTCGGGTTCGTGATTTGATGTATCACCTCTACTAGTCGTCATTAAGCCAACAAACAACGTTTTGGGATAATGCCCCCACTCATACTTGTGCCGCTTAGTACGGGCTCAATGCTGTGATTTTAGCGCCACTGTGCGCCCTTCAATGAGATATGTCCCCCGTTAGTCCGTCAATATACTTGTTGGGCTACAGTCATGCTTACTCATTTCGGGTTAAGTCTATCTTTGAAAGGATTCATGCCAAAGCTCGGATATTAAGTCATCAAGTGCAACAGCCCTTACCGAATTCTTTCAATATTTAGCTGCTTTTTGTGGGAGGGTCTAATCCAAGGCTCAATCGTCATACTATATCTGGGTGTTCCGTATTCTGTTCATGTGCACCTCTTCTTACTATTGCCGTTTACGAGTCCTTAGATGTTGAAATGCTAGAGAAAACCACGAGAAATAGGTTATAGAGGGCGTGCAAGATGATGCACAAGGAACGACATGCAGCTAGTTTTGAAGCTTACCGGAGTAATGCACTCAACTATATGGGCATGCATTTTCCTCACTTAGATCACTCCGATAGAGCTCACCAAATTCCGGATTTCGAGGATCCAGTCGAGAAATATGCTTCTGAGTTCAACCCTTTTTACAGCAACGACTATTGGACCTCGCTTCGGACTCCGCTTCACCGGGGATGTTCTGTACATCATGAATCAACACCTCACGTTATCTTCGATGGCTATTCTTCGAAACGGCCAGAACGTTCATATACATGGCCTCCTGCGGAGCACCCCGATTCCACGTATGGAAGTCAACTTAGTGGAGGCACCACACCTTCAATGAGCAGTTTGAGTTGCTTAGACTCAAGAACCGAGATTTCATGGACTCCGGACGATTGCTCCTCATATACCAACGGAGTGACAAGATCAAGGCAACCTAGATCGAAGTCTATAGAGGGTAATAAAGTGAGGTGCGACTTCTGTCAGTGGGAAGGGAAGACTCCGTCTGAAAAAAGGTTTATCGGGTCCTGTGTGGTATTTTCTTGGTATTGTTGTCTAACTTGATATCTTGCAGGAAACATGAAGCACGCCATCGAAAAGATCATAGGTGCAAAGAGGACGGCTGTGATGCAAAGTTTGGTACCCGGAACGATCTTGAAAGACACCGAAAATCAGTCCATAATAAAAGCCCTGAATGCGGACCGAAAGAAACCTACAAGTGTTTCGGCCGAGGTTGTGGACAATCTGAGAAAATCTGGCCGAGGCTGGATAATTTCAAAGCCCATCTTCGGCTTAAGCACAGCGAGCAAGATGAGGAAGTTTTGCTTTCCCAGTATACAGCCCCAACCTCTCATAGGAAGTTACATTTTAACTGATAGTCCGATAGGTCAATAGCATGGTATAAGAAACGGAAGGAAGAGGAAGAAGAAGTGAGGAAACTTTCCAATATAGAAGGCATGGATCAACCGCCAGGGTCAGGTCTCGATATAACCGCAAGGAAAGTATCACCAACAAACCCCACCGTCGCTCCATCAAAGACTCTGATGAACTCGTGGAACTGTAATTCTAATAATTACTTCGATGACAAGCTTGAAAAGCTGACTCTCAATCCCATTGGATATCCACAGAGCTTAAGAGGGAATGTGCTTCCTGAGAACCTGCAGGTTCTCAATGAGCTTCCCTACAGTCCATATAAAGGAGAAGACTCGTTAATATTTGATGGAGACTGGAAGATTCCAAGCGTTCGCCATATTCTTGCAGATGTCACCCTTATGAAACCTGATGATTTGGCTATTAGAGGAGACTCTGAAACCACTCCTTCCAAGGCTATTTTACCCGGCGTAGACTCGTTCGATCAGATAGCACCGTCTACAGAGGTGCTAACTCTAGCAGCCAAGTTGCAGAACGAGCTGCGCAACCTTTCTCAAGAAGAAAGAAAAATTTGTTTGAAATTGGCCACGGAGGAAGATCTTCCGGGAAAAAAATCAGTAGAAACCACAGAGAAAGTTAATGAGATGGCAAAAGATGGCTCTCAGGAAGTCTTGAGATGTTCACGCTGTCCTAAATCTTTCAATCGGCTTTCTACGCTAAAGTACATCCACCTCTCGTCCATCGAACTCTACAGCATTAATAGCATACGTGAGGACTAACATTTCCGTGGACAGAAAACATGAAAAACGACACGACAAGCCTTATGGATGTACATTTGTAGGCTGCTATGGCAGATTCGGCAGCAAAGCCGATTGGAAGCGTCACGAGAGTATGCAGCATGGCCATACTCAATCCTTCCGGTGTTCCTTGCCTCGGGACACCCATGCCCAATGTGCAAAACTCTTTTCGCATGAAAAAGAGTTTGTGATTCATTTGGAGGCTGTCCACCAGGCCGACCCTGGGACAATAGCACGCCAAATTGCTACCGGCCGTATTGGGACCAATGATGCAGAATCAAGGTTCACTTACTGGTGTGGATTCTGTAAGGAGATCAAGACTGTGGGAAAAATAGGGAAAGATGCTCAAGATGCGCGCTTTGATCACATTGATATCCATTTTCAAAAGAGCGAGAATATTAAGAAATGGGTTCCGGCTAAAGGCCACACTGAGAAGGGAGCACAAAAGAAACGAGATAAGAATCGAAAGAAGGAATGCAAAAGAAAAGCTACATCCCGGCTGGAAGATAACTCTGGAGTTCTATATGATAATGGCTACAGTGACGAGAACCTCAGTACTTACGAAGAGTGTCCCTCAAGTGCCGATGACACTCATATTGAGGCCAAACCACAACCCGATAGTCATGGCGAAACGAAAAAGGCTCGCAAAGTGCAACACTTTGTAAAGGGCGAAGTCTCCGTTCTCTACTGTGTGAGTGCTAAAAGTTTTTGATCCGACGTGTGGCTGATTGATATTAGTGCCACTGCAACGGACCTCAACCGATCATGGCCGAGCGCTGCGTAGAATGTGAACATGAATACTGCTCACTTTGTCGACTGGATTCTGCCTAAATTGCTGATCAGCTGCTTCATTTATAATCTATAGCGTGAAGCACAGGCAATTACTCTACTTAATTATGCCATCATATACAACGTTCGAAGCAACAAGTCTTTTATATCTAGGGAAATCTGTCCACTTAAACCAACCTGGAAACAGCAACGAATCTGTCTAGAATCTTACTTGGCAGTCACTTGTTCCTAGCTTCAATGCTTCATCAATATTGCCCAAGTGATGAACCATTCCCGATAACATCCGATTCTCAAACATTAGTAGCTACCATGGTTTTTGGGAACAAACTCAAATCCTCCAAAGCAAACTACGATCTACCTTCAAACCCCATAAAAATAAAGAGCCGGTACAGCCAGCCACAATTCCAGCAACATAATAGAATAGCCGGCTTATGCGGGCCAATCGCAATTTTACGAGTACACCCTGTAGCCTGAATCAGAAACCCAAACCTCGGGGCACTCAAAGAGTCACAAGAGTAGTCATTCCAACCCCAGACGCCGCTCAGGCCTGTAGGAAAGGCAATATAAGGCAAAAATAATGCCAGTGCATAAAGCGGGAATACAACGGCCAGAAATAAGTATCAACAAGGCAGACGTTTGAAAGCCGACAAATCAACTGAGGCTTCGGGGAAACTAAATCCTATCACCTCATGAGCATTGCAGCTTGCACACCAGTACCAATTCAATGAATCCCATGATGTATAATGTCATGAGATCCCGCCCTCTCCATGGGTAATTGGACGACGGTCGCCATGACTATAGCCCCATTAGCAATGCCGAGTCTATAAACGCCATTTGCTGTGCCCAAATGACTGCTACACGACTGCATCTGCAGGCTACTTGACAATATATACCTAATTGACCTTCCAATGCCATACAAGATTCTGCATATGACTAGTTCTGCAAGGCTATTCACAGCAAGGCCGCCAACGATAGTACTAGTCTCAAACAGCAGCGCTCCAATCATACGCAAACGACGCATCCCAACCTGAGTTGAGGCAAAATTCAATCCAAGACCGGCTGTGCCACCTGATATTCACGGAAGCGTGATTTTTGATAGGCTGCTCTGAGAAATACCTCATGATACGACCCAGGCATTGACCGGGAACGCCAGATTCCGGACGGCGCAGGCAAAGACCACGGTGCAGCCATGACACATGTGCAGCAATCTGTGTTTACTTCAGTCAGGTGAGTAGAGGTGAAGGCGTCATCTTCGAGCTGATGGTTGATTCCTGTAGTGGTTGGTTCTCGAATGGTCTTCATGTATGGTTATATTCATTATGTCGAGTAACGCTTAGGGCAAGGCTTGCTTATTCAATTTTCTTGATTGACCCCAAAGCTCTCATCATTTTGGCTACTCGGGGTTAGATAATACGTATGAAAAACAAAACTTGCTAGAGAGTCTGAGCCTGACAGGGGCCTTAGGCATACCCTCTACAATTTCGCCTCCGGCTCCCCAATCAAATCCAAAAATGCCTCATGAACCTGCTCCGTCAAATCACTAGCCTGCAAACTTCTTCCCTTGGATTCAAAAGCCCGCCTCGAGCAATCTCTCGTAATCGCACTTCCAGCATACGCTGCCAAAAGAAGAGTCGTAGTTGGCGACATTTTCTTGCCCTTGGTCTCTATTTCGGCTTGTACTTCATCCTTGCTCTGTGCGGTAGATCCGGAAGACTTCTCACCCGAATCCCACAGGCCATCATGGTATGCTGCGCGCCAGGCCATCAAAGTTCCCAGAGAACCTGTAAGAGTATCACCTTGTCCACCGCTGCGCTTCAATCCTCCTCGAAGATCAGATATGATGCTCGTAACGCCATTAGAAATCACATCCTTTGCCCCCTTCTGAATAATAGTCACCCCGCCGAGGGCCTGCGAAAGCTTCTCACAAGCTTCTGAGGCCTTACTCAGTTCCTTCTCATCATCCTGATCCTTTGCAGAAGGCACCTGCACACCAAGCGCCTTCGCCAATCTACCAAACTCCACAACATTGGGCGTCAAAATACACTCTTTGTAGCCCTTGACCAAGTCTGGTTTCTCGATGACGAGCATCAACCCATCGGCGTCAAGAACAAAAGGTACAGATTTGTTACGTGCCTCTTTCATGACTTCTATCACGACTTTTTGAGTCACGCCGTCTCGGCCCAGGCCGGGACCAATGACGAGGACGTGTAGCCGTGGGAGCATTTCGAGGATAGGGCTGGCGAGGGATGCTGGGTCTTTGGATGGGGAATCTGAGACTGATGCTGTGCTAGGAAGAATAGGGTGGACCATTAGGTTTGGTGAATATGCTTTTATGACCTGGGCTGTGTCAGAGAGATGCAACATGAATTTGTATCAGGAAGGGCATACCGGTGCAGCTGATCTCTCGCATACAACGTGACTCTAATCAAGACAACTGAGTCAGAGCGATTCATCCAGTTAGTGTTCGAAAAACTAACCATATCACAACCTATATATCTCATCAGCGTTTGATTAACGTATACCAAGAGTACAGGACATACCTAATCGCGCAGAGGCCATTGCCGAGAAATATGGCGCACCTGTATAACTACGCTACAATCAATACCTTCCATACGTCAGAACGGATAGGGAAAGAAGATATCTAACATACTCGGCACTACCACCAATGACTGCAACTCGACCCAGCTGACCTTCAAGCCAAACTCAATATATAGTTCACTTGGCCAAGTGATAGGACTCGTACATACCTTTATGGAACTTCTCTAACATGGGCGGCACCATTGTCCTCACCCGCGCAAGCAGGGTTGTGGAGGGTGTGGTGATGTGTATGGGCTTGACGGGCTCCATTTTGTCGATTCAATCGCTTGTATAGTAATTCCGCAGGTACAAACAACTCCAAATTTGTCTTCACAGTCGCTGGAATGTATACTATTCGTATATTCGGAGGGTATGTTCGAGAGATTATAAATATTGAGAGTAGTAGAAGAAGCTTGTTCTGATATCGAGCATAGTGGGGCCCATTGACAACCAGGTGATGTCACTAGCATCAGTATGCACCCTACCCTCCCAACCTTGAAGTACTGTTTGGCAGTGAGGAATAGCAAGTCTGTATAATATATATTCAATAGATCGCTAACTTCTGACTAACTGAATAGTATGATAAAGCCTCCTCAAACCAGACACACCCGCTAAAATGCAATAATGGTATGAAAAAGATAGGTATCCAATGCAGTATATCCCTTGCCGACGCCATGAATCGCAAGAAAGGATCAATAAGTTTATAAAGATAAAAAATCACGGATGACCGTGTGTAGTAGTATCTTCTCCCAAAGAATCTAACGCCTCGCTCTGGCCATTGCAGTCAACTTCTGTTTCCTCTCCATTTTCGCCCTCTTCGCTTCCGCTTCCCTCCGCATGTCTTCTTCATCTTCTCTCTGGGCAGCGCGGAGCGCCTCAAACTCTTCTTTTTCCATATCTCCGTAACCGGCCTCCATGTCCGAAGATGCGTCGGAATAATAATCGTCGTAGTCATCATAAAAGTCGCCTTCATCTTCTTCATCAGTACCTAGATATTCATCACGGCGAGGACCCCGATGACGATTTGCATCCTTGTGTTTTGGAGGCAAGTTTGCCGTTCCTTTGTATGAAGTTTGGGCTGAACGGGACGTCCCCTTGTAGACGTTCTCTTCAAGCTCTGGCTTCTTAGCACCAGCATCAACGCCAGGCTTTCCCTCCATTTTCTTTCCTGTGTTTGGAGCCGGACTAACACCGGGTCGTTTCCCTGAGCGTGCTGCTTCTTTCCCCTTAGCTATCGCCTCCATACGTCTTTTCATCTCTGACTTGCTGATCTTTTCTTTTGGTAAAGCCGCCTGGTGCTTCAATACGCCAACCTTGGGCGCCTCCTTCTGAACTGCCTTGGCTTTAGCCATCAAATCTGCGAATGACCCTTTTGGAGGTGGTTTCGCGGGTGCCGCGGGCGGGGTAGACTTCTTTGTGACTACGGGTCTGACAGGCAATGGCGCCTTGGGTCGTGCCTTCACGTCACTACCATTTGTCGTGGATGGTGGCTTTTCTAGTCGTCGAAGTGGTTCCTCGGCTTTCCGTTTGATCCCCGCCGAAGTATTACTGCTCGTCGGTCGGGTAGGTGTTGGTGCTGAAGGTGTCAACTTTCTAGGTTCAGGTTTAATGACCGTAGTGGAAGCGGCGGGTGCGCTCGGCCGTGGCGTTGTTTTCGGGAGTGAAGCTGGAGTCCCCGTCTCGATAGACGAGAGAACCGAGCTGAGGAACTATGGTTGTCAGTTGTGAAAGACGAGGATGTCTAGATGTACATACACTCATGGCGATACACTTTGTCTGTAAGGCACCAGAAATCTGAAAAGGCTCAGGAGTTGTGTTTATGGAATATGATCAGTCGTTTGTTGTCTTTTTTCAGCGCCACCAGGTACCAAAAGCGAACTTCATGATGCTTGTGAAAGACAAAAGTCAGATAAAAAGACCCACTACGGGGCGCAGATGTGATGAATGGGCTCAGCAGTCGAAAATCCGATACTCTTCAAGACTGCGAAGAGTTGTAAGACACTGTCGGAGTCGTGTTTGAGTTGGAAAGTGGGAAAATCAGGAGGGAGTTATCGTTGATAAAGCGACTGAGCCAAGTGACCTTTCTAGAAAATGAGTCACGTGGTCCTGCTTGGAAGGAAACAGCCGGCCCGACTTCGGTAGGCGGTAAACCATCAAGCCACACTTGTTAAACTCGCTTACGGCAAGTCACCAGCCACAGCCGCACTTTTTCTTTTGTGGGCAGACACAGACCTCTTCCATCTTGATCTTCTATCACGATCAATTCACTTACCACTTCGAACTTGACGTTTCAGTCTCCGCCCAACTTGCGGTTAAATCGATTGACTCTCCTGTTCGTTTCATAAACACAACAACCCGTACGTTCCTATTCTCAGCTGTTATCTATATGCGAAGTGTACTGACGAAATTTTCCATTACAGAAAACATCAAAATGAAGCACTTAGCCGCCTACCTCCTCCTCGGCCTTGCCGGCAACACCTCCCCTTCGGCCTCCGACATCAAGAACGTCCTTGAGTCTGTTGGTATCGATGCTGATGAGGAGCGTCTCGAGAAGCTCCTTTCCGAGCTCGAGGGCAAGGACATCCAGGAGGTTAGTCTTGTCACTTGATTATACGAACGAATAAAATGCTAACAGACGGCGCGTAGTTGATTGCTGAGGGCTCTACCAAGCTCGCCTCTGTCCCCAGCGGTGGTGCTGGTGGTGCTCCTGCTGCTGGTGGTGCCGCCGCCGGTGGTGCTGCTGCTCCCGAGGAGAAGGCCGAAGAGAAGGAAGAGGAGAAGGAAGAGTCCGACGAGGACATGGGATTCGGTCTCTTCGACTAAGCGCAATATCCTCAAAATGTCGAACGAATCAACAAAATACAAAAGGAAAGGAGGCGGCATTCTGGAAACTAGGGTCTGGGATTGTACACGACTTGAATTGTTTACGGGGAGTCTATTGTTTCCTACAAGGTACATCGATGATGCAGTTACGATATTATGCCATTAGGTCCGAAATCCAGATATGTCAACCAATTCTTTCCAGTAAATTGATAACATGCCAATTAAGAGCATCAAAATGTCATAAAAGCGGGCAATAACCAATAATCAGTCGATAAGCAAACTGCTATCATATCGGCATGCTATTCGTTGTATGCTGTAGAGTAAATGTCCCAAATCGGTTAGCGTAGGGCTAGGGCTCATAACCTAAAGCGGTCGCTTAGGCGAATATCCACCCTTCAACCTCGAGCGACTCGCAGAGCCAACCGCCCCGTCCCGCGCCCTCTTTCAGATCTTTAGCGACCACGACAACATTTTTCCCCCTGGCTTTTCGATTCTGTGAACGTCGAAAAGCTACCTGAGGAAAATCCATAATCGACAAGATGGCTGACCAGGAATACGTAAGTTATTTCCTCTACATGTTCTGTGACGGATGTCGGATTGTCGATGTTGAAATGAAAGATGAATGAATGTCGCATACTAACGAGAATTCTTTACAGAACGCCGAGGAGGCTGCCGGTACGTTATACTTATTTCCAGAATTTAATTCATTTTCGAGATCCACGACATTTTCGACGGTGCTTGAGCAAAAATGGATCGATAACCGATGGATGAACGACACGACAAATGCACAAAGAACAATGGAAGAAGGACCAATCGCTAACGAACGTTCACTACAGAGTTGAAGAAGAAGAGACAGTTCCGCAAGTTTTCCTACCGTGGTATCGAGCTCGAGCAGTACGTTTTTCGCCATCCATAATACGCCATTGGAACAGAATTGACAGGTATAATAGACTCCTCGATCTCTCCTCTGAGGAACTCCGTGATGTCGTTCACGCCCGCGCTCGCCGTCGTTTCAACCGCGGCTTGAAGCGCAAGCCCATGGGTCTTATCAAGAAGCTCCGCAAGGCCAAGCAGGAGGCCAAGCCCAACGAGAAGCCCGACCTCGTCAAGACACACCTCCGTGACATGATTGTTGTGCCTGAGATGATCGGATCCGTCATCGGTATCTACTCCGGCAAGGAATTCAACCAGGTCGAGATTAAGCCTGAGATGGTCGGACACTACCTTGGAGAATTCTCCATCTCATAGTACGTTTTTCCCACCGGTTGAAACGAATGCAGTCGAGTAGAAGGGAGAAACAACTAACAATGAATAGCAAACCCGTCAAGCACGGTAGACCCGGTATTGGTGCCACCCACTCCTCCCGTTTCATTCCCCTCAAGTAAACGTTCACTACGTCTACTTTCCTCAACGACAAAAAACAAAATACCAGAAAAATTTCACGCTATGCTATCATCGACCTTGGTTTTCATTTGTTCAAGAACCGGGAATGGAGATGCGGGTTGATTGGTTTGCTTTTCTTTTAATTATTCCATGTCAAATACTGCGTGAATGAATGGGCTTGGTTGATGCATGAGAGATGAATATTCTATTGAATATGCTTAGACCTGAAACGTTGTAGTTGTAAAGCAACTATCTCACTTGATACAGTATCATTTAGTAAATAAACAGAGGATCACCCCATGTTCCTCTTTTCCTGCTTCAAAGTCGCCTGCACGAGTTCCTCCATCTTGTTCCCGTGCGCCTCAACTTCCTTATGTCTCTTCGCCCCAGTCAGCCCAATTTCTTCGAGTCCTTCCGTCAACCATTTCAGAAGCTTCTCAGCATCCGCCTTCGCAGTCGGGTTCGTCCACACCACTTCCTCCATTTTCTTCTTGGTTATCTCGCTAGCTTCCCCAATAACATCACCATACAGCATCCAATTCAGCACCATCCATGCATATAGATTAGGAGAAATCTTGTGAATATTGAACAACGCATCTGAGTCCTCGGGGCTGTGGTGTTTTGCCTCTTGATGCATAATTTCGTTGGCGTACATAAGGTGGTATACAAACTCGAGCGCATGTTCACGCCGTATCGGGTGATTCTCGTCCGGATACTGGGCTGGATCGGTTCGTAAATGTCGAATCGCAGCATCTACAGCGGACATCTTGTACATTTCATCCATAGCCTTGCAAGCCATGATCTCCGACCTGATTGCCGCAAGGGGTTGTTGCTGCGCATTCACTGCGTCCCAATCTGCTTTTTCCTCGAGTGTGCGGATCATACCACTCAATTCCATAGCCACATCATATCCACTAGTGACGTTAGATTTTAGTACTTTTTCGATCTGTGAGTTGGTGGCGAGTTCTTGTTCAGAACTTCTCTTGATATCTTCTGGGTCTATGGTTGCCATCTCGTTCAGACATCTAAGGCACTGACAGTCGAATTTGTAGCGGTCCTTAAGCTCGTGGCGGCGTGTTCCCACTGAGAAGGTAGTATCAATATACGGGATGTAGATTTGATCACCCTTGGCGATTGGTTTTATGGCTCTGATGTAACATTTTCCCTTGTCAAAGGAGTAGCTAGCATTCGGATCGCAGCTGTGGTTGAAGCGAGCAGCACCTGGATGGAGATATACTCCGCGCCTTTTGCCAAAGGCGCTTGTCAGTGTGAAGGAATTTGCGCTCAACTACATTCTCAGTCTCAGCGCTGAAGCCCTGTGTGAAATAGGCGAAAGCAGACTCACTCTTCCGAATAATCTCTCAACGTAATCTTCGTCCATATCGTCAATATCGCCATACTTCAGTACAGCTTCGGCCATCATATAATGATTATTAGCCTCCTCGCTCGTGTCGTCTTCATAAATCTCAGTTGGATAGCTCAGGTCCAAAAACTCCTCGTAAATGTCAGGAGGAATTTTGCGGCCGTTATAACCCAATAAAATCCTCAGAATAGCTCTCACGGGTATCGGCAAGATCCTGGGATATAGCTTTGCATAAATGGGACATTCTACCGAATGCCCGGCTTTCCAGTCTTTCCTCTGACAAGTCTATTCTTTAGTCAGCTAATGATAAAGCATCCACCTTGACAGAGTAGAGAAGCACCTTATCACAGTAATGAACAACTCTACACCGAACACAAGCTTTGACCAACCCAGGTCTTATATTGTCGATACTCGACGCTTTACTCGTATCAAAGCAACCGGAACATATCCTCTCAAGTTGCTTCTGCTCTACAAGTGCAACCATGGGGGTATTGATAACTAGCACGTCGGCGCCCTTTTTGATATTTGTTTTTGCAAATACGCCGAGTCCGATGGGGATGTCATTTTGTTTGGCAGGACGGACTTCGGTGAGCGCTGAATTGGCTGCCGATTGCTCTGACTGTGCCATTTGGGTTTCTAGGAGAGATATTCTAGCAGCTTTGTAAAAAAGTCGAGTCGATCAGAGAAACAAAGAGGAGAGGTGTCGTTGTCAGGAGTCGAGTTTTATTTTACCTATCGATAAGCGATCTACCACGCGTAAATTGATTGGTAGACGCGTCACTATACGATGAACCATAGCAATCCTCAAATTAATACAACAGTCACCTCAATAATACTCGAAAGCAATCAATTGGAATACTCTTCCGTGACTTTTTGTCAAGTCATGTCATTCGGAAATCATTCCCATCTCAGTGTTGCCTCATCTCGTATGCAATGGCAAAGATATAAGTACTTCTCCCTTCAATTCATATATTATTCTACCATCCTCCACCAACTGCATAGAGTATTGAATAATCATTTAGGAGAGAACTCATTCTATTTCAAGCAAACAGACATCAAAATGCAGCTAAAAACCCTCTTCCTCCTCGCGGCCAGCACCTTTGCCTCCAGCGGTAACTCACCACATTCCCATGACTGTTTTAAAACCAACTCTAAGTTTACTGAACCATGAATCTAGCAACAGCCGCAAGAGTATCAACTCAGTCCGACGCCGATAGCCTTCCAGATGCTGTCACAGACGGCATCGAAATCTCATCCACCTACAGTGGCGACCTAATCCTTCCGGCCGTCACCACTGTTGTCGGGAACATCACCTACAGCGGGCCTGACCTGATCAATTTCTCGGCTCCAGTGTTTTCAGTTGTAGTAGGCATGTTTAATTTTACGGGGGCTTTCAAATCGTAATGTACCCCTGTTCTCGGCTGAGGTAAATCGTCAATTTGATGGAGATACTGACAATGGGCGTTGGGGAAGGTTGTCAATGCCAGCCATTACGCAAATCACCGGGGCCCTCATTATCGAAACAAGCAATTCTTCGTTTGATTGCTCGCCGTTCCAGACGTTGCAACGGGACGGTGTTGTTGCTGGCGAGTTTACGTGTACTGTCTGATAAAACTCTGAAGCTACGGTACATGTCTATAGTAATATGAGCCGCATAGATCCTTCCGGCGGGGCCATTGATCTGGAGTAAAATACCTACACTAAGCTAGCTTGGTCTCTAATCCTGAGTTTCAGGACATAAATGCGACCTGCACCAAACCTTCCAACCCAGATATCAATCAGGTACACAGACAGAATGGAGAAAGAACACTGCACCCTCGAAAAGACAATCTCCTCAATCCTCTCTTTCTACACCCTTCTAACGCAACTCCCCTACATCCCACCCGACAAACTCATGCTCCCACCCCCGTCCGGATGGGATATCAGCACAGAAGAAGAAGGAAGAGGATCCGGAATTAAAGCTATCGAATTGCGCAATCGGGGCAAAAATGAGGCCGTAATCAATTGTTTGCGTCAATTGCCGTATCTAGACCAAGAAGTCTACGGGAACCACTGGACTCTAGCCGATAATACGCTACACATCAACTATGCGCGTGGCCAGTTGTATGGAGATTATCTAGAACGAGATACTGCTATTCTCCCGCTGCCGGGACATATAATCTGGCTTACCGAGGGGTTTGAGCGTGCTGGTGTTTATTTGCTTCTGAATACCGAGACGTGGGAGATCATTGAATATACCCTGTTGGGGGAGAGTTGTTTTCTTGACTATGACTCATACAAAGCGCTGCCGGTTGATCAAAAATGGACACCGTACAGTGCTATGCCAGCAGATCAATATTTCGAGCTGTGGAAGTGGAGGCATGTGACGCTCCAGTTCATTGTGGTCAGGGATGAGAGTGCGTTTAGAGGGACCGGGAGTTGGTGGTGTAAGGATCCGAGGTATTTGTATGAAGAGAGTTTTGTGCAGGGTGAAGAAGATGATCAAGTAGAGGGAGATGAAGATGAGGATTATATCCCTGAGGATGAGGAGGAGGGTGCTGATGACTCTGATATGGACACTGATGACTCGGATGATGATGAGTCGGTAAGCGATATTGATGAAGAGATGGAAGATATCCAATCCGAACTAAAATCGCTGTCCCTCGACCAACCTCTGCCCCCAACATCGCCTTCATCGGCTCCTGAGACTGAGGCTGATATCAGCCCGAAATCCAAACGAAGCTTCCTCTACACACTCGCCAGAACCCTCATCCCAGACTCTAACGACTCGCGAGCCAACTTCACAGATCCCTGGACAACCGCCCAACGCGCAGAAATGAAACAACTCGTCTCCATCTTAGTCTCGCACGGCTGGCCTGTTCCAGAGTACGAGTGGCGCGTTTCAGGGCGGTACATCACCACCGATCCCAAGTCCTGGGAATTAGATCTTACCAACTTCAAAAGAGAGGAATGTCTCTCTGCTCTATCTAAATGGTGTAGCGACCGAAAAGAACGGGAAGACGCCGAACGTCGTGCTGCCGCTGCCACTGAAGAATCTCAACTAAAACGCAAAGTGATATCAATCCGGCGCAAACTCCAAAGGTGGTTTTTGATGCCCTACCAAAAGGGAGAAGAGATTGACAAAGATATTATGCCCTATGCAGTTTTGACGTTGGTTGAACTAGATGAACTTGAACCACTGCCGGAGAATGTGATACTAGAAACAAAGATACACGTGGTTCTACAGGATATGGTGGATTGCCCGCCGATGAAAGAGAGGGAGGATTTTCGTGAGATATGCGACAAGGCCAGTCAGTTTCTCAAGAATTGGGAATATATTATCAGTTGATCTAACGCTAAGGAACGGGGTTAAGAATAGATTCAAGTAGAGATCACAATCCATTCCTTTCTTTCTCTCTTTCTTCTTCTTTTTGAAAATGTCGATGGTATAAACATTATAGACGAAATTTTAACAAATAGACAGACAAAACATGAAAGGAAAATAACCCAGTTTTTTACATCATTTTACCACCTGCAAAATCAGACCAGCTTCGTACTTCGGAGGGAATGCCTTCTTCACGGGGAAGCTTTTCGTTCATGCATTGAGCAAAGAGGACAGCAGTCTATATCGCCACGTTAGTAAACATCTTCAAAACAAGAGGAAAAACGTACCTTTGGTTCCATGAACAATGGCACACCAAAATCAACCGCGTTACGACGCATAACATAGTCCTCGTCCAACAAGGTCTTGCCACGGTGCTTGGCCAAGTTGAACACACCGCGGATATCGTACTTCTGGAAAACTTCGCGGAGAGCACGCTTGTCCTCCTTGGGGAATTCAATAACCTCAATGTTGACGGGGGTTTTGGCCCGGCTCTCCAATGCAGCCTTCACTTCAGGGCTGGCGGCGTAGAACTTGTACTTCAAGGGCTGCAAGTAGTCCACAATCTGAGATAGGGAGTCGACGTAGTCACCACCGAACAAGAGACCCTCACCGAGTTGAGGAAGACGGAAGTTCATGGTGGATTGCAATGAAGCCCAGTAGGCTTCGACAAGGTCTTTACCGAAACAAGCGATTTCACCGGTACTAGCCATCTCGACGCCCAAGAAGGGGTCGGCGCCGGCAAGACGGGTCCAGGAGAATTGAGGCACTTTGGTAGCGACGTAATCACGTTTGGTGGTCATGAGGTCAACAGGCTCAGGGACGTCACGGCCAACGATAGCCTTAGTTGCGACGTCGATGAAGTTGGTACCAAGAACTTTGCTGACAAAGGGGAATGAACGGGAAGCACGCAGGTTACATTCAATGACCTTCAACAAGGGCTCACCACCTTCGGGGTTATCAGCCTTGATGATTTGCATGTTGAAGGGACCAGTGATGTTCCAAGCCTTGGCGACCTTCTCGGCAATGACCTTGACACGCTCCATAACGGACTGCTCGAGAGATGTAGGAGGAAGGACAAGAGTGGCATCACCGGAGTGGACACCGGCGTTTTCAACGTGCTCACTGACAGCGTGGAGAATCAACTTTCCATTGGAACCAACGGCGTCAACGTCAATCTCTTGAGCACCTTCAATGAACTTGGTGATGACGACAGGGTGGTCAGGGGACACGGAGCTAGCATTGAGAAGCTTCTGCTTTAGCTCATCTTGGCTGTAGATGACGCTCATGGCAGCACCGGATAGAACATAACTGGGACGGACGAGAACAGGGTATCCAACAGTGTCGGCAAACTTCTCAGCTTCAGCGACAGAGGTAAGTTCCTTCCAGGCAGGTTGGTCAATACCAATGCTATCCAAAATCTGAGAAAATTTGTGACGATCTTCAGCCTTGTCAATATCAGCGGGATCAGTGCCAAGAACATGAGCGCCGCCCTTTTCTTGCAAGCGAAGAGCAATGTTCTGAGGCAATTGACCACCGACAGAAACAACAACACCGCTGGCGTTTTCCAACTCATAGATATCCATAACACGTTCGTAGCTGAGTTCCTCAAAGTAGAGCTTGTCAGCAGTGTCGAAATCGGTAGAGTAGGTCTCGGGATTGTAGTTGATCATGACAGTCTTCTTGCCCATGTTTCTCAAAGACAAGGTAGCGTTGACGGCACACCAATCGAACTCAACGGAGCTACCGATACGGTAGACACCGCTACCAAGGATGATAGTGCCATGGTCATCAAAGGTGACATCGTGAGAAGACGCGTTGTAGGTAGTGTAAAGGTAGTTGGTGTCAGCAGGGAACTCGGCAGCAAGAGTGTCAATCTTCTTGACCCAGGGACGGATACCGAAGCTCAATCGGCGGGCACGAACGTCGTCCTCGGTAGATCCAACGCATAAGGCAATTTGCTTGTCAGAGAAACCAAGCTTCTTAGCCTTAGTGAGAATTTCCTTCTTAAGACCGAAGAGGCTGCCGATTTCCTTGAGCTCGTTTTGGCAGTCAACAATGTTCTGAAGCTTGTACAAGAACCACTTGTCGATCTTGGTTAGATCATGCACCTTTTCAACAGAGTAGTTCTCGTGAAGCATAGCCTGACCGACAGCCAACCACCGGCGGTCAGTGGGGTTTCTAAGAGTCTCGTCAAGGTCCTCGAAGTGATCACCCTGGAATCCAATGAAACGTGGGTCAACTTGACGGATAGCCTTCTGGAAGGATTCTTCAAATGTACGACCGATAGCCATGACCTCACCGACAGACTTCATAGCACTGCCAATGTCACGCTTGACGTGCTGGAACTTGCTCAAATCCCATCTGGGGATCTTGGTGACAATGTAATCCAAACTGGGCTCAAAGTTGGCGGTAGTGGTCTTGGTGACAGCGTTGGGTAACTCAGGCAAAGAGTGTCCTAAACCAATCTTGGCCGCAGTATAGGCCAATGGGTAACCAGTGGCTTTGGAGGCCAAAGCAGAAGAACGAGACAAACGAGCATTAACCTCAATAACACGGTAGTCAAGACCATCGGGCTGCAGAGCATACTGAACGTTGCACTCTCCCACAACACCAAGATGGCGGACGATCTTGATAGCAGCAGTACGAAGCATGTGGTATTCTTCGTCGGAAAGGGTCTGACTTGGCGCAACGACGATACTGTCACCAGTGTGAATTCCAAGAGGATCAAAATTCTCCATGTTGCAAACGGTAATACAATTGTTCTTTGCATCCCGAACGACCTCGTATTCAACCTCCTTCCAGCCCTTGAGAGACTTCTCAACCAAAATCTGGGGCGCAAGACTGAGCGAGCGGGAAGACAAGTTCTTCAATTCCTCGCGATTGTTGGCGAAGCCAGAACCGAGACCACCCAATGCATAAGCAGACCGAACAATGATGGGGTAACCAATCTGGTCGGCAGCTTCCAGAGCTTCATCGACAGTGTTGCAAGCGATAGACTCTGCAATGGGGATGTCGATTTCGTTCAAGGCCTTGGCGAACAAATCACGGTCCTCACTGGTCTCCAAAGTGCGAATGCTGGTTCCCAAGACTCGGACACCATATCGCTCAAAGATACCCATGCGGTTCATCTGCACGCCCAAGTTGAGAGCGGTCTGACCGCCAAAACTGAGGAAGATGCCATCGGGCTGCTCGCGCTCGATCACATGAGTCACATACTCGGGGGTGACGGGGAGATAGTACACTTCGTCGGCCAACTTGTGGTCGGTTTGGATAGTTGCGATGTTGGGGTTGATCAGCACGGACTTGACGCCGGCCTCTTTAAGAGCTTTCAGAGCTTGGGAGCCTACACTAGTCAGTATGTCGTGATGGTTGCTGCAAGGCGAACGACTCACCAGAGTAATCAAACTCTCCAGCCTGTCCAATGCTCAAACCGCCACTACCAATAACCAACACCTTCTTGACATCGACCAAATCGGGCGATGAGTTCACCGCTCCGCTGGCCAGGTACGATTCTGCAGACGGGGGCGCCTCAGAGGCCAATCTGTGCAGACAACTGGAGAACAGTCGCAGTTGTTGTGATCGAAGAGAAGATGCATAGAGGGCATTTTGTTTGAGACGGAGAGCAGCTGAGGTGACGGACCGGGAGGAGGTGGGAATTTTGGCGAGGGAAGAGCTGGAGAAGGAGCGGAGAGAGGCTGCGCGTGAGGCGTCAAGAAGACATCGCTGTCGGAGGATGGAGGCTGCCTGCTGCCCGCAGCGAGCCGAGAGAGCCATTGCGCAATGCGCAGCTATTTTATGTCAATTAGTTGTTGTCTCTGGACTGCCAATTGGTGTATCAGTAGAAGAGGAGAGGGTGACTCGATAGTCTTGTGGTTTACAATCTCGATCCAATTGATCTCAATCCAATGTAGTACTTAAGTAAGAGAAAGTGAGACTCACAATAAATCCAAGCTATGAGTCAGACGGTCCTTGCCAAGTCGACGAAGAAAGAAAAAAAAAAGAACGCTATCCAGGTGATCGGTAAGTGAGTAGGTCGATCGTGAGGTAAAAAGTGCAGAAAATGGCATACTGTGATTCGATCCGCGCCTCCGATAAGCACTCCGGTGTGCGGACCCTAAGCCCAAAGAAAAAATTGGTGGGATTTTTTTCTCTCTCCGCTCCGCCAGTTGAAGCTTCACTAAGTATGACTCAAAGCCTCGATGACGATTTGGCTTGGTTGATAGTCGATTTATTCTTTCCTTGGGGAAATTGTGGGAAATCAATTATTTTTCGATTGCGTTGTTGATATTCAGGCGCGTGTGTCCGTCTGAAGGCATTCTACACCTGTGCCGGTATGCCTACCTAGTCAATCTTAATATGAAATGCATTCAAGAATAATCATAACGTACGTAGTCGAGATAAGTCTGTCCCCACGAGTTCTTGACATGTAATGGCGTTACTACATCATTGTTTAATATGGAGAAGGAATGTCTCCGCTTTTCCATCCTTGGGTGAAGGTGCACCGAGGTCTCTCACGTATCTACGTAGTACTTCCTAGTAGATTGCTTTTCTGACCCCACGATTGTCCTGGGAGATTGAGCTACAAATCAATTCCAACTCGCCCATCGAGTACAGACCATGGCCCTTCTTTCTGTATCTTTTCTTCCCGCTTCCCTCTCGCTTTACGAGGCTGGACTTCGGCCGTCCAGATATCGCTTTCGTGCTGAGTCGCATCATTTTCATTTTTGTCATCGTTAACAACGCTCTGTTCTTGACGCAAAATATGATAAACCTGTTGCAGCTGCTCAGAAGCCGTGTCTGCCATCTCAGCTCCGTGCTCGATTCTCTGTTGTATGTACTCGCTTTCACTAGACCTCGCAGCCTCAGCAGCAAAAGCCCATGCTTGAGCGCGTTCTACAATTTCGTCTGCCTTCCCAGTCTTATGATCTTGTCGCAACCCAGCTGAGCCAGTAGCAGGTGTGATGTGTCTGAATTTCGGCTGGCGTGCTAGGATAGGGTATTCGGGTAACAGATGGCTTTCCTGACTTAATCGATCCATGGTATGTTTGAGGTTGGATTTCTCTTTTGCCAACAGGCCAACCAAGTATGAGCGCTGTAAAGCTAGTGACTTCTGGTATTTGGAACTGGGTAAGATATGCTCTGACACGTTCCGGAATACGTCAACCGGTCCCCATTCCTCCATGTTTTCGTTCGTAGCTGCAGCTTCTGAAGCTTTCTGGACGGAAAGTATGCCTGGTGCTATCGCTGTACTTTTGGCCGGCTGCGACAGACCCGAGAGTGCGTCGAGCAAGGATTGGCGCGCTTTGACGTATGCAACGTATTGTTCTTGTATTCTGGTTTTGTATTCAGCAGCTGCGAGCTGTAGGGTTTCTGCGCTGTTTGCCGTGCCCTCGTCATACTCCAGCTGGTTCATAGTATCGTCTTCGGTACCGCTGACGGCCAATTTATCCTCAACCCACTGCACAAGCTCATCGCGTGTTCTCTGGAGTGCGCGAAATTGGGAAACACCATTCATACTGGCGGGATGAGTCGATGCCTGTAAATCTTGCAATTTCTTTAGCAGGTGCTGTTCCCGTGCAAGCTTCGCCTTGGCGCGGACCACGGTTTTTTCCAGTTTTGATATCAATGCTTGTACATTATCACCTGGCCCGGACACTGATCGGTTTGATTTTTCCGTGGCAAGCCCGTCCAGGCTAAGATGATGATGTCTTGAATCGCCCTGGTCCGTTGGCGGTTCAGATGTCGCGGCCCACTCCTTCAAGTGAATATCAAATAGCTGCAATTTCTCGTATCGACGACGTTCACGAAGTAGATCCAAGTAGTGACCAAACACTTCTTGAGTGCTGGAGGTAGTAGTGGAGACGGATTTCGATTCGGCAGCTGACTTGCTGATAGTCTGTCTCGACGTAATCCGATCGAACAGGTCATTGTACTCGCGTTTCACGGCAATATTCTCTTGCAATGCTTTCAAGTATTCCTTTCTCGCCCCGGTCATCTCGGACGGTATGTGTTTGACATTGACATTTGCTGGATCCGGAACGACGAGGGAGAGATGCGAGGCGGCGGGGTTGCTGACATGGTTCTGGTCATTGTTATCGGCTGAGACGATGTGAGATTGCAACTGAAGGGTCAACGCCTGGCGAATGCGGAGAATCTCCTGACAGGATTTGATATAAGGAGCTAGCGGTTTGGCAGACGGTGGAATGTTGTCTTCAGCCTGAGTCATGTTGGCGTCCTCCACCTGTTGGTGTCCAGCTCCTCTGTCGACCGATTTCGGGATGACTGATTGTGATGGAATTTCCTGTTCAAGTTAGTTAATTTAGATGCTGGATCTTATGCTTATGTAACAAGGCTTGTCCACACGTGACCAGTCTAGCCCATCTCGCATGTGACTCCCCCTGCGAATAGAGTAAATGGCACTACTGGATCTCCACTGATAAGTCCAATTGTCAGGTTCGGTGTATGACTCTGCCTAAGGATCGACGACGTCAGCGGAAAGGGGGGATGAGGCGGAAGTTGGCAGAAGAGATTGCAGTGCCACCTGGCGTATCGTGAGGGCGGCTGATTGGATGGAACTGGTCGATTTTCTCGATGAAAATACCGGTTTACCACGGAATCGGACGTATCAGACGCGGTCAACCCGGGCCTTAGGGTTGGTGATTCAGGATTTTTGTGGCTTTGCTGTTTCTGATTGGCCCGCCAGCGGCCTGTTACCGTGTTGCCCAGGAACGGGAGTCTGATTGGCCAATTGGTGTGCTCTCAGACTGGATGAAACAGATTGTTACTTATGCACTCAACCACGTATCACAGAAGATGTCCAGTGACGAGCAACGACAGTAGTCTATCCGCGTCGCACAAATGACAGTCTGCACCGCCATTTGCACATTGTTATTGCTTCTGCCATCGACCATGGTGCGTTGTACCATGTGCTACGTACTGCTCGTACTACTACTACGTAGTACGATGCGCGATGGGCGATCTCCTGTGAAATTAACGGAGCGATTAGTTCGAGATGCCGCCAGTCCCGCATCCAATCAGCGTCCCAGCGCAGCCACACCCCACCAGCCCGGCTCATCGTGGATCAGGACTCAGCCAACTCATCTCATTTTTTTCTCTTCTGCATTGATTCATGCAGGTCGAGTCTCTGATATTTAGTCTCATTCCACTCCTTCCATTCCATCTCTTGTTGTTCTCTCTTGTGTAGTGTCAGACCGCTTCCGGTGCCAGCCTGTTGGGAACGCCGCATCGGGACCGTGCAGATCCGCTCCGAGAAAGCTCACGTTCCGATTGCATCATTCCATATTAGAACGGGTGGTATATTATTGACGGCTTCTTGCATATTGGCAGCTCATTGTTACTACCGTCTGATCCATCACTTGTCAAACGAGCTGACATGGCCGCCATCACCGATCGCTTCCAAGGTTTGCGCCGTCCTGGCGCTTCGCTTCTCAAAAAGTCGCTCCCTTCGCGACCAGACGAGCCAGTCCTTGCGCGCAAAGCTGTTCCTCCGCCGAAAGTTGTAGTCGAGCCTGCGACTGTTACTTCGCCGACGGCTTCAAGCACCGGCAGCACAACCCCCGTACAACCACAAGCGCAGTTCAAAGGTCTCCCGGCAACTCCGTCTCCTTCCTATCCGCCGCCATCTTCGTCGCTATCACCTAAATCGTCTACATCCCCGGTGTCGTCGCCTACGTCTATCACGACTACAATTACTGCGCCTTCGCCACAATTCAAGAACCAGTCGCAACCGCAATCCCCTCCACAAGTACAACCACAACTACAACAGAACCAATCCGCACGTCCACCGCGGACTACATCCCTCAATAGCCCCCAGAACGACCCCTATCAAGATCGCCGCCCACCTCAACACCGACAAATCACAAACCTCCAACCGAACCAACCCCGACCGAACCTCAGCCCTAATGGACCGGGACCGCAGACAAAACGGCCAGTCAGCGAAGCCCCTTCACTTTCGCAATTCATCCCCGACCCCGAACCAGAACCCGAATTACCCGACTCAGAGCAAGAGCCAGACCTGATCCTTGACAACCAATCCAGCAACTCCAGCGGCAAAACGCCATCCACAAACAGCAACAGCAGTAGCAACCAGAGCATCTCCCCCGGCCTGAAGCAGTTTCCCGATGGATACATTCCACCTATCCCCGAACCAATGATCATCCCGCCATTGACGAATGTGCATTACGGCTGCTTCCAATCCCATGCCTCAATGCCTGCTGCAAGTAATGTGTGGTATGCGACGGCGTGTATGACGTGCAAAAAAGTGGATCAAGAGGTCAGACATCGATGTACGTTTTGTTGCATGCGGATCTGCGCAGACTGCTACGAAGGGTTGAGGAAGTGTAAGAATAGGGATTTGCGGGAGTTGATGGGTAAATTAACTTGACCTCCCTTCTTTTCCTCCGGGATGGCGTGAATTGATTGTCTTTGCTGGGTTTGGGCTGGGCGATAAGGCGTTTTTTGCCGTTAGATGTGTTGTGTTTTCGGATGCATTCTCGTTATCACACTTACTACACCATTCGATGCGATACGTTTACTTTGTTCTTTCTCATTGATATGTTTATGCCTACATGCCATCGATCTTATTTCGGGTTTCTTCTCTTTTGTTGTGCTCTCATTGAATATACCCCAGACCCCTGTGTGTTATTTTGTATTGTGCGTAGATCAAGATAATAGCATCAATTTCATGTTCTAGCTCTACTGTCAAGACGCAATCCTATACCATAAGACGCAAATGGGTATATCTATTCTCTATAACTACATGAATCATAGCTCATTACTTCCTAGAAAGGCAATCAATCATGATCCTCCTCCGTAATACCAGGACATCCCTCCATCTCCGCAGAATCATACCGATACTTGCACCAAAAACAATACCAGTACTTTTCTCGCATATACATCACCAATCTCGACAGTTTCTCCGAGCTGGGTAGCGCATCAAACTCATTCAACTCCGCATCATCTTCCGCCTCATCGTCTGAATCAAGACTCTGCTCCACGAACGCGATACCATCCCCTTCCTTCGGATCTTGCTGTAGAGCATGCGGCTCATCCTCGCCATCCCCAGAATTGTATTTCGGTAGTCTTGGTTTCGGGAAATGTGACCTCGTCTCTGACATTGACGACAACGAATCCTCAAACACCATCCGCGCCAATTTCTCTCTTTCACGTTCCATACGTTCGCGCACAATTCCCCTATACAGTACATTCACCTCTTTCAAGCTCTTCTCTTTCTTCCCTTTCACTTTCTTCCCCTCCTCTTTTTCATTCATATCGTCGGTTTCCAACTTTTCCAAGACCTTCTGCGCGCCCACCACCAACCCCTCACAGCGTCGCTCTTCCCTCTCAGCGCGCATCCGATCCCGGTACTCGCCTTCCTCCGCTTTGGCCTTCTTGCTAACGTGATCCGTCTCCTGTCGAAATTTGCGCTTCTTCTCGCCATCCAGCCCGATTCCGCCACGGTCTTCTTTAACGATTAGCCTCAAGGGCTCGGCGCGGGATTGGATCCAGGCTGTGTTTTCGTTTTCGTTTTCGTTTCCGCCGTTTTTAGTCGCTAGTTGGATATCCTCCCCAGTAGATTCTGTAGAAGCCTGCGGAACTGTTGCCGCTGGTGCATGAGCGGGTGGCGACCTCCTTCCCAGCCTGTCCCCCGGCTTGAACCCCAATTTCGCCATCATCTGAAATCCTTTATTGGATGGGTGAAGAACACTCTCATTAAGCGCATTCTCGCGTCTCGCGGCTTCGGCCGCAGCTCGTTCGGCTTTGGAGGGTATACGAGCTTTTGCTTCTGACTGTTCACATGCTCAGCAACTTTAGTAACTTAAGGGTTCCTTGGATATGGGGAGTCAGGGAGAAGAAAAGACGAACCTCGCGCTGTTTCCGGAGCTTGCGCTGCGTGAGTGTTTCGCGTTGTTGGGTCGCGGGTTCTTGAATTATCATTGACATGTAATCTTCCTCTTCGTCGTCATTTTCGGGAGACTTGTGATTTGGTGGCATGATGCGTTTAAGGACTGTCGCATGAAGCAAGCGACAAAGGTGATGAATCTGCGGGGAGGAGAAAGTTGGGGTAAGAAGTCAGATAAGTTGAAGTTGCAATTTCTATGAAATATTGCGCTACTCCGTATAAGGATTAGTGTATTACTAAATAGGAAAGTAGCTGAGATATGTGTCAATTACCTCACTTTCAGGGTATTTCGGGATATTTGGTGTCGAGAAATCGAATTTAAGAAAAAGTGGTTATCATTAGCTGCGTAGACTCGGGTTAATCTGCCGTACTGTCGAAGCAGATCGCAGCCCCATCTAGAAGCCCTAATGTGTTCTCCGTCGTCCTACAGAATACCATTACATTTGCGAGTGTACATCGAAGGGACTCCGAAGTATGCCATATTTAGGGTCTTCATATTGCAACCGCCCGATGTTATCCAATGTATACCATGAGGTTGAATTCAATCTGCTTATTCGCTCATTGTGTGCTCTTGAATCTAATGCCCATATCTTCAACAAGAGAGTTCAATCTCTTGTCAAACAGAAAATCGGACCACACTGTATCTGACAAGAGCCGTTCATACTCGCTCAGCGATGTGACCCCAAAAACTGCAAGTTCTATTACCAGCCATCGATGGAAGAATCCCCTCCTTTCACGTGAAGCGGATAACGTCGATCTCTCCTCTATAGCTCCAATGGTCAACAGCCATATCTTTAGCGACAGATCCATTGATATAGAGCTATCATCCCTCATCGCCTCAGATAACTTCCGTAAATGCATATCGACAATCACAGGACTGATTCCCGACCGCCGTCTAAATTCAGCTAGATACAGTAACCCGCCTGATCGGAGGCATGTCGCGATAGATAGAGATGAATCTGCACGTGCCGAAGAAGAAAGAAACATTCGTACAACCGGATTAACTAGGCGGTCGATTTCTATAGGCGTTGTGGTCTCCCATAGTTTGTTCCCCAAGGCGGAGTGTAGGAGAGTGATTTTTGTGTTCATTGATTGTAGAGCTGTGAAGGCATCGAAAAGGGGGCGGGAGAGGTTGTTGTTTGTTAGGTAGCTTAGCATGTGTGATTCGTTCGGGTTATGGCTAATTGCAGAACCTTCGTGTGCCCGATCAAATATCGGTAAAGTATCGAGATCATATGAACCAATTCCATCAACCCTTGAGATACCTTTAGTCGAAGAGACATCCTAATTCTGCGGAGAGTTGCTTACCACTCAACAAGCGCCATCAATCTCGGGCTCAAAGCAAACCCAATGGCTTCAAAGATCCGCGCTATAGCAGCCATGTGCAACCTCCACACGTCCATATCCAGACACAGATGCGCATAACAGGCTAACGAAACAATCGCTGCGACTAGTGTCTCGGATTTCTCTACACCTCCTCCTTTTTCATCACTACTACCGAGACTCGACCTCACAGAAGCCAATGTCTTCGCATGACCCGAGAGCACAATCTCATTTAAAATTGGACTTGCGTCTTGATTCAGACATATTTCTTGCTGACAATTGAGAAGATGTTGGGCGTATGTAGCCAGCATCTGGTCAAAAGCCGATGTGTTGCCGATTGTAGTCGGAAGCCATTTGTCGCGGTAGATGCGGAGGTACGGGGGGATGAACTCGGAGAACACTTGGCGAATGTTAGATGAGGATTTGGCTTTGAAGGAGTAAATAAACACTTACTGTGGGAGAGGATCAGGCGTGAATTATTTTCTAGTGGTGTGGGATAGCCTAATCCAGTATTCAAAGGCGAAGGGATGAAAGTATATAATGAACCGCCAACGTAATCTTTCCCTTCATATTGCTTCATCTTGTAACCGGATGGCTCTATCGTTTGTTCTGGAGCATCATGCCCTTTCCCCCCCTCCTGTAATGCGCGACTCTCGTGTGCCTTTTTCCGCCTCGAGAGTCCTATGTCCCGCATAACTCGCCTTTTCACCTGCGACCGTTGAGCCTTGGATGGACGATTACATGTCGGCGAAGTTGTAACGAATAGCCACGAGCCGTCTGAATTCTCTCTGGTGATCGGCATTGCTTAATTCATTACTTTAGGCCATTATATGTCTATTCTAGTAAGATCATATATTACGACGGGCCGTTTGTTGGATAAATATTGAAGTGGTAACTGTAAATGTAAATCAAGCTTGGTAACCCTCCGCTTGCGCTCGGATAATGTCATCCTTGCCTGGCCACCTTTAGGGCTGTAAATCAGACAATAGATCACCTCTGCAAATAATTCCATCACTCCAGATAATGTCAACATACAATTACCGCTCATATCGGCCACACAAAAAAAAGAAGGGAAAAAAAAGTTACAAATATATAGAGAATTTAGGCAAAAACATGGGGCTAACTGGGAATCGAACCCAGGACCACTCCCACCCTAAGGGAGTATCGTACCACTAGACCATCAGCCCTTGCCATTATAAGAAATGATCAGCTTTGCCATCATATAACTAGATCAGTCAGTTGCTTAATGATGCCCGACTGGATCGATACAAAGACAAATGCGCAACCCAAGAAAATAAAGAAACTCATTAGCTGGATACGTTGATCTTGAGAAGGTGACTAAGTATCACGACGACGATGAGACTGAACATTCATCGGATTCCCCGGACGTTTTATACTTGGAGACAACAGAGAAAACAGGGGATGAGGCAACCCCTAATGCGGCTTTGATAGTTGTTGCTATAAGGAATAAATAATCCTATTAAACAAGTTTCTGTGTAGTGGCTATTTGATCCTGTGCATTGTTCCGCCAAGTTCTTGAATGGAAGCTTCAATACATATAACGATGGAGCTTTGTGGTCTTAGGCCAATCAGAGAATCTTGACAATTCTCAAGGTCAAAGAACGCCTAAAAGATACCAGATGACATGAAATCGTGATACAAGAATGTGTTGAGATGGTTTTGGGTCACAGAAGACGCGGACGTCATGTCGATGCTTTAGGGCCAGTAAATTCACCTTGTCAGATATGAATGGACTCTTTATCTAACTTCAAATCATCCAGTCGGACTCTTAATATTACAGTATCCCGATAAAATCTATGTCTCATTTGCTAAATATCACGACGACTACAAAGATTACCTTAGTTTGGGACCTGGAAAGGACAAAATACAAGAAAGAAAGAATGAATGAAAAAAGTGCATATGTTGTATCAAACATGGGTCACTTCAATATCAACAAAGCAAATCACAGGAGCGATCTGGCGAAGGTAGTCGCTGCCATTCTTCTGTCATCAAAGACCACAACAAAATGAGCTCTCATAAGCTCATTGGAACGGACTGTGTGGCAACATCGAGTTGAATCTTATCTCCTGTCTTGGGATAAAGGGGGACCCCCGTGGTGTCGTGATGCGTAGGGATCGCTCTGATTCAACAAGTTGTCTGATCAAATTAAACAAGCAGCATCAGTCGTATCTACCTGGATAACATTTGCTCTGTTCTAGTTAACGGAGTATTGCTTTACAACTGCTGTTTGATTGATGAAGCCAAAAATTAAACCGCCGTCAACACGGGCTGATGGTCTAGTGGTACGATACTCCCTTAGGGTGGGAGTGGTCCTGGGTTCGATTCCCAGTTAGCCCCTACATTTTTGCCTGTTTCACTTTATCTATCTTCGGTATGCTGAGACTGTAATGCCCATTCTAAGTTTAGTTTTTGTCAGAAGGACCCTCTAAGAAAATTGCATACGCAGCGGCAATTCCGCATCCAACGCTTGCCAGACCGACAGACACATAGAAAGCGGCCCTATAGCCTTCTAGGACCTGGTTACCATCGTAATTCACTTGAGCTTCGACAGTACCAGCGATTCCGAGACCGATCGCAATAGAGTAATTGATTACAGTGTTCACAAGCGATGCCGAAACGCCTTGATATTCGGCAGGAACTGCGTCACTGAGAATAGTCGCTGATGCCGGGAACGAAATATCCATACTACTGAGCATTAGTTTTGACTCCCTAAGGAATATAGAGTGAAAATATGTTTGCTTACCCCCATGCCATGACAACAAATGACCAGAAAGTATTAAACCAGTATGATTGTTCCACTGGCGCAAACGCTTGAAGGATAGATCCCACGAGAAAGGCACCACACGCAATTGTCATCAGCCAACCATGAGGTACATGTGCCATCAACTTCGGTGTTGCAATAGCCGCAACAATCCCTGATATTGCCCCAGGCGCAAATTGTGCGGCAGAGTCCAAGGCCGAGACACCTCGGAATCGTTGAATGAATCGGAATGTATAGTAGAACCATACTCCGAAACTGCTCCAGCCAAGCCCTGTTGTTAGTAGAACTGCTGCGACGTGTCGATTGAATATAGCAACGTTCAGTATAGGCTCGATTTTGACTTTTCGTTCGTGCAACACAAATGCGAAGAGACAGATGAAGCCGAGAATGAGCAGCATATAGACGTATGGTGTTCGCCACCCGTCGATAGGGGCTTGGTTCCACGATATGTTAAGAAGGAGCAAACCCGAGACGCCGGCTACAGCCCCAATCCAGTCAATTCTTCTTTCTCTATCATTGCTTTCCTCCTGAGCTGCTGGTCTACTCCGCGGAATCACCCAGGCTGCTACCAAAGCATTGACGAAACAACCAACTGAATACACCCACATTACCCACGGCCACCATTCAAATTGTGCAAATGCCGATCCGATAGCGCCCGCCGTCGAAGTACCTAGAGGCGCCGCAAGTGCAAAGATTGAAAATATCAGCCTTTTCTTCTTGCTCTCTGGTGGATAGGTTCGACCCGCTATAGCTAACGCATTCGGTAACAGAAGTGCAGGTCCGATTCCTTGAACAGCACGAACAATGTCAAAAAAGATAGGAGAAGAAACGAAGGCGCTGCATCCGCCAATAACAGACCATATACCGAACCACGTCCACCCCAGTATTAATATCTTTTTTGACCCGTAGATGTCGCCTAGTCTGCCTGCGATGAGAATGAATGTGCCAACTGTTAGACTGTATGCGCCGACGTGCCATGCCATTTGTCTCTCGGCGCTGGTTGTTGAGTCCTGGTTGAATGTCTTTCCGACGATTGTCAAGGGGATGATGATGTAGCCAAAGGCTCCTTGGACGAAGAATTGGGTTGAACAGAGGGTGATGATGAAGATAATTTCCTTGAGATTTCCCCTAGGTTGCTTCCAATTTAAGTCTTCTTGTGATTGAAGGGGTATGCCGGGTTCAATGTCCACTGGCTGTGAGGGTGTAGAATGGTTCTTGCTCATTTTGCTGTCTCGCTCCGTTACACTTGATCTGAGGCCTTAATGACGACGAATCAGTAAGTTGTGAACATTCTTTTATATTACTATAGACGCAAAAGACATAGCAGACATTATATACTTGTTGTCGCCTTCAGAATGACATGTCACTTTGCAATCGACTCTGATAGTGCATGAAGACCCGTATCCCAATCGGGTAATTGGTGTTTCGACACCAATGGCCATATCCGGATTAGCGTTAGTATCCGGCCAATCACCAACGCTTTTTGTAGTGAATTAGGGCTAAAACTCGTATAACTTCAGAGCTACTTATGAGTACGTCTGAGGGTTAGGTCATGGAGGAGATTGGGGATTGCTGAATTTGAGGGCTCCGAAAGTCAACAGGATGGTGTTTTGTATATGCCGTCTGCTGAGGTGTCTGGATCAGGTGCCCGCTCGGTACATGTATTTTCTATGATCGATTCCTGTAGGCCAAAACAACTTATTTAGGTATAACCTTAGACAATAGAGACAGCGGAATTGCGTATCATATGATGATACTATATTCGTGCCTCACCTGACTTCCAGTCTCAATCGGCATCTAAAAGCTTCTGGAAATAGCTACTAGCCTCCATCTGATGCCAACACTGGGGCGTGAAGGCTTGGCTCGAAAAAGTAATGCTGGCGTTATCTTATATCTACTAGAGATAAGGAAATACCAATTGTCGGTCATAGAGAATACAGCACGTTTGGAGGAGTAGCTGATCTCAGTTCTCATGGCATGAAGGTCTTTTGTATGACCAGAGAAATTCAGATGACCAAAAGTCGATCATTCCAGGACTAAAACGATCCTTTGCATGTGGAAAATGTGAGGTATGTGAGATCTGAATCTCGGTGGGGAAGAATCTTGATACCTCCATCGCTTGTAGTATCCACATTGCTCGGTACGGAGGTTCGGGTATGTTGATCATACGCACCCAACATGATTGAGGGGTTTATCTTGATCGTCGATGTCAACGGAGTATTTACAGTATGGTAAGAGCCTATAGTAGCGGGCATTTTGTCTATAGGATACAATGCCTAGGTTGCATAACGTCTGCAACAGCTGTAATAAGGCGTCCATCTTGGCAAGACAAAGGGCCATTGTGGAGGTAGGTCTTTTTCATGCATATTGGGCAGAGTAAAGATGATCTCAAAGCCTTCCTGTCATTCCCTAATCAATCTCTACTCCGCAGTCATCCAAGCAGAGGAGTCATTCGGCGAATTTTTGGTGACTTGCATGGTTGTAGGTGACAACGGCAGTATCGGACGAACTAATGCCGGCATTTCGAATGATTTGACTATTGAGTCGTCTCGGCGAATTATGACCGAGGCCAGATATACGATCTCATTCCACTGGATCCCTACTGCATTCGTATACCACGCCGTACTAGGTTATTCAACATGCGTAGTCCTTAGCGCATTGTTGTTTGGACTATTATTGGCCAACTCAGCCTAATTCACTGCAACATCTATGAATTTCGTATACTGGACAGTGCAGACAGGTTAGATGGCGTCATACCGATTCCCCAGACTCGCTGATTTCAAGGTATATACACACCCCGCATTTTCCTACCGACGTTCGGAGGCATGATCAAGCTCCGCCATGATGGAAGTTACAAGTTGTATACAATCATGAGTCATCCAGCCGTCAATCCATCCATCTTTTCAAGAAATGTAGGCGAATATGCAGCAATGGCACACATTAGGCCCCTCGAGAGCATGCTCGGAGATGCCACATGATCAAACCCCGCTATGATGATTCTTACAAGATGGTATGCATTTGCGAGGTATCCAAGCGTCGATCCGTTTATCCGTCAACCCGTCAAAGTCAGTTGGTGATTATACAGTAGTGGCACGCCTTACGGCCCTCACGAGCAGGCTCGGAGGCATGATTAAGCTCCGCTACGATGAATCTTACAAGACTTCTCCCGACATCTATCCATCAGAAAACTGAAAAACCTGCTAGAATACACCGAGAATGTTAGGGCAGACTAGCACCGTTAGTGAATATCAGGTAGAATAGTAACACGCTCTAACCCTTTTTAGGAGCATTCTCGGGAGCATAATGAAGAGCCGAGAAGATTTCCACCGCCTTCCTAATACAATAAAAACCAAACAACGGGAATCGTCCATCAGCCTCTGCAGCCGCACGTTATGTCCTACGTTCAAGAGACAAAACTGATTGGACTGAAATGTCGCTGATTACCCGGCCGGCCAATCGGCGCCAGTGAATTCCTCATGCGTGGCGCAGGGGATACTAGTGGTATGTACGAATACAGCCGGGTAGTCTTTCCCTTCAAAATGGCAGAAATTTTCTTACTAGCTGCAACTTATTTGACGCAAGCCGTTGCATGAACCCACCCGGAGGTCTTTCGCGCGTCGGAATACGCTCCGATATTCACCCTAGCACTACAACTACAGACTCAGCTTTCAGGATCCGGCTCTGCTGCGTAGTCTTTGCTGCTGCGCGTAATCAAAGATCAATAATTTCATCACCGCTCAGTCATCAACAGTGATCCCAGGTTGTCTACGCAGTATACGGGTAATTGGCATTGCGAGACAAGCTAGGTCAAGCTTTTTAGAGCTGTCTTAGTGCGGCTGGGATTTTCTAGCGAAGTTTGGAAGACGTTGCTAATCTGTTTATGGCATGTCGCGTTCATCTAGACTTCCGACTATGCTTGACTTGGGGCTAGTTCTGTTGGAATTTTTTTTTTTTTTTTTTTAGAAATTGAGGCGATGCACGGCTGCAGTCAGACGTCCCCTTTATTTGGTGTGTCATTGATATGCCCGAGAGGACTGCTGTAAATGTTTTAATTTTTTTCTCTCTTATCACGACTGCCTCAATTGAATATCACGCAGTACCTTCTCTGTTCTTCAACATGACCTTATGCATATAATAATTATTATAGCCTGCATTGGCAACTGATTCTTTCATTTGATTCGTCTGCTTTCACAATTCCTTCTTGACTTTTACTCATCTTCGGTTTCTCCGAACCTTGTGATCCTTTGTCCTTCCAAAGCAGCACTATTTCCAACTGCGCGCGTGACATCGGAATACTTGGTGTAACCCTCTCAAGAATCGAACTATTCATCTCACCCCACACTTTCCCCAAACTTTCGTTACAGTCGAGCCGCTTCATCATGCATAGTCCTCAGCTAAGTTGACAGAATGTTGCGGATCGCGTGTACGAGTCAGGCCGCGCAACCCCATACCCACGCGGACATTTTGAATGTCTGGTCGGGAAAATTAATGTTCGTGCGCCGGGAAAACAAATCAGCGCCAAGGAGGAGGAGTTACTAGCACATACCATTGAGCTGGTCATTCAACAAAGGGAAAAATGGATAGGCTGAAGGGCCCGGATTCCCTCCCTGCGAGGGATGGGGAGGCAGAAAAACAGGAAGATCGCAGCTGGCACGCTCGGTATTTAACTGAAATAAGATCGCTGCTCCCTTTCTTCAATAATGGAAAGGCAGCAGAAATCCCCAAAAAGAGGAAAGTATACTATTATACAGCTTTCGCAATGCTTGTCTTGGCCATTATCGCAATCGCATTAGGGCTTGGCCTGTCCGCACATGCCAAACAGATTCGTAGTGAGCACGACAACATTGTGTTTCTGGATTATGCCGCGTACAATGGGTATAAGCAGGACAATGGCGTTTCGTACTGGAAGGGAATGCGATTTGCGGCGCCGCCAACCGGGAGTTTGAGGTTTGCTGCGCCGCAGGATCCGCAGATTCAGTTTGGTATTCAGGATGCTACTGAGGTTAATACTTTCCGTTACCAGTAATGTGGTGTATTGTCATACTGACTTTCACTAGGATGGTGACTTGTGCATCTCGACAGGTGTTTACCCTATCCCGGACGGTCAGTCTGAAGATTGTCTCTTTGTAGATGTCTATGCGCCGACGAATGCGACCATCTTTGACCCTCTGCCGGTATTCGTCTGGATCCAAGGCGGCGGATACAATGCGCTGTCCAATTCCGGATACGACGGGACTGGATTGATTGAAGCATCTGATTTCAACATGGTGGTTGTCACCTTCAACTATCGTGTGGGCCCATATGGGTTCCTGGCTTCGCAGGAAGTCGAGCGGTTTGGCAGTTTGAACAATGGGCTCAAGGATATGATTAAGCTGTTGCAATGGGTCCAGAAATATATCATTCACGTAAGTTCCCCTCTTCCTGAATGCACCCAGGACACAGCTAATAGAGGTAGTTCGGCGGTGATCCTAACCACGTCACCATTGGCGGCGACAGCGCAGGAGCAGGCGCCATCACTCTCCTTCTCTCAGCGTACGGTGGCGGCCCGCAGCTGGACGGCTTGTTCCACGCTGCCGCCGCCGAATCGCAATCATTTGGCCCTCAATTGACGGTTTCTGAATCACAATTTTTATTTGACAATTTGACCGAACGCACCGGTTGTGCGGAAAAGCTTTTTCCCTTGGAATGTCTACGAAATCTAGAAACCAGCACTTTGCAACAAGCAAATATCGAACTGCCTTATCCAACTGGTGTTCTGCCGCCATTATTCCCCTACGGCCCCGTGATCGACGGCAGTCTCGTATCAGACTATACCTTCGCTCTATTTGGAGAAGGCAAATTCATGAGAATCCCCGTCATATTCGGCGATGATACCAACGAAGGCACTGTCTTTACACCACACAACACATCTAGCGTTGCTTACGCTGATGAGTTTCTGTCTGACAACTTCCCCTTTCTCAACGAAACCGAACTCTCAACCATAAACTCAATGTACTTGTCCTCCCAAGACGACCCCGTATATTCGGGTGCAGGCAAGTACTGGCAAGGCGTATCCACCGGCTATGGCGAAATGCGCTACATTTGCCCTGGTATATACTTGACGGAGGCATACACCAACTCCTCAATCACGTGCAACACAATCTGGAACTACCACTACGCCGTCCTAGATGATGCAGCCATCAGCAATGGTTACGGTACAACACACACCATCGAAGTGAACGCGATATGGGGACCGGAATACGTGGGTAAAAGCTCTGCGCCCGCGTCCTATTCCACTACGAATCAAGATATCGTCCCCCTTATGCAGGGGTATTGGACCAGTTTTATACGGTCGTATAACCCCAACACCTACCGTGCACCAGGTGCGCCAGAGTGGAAAGTCTGGGGTGATGGGGGTCAGAGATTGTTTATAAGGACAAATGACACGCATATGGAGTCTGCGCCGAGTGATCAATTGAGTCGATGCAGAACGTTGGCGGGGATGGCGGTTTGGAATCATCAATGATTTCTCACACTTTCGCTTTTTTTTTTCTTGTGTATATACTTGTGTTGTTAGCTTGCGTGTAACTCCTGCATTCTGGTGCGCGGTGTGCTTAGCTAAGGCTGATGCCCAGACGATCTATCTACTTCTACCATATCCATAGCTCAGTCTATTAAACGAAATGTCTAACTTTTATTTGAAATCATATGCACGCTCAAAACTATGTACACCGTGCCACTGAATGAGACACTATTTCTTCCCCTGCCTCCACTTCTTCTCCCTCTCATACGCCTTCGCCTCTCGCCCTTCCTCACCCTGAATCTCCGCAATGAGCCGTCTATACTTCTTTTCATACGCTGCATCCTTCTCCTTCTTCTCCTTGAGTTGTTCGCGCGCAACAAAGTTTGCATCTTTGCGTAATTCGCGCATTGCGCCCTTGCGTTCGCGTTTGTGTTCTGCTTTGAGTTTGGCGAGTTCGGCGCGCTCGCGGTTCGGGTCGTAGTGTTTGTCCGGGTTGAAGTCTTCTTCAAATTTGGGGATGGATTGTTTGATGGCGAGGGGTCGGTGGTTGTGGAGGAGTAAGGGGCGGCGGGTGCGGTAGGATGCAGCCAAATGTGTTTTGAGTTTTTGGAGGGTGGAGTTTATTTGAGTTGATAGGGGCGAGGACTTAGGGATCGATTTCTTAAGGTGTTGAAGGATGGTTTTGGTTGATGTGAATATTTCGATATAGGCGGATTTGTCGCTCCAGAGATCGGCGGCTGCATCCAGTAATGACACAAACGTGCTGAGTAGGCTGACCTTTAGGTCTGAGGATGGGGCTTTGGCATCGCCGGCACCGATGTCCCAGAATCCAATCTTGCGAACTTTACTGCTGATTGACGAGGAGTCAAGACGCAGTGATTCCTTCGAGGCGCGCAACAAGACAAATCCTAGTTGTTGGGTGACCGGAGTCGGTGACAGTAGACACAACGAATTCAGACAGTAGTTTATAAACTCAGGCATATATCGCTTTGCGAGTGTCTGATACTCCAATGACAAGGCAGCGAGGTAGGCTCCTGTCGCCAAATCAGATGTGCCGTTGACGGAGCTCTGACCAAGGTACCGCGCAATGCACAGATTGGCAGGAGTGACAACTGGATGGAAGTGATCTGACGTTGGGAAAACAGTCATGACTCCTGTCAGTAAAACCAAATCTCCCGGAAGTAGATTGAGAGGTCGCTCAACCGCCATCTCACGAAGATGATCTCGAAACGCATGAGCCACGGGTTCGCTATTCGTCTTGGCCATGGAATGAACATGGCGGAGGAGGTTTTCTATGATATGAAATGAAGTCGAGCCAGTTTGATTGGCCATATAGACAACATGGTCCACCAAGACTTTCGAAAAGACACCCAATTTCGACTTGTTGTCGCTATGTAGTCGAGGGTGATACAAAGCTCGAATTCTCTGCACAATGACCGGTATATCTTTTGCTGCTACATCTTTCAGGATTGCCAGGAACTCTTCATGACTCTGAGGACAGGAATAAGTATACGCGAGTCCGTCGTCGGTCTTTCCAGTTGGCAGCACGTTCTTGCTGCCAGACTCTGTTCCGACCAAGTTCTTGAGCGATTTTGAAAACTCATCATCCATGAGCCCTTCGTCTTCGCTCTCCATCTCAGATTCCATCTCCGAGTCACTTTCAACAAATGAAAGGTTTTCGTCTGAATCCATATCGACGAGGTCGTCATCAATTATGAAATCATCTTCATCTTCAACATCAAGCTCGCGGCGAGCTTCATTTTCAGCTATTGAAGTCAAACCAAACGCCTTGGCATCATCAGGTATAAAATCCGCGCCTTCGTCTTCCGGCTGTTCACCTTCGCCACCTCCAGCCTCAGAATCGCTATCCTCATCACCGCGCATACGTCTCAGTCTCTCCATTTCCAACCTCTTCAGCCTCTCGGCTTCTTCCTGTGCTTTCTCCTCTTCAGTCTTTGTGCGATCCGTAGGCGCCGATCTCTTATCAAACGCCATCTGTTTCAATCGCTTATCATATTCAATGTCGGCTTCGGTCCTATCCTTGCCATTCAGAAGAGCTGCGCGATCTGGGTTCATTATCGCAGCATCCTCCCTTGGAGGCTCGGGCTCTTCTTTCGGTGGGGGTTTGACACCACGCATAAGATCGAAAATTTCCGGTAGACCCTTGTCAAGCTCTGCCCGCAATTCATCGTCATCTTCTTTGGCCTTTTGCCGCTCGTATTTATACAGCTTCGACTTGGCAATGACCTCCTTCATGACCTCCGCTTTAGTCTTCTTTCGTAGCGGCTCCGTTTCGTCCTCAGCCTCGTCGTCCTCAGAGGCCATCCCATCCATATCATCAACCTCGTCCTCGGCAGCCACTGCGCGTTTCCGCTTCCGACTTGACTCTTCACCCTCAGAAGATTCTTCATTGCTGATATCATTCTCGGCAAAGTCGTCGCCGTTAAAATTGATGGCATCTCCAAAAGACAACGACCGTCCGCCATGAGTAAGCTCTAATTCTTCTTCGTCATCTTCTTCCAAGTTAAACATGTTCTCTTTGCGCATTTTCCGCTGGCTTTCGCGGGCGAATCGTTCCGCTGCTCTTTCTTCGGGTGTCATCGAAGGATCATTTTCACCGAATCGTCTGTCCATGATACCGCCGGTTTTGTTGCGCGAGTGTAATTCTTTGAGTAGAGTTTGTCGTCTCTAACCGTTCATTAGCTTTTTCTATCGTTCTCTCCTGAAAAAAGACTTACCCGCTCCTCTCCCAAAGATTTAGTAACACCAGGTCTAGCATAATTTCCCGCCTTCGATGAACCATCTCTAGTCGTAACATCAAACTTCGCATTCCGTGATGGTGCCTTTATCTCAAACGGATTAAACTGTTCTCGAATCTTTGCCAGCGCCGCATTTCGCTGAATGCGAGATTGTCGTGCCTTGGCGCCGCCGTCTTTCTCATCTTGACGACGTTGCTTTTTAGACTGCTGCTGTCGGATGACTCCGCTATCTCTAAGAGAAGCTTTGAGTTGCTTCAATTGAGAAGGCGGCATTTTGCCGTGTGATATAGAACTTGTTGATGTATGAAATCTCTTTTGATCTAATCGAGGAAGGATGTAAAAATTTATGTCCACCGCCTTGATGCGGGAAACAAATTTCTGCCGTATCCTAAGGTCTCCACTCTTGTCTGCTTTATCTCCGTCAATCTCCTTCCTTCACTTTCTTATTTCTTTGACAATGGCGCTTCGCTCGGACAATTCAATCTTATGGCTTGTCTTAAGTATATATATGCATAGTATAGTTATTCACTTGCATTTTACTAACTTATATGCCAATAGGTCTATCACTAGGCTTTGTAGCCGCTCGCCGCATCGTCCGAGATCTATACCAAGTCCGCGAGTTGACAGAGATTAAACGGCCTGACAATGACGAGAACGTGATCACCAAAGGCACTGAAGATGGTATGCAATCAATGCAGTGGAAGTTAAAGACAGCATGCTCATTTATTCCATAGCTCTCAAGCTCGAAACGCTGCAGAAACTTACCGAAAGCCCGAGCTATGAGCTCCGCGGGGCGTATGTCACCTCACACTTGGAACACCTCGGCGGACATTGTTTACTGATACTTTTCCAGATCTCTCCGAATCATTGCAGAGCGCGCCACGAAAGAGCCTTCTTGGGACATACTCCTACAAGACCTGAGAAGTAAAAAAGAACAGCGACGGAACCGAGCTCTTGACGCTATTCATTTTCTATTCGCCAGCCGCGCATGTTAGTGCATCAGATTCATCAAATTTCATTACATTTTGCTACTTTGCGTACTAACATAAAGCGCTTTCCTAGTATCTCGCGTCACTCTCGCGCCCCGCGTAAGAGAGCGATCCACCTACAAAGCCATTATCGACTGTCTCTGCAACTTCCTCGACGAACATACCATCGAATACACTACCACCGAATCCCCCATCTTACCTAAAACAAGGCCGCCGGGAGAAAAGAAAGTATTAGCAACACTCAACATACTCCTCGTTCACGATGTCCCCGCCGCTCTAGAAGCCGGTATCGTCAGCCGCTGGCTGTCAAAATACCCTTTCCCTTGTTATCGTAATAACGATACTGCCAATGGAACGAGTGGGACTGATTCCAATGGCAACGTCCATAAATATCGTCAAAAGGATATATACTGGCTTATGAAAATGTACTGGCCGGACGATCCCTTGATGAGCTCAATCATCACGACGCTTGTCGGTGCGCCAGATGGAATCAAACAATTGCGCAAATACGGCCTTATGGGTAGTATAATGGAAGAAGGACACGATTTAGATGACGAAGGTGATCATGACGGCGGTCGCGATGATGATGAAGATGCGGATAGTGATGTGTGGATGATCAATGGCGAGAGTACGGCAGGTAGAAATTGGGCGCCGGAGCGTTTGACGCTGCCTGATGAGAGTCTTGAGGAACAAGCTCTTAGGAGACGGAGGAGGGAGGCTATGGTCTTTAGTGAGGATGGAGGACCGATTGGGAGTGAGAATATTATACAGCCTCCCATTGAAGGCTAATGTTTTGTCTTAACATGTATATTAGAATATTGATACCCTATGCATTACGTTTACGATCAACAGCCTTCATGATTGAATCTGTATAATTTATCCTAACGATATCACAGCCCCTTCCAAGCCGACTTGCTAACATGGTCAACCTTCCTGCGACTAGGTTTTACCATACCCAGAGTCTTCAACTCAGACATAGCGCGATAGAACAACATCAACGCAGACCGCTCATCTCGTTCAGTCTCTTGATCGTCACCGCATACAATAGTGGAAAACGCCTTCCACAAATCGAATACATTGACCAAAGATCCCGATTCGAGGTAAAGCTGGTATAGGAGAGCAGTTTCGGGCTGCCTAGCGGACAGATTTCCTCCTTCGCTGCGGTCGTGCTCAGATAATGTGTTAGCCAGGTAGTCGAACGGCGTTGACAAGGCGCGCTCAATACAGAATCTTGCGCGTGGCGCAAATGTGTCTCGTAGTGGGCTCCGAAGGTCGAATAGAAACACCTCATGCAGAAAGAGGTCTTGAGGATTAATCAGCCTCGAAGTCAGGGTTATCTCGAATTCTTCGATGAATTTCTCAAGTAATTCGGTATAGGTCGACTCGACACCAGAAATTTTCTTTTTGGTTTTGGTTAAGTTCACTTTGTCTTTGATAATGGTTGTCTTGACGCTTGTATTTTGATCATCGTGTTTGCTGCGAACGGGTTCATCTGTGCCTTGTGTAGCCAACAATTTTTGAAGTTCTTGCTCATACTGGTCGACATCTACAAAAGATGCTGTGATATCGCCTTTCTCTCGAAGGATAGCCAATATGTCTGTGAAACTATGTGAATCTATTTTCTGCAGCCGACTCAATAGGTCTTTGATGGTGATAGAATTACTTAGATCCCCAGAAAGACCACGGATGTATATATCCGTATTGCTGTTCGCTTTGGTAAGTTGCAGCGTAGTCTGGAGTGATCGCAGCGTATCCATCGTATTGAAGAGTTCTCTCATCTGAGTCAGTCCGCTCTCTATAGACTCCTGCACTTGTTTCCGAAGGAAATCATCATCGAGTAAAAGAGCACGGACAGACTCTGCCTCGCCTTCTCCAATCAATCGTTCGCAGAGACTAGCAACTGTCAGCATACAAATTTGACTTTAAGCGCTTGAGATCTAACCTTCGGAAAGAGTTCAGGTTTCTAATAGCCTCGCATAGTTCCTTTTGGTTCAAATTCATAGGTGAAAGTAGGATGCTGAGAGGATTGGCAAAAAAGTGTGACATGTATGCATACTTTGTCTATTAGCTGGGATCCAGATATCGCATGACTAACAATGCATACCTTGACTTCATGAATAAATCCTTCCGGACTTTGAAAATGATCCCTGGCCTTCTCGATCAAAGATGTACTCAGATGTGGTCCGAGCCACAGTTTATTGTCAGGTCCATTTTGCAATGTTTCGTAGATACGATCAATGGCACCTTCGGCTTCATGAATCTCAAATTGATTGCCGTGTAGTAGAGCCACGGTAGAGCGAGGAAGTCGGCCTTCGAAGAGTTCAACAGAGGTCGAAATGCCGAAAAGAAGGACAAGCGGTATCCGATCAACCCAGGAACTAGAGAATCAGCTTTTCAATTCAGTTGAAATAGAACGAAATGAAAATCTACCTAAGTAATGAAAGAAGATCATTCAGCACACCGGAGTCGAAAGCCTCACTATCTCGAAATGCCAACACTAATGATTTTGATCCTTGATTTAACACATATTGATATAAAACATTCAAATCATATGGCAGCATTCGAGGGCCCTATCCGCTGTCAGTCAAGTTTTGCCTGATGCTCCGCACAACTTACAGATTTATCCGTAAACAAATTCTGATATGCATCATTCCCAGATGTACTGGTAACTGCAGTTCTTATAATCGTCTTCAACGCTGCTTTGAGATTTGGAGCATCCCCTGATTCAAGCAAAATCACCTGACCTGCTTTTTCGGTGATCAAACGCCGGTGCAGTATGTCCAGGAGTCTGGGGAGAGCTGATACATTAGACCCGATGGTGATGAGTGATGTAGGAATACGTCCACCGTAACTGCATGTTTATTATTAGTTGTAATTCTAAGTCATATCACGACACGGTGGACTTACGCCTGTGGTGTGGCCGTTTTCACAAAGGAAGTAATGTCTCCAAGAATCCCAGAATCAAGTTCCTCTATCACTTGCTATATAATAATTAGAGCTTGTCGAGTTATAAGACGGTTTATAATGACCTTGCATCGTTCTTCCTGCGAGGACCAAAGTTGTTTGAACGTTGCCCTTCTTCCATCCACTAATTCCGACAATTCTTTGCCACCAAGCAAGGAAACGAATACTCGCGATTTATCTTTCTGCTGTGGCTTATGCTCATTGCCCGTGGAAATTTTGCGCCTTTTCGAGCTCCGGTGGTCGTCGGTCGTAGGGTGGTAGACGTAAATACCCTATAATGAGTTAATTAGCACATAAACATGGAAATGGAAGACAATTCCAATACCAGATCCTCACTGCCACCGACCTCACTTTCTAAATCCATATTGATTTCAGAAGAATTTGAAGTTTGAAGTATGTTACTCGAGAACTGCTCGAGCAAGCTCTCAACGCGAACGCGGAGGCCAGAAAGCTCCGCGGAACTTATGGCGCTAAACCGTATTTGGTTCAGATTTTTGCAGTCTTCGACCCCGGCCAGCTCTTTCCCCTTCAGCTCTTTCACACTCCCAACTCCAATCTCCATTCATCCATTTTCTAGCAAATGGCATGAATCTCTATCCTTCATGCTCCGTCAGGTAATCCAGGGAGCTGGGCGATTGCACTACCAGGCCGGCTCCTTCAAGCTCTCCATCGCAAAAACACCGAACCCACTCCGTTCGTTCTCCGCCACCGCATCACGAGCCATCAAATATGGCGGTCCAAATGACAAGATCCGTATATTTGAGCAGCCTTCGAGGGCTAGCAACAAAAGAGTCGAGATAAATCCGGATGCCGAAGCTGCTGATGAGCGAAAAGAGTTGGAAACAGAGTTGGTAAAGTTGGACACGGAACTAGACGAGCTTCGAAAAGGACCATTCGATGCCGATGGTGAATTCATACGGAGCTTGCCAGAGAAGGAGCGAACCGCCGCTCTTGAAGTTATACGAAAATTTGAGGCTGAACATGGCAAAGCCGGTGACGAGACTGGTCTGGAGCAAATGTTCGACAAGGAACTGGATGATATGATTAAAGAAGAATTCGAGCAGATGGCGAAAGAAGAGGAAGATATATTCGATCCCACGAAGCCTGCAGATTCCGATTCGCCCAAAGATGAATTATCATCTATGCATTCTTACGAACTTCGATTTCACAAACAGCTTGAACTACATCTGGACGGTTCAAATAAAGGAAATGCCAAAGAACTTTGGAAATGGTATCAACGATGTAGAGATTCGATTCCATCTTTTCTACGGACTTTAGAACCGGAGACATGCCAGCTCCTGTGGAATATACAGCTTCAATCACCTGCCACTCGAATGGCTCACATACGAACGCTTGTCGAAGATTTCAATTCGGTCGGAAAGAAGCTTTTACCTGATCAAGTTCTTCAATATATTGATGTGTTGCATGACGGAGGCGACATCGAAGGGGCGCTCCAACTTTGGGAAGAATCGCAGGCTCTTATCGGCAAAGGCGAGGGTGATATCGATGCCTATTGGAGTACAGGTGTCCGGCTATTTGCGGCGCATGGCGATCCACAGAGAGCTCAAGACATTGCTTTTGCCTTCTTGACAAGTGATGGAAGCCGACATGCACGTATACTTATCCCAATAGCTACAGCATGGACGAAGCAAGCTGATTCACAAGCTGCCACCAAAGCATGGGCTATTTACCTTCAGCTCAAGACTTTGTTGGGCTCCGATATGAAAATGGAAGACTACGATATACTAAGTACCTCTTTTTTGAACGACGGCAAAATCAACCTAGCCGTTGCCGTTTTCAAAGATATGATGATAACAGGAAAAGATCCGGCAAGTGATTCAACCGCGATTTTCCAAAGAGCTATTGGTCTTACGGGCAGTTTACGACAATCGAACATCAAGGAAGAAGTTGTCAACAAAATATCCCTTTCTGCTCTTACTTTCCTACCCCGTCGGTTTCAGAATAAATTCTTCTACGCAAGCTGGATGAAGAAGCTTATTGGCATGGGTGAAGTCGATTCTGCCGCAGCTGTTGTCGAGCTCATGTTTGAAAGAGGTGTGAGACCGGATGCAATTCATTTGAACGGTATAATTGGAGGTTGGCTCCGAAATGGGAGTCCTTTGGCTAGAGAAAAAGCCGAACAGCTCGGCTGGTCAATGATACAACACCGAATTGATCTTGTGTGGAGTAGGATGCAACATTCAGCGGAGTCGGCACAGCCTTCTGTCCCAGAGCTCCCATCTGATATTCGTGTGCCGAAATTTTTAAGGCGAAAAATTCGGCCTGCAAATATTGAGACATTCTCGATTTTGCTTCTCCATTACACTCGTCGCGGGGATGATGACATGGTCAAGTATTTGAATAAATGTCTAGGCGATGCTCAAATTCGACCCAACTCCTATTATATGAATCATCTGTTATATGCCGACCTTCGCAAACAGAGAATCCACAGTCTTTGGGAGAAGTTTCAACTATTGGCTAAACAAACGGCCCCTGACCTAGAGACTTTTGCATGTCTCTGGGACTGCGGCAAACTTCAATATGATCGATTCCGAACAGCATACGCCACAAAGTTCCCTGAAGTTCGTCAGCTGTTTGCGATTATGATGCGGTGGTACTCTACTCTCGATGCTCGAAGGACAACTGTCACTCAAGAGGAATTTTCAAGAGACCTCTACGACCAAATCATCCTCTGTTTCTGTCTCTCGAAAGACTTGTGTGGCACTCTAGTTGCACTTTACGTATTGAGGGACCTCTTTAAAATATACCCAGACGAGAGCACGGCCCGCATGCTGATATTGCAAATTGCTCGAATAGCTGGAAACATCAACATCGATGATAAGGTCGGCCCTCCAGGTACATCAAGGCGATCTCGAGTCCGAGCACGACGACGTCTCTCTACCACACCACAGGCAAAAGAGAACATAGAACAAATCAAAAATATACTCGCCGCTCTCCAAACTAAAAAGGCATCCTTACTCCAAGCACAGGGGATCGATGTCGAGCATCTTGATGAAGAAGACCGAAAACAATACCAAATAGAGATTCTGAGCGAACTTCTTGTCATGGTGATCGAGCGCACTGTTGCTGTCCCCGCTGGTTCGGATCTGGACGTGAAAGCTCAAATTGTCGCTGCTATGCAGGAGATGGCAGTCCCAGATTTGGCGATACGATTTAACCATGAATCACTTCAGTGATTTTTCGTTCGCGGATGGTTTATATTCAAATGTATATTATTTTAGAATACCTCTCTTCTAGATCTGATAATACAGAAAGCAGACTTTATTCAAGGATAAAAGAACCATGCAATAATTTCCATGTAATAACACCGCTACAAACGCCGTAATGCCACATATCAGACTCCCAAGAAGTTTTTTCACACATCGAGGAAAGAAATAAAAGGAATCCCATTACATATAAACGTCTATTTCTTGCCCTTCTTCTTTTTCTTGACGCTGCTCGTTCCACTGTTTACTTTTGGTACTTCAGCCTCCACCAACACACCATCATCATCACTGCCTGCCGTTACTGAAGAGGCCGCCGGTGCAGCAGCTGGTTCAGTCTTTACCGGCGTAGCTGGTGCTGCAGCCACAGGAGTAGCAGTCGTAGTGGTACCCTTCTCAGCATCCAACTCCTTCATAAACCCCTCCTGTATCTCTGCTCTCCGTCTCGTCCACCATTCCACCTCCTCGCCGACCTTAGACTGATACTCGTCTATCCTTTGACGGAAGAGGTTGTTCTGATCCATTTCACGCGCGGATTGGAAGATCACTTGTCCCCAGTTTGGGGCGTAAGCGTTTGCCTGCACCTCGCTATTAACATCTCCCTTCCATGGCTTAAGGGTTGAAGGGAAACTAACCTCATTCACGACATCACGCACTTCCTCTTCCATCTCCTTCTCCGCCCTCAGAAATCGCTGCCACAAATCATCACCCACACTACCTCTCTGCAACAACAAGGACAAAGCCTGTTTCTGGTCTCGAATGGCAATGACTCGCTTTATATCTTCTGCGGCGCGACGCAAAAGTGCGGCTTTGAGGACTGTTTCTGGCACGGTGGCTGTCTTCTTTTCTTTTCCCCCTGCTGTTGCTGTTGGTTGCTCAAGGTGTAGAAGGGAAAAATAGATGTCTCGTTGGAGGTGGGATGGGAACCATGGTGCGAGGGACAGAGCTCTTGCTGTTTCTGTGTCAGTCGATTCGCGCTACGGCTATGCGCAAGTAAACCAGGGAGGAGATATGTACCTGATTTTCTTTTGCGGTAGAGAGACGAGAAGGTCGCGAGAGAACCGATTAAAATGCCTAGATAGGCGAAGGGTATCGCGAGGCTGACCCAGTCAACCATTTCGGATGCTGGCTTTCGTATGTAGATTACTTTTCTTCTCAATCAGTAAGTGTATGTGTAGCGATGCGCACGATTTAAGTTGTATAAGGGTATGTAGTATGCGTGGTGTTAAAGCTGAGGGTGTGGAATGGATATGGGATTACTGGTCCCCTATGCTGATCAGCGGAGTGTTCTGGTATTCCTATTGGCTGATGTTCGGGAAAGGCCAGGCTGGTTCTTCCGAGTATGAACCCTAACCCTGTACAACCCTAATCGACGTTCTTTTCATGTTTAATGCCCAATTTCAGTTCATTTATAACACTATCATATTACAATACATCTAAAGCAACGCTTCAAGCACCAAACGAGATCAACAAACAGCAATAACAAAACAAGAATGCAACCATGTCCCTCCCAAGTATAGTAGTAGTAATGCCAAATGTACAATAGAATAAGATAGTTTCTCGAGAATCTCAAATAACCGGATAAAGTATAAATCGAATCGAAGTAAAAGCAAGATCATAGGTTGTGCGGTGCTATTACTCCCCTCGAAGTCAACTGCTCCTTCGTAGGCTGACTCATGGACATGAATTCCTGGTTCTGCTGCATATCCTGAAACACATCATTGAATTCTTCCTGCAGTGAGACTGCAACTTTGGTTCTGTCCCATTCTCCGCGCTTCTTCCAGAGACAGTCCATTAGGTGCGTGTTGATTTGCTCTAGCTGTTCAACTGTGCATCCACTTGTCCGTAGTGTCAATTCTGTACGAAGTTTGTCGATGTAGCCGTGGTCAATGATAAGGCGCGGTAATTGTTCTTCGTTGTTCAAGAGAGATTTGATATCCGCTGGTGGCGCGGATTGTCTTGGAGCAGTGCTTGGTCGTTGAAGACCGCGTGATTGACTTCCGTTCATATGACTGTTCTGAGAGTACGGGTAATCTGACTAGGGTTAGTATATTCCATGAAGTGGGTGGGGAAAGGAAGCTCACCCTGCTGCGTATCGGGAAGATGCTCTTCTTGAGAAATACGGTCAGGATATGAAGTCAAGTCAGGGTAATCCACGCGTGGCCCGCTTCCAGCGACAGGACTTTGTGTATGTAATTGTGGACCAGTTGACTGATCCGTCTTCTTGTCAGAGGTCGTTTGTGTAGTGGAAGCATCGTTACTATAGTCATTTGGCTGGGATCCAGGAGCCATCGGGGTCATTGGCGCCTTTTGCGATAAACTCGAAATGCCAGATTCTCTCCTGATTTGAAGCGAAGGTGCAGTATTTGACAGTGGGTGTTTTGGCTGTGCAGACTGGCCAAAAGAACTGTTCGCTGTAAGGCGACCAGAGAAATCTAGCTCGTCTGAATTCGTCATCAGTGTATCACCATCCTCACCGCGAGACTGGTCGCTCTTCGAAGTATCATGTTGATTGAGGTCATCACCGCTACCGCCATGATGTCCATTGCTTGCAGAAATAACGTTTGAAAGACGAGAAGGTGTTGTTGGTCTAGCTCCATTGACAAAAGGTTGGCCCAACACGATCGGCCCCGAGGAAAGACTGGAGTCAGTGTTACCATGTGGTACATTGCTATTCGGTGGAGGCATGTCAGCTGAAGGGTTGGTCTTTTTAGCACGCTCAAGAGCTTCCTTCTCACGTTCCATCTCTCGGTTGTAAACAGCCTCACACTCTGCTACAAGGGCGGGATCTGTTTGTTCAATACCACCAATGTCCACTTCAACATTTGTCAAGAGTTCGTTAGCGCGTAAAAGACGCTCCTGATCACCCAAAGTGCGAGCATCCTTGGCGATTCTCTTGATATCGGCCAAGAAATCCTTTGGCCGCTTGTAGTAACCGTTAGATAAACGCTTTTCGATCGTCACGATTTCCAAGTTGTAGAAGAATCTACCAGTTGCAGTCTCTCTCAAACCGGGAACTCCGTGCTTATCCTGAGCTTTCTCAAAGGGCCGGAAGACCGTTTGTTGTTCCAATGGCAGGTCGCTCGTAAGGATGGAGGGGTCATCCTCCTCGAACAAGTAGCGAATCTGGGAATCATCAATCACACCAGTCCTAAATCGCTTGTACTTTTTGATCTGGTCCATGATAGGCTGAATCCTGATTTTCAAAAGATTCAAGGTTTGGCGATCTTTTCTCTTCTGTGCTTTCTGTTGCTCCTTGCTCAGAGGGGGTGCTGGCTTTGGCGGTGGAGGAGGTGCGACTTCAAGGGTTTCTAACCTTCTCTTCTTCCGATTCTCTGGGTCAGGGAAATCCAATGGCGAAGTCTTTAGATAGTCTGCTATCCTGCCGAAATACTCATATCGGGCAGGCTGACCTGGTGGTGGAAGGGTATAGAGGTTCTTTTGTGAGTAGCCAAAGAGGGACTTCAACATTGTTGGATCGTGAGAATCTTCACTGTCTTCAAGTACTCCAAGGAGCAGAACTGGATCAGTCGGAGGTATTGAACGAAGAAGGCCATTGAAAGTGGACACCACTACCGGGCCTACAGTATCGTACCACGTTTGCACGTTGGGGATGTAAATGACGCTTGGTTTGTGACGCTTGACTTCGGCAAAGAGTTGAACAACGGTAGCTTCGGGAGATCTGGTAGAGTCACTAAGTAGAGTTGGAAGATCAAAAGACTGAACATGAAGACCCTCGAAATGATGAAGAACAGCACCAGCGAGGTACTGCTGCCCCATTCCTTGCGGGCCTCGAATGAGAAGGCGAGGTCTGAATATGCGAGAAGTTTCGAATTCTTGGTGCATTTGCTCCCTCTTGAAACTTGCTCCACCACGTGGCTCTTCAAACTCTGCCTCCTCCAGAGCTGTCAGCCGTTTTGATTGAGGAAGAATGTTGGCAAGAATATTCTTGATCTCTACGAAGCGATCACGCAGCAAGGGCTCCACACTTTTGGGTAATGGCGTAGCTCCTGATGACGTGGATCTTTCTGATGACGGGACAATCTTCTTGATAGAGATCATGAAATCCTTAGGCGTGACTTCAATCGTCTTCGGGTCAATGAGCAACTTTTGGCTAGATTTGTAGATCTGTGGATACCGTCTCTGTACTGCATTGAGAGCAGATTCCGTGCAGAGAGCACGAAGATCGGCACCACCGTAGCCCTTAGTCAACTCCGCCAATTCGTCCTTGATGGGTTCTGGCAAAGGTGGATCCCAGTTCCTTGTATGAATGTCTAGAATAGCACGTCGGCCGTCCTTGTTCGGTAAGGGAAAGTAAAACTCGCGATCGAATCGACCAGGGCGACGCAAAGCAGGATCAATTGAGTCCGGCCGATTGGTCGCTCCGATAACGATAACCTGACCTCTACCATCCATACCATCCATCAAAGCCAACAGAGTGGAAACGATAGATGCATGAATCTGCTCTTGCTTGCTTGACCTCACGGGTGCAAGTCCTATGTCCAGTCAGTAAGAACAAGCAAAACGCCAAGTACTAAAAGCACATACCATCGATTTCGTCGAAGAAAATAATACTTGGCTGGGTCTTGCGAGCTTCTTCAAAGAGCAGCCGTAACTGTCTTTCGGCTTCACCAACCCATTTACTCAGAGCATCGGCACCCTTTCTCATGTAGAACGTGACCTTTCGTCCTTCGGAACTGACACTCGACGCGAGAGCACGCGCCATCAATGTCTTACCGGTGCCCGGGGGTCCGTGAAACAAGACTCCACGCGGCGGCACGATGTGAAAGCGCTGGAAGATTTCGGGGTACAGCAGAGGCAAGGCTACCATTTCTTTCAGCTGGTCAATATGACCTTGTAAACCACCAACGCTATCAAAGTTGACGTTCGGATCGATACCCAAAGGATCGGCGTCGGCCAGGGCTTGTTTATCCTTGACCTTTCCAAAATTGGCTGGAGTTCCTGAAAGAGCTGGAGCAGCGGCTTCTGCATTGTGAGCTTGAGCAGGTGGCAATGCGCTGCCTCCAAGACCCGGTGCTAATGCTCCTGGTACTATTGGACCACCTTTCAGCTGCATAACTTCATCGTCACTACTATCGCTGTCGGCATTTGCAGTGGCTCCTGGGGCGCCAGGAGGTCCCAAAATGGCAGCAGGCCCACCGCCACCAAAGGGTCCCGAAGTTGAAAAGAGAGTGCGTTGCCAGGCTCCGGTTGCACCACGTCCACGACGAGAAGGAGACTCATTTGCTGCAAGTTCACCCTCTTCTTCTTCAATGGGTAGGATCAAGTCTGGTCGTATGAGACGATAATCAACGTCCTTTCTACTACGACGAGGTTTATCTTCATAGGTGATAGTTTCGATGTTCCTCCGGCGGCGACGTGAGGGCTGCAAGTCTTGGAGTTCCTCTGCTAGCTCTTCCGCCTCATCAACGTACACTTCAGAGTCACGTCCGCGAGATTGAGATTTTCGGGCACGCAGTCCAGGTCGCCTACCACTGCTGCTATTGTCGTCTTGTGCGGCTTGCTCCTTGTGCGGTGAAGCATTCGAGCCAGACTCAATCAAGTCATCATCCTCGGACTCTTCTTCGCCTGGTTCGAAATCAGAACTGTCATCTTTATTACGTTGAGATGAGCGTAGCGGTTTTTTGCGGCTGCGCCTGCCTCTGGAGCCATCATCTGCTTGCGAATCTGGTTCGTGAGCTGGAGACTGTTGACTTGGCCTGTTTCTCCTCCGTGTAACCGGCCCTTCGTCTTCGTCATCCTCATCCTCACCTTGCGCATCTGGTACTTCATTGTCGGATTCCGGAATAACACCACCCTCGGCCATTTCCACGTCGGCATTCTCCGCGTCTTTCGGAACGTCCTCATCATAGTCATTCTGATGATCACTTTCTAGAACCTCCAACTGAGATTGCTTTGTTTCAGCACATTCATCGATAGATTTGACATTATTCGGGCTGTCTTCATCTTCCTCTTCAATTGCAGCCGCGCTTGCCACAGTCTTCGAGGCGCGACGTGTGTTGCGAGGTCCATTAGCTGCGGCAATAATACCCTCTTCAATGGTTTCCACATGCCGTCCCGAATTGGTCAATGCATAAATGTCTTCGGAGGGATCACGGTTATGACGGGTGCTACGTCTGGTCCGTTGATTCTCGTCGAGGGTCGCTTGTTTCTTAGCAGCCTTGCCGAGTTTGAGTGTAATCACGTTCCTTCGGATTTTGGGAGCATGCTTTGTACCCTCTTCCTCCTCCTCTTCTTCTTCCTCCTCCTCCGATTGTTCCTCGTCGTCGGAATCCTCCTTGTACAATGGACGATTCTTAACAGCCTTTCGACGCCTGAGACCTCTAGCATTCTTCTCGACATTGCCATCTTCTTCTGATGATTCCTCATAGGACAGTTCATCGTCTTCACTTAGAAGATCATCATCTGAAACAATATCATCGTCGGAGTCACGCCGTCGACGTTTCTTGGCAGGCTTTGATTGCTTTTTCGACTTGCGCGACGATCTCGATGGTCGTGCGGCGCGATCGTCGTAATCATCATCGTCCGAGTCCGATTTGTTGACTATCTCTTCGAGAGAGCGTTTTGATGAGAAGCGAGCCATCGTGCTTGATGTGTATGCTCCTTCACCTAAGTCGCGTATCGAAGACCGGATAGCATAAAGTGTGCACGACTGGTGACCTTGAAAATCGAGTAAAATAGTGATATGTCACAAATATTGAAGCTCTAAGCGATCATGGCATGGCAATAGGATCGTAATGTGGAACGAAGCGTTCCGGTTGTCGAATCGAGTATCTATGAATATGAATGCGCTTTAGAATAATAAGAAACCATGTTCAAAAAATGGGGTACAAGCATTTCGTAGGAGCTGTCAAGTTGTCCTAGAGAGCTGATACTGAAGCCAGTCGGGAGCAACAGGCGGGTACGCGAAAGACAGGAAACATCCGCATCCGAAACATATCGCACACTGCGGATTGGGAGTTACTTACCGACTTGAATTATTGCGGCTTCGGAAATGAATTGAGTTTGATACACTGACAAAGCCAGGGATCCTAAAAACCAACCCACGCAACTGAGGACAATAGTAAAGGGAGATTGAATGAATGAATGGCGGCTGGGGCAGGACACGGGCCACATCGCGTGCACTAGCCACACTGCATTCTGGCTTAGCACACTTCTCGGCACAACAGCCGCGCTATGCACCGCCGCAGTTATGCTTGATCGAGCACTAGCGCGGCAGAATGTTGTCGGTGCCTGGGAAATAAGGCTGCCAAGTTGCTGTTCATGATACAACCACAATGCTGCCCTAAAAAGTAATTCGTCTCATATCGCCAGGTATTGTCCGGCAATTGCAATTGAACAGGCAGTGGGATATTGCAAATACCGGATCATATATTTCCGTAAACATGACGGCTACTGTAACCCCCTTAGTCGGGCTATATCCCGTCCAGGGAGAAGAAGAAGAAAGATGGCATTCAAGCAACCCCGCATGAGCAATGCAAATAAATATTTAGAAAGGTAAAGTCCTGGCGGCTATCACATTCAAAGTGTTGTGGTTCTTCCCCACCATCTCGACCGCGTCTATCCCAACCCAATCCAAGCGCCGGACAAATCACGTGCTTGCTGCTGCTGCTTCTTCTTCTAACCTTAGACTGGAGTACGTACATCAACATCTATAGCGATTAACAAGAGGATTTCTACAGCCATGTTCGCACGAAAAATTCCTCTTTTCAGGATAACACGCGAATCCGGCGTGTCAGTCTCATCAAAATCATCGCAATTCTGCCGTCGAGGATTCACATCATCGCTCCGACGATCTCAACAGCCACTATCACAGCAGTCACAAAAAGCAGGAAAACCAGAAAGCAACACATTCAAAGAAGGAGTCCGTATATTTTAACCCCATCACTCCCGTAAAAATGCTGATCGTAAGGCAGATGTCAGCATACCGCCCCTTCGGCGCCCCCTTCCTCAAAGTCTTTCTGGGCGCTATTTTCACGTATCAAGTTATTCACTATGTATGGATGAGACTCGAGACGAGTGAGAAGAAACTTTTGAAAAATGGTTAGTTTATTATTCTCTGTTCTTTATAGAGAGGATTTCTGATACGTTTTTGGTAAATAGAAGAGATTAAAGAGTTGGAGAAGGAGGCTAAGATGTTGGCTGCTAATGCAAAGTCTTGATCTGCATGGTAAAATAAGGATATGTGTGAATTTTATGTTGGCTCTTGTACGAATAGCAGGTTATAAGGAGGGGAGGGGGAATGATTTCATAGCGCATTCTCAGAGTGCTCGAATTGATGCCATCCTACAAAACATACGATAAAGCTTGAAGGAAAAGCCTCAACATGAAAGATAAACTACAAATATCCCAATCCTGCGCCACTTACACTCTCCAAGTCAGATCTAATCTCCCACTCATCCGCGCCAACTCTACCCGCAATCTCCAACTTCCGTGATCGGCTCAAATCCAACCATCTCATCAACAACTTTCCATCAATAATGCCTCGTCCAACAACACCATCACTCTCCACAGCTCGGTAGGCGCGCGGATTAAGCCCACAAGAGTGTTCAAGAGTGTTACTTAACTGTGACTGCATTGCTGATAGTCGTCGATATGATTCCTCTGATAGAGACGTGACGAGCGCCATAGATCCGGACTGCGTGGTTATAAGGGCTTGGTGTAAGGGGGTGTAGGAGTCTATGTCCATTGAGTTGGAAGACATGATAGCTATTTCTGAGGAAACGGCGGTGCGCGGGAGGAGTGTGATGGTGGATGCGAAGTGACCCATGTGGAATTTGCAGCGGTTGAGTAGGCGGTCGCCATTTGATGATTTGGGGTCTGTTCCATATCGTCAGTGTGGCGATTTCATAGATGAAAAGAAGCTTCGTACCTTCTGGGTCATATTGAAGAACATTGAGATTGCAGTCACTGTCTGCGACAAGGATGTAAAGCTTCTTGCCGTCAGGCAGAAAGTCGGCCGTTACGACTTCCAGTTCATCCAAGTCTTTGCCAAAGAGCGTCATTTTGTATGGTTCCTCCTATATTGCCAGAAACGAGTTAGCGCAGTTTCTTTCATCGGGGATAGTAGAGGATTACCGAGTATCCAGTGAACCACAACCCCTTTAATGCATCTCCAATAAGACACATGCCTGTTCCCTTCAATTCCTTGATGACACTGACGTAGCATTGCACATCAATAAACGCTACAGGCAACAGGCTACCATCATCCTTCAACCCTCGCACCATACACTTTTGCCCTTGCGCAACAATCATAAATCCTTGGCCTCCAATTCCAGACACTGAGGTCACAGCACCTCTAATCGATTCTTCGCCAATGAGCTTCAGTTTGAGGTTCTTTCCCGGTTCATCCGGGTCAGGGACGACATCAATTACATCAAAGACGTATAGATTCCCTCTGGCTGCAATATCCTCGCCCTTGGCGTACGTAGTAGCTACGACGATCATATCTTTTCGCTTACCGGTTTTTTCGGATATTTCAAGGTTAATGTTTTCGACGGCCGTGATGCGTTCTGCAAGGCCAAAAGTATAACTATGCCAGTGTTAGATACTGATATTTGGTTAACAAATTTATAGACTTACCTGTCGATTACTTTCCACGTACTTGGATTGAGCAGCCTGATAGAGCCATGTGCGACTTTGGGTGGTAGAGATATCTCTGCTAACCTATCAGATACATCGCAAAAATCTCAGGAAACATGTCAATCACTAACCTTCAGTTGCCCATTCAGGATGTAATTCGTCGTCATCAGGCAGTTTGAAAGCTTGCTCGTGTGTCGTACCAACAACATATGTCCCCGATGCAGTAGAATAAGCCAGATGATCAACCTGTTCATTCAGAGGAATCCTGCGAATTGGCCAAGAAAAGTCGAGTTGTGTATTTTCATATAACTGGCAAGTTCGAACAACACCCTATTCATCATCAGTATCTTGAGGTCGAACATAAAAGGAAGGAAATACCTCGTTGTCGACATATACAAGACCTCTTTCGCAACCAACACTGTTAAAGCCACTGATACCACGGATGAATTCGCTATGGATCCTTTGCACATGAGGCAGGCTTTTTGATGTCCTGACAATCAAGCTGGGAGATGCCCCAGACATAAAGACTACTGAATAACCACCTATGTCTGACAGATGACGGAGTCCTGGCGTTCTTTGTTGTGAAGCAGATGCTGCCGCTTCCAGTGGTACCTTAGGTAAGAAATAATTTGATTCTTTTATGTACTTCAGGTCACCACCGCTACTTTCTTCGTTGCTTTTATCGCGAAATGGCTTGTAGATAATAAGATCGTCGGTAGTGGTTCGTATCTACTCAGATTAAACAAAGTACATATGATAAAGGAGGGATCACATACAACCAGATAAGGAGACATCTTTGGTAGTTCACCCAAGTCTGCAACCAGAATCTCTGCGATGGTTTCGCGAGAGTTGAGACGCCTGGTAGGCGGTTCTGATGAAAGAGTGGACGATACGTAATCCACTCCTTCTGTCACAGAAATAACTTCCATAGAGGGTAGACGGAACATCTGAGAGTTGTTAGTAAACTACACGACCATGTATGGATTGCACTCACAAATAATCTACACTCTTGATTAAGCAAGAACATGTATGTAGTCTCCATCGTGTTGCCTTCTTCGAAGACGTTGTGTTTATCCGTGTACAGACATCCGCAGAGCCAACTCTGTGAAAATACAGGCTCGGGTTTAGTCAACTCATCCAGATCGCCGCTTTCATCAGAGTGAAGGAGAAGAACAGACGAGTCGTCTCTGATAATAAGGAGATATGGGTCTGCAAAACTAGCACTAACTGCGAATCGCTCATCGCCCTCGTCCTCATCCCAGATAGGATATATTTGAGCCATACAGAGATCTAGCAACAAAACGATGTCAATAAAGGCCAAATACTGCTTCTCTAATTACTTACTCATGTCGTATATTCTCACTTCGCCTGTCAGCACCTGCACAACGCGACTATGTCCAGCAAGAGTACCAATATCAATGGTAGGATCTCCATTCGGATTGACATCAGAAGCATTGATTAGCTCTAGGTTGCCTTCATTAAATGTATAGACGACCGTTTCCTCATTCTCTGGATGTTTTGCCTTGGAAACAATAACATAAGATGTGCGTTCTTCGTCTGAACTGGCATGTCCAGATTTTTTGTTGCTCGTATGTATGTTCCAGACAGAGTCAGCGGGTTCGCCGTCTAAAGTAAAAAAATCATCTAGATGAAGTGTGCGTTGCAGCAGAGCAACTCCCCCACCTCTGCCAGAACCGTAAGCTGCAGCAAGCTCCAAGTCACTCACGCTCTGTTGAACGTCTTCTGCACTGGCCTCTCCGCTAGCAGATTTTCCTACTGCGACGGCACGTAAAGGCCCTAAACTAAGGATTTTATCAATCACTCTAAAAGTGTAAGTTTCAGAGGCTTTGCCATTCGACACGGCTTTATTGACAGCTTCTTTCGGCGCAGAAGAATATAGGTCGTCACCGTAAATGTCGTCATCCTCTTCGTCGTTCATTTCCTCATCAGAATGATCTCTGGCATCATTCTTGCTCTTCTTTGAGACTGTCGATGGAACATAACAATCAAGAAGAACAGAATCCGCATCTTCACTTCCAATGAACACCTTCCCGGCGCCGAGAGCAACGGCACATGAAGCGGCAGCACTGACAACATCACCTCCCGACACGGCAGGTATCGGAGATACAACGAACCCAGAGACTGATCTTCCATCTATCTTGAAGTGGATCAAAACTAGCTCGCCTGTTGATAGCGTGAGAAGTATATCGCCGCTCTCGTTGTTGATAACCTCCACTACTGAACCTTCTAATCGAAGCCCCAGATCAGATTGGTCTACCATAGGAAATGCTGAAACCTGCTTAGCAAATTCATTGACTGCCACTGCAGTAGCCTTTCCAGATTGGTCAATATGTATCAACTCGTTGGGTCCAATGAGCAAAGCACCACCGACAGGAGCGGGGAGAGCCATGATGTGTGTTAAGTCGCTTGGTAATTTCGCTATAGACAACAGAGGCGTAGAAGCACGCTGTTCCAAATCTAGCGTAAACACAGAATATATAACGACATCTTTCCGTTCTTCCAGCAAAGCTGCTGAGGTGGCAATAGGCGAATAGAGAATACCAAATGTAGGCTCTCGATATTCATGCAAAAATGTCAGCCCGATAGGGTGGATCAGCGTCGGGTCCAAAGCGGTCAAAGGCAGAACAAACGAAGCAGCATAAGGAGTCTGGTGACTCAAATCACCCTCCGTCTTCTTGCTGTCTGTGGAGGGCTTTTGGTTCTCTCCCTGTGCAGTGAAGTCATCCATATCCATATCAGGGTCGTATTCGTCCATGACCAAGTCATCGCCAGCCTGGTGGAATGGCAGAATAGCAAGATTCCGCACCCCGAAATTGAGCAGAGCACACCGACTACTGGGATCCACGGTGAGATGACTATCACACTGGCTGAGGTCAGGCACCCAGGGGCTGAGAGCGATATCCTCTTTTTCATAGTAGTGAATTGACACAGTCGAAATACTCTGTGTCTCGGGATTCCACTCAATCAGACTGAGTTTCGCATTTCTGAATGACAAGAGAAGGGCGTCTCCCCCACTCCTTGATTCGAGGATCTTGACGGGAGATATATCAGTCACCGTTCCATAGAGATCATATTCTGCGTGCAAATGCAACTTTGTATTTTGACTTTGGACATTATCACCCGCCTGTTGGCCATTGTCCCGTAATGAATTGGTGGACGTGTCAGTGATCAAAGTGTAGATCTGAAGAAGAGATGTCTTGACGATAATAAGGTTTTTGGCCGTGGCTGAAGTGAAGGCAGAGGAAACAGCATGCGTCACTCCCGAAGGAGGCAGCACTTCAGTATAACATTGCATTATCGGGCTGTTTGAAGTGGTTCAAAGCTTTAAATGGACGTTCATACGCTAGACATAATGCGATGCGATTCAATGTAGCCAGCAATTGAAGAACTCAATTTTGAAATCTGCCAACAATCGCTAATGGTATTTCTAATCAGCGAATCCGGATATCGCCTGTTTCATGTATTCGTGCAAAGCTACAGCTCCTGCTTCTGATGAGGATGGTGGATGTTGAAATGATTGTCCAATAAAACAGCGATCACTTTGTTTGTATTGGTTTTCTTTACGGAGAGCTCCCGTTCCTACGGCGAACGACAAGTCGCATGAATGCGGATGCTGTATGCGTACTGTCATTACACTCATCGTATTTGTTCGATCTACCATAAAATTCAGAGCTTCGTGTCGTCTCTCAATTGTACTTGTGCGAGCGTACTTTATTACTTAATATGATCAAACCATAGCTGAGGATAGGTCTAAGGCTTATTTTATTATTCCTCTAGAACGATGTACCAGTTCGTCCATCTGGGGATGTTAGCTGGATCATATATCCCTACATGTAAATATATAGTCCGAAGCTTGATATGTATTGCCGCATCATAATGACTTTAAAGCATTTACAGGTATATGCCAGTTTTGATTCCCAGCGCCTAGAAAGATATTTAGGTAGTAATCAATAGGCGACAAGTTCAGAAGAGAAAAAGGCCCAAGGGCTCTCTATTCTGTAGTGATATTTATTGTACGGATGTTTACAAGGCTTTGTGAAAGCCAGGCAGGCATTACATCATCACTTCGCTCCCATCGACTAACTGGAAGTTTCACATTTGCAACACCAGTCAATCTTCCAATCCTTTAATACTTCAATCCAAATGGGTCGATGACTTACGCGTTCTTTTTATAGTATTTCGATCGGTTGACTACCGACCAGCATGAAATTATGGCCGGCATACAATCTTCACTAATATGGATCGTCTATGCGATCGTTGTAGCATGCCTGCTCGCCGTTGCCTCCATCTTCATATACATCTACCAAACACCTCGAGATCGATCGCCACTTGTGACCATAGTTTCAATCATCACAATCACAACTCTCCTCGCAACTGTGCTATTACAACCCGTCGATATCGCTCTCGTATCGTCGACCACTTCCTCCAAGCTCGGCCGCCGGAAAGACTGGGCTTCACAGGATGAGGTGGATAAAATAGTCTTTTCGCTCAGGGTAGTGTATTATCTACTCTACTCCTTGGATGCGGTGCTATGTTTATTGGTGGTACCATTCACCTACTTTTGGTATGAGGAATACGATGAAGTTGCGGTGCAGGATGGAGAACAGACATTCGGAAAACGGCTTTGGGGCGCTTTTAGGTATACCATTGCTTTCGTTTTTCTCGCTGTGATGTTATTCCTTGCCGGGTTTTTTATCCCCATTAGAGGTATATCCCAGGACAAGGATTTGGATTTCTTCAAGAAGCTGTTGACCGAGAATCGTGAGTTGAATTTCCAAGGCAGCCTGCCGGAACCTTGTGCTAACCCAGGCAGATGGTGAGAGAGCACTTACCTTCGCATTGGGTATTCTCCTTACACTGGGGACGGTCCTTTACGTCCTATATACCTCAGTTGGCTTCGCATTCCTTCCCATCACGCTTATCAAAACCGCGCCGTCAATCTCCAATCCAACACTCAGAGCAAACACTGCATCGCAACTCGAGAGTAACCGCGAACGCCAGCGCCAGCTCAATGCCCGGTGTGGAGGAGACCCAGATCAGTTATCGTCGAAAGACCGCAGGGAACTAGATGGCCTAGTGCGAGAAGAAAGAACTCTTATCAGGAGACAACGCTTGATCGAAGAAGCACAGGGCGAAGGACGCAGTTGGTTGATTCGGACCTGGTTCAAGCTCGAGGCAGTATTTCGACCTTTTAAGCTCCTAGGAGGAATTCTGCTGCTCCTCGTTGCGATATTTATCTGGGTCTCTATGCTCCTCACAGCAATCGATAAGGCCAAAAACTCAGTGTGCAAGTATAACTGCGGATACATTCTAGGGCATATCAACGTCTTTAATCCCGTTAACTGGATTTTTGTACGTTCTGCACGTGTCTTTCCTGTAGACTACGTTCTCTTCGCATTGATCGTCTTGCTGTTTTTTAGCAGTTCTGTCGTTGGTATTGCGACTGTTGGCATTCGATTTCTCTGGATTAGAATCTTTCAAATCCGCAAGGGCCATACTTCACCGCAGGCGTTATTACTGGCAACTGTGATGTTGACATTGATCACTATTGCCCTCAACTATTCTATGTCAATGATCGTCGCCCCTCAATACGCAACATTTGGACCACAGACATTCTGCGATAAACCAACCTACCATCCCGGCATCCAACCCGACTGCTCTGATGACAAGGACAAGGATCTCATCAAGCCATGTACAGAACTAGCCGACAATCCAGCTGCAAAAGAAGTGTGCACCCCAAGTGTAGTCAGCACAATTTTCAATAGAGTCACCTTGAACTTACCTTATTTTGGCGTCATTATTTTCTGGGCTCAGTTCGCCTTTCTCGGTATGACTTTTTTCTTTCACATATATTCTTGGATGATGCTAACGGCGTTGAAACAGGCTTGTATCTGATCATCCTTGTAGCCTCATTGTTCCGTACACCGAAACTTGACGAGCATCAGATCGATGAAGATGCCGAGGAGGCCGAGGAGGAAGGATTACTTGCTAGTACGGGTCGGCGATTCAATGCGACGTGGCAGGATATAAGAGGCCAAGAAGACTCTACTTAGCTCGTGTTTTGATATGTTCTTTGACGACTTTCTGCGTTGATACTTCGGGTGTATCTACTGTTTATCGAAGCGCCTATATGATTTATGCTTGCTTAATCACAAAATAAGTAATACTACAGCATGGCTACGAAGGTCCCTCGAACTTTACAGCCTTATGCCCCGAATCCCCTTCACCGTCCATGTGCATCTCCCACCAACACCGAACACAAAACAATTGATCTCCTTCACAATCCAGACATTTCAATTTCACAGTATCGTAGCATATGCAACAGAAATCCGGCGTTTCGTCATTATTTCGTTTCGGTTGGTACCCAGGCTGAGTGTTTGGTGCTGATGGTAGGGAGAGTGCTGCTAGGCGGGATGATAGATCAGCCTCATCGCCATCAACGCTTGCTCTGGAAGGAGACTTGTTGCTAGCTTCTGTAGGTGATGCGGGAGGCGGGTTCTCCGCGATGTTTTTCAAGAGATTTTCAACATATTTCGCGGCTTCCGCTTCTTCTTCTTCTTCCTCGGAGTCGGATTTACCGTCGCTGCTGTCGATGTCTTGCAGGAAGTCGGGTATATTGTCTTCATTCCCCTTGTTGAGACTGGTTTTAGGTGAGATGCCGATGTTTGAAACAGAATCTGTGGTGGAAGTCTGTTGAATGAATCCGTATGCATTGCCGAGAAGCTCTCGTCTTTGACTCTCCTCGTTCCCAGATTGGCCACCTACACTAATCCCCGTATTCTCTGATATTTCATAATTGGTATTACCCAAACTCGAGAGCAAATCTTCAATAGCATCCCCGTCCAATAACGTTTCAGGCGCTATAATATCATCATCTGAAAACAATGACCCTGTCGATAAACTATCTAATTTCGAATTGGATGTCGCTCCAGGACCTAAAGTGCTGGAGTTTCCCAACCCTGCAAACGGGTCTAGAGGTGGTGTAGTGTTTAGGACCACATTTCTTTACATCTAACCCATCAGTAATCTGACCTCAATGCCGGTATGTCGGAAGATGGCGTACCTTTGACGTTCAAGTTGCACTGTAGACGGCTTCAGCGCATTTAGGCGTTCTAATAGGCGCTTATCCTCCTCGTGAGGGACGTCAGCCATATTGATGACCCACTATTCGAAGAGGTTGTCAAGTTGTTGTTGAGGTAGTTGAGGAAGACGGAGTTGACAGTTGCCCCACACAAGCTCTAACAAGCTATTTGAGCAGCGCCAGCGCGCTCTCAAATGCTTTGACAACATTTGCATCTAAAAAGATTGAGAATGCTTTCGTTTTGTCTGGTGTAGTTCTTCAAAAGAGGGAGCGTGACTTACAGTGTTCTTTCTTCTCTTCTAGCTCCCGCTCGGAATTCTGGACATGTTGCATTCGTGTCTGGAATCTGCCAACAGTCAGATATAATCTACCTCTGCGGTGAACTGTTGAACTACTGTACCTTTTATATGACCGATCCTCATCTCGAGAAACAGTGACTTGTGTCCATATCTCAAAGACCTACCCCCGGAATCCTATTAACCAAAGCAGACTAAGTAAGTGATACCGGTCAATTACCTTGAGCAATTCCACCGTCTGATGTTGAAGATCTTTGTCAAGCTGCTCATGTTCCTTTAATGCGCTGGAGAACATATCCAGGAGCTGATCCCAGTTACATTTCTGGAGATCTTCGGGCTGCAGGGATAGATCACCAAGTCCGCCTTTGGCAGCGGGTTGAGAGGGTTGCTTGGAAGTCATGTTGTATTTCTCTATCTGGAGATGCAGACAGCTGTAAGTAACGGAGTAGAGCACTTCCTTCAGTGACGGGGAATCGGACCTTGAGTTATCGAGATGTTGTGTGCAGTTGAGACTAAACAAAATTGGAAGAAGTCGAAATAATTTACGCTGTTTGTAAATAATTGTGTATCGGTACCGTATTCTGCGGGAGAGGGACATCTTCCCCGATGTCACAAGCTTCAAGTGAACTACCTCACCTACATCACATTTGACGAAGTAAATAGTCGTGAATACACAGACGCCCAATTCGACCCTGTCAAAGGAACTTAGTCTAAGCTTGTCGATATAAGCAAGCTCCTTTCTCCTCGAATTGAAACACCTGTCCAGTCAATCGCAAAATGTCGCTCGCAACAAAAAGATACATTTCAACGGCAACAAAAACGTCAAGATATCTGCTCCGTCCCATTTCCACAATCAGCAGACCCCAATCCAGCATCGATAACAATAAGATTACTTCCCAACTTCAAACTCACTCCCTAACGGTACCGCGCATCCCGGAATTATTCCCCCATCTACAACAACGGACCTTCACGACCTCTGCCGTCCTAAGTAAGAAGAAAGACAAAACAAAACGCAACGATGGTGCCGACTCCCCTACTGCATCGGCCGCAGCTGGAGGGGCAGGAGAAGCAGACCCATTTGATTTTACACAACTACAAACTGGTATCTCAGAGGCAATGACACGATTAAAAGAAGACCTACAAAAACTACGAACTGGTGGCGGCGGCAGACTCAACCCTGAAGTCATTGAGCAATTACGTGTCAATCTAGTCAAAGGAAGTAATGAGACGGTGCGACTGAGTGAGGTTGCGCAGGTGGTGCCCAAGGGCGGACGAGCTGTTGCTGTTATCGTTGGTGAAGAGGATGTACGTCCACTCGCTTCCCTTGTCAGAATTAATTCTATGAGTTTTGATTGAATAGCGATACTAATTCCGACCATGTACAGCTCATCAAACCAGTCAACTCCGCCATAATCTCCTCCAACCTCTCCCTCACCCCTCAATCCGACGCCCATAACCCCCTACAACTCAACGTGCCCATCCCACCACCAACCAAAGAATCACGCGACCAAGCCATAAAAGCGGCCAAGGGCGCAATGGACAAAGCTGCAAATGCAGTCCGAAGTGCACGCGCAGCCATCCACAAGAAGTTACAGGACATGCAGAAACGTAAAGAGGCTAGACCGGATGATATTCGCAAAGCGCATGATCAGATGGAGAAGTTGGTTGAGAAGGCACAGAAGGATGTCAAAGATACTTTTGAAGCTGCTAGGAAAGGGATGGAACAAGCCTAAAAGGATTAGGGAAAGGGTTTGTAAATCTAATGTACATTATACAAAACGAAAGAAAAACCACTGTTATACTACATCTTCAGACCCATGGGAGCAACTTAAGGCGTCGCCCGTTTGGCACGCTGCGCCGAAGCAAGCAACGATTGAAACTTGCCCATAAACTCCGCCTGCTTTCCCGTCATCCGATAAGTCTCGTTATTATAAAGCTGTCTCTGCACTTCATCCAAGACCGGATGACGCACAGTCCCCTTTTGCCATCCTTCGTAATCGCCGCGCACAATCTGTCCCATGAGAGCTTTCCTATCCTCATCCTTGATAGACGCAAAGCTCGTGTCTTCCGGTTCAATCAAATCGCCCTTGCGTTGGCTCAATTTATCGGCGCGGTCCTGTGCTAGCCGGGTGACTTCGGCCATAACGGTCTTCTTTTCTTCTTCGCTGCTAAAAAATACTCGTTCGCCTTCAAAGAGTCGCTTGGCTAGTTCCTGTGGCGAGACGTAGCCATGTCCGTAGCGACGACTCATCAGATTCAATCGTTCCATGACGGTACCAGTTGATCCGGTTGTCCCCGTAGGCAAAGAGGGCCAAGTATCCTTGAGCGCAGCCGCATCATAGGTCACGGGCGTGTACCGCACGGTCTTGGGCTTAGAAGCATTCTGCACTTCTTTGAACACAGCATCTAGCTCACTTTCGCGACCTGCTTCACTGGGATCTTCATCATCATCACGTCTACGACGTTGGCGTCTGGAGCCTGCTGCATTGGCTCCACGGGCTTTGGCATTTGGCCTCCCTGCTCCTCCTCTTGCTGCTCCTGTAGCGCCGGGTCGGCCTCGCATAAATGTGCCGCGCTTAAGTCGTATTTGAGGTGCTCGGATAACATTGGCTTGATTAGGAGCAATACGTCTTGCACCGAGTGACCGTGCATCGACGGGTCGTGGGCGAGAAGGCATGACTACCTTTTTCACTGGTGATGAATTGGAGTCGGCTTCATTCTGATGCGAGGTGATGGACGAGAATGCCCGTGTCAACCGGATGTTGGTATTGCCCGCTTTTTGAGCATGTAACGAGGAACGGTAGACTGTTCTGAGGGCATATGAGCGAGCAATTCGTTCCATTGTGGTGTTGGAACACAATTGCTGAAAACAATCTGAGACGGAGAGTACAACAGAAGTTGAGCGGGCAAATCCAAAGTTCTCCGGACATCTGGTCATGTGATCCGCTCCGATACTGATGAATAGAAACATCATCCCATTCCCCTCTTTCATATGTCACGTACTTACCTTAAATCAGTAACTATCCACAAAGACAACTTATCGATATATTCATTGTCAACTGAATTCTTATAGCACAAAGGAAAATGCTCCGCCGCAAACCAACAGCCATAACAATCACCCCAGAAGACCTTATCGCATTCGAAGAAGAACGACTCCAAAAATTAGAACAAGAAGCAGCCAACAAATTCAACACTGAAGGCGGAGGCGAGGGTGATGCACGATCTGAATCTACGCTCAATACGCCGGGCAAGAAATATGATCCAAACGATGAATTGAAACCTTTACCCGGCGATAAGGCGAGGATTGTGAGGTCGAGGGATGAGAGGATCGGGGTTGGGAGGAGACCTTGATCTTTCACTATTTTGGCTACACTCCTCCTGTTCAGTCGAAAATTCGTCCGTTAGCTTTGACGCGCGTATAATTTCGGGACGATAGACCATGTGAACCGTGAATGGGCACAACTGTCTGCTAACGTCAAGCACATAACTGCAACCTACTAATATCTATCGATCTACGCATGCCTACGATATACGATCAAAGAACGACGAGACAACCAAACTCATCAATTACTTAGTTGGCACCATCAACCGCACTCGTCTCGTCACGCCACACGCCGTGTAAATACAATTATGGGTATCAGCTCAACAACTCATACATACACACATGTCAAAGATACGCAAAAGGGCAGAATATGTGAAATGGGTTTTAATGTACAAACACGATCATGTTCGAGTCTTTGGGTATATGACGCAAAATAACCAGTGGAGAGTACGAAAGCTCGTACCTCCTGTCAAAAAATCAACCTGTATGTAGGCGAAACCTGCGCCGTATACCTCCATAGAATCCAATCTATCTTGATCGCTTCGTATTGTTATAAGTTGACATATCCACAGAATTATTCCATCTGCGTTTAATGCCATGCGGATCGTAGACGCTAGCAACACTCTGCTGCCAGTCTCTGGCCGTCATGATAGGCTGAATGGGCTGAGGTTCATAAGCCGCCTGAGGCATACCTTGCATATCCATGGGAACTCCTACTTTGCCTCCAGGCGACGTGTACTGCATCGGGTATTGGACTGGGACACCATCTGCACTCATTCCTTGCCCTTGGGCTGAAAATGGCATTTGTGGGGAGTTCGACTGTATGCTCGCTGCATCGACAGGGAATGCCATATTCCAAGAACTGCACTGTTGTTAGCATTATGATCTGCAAGGAACAGACTGTACAGTCTTACGTGAAAATTCGAGTGGGGTCCCAGCTCTCCTGGTCCACAAGCGGGACACCCAGTTGTGGGTTGGCCATATGGCTCTGAAGCATGCTCATGCCGGCCGGCTGAGAAGTATCGGATTTGGAGTCATCCGTGCCTGTAGGTGGTGTAGCAGAATGAGAATTATATCCCATTCGATGAGGACTCGGCTGGCCATATTGGTTGTATTGGGTTTCAATAGCGGGAGGGCTGGAGTTGTATTGTTCAGACGGACTGCCATAAGGGAAAGATGCCCTGAGTTCGAATGGCTGGGTAGTATCAGCAGAGAAAGCCTGTCTTAAGGACTCGATTTGAGCTTCGATCTCAGGAAGTGGCCAGGTCTCTGAACATTTTTCCAATATACGCATATGCCGTGTAAAATATTCACGCGCATCTGTATAGAATTCGGGATCTGGAGATGTTATTGCGACCTTTAACCGATTAGTCACTTTCTCTCGTATATATATATATATATATATATTTGTCAGAGAAAACTCACTAGATGCAACATTGTGCAAGTCAGGATGGCATAAACGGTGAAATTGATACCCCGCTGCATGAAACGGAGACCTTGTAGTCCGAAGCGAGAAATGATTGCTTCTTGCAGTCGACACAAGCATTTGGCAGAAGAATAGCACAACTGCATATGCTTCCTCCAACCCCCGTCGGCTGCACCGAACTTGGATGCTAGTAATTGCGGACGATGGACCATTATAATAGCCAAATGATAGTGTGTGTGCATGTTTCCGACAAAATGGGACGGGAGCCACGGCGGAGAACCATCTTCAGGGTATGCGACCTGAAGATCCTGTGGTAGGCTTCGACACCAGTCGCTGAAAATTGAATTGTTTTGAGTGAATCGAGGTTGGGTGGCCCAGTCTTTCTGCTTTTTAGTTTTGTGATAGAGCTCCGTATAAATTCGAATGTGGTACGCATTTTTCACGAAATAAGAAAACTGCCTGGAACGATCAGTTTCAAACTGATCAACATCCACAGTGTCGAGTTGCGGTCGCATATCAACTGTCTCAGGGTCGACTTCGTAGTCCGAGCGTCCTGGCCACGAATTAGCAACTCCACGCTGGTAAAGGGGATTAATAGATATGAACCTTGAGGTCCTCCGATCATCACTTCCACAACCAACAATGTTTGCCAAACTCTCGTCTGTATCAGACACTCTACGGGATCAAGACCGCATGATATTCCTTCCTGATGAGCGGCATAGTGTTCATGGAGCTCCAAATCTTTGGACATGGAAATCGCCGTCTTGATGGTTTGCCAGGAACGATAGTAATACCCCTTTTTAGGATTTGACTCTCGTGCTTTCAGCAACAAAAGCAGCGCTTGTATCGTGCTCAGGCGGGGAACATCCATGAAACTCGACTCGTGGCCTATCCGTCGTTAGTAGGTTGTCAAGGGATGTTCATTGAACAACTTACGAGTAGCAAGTGCAAGCCATTGGGCACCCTGAGCTGGGTCTTCGGACATTCTGCCCGCGCACGCAAACAATGCCTCCAACAATAGCGGGGAGATCGAAGAACGATCATTGCGCCACTGACTATACAAATGTGACCGGTGGATCACAGGCACGTATGGGTGAATGTCTTGAAAAAATATCTTGAAATACTCCATAACTTCTTCATTCGAGGGCATCAATTCTGGTGGAATCCTGATAGTCGATCCAGCACCGGTACTCAGTGGAGGAAGATCTTCGTCTTCATCTTGAACAGGGGCTCCAGGCTCTGTCAACCCTTTTCGCTGTTGCCGAATATAAGGCGCTAGTTTTTGTCAACATAATTGCTTGCCTGCCATATATATAACAAACTTACCTATTCCCGAGACCTCTATTCTGAGCTCACCAAGTGCTTCACTAAGGTCTTCAGCAGTTGACTGCTCTGGCTCAATGAATACGCCACTATCTGCACTCGGAAGCGGCTGCGGCGCGGTCATTTGATAGTATTGGTTTGAGTAAGGATGGTGAGTGACAGCGATTTCAGGTGTCTGTGTCGGTGCATACATGCCATGATTCTGGGGGATGTAGGACGAATACATTCCGTATGGCGGTATATTGCCCGTGAGTGAATGATCATCCGGCACATAACTGGACTGCATCAATTCATGCTGCGGGATAGTCGGCTGTTGATTTGTATGGTCTGAAAATCCAGCTTGCTCTGCCTCGACACCTTGCGCAGACCCAATCTGTTCGCCATCCTGCCCTATCGTTGGAGGCACACAGACTAATTTCAGCCTAAGGCATGCTGTGCAGGGCCAAGTGTTTGTTGTGGCAGCGTCGCATTTAATTTTTCTCTTCCGACAGCCATTACAGGCGCGCATTACTGGAAATATATTAGTCTTTGTTGCAGGACTTGTCGCAATAGATTTGTGAATACCTTTGAGCCTCTTATGTCTGTTGTGCTCATCAACGAAAACATAGTCTAGATATTGGTTAGCCGATTCATGTGATCAACATGGTAGACGCTAAACCTCACTTTTCTGTCCTTCCCGCGGGGGACCAGTTGGAGGAGTAAAGGTATATTGTTGCATATCGTATCAAATATTATCATTGAACAGCGAAAAGGCCCAAAGTTGATAGAAAAAGAAAGACGCCACGCGGTATGATATCTGGCCGGAGTCGCACGATCAACCTTTAGATCTCGACTTAAGCTCTATTCGGCAAAGTAGAGGGGAATGATGTATCGAGACAGTCCGTAGCACCGTGTGATCAAGACATCAATTCGTATATACGGCAGATATCTTGAGAATGACGTCCGCTGTTGTGTCTATCCTCGACAAAAAGGAATGCTTTTCATATACTGCGATCGTGGAATCCGTCGAAGATCATGCGCGAAATGAGTGGGGAATCGTCGAAGCGGATCTAACGTGAGGTCGAGAACTGCTATATTGACGGATTTGAATAAAATGGAGCGCACAAAATCTCGTAGCAACAGTGTTTCTCGATCTGAGAAAGAGAAATCACTGCGCCGCGGCTGAGTAATGTGGGAGATGGCTGTGGCAATATTCTATGCTGGCCGCGGCAACCCGGTTTCAAACACAAGATGGCGCGTTATTGTACGAGGCGACGACGACAACGGCCAGGGCTGGCGATGCAGGTGGATCAATAACACGAATCGGATCAATCACGCAAATATACAAGGTCGGTGGATTCGAAATATGTCGGCCATCAGAGCATACTGGGTATGCGGGGGGTTAGGAGGGATCTGTTGGAGGTGCAAAATGGGTAGCGTGGGCGCTTATAGAGTAGCGAGTCGAATGCGACAGCTCGGATCACGATAGTATATATACGGAATGCAATTGATATATCAGAGAATAATGTGCAGGACTTCCGACGAGATAATTGCAGAATATACAGTCACAATAGTCCTTCTCAGCTGGCGCTAGGTGAGATGGGATGGGCGGATGATGAAATTGAGGCCGTCCAGAGGTCTGTCTTGATGCAGGCCGGGTCACAAGTGGGGGAATGGGAGATCACTCAGATCAGGAAGGAGCGAACGAGAACAGAAAGGAAGGACGGGCTGTTACATTTCCCGCACCACACAGCGACCGCCTAACGAACACACAGTAGCCTGTATTTCCATGGGTTAACTTTACCCTCGATTATATTAGGTGTATTCGACGCATCCAGTTAGGACGACCCTCCTGTGTCAAATAGTCCTCTGGCGACCCAATCTCCGGGCTGCGATTGTTCCAGAGTCCATATTACTGATTGTCGCAGTTCTCCACCCCACGGGCTCGGACGTGTTCACTGGTCACTCTTGTTCATCGAATACGCTCGTCTCAGAAACTCACCTGTAACGCCAAAGTTAAATGATGGTTCATTTGATTTCAGGACCGCACACGGAGGTAGCGAGCTAGCTGCATGCGCCAGTCTGGCTCGTTCGTTGTGGAGTACTTTGTTCAGCTAGAAAGATGTATGAGGAGGTATCATGTTGCGGCGCAGTAAGTTAGCATGCATGGTTATGCAATGCTAATTTGTAGGTATAACTTGGTTAGATATTGAACATGCGGTGTGGACCAGGACATATATTCTACGGCTCCTACTCGCTCAGCTATGGCAGCGCCATGTCCCATGAATTAAGACAATGGCTTTGTTCATTTGGAGATGGAGTACACGATCCCAAGTAGTCTTAAGTCGTAAATCGACAGTCAAGGTACGTGACGGCCATACACGCCGCATGGCGGGGGAACCAGCCAGAAATGAACCCGGAAAAAGCCATCCGTGTGAAATACAGGATTAATTACAATCCGGTACCCAATTATTGGACCAAAAAATCTTATCGCGCCGATCGCGGTAATCACTGAACTACGCAACTCAACACCACCATTCGATATTTCAAGACAATCAACATAATCGTCATAATCAAACCGACAGAGTGAATCAAACAAAATGGCAGAAATGCAAAACGCAAACCCGACAATCCTTAACACAACCGATCTACCAACCCGGCAACGGAAATCCTCCAAGGTAAAAAATGCACTGGTGGCGGGACAGGAATATTATGAGGGGACGGTCTTCTACAACGATCTCGCACTCTCCGAATTAACAGATCCCTTCGCTCTTCGCTCGTCGTATAGTAGCAGTGATTCTGAGAGTGATGATAACGACAACGAAGAGAATGTATATGAAGAACCGATTGATGAACAAGAGATATATGGTTTGTCACCCCGCTCCGCTCTGAGTTGTGTACACTGACAGAAATATACAGACCTCGTCTCAACGATCTCCGACCCCGAACACCCTATATCCCTCGGCTCCCTCGCCGTCGTCTCTCTACCCGATATTTCCATCGTACCTTCTCTACCCACAAACCCGTCCTCTCCTCTTCGGACAGTCACCGTTCTTATCACACCCACAATCACGCACTGCAGTCTAGCGACCGTAATTGGACTCGGCGTTCGGGTGCGTCTAGAGCAGTCTCTCCCCTCGAGATTCAGGGTTGATGTGCGCATCAAAGAAGGCACACATAGCACGGCGGAGGAAGTGAATAAGCAGCTTGCGGATAAGGAGAGAGTTGCGGCGGCGTTGGAGAATGGGACGCTTATGGGCGTTATTGGGAAGATGCTGGAGACTTGTGCTTGATTTCGGTTGTCCATAGAGAGTACTGTATTATATTCATGTCCATAGATTCGATGACAGTAATGTAAATGCATTGATTGACCACATCCGACCTGTACGCCAACTGAAATCTAATCATACAGTATATTTGATATCATTCATGCCTTTTAACAATGGAAATTATCTAACCCTCAAGTACGCCGCTATCCTTGAGTCCGCGCCACAACTCGGGTTCCAAAAATTTGCTGACCGTCACATCCTCCGCCAAGCCTTTACGTCTTCTCGTCTTGAGCACAAAGTCTCTCGCAATAGCCTGCGCACTCGCCATTTCTAATGGTCGAAGCTTGACTTCGCGGTCGAGAGGGTCACCAGGGACAACGCTCCATTTATCAAAAGCAAGACTCACAGTTGCCTGTCCTTGGGTATGGATGCGAAGATCAGTTTCAAAGCCAAAGGAGTCGATGACAGGTATGAGACCGCGAACGGAGTAGAGGGGGGTGCCTGCTACGGGTCCGTCAGAGAGGACGTGGCCTCGTCGTCGAGAAAGAACTGTGTACACCGAGGCAACGGCATCGGCGGGACCGAGCATTTCGCATGCATATACAGGTTCCATTAGTCGTGGGGATGCCATAAGGAAGGATGAGTAGACCGCACGCCTAGTGGTGGGAATGATTTGTCCTCCACCACGGTAGATCGCTTGGTCAGCGAGAGAGATGTCTGTAAGTCTGAACTTTGTGTTTCGAATAGCTAGAAAGAAGTCAGTGCATATTTAGAAAGAAGCGGTGAATAGAAAGACTTACGTTCTTCGCATAGGGGGCCCTCCCTCGTACCCCAACTGAAACCTTGAACAATAGAGTCACGAACAGTTCCAAGGAGCTTCTTGTCCACTTGTGACGGCAGAGTGTCATCCTGCAATATATTAGGCCCGTTCTCTTCTGGGCCAAACGCCCAGATACTGCGTGCTGCTAATTTATCCCACTCATACTTCTCCTCAAAGAATTTGGCCACCTTTCGAATAGGGTCTTTGATACGAACACGACCGCTCTCGATATCTTCTGCGATACCATCATCCAACGGCTCGGCAATCATAGTCACCTTATTCTTCTTGTTCGGTGTAATAGAGTAGCACATGATTGCGGATGTCTCCACCACAGTCTCGCAAAACCTCGTCACTGGGTCGGATACCTTCAATTCCATCTCTGCATATAGTCTGCGGAGGTCATGAAGCACACAATCCATGTAAAGTTCTCCTGTGCCTAGAATGACATGCTCGCCAGATTCTTCCACTTTAGTAGATATCAAAGGGTAACTCTTGTTGATTTTACGCAAACCATCCAACATCTTGGGCAACTCAGACGGGTTGATAGGCTCCACAGCAACCTTGAACACAGATTCAGTCATATGGCGGATTGGTTTGAAAATATAAGCATCTTCATCGTTCTCGAACTTTGGCGCAACGAGCGTGGCGGTCTTCATGATCGAGTTATCCACGCCACCAAGTAACACCCAATTACCGGCAGGGACACCGTCAGTTGGGAGGTTGTACCGCGAATTGGCAATCCACGTATCGGTTATAGTTGCATTAACCATGTCCTCCTCATCGTCGAGAGAATAGCCCTCGCCGAGTACCCTCACCGTTTGTCCGGGTCGGGCAGTACCGCTCATGACTCTACCAAAGGCGTCGAATTTAGAAGCATCAGAGCTATTAAATAGCTTGGTGACTTGTATAACGAGTGGTCCCTCTGAATCACACTTCAGCATCGACTGCGCAACCATTGTATCCAGAGGCCCAGTGTAGTAGTGTTCCAACTTTCGAGACGCTCCATCCATGGCAGACGGTATGTGTCGTACACACATATCGACAAATCCGGTGGCTGGACCGAAGAATTTCTCACAAACTATACTCAGAAGCACTTTTGCATCCAATTTGAGCTGAGATGGTTTGAGATAAATGTCTAAGCTCGCTAGCGTTTCTTTCAAATCTTCCGGGCTTTCACTTATCGTGTGCGAGTAAAGCTTATAAACGGGCTCAAGGACAAAGTTGACAAACGACCGCTTAGATCCTTCTTCAACGCCCTTGCGTGTGAATTTGCGGCTTCGAGGGTTATAGAAAATGTCCCCCCACAACCGCTTTGCGAACTCGGCGCCATCGAGTTTAGCATGACGCTCAGCGTACATCTTGGCAAAAGATTCCAAGGTAAAGCACCAGTTCATCGAGCTACAAGCGAAAGCGACATTTCCTTTCTCCGGACTCAGCCGTCGAGCTTCTCCCCTTCCTGGGATGACATTCTCAATAATGGAGTTGACTTGTTCGATAACGTGCTTCAACTTAAAGTATGCATCATTCGGTGGCAGTTTGAGTTCTAGAATTAATCGATCGACCTTATTGACCACCAGAGTCATTGGCAGATCCTCCAGAACAGCATATTTGATGATCTGCTCTGTATTTGCCTGCACGCCCTCGACAACATCTACAACTAGTACGACACCATCTGCTAAGCGCAGAGAGGCTGCGACCTCGTCGACAAAGTTGACATGGCCTGGCGTGTCTAGTATATTGAACAGATACGATTTACCCTTCGTTCCTTGTAGTACGAGAGACATCGGCGCCGACTTAATAGACAGCTGTCGTTCGCGTTCGAGAAAGTGCACGTCGGTGTATCGCAACTGTTCGTCTCGCTTTTTGCCCGTACGTTGCTCCAGCCTCTCGTTGATGTCGTGTGTCTGCATAACCAACATGTCCATGAAAGCCGTCTTTCCATGGTGTAGATGACCCGCAATCGCAATATTCCTGATCTGATCTGGATAGTTGAGCGAATCCGCCATGAACTCTCTCGAGTAAAAAAGGGGAGGAAGATCGGCTTCCTGTATCGAAAACTTCTTTTGTGTTACAGGGTTGATGATCGGCTCTGTAAGTGGTTGCGCATCTTCCTCTTGTACCAAAGTCTCGACATCGGCTCCGTATACTTGCTCAGCGCTGGGGTAATATTGTTTATCTTCGTGTAAAATGACCGCATTCGATGGACCTTCTGCGAAATTTGTGAGTTCTTCTGTCGCGCGAGCTTTTCTCTTCATAAACCTACCATCGACCTCCATTAACTGGTCAACGGGCTCCTCCTCCTCTTCTTCCAGGTCTTCATAGACATAGCCGGTTGCTGGGACATCTCCGGCTTCTGATCCTTCTGACAATCCACCTTCGCCAATGTAGTTACCGAACCTGCAGGCACATATTAGCTTAGCTCATAATATAGATTTAGAAGGGAGGAAAATATCTCAAGCTGTGGCAAAAGACATACTCATCGTAAAGGTCATCCATGGCGTCTAATATATGAGTGGCGTTGCAGTCACCAGCTCCAACAACTCTATGTGTCGCAAAGATGAGATATCGCAAAGCGCGAAGACGTATATTCGAAATATTTTACGTCGGAGGGTTGAGAGCTCTCGATTCGGTAGGCGGTGAGTCTTATCGAAATTCAGCATATACACTAAACGAACATTACATTGATACCAGCCTCTACTCCGTAGGTTAATTATTAACTATCATAGGGATATACAAGTTGCCCAATACGTTCTCGGCCAAAAGGAATAATCATTTGGCACTGCCAGCACCATTATTTACGACTTTGGAGGCAAAAGGACGTAATACTGTGTTATACTACAGAGTACACAGTATAATCTATACTTTGTTCCCATTTTTGTACTAGACCAACTCAATTCCCGAGTTATTCTGTTCACCGACCTCCGCACAACAAACCAATGGGCTTGAAGACAGGAGAAAACATACCGTATTCATTCTGTATAGCAGCTCATTTTCGGTAGCAAGTTCGCCACAATATATGGGTAATTTCAATTTCAGGATACTGCTGTAATATTACGTATCGAACATACACCCTAGCCGTATCAGGAACCCCCGATGCCTTTAGGCCTATCGTTGCGCATCAGTCGATTCTATAAGAACCATCATAGCATCCATTCCACTGTCAATCTCCCTACAATCCACACTTTTCAAAGTCCCTTTATTTGAACCTGAGCTTGAGGAAGGGGATCGCTTGTTGAACCTGGTCTCTATACTAATCCTAATTGCATCCTTCGACCTAAAGCTTCTTTCTTCACCTTCTCAAAATTTACCCCACGCTTATCACATTCGCCGCCATGTCTCTTCCCCCTGTCTACATTGTCTCTTCTGCCCGTACCCCAGTGGGCTCTTTCCTTGGGTAAGTACTCAATTGCTTTCTTAAATAACGCGAACTTCGAATTGCAGAATTTGTGCTCTAATCTGCCATGTTACAGCTCCTTGTCTTCCTTGTCTGCCACCCAGCTGGGATCCCATGCAATCAAAGGAGCTCTGGAAAGAGCTGAGGGTGTCAACGCCGCTGATGTTGAGGAAGTCTTCTTCGGAAATGTACTCTCGGCCAAGTAATATCCCTTCTACCCCATCTTCTTTTTCCTCACGGAAAACTAACATCACAATCAATAGTGTTGGACAGAACCCCGCCAGACAGGCTGCACTTGGTGCCGGACTTCAAGATACCACAGTATGCACAACCGTGAACAAAGTTTGCGCTTCCGGCTTAAAAGCTGTCATGCTCGGAGTCCAGCACATCCAGACTGGTGGTGCCGATATCGTCGTCGCCGGTGGCATGGAATCCATGTCCAACACACCTCACTACCTGCCCAGTCTCCGTAACGGTGCCAAATACGGCCACCAGAACTTGGTCGACGGTATCATGAAGGATGGTCTTACCGATGCATACAAGCAGGAACTCATGGGTCTCTCTGCAGAAGAGTGTGCTCAAGATCACGGCTTCAACCGAGAGCAACAGGATGAATATGCCATTCGTTCTTACCAGAAGGCTCAGGCTGCTCAAAAGAGTGGTGACCTCAATGCTGAGATTGTCCCTATCGAATTGCCCGGCTTCAGGGGTAAGCCTGGTGTTACCGTCTCCCAAGATGAGGAACCCAAGAACGTAAGTCCTCCGTGCCTTCGTCAGACTAGAACGGATACTGACTTTAGTAGCTCAATCCTGATAAACTTCGAGCAATCAAGCCTGCTTTTATCCCTGGATCCGGTACCGTCACCGCTCCCAATTCCTCCCCCCTCAACGACGGTGCTGCTGCCGTCGTCCTCGTCTCCGAAGCCAAGTTGAAAGAGCTCAACCTCAAGCCTGTCGCCAAGATCCTCGGCTTTGCCGACGCTGCCCAACAACCCAGCAAATTCACCACATCCCCCGCTCTCGCCATTCCCAAGGCCCTCAAGAAGGCCGGTGTCACTCAAGACCAGATTGACGCTTTCGAGATCAACGAAGCTTTCAGTGTCGTTTCCCTCGCGAATATGAAATTGCTCAACCTGTCAGAGGACAAGGTGAATATCCATGGAGGTGCCGTTGCTATTGGTCATCCTCTCGGCGCTAGTGGTGCCCGTATTCTTGTGACACTTTTGGGTGTCCTCAAGGCCAAGGGAGGTAAGCTCGGATGCGCTGGTATTTGCAACGGTGGTGGCGGTGCCAGTGCTCTTGTTTTGGAGTCTCTTTTGTGAAGAAATGAAGAGATGCGTCTATGCAGCGTTTTAATGAACACAAAATATAGTTACGGGTTTCCTTTGTTTTGGGTGCCAGATTACATGAAAGATATCAGTATAGTTATGTGTGCTTGATCATTCGACATATATATTAGTATGACAATGATGTATACTCCAATGTCTAAATTCCATTAGAGAGCTTGATAAACTATCAGCTCCAAATATCCATTCAATCGTACCAAACGCTCTAATCATATTTAAGTATAGATACATGCATAAATACTTTTACATCTAGTTGCACAACCGGACCAACTAAGCAAAAGCGCCAACAATCGACATGAGCATAGCCCCGCCTAGAACAGCAAGACAAGCTTCCACTCTCCGCCACCCATTGAGCGTCTCATAGCTTTCTTCACTCAAAAAGTCCTCTGCAAGTAATTCTACGAGACCCGCAAAGAGGAGCAGACCGCTGCTAATGGCATTTGTGAATCCGACCATTATAAGTCCCGTGGCGCTGGCCGGGTCGTACATGTTGTGCAGAACAAGGCCAATGGCTTGACCAATTGGTGTTGTTGTGCCATACGCGCAGGCCATGAGCCATGGCTTGAAGGAGGATGGCGGGAAGAGACTTGGAATCAGGGATGCGATTCGAGATCCCAGTGCGAAGCCTTCAAACGTTTGGTGGAAAGAAATTGCCACGAGAAGGACGATGAAGGATGTGCCGGTGGCCACGCTTAGGGCCATGCCGATGAAGATGCTGTGGAAGAGAATACCGGCTTCGAGGAGAAGGCACTGAAGGAGTTGCCTTTGAGGGTTTTGAAGTTGTGCGACGGGCTCACTTCCTTGACGGACGTGTTTGGTACGTCGTTGGTTAGGGGCTGGTTCATCGTCTGCGTAGGAGCCTAGTTCTTCCATATCAAGTTCATCCTCGTTACTTGCAGAAGCACTTTGGCTTGTAGATATCGGAGATTGAATGAGACTTTCTGTCACTGCTATGGATTGTCAGCCCTGTGCTTCCTACCAGACAGTCCTTGCAGCTGAAGAAAGGCATACCTTGATCCTGATTCGACAGAGTAATGTAATCCTCACGGTCTCTACGTTCGGACTCCTTCCAATTATCCTTCGCGGGAACTCCGCCAATGAGCTCATTATAATCTTTGCTATGAACATGTGCCGCGCCCTGACTTGCAAAGAACATCTCAACTGTGACAACCAAAAACACCGATAACATGGCTATAAACCCGGCCATGGCCGGGTACCCGTGGGTCCAAAATGGCGGGAGGCATGAATTCAGTAAGGAATTGAAAGCCGTAGGAAGTAAATGGACAAATGCCGTGGCTATGAGGACTCCGGTACCGAAATGTCTAGAGAAGAAGAGAAAATGTCGTGGGATAGGTAATCCGGGAAATCGACGCGCTACAATGGGAAATGAGCATGCTACAGCCGCGTTGTTAGTCGTGACATTTCCGGCATATCCTAGAAGAATATTGATAGTATTTACCCAATGTGCTGAGAATAAGGATGAGGAATAATGCGAAAACGTGAGCAGGCGTGTTGTAGTATCCGGCTTTGTCAGAACCACATGTCGAGCCATCTTCTTCGCCTCCGCTGGACTCTGTACGGCGCGCAAGCTCAGACTTCAAAGCTTGAATCGGAATATCTCGTAGCAAGGACGAAAGGCCATCCGTGTCTATTTGCATTTGTCAGATGAGGGTTTTCAAATCCTCCGGTTGAATAGATGCCTACCGGCTCGTGGCTGGACGACTCCTTTGAACATTGTAAATGGTGATGGAGCCGGCTAACAGAGTGGCATTTTCCTTCCCGGATAGAATTTGTCCTTGAGGTCGTCACGGAGAAGCCAACAGTGCTGGGTTTCTCATGCCAGGGTTCTCGGATAACGGAAGTATAGTAGACCTCAATCGTTTCGGAATCGCGGAACAAGGATATATGCAATACTATGTATATTCTGGACACAACCCAAGATTTTGGAACGTATGAAGTGCTCAAGGCATATATAAAAAGAGAACGAGGCTATCCAGTAAAAGTTGACTGACTGATTGGTCTAGCTGGCATATTATTTATCAGATCAATCTAAAACCTCTAGCGCAATCCAGGAGCCCACCCACGTGATAGTTATCTACCTAGTTATCTCCTCCCGATATAATAGATTTTCAAGCAACCAACAGCGCAAAAACTAGGATAGACGATTCTATGTTAGCCAGGTCTCCAAAAGAGTTCTTGCATAATTTTTACATGGTTCAAGTACGGCCTTCAACGACAAGAAACTATGAGAACCATGTTCAGATTAAGATGCACGTGATTTTGTATCCGCTATCATTGCAAAATACCGCTAGTACCAATAACGGACTAAACCTTTCGCAGACTAGTGTAATAGTGTATTGTTATCAACTTTATCGCTTGTGCCTATGCCGTCATGTCCAAACCACATGAACTTCCGCCGGCCACCGCAACCGCTTTAATATATCGCTCATATGACAACTCTTATGGCCTAAATATCACCTCTTGTTACAGCTGCTCACCTCAAAGCCATGAGCGCTTCTTCAGCCTCCCTCGATCACACCTTATACTCCAGCACGTCATATCGATCTCCTCGTACGTACCATGGAAGAACAGGAAACGACAATATTCTTGTATTATCTAGCAGAGCCTGTCAACGCTGCTTGAAATGAGTTGCAACATATGTAGTTGTTCTGCCAGCAACCGAACGCCGTTCTACTGTCCTACCTGTGCCCGGAGCCACCTTTATACGCTCAGATATGAGAACGCCCGAGTTTTACTTGAGAAGGATTCTATAGGGAAAGAGGTAGAGGCGGCGGTCGCTGGGAACTTTGATGCACAACGGCTACAGCGGCAAAATGCAAATGGAGATATAAACTCAAGTGCGGACAATACCACCCGTCCAGGCAATCCAAAATGGGATGTCCAAGCAGCCCAGACAGAACAGGCTCGGGCCTCAGAACGGATTCGGATGATGCGAGACTGTTTGGAAACACTGAGGGCTGAGAATGAACAACGAAAAGCTCAAGTTCGCCAGATGAAAATGCAGCTGAAACAACGCCGCTCAGATGCAGAGTCCGCTAACTTCCAGCTCATTGACCGACGAAATGCTGCCTTGGCGAATATCCAGAACGGAATCAAGAGGACAGAACATCTTTGGCATTCGTTGCATAATAAGACTGCGGAGTCGAGGATATTTCTGTGCCGCGAGGCCGCGTTCTTGTATGGACTTAGGCAGGAGGTTGGAAAACGAGAAGGTGGAAGAAAGAGCGAGAAATACTATATTGGAGGTGTTCAGATTGTTGACTTCAGAAGTCTAAATAGTAAGTTATACTCAGTCTGCAGCCATTCTCTACTTCTCTGACAATTAAGTAGGTGCCTCACCATCGCAAATCTCTACAGCTCTATCCAATATTTCCCATCTACTCATACTTGTCTCCCATTATCTTTCCCTCCGACTGCCTGCAGAGATCGTCTTACCTCACCGCAATCACCCAGCACCGGCAATCTTTACACCAGCAGCATCCTATTCATCGTCGCAGGATTACCCCAACGATATTTCCCCTCCATACACCCAATTCAAACCGCGCGATACTCGCAAACACCGACCTCGGCCTTTATCGGTTGACAAAACACTTCAGAAACTAGTCAAAGAAGAAGCCGCCACCTATGCCCTTTTCATAGAGGGAGTCTCCCTCCTAGCCTGGAACGTATCCTGGCTCTGTCGCACTCAAGGCCTAAACATTGGTTCTGATTCCTGGGAAGATATCTGCAACATCGGCAAGAACATGTGGCAACTCCTGGCATCACCCGCAACAGCTCAAAACGCCAACAATACCACTACAACGAGAGCAATATCCAGCCGCGAAACCGTCGCTGTTCGCCCGAAGAACGCCAATCAACAACAGCCAAAGACCACCATTCAACGTACGAAGTCATTCCCCATGCTGGGACACTATTCGCACGGTACCTCACACTCTTTCCTCGGTGCATCAGAAGGCGTTGAATTCATGAAGACATGGAAATTACCCCCACCAGCTAAGATTGCGGATAAATTGAAATCAGCACTGTTGGGCGAAATGGCCAACGCAGAATGGGAATTGTTGGAGGAGAAGGAATGGGATGATCTCGCTGAAGGTAGTCGCAATAATGATAGTGCGAACCTTCCTACTCAAGGCGGCACGAGTAAGACCTCTTCAACAACAGCAATGACAGGAGTCGATTCGACAGAAGTAGCGAATGATACTGCCAGTACCAGACGACCACTACGCTCTTCTCCGACTCCAGCAACTACGACGAGTTCTACTGGTAATTATGCTCGGCCCAGTGGAACAAGTGGCTGGACGAAATTGAAGAGCAAGCAGCCAGGAGCATGAGAACATGTGCAAGGGGCATGTATACTACAACCACTTGCTTCATCTACGTAGATTAGATAATTGATTATCTTACTATGCATATGCATAAGAAATGAATGAACAAAAGATTTGATTCTATGGAAAGTCGTAACAAGGGAAAAGTCAACGAGAAATATCCGAATCACATAGGGGGAAAAAAAGAAAATATTTCTCATCGCCAAAACAATCTAGGTGTAGAGAAACCCTTTTTCTGTCACAGAAGAGGGCAAAAAACATAACCATTACTTTATGACTCGTACATGACATATTTTTTCTCTCTTTCTGGTCTTTCGTTGAAAAAAGTCATCAATTTTAATCCTGGTTCCCACCTAAGGGAAAAGAGAAGATAGACATAGGAAAAAGTTTCATTATCATTCGGCACTTTAAGACTTTTGCCTTTTCAGGATCCCCGCATATGTATCAAAGAAATGACCTCAAAGTCTCAAATATTGAGAAACATGGCATTTCAAACCGATTAGTAGTGAGAGAAGGCGAGTGGTAGTTGTCGAGACTGGGAGGGAGAGAGAGGGATGAGAAGAGGTTGGTTTTGAGAGGAGCAAGGAATTTAGCGGGTGGCCATAGCCTTGGTGATGAGACGCTTAAGGGCCAATTCCTTCTTCTTCAAGTCATCCGGAGTGGAGTCGTCGATCTCGAGCTGGCCCATGGCGTCGCTCAAAGCAGACTCGATCTTCTCCTTGTTGCCACGCTTGAGCTTGAGGGACATGGTGGGATCGGAGATGATCTCCTCAACACGGGAAATGTAGGACTCGAGTTGTTGACGAGCCTCAAACTTCTTGCTGAATTCTTCGTCGCTGGACTTGAACTTGGCGGCATCTGGTAAAACATTAGGAAAGTCTACAATATTGAGGTTGATTTGTTACTTACCGTTGATCATCTGCTCAATCTCAGTGCTGGAAAGCTTGCCCACAGCGTTGGAGATGGTAATGTTGGCAGTGCGTCCAGAGGACTTCTCAGTAGCTGTGACCTTGAGGATACCGTTGACGTCGACCTCGAAGACAACTTCCAAAGCAGCCTCGCCAGCGCGCATGGGAGGGATAGGAGCGAGAGTGAATTCACCAAGAGAGGTGTTGTCCTCGCAGTTAGTACGTTCACCCTGGTAGACGGGGAACTGGACGGTCTGCTGGTTGTCAACGACAGTGGTGAAGGTACGCTTCTTGATGGTGGGGACGGTTTGACCACGGGGAACAACGGGGGCGAAGATGTTACCCTCCATGGCGACACCGAGGGAGAGGGGAACAACATCGAGAAGGAGGAGGTCAGAGGTCTCCTCGGAGGTGGCCTTTCCACTGAGGATACCAGCCTGAACGGCGGCACCGTAGGCAACAGCCTCATCAGGGTTGATGCTCTTCTCGAGCTTCTTTCCGTCAAAGAAGTCGCTGAGCAACTTCTGGATACGGGGAATACGGGTAGAACCACCGACGAGGACAATCTCGTCCACAGCGTTCTTGGCGATACCAGAGTCCTTCAAGACCTGCTGAACAGGCTCAAGGGTGCCAGCGAAAGCCTTCGCATTAAGGTCCTCAAAACGAGCACGAGTGATCTGAGCGTTGAAATCCTCGCCATCAAAGAGGGAGTCAATTTCGACAGTGGTCTGGGTAGCGTTGGAAAGAGTACGCTTGGCACGCTCACAAGCGGTACGGAGACGACGCAAAGCACGGGGGTCGTTGGAAAGATCTGGATTATGTAAGCGATTACCCATACCGGAGGTTCCCAAAATAGGCAATTCGTGAGATATCCATTGGACATGTCTATCAGAGACATCAGGGATGAGAGAAAAACAAAAATCCACTGACCTTTGCGAGTTTTCTTGAGGAACTCCTTTTTGAAGTGCTCGAGAAGGTTGGTGTCGAAGTCCTGACCACCAAGATGAGTGTCACCAGCGGTGGCCTTGACAGTGAACACACCACCCTGGATGTTCAAGAGGGAGACATCGAAAGTACCACCACCAAGATCGTAAATAAGAACGTTACGCTCCTTGTCAGACTTTCCGGAACCTAAACCGTAGGCAATAGCGGCAGCAGTGGGCTCGTTGATGATACGGAGAACGTTCAAGCCAGCAATAGCACCGGCGTCCTTAGTGGCTTGACGCTGGTTGTCGTTGAAGTAAGCGGGGACGGTGATGACCGCCTTGGAAACCTTCTTGCCGAGTTTGGTCTCAGCAACCTCCTTCATCTTGGTGAGAACCATAGAGGAGATTTCCTGTGGGGAGAAGGTCTTGGTCTCGTTCAAGTACTCGACCTCGACCATGGGGTTACCACCCTGGTCGACAACCTTGAAGGGCCAGGACTCAATATCCTTCTTGACGATGGGGTCCTCGAATCGTCGTCCAATAAGACGCCTGGAATTATGTCAGCCCTTCTTTCATGACTATTCACATGGACACGTATTTCGACATACTTGATATCGAAGATGGTGTTCTGGGGGTTCATGGCGGCCTGGTTCTTGGCGGCCTCACCGATAAGACGCTCCTTGTCGGTGAAAGAGACGAAGGAAGGAGTAGTAAAGCTTCCCTGCTCGTTGGCAACTGTACAAATTCAATTGTTAATCAGGCCGATCTCGGAAATTTTCCTGTGTTTGGGAACAATCGAGTCGTGGGTAAGAACGTACTGATTTCAACATTGGCACCCTCATAGTTGGCAACGCAAGAGTAGGTAGTACCTAGGACGAGTCAGCGATCGATTGTCTTCTACGACGAGTTCGTCTTCTGGTAGTGTGAATTTGCAGATTTTCGTCCCGGCCGCACAAACGACCAAGTAGCGAACAAACTCACCCAAGTCAATGCCAATGGCACCCTCGTAGACCTCGTCAGACATGATGAAAAAACGATCAAAAAGGATGAAGAAGAAAGATGAAAGAAAGAATACTTTTAGGGAGCAAACACACACGACAAAAGGTGAGTTTGCTTTTGACAATTATATGTGCAGGACTAAAAAATTTGGATGGAGGGGCGAACAAGCCTAAGTAGTAGGGGCAAGAGAATTTTCTTTACCGCCTCTGGTTTGCCCCGGTTGGATTTTTCGATTGATTTTTTTATTTTTTTCTTTCTTTTTGTTCTTTGGGTCCCGAGAGCCCCACAGTTTACCCGGAGTTGGTTGCACATGCTCGGCTGATAGCCAATCAGCGTAGCCGAACCTTGGTTTAGATACCGCTAGTCCTAATCTCGAATAGCGAGCGGTACACTATCGTGAAATGAATACGTTGAATACAACAGAAGCTGAGCCGACAGATCTATATTGTATTACATGGCATCTAGAAATGGCTACGTAAGGTTCAGTATATTCTCTATAATGGCTTATTTTCTAGTGCAGGGTTCACCAATCCTGATGGAGAGCAGAATAGAGACCGGAAACAACCAGATGGGCGCGGAAAGACCGACCTGAATCAATTTACTTACGGTTTACTATACATTGATATTGATTGATGATTGTGCAAGCCAAGATTGAATCGGTAACTAGCTATCGTATTACTCTGAGGAATAGTGTAAGACGCTCGGTATCCCTCTTCTCTTCCTGTACCCTACCACTACCATTGACCCCTTCCTGCCCAGCGCCTCGCAACGAAACCATTTGAAACTCGATCTTCGTCAGACCGGCAGCTAGCCTGATATCATAGCCCAATTCAGATGGAGTTGAATGAGGCAGGGGAGAAATAGGCGCTCTCTGCGGCCCAAACAGGGCAACCAATTTCGTTCGTCTTTGCGCTGACGTTGGGGCGATGCTGAGCGACAGTGATACGAAACTCTGGGATACAGGCACATTCACCACGACTGACTGCTGTCGCATCACCGGTGATGCAGGAATATCAAGACTGAATTTTGGATGAGGACCTAAACTTGAGTGGGATTTTACGTTCAAATTCTTGATCAATGCGTCTGATACATCTGTAAAGGGCATTGCATTAGCACTTGTCAAAGAAAAAGGGGAACAGGCGAAGTCGAGGTTCACCTTCGTCAGCCTTTCGGAATAGAGACTGCACAGAAGCGTAGCTTGGACGTTGCGGTACAATTGGCCAAGCACTGATTTGATCACCACCACTTATCGACGAGTTAGAAAGGCCTGCAACGGCTGCCGAAGGCATCGGAGTCTGGGATGGTGAAGGGGATATTATCTTGCCAGGCATTGGACTTTGTCCAAGACCGCCTAGTCGTGAAGAGTCTGGAGTGTCCCGATGTGTAGCGGAGCCTGGTCTCCGCACAGAATCGCCGTCTATAGACGCCAATGCCGGCGTCTTATCCTCGACCGATGAAGATTTTTGGCCGGCGAATTTCAGCGTCAGTCGTGGTTCTGGGGTTTTACTCGTTCCCAGTTTGAGTTTGATGCGCGGATTCGTCTCATCTATGGGGTCATCAGGTACAATACTCCTTGCTTCGGCAAGACGACGCTTGAAATGGGCCTGCAATCTCTTCTTTAGTTATTTCCCCTTGAACCTTTAGCCAAACCACGAACCTCTAGAATATTGACGAGGTCAACAATCTCACTGTCTTCTTCATTGAATTCTCGGGCATTCCTCCAAATGTATTCCATCTCATCTGCGAATAGTTGCCACGTTGGAAACGCGGTCTTGTGACTGTGTGGCTTCCTTCCTTCAATGCCTCTGACTTGTTTCAATATGCTGCGCAAAGAGACGGGATGTTGTATGATCTCGTAGTATTCCTTGTACAAGCTTTTATCCGGTTTGTAAAGAAAGGGGCCGCCTACTTCCCTTCCTCTGCTGAAAGTTAGTACTGTTTTATAAATGAAGCAGATATGCGCAAAAACGTACTGATCGTCTCGCAAGGTGATCATTTCCGATATGATCTTATCTTGAGCAAGCTGTATTGTGTCACCCTCGAAATTCAGCTCCTCATCTTCGCCCTGGTCCATCGCCTCGTCAGAAGCATTCTCGTCTTCTGCATCTGCGTCTGCATCCGCATTTTGCTTCTCATTATCACCATCTTCCTCACCATCCTCGTTTTCGGGCGTTTCTGTCATCTCGTTTTGGTCGGGGATAGGAGTTGGGAATGGCGCGTAGTCAGGATCGTTGTACGCTGGATTGATTTTCGGCATAGTGCCTGTGATTATCTTGCGAATACGTTCCGCGTCGGCAAAGAGTGTAGTACCCTTCTCGTTGTACTTTTTTGCATTGCTAACCAGTCGCTTGAGGTCGCTCTCGAGCTCTGTGAGGGTCGCATAGCGGTGCTTATTTAATTTCTCCTATATTTGAAACTTGGTCAGCTGTGATTCATTGATGCGATAATCGTGCCCTGACGCGTGCCAAAAAGGGTTATATGATTTTTTTCTTTTTTTTGACTGACTCACTATCACTTGATTGAGAGATATTGGAAGACCGATCACTTTGTAATAGTCCGGATATTTCTTCTAACACAATTGTCAGTCCTGCTCCATGCTTCTGCAATCAAGTATCCGAGCCTTACTTTGTCCGGAAGCTCATAGAAGTTGCTCGCGATAATTCGCCCACTGCGCGAAGTGTTAGAAGTCTTTCCCCTCTACCGATAATGAGCTACCCGTACCTCTTGTCAGTCGCATGTTTGATGTCCTCGATAAGCTTCAATCCGACTTTCGTAGTCTTCTGCGGGGTTTCAATCTCATCGGTCTTGTCATCCTATATCAAATAATCATGTTGTCAACGTATTATTCGTGTAAGAGGAAGTGAGAAGGGCGACAATCTTGTATTTCGATGTCCGGATAGCGCCTTACGCGCCTCGCACTGATATCCGGGGCGAACTTACAGAAACTTTGCGCCGTTTCGACTCGGGCAATGCCGTCAGCTCTGGACCAGTCGACGTAAATTTGCGCCTCATGCTCATCCTGGGCGAAGGACTAAGCATGAGCTTGTTTCATCAAAGAAAATCGCTAGGGAACGGTTATGTCACGTCACACAGCAACTTTTGCGCCAATGATTAGAATAGGTATAAGGTAAAAAGGACCGGGTATCTGAAAAGAGCGATGTATTGCGACCAAATTTATGATATTAAACGAACGAAATTAGGGAAGAGTCTGTCAGCGCAAAGCTGTTGTTGTGCGACGATAGTTCGTGGATTGGATGTTCTTGAGGGAACGCGGTTGTGGTCGGGATATGCTGGCTGAGAAACTACGTGAGCAGGCTAAGGCACCAAGGCATCAATCAAGGCTGCCAGGCACGCGGCCGGAAATGTCGGTTTTGGTATTGTTACGTACGATAACTTACAGAAAGAAGGCCTCCGCGCCTTGATCATGTATGAGGAATTCGAATTTTGATTCTATATCAGATCTGAGCTCCTTGATATGCTAGTCATATTAACTGTTAACGATTGGAAGCTCTTTTCTACTACAATACAAGTCTCAAGAGGCCTTTTGTTGGTGCGCCCCGTTAGTATGGCATATCTGTTTACAATACTGTAAAAACAATAAAAACAATAAAACATCTTTAGCTCTTCCCAATCTCCAGTTCAGTCCCGCCATAATTATATTTCCCCTCACTCTCCTTCAACTGCAAACTGTTTTGAATTCCTTCTTTTCTACGCTGTCTCTCCACATACTTTACTTTGTCTCCTTGCTACTCTTGCGCCGAAAATATCAGGAAGACAAAGCTCGACCCACCGCAAGAATGTCGGACATCGACGTTTCCAGACGAAACAAGAAGCCTCGCCCTCTCTTGGATTCAGAGAGAGCTAAATTGGAGGAGTTCATTGATGCTATACACTATTCCAGCCGGTAAGATTGATTATTTGCGTCTTCTCCGAGCATTTCAAGTCGTGCGTTGCTGATTTGTGGGAATACAAGATACTCTGATAGTGAATACGAGTACCGACACGTGCAGCTACCCAAAAACATGCTCAAGAAGATCCCCCAAGAATATTTCGATACTTCCAAAGGAACTCTGAAGCTGCTCTGGGAGGAGGAATGGCGTGGCCTCGGCATAACTCAGGTACGAAAGGATCTGTCGAAGCTTTAAATCTCCAAAGTCCTGATGATTTGATAGAGTTTGGGATGGGAGCATTACGAAGTCCATGAGCCGGAGCCACACATACTCCTTTTCAAGTAAGACCTCAGCGAGCGGCATGAAGTGTTCTATGGTATAGCTAACCTTTTCTAGACGACCCATCAACTACCAGCCTCCTGCGCAATAGACAATGCAATCTTCAGCTTGATTCGCGCTGTGTCCCTCCCTCCCGCCGGTGACTAAGGAAATTACCAAAATGATAATGGTTTTACGAATTAATTAATGAACTGTATGCGAGAATATTACTCGGGGTTACAAATGGATGCTTTACTTCTCTATTCTTATTGGAGAGCGTGCAAATGATTGCTATTCTGCATATAGTCTGTCTCTCTTCTACAGAGCAAGAAGACCTCCTTTTACAGCCGTGGGTGGTAATAGCTCTATGTTAATTCTCAAACGACATTATTGCGAAGCCATTCGTCCCATTGTTCGGGAGTGAAGCTGCTGCTAATGCTCTTCTCCTCGATACCCTACGCGAACGATGCAGATTAGTATCTAGTACCCTTTCCTCATCTGCAACATGCATTACATGTCGCGCGCGGACATTGGGGGTTTGATGAACTCACGTCGAAAAAGACAGTAGGCGTTACGTGCACACCAATGACGCGATTTGCCTGGATGACATGTAAACGGACTACCCCCTACTTATTAGTGTGACAAAATGAATATCAAAAAACGCACCTTGACCATTAATTTAATATCGTTCGTCACCCCATTCCCTTTATTCGCACCCTCGCCTGCATGCTTGATAACAAGCAAATCAAAAACCTTTTTGTCATCCACGCCGACGGTAGCCGCCAAGGCCGCAAGACGTTTATACGTATCATTTCGCACCTCATCCACTACCTTCTCATCAAAGTACTCGCTCTGCTCCTTGAAAAGAGCCTGGCTGAAACACCAGAATTTCTCGGGAGCAACTCTGAGAACCGCGGCACCGGCTTCGTGCACGAGGGTGGACGATGGGTGCCATGGCTGAATCTGTTGTCTGAAGATCACTTGAATTTTGGAGCCGTATTTTTGGGTGATGAGTGGTTTTACAGAGGTGTAGAATGTGTTAAATAGTTTTGCGGAGAACTGTAATCAATTGAATTTAGCCGATTGACCGTCTCTATGCTGAAGGCAGTACGTACTGGGCAAACGTAGTCGAGATCTATTACATGCGGAATTAGCACATGTCGACCAACTTCGTGCGGCGTTACTTACACAGTTCGATGGTATGCGGAGATGTGTCTATGTCTGTAGCGGCCAATTTCTGGCCCTTGAACCTTGGCGGAAGAGACATTGTGCTTGATTGATATACGAGAAGGACTTCAATTTTATATACTGAACATTCGAGGGGTAGTGAGGGGAATGGTACTTATATGCTCGACGTGATGGATTCCGCCAATTCACGTCATCTCCACGTGCTCAATATCTACCCGCAATATCCGAACCGTACTTTGATTTGAAAGGGTTAACATTCTATTGCTATAAGCATGTGGATGTAGGTTCCTAGTTTCAAAACACCAGGCTCCAGCATATGAGAGGGTATCTTGTGCAATGAAAGATGTGACTGGAAGGTATTATACCGTGGTCGCCTTGCAAGAAAGACGAGCTCTATGGCACATGTACCGTAGATGTCGGAGGTGCTATATGCTATGTTATCTCTGGAAATAGCTGTGCATATCGCCCACGTCGTGCCGAAATGGCTTGAAAAATTGAATTCGTACTCGCCAAAGAGGGACCGAAAATCATTCACGACGATATCCCAGTGCTTTTTGACCATCTTGCCGAAGGTCCTTAAGATCAACTATCAACGAGCACCACTTCTTCCCCGCAGGATCATATTCACCCAGAACCTCAACTCTGCAATCTCCTTTGGGGCCTTTAATGCCTACGGGCCCGCTCATGTAAAACACACCGCGCGGCGGTACTTTGCGTTGAAGTGCTCTGTTTCTCATTAAATGTAGCCTAAAAGTAAGGTAGGCAAGATAGAAATCGGAGACTTTGTACTGAGAAGAGAAGCCCTGCACCAAGGATAGTACTGTAGGTACGTGAGAAGCATCAGGCTGAGACTGGGGCCGAGACGCATCCGTCGTTGCTGAGGCTGTTGCTGGCTCGATCTCCTCAACTGCGCCTGAAGACAGCGACTTTTCCCAGTCGGCAAAACTCTGTAAATTGACGCTAGTCGATGGATTTAAGTCCGATTGAAAGCTGATCTTCTTCAGCTGTGAGATAGCCTCTCTGGTAGAGCGATCCTCTTGTCCAAGGTACATTTGGAATCGTTGCACCTTTCGCTTCCAAAGTACCGCACCGGCCGCGTACATTGCAGAAGCCACTGCAGAAGGAAATAGTGCTGCAGTAAGCAATTGGCCTTGCTCTCGGGGTATGGGTTTTGATACCAGGGCTATCTCATCATCCGCGATTGTTAAGCTATTTGCCAATGTCAGAAACCATAGCTATAATGAAGGTTGATGCCAGCTCACCCAATGGTTTCATACTGTGGTGGAGCACGGAATGGTGTATGAGCCACCAACCAGCTCTCCTCGACTCTGAGTGGTTTCCCTCCGAGAGCACGTACGAATCTTGGTTGGAGTGACAATTTGGCAAGTACCAGTCCTTCCAGCTCCTCTGAAAAGGGAAAAAACAAAAGAAATTAGTCAGTATTCTCTTCCTTTTTCGAAGGTCCTAGAACCACTCACTCCTCAAGACACTGGTCTTTTCCGCGCTGTTGGTATATTTTTGAATATTCTGCCATTCTGGATCGCTTTTCTTGTACAGGTCACCAGGACGAAGTCGAGGCCAGCTCAGGGGTATGAATGTGACGTCCTCATCCTCATCCTCGTCATCAAGCGCGTTTTTATTCTTTTTGCCTTCAATGATTCTGGTTTCGGTCAATACCGCGGAAGGGACGCCAGACGAAGAATCGCTCAAAGTACTCTTCTCAAGTTGTAAATATACGAGGGAGGTCCAGAGTTGGAATGCGACCCCGTAAACGAGGACACTAGTAGCAAATCGTCTGAGAAAATCTTAGTCTTCCACCGTCCAGAGCCCTGATAGCCCTGTACTTACTTGAACCATGGCCTCTTTATCCTCACAGGTCGAACGTTTACAATGCTGGTAGGCCCCGTAGTGAAAGCCCGACATTGGCGGAGGTCAAATCGAGGATTACGAGAGAGATAGCGCACCCAGATCATTGCCGGTTATGTGTTCGAGCGAATTGATATGTGGACATGACGATGTTCCAAAAGCCCGGTCAAAGTTAGATAACGAACGACTTGTGACTGAATTCGAGAAGCGTAACTAACTAAATGTTTCTTCGATGTTTGTCATCTCCGCACGTGATCAGCCGGATACAGCCAGGAAGGCGGGAGAGCGCCAAGGTATCGGCGGAACAACGATAGCTCCCAGTTGCACACGCCATATCAACCTCAACAAGCACCACATCTCATTAGATCTCTAGAAAACAGAACGAGCCGAGTCCGGAGATTGTTGGCTTATGATCCCAATTTTCCGGGGATCATAATATACGCCTTGAATGAGCCATTCATTGGCTTATACCACCCCGGCACCAGTTGTTGTACATGGTCAACATGTGGCATACACTTAAGCTTCTTCTCCCCTGTCTGGCCGCTGTGGCCAGCGCCGCTTCCGGATCGACTGGCGGCTCTATAATAGTACTCGATACACAGCGAAGCACTACATCTGTCACCACCAGAGACGTGGTTGGAGAAGATATTGCGAGACTGTTCTTGCAGCAACGGATCCTAGCCATCGAGACCACAACACCTACCAACCAGCTACTTCTCACGAGGCCTGTTCTCAAGCTCCTGAACATATATGGAGGAAACCAGTACAATCTCTTTCAAGATGTACCTGCCAGAGAACAGCAGAAACTCCTTCTTGTGGTGGAGGGAATTGTAAAGGATAATAGTAAGTTAGCTTGCTAGGCTGTATAATCTCATGTCGGATGAAGTTGCTGATTGTGATTTTCAAATAGCTGCAATCACGCCTGAGTTCACGAAAGCCACATTGAGCATGCGTTCGGTCTCTCCGGATTTTGTCGATAGCACCTTCATGGACAGCGTCTCCGAATGGAAACACTGTGAATATGAAGCCAAGATAAATAGTGACGTCCAGGTACTTACCCCAGTCTGAAGGCAGAACTTCCCCGATGGACATACAACTAACGATCTCATTAGAAGCTTCAGAGCTGTCTATACCAACATCCAACATTCATAGGCTCCCCTCAAATGCCGATCACCCAAGTACTCGACGGATTACCTTTGTTGTCACTTGAAGCTTGGTCTGATGCCGCTGGGAGCAGAGAAATACTCAGATTGCGATTCAATGTAGGTCAAGCCATACGATTCAGCTATTGATTTAGGTCTAACTCTCGCCAACAGCAACACCTTGACGATCCAACCAGAGCAGCACAATTACTAGCCTCGCTCTCCTCTCTTTTCGACCACCACGAGCAAACCGTCCTCTTCGTCCCACAACAGCAAGAGTCCTCTTCGGCACGCAAATCGCCCATCAAGAAAGACATCTACCCCACCGCAAGACCCAGACTCCGCACTCAATCCATCAGAAGTGAAAGTCTTGGGGCATCAGCAGAGTACCTCTCAACACTCATGCCAGTCTGCCACAGCACAAACGTTACCTGTACCAGCACCACAAACTCGTGTTCCGGTCACGGCGTCTGCTATCTCAAATCCGCCGGCGTCAAGGACAATGATTGCTATGCCTGCAAATGCGACCCTGAATGGGGCGGCCCTGCATGTCAAAAAGTGGACATTAGCACACAGTTCTTCCTTATTGGAACGGTTAGCGTTCTAGCTATCCTAGCTGTCGGTGGTGGAATTGGGTTGTTGTTTAGCGTTGGACAGGAAGAGTTGCCAAGTGTTATCAGTGCGGGTGTCAGCTCCGTGAAGACGAGGTAGACCGATATTATATGTACTGGGGAGAAAGTTGACTTTCGCTATTTTTTAGGTCTTTGTGTTTCTGTTTGGGGAAGTATATCATCAGTTTCAGGCTTTGCTGATTACATTAGTCCATGAGTGAAATGTATAAATACTACTCGTTTCAAGATTACCTTGATGTTTTATGTCTATGGCGAACAGACTACTTTATTTGCTAGATTGAACCGGTTCATGAAGAGAGAAATGTTTACAAATCAATCTTGATAAGAGGATACTTGTTGCATATCCAACGAGTATTGTAGTCATGACATAGGAAAGCCGGTAGGGAAACATCCTTGAAACACCGATTGCTGAATATGGAAAGGAGAAAACAATGACGATGAAACCACACATACATAGCGTCTGCCACTACCTGAATGGCAAGTAAATTGATATCAACATACCATGGAACGAGACCGCACTAGACGCCAACCTATACCAAAGAAATAAGAAATCACAGACATATGCAACCTGATAGTGAGCGAACGGAAAGATGAACGTGTGCGTAAGTAGATAGGAGAATCGTTAGGGTTTAGTAGTAGGGGTATAATTTGAAGACGAGAGGGAAGGGAGGAGAAATGATGTGATATGATTGTGAATTACGCAAAAGAAGCGCCTTCAGATTTATTGCACCTATGGAGTTGACCCAGCCTCCAGCTGGCCAGGTGTACGAACTTCAGTAGTCTGAGGTGCTGATTGGGGGGTTGATGTGCGCCAAAAGTTTAGCCTCGGTACCCATGCGGGAGATCGCCTGACACGAGCTGGCTCACTGACGGGCGATATATTTAGTGATGGTTGGATTCCGCCACTAGCAGACCTCTGATTTGGATCTTGGGTAGGCGGTACTGCCAATGGTGCACGATGGGCGAAATAAAATCTTGTTCTGAACGGGTTGATGCGATCAACACTGAACGTTGGTTGTGGGCTTCTTAGTGCAGCAGCGGTTCGGCCTGTTGTACGACGTCCTCCTGCTCTAGCATTTTCTGTAATTGCTTCTTGTCCCTCGGGCCGTGGTTTAGGAATGTAATAATCGGCCTTGCATAGCGGACAACAAGCTCTGCGGCTGGTTAACCAAGGATCGAGGCATGAGGCATGGAAAGCGTGGCCACATGTAAGACCACGGACGTCATCGTCATCTTCAATGAGATCGAGACAAATTGCGCAAGAGTCACCGGGACTGGGGAGTAATTCTGCCGGGACAGCTCCTTGGATGGGATCATCATTTTCACCGTGCATATCATCTTCATGCTGTGGGAGTATGTTGCTGGTGACATTGGTAGTCTCACTTCTTGGTTGAATTTCAGCGGTCGTAACTTCTTTCGACTCCGTAACCACGCTAAGTTGTTGGGCCACAGGACTGGAGGGCTCGCTCACAACGGAGTCTGTGCGACCGTGGCCCTTGGGCGCATAGGCTTCAACGTGCTGCGCAGTAGCGGATGGGCTGTTTTGCTCACTCTCGCTAGCCTTGGGCGTCTCCGGTCTGTTACCAGGAGCGGCGATTCCTCCTTCACTAGGAAGGCCCCTATCTACGCGAGAAGAACGCCACGCTTTGTATTTCATTAAGGGAAATCTTTCGTTCACATCTTCCATAGACATTAGTTTCTTTTCCCTTCTTCTGCGGTGCGTTCGAGGAACAGCACTTAGATCGATAGGCTCTCCTGTTTCTTCATTTCGTAGTTGTCGATTTCGTTGGTTGTATCGAAAGCAATATTTAACACCGACAATGATCCTAAATTCATATCAAATTAACGATACTCTGTAGTTGATCACCACGCGGGCGCATATACGGACCATAGGTTTGTGAAGACAACACCAAATCCAAGAGCAACAAAAAAAAGCAATGGAGAACTGCTTGGGCCTCCTCCACCCCCACTGTCACTGGTAGAGGTGCTGGCTGCAGCAGAGGTCGAGCTGCTCGCTGTGGAGGTTGTGGACGACATCTCGTGGACGTTTCGCGAAATTGAAATCCGGAGCGCTTGTTCGAAACTTAACGATCAAGATTCAAAAGAGTTCAAGACTGCTCGAGATGCTGCTATCTCTTAGCCTAGAGATAGAGCCGCGCAAGGGCAGGTTCAACACGGCGACGGCCCTAGCTACTACAACAGCGAGCTAATAACCCGTCGTAGCATCGCATTGAAATATTATCGCACGAAGGTAGAGTTCATCTAGGCGCCTCGACAAAGAGGGAATGGATCTGACGACGTCCCTCAAGAGACTGGAATGGTTTCGGATGTAGCAAGCCACACCCTGGCCCCCAAACGATGGAGTATGCTGGACCTTGGTAAGGAAGTGTTGTCTGGTGGGTGGGGCGGGTGCCGTTCTCTGCGAATACTGGGCGATGGAATAAGTGAGGCCGTAGAAGTCGTTCCGGTCGTCTGCTTGAGATGGTGAGTGGACAAGGAGGAGAGAGATGAAGGATGAGCGTTGTCTCTCGATGAGACTAGTTCGACTTAGCGGGAGGAGTGGTACGAACTAAACTCGAGACACTTGTAACGAATGTTACCAGATCGGTGTGGCGGCGACCAATCAAGGGCATTGATGCATGTAGCAATGAAAAGCAAACACCAGGACAAACACTCTCTATGGTATGAATAGCAGACAATAGCGTGTGATACACATCGAAGCAAAGCATAGGAAGCCCGACAGCCAGTGATTGGATGATCTGGGAGATGAAACGGCAACATAAGCCTGGTAAGTTACATTGTAGGAAGTAAGGAACAATACGTTATGTACGTATTGTTAATACCACACTAACTCGCACCAGGAGGACGGGTGCCATCATAAGGCACGCAGCCGCGGCCTTGGCGCATTTTGGAGGGGGCATGCAAGCAAGAGTGGATCATCAAATATTCATTCATATCAAATTGTGCTTGTTTTATTGTCTACCAACGAAACCGTCGTTTACACATATCATAAACAGCATGGCGGAATTGAACGCCTCCAAAGCGCCTAACCCTATTGTGTTCTTCGATATAGCTCTTGGAGGTAAGTTTCCCGAGGAGGAGAAGGCTCAAATGACAATTTATATACACACTTTATACAGACAGTCGTGCCATACGCTAATGTTTAAACCCATAGGAGAACCATTGGGCCGTGTCAAGATGGAGCTATTCGCTGATGTCACCCCTCGTACGGCCGAGAACTTTCGCCAATTCTGCACTGGCGAGACCAAGAACAATCTAGGCCGGCCTCAGGGCTACAAAGGGAGCAAGTTCCACCGTGTGGTATGTTTGTTATAATCAAGTCTCTACTCTACGCTTCTGTTGGATGCAAGTATAGGTGCTGACTAGTGTTGTTCAGATCAAAGACTTCATGATCCAAGGAGGTGACTTTGTCAATGGGGATGGAACAGGGAGTGTCTCCATATACGGGGGTCAGAAGTTTGCAGACGAGAACTTCAATCTCAAGCACAACAAGGAAGGACTCCTGAGCATGGCAGTAAGTACCACCAACTACCTCTATGTAGACACTGCCGTATTGGAGTGATATCATTTCTGAAATTTCTACAGAACTCTGGGCCAAATACAAACGGCTGTCAATTCTTTATCACCACAGTGCCTACGCCTTTCCTTAACAACAAACATGTTGTGTTTGGCCAGGTTGTCGAGGGCATGGATATTGTCCACATGATTGAGAACACTCGGACTACCAGGGACAAACCGAATCAAGATATCACCATAGTTCAGTGCGGAGAGATGTGAAAGATGAAAAAAAGAAAAAAGAAAAAAATTTAATGCAACGTGTAATGCTTAAAAGATACCCAAACACTCCCCATAGACTCCTTTCTACTTCTCAGCTTAATCACGATTTTATTTTTTATTTTTTGCTTCTGCTCTTGCTTCTCTCGAACAGCAACTTGGCTGGGTATCAGATTAGAGTGTATCAAAGCGATAACCTTTTACAATTTGAATTTCTTAAGATATTCAGTGGCAAGTGCAACACCTTCGTCGATCTTGTCAGGGTTTGTTCCGTTGCCAATAGCTGTAGGGGCTTTTCCACCGGCCTTTCCACCAACAGCTCCAGAGACGGCATTCGCCCATTCACTTGGGGAGAGACCAAGATCGCTAGCGGCCTGTAGAAGTAATGAGTTAGAAGATAATCCCGAATAAGATATGTTAACTTATAACATACCTTGGACACATGGCAACCGTGTGCGACCTTGTTTCCACTGGGGTCCGGTGCGAAAAAATAGACAGTCTTATCAGCCATCTTAGACTTGATAAAATTGATCGACTCGCTAACAACCTTAGCATTGGAGGTCGCTGGCAGTTTGGCAACGAAAGTTGACCGGCTTTTATTCTCCTCGGCGTCAAAATATGCCTTAATAAAGTCCTGAGCTTTCTTCAGTTCGACTTTCTGTTGAGCTTTCTGATCGTCCAAGACCTGCTTGTTGATACGAGCAAACAAGTCTCGGAACTTAGCTTTCTGGACAGCGGAGATTGAGAGTTGATTGAGTTCCAGTTGAATTTGTTTCATCTCGATCTCTTTGGCTGCGCCGTGTTCCATTGTTCGCAGTTTCTCAAGGCGCTTCTCAAACTCTACCGCGGTCAACTGCGCTTGCAAGGCTTCGTCACCAGTCACTGCGATGATTCTTCGAATGCCTTTCGCAATGCCAGACTCCTCAAGGATAACGAGCTCTCGGATCTCACCAGACTTCGAAACGTGAGTACCACCACAAAATTCAATGCTGATCTCGTTCCATCGTGGGTCTTTAACGTCCTTGAGAATCTCCTCAACCTCAACACCGACCGAGACTACTCGTACGGGATCAGGGTACGTCTCACCGAACACGGCACGCACGCCACTGATTTCGCGTGCGGTGGCTAGAGGTACTTCTTTCGAGTAAACACCGCAGTTCTGTCGAATGTACTCGGTAGATTTTCTCTCGATCTGGTCAAGCTCCTTGTCAGACACTGCAGCCTTATGAGAGAAATCAAATCGCAACTTTTCTGCCGCAACAAGAGAACCTTTCTGGTTGATACCATCTCCTAAGATCTCCCTCAAGGCAAAGTTCAAGATATGAGTTCCAGTGTGGTTGTTCCTGATAGGTTGGCGACGCCGGTCGTCGAATTCACACGAAACAGCATCTCCAACGGCGAGGCATCCGTACTTGATAAAGCCCGTATGAAGGACATAGCCACCATACGACTGTACGTCACCGACATCCAATTCCGCCTTTCCATCAATAAAGATGGCACCAGTATCATTCTCCTGACCACCTTGTTCAGCGTAAAAATTGGTTCGATCAAGGATGACACCAATCTGCTCTCCCTCGGGTACATCTGCGGTATTTTGAATGAAGCTCTTGCTATAGTAGATGGCTTTAATAACGGCCTCTATTCTCTGGCAGTCGAACTTCAAAGAGTCATCTGTCTTTGGAACTTCGTGCATATTATCCAGCTTGCCCAGGTCATGAACATCGAGTTTCACAGTCTCAGCAGCAGCTTTCTTCTGACCTTTACTAGCTTCCTTGGCCTTCAACCGTGCATCTTCAAATTCGGCTTCGTCGATGCTGAGCCCTCGCTCCTCTGCCATGATCTGAGTTAAGTCGACTGGGAAGCCGAAAGTATCATAAAGCCTCCACACATCGGCTCCATGGAGCTTGTTGAGGCCCTTTGACTTGGCTTGTTGAGCATAATTCTCGAATTGTTTCTCACCACGGTCCAATGTCTTCGAAAATGAAACCTCCTCTTCGTTCAAGACCTCCATGACCTCAGCTTGCTTTTCCTTGATTTCCGGAAACATAGCCCCCATCTGGTCGATGAGAGTGGGAACAATCTTAGAGAAAAAGCTGCCAATCTCCACGTTGAAATATTTGCGTGCATAACGAGCTCCTCGGCGAAGAACTCGGCGAATCACATAGCCTCTACCTTCGTTATTGGGATACGCACCATCAGAGATGGCAAAAGTCAAGGTCCTGATGTGGTCAGCCACCACTCGGTAGGCAGTGTCAACTCCGTCAGCATCTTCAGCTCCAAATCGCCCTTGGTAGTCACGAGCTCCCGTGACCTGTTGTATTGTGCGAAACAAAGGCATAAAAACATCGGTGTCGTAGTTTGATGACTTGTCCTGGAGAACGGAGACCAGGCGCTCAAATCCCATACCGGTGTCGACATGCTTGTTCGGCAAGGGCCGAAGTGAGCGATCTGATTCACGGTTATATTGAATGAAAACGTTGTTCCAGATTTCGAGCACATTTGGATCATCTTGATTAACAAGAGATGCAGCATTCCGGCCCCCAATTCGATCATAATGCACTTCGCTGCAGGGACCACAGGGGCCCTGATCACCCATCTCCCAGAAGTTATCTTTCATGTTACCTGGAAGAATGTGATCCTCCGGAACGCCGACTTTCTTCCATAGTTCTTTCGCCTCCAAATCTGGCTCGAGACCTCCTTTTGCGTCGCCCTCGAAATATGTGACGTACAGTCTAGAAGGGTCGAGGCCGAATACTGTGGTGAGAAGTTCCCAGGAATAGGTAATCGCTTCCTTTTTGAAATAGTCTCCAAAACTCCAGTTACCAAGCATTTCAAAGAAAGTCTATATGAATCCAACATTCAGTAAGGTGTCGCCTTGGCGTAAATCTAATGTACAGGGACACAAAAAGCTGCGGGGTAAAACTTACGTGGTGGTAGTTGTCTTTGCCAACATCGTCAAGATCCTAAGCTCGTGAGTATCTGCAACTACGTAGAAATATAGGAAAACTTACATTGTGCTTTCCGCCTGCTCGAATACACTTCATAAATGTTAGTCATATGTCTAACAGGATTGGGACTGCTTGTCTTACCTTCTGCGAATTGACTGCACGTTTGAGATGTGCAAAGTCTGACTGCGGATCAACTGTTCCCAAGAAAATTGATTTATACTGATTCATGCCCGCATTTGTGAATAAAAGGGTCGGATCAGAAAGAGGCACAACGGAGGAAGAGGGCACTGTTCATACTTGGTGGTTAGATGAGTCACGCTTTTTTTTTGTGCTTCGGAATGAGAGGGGTCGATGATGTATCTTACCAAAGGTGTGCCCTCTCTCCTTGAAATAACCTATAAATTCATTTCGTACGCGCTCTGCAGTCCATTGACTGGTCTTTTCTTGCGACGAAGCCATGGTTTTTATGAAGCGATGGCTGAAGTAGTGAGGGGTTGAGGCCGTTGCGGAGAAATGTGGGAGAAGGAGTGCTCTGGGCAAAGCATGGAAGAATAAATTGCTGCGTGGCGACCCCATAGTCCCTCACCAGAACACCAAAACACGCATCGAAAGCACCTTCCTGCTTATCACTCGCAATCAAAACAACGAATTTGAACAATTCACCCATCCATCTCCTCGGAGTTGGAGAGAGGTGTGCGCGTGAGGTCCGATAGAATTTTTCGCGTCGGTTCAAAGGGAGGTAGGGAGGAATCTCGCTGTTTTGCCAAGTCGATGCCGTCTCTGTCCTCCAAGGACTCCTCTCTTCTCAAGCGCCATGCAGAAAGCGAACCCGAAGGAGAGCCCCCCATCAAGAAGCTCGAGCTACTGAATCTAGGTACTGCGATCATAATAGTCATATTATTTCCTGTGAAATGCTCTCGAAGCTCAAACTAACCTATTGGCGCAAGGCTTAACAGGCTCCGCAGACGAGGAGGCACAAGACCAAAATGAATTGACCGATAGTGGCAACGTCATGATCCTAGACGACACAAAACATACAAGTTACATTTACGATATTGAACGCGAATTAGCCAGCATTGAAGCCGAGGATAAACGGATTGCCTTTCTCCCCGACATTGAAAAGGTTTTGAACGCGATTCCCAAGTCCGTCATTTCCGAACCAAAGCCGGAGCAGAATGAGCTTGTTCTTTATCGCGTGCCACGCTCGTTAACTGTCACCGAAGACCAGGACAATGTTCGTAAAGCTATAATTGAATCTAGGGCGAGGGCTAGAGCACGGCAGGCGGAACGCAGCGCATATTCACCCTCGGTTGTGCCTAAATCTGATGATAAGGACAATTCGGTATTCACGTTCGAAGCGGACGATTTGATGGACGTAGATTCGTTGCAGCAATGAATCATCCACTTATTCAATTGGGTCTATCGTTATTTAAATATAGTCCGACACACTATATCATGGCGGGTGTTTGTCTAATGCTGAGAATTTTTGTCATATATATCGTTCTGTGTTGGTCGCAGGTAATAATGTATAACTGAATCTGGTCTAGAGTAGCATTTATTTTCAGCTTTCCCTCAAATCTCGCTTCGACTATACTGTAGGACGGAGCAATATCACATTGGGCTGAATGGTTCAAATGGCACGCGGAGCTTTTTTCGGAGCAACCCTGAACATCCGCCACCGCTCAGTTCACATCTTCTTCCACTGCCTACCTCACTTCGCACATTTGCGTACCACAATACTGTAAATTTAAACCAACATGAATGACAATGACACTAAGCATCCTGGTCCGAGCCTGCCCCCGGCTTCAAAAAGAACCCCGTCACCAGGGACAACGGATGACGAAAGCGTTACAGCCAAGACCTCCAGAATAGTCGGGCCGAGTCGACCTTCGATCCAGTCAAAATCAGATATCGAACAGGAGCCAGAGGACAGCGATGAAAGCAGTGATGATGATTTTGGGCCTCAATTACCACCTTTTGGTGCTCCAAAGTCGGGTCCTTCCAAATATGAGACAGAGTCAAGGCCTCCGCCGCGCGCGCATGACGGAGACACAGAGAATTTGACAACGAAGAAGAGACAGAGGGACGATTGGATGCTTGTTCCCCCAGAAAACACATCATGGACCTCTGGGCCGAATTCTGCCTCTCTGACGAATCGCAAGTTCATGTCGGGGAAATCAACGCGCGGCGGTAGAAGTACGGACGGAGCAGGTTCGGTATGGACGGAGGATCCGGCTCAAAAACGACAGAGACTCGAAAATGAGCTTTTGGGTATCAGTTCGGAGTCCAGTGCGAGGTCTGGGGGATCTAGAGACCTTTCAGCTAGATCGAATTCGGCCACTGCAGATAAGGTGAAGTCGCTTACTGTAAGTTCATACTCTCTTAGCGTATGTCCATTTGTGGATCTAACATTAAAAAGGCCAAGGGTGGTAAATCGTCCTTGTATGAGAGTCACCAAAAGGATATTCAAAAGCCCAAGGAAGACGATCCCAGCAAGCGAGCATTCGACTACGAGAAGGATGTCGCTGGAAAGACCAGTATATCAAGCGGAGCACGTAAGAAGTTATTGAACCAGGCTTCTGATTATACCTCCAGATTTTCTGGTGGTAAATACATCTAAAAAGTTGATACCTTTGCTCGTCTATACGGGAGAATGCTTCGCCTCCATGAGCACACCAGCCTCATGTGAAGGAAATGGAAGTTTGCAATTCAGCAAAACATTTGAGCGGACCAGTTTCAGTGGTTACACACATTCGAATTATACAAGATCTACAAGGCGACTCAAGGAGGAAGAATATTCCTCGAAACCTGATAAATGCCTGTCAATGTCGCGGGCGACCTGGGTCATATTCTGTGCAAGGCTATCCTTCATTCATTCCAAACAAGCCAAACTTAAGCACCATAATCATCAATGCTCTCATTCTGAGACTTACGGAGGAGCATGCCAAGGATATGTGAATTGGAATACGATAGGATAATATTATTCGATATTGACGGCATAGCAACTGTGGGTAGGGAAATGCCTAGGTCACTAGTTATAAAGTCAGGCTGGTGGTTTGATTAATGGAAGTCTTGACGATACCAATCACTGCTTTTAGCGTTGAAATAGGATGACTAGCATCATTCCATTCACCAGAGAATTGGTTGCAGTTGACCTTGAAGTGTTCTGGGGTTCAATAGGGCCGTAACCCTGCACCCCCCAATGTTCAGTGTGCAAGAAGTGTAGATAGATCATCTAAGATGATATAGATGGGGAAAGAAACAGGGGAAAAAAAAGCAGAAGCCTAGAGAACTCCGACACGGGGAATCGAACCCCGAGCTGCCGTGATCGTGTCTTTCTAATGAGAGACGGCGATGTTACCGTTACACCATATCGGATTGATGTTAGGTCAATTGTACTAAAGACATATATATACAATATTCTACGTAACTTATAGATCTTTACATAAAATTAGCTTTTCCGTCTATTAAAGTGGTCAAGAAATGCATCTCCCTTGCTCTCTCTTCGCTGACCATTGGACTCGAATCATCAGCCCTTTCGTAGTTGGGATCCATTGAAGCTGTTTTATGTCATTCTTCATTAAGATGACGTTTAGATGGCAGACTTGCTCATTAGACGGCCACAAGATATCCCCATACTAATTAATAGCTCAGCCATAGTGTTTGCTTTGGCGTACAGAATTAGAGATGGCATACCCACACCATAAAACCACCCTAAACTGTACCCAACCCACATTAAGATAAGTCAGATATTATATTATAAAATCTATATAGATTTTAGATATTTTTAATAAAATCTAATATTTATATAATTATCTAATTAGGTATATTTAAATTAAAAAAAAAAAAATTAAAAAAATATTATATTTATTTTTAATTAATTAATTATTTTATTACTTGTAAATAATAATTAAATATAAGATAATTTTATTATTTTAAATTTAAATATTAAATAAAATTAAAAAAATATTAATATTTATTTAATTAATTACTATTTAAAAATATTATAATAAAAATATATATATAAAAATCTTTTATATCTAAATTATATATATTAATAAAAAATTAATAATTTTTTTTTATTTAATATTAGATTATATATATAATATTTTATATAATCTAACTATAACTAGCTGGAACACAAGTTTCAGCACTTTTTGAAAAACAGTATTTTTAATTTTTTTTAGAGGGCCTTATAGGCTTTTTAACTCTAAAAAATTATTATAGAGGCTTCTTAGAGCCTTTTAAAGCTCTAAATTACTCTAGTATAGATAGAGAGTAGAATAAAGACTATTAATAGCTATCTATTTTAAATATTAGAAAATCTAGTCTTTAAGATATTACTATAGCCTTTAAAGTAATTATAAGGTAGTAGGAATTTTTTAAATTAAATAACTAGCTTAATAGAAAGCTTTAGATAATATTAAAAGATTATATAGCTTTTTAATCTTCTAGAAGAAGTCTAGAATACTAGATCTTTTAAGAGATTTTAAATATCTAATTCTAGTTTAAATTTAGTATTAATATTATTAATAAATTAAGCTCTATAGATAATAATTTCTAAAAATATATCTATTAGGATTTAGTAGATAATAATGCCTAATTAGAGATCTTAAGCTAGATTAGAAATTATATTATAAAGATAATAAAACTACTCTAAATATATCTAAAAAACTAGAAATAAATTATTAAAAGCTAGATAAATCTAATATAAATTCTTATTATTTAAATTATTATTTTAGAGAATATTAATTAATCTTTAAAAGTCTATAGACTTTTATTAAATAGAATCTTTATATTAGAAGATATTAGAGCTAGTAAATCACTATTAAACTTTAATATTAGAATAGAATTAAAGTTTATTTAAAAAGATCTAATATCTACTAATCTAGGCTTAGTAGTAAATTTAAATTAATTCTAATATTAAGATCTAGAAAATTATTAAAAATATATTATAATAGGGTCTAAAGATTCTAGAATAATCTCTAGAAGCTTAGAAAAGAAAGCTAGATAATATTAAAAATCTTTAAAATAAAAGTTTAGATTATAAATCTTAATAATAGATAATATATAATAAGCTAATATAAAAAAATAAAAAATAATAGTATATAATAAGAAAATAGTTATATTAAAAGCTATTAATATACTAGGGCTATAGTAAATAAAGTTTATAAGTATTTAAAATAAGAAGAAATAATACTTAATCTTTAGATATTAATAGCTAGTAATTATAATAAAATAAAATATCTAGAATATTCTCTTATAGATTAATTATATATTTAATAGTGCTAGACTATTTATTTTTAGAAGATAGTAGATATAGGATATATAGTCTTAAAGTATTTTATAATATTTATAAAAAAAAGTATTTTTAATAAGATTTTATTTTTATTTATAATAATCTATTTCTTAATATTATAAAGTAGATTAATCTAGTAGTTATTTTAGTAGAGATTAATAAGTAATAATAATAGATTAAAGTATATAGAGTCTTTATCTAGTATTATATAAATAATATTAATAGACTAGAGCTAGTTTAAAAAAAGATTAAATTAGATATATTAATCTAGCTTAAATAGAATTCTAGCTAGTTTAAAAGCTCTAAGATTTTAAAAACTAAAAAGTAAGATTTTATAATAATAATAATTATAATAGACTTCTATAAAGAAGTCTAAAAGCTTTTTAAAAATAAATTATATTTTAGAAGTTATTATTATAAAATTAAAATTTACTTAGAGCTTAGCTCTAAGAGTATATATATATATTATTATAAAATTAAATATTCTAATTATTAAGAATATAAAGATTATTTCTTTAAATATACTATCTATACTAGAGACTATGAGGCTATTAATTATATTTATAATATTATTAGATATAGTACTAGGCTTACTAAAAATATATATATATTATAATTAGATATATTAATTATAATAAGATTTATATAGCTATCTCTTCTAAGTGCTCTAAGATAAAATAGACTAGAAAATAAATTATTTATTAAATAAAAAATTATATACTTAAATATCTAATCTTAAGCTTCTAGAGATTTAGAGTAATAGTTTTAATTTTTATTAGATCTTTAAGATCTCTAAGGCCTCTAGAGTCTTTAGAATTAATATAGAAAAGGATTCTAGGCTCTTTAAAATAGTTAAAAATAGATATAGATAAAAGATAAGATTATTAATAATAATTAATTTTAATTATTTAAGAAGTATTTATAAGCTAAAAATTATATTAATATTATAATATAATTATATTTATACTAGTATAGTAATATATATAGTATTAAAAATAATCTTAAAAACTAGAATAAAAATAGCCTATCTCTAAGAGTCTTTAATAAATAAATATAATATTAATTATTTAAAATTTATACTCTACTAGTCTAAAAGCCTCTAAGAATATACTTAAATAATAATAATAATTAGAAAAGATATAATAAATAGAATAATAATAAATATCTATATAAATCTAATTAATTATCTCTATTTTATAGTAGTAGATATAATAAAAAAAAAAAAGAAATCTAGATAATAAATTATTATAATAATTAGTTAAAGATTTTATATATATATATAAAGATAAGCTAATATAATAAAAAAGCTTTTATTAATATAAATTAAAGTCTAATTTTTAGAGAATAATATTTAATCTTTAGAGATTTTAATATCTATAGCTTTATATAGAATACTCTAATTATAATTAAAGAGAATATAAGCTCTCTAAAAAATCTTATCTATTAATATAATCTATATATTAATAATAATATAGATATGTCTATAAGGCCTTATAAAATAAAGATCTCTAGAGATAGCTTTAAGAGTATAAGAGTATCTAATAAATTAATTATTAATTTTATAATAAATAATCTAGTTCTAAATCTTTTAATCTATTAGAAAATAGAAGTAAAGAGCTTTATTATATTAGATTATAAAATTATATAAACCTCTTAGAAATCTTCTAAAAAAAAAAAACTAAGATTAAAGAATTAGAATTATTAAATAGTTTATAAATACTCTTATAGAGAATAAGAAAGTAATAAAATAATTATAAATATCTAGAAAAAGTTTATTAAAGTTTAATTAAGTCTAATTAATATCTATATATTAAAGAATATAGAGAAGAAGATAAAATAGATTAAATAAGTTTTTATTAAAATATTATAAAAATATATTAAAAGAATCTAGTTTTATATATATTTTAAGTATTAATAGAGTCTATTATACTA